>CM048755.1:22350866-24850866 GCA_026315105.1 Locusta migratoria | reverse complement strand
ACATTTGAAACTAAAAGTTATAAGTGCAGTTTACTTCATAACGTAGCCCAAGGAAACTACCCAAGATTATCCGTGGTTGCACGTTTTTATGACATTTGAACGGAGAATGTTGGGTCGCCTGCTTAACACTTGGGTTACGTTATGAAAGAAACACACACCTCTGATTCCATTAAACTGGTTGGATTATAAACAAATAATTATCATACACCACGGTAGAGGGGCCGAGCGCATTGAGGCACTAAGCTGCAATACGAGAGGCCGTTCCCCGTCGGGGTTTCGAATCCTCCCTCGGGCATAAGTTAGTTATTAGTAGTCTGTCCACTCCCATGAACCACAGACATTGCCGAGGTGGGGTGGCTTGCGTGCCTCAACGATACAGACAGCCGCACCGTAGGTGCAACCACAGCGGAGGGGTATCTGTGGAGAGGCCGGACAAACGTGTGGTTCCTGAAGAGGGGCAGCAGCCTTTTTAGTAGTTACAGGGGCAACATCAGCTAAAGTGGCTTTGCCACACAGTTACTGCGAGTGACTGAAAGCAAGGGGAAGCTACAGCCGTTACTTTTCCCGAGGACATGCAGCTCTACTGTATGAACATATGATGATGGCATCCTCTCGGGTAAAATATTCCGGAGGTATAATAGTCCCCCATTCGGATCTCTGGGCGGGGACTACTCAGGAGGATGTTGTCATCAGGAAAGACAATACTGGGATTCTACGGATCGGATCGTGGAATGTTAGATACCTTAATCGGGTAGGAAAATTAGAAAATTTAAAAAGGGAAATGGATAGGTTGAAGTTAGATATAGTGGGGATTAGTGAAGTTCGGTGGCAGGATGAACAGGATTTCTGGTCAGGTGAGTACAGGATTATAAATACAAAATCAGTTGGGGGTCTCACAGGAGTAGAACTGATAATGAATAAGATTATAGGAATGCGGGTAAACTACTATGAGCAGCACAGTGATCGCATTATCATTCTCAAGATAAATATAAAGCCAGCACCGACCACAGTAGTACAGCTTTATATGCCAACTAGCTCTGCCGATGATGAGGAGATTGAAGAAATGTATGAGAAGTTAAAGGAAATTATTCAGACAATTAAGGGAGAGGAAAACTTAATTGTGATGGGAGACTGGAATTCGGTTGTAAGAAAAGGAAGAGAAGGAAAAATAGTAGGTGAATATGCACTGGGCAGAAGGAATCAAAGAGAAAGTCGCCTGGTAGAATTTTGCACGGAACATAATTTAATCGTAACAAACACCTGGTTTAAGAATCACAAAAGAAGGTTGTATACGTGGAAGAGACCAGGAGACACCGGAAGGTATCAGATAGATTTTATAATGGTAAAACATAGATTCCGGAACCAAGACCTACAA
Source organism: Locusta migratoria (assembly GCA_026315105.1). Classification (NCBI taxonomy): domain Eukaryota; kingdom Metazoa; phylum Arthropoda; class Insecta; order Orthoptera; family Acrididae; genus Locusta; species Locusta migratoria. Next base: position 24,849,491 of record CM048755.1, on the reverse strand, counting down.
AAAATCCTTGGATATCATAGGAAATACTAAATTTAATTGATGAAAGGAGAAAATATAAAAATGCAGTAAATGAAACAGACAAAATGGAATACAGAAAACTAAGAAATGAGATTGACAGGAAGTGCAAAATGGTTAAGCAAGAGTGGTTAGAAGCCAAATGCAAATCTGTAGAAGAATGTATAAGAAGGGGAAAGTAGATGCTGCCTACAGAAAAATAAAAGAGACATTTGGGGACAAGAAAAACAGCTCTACGAATATCAAGAACTTAGATGGAAAACCAATTCTTAGCAAAGAAGGGAAAGCTGACAGGTCTAAAGAGTACATAGAGGAGCTCTACAAAGGAAATGAACTGCGAGACAATGTTGTAGGAAGGGAAGAAGAAGTAGATCAAGATGAAATAGGAGATACTATACTGAGAGATGAATTTGACAGAGCCCTGAATGACCTAGGTCGGAACAAGGCTCCGGGAATAGATGACATACCCTCAGAGCTACTAAAGTCTCTGGGAGAGCCAGCGATGACAAAACTATTTCAACGGGTTCGTAAGATGTATGAGACAGGCGAAATACCCTCAGACTTTAAGAAAAATGTAATAATCCCCATTCCAGAGAAATCAGGCGCAGATAGATGTGAAAATTACAGATCCATCAGTTTGAAAAGTCATGGTTGCAAAATATTAACACGAATTATCTACAGGAGAATCTGGTAGAAGCTGTCCTCGTGGATGATCAGTTTGGATTCAGGAGGAACGTAGGAACCCGGAAGGCAATACTCACTTTACGTCTTATCTTAGAAGATAGATTAAGGAAAGCCAAACCTACATTTTTAGGTTTTGTAGATTTGGAGGAAGCTTTTGACAATGTTGACTGGAGTACACTCTTTCCAATTCTGAAGTCATCGGGGGTAAAATACAGGAAAAGGAGAGTTATTTACAACTTGTACAAAAGCCAGACCGCAGTTATTAGACTCGAAGAGCACGAAAGGGAAGCATTAGTTGTGAAGAGAGTAAGACACGGTTGTAGCCTTTCTCCGATGTTATTCAATTTGTACATCGAGCAGGCGGTGAAGGAAAGCAAGGAAAAATTTGGAAAAGGGGTAAAGTTCAGGGTGAAGAAATAAAAACATTGCGTTTTGCTGATGACATTGTAATTCTGTCAGAGACAGCAAAGTACCTGGAAGAGCAATTGAATGGAATGGACAGTGTGTTGAAGAGAGCGTATAAAATGAACATTAACAAGAGCAAAATAAAGATAATGGAATGCGATCTTAGAAAATCAGGCGATGCTGAAGGTATTAGATTAGGTAACGAAACAATGAAGGTGGCAGATGAGTTTTGTTACTTGGCAGTAAAGTAACATGCGATGGTAGCAGTACAGATGATATAAAATGCAGAATGGCAATGGGAAGAAAAGCATTATTGAAAAAGATAAATTTGTTAACATCGAATATTTATTTAAGTGTAAGAAAGTCTTTTCTGAAGGCATTTGTATAGAGTATTGCCTTGTACGGAAGTGAAAGATGGACGATAAACAGTGCGGACAGGAAGAGAATAGAGGCTTTTGAAATGTGGTGCTACAGAAGAATGCTGAAGATTAGGTGGGTAGATCGCGTAACTAATGAAGAGGTACTGAACAGAATTGGTGAGAAAAGGAATTCCTGGCATACCTTGACTAAAAGAAGGGATCGCTTGGTAGCACGCATTCTTAGACATCGATAAATCGTAAATTAAGCATTGGAGGGAAGTGTGTCAGGTAAAAATCGCAGAGGGAGACAAAGAGACGCATATAGTAAGCAGATTCAAGTGGATGTGGGTTGCCGTTCTTATGAGGAGATGAAAAGGCTTGCTCAGGATAGAGTCGGGTGGAGAGCTGCATCAAACCAGTCTCCGGACTGAAGACCATAACAACAAGTAGTTTGTAAGTTTAAGGACTAATGACCCCTCAGTTAAGTCCCATAAGCTTAACAAACATTTTTTGTTTATCATACAGTTGAAGCGACCTCTTTCATAATGATACAGTTTTACAGATGTGGATGCGTACAATATAAAATTTTCACCTGCCATCGTTGTCTGCGCAGCCTGTGTTTCTGTCACCATCCTTTGGTTTTAATGTTTCTCAACTTACAATTGTGCATTTTTATATAAGTAAGCCCACTCACTACAAAACAGAACTAGTCTAGGATTGGTTCCTTTCGAGTTTAATGCCATAAATGTAGTGTTAATATCATTCTACAATTTTGACTGTGTAGAAGTACGTATTTTCCAGTCAGAATTTAATGTGAGACTGTTAACGTAGATGAGAAATGTACAGTATACAGATGCTTCCAGGAGAAATCGTAAATATTTTAGGAGGTGCTAGTATAGACTAATTGCAGTAACAATATCATACAACATGTGTCCAATTTCTATTGAATATGCCGGCCGCGGTGGCCGAGGTGACTGAGGCGCTCCAGTCACGGTCAGCACGGCCACTACGGTCGTGGGCTCGAATCCCCCCTCGGGCATGGATATTTGTGCCGTCCTAGTTCGTAAGTAGTTTGTAAGTTTAGGGACTGATGACCCCGTAGTTAAGTCCCATAAGCTTAACAAACATTTGAACATTTGATCTATTGAATACAGATATACAGCTGGGATAAATGCATTTTCGTTTCGTGTGCACCGCTTAGTGTTGGTGTATTTATTGAGTGTCAGCAGTGGGGCGCAGTTGTGAAGAAGCTCTGTATGCCATGGAATGTCTTTCTATGAACCGGAGTTGTATGATGGTCAATATGTAAGTCACAGAGAAGGAAATCTTCAGGAAGACCCTACGCCCAGTAGAAGCAATGCAGAAGGCGACGTAACTCAGAGCTCTATGAACACATCGAATAGATCTCAGATGATACAAGAAAAAGAAGGGTAGCTTTCTATAGCCATGTTGCAAGATTGCCTCCAAACAAATTGACTAACCGTCTGTTCACCTTCTGACGAAACAAGATGGTTCATACTAATTGGCTGACGGAAACAGTAGATTGTTCAAATGTTTGTTAAGCTTATGGGACTTAACTACGGGGTCATCAGTCCCTAAACTTACAAACTACCTTATACTAAGGACGGCACAAATATCCATGCCCGAGGGGGGATTCCAACCCCCGACCGTAGTGGTCGTGCAGACCGTGACTGGAGCGCCTCAGTCTCCTCGGCCACCGCGGCTGGCTGACAGAAACTGAGAAGGATATTAAAGAACTGGGAATAACTGACCTCCAGAACAGACAGCCTGTGGGACGCACCCTGAAAAAGGTCCGAGGATATCAGGAGAAGCCCCGAAGGAAAGGTACCCCCTGTAGAGAAGAAAGGATGGAGTTACACCGGCAGAGGATGCAACAGTACTGGCTAAAGGTAAAAGCCCAACAGGTGAACAAGCGTGGTCCAAAGTAGGCCATTCAACGGCCACCTGGCCATACTTCTGAGTTTTTTCTTGGCTGAGCCAAAAACACATCGAACAACAACGACCAAATACGATCAGCGATCGCAAGAAACAGAACAACCCACAGAGCAAAACCTAGCACAGCCATTATAACATGTATCTTTATTCGCATCTACAAATGTGTGAAACGACTTTCTGATCACTAGTCCTATGATTAATCAGCTTTGAACTCGGTAATGTATGGTGTGGGAAAATGACTTAGCCTTCTCCAAAGCAAAATACCAGAAGGATTGAACATTCCACAGCCTACTCGACACTACACCAAACCGACAATATATCTGTGCAAGCTCTTTTAAAGTTATCCATAAACAACAACTTCCCACATTTTTAACAGTTCTTGTTTCCTGTAGGATTTATGAATCATATCCCTCCCGCTCAAGCCAGTATTCAAAACACAGAACACAATACTTTTAGAAAATATAAGTTCGCGACGAAGAACAAGAAGAAATGGAGCGTCCTATTGTAAGAAGTACAATACATCCACCATTATTTTTCTCCACCACTCAACTGCTAGAAGAACAGAAGCGTTACATTCGTGTCTGCAAACTTTAAACTATTTGACTGACGCTGACATCCATCAGATGCAACACTGGAGTTTTTACCCTAACATCTAAGGATATGTTTAATACAACAGATAGCGAATGAGCGGGATCTGTTTTACGTTGCTGTTAGTTCTCCAACAAGACTTCCAACACAAAAGAACAAATGCTATGTATCACAGATTTACTCTGGACAGCCTTCACAGTGGGAGCACTACACTGTTGTGTCATCACATGGGGACTATAAGTACATTAAATCAACTGATCTGAAGCCCTGTTACAGCTCGTTATTGCAGATCTCCAACTCGATGAAGTCTTCTCGAGTCCGCACGGCCACTACGGTCGGGGGTTCGAATCCCCCCTCGGGCATGGATATTTGTGCCGTCCTTAGTTGTAAGTAGTTCATAAGTAGTTTGTAAGTTTAGGGACTGATGACCCCGTAGTTAAGTCCCATAGACTCTACAAACATTTGAACATTTCTTCTCGAGTTATTAGTCGAGTCAGGGCGTCGTTCTGTGGCAACGTTACAGCAAGATTCCTACTTGCCATCCTCAGGCGGAATGTCGGGTTCGTGTCCTGTCCGGGTCTTTATAGTTGCTGGACCAGCGGCCCCTCTGGTTCTCCTGCATCGGTGAAGTGGGACACGGCGTCTATCGGAAGAAAACCCACGCGGACCAGTACCTCCATGCTTCTAGCTGTCACCATCCGTTCCAAATGGGTGGGTTTCTAAATACGCTGATCCACAGAGCTCGTGTGATCTTCGATGAAGAAAGCATAAGACCAGAACTTGATCATCTCAGGTAAATGTTCCTCAAAAAGGGGTATAGAGATTGCCAAATCCGACGTGCTTTCAAACCAAAGAGTACACAACAGCCAACACCCGATGAGGATCTCCCGGAAAAGGCTGCCTGCATTCCATACGCAGGAAACGTATCTGGAAAAAACGCCAAAATTTTACGACGACACAATATCAAATGCCTGTACCGCCCGCCGGCAAAGATTAAATCTTTTCTAGGGACAGTGAAGGACTGTCTAGGACTCCAGAAGTCGGGAGTTTATCACATTCAATGCGAATGTGGGAAAGCATATGTCGGGCAAACCATTCGCACAATTGAAGAAATGTGCACAGGACAAACGCCACCGACTTCCAACAGCATACAAAATCATCAGTTCCTGAACATTGCTTTGAAACTAAACACAAGATGAAATATGAAGATACGGAGGTTCTACACAACACATCCCACTACTGCTACTGTGTTAGATTAGATTAGATTAATACTTGTTCCATAGATCATATATACGACATTTCGTAATGATGTGGAACGTGTAAGTTTAGTAAATGTTATGTATACTTGACAATCAATATTTTAAGGATTTTTTTTTTTTTTTTTTTTTTTTTTTTTTTTTTTTTTTTTTTTTTTTTTAGTTTTATCTAAAAATTCATCGACATTGTAGAAGGAGTTGCCATTCAGAAATTCCTTTAATTTCTTTTTAAATACTAGGTGGCTATCTCTCAGACTTTTGATGCTACTTGGTAAGTGACCAAAGACTTTTGTGGCAGCATAATTCACCCCTTTCTGAGCCAAAGTTAGATTTAACCTTGAATAGTGAATATCATCCTTTCTCCTAGTGTTGTAGCTATGCACACTGCTATTACTTTTGAATTGGGTCGGATTGTTAATAACAAATTTCATGAGTGAATATATATATTGTGAAGCTACAGTGAGTATCCCTAGATCCCTAAATAAATGTCTGCAGGATGCTCTTGGGTGGGCTCCAGCAATTATTCTGATTACACGCTTTTGTGCAATGAATACGTTTTTACTCAATGCTGAATTGCCCCAGAATATGATCCCATATGAAAGCAGTGAATGAAAATAGGCGTAGTAAGCTAATTTCCTGAGATCTATATCACCAAATTTTGCAATGACTCTGATAGCATAAGTAGCTGAACTCAGACGTTTCAGGAGAACTTCAATATGTTTCTTCCAATTCAGTCCCTCGTCAATGCAAACACCTAAAAATTTTGAATATTCTACCTTAGCTACAGATTTATGTTCAAAGTCTAAATTTATTAATGGTGTCACGCCATTTACTGTATGAAACTGCATATACTGGGTTTTATCAAAGTTTAATGAGAGTCCATTTGTAGAGAACCACTTAATAACATTCTGGAAGATATCATTTACAATTTCATCATTTACAATTTCATCAGTTAATTCCTGTTTGTCAGGTGTGATAGCTATACTTGTATCATCAGCAAAAAGTACTAGCTTAGCATCTTCGTGAATGTAGAATGGCAAGTCATTAATATATATTAAGAACAGCAAAGGACCCAAGACCGAACCTTGTGGGACCCCATTTTTGATAATTCCCCAGTTAGAAGAATTAATTGTTTCGTCTATATCATGTGAACTGCTTATTTCAACTTTCTGCACTCTTCCAGTAAAAGTATGATTTAAACCATTTGTGCACTGTCCTACTCATACCACAATACTGAAGCTTATCTAGAAGAATAGTTAAGATAGTTACGTATTTACCTGCACACAACCACAACTATGTGTAATAAAGCTGCTACGATGGTATATGTGTCCTCTGTAAACATGTTTTATTGATTTTTGCATGCAATAGCCGGAATTGTCGGAGAAAGGACTGTCTTCATGGAGGACCAGGTAATTTGGGGGTGGAGTAATTGCCAGTAAGGCGGCGGAAGTCATGCCAGTACTTGGAGGAGCTGACTGGAAGCACGAAATTCAGACGGGTGCATGTCTGACGGTAGTCCTGACGTTCCTTCACAGACAAAAGGTTTCTAATGTGACGTTAGATATGCTGGTGGCGTGTCAGTGTGTTCCGATCATGGGTACAGAGGAAAGAACGGCGGGATCCATGAAGGAGAAGGACGGCCTGTGGCGGATACAGATGGCTTTGGTGGGGATGTGGACTTGGACCGTGTCAGCAATGGTCTGTTGAAGGAAGGAGGACGCATGGTCAATGTCACCGGGTGTGTGGAGGGCAAGTGGGTGGCTTGCGACTGAGGTATCAATGGATCACAGGTAAGCATCCCAGTCGGTACAGGAGTAATCATGGAAAAGTTTGGGAGGGGTTGCAGGATGAGGAGTGCGGACAGGGTGGGGGCAATGTTCGAGGGTAAGTAGGACAGGGGCGTGGTCACTGCCTATTAGGTCAGGGACATCCGCTCTAAGGCGCCCGATGAGGTTGGGAGATGCCTGGACGACTTTGGGGGTGGTGTTGCTTTCAGGTCAGGGTGGGTGGGGGAGGGGGGGACAAACTGGCGCCACCACTGGAGCTCAGTGGGCTGATGGGAAGAAAGGTTAAGGTCAGCGGCAATCACATAGGTCATGAAGGAGTGATCGACATGGGAAAGGAAGACATATGGGAGGGGAGCGGTGCTATATATATAAATGGTGGCGAGTGGCGAGGGTGACAGTGGGGGATGGGAGAAAGAGGCTGAGAATTAGATGCTTGGTGGGATCATTAAGGAGAGGTTGTAGCTGGACGGTGTGATGGCGGAGGTGGCTGATCGCCATTCCACCTCCTGCAAGGGGAGGAGGGCCATCAGTGCGATGGAGGAGTTAGCGAGCAGTACTGAAGGGATGATGGGGTTGGAGGAACGTTTCATTTCAGAGGAAGGCATCAATGTCGTGTTGGGATAGGGTGTGCATAAAGAGGTGTTTGTTGGCAGGGAGGAAACGGATGTGATACAGGAAGGTATAGGAGGGGCTTGACATAGGGCTTTGCACAGGAGAAGAGGACAGGATGGGAGGGGGTAGACGAAAGGAAGGTTAGGGTGTGACACTTCCTGGCAGATTACAATTGTGTGCCAGAACCGGGACTCGAACCTGGGACCTTTGCTTTTCGCGGGCAAGTGCTTTACCACTGAGCTATCCCAACATGACTCACAGCGCCGCTCCACAACTTCAACTCTGCCAGTACCTCGCCTCCTACTTTCCAAACTTCACAGAAGCTCTCCTGCAAAACTTGCACGACTAGAACTCCCAGTTCCGGCACACAATTTTAATCTGCCAGGAAGTTTCATATCAGCGCACACTCCGCTGCAGCCTGAAAGTTGCATTCTGGAAACATCCCTTAGGCTGTGGCTAAGCCATGTCTCCACCATATCCTTTCTTCCAGGAGTGCTAATCTTGCAAGTTTTGCAGGAGAACTTCTGTGAAGTTTGGAAAATAGGAGGCGAGGTACTGGCAGAATTGAAGTTGTGGGGCGGCACCGTGAGTCGTGTCGGGATAGCTCAGTGGTAGAGCGCTTACCCGCGAAAGGCAAAGGTCCCAGGTTCGAGTTCTGGTTCCGGCACACAATTTTAATCTGCCAGGAAGTTTCATTTCAGCGCACACTATACTGTAGAGTGAAAGATTCATTCAAGGTTAAGGGGTGTTTAGACTAGGGTAACTAGCCGGGAGAAAGTGAAGTGGGAATAAACGCGGGTCTCGAGCTGGAAAATAATATGGGTGACAAGGGCAATCTGTTGTAAGGTGTGGGTCTGCTGGAAAGGGTGGATATTGTGTAGGGCGGTGGTTACAAAGCGGATAACGTCCTGACTGCTGGGTGGGGAGCACAGGGAGTCGTTAGGGTGCATTGGGGAATCCACAGGACAGATGGAGACGGTGAGTTCAGCGGTGTGGGGCCAGGGATGGAATTGCACTTGTTGGAATAGGTGAGTTGAGGGCTATCACAGGTGTTGAAGGTGGGATGGGATGCTAGGCTAGGACAGTTTTTTGTGAAGGTGTTGGGACTTACAATGGGATGTCAGATGGTCGTTATAAACGAGACACCTGGCACAGTGATAGGATTGAGGTTGGGAGCAGCGGTCGTAGATCAACAATCAATGCCCCTCTAGGAGGAGGCAGTTGATGGACGATGGGAATTCAATAAAAAACCGCATCAAGTAGTTGGTGCTGGTGGCAGTGTTGATCCGCTTGGCAGACCGGATGGAGATGTCAGGATGGGCATTGAGTTGGCGCAACACCTCCTCCTCTATGATCTCTGGGCTAAGCCTCGTGATCACGGCCGTGAGTGTGAGCGGGTGGCATGGAGACAAGGGTTGACAGGAAGAGGAAGTGGTGTAATAGGGTGTCAGGGAAGCATGGGGCCGAGGTGAATGCTGGGAAGGCTTTGGAGGACATCTTTATGGAAGGAGGGGCTGGGAGAGCTTAATTAGGATGGAGTCCCTATGGGAAATGATCTGGGTGGTTGGGATGGTAGGGTAGTATTTGTGATGTTCTATGGAGAGGATGCAGTTGTCACACGGCTCCACGCCCCCCCCTCCCACCCGCAATCGACATACCCACTGTAAATTAATAAATGAATAAATAAATAAATTCAATATATCTTAAAAATGTTCAAATGTTTGTTAAGCTTAAGGGACTTAACTGTGGGGTCATCAGTATCTACACTTACAAATTACTTATAAACTAACTTATACTAAAGACAACAGAACCATCTATGCCCAAGGGAGGAGTTGAAACCCCGATAGGGAATGGCCTGACGCATCGCAATGTGTCTCAGATCAATTATTTCAGATTAACTCTTTCTTTAGACATAATGAAATTTAAAAGTTTCTGGTCAGGTTCTGATAAGGTGCTGCGAAAATCCTGAAAGAGAACAGTTTATTTGTTTCTTACCACCATAGGCTAGACGTTGTGATGTCGATGCAGCTCCTAGATTCTCGATTCATGGTCTGCAGTTGTGTGAACCTGTAAAACTTGAATTCATTTTTTGCAAATGTGAGAGAGTCTCGGAAATGAGTCTCTCTACACCGAACGATTAATCCACTGCCCAGTCTGGAGCTAAAACAGTTTTATGATAAATTTTAGATAAAGTCTCATGTGTATAATCTGCAGGTTCTTAATTCCATATGAGGCAGCTCCCGCAGGCTACCTTTGTACTCAACAGGAATTGCATGTGAAAGAGATTAAATAACTGTAGACGAATGCAGAACTTACTTTTGAGTTGAAACATATAATTAGTGTTCGTGATATCCATTAACATTCCATGTAGAAGCCAATCATAATCTCCTTATCCCGAATAGTCTAATCTCCACCAGCAAAGAACAACCACTGTCTCTTCCTAGCAAGTCCATAGAGATTTTATATGTTCTGAAAAATACTTTACAAAAATTTGTGATTAATGCTCTAGCTTTTGATACATATTGAATAGTGCAAACATTCTAATTAGTCTTGAAATTAATTTACAACATGACAAAATCTTTTATCAATAGTTACATGGTTAATAAATATACCTATGTGTCGCGTAGTACCGACAGGTATCTTACATCACTTACCTCACTTGAAACTAATGCACACACATTTCCTACCAAAATGTTTTATATTGGTAATTGTTTATAAAAATAACTCTGAATGTACATAGGTTTTTTATCGGTCCCTTCATTTGCATATCAAAGTAGTGATATTTAATTGTGAATATTATAATTTCTCTTTCCACCAAAATATAGGGTGATGGCCAACAGCAAGTGAGCAAAACTCTAAATATCAAAATGTATTTTGAATCTCCAGAAAAATGGGGGCAATGTCAGTGGTCGCGGTGGCGTCTAGCAATGTTCAGGAGGGGTGGGGACGGCTATGGGGGCATCCATTCCCAAAGTGTGCGGTTGTAAGAGCAGTTGTCCATAAGAGTACCATATTGTTTACGAGATTACAATTGTCCTTATGTGTAATTTCATGTTAGATGACAATCATCCATGTTATCTCTCAATCATCCATGGCGGTATCCTTTATTCATGGTAATGGCATTGTCCGTAAGTTCAGTTGCATGTTAGGTGTCAATAGTCCTTGTGAACCTGTAAACCTTGAATTCATTTTTTGCACAAAAGAGAGAGTCTCGGGAATGAGTCTCTCTGCACCTAACGGGTAATCCACTACCCAATCTGGAATTGTAACAGTTCATTTTATGATCAGTTTCATATAAGTCCCATGTGTATAATCTGCAGGTTCTTAATTCCAGATGAGACAGCTCCTGTAGGCTACATTTGCATGTGCAAGAGATTAAATAACTGTAGACGAATGCAGAACTTACTTTTGAGTTGAAACGTATATTGAGTGTTCGTGATGCATCCATTAACATTCCATATAGAAGCCTATCATAATCCCCTTATCTCGAATGGTCTAACCTCCACCAGCAAAAATCAACCACTCGCTCTTCCTAGCTATTCCATAGAGATTCTATATGTTCTAAAAAATACTTTACAATACATTTGTGATTAATGCTCATGCTTTTGCTACATATTGAATACTGCAAACATTCTACTTAATTTAAATTAATTTACAATGTGACAAAATCTTTAATCGATAATTACATGGTCAACAAGTGTACCTATGTGATTACGTAATCTAATTCCTTCAGCATCCCCTGATTAATTGGACTCTATATTCCATTACCCTTGATTTACTCTAGTTAATCATCAACTTATACCCTACTTTCAAGACACCGTCCATTCTGTTCAATTGCTCTTCCAGGTCCTTTGCTGTCTCTGACAGAATTACTAGGTCATCATCAAACTGCAATGTTTTCGTTTCTTCTCCCTGGACATTAATTCCCTCACTATATTTCTCCTTGCATTCCTTCAAGGCTTGCTCAGTGTACAGATTGAGCAATATTGGGGAAAGTACGCAACCCAGTCTTACTCCCTTCCCAAACACTGTGTCCCTTTCATGCCCTTCGACTGTAATAACTGCAGTCTGGTTTTTCTTTCAATTGAATATAGCTCTTCGCTCCCTATATTTTAATCTTGCCACCTTCAGAATTTAAAAAGAGTGTATTCTAGTCAATATTGTCAAAACCATTCTGCAGATATACAAATGCTAAAAAAGTAGGTTTGCCTTTCCTTAACCTATATTCTAAGATACGTCGTAATGTGAGTATTGCCTCCTGCGTTCCGACATTTCTCATAAATCCACACTCGTCTTCCACAAGATCGGTTACCACCAGTTTTTGCATTGGTCTATAAATAATTCGGGTTAGTAGTTTGCATCCATGACTTATTAAACTGGTAGTTCTGTAATTTTCACATTTGTCTGCACTTCCTTTCATCTACGTGTACATCCATACTCCGCAAGCCACCCGTCGGTGTGTGGTGAAAGGTATCTTGAGTACCACTATTGGTTCTCCCTCCTATTCCAGTCACGTATTGTTCGCGGAAAAAAAGATTGTCGGTATGCCTCTGTGTGGGCTCTAACCTCTCTGATTTTATCTTCATGATCTCTTCGCGAGATATACGTAGGAGGAAGCAATATACTGATAGACTCCTAGGTAAAGGAATGTTCTTGAAACTTCGACAAAAGCCCATACCGGCTGACAGAGCGTCTCTCCTGCAGTCTTCCACTGGAGTTTATCGAGCATCTCCGTAACGCTTTCACAATTACCAAATGATCCTGTAACGAAGCGCGCTGCTCTCCGTTGGATCTTCTCTACTTCCTCTGTCAACCCCACCTGGTAAGGATCCCACACCGGCGAGCAGTGTTTTAGCTGTGGGCGAACAAGTGTACTGTAACCTACTTGCTTTGTTTTCGACTGCATTTCCTTAGGATTCTTCCAATGAATCTAAGTCTGGCATCTGCTTTATCGACGATTGATTTTATATGCTCGTTCCGTTTTAAATCACTCCTAATGCCTACTCCCAGATAATTTATGGAATTAACTGCTTCCAGTTGCTAACTTGCTATAGTGTAGCTAAATGATAAAGGATCTTTCTTTCTATGTAATCTACTTTGAGATTCAATTGCCATTCCCTGCACCATGCATTAATTCGTTGCAGATCTTCCTGTATTTTAATACAGTTTTCCATTGTTGCAACCTCTCTATATATTACAGCATCATCCGCAAAAAGCCTCAGTGAACCTGCGATTATATCCGCAAGGTCATATATATATACATATATATATATATATATATATATATATATATTATATATATATATATATATATCGTGATCAGCAACGTACCCACGACACTCCCCTGTGGCACACCTGACATCACTCTTACTTCGGAAGACTTCTCTCCATTGAGAAGCACATGCTGCATTCTGTTATCTAGGAACTCCTCAATCCAATCACACAATTGGACTGATAGACCATATGCTCTTACTTTGTTCATTAAACGTCTGTGGGGAACTGTATCAAACGCCTAGAGGAAGTCAAGAAACACAGCATCTACCTGAGAACCCGTATCTATGGCCCTCTGAGTCTCGTGGACGAATAGAGCGAGCTGGGTTTCACACGATCGCCTTTTTCGAAACCCATGCTGATTCCTACAGAGCAGATTTCTAGTCACCAGAAATGACATTATAGTCGAACATAATACATGTTCCAAAATTCTACAACAATTATAAAACTGACCGAACTTCTTGAAAACAGGAATGACCAGCGCCATTTTCCAATCTTTTAAAACGCTATGCTCTTCTAGAGAGCTACGGTACACCACTGCAAGAAGGGGGGCAAGTTCCTTCGCGTACTCTGTGTAAAAACGAACTGATATCCCAGCTGGTGCTGCGGCCTTTCCTCTTTTGAGCGATTTTAATTGTTTTTCTATCCCTCTGTCAATTATTTCGATATCTGCTATTTTGTAATCTCTGCGGCAATCTAGAGATGGAACTACAGTGCAATCTTCCTCTGTGAAACAGCTTTGGAAAAAGACACTTAGTAACTCAGCCTTTAGAGTGTCATCCTCTGTTTCAGTACCATTTTTGTTACAGAGTCTCTGGACATTTTGTTTTGGTCTAACTACCGCTTTGACATGAGACCAAAATTTCTTAGGATTTTCAGACAAGTCAGTACATAGAACTTTACATTCGTATTCGTTGAACGCCTCTCGCATAGCCCTCCTCACGCTACATTTCGCTTCGTGTAAATTTTGTTTGTCTACAAGGCTTTGGCAATGTTTATGTTTGCAATGAAGGTCCCTTTGCTTCCGTAGCAGTTTTCTAATACGGTTGTTGTACCACGGTGGCTCCTTTCCATCTCTTGCGATCTTGCTTGGTACATACTCATCTAATGCATATTGTGCGATGGCTTTGAACTTTGACCACTGTTCCTCAACACTATCTGTACTTGAGATAAAATTTCTGTGTTGAGTCGTCAGGTACTCTGAAATCCCCTTTTGTCACTTTTTCCGAACAGGAATTGGAGTTACTGTATTCTTGAAGTGAGAGATTATTTATTTTGTCTCACACATACTGTAAAGCAGGTGGAACAATTTCTTCATGACTGCTTCTCCTAACGATATCAGCAACTCAGACGGAAATATTATCTACTCTAGGGGTCTTGTTTGGATCATATCTTTCAGTGCTCTGTCAAATTCTTCTCGCAGTGTCGTATCTCCTATCTCGTCTTCCTCTACTTTGTTTCCATTTCTAGAATATTGCCTTCAAGTATATTGTCACATTGCAAACTGCAGGTGGTCCGGAATTCGAATGCTGGTCGGTAATGGAGCACAACCCTTTACACTTAGAACACGTTTATTGCGAACACAAGCGTACACACAGTACAGACTGACTCCTGCTTGGAGTGCTCCACTATTTATACATGGAAAGAAGTTTCGGGAACTTACAGGTACATCAAACATAAGAAACATGTAGATCATGCTAGAAATAGTAAATACAAAGCAATATATGTTTCTCTGGCCGTGGCGGGATTTGAACTAAGGATCGCAAGCACAGCGATCTGCGGTGCTAACCACAGCACCACGCATGCTGTCGGTAGACTCGCGGCATTGCTCCCCTTTCTGAATGAACAGCGACCCGCTGCTAGGTTCCCTTTGCAGCCAGGTGCAGTGTCCTGGATCTTGTCATGGGTACTCTGTATAGCAGTTCAGGAGAAGCCTTGCCTTCTGCACGCACCCCTTCCTTGCTGTGACGATGACCGGCGGCAGACCCTCCTGTCGTGGCTTCATCATTACCATAACAGTCTTCAGAGTCCTTGCACAAGAGGCCGATTCTGTCTATTTGTTCTGTGGAATCGCTGTAAGGCTTCATACGGGGGACGTGCACAATGTCTCTCCGTTTTTGTCGTTTTGAGGACGGATCGTAATCCTCCACTTCGTATATGACGTCTGACAGGTGGCGTATGACAAGATGCGGACCGAAGTATCGCGTCAGTGGCTTTTCCGATAGCCCAGCTTTCCGTACAGAGGTAAAAATCCATACCTGATCTCCTGGGCTGTACACAACAAGACGGTGCTTGTCGTCATACCGCTGGCGGTCCTTCTCCTGTGCGTCCAGTGTCGGTATGTGAGCCAGCTGTCTTGCTTCTTCGACCCTGGTGATGAGCTGTTTCACATAGTCAATCTGAGTTTCGTCCGGTTGGAACGGAAACAACGTATCTATTGTCGTCTCAGTCTCACGACCATGGAGCAGGAAAAACGGCGTGAAGCCTGTGGTGTCTTGCCTTGCTGTATTATAAGCAAATCTCACGACTGGCAGTATTGCATCCCAATCCTTCTGCTCAACATCGACGTACATCGACAGCATATCTGCTAACGTCTTGTTAAAACGTTCTGTAAGACCATTTGTCTGAGGATGGTAGGCAGTTGTTATTCTGTGAACAATGTCGCAACGTGACATTACCTCAGATACTAGTATTGACGTGAATAATTTTGCTCGATCAGTTATCATCAAACGTGGCGCACCATGCTTCAAAATAATATCATCTACCAGAAATTTTGCGATCTCTGGGGTTTCTGAAGTCGGCACAGGTTTCGTGACAGTGTAGCAGGTGAGGTAGTCAGTGCAGACTATTATCCATCGGTTATCGACTTCCAATCCGGTGTAATGGAGCTGCTGCAAGTGGAATTGGTAACAGACGACCTGGAGGTAATTGCGGCACATGCTTCCGTCGCTGGAACTCCTTACAGTGACTCACATAGTGCTTGACAGATCGGTAGAGACCTTGCCATTAATACCTGCGTCTGATTCTGTCTAGGGTCTTCACGAATCCCAGATGACCGGATATTGGAGAATAGCTGGAGATATTTGAGAATAGCTGGAACAGCTAGTAGCCATTTGGGGCACAGTGGATCGCAGTTGCTCTTATACAATGTCCCGTTTATAAACTGAAACTCCCCTTTGGTCGGTTCTCCTTTCTCCGAGGCCTCTACGGTTTGTAATAACGCGGGATCATCCCTCTGTTTGGCTGTAATGTCACCTAATGCAATGAGGATTGAAATTTCATCCATGCTCTTGTGTTCGGCTAATGGGTTCCTCGAAAGGCAGTCGGTGTCTTTGTGTTTGCGCCCGTTTTTGAATACCACTGTGACATCATACTCTTGTAGTCTTAGTGCCTATCTTGCTAGTCGACCTTCAAATTAGTCAGCCAACGTAAAGAATGGTGGTCTGACACGACGGTGAATGGTTTACCGAATAGATACGCCCAGAACTTGTTGACATCCCAGATAATGGCGAAACACTCCTTCTCAGTTGTAGAGTAGTTCATCTCGGAATTTGAGAGAACTCTTCATGCATAAGCTATCACCTTTGCAGCACCTTTCTGAATTTGTACAAGAACTGCACCAATCCCATAACCACTAGCGTCTGTGTGAAGTTCGGTTTCCTCTTTCTCGTCATAGAAGGCTACAACTGGTGCGGACGTTAGAGCCTCCTTAAGTTCCCAGCAAGCTCGTTCTTTCGTCTCATCCCAGTAAAATTTGGCGTCTGCCTGCAGAAGTTCTTGCAATGGACGTGCCTTGTTACAAAAACCTTCTATGAAACGATGATAGTATGAGCACAACTCGAGGAAACTTCTCACATCACAGATATGCCAAGGTGGTGGTAATGCTGCGAGTGCCCTTACTTTATCTGGATATGGACGCACACCATCTCCGTTCACTAGATGCCCCAGTATTTTTATTTCTTTGGCAACGAAGAGGCACTTCTTTGGGTAGAGGCGGAGTCCTGCTGTCTGAACACACTTCAACACAGTTGACAGCCAGCTTAAATGTTCCTCAAATGTCCTTGAGAAATTGACAATGTTATCTAAATAACAAAGACATGTCTTCCATTACGAACAAGTTGTCCATCATGCGTTCGAATGTGGCCGAGGCATTACATAGTCCAAACGGCATGACCTTGAATTGCTAGAGGCCGTCAGGTGTAATAAAAGCAGTCTTCTCCTTGTCAGCTTCATCAACTTCGATTTACCAGTAACCTGTCTGCATGTCCATGGTTGAGAAGTATGTAGCTCCTTTCAAACAGTCTAAGGTGTCGTCAATGCGCAGCAATGGGTAGACACTTTTTTTGTGATTTTTTTCAGCCACAGATAGTCTACACAGAAACGCCACGCACCATCCTTCTTCTTCACGAGGACTACCGGAGACGACCAGAGACTCTCTGAAGGTTGAATAATGTCATCGTGCAACATCTTCTCCACTTCTTCCCAAATTATCCGTCTTTCAGTTGGCGACACTGTACAAAAGCTGGCTAATTGGTTCATGATTCCCAGTATTGATACGGTGTTTTATCATGGGCCATTTCATCTGGCTCTTCTCCTGGCTGGTCTGGAATACACCTTAAAATTGGTGTAGTATGGTTAACACCTTCTGACGTTGTTCCTGCATCAGACCGGGCCCTATAGTTGTTTCGGCAGTACCAGCAGAGCATGAGACTTCGTCGATTACATTGAGCTCGCCGTCCTGGACTGGTTAGGCTGTTCGAGTACACATTCCTTTATGAATGAGTAGTTGTTGCTCGTCAAAATTAGTGTTCCAAATTACTCCTCGACCACCTGTAATGCTTATGATAGCCGCTGGTATATAGATTTTCTTTGTTATACTGATTAGCTTTTTGCGATCGACTAGCACTTCACCGTCCAACTGGTCATCTCGGCTGCTGCCTGGAACTCTTCTCATTGTTAATGGCGGGATCTCAACATTCTCGACAGCAAACAACTTCCTAGGGAAGACCATGTTACCTGTACTCGTCGGAACGGCTTTGTCAATTTGTATCTCCGATCTTGCACACAATGACAGCCTGGGATTCCTGAAGGAAGCCCCATCCGAGGATGACGTTAGGCTACATTCTGTTAAAACGACAAATTCAAACGGCTGTATCCTGTTGTTGATAGTTACTCTTGCGACACATGTTCCTGCTGTCCATTTGCGACATTCAGCACAGTTGCTCTCGTATCACAGAACACTATCTTCTTTAGTTTGGGGCGGTAGTCATTCGACGAGGGTCCAGACAGGTAGGTCGTCGATGATACCGTCAATGAGATTTCCCGACATATTAGCGACTGTCGTCCATGGAGGATTTTCATCTGTGTCGGCCTCACCTTTGTGGATGGTCGCTTAGCCTAGTTTTCCTGGATATGGTGGCTAGGCGAGCGGCTGGTATCTACAAAAGGCGAAAACGAACAGCTGCGGCGTGTTGGAGAGCGACCATATCCAGGATATGGTGATGGGCTTCGCCCCATAGGTGGACAGTAATCATCTGCAGTTGACTGCCATTGAAAGGACTGCTCTGATGGTTGGCGTCTTGCGGCATAAAAATTGTCAAATGCTCGTCTTCTATCCCTACAGTATCGTACGACATGTCCGGGAAGGCCACAGTGAAAACACAATGGCATGTTGTCTTCTGTCCTCCAGATATCTGTCCTCCTGCGAGGCTTCACAGTTGCCGGAGGATTTGGTTGTGGTCGCGTCGGTCGGTTCCTAAGCTGACGTTTGGCGGCTGCAAAGTAAGTCATAGCAGGTCGATGCCATTCTTGATGTCGAGTGCGACTGGTGGGGCTGACAGGCGCAAATGTTTTAAATACCTCTTCCTTAGCAGCGTCGGCTCCCTCATGATATACAGGACTGACATCCTTGGCCATAATCTGATGCTCGCTTGGTCCAACAATCCCGGCTGCCATAAACTGTAATTCTTCTCTCAAAATTTGTCGTATGAGAGAAGCAACGTCATGCTGGTCTTGAACAACAGCCATAGGGACAACATTCGGGAGTCTGTCATACTTCTTTTGTCCAACCCTCCTCTGTTGCATCTCTTCAATTTTCTGGCGCCATTGGATAAATTCTTGTGTCGTCGAAACGTCTTTTAACAAAAGAGCTTGATACATCTCTTCTGCAATGCCCTTCATCAGTTGTGAAATTTTATCGGCCTCCGTCATATCCGGGTTAACTACGTGACATAGGGCCAAAACACTATGTATATACGAATGTGTTGACTCACCATGTCGCTGGGCCCTGTTCTTCAATTGCTCTTCTGATATATGGACTTGCCGCTGGTGGTCTCCATACATCTTCTTAAGTTCTGTCTGGAATTTTTCCTACCTATCAAGCTTGTCCTCATTATTTTCAAAGCACTTCTGGGCCTTATACTTGGCAACTTGGTCGAATCCTTTCAGCCATTTATTTGGGCCCTGTCCAGCGTCTCCCGAGAACACCAATGAGTGTCTGATGTGCAGCTGGCTCATCGCTGTTTTAGCATCCATGGTACTTTTGATGACACGGACCTTCAGTAGTCAGGTAGTCAGTATACACTCTGTATTCCGGTTCTTGTCCGTGTAAACAATAGGTCTTACCTTGCTTAATCAGAGCCACGATGATGCAGATGTATTGCAGGATACTTGGCACCTCCACCCAAAAGTGTCATGTTGAAAACTGCAGTTGGTCCAGAATTCGAAGGTTGGTAAGTAATAGAGCACAACACTTTACACTCAGAACACGTTTATTGCTAAGATACGCGTACTCTCAATACAGACTGACTCCTGCTTGAAGTGCTCCACTATTTATACATAGAAAAAAATTTCTGGAACTTACAAGTACATCAAACATAAGAAACATGTAAAACATTCTAGAATTAGTAAATACAAAGAAACAAATTTTCTTCTGCCTGTGGCGGGATTTGAACTGGGGACCGCAAGCACAGCGATATGCGACGCTAACCATTGCATCAAGCGTGCTGTCGGAAGATTTCCGGCAACATTTCTTTTTTATAGGCCTTCTATATATTATTTCCACCTTTCAGCTTTCCCTTCTTTCCTTAGTAGGCCTAGTGGTTTTCCCTCTGAGTTCTTGATATTCAGGGAACTGCTATTCTTGTCTACAAATATTTCTTTTATTTTCCTGTAGGCGGTACTATCTCTCCTCTAGTTATACAGTCTTCTACGGTCTTGCATTTGCCCTCTAGCCACTCCTGCTTAGCCAGTCTGCACTACCTGTCAACCTCATTTTTCAGACGTCTGTACTCCCTTTTGCCTGCTTCAATTGCTGCATTTTTATATCTTCTCCTGTCATTAATTACGGTCAGTATCTCCTTTATTTTCCCAGGATTTCTACTGTGCCTTTTTCTTCTACCTATTTGATCCTTTGCAGCCTTCACAACTCTATTTCTCAGAGCTACCCATTCTTCTTCTACTGTGTTACTTTCTGCTGTTTCAGCCAAACCTTGTCTAATGCTTCCTCTGAAACTTCAAACCACCCTTGATCCCTTAAATTTATCCAGGTTTCATCTTCTTAATTTCCTACCTTTTTGTAGTTTAAGTTTTAATCTACAGTTCATACCCAATAAGTCATTTCGTTATGATCAGAGTCTATATCTGCCCCTGGATATGTCTTACAGTTTAAAATCTGGTTTCTAAACCTATGCCTTACCATTACAAAGTCAATCTGGTATCTTCCAGTGTCTCCTGGTCTCTTCCACGAACACAACCTTCTTTCATGATGATTAAACCAAGTGTTTGTGATGATTAAAATGTGCTCTTCACAAAATTCTACCAGGCGATCTCCTCTTTCATTCCTTTTCCCCAGTCCATATTCGCCTAGTACACATCTTTCTCTTCCCTGTCCTACAACAAAGTTCCTGTCCCCAAAGAGAATCAAGTTTTCCTCTCCCTTAACTGTCTTAATAATTTCTTTTATTTCCTCATACATTTCTTCGATCTCCTTATCATTGGCTAAACTTGTACTACTGTAGTCGGTGTTGGCTTGTTGTCTATATTTGCTACAATAATGCGTTCACTATACTGTTCATAGTAATTTACCCACATTCATATTTTCTTATTCATTACTAGACCTTCTGCTGTGTTACCACCAACTTATTTCGTATTTATAACCCTGTACTCACCTGACCAGAAATGCTGTTCATGCTGCCACGGAACTTCACTAATCCCCACCATATCTAATTTTAACCTATCCATTTCTCCTTTCAAATTTTCTAACTTACCTATCCCATTAAGGGACAGAAAATTCCACACTCACATCCATAGAATGCCTGTTTTGTTTTTCTTGATGATGACATCCTCTAGAGTAGTCCCTGCCCAGAGATCCGAATGGGGGACTATTTTACCGCTGGAATATTTTACACAAGAAGATGCCATCATCATACACTACCCTCTGTAAGTTTGGAAACACCTAGTAATTATAGACAATGGAAAGGAAATACAATATAATAATGTATTTTGTTGTTTTCAAATGTTTATTAAGCTCAAATGATACACAGGAAGATGCAACAATTAAATTTTCGATTCCTCAAAAAAGCCACCCATTGCTTTCACTCGTGCTTTGCACACTCTCGGCGTGCGCTTCGTCAGTTTTGCCAACGTTTCAGTTGAAATTAATCTCCACTCTTGCTGCAGGACCTCCCACAATTGTGTCCCACTTCTGATTTCCCGATTTCGTTTGCTCCTGTCCAATCCGCACCATAGCAGCTCGATTGGGTTACAATCAGGGGATTGGGGTGGCCATTCCATGTTTCTCAATATTTTACGAACCTCTAGAGACATCACATAGTTCTGGCACAAGCGAGTCGTATGTTTTGACTCAAATTCCCACTTGCTTTTAGCCATTTGCAGTAACTGCATGGCAAAGCCACGTTAGCTGATGTTACAAGGCTAGCTCAATCATCCAGACAGTTGCTCTGAAACTACTGAAAAGGCTGCCTCCCGTCTTCAGGAACCACACGTTTGTCTGGCCTCTCCATAGATCCCCTTCTGCTGTGCTTGCACCTACGTTATGGTTATATGTATTGTTGAGGCATGCAAGCAACACCACCTCGGCAATATCTGTAGTTTATGAGGGTGAGGCTGTTATATATTCATGTCTATTTTTGTTGCTCAATAAGCTTGAAAACTGTGTAGTTTGCTAAGTTGGTTTGGTCATTTATGAGATGTTTCTCTTCTGTTACTGTTTTTTGGATGTGGTAGTTTTCTTGAAGGATGAGAAGGTGTTTCTTGTTGTTTATTCTTATGATTTCCATGTCTGTGTCTCTGGTGGTGATTTTATGTTGGTTTTGGTGTTAGTGTTCTGCAAAGTTTGCGTGACTTGTTTTATACTTCCAGGCTCATACATGTTCTTTATATCTGTTGTGAGACGTTCTTTTAGTTTGGCAAATGTATCTTTAATTACATATCTTGCACTGAAGTTGGTATATTCCTGATTTTCTGTGTGGATCTGTTTTTTCTCTTGTTTTTGAAAATATTTTTGAAGTTAATTTTTGGTTTGGTGAGCTATTTTGATGCCTTGTTGTTTTGAAAATGTTGGATATTCCATGTGTGTATTTGTGGTTGTATGGAACTGTATACCATCTATTTTTTCTGCATTTTTTTCCACTTTGTGTTGTTCTTGTATGTGTGTCTTGTGTGTTTGTTTGTGTTGTATTCTGCCTTTGTGATGTGTGATAACCAAACACAATAAATTAAATGATAATAACCACCACATCACACAGCAGCAATGGTTGCAGTTTCTTGCTCTTCTGAGAACTTAAATGATTCATAGTACAGCGGCAGTAATGGTGGGAAGCTAGAAGTTCATCGAATATGAAATTGATAACCAACATATATAAAATTTTACAACAACTGAACCAGAGTTAGGAAAATTCCATGACTTCTGTCACTTTAGTGGAAGGAAGGAAGCTTGGAGTTGTATCGTCCCGTCGACAGCATGGTCATTAGAGAAGGAGATTGCGCTCGGAATGTTCGGGTAAGGATGTGGAAGGAAATCGGCTGTGCCCTTTCAAAGGAACCATCCCGGCATTTGCCTGGAGTGATTTAGGGAAATCACAGAAAACTTAAACCTGGATGGCCGGAGGTGGATTTGAACCACCATCCTGCCGAACCAGAGTTACGTGTGGGAACAATTTCGTAAGAAGCAACAGATTATGAAAATACGTTATTTTAGAAAATCAGTGAAAAATAAAGGAGAACGAAAAATACCAGCCTAAGTAGTATGAAATGTAATTAATTGGAATATAAAGTTTGATTTCATGACAAGGTTGTCCTGATAAACGAAGCTTTCTTTCTGACAATTTGTTGGGAAGGAAATTGTTAAATCTACATAGGCTTACAAGCCCGAATAAAGTCCTTCAAACTCTTGGCATTTTTCACCACTTGTTCAATTCATTCCTTGAATCTAGTAGGATCAAGTGCAACAACATGCTATAAAATGGTTCCTACATTGTTATTAATTGTTTGTTTCAGAGCAACAAACGTTAGTGGTGATGCACAACAGAGGTAAATATTTACATATATAATCGCAAATTGTGAAATTTTTCAACTTCTTTTGCTGTTCAAAATGGACTATTATTCTATGTCACATCATAGTTTGTGTCAGATCAGGGCTAGAACCGGGGTCTTCTACTTTTCTTGCATTCTTTAACTGCCATAAACAATTTACATGTCAGAACACTGGAAAATTTTACAATCAGTGTTTGAATAAGGAAACTTGAGTTTATAATGCAATTTGCATTACAGGTTGGTCAGCTTGAGAAGACTCCTGAGAAAGCATAAATTGTAATAGGAAAGCACCAATAATGCAGTCATCGTCCAGATGTTTGCGATAGACGATATGGGCGATGGGCAAACAGGGAGGCTGAAGTCCACATAGCACCCACACGTATATACCCTCGCTCTTTTTCTCTCTCTATCTATCTCTCTCTCTCTCTCTCTCTCTCTCTCTCTCTCTCTCTCTCTCTCTCTCTCACACACACACACACACACACACTAAAACCCTTTCGTCCTCAAAATATTTTCACATTGTACTCATTCTTGGTCAGAGAAGCAGGACTTTGCACAATTTCATTTATTCTTCACACATTTTGCTACGAGGCCATAAGATGGAAAATTTAATACTAGTAACCATTACGTCACCCACAGCAGCAACTAATGAACGAGTAATAAATTTCGGCATAAGACCTGTACCTAGTACCAATGAAAAGCACTGAAATTAAATTTCAGGCCATTAAAAAATATAACAAACTAACAATTCCTAAATAACATGTTGAGTAACGGGTTTACTGCCGGATGTTTGTGTCGCTGTGGCACAATATTTCGGCCGCGTAACTCGCTGCCTTCTTCAGGTGCTACCTGAGACTGACTTCTTGGAGGATCGTGACCAGTATTTATGCCCAGAAGGCGCTGGGCGCTTTGTTTGCGGTCCGCACCCACGTGGCGCTGCTAGTAAGCTGTTCTCCCTTCCATGGTGCTCTGTCGGACGTCCGCGACCGGCTCGGTCGCCATCTGTGTTTTTGGGAACACTCTCAGACCAGTCCCGCCTTGGGCGCTCCATACGCTGCCCACGCCCACCTGGCGCTGCTCCTGAAGTGTTGACACCTCCCTGGTGTTCCAACGGACGTTCGCGCCCGACTCATTCACCTTCTACATTCGTGGCAGGTGTCTGCGGCCCGTCCCGTGTCAGGCGCTCCGTTCGCGGTCCGTGCCCGTCTGGTGCTGGTTGTGAGTTGTTGACACTTTCCTGGTGCTCCGGCTGATGCCCACGCCCAGCTCGTGATGTCAAATCGGTAGCTAATAACTACTAACATAAAAGTAACTCACTGACAAACCAAGATAAACTTGAAAACACCAAATGGTACATAGCTCTAAGCTCAATGACACACATTTAGTTTACATCTTTCGGAAGACGAAAATTGAATTTTGTAAACTGTTTATAGCTGTCGTATTTACAGCGTATGTAACAAATTGGCTAGCCCTTTCAAATATGATGTCTGAAAAACAGCAGTTCCAGTATCTGCTTTAGTCGGCATGGTCAATATTTTTCTTTAAGTGTGTGTTAGTGGCAGAACCTTCATGTTCAGTCTAATATTTCTAGTTGTTCTTCATTGCACAAAAAGTTATTCTGTTCATATTAGCTGAAAGTTTTTAAAATGAGACGTAGCCTGACAGTTCATTCATATTTGATAAATGGTACTGCCTTATAAGAGGACGAAAACAGTTTGTGGCAGTGGAAGACCAGCAAATAGAAGCAAGTTTTTCAGAATATATTTGGACCCTTTAGGTAAGTACCAGAAGTTCTACTGGAAAATCAATTTAAGAAATCCGGTTTTGTGTGTCCCATGTACTCGTAAACATAGTTACACTGTTGTCTTTGCATACATAATAAATGCGTGTCCAATGCTCCTGCTATCCAGGATACTCAGAAGTAATCTACAGAAAACAGCAAGTTATGTGCAATAAGTTTGCACCGTTTAAGTTTCACCTACCACACCATTCCCAGCCGTTTCCCACAATTATGCAAAATTCCTGAACAGTAACGCGCCCCTCCGAGAGGATTACCGTGTGCTTACTAATGGATAATGGCATCAAACCTTATGTTTCGTCTCTCCAAGATTTCATACAAGGGAAATCTTTATAAACTAGTACACTACTGATGTGAAAATTAATGTTTCTTCGTACTGAGGTACCAAGAAATTTAATAATAAATATGGTAGCCAGACTATATAGTCAAATTAAGGTTTCAAATGATTTTATAACTAGTAGAATCAACTATGTGAACAATTTTTTAGCTTTGAAATAGACGTACAAGAGATCAAAGGCTGTCAGTATCCAAGTATGCACTCTGTTATGAAAGTAAGATTGAAAATAATTAATTTGTATGGTAAGTTTTTGTGATCAGAAAGTGAAAAATATGTCCCACAGTAACATGCACTGCTCTTAAGATGATGTACCAAATATTTGGGAGTAAGTCTAACCGGTTTGTAGGAAATATTGAGCTTTGTATATTCTAGGTATAAATTGCCTGCTTGCATATAGACTAGCAAACTTGTTTGTATCAATGGGTGATAACTGTATATTATCATATAGAATATGTGCTTTAGTAGTAGAACACTTTTCCCACATTAATAATTTACTTATATGGAACAACCTTTTTCATTTCATTCAAATAAGATGACTTCCAGGCTTAATAGTTGCAGTATAAAACTGTAATTATCTTTAACTAATTTTATTGTAACCTTTCAGTAAAATCGAATAACTGTAGGATAGTTAATTTGTAACGCAGAAAGGTCTACACTGATATAACAAATCTGAACGGAGTATGAATTACAAAAGATCATTCTGTTGTTCTCTGTTTTAAATAGCCTGAACCGAGTAAGCTACTTTCAGAATCAGTAATGCTCTCTTATGTATGTTTTTCGGTGTTAGTTTGTTTCATTTCTGTTAGCAGAGGCAAATAATGCCCAGTGAGATTGACTTGGTATCCATTGGGGCATGTGGAACAAAGACGTCTTCTTTGTTCAACGTTTTCTGGCCCTTCAGGCGTTGAGATAGTGTCTACGTCTTACTATTTATGATATTACCATCGAGTTGTAACTTCGTTAAATGCTCTGTAATTTCATTTCCGTGTTATTCTCTTCGACTGTCCGCGTCTATTGAATAGTTACACGTGATATTTATTTTCTTTCTTTTGCAATTTAGTGAATTTGCCAGTTTTTCAATATTTTGTAACCACGTGGGGTTTAGCATCCAGGTACACTTTTTTCCTTGTGTTTCTTTCCTACTATGATGTCTCAACAGATACCATGCTTGCTTACATTATCAATTCATCCGTGTGTAAAATTTCTGTGATTTTTAACGGCCACTTTCGTGCAGTGCACGAGGAACCGAGTGCCACGTGTTTGTGATTATAATAATTTTATTCTAACTTGGTGTCCACCAAGTGCAGTAAAGTGCTAGTTTACTATCAGTGAGAACCATGGGGCTATCTATCTACAATGGTGCAATCTTCGGATATACTAGTGTTTCGCTTTAATAAGTGAGTGTGTAGCAAGATTTGGATTCTCTGCCTGCTGCTGTGCAAAATGCCGCAGTCTTCGGTGAGAGTGAGTGTCGCAGCTACGCGCTAGTGAATGATTCAGTACCCCATGTCCTACCAGTTCTCCTGTTTCATATGTATTTTTATATCCTCCTTTTACTTCTCAGCTCCTATTGGTGTGTGAACAAAATTGGCAGTTAAATTACAGTGGGATGCACTTTTTATTATAGTTATAAGATTGGTGTTCCCCCCATATATGTGTGAATTGCAATAAACCCTCTTTATTTTACTTGCATTCTGTAATTTAACCTCAGATCCGTTTTATTATAACAGTTTCCCCTTGCTTCATGGGAGGAAACCTCATGAACATAAATTTTATGAATGTTGTCCGTTGAGCTACATCTTTTATTGTTCATAAATCTAACACTGTCTTTGAATATCTTACATATCAAGATTATTATGAAGAATTCTAGCTATCATCTGATTTTACTTTAAATACTTACTCTTTACCTAAATATGTTAATGTAAACTTTTATCTAAACTGTCTCAGAAAAAGCACACATATTTCTGGTTGGGAATGCAATTACAAGTAATGAGATCAGTTTCTTCACTGCATTATTACATATTTAGGATACTCGGGTAATATTTTGCATTTGTAAGGTTAGGAACCTACATAGGTCAGTGACAGGAAAGTGATGGGTGGAAGACAGGTTAAAATGAAATTTGGTTGTTATTCTTAATACATACAAAGGTGAGTCTCTGGCTTACAAAAGTAATAAAGATTGCATTGCCTGTGTTCGCAGAGAAGAGCAGAATGCATAGTTCTCCGTTGTGCATTTGTACAAGTATGGGCTCATACAGTGCTATGGCTATTGCAATCTTCTTGGCGTCGGAAATTTAATACTATTAAGCCACCAATATCTGCGCCATTGCCCACAATTTGCAACGTTCGTCATCCGAGGCCATTTCTATAAAAACTTGCAATATTGGCCTGATAAAACACTGCCCCATATGCATGCTGCTCACCTGTCGAAGTCTCTTCCAACTAGAATGTTCGTAGTGCGCAACAGCGCTGCTTTGGCGCGCTTTCCCACCTTCTCCATTCACGCACGCTCTCTCCGTTTTTTAGTTCTTCCCACAGGCTTTTACATTACACATTTATAAAATACCTAAGCCAGTTCCTCTATAAAGCTATTACAATAAAGTAATATCAAAATTATTAACATTTCAATCCATACAAGATTAAAATACACTTTTTAAATACATTAATAAAATATAAAAATGTTCAAAGCTTTTAAGAGTTCAAAGACACCTCACCCATAGAACTTCACTGCACATACATTAATACAATTATGTAAAAAAATTAGTATGTAACAGATTTATACATATTATATAGCAATATTATATAGCAATATTAAAATACTGTATTTTATGGTGTCACATGTGGAATTCGACAAGGAAAAATAGGTTATGCCGAATTTCGAACACAGTCACACAACTATACACATAATGTTTATGGATAATGTAATACATGAAATGAATTAAAAATTTTCTATATGAATATATTTTAACTCAAAAGGAGGACTTATCTTGTACAGGTTGCTTTGCATGAGTTTCTTGCAACACACAATTTCATCACTGCGTTTGCAAGCAATTTAATTAAATGTCCTTGATACTGGTCAGTATTGGACTTTTGTCTATTCATTAACTTCTGATAGCGACCTGTAGGTTTATTTTTCACACAGTTCCTGGCAGGACTACAACACTTGACACAGTGCACTGTAAACTAATGACTGGCAAAACTTTTCTCTGACTCAGTTCTGAGTAGCGCTACTGACAAAGACTTACTCCATTGATGTCCACTGGATGGACTACGATGTACTGATGAAATAAGAAACTGCAATGAACTCACTGTTTATGTCTATTAGTGGCCTAATTGAAATCTTACAATCGTGATGGCATGCATAACTATTCGGAATTGCAGGAACCTCTCCACACTACATTGAGTCACTTTTTTTGGTGTCTTCTATGAGTTGCATTCAAGTTATAACACCTCCATCTTTTTCTCATAAAACCCCCACACGCAAACTGTGAACCGTTTGTCAGTTCCCTGCACCTGTAAAGATTTTTCACAATGGTGTCGCAGTGACTGCTGCAAGTGATTCTTTAGGAGTCTGCTTTGACAACCTCCATTGGGCTGACTGGCGCTTTGTTTCATATGGCATCCATGTCTCATCCATTTTCACAATCTATGAAAAGAAAGTGCCATTCATGCATGCCACATGTGGAGCCTTGTGGTCATCTGCCAGCATTCGCAGTACCAACCTTGAGGACATGCCTATCTTCAGGTACTTGTGCAGGATTGTGTGCACAACAGAGGCCACAGAAATGCAGAATTTGGAGGTGATGTACAAGGTATGTCCACAAAGTAAATTTCATTAGGTTGCATAAAACAAATTTGTACAGATACAGAAATCATATTTATTGTACAAAAATCTAACAACTGTTGAACTACGCCGCGGTGGAGTAGCCGAGCGGTCTAAAGCACCTCGCTGCGGAGCGTGCGGTTGCTCGCCGTGGAGGTTCGAGTCCTCCCTGGGGCATGGGTGTGTGTGTGTTTGTCCGTAGGTTAGTTTACCTGAGGTTTAAGTAGTTTGTAAGCTACGGACTGATGACCACGCAGTTTGGTCCGATAGATTTACAGACATTTGAACATTTTTGTTAAACTACTTCCGATATTTTGTAGCCACTTGTCATAGCGTTGCACAAGTTTTTCTATGCCTTCTTCATAGAAGGTTGCCACCTGTGTATTCAACCATGTGATAACATGTTCTTCAGCTCATCATCATCGTTGACGTTTGACCAACAAGGACAGATTTTAGGTGTAAGAAGACATTAAAGCCACTAGGAGCAAGGTCCAGGCCGTATGGAGGATGATCAAACACGTCCCAGTGAAAGTCCCGTAAGAGTTGTTTGGTCACATTCGCCGTGTAAGATCGGGCATTACCGTGGAAAAAAAAAAAGAAAAAAGAAAAACCACACCTTTTGGTAGTAATCCTCGACACTTGTCCTGTATTTCACGGCGCAATTTCTTAATGGTCCCTAAGTAACCATGTGCATTGATTGTTTGGCCTTGTGTTCAGAAGTCAATTAGCAAAATGCCTTTTCTGTCCCAAAAACAGTGCACATGATTTTTCGAAGTGTCAAGATTAGCTTAGGCTTAACTTCCGTTGGGGATGAAGTGTGCTTCCTTTCCATTGATTGCCGTTTGGTTCAGGGGTGTCATACAATATCCAAGTTTCATCCCCCATGACTATCCAGGAAAAAAACCCATCACCTTCTTCATTGTAGTGTGTCAAAAACTGAAGTACACTGCCCATCCATTGTTTTTTGTGTTGTTCAGTAAGAATTTTGGGTACCCAACGTGAGCAAAGTTTTC
Source organism: Locusta migratoria (assembly GCA_026315105.1). Taxonomy (NCBI): domain Eukaryota; kingdom Metazoa; phylum Arthropoda; class Insecta; order Orthoptera; family Acrididae; genus Locusta; species Locusta migratoria. The sequence goes on along the minus strand of CM048755.1, from coordinate 24,819,033 downwards.
GAAATTTCAATTTTTCAGTAACAATTTCATGAATTAGTGATCGTGAGATTTGCGGATCTTCGATAGCAAGGGCACTAAGTGTAAACTAATGGTTGTGCTTCATCTTGTCTTCAATTGAGTGAATCAGTTCATCAGTAACCACAGACAAGCGTCCACTTAGTTCTTCATTGTGCACTTGATCACGTCCTTTATTGAACTGTCTGACCCATCCATTCCAACCATTGAATTACTCATAGCATTTTGTCTGTAAGCCTCGCAGATTTGGCGATGACTTTCCTTTGGTTTAACTTCCTTTGCATTTAGAAAACGAATCTGATTTCACACACGGTAGCATTTTAAATTACGGCTGACATTATATAAAAGCACTACAAAGCACACGTCGGCAGCAGCGATCTGGAAATAACATACATGTCTTCTCCTTGACTCATAGTAACTGCCGCGCATTACCTTTATTTATTTATTTAGCTCTCATGAATCAAATATAGCGAGGCATTCGCATGGATGTAGGCCATGTCAGATAGTTACAATTCACACAAATGGAGCACATGAAATCCCTCTTGCAAGAGGAGATATAGGTAATAGACAAAGTACATGTTAATAGGTACTGACAAAAATTACACTTAAAACGTTAAAATAAAGCTACATCTTTATAGATACAACAATACTTAGATACATTGAGAAAGATTCCAGGTATTGTAATGCTAAGAGTACATATGATGTAATTTTAAAAAATCAATTAGAATTAGCACAACTGAAACATTCTTCAAAGGAATTATCTATGAGATAGTTTTAGCTGGTTTTTTAAATTATGGAAGCTCATGAACAAGTAATTTCAGTGACAGTCGAAGAGCACTGAACACTTTGCATCTCATATAATGGACTCCCTTTTGTGCAATAGTGAAATTTTTAAATTCATAATGGAGATCCATATTCCTCGTGGTATTGTATGGTACGAATCATCAGTTTTGTACATATGCTCATTTTTACCAATAAAACATAGTAGGAAATAGATATATTGACAAGTGATTGTCAGAATCCCCAATTTCATAAAAAGGTTTCTACAATAATGTCTACGTCCTAATAGCTCTCTTTTGGGCAATGAAATATATATATATGTATATGTATATATATTTTAAAGAGGCTGATTGCCCCAGAAAATTATGCCATGAACAATGGTGAATGGAAATAGCTAAAATAAGCTGTTTTAGAGGTTTCAAGGTCACAGACAATAGAAATAATACGAATAGCAAATGTTGCTAAGTTTTTTGTGTAGTTGTAAAATATGTTCAGACCAATTTAGATTGCAGTCAACGTGTACACCCAAGAACTTGGATGACTCAACTTGTAGAAGTTCATTACCATTACATTTAATAACTAATTGATCCTCCAGTTTTTTCCTTGTTTGAAAATGAAGAAATTGGGTGTTATTAACATTTAGAGATAACCCAATATTTAACAACCAATTAAGTCCTTCACTAATGACAATATTGGCCAACTTCTCAAAATTGTGGTGTGGAGTTTTGTTGATCAGGGTGCAGGTGTCATCGGCAAAAAGAGTGAAATGAGTTTTAAAGCAAGGTCATTAATAAAGATGAGGAAGAGTAAGGGGCCAAGTATGGAGCCCTGTGGAACACCACAACCAATAGAGCTGCACTTAGATGACACAGAGCACCATTCAGGATCATTCAGAATAACCTTCTGCTTTCTTCCGGTTAGGTTGGATTTGATCCATGAGCCAGCTGATCCATTTATACCATAATATACAGCCTTTGCTAATAGGATTTTATGGTTGACGCCTTAGAAAGGTCACAAAAGATACAGCAGGAGATAGTTTATTACTTAAACACTCTAATATTTGATGAGTGAAGGAAAAAATAGCTTGTTCTGTAGATATACCCTGTTGAACTTCAAATTGATTACTGTTTAATAACTTATAATGAATCAAGTGGTCAGTAAGTCTTTTGTGAACCAACTTCTCGAGAATTTAAGGAAAGGCTGTTGAAAGTGAGATAGGCCGATAGTTGGTAACATCAGTTTTATCACCTTTTTAAAAAATAGGACTGACAGTAGCATACTTTAGTCTTTCAGGAATAATTTCATGCTGCATAGATTCATTGAATATATGGCAAAGTATTTTGTTTATTGGCTTACAGCACCCCTTCAGTAATCTTGATGAGATACCATCAATGACAACACAATTCTTGCTTTTCGTCTTTCTTATTGCATTCTCAATTAGTGATAAGTGAGATTTTAATCTGATTTGGTTGGTTTTTAATGGCTTTTTGAAGGGACAGCATGGCTTCATTAACAGAACATATTTTTCCAGTTTGAGTTGCTGCTACTAAAAAAAGGTCGTTAAAAATGTTGGTTTCAATATTTCTATGAATGGTATCATTGGTTTTAATTTCTATGGGTGTTTCTTCAGCAGGGATTTTACCTGTTTCCCTTTTTATTATGCCCCATATGGTTTTAATTTTATTATTAGACACATCAATCTCTGATTTTATACTCTTTGCCCTTCTTTTAAGGATAGAGCAGTATAGTTTGTAATGTTTTTCCTTATCTAGACTATAGCAGGATTTGAGCGAGACATGCACCTCCCTCTTCCTTCTGCAAGAGGTTTTGATTCCCAGAGTTACCCAGTTTTTTGGAATAGGTCTTGCATTTGAATTTGGTAGTCCTTTTAGAAACGGCTGCTTCAAATAGATAATTAAATTCATTTAGAAAAGCATTGAACTTGTCATTAACACTGCTGAAGAGCTCAAACTGCTCCCAGTCAACTTCTTGTAGGGAATTACAAAAGGTATTGATAGCTTGTATGTTAATTACCCTGAAACGTATACTACAGGAACTGTTCTTACTAAGATGGCTAACACCTTCAATTGCAAGTAGCAGGCCCAAGAGCCTATTTAATATGCGTTTTAGAGTTGTGTTTGGTTTTCTGCTTCTGTCTAAGAAAACATTGTCCGTTCGACTTGTGGCATTAGCTGTGACCCTAGTGGGAAAATCCACCACTGCTGTTCAGTTAAAAGAGTTCATTAAACGTGATAGGTCCTTTATTCCCAAGTTATCAGTAAGAAAATCAACATTAAAATCACCTAAAATTACAATATCCCTAGTTTTTTACAAAAAGATGATTTAACAGAGATTCTACATGTTTTAGAAAAATACAAATTTTACCTGCAGCAGCCCTACAGAATGAAAGTACAGTAATTTCAGAAAAAACAGTACAGATTACAACTCCACAGACCTCACAATGTTCATCAATACAGTATTCACTCAAGTCTAAGGATCTATATGCAATGTTGTTCAAATGTTTGTTAATCTTAAGGGACTTAACTGTGGGATCATCAGTCCCTAAACTTACAAACTACTTATGAACTACCTTATACTAAAGATGGCACAAACATCCATGCCCGAGGGGGGATTCAAACCCCCGACGGGAAGCAGCCTCGCACATCATAGCATAGCACCTCAATGTGCTTGGCCACTCCACTGTGGCACAATTTTGTTCTTAACATAAATAGCCACTCCACCTTTATCCAGAGAATGTCTACAGTAATGAGCTACTAGGTTGTAGTTTCAGCATGTGAGAACCAAGTTTCATAAAGTGTTCACTAATACAGATTACATCAGTATTATCAATAGTGTCCTTATGTAAAATAATGTTAATGGATTAGTCTACTTAACAGACCTTGGATGTTCTGATGGAAAACAGTTTATTTACAATGAATGGAGATTTGAAGTGGTTGTTCGGGTCAGTCTCCCCTACAGTAATAAAATTAGACTTACTTGAAGGTGTAGTTATGATAGAATTTTCCTTTCCTTCGGGTGATACCATAAAAAATTCTCACTGCATACTACAGGTTTTTTGAGCCTCTGGCTCCTCCTTCCTTCAGGTGGCATTTCTCCTTTGCTTGGTGAGGAATTATTGCCTGTTGGCTGCTCTGATGATTCTTCTACAGCTGTCACTGATAATCCAGGTACTAATGATGTTGGATCATTTGGATTTGGAACTATTTTTGATGCCAGCATATCTTGCTGAGTAGCTGAGGTGAAGCTACAGTAGCCACTTCTGCTTGTGAGACTGATGCAATCCTCTCATCATGTTTTGGAAATGTTGGTAGATCAATTCTGGATACTGTTGAAATTTCTTGAAGGACTGTTGAAGCAACATCAGTTGTTGCTTCTTGTACTACTGCTGCAGCTGCATCTGAAGAGAGGGGTTATCCTTCACTTAATTGAGGTTTAGACAGCATTTCCACAATTTTACTACAGAGAAATTTCTTGCCCTTTCTGCTGAAGTGCAATCCATGTCTTGTAAAGCTGTTTCTTTGTAGGAAGTCGACAGGCAGAAACGGAGAATTTGGATTCTGTTTGCACATATTTTTACTAGCTTCGATTATTACTTTGTTAACACAAGATTCATATATAAGATCAAGTCTATGTGGAATACCCATGATAACCATTGCTTTACTGTTATTTCGATGAAGTAACGTCTTCAAGTTTTGAACAGCACTCGATAACTCGTTTTTTCATTTGCATTTATTGGGGACCCAGCTTATACATTTTTACCGATTTCGTGCATGGGTGCTCCAGGTTTTACATAACTGCAAACATTGACTTCTCCTCGTAATGTTTTTGCCAATCCACGACCGTAACTATCAGAATGTATGTTTACACTGAACAAATTCTTCCCTAACTTCTTAGATTATTTATAGACACACATTTATCAGGAAATACAGCAGCAAAAGAGTCTTCAGTATTTCCAGTCTCTTCAAGGACACTGAAACGATTATTTAATGGCAATTCGACGACAGATTCGTTTGTCAGTCCACAAGTAGGCCTAAACATTTTAGCCCTAGTATACAGAGCGCAACTTTCAATTGGCGAAGTATTAGACACACAATTTTCATAGTAATAAATACCTGAAAATATTTCGAGTAGATTCCCCAATCATGTAATAGTTTTGGGAGGAAATTTTAATTTACCGGATATAGACAGGGAGACCCTAACGTTTATGACAGGTGGCAGGGACAAGGAATCCAGTGAAATTGTTTTGAGTGCATTACCTGAAAATTACCTTGAACAGTCAAACACAGAACCGACTCGTGGCGACAACATATTAGAGCTCCTGGTGACAAACACACGCGAACTATTTAAAACAGTTAATGCAGAACAGGGAATCCACGATCATACAGCGTTTACAGCATCGATAATCTCAGCCATAAATATCAATGTTAAAAATTTAGGAAGATTTTTCTGTTCGAAAAAAGTGACAAAACGAGGATTTCAGAGTACTTGATGGCTCAACACAGAAGTTTTATCTCAAGTACAGATAGTGTTGAGGAACAGTGGTCAAAGTTCAAAGCCATCGTACACTATGCATTAGATGGGTATGTACCAAGGAAGATCGTAAGAGATGGAAAGGACCCACCATGGTACAACAACCGAATTAGAAAACGTCTACAGAAGTAAAGGGAACTTCACTGCAAACATAAACATAGTCAAAGCCTTGTAGACAAACAAAAATTACACAAAGCGAAATGTAGCGTGAGGAGGGTGTGAGGGGGCTGACATGGAGCCATTTTATTTCACATATATTATGTGTTAAAGAAGTTTTCTTGGTTGGAGAACCATGTGACGCAATAGTAGAAAGAGTGCGAGAGAGAGACAGTAGATGAGCTTGTATCCCGTGGGAAAGCTCCGCCCCTATTGCAAGTTGGAATCTGATTGGCTCCCACCTATACTACTTGTCCGCCAAAACTTTAAGCTTCTTTTATTAATATTTAACTTTTCTATGTTTATTAAAAATTGTCTGTATACTTTCTGTAATGTATTTGTGCTAAGCTATATTTCGGTTAATTCAAACATTTAATTATTTGTATATTTTGTAATAAGTTGAATAATGTTAGTCTAGAAGTTTCGCTTGGCGCCAAAACGATGGCTTGTGGCGCGCAGCGAGAAGCGGCGGCAGTCAGTCGAGCGCCGACTGCGATACCTTGCACATTCATGTCAGTTCAGTGCAGGTCAGGGACAGTTTATAAGTTATTCAACGTTTATATTTGTAACGTTACTCAGTCTGTATACTTGTGCTTGGATATATACTCGCATTTCTTCAATAAAAAAACAAGCACTGGCATCCTACAAAAGCAAAAGTTATTCGTAGTGCAGTACTTCCTAGCCACATCTCAACACATCTTTTAGCATCACTTCAAGTACAACGGACGTGCGACCTGTGTGCTTCACCTGCACAATGGGACATCAACTACGATAGAAGACACAAGGTTAGTAAAGAGTGAATTCAGACATGTACTGAAGTTGCATGTCAACACAACACCTCACGTGCAGTGCTGCCCCATTTACAAAACAGGGAACTGGTACGAAGTGCGTTGGTAACAACACGAGGGAAGGCTTGAAAGATGGGAGGTGTTTTAGGAACTTTGTCAACTAGGCACTGACCTTCCCTCCCTGTCTTTTTTTAAGAAAAGAAGCCCCGCCGTACATGGCATCCCTTGCGGGGATTTCTTTGAAGACTAAGTTCTTTGGAGGAAGTTACTTAGAGAAACGTTATGTTTAAATTTGTTGATAAAATTTTATGAACTGTGGTTACGAAGTTAATGTGCATAAACTGGCCTAGAACGGTGCTCGAACTGCGGTATGTAATTTACAAACAGTGTGACTGAATTTTTGAACAGTGAATTATAGGCTGTATAAACTGTGTTCGAATTTTTGATGGGGATGTACTGTGCTTTGAGGTAGTTCATTTAATGGTGTGTGAATAGTGGTAAGTGCGGCTAGGCTGCAATAATATCGTTATTGAATGCTGGTGGCAATCTCGTGTGCACGGTCACTGGATTAAGTTGTTTCATCGGCAAGAAGATTTTACCGCATCACGGGAGGACGCCGTGCGGCCGGTAGCTGAAAGTGACGAGCGGCAGCATACGACGCCAGGTGCGGACGGGAGCAGCGAGCCATCGCCACACAGCAGCCAAACAGGACGCACCAGCAGTCCGACGCAACACGGACACACATACCTCAGCAGCCGGTAGCAGTTCATCTCGTTGGCAGCATGCAGTAGACTCCAAAGAGTGAGTGTCGCAATAGCAAAGCTTAAGCAACGCATTTTATGTATGAAAGCATTGTGTGTGACAACAGTGTAGACAGATTATCATAGGTTTTTGGAGAAAATTTTGCCTGAAACTTGTAAAATTATTAAACTGTAAAATGGATAGTAACGATGAGAATAGGTATCATCTTAGAAGTAGAGGGAGAGATCATGCAGATGAAGGGAATAATGATCAGGGTAATCAGCTTGTAAATTCGCAAAATAATAACATTGGATCTGATACATTGGATCAGTCAGAAATGTCGGAAAATAATGCTGAGGCAAATACTAATGAAAATATAAATTCTGTTTTTTGTGTCCCAGCCTCGTCGCCGCTTTTGTGTCTCGTTTCCGTCGTAGGTGTCGGTGGCCGAGTGGAATGAGACCGACACAGGAATAAAGATAGCACGCTGGTGCAGGTACGGAGGGGAGCAGCCAGAAACTAGAAACACTAGAGTAAATTAGAACGAGATATATATTGCACACAATTTATACAATACTTAACTTTTACATTGCTCAGTCCACCCCCATGAACCACAGACATTGCCGAGGTGGGGTGGCTTGCGTGCCTCAACGATACAGATAGCCGTACCGTAGGTGCAACCACAGCGGAGGGGTATCTGTGGAGAGGCCAGACAAACGTGTGGTTCCTGAAGAGGGGCAGCAGCCTTTTCAGTAGTTACAAAGGCAACAGTCTGGATGATTGACTGAGCTGGCCTTGTAACATCAGCTAATGTGGCTTTGCCACACAGCTACTGCGAACGGCTGAAAGCAAGGGGAAACTACAGCGGTCATTTTTCCCGAGGACATGCAGCTCTACTGTATGGAAATATGATGATGGCATCCTCTCGGGTAAAATATTCCGGAGGTAAAATAGTCCCCCATTCGGATCTCCGGGCGGGGACTACTCAGGAGGATGTTGTCATCAGGAAGGACAATACTGGCATTCTACGGATCGGAGCGTGGAATGTTAGATCCCTTAATCGGGTAGGAAAATTAGAAAATTTAAAAAGGGAAATGCATCGGTTGAAGTTAGATATAGTGGGGATTAGTGAAGTTCGGTGGCAGGATGAACAGGATTTCTGGTCAGGTGAGTGCAGGATTATAAATACAAAATCAGTTGGGGGTATCACAGGAGTAGGACTGATAATGAATAAGAAAATAGGAATGCGGGTAAACTACTATGAGCAGCACAGTGATCGCATTATCATTGTCAAGATAGATACGAAGCCAACACCGACAACAGTAGTATAGGTTTATATGCCAACTAGCTCTGCCGATGATGAGGAGATCGAAGAAATATATGAGGTGCTAAAGGAAATTATTCAGACAATTAAGGGAGAGGAAAACTTAATTGTGATGGGAGACTGGAATTCGGTAGTAGGAAAAGGAAGAGAAGGAAAAATAGTAGGTGAATATGGACTAGGCAGGAGGAATGAAAGAGGAAGTCGCCTGGTAGAATTTTGCACGGAACATGATTTAATCGTAACAAACACGTGGTTTAAGAATCACAAAAGAAGGTTGTATACATGGAAGAGACCAGGAGACACCGGAAGGTATCAGATAGATTTTATAATGGTAAGACATAGGTACCGGAACCAGGTTATAAACTGCAGGACATACCCAGGGGCAGATATAGACTCTGACCATAACTTGTTAGTCATGAACTGTAGGCTGAAGCTGAAAAAACTGCAGAAAGGTAGGAAAATAAGAAGATGGGACTTAGATAAATTGAAGGAGAGTGAAGTTCTGGAGAATTTCAGAGGGATATTTAGGCAACAATTGACAGAAACAGGGGGAAATAAAACAGTAGAAGAGGAATGGGTAGCATTGAGAGATGAAATAGTGAAGGCAGCGGAGGACAAAATAGGTAGAAAGGCAAGACCTACAAAAAATCCATGGATATCACAGGAAATACTACAGTTAATTGATGAAAGGAGAAAATATAAAAATGCAGTAAATGAAACAGGCAAAATGGAGTACAGACGACTAAAAAATGAGATTGACAGGAAGTGCAAACTGGCTAAGCAGGAGTGGCTAGAAGCCAAATGCAAATCTGTAGAAGAATGTATAGCAAGGGGAAAAGTAGATACCGCCTACAGGAAAATAAAAGAGACATTTGGGGACAAGAAAAGCAACTCTACGAATATCAAGAACTCAGATGGGAAACCAGTTCTCAGCAAAGAAGGGAAAGCTGAAAGGTGGAAAGAGTACATAGAGCAGCTCTACAAAGGAAATGAACTTAGAAACGATGTTGTAGGAAGGGAAGAGGAAGTAGATCAAGATGAAATAGGAGATAGTATACTGAGACATGAATTTGACAGAGCCCTGAAAGACCTAGGTAGGAACAAGGCCCCAGGAATAGATGACATACCTTCAGAGCTACTAAAGTCTCTGGGAGAGCCAGCCATGACAAGATTATTTGAACTGGTGTGTAGGATGTATGAGACAGGCGAAATGCCCTCAGACTTTAAGAAAAATGTAATAATCCCCATTCCAAAGAAATCAGGCGCAGACAGGTGTGAAAATTACAGAACCATCAGTTTGATAAGTCATGGTTGCAAAATTTTAACACGAATTATCTACAGGAGAATGGAAAAGCTGGTAGAAGCTGACCTCGGGGAAGATCAGTTTGGATTCAGGAGGAAAGTAGAAACCCGGGAGGCAATACTCACTTTACGTCTTATCTTAGAAGATAGATTAAGGAAAGGCAAACCTACATTTTTAGCTTTTGTAGATTTGGAGAAAGCGTTTGACAATGTTGACTGGAATACACTCTTTCAAATTCTGAAGTCAGCAGGGGTAAAATACAGGGAAAGGAGAGTTATTTACAACTTGTACAAAAGCCAGACCGCAGTTATTAGACTCGAAGGGCATGAAAGGGAAGCATCAGTTGGGAAGGGAGTAAGACAGGGTTGTAGCCTTTCTCCGATGCTATTCAATTTGTACATCGAGCAGGCGGTGAAGGAAAGCAAGGAAAAATTTGGAATAGGGATTAAAGTTCAGGGGGAAGAAATAAAAATATTGCGTTTTGCCGATGACATTGTAATTCTGTCAGAGACAGCAAAGGACCTGGAAGAGCAGTTGAATGGAATGGACAGCGTGTTGAAGAGTGCATATAAAATGAACATTAACAAATGCAAAACAAAAATAATGGAATGCGGTCTTAGAAAATCAGGCGATGCTGAAGGAATTAGATTAGGTGACGAAACATTGAAGGTGGTAGATGAGTTTTGTTACTTGGGTAGTAAAATAACATGCGATGGTCGCAGTACAGAGGATATAAAATGCAGAATGGCAATGGGCAGAAAAGCATTTTTGAAAAAGAGAAATTTGCTAACATCGAATATTAACTTAAGGGTAAGGAAGTCTTTTCTGAAGGCATTTGTGTGGAGTGTTGCCTTGTACGGGAGTGAAACATGAACGATAAACAGTGCGGACAGGAAGAGAATAGAGGCTTTTGAAATGTGGTGTTACAGAAGAATGCTGAAGATTAGGTGGGTAGATCGCATAACTAATGAAGAGCTACTGAACAGAATTGGTGAGAAAAGGAATTTTTGGCATACCTTGACTAAAAGAAGGGATCGCTTGGTAGGACACATTCTTAGACATCGGGGAATCGTAAATTTAGCATTGGAGGGAAGTGTGTGGGGTAAAAATCGCAGAGGGAGACCAAGAGATGCGTATAGTAAGCAGATTCAAGTGGATGTGGGTTGCCGTTCTTATAAGGAGATGAAAAGTCTTGCTCAGGATAGAGTAGGGTGGAGAGCTGCATCAAACCAGTCTCCGGACTGAAGACCATAACAACATAACAACATTGCTCAGTACTGCAGATACATAGTTGAGCTAGAGGCCTGCCTAGTACTGCTTCCTAGTTCCTACATGATAGCCTATCTGATTACGAAGGTCCTAACTGGTTGCTATCTCAGTCCCAAATGAACGATGTCGTTCAGTGGTGGCCACGAGCGGAGTTGTACCAGAGGGCGCTCGTGGCTGACGTCGTAAGAATGCCGCGCCGTGCGTGCATGGCCGCGCGCGGCGAAAGTAGGTGGCGCGCACTTTGGACTTGTGTGACACCACACCCCTACCCCCCAAACCGCCGCGCCGTCGTGGCGTAGGGCTGAGGGCCACGGCGACGGCACTGGGAGGAGGGCCTGGACGGGGGCGTTACTGGTGGGACGGGCGTCGTAGCTGAGGCTGGGATCGAGACGCCGTCCGCGCCCCGGCATCCGCCTTGCGATCCTCCAGGAAACCCACCGAAACCTGGGGAAGGGCGCACACCCCCGCCCAGAGGGAGCAGGTCATCTTCTTCTGAGGTGCGTGGCCCAAGCTGGGGGGGGGCCGCACGGTCCCGGAGTCCCTCTCGGTGACGCTGTCATCTGCGGCGGCGACAGCGGCGGCGACGACTGCGTCGGAGGTGCGTCGACGTCCATAGGGATCTCGTAGTCCGGGGACGAACGATGTGGCTGTGCTCCCTGGCGGTGAACTGGGTCTGGAATCAAGAAACCAGAGACAGGATCGCGCGGCCTGTGCAAGCGCAATTGCTTTGCATGGCGCCGCAGCTCCGACCCTGTGGAAGAACGTACAACATACATATTGCGACCGAGCACGCGCTGAATGGTGCCCAGCAACCATGTCTTCTTGTTGCCAGCAAACACCCTGTACAGCACCGGCGTAGAACCCTGAAAACGCGTAGCGCCATACGAACCGACTCGGTGCGTGGGAGGCTGCAGCAGGTGAAGGAGAGTGCGGTGTTGGCGGCCGTGTAGCAGCTCGGCAGGAGATGGGCCGTCACGTGGCATGCACCGATACGTAGACAGGAAAATTTGAAGAGCTTGCTGCCTGGAGTGCTGACCTTTCATCTTTTCCATGTGAGACTTGAATGTTCGAACGAAACGTTCCGCTTCACCATTGGACTGAGGGTGAAAAGGTGCCATTCACACCACAAAACTGTTGAAATTCCGCACTAACAAACTGAGGTCCATTGTCACTGACGATAGTTTCTGGCAAACCTTCGATGCAAAACACTGATGTTAAGGCACTGATTGTACTAGACGCCGTCGTTGAGTTCATGGCAATCACAAAAGGAAACTTGCTGAAAGCGTCTACAACGATTATCCAACGCCTATTCCAGAAAGGTCCGGCAAAGTCAATGTGTAAACGTTGCCATGGTCCCTTGGGGAGTGGCCAGTCTGAGAAACGTTGCGGAGGAGCCGCCTGACGCTCCGCACAAACTTTACACTGTGACGTCATGCTCTCTATCTGGGCGTCCATACCAACCCAGGTACAATTACGTCTGGCCAGTTGCTTTGTCCTAACAATACCCCTATGTCCGTGATGCAGGAGGCGTAACACTTCTCGTTGCAGGGAACGAGGAACAATCACCCTTGTTTGGTCGTTGTCGGTATGTAACAATAAAACACCCTGACTTAAAGATAATGCATGACGTTGTGCAAAATAACGTCGAACAAGAGGCCGATCAAGGTCTTAGGCTCTGGCAGGCCAACCAAAGCGAACAAAACGTGCTACCACACTTAGGTCTGCATCCGCAGCTGTTTCCTGTGCAACCCGACGAGAGTTCAAAGGGAAATCTGCGACAGCGGTAGCATCTCTGGAGTCTATCTGACAACATGCCATTTCCGAAGAATCAAACAGCACATCCTGGCCAACCGGAAGTCGGGAAAGTGTGTCCGCGTTGGCGTGTTTAGTGGTAGGTCGGTACAAAATCTCATACTGATAATTGGACAATATCAAGGACCATCTCTGAAGCTTTTGTGCCGTTCGTGGCGGAATTGGCTTAGTGGGTGAGAACAACGACGTGAGAGGCTTGTGGTCTGTCAAAAAATAGAATTTTCTGCCATAGAGATAATGATGAAACTTTGTGACGCCGTAAATGATTGCTAAGGCCTCCTTTTCTATCTGACTGTAATTCTGTTGCGTAAGCGTCAGTAGCTTTGATGCAAAGGCAATAGGACGTTCGTGAGATCCAATACGATGTGACAAAATTGCACCCACACCGTACGACGAGGCATCAGCTGCTAACACTACAGGCTTCTGTGGGTCCAAGGGAATCAAACATGCATCACTGAGTAGTGCAGACTTTAGTTTGTCAAAGGCAACCTGGCAATCTTTGGACCAAACAAAAGGAAAATTATTCCTACGTAAGCGATGCAGTGGAGCTGCAATCTGAGACGCATTGGGAATAAACCTGAAATAATAGTTAAGCTTTTCCATTACTGCTTGCAATTCATGCACATTCTTAAGAGGAGGCAAGTCTTTGATTGCTCTAAGATGTGACTGTAAGGGATGAATTCCTTCGGCATTAATCACATGGCCTAGGTACTCTATTTCAGTTTGAAAAAAACGAACACTTTGCTTTATTGCAACGTAGACCTGCTGCAGTCAAAACTTTGAAAAGGCACTCCAGGTTTGCTAAATGTTCTTCAACTGTACGTCCGGATACCACAATATCATCTAAATAGTTCGAGCAACACGGTACAGAAACTGTCAGCTGTTCCAAAAAACGCTGAAAAATAGCGGGGGCGGAAGAACTGCCAAATGGTAGGCGTTGAAATTGAAAAAGGCCCATGTGAGTATTAATGACGAAAAACTTCTTTGACTCGTCATCAAGCGGAATCTGTAAGTATGCCTCTGCTAAATCAATCTTGGAAAAGAAGCGAGACTGTCCTAATTTGTCCATCAGTTCGTCAGGTCTGGACAGGGGATAAGTGTCTACAATTCTTTGACTGTTCACTGTTGATTTGAATTCCGCACAGAGACGAAGTTTTCCTGACGGCTTGGGTATAATTACTATAGGCGAGGCCCACTGACTCGCAGAAACAGGAGAAATCACACCACTATCTTGCCAACGTTGAAGTTCTTCGGCAACTGTATCACGCATTGCGATAGGCGCTGGTCTAGCTTTACGAAATTTTGGAACTGCAGATTCTTTTAAAGTTACATGTGCCACGAAGTCTTTAGCACAACCTAGTTCCGGCGAAAACAAGTCACTATATTTGTCACACAATGCATTGATTTTATCCTGAGGCACTATTGACGAAATTTGAAGCACATCTCTTTGAATTGATAAACCAAATAAATCGAATGCATCTAGTCCAAAAATATTCTGCGTAGAAGAACTACAAAAGCAACTGTTTTTGTAACACCTTGAAAAGAGGCGGGCAGGCTACACGTTCCTAGCACGGGAATATTTTGCCCTGTATACGCTGTTAGCACTTGTTGACACGGCTACAATTTTGACAAACCCAGCAGATCATAAGTGTCTTTATTCATTAATGTGACAGTGGAACCAGTATCAAGCTGAACTTTCACAGTCTTATTTTCTATGCAAAGAGTCACAAAAAGTTTTTGCCTATGGCGCTCGACAGGTGCGCGAATGTGGGCAACGTCTGCTACGGTTTGTTTACTGCGTTTGCGCATGCGCGGGCTACGTAGTGAAGGAAGCGGCGCAGGATCGGCATATAGATTAATATCACTGTCACTAGATGGCACTACCGCCAGATCGGCGTCCGCACAATGCGAGGCTACTGCACTAAAATTACTTTGAGTAGCTACACCAATTCTACTGTTACTAGCTACACAGTACTGGGCACTATTACAATAAGAAGTTGCAGAAGGCACTAGGTTCACTACAGGATTACACTGTACATTGTCACTTTGCTTGTCCCGAACCCTTTTCCGTTGCACAGATGTACGCGCTCGTCGGCGCTTGCGGCGTGGCTCAATACATAGTTTTGCAATAGGTGCGGAACAATTTCCTTGCAATTGAGAACCAAGTAAAGCACTGTTCAATTCCACAGCGTCTATGACATTGACTGTATGCACTGCTCTCGCACTTTGCGAAGCACTGTTTCTAACGTTACTGTTCTTCGAGTTTTTAATTTGCATACACACAGACTGCACATGTCCCGATTTGCCACATTGATAACAGGTTGCGTTGCGACTAGGGCAATGCACACGCTTATGGCGTGATACACACTGGGGACAAGACTTACGTACATTCTTCTGAAATGAACGTTGGCGCCCGTTATTCAAATTACTGTTTCTAACACGACGGTGCGACCTTTGTGTCGCGCTTTTACACTGGCTACTGTTCACTGTCTGTTCAGCACGGCCTGTACTATTGTAAGAATCACTAGTGCTACACTGAGAACTACGGCTAGGAAAGCGTCCGTTACGGCGGACTGAATTTACACCGTGGCTTTGCATTTCTACATCTGCTAAATCAAAAGTATCATGCGCTTCTATAAGCTGCAGTACACTGTCTAATGAGGGGTCAGACTGTTTTAAAATAGCTGCCCTAATTCTGGGGTCCTGAATGTTCTGAGTGATAGCGTCTCTCAACATCACGTCACTATACGAAAGTCCCCAAGAGCAAGTAAATTTAAATTTGCGGGTTAAGCCCTTCAACTCCGTAATCCATTCCTGGTGTGACTGCTCGGGTGATTTTTTAAGTCTGAAAAATCGGTACAGCGCCGGAGCTACGAGAACTTTTCTCTCATAATGAGCATTCAGTGCATCTACAATTTGTTCAAAGTCTACATCACGAGGAGATGCGTCGGGGAAAAGTTTTTTCAGTAACACAAAGGTGTTGGTGCCCACCACAGATAATAGCAGATGCTTCACTTTCTGACCTGTAATTTGATGAGCCGCGACGAGTTCTTGAAACTGTGCGAAGTAGTCGCTCCATTCTTCCTCACGTTCGTTGTTCTGGCGAAATGTAGGAAGCGGTACAGCGGCAGGTGTGGGCTGCTGAAGAGGCAGCTGTTGTTGTTGGTGAACAGCCTGTGCCGTTAACTGCGACACCGCCTGCAGGAGTTGAGTGAATTGCGCCGTCTGTAACTGAATAATTTCCATTAAGTTTGGGTTTGGGGTAGTGGCCATGCTGACCGATTAGGCGCCGCGCATACAAGTAAATTATAACAAAACACAAATGCAATATGAAAGAGGACGCTCTGCAACAAAAAAGTCCACAAACAAGTAACTGAAAATGTTCCCTCAAAAATCTTATAATAAGGGTGGGTGGGCGGGAGCAATTTCTGCGTGCTCCGACTGCTGCTGTCTGGCTGCTGGTCCAAGGTTCGTCTATCACTCCTCGTCGCCACTTTTGTGTCCCAGCCTCGTCGCCGCTTTTGTGTCTCGTTTCTGTCGTAGGTGTCGGTGGCCGAGTGGAATGAGACCGACACAGGAATAAAGATAGCACGCTGGTCCAGGTACGGAGGGGAGCAGCCAGAAACTAGAAACACTAGAGTAAATTAGAACAAGATATATATTGCACAGAATTTATACAATACTTAACTTTTACATTGCTCAGTACTGCAGATACATAGTTGAGCTAGAGGCCTGCCTAGTACTGCTTCCTAGTGCCTATACGATAGCCTATCTGATTACGAAGGTCCTAACTGGTTGCTATCTCAGTCCGAAATGAACGATGTCGTTCAGTGGCGGAGTTGTACCAGAGGGCGCTCGTGGCTGACGTCATAAGAACGTCGCGCCGTGCGTGCATGGCGGCGCACGGCGAAAGTAGTTGGCGCGCACTTTGGACTTGTGCGACACCACACTGTTGTAAATGATTGCATTGAAAATGGCGATCTTGACTGGCATGGGCCAAATGAAAATTTTAATGTAAGGCAAGACGCTGCATTTGCTGAAACGGGCGTCCATAATTTAAATAAATCAGTAGAGGAATTAAGGAGAGTGAGTCATGGTACAGGATCAGCTGAGACATTACCGATCCAAGATAATTTTCAGAACATAAGTCCTATGCAAGATCAGAGTCCAATGTGGCTAGCCATGATGCAATCATTAATGACAGATTTGAGAAAAAAAATTGAAGTAGGCCAGGAATCTTTAAAGAATGAATTAAGCACGGAAATATGTCAAACAAAATCAGAAGCTTTAGAAAAGAAAATTGATGGGGTACAAAAGGAGTTGAAAAAGTCATTTGAAGAGGGGCAAACAAAGTTAGAAGCAAGTATAAATCAACTCTACAAAAAATATAATCATTTAGATCACATGGTTAATAATTTGGAGACTAGCACTAACGAGAGTCTTTATGAATTGAACAACAAAACAGTAGATTTGGGTAAAAAATTAGAAGCCTGTAAAATTGAGATAACACAGAATATTGACGCAAAAGTCAAAGTTGTAGATAACAAGGTAGAAAATCAGGGTAAAGAAATCTGTCAAATAAAGCAGCAGGTTGATAACTTAGATGACATGCATACTAAAATGGCGAAAGCTTGCAAAGATAGGTACCAACAACAAATCACAACATTACACACCATAGTAAATATCACACTTTCTCGAGTAAAGGAAACTTGCATCCGGTTGCTTTCATTCGACAGTCTGAGAATACCATGCCTCCACAATACACTGAACAACAAAAAATACACATGGTTGCAAGTAGATTTGAAGGAGAGGTAATCTCGTGGGGGGCAAGTGTAATAAACAAATGTAAAACTTATGGTGAATTTGTAAAAGCTTTTCTAAATCAATACTGGTCAATTAGTACACAAAACAGTGTGCATAATGAAATATTTGAAGCTAAAGGCTTTGAAAGCAGTGGGTGCAGTAGCTATAAGGAATTCTTCCAACATTATTGGGAGAAGAACCAATATTTATCAAATACTTTGAGAGAAACAGATTTGACAGACATTATCATGTTGAAACTACCAAAGTCTGTACAGGGAAAACTAGTTAACACAGATTATGCAGACGTAAATAATTTGTTGCGAGCCTTAGAGCGACTAGACGCCTTAGCAGGCAACAGGCAAGTACATTAATGGTGGAGGAGAAACAGGTGGCGAGCAGATCACCATAAACATGCCTCAGAGGGTATCACACACTTTGTGATACTAGGTGATTGACGACCAGCAGGCACTCCAGTTATTGACAATATTATTTCCGTTTCCTTTCCATATTGTCAATCTTCCTCTTTTATCTATCACTAACAACTGTCGTCTTTCCATTCTTCACTAACCCATTCTATGCAGAGAAATGCCTCAGAGGGTATCACATACTTTGTGATACTAGGTGATTGACAACCACCAGGCACTCCAGTTATTGACAACATTATTTCCGTTTCCTTTCCATGTTGTCAATCTTCCTCCTCTATCTATCACTAACAACTGTCGTCTTTCCATTCTTCACTATCGCATTCTATGCAGAGAACATGTAAACACGATTTAGACAAACACAGAACTAGACAAGAAACATACTTTAATAAGACAATAATATCCAGGATACAGCACACTTTATTTAAAAAGTGACAGATGAAAGAATTATATATTGGCTCATAGGAGAATAGCACCACACCATTAAATATCTTACATGTCAAAAGTTTCATGCTGTGTAAAATCACATGAGCGAGTTGATATTCTGTCACATACAAAAGAAAGACGTGGATACACACACAAAATACTTTTAGATATTTCAGCTGAGTCGCAGAATAAGAGGAAAGCAAAACCAGGTAAGTGAATTATTATTTAAGTAAACAGCTAGGGGTGATTAAAGAGACAAGTGGTATTTCGTTTCACGACTAAACAAGGATTACGACTAGAATAGTGCTCTGTGTAGAAAGAAGTAGTTTAGGCGATGTGTTATTCCGCCTCATTTATAAGATGTGAAACTATTAGGCGAGGTGCAATTACGCCGTAGCGTATTGTGAAGTTTTGAAATGGTGTTAGGCATGGAAAGGTCCGGCCACACCCATACAAAGATTTATTATGTCTGAGGATATGGTAAGGCGACTGGTAGTCGGCCAATAATTATAAGTAAGAAGAGAATGGGCGATGTGGTTCCCGCCTACCTGTTGTTGTAGTGGAATTATAGGAATGCACGGGCGATGTGGTTTCCGCCTAACCCATTATTAGGATTAAGCACACTGTCCAGTACTTACAGGGTCCATACGTAGCTTTTATTATTGTGAAACAGTACCATCTTGAACCAATTATATTATCACCCTGAGATAATAACACTTAGACTGTAGTTGAGCTCCTTCCAGAATGTTGCGGCGATGAGAAAATATTTCACATATTCATCCACAACTTGGAAAAGACATTTATTAAATGTAAACTTACACATACAGTCACAAAACATTAAATATGTAAAATATATAAGGTAAGTACCTAACTAAGCTTGCTCACAAGAATTTCATACACTTTAAAAAAAAGTGTACACATAAAACATTGTATTTTCAAAGTATTTAACAGATTTCATAATTCAAAAGAGGAAGAAGTGACCTCTTTCTGTAGAATGAAAGCAATGATGGATTCGGGTTCTGTCATCCAAGAAGATGACGTATATATTATGGGATGTGTATTTTTGTATTAAATGACTTGATATTTCTGAATCACATTTGTTTTGTCTATTTAGAGAAAATGTGTAAAATGATAAAGACACTACTGATTACGACCTTTGTATTAAGCTCAGTATATGGAGAGTATGTTGACCTCTAATGTATGAGGTGCAGGATGTAAACAGAATTCCAGATAAGGACAGTGGCCAGATGGCTACACACACACACAGACAGGCGTTGCGTTGCTAGTCGGGCAGGGGATGAGTCAGATGCGGCCGTTGCCATAGCGTCAGCTGGCACGGATCGACACAGACTGCCGCTAGTAGTGAACTTTAAAAACGAGCAAAGCTTTATACAACATAACAGATCTAGAGGAATATTATGAGCACTAAGAAACAAAATGAATACCATATGTAAGCATAAAAGTTGTAATATGATCAATTCAGGTTGTAAATAATATTGTTGTAAATTTTATTTTAGGTTTGTTATTAAGTAACAGGCTAAGTGCCTGATACTTGTTGTTTGTATCTTTTCATTAAATGAATGAGAGACATGAGGACATGGGAGACAAGAGGAAGCAGGCAGATGAGCTTATCCTCACTGTAATCTGGTGGCAGACATGGACAGAGGTAGCATCATACACGACAGATGCGAAATCCATACCACGCCGTGGTCGCTGCTCCGCATGACGTAAGCTCTACCCCAGCTGCTGAGCTTACGCTACTATCATTCATCTCCACGTCAAGATAAGTGTAAAGTGTTAAGTGTCATTAAACAAGAAATGTGATCAAATGCACTATGAACGGCAAAGCGCCGATAACTTAGCCATCTCAAAATAAAAGGACGGCAAAGTGCTGATAATTTCTCAAGTTTTAAAGTTAGTGTCATCTTATATGTGATTTTCCAATTCGAAGGAACTAAATAATTAATTTCTTAACTCATTTCTAAAGTAAACTTATTGAGGCGGAGTTAAGATTTTTCAAACTTGCAGGCATCATCTAATCAATTTTCAATGTCATTCATAGTTACTAGTCGCTATCATTATATTACATAAAATGTTTTCTGTAATTTGATAGGAACTAACACCTAGATTTTATTAATTATGTATAATTATGATATTGAACTCTATAATGTTAGTAAAATCTTACCTATGCCGCTTTGATATGTTATATAATGCAGATCAACAATATTTGGTATTTGGTTCAAATTTTAGTTATATTATGTAAAATATTTCTAAATTATATAGTGAGATGGAACCATTTATTTGACATATATTATGTGTTAAAGAAGTTTTCTTGGTTGGAGAACCATGTGATGCAATAGTCGAAAGGGTGAGAGAGAGACAGTAGATGAGCTTGTATCCCGTGTGAAAGCTCTGCCCCTATTGCAAGTTGGAATCTGATTGGCTCCCGCCTATACTAGTTGTCCGCCAAAACTTTAAGCTTATTTTATTAATATTTAACTTTTCTATGTTATTAAAAATTGTCTTTATACTTTCTGTAATGCTTGTGTGCTAAGCTATATTTCGGTTAATTCAAACATTTAATTATTTGTATATTTTGTAATAAGTTGAATAATGTTAGTCTAGAAGTTTCGCTTGGCGCCAAAACGGTGGCTTGTGGCACGCAGCGAGAAGCAGCAGCAGTCAGTCGAGCGCCGACCACGATACCTTGCGCATTCATGTCAGTTCAGTGCAGGTCAGGGACAGTTTATAAGTTATGCAACGTTTATATTTGTAACATTACTAAGTCTGTATATTTGTGCTTGGATATATACTCGCATTTCTTCAATAAAATAACAAGCACTGGCATCCTACAAAAGCAAAAGTTATTCGTAGTGCAGTACTTCCTAGCCACATCTCAACACCTCTTTTAGCATCACTTCAAGTACAACAGACGTGCAACCTGTGTGCTTCACCTGCGCAATGGGTCATCAACTACGACAGAAGACACAAGGTTAGTAAAGAGTGAATTCAGACATGTACTGAAGTTGCATGTCAACACAGCACCTCACGTGCAGTGCTGCCCCATTTACAAAGCAAGGCACTGGCACGAAGTGTGTTGGTAACAACACGAGGGAAGGCTTGAAAGATGGGAGGTGTTTTAGGAACTTTGTCAACTAGGCACTGACCTTCCCTCCCTGTTTTTTTTTTTTTTTTTTTTTTTTTTTTTTTTTTTTTTTTTTTTTTTTTTTTTTAAGAAAAGAAGCCCCGCTGTAAGGTTTATGCGAGAGGCGTTCAACGAATTCGAAGGTAAAGTTCTATGTACTCACTTGGCAGAAAATCTTAAGAAATTTTGGTCTTATGTCAAAGCGGTAGGTGGCTCAAAACAAAATGTCCAGACACTCTGTGACGAAAATGGCATTGAAACAGAGGATGGCACTCTAAAGGCTGACTTTTCTAAAGCACAGAGGAAGATTGCACTGTAGTTCCTTCTCTAGATTGCTGCACAGATCACAGAATGTCAGATATCGAAATAATTGACACAGGGATAGAAAAGCAATTAAAATCGCTCAAAAGAGGAAAGGCCGTAGGACCAGATGGAATACCAGTTCGCTTTTACAAAGAGTACGCGAAGGAACTTGCCCCCTTTCTTGCAGTGGTGTACTGTAGGTCTCTAGAAGAGCGTAGCGTTCCGAAAGATTGTATAATGGCGCAGGTCATCCCCGTTTTTGAGAAGGGACGTCGAACAGATGTGCAGAACTATAGGCCTATATGTCTAACGTCGGTCAGTTGTAGAATTTTGGAACATGTATTATGTTCGAGTATAATGACATTTCTGGAGACTAGAAATCTGCTCTGTAGGAATCAGCATGGGTTTCGAAAAAGGCGATCGTGTGAAACCCAGATCGCGTTATTCGTTCACGAGACTCAGAGGGCCATAGACACGGGTTCTCTGCTGTGTTTCTTTACTTCCGCAAGGCGTTTGATACAGTTCCCCACGGACGTTTAATGAACAAAGTAAGAGCATATGGTCTCTCAGATCAATTGTGTGATTGGATTGAGAAGTTCCTAGATAACAGAATGTATCGTGTCATTCTCAATGGAGAGAAGTCTTCCAAAGTAAGAGTGATTTCAGGTGTGCCACAGGGGAATGTCATGGGTCCGTTGCTGTTCACGATATTTATAAATGACCTTGTTGATAACATCAGAAGTTCACTAAGGCTTTTTGCGGATGATGCTGTAATGTATAGAGAGGTTGTAGCAATGGAAAATTGTATTGAAATGCAGGAGTATCTGCATCAAATTGACGCATGGTGCAGGGAATGGCAATTGAATCTCAATGTTGACAAGTGTAATGTGATGCAAATACACAGAAAGAAAGATCCTGTATCAGTTAGCTACACTGTAGCAGGTCAGCAACTTGAAGCAGTTAATTCCATAAATTATCTGGGAGTAGGCATTAGGAGTGATTTAAAATGGAACGACCATATAAAATCAATCGTCGATAAATCAAATGCCAGAATTAGATTCATTGGAAGAATCCTAAGGAAATGCAGTCAGAAAACAAAGGAAGTAGGTTACAGTACACTTGTTCACCCACAGCTAGAACACTGCTCACCGGTGTGGGATCTGTACCAGGTGGGGTTGATAGAGGAAGTAAAAAAGATCCAACGGAGAGCAGTGTGCTTCATTACAGGATCATTTGGTAATGGTGAAAGCATTACGGAGATGCTCGATAAACTCCAGTGGAAGACTCTGCAGGAGAGACACTGTCACTTGATATGGGCTTTTGTCGAAGTTTCGAGAACATACCTTTACCTAGGAGTCTATCAGTATATTTCTCCCTCCTACGTACATTTCGTGAAGAGATCATGAAGATAAAATCAGAGAGATTAGAGCCCACACAGAGGCATACCGACAATCTTTTTTTCCGCTGAGAATACGTGACATGAATAGGAAGGAGAACCGATGGTGGTACTCGGAATACCCTCCGCCACACACCATCGTGTGGCTTGCGGGGTGTGACTATAGATGCAGATGTAGTTTTTCGATATAACATTTCATTTTGATCTTGAGAAGTAGTTTCCTTACACTCGATTTTCTTTTGTACTTTCTGCCTTTCATAACCTGTGTTGTATTTGACAGGAAATTCGACTTATGCACACTTGAGCCCCTGTTGAGAAGTATACTGTGTAGTCCGGAATTTTCATTTTGTAGGTGGGAAATCTCACATCTTAGAATGTCCACAGATTTTTTGCAAATCGAAAAAGCGTTCTTTCATTTTCACTATTTCACTAATACAGTTTCCACTTAAACCTGTTTTTAGCGCAGAACTGTAACTTTTATTCACTGGGTCACTGCAGTGAAACACACCAGACGCCACCTTGCATGCAACAACATCTTCCAGAATACGAAAACCGATTTTCATACACCGTTTTTCGTTGTCGTGTTTACATGTCACAGCCTAAATCGGATTCCCTAGCCCACTTAATATGGCGGCTGAAAATCAGCTGATTCTGTTCCTGATTTTGTCGGCACAGTCGCTATTTTTCTCTTTTAAATACACAGATTCATGCTCAATCTAATTTTTATACTTCTATTTCACGGTAGAAAATGTCACTCTGTCCATATGTGCCAAAAATTCTTAACAAAAAAACACAGTCTGACAAGCCAAAAACGCTTCAAAACCGTTTGCGTTTACGCAGGCACGAAAATCGATTGTAGAACTGGAAAACCGCTTTACAGATGTGGATTTCCAGAATCGATTTTTGAGTGTTTACATGACCAACCAAAAGCGGAAATCGGTTTACGAAATCCGATTCTGGGAGCCCATGTAAACGGGGTGTTGATCTACTGATCTATATCATTCTTGTAGTTTAAGTATCCGTTAGTTTAAGTACCCATTAACTGAATTGAAGCAGCAGTGGCGGACTAATGAGGTAGGCTTGCGGGGGGGGGGGGGGATGGACCGCCCCCTTGTCTCATCTTGGGAAGGGGGGGGGGTAGGTAGTACGCTATTGCCCCTAACCACTAGGCCAGAATGAACTACCAGTAGTTTTTGCTCATGTTCTGATTCATAAAAGTCCCGCTTTGGGTTTCAGCATTACTGCGTTATTAATTGATATTCGTTCTTCATTGACATTTAATGAACCAAAGTGAAGCGTCTGTGATAATTTTCATTGTACTGCCGCCTTAAAATGGTATATTGTCATGATTTGCATTTCAACATGCTGCCTGCAAGGCCGAGACCAGATGCACTATTGCTCCAAGCTACCACAGATTTGGTACGGTGGAGCTTTCGGCAGTCTACTTCCGGCACTGTCGGTATATAGAAGTCTATCACCTGATTCACAAAGTAGGCAACGTCACGTTAACTTCAACTCAGGTCACGTGACGTCAAAATATTCTCCCGTGCTTTCAAGCGGCGGTGTTCATGCAATGGGCAACGTCACGCCAACGTTAATTTGCCAGTCGGTCAGTATGCACCTAAAGAATAGTTTAGGAGTTCTTATATCCCAAGAAAATATTTCTTTCCCTGCAATCAAATTCGCTGTGACATTAGCCAATGGGCGATGACCTGGAAAGTGACATCAAAACGACATTCACTTGTTCCTTCCATGTCACAGATGCCATCCTGATTTTCTGTACATCTCACAGTTTTGGTTTTATAACTCGCTGTAAACCATTTCGGAACAGCAGCGGATTAAAGATGAATCACAAAATCATCTTTGGGTCAATTTATTGTAGCTAAATATAAATAAAATCGAATGAACAGTGAAAAAACAAACCTGTGAAGACAAAATTATATATAATACAATAAGTGCTCCTAGCAACAAGTAGTGTAATGGTTAGTGTTGTAGACTACCAACCAAGAGGTACTGTACATGAAGCTCATCCCAAGAAAATATTTTTTTAATCTTACCGTTTGTAACACATTGTAGGGGTTATTTACTCACAACACTTTGTGGGACTTTCTTACTCATTAAACAGTAGTGTGTTATCCAGTACCAGATGTTACTTGTAAAAGAGTGCTGTCCCAGAAATTACACAGTGCAGTGCACAGTGCACAGTGCAGTGCACAGCGTGAAATAAAATATTCTAATACTACTGGCATTTGAAGTAATTTGATGCAGTCAGGAACCTTTAAGGTCATCATTACAAAATAGCCTGTTAACAAATAAACAATACATTAGCTGATATAGTCACATCTGGCGTAATATGTTTAATTGACAATGAAAAGTAATGTTTGTTTATAAAAGTAATGTATTAACTATTTCTCATTTTATTTTCAATTAATCTTGTGTATTTTACCTTGAAATATTCAGTTAAATCACTTATCTGTGACATAAGAAATTGCACGATTATAATAAATAGTAC
This sequence comes from Locusta migratoria, assembly GCA_026315105.1. Classification (NCBI taxonomy): domain Eukaryota; kingdom Metazoa; phylum Arthropoda; class Insecta; order Orthoptera; family Acrididae; genus Locusta; species Locusta migratoria. Next base: position 24,793,287 of record CM048755.1, on the reverse strand, counting down.
AAAGGATGTTTATACTAATATAAAAACGTAAGAAGATATTTGTTTAATGTGTAGTGTAATTATTTTGATTTTAAGTAAAGTTTTAGAAATGTATTGGCTGAGCGCTGTACATTGGCAAATCGGTTAGAACAGCTCACATGGGGAAGTTGATGACGTAGGGAAAAAACCCTGGCAGTTGAGCTTTTGGCTCGCGCACGCGTGGGCAGGAAGTGATGAGGCGGGAGCAAATGGGGCGCTGGCCGGGCGGCGTCGCTCTGCAATCAGTCGGCATGTGTATCTCCAGGTGGAGACTTTAGATTTTTGTGTGGCAATCGCCACGTGTGATTGCTCGTCGTAGACTGCACCAAGTTGAATCGAGTGCGACTGTGTGTTGAAATATTTAGCTGGTGGAACAAGGTGTGCATCGCATTGAATTAAAGTGACTGTGATTTGTTAATGTAACATGTGTTGTCGCATAGGCACGAACATAAACGGTGTTTGAGACAGCCACATGGTGTGAAAACAATTTGCGACAAATATTCATTTTGTCTGGGGGCTCACGAGCTATAACTTTATTTGATAAATGTGTCGACGTACATACTTATCAGCCACAGGGTTCTAATATTGTGAAATAAACAACATAAAGTGAACTTTCACGTGTTTTCAAAAATAGTAGTTAGTACACCCTTTTCTCTCATGATCTTGATTTTATTATGAATTTGTTTTGTTAATCATATGCAGGGAAGGAAAGCTGGGAACGTGTGATATCATCCCCTAGAAAACGAGTCAAACAGTCACAATCACAGTTCCAGTGGTTTTGCATGTTTAGGAATTTGGTTCGCAGCTGGTGGTTGTGAGTTTTAAACATTAAACTTTCTCTATTTTAAACTCTCACCCCGACCTTCACACTCGCACTGTCTTATTTTAATGACTTAATGTTTCCTGGTAGGTGATTATATAGCTGTGTGCCTATGTGAATGACACCTTTCCGATATGCTGATGTTATGGCATAGGAGACGTGGATGTTACTATCATTTCTTGCTCTGTAACTGTACACAGAGCTGTTTAGCTGATAAGCACTGGTAGACCCTAAATATTCTTTTACAAACACTATTGTTTCAAACATATACAGGCATGGAAGGTTCAGTATCTTTAGAGAAGGGAAGAGTGGACGACATGATTCTTGCTTCTTCATGTTGCATATGATTCTAAGAGCTCGTTTTTGCATTTTAAGTACAGAGCGACTGCATGGTGCATCCCCCAAAATATTACTCCATATCTAATTGCTGATTGGAAATGTGTATGATACGGTTGTATTACTATTTCTTTGTTACAGCTTATGCTTAGTATCCGTAGCATGTAACAGACTGATGATAGTTACTTGTCAGAGCTTTAATATGAGTGTTCCATTTTAAATCACTCTGCAGATATATTCCTAGGAACTTCACATCATTCACCAATTTTAAACTTCTGTTAATTATTTTCAATGTATGGTTATTTTGTTGCTTTTGGTGAGATAAATGAAAGTTCATGGCTACTGTTTTTTTCTATGTTTATTATAACTTTATTTATTTTGAACCAATGTGTTAGCTCCAATAATGATGTGTCGGTAGATTGTTGAAGATGTTTTTGGTCTATCCCTGTAATTAAAATACTGGTGTCATCTTCGCTACCCAAAAAGATTTCCAAACATTTCGTGATTTCCGAGGGTATGGTAAGGCTGATATCTCTTGCTGCTCCCCAATATTTTGCTGCTTAGTTTCAAATTTATCGCGATTTCCGAGAGTGTGCTTACGACGACATTTGATAGTTTATTTCTGAATATTTCATGAGAACAGAGTGTGTGATTAACTTAAACCCTAAGAGCATAACTTCAATTTCTTGTGCAGATGTATACAGAATATTCAGAACAGCATTGTCTGCTGGCATCTCTACATCCATACTGGGCTGCATGAACGTTGTACATCTTTGCCTAATGCTGACAGTTAGTATCTCTGGGATATAAGAACACATGAATACTTTGATGTTGACGAGCAGAGCAAGTGTATGAGATGGTGAAGGGTGAGGTGGATCCCTGTCCGGTGACCCTTGTGTTGTCGGTTCTCCCGTCCAGCCCCCCACTTATACCCGACCGGCATGAAGTGGGAAACGATTCAGATGTGGATACAACTTTGGCTGCCCATGTGCTCCCCCAGGAAATCCGATTCCCGACAGCAGATGAATATATCGCTGCACAACACTGTCTGGCTACTGGTGGTACTCTCTATAGCAGAGAAGATGAATAGGAGATTATCTCCGTCGAAGCTCACGTACAAGCGACAGCTGTAGCTCTCACCGCAGCAACACCGCAGCAACACGCAGCAGACCTACCTGAGATTAACCTGGAGGGCCTGTAACACGATCCCATTCTTCCTGAAGCTATGGATTTCGCTGAGACAATGAGGAAAAGACGTGCCCATATGGAAGAAGGCGAAGCAATGCAACAAACCGCAAGCAACAAACAGCTCACGAAGAAGAAAAGTACAATAAACACACCATTCTCCCAGGAAAAGTAACGATGGCACAAAACACACCACTGAATAATGTCACTACCCCACAATGGCAGCAAGCTGATGAGGAAGGCTTCGTGCCCCCAGCTGCAGGCATATTATAAGGGCCAAACTACTGGTGCAAGTGCCGCTGCTTGAGATGACGAAGAGATTCCAATAAGTAACAGAGGCTGCAACTGATATGGAAGAATCTCCAGTTCAAATGCAACTGAAGGAATCGCCCCCACCTCCTCCTATCTCCATCCAGTGGACAGACAAGTATGAGGTCTTCCACCAGCAGATACAGGAGCTTATTCCCAACCCAAAAATCACCATTCAAGACGCTGACCTTTACAAAGTTGCAAGTATCGAAGAGCATATCAAACTTATCGACTTTCTTCAAGTTAACCAGCGTCACTGCTGTACTCATGACACAGAATCACTGACACTCCTGAAGGTCGTCTTCCGGCACCTTCCCATCAAGATGTCGCCAGACTACCTGAAGAAACACTTAGAAGACATGGGCTTCTGGTTTGGACTGCCCAGGACACAGAGATATGCCTCTATTTCTTGTGCTCCTGGTCGTCACGGCAGAGTGGTCGAGCACGTTGAGGCACTATGCTCCGATTCGTGAGGCTGTTCCCCATCAGAGTTTGAATCCTCCCTTCGGCTTGGATGTTTGTGGCGTCTTTAGTATAAATAAGTTTATAAGTAGTTTGTAAGTTTAGGGACTTATGACCCTGCAGTTAAGTCCCATAAGCTTCACAAACATTTGAATATATTTTGTGGTCCTGGTCTACAACCTCGACAATAGAAAAATATTTCAAGTAAAGACTATCGTGAACATCGATGTAATCGTCAAACTCCTTTGCACAAAAGGTAGACAGTCACAGTGTTATAACTGTCAATGTCTGGACCATGTGTCCCGTTTCTGCAGCAATTCATCCCAGTGTGTTAAATGCACCGGCTCTCATCCCAGTAGGGAATGCACCAAGCTACATGAGGAGCAACCAAAATGCTGCAACTGCAGTTAACCTCACATGGCCCATTATAGAGGCTGCTCTATCGTCAAAAGTAGACCGGACAGACGAGTTCAGTCAAGAGTCTCCTCCGATGAAGTGCTGAAAAACAAATTGGTGACTACTCGTCGGCAGCTTCAGCAGGAGGACCCAGAAACTACAGAGGACACTGCTAGAGCGCCAACTGTTTCATGGGCGGCAGCAGTGCGTTCGACACGCTTCTGTCCATGGATGGCAGAATCTTCATAGCCAGCGACTTCAATCCAAAGCCCAACCATTGGGACTCCATCTCACAAATGCCAATGGCAGACATCTTCTCGAAGTCGCCAAGAGGAATGGTGCAATCGCCTTGGGACCATACTATCCAACATATTTTCCTAAGAGAAGCCTTCCAGATGTATTGGATATCACTATACAGAAAGGAACTGGACATTTCATCACTGCTGAAACCTGAAACATCAAGTCGTCGGATCATGTCCCAGTGATCTTTGCAATGGACATAATTGACGCAGCTCAACTTGACACTCAACCAAACTATAGGAGAATGAACATCGAACACTTTCACGGAGAGCCCGTGGCCAACATACATGATGCTTCTGACCGAGCGCAAGTGGAGGCAGATGCCAGTCTCGCCTTCCTGAATCGGGAAATCATCCATACAGCTGATACAGTCATGCCAAGGAGCCCAAAGTGGCCAAGGGACTTCTGTCGACAACTTCTACCAGACATTTTAGCCGCCATAAAGGAAAAAACCGTCTTTGGATGGAGCGGTCCTCACCCTTCACGCCACAGCAACACCCTGCTGAAGATCCCCCAGATCAAGAGGACGCTACAATAAGTCCACAAACGAAAGCAAACGAGCTCAGTTCGCTGCTTTGCACCCTCATGAGCCTCATGAGTCACCTCCCTGCTCTAATCAATGCGGTAATGGCTACCCTCCAGGTGACGTGGAGAAGGGGAACTAAACAACCATGGCCAGCCCCCATTACGTAGCCTGATCGTTTGTTCTTTCAACGCCAGGAGTCTCTCTCCTCAGCAAGGAGAGTTCTGGCATTTCCTACATGAAGAAGCCGTCGATGTGTATCTGGTCAATGAAACCTACCTAAAGCCAAGAGTAAATGTGAAGGCTGCCAACTAACCAAAATGACAGACTCAATGTGAAGGATGGAACTGCCATCTACGTCAAGTCCTCTCTCTACCATTATAAAGTACAGCAGCCAGTACTCTCCAAGCTGGAATCAACCAGAGTGGCAGTATGAATACACGCCGGCCGCGGTGGCCGAGGTGACTGAGGCGCTCCAGTCACGGTCAGCACGGCCACTACGGTCGGGGGTTCGAATCCCCCCTCGGGCATGGATATTTGTGCCGTCCTAGTTCGTAAGTAGTTCATAAGTAGTTTGTAAGTTTAGGGACTGATGACCCCGTAGTTAAGTCCCATAAGCTTAACAAACTTTTGAACATTTTTATGAATACACACTAATTCAGGACATATTACATTTATTGCAACATACCACCCACCCAAAGGAATCCTTGACCAAATGACTTCGATGCGCTTCTGTCCATGGATGGCAGAATCTTCATAGCCAGCGACTTCAATCCAAAGCTCAACCATTGGGACTCCCACCTCACAAATGCCAATGGCAGACATCTTCTCGAAGTCGCCAAGAGGAATGGTGCAATCGCCTTGGGACCATACTATCCAACATATTTTCCTAAGAGAAGCCTTCCAGATGTATTGGATATCACTATACAGAAAGGAACTGGACATTTCATCACTGCTGAAACCTGAAACATCAAGTCGTCGGATCATGTCCCAGTGATCTTTGCAATGGACATAATTGACGCAGCTCAACTTGACACTCAACCAAACTATAGGAGAATGAACATCGAACACTTTCACGGAGAGCCTGTGGCCAACATACATGATGCTCCTGACCGAGCGCAAGTGGAGGCAGATGCCAGTCTCGCCTTCCTGAATCGGGAAATCATCCATACAGCTGATACAGTCATGCCAAGGAGCCCAAAGTGGCCAAGGGACTTCCGTCGACAACTTCTACCAGACATTTTAGCCGCCATAGAAGAAAAAACCGTCTTTTTCATGAGTGGCAGCTCATTCACCAACTACAAACCAAGCTCCAAGTCAATAGGATGCGATGAGTAATTAAGGTGGCAGTAGAGCCCCTTAGGAACCAAGAGTGGGTAGATCTTGCCGGCACCCAAAACCGTGATGATGGAAGCGCTTGGAGGATGGTGAAGAACTTCCTCAAACACCAACAACGAATCCCATCACTGCAGGTCGGAAAGAATACTTCAGTGAAACAGATGCTACAGCAAATATTTTGGGCAATGCCTTTACTGACTGTTTCACTCTGGTGGAAGGCGTCTTTGACGCAGACCATCTCTCATGAGTAGAAGAGCTTCCAACCTTCCTGTCATCCCGCGCCGCCAAAAATCAAATTGACCCCACCATTGAGGATGAAGTCTCTGATAAACTCAAGTCTCAACACGAAGAGGATGGAGGGCTGTGATGGTGTCACCAACATGATGCTCAAGAACCTACCACCAAAGGTATTTTCCCTTCTGGTGGACAGCTTCAACGCAGTGTTGCGTTCTGGGGTCTACCCTTCAGCCTGGAAACATGGAGAGGAGAAGTGGTGGCCATACCAAAGACCGACAAGGACCCATGGAAAGTTGCCCATTACCGACCAATCAGCCTATTACCTTGTCTCTCCAAGTTATTTGAGAGACTTTATGCCAAGAACTGCTGCATCACGTGAACCTGTATTAGAAAATGAACGACGAAATATTGAGTTGTTTACCACCATGTGGTACTCTATTGAGACTAACAGCGAAAATATTGCAGACTGCATTGTTATAGTAGAAACGAGTAAATGCGTGGAAGACAAACTGTAGCAGATATAGGCCTACATATCATCATTACTTACTGTTGTCTTACATCACTATTTACGTTATGTTAATATAAATAGTTTTAGGTCTAAACTTAATATTGACGCTGCGGTGGATTAGCTGCGCCTATTGGGGCGCCGTGTTGTGGTGCGCGCGACCGTCCGCCGTCGGGGATTCGAATCCCCCCTCGGGCATGACTGTTTGTGTCGTCTTTAGTATAAGGTAGTTCATAAGTAGTTTGTAAGTTTAGGGACTTATGACCCCACAGTTAAGTCCCTTAAGCTTTACAAACATTTGAACATTTAAAATTAACTAATCGCCAACATTTATTGATCAGTTTTTGATGGTATGTATCCTTTTTATGGTGTGAAATAAATTAAAAATAGATATTTAGTTCCATAAAATACCTCAAAATAGAAAGGAGAAAACGTAAAGGACTTGGTAAAGCTGATACACCAGATACAGCTCAACTACACCACCACTTTTTTCTTTGAAAAAATTGCTTGGCACATTTGTGTCTGCTTTCTCGATCCTCTCGCTTATCATAGACAACTAACTGAAAAATTGTCTCACATCCCAAGGTTTTTTTGTGAAATGTAGTCTTTTTAAGTTCTCTATACAGTGCGTGGAATTCCCCTTCATACATTCTCTTCGAAAACATTCTTTTACCCCTATTCGTTTTGCTTGCCTTATGCAATTCTGCTCTTTTTTCTCGACACCTAAGACAACTACAATTGTAATTAATGCTATTGCATGTTTCGAACTACTACATGGAAATGGTACTTATTTATGTTTCTTGGCGTTTCCATCCAGTAGGAATGCACTAGGATTTTTGACGGTGTGTTACGTCATTGACGTTTGCGTGACGTTGATGACCGTGTGAATCCAGCCGAAAACTATGCTACAATCAAAGAGTTTCAATAACACTGTCACAGGAGTAGTACAGCTAGTCTGTCGCAAGACGAATCGTGGATTTGTATCAGTAATCTCTATGCACAGATCAATAAATGGTGTAAGTACGTTTACTATCTCAGAAAACTAGCAGACGACTCGGTAGAGTTGGAGGAGCCAAGGCCGAACAACAGCAAGCGCATGTTGTCAAACAATTGAAAAGGTAAACAGTTAACCTGTTGATTTACGTTGAAAGCTTGATGTAGCGACTACTTTTTCATTAGTTGTTTACATTTATATAACCTGTTCGTAGTTAGAATGCTGAAGTGCATTTACCATATACTGTTCATAAAAGTTTGCTAATTAAATTACCTGTCAACATGTTTATATCCAGTTTGCGAAAGTCCCCGTGGGGCAAGGCTAGCAGGCGCCTCGGTAGAGTTGGAGGAGCCAAAGCCGAACCGCAGAAGTGTATGTTGTCAAACAATTGAAAAGGTAAACAGTTAACCTGTTGATTTACGTTGAAAGCTTGGTGTAGCGACTACTTTTTCATTAGTTGTTTACATTTATATAGCCTGTTCGTAGTTAGAATGCTGAAGTGCATTTACCGTATAATGTTCATAAAAGTGTGAAAATTAAATTACCTGTCAGTATGTTTGAATCCAGTTTGCGAAATTCCCCGTGGGGCAAGGATAGATATTGGTTTCTTATTGTTATAAACGACATTGAGCATACAGGCCTGCTACCTAGGCCACGTAGTGGAAACCGGTGCAGTATGCTCTTTCGTTAACGGTATACATAAACCGTATGTAAGATGTGATCCCATGAACGAGTTTCTCATATTGCCCACATACGGGCACTTTGAAGGTTTTTCTTTTATTTGTGTATTGTTCCGGTAATCACGTAACGTTCGGTTTGTTTACATACTGCTCTTGTTAGGCCTAAATTTCGAGTTGCAAATTTAGCATTTCCCTGCATTTTTAAGTGCATTTATCGTAGTTTAACACATACCTAATTGAAGACGTTTATTAGTGCGCTCTTCAATCTCACCATTGAAGGTTTGTTTTTTCACGTATTGTCTCAGTAATCCCAGAAAGGCCAAATTCGCGAGTGTTTAGATTTAGCGTTATGCAGCTACTTTAAGTGTATTTACATCATCTTACACATATTTAGTTTCCCAAACATATCTAGTAACCTTTTGTACCTGTAATATATATTGTCGATATCACGTAAGTACATCTCGTTACAATCATGAATGCAAAGTGTTTGAGCTGCCATAGGAACTTTAGTGTTGGGGCTCTGTGCATCTGTAGTGCAAGTGGTTTCATTGGGGGAGGGAGATGTAGTGGCGTGGGAGTGGAGGAAGCAAACGAATATCCTCCTTTCTTTTGCAAAGTGTGATCAAGGACAGAAATATAGTTGAACAGGAAGGGAAGATTAGAGCTTTTCAGGCTGAACTGGATATTGTTAGGGAGGAACTTAAGGGAAGAAGGGTGTACAGAGGTAGGAAGTCGTAGCAGGGAACAGTGGCCACAGAGAGTGAGTATAGTATTTGTAAGCTTCACAATTGGCACAACAAATAAATTTGCCTTGCTATCACAGTTAAGTGATGAAATGACTACTGTAGAAGTAGGTGTAGTTGAGAAACAACAGACTTTCACGTGAACACCAGATGTTTCAAAAAAAAAAAAAAAAAAAAAAAGTAGACAATAGGAGGAAAGTTCTGTTGCTAAGCCATAGACATAGAAGAGGTGTGGGCCAGATTTTGCAGAAAAAAATTACATAACAGGTACCAGATCACAAAATTCAAGCCCAGTGCAGGTCTTCGCCAGGTGATAAGAGGATAAAAGTTCTGTATGCAAGGGTTTCACAAAATAAGATCATGTTGTGGTGGTGGGTGGAGTAGGAAACAGCATTGATAGGGATCAAGGCTACAGTATTGTGACCTGATTAACTTAGCTTCTGCAACAACCCATACAAATGTTGGGCTGGTGCCTGCTTTCGTGCTGTATGATTGGCCCCACTTGAACTGTTCTGTCAGAAGGGTCAATATGGAGCTAGATCAGCTGCATATGGCAGCTACTCTGTCAGATATGGGTTTGGTTTCTGTTGATGATATTGGTAGGTGGGATTTCACTATTCACGGCCTGCATCTGAATAGGGGGAAACTGGCTGGGTTGATAGCGAAATCCTTAAGGGGGTCACTGAAATTCATTGAAGTACTTCTTTTTTAGGCTAAAATCAGTGTCCAGCTAGAAACTCAGGATAGTGGGTGCTGACTATGTTAAAAAGTCGTAAGATTCTCATGAAAGTAAAGCAAAAAATAAAGTTAATAATATAGTGAGGACAGTTTACAACTCACCGCAAAGACGTGGCGACGAGCTGCGACAGGCACATCCAAAAGACACACACATACAACACATTCAGCTATCGGCCATGGCCTTCTTCAGAAAATAGAGCACTCACGCAATCACACAGGCACACAACACAGTCATACAACCATCACCTCCAACTGCCGCACTTCGAAGTGCGGCAGTCGGAGGTGATGGTTGTATGACTGTGTTGTGTGCCTGTGTGATTGCGTGAGTGCTCTATTTTCTGAAGAAGGCCATGGCCGATAGCTGAATGTGTTGTATGTTTGTGTCTTTTGGATGTGCCTGTCGCAGCTCGTCGTTGCGGTGAGTTGTAAACTGTCCTCACTATATTATTAATTCCAACCTGGACTTTCCATTATTATAAAAAATAAAGTTAGCATTTTTCACTATAATATTGGTGGACTGGGAAATAAAATAGATGATCTTCTGGTTCTTTTTAGATGGTATAGAAACTGATAATGTAATGGATGTACCATACTATGCCTGTCTGAGCATCGCATTGTCACCAGTATGGAAAAGGTGAGAACCTGATTCATTTACTTTCACGAATCCACCTACCAAGCCTCGTGATTTAATTAAAAATATTAAATGCTTGATACATTGAACAATAGAAATGGCTGTGGGGCAAAACTTCAGTATGTCCTTATATTATGTGCCGGAACACAACTCTGACTTGGCACACACAAACAACTGACTTGCGCTGCTTCATCCTGGCATGCCACTGCCAACATAACCACACCAACACACTTAAGTACAGTACACAGCTTATCATGGTGCTCACCTTTACCTACAATGTAATATAATAATGGTTACCTAATGTTAAGGAATAAAATAAAAGTATACCTTTATGAGTGCTGTTACAATAAAGTCTGTAGGTATAACCTTAGCACTATGCATTTGGGACAATATGCAACTTCAAGCTTAATCAAATTAAAAACAGTAGTAGATGACAGTAAACAAACTACAGTAGAGTGCACGCAGGATAAATTGTCCGGTAGATGTGTAGTCCAGTGGGCAAGCACGGGGAGAGCGGTAGTGGTGGAAGTAGCAGTGAGTGAGTGCTGGAGGGGAAGTTCCTAGCACACTGGCCAGCAGGCAAAAGTGGACTGATGCGGCCTCCACTACCGAACGAAGGAATGAACTCGCCTGGTGCTTCAGATGAAAACTAGTCTCTGCGCACCACCCACCTTATCCTGCACGGACTGTAAATGTGTTCATAATCTCAATAAAATGGCATACCTCAGTCCCCACAAACAGTATAAGACCTTAACTATAATGGTGCATTATCTGCAGAACACAGCTGATACTGGACACAATGTGTTGTATTTAAACAATAATGTGATATGACTGGTGCATGATGGTTTGCAGTAAAACTCAGTTTTTACAATTTCTAACACATAATTTGACGAAAGCTGACATTCTGATTACACATAATGGGCATGTGATAAGTGAGACTGAACAGTTCAAATTTCTAGGTGTTCATATAGACAGTAAGCTGTCATGGAAAGCCCATGTTCAGAATCTTGTTCCAAAACTAAATTCTGCTATATTTACCATTAGAACAATATCTGAGATAAGTGATTTTTCAACACGAAAAGTAGTCTATTACGCTTACTTTCACTCACTTATGACGTACTGCATTGTTTTTTGGGGTAACTCGCCTGATGCAAAAAGGATATTTCTGGCTCAAAAACGGGTGGTTCGAGCAATATCTGGTGTAAGTTCGCGAACATCATGTCGACCCCTTTTCAGTAGTCTGTGAATTTTGACTCTGGCGTCACAATACCTTTTTTATTTAATGTCGTTTGTTGTTAATAATATCAGCTTATTCCCATGAGTTAGTAGCTTTCACTCGGTGAATACTAGACAAAAGTCGAATCTACATTTGCATCACACCACCTTAACACTTGTGCAGAATGGGGTACAATATTCTGCGGCATCCATTTTCAATAAGCTGCCACAAGAACTAAAGAATCTTACCATTAATCCACACGCTTTCAAATCTAAATTGAAGAGTTGCCTCATGGCTCACTCCTGTCACTCCTTTTATTCTGTCGAGGAACTCCTAGAAAAGTTAAACAATTAAGCTAATTCATTTTTTCTTTATTTATTCTTTTCACTTTGTCGTGTGCAAAGGACTACTTAAAAATTTTCTATTACCATTCTTGTGTAACAATTAATGTATTGACTTGTTCCATGACCATGGAGTTTCACTCCTCAATTGGGTCCTATGGAACAGAAAAAACCAATAATAAAAAAAAAATAATAGGCATTTGCAGCTGTTACCTTGTGCTTGTTTTTAATTGAAAAGTCAGGATAATTAAGCACTGTTTCACCCTCAATTTCTGTGGTAAACCTTATAGGTTGTTGCATAACATTAACGATGTTAGCCAAAGAGTTGATATTGCCTTCATCTTTCATGAATAATTTCATTTAGTGGCCTGGGCTGAAGAGTGACTACTTTCCAAGTTTGCATTGCATTAGAGGGTTATGGAGAAGCTACAGGCATGTTAGTAAATCATGCAAATAGTGTGAGATTCATAGTGTTAATTATGTTATGTGGCACCAATGCCTCTTTCAATACATGTTTTCAATAACCCAAGTGCATTTGCTCTGGGTCTGCTTTTGACAAGGTCAACTCTGATGTCCACAAGCAAGAATCCTGAGGCCCAGAAGCCTGCTCATCAACACATGCTCGAGCTAGGTGCTTGCAGGGGAAACTAGTGGCACAGAGTTGCCAGGATTCTTGCAAGGCATGTCTGTCTCAGTGAAACTCTATTATAACACAAGAAGTATGCAGTTTTGTTGTAGGCCTACGCTATTGTTCCTTCCTTCCTTAGTAGTTTTATCCGTAGTTTACTTGACTTGTCCCTTAAAAAAGACTTCAGTGGTGACAGTTGGAATTTTGTTCCTTCAGAATCCATGCATGGCCAAAGATGAATTTTGTCATTCTGTTTGGGCAGTAAGTTCGGTTTGCTTCATAACCTTCACCTACATTGTGCTTATGGCACACACAAGTTGTAGGTTCTGTCATAAACAGTGTGCAGCATATGTCATTTTTTTTCTTCAAGGCTGTGACATGAGGGTTACACTGCTGTAACATTCTGAACATCAGGCATACACTTCTGAAAAGATTCCACCTTTCTGGCCCTATCATTGACCTCAAAAATACACCATCTATTCCTTTTCCTACACTCTGCAACTTCTGAGGTGGTCCGCTTAGTATCCCTTAGAGATTTATTTATGCCTGTGTTGCTTCTTCTGAAATATCTGTTAACATGTATATCAACATCGGACAGCTTGCTGTGCAAGTCCTTGTAGTATGTTCAATATCTTAATCATCAGCAGTGTCACTCTGCATGCCACAAAAATTGGGAGTACATGTGAATCCCAACATATTGTCCCAGGCTCCGCTGTGGCCTGCAAACAGTTAACACTTGCATTTGGCAGTATGTGTAGCTATTTCAGGTTACACAATTCCATACATCAGAGCTGATACTTTTGCGATGTTCATAGGCCTACAGTGTACATTAAGTAAGCATCAGGAATTTGCACATCATAATAATAATATGGTTTCCTTTTCTGCAGGACCTAATTGAGGAGTAAGACTCCATGGTCATGAAACAAGTCAATACATCAAGTTTAACACAAGAATGGTATCAGAAATTTATTTAAGTAGTCCTACGCACACGAAAATCTTGAGACTAAATGAAAAGAATCAACAAAGGAAAAAAAGGAATTAGCTTCATTTTTTAACTTTTCTAGGAGTTCCTGGACAGAATAAAAGGAGTGAGCCATGAGGTAACTCTTCGATTTAGATTTGAAAGTGGGTGGGCTAGTGTTAAGATTCTTTAGTTCTTGTGGCAGCTTATTGAAAATGGATGCTGCAGAATACTGCACACCTTTCTGCAACAAGTGTCAAGGTGGTGTGATGTAAATGTAGATTAGACTTCTGTCTAGTGTTCGCCGAGTGAAAGCTACTAACTCGTGGGATTGATAGAGGAAGTAGAGAAGATCCAACGGAGAGCAGCGTGCTTTGTTGCAGGATCATTTGGTAATCATGAAAGTATTACAGAGATAATCGATAAACTCCTGTGGAAGACTCCGCAGGAGAGACATTCTGTCACTCGGTACAGGCTTTCGTCGAAGTTTTGAGAACATACTTTTACCAAGGAGTCTAGCAGTATATTGCTCTTTCCTATGTATATCTCACAAAGAGATAATGAGGATAAAATCGGAGAGATTAGAGCCCACACAATCTTTCTTTCTGCGAACAATACGTGGCTGGAATAGGAGGGAGTACCGATAGTGGTACTCAAGGTGCCCTCCGCCACACACCGTTGGGTGGCTTGCGGAGTATGGATGTAGATGCAGAATAAGCTGATATTATTAACAACAAACTACATTAAAGAAAAAGTGTATTGGAATGCCAGTGTCAGAATTTTCAGACTACTGAAGAGGGATTGACATGATGTTCGTGAACTTACCCCACATATTGCTCGAACCACCCGTTTCTGACCCAAAAATATGTTTTTTGTTTGTCAAGTTACCCCAAAAAATAACGCCATACGTAATAAGTGAGTGAAAGTAAGCATAGTAGAGTACTTTTTGTGTTGAAGAATCACTTATTTCTGATATTGTTCTAATGGTAAATAAAGCAGAATTTAGTTTTGGAACACGATGCTGAACGTGGGCTTTCCATGACAGTTACTGTCTATCTGAACACCTAGAAATTTGAACTGTTCAGTCTCACTTATCATATGCCCATTATGTGTAATTAAAATGTTAGTTTTCATCAAATTATGTTTTAGAAAGTGTAAAAACTGAGTTTTACTGTGGTTTAACATCAATTTGTTTCTGCAAGCCATGAACTTACCTCTTGAACTGCGTTATTTGATACTGTGTCAATATTACGAACAACATTCTTCGCTACCAAGCTCGTATCATCATCAAACAAAAATATTTTACAATCACCTGTTATACTCAAAAGCATATCATTTATATAAATAAGAAACAGCAGTGGTCCCAAAACAAACCCCTGGGGCACCCCACACTAAACTATGCCCCATAGCCATTTTCAACACTGCGGAGAATTACCTTCTGTTGTATATTATTAAAGTAAGAAGTGAACCAGTTGTGAGCTGTTCCTCACATTCCATAATGTTCCAACTACTGCAACAATATTTTGTGATCAGAACAATCAATTGCCTTTGTTTAATCAAAGAAGATGCCTAATGTCCGTAGTTTCTTATGTAACCCATCAAATGCCTCACAGAGAAATGCAAATGTAGCATTTTCAGTCGTTAAACCACTTCTAAAACCAAACTGTACGTTTGACAACAAATTATGTGAACTAAAATGATCAATTAATCTTGAATATACAGCGATTTCAATAACTTTAAAAAAAGCCGATGACATAGAAATAGGTCTATAATTGCCTATATTAGCCATAAGCTGTGTGTCAATAGTAGCATAGTAGATTTAAAGTTGAATGTTCAGTGCATATCATTTCATGCCTAGCTACTTAGAGTGCAAGCATTCTTGGAAATCACTCAAGTGACTGAAAGTATGATGACATAGTGACATCATTGAATTAGATTTAATCTCACTCCTATGGTACTGATCTCTTGTTACTTTGTTTCTCTGCTAAAATATCAGTTGTAGTAGAATGAAATGTTTTGCATGAAACTGACACGTCACTGTCCCCTTCACTCCCCTCCCCTTATGACTGAATGTTACTTTAAGCATGGTTTCATGTGGTTCCCAGTGTTTGAGGTCAAAAGTTTACCTTGCAAGCAGAATTGTGTGGCACCAGGATGTACTCACCAGTGCAAGTGGCTATATCATCCCAGTCTGATTTGCTACCCCAGGGCAGGAGTCCGGCTGCTGCTGAAATTGGCTAGGGGCAAGTGCTCGACATAGCTTGCCTCAGAGTTCGTGAACAATCGTTTTGCTGCATCTGTAATGCTGACACCCCGGTGCCCACTAGTTGTATATGGATTCTTCAGTTGTGTCTGAGCTACTATTTTCCACAGTAATGCCCAAAAACTTATGATGCCGTTACACAAATTTTCATCATACTAAACATAATGTTTGGTCTAGAAACATTCCACATTTTTAAGAACCGTTATACCTGATAGTATGACTCAGAAGCTAAGTGGGCAGCTCAACTGCCATGCAAAGGGTCCAAGTTTGATTTCCAGTATTGCCAAGGATTTTTCCTTGATGAGATGACAGGAATGGTGTGTACTCAGCCTCTTGAGTCTGTGGAGCTACTTGACTGAATAGTAGCAGTTCCAACAACAGGAGAGTGTAATGCTGACTGCAGTCCCTCAATACCTCATCAAATGATGCCACGGAAGAAGGATAACACAGCTGTTGGTCGGAACCAATTTAGCTCAGTCAAAGAAGGAAAATGAGGGGAAAAAAATTCGTGTATTCGCAATTTTGTGTACAGTGGTAGCAGGGAGTGTGATGAACAACATACTAAAAATCCTGACCTGTAGGGTGCGAGTGTCGGGGTGGGGGGCTTAAATGTCACTTTTCCATGTTTTTCTTAAATAACTCAAACCGTGGCTTCTAGTGAAAATATTTACCAGTACATAATTAAAGTACGTTAAATTTCCTACAGAAATGGTCCCATTCATTTTTCCTCTAGGATCGGAGTTTTGTCATTGCGAGGGGTGAAAAAATGGCAGTTCATGAAAGCAATCTTTTAATGATGTAAAATTAATGTTCGTTAAACGAAGTGGATTGAGACCAAATATTAAAAGCCAATACCTCATTTAAGTACAGCAGAACAGTACAGAGGGATAAATTTTGTTCAGTGGATGTGCCAGGTGGCAGATGAGAGAGGGACGGGTTTGGTGGGGGAGTAGAAGATGAGGGAAAGCTTGACACTGGAATGATTTCAAGCATTTTTCTTATTTGTGCTTCTGCAAAACGAGGAGTGGACTAGTGAGTCCCCACTCCATCTACCACATTAGTTCGCAGAAGCAACTACAGGGTGTTTCACAGAGTTATACCGACCTTTCCACAGTACACCTCGCAAATAACTGGTGACACAGTATGCGACAGCATGTGGTATAGGTGATATGAATGATCATGGGTAAATGGCAGCACTAAGGGCATGGGATATAGATGCCAGCTGCTTTTGAATTTTGTTTTGCCCGCCCCCCCCCCCTCCCCCCCTCGATATACAGTCCATGCAGACTTGGAGTGAACAAGGTACTATTTCCTCAGCTTCACTACAGAATTTGTCACAGGGTGGAAAAACAGAACTATCATACACCATTAACTGAACATCATCTAAAATTATAGTGGCAGCTGCCTTTACAATTCTATCTCATTCTGCTTGTTCATCTTTGAAGTATACCAAGCGTCATTAAAAAATTTTTCACCTTAACTACGAGAGCACACAATAGTTTTCCTGGTGTGGATTGTACTAAAAACAATAGTGTCCCCATACTTTTCTCTCAGTCTCTCCTTAACTGTCTTTATAAGAGGCAATGTTCCAGTCTCTTGCTCCAACAACTCGTCTAAGGTGAACTGGCAGTCGTCATTCCCCTCTATGTAATTGAATATTTCCTCCATTGACACATTGATTTCTTCATCTGTCTAGATTTAGGCATTCTTTAGTCTTTTATAGCAATCCTCGTGATACCTTGCATCTGCAGTGTGTAGATCACTAACAGAACAGATAAGCCTTTGGTTGGTGTCTCCCCATTCATCCCCTGTGCACAAACTACAATTGTATTATTGTAACTTAAAGATTGAACACTGTAAACCTTCCACCCCCTTTTTTTCATTTTTTCTTTCTTTTTCTGCTGTTTATCAAGAAATTTATCAT
Organism: Locusta migratoria; assembly: GCA_026315105.1. NCBI lineage: Eukaryota > Metazoa > Arthropoda > Insecta > Orthoptera > Acrididae > Locusta > Locusta migratoria. Next base: position 24,775,739 of record CM048755.1, on the reverse strand, counting down.
CAATTGCTTCTGCACAAAACAGGCAGTTAATTTTAAAATGAAATTTCACTTCAGCTGAACACAATTGTTTGACTCCAGCCGATGTTGAAGGCTGTTTCTCTGAATGAGATTCTCATAAAAATCTTTTGAGTCACCTCTGGTGTACTTTCCTGCAAGATGCATGAACACCACCACTTGTTTTGTTCCTGAAACTTTCAGTTTTCTCATCTTTTCTCAAGTAACTGGCATTTAGCAATCCACGTATTCCTTTCCCACCAACTTTGCATAGGTCACTTATAAGATCACACTCACAGATCACACTTTTCTGCCATTGTTTATAGGAACATGTGTACAGACACTCTTAATTGCTGAAAATAAGTAATCACTTAATAAAATGTATTCCAAATATAAGACAATCTCTGATGCAACATTTAATTATCAAAACCACATTTCGTGCTCTTTGCGCACCATCGTGTAAACTGCAACAAGTGATAAAGTAATAATTACATGAAACGTTTGATTCGTTAACCTATCTAAGCCATTAAAAGGCAGCATAAACAAAAAGTAAGAGGTACAAACATACCTTATAAAGACACTCACCACAGTAATGTTGTTTTCATTACTCACATAAGAGAACTGGACAGAAAATGCTGTCTGTAAGTTGCAGAGCGAGCAGTTCTCATAGTGGGGAAGGGGCCTTCCCCAGAAATAAGCCGCAACAGACATACAGTATGCCCATCAATAAATTTCCCATTTACAGGTGCAAGGCGATGTACAGAGATGTACTGTGTAGTTCTATTACGATAGTAACCATACATGTATTCCATTTAGTGTTAATGTGTTTGTGAAAAAGAAACACTTCCATCGTCGTCATACAATGCATTTTGTGGAATATCAACACTCTCCAGGTGTGCCAGCATACTGCGTCACCAGTTATTTACTAGGTGTGCTGTAGACTGCTTGGTATAACTTGGTGAAACACCCTGTAGTTGCTTCTGCGACCAAATGTGGTAGATGGAGTGGAGACTCACTAGTTTGCTCCTCGTTTTGCAGAAGCACAAATGAGCGAAGTGCTTGACATCATTCGAGCATCATGCTTTCCCTCATCTTCTACCCACCCCACTAAACTCGCCCTCTCTCGCTTCCACCTGGCACATCCTCTGAACAAAATTTATAAAATTTATCCCTCTGTACTGTTCTACTGTACTTAAATGAGGTATTGGCTTTTAATATTTGGTCTTAATCCACTTCATTTAACAATAAACATTAATTTTACACCATTAAAAGATTGCTTTCATAAACTGCCATTTTTTTCACCCCTTGTAATGACAAAACTATCAGTCCTAGTGGAAAAATGAATAGGACCTTTTCTGTAGGAAATTTAATATACTTTAATTTTATACTGGGAAATATTTTCACTAGGAAGCCATGTTTTTTGAATTAGTTAAGAAAAATGTGAAAAAAGTGTCCTCTCACCTTTGGCAATGTAATTGTTAGGAAAAATTTAGAATATCACCATGGTTTGGAATCCATGTTAAACTGTAGCTCTCCCTATAACAGGCTGGGTAAGTCAGTTTGAAAGTTGGAGGAAGGTAACGGCCTACGACCTCAAAAAAATTACTATGCCTAGTAAAGCACTGTAGTGTTCAAACCAATCTTTGGAGTGTTGACTGCTTTAATTTTTTTTATAGTGCATTTAACTCCTCAACTGTAAGTTTTACATTATTATAATACATTGTGTATGACATTCAGTTATATACTTAAAAATATAATAGTGCCACAGTGAAGCTATTTTTTGATGGTTGAGAGAGGGGTATAGCATTTTTTGAGTTGTTTCTATCTCCTACTGATTTTGTAATATTTTTTATGTGATCATTCAATGTTAAACTTCCTTAGTCAGTCCACTGCCTCTTTCATCATTCATTTTTTCACCAGCAAATTACGTCCAACATGGATCGATGGTCGAAATCACTGAAAAAGTGAGCAGTTTTTCCATCACCTTCATACCGAGGGAAGCTCCTGCTGGAATTAACAAGAAGAGATGACACATCTGAAAAATGAGGTTGACAGAAAGTGTAGACTGGCCAAGCAGGAGTTGCTTGAGGAAAAATGCAAGATCCTAGAAAACTGTATAACTAGGGGAAAGATAGATACCACCAACAGGAAAATGACATTTGGAGACAAGAAAAGCAGCTTATGAATATCAAGAACTCGGACGGAAAACCAGTACTAAGCAAAGAAGGGAAAGCTGAAAGGAATATATAGAGGGCATGTACAAAGGAAATAAACTTGAAGGCACTATTCTAGAAATGGAAGACAAAGTAGAGGAAGATAAGACAGAAGATATTATACTGCGAGAAGAATGTGACAGAGCACTAAAAGATTTGAGTGGAACAAGGCCCCTGGAGTAGATGATGTTCCATCTGAACTGCTATTATCGTTAGGAGAGCCATTCGTGAAGAAATTGTTCCACCTGATACGCAAAATGTAGGAGATGGAGGAAATATCCTCAGACTTCAAGAAGAATATAGTAATTCCAATTCCAAAGAAAGCAAGTGCAGACAAATGTGAAAATTACAGATCTATCAGTTTAACAAGTCATGGTTGCAAAATACCAACACGGATTATTTATAGACCAATGGAAAAACTGGTGGTAGGGAAGATTGGATTTAGGAGAAATAAGGAACACATGAGGCAATACACACATTACGACTTATCTTAGAAGATGGGTTAAGGAAAGGCAAATCTGTATTTCTAGCATTTGTAGATCTGGAGAAAGCTTTTGACAGTGTTGACTGGAATACTCCTTCAAATTCTGACTGTAGCAGGGATAAAACATAGGGAGGAAAAAGTTATATTCAACTTGTACAAAAACCAGACAGCAATTATTAGAATCGAATGTCGTGAAAGCGTCACAGTGGTTAGGTAGGCTGTAAGACAGTGTTGTAGCCCTTCTTGAATACTGTTCAATCTGTACATTGAGCAAGCTGTGAAGCAATGCAAGGAGAAATCTGGAGAGGGGGAGTTTAAGTCCAGGAAGAGGGAATAAAAATCTTGCGGTTTGCTGATGGCATAGTAATTCTGTCAGGGACAACATAGGATCTGGAAAGCAATTAAATGAATTGGACAGTATCTTGAAAGGAAGATATAAACCGAACATTAACAAGACATGGAAGCAGTTCAGAGGCAAGCAGCTAGGTTTGTTACTGGTAGGTTCAACCAATGATGGGTGTCACGGAAATGCTCCGGGAACTTAAATGGGGATCGCTGGAGGAAAGATGATGTTATTTTCGAGAAATTCTGTTGAGGAAATTTAGAGGGCCGGAATTTGAAGCTGGGTGTAGAACGATCTTCCTGCCACTCACTTACATTTCTCATAAAGATCACAAAGAAAATATAAGAGAAATTAGTGCTCGTACAGAGGAATATAGACAATATTTTTCCGTCCTTCTATTTCAGAGTGGAATGGGAAAGGAAATGCCTAGTAGTGGTACAGTGTACCCTCCGCCACAGACCTTATGGTGGATTGCAGAGTATATATGTAGATACAGAAGAGTAAAATGAGGGTAATGGAATGTAGTGTTGGAAAATATGGTAAAGCTGAAGAAATTAGATTAGGTAATGAGAAGATAAATGTAGTGCACGAGTTTTGTGATTTGGGTAGCAAAATAACTTCTGATAGCCAAAGTATAGAAGATATAAAATGCAGAATAGCTATGGGAAGATAAGTTTCTGAAGAAGTGAATTTGTTGACATACAATATTAATTTAAATATTAGGAAATCTTTTCTGAAAGCATTTGTCTGGAGTGTAGCATTGTATGGGAGTGAAATATGGATGATACAGAGTTCAGACAAAAAGATGATAGAAGCCTTCGAAATGTTGTGCTACAGACAAATGATGAATTTTAGATGGGAAAATCACATAACTGAGGTGCTCAATAGAACTGGGGAGAAAAGGAGTTTATGGCACATCCTGACTAAGAGAAGGAATAGGTTAGTGGGACACATTATGAGACATCAAGGAATCGTCAGCTAAGCATTAGAAGGAATTTGTGGGGTAGAAATCATAGAGGGAGACAGAGGGACGAATACAGTAAGCAGATTCAGAAGGATGTAGGTTGCCATCATATTCTCAGATGAAGAGGCTTGTACAGTTCAGGGTAGTGTGGAGAGCTGCATCAAACCGGTCTGCAGACTGAAGACCACAACAGATGACAGCCAATTAAAGAACAGTCACATGAGGTGCCACAGGCAGAATTATATGAAGACTCAGGAAGTGCTCCATTAGTTGCAGTAACGTGTGGGTGGGGGGGGGGGGGATGTAAGTAAAACGAAATATATTTAGAAATGGGCTTTACTGAGATGAGGAAGGTAAAGCTCAGTGTGAAATTTCCGTGCAAGTGCTTCCAAACAGCTCAATGGTTCCAGTTAAATTGTGCCGTTATTTTGAGGGTACTCATCTGGACTTCCAGACAGAATACATTGATTTCTTTTCAAGAGGAAGAGCACCGCTCTTTACAACTGCATGAAAACCCGTGCAAAAATAATTAATGTAAACTCCTTAAAAGCTTCCTTCCCTCTTTGAAAGGCAGGCAAAGTTCACCAGTTGACATGATTTTACAAGGCTATGATGTCAAACACCCAAAAGAAAATGTGAACTGCGATTATTTTCTCTATAACTTGTAAACGACAGAAAACAGTGAAACAGACAGAATGTCCAAATGAATGTATGAGAATTGACTTGTAGTGTGTTAATTTACTGAATAAAATGATAATCATGGACCTGAAAGATTTAATAAACTACTTTCATATCAGTCCAAAACATTATGAGAAAGTTATTACTGTTGACACAACATCAGAGAGAGAAGCGAAATTCGGTAATAGGAGAGACAATCAAGCTCAGTGCAAGCTAAAGTTCATTGTAACAGAGATTAGTACTGCACTATCAACAAAAAAATTGGCAACAATCTGTTAAATTATTATGTCTGTGCGACTGAAATATATTCAAATAATTGACGTGAAATATTTGTTTTTAGTTTTCTCATAAATATGTGTTTAGCACTCATTGATCCAAATGAATAAAAGAAAGCAATTCCATACATAATGAATCTTCTGTTCACTGTTGTGAAGTACTAAATATGACTACTGCTCTATAGTTCTATTAAAATTGTTTAAAATTACTTGGAAAAACTGAATCTGAGGAGTGGCGAACTGAAAAAATGAACACACTAATGCAGTGCGGCTGGTTCATGAAGCTTTGCCAACACCTGAATGGGGAACATTTAAAACTGCACAATCAAATTCGAAACAGAAAGCTACACTTAAAACATACTGTAATTTATCACTTTCATTGGTTAAATGAAATTATTGTCACGCTTTCTTCACAAGTTGACATGTTGCAGGTTATAGACAACACATTATGACACATGCAGGGCACAAATACAGCATATGATTCAAAAGGATTGAATGTTTTCTGTAGATATACTGCCACCTGTTGTTAACTGCAGGCAGTTGGATCGTCCTGAAGAGGGAAGGCACCACTTATTTCAAAATCATTGGGCCTTTTCAAAGTGGCTGAGTAGTTCTCCTTCCTCGGCTATCTACCTTTTCAACTAGCTCTGATGACCTTCGCGCTGGTATCTCCCAGCGTATTATCTCCCGTTGGTATCTACATTGGTCATCCCTGTCAGGGAACAAATTGCGAGCCATTAAACCTGTGCCTGATATCTGGTCAACGTCATCTCGACCCTCCCGCCGAGAGGAGATTGTTTTGGCCCGGCTTCGTATTGGCCACTGCCGTTATAGCCACCAGCATTTATTACATGGTGGTCCTGCTCCCTTATGTGAGCACTGTGATGCACCTTTTACTGTGAACCATCTTTTAGTGCAATGTCCGTTTTTTAATCATCTCCGTCATGATCTGTGTTTACCATTTGAAATGTCTGACATTTTAGCTGATGACCTGCAATCGGTTAACAGAGTTTTACTTTTATACATTGTGCAAATATGGTGAAAGCCATTTAATTTCTGAACCCGGTCCTTTTTACTATGGGCAGTGTTGGGCGCTAATGACCACAGCAGTTGTGCGCCCTAAAAACACAAAAAAAAAAGTGGCTGAGTAGCTAATGGTAATATAGGTTCCATAACCCTGTCTTGGTTATTACTTCCATTATTCCATGCTTCGTCAAGTCCCATATGGTGTTCATAAGTGCCCTATTTCATTTCACAAAAGGAAGTTATCTCATTTAATTGTGATAGTAAATGGTCCTGGTCCCTCCTTCCCAGACTTTACAATTATTTCATCTTTCAGTGTTATGTACTGTGTGGCTTAGGTGACTTGTTAAAGTATTGTTTATATTAATTTTAAATATATGGTGCTAAATTATTTGTAAATAACTTTCATAGAATTAAATAATGTTTTTCTCAGAATATAGTTTAGTTTTGGCAAATTGTAATTTAAATGTAATGATGGTTTACATATCGCAAATAACTAGTTTCTGGATCCCTCTCCATACCGTACTAGAAACAATAGCAAAGCAGATCCCCTCGACTCTATTGAGTGTACTACAGTCCCTGCTCTCCGTGCCTTCCCCACTCATTTTCCTTGACGATTTAAGCACCCGTAATCCTCTGTAGAGAGGCCCTGCAACCACTGCTGGCAGGACTCGATCTCTGCCATATTAATGCTGGACAATCACATCCTCCCAGCTGGAGATTTATTAATGCCGATTGAGATGCCTTTTACTCTGCAGCCATCTCAGTCCCTCCACCACACAGAAGCATTGACGAATCTGTACTGGGTTTGACCAATGCCATTCTTTTTACCACTGTCTTGCCGATTCCCTTTCCCACGGGTTCTCTCGTACAGAAGACTGTCCCTTAGTGGAGCCCTGAAATTGCTGCAGTTGTCAGAGACCGCTGTCATTCTCTTGCAGCACTACAAATGGCACCCATCTCCCAACCTTGTTGCCTTTTAAGTGTTTTTGCCCAACCTCATTATCTTTAAACACCAGAAACTTATATGCCATGAGCAATAGGTAGTGCCGTAGGGGCCCCATACTCTTTTTCAGATGTGGACAAAGTGATGCATCCCCCGGCCTCAGCTATATCTCAATTTATCACAAGATACAAAAAAATTGGTTTATCTCGAAGCCCTCATACAAATTTTTCTCCCTCAGTGATTTCCGTGATTCCGAAGTAGTCTACACAGATGGCTCAGTGGTTGCCACTCACACTGTATTTGCTTTAGTTGGTGAAGGATATACCAAATTTCTTTTCTTAGCAGAATGCTATTGTGTATTCACACAGTGTTGTGTGAGATTACTGCCCATTAGAAATATTGATAATTAATAGCATTTGATAATTAAACAGTATGAAGTTCACTGCAGACATTGACCATGCCAATGCACCAAATGTTACACAATTTTAATCTTAATAATTATGGTAGCAATGTATGTACACAGTTGGGTGACAACATTTATAGTTAGGCCATAGGTAGAAATTCTCCACGTTGAGATTTGCTGTGTGCTTGTAGCTGACGGGAGGCCAGCGAGCAGGCTGACGTTGGTGGCTTGTTCCAGCTTAGGATTTTCCAGGTTTGTTAACGGTGAGGGGGGAGAGGGACAGTGGCGAGTGCCAGGCACAGTGCAGTGCACAGCGTGAAATAAAATATTCTAATACTACTGGCATTTGAAGTAATTCGATGCAGTCAGAAACCTTAAAGGTCCTCATTACAAAATAGCCTGTTGACAAATAAACAATACATTAGCTGATATAGTCACATCTGGCGTAATATGTTTAATTGACAATGAAAAGTAAAAATTACCAATGAATACAAGACAGTTACACAACTAGCATGGCAATGTTTGTTTATAAAAGTAATATATTAACTATTTCTCATTTTATTTTCAATTAATCTTGTGTATTTTATCTTGAAATATTCAGTTAAATCACTTATCTGTGATATAAGAAATTGCACGATTGTAATAAATAGTGCAAAGGATGTTTATACCAATATAAAAACATAATAAGAAATTTGTTTAATGTGTAGTGTAATTATTTTGATTTTAAGTAAAGTTTTAGAAATGTATTGGCTGAGTGCTGTACGTTGGCGAATCGGTTAGAACAGCTCACATGGGGAAGTTGATGACGTAGGGAAAAAACCTGGCAGTTGGGCTTTTGGCACGCGCGCAGGAATTGATGAGTCGGGAGCGAGTGGGGTAGCTGGCCGGGCGGCGTCGCTCTGCACAGTCGGCATGTGGATCTCCAGGTGGAGACTTTAGATTTGTGTGTGGCAATCGCCATGTGTGGTTGCTCGTCGTAGACTGCACCAAGTTGTATCAAGTGCTACTGTGTGTTGTGAATATTTAGTCGGTGGAACAAGGTGTGCATCGCACTTAAAGTGAAGGTGTTTTGTTAATGTAACGCGTGTCGTCGTGTAGGCATGAACATAAACGGTGTTTAAGACAGGCACATTGTGTGAAAACAATTTGCGACAAATATTCATTTTGTCTGGGGGCTCACGAGCTATAACTTTATTTGATAAATGTGTCAACGTACAGACGTATCAGCCACAGGGTTTTAATATGGTGTAATAAACAACACAAGTGAACTTTCACCTGTTTCCAAAAATAGTAGTTAGTACACCCTTTTCTCTCATTAACTTGACTTTATTATGAATTTTTTTGTTAATCATATGCAGGGAAGGAAAGCTGTGAACGTGTGATATCATACCCTAGTAAACGAGTCAAACAGTAGCAATCACAATTCAAGTGTTTTTGCATGTTTAGAAATTTGGTTCGCAGTCGGTGGTTGTGAGTTTTTAAAAATTAATCTTTCCCTATTTTAAACTTTAAACTCTCACCCCAACCTTCACCCTCGCATTTGGGGGCTCGTGCGGGATAAGTTCACGTTGGACTTGCTCGGACGGAGAGATTAGGGTGTGCATAGGACAGTGAACAGCTACGAACAGTTGCAAACAAGTGAGCAGACGCGACGGACAATTTCAAGTGTGTGTGGCCGCTGGCAGCAGAGAGCGGGATAAATTGACACTGGTCTTGCTTGGACAGAGAGGTAGGGTGTGCTTAGGACAGTGATAGTGGACAAAACAGCATAATCGTGGACGATATGCGAACGCATCGCACGTTTAACGACGGTTGGTGACTGGCAGAGTTCGGGCGCGGGCATCCGTAACCGGCGATCGACGGCGCATCGGCCTGGCAGCAGTGAGCGGCGGCGTGCGGGATCCATGCACTCAAATTTCATCTTCTGCAACGGACGGCAGTGATCGGGGGGACTACGCAAGTCGCCAACGGAGCGTCGGGGCCCAGCAGCTTCGATTCTGCAAAGGATAAGGGATGCAGTGAGGACATATTCCAGCCACAGCTTCTACAACAGATGGCAGCGAGCGTTGGGGACGTCGCAGCTCGTTGCAGCAACTTCTGGATTAAAAGATAAGTGAAGCAACTGGCGCTATAAATTCTTGTGTGTTAATCAAGCTTTCTTGTGGCACAGAAAATGGAGCAGGTTTTTAAAAAGTAGCCAAGCGACGTAGATTCAGAGAGTAGCATACCAGAAAGGCCAGAGAGGGTAAATACTGGGGGAATGTTGTTGACACCGGAGATGATCGCAGCCATGTTAGCAAGTTTTAGCTCAAAGTTAGAATCAAAAATAGAAAATTCAAACTCAAATTTAGAATCAAATTTAAGATCAGAAATAGAAACTGTAAAATCAGAAATAGAAACTGTAAAATCGGAATTGAAAGCAGACTTTAAGACAGACATTGGGGCACTACAAAATTCAATGTTTGCATTAAAGGCAGAAATAATCACAGACATTGACAAAAAGATAGGAAGTCTAACAGAACGGTTTGAAAATAGGGAAAAGGAGATACATGCCAGAATTGGTGCTATTGAGACTGATGTAGGAGGCAAGTTAGATGCTGTGAAACAAATATGTGATCACAGGAATGAGGGCACTATGCAAGCGTTGGCTGATGTTGACAAGCGGATGGTGGCAGGTATTGAGGAAACAAAAACTTTGTTGTGAGGAAAATTAGAGGATACAGAATGTAACTTTAGGAAAAAGATAGAACAAGTAGTGACAGTAAACAATACTGAGATTGAGAAGGTGAACACTAGAATAAATAATCTAGAATTGTGTACTGCATCAGGAAACACTAATTGGTCCATGGTGCAGACACATAATGGTTTTCAGGAGTGGGTAATTATCATCCAGTAGATTTTTTGGCTGCATGCAAGGAACAATTTGTGCCTGGTATGTCAGACCAGTGTAAAGTGAAGTTAGCAAAGAGAATGCGTGACTGTTCTGCTCAAACTTGGGCAAATCAGTGTGCTGATAAATTTGTTACTTTTGAGGCATTTGAAAAATTGTTTTTAAATAAGTATTGGGGGGAGGCCAAGCAAGCTAAGATACAAAGTGAATTCTTGAACGGGCCTACTATGTGAAAGTGAAACAGAGCATGAAGGAATTTTGTCAGGAAGAACTTGAGAAACTAGTGCATTTAGATACACCTTTGAGTCTTTTAGTAGTAATTTCCACTTTGTGTAGGAGGTTAGCTGCAGATTTGCATTGGCAGTTACTTCACCATCCCACAGATTCAGCTGAGAATTTCATTGAATTTGTAGAAAAGATAGACCAGGGTTTAGTTATGGAACGGCAGCTCAGGGGGACACAGCATGTGAATCACAATGAAAACAGAGGCAGTAGAAATGGGGGTCACAGCCAGGGAAACCACAATAGAGAAGAATTTAAATGAAAATTGGAGAGGTAACAATAACAGAGGAGACAACTGGGAGAATAGAAGCCAGAGGGAAACATGGGAAAATGATAGGAGAAATCAAAGGCAGGAAGGTGGAAATAGGAATGGGGATAACAGTAGGAGAGAAAATCGGACACAGAATCAGGGAAACTAAGATTTGTTCCAAATGAGGTCCGTTTTGGGACAAGGAACTATTCTAATAATAGGACCAGAAGATGGGTTAACAGGGGATCTAATGACCATAATTACAGTAGGAATAGAGATGAAGAGAGAAGGGAGGAAAAACTATGTCACGTGGACAGATATGATGATAGGAAAGAGGAAGTAGGAGTTCACAAAGGCAAGGATAAAAAAAAGAGGAAAGAAAACATAAATAGAGTAAACAAGGAAAGGAAGAAAAGAGAGGAAAGTATATGTCAGATGGATGCTGTTATAGGTAGTGAGGAAATTTTTGGGGATTGGTTCATGCAACATGACAAAAGAAAGGCAAACAGGAGGAGAAAGGATAGGAATGAGAACAGTAAAGGGGAATATGATGTGCGAAATTTATTCAATAACAAATGTAAGGAGGATGACAATAGTGTTGGGTTAGCCTTAGTTTTGAGTGACTCGGAGGCACCAGTGTTGACTAATTGTAAAAGTGTGATTGTGAATAGTGATAATGCTAGTTGTAAATTAACTGGTCCAGCAATAAAAATTAATGGCACTGGAACCAGCACAAAAGTGATACATGGGATAAGTGGTGTTAAGTGTGTGAATGAGAATGAATGGAGTTCTGAATTTAAAAAATTAAATGTGATCCAGTAAAAAACAATAAATGGCACTGGGTCTAGTATGAATAATGAGAGAAGTGTGAATGTTTCTGAAGTAGGTGAAATTGTCAATACTGATGTACACCCACCTGTAACTGATGATGTGTTGGGACAGGACAGAGGTATTACTAAGATAAAGTGGATTAGGAAGTGGGCACCAGATGATTGGCTATTACACAAATATGAGTATTTGGACCGACTTGGGAAGCAATGTAATAGGGATCAAACTTACTATAGCCTGGTAAAAGACTTAATGAGTGGGGACAATGAATACAATGAATTAAGGGGATTAGGCATGTGTGTTTGTAGACCAAAATGAAGTAGATGAAGCATTTGCATTTGGTGTATTACAGGAGGGGATAGATAATGATAAGGAGAGTGTACAAACTTTTGTAGTATACAACAATGAAAATTGTAAGGAAATGGATTGTGATGGGGTAGGAGTAGGGTGGATTGATAAAGAAGTAAGTGAATATGGTCCAGATGATTGGGTCCAATTCCTTGGACACTTAAAATCAGTGGAGCCAGTAACATGGGTAGAAGAGAAATATGGGTATGCAAGGAAACTTGGGGAGTTGAGTGCAATAAACCCAGAATTTGGGAAAGCATTCAGTGAAATATTTGGAAATGATGAGGACATACAACCATATTGTTATGTAGGGGAAGTAAATACTATGGTTAAGAACTGTATGCAAGAAATTGAGGAGGATTTGTTGGCAGAAAATGAACTTGAGGAAGATGTCACTGAAAATGTACAGCCCATTATAAATGTTAAGGTAGAAGGGGTGTGTGAAACTGCATTTATTGATACTGGAAGTACAATTAGTGGTATTTCAGAGGATTTCTACAATCAAATCAAGAGTACAGTGACAGTAGAATTTCCACTTACTGGGGTACGGATAAAGAATGCTACTGGCAGTTATATCAAACCAGTGAATAAGGAAGTAGTGTTAGACTTGATGATTGAGGATGAATTGTTTAGTCAAGGTTTACTTGTCATAAAGGGACTTTGCTTAAATTTAGTGTTGGGAAATGATTTTTTGTGCAAATATGGAGCACAACTAGAGTATAAGGACAAGGCTATAAAATTGAATGTAGGGGGTTGCATGAAGAAGATTAAATTTAAGAACTCTGTTGATGAAAAGAATCTGATGGCATGCAAACAGGTAGCACAATGTGTTGTGTTATGAAACTGAAGTTGAGGAAAAAATACGGAGGAAGGTAGATGAGACAAAGGGGATAAGTGAAAGCCAAAAGGGGGGATTGTATTATTTATTGTCTAGGTATAAGAATGTGTTTTCTGAAAAGCCAGGAAAAATCTTAGATTTTGAATATTAAATTAGGGTAAAACCACATGAACCAGTTAAAGCTAAGCCTTATGCTATAGCCGTATCTGAAAGGGAATCAGTCGGAACTGAATTACAACGGATGCTGGAGTGGGGCATAATAGAAAGATGTAGAAGCGAGTACAGCATTCCCATGGTAGTGGTAAAAAAGGAGGACAAATCTGTGTGGTTAGTGTTAGCCGCCAAAAAATTGAACAAAATTATAGTTCCTGAAACAGATCATCCAGAGAACATGGATGAACTGATTCAAGGGTTCCATAATATGAAACTTATGACCAGCATGGATCTGACTGCCGGATTTTGGCAGGTGCCACTGGCTGTTGAGAGCAGGAAATACACGGCTTTCTTATTTGAAGGCAGGGCATATCAATATAAGGTTGTTCCTTTTGGTTTGTGTATTTTTGTTTTCATAAGAGCTTTGAGTTATGTGTTGGCAGATGAACTGATGAGAAGGCTTACAATTTATGTGGATGACATATTGGTTGCTACAGCTACTTGGAAGGAGCATTATCATTTATTGCAGGATGTTTTTACAGCTTTACTTGCAGGGGGTATGACACTCAAGCTTAAAAAGTGTGAATTTGTGAAAGCAGAAATAAACTTTTTAGGTCATGTGTTATCTTCAGAAGGATTTATGCCGAATGGGGATAAGATTAAGGCAATTTCAGAATGTGCAAAACCTAAGAACCGGAAGCAGTTAAAATCGTTTCTCGGCATGGCTAGTTTCTACAGAAAATACGTAAGTAATCAAAGCCTGAATTCTCTAAATTTGTCACAGTTATTGAAGAAAAATGTGCCCTGGGTGTGGTCTGATGAATGTGATAGGGATTTTGAAAGAATCAAAACCAGTCTGTGCAATAGCAAATTCTTACATTACCCAGACATGTCTCTTCCATTTTACTTAGCCACAGACAGCTCAGACTATGGAATAGGAGTTGCTCTCTTTCAAAGAAAAGAAGTGGATGGTGAGATTGAGCACAGAAGCATATCATTTGCAAGCAGGGTCCTATCAAAACATGACCGGAGATATGGTATTCGGAGAAGGAACTTTTGGCTATAGTTTGGGGTTTTCTAAAATTCAGAATTTACGTGCAAGGTCATGAGACAATTGTTATGACTGACCATAAGGCATTGAGCTATTTGCAGGATTGTAAGTTACTAAATCAAAGGCTGGCACGTTGGGCACTAATACTCCAACAATTCCAGTATAAGATAGAATACATAAAGGGCACTGAAAACGTAGTTGCTGACAGCCTGTCCCGTTTGCCTATTAAAGGGGATGAAACTATAGAACTTGAGGGTGAAGGTACTGAATTCCACATGATTTACATGAAAGGTGTTGATGGGCATAAACATATTAGGGACATCTGTAAGGACATGAGACAGATACAGAACACTGATCCGATTCTCAAACTGGTCAAAACAAACATGAGTACAAAAGGGCACGAAAAAATAGATAAATATTACAAGATCTATAAGGGGGTATTGTTTAGGAGAAAGAATGTTGACAAAGAAGAATGGCGGGTATGTTGGCCAGAGGAACATGTCCAGTCATTGACAGAATATATACATTTGTCACATGGTCATTATGGACCACAAAAGTGTTTGGAAATATTACAGGATTATGTTATTTTTAACAATATGGATAGAAGTGATAAATGCCAGCATGTGAAGCATAGCACTGTGGCTAGCCATGGTGAAATGCAAAGCATTTTACCTAAGGGTGTGGGTTTGCTGTTGGCAATTGACCTTTTTGGAACATTACCAGCAAGTAGGGGTGGACAAAAATATGTCATACTTACTGTTGATGTGTTTTCAAAATATTTAAGGCTATACGGTATCAAGAAGGCTACCAGCAAAACAATAATACATAAGCTAGAGTTAGAATATTTCAAAAAACATGGAAAACCTAAGGCATTGCTGTCAGACAATGGTTCCCAGTTGGCATCTAAGGCATGGGAAGATATTATGCAACAGTCAGGTGTGAAACATATAAAAATTTCAGTTTACTATCCAGCGAGCAATCCTGCCGAGCGATACATGCGCTAGTTGGGACGGCTATGCCAAACGTACTGTAGTAATAACCACAAATCATGGGCAGAGTACATTGTTTCTTTTGAGGATGTCATGAACAGTGTTAAAAGTAAAGCAACAGGATATACACCATATGAGATAATGATGGGCAAGAAGGCATCGAATCTAATAGGTGAGATTGTAGATTTCCCACCAGGGGATCAGGTGACACCACAGGAATGGATATCTACATCTACATACATACTCCGCAATTCACCGTAAGGTGCGTGGCGGAGGGTACACTGTACCACTACTAGGCATTTCCTTTCCTATTCCACTCCCAAATTGAACGAGGAAAAAAAGAATGCCTATATGCCTCCGTACGAGCCCTAATTTCTCTTATCTTTTCTTTGTGATCTTTGCGCGAAATGTAAGTAGGCAGCAGCAAGATCGTACTACACTCAGCCAATTGAGTTGCCGGAGCATTTCCGTGACACTCGCGCATTGGTCAAACCTACCGGTAACAAATCTAGCTGCTCGTCTCTGAACCGCCTCTATTTCTTCCTTTAAACTGATCTGCTACAGGTCCCAAACACTTGAGCAATACTCAAGACGTGGTCGTACAAGCGTTTTATACGCGGTCTCCTTTACAGGTGAAGTACATCTTCCCAAAATTCTCCCAAAAAAATGAAGTCGGCTGTCCGCCTTACTCACAACTGTCCTTACATGCTCGTTCCATTTCATATCGCTCTGCAATGTTACACCTAGATATTTGAACGACGCAATAGCATCAAGAAGCTCACTACCAATGCTGTATTCGAACATTATGGGATTGTTTTTTCTACTCATGCGCATCACCTTACATTTTTCCACATTGAGAGCTAGCTGCCAATCTTCGCACCAACTAGAAATTTTGTCTAAGTCATCCTGTATGCTATTACAGTCAGTTACAGATGACACCCTCCCATACACCACAGCATTATCAGCAAACAGCCGCATATTACAACTTATTCTGTCCATCAGATCATTTATAAAGATAGAAAATAATAGCGGTCCTATCACACTCCCCTGGGGCACGCCTGACGATACACTCGTCTCTGATGAACACTCGCCGTCCAGAACAACGTACTGCGTTCTATTACTCAAGAAGTCTTCCAGCCAGTCAGAAATCTGTGAACCTATTCCATAAGCTCATATCTTCGTTAGCAGTGTGCAGTGTGGCACCGCGTCGAACGCCTTTTTGAAGTCGAGAAAAACACAATCCGCCTGTTGCCCTTTGTCCATGGCTCGCAAGATGTCATGTGAGAAAAGGGCAAGCTGAGTTTCACATGAATGATGTTTCCTAAACCCGTGCTGATTCATGGAAAGAAACTTTTCCGTTTCAAGGAAATTTACTATATTCGAACTGAGAATATGCTCCAAAATTCTACATGAAACTGATGTCAACGATATTGGCCTGTAATTGTATGGGTCAGTTCTCTTTCCTTTCTTATACACGGGAGTCACCTGCGCCTTTTTCCAATCACTAGGAACTTTGCGCTGAATTAAAGACTCGCTATAAATGCAAGCTAAGTAGGGGGCCAATGCCGCAGAATAGTCTTTGTAAAACCGAACTGGTATTCCATCCGGACCAGCAGACTTTTTCGTATTTAGCTCTCTCAGCTGCTTCTCTACACCGGAAATACCTATTGCTATGTCCCCCATTTCGGAATTAGTACGTTGATCAAATGATGGTACATTTGTGTGGTCCTCCTGTGTGAAAGATTTCTTAAAGGTTAAATTTAGAACTTCAGCTTTCCATTTGCTTTCTTCTATTACTGCCCCGGAATGATCGAGTGACTGGACAGTGGGCTTTGACCCGCTTATCGATTAGGCTGGTGACCGAGCAGATGGCTAAGACAGCAGCTCAGAGGAAAAACAGACATGACAGTAGGTACAAGCCAACTAAGTACAAAGTCAATGACCTAGTACTAGTAAAAACTAAAGAAAAGTCTAGTGACATTGATGGAGAAATAAAGAAACTTTATGAGTTATATTATGGGCCATTCCGGGTAGCAACGTGTCCATACCCAAATGCTTACCGGTTGGAATACCCCAAGTGTGGAAAACCGTTGGGGTTAAGAAATATTACTGAGTTGAGGCTATATAAGCAACTGGATTAAGCCAGTTTGCAGCCTCATGTGAATATTAGGTTTAGGATCTGTATGTAATTTTTTGTGATTTATGTATGTCTAGATTTAAGAGTTTTTGTGGAGTAACTTGACAATTTGATAATTACTTTGACTTGGTTTACTCTCTATTTTTGCCTTGCTTTATTTTTGTTGTTTATGTATATGTGTTGGTGAAAGGTGCAATTGTCGCCAGGACTCATTCCTGAAACAGCAGCTGAGAGGGATAGTGTGTTTATTGTGTCATCATAATGAGTAGTGAAACTATTTAGTTATTCAATTCTATGAATGATAATTAAATTGTTTTTGTTTATGTATACTAATATGGAATCAGGACTAGAGGACGTATATATATTGTTTTCAATTGATGCTCACGGGCTGCAGTAGTTGTAGTTACTGTGAAGTATAGATGTGCTAGGATTAACTTAGGATAGTATGGGTCAATTAAATCTCACACCAGCAAAAATAATTTTTTTTGGTGCGAGGGGGTAGGATTTGTATTTATACTTGTAGGTGTCATTTTGATAGAAGACAAAATTCTCTATGATAACATTCTTTTGGTAGTATTATTTGAGCTTTAAGATATATTTTTGGCACAGGGAGGTTGTTGATGTTTTATTTGATGGAGTAATACACCAAGTAGGCCACATATTCTCTTGTCTGTTTCATCTGAAGCTACGGCTGATGAGAGTGCAGGCATGTTGTTTTGGATTAATCTGATCATGACTAACACAAGTCACTGTGAGTTTTTAATTCTGTTGATTTGCATGTTACTGTACATGTCTCAATGCTTAGTTTCAATTGCACCAAGTCTGGATGGCAGAGGGGTGGGATACAAATCCAACCGAATCCTGGTGTCCAGACAAACTTTTGTCTATGTTGACTCATGGGTGCCTTCTGCTCTTCCTGTTCCATGTAAGGTGCATATGACGTGTGTGAACAAGAACACTTGATCCAGTGCCATGAATCTAAGCTGCAACAGCATGTTGGCTGAAATGATGGAGACGTAGGACCATATACCATGGGCAAGAGTTGCTGCAACGATGACTCTCGGGTTCTCAGTGTCAAAGTGGTGAGAGATTTCCTTTAAACAAGTGGAGTGTACACCGTCAAAAGTTTTTATAGTGATAATTTTAGTTTTTCCATGTAGAACAAGGTCCTCTAAAGACTAAAGGTTAATACTATTATAAATTCAGTGCCAATTCTGTATATAAACAACAGGCACACTTAAATTTCATGGATGTAATTAGTTATAAGGAATTATTTTGTAAAAATTATGCGAAGACTTTAAAAGTAATTGTGTAAGTCGTCTTAATGATACATATATTGAGAAATTTTCTCACTGCCTTGTTGTTTTTTTTTTTTTTTCTCTCATTAGTTGAGGTCATAATTAGTATAGTGTTTTAGTCAATTCAATAATTTTGTTATTTTAAATTTTGCTCATTTGAAAGTATTAATTTTTGGTGCTACTTGTGCCATCCTGCACATGGTTTTGACGCCGCAAGTGGGGGTATTGTGAGATTACCGCCCATTAGAAATATTGGTAATTAATAGCATTTGTAATTAAACAGTATGAAGTTCACTGCAGACATTGACCATGCCAATGCACCAAATGTTACACAATTTTAATCTTAATAATTATGGTAGCAATGTATGTACGCAGTTGGGTGACAACATTTATAGTTAGGCCAAAGGTAGAAATTCTCCACGTTGAGATTTGCTGTGTGCTGACGGGAGGCCAGCGAGCAGGCCGACGTTGGTGGCTTGTTCCAGCTTAGGATTTTCCAGGTTCGTTTCCGGTGAGGGGAGAGAGGGACAATGGCGAGTGCCAGGCACAGTGCAGTGCACAGCGTGAAATAAAATATTTTAATACTACTGGCATTTGAAGTAATTTGATGCAGTTAGGAACCTTTAAGGTCCTCATTACAAAATAGCCTGTTGACAAATAAACAATACATTAGCTGATATAGTCACATCTGGTGTAATATGTTTAATTGACAATGAAAAGTAATGTTTGTTTATAAAAGTAATATATAACTATTTCTCATTTTATTTTCAATTAATCTTGTGTATTTTATCTTGAAAATATTCAGTTAAATCACTTATCTGTGATATAAGAAATTGCACAATTGTAATAAAAGAATGTTTATACCAATATAAAAAATAATAAGAAATTTGTTTAATGTGTAGTGTAATTATTTTGATTTTAAGTAAAGTTTTAGAAATGTATTGGCTGAGTGCTGTACATTGGCGAATCGGTTAGAACAGCTCACATGGGGAAGTTGATGACGTAGGGAAAAAACCTGGCAGTTGGGCTTTTGGCACGCGCGCAGGAAGTGATGAGTCGGGAGCGAGTGGGGTAGCTGGCCGGGCAGCGTCGCTCTGCACAGTCGGCATGTGGATCTCCAGGTGGAGACTATAGATTTTTGTGTGGCAATTGCCAAGTGTGGTTGCTTGTCGTAGACTGCACCAAGTTGTATCAAGTGCTACTGTGTGTTGTGAATATTTAGCTGGTGGAACAAGGTGTGCATCGCACTAAAAGTGAAGGTGTTTTGTTAATGTAACACGTGTCGTCGCATAGGCATGAACATAAATGGTGTTTGAGACAGGCACATCATGTGAAAACAATTTGCGACAAATATTCATTTTGTCTGGAGGCTCACGAGCTATAACTTTATTTGATAAATGTGTCGAAGTACAGACGTATCTGCCACAGGGTTTTAATGTGGTGTAATAAACAACATAAAGTTAACTTTCACATGTTTTCAAAAATAGTAGTTAGTACACCCTTTTCTCTCATGAACTTGACTTTATTATGAATTTTTTTGTTAATCATATGCAGGGAAGGAAAGCTGTGAACGTGTGATATCATACCCTAGTAAACGAGTCAAACAGTAGCAATCACAATTCCAGTGTTTTTGCATGTTTAGGAATTTGGTTCGCAGTTGGTGGTTGTGAGTTTTTAAAAATTAATCTTTCCCTATTTTAAACTCTCACCCTGACCTTCACCCTCGCAGTTGGTAGCCATCTCTTGTTTTCTCGAGAATGTCTGTTCCTGTGCTGATAGTCTTCTGTAATGCTTAGCAACTCAATGAGCTGCTTACAGAACCTTGATCGATGTTACTCTCACCATCCCTTAGTCCTGACCATCCAGGATTCTCTTTATGCCCTCAATAAATGAGGATGCTTGGTATTCTTTTTCTGGACCCCAGTGATCCTGGTGAATGAACACTCTCATAGGCTGGCTAAATTGGCTGCTGGCAAGTCATCTCTTCGAGTTAGGTATTCCAGAACCAGACCTTAATCGGCTGCTTCATGCTATTGGCCCACTTTGGGGGCTGTGTGTGCTGAACTATCAGTCATTCCAAACTTTTGGAAGCTGAACTACTGGAGGATGTCTACTGTACTTCATACATAACTAGAGGACCTGTGCAATTACTTCGCACCATAAGTGTAATGACAAAAAAATTTGGGGGAAAATGGAAGTTGAATGTTCATGCACAGCTTTCTTCAAAGTCAATTAATGCAAGTGTTTAATAGTACAAATGAAAGAGCTTGATCCACTGAGTGTTGTTAGGTAAAAGAGAACTGGGTACCTTAATTAGAACAAAGATATCATAAAACAAGGTGATTAAAATATTCAATGCAAGGACAGAAGACTACTGTGTTTGAATAAAAATAAAGGATGGAGATACTTAATTCTGATACTTGATGACAAATCTGTGAATGAATAATTTTCGTTTAAAGCAAAAATGAAGGAAATTGGTCTGATATAATGGCCTGACTGACTGACTGACTTCAGTTTACAGCAAGGACATCTCCATAAAAAATATACAAAAGGAAATCACGTTTAATGTAGCGATACAGAATTTTTTTGGAGTACGTCATGACTTCTGGATGATAGGAAAAAGAGTATATCACATACAACTTAGGTTGACAAATTTTTGTTTTGTTTATATGAATGGTGTATCTATACCTAGTGATTTTTCTTTTACTGTTGCAAGTTTTCATGTGAATGCACCGGAGCAGCGGGAGTTGGCCAAATTAAGATGGCGTCCGCTTCCCTGGACATACTAACAGCATGGAAACAGAGAATAAACGGGTCTTCCGCGGAACATAGAAATGCATTACTAAAAAGAAAATTTATGTTAAGAAAAGAAAAATGAATGTGTCCATAGGTTGCAAGGTTTGCTACCAAAGTATTGTCGAATATTAAAAAAGTAGATCAGCCATCTAAAATGATCTACGTGCCGAATTAATGTAGTCTAGAGAGCCAAACGGGGAATTAACGGAAAAGGCAGTCACCTTAAGATGATGTATCAAGGGTAAAGTGCCATAATTTAATGTTTATGGAATTCTTGCTGCATACTGGGGTGTGCCAGCTAGTAGTCTATAGATCCATGCAGTATCTTACGTGGTTTTATTCCACAAGTACTTAATCAGTAATCAATCATAATTCTCGGTCTTATGTTATCAGAATTTACTCTCAAATCAAAGGAGTATCAAGTCATGAAAGTTATGTTTCATGCATATGATAGAATTTTTCTTTTATTTTTTTTTCTTTTAATTATAAAGATGAAGCATTGAATTAAAATTTGTGATGTGGCCAGGAATCGAATCCGGACTTCCGTGCTTAATATGCAGACATCTTACCGCTAGAACACTTCATCACTAGCAATTAAAGTGCCTTGGAATAGTCTAAGCACGATTTCCCTCCACATCACAAACTTTAATTCAGCTCATTTGTTCCTATGAAACATTGCCACATCATAGGAACACAGAATCTGAATTAAAGTTTGTGACGTGGAGGGAAATCGTGCTTAGACTATTCCAAGGCACCTTAATCGCTAGCGATAAGACGTCTGCCTAGTAACCGTTGAGGTCCGGGTTCGATTCGCTTCCACATCACAAATTTTAATTCAATGCTTCACCTTTAATATTAACGTCTTTGACATTATCGAGACGAAAAACAGTCTCAGGGTGCATAAATTTCTTTTTATAATGAATTTTTTGTTTGTTATCTGTTTGATGACCCACAGAGTAATTAATAACTTCTCTTAGCTGGGTGTATAATTACAATTTATTCATAAAGTAATTTAACAGTTACCCTGTATAATACAGTGGCAAGTTGATTTTATTAAAATTTTTGGACATAACAGATAGTCTGATTTTTTGAAGTTGGGAGTTAGTGTGTCTGTGAGTTGGTTAACAATTAAATGTAATGGTACTGTTTATCGTGTGCCCCAAATTTATTTTTATGGTGAATATCTTTTGAACTTTATAATTATAATTGCCATTTTCCAAGTTAATTCCATAGTTATATTTGTATAAAGATTTGATTAAATAATGTCAACTAATTGGTACCAAACAATGAAGTCAGCTGCTCTGTCATCGCTAGCTGCTGCTATATAACCTTGTATTCCAGTCTTGCATCACTTGCAACATTTACAGCACGCCTTACGAAATGTGTATATAATGATACTGTCTCTACACAATAGTATATATCAGTAAACTTACAGTACACAGCAGTTGTAAAAGAAAATGTTTAATTCAGGATATAGGATAATTTTATGGTCAGTTGTTACAGTTAGGTGATTCCTTCTTCCAATGCACTCAAAAACTATCTGATAGAAACATCACCTTTTTGCAGTTGTTGTAGTCACGTTTCATATTGTCATGTTGAAAACTGCAGGTGGTCCGGAATTCAAAAGCTGGTTGTTAATAGAGCACAACACTTTACACTTAGAACACTTTTATTGCTCACACAAGTGTACGCTTGGTATAGACTGCCTCCTGCTTGGAGTGCTTCACTATTTATACATAGAAAGAATTTTCTGGCATTTACAAGTACATCAAACATAAGAAACATGTAGAACATTCTACAAATAGTAAATACAAAGAAATACATTTTTTCTTCCCGTGGCGGGATTTGAACTGGGGACCACAAGCACAGCGATCTGCAGTGCTAACCACTGCATCACGCATTCCTTCTGAAGACTCGCGGCATTGCTCCCCTTCCTGAAAGAACAGTGACCCGCTGTTAGGTTCCCTTTGCAGCCAGCTGCAATGTCCTGGATCTTGTCATGGGCCCTCTGTATGGCAGTTCCGGAGAATCCTTCCATTCTGTCTGCACGCCTTTCTGACAGTGATGATTACCAGCACCGGACCCTCCTGTAGTGGCTTCATCATTATCACAACGGTCTTAAGAGTCTTCGAACAAGAGATTGTTTCTGTCTATCTGTTCTTTGGAATCATGGTAAGGCTTCATACTGAGGACATGCACAATGTTTCTTTGTTTTTGTCATTTTGAGGACGGCTCATAATCCTCGATGTTTCACGAACCTACCTAAAAGGTGGATTCCAATTCAGGGAACGGAGCTGCTGCAGGTGTAACTGGTACCAGATGTCCTGGAGGTAAGTGTGGCACTCCTTACAGTGACTCACATAGTGCTTGACATATCGGTAGAGATCTTGCCAGTAATACCCGTGTCTGTTTGTGTCTAGGGTCTTCAAGACTCTCAGATGACCAAATATTGGAGAATAGTGGAAATACTTGAGACTAGCTAGCCGGAGATGCCTGGAACAACCAGTAGGCATTGGGGGCCTTGTGAATCATAGTACAAGTTATACAATGTCCCGTTTATAAGTTGGAACTCTCCTTTGGTTGGTTCTCCTTTCTCCAAGGCGTCTATGGTTTGTAATAATGCTGGATCTTCCCTCTGTTCAGCTGTAATGTTACCTAACTCACTGAGGGTTGAAATTTCATCCATGCTGTTGTGTTTAGCTAATGGATTCTTGAAAGGCAGTCAGCATCCTTGTGTCTGCGCCCATTTTTGAATACCACTGTGACATACTCTTGTAGTCTTAGTGTCCAAGTTGCTCATCAACCTGATGGATTCTTCAAATTGGTCAGCCAACATAAAGAATGGTGGTCTGTCACAACAGTGAATGGTTTACCAAATAAATACGTCCGGAATTAGTTGATAGCCCAAATAACATTGAGACACTCCTTCTTGATTGTAGATTAGTTTATCTCGGACTTTGAGAGTACTCTTGATGCATAGGCTATCACCTTTTCAACACATTCCTGAACTTGTACAAGCACTGCACCAATCCCATAACCACTGGCACCTGTGTGAAGTTCATTTTCCACATTCTCGTCGTACAAGGCTAGAACTGGTGCAGAAGTTAGAGCCTCCTTTAGTGCCCGGAAGGCTCTTCTTCATCTCATCCCAGAAAAACTTTGCATCTTCCTGCAGAAGTTCTTGCAATGGATTTGCCTTGTTACAAAAACCTTTTATGAAACAATGGTAGTATGAGCACAGCCCAAGGAAACTTCTCACATCACGGGTGTGCTGAGGAGTTAGAATTTCTGACTGCCCTTACTTTATTTGCATCAGGACAGACACCATCTCTGTTCACTGGGTGCCCAAGGATTTTTATCTCTTTGTCGACAAAGAGTCACTTCTCTGGCTAGAGGTGTAGTTCTGCTGTCTGAACACTCTTCAATACAGTCGACAAGCTGCTTAGATGTTCCTGCAAATGTCCATGAAAAACGACAATGTCATTTAGATAACAAAGACATGTCGTCCATTTAAGGTGTCAAAGCAAGTTGTCCACCATGCATTCGAATGTGGCTAGGGCATTACATACTCCAAACAGCATGACTTTGAATTCATAGAGGCTGTCAGATATAACAAAAGCAGGCTGGTCTCTGTCAGCTTTGTCAACCTCGATTTGCCAGTAACCTGTCTGCATATCAATTGTTGAAGTATGTAACTCCAACGCACAGCAGTGGGTAGACATCTTTCTTTGTGACTTTGTTCATTTGCCAATAGTACACATAGAAAAGCCACATTCCATCTTTCTTCTTCACGAGGACTACCAGAGATGACGAGAGACTCTCCAAAGTTGGAACAATGTCATCGTGCAACATCTTCTACGCTTCTTTCCGAATTATCCGTCTTTCAGCTGGCGACACTCTGTACAAATGCTGGCTAATTGATGGATGATCCCCAGTATTGATACGGTGTTCTATAATGGTCCATTTTATCTGGCTCTTCTTCTGCCTGGTCTGGAATACATCTGAAATTTGGTATAGTATGGTTAACACCTGCTATTGTTGTTCCTGGGTCAGACCAGGCCGTATATGCAATTCCATAGTAGTTACCTGTAGTGTGTTGTAAGCAGTAACAGCTTGAGCTCACCATCCTAGACTGGTTCAGCTGTTCAAATACACTTTCCTTTTAAGAATGTATTGTGATTGCTCATGAAAATTAGTGATCCTAAGTTCTCCTCGACCACCTGTAATGCTAATGATAGCCACTGGTGTGTAGCTTTCCTTTGTTATACTGATTAGCTTTTTGCAATTGACAAGCACTTCACAGTTTAGCTGATCATCTTGGCTGCTGTCTGGAACTCTGCTCATTGTTAACAGCAGGATCTCAACATTCTATGCAGTAAACAGTCTCCCAGGGGAGTTTGTGTTATGTGTACTCGATGGAACGGCTTCCTCAGTTTGTAGCTCAGATCTTCCACAGTCGATGACAGCCTGAGATACCTGAAGGAAGTCCCATCCAAGGATGACATTATAACTACATTCTGTTAAAAAGACTAATTCAAAAAGTTGTGACCTGTTGTTTATAGTTATTCTGGCAACACATGTTCCTGCCAGCTGGACGTACTCTCCATTTATGACCTTCAGCACAGTTGCTTTTGTATCACAGAACATTATCTTCTTTAGTTTGCGG
Source organism: Locusta migratoria (assembly GCA_026315105.1). NCBI lineage: Eukaryota > Metazoa > Arthropoda > Insecta > Orthoptera > Acrididae > Locusta > Locusta migratoria. The sequence goes on along the minus strand of CM048755.1, from coordinate 24,749,890 downwards.
CGGTAGTCATTCGACAATACAGAGAAGGAAGCTCCTGAATCGACTAGTGCCCGGACAGGTTGGCTGTCGACGATGATGTCAAAGAGATTTCTCAACATCTTAGCGACTCGTCTGTGGAGGATTTTCATCTGTGGCGGCCTAACCTCCATAGATGGTTGCTTCACCTAGCTTTCCTGAACACGGTGAGCGGCTGGTATGTCTAAAAGGTGACAACAAATGGCAGCAGCCTGTTGGAGAGCGACCGTGTCCAGGATATGGCGACGGGCTTTGCCCCATAGGTCAAGAGTAATCGTCTGTAGTTGATTGTAGTTGAAAGGTCTGCTCTGATGGTTGGCATCTTGTAGCATAATAGTTGTAAAAAATTCATCTTCTCTCCCTACAGTAAAGTGTGATATGTCCAGGAAGTCCACAGTGAAAACACAATGGTGTATTGTCTTCTGTCTTCCAGATATCTGTCCTGTGAGGTGTCATAGGTGGGTTGTGGTTGTGTTGGTCAGTTCCTAGCCTGCTGTTTGGCAGCTGCGATGTAAGTCATAGTAGGGCAAGGCCATTTTTCACATCGGGTGTGACTGGTGGGGCTGACAGGTGCTAAATTTTGAAATACTTCTTCCTCAGCAGCATCAGCTCCCTTTCACATACAGGACCAATATCCATGTCCATAACCTGGTGCTCGCACTGTCCAACAGTCCCGGCTGCCATAAACTGTTGTAGTTCTTCTATTACAATTTGTTGTATGAGAGAAGCAAAATTATGCTCATCTTCCACAATGGCCATAGGGACTACATTTGGGAGTCTGTCATACCTCTTTCATCCAACCCTCCTCTGTTGCATCTCTTCAATTTTCTGACACCATTGGATAAACTCTTGTGTTGAAACTTCTTTTTGACTCGCCATGTTGTTGGACCCTGTTCTTCAATTGCTCTTCTGATAAATAGACTTGCCACTGGTGGTCTCCAAATGTCTTCTTAATTTCTGTCTGGAATTTTCCCAGCTATTGAGTTTGTGCTCATTATTTTCAAACCACTGCTGGGCTGTCCCATCCAGGTAGAAATATAAGTTTTGCCAAGTGCACAATATGGTCCCACCTATTATACGTGGAGACTCGGTCGAATCTTTTCAGCCATTTGTTTGGGTCCTGTCCAGCATCTCCTGAGAACACTAATGGCTAACCACTGTTTTTGTACCCATTGGTCTATTGGTGACACTGATCTTCGGACAATGGTAATCAGTATTCCACTTGTACTACGGTTCTTGTCCGTGTAGGCGACGCCTCTTACGCTGCCTAATGATGCAGATGTATTGCAAGATACCTGGCACCTACACAACAAGTATCTCATTGAAAACTGTATGTGGTCCGGAATTTGTAGGCTGGTCGTTAATAGAGCCCAACATTTTACACTTGGAACACATTTACACAAGCGTACACTCAGTACAGACTGCCTCCTGCTTGGAGTGCTCCAATGTTTATACACAGAAAGAATTTTCTGGAACTTACAAGTGCATACAACATAAGAAACATGTAGAACATTCTAGAAATAGTAAATACACAGAAATAAATTTTTTCTTCTCGTGGTGGGATTTGAACTGGGAACCGCAAGCACAGTGATCCGCAATGCTAACCACTGCACCACGTGTTTCTTCCAAAGACTCCCAGCAATATTACAATGCTGCATCTTTATTCAAGCTGTGTCTTGTTGATCATATAAAATCATCCCACCACTGTAACTTCCGGAGGTTTTTTTGAAATGTTGAACACTCTCCATACAACATACAAGCATTAGTCTACATTTTTATTCTATGCATATGAAACTTCCTTGACTGATATATGAAAAATAAAAAGAGAACATACATAGGTTGTTGTTAAGTGTAGGGCTGCTACAGTCTGCATGAAAGTAACAAAGAATGCAATACAGTCCATCTGTATTAATGAATGGCTAATCCAGTTAGTGGGTCCAGTTGCAGGTTGCACATTGAATGGCTTCCAGGAACAATAATTTTTGTTTTCAGTATCCCATATAATTATATATCGAAACCATATCACTCGCAGTCTGCAAATACCCAGATTACATTCATCCAATATTTCAAAATGACTGCACATACTGACCCGCAACGAACTTTAAGCGTAATTTCGAATCTGAAACTTTTCTCATACAACAACAACCACCACCCCAATAAAAAATTCTTAATTTTCACTGTTCATGTAGTAAAACTGATGCATCAGGCATTATGTTTTAATTCATTGTTTTTTTACTACTAACTGTATATGCAGTAGTTTTGCAGACAGTACCCACATGCACCAGCTAATATACCTTCAAAGTATCATTGTATGACACAGTTCTATGCATCATTAACATAGAGATATTTGAAAACAGTTTCTGCCTAAAACTGAGTGTGACTGCCTAGACTGTACACATCAATTAATTCATAATGATAGCGACTTGTAACAAACTGCGAACACAATTTTAAATCTTTTCTAAACTTTTGTCATTAACATGCTTAACTTCAAAAATTTAATTCAATTGTAATCAAAAGTTTGGAGATCCTTTATGAACTTGGAGTTTTAAAACTGCATGTGTATGAAATGGGTTATTTCTAGACAGGAATGTTGTAATTTAACTTCTTCATGTGTATTAAAAATTTGAAAATATCAGACCACAGTGGTAAATTTGGAAATTTTAGTGCAGAATGAACTGTGTATAAGTAAAAGGGTAAAGAGTCGACAATCCAAAGATTGATTTGAACACCACAGTGTTTTATTAGGCATGGTCTTGTTTGGAAGTGGTATGCTGTTGCCTTCCTCAGACATTTGAACTGACTTACCGAACCAGCCATTGGGGACCGACAGTTTAATGTAGACACAAAACCAAGGTGTAACTCACTTTGATGTATCCCACAACAAATAAGTTTATAACACCAAAATAGTTTTGTTGATTTGACTGTGCCAATGTAAAAGTTTTGACATAAATAAAATACAGTTTAAATCATTTTGAGTAGTTAAGCTTTAGTGTAGAATCCAACTTTACTCCTGTACTCAATTTGTATGCCACAGTTTTGTAACATAGTTATTTTGTTGATTGCAGATTTCATCTCTGAATTTGTATATAAACACACAAGAGTATACTAGTTGTGGACTGTGATTTAACAGAAACCATTAATTAGAATGGCAAATGTCTCTCAACCTTGTGCTTTAGGAAGTAAAATACTATCTCCAAAATGGCTGATAAAAACTCTTGCCAAAAATTACACATCTGTAATATGAATGACACATTATCATAGACATTAATTTACTTGTGTTCATATATGTAGGGATCAGAACAATATAGCTCTCCGTTGCATAAAAAAGGCAATTATTGACATAGTTTAGATAACTTTTTGCTCAGAGTCTTAAAATTTTTAGTCTAAATGTTAGAGACATAAATAAAATGTACACAGACTCTGCATGTGACATTATTTCACTTGTAATGTAATTTCACTTTTGTTTTCAGGTCACGGCCCGGTACCAAATCAAATGTACTAGACTTCTCCAGAAGAACAGCAGCTTCTTAATATCTCCAGTAACGAAGTTTAAATATGCCCTAAACAAAGAAAAACCAGGATTGTGTATCTGAGCCACCTGTCAGGAACAAGAAACATAACAATTACAACAATGTCTGTGGGCAGCCAAAGACTACAGTATTTTAAAAGAGTTGTTGTTCTTGTGGTATTTATTTTCTGTCTTACTTATTCAGTTCATCCTGGACGCTTTGCTTGTCGGTATCCCTATATTAAAGATGATGAAATTGTTAATTCTCTCAAAAAGTCCCCTGATGCAGTTCAGATGTCGAAAGATTATGGTATGCCACTTTGTCCTGTACCATTCAACAGCTCAGTTACAACAATGCATTACCCCGCACCACGTATTGACCTGAAGGACGGCCTCTTATATGCAAAAACCATGAATATAACAGATGGCGGTGAATGGAAACCGCAAAAATGTGTTTCACAATTCCATGTTGCTATTGTTGTACCTTACCGCAACCGTAGTGACCAGCTACAAATTTTTCTGAAATACATGCATCCATTTCTTCAGAACCAGTTGTTAAGCTATCAAATATTTGTTGTGGAACAGTCACCGGAAAGTCCATTCAACAGAGCAAAATTGCTCAACATAGGCTTTGTAGAAGCTATGAAACAACGGCCATTTCATTGCTTTATTTTTCACGATATTGACTTGATTCCTCAGAAGGTCAATAATATATATGCATGCAATTCTCAGCCACGGCACATGTCATCAAGTGTGAATACTTTTCGTTACAATTTACCCTATGAGGGCCTATTTGGTGGAGCTGTTGCAATACTTGCGACGCAATTTGAGTTAGTGAATGGGTTTTCCAACAACTTTTATGGTTGGGGTGGTGAAGATGACGATTTCCACAGGCGTATTACACATAAGGGTTTAAAAGTATTGCGGTTTTCTCCAAATGTTGCCCAGTATTTTATGCTACCACATCTAAAAGAGCCACCAAGTGAAAGTAGGTTCCTAAATTTAAAATTAGGAAGTGAACGCTTCGAAACTGATGGTTTAAACACTTTAAAATACTCTTTGCTTAAGCGTATCTACTTGCCATTGTATACATGGATAATGGCAGAGGTGTAATTTGCTGTATTCTCATGAGATTTTTTATGTCAAATGTACCTGAAACCTACTATTTGTATTTTGACAAGACTGTATTTTTTTATTTATTTTAATGTTTTCTCTAGTACATGTGTAACTGTAAATTAATTCCTTTTATGTTGTCGACCACTGTATGTCATAGGTCTGGTAATACTAATGGCACAATTTGCATGTGAAAGATTTTAAATGTTTTCGCTTTCAATAAATTAAGCGAAGTCCACTTGCCAAAAATGTCATTGTAGGTGAAGCTACAGTTTCTGATATTACCTTATTCCTTATTGGAAAGATGATGTACAACCCATGTTTAAATAAATGGCTTGTTCTTAGTAGAATAGTATTATGAATGGATGAAGTATAACGTTTAATTATAAATCTTTGTTTAAACAATGGTTTACTGATGCAGAAAATATGTGCATATCTAAGATGCGGTATAAGCTACAAGAGAATTAAAAAAGTACTCCTTACACATTCATCATAAAATTGCTAAGCAGTCGAAGTACGCATAGTATGTTTTATAAAATGAGCAATGTGCTATAAAATCTTGGACTTCAGTGCAGTGTTACTCTTGTATTTCATTCACCCATGGAATAACATGCAAGAAAAATCACCACCGTACAATATTGGAATATGTTCCTTTCTTAGGTTGTGCAAGTGTTGAAAACTGTGAAACTAGTGCAAAAGTTATTAAATTTCAGAGGGTGTGGAGGGTTAGATATAATAGTGATGTTATTTTTCAGTAGAAGTCTTGGGGAACTGAATATTGAAGTAGGACCTTACAACTTCATTAGTGTAGTTTCTCATGTCTGTTTTAGGAATTTCCATGTTGGAAACTACTCCTCGTAAATTGTTAGCATAAGACCAGAGTTTCTTTGCATTTTGATAAAATATCTGATTATTATTATATGTTAACATTATCCACTGAAAAGAATTAAAACATACCATTCAGTGACTTTCAGGCCCATTATTTCTCAGTTATATCTGATCATTTGTCTTCTGGCTGGATTAAAATTAACTATAACCAATAGGATGTAATTTTTGCCCAGATTTCAAATTTCTCCTATTAATTTTCACTGGAGTATGTGAAACAGGATTTGCATTTAGCACATGCAGTTGTAATTGATCAGTGCTTAATTATGAACTTCAATGACAGCCTTACATAAACAACTTCAAAAGCCACCTTACAATGTGTAGTGGAGGGCACTGCTTGCTCCATTATAATTTTCTCCTAATTCCATTTATATTTTCAGTTTTGTAGGAATAACTACTGGTGGCAAGCCTATATATGAGCTAAATTTTCTGATTTTCTTATTGTGGTCACTTCATAAGTTATATTTTGGAGACTGTGGTATGTTGCTAGACTCTACTTGTAACTTAATATTCTCAACATTTTAACCGTAATGTGCAGTGCTTTTGTAGAGTCTGACCACTAGGGTTTAATGAACATCTTTAAAACACTTTCATAATATAAATTGTTACAGAATTTTCACTGCTAATGAATCCATACACATTTTAGTCAGTCCAATGACAATATTTATTAGTTTCTGAATCGAAATGTTAAGATCTTCCTATGAATACTAAGAACCCTCTTCCCCCCTCCCTGCAGACTTGGGTCTCGTTACCCTTGCATTCTACATCTATACTCTACAAGACACCCTGCAGTGTATAACAGAAGGTACTTTGTGTACCACTGTCATTTCCTTCTCTTCCTGTTCCTTGTGTACAGTTTGCAGGAGGATGGGGAGACAAAGTATGATTCCATGTGGGCTGTAATTTTGTCCTTACTGGTGAGAATTTTACTCAAAAACATAGTGAAAATTCTGTTTTGGTGCCTACATTACTTGTAATGAAATGTCAACTACCTTGTTTGAATTGCTACGTAATTCAGAGAAGTTTAAGAAATTTTAAAAATTCAACAATATATTTAATTGAACAATTAATATTAAAATATGTCTACATCTGCATAATATATACTTATAACAAGCTCCAACAGAATGCTGGGCAACGGTTGCTTGGTGCCATTAATTTTGTTCATTATACCACTTTCACATTGAGTAAGGGGACAGGAGAGGGGTACCCTCAAATACAGAGTCTTAGAGTTGGCGCGACAGGGTTTTGGCTTCCAACACAAGTAAATTTTCATTGATAGATTGCAAAGTTTTGTGTTTAACTAAAGGTAGCTGTGTTAAACAATTTATCTTTTGTTGGATCTGCACTGACAGTGTTAGAGATGTTCTTTTCCTCCAGAACTTGTAAACGTATATTTATGGATGGATATCTTTGATATTGGTATGGAATACTGTGAATCTATTTTATTCCCTTTTTATTTATTTATTTATTTATAAACAATACTGAAATGCACTTTTAGTCGTAAGACTCAAGCTCGGCATTCGCAAGAAGAAATTCCATGTCATTTCTTTTGTTAACACCTTCTGAATTTTTATGGTGGTCTTGAAAGTGTAGCTCCGGTTTTGCTAAATAGCAAACTGAATTACGTAATCTGTTTAATACTCGGCTATTCTTTCTTTCTTTCTCATTATGCAATTCTTTTCTACTCTTTGCTGAGAACTCAAAACACTCTCAATTCTGGCAGGGCATGCAGTAAATATATTGTATGTTCAAAAAAGTAGAAAGGTGAATGTCAGACTAAACATGCCTCTTCGCTCCAGTATTAAGAATACTTAAACCATAATAGCGTTTCTTAGTGTAATTAGGTTTCTTTGTACCAAATAACGGGTGTAAACATAAAATCCGTTCATCAAATCAGTCATAAAGCCAGTTTGGATTAGTAAAACTCCTTGCCAAAGTCACTCTCAAATCGCCGGCCGCAGTGACAGAGCGGTCTGCGACATGCAAGTCACAGTCTGCTCGGCCGCTGCGGTCGGGGGTTCGAAACCCCCTTGGGCATGGCTCTACAAACATTTGAACATCATTCTCAAATCCCTTTCCAGTAGACCACATTTTGGCTTTATAGATATTGATACGGTTAAGGTAGGACCTAGTTTGTCATTACCATTAATTTTGTTTTTGTTCTATATTAAGATGGTAATAAAAAGTAGTGTGTAATAGTCTTTCAAAATGCTTTCATTATCAACTTCATAACTATGACAGTCTTGAGGTGCACAAGAAACCCAAGATGTAAACAACGTAGGCAGGTGGCTAGCAGCAGGCCGAGGTGTTTGAAAGTTAAGACGCACTGTTGGCCGGCTAAACGGCAGTGGCCAGGGCTGATGAATTTACAATGAGACACTGCGAAGCCATTGTTAACTCTGTCCAGTGCCTTTACCTCCCATGTTAGGTTCACTTCCATCACTTAGTGGTCATATGGCTGACCTCACACTTATCATTATTAAGGGTCAGTTGCCATTTTTTGCACCATGCTGATATCTTATAAAAATCATTTTGCAGTTGCTTTTCATCTTCTGATGACTTTACTAACCAATAAATGACAGCTTCATCTGCGAACAGTCTGAGAGCTATTCAGATTGTCTCCTAAATCATTTATAAAAATAAGGAACAGTAGGGGCCCTATAACACTTCCCTGGGGAATGCCAGATATCATTTCCATTCTACTCAATGACGTACTATCAATTACAATGTACTGTGTCCTTTCTGCCAGGTAATCACGAATCCAGTCACACAACTGTGGCAATATTCCATAAGCAGACAATTTGGTTAGAAGACGCTTGTGTGGTACACTATCAAAAGCCTTCCAGAAATCTAGAAATACGCAATCCATTTGACTTCCCTTATCAATAGCACTCATTACATCGTGTGAGTAAAGAGCTTAGCTGTGTTTCTCAAGGATGATACTGTCTGAATCCGTGTTGACTGCGGGTCAATAGGTCATTCTCTTTGAGGAAAGTATGTGACCTTCCTGTCTGTATTCACCAATAAGAATTGGGCAATACATAACTCAGGGTAGTAAAAGTTTATGGCTCATTGTCTCTGTACATAGGGGTGAGTTATGTATGTCAGCTTCTATGCCCTAAACAGCTACCCAATGTGTTTAAACAAGATCCATAATTAATCTGTAGTTTAGCCAGTGTATTAATCTGCATATGACGACGTGAAAATATATCTAAACAAACATAAATTAAACCTCTGAATAACCAACAAAATGGATTCTAAGATAAAGAATTGATTCGCTCATGAAGTAATTCTTTATAAATAGTTTATATCTCTTTCTGGACATGAAAATGTGGAGGTGGTCCTACTTTATACATTGGTAAATAACTGAATATTTCCCCAATTATTGTTCACAAGAGGCACAATAAGTATCACATGCACTCGATAGTAAAAGTTCCAAATTGTCACTCGTAAATTAGTGTAGTCCGTTGAATATTTCAGTTCCTAATTAATCTGCGATTAAAATAGTTGTTAAAAAACATAGTTTGTAATCACACGAGTACATGATTGCTGAATTATCACAGTTCCACAGCCCTAATACCGTGCACAGTTTATCACTTTTCAGGCAGAGACTAACTTCTGCAGTCACAGTTCCGTAAATTTTCTAAGTCCACACGTGCCTATCTCTTCAAATCACAAGTTCGTAACACAGCTTCAGAGGGCCCAGCATCACAACCTTTCACCACCACGTCCAAGTTAAGAGTCCCTTCCCAAGTGTTCGAAAGCATGCTCTACCTGCTCCCAAAATTGTATCCTTCTGCGCATCCTAGCACCTCATCTTTAAAATAAAATTTCCCTTCCAAAATTTTATACATTTGAATATCACAGAATTAAATGCTTTGACCATCGCCCTACAAATGATGTTCACATTTGACAAACAAATATATATTTAACAATACTAAAAAATGGTTGAGACTGAAGCTCTTTGCTCAAATATTTAATTTATTGTGGCTTTTTATACAAATATATTCAGTTCTTGTCCACAAATACTTATAACTGTTTATATATAAATTATCTGCTGCATATCTACTATTTTTAGTTGGTCATGAAATATTTGTCAGTCTACAACATAAAAAAAATGAACATTACTAAGAATAATATTAAATATAATAAAACACATATATAAATGTAATGCGCTTTGCTGGATTCATGTTTTATGTTTGTATGGTGGAATCTGTGTTCTGACACAAGAATATTATTACCTCAACGAATAGCAGAACAAGAGAGTAAAACAAAATTTATTGAAAGATTACGGAAATAACATGGTATGTCTTTTAAGATAGGTAGCATGGTACAATGCTGCCCATTTGCTTCTTAAACTGTTACTGACACTACTGTTAAACACTATGTGTCAATAATTGTAAAGATATGTCTTATAATATTGTTATTATAGTACTGAAATTCATCGGCTTTTTATCTCTAAGGGATATTGAAATTGTGATTACAGTGTTTGATTCTCCCAAGTCCCCTGCATCCATTTATATAATTATATTTGCTGTATGATCATTCCCTGATTTTATATGGATTTTTAGAATAATGATTGTGGCTATATTGTATTTCAGTTGCAATCTGGAATAGCCGTCCTCGCTCAGCCAAGCGTTTCCGGTTTCTGAGCACATTAGGGAAACCCTGACTACCTGTCCATTTACTAGGTTCAAACTGTTAGCCAGCCGACTGGGGAACCCAACAGCCTGGCAAAACCCGCCTTTCACGTGCAAACAATCAGCTTCAGCCTGTCTGTAATATCACAAGTATATATTCTAAAGTCCTGCTGCAAACCGACGTAAATGATGTAGGCCTATAATTTTGTGGATCACTCCTATTGTCTTTCTTAAATATTGGAGTGACCTGTGCAACTTTCCAGTCTTTGGGTACGCAACGTTCGCTAAGCGAGCGGTTGTATATGATAACTAGGTATGAGGCTATTACATCACTATACTCTGAAAGGAACCTAATTGGTATACAATCGGGTCTAGGAGACTTACTTTTGTTAAGCAATTTAAGATGCTTTAGTACTCCAGGGGTATCTACTAAATTACGCATGCTGGCAGCTTTTCTTGATAGGAATTCTGTAGTATTTGCTTCATCTTTGGTGAAGGAATTTTGGAAAGCTGTGTTAAGCAATTCTGCTTTAGCGGAACTGTTATCAATAGTATCACCAGTTCTATCATGTATTGTAGGTATTGTTTGTGTTTTGCCGCTAGTATACTTTACATACGACCAAAATTACTGAAGAATCTCTACCAAATTACGTGACAGGGTTTTGTTGTGGTAACTATTTTAAACTTCTCTCATTGAAATTCGAGTTAAATTTCTATGTTCAGTAAAAGATGCCATTCATAGGGATTTTTTCTGTGTTTAAATTTTGCATGCTTCTTTCTTTGCTTTTGTAAGGTGGTGGGATTAACACGAAAATTTGTTTCATTTTAATTCTACCATCTTACAAAAAACAATATAAATCTGCATTTTCAGAATTTATTCTTTATATACATGTTATGAGATTTAATCTGTATATATAAAAATGTTCTGTTGGTTTTGTATCGTTTTTAATCTCTGAATGTCCTTTACCGATTGGTTTGAAATTTTGACACAATTTTTCATTTAAATACGGGAAGGTTTTTAGGTACAGATTTCTGGAATATAATATAAACATTTCCTCATTATAAAATTTATTAAATTCACACATGGTATATACTGAAAAATTAGGTACATAAAAACATGCACATATTCAGTGAAATGCTTTGTCAGAATTTCAAGAATTTTGGAGATACAGGATTTTGAACATAATACAGAATTCAAAGAGGAAATAGAGGAGGGGGGGGGGAGCGGACGAACAGGAAGTGTGTGATGATGAGCCGGAGAGGGAGATGGAGGAGGTGCAGGTGCACAGAAAGAGGGGAATGAGGATTGGATGGACAAAGTGAGGGGGAAGAAGGAGATGGACAGGGACAGGGAGAGGGGGAGGAGATTCAGAGAGGGGTGGGTGATATAGACAGAGAGAGAAGGGACGAGGATATGAACAAAGAAAGGGGGACAAAAAAAGCTGTAGAGATAGGACAGAGAGAAGGGTGGCAGGGAGTGTAGGGCATACATCAAATTCTCATTCACAGTAGGAAATTACACACGTTAGAAATATATGCCACCCCTATGAACCACAACATTGCCAAAGTGGGGTGGCTTGCATGCTTCAACGATAGAAATAGCTGTACCGTAGGTACAACCAGAACAGAGGGGTATCTGTGGAGAGGTCAAACATGTGGTTCCTGAAGAGGGGCAGCAGCCTTTGCAATAGTTGCAGGAGCAACAGTCTGGCTGGTTGACTAACTGGCCTTGTAACATTAGCTAATGTGGCTTTGCCACGCAGTTGCTGCAAGTGACTGAAAACAAGGGGAAGCTACAGCCGTCACTTTTCCCGAGGACATGCAGCTCTACTGTATGAATATATGATGGCATCCTCTCAAGTAAAATATTCTGGAGGTAAAATATTTCCCCCATTTGGATCTCCGGGCGGAGACTGCTCAGGAGGATGTGTGATCATCAGGAAAGACAACACTGGGATGCTACAGATTGGAGCGTGGGATGTTAGATCTCTTAATTGGATAGGGAAGTTAGGAAATTTAAAAAGAGAAATGGATAGTTTCAAGTTAGATATAGTGCGGCTCAGTGAAGTTCGGTGGAAAGATGAACAGGAGTTCTGGTCATGTGAGTACAGGATTATAAATACAAAATCATTTGGGGGGTATTACAGGAAGGAGTAGGTCTGATAATGAATAAGAAAATAGGAATGCAGGTAAACTACTAAGAGCAACACAGTGATTGCATTACTGTAGTCAAGATAGATATGAAGCCAACACTGACCACAATAGTACAGGTTTATACACCAACTAGCACTGCCGATGATGAGGAGATTGAAGAAATGTATGAGGAGTTAAAGGAAATTGCTCAGATAAGGGAGCAGAAAATGGAGGTCTGTATGATGTCCGATTTTTACCGGCAAGTCCCACTCGCCACTCAGGTCTTGGCAGTATGCGGCCGAGCGTCCTCTTCCACCGATTGCGGGCAACCGATCGCCAGCACTCGGTTGAGTGCACCGAACGCTCGGCTGTTCGCCAGTAACCGGTGGATTCGGTGCCAGCGAGCTGCACTGCGTCAGACTGCTTAGATTAATACTTGTTTCATAGATCATGAATACGACACTTCGTAATGATGTGGAACGTGTCAGAGTAATAAAGGGTGTCTGTTCAAGATATTACATTAAAAATAATTTTATGACACAAATATATTTTGTATTATTTTTACTTATTCTTTATTATTTTTTGTTTTACTATTTTATATCTAAAAATGCATCCATTGAGTAGAAGGAGTTGTCATTCAGAAATCCTATTAATTTATTTTTAAAGGCTAGTTAGCTATCTGTCAGTTTTTTATGCTGTTTGGTAGGTGACCTAAGACTTTTGTGGCAGAAAAATTCACCCCTTTCTGTGCCAATGTGAGATTTAACCTTCATAGTGAATATCATTCTTTCCCCTGTTGTTATACCTATGAACATGGCTATTACTTCTGAACTAGGTTTGCCGTGGCAGATTAGCCACGCGCCATGTTGCTGTGCGCACGGCCGTTCACCATCTGAAGTTTGGGTCCCCTCTCAGACATGGGTGTTTGTATTGTCCTTAGGTTAGTTTACTTTACTGTAAGTAGTTTGCAAGCTATGGACTAATAACAAAGCAGTTGAGTCCGATAGATTTACAAACATGTAAACATGTGTGTGATCTGGGTCGGATTATTAACAACAAATTTCATAAGTGAATATATATACTCTGAAGTAACTGTGAGGATATCTAAATCCTTAATTAGATGTCTCCAGGGTGATCTTGGGTGCACTCCAGCAATTATTCTGATTACACACTTTTGTGCGATGAACACTTTTTTATTCATTGATGAATTACCTCAGAATATGATGCCGTACGAAAGCAGTAAATGAAAATAGGCATAGTAAACTAATTTACTGAGATTCTTATCACCAAAATTTGCAAAAACCTTAATAGCATACATAGCTGAACTCGAACGTTTTAGCAATCAATGTGTTGCTTCAAGTTTAACCTCTCTTCAATGCACACATCTAAAAATTTTGAAAAACTCTGGTTTCCCTTCAAAACGAACAAATAATTTTGAAAATTCTACCTTAGCTTCAGACTTCTGTTCAAAGTCTATTAGTGGAGTTGTGCCATTTACTGTACGGAACTGTATATGCTGTGTTTTATCCAAAGTTAATGTGAGTCTCTTTGCTTAAAACCACTTCATAATTTTGTGGAAAACGTTATTTACGATTACATCTGTTAGTTCTAGTTTTTTGTATGTGATTACTGTACTTGTATCATCAGCAAAAAGAACTAACCTTCATCAATGTAGAATGGTAAGTCATTAATGTATATCGGAGATGAGAGGCCACCACTTCATATTAACCACTTATTTCTTTTACAAATATCTTTTGTTGTTTACTATCAGTTCTATAACCCAAATACTAAAACTGTATATTTTACATTTGATGTTATGAGGTTGTAAGTTTAGGGAATGTGACCCCGCAGTTAAGTCCCAAGAGCTTTACAAACATTTGAACAGTTTTAAATATTTTGCAGACTACTGTAGTTTCGACCATTGAGGTGATCATGTCTTCCAGTAATTGTAACATTAACAACTGTAATTTCTGTATGTTGTATCTTGTTCCATTTGGTAGACAAATGGTAATACAGTAGTCTAGTCGTGCGTTATGTGCAGAGTATCTCCAAACTCGGCCACATATACATTGTACTAATATTGAATGCAGGATTGAGAAGGAATGACTGAGTTAAAGTAATACTCACAAAATTTCGTTGTACAAATGTTAATTTTTAAAAAAATTATGATCTGTAAATAACTTTACAAGTGAATCATGACTATACAATTCGTTTTTCGACATTGGCGTCATTTTTGTTCCTGTAGCTATTACTACAGCTGGCGGTTTGAACTTCTTCCTGTGAAGTAAATAAAAGTGGAATCATGCATTTATAGAGTTTTAGGAATGTTTCCTTCTTTGTGATTACGTGCTATGTTGTGAATAATTACATAATTGTGCTGGATCAATAAGAGATCATCCACCTTGTCTGATCCCAGGCACGATCTTTTGCTGGACAGCAGGTGACCGGCCTGGCTAAAATTTCTCTTGCTGGCCGCACTAGTCACAGGAATGCAGAGAACTCTTCTGGCTAATACCGACAGCCTTGGAAATAACCCAGTGTGCAGTTTTGCACCACTGCAAAATTTGTCCTTCGGCACATCTACAGTTGGATTTGGAGAGTGAAAGGTATCTGTAGAGTTCTTCCATCTTCGTCGTCCTCATCCGAACTCCAGTCATCTTAGAATTTTTCATAGGAAGAATGTGGTCGCTGTTTTCTTGAATTGACTCTAAACATAAATGAAAACATCTGTAAGATATTCCTGTCATCTTCAAATATGTGTACACTGCAGTTAGAACCACTGGTTACTAAATGGCTATATTTATGGTGACATATATAATTGCACAGGCTTTTGAAATATGGTGCTAGAGAAGAATGCTGAAGATTAGGTGGGTGGATCGCGTAACTAATGAGGAGGTACTGAACAGAATTGGGGAGAAAAGAAATTTCTGGCATACCTTGACTAAAAGAAGGGATAGATTGGTAGGACACATTCTTAGACATCAAGGAATTGTGAATTTAGCGTTGGAGGGAAGTGTGTGGGGTAAAAATCGCAGAGGGAGACCAAGAGACGCGTATAGTAAGCAGATTCAAGTGGATGTGGGTTGTCATTCTTATGAGGAGATGAAAAGGCTTGCTCAGGATAGAGTAGGTTGGAGAGCTGCATCAAACCAGTCTCTGGACTGAAGACCACAACAACAACAACAACAACATATATTGTACAAATTGCATCAAAACGCATTGTGGAATGTTCAGGCTGCAAAACCTTTTTCAAATATTACATTGTAGAAGTAATAAATGTTCTAACGTAAGGTGGCAGATTAGACAAACAAACATTCATTTACTAATTGGTTTCAGTGAATGAACCTTACCATTTACAGGCAATTCCGAGCACAATCTTTGAACTTCAGCATATGCGGCTTGCTTTTCTTCTGCTGTGAGTTTCTTCAAATGACGCCGTGATGGCCATAGAACCGTGGAAACGTAATGGATAGCCTCAATTTTGCAATTATCTGTGATGAAGTATGCTGCTCTCCTTTTTATTTTCGCCATGAGCTGAAAAGGATACCCAATATACATAATTGCACTCTGATAATTCAACAGTTGTATAAAGGTATAGAAATTGTTCTTGCCTCGTTGTCACTGTCTGTTGGTTCACAATGATATAACAGTGTCTTGTACCATGGCAGCACACGTTCCAGCATTGTTATTTTTGCACTTTCCAAATCCAAACTCGCTTCTTTAAAGTGGGTTAGAAAAGCAACAACATTCATGGAAGATTCTAAGAGTGTCTATTGCCCCAAGATTCTAGATCTCTAATATCGTCGATTTGACTTATGAGGGAATTGAGCATTAACAGTATACTGTTCCACTGAGTTACAGCTTCTTGCTTCACAGAGTGCTGCAGACGCCCCGAGTGGCCCGATCTTTTCAAATAGCCTACTATAGCTCTTGCTGATAGTAGATATGACAGGATTTCAGGGGCTTTATCTTCTAAAAACGTCTCTTGAAATGTATGATGAAGTGCAGTCATCAGGCAGTGATCAAAGCAAGGCAAATGGTCGTAAGATTAAAGTGCCTTCTTCATATTAGCTCCTTGGTTGGTGACAAAGTAACATTTCGAAAGATCATTCTTCGTCATTTCTAATTCAAGCATCCGCTCTTCGATTTCATGCCGTATGATCTCTCCTGTCTTAGGTACGTCCGGAAACGTGGTTCTTATCAGAACAAGCATTTGTAGCTGTCACTCATCATTCACATAATGCGACATCACAGTCAATAATTTCTCTTCTTGTAGTTATCAGACCACAGATCAGCATCTAATGAGCACATTTTGTTCTTTAAGACACACATTAGCTTGGGCAACATTGTCACCTGTATTTTGTCGGCCTTTTCTTTAATATGCCGCGATACAGTGGTAGGGTGCGGAAGAACATCTTCTATATTGACTGTGCCATACGTGGCGCCAACATTGATGAGCTCCTGTGAATAATTCTTGAAGCCAATCTTACTACAAGTATTAAACGGTATCAAATCTGTTCCGCTCATATCGACCAACCTATCAGTAACTTTCTTTACGTTACTTGGTACCGCAAGTGGTCAGTGTAATTCTGCTCTGCATTTACTTTTGCAGTGCCGAATCATACCTGTTGTGCTTGACTGTTACGAAAGCATAGTATCACATGTGGTACATTGCACGGAACCAGCAGATGCCTGCGTGACAGGATTCACTACAAGTGCGAAAGATTTCCAAGCTTCACTTTTCGACTCCTTTTCCGACATGTCTTTCTCCTTCAGGACTAATGATACGCTCCTAATTTTCTCCATAATACTTCTCTTTGTTTCATGAGTGAAGCCTTTACGACCTAACTCTGTCTGAGCTGCTCAAAGCCAGATCGTCAGGTGAGTTTATACAAGGTTTCTAATGTGATCCGCACTGTTGAGTGTGTGGTGGTTGTACTGTCACCGGCCAAGACTATGAGTACGCTCGAGCGCCCAGCAGTGCTCGACAGTTCCACCGGTAACAGAGAGGTGGAGTACAACAGGCCACATACTGTATTAGACGGCCACAGCCCTTGTCACAGCGTGGATCTAATGCAGTCCTCGAGCAGCGGCACAAAATGGGAAATGCTTGAGCCGTTGTTTTCATCAAAATTCAGAGCTCTAGCAGAAAACGTAATTGTGATGGGAGACTGGAATTCGGTAGTAGGAAAAAGAAGGGAAGGAAAAATACTGGGCAAAGGGAATGAAAGAGGAAGCTGCCTGGTAGAATTTTGCACGGAACATAATGTAATCATAGCAAACACCTGGTTTAAGAATCACTAATGAAGAGGCAAGGAGACACCAGAAGGTACCAGATAGATTTTATAATGGTAAGACATAGATTCCAGAACCAGGTTTTAAACTGTAAGACATACCCAGGGGCAGATGTAGACTCTGACCATATCTTGTTGGCCATGAACTGTAGGCTGAAACGGAAGAAACTGCAAAAAGATAGGAAAATAAGGAGATGGGACCTGGATAAATTGAAGGAACCTGAAGTTCTTGAAAATTTCAGAGGGTAAATTTAGGCAACAATTTACAGAAATGGGGGAAAATGAAACAGTAGAAGAGGAATTGGTAGCTTTAATAGAACAAATAGTCAAGGCACCAGAGGACCAAACAGATAGAAAGGCAAGACATACAAAAATCTTTTGATATTGCAGGAAATACTAAATTTAATTGACGAAAAGGGAAGATATAAAAATGTTAGTAAATGAAGCAGGTAAAATGGAGTACAGAAGACGACGAAGAAATGAGAACCAGGAAGTGCAAATGGGCTAAGCTGGAGTGGCGAGAAGCCAAATGCAAATCTTTAGAAGAATGTATAACTAGGGAAAAAATATACCACCTACAGGAAAATAAATAAGACATTTGGAGACAAGAAAAACAGCTGTATGAATATAAAGAACTCAGATGGAAAACCAGTTCTCATCAAAGAAGGGAAAGCTGAAAGGTGGAAAGAATATATAGAGGGGCTCTACAAAGGAAAAGAATATATAGAGGGGCTCTACAAAGGAAATGAATGTAGAGACAATATTGTAGCAATAGGAAATAGATGAAATTGAAATAGGAGATACTATACTGAGAGAAGAATTTGACAGAGTACTGAAAGACCTAAGTCGAAACAAGGCCCCTGGAGTAGATGTCGTTCCTTCAGAACTAATAAAGTCTCTAGGAGAACCAGCCATGAAAAAACTATTTCACCTGGTACAGGTGATATACTTTCGGACTTTAAGAGAAATGTAATAATCCCCATTTCAAAGAAAGCAGATGCAGACAGGTGTGAAAATTACAGAACCATCAGTTGAATAAGTCATGGTTGCAAAATTTTAACACGAATTATTTACAGAAGGATGGAAAAGCTGGTAGAAGCAGACCTCAGGGAAGATCAGTTTGGATTCAGGAATAACGTAGGAACCCGGGAGGCAATACACACATTACGACTTATCTTAGAAGATAGATTAAGGAAAAGGAAACCTACATTTCTAACTGTTGTAGATT
The DNA here is from genome assembly GCA_026315105.1 of Locusta migratoria. Classification (NCBI taxonomy): domain Eukaryota; kingdom Metazoa; phylum Arthropoda; class Insecta; order Orthoptera; family Acrididae; genus Locusta; species Locusta migratoria. The sequence goes on along the minus strand of CM048755.1, from coordinate 24,731,074 downwards.
TAAAGAAAGCTTTTGACAATGTTTACTGGAATACACTCTTTCAAATTCTGAAATCAGCAGGAGTAAAATATAAGGAATGGAAGGTTATTTACAACTTGTACAAAAACCAGATAGCAGTTATCAGAGTTGAAGGGCATTAAAGGAATGCAGAGGTTGGTAAGGTTGTAAGATAGAGTTGTAGCCTTTCTCCAATCTATTACATTTGTACATTGAACAAGCTGTAAAGGAAATCAAGGACAAATTTGGAGAAATAATTAAAGTTCAGGGTGATGAAATGAAAACATTATGGTTTGCTGATGACATTGTAATTCTGTCTGAGGCAGCAAAAATCCTGGAAGAGCAGTTGAACGGAATGGACAGTGTGTTGAATGTTGTGTATAAAATGAACATTAACAAGGGTAATGGAGTGTAGTCTAAGAAAACTGGGCAATGCTCAAGGAATTAATTAGGTAATGTGACAATAAAGGTGGTAGATGAGTTTTGTTACTTGGGCAGTAAAATAACATGTGATTGGTGCAGTACAGAGGATATAAAATGCAGAATGGCAATGGGAAGAAAAGCGTTTTTGAAAAAGACAGATTTGTTAACATTAAATATTAATTTAAGTGTAAGGAAATCTCTTCTGAAGTCATTTGTTTGGAGTGTTGCCTTGTACGGGAGTGAAAATTGGACGATAAACAGTGTGGACAGGAAGAGGATACATGATTTTGAAATGTGGTGCTACCGAAGAATGCTGAAGATTAGGTGGGTAGATCGCATATCTAATGAAGAGGTACTGGACAGAAGTGCGGGGAGAAAAATAATTTCTGGCATACCTTGACTAAAAGAAGGGATCGCTTGGTAGCACACATTCTTAGACATCAAAAAATCGTGAATGTAGCGTTGGAAGTGTGTGGGGTAAAAATCGCAGAGGGAGACCAGGAGATGAATATAGTAAGCAGATTCAAATGGATGTAGGTTGCAGGTCTTATGAGAAGATGAAGAGACTTGCTCAGGATAGAGTAGGGTGCAGAGCTGGATAAACCAGTCTCCGAACTAAAGACCACAACCAGAAATGTATGCTTTTTCCTATCATGCTTTTCCATTTTATCTGTAACAAGCCACAACAATGTGTGATTGGGTACTGCTAGTATAACATAAATTTAAATTCCTGAACATTATTAGTCTAAGAATAGAAATTTTTTCTTTCTTTAATCCGTAAATCCTGAATTGAACCCGATCTTTTTCTAACTATCGTACTGAAAAATATTCTTTGATACAACTATCAAGACAATCGCCTATTTGGATCAAACTATGAGAAGAAGAATAGGTAGATGAACTTTTTAAATTCCTAAAACATCTATACTGAATGGACTATAGCAAAAGAGGAAACACTCACAAAAGATTACAGTACAAGTGGCTTGTTTGAGACAACTGCATTTGATGTTGACGTAGTGCATTGATTAAGCTGTTAGAGTGATAATTTAGTGGCCTGGGTTAGATTGCCACTATTTCCATTTATATCATTTTATTTTATTCCTTGCATTGTTAAACTGTTAATTATAAAATTTAAATATAGTTAAACATGTATCGAACACACGTTGAGCACTATTTGGGGGTGATCTAATTTATTCAGCAACACAATGGTTTCAAGCCAATATCTAGGCTTGTAACTATTGTGTTACTAAACATTCAAGTTCTCCTGAATTGCTACGACGACAGCCAGAGTTACCGTCAAGAGAAGATGCAACTGAAATACATTCAACCACACAGTATCAATTCAGTCCTCCTGTTTTCAACCCCATGTTTCAGTATGCTTGATATTCATCAAAATTGATAAACTCCTTTAAGAAAAAACTTGAATGAAGTTGTCGTACTGTAGCATAGTTCGGAAAAATGTTGCACCTCAAAAAATGCTTTCATAAGATGAGCATAGTGTGAAAATTGCACATTTTACTAGTATCACCCTAAGAGAAGTAATCTTAACTTTCGCAGATAGTTAATGTTTTCGAAAATTCTAGCAATTATTTCGGTTTCAGCAAATTACGAAAATCATCTGTTTAAATAGGTTAATTAAGTAACTTAATTATAACTAAACCACAAATATTAGTTTTACTTGTATGAAATAAAAAAGGAAGCTAAGTTTAAATTTCATGATTAAAAGTTTAACATTGTAAGGAATAATATAAAATGAAAAAAAAATGGGGAGTGAAATCCGGACGTTAAATTGCCAATCAATTCGATACGTCAATAGTTTTAAAAGCCCGATACTCAGTTTTGCTTGAACTGGCGTACACTGTAATCAGTGTTGGCCATCCTCTTTAATGTCACATTTTCGTTTCACTCAAAAATAATATCCTTTAATTGCCTAGGTGTTCGCTTAAATTTGTCTTCAGGAACAGTGTTATATGTAATAATGTTTTACTGTGAATGCTTTATTGCCACGATGATCTAAGGTGCCATGTCATGGACTACGCGGACGCTCCCGCCGTAAGTTCGACTATTGTGTTTTTGTTGTCCTTAGCGGAAGTTTAAGTAGCGTGTATGCATAATTTTCCATGCGATACTTCAGTTTGTTTTCATACAGGGTGCATCTGAAATGAATGTAGAAAATGAAATGGCTGGTCGAGGGGATTGGGTACATAATAGTTTGATAAGGAACCCATGTTTGGAAATGTCATCCAACGATGCTCTGAGCACTTCTTGGAAACTGTGCAACAAAACTCTTCTACTGAAAGCTCTTTGCTTTCGATATGTTGGGAGGAGGCAGTATGGACAAAAAAAAAAAAAAAAAAAAAAAAAAAAAAAGCCTAGTAAATATAGGCTCTGAAAAGCATACCTTAAGAGCTACCACGACGTCTTCATCTTGGGTTCTATAAACACGTATCTTTTACTGATACTGCTCATAGCTCTTAAGGTGTGTATTTTAGAGCCCATTTTTATTGGAACTTTTTGATTGTATTAGTCCGTAGTACGTTCACACAAAATATGGAAAGCAAAGAGCTTTCAGTAGAAGAGTTTGTATCTTAGTATCAAAGACAAAGAAGTGCTCATATTGTCGTGGGATGACATTTCTGGACATGGGTTCCTCATCAAAATATTATGTCCTTACTTCCCTGTACCAGCCACTTCATTTTCTACGTTCATTTCAGATACAGCCTGTATAAATGTGTATTTAAAGCAGAAAACGTCTCGCGAGGCGTGCTACGGATAGCCGAAGCCGGTGCGGTTGGATAAGAAGATAATAAAAAACTGAGCCAAAAACTCATTGATGAACATGCAACGAAACCAACCAGCGTTTAGATGGAACCGATGTACGAGACGAATAAATTGTTGACTTCTTGCCCAAAGCAGGGTTCTCAGATTGGAATCCCGGCACAAATTCGCTGATCGCCGTCGAATTATTTCGATGCCCTATGCAGTAGTCTTGTGTAGTTCGCGAACGAACTAGTTCGGAAGAGCGCGCCGACAGGCGAACTACGCGAACTAGTTCGCAGATCCCTCGCCTCTTAGTTCGTCCGCTCCTTTTCCGAAGACTGACAGGTAACAGCGAGAGCGCGCAGAATCGCAGGATTTCCTTCTGCCAGTTGCCGTTATTTCGAGCTGAGATGCAATTCAGCTGTAGTTTCAGTAGCGGTAGCAAAAGCCAAAACGATCGGACGAACTAAAAAGAGCGACCTACTTTGCGGACGAGCTGCGAACTAAAAGGAGGTCGCGAACTAAAATATGCGCAATAGGTCGCGAACAGAATTAAAACTCACGTGTTTTCCTTCTGCTGATGAGAGCCATTTCGAGTTTAGCGTCTGCTTGCTTGATTACATAGTTCAGTGTTACAAAATTTCTGCTTTGAAGTATTCTGCACTCTGCAATATCTGACTAATAAATTCCATAATGCCAATATATAGAGACAACTCTAAACTTAAACGCGAGAAATTATCCACAAACTGTTTCTTTTGGTTTGCGTGATACCGTTAGCGGCTCAAGCAGCTAGCGCATGAAGCAGCTAGGTGGGGGAACTTCGCCCTCCACCTGCATGCGCAGACAACGCCGCTCAGTCGTCACTGGGAGCGGACGAACTAAAAGAACGAACTAAAGTGAGCGCTCCCGATCGCGAACTATTATGTGCAAGTCTACTATGCAGCCAACCATTCCCTCTCCTATATATCCGTACAACTTACTCTAACAACGGGCTCATTTCAGTTGAGCGAATATAATCAATCATAATCGTTTTGAAACTGCCTTTACCGAGTATGCGAGTCTTTGAAGAGTCACAAATCCTGTGGCAACTCGAACGCCCGTTTGGTTAGGCTATTAGTAGCACTAGTCGACATCTTTGCTCTCTCTGCGTTGGTGAAAGGTTTATGATTCAAACAACGGAACGCTGCACCAGGAACGCTTTCTTTATGTTCAGCACTATGCGTTTTGAGAATTTATTGCATTGTCAAGTGCAAATATTTGCCTATCTTATGGGACATCACGTATATGGTATTCTGCTTACAATGTTCTGGCTGTCATCTTTTTCAGGCTGTGAGGTACTGTGCCTCATTCATTACGCAGAAAACACACACTGAAATTTCCAAAACAATAGTAACGAAGGTTTGCGTGTGTTGCTTATGCATAATGGGAGGCACGCTACTTAATAAGCTTGTACTGACTATTATGCGAAAGAGGCACTACAGCACACAAAATACTTCCGTAACCATTTGCTCTTGACAGTGAGAAGTTCTAAAATGTTCAAATGTTTGTGAAGCTTATGGGACTTAACTGGTGAGAAGTTCTGAAAACGCATCATGCTAAGCATGAAAACATATTTAACTTGTGCAGCATTTCATTATTTACACCATGGATTTCCAAAAACGACAAATATAATGAATGAAATTAAATGAAAATATTAAATAAAGCTGAATAACTCCACACACCAGTTTCATCTTTAACATCCGATTTTACATTACATATTTTGATTATATGAATATGACAGGTTTAATAAGATTCTCTCATTTATTTGGTTTCATAAATTTTTCTGCTTATTAATACTCATATGATAATTATTGCCAGTTTTGTTGTTAATGCCCAAATATAACCAATCCTAGACATGGCCTGATTTTACGAACATTTATAATTCGTGTAGTTGTCTGCAATGTGTCCAGATACGTATGGCTGGTGCAAGTGGTATCACGTATGTTAACGAATAAACAACTGTTAAAGGGCAGTGGAAATGAATATAAAAGCCATTCGAATTTAAAACGGCGCAGTTAATGAGAAGTACATCGCCAGCTACTGAATTTGTCATTGCACGGAGCAAGCTTTTTATCGCAGGTAAATCACTGGTAGTTCAGTCATAATTCCGAGCAAAACATTTGGCAAGTGTTTCATGATAGTGTTTACGTCAGTTGTTTCGTAAGTGGGTATTGAGATACACATTTACATATCCACACTTCTTAACATATACTGTAGTTTCGTGAGGTGGTGAATCTAGTATCCAACTTAATTTCATAAATGTGTGTAACAGAGCATGCATTTTCCGACCTCTGGCGCCTTCCTTCTAAAGTGAAAGTGTGCATGTCATTTACAGGAACCTGGGTAATAGGCCTGTGTGAGCCACACTTATTGGACTTTGCAATCCGTTTGTTTGGCAAATGGAAAATTTATTTAATTTTGAAAGTGAGTTCCTCTTATCTTGGATATTCATGGATTCGTATAAACAACAGCTTTCTGCAGAAAAATCCCTCAAGGTAAAGAACTTTTACTAGGATGTATTACATTTTCATCAGCTTGCGAGATCCTCTCGTATAAACAATAGCAGTAAGCACTTCCTTTCTTCAACGAAGTAAAACACACACACACACACACACACACACACACACACACACACACGAGGGATGACTCGAACCTCCGGCGGGAGCGGCCGCGCGGCCCATCACTTCAGCACCTTGGAACGCACGGCAGACCACAGCTCTAATAGAGGTAATTGCCAGTCATATTGAATCAGAACTGGGCAAAAGCAGAACCCTAGATCACGTAAGAAACTGGGGCAGAACTCGAACACTTTACTGCACTTTCGACGGTTCAGATCACAACTGGAATGAATCTAAAAGGAACTAACAATATTTTTATTTGAACATTTATCAAAAAGACATCAGCATTTGTATTAAATTTCAGTTAACGACGTGCCGGCGTTAAAAGCTTTCAGGATATCTAAATATGGACAACAATAACGCCGTTTGTACGTCTACGATTCGGTCGTCCTTCAGTTCGAAAAGCATGAATGTGCGCACAGCACTGATATTTTTATTGTTATTCTCCACAAATATTTATCAGTTTTTTCCCGAATATACCGTCGAGGGTGTGGTTAGGTAGTAACCTAATAGTGCAACTATTCCCCTGGCGTGCTATTAGACCTCCCAGGTCTTTGCATGTATAAATTAATGTAGAATATAACATTAAAGGATTATAAACAATTTAAGTTGTAATTTTGCTTAAAAGTCTCTTAGAAAAGACTGTCCCTATAACAGCTTTCCCTTGTTCAAATGTCACCGCACTGACTAACCAGATATCTTTCTCGAGTGTTTGCTCTTTTGTTCTGGCCCACACATGCGAAGTATTTTTAGGAATTTAAAAGGTTTATCTAACTGCTTCTTCTTACATACTTCGAGCCAAATCGGCGAGACGCATCCCGCGACTCTCCTTCCCCTGTAAGATATATATATAGGGGACTGAGGCGCTCCAGTCACGGTCTGCACGGCCACTACGGTCGGGGGTTCGAATTCCCCCCTCGGGCATGGATATTTGTGCCGTCCTTACTCTTAGCTAGTTTATAAGTAGTTTGTAAGCTTAGGGACTGATGACCCCGTAGTTAAGTCCCATAAGTTCTACAAACATTTGAACATTTATAAAGAAACCAACGACTGTGTTTCTGAGCGTAAAGAAACAACTCCCTCAGCTTCTGACGAAACCAGAACTAGTACAAATGTCGACAGCATCGCACCTGCACCATTTACACTGATAGACGACGGTTGCAATGAAATTCAAAAACTTTCTAATTTTGCTCCACCAAGGAAAAATGTAACCACTGCAGAGAAACTGAGTTTCTTGTCTATCCAGCCTATCCGGCCCTCGGGTGATAAAAACAGCTTGCCTTTTGATGGAAGTCGAATTTATTACTGAAAGTCTCCAACCAGAACTTTAATTCGACGAGAATCTGTCTCTTATTCGCTAGAATTAAATAAGATATTTTGTACAACCTGCATGTGTTTTGCACCTGACGATGCGAAGAAAGGAGGAGGAGGAATAAGTCCTTTTATTGGTCTTACGCCATCAAAAAACATTTATGAACAACTGGTCAAACATGAATAAAGCTGCAATCATCAGTTAGCCGCGGTCGCTTTGGTAACAGAAAAAAAGAGAATGTGGAACAACATATAAGGCGAAAAAATATGCAAGAGATTTCCAACATGCGTCTGGTTCTTAGAAGAATCATTGATATAATAATATTTATATCTAAACAAGGTATCGCGTATCGTGGAGAAAGTGAGGCATTGTATTCACTTGCAGATATTGCCGACGGCCAAAACCAAAATCACGGAAACTTCCTAAATTTAGTTGCCCTATTATGGAAGTATGATCCAGTTCTTAAAACCCACATATCCGAGGCAATTATTGAAACTAGAAGGAAAATAGTCAGCAAAAGGTAGAGATAATCTTATTACCTTTATGTCAAAAAATGCTATAAATAAATTAACTGTTGTGTCCTTAGCGATCACACAGAAGGATGGTGGGTTCCAGCTGGTAAGCTTCAGTCAGGAACTCTGAGAAATTGGTACAGACATCGGACCATTAGTCAGAAGTATATTCCAATATTATTACGATACATAACTTAAATAGAAAAGTACAGCAGCTATCCTATTTAGATACACGCAAGGTATTTCGATGAGTGCTGGTCGCCGTCCGAAGGTCATCTGGCGTAGTGTCTTCTTTAGCTCCATAGCAAGACGTTGGCGGCGCCCCCATCGGTTGTGGCTTCACGGGGCGCTCTCTGCGGCGGCCCGCGAAGGTGCTGTTGCCAACCCATCAATGTGACGGGCGCTATATCTCAGCTATCGATATAGCATTAACATTTGTGCACGTCAAGTTAAACAAGAGATCGTCAAAGAAATCCAAGCGGCGAAATCTTTTAGCCTCAGTGTGGATTCTTGCTAGGATGTTGGCGTTGTTGATCAAGCCGTAATTCGCATACGCTGTGTGAAGAATAGAATACCACAAGAACGGGCAACCAGCGTGGTTCCCGCTCGGAAGTCAACAGGAGAAGCGTACAGAGCTCTTGTAACTCACGAGTTAGCCAGTTACGCTTACACTTGCAAGATCTTGTTAGCGTCTCTTTTGATGGTGCAGGAAATATGGCAGGCAATATAGTGGACTTCAAGCGACACTGAAAGAAGTACCAAAATTAATTTTCACTCATTGTTATGCACATGTTTTAAATGTAGTGTTGGTAGGTGCGACATCAAGCTGCACTGAAGCAAAAAATTTGTTTGGGTTCTTGGAGTCTACCAGTGTCTTTATTCATGAGTCATTTAAGCGCACATCTTTATCGGTGGAAAAAATTTCTGAAATAATAGCTGGTCAAGACAAATTCAGAAGATTGCACAACATCGGAAAAACGAGATGGTGGGCTAAAGACAGAGCCTTGTGCACGATTCTTGAGAAAAGTTGTCGATAAAAACTATGAGTGCCATATCTTTAAGCGCGGAGTTCGAGGCAAAGGTTTCGCTTCAAGCAAAAGCATTGATGGAGTCCTTTTTGAAATCTGAAACAATCCTGACAGCCTTTGTATTCAAGAAAATTTTTGACCTATCAAAGCCAGAAAGCCAATAGCTCCAAACTCCTACATTAGACTATCAGAGGCTTGAGGGCTTACAAAAAGTTTACAGATAAACTGTTAGATAATTTTGAAGACGTATTCAGAGTTGCGTCTTAGTTTTCATCCCAAGTTAAAGAATTAACAGAAGCCGAAAACATTGATGTTGACATAGAGACCACGCTGCCATTACGAATATCTAAAAATTCCAAAACACTGAGACATGTCAAGACGTAGTGGGATTGTCTGCGGAACCAAATAGATTCTACTGTATTTCTGTCTACAAAGTCATTATTAACAAAGTTTTAGTAAAAATAGAAACAAAATTCAATTGCAACGAACATTTAATGAAGAATGCTGCTTGTTTGGACCCAAAAACTTCAATGAAATTAAGAAAAATGGGATTCCTAACGATGCATTAGTCTCTCACATCAATTGAAAATATCGATAGAGAAGTGCTGTGAACGGAATTAGAATCTTTTGCAAAAAGTTTTAATGAACTAACCAAAACTGTTTGGGATGAACACGTTCCATCTAGGGAACAAGACATGAACAGCTCAGATTCACAGAACACTTTCGCTGCGGCTGACGCTATCCTACATTGAGCGCGGATGCTTATAAGCGTCAGCCGCAGCGAAAGTGTTAAGGAAGAAGACGACGAACTTGAAGATGTCTTACACCATACTGCAAATGACATTTGTTTCTCCCGAAGTGGTTTGGACGTTTACCAGAGTTGCATACCATGTGCATGTAAACGTCTGTCGCAATATAATATGCACATCAGTACATACTCCAACTTATATGTTGCCTATTGTGTAATGCTCACAATTTCGTTCCTGCAAGTGACTTGTGAGGACGGTTTTCTGCACTGAAGCGCGTCAAGACGAGGCTTCGGTCTTTACTGAGCCAAAAACTGTTAGATTCATTGATTGTGTTAAACACAGAATCGGATCTAATCAAAGATGACGAGAATAGCACCTTCTACGACCAAGTTATTGACAGCTTAGCAGAAACTTCTTTTCTTTTAAAATAAATGTTGATTGGCTAGCTTCAGATTTGTTGTATTATGTTAAATTGGAACTGAATTTATTAAATAATAATAATAATTGAAAATGAATAATTTGTATATTTTCCCTGGTCCTGTCGACTATGCTTCAGATAGTGAGCTATGCTTTCATCTTGCAAACAAAACTGGCAGTCTTTACCACTTCAGATAGCCGCTCAAAACCTGAGAGAATCTCTTCAGATCGGACTCGTATTCGGAAGGATGGTGGTTCAAATCCACCTGCGCCCATCAAGATCTGGGTTTTCCGTGATTTCCCTAAATCACTCTAGGCAAATGCTGGCATGGTTCCTTTCAAAGGGCACAGCCGATTTCCTTCCCCTATCCTTACTCAAAAATCCGACTGTAAGCTCCGTCTCTAATGACCATGCTGTCGATGGGACGTTAAACCCTAAGATTCCTTCCTCCAATCTCTTCGGATCCAAAGCGCCACTCATCATTGGTACCGACGTGAGCCATCACGTGCAGTTGGCTGCACCCCGTATCCTTCATGGCATCCCGAAGGAGCTGTTCCACATCTGGAATGACTCCACCGGTTATGCACACAGAGTGCATATTAGCCTTCTTCCCTTCTTTAGCAGCCATCTCTCTAAGGGGCTCCATTACCCGCCTAACGTTGGAGCAAACTCACCCTCTGTGGAAGCCCAGATCTCGCAGGCTGTGTGGTGACTTCAGGATGAGCGACACCATCCAGCTCAAGAACGTTGTCCTGAACAGATAGCGGCTCAAACCTGTTCACAATCCGAACCGAACGAGGCATGAATTTTCTCTCTCTCTCTCTCTCTCTCTCTCTCTCTCTCTCTCTCTCTCTCTCTCTCTCTCTCTCTCTCTCTCTCTCTGAGAGAGAGAGGTAGGATTAGAATATGGCCGCCTGTATGTTTGAGACAACGTTCTTGAGCTGGATGGTGTCGCTCATCCTGAAGTCAACTCTGTGGATAAAGAAAAATAAGGTTTGATGTCTGTGATAGTTCGATCACTGAATGTGGTTTAGTTTCCACCAATGGAGACCGTGTAATGTAAAATACATCACACATCCCAGTCTCCTACAATGTGTAACATTTCATAATTGAAACACTGCAGTTGGGTGGATACTAGCAATTGTGTGTGTGTGTGTGTGTGTGTGTGTGTGTGTGTGTGTGTGTGTTGACCTGGTTGGATCGATCATTGTTCTGAGTGTTTATTACGCGCGCTTCGTTTATATTCGATCGGTTAGTGAAAAAAAAAATTACATTCGTAAATGAAACTAGAATCACTGTGTCTTCTGCTGTGGTTGTGTGATGTGGACTTACACACCAGGATAACGAAAAGTGTTTGTTTAAGATGGAAACAAGTTCGCGAATTTGTGGCGGTCACTACCGCTACAACTTCTACATCTACATAAATACTCAGCAACTCAGACTAAAGTGCATGGCAGTGTGTTGATCCAGGGCTCTATTTTTGAGGGATCGCAGATCACCTTCGTGCATTCTTTGTCATATTTTACAACCCCCCCCCCCCTCTTTTCCTCCTCCCAGAGATAGATCCAGGCTTCGGTTCCAGAGGACTCACAATTTTTTTTATGATTTAGAATGATTTTCCAAATGTTCTACCTATCATAGACAGATATTTTGAAGCTTAAAATGGGAGGGGGGAGAGAATTAAAGTAACATATATTTCTGACATAATGTCACCTTCCGGGGGCAAGCTTATTATGATTAAAAAACTGTAAACAGTGTAATATCCCAAATATGGCTTCAAAATATTCATTTATTAACAGATCTGGCAGATCTAGGCTTCTATCGTCAGATTTTTTACGTACAGTAACTAATAGCTCAGCATTAGCCATTGGTTTGGCGTCTTTAATGCTATAATATTCTTGACAGGCTGTAGTTTCCAGCGACCCGTTTTCTAAACAAACGCCAAACCAATGGCTAAAGATGACCTTTTAGCTAGCTATGTACAATATCTGATTATGGCAGCTTAGATCTGTCGAAACCGGTAATAAATGAATATTGTGCTTTCTACAGTTTTCGAATTAAAGCAACGTGTTTTTAATGTGTAGGCAACTTTTATTGTAAATTCTCTATGCCTCCTACAGCGCTCCATGCCCCCCCCCCCCGAGTAAATATAACTGTTACAGATGCACAAGAATGAAAAATGATGAAAATATCAATAGAATATATGAAATATTTTATTAAACTACAGTTCACAAGGCAAATTCAAGGCGCCTGTTCTTAATCTTTGCAAATCCAGTAATAACAACGTTGTTGTCGATATCAATATCTCGGTGGATATGAAATAAAGCTAGACCAGTGATCCGTTCTCCCCCCCCCCCCCCCCCCCCCCATGGTTGTTCTTAGCCAAGTCTTGAAGCGACGAAGAGTTGAAAACCTATGTTCCGCTGTTGCTACACTAATTGGTAGTAATCCTAAAATTTTTAGAATTGTGCAAATTCAAGGATACAGTTCATTGTCGCATATATTGATTTTATAAAAACGGGACTCATTAATTTTACGGCCAACCTCTGCATGGCGCTTCCACCTAGCAACCCACAGTTTGAACTCTGGCACTACAAATGAAACAATTACCCAGCAGCTGCCTACACACCTCCGCTGTTTCTTTCACAATTACAATGTCTTCTTCGCTGTATGAAGTACGCAGCAAATAAATAAATAAAAATCCGTAAACAGAAGAGATTTATCACATCTGGAGAGAGCCTCTTCTTCAGTCAAGTGATTATCTCAGTGTACCTGTCGAGATACCAAAAGTGGTGCTTTCCTTTCCACATCTCGTCTCTTCTTCTGCTCTAGCCGGCCGCAGTGGCCGAGCGATCTGCGGCGCGCCAGTCACAGTCTGCACGGCCGCTACGGTCGGAGACCGGTCGAATCCCCCTCGGGCATGGATGTTTGTGTCGTCTTTAGTATAAGGTAGTTCATAAGTAGTTTGTAAGTTCAGGGACTGATGACCCCGCAGTTAAGTCCCTTAAGCTTAACAAACATTTGAACATTTGATTCTTCTGCTCTAGAACGCTTACGGTGTCCTTCATTGTATCCATTGCTCTCTTTAAATCTATAGTCGTTGACTGAAGAAAGCGGCTGAGAGACACAATATAAAAAAGAAATATGAAAAACTGAAAAAGAACGAAAGTAATAACCCGTATCGATTTTAAATATATTTTGTCAAAATTGCAGCAACCGTACTAAATTTACAATAATTGTAGAATAAAGCAGCCCAACAAGTTGCACTTTGTATTAGACACTTGATCTAGATTTCGGCACCAACTATGGGTGCCTTCATCAGAAGATTAAAATTAATACTTACATGAGACGTAAAATTACGAGCGATATGCTCAAGTCCAAAAGATAAATAAAGTTAGAAAACGGGCTAGCAAGAAGCTAGCAAGTCACATTTAAAAAAGAGCAGCTAGCCGTTGTCGGGGTCCCGTGCTGACGCAGGCAAAGATCTGTGACTGTATGAGCAAGAGTAAATCCTGGTAACGACGCTGCCGGCCGCGGTGGCCGAGCGCTCTGCGGCGCGCCAGTCACAGTCTGCACGGCCATTACGGTCGGGGGTTCGAATCCCCCCTCGGGCATTGATATCTGTGCCGTCCTTAATATTAGCTAGTTGATAAGTAGTTTGTAAGTTTAGGGACTGATGACCCCCTAGTTAAGTCCCATAAGCTCTACAAATATTTGAACATTTGATTTAGACGACGCTCTTCATTTGCATCTTCAGAATAAATCTTCTCTTAAGCATTACAAAATGTAATAAAATCTTCCCTATAAATTGCTTCATGAAGGTAAGAGACGAACTCAGCTACTCAATGTGAGAAAAATCTGTGGTTTCATCAAAAATAAGAAAGAAGAAACTTTGCTACTCTAACTCTGGGTAAAATCTTATCTTGAATTTCTTTTTTGCGTACGTCAATTAGTTGATTTTGTGTGGTTTTGCTGATATACCGGGTCATCAAAAAGTCAGTATAAATTTGAAAACTTGTAGATAGAGAGGTAAAAATTTACACACATGCTTGGAATGACATGGGGTTTTATTACAACTATTAAAAAAAGTTCAAAAATGTCCGACAGATGGTGCTTCAGCTGATAAGAAAAGCAATAATTAGCATAACAAATTAAGACAGCCGCGGTGGAGTAGCCGAGCGGTCTAAAGCTGCTCGCTGCGGAGCGCGCGGTTGCTCGCCGTGGAGGTTCGAGTCCTCCCTGTGGCATGGGTGTGTTTGTCCGTAGGTTAGTTTACCGAGGTTTAAGTAGTTTGTAAGCTACGGACTGATGACCACGCAGTTTGGTCAGATAGATTTACAAACATTTGAACATTTTTAAAATTAAGACAAATCAAAGATGATGTTCTTTGCAGGAAATGCTCAATATGTTCACCATCATTCCTCAACAACAGCTGTAGTTGAGGAATAATGTTGTGAACAGCATATCCGGAGTTATGGTGAGGCAATGGCGTCTTATGTTGTCTTTCAGCATCCCTAGAGATGTCGGTCGATCACGATACTCTTGCGACTTCAGGTAACCCCAAAGCCAATAATCGCACGGACTGAGGTCTGGGGACCTGAGAGGACAATCATGACGAAAGTAGCGGCTAAGCACACGATCATCACCAAACAACGCGCGCAAGAGATCTTTCACGCGTCTAGCAATATGGAGTGGAGCCCCATCCTGCATAAAAATCGTACGTTCCAGCAGGTGTTTATCAGCCAGGCTGGGGATGATGCGATTCTCTAACATATCGGCGTACCTCACACCCGTCACGGTAGCAGTTACAAAACCAGAATCGTGCAGTTATTCGAGGAAAAAAAAGGCCCGATATCGGTAGATGTTGTAAATCCAACCCATACCGTGACTTTCTCGGCGTGCAATGAAGTTTCCACGACAGTTCTAAGATTTTCGATCGCCCAAATTCTGCAGTTGTGGGCGCTGACAGACCCTCAGAGCGTGAAATGAGCTTCGTCGGTCCACAACACGTTATTCAACCAATCGTCATCTTCCGCCATCTTTTGAAACGCCCACACCGCAAATGCCCTCCGCTTCACTAAATAGCAGGTAACAGTTCATGATGTCGATGGGTTTTGTAAGGATAGCATCGGAGGGTACGACTAAGTGCTAACCAAACAGTAGTGTATGGAATGCCGGTGCGACTGCATGAGCGCAGACTTCCCCGTGCATAGACGAACCCGCTACAGTCTCCATTTCTTCCTAAACTGTCTCAGCAGCATTCCGCCTTGTGCTCGGTCGGCCCCTACGTGGTCTATCGTCTAAACAAACCGTGGCTTCGAACTTCGAAATCATTCTCGCCACAGCTGCATTTGTCAACGGACCTTTACCCGTTCGAATCCCCTTCCTATGGCAATAGGATCGTAACGCTGAACTAGCACATTCCCCATTCTGATAATACAGCTTCACTAAAAGCGCCTTTTCAGGTAACGTCAACATGCTGCGACTGCTGGTGCATCTGGTTATTTCTATTTTTCTTCTTCTTCTTTTCTTTATTGTATTTTAAAACCCCAGAAAGGGCGGGCTGGCAGCAGTTAATATGCTGCTCTTCGGCCGAGAGCATACGAATATGGCAACAGAAGATTTAAAATAAAACAGGTGACACTATATGAGATTGGACACGGTGAGATAAATGGGTGAAATGACTATGGCTGTGAAACAGAATGGTAAAATGTACACATTCATAACTTAAAACAGCAACGATGGATAAAACTGTCATGTTGATGGAACGTAGCGATGACGATGAGACGAAGATACACATTTAAAAACACGTGGCAACGCTATGTTCTACCTGTGTGGCGGTTGCTGATGTTTTAAAAACACACGTACACACGAAGCACTAAGTCACTGCACACTTAAAATCGCTGAACAGGCCCCGCAGGGGAGAGGGAAGTGGAAGGAAAGTTCGGTTTGCCGAAAAGGAGGGGAGGTGGGGATGGGATGGGATGGGATGGGATGGAAAGACTCCAAGGGAGTGGGCAGGGACGGGGATGCAAGCGGAGGGAGGGAAAAGGATGGGTGGAGGGGGACGTGGCACTAATCTTCAAGGAAGGGCTAAGGTTGATAGGAGGGGTATATGTCACGATGGAGGGCGTCATCCGGGAGAGGAAGCTGATGGAAGTTACCCTCGGTTAGGATGTGAAGAGCATGGAGGTGGAGAGAGGGAGGAACATGCTGGCAAAGGCGTGGCAGAGGCCTGGGATGCACGAGGATAGGAGAGACCAGTGGGTGACGAGATTCTATTTGCGGGTGGTGTATAGGATGCGGATATGTTCAACGAATTTTAGAAGGTGGGAGAAAGGGAAAAATTCATATAGGATTCGCGTGGAGGATGGGAGGCGAATACGGTAAGCGAGGCAGAGGATAATTCTCTCATTACAGCTCCTTTTATACAAGATTTCCATGCGCAGTTACTGACGTTTTGATGTCCAGCGCCATCTGTCGGACATTGTTTGAACTCTTTTTTGTTCTAATAAAATCCTATGTCATTCCAAGCATGTGTGTCAATTTTTATCTCTCTATCTACATTGTTCCGTGATTTATTAACTTTTCAAATTTATACTGACTTTTTGATCACCCGGTATGTGGCATTCGAAGACTTGTTTTCTAAATAACGACATAGATTTCAATCACCCGCATGAACTTGAAGCGCAGTACAGCTCTGATATTCCCATCGTTGATAGTCACTACATTACCTCTCTCATGATTGGGAGCATCAGCTTTTGCGATAGTACTTCTTTGGTACAGATCTCCGTCGTCTTGTGGCCCCACACAGAAATATTTTGACGGCTACAGAAACTTATACTGCTGATAATTGGACGCAACCGTTCCCGGTTCTATTTAACTTAAGCGTCTGTCTGTCAATATTGCCGCGAGAGACCACGAACACCAACTGCCGGTGTGGCGCAAGGGATAGCGTCACGGACTGCGGAGCAGAAGGTCGCCGGTTCAATCCCGCCCACCGGCAAAAATTTATTTCTTTGTAATTTACAATTCCGAAAGGTTCTACATCTTTCTTATGTTCACTTGTAAATTCTACGTGTTTCTTATGTTAACTGTTCTTCTAATGTCTGGTAAATTCTGTCTGTGTATAAATAGCCTATGCCTGAGAGGCAGTCAGTGCTGCGTGTATGTTGAGTTCGTAATAAACGTGCTTTCAGTATAAGTGCTGTGTTTAGTTGCCTTCGAAGTCAAGCCTACTTCCATTGCAACGTGACATTGTTTGGTGGAGGCGCCGGGTACACTGTGCAACAGCTGCATCACCGTGGCTCCGATTAGGCAACGTAAAAGCCGTCGCTTACACGGACTGGAACCGGAATACAAGGGATACACCGAGTACATCCTTCCAAAAGTCCGTATTATCAAAAGAACGATGGAGACGAAACCAGCAATAAGCCAGCTGCACATCAGACACCCGTCGGTGTTCTCTGGAGATGCTGGACAGGACCCCAACAAATGGCATTACTTTAAATTCACAGAGACCTTCAGGTGTAATAAAAGCCGTCTTCTCCCTGTCAGCTTCGTCAACCTCGATTTGCCAGTAACCTGTCTGCATGTCCATAGTTGAGAAGTATGTAGCTCCTTTCAAGCAGTCTAAGGTGTCATCAATACGCGGCAATGGGTAGACATCTTTCTTTGTGATACTGTTCAGCGGCCGATAGTCGACACAGAATCGCCACGTGCCATCCTTCTTCTTTACGAGGACCACCGGAGACGACCAAGGACTCTCCGAAGGTTGAATAATGTCATCTCGCAACATCTTCTCCACTTCCTCTCGAATTATCCGTCTTTCAGCTGGCGACACTCTATACGAACGCTGGCTAATTGGCGGATGGTCCCCAGTATTGATAGGGTGCTTTATCGTGGGCCGTTTCGTCTGACTTTTCCCCTGCTGAGCTGCCAATTGAAGAAGTTGTTCCGCCACACACACGTAATACAGAATTTTCTGGGAAGTTATTCGTCGTTGACAATGAGACGATACCGCCGTTGACAATCAGAAGAGTTGCAGTCACAAACAGATGACTGGTTAAACTGTTAAGTTCTTGTTGATAGTAAAACGTTTATCAGGCTCACAAAAGAAATTTACATACCAGCGGCTATCATAAGCATTACCGGTGGTCAAGGAGAGATTTGGATCACAAATTGTCACGAGCAGTCACAACTAATCCCCAAGGGGATGTGTATCGGGACAGCTGAACCAATCCAGGACGGTGAGCTCAACGTCATCAATGAAGACCCATGCCCTGCTATTAGTACAGACAACACGCTGGAGGAAACAAACGTGGAACTGTCAATAGGGCCTGGACTGACCAAGGAACAACGCCAGCGGGTGTTAGGTATACTACGCTAATTTTCGGGTGCATTCACACCTCAGCAGGGGAAAAGTCAGACGAAACGGCCCACGATGAAGCACCGTATCAATACTGGGGACCATCCGCCAATTAGCCAGCGTTCGTGTAGAGTGTCGCCAGCTGAAAGACGGATAATTCGGGAGGAAGTGGAGAAGATGTTGCGAGATGACATTATTCAACCTTCGAAGAGTCCTTGGTCGTCTCCGGTGGTACTCGTAAAGAAGAAGGATGGCACGTGGCGATTCTGTGTCGACTATCGGCGGTTGAACAGTATCACAAAGAAAGATGACTACCCATTGCCGCATATTGATGACACCTTAGACTGCTTGAAAGGAGCTACATACTTCTCAACTATGGACATGCAGACAGGTTACTGGCAAATCGAGGTTGACGAAGCTGACAGGGAGAAGACGGCTTTCATTACACCTGACGGTCTCTATGAATTTAAAGTAATGCCATTTGGATTATGTAATGCTCCAGCCTCATTCGAACGCATGATGGACAACTTACTTCGACACCTTAAGTGGACGACGTGTCTCTGCTATTTAGATGACATTGTCGTTTTCTAGAAAACATTTGAAGAACATCTGAGTCGCCTGTCAACTGTGTTGAAGTGTGTTCAGGCTGCAAGTCTCCGCCTCAATCCAAAGAAGTGCCTCTTCGTCGCCAAAGAGATAAAAATCCTGGAGCACCTAGTCAACGGAGATAGTGTCCGCCCTGATCCAGACAAAGTAAGGGCAGTCACAGAATTTCCAACTCCTCAGCACATTCGTGATGTGAGAAGTTTTCTCGGGCTGTGCTCATACTACCGACGCTTCATAAAAGGATTTTGAAACAAGGCACGTCCATTACAAGAACTCCTGCAGGGAGACGCCAAATTTTACTGGGATGAGACAAAAGAAAGAGCTTTCCGAGCACTTAAGGAGGCTATAACTACCGCACCAGTGCTAGCCTTGTACGACGGAAACGGAACTTCACACAGACGCCAGTGGCTATGGGATTGGTGCAGTGCTTGTACAAGTTCAGGAAGGTGCCGAAAAAGTGATAGTCTATGCATAAAGAGTACTCTCAAAGTCCTAGATAAACTACTCTACAACCGAGAAAGAATGTCTCGCAGTAATCTGGGCTATCAACAAGTTCTGCCCGTATTTATTCAGTGAACCATTCACCGTCGTGACAGATCACCATTCTTTGTGTTAGCTGACTAGCTTGAAGGATCCATCAGGTCGTCTAGCAAGATGGGCACTAAGACTCCAAGAGTACGATGTCACAGTGGTATTCAAGAACGGGCGCAAACACAAGGATGCCGACTGCCTTTCGAGGAATCCATTAGTGGAACACAACAGTATTAATGAAGTTTCAGCTCTCACTGAATTAGATGACGTTACAGCTGAACAGAGGGAAGATCCAACACTATTAAAAATGATAGAGGCCTTGGAGAAAGGAGAACCGACCAATGGAGAGTTCCAACTTACAAACGGAACATTGTACAAGAGCAACTGCGATCCACTGGGCCCCAAATGGCTACTTGTTGTTCCAGCTCATCTCCAGCCAGCTATTCTCAAATATTTCCATGATGCTCCAATATCCGGTCATATGGGATTCCCCTCTGGGTTCAATCCCGCAAACCGGCAAAAAATTATTTCTTTGTAATTCACAATTTCGGAAGGTTCTACATCTTTCTTATGTTCACTTGTAAATTCTACGTGTTTCTTATGTTAACTGTTCTTCTAATTTATGGTAAATTCTGTCTGTGTATAAATAGCAGAGCACTCTGCCTGAGAGGCAATCAGTGCTGCGTGTATGTTGAGTTCGTAATAAACGTGCAAATGTTCAAATGTTTGTTAAGCTTATGGGACTTAACTACGGGGTCATCAGTCCTTAAACTTACAAACTACCTATGAACTACTTACGAACTAGGACGGCACAAATATCCATGCCCGAGGGGGGATTCGAACCCCCGACCGTAGTGGCCGTGCTGACCGTGACTGGAGCGCCTCAGTCACCTCGGCCACCGCGGCCGGCAATAAACGTGCTTTCAGTATAAGTGCTGTGTTTAGTTGCCTTCGAAGTCAAGCCTACTTCCATTGCAACGTGACAATATTCGTTGTTAGCCACGTCATGTTCAGGATGATGAAAACTGAAAAGGAAGTTTTTACCAGCCTCAACAGCACGTTCGTATTTGTTCCGTTGGTGGGTCAAAAACGCACATCTTTCTCCAAGCAAATAATCGAATGCCATCAAAGGTTCTGACTAGTCGCTTTAGAGGAGTATTCGTCTGAAAACCACCGCCAGAGCCAACGGCGAACATAATGCAGTATTTGCAATAATGCCTTTAGTCTTCGTGTGACAGTACGAGCCAGTGGAATTTTTCCAAATCTGACCTCTGGGCATACTTTTTTGCTCGATAAGGGAATAAATAATCGGAAGGCGGAAGGAGGTGTGTTGTGTCGCTCTAGCAGCATAGCCTAATGAAGCCGTCTATATCCGACTGAGGATTGTAACACCCAGTGTCTGATGATAGTGAAAGCTGAGAATGTCGTCGCGGGACACCGCTGCTATTCACAGAAGCAGAGCTGGACGAGGCCTGCTCACGTTTCGTACTTCCAGCATCAGAACAGCCAACATCACAAGCAGTGCACCTGGGAGGTGTAGGCGACGATTCTCCTGCTGCCTTATTTTCCTACATCTTATTTTAAAAATTGTCAATTGCCTGACAGATGCATGGCGTCTCATCTCGTTCACCTTCAACCAGTCGGCCTGACAAAATAACAACTGAAGAAAGAAAAAAAAATCGCACGGACGTGTTTTACGGCCCACTTTAGATTTGTAGATTTATAAGTTTTTGCAAACATTTTGGACCAAAATAATAATGTAAATAATAAAACATTAATTAATAAGTGTGACTGAAACCCTTCTAGGAAAAAAAAAAAATAGGTAGTTATGGGTTCCGAACCAGAGACGAACGCCTTGCGCACTACGCTACAGCTATCAATCGGAAGTTGCCTTCTTTAATCTCGTACTATTGATGGCCGTTGTTAACTGATGCTAAAATGGCATTTTTGGCACTAGATTATCATTTATCGTACGAAGAAAGACGTGTTTTTGTTAATTCTTCAGTGCGCCATTGCTTTGAAATGACAATGTCTAAGTTACAATAAGAAAATCATCAAATACGCAAAGCAACGAAACATAGCGTATACCAGAGAGTTCTGGACGAGGAATGTCACGTGACATCTCCGAACGGCTGGTTTTCGTTACTTCAATGAAGGGTGTCAAATGTCCGTTATTTTTGCAAATATCTCTAAAACGATACGAATTAAATAAATGTTTAAATGTTTGTTGAGCTTATGGGACTTAACTACGGGGTCATCAGTCCCTAAAATTACAAACCACTTATGAACTAGCTAACACTAAGTACGGCACAAATATCCATGCCCGAGGGGGGATTCGAACCCCCGACCGTAGTGGCCGTGCAGACCGTGACTGACGCGCCTCAGACCCCTCGGCCACCGCGGCCGGCTAAAACGATACGAGATATGAAAAAAACATAAGGGAGCAAAGTTGTAGAGAATTTTCTCCTCTACAAATTCGGTTACTTAATTTTCGTGTCAGATGCATGGTTAAGCCATTATTTTCATTTAAATTTCGAGCTGTCAATAGACGATCGCAAAGGCCCACTTTTAGTGTTACTACCGTAACCTAAAGTGGGCCGAAATGTATTACGATGATTGTTTAACGCGGTGAAATAAACACTGGTAGGTTCCAAAGAAAATATATCCTAGCTACGATAGCTAGGATACGTTTCCGCTAGAGGCCGCGGATTTTTATTTATTTAAGAATAATGTAGGAAAGTGACCTTCAAACGCACCCCACTCATCCCCTCCAGTAAGGATTTTAGTATGTGATGATTATGGCATTGTTGCCTACAAATTTACAAAAATTTGATACTTGGCTACACGAATTATTTCCCATATTCGAGCCTTTTTGGTCTGCAGTGATTGGGGTTTTACACCACCGGCTTAGCTAGCTATTTCATTATCCCGTGAGTGTAATCAAAACAAAACAGACTTTAGTAGACGTTATGGTAAAAGTGATTACAAATTGATATTAACTTGAAATACATTCATTTCATAGTAAGAATAGAGTGACCACATTTCCAGACACAAAAAGCAGGATCTACCGGTTATGCAACATAATGGTACCAAATTTACATCAGATGCTTTATTTGCTATCTGTAATTAACGGAACATACAATTTAATTCATCCACTCAACATCTTAACACACTAAATGTGGTGAAATACAATTATGGTGAATACAGTGATTCTCACCCCCCCCCCTCGAAGTTTTTTTTTTCTCTCTCTCGCACGCTAAATTTAAAAAAAAATGACAATTTGTGTAATAAATATGAGAGTTTGACTGAAAACGTTTCGAACAAAGAGAGGTACCAGGCTGTATGTCAGTTGCTGTAGTCGATCCTTAGCTAAGCTTTGGATTCTTACTTGTCGGGGCACTTTGTCTCAAACGTCTTTGGATGGCTTTCGTGAGGCCTAGGCAGGCGTTGCGCACAACTTTCACCACAGTAAATCTGGCCATTTAAAAAGTTCAGGTAACCACCACCTAACCATCAGTAACAATGTACAAGTATTGTTGAATTCCAGCCAGAAACACGCTCCACAGACTGTGAAAAGTACCGCGCGAGGCTTGCCTAGCGTGTAACGTAGGCCACCGTGTCTTATGTTCACTTCTGCTACTAACTTCAGTAATCCACTAACTTTAGTACTACAGTAGGGCGGCGAACTTATACGTGACATAAACAAATGTATTTTTAACGAGTCATTTTTCCAACCTCTGCCTCCAAGAAGCAACCTTACCTTTGTTTCACTACTGTTAATGCAGCCTGGTATCACATTGTAATCTCTAAAGTGTAATTTCGCCAAAGTAGTATTACAACGTAGCGCCGGATGTGTACCATAAGAGGCGACAGTGGACTTTGTTAATACCTGTCGCCATTCAGCTTCCTCATATTCGTCAGCACTGCAACTTCACTACGGTTATTTTTCTAAAAGTCTACAATGTTACCAACAATACGATAATATTTAACTCATCAAGTTTTGCAAATATTTTAACCCGTCCTTAATGAGTTAGCCTGTCACTTGCATTCTATTCCTTTATTGCAGTTTTAGTACCTTACTGTCTAACAATTGAAATTTTATGTAAAAATTAATTTCCTTCTCGGTGTACAACATTCAAAGATCTTGTAACATCAAACCACTTGAACAGGATGCAGGTGAGCCCAACACAATGCTTCCAGTTCAGAAAAATTCGATTTATCTTTAACGCCTACAAAGAATGGATACAAAGATCGCAATTCGGCATTAACAAGTATTTTTCTGCCACTTTCAGCATGATTACACCTCCAACGTCATTTCACAACCCACACACAAATGACTTGCATTGACTTTGACACATCAGCAGCACTTCATCGTAATATTACTATTGCCAAATATTTTACGATTCTGATGAGCGCTAACTATGTTTATTTCTGCAATGACGGCAAACGACATGGTTGGCGGGCGCTGGACTAGTTACGGAACATCCTTTCCTTCACAAAAAGTATTGTTCAGTTCTCCATTAACTGTATAATTACTGATTTCCCTTGAATGAGATGATAATCTAATTTCGCAGAATAATATTCAAATAAAGGATATTTTTAAGAATTTACAACACCGAGGCGGGCAGACTTTTTTTTAGAAAAAAGGAGTATCCTGCGAAACGAAGAACATTTGGTCACCCTAAGCAAGAAAGCCAGACAAATGTGAATGTCACAATTTGTAACTGTATGACTAAGCCAGTGCAGTTATAATAGCCCATTCAGTGAAGATCAAAAATAGGTCGAATGTTGTTGTTGTTGTGGTCTTCAGTCCGGAGACTGGTTTGCTGCAGCTCTCCACAATATCCTATCCTGAGCAAGCCTCTTCATCTCCACATAAGAACGGCAACCTACATCTGTCTGAATCTGCTTACTGTTTCCATCTCTTGGTCTTCCTCTGCGGTTTTTACCCCACACACTTCCCTCCAACTCTAAATTGACAATCCCTTGATGTCTAAGAATGTGCCCTACCAATCTATCCCTTCTTTTAGTCAAGGTATGCCAGAAATTTCTTTTCTCCCCAATTCTGTTCAGTACCTCCTCATTAGTTACGCGATCCACCCACCTAATCTTCAGCATTCTTCTGTAGCACCACATTTCAAAAGCCTCTATTCTCTTCCTGTCCGCACTGTTTATCGTCCATGTCTCACTCCCATACAAGGCAACACTCCATACAAATGCCTTCAGAAAGGACTTCCTTAGGCTTAAATCAATATTCGATGTTAACAAATTTCTCTTTTTCAAGAACGCTTTCCTACCCAATGCCATTCTGCATTTTATATCCTCTGTACTGCGACCATCATTTGTTATTTTACTGTCCAAGTAACAAAACTCATCTACCTCCTTTATTGCTTCGTTTCCAAATCTAATTCCTTCAGCATCACCTGATTTTCTTACACTGCACTCCATTACCCTAGTTTTGCTCTTGTTAATGTTCATCTTATATGCACCTTTCAGCACATTGTCCATTCCGTTCAATTGCTCTTCCAGGTCCTTTGCTGTATCTGACAGAATTACTATGTCGTCGGCAAAACGCAATGTTTTTAATTCTTCACTCTGAACTTTAATTCCTTCTCCAAATTTCTCCTTGCATTCCTTTATAGCTTGCTCAATGTACAAATTGAATAACAATGGAGAAAGACTACAACCCTATCTTACTCTCTTTCCAACCACAGCATACCTTTCATGCCCTTCAACTCTGACAACCGCTGTCTGGTTTTTGTACAAGTTGTAAATAACCTTACGCTCCCTATATTTTACTCCTGCTTGCTTCAGAACTTGAAAGAGTTTATTCCAATCAACATTGTCAAAAGCCTTCTCCAAATCTACGAAAGCTAGAAATTTAGGTTTGTCTTTTCTTAATCTATCTTCTAGGCTAAGCCGTAAAGTGAGTATTGCCTCCTGTGTTCCTACATTTCTCCTGAACCCAAATTGATCTTCCCCGAGGTATGCTTCTACCAGCTTTTCCATCCTTCTGTATATAATTCGTGTTAATATTTTGCAACCATTATTAAACTGATGGTTCTGTAGTTTTCACACCTGTCTGCACCTGCTTTCTTTGGAATGGGGATTATAACATTTTTCTTAAAGTCTGAGGGTACTTCGCCTGTCTCATACATTTTACACACCAGGTGAAACAGGTTTGTCATGGCTGGTTCTCCCAGAAACTTCAGTAGCTCTGAGGGAATATCATCTACTCCAGGGGCCTTGTTTCGACTTAGGTCTTTCAGGGCTCTGTCAAATTCTTCTCTCAGTACAGTATCTCCTATTTCATCTTCATCTACATCCTCTTCCCTTCCTACAATATTGTCTCGAAGTTCATTTCCTTTGTAGAGCCCCTCTATATACTCTTTCCACCTTTCAGCTTTCCCTTCTTTGCTGAGAACTGGTTCTCCATCAGAGTCCTTGATATTCATAGAGCTGTTTTTCTTATCTCCAAACGTTTCTTTTATTTTCCTGTAGGCTGTATCTATTTTTCCCCTATTTATACATTCTTCTACATCCTTGCATTTGCCTTCTAGCCACTCCTGCTTAGCCATTTTGCACTTCCTGTCAATCTCATTTCTTAGTCGTCTGTACTCCATTTTGCCTGTTTCATTTACTGCATTTTTATATTTTCTCCTTTCATCGACTAAATTTAGTATCTCCTGTGATATCCAAGGATTTTTTGTAGATCTTGCCTTCCTACCTATTTTGTCCTCTGCGACCTTCACTATTTCATCTCTCAATTTTACCCATTCCTCCTCCACTGTTTTATTTTCCCCTGTTTCTGTCAATTGTTGCCTCAAGCTCCCTCTGAAATTCTTAAGAACCTCAGGTTCCTTCAATTTATCCAGGTCCCATATCCTTATTTTCCTACCTTTTTGTAGTTTCTTCAGTTTCAGCCTACAGTTCATAACCAATAAGTTATGGTCAGAGTCTATATCTGCCCCTGGGTATGTCTTACCCTGTAAAACCTGGTTCCGAAATCTATGTCTTACCATTATAAAATCTATCTGGCATCTCCCGGTGTCTCCTGGTCTCTTCCACGTATACAACCTTCTTTTGTGATTCTTGAACCAGGTGTTTGTTATAACTAAATTATGTTCCGTGCAAAATTCTACCAGGCGGCTTCCTCTTTCATTCATTTTGCCCAGACCATATTCACCTACTATCTTCCCTTCCCTTCCTTGTCCTACTACCGAATTCCAGTCTCCCATAAGAATTAAGTTTTCCTCTCCCTTAATTGTCCGAATAATTTCCTTTAGCTCCTCATATATTTCTTCGATTTCCTCATCATCGGCAGAGCTAGTTGGCATATAAACCTGTACTACTGTTGTCGGTGTTGGCTCTTGAAATGACAATGCGATCACTGTGCTGGTCATAGTAGTTTACCCGCATTCCTATTTTCTTATTCATTATCAATCTTACTCCTGTGATACACCCAATTCTCTACATCTACATACATACTCCGCAATTCACCGTAAGGTGCGTGGCGGAGGGTACACTGTACCACTACTAGGCATTTCATTTCCTATTCCACTCCCAAATTGAACGAGGAAAAAAAGAATGCCTATATGCCTCCGTACGAGCCCTAATTTCTCTTATCTTGTCTTTGTGATCTTTACGCGAAATGTAAGTAGGCGGCAGCAAGATCGTACTACACTCAGCTTCAAATTCCGGCCCTCTAAATTTACTTAACAGAAATTCACGAAAAGAGCGTCGTCTTTCTTCCAGCGATCCCCAATTGAGTTGCCGGAGCATTTCCGTGACACTCGCGCATTGGTCGAACCTACCGGTAACAAATCTAGCGCCTCTGAACCGCCTCTATGTCTTCTTTCAAACCGATCTGCTGCGGGTCCCAAATACTTGAGCAATACTCAAGACGTGGTCGAACAAGCGTTTTATACGCGGTCTCTTTTACAGGTGAAGTACATCTTCCCAAAATTCTCCCAATAAACCGAAGTCGGCTGTCTGCCTTACTCACAACTGTCCTTACATGCTCGTTCCATTTCATATCGCTCTGCAATGTTACGCCTAGATATTTGAACGACGCGACCGCATCAAGAAGCTCGCTACTGATGCTGTATTCGAAAATTATAGGATTGTTTTTTCTACTCATGCGCATCACCTTACATTTTTCTACATTGAGAGCTAGCTGCCATTCTTCGCACCAACTAGAGATTTTGTCTAAGTCAACCTGTATGCTATTACAGTCAGTTACAGACGACACCCTCCCATACACCACAGCATCATCAGCAAACAGCCGCAAATTACAACTTACTCTGTCCATCAGATCATTTATATAGATAGAAAATAATAGCGGTCCTATCACACTCCCCTGGGGCACGCCTGACGATACACTCGTCTCTGATGAACACTCGCCGTCGAGAACAACGTACTGCGTTCTATTACTTAGGAAGTCTTCCAGCCAGTCACAAATCTGTGAACCTATTCCATAAGCTCGCATTTTCGTTAGGAGTCTGCAGTGTGGCACCGTGTCGAACGCCTTTTTGAAGTCGAGAAAAACACAATCCGCCTGTTGCCCTTCGTCCATGGCTCGCAAGATGTCATGTGAGAAAAGGGCAAGCTGAGTTTCACATGAACGATGTTTCCTAAACCCGTGCTGATTCATGGAAAGAAGCTTTTCCGTTTCAAGGAAATTTACTATATTCGAACTGAGAATATGCTCCAAAATTCTACATGAAACCGATGTCAACGATATTGGCCTGTAATTGTATGGGTCAGTTCTCTTTCCTTTCTTATACACGGGAGTCACCTGCGCTTTTTTCCAATCACTAGGAACTTTGCGCTGAGTTAAAGATTCGCTGTAAATGCAAGCTAAGTAGGGGGCCAATGTCGCAGAATAGTCTTTGTAAAAACGAACTGGTATTCCATCCGGACCAGCAGACTTTTTCGTATTTAGCTCTCTCAGCTGCTTCTCTACACCGGAAATACCTATTGCTATGTCCCCCATTTCGGAATTAGTACGTTGATCAAATGATGGTATATTTGTGCGGTCCTCCTGCGTGAAAGATTTCTTAAAGGTTAAATTTAGAACTTCAGCTTTCCGTTTGCTTTCTTCTATTACTGCCCCGGAATGATCAACTAGTGACTGGACAGTGGGCTTTGACCCGCTTATCGATTTTACATAGGACCAGAATTTTTTCGGGTTCTCGGAAAGATCTTTTGCTAAGGTATGGCTGTGATAATTATTGTATGCTTCACGCATCGATCTTTTTATAGACGCACGAATCTCTACTAACTTTTGCCTGTCACCATTTGCGTGTTCTTTTTTGAATCGAGAATGCAACAGCCTTTGCTTTCTCAGCAGCTTTCTAACATTATTATTATACCACGGTGGATCTTTTCCATCCTTAATCGTCTTTACTGGCACATATTTCTCTAACTCTTCATTAACAATGCATTTAAATTTAGTCCACAATTCCTCTACATCCTTAGTCCCAGAATTAAACGATGCCCATTCATTTTCTAAGTGCGATCGTAACATTTGCTTGTCGGCTTTTCCCAACAAAAACACGCTCCTAGCCTTCTTGACTGGTTTATGAACTTTGGTCACCATCGACGCTATGACGATGTCATGATCACTAATTCCTGTCTCTACACAGACATCGTTAATAAGGTCAGGCCTGTTTGTGGCTATAAGGTCTAGAATATTTCCATTGCGCGTGGGTTGCCGGTTTAACTGCTCAAGACAGTTTTCGGAGAATGTGTCCAAAAGTAGCTCGCAAGACTGCTTGTCTGTACCGCCTGAAATGTAACTAGCGAGGTCCCAATCTATACTCTTAAGGTTGAAGTCACCTCCGACTAATATTGCATGGCCCGGATACCTGTGCACTACCTGGTGTAGACTGTCCTTGAATGATTCTAAAACTGCTACAGCAGCACTGGGGGGCCGGTAAAAACACCCAACTATTAACTTTACTTCTTTTAGACCTGTTATGCGTGCCCAGATAACTTCACAGTTACTTTCAACCTCGATCTCAGTAGAAACAATATCTTTGTCCACAGCGATGAACACTCCTCCTCCAGTTGTATCAGATCTATCTTTCCGATATACATTCCACGCTTCGCTAAATATTTCTGAACTTGCCACATCATCAGTTAGCCAGCTTTCGGTGCCTAAAACTATCTGAGCGCAATAACTTCCATGCAGCGCTGCAAATTCGGGAACTTTGTTTCTAATACTTTGTAAGTTCGCGGCTAATATTTTTATGTTCGAATTTTGATTCCGAACGTGGCCTGAATTCGCTGTTTGAATGCTGACAGTCGAGTGCTCATCAGAGTTAGCGCCTAGCCTAAAAAACCCCCATGTGCACTCCACAAGTACTCTGCTACCCGAGTAGCCGCTTCCTTAGTGTAGTGCACCCCTGATCTATCTAGGGGCACCCTACAATTCCCCACCCGATAACGCAGATCCAGAAATCTGCAGCCATGACTGTCACAGAGTCGGCGAAGCCTCTGGTTCAGACCCTCCACTCGGCTCCAAACCAAAGGACCCCGATCAACCCTGGGAACAATGCTGCAAATCGACAGCTCTGCTTGCACCCCGCGTGCGAAGGCAGCAGCCTTCACCAATTCCGCCAGCCGCTCGTAGGACCTGAGGATGTCCTCAGAACCCAAGCGACAAGCGTCATTGGTGCCGACGTGAGCTACGACTTGCAGTCGACTGCACCCCGCACCCTCGATAGCCGCCGGCAAGGCCGCCTCCACATCTCGGATGAGGCCCCCCGGCAAACACACCGAGTGCACGTTGGAATTCCTTCCAGATCTGGACGCTATCTGCCTAAGGGGCTCCATCACGCGCCTGACATTGGAGCTCCCAATAACTAATAATCCCCTCCCCCCGTGCACCTGCTCGGACCCTGCTGAAGGAGTGGCCACACTTTCACTCACAGGACGAACGGGCGCGGACGGACGTCCAGCCTCCACATTGGCCTTCCGCCTCGAGCGACGCGAACGCCGTACAACCCGCCACTCCCCTTGCGGAGAAGGCGGCTCGACGACGTCCGGTACACCTGAAGGTGCCTCGGTAGCAGGGACAGAGAGCGTATCGCGAGACACCTGAGGTGTCCCACTCGACGAACCAGACTCCCCACCATCGCTGCACCCCGAGACAGCAGCCTGAAGACGGCTGACCGTAGCCAACAGCACGCTCAGCTGTTCGCGAACCGCGGCCAACTCCTCCTGCGTCCGCACACAGCAGGCACACATCCTATCCATCCTATCGATACAATTAACAGCAATTAACAACTTTAAAGAAGCCTAGTACTCTAATGAAGGCGGCTGGCTGCTGACTTAACTGTGGTCAGTGGTAACTACACTGTCGAATCAACAAAACTGAGTCCGGCAGCTGGCACTGGACTGACTGATAACGAGCTTAATAACGGTCTCTGACTTGTTTTGAAATACACCGGTCAAAGACGAAGACTAAACAACGGTATTTATCAAATTCGAGAGAATAAACAATTAAAACAGTAGTACAAACGAAATCTGCAAGTACGCGGGAATAAACCTCTTAAAACAATACTACCGAAAATGAACTAGACTGGCAAATTAAATTTGACACAAATTAAATTCAGATACTTAGCGCTGTTTACGATGTGGCACTGGTGACAGCTGGCACTGGACTGACTGATAACGAGCTTAGTAACGGTCTCTGACTTGTTTTGAAATACACCGGTCAAAGACGAAGACTAAACACAACGGTATTTATCAAATTCGATAGAATAAACAATTAAAACAGTAGTACAAACGAAATCTGCAAGTACGCGGGAATAAACCTCTTAAAACAGTACTACCGAAAATGAACTAGACTGGCAAATTAAATTTGACACAAATTAAATTCAGATACTTAGCGCTGTAACGATGCGGCACTGGTGACAGCTGGCACTGGACTGACTGATAACGAGCTTAGTAACGGTCTCTGACTTGTTTTGAAATACACCGGTCAAAGACGAAGACTAAACACAACGGTATTTATCAAATTCGATAGAATAAACAATTAAAACAGTAGTACAAACGAAATCTGCAAGTACGCGGGAATAAACCTCTTAAAACAGTACTACCGAAAATGAACTAGACTGGCAAATTAAATTTGACACAAATTAAATTCAGATACTTAGCGCTGTAACGATGTGGCACTGGTGACAGCTGGCACTGGACTCAATTGATTTTGTATTTATAATCCTGTACTCACCTGACCAGAAGTCCTGCTCATCCTGCCACCGAACTTCACTAATCCCCACTATATCTAACTTCAACCTATCCATTTCCCTTTTTAAATTTTCTAATTTTCCTACTCGATTAAGGGATCTAACATTCCACGCTCCGACCCGTAGAATGCAAGTATTGTCTTTCTTGATGATCACATCCTCCTGAGTAGTCCCCGCCCGGATATCCGAATAGGGGACTATTTTATCTCCGGAATATTTTACCCGAGAGGATGCCATCATCATATGTTCATACAGTAGAGCTGCATGTCCTCGGGATAATTAACGGTTGTAGTTTCCCCTTGCTTTCAGCCGTTCGCAGTAGCTGTGTGGCAAAGCCACATTAGCTGATGTTACAAGGCCAGCTCAGTCAATCATCCAGACTGTTGCCCCTGTAACTACTGAAAAGGCTGCTGCCCCTCTTCAGGAACCACACGTTTGTCTGGCCTCTCCACAGATACCCCTCCGCTGTGGTTGCACCTACGGTACGGCTATCTGTATCGTTGAGGCACGCAAGCCACCCCACCTCGGCAATGTCTGTGGTTCATGGGAGTGGATAGGGCGAATATGTAAAATAAATGTAGTTGCAATAAGTGTAGAAACATAAAATCACATGAACAAATGTCATTACTTGCTATTACTTACTTACATTGTTTGTCTAATTTTATGTTGCTACATGAGGGACATGTGAATTACATTGAGCAATTTTTCGTTGTAATCAATGGCATTAGACCAAAACCGGTGGTAAATAAACAGTACAATTTAATGCCATGATTTTACTGAAAAAAAAAAATAAAAAATAAATAAAAACATTTAGTGGTAGTGTGGGTGATTCGAAGGTCACTTTTGCATATTTTTCTTGAATAGTTGGAAAACCTTATTTCGATGAGATGAAAGGTTTTGATACCAAACTAGAACATGTCATTAGCAATTAGACAGCTCTAAGCTACCACAACCGCCAGTACCCATCCGGTATCAATACCAATCTGACATCTGAGAACGTGAAACGCCAAACTAAAAAATCGCATTGCTTGTATTTAAACCGGCCCAAATTCGCCAAAATACCTCTTTTCGTGATGGCTCGCGTTAGAAATAAGTACTCTGATAACCATCAGAAATGACCTGAAATGTAAGTGTATATTTTTTCCTATTTTCACTTACTAAAATATTGAAATAATTTAGTTTACATCATACGGAAACGTATGTTTCATACTTATTTGCACATCAGAGTTAATATTTTTAAAACGTATTATGAAAATATTTTCATTAATATACTTAAGATCGCTTTAGCATAACTTTCAAGAAATATCTAATCTGAGATATACATTAGTGGAAAAGTACTCGTGAGAAAATTTTATAAGTACATATACCGTACAATTAATTTAAACAGAGCACACCACCACTTGTAAGTGTGACCGGCTTCTTACTAGACGCGACATATTTTGACTATTCTGTGCGGTTCTTGCAAAAGTTTGTAAATTTATCGTGTGCTCGCGTGTACATTTGTTTCAGATTCGCATAAAGTATCTGGTTAGCGTATTCTTTCGCCGTGTGAATCGCGACAGTCGTCTGTTTTGTTTTCTTTGGATTAGTACAACCTCTAGTCGTCTTCATTTACCGTAGTTACCCTCTGTCGAGTCTACATAGCTTCTTTCTAGTGGATAGTTTTTCTGGATATTGTAGTCATGAATAGGGACTGTGGCTGCTGTGTGCGGATGCAGACAGAGCTGGTGACACTTTCCTCCCAGCTTCAGGCTGTGTTAACCTCGGGTGCACAGCCTGAGGCTGTGGTCTAGGGGCGTCGTCGTCGTCTTCGTTGTTGGTCGGTCGTGGAAAGCGAACGGATGCCCGGCGTGTCCACCGATCGGCCTGCGGCAGCGCCATATCCTGTTACTGCTCTCAATCACCCTGTTTACATGGGCTCCCAAAATCTGTTTTCGTAGACCGATTTCCCAAATCCGGTTTTGTTAGTCATGTAAACACTTCAAAATCGATTCTGGAAATCCATTTCTGTAAAGCGGTTTTCCAATTCCACAATCGATTTTCGTGCCCATGTAAACGCAACCGTTTTTGAATCGTTCTTGGCTTGTCAGATTGTGTTTTCTTGTTAAGAATGTTCGGCACACATGGACAGAGTGATTTTTCTACAGTGAAGTAAAAGTATAAATATTAGATTGAGCATGAATCTGTGTATTTAATTAAAGAAAAATAGCGACTGTGCTGATAACATCAGGAACAGAAACAGCTTTTTTTCAGCCGCCATATTAAGTGGGCTAGGAAATCCGATTTAGGCTGTGACATGTAAACACGCCAGCGAAAAACGGTTTACGAAAATCGGTTTTCGTATTCCGGAAGATGGGTTGCATATAAACGTAGTGTGAGGCAGACACCCCACCCATGGCTGTGTGGTAGGTCGCTCCAGTGCGTGGCAAGCGGCGTAAGACATTCCGGGGGACCGATCGTGAGGCCTCCCTGGTTCGTCTTGCGAACAGGTTTGAGGCGCTATCTGTTCAGGACAATGTTCCAGAGTCGGATGGTGTCCCTCATCCTGAAGTCACCACGCAGCGTGCAAGATACGGGCTTTCACAGAGGGTGGATTTGCTCATAGTTGGGAGTTTCAATGTTAGGGGGTAATGGAATCACTTAGAGAGATGGCTACCATAGAGGGGTTGAAAGCCAATGTGCACTCTGTGTGCATACTAGGAGGTCATTCCAGATGTGGAATGGATCCTTCCAGATGCAATGAAGGGTATGGGGTGCAGCCAACTGCAGGTGGCGGTTCACATCAGTACCAATGATGAGTGGCGCTTTGGATCTAAAGAGATTCTCTCAGGTTTTGAGCAGCTATCCGAAGTGGTAAAGACTGTCAGTGTTGTTTGCAATATGAAGGCAGAACTCACGATCTGCAGCATAGTTGACAGGACCGACTTTGGACCTCTGGTACAGAGCCGATTAGAGGGTCTGAATCTGAGACTCAGACGGTTCTGAAACCTTGTGGGCTGCAGATTCCTCGACTTAACGCCATTGTGTGGTGGGGATCTGGGTTCTACTGAAAAGGTCAGGAGTCCACTACACGCAGGAAGCGGCTACATGGGGAGTGGAAGCTGTATGGCGTGGACTGTGCGGTATTTTTAGGTTAGAGGGCTTCGGGAACACACAGAAAGGGTATCAGTCTCAAAGGGTTCAGGACAAAGATAGGACAAATACACATCTAAAAACCATTGGTCTAACAGCTGTAAATTGCCGTAGCTGTGTGGATAAAGTACCAGAGCTCCGGGCAGTAATAGATCGTACTGAATCTCAAATCATTACAGGTACCGAAAACTGCTAAATTCAGCTGAAATTTTTACAAAGGGGAAAATGGTAGCGAAACTGAAGTAGATTGCTCCTGTGAGTTGATATGGGTAGAGGTTATATGTGACAGCCAAAAAATAATATATGGTGTTTTTTATCGACCCCTGCCTCAGACTATTTGATTGCAGAAATTTTCAAAGAAAGCTTGGACCAAATTTCGAAAACTTGCCCAAGGCATGCAATTTTAATTGGCGGCGAATTTAATTTACCCTCGATATGTTGGCAAAAATACATATACAAAACGGGAGGCAAGCATAAAACATGGTCCAAAATTGTACTGAACGCATTCTCCGAAAATTATCTCGAGCAGTTAGTTCATGAACCCACTAGAATAGTAAATGGTTGTGAGGACAAACTTGACCTTTTAGCAACAAATACTCTGGAGCTAATAGAGAGCATCAAAACAGATATAGGGATTAGTGAACACAGAGTTGTCGTAGCGAGACAATATTGGACTTTCCAAATCCACCAAAATTAAAAAAAAATATTGATTCTAGAAAGCAGATAAGAATTCGAGAATTTGCAGTCTTTCAAAACTAACAATGTGAGTGTGGATCAGATGTGGCTTACATTCAAAGAAATAATATCGACAACCATTGACAGATTCATACCAAATAAATTAAAAGATAAAGGGAGCTGACCTACCGTGGTGCACAAAACAGATTAGATCGCTGTTACAAAAGCAAAGAAAAAAGCATGCCAAATTTAAACGCGCACAAAATCTCCAAGACTGGCAATCTTTTACAGAAACTAGAAACTCAGCTCGAACTTCAATGCGAGAAGCTTACAATAGTTTCCACAACGGAATCCTGTCACGTAATTTGGTAGAGAATCCTAAGAAATTCTGATCGTATGTAAAGTATACTAGCGGCAAAACGCAATAAGTACCTTATTACACAATAGAAATGGTGATGATATTCTGCTACAGAAGAATTGCTTGACACAGCTTTCCGAAATTACTTCACTAGAGAAGACGAAGCAAATACTCCAGAATTACTATCAATAACAGCTGCCAGCATGCGTAATTTAGAAATAGATACCCATGGAGCACTTTAATCACTTAACAAAAGTAAGTCTCTCAGTCCCGACTGTATACCAATTAGGTTCCTTTCAGTGTATACTGATGCAATACCCCACACCTCTGATATACATCCGCTCGCTCAGCGAACGTTTCGTACCCAAAGACTGCAAAGTTACACAGGTCACCCCAGTGTTCATGAAAGGCGATAGGAGTGTGCCTCAAAATTTCAGGCCTATGTCATTGATGTCGGTTTGCAGCAGGATTTTAGAACACGTACTTCCCTCAAATAATATGAACTACCCCGTAGAGAACGACCTATTGACCCATAATCAACACGGATTCAGAAAGTATCAATCTTGTGAAACACAACTAGGTCTTTACTCATATGATGAGTGCTACCGACGAGGGATGTCAAATAGATTCCGTATTTCTAGATTTTCGGAAGGCTTTTGACACTGTACCTCACAAGCTTCTTCTAATCAAATTGCGTGTTATGGAATATCGCCATAGTTTTGCGATTGGATTCGAGATTTCCTGTCAGAATGGACACAGTACGTTGTAATCATCAAATAGAACAGGAGTGACATTTCCGTTCCACAGGGAAGTGTTGTAGGAGTAGTATAGCAAAGCCGGTACCAGCCAGGGGAAGTCCCCCCACCCCTCCAGCCCCGGCAGTTCCCGACTTGCTGGCCGCCGTGCACGTGGCTGACGTCGGCCTGTTACTTATGGAACGATCGCCCCCTTGTTGATTTTATTAAAGTTGCATATCAAATTAATTGTGAAAACAGCAAATTAAAGGCAGCCGCCACCGCCCGCCACAGACCTCACTTGGTAGAGAAATTGCCGTCCCTGAGACGCACATCATGCGACCCGGCCCGGGACTCGAACACGAGCCCACTAACATTTTTTTTTTCTTTTTTTTACAAAAGTTATTACTTATCGACGTACAGGTTGTATTACTCTGTCCTAAGCCAACATTGTAAAATTGAGCCAATTATTTTATTTTATTCCAAGTTGCATATCAAATTTGTGACAACCTCTGTTTTTACAGTAACAATATCCGAAGGTACAGTTTGTTTTTTCTCGGAAAAATAGTCAACAGCAGGTACCATGATGTTCACAAGTAATGTTTAACAACAATTGTTTATAAACAAATACCAGTAAAGTCAAGTAAATTGTATGTGCATTAAATTGCACGTGTTTGGCGATAGATCGATTGGGAGGACGGAAACGTGATGAGGGGCTCAGGTAGCGACGTTGAATGAAGAGTCCTTGGTTCTAAACATTCTCAGAATTGACCATCACCTAATTTTCCTAATTTTCAGCACTAATTGAAATTCCATTGAAATGCAATTGAATGGTCGATAACAAAACCTACATACATATTAAATAATTACTTAAAAACAATTCTAACCAGAGTGTAACATTTGGGACAACCAAAACAAAAACAAAAAACCAAAAAATCCCTTCCTTGTTTGGAAGTTGTTTGCTACCTTAGGTATCTATGCAAAAGACTGTATACTACATCTTGATTAGGTATTATTATAAAATTACAATTCGTATGGTTTGCAAAATTTACAAGTGAGGCACAGTAAAGAACTTCATCTGGCACAGGTAGGTGACAATACCACCAAGCACGCTCTTCCTTTAGACAAAAGAAAAAAGAACAGAGCAAGTTAGATAATAAATGGATGTAACGGTAACGACCGCCGCAACTCAGAAAACGAACTTCTACACCCATCTTAACACTCTATGGATTTCCAGATGTGTAAAACAACAGCAGCAGCAGCAGAGGACATATTGTTTATTTAAAAAATTCGAATTTACTGACGGAAATAGCGAAAATCGACAAGGACATTTGATGATTGAAACACGTCTGCGTTAGAAACTATAGATTTCGAACGCTGCAGCTTACACACAGTATTTTACCACCCATCCGTAACAGGCGACGAGAGCACAATCTGTCAGTCAATCTCCGTTATACTTGTAGCATGCCAGTGTGACCAATCTATCAGGAACGCGTCTAAATATAGATCTGCAAGCGCTGTTAAGTCTTCCTCGACTCAGACAGAAAGACATAGAACGAATCAACACACATCCTCCTCTTCTAGACCACACTTCCTGGTAATTTCTACATGGAATTTAAAATTTACCTGTATTTTTGCAAATGAGCAGTCCGTTCTTTCTTTGTAGTTAAACTAAACGAAACCCTATTGCACAACGATATTTCCTTAGATCGATGTATAGGTGTTTTTTAAACTGACAGTTTTCGAACGCCATGTCTTCCTGTAATCCACCTCTTTTATGGTTTTAATATCCAGTTCTGCACCTTCAGACATTTTTTAGACGAGAGAATTTGGGTAATTTAATTTTTCCTCTTATTTCCTTTATAACGTGAATGCTAAAGCAGTACGCATCATCTTACATATAACCATCTTGCTGGAACTAAACGTCGCAAAGGGAATCTCTCTCTAACGACCAAACTCTGTTACAATATAAGACACTGCAAACGATTCTTTTCGAAATCCTCCAAGTCTTTACAACATTTAAATGATGCTGGTCAAACTTGCAAATACTCCAGTAGACGATTAAAATTATTCTTTCTCTACATTTTTACAAAACTAAACCCTATTGTACAAAGATATCTCCTTGGAGATTCACAAGAGAGAGAATTAAAAAATACATGAAATAATTTAAGATCATCAGTTTACCAATTTAAGACTGTCTACACGATTTTTTCTCGAAATCACTGACCTAACAACATCCTTCTTCATAATGATAGTCGTCAACACAGCAACCAAGGAACCGCAAGCTGATGAGTCACTACGCACACTTCTCCCCCTAACCGAAAGGACATAATAGTAATACTTTGCCTGTCCGGTAGCTTGGATCCAACACACAACAGATTTTCATTTGTATAGAGCAAGATCGACCAGCCCTTTACCCAAACTATAGACGGAGAGACAAAAATTCATACTCCAAACACAAATCGAGCTCCTTTTCTGTGTTAACTAAGATTTCTTTTTTCATTCCACTAAACCGAACTCGGATTTTTAAATCGAGAATTACAAATTGCTTTTCTACCGCAAACAAAGATGTCTACTCTATAAACTAGGATGCTAACCTGCACACAAAACCTGATCGTTAAAAGAAAAACACCATCACCGAAAAACACCAAAAAACCTCACATATTTTGAAGTCCTACGTCAAAGTACAGACGATGATAGATGTTCCATCCTATTAATAATAGTAAACCCTCTAGAGTCCAAAACACTCACCAACAAGACCGTCTGTGCTATCATCTCCTCTTTGAATAGTATTACACGAACAAAAACGTTGAAATCAACAACTTAATGACGAACATAGTGCACCTTGGACCCAACAAAAAGAACACACCGTGCGAGAAGAGCATCAGCTCATCGACAGATAAACAGGCATCGAACTTGTGTCTACACTTTTTTGGTTACACTACAACTGCGTACGTGCAACGTAATGATCGCAAACACTTCTATCGCACCCCCAACGAGAGACTCTTTCGACTCGTCATCACAATGCAGGAAAACGCGACAGGACTCTAACAGATACGTATACTCGAAAAGCATATTTCTACACGTTTTTCTGATTACCGTGCAAGCGCAATGTGCAATCAACTAACCCTTAAGTACACTACATAGACTGTAAACGTCCTATCGGATAGATGAGTTCCCTAGATTAACGTACACACCAGTCAATTTTCAGTGTTCTTATTAACCCAGTAAACAATTTGCAAAACACGATTAAACACAACACAATTGTTCTCTAAGGAATTGATAGCTGAGACCGCAAGGATAGGATTGACACACTGTAAAGCGATGCACTTTGTAAATATTGGCTATCCTCGTTTAAAACACTTAACCCTTTCAGTCCCACATTATGAAATCAGCTTTGGAAAAATTAAAATTCAGTTGTTTTGTGTATAAATACAGTGCAGTAAAGATCAAAATATATGTTTTAAAATTGTTGTTGAATTAATGATTTTTATGTCATGTATTTGATGCACAACACAGACGTTTGTATCGAGGTATTTTATTACTTGGACGTTATTTTGTTGATAGTTAACACTGACAGATCAATAATGCTAGCATAATCTTCGTCACAGCACCAAAGACAAGATAATTCACTGTTGGAATAAAATAAAAGGAACCACACTCACGCTCACACTCTCAGCCACGTACAGACGGCAAAGCAACACAACCTCCAAGATGGACAGCTTAATGCCTCACAAGGAGCTACACGTCTCACCAAGCGGCGAAATGTACTAGAAGCATGTTGTTCATCAACAAAAATGTAACTTTAAGGATTGCTGGACAAAATACGGTATAAATCAACTTTTGATGCGTTCTTGTCCAGGAACAACACTGGGAATGAAAGGGTTAAACAGTATTGTAGAGAGTCAAAACAAAGATCTATTCCGTAACTGCATATAGTAGCTGCCCGCCTAGTATTGCCATGTTCTCGACCAAACGAAGAAGTAAAGGTCTCCTACAAATGGCTGTCTGGACACTTTATAAAATCGATAAGGTGATTACCGGTAATTTTATTGACGCCAGAACTCGTGATTTGATAAATAAATTGGTTACATATTTTTACTCAGCAATTCGATGTCAACCACGATAAACAGTCGATTCCAACTGCCTTATTATAGTCCACAATCACGGTACTGCTTCCCGTACAGCTTCCTTCCAGGTGGAAGTCATGGGTGGATACTAGGTACTCGCACATGTCCAGTCTCTTAAAAATCCCTGCGAAATGTTGTGGGATGCCCAAATACAGGAGAGAGAAGTAACCTACATGAAGCTGTTGTATAAATGGGAGCTTCTCCGCCGGCCGCGGTAGTCTAGGGGACTGCGGCGCGCAAGTCACGGTCTGCACGGCCATTACGGTCGGGGGTTCCAATCCCCCTTCGGGCATGGATATTTGTGCCGTTCTTAGTATTAGCTAGTTCATAAGTAGTTTGTAAGTTTAGGGACTGATGACCCCGTAGTTAAGTCCCATAAGGTTTACAAACATTTGAACATTTGATTTGGAGCTCCTCCATTACAACATCTAGTTCAACTTCGGCTAGCTCCACTTCATAAGGTATAGCCACAGGATTTGTATATTTCCTCGAGATGTTCTCCAGTGCCTTCTTGTCAGTTTCGCTCCGGTATTCCACGTGCTGTCACAACGCTGCCACCAGGAAGGAGAAATGGTAACTTCGCCTTATGTCCATGGCTTCCAAAGAACAACTTGTCGAATTTACTCCACAGGTATATGTTATAAGATCAGCAATAATTTACCACAAGAAACATATATGCAACATAAATGGCACCATTCGTAAAGTAAATACAGCTAACACGTGATCAAACAGGCAATGCTTCGACGAAATATTACATATTGTACACAGTGCAAAGTTTTTTTTTCAACCACATGAACATAATCCTAAACAGCAACCATTTCCAACCCAGCGACTGAACTACAACTGCAATCAACACTAACTTACAACAAAAGGATCTCGCTATTCCAGCTCTTTTTTACTAAAGTTCTGAACCTACTAGCATGTGACAAACTCGGTATCTCTGCATTGTTGGTGGATCCCTCCCAAACATCTAACCGATTGATACTGCATTTTTTTGCACTGCATACTACACCAGACAGTATTTCTGAAACGTTTTCTATCAGTCGCTAGACCACATACCTTGTGCGTTTAACAATCACTTGTGCATCCCCTTCTAACAAATCAATACTCTCGATAAAGAGCTGTAACACAGCCAATTACACCGTAAAATGATTGAGACACACACAATAGCTGACAAGGATTGATTCAGATCAACACCAAGCTCTTTTCCTACATCCATCTAATTCTTACAACAAACAACGCATAATAGTTTACACTACCTCGAACCAATACAACACCCGAAAAATTTTATCAAATGTCAAGAGTAATCCTTTAGAGACTAAACATATGATTAAACGCTCCTCCCAACGAAGTAACTATCCAGCTTTAAATCGCCTAACTATAGGGTTTATTGAAATCGATGCTTCTCGACCGAAGAACAATAATTCACCACAACAAGCTCCTCTGCTGTGCTGCCCAGAGGCGTCCATTCGTAAAGTAAACAGCACTAAAAGAAGAGATAAGTTCACCACAATCCTAACACACAATCATGCCACTAAATCTCAATATGCAGTCAACAAATGTAGAACACCTCTTTGTTACAACTAATCGTACAACTAACCAGTTCGAAATCGGTATTTCACACAGGCCAGGATACATCGTCTGCATCAGATTACGAATATACAAGAGCTAATTTTACGAAGATAGAATTACATTGTTTCAATCAACAGACATGAAAATAAAAACGATCGAAGTGTCACAGCTATACCATCGATTTTAATGCACCATCAACCCAATAAAGACCATCTCTAACTAGCCTCTAAAGGTCATAGCGAGACAACCGCGCACAATCGTATTACCTACAAATACTGACACACATCACACACACACACACGAAGGGAGAGAGAGAGAGAGAGAGAGAGAGAGAGAGTGTCGTGTGACACCGTATCCATTACAGAAACTAAACATAGTTTTTAGAAAATCGATAAGAAGATGAATGAAATTTCTACAAGATGAACCTATGCACAATGAGCCAAATTCCATTCCGTACACCAGTGTACCGCACAACATCGAGTTAAACGAACGCTCGCTTATCTGTAGACTAGAACAGCACAGAAGTACATTTCCGATAGCTGACCAACAGATACTCAACCGATCGAAGTAATGCTCTTCTGACACGTAACCTGCCTTCCGGTATTTTCTGCTATAGCCATAGACCTGTAAAACCGAAAGGTTCTGCACGAAAAGCTATAAGTCCGTACAACAAATATCAGTTGCAAACTTATTACATATTTTAGCTAATCACTGCGACGTTTGAGTGCTCCTCATTACATTTGTTCTTCCTACAGAACTTATGATATACAGCAAACACATCGTAATGTTGGTCAATATAAATCGCAGAAGAGTAAAAGGTTCTTTCCACAGAGGAAAGAAAAGTAAGATTCTTATACCTTGCTTTCACATCTCGAAAAACATACTGCGGTACAACAGCTTACAACATATTAGATCCAACTGTAACCATTTTTAGGACAAAGTGACCCAGAGATCGGTGATTTTCACATCAAAACCATAGGATTACAACACAGCAGACTCACATCTAACCCTTTTTTTAGGACAAAACGAGCCACACATAGTAAGACACACAAATGTTACTCGAAACATGCTTTTTGCGTGATCATTCTATACGAAGAACCATTTAAAATCAAAACCAGAACTTTATTGTACGACTTTTATGACCCAAACCACTTCTTTTTGTACACCTTAACAACCCCATTGCCCTGAAAATCCTGACACATCCTACACAATTTCCAAATCTTTATGACAATTAAATGACAAGCTCGAACTTGCAACCACAGGTGAATACCTTGCAGTTGAAGTAGCCAACACACTGAATGCTTAGCTATTTACAATAGATTGCAATACAATGATGCGAGATGTAGAGTAGGATTCGGCAGACGTCAAAATGCAGCTGAACACTAATCAAATACTGGCAGATGCGTACGTGTTCCACCATTCCTCTCACACAACAGAACCAGCGCCATTCGTCTTGTGTTCTCCAGCAAACAAGGAGTAACGTTTTTATGTATAATTTATACTCACGAAAGGTAAAGTTTAGATCAGCGTACCATCTAGGTTGTTTACATGTCACCACATGTACAGAGCTACAATAACTTAAAAAACACAACAGAGCAATTTCTATCTCTTTTTAGGGTAAGTAGACCCACAGATAAAAGAAATACACTTCACAACCTTCGAATATTTTTATATATGAAGACAGCGGAATGTTCGTCGAATTATGCATTTGTGTGATATTGTAGGCCAAGAACCATTTAAATCCAGACACATCGCGAAGTTGTGCGACTCTTGTGATTAACCACGTTCTTATGTTTAAGAGGAAATCGCATTGATGTTCAGTTTGTTGAAAATTCCTGCGAAATGTCGCGGAATTCCCAAATACAGGAGATAGAAGTCACCTACAGGAAGCTGTTGTAGTATAGTGGGAGCTCCTCCATTACAACATCTAGTTTAACATCGGCTAGCCCCACTTTATAAGGTTTAGCCACAGGATTTGCATATTTCTTCGAAATATTCTCCTGTGGTTCCTTGCCGAGTTTCTCCAGTATCCCTCACGATCTCACAACGCTGCCACCAGGTAGGAGAAATGGTAACTTCGCCCTATCTCCATGGCTTGCAATGAAGAACTTGTCAAATT
This sequence comes from Locusta migratoria, assembly GCA_026315105.1. Taxonomy (NCBI): domain Eukaryota; kingdom Metazoa; phylum Arthropoda; class Insecta; order Orthoptera; family Acrididae; genus Locusta; species Locusta migratoria. The sequence goes on along the minus strand of CM048755.1, from coordinate 24,686,742 downwards.
TACTACGCAGGTATAAGTTAAAAGAGCAGCAATAATTTACCATCGCAAATATCTACGCTACAAAAATGGCACCATTTGTGAAGTGAACACCACTAACACATGATCAAACATGCAATGCTTTGTAACGTATAGAGTGCAAAGTTTTTTTTTTTACAAGTACATGAACATAATCCTAAATCGACTTCTTTAGAGCTCTATCGCAACACATCATCAACAACGGGAAACAGACACTGCATCGCATATTTAGAGTACTTCAAACACTTTTTACTTAAATTCTCTCACATCTAGCCTGCAGGAATCTCTGTAAACGCTTGTAAAACAACCATTTCCAGGATTACACCTGCAGTCAACACTAACATACAGCAGACGGATGTAGGCATTCCAGCTCTTTAGTTCCAAACCAACTAGCATGCGACAATCTATGCATACATATAGAATATATGTATATAGAATATAGAAGCCTCTAGTTAGGGTCAAGTACTACACTACCACGGAATCGAACCACTCATCGACAACGTTTTCCAGATAGAAGTCGATGTAGACGTTAACAATCGCAAAACGTACCTCTGAGTACCCGATAAAAACACAAAATGGAGAGACAGAATACTGTCATCGTTATTCAACTCTTATTACATACATCGTATACATCACTCCCACCTTACCGAATATATATGTAGTAACAATAGTCTACAGTGTTATTAACCATCCAGACTAATTTAGCTTAACCTTGTGGAATACATACTGTATCGTATTTTAGGTAATCATATCATCGACTACAGATGCATCAGAACACATCGATAACACGACAGGAGAAGTAGAAGGTATCTTATGACGCCAACACTCAACTCGGAAGTCATTTAAATGCACCAACGAGGGTAAAAGGTCTGTCAACAGAAGAAAATTCCTAGATTGCTTATATTCACAACCAACAGCACGAAAAATTGTGCAGAGGTATGAAAAACGTGAAATGTAACAGACTAACCTCTATCACTTTTTAGGATAAATCAAGCTACTGAGCCCAAAAATTCACACCACAACCAACGGATCCTTTCCTACTATGACTCCGGCTTGTTCTTGAAATTATGCTTTTGAGTGATATTTCTAGGTGAAAGACCAAATAACTCCCATATGGGCGAGAGGTACAACGCATCCTTCGGTTCTAGATATATTCTTCGGGATGTGTGGTATAGAGACAGATGTATCACATGGAAGAGTACAGCACCGTACCATTCAATCTAAATAACTAACAGTCATATTATCGCGTTGCAATGGAACCAGGCTTGACTTCGAAGGCAACTAAACACAGCACTTATACTGAAAGCACGTTTATTACGAACTCAACATACACGCAGTACTGCTATTTATACACAGACAGAATTTACCAGAAATTAGAAAAACAGTTAACATAAGAAACAAGTAGAATTTACAAGTGAACATAAGAAAGATGTAGAACCTTCTGGAATTGTAAATTACAAAGAAATAAATTTTTGCCGGTGGGCGGGATTGAACCGGCGACCTTCTGCACAGCAGTCCGTGACGCTATCCCCTGCGCCACGCCGGCAGTTGGTGTTAGTAGTCTCTCACGGCATTGCTCCCTCTCCTGGAGAAACAGCGACCCGCTGTTATGATCCCTGTGAGCCAGCTGCGATGTCCTGGATCTTGACCGTGTCGTGGGTCCTCTGTATGACAGTTCAAGAGTATCCTTCCCTTCTCCGCGATTATCGACGACAGACGTTCCTGTCGTGGCTTCATCAGGAACATTACCGTCCTTAAAGTTCTTGAACAAGAAGCCATTGTCGTCTACCTGCTCTTCAGGATCGTAGTAAGGCTTCATGCGCAGGACGTGAACAATGTCTCTTCGTTTTTGACGTTTCGACGACGGCTCATAATCCTCAACTTTGTATGTGACGTCTGACAGGCGGCGTATGACACGATACGGACCAAAGTATCGCTTCAATAACTTTTCTGACAGTCCAACCTTCCGTACAGGGGTAAAAATCCATACCAGATCTCCTGGGCTGTACACAACAGGTCGGTGCATGTCGTTATACCGCTGACGGTCCTTCTCCTGGGCGTCCAGTGTCCGTATGCGAGCCAGCTGTCTTGCTTCTTCGACCCTGGTGATGAGCTGTTTAACATAGTCATCCTGAGTGTCGTCCGGTTGGAACGGAAACAGTGTATCCACTGTCGTCTCAGCTTCACGGCCATGGAGCAGGAAAAACGGAGTGAAGCCTGTGGTGTCTTGTCTTGCGGTATTGTAAGCAAATGTCACGACTGGCAAAATTGTATCCCAATCCTTCTGCTCAACATCGACGTACATCGACAGCATGTCGGCTAACGTTTTGTTAAAACGTTCCGTAAGACCATTTGTCTGAGGATGGTATGCAGTTGTCATTCTGTGGACAATGTTGCACCGTGACATTACCTCTGATACTAGTTTTGACTGGAATACTTGTCCACGATCAGATATCATGACACGTGGTGCTCCATGCTTCAAAATAATGTCTTCTACAACGAATTTTGCGATCTCTGGAGCTTCTGCAGTCGCCACAGGTTTGGTGACAGCGTAGCGTGTGAGGTAGTCAGTGCAGACTATTATCCAACGGTTACCGGTTGTCGACTTCGGGAACCTCCCTAAAAGATCGATCCCAACTCGGTGGAATGGAGCTGCTGCCGGCGGAATCGGTACGAGATGTCCTGGAGGTAACTGCGGCACATGCTTCCGTCGCTGGCACTCTTTACAGTGACTCACATAGTGCTTGACAGATCGGTAGAGACCTTTCCAGTAATACCTGCGTCTGATTCTGTCTAGGGTCTTCACGAATCCCAGATGACCGGATACTGGAGCATCAAATGTTTGTAGAACTTATGGGACTTAACTACGGGGTTATCAGTCCCTAAGCTTACAAACTACTTGTGAACTAGCTAAGACTAAGGACGACACAAATATCCATGCCCGAGGGGGGATTCGAACCCCCGACCGTAATGGCCGTGCAGACCGTAACTGGAGCGCCTCAGTTCCCTCGGCCACCGCGGCCGGCACTGGAGCATCATGGAAATATTTGAGAATAGCTGGCTGGAGATGAGCTGGAACGACCAGTAGCCATTTGTGGCCCAGTGGATCGTAGTTGCTCTTGTACAATGTTCCGTTTATAAGTTGGAACTCTCCATTGTTCGGTTCTCCTTTCTACAAGGCCTCTATCATTTTTAATAGCGTTGGATCTTCTCTCTGTTCAGCTGTAATGTCATCTAATTCAGTGAGAGCCGAAATTTCATTAATGCTGTTGTGTTCCACTAATGGATTCCTCGAAAGGCAGTCGGCATCCTTGTGTTTGCGCCCGTTCTTGAATACCACTGTGACATCGTACTCTTGGAGTCTTAGTGCCCATCTTGCTAGTCGACCTGATGGATCCTTCAAGCTAGTCCGCCAACACAAAGAATGGTGATCTGTCACGACGGGGAATGGTTTGCCGAATAAATACGTCCGGAACTTGTTGATAGCCCAGATAACCGCGAGACATTCTTTTTCAGTTGTAGAGTATTTTACCTCGGACTTTGAGAGTACTCTTGACGCATAGGCTATCACTTTTTCGGCACCTTCCTGAACTTGTACAAGCACTGCACCAATCCCATAGCCACTGGCGTCTGTGTGAAGTTCTGTTTCTGCATTCTCGTCGTACAAGGCTAGCACTGGTGCGGAAGTTAGAGCCTCCTTAAGTGTCCGGAAAGATCTTTCTTTTGTCTCATCCCAGTAAAATTTGGCGTCTCCCTGCAGAAGTTCTTGTAATGGACGTGCCTTGTTACAAAATCCTTTTATGAAACGTCGGTAGTGTGAGCACAGCCCGAGAAAACTTCTCACATCACGAATGTGCTGAGGAGTTGGAAATTCTGTGACTGCCCTTACTTTATCTGGATCAGGACGGACACCATCTCCGTTGACTAGGTTCCCCAGGATTTTTATCTCTTTGGCGACGAAGAGGCACTTCTTTGGATTGAGGCGGAGACCTGCAGCCTGAACACACTTCAACACAGTTGACAGGCGACTCAGATGTTCTTCAAATGCTTTCGAGAAAACGACAATGTCATCTAAATAGCAGAGACACGTCGTCCACTTAAGGTGTCGAAGCAAGTTGTCCATCATGCGTTCGAATGTGGCTGGAGCATTACATAATCCAAATGGCATTACTTTAAATTCATAGAGGCCGTCAGGTGTAATAAAAGCCGTCTTCTCCCTGTCAGCTTCGTTAACTTCGATTTGCCAGTAACCTGTCTGCATGTCCATAGTTGAGAAGTATGTAGCTCCTTTCAAGCAGTCTAAGGTGTCGTCAATACGCGGCAGTGGGTAGTCTTTGTGATTCTGTTCAGCCGCCGATAGTCGACACAGAATCGCCACGTGCCATCCTTCTTCTTTACGAGGACCACCGGAGACGACCAAGGACTCTCCGAAGGTTGAATAATGTCATCTCGCAACATCTTCTCCACTTCCTCCCGAATTATCCGTCTTTCAGCTGGCGACACTCTATACGAACGCTGGCTAATTGGCGGATGATCCCCAGTATTGATACGGTGCTTTATCGTGGGCCGTTTCGTCTGACTTTTCCCCTGCTGAGGTGTGAATGCACCCGAAAATTGGCGTAGTATACCTAACACCCGCTGGCGTTGTTCCTTGGTCAGTCCAGGTCCTGTTGGCAGTTCCACGTTTGTTTCCTCCAGCGTGTTGTCTGTACTGACAGCAGGGCATGGGTCTTCATTGATGACATTGAGCTCACCGTCCTGGATTGGTTCAGCTGCCCCGATACACATTCCCTTGGGGATAAGTTGTGACTGCTCGTGACAATTTGTGATCCAAATCTTTCCTTGACCACCGGTAATGCTTATGATAGCCGCTGGTATGTAAATTTCTTTTGTGAGCCTCATAAACTTTTTACTATCAACAAGAACTTCACAGTTTAACCAGTCATCTGTGTTTGTAACTGCAACTCTTCTCATTGTCAACGGCGGTATCGTCACGTTGTCAACGACGAATAGCTTCCGAGAAAATTCTGTATTACGTGTATCCGGCGGAACAACTTTTTCAATTTGCAGCTCAGATCTTCCACAGTCAATGATAGCTTGGGATGCCTTAAGGAAGTCCCATCCGAGGATGACATTGTGACTACATTCTGTTAACACGACAAATTCAAACGGCTGCGTCCTGTTGTTGATGGTTATTCTTGCGACACAAGTTCCTGCTGGATGGACGTACTTTCCATTCGCGACCTTCAGCACAGTTGCTCCCGTATCACAGAACATTGTCTTCTGTAGTGTGCGGCGGTAATTATCCGATAATACAGAAAAAGAGGCCCCTGAATCAACAAGTGCCGTCGATTATGACGTCGATGAGATTTCCCGACATCTTGGCGACTGTCGTCCATGGAGGATTTTCATCTGCGGCGGCCCCACCTCCGTAGATGGTCGCCTCGCTTAGTTTTCCTGGGCGCGGCGGCTAGGGGAGCGGCTGGTACCTCTGTACGGCGACGGTGAACGGCTGCGGCACGTTGGGGAGCGACCTCGTCTAGGGTACGGCGATGGGCTTCTTCCCATAGGTCGACTGAACTCAGCAGCAGGTGAATGCCTTGGGTAGAACTGCTCTGACGGCTGACGTCTTGCGGCAAAATAATCATCGAGTACTCGCCTCCTCTCTCTGCAGTAGCGTACGACATGTCCAGGGCGTCCACAGTGGAAACACAGTGGTGTGTTGTCTTCTGTCCTCCAGACGTCTGTTCTTCTGTGGGGCGGCATAGTTACCGAGGGAGTTGGCTGTGGTCGCGTCGGTCGGTTCATGGGCTGCAGTTTGGCGGGCGACGCCATTCTTCACGTCGGGTGCGATTGACGGGGCAGACAGGAGCTAATGTTTGAAATACCTCGTCCTCAGCGGCGTCGGCTACCTCGCGACTTACAGGGCTCACATCCATGGCCATAATCTCATGTTCGCTCGGTCTAATAGTCCCGGCTGCCATGCACTGTTGTAATTCTTCTCTCATGATTTGTCGTATGAGAGAAGCCAAGTCCTGTTGGTCTTCCACAACGGCCATAGGGACTACATTTGGGAGTCTGTCATACTTCTTGCGTCCAACCCTCCTTTTTTGCATCTCTTCAATACGCTAGCACCACTTGATGAACTCTTCTGTCGTAGCGACGTCTTTTATCAGAAGAGCTTGGTACATATCTTCTGCAATTCCCTTCATCAGGTGCGTGATTTTGTCCGCCTCAGTCATGTTCGGATTTACTATGTTACACAGGGCCAAAACACCCTGTATGTACGATTGTGTCGGCTCACCAAGTTGTTGGGCCCGGTTCTTCAATTGTTCTTCCGCCGAGCGGATTTGACGCTGGCGGTCTCCAAACGTCTTCTTCAGTTCCTCCTGGAACGTCTCCCAGTCATTCAACTTGTCTTCGTTGTTCTCGAACCATTGCTGGGCTGTTCCATCCAGATAGAAGTAAACGTTGGCCAAGCACATCGTATGATCCCACCTGTTGTACTTGGCGACTCGGTCGAACCCTTTTAGCCATTTGTTTGGATCCTGTCCAGCGTCTCCAGAGAAGACCAACGGGTGTCTGATGTGTAGCTGGCTTACTGCTGGTTTCGTTTCCATAGTTCGTCTGATGATACGGACTCTTGGAAGGACGTACTCGGTGTATCCCTTGTATTCCGGTTCCAGTCCGTGTAAGCGACGGCTTTTACGTTGCCTAATCGGAGCCACGGTGATGCAGCTGTTGCACAGGGTACCCGGCGCCTCCACCAAACAATGTCGCGTTGCAATGGAAGCAGGCTTGACTTCGAAGGCAACTAAACACAGCACTTATACTGAAAGCACGTTTATTACGAACTCAACATACACGCAGCACTGACTGCCTCTCAGGCAGAGTGCTCTGCTATTTATACACAGACAGAATTTACCAGAAATTAGAAAAACAGTTAACATAAGAAACAAGTAGAATTTACAAGTGAACATAAGAAAGATGTAGAACCTTCTGGAATTGTAAATTACAAAGAAATAAATTTTTGCCGGTGGGCGAGATTGAACCGGCGACCTTCTGCACCGCAGTCCGTGACGCTATCCCTGCGCCACGCTGGCAGTTGCTGTTAGTTGTCTCTCGCGGCAATATATAAGGAACCGTACTTTGCCACGTGTGCCGAGGATCACTCAAACGTCGATGTCATTACTTAAAATATGTAATAGTTTGCATCTGCAGCAGCTATTTGTTGTAAAGACTAATAGCTTTTCGGGTAGAACTTTGACACAACAACAAAGTGACCAACGGTGCTTTCCAGTCATGTGTGCGTACAGGGTGACATATAAAACGATGCTTTATGTATTTTTCCTCATTATTTGTATTTTTTGTAATTTATTATGTATTTGAATATTTTGTTTCTGTAATATATTTGCATTGTCCTGCTAATTTCCATATATGTCAAAAATATTGTAAATGTAGTAGACACGCTGGGTTAGCAAGGGCTTTGCTATTGTATAGAATCATCTTTGAGTAGGGAGTTTTTTTATCGCTGGTAGCGCAGAGGCGCACAGCGAGAAGGAGTCGTTGTTGAGTAGTAGCGGCGGACAGACGGTGCGCTCAGTGGTGTACAGAAAAAGTACGTGGATTGGCACTAGTGGAGGAGACGGCGAAGAGGCAATATTATTTATTCATACGGCCACAGCTCGGATAATTAATAAATGCATCAAGAGGAACGCTGTGGGCCCTAAATTGTAATTGACATTCGTCGCCAAGGAGAGCCTGTGGTTGCCAATTGTTAGGTGCCAACAGTCTTCAATCAGCAGCACCACGTCGCACACCAAATTCAGTAAGATCTGTCCAGTTTGTCTTAGCATGTACAGCTGACCAGCGTATTAGTGATGATTGTTCAATAGCGAACACTGTTATTTGTGAACGTGTGTTTAAAAATCATTACCCATAGTCATTGTCCAGACAGGTTCCTTCCTCATCCATTGTTTTTCCGAGGATATTCACAAAGTTATAGAAAACTAAAAATCAGAGTCATTAAAGACAATGTGACAGTCGTTAATAAAAAATGTGTTCAGAAAAGTATTACAACTTAATTATTGCTAAAGCGCATGGTATACTCGCTGTAGAATAATTTCTGGTACTTATATAAACAATTAATTATTTGAAACTGTAAATAGTAAGTATTAAGGTGAGAGTTTTGCATAATTTGCTGCATGTTGCATTTGCGCGGCTATGGCTTGCATTTCGCTGTCTTACATTGAACCCTGTATTAGTGAACTATTTCTCAGTAATTAGTATATTGTCAGTGTCTTTTATACCGGATTTGATGCACACACTGTGATTCACGGCCCACCCAAATTTACGTAATTTTTCACGTTTGTTAATTATCTTTGCTATTAATGACATCCCACCAAATTATTTGCTCGTACAACGAGCTGGCGACCGTAAATCAATAAGTTATTCACTTTTCCAAATTAATGCCAGTGTCCCGTTTGTTCCGCATTTTTTTCATTTAAACATTAATAATTTTATTCCAAATTTTACCTTCCACTTTCTTTATTCCTATCGATCGTTGTTGTCTGCCAAAGTAGTGCAGCAACGTTCCGGTTATAGCCTCCGCTACATCATCGGCTTTATTACCGATAGCTTTTCCACCAAATTTAGATAATTAGGCAGACGGGTCATTTTTCTAATTATCATATACTAACCGGTGGTGTAGGACGGGTAGGGTTATACGAGGTGACCGTCGTGGACAGGACAGTACTTATCTACATCTACATCTACATACATACTCCGCAATTCACCGTAAGGTGCGTGGCGGAGGGTACACTGTACCACTACTAGGCATTTCCTTTCCTATTCCACTCCCAAATTGTACGAGGAAAAAAAGAATGCCTATATGCCTCCGTACGAGCCCTAATTTCTCTTATCTTGTCTTTGTGATCTTTACGCGAAATGTAAGTAGGCGGCAGCAAGATCGTACTACACTCAGCTTCAAATTCCGGCCCTCTAAATTTACTTAACAGAAATTCACGAAAAGAACGTCGTCTTTCTTCCAGCGATCCCCAATTGAGTTGCCGAAGCATTTCCGTGACACTCGCGCATTGGTCGAACCTACCGGTAACAAATCTAGCTGCTCGCCTCTGAACCGCCTCTATGTCTTCCTTCAAACCGATCTGCTGCGGGTCCCAAATACTTGAGCAATACTCAAGATGTGGTCGTACAAGCGTTTTATACGCGATCTCCTTTACAGGTGAAGTACATCTTCCCAAAATTCTCCCAATAAACCGAAGTCGGCTGTCTGCCTTACTCACAACTGTCCTTACATGCTCGTTCCATTTCATATCGCTCTGCAATGTTACGCCTAGATATTTGAACGACGCGACCGCATCAAGAAGCTCACTACTGATGCTGTATTCGAACATTATAGGACTGTTTTTTCTACTCATGCGCATCACCTTACATTTTTCTACATTGAGAGCTAGCTGCCATTCTTCGCACCAACTAGAAATTTTGTCTAAGTCAACCTGTACGCTATTACAGTCAGTTACAGACGACACCCTCCCATACACCACAGCATCATCAGCAAACAGCCGCAAATTACAACTTACTCTGTCCATGAGATCATTTATATAGATAGAAAATAATAGCGGTCCTATCACACTCCCCTGGGGCACGCCTGACGATACACTCGTCTCTGATGAACACTCGCCGTCGAGAACAACGTACTGCGTTCTATTACTTAGGAAGTCTTCCAACCAGTCACAAATCTGTGAACCTATTCCATAAGCTCGTATCTTCGTTAGCAGTCTGCAGTGTGGCACCGTGTCGAACGCCTTTTTGAAGTCGAGAAAAACACAATCCGCCTGTTGCCCTTCGTCCATGGCTCGCAAGATGTCATGTGAGAAAAGGGCAAGCTGAGTTTCACATGAACGATGTTTCCTAAACCCGTGCTGATTCATGGAAAGAAGCTTTTCCGTTTCAAGGAAATTTACTATATTCGAACTGAGAATATGCTCCAAAATTCTACATGAAACCGATGTCAACGATATTGGCCTGTAATTGTATGGGTCAGTTCTCTTTCCTTTCTTATACACGGGAGTCACCTGCGCTTTTTTCCAATCACTAGGAACTTTGCGCTGAATTAAAGATTCGCTATAAATGCAAGCTAAGTAGGGGGCCAATGCCGCAGAATAGTCTTTGTAAAACCGAACTGGTATACCATCCGGACCAGCAGACTTTTTCGTATTTAGCTCTCTCAGCTGCTTCTCTACACCGGAAATACCTATTGCTATGTCCCCCATTTCGGAATTAGTACGTTGATCAAATGATGGTATATTTGTGCGGTCCTCCTGCGTGAAAGATTTCTTAAAGGTTAAATTTAGAACTTTAGCTTTCCGTTTGCTTTCTTCTATTACTGCCCCGGAATGATCAACTAGTGACTGGACAGTGGGCTTTGACCCGCTTATCGATTTTACATAGGACCAGAATTTTTTCGGGTTCTCGGAAAGATCTTTTGCTAAGGTATGGCTGTGATAATTATTGTATGCTTCACGCATCGATCTTTTTATAGACGCACGAATCTCTACTAACTTTTGCCTGTCATCATTTGCGTGTTCTTTTTTGAATCGAGAGTGCAACAGCCTTTGCTTTCTCAGCAGCTTTCTAACATTATTATACCACGGTGGATCTTTTCCATCCTTAATCGTCTTTACTGGCACATATTTCTCTAACCCTTCATTAACAATGCATTTAAATTTAGTCCACAATTCCTCTACATCCTTAGTCCCAGAATTAAACGATGCCCATTCATTTTCTAAGTGCGATCGTAACATTTGCTTGTCGGCTTTTCCCAACAAAAACACGCTCCTAGCCTTCTTGACTGGTTTATGAACTTTGGTCACCATCGACGCTATGACGATATCGTGAACACTAATTCCTGTCTCTACACAGACATCGTTAATAAGGTCAGGCCTGTTTGTGGCTATAAGGTCTAGAATATTTCCATTACGCGTGGGTTGCCGGTTTAACTGCTCAAGACAGTTTTCGGAGAATGTGTCCAAAAGTAGCTCGCAAGACTGCTTGTCTGTACCGCCTGAAATGTAACTAGCGAGGTCCCAATCTATACTCTTAAGGTTGAAGTCACCTCCGACTAATATTACATGGCCCGGATACCTATGCACTACCTGGTGTAGACTTTCCTTGAATGATTCTAAAACTGCTACAGCAGCACTGGGGGGCCGGTAAAAACACCCAACTATTAATTTTACTTCTTTTAGACCTGTTATGCGTGCCCAGATAACTTCACAGTTACTTTCAACCTCGATCTCAGTAGAAACAATATCTTTGTCCACAGCGATGAACACTCCTCCTCCAGTTGTATCAGATCTATCTTTCCGATATACATTCCACACTTATCTCGTCCTGAGCTGCGTAATCTTAGGATTTGAATAAATTGTGAAATTTCAAAGAAAATACCGGAACAAACAGTAGACCAAACAACAATATCGAATTCGACAATGCAGGCGGGGCATCCACTACAAAGGCTGGAGCCGGCTCCCGCGCCGGCCGCGGTGGCCGAGGAGACTGAGGCGCTCCAGTCACGGTCTGCACGGCCACTACGGTCGGGGGTTCGAATCCCCCCTCGGGCATGGATATTTGTGCCGTCCTAGTTCGTAAGTAGTTCATAAGTAGTTTGTAAGTTTAGGGACTGATGACCCCGTAGATAAGTCCCATAAGCTTAACAAAATATTCAATTCCGGCTCCCGCATTGTTTGGCGGTGAGCCAGACGCCGACCGCAACACAGATTTTAACGTGAAAACAGAAAATGTAGGCGATGTGACAATAAAGCAGGAAATTCCAGAATGTGAGCAGGATACGGATGAAACATACACAGAGAGTTTTAAGTATACTGTGGGTCTGAAAATGAAACCAGAGCCAATGTCAAATCTGCCATTTGATCCGAAATGTGGATGCAAAGGATTAGCGAAGTTATCAGTCAGTCACATCAGTCGTTAGCAGAAGACATAACTAACAAAATAGATTCACATGGATCGAAAATAGATGCAATGGAGCTATCAAATAAATCTTTAGCAAGCAAAATTGATTGTTTAGATAACAAAATAGACTCATCAGTTCAGTCTCTGAGCCAAGCTTTTGATAGTAAAATAAATTCTCTGGACACGAAAATTGATGAACAAACGAAAACTCTGACTGAACAGATGGACAGTAAAATAACGAGTTTAGATAAAAAGTTTAATAGCGAATTAGAATGTGTAAAGAAATTAATGACTAATGAAATTAAAAAGCAGAAAGAGTATCTTTATGACAGCGTGAATAATCAGTTAACTGAAAAGTTTAGGTCCATGGAAGGGATAATAAATGAAAGTATAGAAGAAAAGGCAGAAAAGATTCGCGAAGAGGTAGAAACTAAAGTTGATCGTGAAGTAAGGCTTGTCAGTAACAAACAAGAGGAAATACGTACTGAACTGAATCATTCTGTAAATACATTAAAGGGACAAATTGTGAAGGTTCAGGACGAGACAGAAACGAAATTACAAGAAACGGTAATTAAAGTCACTGCTGATGTGCAAAATAAGGCTCAGACTTTGGAATCTAACGTTAATCAAAAGCTGGTAGAAATTAAAGAGCAAGTAAAGAGTTTAGAAACCGTAAAGAGTTTGGCTGCCACGTTCACATTAGGTGGCGTGTATCCCAACCATGTGAGCCTGGAAATCGAAAAATTCGACCCGAAAGGTAACGTGCACCCAGTGATTTTCATGGATGCGTGCAGAAAGATTATACCTTCTGCGTTACCTGAGGAAGAGCGTATTAGAATCGCGAGTACCAGGCTAAGCGGTGACACTAGTAGCTGGGTGGTTCAAGCGACAGATAATTGCAGGACTTTAGAGGATTTTTTGGCGAAATTCGAAGAGGAGTACTGGTCCGTTGAAAAACAGGACGAAGTACTTCAAGAATTTATGCACGCTCCTCCGTACCGACCGGGTAAAGATACAAACATGAAAACGTAGTGCGAGAATCTTTGCAGGAAAATTGAGCATGTAAAAGGTCAAATGTCCGAGCGCAGCACGATGACCGTGCTGCGCGAGAAGTTACCGTGGGGTGTTCGCGGTTACTTAATGGGCGAGAAAGACAAAGCTTCTTTCTTAAGGAAAGTGGGCGACGTGGATGTGTGGTATCGGAGTAATGACAACCGGTACCACAGTAACAATAACTCCAATCAAAATAAAAATAATTACGGTAACCCGAAGTATGACAACAACTAGGTTAACGAGTTTGAAGTACGGTGTGCACAAGTGGATAGAGGAAGAGGAAGGGGCAGAGGTAGAGGTAGAGGCGCCCATCGCGGGAGAGGTTGTCACCACTCACATCCGTGTGACGACCAATTCCCAAGAAACGAGGATCCGCAACAGTAGAGGGGCAAACTGCTGCGGGTAACGAGGTGCGGCCCTATCAACAAAAGACCGGTTGCTGCGAGAATAATGACAAAGTGTCCGGCAACCGCCTAAATGAAATAAACGACTGCGAGCGAGTTCACGCGGAAGGAAATACGAGCGAACATCTGCGCGAAAGGAATGTACTTCGTACGCATACAGAAACAGATGTAGTAGCTAGCGAAGTCGGGAATGTTATCGAAGCGGCAAACGATGATGCGCGGCAACATAAAGGGCCGGCGCACATTCCGATGCAGCTTCCGATCACGAAAGTGCCAAATGCCATGTCTAGCGTGTTCGATCTGGAAGTCGATAACCGGGATTGGCTGATACAAGCTGGTAAGATGTATGAAGGTATAGAAGCATGGAAAAGGGAAGGTAGGAAAGTAAATTTTACAGTAAAGGAAGATGAAGTTAAGCATTGCAATACTGAAAAAAGTTGTTTGAAAGGAGCGGGCACGCTGAGAGAGGTGTCACGCAATATGAATAAAGTTAATGTATGTATAATGGGAGATAATGATGATGTTATTGAGTATAGGAAAGAAAAAGGGACACGGGAAATGTCGACAAACAAAGCTTGTATCGATGCCATTCTCGATTGCGACGAAAGCGACCACGTTGGACGGGCAGCCGGAGGTGATGTATCGGGAGTCCTTGCTCGTTTTGATGACCGAACGACATTAACGAGCGAAACAGTTGATTACAATGTGTACGAGGTTAAAGCAGACATGATGCGACCGGACGAAAGTGACAGTGAAGATGAACTCGCTGAATTATCAGAGGTGCGTGACATAAAATGTGTGTTATGTCAGTCTGAGGAAAAAGAAATTAGGAGGCAAAAGCAGGTTGCAAAGTTCGAACAGGACGGTTTATTATGGGATACTTTAGACGTGGAACATGATTTGTTTTGTGTCCCAGCCTCGTCGCCGCTTTTGTGTCTCGTTTCCGTTGTAGGTGTCGGTGGCCGAGAAGCAAGAGTCCGACACAGGAATAAAAGTAGCACGCTTGTGCAGGTACGGAGGGGAGCAGCCAGACTCTATAAACACTAGAGTAAATTAGAACGATATATATATTGCACAGAATTTATACAATACTTAACTTTTAGATAGTTCAATATGGCAGAATGCTGATATAGTTGAGGCCTGCCTAGTGCCTATCCGATAGCCAAGTCTTTACTGGTGCCTATCTGTTTCCGAAGTGTTCGCTGGTTGCTATCTCAGTCCCAAGTGAACGATGTCGTTCAGTGGTGGCCACGAGCGGAGTTCCAGCAGAGGGCGCTCGTGGCTGTCGTCGTAAGATCGCCGCGCCGTGCGTGCATGGCGGCCCGCGGCGAAAGTAGGTGGCGCGCACTTTGGACTTGTGCGACACCACAATTTGTTGTGGGAAGACAAAGGTGATGAAACTAAAAGGTACGATCAAATCATGTTCAAATGTTTGTTAAGCTTATGGGACTACGGGGTCATCAGTCCCTAAACTTACAAACTACTTATCAACTACCTTATACTAAAGACGGCTTAAATATCCTTGCCCGAGGGGGGATTCGAACCCCCGACCGTAGTGGCCGTGCAGACCGTGACTGGAACGCCTCAGTCTCCTTGGCCACCGCGGCCGGCGATCAAATCATGGTTCCGGTTAAAGTTCATGGAACGAACGTACAAGTTTTAGTCGATACTGGAAGCCAAATTAGTGCAATGTCTCAGTCATATTATGAACAATTAACGGAAATAGTGGAGATGCCTGTAAGAGGCGTAAAACTGATAGGTGCTACCGGAGCATGTAGCAAACCAATTAAATCTCAAGTGCTGTTACAGTTTTCTATTAAAAGTTGTGTATTTGAACAGAAGTTTTTAGTAGTACCTCAACTGAGTACTGATATGATAGTAGGAATTGATTGGATGCTGAAATATAAAGTGGCAATTGATTGTGGCAGAAAGGTTATATCGTTTTCTGTGGAAGACAGTAAAATGGAAATAGGTGTTGATGAGATGAACAGGGTAATAAAGAATGAAGATTTGCCGTTGCGTTTAGTTACGTTGTCGTTGTATGGAGGATTAAGTGACGGTTCAGAACGTTATCACATCAGAAATTTAAACGCACTGCAACCGACTGACGATGATTTCAAAACCATAGTAGAAAATGTTGCGGATATTTCAATTAACCCTGCAGAACGCTATTTGCGTGATCTGGGCAGATATTTCAGAACATACTGCCACAACAATCATAAAGCGTGGGGCAAATATGTGTCTGACATTGAGCTAATTATGAACTCGCTGTCCCACGAGTGTACTGGGTTCACTCCTTATGAGATTATGCTGTGAATGAGACCGAAAAGTGTAGTGGAGGAACTCATTAATTTTCCACCGCGGCAAGAATTACATCTCGCGCGGAAGAAAGAAATGTTGAGAGATCAAATGAATAAGCCTGCTCAAGCACGGATCAAAAGGCACGACGAGAATTTGAAACCAATAAAATTCAAAATTCATGACAAGGTCCTCGTGAAAATGCACGAGAAATCTAGTGAAATAGATAATGAGATTGCAAAATTTAAATTTATTTAAAATGAACCGTTTGAAATTCAAAGTATTCCTCACCCTAATGCTTATTATCTGGTGTATCCGCAATCATGTAAAAAATTCGGTGTGCGGAACATCACTGATTTACGACCATACCAGAGTAGGGATAATTAACCAGTGAATAAAGAAATGTAACTTGTGAAGGATCATTAGCGAAATGATGTAGCCTGATTAAAGACTAAGCTTTCCCTAGGTGTACTGAAATTAAGTATGGACTGCTTAAAATGATTACAGCAAACTATTCAGTGACCCGTCATTAACATAATTAGCAAATTTAAGTGCTTAATTAGAGTACGTAAAGTAAATGTTTCTGTGAATGATTATTTTATTCTCTGATTTCAACTGTATGAAGTGTTTGTGACTTCAGATGTACTTAGACTGTTTATTTAAGTTGCAGGTGACCGATAAAAAAATTACAAAAATTTTAATCAAAGTTGTTCATCACTGTAATGAGGCAAGTTAAGCTGAATTTGAAGTCGTGTGCCTTTGGACATGGTGCAGAAATGAAATGAAAGTAGGGCACAACACAGTGCTGATGCCAATTATTTCAATGGTAATGAGAGCGTGCGAGAAATTTAGTACTGAGATGCAAATCAGTGCCTGAAAGAAAAAATGATTGGTGTTATTATTTGAGGACGCAGATAATTTTATGCTGTGTGAATAAGATTTTAATTGGGTGTTAATAGAATAATGTGTAGGACATAGTGATTTATCCTATGTGAGTTGGTTAAAGAAGTATTTCGGTTAATTAATAATTAGTGAGAAAGGACACAGATAATTTTGCTGTGTGAGAAAGGTTTTTGATTTTGTATTGATTAGTTATTGTGTGGTGACATAGCGATTTCAACCTATGTGAGTAATTAGACTACGAGCTGCATTTAATGAGTAGGTGATAATAATGGACACAGTTGAATATGATCCTGTGTGATAATCTATTGATGTAGTGTTGACTAAACTGATTTGTTTTGTGTTTTTCTTGCATGTCGTTGATCACTGTTTGTTTGAGTCTGGACGTTTCCTTGGGTCTATAAGGCAATATAGACAAATGAAACATGGGGCATATGTGACACAACAACACAGTGATCAACGGTGCTTTACAGTCATGTGTGGGTACAGGATGACATATAAAACGATGCTTTATGTATTTTTCCTCATTATTTGTATTTTTTGTAATTTATTATGTATTTGAATATTTTGTTTCTGTAATATATTTGCATTGTCCTGCTAATTTCCATATATGTCAAAAATATTGTAAATGTAGTAGACACGCTGGGTTAGCAAGGGCTTTGCTATTGTATAGAATCATCTTTGAGTAGGGAGTTTTTTTATCGCTGGTAGCGCAGAGGCGCACAGCGAGAAGGAGTCGTTGTTGAGTAGTAGCGGCGGACAGACGGTGCGCTCAGTGGTGTACAGAAAAAGTACGTGGATTGGCACTAGTGGAGGAGACGGCGAAGAGGCAATATTATTTATTCATACGGCCACAGCTCGGATAATTAATAAATGCATCAAGAGGAACGCTGTGGGCCCTAAATTGTAATTGACATTCGTCGCCAAGGAGAGCCTGTGGTTGCCAATTGTTAGGTGCCAACAGTCTTCAATCAGCAGCACCACGTCGCACACCAAATTCAGTAAGATCTGTCCAGTTTGTCTTAGCATGTACAGCTGACCAGCGTATTAGTGATGATTGTTCAATAGCGAACACTGTTATTTGTGAACGTGTGTTTAAAAATCATTACCCATAGTCATTGTCCAGACAGGTTCCTTCCTCATCCATTGTTTTTCCGAGGATATTCACAAAGTTATAGAAAACTAAAAATCAGAGTCATTAAAGACAATGTGACAGTCGTTAATAAAAAATGTGTTCAGAAAAGTATTACAACTTAATTATTGCTAAAGCGCATGGTATACTCGCTGTAGAATAATTTCTGGTACTTATATAAACAATTAATTATTTGAAACTGTAAATAGTAAGTATTAAGGTGAGAGTTTTGCATAATTTGCTGCATGTTGCATTTGCGCGGCTATGGCTTGCATTTCGCTGTCTTACATTGAACCCTGTATTAGTGAACTATTTCTCAGTAATTAGTATATTGTCAGTGTCTTTTATACCGGATTTGATGCACACACTGTGATTCACGGCCCACCCAAATTTACGTAATTTTTCACGTTTGTTAATTATCTTTGCTATTAATGACATCCCACCAAATTATTTGCTCGTACAACGAGCTGGCGACCGTAAATCAATAAGTTATTCACTTTTCCAAATTAATGCCAGTGTCCCGTTTGTTCCGCATTTTTTTCATTTAAACATTAATAATTTTATTCCAAATTTTACCTTCCACTTTCTTTATTCCTATCGATCGTTGTTGTCTGCCAAAGTAGTGCAGCAACGTTCCGGTTATAGCCTCCGCTACATCATCGGCTTTATTACCGATAGCTTTTCCACCAAATTTAGATAATTAGGCAGACGGGTCATTTTTCTAATTATCATGTACTAACCGGTGGTGTAGGACGGGTAGGGTTATAGAACGACGATTCGGTTTTACAGGTCTATGGATCTAGGAGAAAATACCAGAAGACAGGTTATCTGTCAGAAGAGCAATGCCTCGATCGGTAGAGTATCTGCTAGTTGGTCAGCTAACGGAGATGTACTTCTGTGCTGTCCTAGTCTGCAGCTAAGCAAGCGATCGTTAAATCGATGTTGTATGATAGGTTGGTGTATGAAATAGAGTTTGACTTTACATCGCAAATTAGCGCTCATCCGACTGTTTGTGTGTGTGTGTGTGTGTGTGTGTGTGTGTGTGTGTGTGTGTGTTTGTAGTAGTAGTAGTAGTAGTAGTAGTAGTAGGTTATCGCTAATATATTTTCATCGTGCAACAACGGGATAAGCATCGTAATTACGGGTTTTTGGGACGGGACAAACTACATACAAGGTAATCTCACTAACTACGACATACCAAGTCAGATGCTTCTACTTCTACATCTACATGGGATACTCTGTAAATCACATTTAAGTTCCTGGCAGAGGGTTCATCGAACCACCATAATACTATTTATCTCCCATTCCATTCTAGAATAGCGCGCGGGAAGAAAGAACATCTGAATCTCTCCGTTCGAGCTCTGATTTCTCGTATTTTATTCTGATGGTCATTTCTACCTATGTAAGTGGGAGTCAACAATATATTTTCGCATTCGGAGGAGAATGTTGGCGATTGGAGTTTCGTAAGTAGCCCACGCCGCAGCGATAAGCGCAGTTGTTGTAATGATTCCCATCCCAGATCCTGTATCATTTCCGTAACGCTGTCTCCACTATATCGTGACAATACGAAACGAGCTGCCCTTCTTTGGACTCTTTCGATGGCCTACGTCAAACTCACCTGATAAGGATTCCACACTGGGCAGCAATACTCCAAAAATGGACGGACGAGCGTAGTGTATGCAGTTTTTTTTTAAAGTTCTGTTGCGTCTTAGAAGGGTTCTGCCAATAAAACGCAGTCTCTGGTTCTCCTTTCCCACGACATTATCTACGTGTTCTTTCCAATTTCAGTCTGAAGTATTAGTAATTCCTAGGTCTTTTGTGGTGTTTACGGCCTTCACTTTTGATTGATTTATCTTGCAAACAAAGTTTAACGGATTTCTTTTCGTACTTATGTGGACGACTTCACACTTCTCATTATTTAGAGTCAATTGCCAATTTTTACACCATACTGATATCTTATTCAGATCGTTCTGCAGTTGGTTTTGATCTTCAGATGATTTTACTAGACGGTAAATGACGGCGTCATCTGCAAACAACCTAAGAGAGCTACTTAGATTTTCCCCTAAATCGTTTATGTAAATAAGGATCAGCAGAGGACCAATAACACTACCCTGTGCAACGCCCGATATCACCTCTGTTTTAGTCGGTGCTTTACCATCGATTACTACGAACTGAGTCCTCTCTGACAGGATATCCCCTATCCAATCGCAAATTTGGTCGATATACCATAACCACGCAATTTGATTAAAAGCCGTTTGTGAGGTACGGTGTCAAAAGTCTTCTGGAAATCAAGAAATATGGAATCGATTTGCGAACCCTTGTCGATAGCACCCATCACTTCGTGTGAATAAAGAGTTAGTTGTGTTTCGCATGAACGATATTTTCTAAATCCGTGTTGACATTGTGTTAATAGATCGTTCTATTCGAGATAATTCATAATATTTGAATACAGGATATGTTCCAAAACCCTGCTGCAAATTGACGTCAATGAAATAGGCCTGTAGTTTAGTGGGTTACTCCTACTGCCTTTCTTGAATATAGGTATGACCTGTGCAACTTTCCAATATTTTGGTACAGATCCTTCTATGAGAGAGCGGTTGTATATGGCTGTTACGTAAGGAGCTATCGCTTTAACATAATCAGATAGAAACCTAATGGGTATTCAATCCGGACCAGAAAACAAAAAATTAACGAAACAGCTACTCGCCGCGGCGGAGTGGCCGAGCGTTCTAAGGCGCCTTGCTGAGGAGAACGCCATTGCTCGCCGTCAGAGGTTAGAGTCTTTCCACGGCCATGGGTGTGTGTTGTTCGTAGAGTAAGTTAAAGTAGTTTCTAACTCTAGGGACTGGTGACCACAGCAGTTTGGTACAATAGGTTTACAAAGATTTGAACATTTTGAACAGAACTACTCGCACAATAGAGACTGATGACCCCGTAGGTAAGTCCCATAAGCTCTACAACCATTTGAACATATACTTTCACAACCAAAAGCCAAATAAATTGCATTAATAATTAAAGAAAAACTTTTTTTTATGTAGTTATCACACGCAGACAAGCAAGAAAGACATTTATGATTACTTACGCACTTTACGTGTTTCTCTGTGAATTATATTTAGCAGAAGAATGTGTGTCATTCCGGAGGTCGCTATTTTCACATCATAAACACCACACGGAGTAATGTGAAAATGAGTTCTTATTATAATGCCTTGCTTCGCAGTTTGCACACTAAATATGCCGTTTTCGTAGTCCATGAAATATTTGTGACGGAGAACACTGTCTCCACATCAGTATTTGCTCCGAATATTTTCAGATGCAAATAAGTTGAAAACGAGAGACCAGTTTTTACCAACTCGCTACACAGTTCTCGATTAATAAATTTTCTCTTCACGTATATTTTGAAGATGGTTCACTTTCTCAACAAGCTGTTTTTCATATCTTTCTTGCAACATATTTTCATCAAACTCAGGTAAATTTTTCTTTACTGAATAAGCTTCCATAGAAGGGGATCTTTGAGCTACGTTTAGCACATGAAAAGGGTAAGCCCAATTCCGTGATATAATCAGTTTATGTCTCGTGAAATGAACTTAAAAAGTCTAAGAAATGAGACTCTTTCAGCACGCTGTCTTCTTGCAATGAATTCATTAACTTAATCACCGAATTTGTATAGATGGAAGACTTGCATATGCCGTGTGAAAGCATTACCTTAAAAAAATGCGAGAAATCATAGGTTCCCATGAATGTTTAAAAATTAATCTACATCTACATCTACATGGGATACTCTGCAAATCACATTTAAGTGCCTGGCAGAGGGTTCATCGAACCACAATTATACTATTTATCTCCCATTCCATTCTCGAATAGCGCGCGGGAAGAAAGAACACCTGAGTCTCTCTGTTCGAGCTCTGATTTCTCTTATTTTATTCTGATGATCATTTCTACCTATGTAAGTGGGAGTCAACAATATATTTTCGCATTCGGAGGAGAATGTTGGCGATTGGAGTTTCGCAAGTAACCCACGCCTCAGCGATAAGCGCCGTTGTTGTAATGATTCCCATCCCAGATCCTGTATCATTTCCGTAACGCTGTCTCCCCTGTATCGTGACAATACAAAACGAGCTGCCCTTCTTTGGACTCTCTCGATGTCCTCCGTCATGCCCACCTGATAAGGATCCCACACTGGGCTGCAATACTCCAGAAATGGACGGACAAGCGCAGTGTATGCAGTTTCTTTAGTAGTTCTGTTGCATCTTTTAAGGATTCTGCCAATAAAACGCAGTGGTGTTAAAATATTGCGATTTTGGGCACCCTATGCTTTTTTTGCATTTAAAATTAAAGATCGCCTCCAAAGGTTGAAATATTGAAAATATATGAAAGAATTACGACAAAAATCGTGCCTCATTCCCTTTGAGCTGAAGCATGTTTCCTTCATTGCTTTAATATGACGTTTGTTCTCCATTTGGTTACGTTAACATTACTTTAAAAGATGTTAATTCAAAATATATGGTACGGTTAGTAAAATACGGGACAATATGCGTCCCGTATTTACCTTGTCGGAACACTTGGGCTACAAAAGAGACGATCCCGTAAAATACAAATGTTCAAGAAGCTTATGGGACTTAACTACGAGGTCATCAATTCCTAAACTTACAAACTACTTATGAACTGCTTAATACTAAGGACGGCACAAATATCCATGCCCGAGGGGGGATTCGAACCCCCGACCGTAGTGGCCGTGCAGACCGTGACTGGAGCGCCTCAGTCCCCTCGGCCACCGCGGCCTGCCCGTAAAATACGGGACGTCTGGTCATCCTACTCTAAAATATGCGATGCAGTGTCTGTATCCAGTTGTGGATGATGATGTGTTTCGATAGAGCTCTAAAGAAGTCGATTTAGGATTATGTTCATGTAGTTGTAAAAACTTTACCCTTGTATGATATCTGATATTTAGTCGAAGTATTGCCTGTTGAATCTTGTGTTGGTAGTGTTTACGAATGGTGCCGTTTATGTAGCGTAAGTGTTTGTGGTGTTAAATTATTGCTGATCTTTTAACTTACATCTGCGGAGTAAATTCGATAAGTTCGTCATTGCAAGCTATGGAGATAAGGCGAAGTTACCATTTCTCCCACCTGGTGGCAGCGTTGTGAGAGCACGAGGAATACTGGAGAAACTTGGTAAGGAAGCACTGGAGAACATTTCGAGAAAATATGCAAATCCTGTGGCTATACCATATAAAGTGGGCCTAGCCGATGTTAACCCAGATGGTCTTAAAGTCCTTCCAGTACTTCTTTTAACACGTCGGCTGCCGTGAGGCCGCCGGCGGCCACAGCAGGCGGCTCTGGCGCGCCTCTGACGTCATCGCGGCAGCCAGCGTGTTAAACAATTAAAGTGAAGTGTTTCCTTTTGGCACAAAACACTTTCTCTAAGCCGGCCGCGGTGGCCGAGGAGACTAAGGCGCTCCAGTCACGGTCTTCACGGCCACTACGGTCGGGGGTTCGAATCCCCCCTCGGGCATGGATATTTGTGCCGTCCTAGTTTGTAAGTAGTTCATAAGTAGTTTGTAAGTTTAGGGACTGATGACCCCGTAGTTAAGTCCCATAAGTTCTACAAACATTTGAACATTTGAACTTTCTCTAAGCGTGGACTGTCACTTAAATGTCGATCGTTGACGTGCGTATACAATAAATCAGTGTTTTATCATGCTATTTATGCAATCACCTTAGTAGAAGGAGCTTCAGAAGTAACGTTAATATTAGCTACCCTGATTTTCGGAATGTAAGTAATTACACTTCATTTTTCTTTTTATTATTCAGGAATATATCGATGGCTTTACATCTAAAATGTCATATATAATATGTAATATTACTATTTTTATTTTTACCTCATTCTAGGAGTGGGCATGGATGTTTGTGTCGTCTTTAGTATAAGGTAGTTCATAAGTAGTTTGTAAGTTTAGAGACTGATGACCCCGCAGTTAAGTCCCTTAAGCTTAACAAACATTTGAACATTCTAGGATGACGGCCTATTATGCATAGATTAAGGGCGCAATTTGTGTAAAATGATTGTTTCAGCACTTGTGCAAGCTGTTGGTGGTGTAATAAATGATCTCTTAAATCAGGTCCGCCTCCGCAGTCCAGTGGAAGAAAAAAAGTGGACAGTGTGCTAGATTATCACACAGGGGCACAGGTTCGATTCCCGGTCTGGTTGAAGATTTTCTCCACTTGAGGACTGGGTGTTGTGTCGTTCTCATCATCATTATATCATCATCTACGTGCAAGTCGCTCATGTAGCGTCACCTAAACACTTGCACCAGGCAGACCAAACATCTGAGATAAAATAGATGTAATGTAGGAGCTCCCATCTATACTACAACAGATTCGTGTAGGTGACTTCTATCTCCTGTATTTTGGCATTACACAAGTTTTCGTAGGGATTTTTAACAAACTGGACATGTGCGAGTACCTAGTATCCACCCATGACTTTCGCTTGGAAGGAAGGTATGAAGGGAACAGCAATATGATTGTGGACTATAATAGGACAGCTGGAATCGATTTTTAACGTGGTTGACATCGAATTGCCGAGTAAAAAATGTATAATAAATTTATTTGTATAATCAGGAGTTCTGGTGTTAATAAAATTGTCGGTAATCACCTTATCGGTACTATAAAGTGTCCTGAAAGTCGTTTGCGGGAGACTTTTACTTTTTCGTTTGATCGAGAACAAGGCATTACCAGGCTGGAGGCTACAACATACAATTACCGAATAGATTGTGGTTTTAACTCTCTACAATACTGAAACTTCCTGGCAGATTAAAATTGCGTGCCGGAACCGGGACTCGAACCTGGGACCTTTGCCTTTCTCTGGCATGCGCTCTACTGACTGAGCTATCCCGACACGTGTTTTAAACGAGGATAGTCAATATTGACAATGTGCACCCCTTTACAGTGTGTCAATCCCATTCATGTGGTCTTGACTAACAAATTCCGTAGAGAACAGTTGTTGTGTTTAATTGTGTTTTGCAAATTCTTTACTGGATTAATAAGAACACAGAAACCTGACGGAATGCTTATAAAGCTAGCGAACTCCTCTGTTGGATAGGACGTTTGCTGTGTATGTAGAGCACTTAAGGGCTAGTTAATTGGTACATTGCACTTTCATGGTAATCAGAAAGGAGAAAGGAAGCTTAGGGTTTAACATCCCGTTGACATCATGGTCATTAGAGACGGAGCTCAAGCTCGGATTTTTAGGGAAGGATGTGGGAGGAAATAGGCCGTGTCCTTTGAAAGGAACCATCCCGGACTTTGATGGAGTGATTTAGGAAACTCACGGAAAACCTAAATCTGGATGGCCGGAGGTGGATTTGTTTCCAACTAAGAGACGAAATCCACGTATCCAGTTTAGTATCCCTACTTTTGGATATCATGCTCCGATGTAGGGACCTGAAGATGGCATAGTGAAATACCAACACTGGTTGTAATAGAATAAATATTTCATTATACTTACGGCTGTTGGTACCTCAGTTCCTTCAGACATCCTATTCAGGTGTCCCAAATTTGACCGTGAACGTTTGAACTTCCTGCAGACATTGGTGAAGATGGGATATCCCCTTCCCCAGTCAGCTTCTTCCCTTTTGTTTACAAAAGACATTCGTGTAAAGAAAATCATAATTAAGTTTATTAAGACCACTGAACACAAGCTATAAGCATCAAGTGTGTTGGTAATATAAGGTTTTGCTTATGAATATGTGACAATATTCCAAAATTATTTAAACTGTAATGCAATGCAGTTTTCGCTTTGTTTCCACTTTCTCTTTTGACAAAATGTATTTCTGTTCTTTCTGTTTATTTAAATATATGTACATTTCCACTGTGTGTTGTAGATGGCCACATTGAGTTAACACTTAGAAGGCCAAGTACAGAAAAAAAGAAGAAGAAAAAAAAAAAAAAACCTACTCTGCCTGACGTCACACGAGAGCGCCGCAGCCTTCTCTCTAGGTGGTGATCGTATGATGGCATTGGAGATCGAGCTGTATTTATATATTTGTGAGACGTTTTTATTTTTAAAACGAAGTTCTCCTCTAGTTCATTTGTTGCTTGTGATTATCGTTTCCGTTGTGTCTGTCGCACATAGCGAGAGAAATTGTTTAAGGTAACAAATGTCTTCTGTTGTTGTTGTGTTACACATCTGGACATCGAAAGATTGTTTGTTAAGATGGACACCAGTGTCGGATTTCCATATAGGCACACTAGGCACGGACCTAGGGGCGGCACCTTGCTCTGTACTGATTTTAACCTTTTACTTTTTAAAATAGCTACGCCTACAAACGAGAAAATTTTTTATTATTGTTAAACAACTGACTAGTTTAAATCACCCTAAGAACGAAATTCGACAATACAGGCTTGGATATATATACACACAGTTTGCTTGGTGACTGTCTGGAAATTTAACATTGGGTTTCTGTCTGGTATCATCTTCATGACTGATCAAAATATTTTGAAGTAAGCTGTCAGGAAGGCAATCTAAAATACAATGTTTGAAACGTTATTATTCCGAGAATGTTGTCGGCTTCTACTTAATCCTACCATATTTTACCCGTGAAAATACCGGGACCCCTGAAAAGCTGTGATAAACTACTCAGCAATTTCTTAAATCTCCATAAAATCTCGGGCGAACTGCCGGATGTCCGTAACTTCTTGCCACGATATTTCGGCGCAGAGTCTTCTGGCCATCTTCAGGTGAGTACCGCCGAAGTACTGGCGAAGACGCACTGAGCTGTGCTATTTATGTCCAATTCAGCCGACATTGCGCATGCGCGTACCTAGCGTGCGCGTTCACTACAGCTACGTACGCTGCTCCGAGCGCCCTCCGTGGTGGAGGCTTGTCGCTTCGATATCAGATCGATTCTCATCGTCATTAAGTTGCAGGAAACTACGCCGACTACGAAGTTTCTCAATGACAGGGTTCCATGCAGCATTTATTTGGAAACCGCTGTCTCGATTAATAAGAGTCTCACTGTCAGACAATCTTATTTCCACAGCTTCATTAATAATTGAGCTCCAAAAGTTTGAAGTGTGGGCCACAATTTTCGTTTCATTGTATTTCATTGAATGACCTGTGGAAATACAATGTTCGGCGATTGCGGATTTGGTGGGTTGGAGTAGCCGAGTATGACGTTGATGTTCCACGATGCGGTCCTGCACAGTGCGCGTCGTCTGCCCTATATATGACTTGCTGCACTCGCACGGAATCCTGTAAACACCTGCTTTACGCAGCTCCAGATCGTCTTTGACAGAACCCAACAGCGATGAAGTTTTAGGAGGAGGGCAAAAGATGACTCTTACTTTATGCTTTTTTAGTATTCTGTCTATCTGTGATGAAATGTTCCCAATGTATGGGAGATAAGCAGTCGATTTGAAAGCCTCTTCTTCTTCCTTGTTCTGTCGTTTGGACGTGTGCATATCTAATAACGTGTGAAATACACTTCACAACAGTTCAAAAATGTTATTTATTTATTTACTTTGTTACTTTTTTTTGGCGAAGGAGTCCAACGGTGTTCTCTAGCTTTCCTTCCTCCTCACTAATTGGGGGTACAAGTTATCGAGAACTGGGAGAAGTGTTTCTACTCTTAAGTTTTTCCCTTCCAGTCAGCGAAACTTCCTCAGAGTCCGCTTCTTCGTCATCATGAAGTTTGCGTTTTCGTGATCTTTTATAAGTGCAATCATAGTCTATATCAGTCACAATCTCCATGGCTTTATTTTCATAATAGTCGCACCTGCCACGAATAATGCAATGAATCCTACAAGTGATTCATATAATCCATGCACTATTTTAGTGTCAATATTTACATATTGCAATTTCTGACTTACATTATCAAATCTCTGGAGTATGTCCTTCCAAACTGTCATCATGATTACAGTTTCTAGTCTGCTGAGTTGATTCAATAAAGCTGAAGCCGCATATCGCACAAATGGTTTTTCAAACGTATTATTGGCAATAATTGATATCGCTTTCCTAGTTTTCATATAGACTTATACACGCTTCCTCTCTCGCTTACCAACGTGTTTTTGATAAACTTTCCCGGTTTCATGAAAGAAAGAAGTTTATCTCAGCATTGTGTAGAAGCAGAGAAAAAAATTATATACGTTTTGCACTACATTTGACGAAAAAAGTAGAAGAAACCAACTTTGTCTCATTTATTGTGCTGCAGCCTGCACGTTATCAGAGTTCCCACTCTGTGCAATATAATAGTACGTGGCACTGTAAATTTTATATTAAACTTCCTAACTAAGCTTTTTTTCCTTAGAGGAAAGGGGATTTTTATGTTGGAACAAAAGGTCCATTTGCATGTAGACTTAACAGCAGTATTCACACAAATGACAACACACCACATCATCTGTCAACAGGACTACTTAAACTTTGTAGTCTGCCTTCTCTGCCTCCAGAAACCGCTAAAATGTTATCAGAATAAGTGAAATACGAGTCGATCCAGCAGACCTCACTACAAGAAGCTACAAAAATTATTTGCTTTTTAAATTAGAAAGACAGTGTTATGAATATTCAAAACATATTTGCGGCTCAGCTAAAATTCCTGCGACGCGGGAAACAGAAGCTAAAAAAGTGAAAGTCTCGCGTCGAGTAATCCGAGTCGGCCAGTTCATCGCTCCGTGCTTAAAGGAAAAAACTTTGTGCTCGTGGGCAGTGTTTAACTTAAAATTCTTTGTACTCGTGTGCCGTGTTTAAAGTAAAACCCTCTCAAATGTTTGTAGAGTCTATGGGACTTAACTACGGGGTCATCAGTCCCTAAACTTGACAAACTACTTATGAACTACTTACAACTAAGGACGGCACAAATATCCATGCCCGAGGGGGGATTCGAACCCCCGACCGTAGTGCCCCTGCAGACCGTGACTGGAGCGCATCAGTCCCCTCGGCCACCGCGGCCGGCTAAAACCCTCTGTGTTCATGTACGGTGTAGTACGAGTGGAACTGGATGCAGTCTTTCTTTCCTTTTACATTTTTTTCTTTTGTTTT
The DNA here is from genome assembly GCA_026315105.1 of Locusta migratoria. Lineage (NCBI taxonomy): Eukaryota > Metazoa > Arthropoda > Insecta > Orthoptera > Acrididae > Locusta > Locusta migratoria. The sequence goes on along the minus strand of CM048755.1, from coordinate 24,657,921 downwards.
GACTGTTGATTGATAAGTTTTAAGTGCCTTAACATGAATAATAGTGAAAAAAGCAAACGTGCAAAATTAAGTGGGGCGGCATTTCGGAAATTATCGAAGGAAAGGCGAGAACGAGACGCCAATGTTCTAAAAACGCAAAAAATGTTACTGGTTCGACTTCAAGTAGTGCGGATGATATTTCTGGCAGTGCAGCTGTTGTAAAAATAAATAAATAAATAAAAATAAAAAAAAGAAGTAAATACAGACGAAACAGAAGTTAAAAATGAAGAAAAGCAAACTGTCACTGAATTCGAATTTCACGGAAAACTAAGTGCCGAGTCAGACATTACAAAAAGAAATAACCGGCAGAATGGTGTGTCAATGAATCAACAATCGACATTCTCTCACAACGTTCCTTGTGTTTCTGTTGTCTTTCGACAGAAGAAAGTGTTAAGACAATGCAGCTTTACGTTTGTTTTATCCGCTGTTTTACACCAATTACAGTTCAGGACCATATTACACTTTGATTGAGCGCGACTAGACCGCTGATGTGTCCTTCAGAACAACGAATAGCAGAGTACGGAAATAGCTCCCAACGCTCCCAGCCAAAACGGCAATTGTGAACTGATCGGGTTATAGTTGTCACTTAAAACATGTTTTTTTTGGAGAGGGGGGTGCACATAATATGGTGTGCCTAGGGGGGCAAAATTTTTAAATCCGCCACTGATGGACACACATGATCTTTTTGAGCTGTGGCGATCGTTACCGTTACATCCCGTTTATTATCTAACGCGGGCTGTTATTTTTTTATTTATTTTAAAAAAAGACGTCCGTCGTCTGTTGCAAACATCGTCTATACTAAGAGATACATTTATTTTGCCTAGACACCATAGGTGGTGAATGACTTCCGAAAGATAGAACTTTTTTTTATAGTCCCAAATGTTTGACTTTGGTTAGAATTATTTTAAATAATTGTCGATGTATGTACGTACGTAGGTTATACAACACTTAGAGCAAATGCAAATGTTTGTAAATCTTATGGGACTTAACTACGGGGTCATCAGTCCCTAAACTTACAAACTACTTATGAACTACTTACGAACTAGGACGGCACATATATCCATGCCCGAGGGGGGATTCGAACCCCCGACCGTAGTGGCCGTGCAGACCGTGACTGAAGCGCCTCAGTCTCCTCGGCCACCGCGGCCGGTAACACTTAGAGTACAAACTCGAATTTCTTTATGTTGTGTCTGTATTTACCTGCAAAACTGCGTTCCATACGAGTTGTAATTAAGGTTCAATGTATTACGCAGGGCCGGATCTAGGACATTTGCCAAGGGGGGCAAGCTTAAATTTGCCGCCCCTTCTTTCACCTTCCCCCCCCCCCTCCGTAAGAATCGACTTTTTGACGCTAATTGGGTTACATATATCTAAATAAATGTCACAATCTCACAACATGAACTTATTTCGTTGACTGAATTAAGATCAAAGGAAAACAGAACATTTTTAATACATACAAAAATGTCACAAGATTACTCATCGTACAAAAATCAATTCAAAATTTCGCTTTTCGAGCTTTTCTTGCCGCAAAACTGTTTTTGATATCATCATAGTTTAGAGAAGCAGCTCTTTGTGCTCTATGGATATTATACTTATATTTGTTAAGCAATCATGCTCCTAAAGTGTATTTAATTAGTTTCAGCTTGCTGAAACTTCTTTCTCCAAACGAAACAGAAACTAGAATGGTAAGATATATTTTGACGCTGTAGTAAGGTTGGGATACCCCCCTACCAATTTATTTTTATAAGTTAAACTTAATGTTGATGATGCAGTGGAATCATGCAAGAATCTGTCTACTGCCAGCGCATGTTGTCTGAAACTATTAACTTCAAGTTCTTCCTCGCTAAGATATTCTGCCAGTTCCGCTGCTTTGGCCTTCAAGTCCTCCACTTCCATTTCTCGAATTTGCACACAACACAGAAAACTAATTTTTGCACCAATTTTCTCAAGTGCGGTAAACCTCGTACTAAGCTCTGTCAATTAATCCTTATTGTTTCTTTGAATGTTGGATACTTCATCTTCACAAATCTCATCAGCCACTTCCTTCTTTCTTCGAATCCTTTTTTCGGAGAATACCGTTGATACCTCATTATCTTCTGCTAGCACTTTGGCCTCAGAAATAGCTTCAGAGGTACAAGAATCATATGAAATATGAATATTCATTTATCTAAAAAAGGAAATCTATGCAAATTAATAAACATTGTGCCTTTACTTAATCAATAAGCATTCTGGCTAATATCTAGTAGATTTTTAAAGTTTGATTAGCTGAAGTATTTACTTTTAATAATTCTGTGTCAGTTAATTTTATTAAATTATACCAAAAAGATACAGTCTGAAAAAAAAGAGTCGGTCAAAATTTGCCGCCCTCTAAATTCTGCCGCCCGGGGCAACTGCCCCCTTTGTCCCCCCTAGATCCGGCCCTATATTACGTTACTCAAACTGTATGTACCGATTCCGAGAAAACGAACTGGAAATCGTTAATGCAAATACCTAGGTTGCCACAATTTATATGCAAATTAGAAATAAAAAATAATTGAAGTCGTTTGTGGTGGCGAATGCATACACAGTTCCCTTGACGTTACTGGTAATTGTTGAAACATTTGTTTACTTTCCATGGTTTGCGCTTCACGACTGTGATATGTTTCCAATACTCTGAGGTTTGCAGCTGTCAATCATTAATTGACAAATAAGCCGAACACCTATACAGAAATGTTTTCACTTTTCGTAAACGGCTTATCATGGCTTTGAAACTATTTTCTAAAAACAAGTGACAATGTGTAGAACGATTACTTTTAACTGTTTTAATTTTTACGACAACCTTTCATTTTAATTTTATTACTATGTTTTTGTAAACTTTGCACAAATGAAAGCCATGTTGTTTCATTACTTTGACATCTCTATTTTATTTATTCTGTTGATAAAAACTGTTATATCCGTTATACTGTAGAGGGCAGCACATACCCAAATGATGTTCTATGACGTCACCCACCTTCGTTTTTGAAATAGTGTTTGTGTAGTTTTGAAACGGCAAAAATGTCCAGTTGTCATACTTGGCGTGGTGTGAGTTATCCACATTAATAATGTCTTCCGTTAAACACATGGTATGTATAATTAATGAGAACATTGTTATGTCTGTCATAATGACAGAAGTGGTACCTATGTAAAATTTTCGTGTAGTAATAGTGTGTTTTTCTTGTACTTTTTAGCATTGATAATGGCCAGTTACTGGCCGAAATCATGATTTGCTAATAAAGAATTTTAAAAAAAGATCGACTGATAGCTGCAAACCTGAGGGTATTGGAAACATTTATGGTTGTTATTAAACATTACTTATGAACATCATGGTAGCTGCCGTTGACTATTTTTCCGATAATTAACGACCTGTACCTTCGGAAATTGTTACTGTAAAAACAAACAAACTTAGGATTAAATAAAGTAATTGGCTCATTTTTTTCAATCTTGGCTTGAGACGGTATAATAAAACCTGTTCGTAGATAAGTAATAATTTTTATAAAGAATATATATTGTCACGTTGAAATGGAAGCTGGCTTGACTTCTAAGGCAACTAAATACAGCACTTACACTGAAAGCACGTTTATTACGAACTCAACATACACGCAGCGCTGACTGCCTCTCAGGCAGAGTGCTCTGCTATTTATACACAGACAGAATTTACCAGAAATTAGAAGAACAGTTAACATAAGAAACAAGTAGAATTTACACGTGAACATAAGAAAGATGTAGAACCTTCTGGAATTCTTAATTACAAAGAAATAAACTTTTGCCGGTGGGCGGGATTGAACCGGCGACCTTCTGCACAGCAGTCCGTGACGCTATCCGCTGCGCCACACCGGCAGTCGGCGTTTGTGGTCTCTCGCGGCATTGCTCCCTCTCCTGGAGAAATAGCGACCCGCTGTTATGATCCCTGTTGAGCCAGCTGCAATGTCCTGGATCTTGACCGTGTCATGGGTCCTGTGTATGACGGTTCAAGAGAACCCGTCCCTTCTCCGCTGTTATCGACGACAGACGTTCCTGTCGTGGCTTCATCAGGAACATTACCGTCCTTGAACTAGAGGCCATTGTCGTCTACCTGCTCTTCAGGATCGTAGTAAGGCTTCATGCGCAGGACGTGAACAATGTCTCTTCGTTTTTGACATTTCGACAACGGCTCCTAATCCTCAACTTCGTATGTGATGTCTGACAGGCGGCGTATGACACGATACGGACCAAAGTATCGCTTCAATAACTTTTCTGACAGTCCAACCTTCCGTACAGGGGTAAAAATCCATACCAGATCTCCTAGGCTGTACACAACAGGTCGGTGCTTGTCGTTATACCGCTGACGGTCCTTCTCCTGGGCGTCCAGTGTCCGTATGCGAGCCAGCTGTCTTGCTTCTTCGACCCTGGTGATGAGCTGTTTAACATAGTCATCCTGAGTGTCGTCCGGTTGGAACGGAAACAGCGTATCCATTGTCGTCTCAGCTTCACGGCCATGGAGCAGGAAAACTGGAGTGAAGCCTGTGGTGTCTTGTCTTGCGGTATTGTAAGCAAATGTCACGACTGGCAAAATTGTATCCCAATCCTTCTGCTCAACATCGACGTACATCGACAGCATGTCGGCTAACGTCTTGTTAAAACGTTCCGTAAGACCATTTGTCTGAGGATGGTATGCAGTTGTCATTCTGTGGACAATGTTGCACCGTGACATTACATCTGATACTAGTTTTGACTGGAATACTTTTCCACGATTAGATATCATGACACGTGGTGCTCCATGCTTCAAAATAATGTCTTCTACAAGGAATTTTGCGATCTCTGGAGCTTCTGCAGTCGGCACAGGTTTGGTGACAGCGTAGCGTGTGAGGTAGTCAGTGCAGACTATTATCCAACGGTTACTGGTTGTCGACTTCGGGAACCTCCCTAAAACATCGAACCCAACTCGGTGGAATGGAGCTGCTGCCAGCGGAATCGGTACGAGTTGTCCTGGAGGTAATTGCGGCACATGCTTCCGTCGCTGGCACTCTTTACAGTGACTCACATAGTGCTTCACAGATCGGTAGAGACCTTTCCAGTAATACCTGCGTCTGATTCTGTCTAGGGTCTTCACGAATACCAGATGACCGGATATTGGAGCATCGTGGAAATATTTGAGAATAGCTGGCTGGAGATGAGCTGGAACAACAAGTAGCCATTTGAGGCCCAGTGGATCGTAGTTGCTCTTATACAATATTCCGTTTATGAGTTGGGACTCTCCATTAGTCGGTTCTCCTTTCTCCAAGGCCTCTATCGTTTTTAATAGTGCTGGGTCTTCCCTCTGTTCAGCTGTAACGTCATCTAATTCAGTGAGAGCTGAAATTTCATTAATGCTGTTGTGTTCCACTAATGGATTCCTCGAAAGGCAGTCGGCATCCTTGTGTTTGCGCCCGTTCTTGAATACCACTGTGACATCGTACTCTTGGAGTCTTAGTGCCCATCTTGCTAGTCGACCTGATGGATCCTTCAAGCTAGTCAGCCAACACAAAGAATGGTGGTCTGTCACGACGGTGAATGGTTTGCCGAATAAATACGGCCGGAACTTGTTGATAGCCCAGATAACCGCGAGACATTCTTTTTCAGTTGTAGAGTAGTTTATCTCGGACTTTGAGAGTACTCTTGACGCATAGGCTATCACTTTTTCAGCACCTTCCTGAACTTGTACAAGCACTGCACCAATCCCATAACCACTGGCATCTGTGTGAAGTTCCGTTTCTGTATTCTCGTCGTACAAGGCTAGCACTGGTGCGGAAGTTAGAGCCTCCTTAAGTGCCCGGAAAGCTCTTTCTTTTGTCTCATCCCAGTAAAATTTGGCGTCTCCCGGCAGAAGTTCTTGTAATGGACGTGCCTTGTTACAAAATCCTTTTATGAAACGTGGGTAGTATGAGCACAGCCCGAGAAAACTTCTCACGTCACGAATGTGCTGAGGAGTTGGAAATTCTGTGACTGCCCTTACTTTATCTGGATCAGGACAGACACCAGCTCCGTTGACTAGGTGCCCCAGGATTTTTATCTCTTTGGCGACGAAGAGGCACTTCTTTGGATTGAGGCGGAGACCTGCAGTCTGAACACACTTCAACACAGTTGACAGGCGACTCAGATGTTCTTCAAATGTTTTCGAGAAAACGACAATGTCATCTAAATAGCAGAGACACGTCGTCCACTTAAGGTGTCGAAGCAAGTTGTCCATCATGCGTTCGAATGTGGCTGGAGCATTAAATAATCCAAATGGCATTACTTTAAATTCATAGAGGCCATCAGCGTGTTGTCTGTACTAAAAGCAGGTCATGGGTCTTCATTGATGACGTTGAGCTCACCGTCCTGAATTGGTTAGCTGTCCCGATACACATTCCCTTGGGGATAAGTTGTGACTGCTCGTGACAATTTGTGATCCAAATCTCTCCGCCGGTGGGCGGGATTGAACTGGGGACCTTCTGCACCGCAGTCCGTGACGCTATCCCCTGCGCCACACCGGCAGTCGGTGTTTGTGGTCTCTCGCGGCAGTATATATTTAGGGGCGCGGGTTCGAGTCCCAGACCGAGTCGCGTGATGTGCATCTTGGGGCCGGCAATCTCTATACCAAGTGAGGTCTGTCAGTGGGGGAAAGTGGGGACGCCAGTGACAGGGGCGGGGAGGGCGGTTGCCCTTCAGCTGCAGTCTATGTGATAAATTTGATATGAAAATTTAATAAAGTTATTTGAGGTGGTCGTTCACCAAGTGGGATGCCATCGGGGTTGGACGTTGGCCAAGTACGCGGCCGTCGGGGTGGCAGCCAGCATGTCGGGACCAGCCGTGGATTGGGGGGGGAGGGGGGGTAATGGTACCTGGCGTCGACAGGTGATTCTCACTGTCCTCGTATCGGCGTTAATAATCTACTAAAGACATTGTTTTGAAGCATTGTGCACCATGTGTGATGATATCTGATCATGGAGAAGTATTAATGTCAAAACTAGTATCAGAGCTAATGTCATGTTGCGACGTTGTCCACAGAATAACAACTACTTACCATCTTGAGACAAATATTCTTACAGAACAAGACGTTAGCAGATATGCTGTCGAAGTATGTCGATGTTCAGCAGAAGGATTGGGATACAATACTGCCAGTTGTGACATTTGCTTATAATACAGCAAAGCAAGACACCACAAGCTTCACGTCGATTTTTCTTCTCCATGGCCATGAAGCTGAGACGACAATGGATACGCTCTTCTCGTCCCAACCGGACGACTATGTGAAACAGCTCATCACCGGGGTCGAAGATGCAAGACAGCTGGCTCGCATACAGACACTGGACGCCCAAAAGAAGAACCTTCGACGGTATAACGACAAGCACCGATCTGTTACGTACAACCCAGGATATCTGGTATGGATTTTTACTCCTGTACAAAAAGTTAGACTATCCGGGAAGTTACTGAAGCGATACTTTGGTCCGTATTGTGTTATACGACGCCTGTCAGACATCACATACGAAGATGAGGATTATGAGCAGTTCTCAACACGAAAAAAAAAAAAAAAAAAAAAAAAACGAAGTGACGTTCACGTCCTCCTTATGATTCCTTACCATAATCCCAGAAAGCAGATAGATAGTAATGGGTTCTTGTTCAAGGACTCTGAAGACCGTTATGATAATGATGTAGCCATGGCAGGAGGGTGTGTCGCCTGTTATGATCACTGCAAGGAAGGTGTGCAGACAGAATGGAAGTATTCTCTGGAACTGCCATACAGAGGACCCATGACAAGATCAAGATGAAACGCAGCGCAACTGTCTACAAAGGGAACCTCACAGCGGGTCGCTGTTTCTTCAGAATGAGAGCAATGCCCGGAGTCTTCCGACGGAACTTGTGCTGCAGTGGTTAGCGTCGCAGATTGCTGTGCTGGCGTCCCCAGTTCAAATCCTGCGACGTGCAGGAAAACAATTATTTCTCTGCATTTATGATTTCTAGAATGTTCTACATGTTTCTTATGATTTACGTACTTGTAAGTTTCAGAAAATTCCTTCTATGTAGCGGAGTACTCCAAACAGGAGGAATCTGTTCTGAGTGTAAATCTGTTCTAAGTGTTAAGTGTTGTTTTCTATGAACGACCCAGCCTTCCAATTCCTTCCACTTGCAGTGTTCAACGTGACAAAGTGAAAAGCGCGGCATTGTGTAATTGTGATATATGCTACAATAGAATGGATTAAGTAGAATCTCTTGAGAATCATCGTATAGGCAACAGAAGAGACAGAAACGAGAGTGAGTGTGAGTGGGAGCATGGACCCAGAATCAGAGGCGGGCCCTCCCCCCTGACTTTTTTTACTGTTGTGTGCAGTAGTCTGTAACTGCAAGTTTATATCTTACTCATGCTCTTTTTAGACTGCACTTTAACTTGGTATAACAAGGTATAAATCTGATAGGGTAAGCATAATTTTTAAATTAGTTTACTTAAAACTGAGACTTTACTTACAAACCTAGTCAGAATTTGGTTTCGGGCGGGGGGGAGGGAGGGCGGGGAGATCAGCCAATTATGACGTATATTCTAACTTGTGAAACTTTACTACATAAGTTGAACTAAAAGCGCAGATGTATTTCAATAGATCAATAGAGACAATATTAAATTTTATTCAATACAAATCTCGAAGAAGCAACCTCAGCATACTTTATCAGGAATTAGGTGAACAGTGAGGCTTTGCGTGGGGGGGGGGGGGGGGGAGAGGGAATTGATCCCCTTCATTCCTCCCCCCCCCCCCCCTGGCTACGGCCCTGGGCCACAGTACGCCCTAGTTTATCTTAACAGAACACTTGTTTGTACTTCTGTAAGACGCTACGCCAGGTAAGGCGGAATTGCTATACACACATGAAAATCTCATCTTCGCAGGAAGTTGGCGAAAAGAAAAAAAATCTATCACTGCACTACACTACACCGAAAGCTGATCCATCGATTCCTTTTCAAGTCACGCCAGAAGTAACGTCAAACTGCTGCGCCAACGGCATGACTTTAGAACGAATCCCTAAGCGGTATGACAACCAGAGTAAAATGGGATAAAGGAACAATAACATCATGTTTTTATAGCTGCTACCTAGTCTATTTGGCATTTAATACTAGAAAGATCGCATGCAAGCTACTACGTATAAGAAACTCTGGGACCAAGTTGGCCCCATGCAGTTTTATTGCTTATACGGCCAGATTGTGAAAGATAATTAAGTGTAACCATCATATGTACTTTTATTAATTTTTAACAATGGAAGGTCCAGATCGGAATGTTGATAATACGACGATAGCCAGCAACTCACCATAAAGATGATCGCTGAGCTGCCAACAAACTCATATTCACATTCATACAACTGGTTAATTTTCGGCCATGACCTTCGTCAGAAAAGATCACACTCACTCACACAATCAATCACTAAGGTGTAACTCATCCGTACATGACTGCCATCCTCAACTGCCCTACCGCAATCAGTGCCGGAATGTATGGCATTGTTGTCGCATATCGAAACAAGAAGGAGACAACAGTTGGTTTTACTTCATACACAGTATTACAAGGAAACATGCCGAAAATACAGAGAAACGCTATAAGGGTCAAATAGGCCCTGCGGTCCTTCTAGGTAGTAATCTTAATATTTATGAATCTATTTGAAGTAGAACAGTCTAAAAGAGGGTGCATAATACTTTATATAAAAGATGAAAAATCACAGAAGTCAGCTCATTTCATTTAACGGTTTGATCAGGACACATGTGAAAAATTGGTAAAGTGGCCAATTCGGCCTCTCGATTCTTCCAGTGTAAAATGATTTTTAAATGGCGTATAACCTATAAAGCTGCACTTTTCAGAATACATGGTAGGTTAATTTAGTATCACCTGCGTTTATCTTTCTTCTGTATTTAATCACGACAGTACTACCACCCGGATAGTTCACCAATTGACTTTGCCAAGTGAAATGTATGTGTTCAAATATACACAAACTGCAGGAAATTTAAGCTAAAACAAGGAAAATATTCAACGGAGGGAACTGCAGATGTTGCACCGGCTGAGGGCAGCCTCTGCAGACACTACCCTCTGTTGTGGGCCTAAAGCGCCGCTAAATGCGAACTGCGCCTGTCAGCGACATCAGTCGGCGGCCGACTGAGCGACAAATGTGCATGTGCATTGTCGCTGGTTCACGTGAAGTAAGACTGCCTTGGTATTCAACACTACTGTCCCATTTAAGGAGAAGTAGAGACTACAATAAATGTGCTCTCGATGGCGGGATTGGTGTGAATGCACCATGTTAATATTCTAAATTCGACGATTTTTTTCCTTTTACTAGGAAACAAGACTCTTCGTTAAGTAGGGACAAATTTCGAAGGCGATCATGATGGGGGCCCCCTCTCGTTCGGGGTCCCCGGCGACCACGGTACTTGCGATTGCATTAATCTGGCCCCCAGTCGTACAAAAATGTCTAACTGCTCTACTCAGTACCAAACAAATTGCTCGAAGCTTTTCTCATAAACGTGCTAAGAACCTTCATTGGATACTTTTATGGTTGACAGACTGCAGGCCTACTGAAGACGGTCTACATGGGTAGAATTTCAAAGAAGCTGTCAGTATCTGCTAAATCTGAAGGATACTTTGAGATGGGATTGGTGATTTTAACTTTCAGTTCATTACTTTCCAGGTCCACAAAAGCCAAAACCTGGTAAAAATTGTTGAAAAAATTGTCCATATTTCGCAAATATTGTTATCAAATCTTGAGTTACAAAATTTAAAAAGGGAAGAGAAAAAAAGATCTGAATTAATTTGACGTTTACAGCTAAAGTTGTTCAGCTGTTCTTTCATTTGCATCAGGTTTCCTACTGATAATCTCTGATGAAATGCCAACTGCCTCAGCAACTACTTTTTCTTCATTCAATGTCATAATGTCTTTAAGTTAATCACCGGCATCGCTACGTAGAGGGAAATTCCTTCGTTCTGTATAACTACAGTTTTTTGATCAATAGAAGTCAAGATATTGCGCCAAAATGATATCAAGAGGCCTTTGAAAGCTGTTTAGTACTTCTTGAGATCCAAAGCAATATTTTTTGCTGATGGAGTTAATACAGCAGGAACACGTCTAAAACTTTGAAGATCGAAGGAAGTTGCTTCAAAATTTGGCGGAGTATTTGTAGCATTTTATTGCAACAAGATTTAGACAAATGATCAAGTTGTTTCAACAATTCCCAATGGCCAGTCCTAATAGAGAAGAAAGAACAAAAACTCTCAACATTTCTAAAAAATATCACATCATAATTCAGTTCAGCAGCATAAGCACCGTCTCTGTTCAGGGAGTGTACTCTACAAGGAGAAAACATTGCACACTGAATTAACACTAACGTGGCCATATTTGCTAGACTCAAATTCGAGACATAACCACATTTTCTAGATCCAAATTCAGGACACATTACAAATTTTGTAATTTTTTATATATATTTTCATTATATTAGAGGAAGATTTTAGTGAAAGTAATAATTACAAAATATCAGTTTAAGTTGTTAGAAAAAGTACATTAATATACACTTTATTGGAACTTTATATGATGAAGAAATGCGGCCAGAACAACTGTATTTAACAATGCTGTGAATTTTCTTCAGCAAGTCTGTATTTTCCAACAAAGTGTGAAAATTTTTTACACAAGTTTCATAGTAATTGACTCCAGTTACTAATATTGATTTCACAGTTTATACGGCAAGCTGTGTTTTGCCACTTGTCCATATATTATTCATGATGGGAAAATACCATTGCAGTAACAGAATTATTTCTGAAAAGGCAGAAGAGAAACTGCACTAGCTTAAGGACATTTGAGAATGGTTCATGATTCTGTCTGAAATGAGAAATAATATCAATTCATCTTTGACCTAGAAAAGTGGTGTTAGCAGTCCATTCACTGATTTTCTCACTGGTATAGTTTGTGCGCGTATGCTCAGTGAAAACAGTTTGAAACGGTTTCGACAGTTTGTGAGAAGTACCTTAAGTCTAACGAACCTTTTGCCAAAAAGTTTCCCATCGTAATTAAAACTAATAATAAAATAGACCGTACAGGTGAGATAAATTTCTAAATCGGAACATAATATTTAAATCCGGGACAAATAGATGTACCGAATTACCTTTGAAAAAATCGCACTGACGTGTTTTACAGCCCACTTTAGATTTCTAGTTTTATAAGTTTTTGTAAACATTTCGGATCAAAATAATAATCTAAATAATAAAAAATTATGGTGATGTGAGTACGACTCTAGTATTGTGGTAATATCTATGCACCCAACACGTAATACTCTTTCTGGCCGTATTTTAACAAACAGCCAAAATTATATGATATTTGAGTTTAGGTTTGACAAACAAGCTTTAGTATAAGCAAGTTCATTAGTAGTTTGTAAGTTTATGGACTGATGACCCCGTATTTAAGTACCATAAGCTCTACAAACATTTGAACATTCGAATATCTCTCCCACATTTTCATTGTTTTTTCCGTTAACATTTTATCACCTGTCTTGCCATGGTAGTTCAAAGTTTATTTTCTTTGCCTGTACTGGTTATGAATGACTATACCCTGGAACGAACGTAGCTGACTGGCTGGCCGCTGTGAGGCGGTGGGCTGTGCCCCATCAGCCAGCCAGTGAGCTACGCGATCGCGACCCACTCTGCGTGACGTGGCGTGGCACGGCAGTGCACAGGCCTTCTCTTCAGACGGTGTTCGTTCAACGCCATCTGTAATACAAAACGAAATAAATTTCCCAAAGAACGACCCGGAACGAATATGAACCAACGACCGCTTATATTTCCACTTGCTTCCTAAAAGGTTTTCGCACACTCTTGTTAACTGAACACAACTATATTCTGCAAGATTCAGAGTTGTTCAACGGTAACAGCGCTTTCTCTGAAACGTGCATTTGTTCTCTTTCTACAGCTACATCTACATCTACATCTACATGGGATACTCTGCAAATCACATTTAAGTGCCTGGCAGAGGGTTCATCGAACCACAATTATACTATTTATCTCCCATTCCATTCTCGAATAGCGCGCGGGAAGAAAGAACACCTGAATCTCTCTGTTCGAGCTCTGATTTCTCGTATTTGATTCTGATGATCATTTCTACCTATGTAAGTGGGAGTCAACAATATATTTTCGCATTCGGAGGAAAATATTGGTGATTGGAGTTTCGCAAGTAGCCCACGCCGCAGCGATAAGCGCCGTTGTTGTAGTGATTCCCATCCCAGATCCTGTATCATTTCCGTAATGCTGTCTCCCCTATATCGTGACAATACGAAACGAGCTGCCCTTCTTTGGACTCTTTCGATGTCCTCCGTCAAACCCACCTGATAAGGATCCCACACTGGGCTGCAATACTCCAAAAATGGACGGACAAGCGCAGTGTATGCAGTTTCTTTAGTAGTTCTGTTGCATCTTTTAAGGGTTTTGCTAATAAAACGTAGTCTCTGGTTCGCCTTTCCCACGATATTATCTACGTGTTCTTTCCAGTTTAGGTCTGAAGTAATAGTAATTCCTAGGTATTTTGTGGAGTTTACGGCCTTCACGTTTGATTGATTTATGTTGTAAACAAAGTTTAACGGATTTCTTTTCGTACTCATGTGGACGACTTCACACTTCTCATTATTTAGAGCCAATTGCCAATTTTTACACCATACTGATATCTTATTCAGATCGTTCTGCAGTTGGTTTTGATCTTCAGATGATTTTACTAGACGGTAAATGACGGCGTCATCTGCAAACAACCTAAGAGAGCTACTTAGATTTTCCCCTAAATCGTTTATGTAAATAAGGAATAGCAGAGGACCAATAACACTACCCTGTGGAACGCCCGATATCACCTCTGTTTTAGTCGATGCCTTACCATCGATTATTACGAACTGTGTCCTCTCTGTCAAGAAATCCCCTATCCAATCGCAAATTTGGGGCGATATACCATAACCACGTAATTTGATTAAAAGCCGTTTGTGAAGTACGGTGTCAAAAGCTTTCTGGAAATCAAGAAATTCGGAATCGATTTGCGAACCTTTGTCGATAGCACCCATCACTTCGTGTGAATAAAGAGCTAGCTGTGTTTCGCATGAACGATATTTTCTCAATCCGTGTTGACCTTGGGTCAATAGATCGTTCTGTTCGAGATAATTCATAATATTTGAATACAGGATATGTTCCAAAACCCTGCTGCAGATTGACGTTAATGAAATAGGCCTGTAGTTTAGTGGGTTACTCCTACTGCCTTTCTTGAATATAGGTGTGACCTGTGCAACTTTCCAATCTTTTGGTATAGATCCTTCCATAAGAGAGCGGTTGTATATGACTGTTAAGTAAGGAGCTATCGCTTCAGCATAATCAGATAGAAATCTAATGGGTATACAATCCGGACCAGAAGACTTGTTCTTGTTAAGTGATTTTAGTTGCTGCACTACTCCGATGATATCTACTTCTACGTTACTCATTACGGCATCTGTTCGTAATTCGAAATCTGGAATATTGGTTTCGTCTTCTATGATGAATGAGTTTCTAAAAGATAAGTTTAGTAACTCTGCTTTAGTAGCGTTGTCATCGGCAGGATCGCCATTACTATCACGTAGTGAAGGTATTGTTTGTGATTTGCCCCGTGTATATTTAACATATGACCATCTCTCTTTGGATTTTCAATCAAATTTCGAGAAAGAGTTTCGTTGTGATAAATATTGTAGGCATCTCGCATTGAAATTCTCGCTAAATTTCGAGCTTCTGAGTACGATTGCCAATCCTGGGGATTTTGTGTTCGTTTAAATGTAGTATGCCTTTTCCTTTGCCTTTGAACAGTGTGCTGATCTGTTTTGTGTACCAAGGGGGGTCGCCTCCTTCTTTTATTAATTTATTTCGTATAAAACTGTCATTTGCTGTCGATACCACTTCTTTGAATTTGAGCCACATCTGGTCTACACCTAGGTTTAGTGTTAGAAACGAGTGGAAGCTGTCTTTCAAGAAGCAATGTATTTTGTTTCCATCTGCTTTCCTGAACAAATATACTTTGCGTTTATTTTTGGTAACTTTGGGACTTTCGATATTCAATTTCGCTACGACAGCTCTGTGTTCACTAATACCTGTATCCGTTTTGATACTCGTTATGAGCTCAGGATTATTTGTTGCTAAGAGATCAAGTGTGTTTTCACATCCATTTACAATTCTAGTTGGCTCATGAACTAATTGTTCGAAGTAATTCTCAGAGAATGCGTTGAGTACAATTTCGGACGATGTTTTATGCCTACCTCCTGATTTGAAAATATAATTTCGCCAACAGATCGAGGGTAAATTAAAATCACCACCTACTATTATCGTGTGAGTCGGGTACGTTTTTGTAATTAGACTCAGGTTTTCTTTGAACCTTTCTGCTATTGTATCGTCAGAGTCGGGAGGCCGGTAAAAGGAACCGATTATTAACTTCTTACGATTTTCGGGTACAACCTCTACCCATAATAGTTCGCAGGAACTATCAACTTCAACTTCGCTACACGAAATACTACTTTTGACGGCGACAAACACGCCCCCACCTATTTTGTTTAATCTATCCTTTCTGAACACCGATAGATCTTTTGCAAATACTTCTTCTGAACTTATTTCCGGCTTGAGCCAACTATCGCTGCCTATAATGATTTGTGTTTCGGTGCTTTCTATTAACGCTTGCAGTTCTCTTTCGAGAACATGCCATGAAATACATAGCAACGAATTGTAAAGCATAGACTTCTTTATCACATGTACATAAACTGGGGAGATACTGTTAAAATGACTGTTGTAAATAGAACAAATAACTTTGTATATATACTGAGTACTAGAGTTATATGGAATTCAGTATTATCACACTTATTCCGTTTGTGATTTTAGATGTAAAAGAAAACGTAATCATGGTTTGAAATAGAATATTTGCTCTTTATTTTACAGAGTAACATGAACGAAGTCATATTTGAACTACAGGAAAGGTAACACCGTCTACGTTAAAACCGTCCATAGCAACCATGTCAAACATTTTAGTAGATGCAATGATTCTAATTAATGACTTTTAATATATTCCATGAATAGTGAATAAACGCTTAGAAAAGAAATAAAGAAGGTAATTTGTTGCAAAGTATACACTTCCCTTTCGTTTCATTAAAGAACTACACTTGCCACAGAAATCTAGAACTTCCTTTATATACGAAACTACCTGTATCAGCACGTTGTTCAGAATGTTCATTATTACGTATCCTCACAGTTTAGGTTCACATGCTTCAGAAGATCATTGTTCAATTCGTTGTTACGTATTTCACGGCATGTTCAAGAAATAGAAGAAACGCAATTTAGAGGGCGCATTTTTACATATGCACAACTCTAAACATTGAAGAACATAGCTCTATTTAATTAGTAACGATGCCCGAAACCATTTTAGGAAAACAGGAGAAAAAAAACTGACCATGAGTCCAACGCGCTGTCCAATACACAAGTAACAACTGGAATATGCGACCTTCATTTTCGTACTATTAATGACAGTTAACTGATACTAATATGGCATTTTTAGACACTAGATTATCATTTATCGTACGAAGAACGACGCGTTTTTGTTAGTTCTTCAGTGCGCCATTGTTTAGAAATGACAACGTACAAGTTACAATAAGAAAATCATCAAATACGCGACGCAAGATGGCGTGTGCCAGAGAGATTTCTAGGCGAGGAATGTCACGTGATATCTCCGAATGGCTGGTTTTCGTTAATTCAATAGAGGGTGTCAAGCCTCCGTTATTTTTGCAAATATCTCTCAAACGATACGAGATATGAAAAAAAAACCATAAGAGAGCAAAGTTGTAGAGAATTTTTTCCTCTACAAATTCGATTATTCAATATTCGAGTCAGATGAACGGTTTATTTGCAATTAACATTACATTACAAACGGCTTTTTTGTGTTACTAACGTATTTTTTGTCCGAAATATTTGAAAAAGCGAGGTTCTGGTCTCTGGTAACCAGCAATTATGTCTGTAAAATTTGGTGCCGATCGGTTGAACGGTTCGATCTAAAAAGTGGGAACAAGTTACAGACAGACAGACATCGTCAAATCGCCGTTATTTTTGCAAATATCTCTGCAACGATGCAAGATATGAAAAAAAAAAAAAAAAAAAAAAAAAACATATGAGAGCGAAGTTGTAGAGAATTTTCCCCTCTACAAATTAGGTTATTCAATTTTTGTGCCAGATGAACAGTTCGTTTGCAATTACATTACAAACGGCTTTTTTGGGTGTAACTAACATATTTTTTGCCCGAAAAATTTGAAAAAGGGAGGATCTGCTTTCTGGTGACCGACAATTATGTCTGTAAAATTTGGTGCCGATCGGTTGAACGGTTCGACCTAAAAAGTGGGAATATGTTACAGACAGACAGACAGACATCCCAAAATCGCCGATATTTTTGCAAATATCTCTGAAACGATACGAGATATGAAAAAAACATAATACAGTAAAGTTGTAGAGAATTGTCTCCTCTACAAATTAGGTTATTCAATTTTCGTGTCAGATGAATGGTTCAGCCGTTATTTTGATTTAAATTTCGAGCTGTCAAAAGACGATCGCCAAGGCCCACTTTTAGTTTTACTACTGTAACCTAAAGTGGGCCAAAAATTCGAGACAGAATACCAAACAACGACAATAACTAAGAGCATCAATCGAAGTAATCGTTTAAGATAATCGGTTTATCATAAATATCTACTACAATTGCATGTAGAATCTTCTAAAATTTCGTTGTAAGAAAAATATTCAACATGTTTTTTCTAGTTTGTTTTTAATTTCAGTAACCAAAAAACTGAATCATTTAGGGCTGGGCTCGGGCCCCCTTCAGTACCGGGCCCTGGACCCATGGATCCACCCAGCCCCACTCTTGTTCAAATGTTTGTAGAACTTATGGGACTTAACTATAGGGTCATTAGTCCCTAAACTTACAAACTACTTATCAACTACCTTATACTAAAGACGGCACAAATATCCATGCCCGAGGGGGGGATTCGAACCCCCGACCGTAGTGGCCGTGCAGATCGTGACTGGAGCGCCTCAGTCCCCTCGGCCACCGCGGCCGGCCCACTCTTGTGGGGGCCATGAGTAGGAGAAAACGGCAGGGGGGGGGGGAGTGAATGAGTGAGTGAGAGAGGGAGAGAACACACTTATTTGCTAGTCATTTTTACAACACCATTAAAACATTATGCATGGGGAACACAGAAAGATACGCTTTTAATTTAGCTCTGCCCCTTAAAGAGAGCTCGTGTTTAGCTGCACGTTTTGTAAAGACACGCAGTGGCAGAGGACATTGTTTCACATTGCATTTCATTCGACCACCTGCACGAGTAATTTAGATGCTTAAAGGGTACACAGAACACTGACACTTTATTCGTGCCGGCTGCGGTGGCCGAGGTGACTGAGGCGCTCCAGTCACGGTCAGCACGGCCACTACGGGCGTGGGTTCGAATCCCCCCTCGGGCATGGATATTTGTGCCGTCCTAGTTCGTAAGTAGTTGATAAGTAGTTTGTAAGTTTAGGGACTGATGACCCCGTAGTTAGGTCCCATACGCTTAACAAACATTTGATTTGAACTTTATTCGTCGCACTTCACTTTCCTGGACATTGGCTGCCTCCAGCTAGTTCTGGGACGTGTCCTGCTATTTTCTGCGCCATTTTTGCTCTCTCGTTTTCCTGCTACAAGTCAGCGAGGAAGCTCTTTTTGTCCTTCAGCTTTTTTGTTCAAAAAATGTTCAAATGTTTGTAATTCTATCGGACCAAACTGCGTGGTCATCAGTCCGTAGCTTAAAAACTACTTACACCTAGGTAAACTAACCTAAGGACAACACACACACCCATGCCCAGTGAGGACTCGAACCTCCACGGCGAGCAACTGCGCGCTCCGCAGCGAGACGCTCCGCTCGGCTACTCCACCGCGGCAGCTTTTTTGTGATGACTGAGTGGGCTCTCATTGCCAACAGCCACATCGTGGCTGTCTGTTTCGGCCTCGGAAGATTCTCTTGTCATGGACGGTGAGTGCCGCGACTGTCATCGCTCGGACGTCTATTCTGTTTATTAGCGCCAGCAGGTCTTCCAGATCCCGCCACCCTCCCCGCATAAGAACCGGTGCTCTAGCCCTCTCATGCATCGCGTCCTCAAATGAGGACATTTAAATTTTGTCTCATTTCTGGCATCTTTTGCATCCGATGTGACATTAAGAGCACAAGTACCTCATATGAAGAGTAATAATGAATGCTAGAATGTCTTCTAGACGGCAGTGTTAGTCGTTGGGCAAAGAAATGGAAAGTAGAGATTGCAAGAAATAGTAGAGGCAGGCCTTCAGATGAAAGCACATTGTTGTCTGTACATCGAGGGGGAAAAAAGTCTTTCATTCGGTACCCAACGAATTACGCTCCGATGGGGTATAATACTGGCTAGCCAAGAAAGGGATCCCAATGCCAAGAGGTGTCAAGTACGGGACTGTCGACGGATAACACGTTACATTTGAGAAAACTGTAAACTTGCTGCATGCCCTGAGTGCCTGAAATAATTTCACTTGTACGAAAAACATAGAATAGTCTACTCTCTTCATGTATTACTTGGTATTATTAATAGGTATTCCATGTAAAATGTAGCAATTTTCGTACTCCCTGCCCTCATTTGAGGGCACCTCCAAATGTTCAAATGTTTGTAAAGTCTATGGGACTTAACTACGGGGTCATCAGTCCCTAAACTTACAAACTACTTATGAACTACTTACGAACTAGGACGGCACAAATATCCATGCCCGAGGGGGGATTCGAACCCCCGACCGTAGTGGGAGGGCACCTCCCCACTGGTCTATGAAACTATTTCTTTAGATAAATTATAACGAATTCTACACAAAATAGGTCTTAACTTACGAAATAATGTATCAGAAATTTTTTCATTGTCGGGCTGATAATTCTTGCATGAGAGGGCTAGAGTGTCTCTTTGACCACACTCTTCGCATCTGTCAGAGTTGCGGAGGTTAATCTGCACCAGTCTCTCGTCGGTGGGTACAGTCCCGTGTATGACTTCGCACCATGGGTCTCTCGCGTGACCTGGTATGGCTTTATCTGAGATGTTTTTCCAGACACTTGGCCAGTCATGCTCTGGATACTTCCTCTCAGTTTTGCTTTTCGTTGAGATTCCTAGCAGCACGCCGTATATTATCCGTGTCATTCTGTGTCTCGGATATGGTTCTCTGTTAATCGCGTAGCTCTTGTCTATCGTGAGCAGCTTTACGTGCCGCAGCTCGGTGGGAATGTGTCCGACGTAGATTGACGTAGTTTCAGAGTGTAGACGGTAGCTTGTTAGTAGAGTGGTCGTAATACTGTTGTCGTCTCTTTCCTCCATTTTCAAGGATCTGTGTAATAACAGGGCATCACCAGGCCAAGCCCTCCTCTTGGTAGGGAGCATGTTGCCTGCGGAATTTTGAATATGCCCCGCCTCCCCAGTAAGTAGTACACGGCGCATGTCAACGCACATGCTATCTGCACTGGTACACTTAGGATTTGGGCCATGTACCAGGCTTTCGATAGGATCATCATGTTTATCAGTTTATCATCTCAATCCTCTGCGTGTCAGATTTGCATTCGTTCTGGTGAGCCCCCTTATGGTATACAGAATGCTGCGGATGCTACGTAAAGAGGGCCATAGGTAGATGACAACCTTGTCGTACTGACCTTTCTATTTTTATTTTATTGGACACTGTTATTTTTGAATTGGCGTTCGTCAGTATGTTCTTTTTTACTTGAGTGAAAGATGGGCCAAAACCACGCCTATTCACGGTTTTTAGTAGGTATTCGTGACTGATCCTATCGAAAGCCCTATGGAAGTCGATGGATATGATTGCAGCGGTGGCCTTTGTTATCGCAGCATGCACTATTAGGGCCCTCTACGTGGTGACAGCGTCGAATATGCTCTTCCCAAGCACTGCACAGGATTGCCACGAACTGATGCCTTTCCTCGTGGCATTCTTGATGTTCTCTGATAGAGACCTAGCAACCTCCTTGTAATCGCTCTTGAGGAGCGTTATGGGCCTGTAGTCGTCTATGCTCCTTGCTAACGTTTTCTGTGGGAGTAGAATTACCGTCCCTTCTAGAAAAGCGGATGGTATCTTTGTCTCGTTTATCACTTCATTTGCCACTTCTGTCAGGATTTCTCCTATTTCATCCCAAAGGTGTAGGAAACATTCTGTTTGGATGCCATCGACTCCTGGCGCTTTCCCTTTGGAACTTCCCTTCAGAATCCTTTTCAGCTCCTCCTATGTGATTCGTTCTGTTAACAGGGCTTAGTCTGAGTTATCTAGTATTCCCTGGGTTTTCTGCAGGATACTCATTATTTATGCACGGTTGATCTCGTCCCGGCTGAATAGGTTGGAGAAATGCTCCTCGATGTGGCCATGGTCACTCTTTTTGTTGTCAGCAGCTTTCCCTCGTTGTCCTGGAGACTTGTTATCGACTTGCTGTTGGTCCCTTGACGCTCTCTCTGTAGGTGGCGTAGTGTAGTTGGTTCATTCTCGACGCCGCCTTGGGGCTGGCTTCTGATGATGAGTCCTTTCATCTCAAGGCGTCTGGCCTTCAGTTGTGTGATGCGCGTCATGTGCAGTGGACGTCTAGTGCGTCCTTCAGACAGAGATCGTAGAAGTCTGCCGTAGTCTTCGACCGAATGCCTCCTCCTCGCTGAATCTTATTAGGGTTCTCCTTATTGCTGACTTGGCATGTTCCACCCACCACTATGTTGCTGAACTGCAACTGTCTCGCCTCTGTCTGCATAGTTCCACAGTTTGTGCTATTTCTGAGCGTAGGCAGTCATCTTGTAGGTGCTGTGTGTTCAGCTTCCACCTTCCTCTGTTGGGAGCTGTTTTCTTCCGTGGCAACTGAATGTCGCACTGGTAGGTGCAGTGATCGGAGAAGAAGACTGGGCAAACTTCCACGTGTGAGACAGAGCTGGCTATTTCTCTGGTCACATACATTCTATACAGGGCAGGCGCAAGCCCAAGTGCCGCTCCGCGCGAGCTGCTAAATTGCCGACACCTCCCCCCCCCCCACCCCCCCCCCCCCCCGTCTTTTAAATTTTTTTCTTTTTACAGAACGTTCGTGAAATTTTATTTCAATAAATGTGTATGAAATGTCAGCAATCAATCGCAGTTTTTGTTTTAAAAAAAAATGTTCAAATGTTTGTATAGTCTATGGGACTTAGCTACGGGGTCATCAGTCCCTAAACTTAGAAACTACTTATGAACTACTTACGAACTAGGACGGCACAAATATCCATGCCATGCCCGAGGGGGAATTCGAACCCCCGACCGTATTTTGTTTTTACTTTTCAGATCTACCTAGGTTCCGGCTACTGAGTGGCCAGTCTCAAAGCTTTTAATGTGTGCTTACATCTAAACCGCCATGCTGACAGTTATGTAAACATAACTCAAAGCATTGGGAATAGACACACTGTGCCCGAAATCTATGTAATCTGGAAAATAAAAACAAAAATTGTGACTGATTGGTGACATTCTCTACAGATTTGTACAAATCGGTCACTGGGCACCAGCTCAAAAATGAAATCAAACCTGATTGAAGAAATCTAGCTAATTTTAATAAGCCTTGTGAATTTACAAAATTGTCCAAATGTGTGTGAAATTTTATGCGACTTAACTGCTAAGGTCATCAGTCCCTAAGCGTACACACTACTCAACCTTAATTATCCGAAGGACGAACACCCATGCCAAAGGGAGGACTCGAACCTTCGCCGGGACCAGCCGCACAGTCCATAACTGCAGCGCCTTAGACCGATCGACTAATCCCGCGCGGCATGACCTTACAGTTCACGTAAATAAACATTTTCAATGGTTGTGAACAGATAATGTATTCAACGGAAAGTAGTATACAGTAAATAAATGTTGGCAAAGTGATAGTGTGCAAGTAGTATTGGCAAACAAAAGTGCCGGTCAGAGTTTAATTGTCGTTCATGAAGGCGGAGACAGGTGTTTCATGGCTCAAAATCAGAACGTCTGACTAGCATTCAGAAACGGATGGCAAAAATTTTGAAAAATACGTCGAAACCCAACTTATGCCAGGCTTACTACCAGTGTCTTTATCCATTGTAATTACTCTCAGCGTATTTACCCATTCGGAATACTTCTAGCCATTTTAGGTGTTGGACATGTTTGACTGTAGTAATGTTCAATGATTTTTTTCCATAATGCTGGAAGAATAAAACACTCGGAAACTGCCATTGAAGGGCTTAGCAAAATTGCTTCAGGCTTAACACGTAATCGCAGTATCGAACATTGCATTCGAATTTCCAAATTAGATTTCGTCTTCTGCAAAATTAGTTGTGAGTAAACGCACGGCGTGTAACAGGCTGGTAGCGCTCCACTCGTAAGAATGCTGGCGTGTACGCCAGACTGCTTCCCCCTCTCTGTTCCTCCGGCGTAAACGCGACGGAGAGTGGCGAGGAAGAAATTAGTCCTCCTTCCTCCCCTTGTTCAACAGGGGCGGCCGGCAGGTAGTCGAGGCGCTATGCCACAGTTCCCTAAGCCGCTCCCTCCGAGGCTTGGTTTCGAATCCCCTCTTGGGTATGAATGTCGAAAAAAAAAAAAAAATAATAAAAGGGGGGCAGATCTGCCGCCCCTCGGAGAGTGCCGCCCTGTGCGGCCGCACCTTTCGCACGTGCCTTGCACCGGCCCTGACTCTATATAAGCGGCTTTTCCCGCTGTTGTAATGGTGGTTGAACTCCGTGTGCTCTTTGTGAACGAGTCTCCATGTGTCGTCCGTTTTGAGACGCTACAAGGACAAGTAAAGTAGAACTTCTATGAAAGCTGTACATAACTTCATTTTACGCCATAATCGTTTATGTTTCAGCTTATTGAATTAAAATTCATGTTATGTACTGTCTGATCAAACAGGAAATATATACAGAGTATGTAAGAAGTTCGACAACTGCTAAAATACGCTGCAGTTATTTTTCCATCATAAACTCGTTGCGCCTGTCTTGTAGTGCTGCACTACATACTTGTTGCTCTTCCATCTGTGAGTATGACTCTCGCGACTCGAGGAAACTCAGGATTTAACGTCCAGTGGTCAAACCACTTTTATGATAGTCAAAATATCCACGGGTGTAGTGCCGGTATATAGTGTCCAACGGGTACAATATTTCGGCGATCATACATGTCGCCATCATCAGGTGAACTGACGGACTGAGCTCCTGGAAACTCGCCGGCACGGAGATCCGCACACTACGGCTGCTCGAAAGAAACTGGGTTCTAGCCCGGAGCGGGCGATTTAAATACCCTCGGCCTGCGGAGCGACGCCTCCGCGGTCCGCGCCCCGCGCCCCGCGCCGCGGCCGCGTAGTGGAACCGATTGCGACGGCGTCTCAGATGACGTCGGTGTGAGGGCTCTGTCCGCCGTGGTCGTCACTTCGTTACGTTTGCTAGATTTACTCTTAATTAACCCAATCGCTGGTTCCCAAGCTTTGCTAAGATTATAGCCACAGTCACGGTTTATGAGGTCGTCACTTGTGCGAATTTCAATGGTCTCTCTAACGACACAGTCCCAGTATCTCGATGTCTGTACCAGAATCCTAGTGCGTTCATACTCCATCGCATGATTCACCGACAAATAATGTTCAGCGACCGCCGACTTGCTCGGATACATCAATCGTGTGTGCCTCTGGTGTTCAACGCATCGATCCTCGACGGTACGCATCGTCTGTCCAATATATGACTTTCCACACTGACACGGAATCTGGTACACGCCGGCCTTCCTCAAACCGAGATCATCTTTAGCGCTCCCCACCAGTGCACGAATTTTATTCGGCGGACAAAAAACAGTTCCAACCTGGTGTTTTTTCAAAATGTGGGCGATCTTCCCCGAGAGTGCGCCGGTATATGGAACAACGCAGTGCCTACATCCTCCCTCGTGTTTTCATCCGTTTCCACAGGTTGTGTTGTAGTAGTTGGGCGGAGAGCCCGCTGAATCTGCCACTCTGAGTACCCATTTCTTCGAAATACAGTTCTCAGGTGTTCCAATTCCTGGGGTAGACTCTCTGCGTCGGAGATAGTGCGCGCCCTATGTACTAGAGTTTTAAGTACCCCATTCCTCTGTGAAGGGCGGTGGCAGCTGTCTGCGTGTAAATGCAGATCAGTGTGCGTTGTCTTCCGATATACACTATGAGCCAGGGTGCCATCAGCTCTTCTCTTGACCAAGACGTCAAGGAACGGCAATTTACCCTCCGTTGCAGTCTCCATAGTGAATTTGATGTTGGGGTGTATGGAGTTCAGTAAGGAAGTCAAGGAGTTTATCCATACCATGTGGCCATATGACGAAAGTGTCGTCCACGTAACGGAAAAAGCAAGCAGGTTTCCATTCAGATGATGCCAGGGCTTCCTCCTCGAAATTTTCCATGTATAAATTTGCGACCACAGGGGAGAGTGGGCTACCCATGACGACTCCCTCCGTTTGTTCGTAGTATTCGCCATTGAAAAGAAAATACTTGGAGGTCAAGACATGCGGGGCGCGGACCGCGGAGGGGTCGCTCCGCGGGCCGAGGGTATTTAAATCGCCCGCTACCGGGCTAGAACCCAGTTCCCTTTGAGCAGCCGTAGCGTGCTGATCTCTGAGCCGGCGCGTTTCCAGGAGCTCAGTCCGTCAGTTCACCTGATGATGGCGACATGTATGATTGCCGAAATATTGTGCCCGTTGGACACTATAGACCGGCAGTACACCCGTGGATATTTTGATTATCAAATACGCCGGCAGAAACTGAAGAATCATACTTTTATGATATTTATCTACCGTTCCATTCTCTGACAGCGCAGCGCGTGGGAAAAAGGAACATCCAAATCTTTCTGTTTTCGATATGATACCTCTTATTTTATTACGATGGTCATCTGACATGCACTTCAATGTGAGTTGCAGAGTGAATGGGTGAATAGGGTCCTGCAAGTGCAATGCAGAACCATAGGCAAGGCACCCGACGCCAAGCGACTATACCAGCGCTGTGTATAACCTCAACAATGTGGAGCGATCAGCAACCCAGGTGGTATTGCCCACGTGGCGTAGAACATTGGGATGGCGTCATTACTCCTGTTTCAGCTGACGAATTTGGGAAAGCCACGTCAGCTGGGCGTCAAAGACCAGCCCTAAAAACTTATGGGTTTCCCCTATGCCAAGTAAGCGGTTGTCAGGACAAAATTTGGGCTGAGGGTGAACAGACAGACGCTGACAAAAGTGCATAAGACTTGTCTTGCCTGCAGAAAACTGGAAGCCATGGGCAAGAGCCCAGGACTGCATCTTCCGAATGGCTCCCTGCAATTTGAGTTCAAAAACTTGGGTGCTGGAGGAACTAAAAGAGATACAGAAGTCCTCAGTATAGAGGGAAGGGGTTACTGACGACCCAACTGCTGTCTCTAAGCCGTTAATGGTCATTAAAAATAAGGAAACACTCAAAACAGAGTTCTGAGGAACCCATTTTCCTGCACATAAGAGGTGCCACAGGAGGCACCAACTTGGACATGAAAGGTTCTGACAGTTAAAAAGATTTTTTATAAAAATCAGGAGCGATCCCCAGAGACTCCACTCATGTAACATAGTGAATATGTGATGTCGCCAGGTTGTATCATATACGTGGTGCATATGAAAAAAAAAGATGTCTACAAGATGTTGACGCCTGGAAAAGGCTGTGTTGATGACGGACTCGAGGTACACCAGATTATAGGTGGTAGAGCGACTCTGGCGAAAACCACCCTGACATGGAGCAAGTAAGCCCCACGTCTCAGCAATCCAACACAACTGCCGACTGACTATTCGCTCCAGCAGTTTACACACGACGTTGGTCAGGTTGAAGGGGCGATAGCTATCCATATGAACAGAGCTTTTGCCAGGTTTGATCACCGGAGTGATTGTACTCTTCCACCATTGCAATGGGAAAACCCCATCGCACCAGATGCTGTTCAAGAGAACAAACAAATTAGCCTCAGGACATTGTGCAAGAGCACTGAGGAACTCCCACTTACTGAATGGAGCGTTATATGTCTCGATGTGGCAGGCGGTATAGTAGATGGGCTGGCGTTCTACCCACTCCTTTAATGTACAGAACGCCGGTGGGTAATTCGCAGAGGCAGAGGTGCAAGCATAATGCTCGGCAAACATCTCTTCAAGCGTGGCTAGGTCCGTACATATAACTCCATTCATGGAGATCCTAGGGATTCCTGCTGGTGTCAGGTATCTCTTTAAGCGCCTGAACTTGCTCCAGACCTGTGAGGTAGAGGTACCTGTCCCAATAGTGGAGACATACCTCTCCCAGCACTCCTGCTTTCGTCTCTTAATGAGATAACAAGCAGGAGCATGGAGCCGTTTGAAAGCGATGAGGTGCTCCAGAGAGGGATGCCGCTTTTACTGCTGTAAGGCCCGCCTGCGTTCTTTAATGGCTTCAGTGTCCTCTGGTGACCACCACGGCGCCGACTTACACCGTGGCCAACCTGATGAGCTAGATATGAGTTACAGTCTCGAACACCATGTCGATGTTGTCGAGTGTTGGAGGTCCAACGATGGTAGCAGAGGTGTAACCTTCCCAGTTAGCCCTGCTTAGTGCCCATCTGGGCAGGCGACCTGGGGACTAGCACTGTGGAAGTGACAAAAAGATCAGAAGATGATCACTGCCACACAAGTCATCGTGAGCTCTCCAGTGGACGGATGGTGGAAGGCTGTGGCTGCAGATTAATAAATCAATGGCCGAGAAAGTGCCATGTGCCACACTAAAATGTGTGGGGGCACCAGTATTTAAGAGGCAAAGGTCGAGTTGAGTTAGTAAGTCAGCGACAACTCTTTCACGGACAGAGATAGTGGAACCACCCCACAAGGGATTGTGGCCGTTATAGTCGCCCAGTAGTAAGAAAGGTGGAGGGAGTTGAGATATAAGTGCAGCCAAAACATCACCATCTGGGGGGGAGGTAGACACTGCAGACAGTGATCTCCAGTACTGTACTCACCCTGATTGCCGCTGCTTCTAACAGTGTTTGAATGGGCACAGATTCACTATAAACAGAAGTGAGGACATACACACACACTCCACCTGAGACTCTGTTGTACATGCTGCGATTACAGTAATATCCCCTGTAGCTACGACGGGCAGTGGCCAACATTGCTGGAAACCAGGTTTCCTTAGGGCAATGTAGAGAGCAGGTGTTGCGCTTAAAAGTTGTAGCTCAGCCAGGTTGGGGAAAAAGCCGCTGTAATTCCATTGGAGAATTACATTTTCTCCATGATGTATTGCCATGATGAAATAAAGAAGCAGATTATTCCATCGGAACGTCTGCTACCATCTGCTCAGAATCCACAGACTAAGATACCATATAGTGTGGTGATTCAGTTAGCGCGAGATCCTCAGGGGATGCAACGATCTCGACCTCATCCTATGAAGCAGAGGATGTAGGTAGCTATGGCTTTGCAGCCGCCGTAATTTCTTTCTTTTTTTGTTTTTTTCTTTTTTGCCTCTCGCTGGCCCTTTGGTTTCAAGGGCTAGAAGGGCTTCTCAGAGGTGACTAAAGGAGCTGACTAAAAGCAGGACGCCCTTCAACCAGCATCTTGGGGATGCTGCTGCAATTTGCTGTGATCCTCGTTACCACATTGAGAAGTTTCAGAAGAAAGTGTCCTGAGGGACCTGTTCTGAGCGAGAGGAGGCAGGGAAGACTGTTGCATCTCCAGGTGGGAGAGTGGGGACTGATGTCTCTGGTGTTTGTGGGGTTATTGATCCCAAGGTGAAAAGAATGGGAGCAACCGAAGAGGAGGTGCCCCCAATTGTCAGAGGGCCAGTAGAAGTCGATCGGGCCTGGAAGCCCATTGGTATTAGTTGCACAGACTGTGATGTAGGTGCTGCAGATGATGATGGTGAGACTACTGCGGCATAGGAGGTAACCATGCTCATAGGGCGGAGCTCCTGAAATTTGTGCTTTGCCTCTGAGTGGGTCAGTCAGTCCCGGGTCTTGTATTCTATAATTTTCCTTTCTTGCTGCAGAACCGTGCAGGTAGGTGAGCAAGGGGAGTATTTCTGGCCGCAGTTGACACATACTGGAGGTGGGGTGCAAGAGACGTTCGGATGGACCGCACGTCCGCACTCCCAACATGTAGGGTTGGCATCACATCAGGAGGAAATATACCCAAATCTCCAGCACTTGAAACAGCACATAGGGGGAGGAACGTAGGGATTTACGTCACACTGGTAGATCGTCACCTTGACTTTCTCAGGCAATGAATCACCCTCGAAAGCCAAGATGAAGACACTGGTGGCAACCCTGTTGTCCTTCAAACCCCAATTAACTTGCCGAATGAAATGCACTCTCCACCATTCTAATTTAGCACGCAATTCATCATCTCATTACAGCAACAGGTGTTTATGGAATATTATGCCCTGGACGATATTTAAGGTCTTGTGTGGTGTTACAGTAAAGGAAAGAATACCCAGCTTGTCACAGGCAAGCAATGCCTGTGCCTGAGCTGGAGATGACGTCGTTATGAAGACCTCACCGAACTTGTCCAAGTTTACAACGAAGAACAAGGGCTTTTTCGTCTTGAAAGACTCCCCATCCGCGTGGCTACATACTAGATACTTAAGGGTATAAGCCTCACTCGGATTTCCTCCAAATGTTCCTCCCATGGTGTGGCCAGCGAAGGAAACGTTCGCGGATGATATTCTGCGGCATTGTATTTGCCTCTACCTCTCTTAGAGATGGCGGTTATACATCCGCCAACGTTTCATGATATTTTCATGGTTGTCCTACGAGCAGCTTGGGAAATAAAAGTCCACCCAGGCAGTGCTTCGCTTGCCTGAGTAAGCCTAATACAACTGAGGTGCGACAGGTTCCCCACAGGTTGCTCAATAGTGACTGTTCAACCTCAACAGCCTTGCATCTCCTCAGCACATAGTACACCTTGAGATTGAGTTTTCTTTTAGAGAGGTTTGTACTGTCCTCGCGACCCGAGCGATAAAGCTAAGATCCCCGGGTTCTGAAACCTACAACATTCCACTGTCGCGCCGTACAGCGGTAGCTGAAGCACGCACAGAGCTTATGGTATCCAATGCCCAGTTCGTTCCAAATTGCTTGACCAGCAAACCTCGCACATCATTTTTCTTGACCACTGTCAGACTATGCTGTACATTTACAGTCTCCAATGTCTGTGAATCATTTCTGTGGTCCCTTAAAATAGAGAACCGCTTCCTTACCACAGCAGTTTCATGCATGTAATCAAGGAGCTTAGAATACAGGGAGACGCCCTTACGCTGATAAAGTGAAGCCTGTCTCTGCCATATTGCTTGGAGAATTGTTCGTATTGTAGAGCTGATATTTCAAGTCCCTTAAAACAGGGATAATAGCCTATGGTCGGCGATTTTGCCATAATGTATAACGTAGTGGTAACCATCAAATGAACATTAATTGAGCACAGAAATTTTTTATGTTTAATAAGAGGTTTTCAGCCAAGATCGCTTTCTTCGTTAATTACATACCTCATATTTTAATTTTAGTGAATATGCTTTACAATATGAGAATCAGAAACAATGTCTAAATCTGGGATTAAAATAAACAAAGCATAGCGAGTAGAAGATAAATTGTGACGACTTCCCTAGTTCATCAGTTTCACTGCTAGGTGTCAGTGGCTCCACTTTTGACTCATGGAAGAATATTTTACTATGTTTGAAATGCAACACAAAATTTCATATGTTCATTAAATGTACACAATGAAATGAAAAGTATGTGGATATCAGTTGTCTGCTAGTTTCAATAATTTCTAGTCAGTTTTTGAAGATTTCAGCTCTTTCTATTACAGTTTAATGCCCATGAAATACTGGCATTTCATGTAATGAAAAAGCAGCTTAGGAACGTTGCCATTACAGCATATAACGTTCATCATTTCAGTAGTAATGTGATCTGAACTATTTAAACAGTAATAAAAATATATCGCTCATTAATCTGTGGGCACAGAGTTTTTCACCTGCATAAGGACTTAAATGACTTCTTTCTATGAGTGAATAGTGCCTTTTCTGTACAAGACCCATAATCACTAACAGATGCAGCAGAGGAACAAACATTAACACCACACCATGATTTCTAAGTTATCTGTCTCCATTATATTCCCCTAAATTGTCTAAACCATGAACTTTCGATTTAATATTGTTGAAATGCACTGCTTCTTGGAGCTTCATTGAAATTCAGAAAACTGAAGTCGTTTTTTTGTCTTGTTCACCCCAAAAATAATTTTAATTGCTTCCACAGTGCATCATTAATTCCATATAAGCATTTGAAACCCTTTAATAAATTTTGGAGATGTGTTTCGGAAGTAAGAGTCAAGAATCCTTTGGGCAATTTAATCTTTTAGAATACACTGTCCAGAAGAAATACATCATCCACATCCCCCTTTTTTTTTAATTGGAATTTCTTTAACTCTACATAATACTATAGGACAACTGGCAAACGCTACCACTGAAGAATACCAACGAGAAAGGGGGAAATACAAGCACCTAATAAGAATAAAGAAAAACCAACACATGGAAGAAGAACAAAATAAAATGGTAGAGGACGCAGAAGACCAATACCGAGCTCTGAGATGAAAAAAGCAGAAACTGCAGCCCAACATCTCCATAGAAAGAAACATAAGAAAGGTAATCTGTTCAAAAGAAACAAGACCCATAATCAAGTAATCTAGGATCTATAATATCTTTGCTGTATGATCGATAGCAGGCGTGCGAATTATGTATGGGCTGCGAGAAGCCGGCATGAGTGTAACCTTGCAGTTAGGTGCCAGCAGAGCCTGGCTCGCTCTCATTTTGCCTGTATTCTTAGTTGGGTTAAGAAGAAGGCCTCACCTGCTGGAACAAAGAAAACAGACGATAGGAAGACCCAAAGGAAAACTATATGTGGTTTGTTTTGACTACTCAGAAACCTTCGACCTGGTCAACAGAAAGCTTTTAATAGACAAAGTGGAGAAACTAATATGAGTAAGGAGTACAATAATCCTGATTTTGAATATACGATAAGAAAACCACATACAGATAGATGGCAGAATAGGTATATCCGACTGGCTACCACAGACGAATGGTGTCCTCCAAGGCGATCCACCCAGCCCTCATGCGCAATGTCACGAAAGGAATGACAGAAACGAGCATGTACACATACACTGATGACATGGCCATCGCTGCGACAGATATAGACAAACTGCAGGTCACACTAAGCAAATGGGTGGAGAGAAACGACATCAAGATAAATGAGAAGACGGAGTTGGTAGTGATCAGGAAAGGAAGAAGACTCGCTGAAGCAGAGAACATCAAATGCAATGGAAAACTACTGTAGAGGGTTAACAAATTCAAATATCTAACCATCACAATCCAAACAATGGGAAAACGTTTCAGAGTACATATAAGATCTAGAGCAGTGGCGGCCATCAGAGCTATAATTAAATCAGAAACATCGCACAACTATCTATCAGTACAACTATGGATCTGTTTAGGCTAAAGATACTACCTGTTCTGAGGTATAGCTTAGAATCAGTGGGAGAATACCTCACATACAAACAGCTTGAAGAATTGGGAGTGAGTAAAGGCTAGATACCTGAAGAGAGTCTTAGAAATCCCGTGTAAATCAAGATTGAGGCTGTTGTATGAGCTTACCAGGGAGATCTTCCTGATAGATGATCTCAGATACGACTTCGTACTCCCAGCTACTGCCAACTTCAAACAGCTTCTACAAGCTCTGCATGAGAAGAAAAACAACACACTGGACGACTTCTATGCAACGTCTGCTGTGCAATACAGGACCTGAATGGAAGCTAATCATTAAATGCGAGATGTGTTGACAAGACTAGAAATCCATGGGTTTCACCACAAGGTGTGCCACAACAAGTTATTTCACAAATAAAATAATGCGTGAGTGTGTGTATTGTGCTTGGAATTTTGTGATCGATACCATAATATCAAATGTAGGAATAGATATAAATCCATCATAGCTTATTGCAAAGACCATTAATGTGAAAGTAATGTAATCCTTTGCATGGAATGTGTGTGTTTCCAGTAAATAAATTTCTTTAACATAGTATCAACTAGGATTATTGTTTATTAACAAGTTTACAATGTTGTAAGAGATTTGACTGAGTTATCTTAAGATATCCATCTGAGAACTGGTGTTGCAGTATACTGATTTTGGAATTAGCTGTTCTTAGTTTATTCCATAATTGTATAACTTTTCGTTTTTTAAATATTAATGATCCCTTTAATGAAATTACTGCAGCGTCCGGTACCTGTTCATTCCAAATATTTTACGTAAAAGAAGGAAGACTGGCAGACATCACAACTTCTATGTCACAGATTCTTTTCTGAGAATGTTTTACTGGCGATTTTCTTTTCTGCTGCACTTCCGGTAGATATTTCGATAAACTGTGAGATAAATGAAGAACCACACTTGGTTTTAGCTGCCGTATTTCTCTTGGAATTTCGACTTCTTTACACTCAATGGTGAAGAAGTCTACTTTCGTAATATTCCTAGACAGCCTTCAAGTTCTCAACATCAACTCACAACACCTGAAATCAACTCACAAAAACCACTGACAATCGCAACATACAACGTCCACTAAAGCATAAATAATATCAACCTGAGTCGCAAGTGTCAGTGCTGTTCTAGTTTGCGGGCACACCACGCATCACTGCCTGTGATAACCCATTTGGAGTCAGCACACTTCACCTTCTACTCGCCATACAGTGTAATGAAGTCCGCAGTTGGTGAAATTGAATGAACGGCCCTATCGCTAATTTGCGTGTGGTTCACCAGCTTTACAGTATCATTATAAAAATAAATATGAATCATATCTCTCAATTAGGCAATTATCGATACAAAACACTTAGTTTCAGTCTTAGACAACTTCGTATCACTAGGGATAGCTGCGATCCCTAATCCTAATAAATAAGAAATTGGAGGCTTTAATTTTCTGTATAGTAATTTAATTATAAAAAAGGACGGTGCACAAATTCAGGAATGAATTATGATACAAAAGTAATGAATCTCAAACAACGATGGGACAACCTCTACCTATGAAAAATGGTTGATACTGAGGACATATTAATTGTTTTAAAAGAAATTAAAAAACAACCAGCCAACTACTGGAAGTTACTTTTATCTTTAACTGTATTATAGCAAATACAATGTGCGTATATCACCAATTCCCAATACTGCTCTCGTAAGATGAACGGTGGCTGGCCACCATGGTTGGGTTGGCCCGATGTGAAGCTGAAGCCTTGAGATGATGGCTCCATAGTGAATGAACTACTTCATTCAAAAAACTCCTAAGTTGAAGTCACTCAAGTTTTTAAGGCAAACAAGATGTTCTCGCAAACTGCTTGCCTCACTGGCCAGAAGCAGAAGAGAAGCTCAATTGTAAGCTTGTAAATGAGTGCTTCGAAATGCAAATACAACACACTAAAGTAATAATTTTATTCCTCTGTTCACAAAGAAACAATTATGAATACTTCAAGCAATGTAATTTGCACATGGAACTAACTGTAAGCTAAGTCACTGGATGCTTTGCCAGCAACTGCCCACGTGTGTCCTTGCACCATGAGTGCAGATAGCCGAATCTCCCATTTACTCATTTTGCAGCAAGTCACAAGTCTCTCCAGACCGTTTTCTTGAGAGCCAATTACAGCTATAGGTTATAACTCCATTGCCCAATTTTGATTATTTTTTGGTAATAATATTTCATTTTTTTGTTATGTTAGATACTTATTTTCATTCATGTTACAATCGATTCCACTATTGTATAGTATGTGCTGTCTGTACTTCATGTGCTTTGTATGTTTTATGAATATCTATATCATGTTTATTTTTGA
The DNA here is from genome assembly GCA_026315105.1 of Locusta migratoria. Classification (NCBI taxonomy): domain Eukaryota; kingdom Metazoa; phylum Arthropoda; class Insecta; order Orthoptera; family Acrididae; genus Locusta; species Locusta migratoria. The sequence continues at coordinate 24,622,973 of CM048755.1, read as the reverse complement.
ATAATATTTTTGTAATTTTAATTGTTTCGGTAATGTTAGTTTTATTTTTGTATCGTTTTATGTATGTCAATATTATGTAAATTTGTAATATCTCACGGCCAGCATAATATGTAAAACACTTAGTGATTTCAATGTGAACGGAATTCCGTTGTAAATGAAAAGGTGGTCTTGGCGCGCAGCTAACGGAGACAGAGTAGTCAATCGAAGGTTGGCATTCACAGCAGTCAGTCTGTGGTGGGAGCTCACAGCAGTGGTGAACCTGAGGGCACAGCAGCAAGACGTAGTGGCAGACTTGTGCTACTGTATTCTGCCCAAATATTTGTTTCACTGAAGGCAGAAGACCAATCTACGTACAATGGCCTCGGTGAATGTGCAGATGCAATGGTAAAACTTCTACTGTCTGCATATGGAGCTAAATTGAAGCTACTGGAAACTGTTGTTTCAGTGTCGGCTAACAAACTGCATAAATATGAAATTTGAGCTTTATACACTGCGCCGTCACCTTGCCACTACTCCGCATTAATATCAGATCATAATATTTATTGTTACTGTTTATAAACTAGTCATTGAGAGATTTAGCTTGTGTTTTTAATGTTTTTCAATAGAGTTGCATTTCTGTTAAAAGTAGTGTGTACATAACCCTAATTTATCCCAAGTCATATAACCTAACAGAGATCCTCTCCTGTAAGGAATTATTAACCGAGTAACCCTATTATTATTTTTTTTTTTTTAAAAAGCAGCAATCAATTTTAATAATGTAATTTTTTGGAGAATCTTTTTAGTACAATATACAGTGCTGCAACTATAAATTTCATTGCTCTTGCACAATAGTATTGGTAGGAATAACTTACTGTTTTGCCACATAACTAATTTAAATCAGTTCATATAACTGAAATACTTCAGACACGAACTTCTTTGTTCCTATAAATTATCGGTACAGTTTGAGTGACCTCATTCTAGATGCCAGGCTGGCAGATTTAATTGATGAACCTATTCAGCAAAGTGTTACTTAAATAATAGTTAACTGTAACAGAATCATTAGTTTCATGGTAAGGAGAAAGATTTTATTATTTTCAACATAGTGATACACACTAGTTAGTGTTCTTTAAGTAAATTTTTGAACAGAGGTCATAATCATAACTAATTTCTCACTTATTTACAAAGAACATAAATAACAGTGCTGACCATAACACCAGTAGATTTTTTATTATTTTTAACACTAATTGTAAGCCTTTAGTAACTTTGTTTCTGAATGCCATTTGCATTGCAATACTACATTCCACTCTATGTTCTATAGTAACAGAAAGTAACTGATGAGATGAGTCTTACCGTTACAATAATTTAAATAATTACTGCTTTCATTTAAATCTTTATTATTTTTGTGATTGGTACTTTTTTTATCTCTTATGCAACTGGTGACAAAGTTTCTTCCACCCTTTACTTATTATGCACCAAGCTTCTAAATTTAACTGCATTCTTAATTTACCACTGCTTGGTATTCTTATGCCTCATTAGGCTGGCGACCGTGTATAAAATTTTATTAATGAAACATTTTGTTAATAATTTTGAACTAGCTCAACAATATTATTGCAACATTACCTAAGTTAAATTTTTGTTTCATAGTAATCAGCTTTCTTTCACTTCTATAAGCTACACCTATTTCAAGCATAGTTATCGCTTTCCATAATTTATTTCGTGTTTGGATAAATCTTTGGGAGTTTCGGTCCAAGTCTTGTCCTTAGGTTAGCACAGGTGTCACAATTAGTGGCCCATGACTATTCGATTAGTCGCAGTTGTGTCACAAGTTTCTAGAGGCTTCTTTCTAGAAAGTTCTACAACGTTTCGACCGTTTGGCGATTGAAATCATCTCCCAGTCATATTGTCGCCAGTGAGTTTTGGCACGAAGTGGTCAGTAACCTGTGATCTTGCACTGGCTGGTCACCACGCTACGCCCTTGTGGTACTCTTAGGTACCACTTGCCAGCCTCTCTCACTGACTTAATTGTGTTCTTTTTTCCAACCAAGAAAAGTACTACATGCGAATATTGTTAATATTAAATGTTGCCAACCAGCATCAACCAGTTTTCTCAGTGATCTAGTCAACATTAATATTTTCACTCTTCCAACCTATTTTTACTTTCAGATTATCCGGAATTAAAGTGATAACAGTAATTACAGTATAAATAAATCACGTTATTAATTATAATTACGTAAACACAGCATGTAAGTTGGTGAAATTTCCTGCCGCCTTAAAACAGATACAGGGTGTCCCAAAAAGTGCTCCCTGATTTCAAAATTAAATATCTCGAAAACAAAGATCAATAGCGGAATGCAGTAAACGGTATGTTTATTGTGAAAGCTGTAAGAACTTTATTCAGCAGTATGAAATAATAGTTACAAAAGCTGCTAACAGTTGGCGCTGTACACTTTACAGCTCATATCAGTATACATAAGTGAAATAATCGTATGAAAACACTCTTCGCAAACAATCACATCACAATGTTTCAAAATGTTCACCATTGGCACTGCAGAGGTGGCACAAACGAAGAATGAAATTCACCATCACAATTCATAGTGTCTCAACCGAAATGGGTTCACATGCCACAGAGATCGCCAATTCAAGCTTGTCCAGTGTGGCGGGAGGTTTCGGGTAGATTATGTCTTTCACTGTGCCCCACAAAAAAAAAAAAAAGGCACAGGGAGTCAAATCCGGCGAATATGGAGGCCAATCCATGCCTGCACCAGTACATTTGGGATATTCCAAAGCAATGACTCGATTCCCGAAGTATTCCTCAAGAAAGCGAAACACTTGTTCGGTCCAATGTGGTCGGGCTCCATCTTGCATAAACCATTCAGACTTGGTCGATCTTCTAATGATTGCTGTGTGGCGACAAATTATTCCAAAATTGCAATGTAACGTGCACCAGTGACCGTTTCTTGAATAAAAAAGGGTCAATAATGCCTCTGCTGCATACAGCAGCCCATGCAGTAACTTTAGGAGAATACAGGGGTTTCGCTGCACACCAATATGGCTTTTCGGAACCCCAAAATCGCGAGTTCTGCTAATTCACATACCCATTCAGGTGGAAGTGTGCTTCATCTGTAAACCAGATGCAGCCAAGATCAAATCCTTCACTATCAATCATTGTGATCATCTGATTAGCAAAGGCAACACTTTGTTCCACAGCTCGTACGGGTATGGCCTGGTGCATTTGAATTTTGAATGGAAACATGTGTAGGCCCTTTCTCAGTATTTTCTGCGTGTTGGAATGCTTCAAACCAGTCTTAGATGCAATTCTACGGACGGATGACATTGGATTTCGCTGAAGAATTCCAGAAACTGTGGCGATAGTTTCAGGCGTAACTGCAGTTTGCTTGCGGCCAACATGCCCCACTAGATCATCAGTTATGCTGCCTGTTCATTGAAATTTTGCGAAGTGCGTATGAATGGTTTTTGCATCGGGTCCTTTTGGAACATTAAATCGTGCTTGAAAACTTCACCTTGTTGCTGTAGGACTCTCTTCTAACCTGTGAGGCGGCATCGTGAATCGTGTCGGTATAGCACAGTCGGTAGTGCGCTTGCCCGCGAAAGGCAAAGGTCCCAGGTTCGAGTCCCGGTTCCGGCACACAATTTTAATCTCCCAGGAAGTTTCATATCAGCGCACACTCCGCTGCAGAGTGAAGTTTCATTCTGGAAACATCCCTTAGGCTGTGGCTAAGCCATGTCTCCACCATATCCTTTCTTCCAGGAGTGCTAGTCTTGCGTGTTTGCAGGAGAGCTTCTGTGAAGTTTGGAAAGTAGGAGGCGAAGTACTGGCAGAAGTAAAGTTGTGAGGCAGCATCGTGAGTCGTGTCAGGATAGCACAGTCGGTAGTGCGCTCGCCCGCGAAAGGCGAAGGTCCCAGGTTCGAGTCCCGGTTCCGGCACACAATTTTAATCTGCCAGGAAGTATCATATCAGCGCACACTCCGCTACAGAGTGAAGTTTCATTCTGGAAACATCCCTTAGGCTGTGGCTAAGCCATGTCTCCACCATATCCTTTCTTCCAGGAGTGCTAGTCTTGCGTGTTTGCAGGAGAGCTTCTGTGAAGTTTGGAAAGTAGGAGGCGAGGTACTGGCAGAAGTAAAGTTGTGAGGCGGCATCGTGAGTCGTGTCGGGATAGCACAGTCGGTAGTGCGCTTGCCCGCAAAAGGCAAAGGTCCCAGGTTCGAGTCCCGGTTCTGGAACACAATTTTAATCTGCCAGGAAGTTTCATATCAGCGCACACTCCGCTGCAGAGTGAAGTTTCATTCTGGAGTTTTGGTATAGTATTTGAATCAATAAAATATGATAAAGTAATGGAATTTATCATGTTTTTACTGCAGTGCATTGAGAACCAAATACGAAAAATTGGATGATTATGTCATGCTACGGAATTTCTGTGTAAAAACGAAGTAGTTTGATATTTTCAGTGTTTAACTGTCACGTTTGTTATGTCGAAATACTTAGCACTCACGCGCGCGCGCACACACACACACACACACACACACAAAAACACAGAAAAATTATTATGAACGTCTGTAATTTACGAGGATAACAACAGATTATTTATTATCTAGTGTCAAGATCAGTAGCTAAAATCTGGTTTTATATTTCTTAGTTGAGGTATTTTATTTTAGTACGAAGCACAACACATACATCTTTCTGACAAAAGCGACTTTATTTGCAACCACTGTTTGTTTGTTTGTTTTTCTTCCACAGCAAATAGCTCACACTACCAACATAACACAAAAAATATAGTAATGCCGACTGTGGCTTTCATTAAAAAGAAACATATTGTCTTTGATTACTGCACTTTGTCTTTAAATATCAACACACTCCCTTAAACAAAACAATATGTTAATAAAAAATATTCAAAATTCAAACACTGTCTCTTTATATGTATCTGTCAAACATCAACTTTTTCTTTAGTCTTTTGAAAGTAATACTTTGTAGAGGTTTAGTTAGTATGTCCGCAAGTTGTTCTTGAGTTTCACAGTACTGTATCTTGAACCAGCCATGATTCAGTTCATCACTTATGAAATGGTACTTTACATCAATGTGCTTGCTTCTCCTTGACATTTGACCTGATTTTATCATTGTTATTGCACTTTGGTTATCCACACACAGTGTCATTTTGATGTTTTCACTCAGCAACTGTTCTAGAAAAGCCTTAAAAACCTTCATTTCTTGACAACATTGTGCTGCAGAAATGTATTCTGCTTCAGTTGTAGATAATGCAACCACACACTGCTTCTTGCAACACCAAGAGATTGGAGCATTATTGTACATAAATACATACCCTGTAGTGCTTTTTCTGTCATTCCTGTCACCTGCAAAATCTGCATCACAGTAAGCTACTATTTCTTGGTTTTGTTTTCTTGATGGATAGAATATTCCACTCCCTGTTGTTGAATTCAGGTACCTCAATGTTCTCTTCAGATTTTGAATGTCGGAATGATTTGGATTACTATTTGATCTGCTTTCATAATTTAAGGCATAAGCTAAATCCAATCTTGTTTTGCATGCTAAATACAATAGACTGCCTATTGCTTCACGATATGGGAAATCTGACTTCGTACCATTGGCTTCTTCAATGTCTCCTTGTGATGAAATCGGAGTTGTCACACTTTTTGAATTTTCCATTTCATTGGCACCTTTTCACTACTTCTGTAGCATATTTTTCTTGATGGATATAAATACCTTCTTTTGTTCTTTCAATTTCTATTCCAAGGTATACTGTTGGATCTTCATCAACTGCAATGTCAAAATTTTTCTTCAGTTTTTTTTAGAAGATTTTTCATTTGACAGATGTCTTCTCCAAATAGAATCCCGTCATCAACATGTACAGCTAGATACAATTTTTTTTTCAGTATTAGCTTTATACACACATTGGTCAGATTTCAGTTGGATGAGATTTTCATGTTTAAGAAATTCATTCAGTTTCTTATTCCACTGCGAAGGAGCTTGTTTTAATCTGTACAGTGCCTTTTTTAACAGACAAATTTTCCCAGGTGCGTTGTATCCTTCTGAAACTTACATGAAAATTTCTTCTTTCAGTTCACCATTAAGAAAGGCTGTTTTGACATAAAATGTCATAATTGTCAAATCATCATGTGCAGCAAGCGCAAATAGGTATCTCAGTGAATTAGTTTGTACAACAGAACTAAAAATATCTTTAAAATCCAGTTTTCCTTGATACTGTTGACATCCTCTTGCAACTAGCCTAGCTTTGTACTTTTCATTGTCCTTTTTCTTGAAAATCCATTTTCCTGTAACTATTTCTTTTCCATGAGCCATTTCTTTATCCATGTTTCATTTTTCTTCAGTGATTATTTCTCTTCATTTATAGCCTTCACCCACTTTTCTTTGTCTTCATTTTCAGTGCACTCCTTGTATGTGAGCATGACATAATCATCATATCTCTTTGGCAAATGTATCTGACGTCTTGGTCTCTGATATGTTTCTGTATCTTCTTCTGGATCTCCTCTTGTTTCTTCATCTGGGTCATCTCTTCTTTCTTCTTCTTCATCATCATCGAAATCTTCTCGTCTTTCTTCTTCAGTTAGATTTATTCCTTCATCTTTGCTTTCCTCTTCTCTGTCTTCATACTGATGAGTAAATTCAACATCTCTTGCTTAAATATCAACATCTAGCCTACAATACACAAGCATTAAGATATCCTGTATACCAGTTTCCGACATGATGAACCGGCCGCGGTGGCCGCGGGGACTGAGGCGCTTCAGTCACGGTCTGCACGGCCACTACGGTCGGGGGTTCGAATCCCCCTCAGGCATGGATATTTGTGCCATCCTAGTTCGTAAGTAGTTCATAAGTAGTTTGTAAGTTTAGGGACTGATGACCCCGTAGTTAAGTCCCATAAGCTTAACAAACATTTGAACATTTTCGACATGATGATGTCATGGTTCAAAGCTGATGAATGTTATCCCAGTCGTCAATTATGCCCGATTGTGTATTAGGGAGATAAATTGCTATACTTCATTAAGTTCAATAGCTACATGTACAAATTTACCATTTTTAGGCATAATTGAAAAAAGTTAATCGAGTACTTCTTAATCATTTCAGGATATTGCCTGTTTTGGGCAAATATGACAGTGCACAGCTTACATCTGAAATTGTGAATGTATTGACAGTCATCCATAGTGCAGGTTATGTTGAACAGTAAGTCATGGTGGTAAGCTTATCTGCAGTGTAGGACTGTCAAGGTTTTCGCCACTTTCATTTTGAAATGTTAATCATATTTCATTACAAGAATTAAAAGTTGCAGATAATCACAGGGAAAAAGAAAACGAACACGTTTCCGTTGAGTATTTTGGTAATCCTCTGCACATGTAATATAAACTAAGAAAATTGCTATGACGGCTTATTGCTTAACTTTTACCCCGTTTTGTTTATTGTAGATGAACAACTACACTGTGAGGTGGGAATTACACAGCTCACGTTAAACTGAATTGTTCAATAGTTTCAACAACAAATCCCGTTAGGAGCAGGACTGCAGCCAAATATGCTAACCACCTTGGCTGCAGCCTTGTGTTTACATTTGGGACAGTCATGTGATGTAAACTTCCAGCAGTTAAACGTTCGAACAGCCAAGTGCGTACTGCTGTGAGACAGACCCCATGACATGTTCAGCTCAATGCTTGACCTCTGCTAATAACGTGGAAATGAAATCAGAAAACTGAAATATTATATTATTTTATTAGCCTTCCGCGATTTTGTGAATAAATTCACCTAAAAATTACCAGCCACAGAAATCCGTTTTGTTTTCATATGACGAGACACTTTTAGACGAAGACAAACAAACTTTATTTATTTAGTTTGGTTTGTTTCAGCACTCAGGCTGATGTTTTACATAAACTTATTGAAATACAACTACATTGATTTACTATTGTGTGTTTCAGCATTACAGGTTTATACATTATATTTAAACACACACAGTATTATAAATTTACACATTATATATCACAGGTTTCTCTGCTGTAGACCTATATATTTCTTCAGCCTTTTTTTTAATGAAGCCAATGAGTGACAGACTTTTAGTTCTTTTGGTAAACTGTTGTACTGGCTAATACCTTTGAAAAATATGCTGTTTTGACCATTTTTTTTTATTATTTTTACACTCCAAGTAGTAGTTGTTGCTACGTCTTGTATTATAGTTATGGACCTCTTTCACTAAAATTAGTTTATTGCCTAAATAGTCTGGACACATTCCTAATTTAATGTTATGAATAAAAATCATTGCTTGTAGTGTGATGAACTGTTTGACAGACAACCAATTTAATGTTACCGACATATATTCTATTCTAGTGTACATATCACAATTCAATATTAATCTCATGCATCTGTTTTGTAATATCTGTAGCCTAATCACTAATGTCATCTTACACAGGTACAGTATTGATCCAGCATATGAAAAGTGAGGCATTATGATGGTGTTGTACACCGTCAGTCTGCTTTTTTCTGTTAAAATTTTCCTAATCCTACTAAGGAATCCTATTTTCTTACCTATCTTCTTGATTATATAATCTATATGTTCATCCAGTTTCAGCTTACTATCTACAATCACTCCCAAGTATTTATAATAGCTAACCCATTCAATTTTTTCACCATCAATAACTATGTCACTGTTCAGATCAGCTACCTCTGATTTTAGTGGAAGAAGCATGCACTTTGTCTTCTTTGTGTTAAGCTTTAATTTATTCCCATTTAGCCAATGATTGACACTGGCTAGATTGCTATTCAAATTGTCTATAAGGCAATCAATGTTTGTACCTGAAACTTACGGAACTGTGTCATCTGCAAATAGGTGTATCTCACAATCCTTTAGCACTTTTGGGATTTCATTAATGTAAAGTATAAACAGTAATGGGCCAAGAACACTGCCCTGTGGCACACCTAGATCATTTGCTATTATTTTGTACATAACCTGATCACATTTCACACACTGCTTCCTCCCCGTCAAGTAGCTTTCAAACCATTTTAACACAACACCACGTATACCATAGGCTTCTAGTTTCTGAAGTAGTTGCAGTCTGTCGATAGTCTCAAAAGCCCTCTTCAGGTCCAGGAAAACTGCCACTACACGTTGTCCAAGATCCATCTGCTCCTTCCATTTAGAAATGATACTTTGTAGAGCAGTTTCTGTTGAATGCCCGGCTCGGAATCCAGACTGGACAGTTGTTAATATGTTGTTGTTATTTAGGAACTTCAGTAGTTGCTTGTGTACTACCTTCTCTAGTACTTTTTCAATACCAGGCAGCAAGTTTATTGGCCTCATATCTTCTGCTTGGTGGAGTCCTTCACTTTCGGTATAGGTTTTATTGTAGAGACTTTAAGTGGTTCAGGTACTTCACCTGTCTCAAGTGATCTCACTATTATACTATGTACTCTTTCTCTTGTGTGTGACCAACTCAATTTCATTACTTGTATAGAGATTTTATCACCTCTGGCTGTTTTACTGTTCATATCATTAACAATTTCATCCAGTTCTTCAACAGATATTTTCCTAAATAAGTCAAATGAATTTTCATTCTGAGTCAGGAAGTTTATATTCCTAGTGCAAGGTATTGAGTCCACTATGTCCTTTATACTGTCTATATAGAATTCATTTAGCTTGTTCACGATGTCAGTCTTGTTTGTATAAACAATGTCATTCACTTTTAGTTCCCCTATATTGTTACTACTTTTTGTTTTTGATATTACTTTCTTTAGTGTGGTCCACATTTTGGGTGGGGGTTTGTCTGCAGTTATCTATAGTCTTACTGTAGTATTCCTTTTTTTCTCTTCTAATGATATATAGACAGTTGTTTTTTAACGTTTTGTACTTGTTCCACTCTTCTAGGATAACCTTATTGTTAGGACATACACTTTGGAGATATGAATACCTCTTATATGAGAGGTCTCTTTGCTTCACGGCATTCTGGACATTTTTATTAAACCAAGGCTTAGCATTTGCATGATTTATATATTCCTTTGTGGATAATTCCACAACATTCTCCAGTTCTTCTACTAATTGTTGGTAAGTTGAGGACAAACTATTGGATGGATCACATAAGGGAAAAGATACATGCTCTATGTTTATTGCAAAGCTTCCAGTGTCAAGTATCTTCATTCTTTCTTCTGCTCTGCTCAAATCATGCAAGTGGATCAGCGCTATGAAGTGGTCACTAATTCTAGGGGTAGTCAGAACACTAGCCTCCAGTGTATAGTCGTTTGTCATTACTAGATCTATTAATGTACTTGATGTCTGTATGATATCAGTATACTGGCAATATCTTGTGCTTATTCTAGTTGCTTCTTTTACAACTTGTTTTAGTACACACATCTGAACTATTTTTCTTATTCTTCATGATTCTGCATCACTGAACCAATTTGTATTAAAATCTCCTGTCACAACTGTGTTTTTTCCACTGTCAATTAGCATTTCCAGCCACCCTTCAAAGACATCTAGAAATCTTGAGCAGCTTCCACTTGGTGAACGATAGATGCAGCCAATATAGTATTTCTCCTTTTTAATAGCAGTTGTAATACCTACAGCCCAGTATTCCATGGATTTCACATTGTGGAATTCAATCTTGTACCTTTTTTTTTTTTTTTTTTTTTTTTTTTTTTTTTTTTTTTTTTTTAATGTAGATAAGTACTCCTCCTGTGTGACTGGATTCTGTGTTACAACAAACTATATTATAGCCCTCTATTTCGAGCTTGTCTTGTGTGACATGAGTTTCATGGAGGCAGAGCAACCATGGAGAATTTTGTCTTGCAAATTCTTCTACTTCATCCTTCTGCCATAGAAAGCCCTGTACATTAATTGACACAATTTCACCTTTTTCATGTATGTTGTTGCTTTTACCATTCTTTAGTTGCTATTTGGAATACTGTATTTTTGTTTTGTAATTCTCTACTTGCCTTCTGTAAACTGGGCATGTATTGTCCATCACATTATGGGTTGTGTCCAGGTTCATTCGTAATCTTGCATTTACTTTAATGCAATTTGAACACTTCAATGTGTCTTCTGTACATTTATCTGCCTGGTGAGAGGAACTAGCACACTTTAAACAGGGGCTGTCATCATTACAAAGGTCTGCATAGTGATTGAACCCCTTGCATTTAAAACATCTAAAAATATTCAAGTGTTCATATACTTTGTATCGTTGCCATTCAATATTTACTTTCCCCACTTCTATGATTTTCCTGAAAGACTCTGGATCCATTTCCACAATTGTTATTACTTTACCTTCTCTATTTTTTCTATTTTTCAAGACTTTTACTACTGAATTTTCTCCAATAGAGTCCTTGTTTTGGTTTTTTAAGGCAATGAAGGACAAATTCATCTTCTATTTTTTCTTTCATGCCAGCTATTTTGATGCAGGGTTGATAAAGCGACGGAACTCTGACATTATAATCCTTGTCCCAAGGCTTTCTTAGCCTCATTTTCGATTTTTTTTTTTTTTTTTTTTTTTTTTTTTTTTTTTTTTTTTTTTTTTTTTACTTCATTGCTGCTGGAACATATTATGGCTATCCCTCCCTTCTGCAAGTTTCGTATTCCAGTAACCCCAACCTTCAGTTCTACTGGTTTTATATTTGCCTTACAAATTTCTCTTGTGGTTTCACTACTTTGATTAATTTTTGGCTGGATTAAAATAACTTCTTCTTGTTTGTTGTTAGTTATTTGTGCATACGTTTTTTTGGTACTTTCTTCTTTCATTTTCTTCACTTCGTGTTTTAGTTCATCCACCATTTCTATATATGATTTTAGATCTTCATTTTGTTTTTGCAGGAGAACAGTCTGTGTAGTAATAATATTTGCTAGTTTCTCAATTTTGTCCTCAATAAGTCTGAGAGATTTCTCACTTTGTGTACTTGCTGTTTCTAACCTCTCCATGCAAACATCACAACAATATATTATATTTTTACACTTCTTTGCGTTTACAATTCTAGCTTCATTACTACTAATTTCTATACACTCACTATGATAAGTTGCTCCACAGAATGCGTTACATTTAACTGTTGTAGAACCACTTTTTGTGTTTTGTTTACACTTCCCACACACTGCATCCTTACAGCCTGCCATAACCTAGTTTACACTTTCAGTTTCGTCGATATGATTCTCGTATTTTCCCACTAATACTGCCTGTTTTCTTTCCTGATTACGTGTAGATGCTATCACATGACTCTTTGAACTTCACTATGGCACTTTTCACTAATGAAATCACTTTATTTCGCTCACTAAATAGTCTAGAACTTTACATGTCCGCCAGGGCGCGAACATGAAAATATCACGAAACTTAAACATTGATCACGTGGAGACTATCCCAGCACTCTCCCACTATATCTCAGACAGTTCTGAGCATGCGAAAATCCAGAAATATCTTTCCGGATAGAATCTGATAGTTTGCAGTTACTGCTTACATAGCAAACAGGCACGCGGCAGGTAGCCAGAAGCGGGAGAAGGCGCTGCTTGAACTTAATTTCAGCTCTGCGCATGCGCAAGTAACCGAGAGCTTGCTGGCAGCTGCTTAAACGTATCTGACGTTTCTGTGGTCTCCGGTTTCGTCAGGTTCGTCCACAGATATACCTCAATGTATGTCCGTCGTTGGACAGATCAGGTCGTTCCGTGGACAATAATTTGTTCATTTTGATACCCTATTCCACTGCTTGTGTTTAACGGCAAATAAAGAATCCTAATCTTAAGCATCTATAGGAAGAGAAACACGCCTTAGTAAATAAAAATAGGAAGTAAGAAACTGTCATTAATATGAATCGCGGGATGAATAGGCCTACTCGTAAAGTAGTGGCTTACACAAGCTCTTCAAGTCGCAAAAATTTCATTTGTACCACGACAATAGTGTAGTGCAGTACAATAAAACTATCCAGCAATAATGAATTTTGAAATGCTTGCAGAAATTTCAGATCTGCTTTTAATGGCACAGATATGTCGCATTATAAATGCTTACGCTTCAAGTACTGCAACACTACATATATAGTCCATAATACTTTTCTAAATGTTGCATTTTTTATATACCTTTTCGTAACGGAGGCCTTTAACACCGATATTCTTTCAGGAGTTCTTAGTAGAAGCTGAAACATATTTTTTCAAACTACAGGAAAAATTTTACGTAATTGAGAGAAAATTATTTCGAAAACCAATGACAAGATGTACAACATAGACTATGAATACAATTAGTAGAACACAGTTCCGCACGGCATTGAGCATCTGCATTAAGAACCACGTCAGTCTTCACATTTTTTAATTCCCATCTGTGGTATGCCTGGTGTTATCACAGACTGCGTGGAACTCAAGTAATCAACGGTGTACTGTCAAGTTTATGTGATTCTCGCTAAGTAGGGTAGTTAACACATAATGTGATTGCAGGTGATAGTCGTCTCTGCAAGTGTTTTAATTCAACATTTAAAAGTTGTTTAAATGTGATTAACGTGGTGACAGAAGTTCGAACTTAAGCTCCCTGTTTCACTTGCTACCGAGACTATGCTATTACCAAACAATGTTCCGTTCTTTACTTAATTTTAACTTTTGTTCAATTGTTCTTCTTATTTTACCACGCGATACAACGGAAAATGTCAACATATTTAAGAAGCCATTGGATTTCTTGGAATCGAAGTATGGAACTTTCCCAGAAAAACTTCGTTTGCAAATGCTGGAAGAATCGAAGAAAATGTTCTACTTTGCATACGAGAATTACATGGAATATGCGTTTCCTATGGACGAACTGAATCCAATAATGTGCACAGGAAGGGGCCCTGACTATGACAATCCGTAAGTTCAACACGAAGTGCATATTGTAGCAACATGTTTCTGGTACTTGAAACATAATGTTGACTGTGATACTTAGAGGTGTAGTGCGCATACGAAGGCGTTAACATACCAAGAAGTTGGGTACACATACAAATATATCGAAACATGTACTTTGTTTCACTAAGTGGATGTCTGAGCCTACACCTCTAATTACACAACGAAGAGAAGTATGGCTAATTTATATGATATCTTTACGGTTATTACTTATTCCTGATGTGTGCTAGAAAACCCATTCGATACAAGTGCTGAAACAAATTTACTTACAGAATCGTAGCAAGTTCGTGAGTAAATTTCGCCTACGGCAACCGAGGCGTAATGTGGTAATGTTGGCTACGAAATGTTCGTTGTACTAGGGTAATTAATATAGTGACTGGACGTAGGTGCAAACAAGAATCGGTCAACCATAGAGGAGGATCAGTATTAATTATTTCATACTTCACACACTTCCCTTAATTTCCATGTGTTTGTGTTATCTAGGCCTATGCATTGGTCGTTGCCAACATTGACACATTACGCTGCCATAAGTAAAATTTTTCCAGTATGTAGTAACTGTGGTTCTTTCATATTAGGAAAAAGAAACAGTTCTACAAAGAATACTGCATAAAACAATCGTCCTATACATCGAGTATTATTTAATTGTATGGCATCCTGCTGTTACTAAATGGGATTAACAAGGGATATTAAACAATAATTGTCGCGGGACTGCTGACCAAGCTGTTCAGTCCTCAAAAAACCGACGACAACAATAATTGTCGCTAGTTTGAGATCAACTGAAGCACGGGATACCACCCGTCGTGTTAGACCTCTGACGTCCGCATGTTGGGATTTGTCTTTCATGAACGTGTCATTAAGTTATTAAATATAGATAAATTTACGCCGACGCGTCTACCTACCGAGTATCACGATATGACTTAAGAAAAGAAGAAAGAAAATAAAAACCACTGATAACTTACTGTGATCGTTCGTAATGGCAACTGCTTGACTGGGCACTGAGGAGGGGAAAAGTCAGTTGGTGCGTAATTTTTGTTATGCGAATTTTGTTTTGTGTTTCGGAATGTAGTTTTCGATTTAGTATGTCCCAGTCCATGACGTCACGGGTCAAAACAGACGCGCGGTATCGGGACTTTCGGTATTGACAACGTTTGTTCTACTCGTGGGATTGTGTCGTGGAGACATAGAAACAACAGAACGCGCAAATGCTGAAGATTAAGATAAAAACTATCCTGTTAAAACCTACATAGAAAGTTTCCAGTACAAATTGTAAGTGGCGGGTGTAGTACTATATTGAAAACTCGGATAAACTCTAGTCTCCGATACCGTTTTGACCAATGACGTCACATATGACGTCATACATAATCACTACGCACACGTTTACCACAACACGGTATCGGTAGTTTTCACCTAAACAGGTCTAATCTACTTAATGATACCACGTCTTCAAAATACTCTTAATAATTAGGTAATTTTAAAGAAACCTTGCACTCGAAGTTGTACGGACTGAAATGATGTAGGCTATTTATGTCGAACATACAACTGTAAATTGATTGAGTGCTTCTGAACCGAAGATTCGGGCACTACGCGCCCTGACACACACACAAAAAAATAATTCTTGTTTAACCTATACCTAAGTTAGGGTGTCTTCAAAAATATCAGGCACGTAAACAGTGAATACCGGTATTGAAACCACGCACGGGACGGAATGACGTAAAACATTACGTCATTGGTCAAAGCGGTATCGGAGACTAGATTTGACCCAAAAACTATTTGTGTCGCTACTATAGGGATTTTGAAGACAAAATTAAGCTAAATACAGCACAGACACACAACAATCATTCAAGAGAATAGCTTGGATATGTAACAAGTCATGATTTTACATTAAAATGATACATTAGATATAATTAATGTGTATATAGAGACAAAGGCATAACTGAAGACTGGGATATCACCCATCTGCTTTGACCCATGACATCAACAACATGTCAGAAAACCAGTATATGGGATATCTTACTACTACTGTATTGTAGATGCAAATAATCTGTAGTTATCCTCATAAATTATAGCAAACAGAATGTATCGTCAATCACAGGTCTTAACCCAAAAATTCGCGACTCTAACACTTGCAGGAGGGGGGGGGGGGGAGGGAGGAATCTCTCGGCTAACCTACACCTAACCATCAGAGAGAAGCTACAGATCACATTTTAAACACAAAATCATAAGCTACACTCTGTTTTGCTTGTAAAAAAACTATCATCTTTAACTCATGTACCATATAATTGATCACGCCTTCTATAAACATGCACACACCTCAAAACTACCGCACTGCGATGACGTCATGGGTCAAAGCTGACGGGCGGGTATCCCCGTATTCAGGTGAGCTGAAACAAAATATGCTAATATTTACAACTTCAGACATTTCATACAGTTAAACGAAAGAATACAGCACTAAAATACATTTGTTATTCAACATTACAAGAATTGAGTTACATCATTAGTCATAATAACAATCTCTGCTGATGTAAGTTTCTGACTTCGTTTAGTGAGTCCTCATACCTAATGTTACAATTACAATGTGTTATAGCAGTTACAATGAAGAGCTATTTACAGTAAAGGATTCATCAAGTGAGTGGAAACAGTTTCCAGATGATATTATTTCACTTTAAGTTGTGGCATTACACCAACAAAACTTTTTATGCCCCATGGGAGTGCATTAAATAAAGGCCTACTTGTGTGCTAACTGTGTAGACTTTTATAGAAGAGGCGTGCCCCAGGGGAGTGTGATAGGATCACTATTATTTCCTATCTATATAAATGATCTGATTGACAGAGTAACTTGTAATTTGTGGCTGTTTGCTGATGATGCTGTGTATGGGAGGGTGTCATTTTTAATTGACTGTAATAGAATACAGGATGACTTAGATGAATTTTCTAGTTGGTGCGAAGAATGGCAGCTAGCTCTCAATGTAGAAAAATGTAAGGTGATGTGCATGATTAGGAAAAACAATCCCATAATGTTCAAATACAGCATTAGTAGTGAGCTTCTTGATGCAATCACACCATTAAAATATCTGGATGTAACATTGCAGAGAATTTTGGGAAGATGTACTTCATCTGTAAAGGAGACCGAATATAAAACACTTGTACGACCATGTCTTCAGTATTGCTCAATTCTTTGGGACCCACAGAAGATCAGTTTAAAGGAAGACATAGAAGCAGTTCAGAGGCGAGCAGTTAGATTCCTTACTGGTAG
Source organism: Locusta migratoria (assembly GCA_026315105.1). Lineage (NCBI taxonomy): Eukaryota > Metazoa > Arthropoda > Insecta > Orthoptera > Acrididae > Locusta > Locusta migratoria. The sequence goes on along the minus strand of CM048755.1, from coordinate 24,605,875 downwards.
GTTTGACCAATGCGCGATGTCACGGAAATGCTCCAGGAACTCAAAAGGGGATCGCTGAAGGAAAGAAGACTTCTTTTCGAGAAATTCTGTTGAGGAAATTTAGAGGACTGGAAGTTGAAGCTGAGTGTAGAACATTCTTCCTGCCACCTACTTACATTTCGCGTAATGATCACAAAGACAATAGAAGAGAAATTAGGGCTCCTATGGAGGCATATAGGCATTCTTTTTGTACTCATTCTATTTGGGAGTGGAATAGGAAAGGAAATGTCTAGTTGTGGTAAAGTGTACCCTCCACCACACACCTTATGGTGGATTGCAGAGTATGTTTGTAGGTGTCGAAGATTCAAGGCTTTTTCTGTCAACAAGTATGTCATATTTAGATCTTGTCATGATCAATGAGTTAAGCAGTCATTTTTCGGACGTCCGAAAGAACAGATACCACACCAATGCAATAATCATTATGTTTGGTAGGTGGATGAACAGTGTGTATTGTAAAGAGTAAGACGCATTCTTATTAAAAGAAAAATGATTGATGTTTTGACTTGTACAACACAGCATGTTGTCATCAGTGGTCAAAGATGTCAGGTGGTATCCTGTGCTTTAGTTGACCAGAATAAACTTGATGTATGTCTTGATCAATGCAACTTAGACTTAATTCCTGCCGAACTTTCTGAGACCCATGGAAATGAATGTGCTGAAGTGTCCCAATACAGAACCTTGTGCAACTGCTATACTTACTGTTCCTCTGTCAGATGAGCTTGTTGTCCCATCTTCCTGGTTCAATGATACCCTCTACTTTCTATCAGTTAGGTATCATTGAAGCCACCTTCCTAGACTGTCGCCTAAACCATAATAGATTGTATGCAATGTTTCACACAGTCAAAGGCTTTAGATAAATCACAATAAATACCAACTAAAGACAGTCTAATGCCTCTACAACATTATTGGTAAAGGAAAATACAGTGCCATCAGTTGATTGGCCTGTTTGTAATCTGAACTGACAGTGGCTAAAAGCTGTGTGCTTCTGAAGGTGTTCCACAATTCTCTTACTCAAAAGTTTCTCAAGAACTTTGTAGATACATGGGAGATAGGCTGGTAGTTTGAAGCATCAATTTATCCCCTTTTTTAATGGTGGTTTCACATAGACATACTTAATTCTGTCTGGGATAATACCTTGTTTAACAGGTTCATTACATATATGGCATAGTATTACATACATGTTATTACGACAATATGTAAGTGTAGATTATAGAAATTTGTATGCTTGTAGCCAAAAAGTGCATCACATTTTTCACTTACTTGTAGCTGCTTCATAGTTATCCCTGCTTTCTTGTTTCTGGATTAAGCATGCCTATGATGATTACATTGATCAAATCAGAATTACCCCTCAAGGGCTCAGCATTAATTTGCTGAGTATGGGTTTGGCAAACGCGGGGTTTCTGAGCTGTGGGCTGTGTCGCGCCAACACTCCGCTACACTGTAAGCTCTGTGCATGCTTCAACGACCATCTTTCGGTGAGATGGTGGAACATTGTACGTTTCAGAGCCCGGGGATCTTGGCTTAATCGCCCGGGTCATGAGGATGGTACAATCCTCTATAAAAAAACCTGAATCTCAAGGTGTGCTACATGCCGAGGAGATAAATGGCTGTTGAGGTTGAACAGTCACTAGCGAGCAACCTGCCACACCTACGTTGTATAAGGCTTACCCAGGCAAGTGGGGCTCTGCCTGGGTAAAATTTTATGTCCCTAGCTGCTCCTGGGACTAAGATGAAGGGAGCTATAAACTATGTCAATGGCATCTCTAAGTGAGGAAGATCCAATTTCAATACCAGGAAATATGACACCTCGATCATTCCCTTCCCTTGGTACATCACAGGAGGAACATCGGGCTAAAGATATCCAAAATATCTCGTATGCAGCAGAACAGACAGGGAGGTTTCACGACGACAAAACCTCATACCCAGATGAAGGCCACTGTAATGTTGGCCGAAACGTCGGTTATTTAAGTAATAGCCTTACATCATGATGCGGTACAATACCCAGAAAACTTTTATGTCACAAAACCTCTTTTCTTCGTCAAAAACTTGGAGGATAAGTGTGGTGAAGTCGCGGGTATGTCAAAGATGAGGAGTGGTTCCTTGGTGCTAGAGGCTGCATAATCCATTCAGTCGAAAGCAATTCTTGCTTGCGACAAGCTGGGTGATGTTCCTGTAAGCATAACACCCCATAAATCACTGAACATGGTCCAGGGTCTGATTTACCACAGAGACCTTCTTCTACAGTCTGATGACGAGTTACGCGCCAACTTAGAGCGACTGGGCGTCCACTTCGTCTGGCATGTGTATAGGGGTCCGAAGGATTATAGGGTTGCCACTGGTGCTTTCATCTTGGCCTTTGAGGGCGATACATTGCCTTAAAAGGTCAAGGTCATGATTTACCGGTGTGACGCAAAGCCTTACATCCCTCCCCCTATGTAATGCTTCAAATGTTGAAAATTTGGGCATATGTCATCCCACTGCAACTATAGCCCCACATGTAGGGAATGCAGGCATCCATCCCATCCGGATGCTCCGTGTACTATCCCACCAATATGTGTCATCTGTGGGCAGCACCATTCACACTGTTCACCAGACTGTACCATTCTACGCAAAGAGCATAAAATCATGGACATTAAGACCCTGGACAGACTGACATACACCGAGGCAAGGAAAAAATATGAAAGACTCCACGCGTACCACAGACAACCTCCTATGTGACAGTTACTTCATCGCCAGCCACCCTTGTGTCGATGGCATCAACAGTGAAACCATCTTCTGTGGGCCCTAAGGGCCATCAAACTCGGTCTGCCTCCTTGAAGGTTGGGTGGCCTTCATTCATTGCCCCACCCACTTGGTGGAGGCAACTTCACCCCCACCATCCGGGACACAAGTCCCCATCTCCCAGCCGGAGAAGCAGCAGCCTTCCCCGGCCCCTCTCGCTAGGGAGAAGTCGGTTGGGATGCTCCCTTCCCCAGTTTCCAAGAGTGGACTGGAGGGCCCAAGCCGTTCACTGGGAGATCCACATACCACTGGTCGAAGGGCTTCCCGATCCTCATTGGCTCCTGAAACTTAAGAGAAGCCCTCCCAGCAGTCTAAACCAAAAGAATAGTGGGAGGATAAGCAGAAGAAAAAGAGATCTAAGAAAAAATTGCATACGATGGAACTCCTGCCGCCAGTCTCTCAAATTTCCGATTCTGAGGACGGGTTGGAGATGCTAGTGTCCCCTGAGGATCTAGCACTCACTGACCTCCCAGAATCAATGGCTATTGATGCCACAATTACTAAGGCAGTGGCAAAAGGTGATACTGAGGCGTAAACTCAATGTTCACGACGCTCATGGCATCCCAGTACGCCAACAGCAATATCCTTCAGTGGAACTGCGGTGGTTATTTCCACCATCTAGCTGAATTGCGCCATGTATTGTACCAATTCCCTGTGCTGTGTGTAGCTCTCCAGGAAACTTGGTTTCCTGTTCAGCAGACCCCTGCCCTTCATTTTTACCTGGGTTATTATAAAAATCTTGCTGCGTACGGCAGGGTTTCCGGAGATGTTTGCATCTATGTCCTCGCCAATGTCCGCAGTGCACCAGTACCACTTCACACTGCGCAAGAGGCAGTGGCTGTGAGGATTCAGGCAGAACAAGAGATCACTATCTATTCTCGATACCTTCCTCCGGACAAGGCAGTGTCTTCTGTGGAATTAGCTGCCTTGGTTGTCCAACTTCCCCTGACATACCTCCTGTTGGGGGACTTTAATGCCCACAACCCATTGTGAGGTGGAACTGAGATTACGGCCCATGGTAGAGATGTGGAGTACCTTCTGGCACAGCTCAATATTTGCCTTCTTAACAACCAAGCTGCCACATACTTCAGCTTGGACCATGGAATCTACTCAGCCATAGATCTCTCCCTTTGCAGTCTGGGCTTACTTCCACACCTTACTTGGAGGGTGCATGCCAACCTTTGTGGAAGCGATCATTTCCCCGTCTCCTGTCGCTCCCACCTGCAGGCTGCCAGCCCCAATGGTCACTCCGTCGGGCAAACTGACTGGCTTACACCTCGGCTGCTATAGTAACAGCTCCGCTCCCAGACGATGTTGATTTGGCTGTTGACCATGTCACTAGGACCATTGTTACCACTGCTGAAGCCGCAGTCCTGAAATCCTCTGGTTTTCTCCATTGTAAGTCGGTACCCTGGTGGACACTGGAAATTGCTGGGGCCATCATTGAGTGTCGTCGGGCACTCCAGTGCCATCGCCGCCATTCTTCTTTGAAGCACCTGATTGCTTTTAAAAGGCTCCGTGCCCAATCTCGTCAGCTGATACAACAAAGCAAGCGAGATAGCTTGGAGAGGTATGTAACCACTATTGTCTCTCGGGCCTCCACAACTGAGGTGTGGGAGAAGGTTAGGCGCCTTTTCGGACTTTGCCCACTGGCAGGAATCCCCAGTCTTCACATTTGGTGTACTCTGTCCACAGACCCAGCTGCTATTGCGCAGTACATGGCAGAACATTGTGCTCGTAGCTCAGCATCTGCATCTTACAGTGCGGACTTCCGCGCCCTCAAAGAGCATGTTGAACAGTGGCAGCTTTCTTTCACACGTGCCGCCAGGAAAAATACAACGCGATGTTCAGTGAGTGGGAGTTTGAGACTGCCCTAGCTGCATGTCCTGACACCTCCCCAGGACCAGACAGTGTTCACAGCCAGTTCTTTCGTCACCTCCCTGCAGATCTTAAACAACGTCTTCTCACCCTGCATAACCATCTCTGGGTGAAAGGTGTTTTTCCGTCTCAATGGCAGGATAGCATCATCATCACGGTGATGAAACCTGGTGCTGACCCACAGGTGGCCGAGAACTATCGCCCAATAAGCCTCACCAACGTTCTGTGCAAGATCTTGGAACATATGGTTAGTTGGTGGCTCATGTGGATTCTTGAAGATTGGGGTCTCCTTGCTCCCCAACAAGGGGGCTTCTGCAATGGCTGCTCTGCAATAGATAATGTGTTGTTGGAGTCGGCTATCCACACTGCTTCCACCAGGCATGAGCACATGATTGTGGTCTTCTTTGATCTTTGCAAGGTGTACGATACCACCTGGCGCCACCATATACTGGCTACGTTGTATGACTGGGCCTCACGTGGTCCCCTACCAACATTCATAAAGAACTTCTCTCACTCCGTACTTTTCAGGTTAGGGTCAGTACCTCTCTCAGCTCTCGTCACATCCAATCCAAGAGAATGGTGTCCCCCAGGGCTCCGTTCTCAGTGTACCTCTATCTTTAGTTACTAGAAATGGCCTTGCGGCAGCTGTAGAATCATCCATGTGTTCGTCCTTGTTTGTCGATGACTTTTGTTTATATTACAGTTCTGCTAGCATTGGTGTCACTGAAAGGTGTCTACAAGGAACCATTCAAAAGGCATAATCATGGGCCTCAGTGCCCGTCTTCATGTTATCAGCATCCAAAACCCGAGTGATGCACTTTTGTCATTGTCGGGTCATTCACCCTGACCCAGAAATGCATCGATTTCTTGGCATGTTGTTTGACAACTGACTGGCTTGGGGGCCACACCTTCGTCAGTTGAAGTAAAAGTGCTGGCGGCATCTAAATATATTGCGCTGTCTCGGCCACACTGTCTGGGGAGCTGGCCATCAAACTCTCATGCACCTCTTTGAGGCCCTAATCCTATCACACCTGGATTATGGGAGCCAGGTGTATGCCTGTGTGTAACCTTCAGCATTGCGGATCTTGGATCTCATTCTTCATGGTGGTGTTCTTCTCGCAACAGGGGCTTTCCGCAACAGCACTGTGCCAAGCCTCCTCACTGAAGCTGGCATCCCTTCCCTGAGGTTTCGCCGGCAACAGTTGTTGGCTTTATATGTCACCCACATTCACGCTACGCCTCACCATCCAACCAGATCAGGTTTTCCAATCAAGATTCGGGTACTTACTCTCCTTTCCTCAGTCAAGTCCCTACCCCTCCCTCCTGCATTCTCCTGCCAATCTCATATCCCTCCTAGGTCTATCCCTTGCCTACAGCCTGCAATTGTCCTGCGATCCAAAGGCATCTGTTTCACCACATACACTTCATCACCAGTTTCTGGATATCCTTGGCACGTTCCATGATGCAGAAGTCATATATACTGATGGCTGCCAGGTAGAAGTCAGAGTGGGTTACGCCTATGTTCATGGCGATCACATTGAACAATGCTCTCTGCTTCCTGGATGTACCATCTTTACGGCACAGCTGATTGCCATTATTCATGCTCTAGATCACCTCTGTACATGCCCCAAGAAGTCATACGTCATATGCAGTGACTCCCTGAGTAGCTTGCAAGCTCTCGGCCAGTGTTTCCCCAAACACAATTTGGTACAATCCATACAAGATTCTGTGTTCAGTCTTGGCAAGTCTGGCCATTCTGTGGCTTTCATCCAGACCCCGGGCCACATTGGCATTCCAGGGAACGAACAAGCTGATCAGCTGGCCAAGCAGGCCATTGCCTCCTGGCATCTGGATATTGGTACCCCAGAAAGGGACATCTGCTTGGGTCTGCACCGCAAGATCTCCATGGCCTGGAATTCAGAATGGTCGAGATTGAGCACACCCAATAAGCTCCGTGCGATCAAAACTTTGACAGCAGCTTGGAAGACTTCACTTAGGCCTTCTCTTCAAAGGAACTCGGTCATACTCTGTTGCCTGCGTATAGGCTCACGCACGGCCACCTCTTACGATGAGAGGACCCACCAGACTGCTGTTGTGGCGCTCTGTTGACTGTGGTCCACACCTTGTTGGACTGTCCAATTTCCATTGCGGCAGTCATTTAACCTGCCTTCTGTGCTTCCTTCGCTTTTAGCTGATGACGTCTCTATGGTTGACCATGTTGTAGGTTTTATTCGCGCAGCTGGTTTTTATCATATGATTTAATGGCTCGTACCTAAGCCTGATCTTTTGGGCTTCCACCACTTAAGCAGTTTTAATCTGTTGTTCCTTTTGTCTTGTCAGTCTTATTCCCAACTGGCAGCTTTAGTGTGTACAGGATGATTGGCTCATCCATTATTATCCAAGTGATCAGCCAGCCATGATATTATGCTGTCCAGTTTTTTAACTTAGTTCCTGACTTGTGTGTCTTTTGTGTAGTCAGCGAACTGTTCTTTGTCAGCTGGTCCCTTTTGTGAGTCTCCATTCTCGTTGAATGTTTTTAGCCTCTGACAGTGAGCTCTTATCTAGGAACAGGGGACTGATGACCCAGATATTTAGACCCCTTAAAACAACAACAAAAAATCAGAATTAAACCTATCCTTTATGAGAAAAAAATAAAATTCTGAACCCAACATGAAGACACCCACAATGCACTGCAGTGATATGTTACCCCCCCCCCCCCCCCCCCTCTCACTCACACACTCTCTCTCTCTCTCTCTCTCTCTCTCTCTCTCTCTCTCTCTCTCTCTCACTCACACACACACAGCTTGATATTAATACACTCTCTTCATTGAATTTCCAAACATGAAACATTTTTTACTGCACTAACAGCTCTTATTTCACTCTCATAGTGGTTTTAGTTTTAAAGTAATACTGTTTATACCTGGTGCTAATTGAACCCAGAATATTGTGTCCAAGGAAGAGAGTAATCAGCAAAAGCAATTGAAAAATTCACTGATTCATACTCCTAAATTAAACTAAACTCTATTTGAATAGGCTTCAAAAGGTCTAACAGTACCGAGCAGTTGCTATGTCACATTCAGCTCAAAATAGTCAGTGGATGCCTTGCAGAGGTTCATGTAGTCAGCAATCTGTTTCCTGGCCATTGCCAGTTTTCTTGATCAGAGCTTCTCAGTCAAATAGTTCCTCACATTAAACAGCACTTGATAGACCTGGATGGTTACCCATCCAAGTACTACCCAAACTTAACAGTGCTTAACTTCAGTTATCTGGTAGGAACTGGTGTCTCCACTCCAGCATGGCCATTGGTAATTCGTGGCCCTACTAGATAAACTATAGTAAATGTTGCCCGCATGCTGCAAATGTTGGCAACACTACAGAATATCTATGTATACACCACAGCCGTCAACCATAGAGCAGGTATAGCATGTTTTATTTTTTTTTATGATCTGTACGAAGCAGTTATAAAGTGATTTTATATCTTCATTTTACGAGGACAATTATTGCTTTTCCACAGTCGCTCGGGCAATGTTGCCAACATACGCGCCATGCTAATAACACAGGCAACAGACTCTGCAGTTTTACCGCCCTACTGATTTTTAAAGTGTGAGGAGTTTAGTACTAAAACACGGATTTTCAAACTGTTGATGGCGGCTTGCAAGGGCCTCAAATTGGGGGCATCTCAGTGGTTTCATATGAATACTTATTGTTTTCTGAGTAAAGGAACAATGTGTGTGCTATCAGTGATGTCCAGCCAGCTTGCAAGTAAGTGCCGGCATGGTAGAGGGTAGTCAGATATTTTGGAAGGAAATGTTGAATGATATAGATATACATTATGTTTTTCCTGCTCTTGTTGAATATAAAATGAGTAAATTTTACAGTATTGAACAATATGTCATAGACAAGGTGTGTACTGAAGACAAAAAGTGATAGATAGGAAATACATTCCTGATGTTTCAAAGCAGTGTTAAAAAGCTGCTCATATATCAAAGATTGGTTCACACAACCAAGACATTGGAAAAAAAAAAAAAAAAAAAAAAAAAAAAATGAACAAAAACAAAATTAGCACTCAGGGAGCCACACACTGAGCAATCAGTGGATTTGAAAGTAAAATTCAGTTTACGAACCTGGCACAAAATCCTAAAAAAGTAAGCCATCTGTTCAGTCATTATGTGACTACAATGACAGAAAATAAACACTGACGTAGAGAACACCAAAATACTAAGAAGATACATCCATTTTTTTACTGGAGAAAATCATACTGAGGTTTCAACTCCCAATCATTGTACAAAACTCATGATTACAGATATTGGGATAAGTGAATGTGAAATACAAAGCCAATTAAAATCATTCACGAGGGGAAAGATGACAGCACATGATTGGACATTCATATAATTCTACATACAGCGTGCAAAGGAATTTTAACTTTCCCAGCAGCTGTGTACTGTAGTTCACTGGAAGAGTGAAGCATTTTTTGTAATGGGAAAAATGTACTTACCCTTGGACAAAAGCACACAGTAAAAGGCCAAATAGAGCTGCAACATAGACCTCGGATGACACTACATATCAGACTGTCACCACAGCCAGTTTTTCTGCTTTCACATTTGTTGGCTTTGCCAACTTTCAACCAACCTGTTGCATCCAAACCTAGACTCTTGGCTATGGTACAGATCAGACTATCACGATATCCATTTCAATATAAGTAATTTGATTAATGTGATGGAAATATATCTATAGTGGTTGGTCAGTACTTACCTCAGTACCACCAATAGTTAAAAAAAGAAGAAGATAGGCACTCACAAGATTTCTGATGTAACTTCTTTCTTCTGTAGGAGAGAGGATGGAATAGAAGGGAAGGGTTATTCGCAGCGTAGGTTGTGAGACAAGGGAGAGCTGAAGGGTGATATGTGGAAGTCAGAGATATTGCTGGATAGTACCTTTATCTTCTTTTGTGTGACTATTGGTGATACTGAGCTAAGGTAAGTTCTGGCCAGTGACTCTCTCTCTCTCTCTCTCTCTCTCTCTCTCTCTCTCTCTCTCTCTTTTGAATATTTTTTTCAGTACAAGTAATTTGTATTTTCTGGCTACTGTACACACTAGCAGAGGTGTTGCCAACTTTTGCATTATTCTGTGAATAAGAGCAGTGTGCCAAAGCACACAACTGTAGGTTCGTATCACTGATAGAGCTTATTGTAGAAGCTTAGAACATTTTTTATGGTCACATATTATGGCCTTTTCAGGGACTGAAAATCTGTAGAAATAAACATTTATTTCTGTAAGAAAAATAGTGTGAAAACAAGTTTGCTCTGTTTGTACACAATACCCATAAAGCAATGAGTACTGGAGCTCAGTTTGAAATAATTTTTGTTGATTCTTGGAAGGCATTTGATACAGTTCCACATTGTAAATTAATGAACAAAATATGAGCTTACAGAATACCAAACCAGATCTGTGTTTGAGGAGTTTCTGTTAAACACATGTCATTTTTAATGAAAGGTAATTTTCAGACACCAGGTAAGTAAAAACAGTGACAGCACTAGCATATGTCACATAGGTAGGCTAAATTACAAAATGGGTTGTGGGTTGTCCTCAGCATAAGTTATTTGAAGTAGTTTGTAAGTCTAGGGACTGAAGACCTCTGCAGTTTCGTCCCATAGCTGTACAAACATTTGAAATATAAATTTTATTTTTGCTGCTGCTAGGAACAGTAATTAAATCTTTACTTTCATTTTCACAGAAGTTTGGAAAATAAAAATATTTCAACACTTTTTGTACTTCCATTTCATCATCGTCACACATATTTTCTTCTACTTCATTTTCTGGATTGTGAAGAAGTAACATCTACAGTTTCTGCACTTACAGATGGAGCCATTGTAATGTCCTCATTTGATCTAACAGCTTTTATTTGTCAACTGAGGATGTCTGATTTGCTAGGCCATTTTTCCATGTTACTAAGTTGACATTCTGGGAAAAGGTAGGGGCAATGATCTCAAGTGGGTTTTACTATTTTCTATTAATGCAAACTATTAAAGACACATGAAAACAGTAAACAGATCTGGAGAAGAACCATTTGTGCAATACATCGATTGACTACTTTGTTTGCTTGTATGGGTTTGTTGATAGGTTGTCATCATAAAATGCACTTTGAAGGTATTTGTTTTATTTTACTGTTTTAATATACAATAATACAAAATCATTTCACACATTAACACAGTGTGTTACTATGTGCCTATATCTGTATACTAGTTAGTTACTTTTATAAAATAAAGTCTGACTTTGATTCTGAAATTTGTCTGTCTTATTTGGGTGGGCCTGGGCCCATTCTGACCCACCCCTGGCACCACCACTGAGTACAAGAAATGTTATAAGACAGCCACTTTTCAGAATGTATACAAATTACCCCATGAATTATGTCAAAAGCTCCATTAGTTAGTTAGTTTGGTTTTATTTGTCCTGTAGATCAAACATTTGTACAGTAGAGCACACAGTGATATAGGACAAGTCACTAGGAATAAAACACTTTTGTACTTTGTACAATAAGGCAAATAGTGCTATAAAAATTAAATTAAGGCTAAGGACACGGAGTTACAGACTTTCTTACACATGGCAGAAAAATATACGCAAAAATAATTACAACCAGATGCAAAAATAATTACAAACAGAAAAATAATGGTACTTGTTTAAATTAATGAGAATATCTGTAAGTTGAAAATATAGTTCTTAAAATTATCATGGATAATTTAGTATGCAAATTCTCTTAGCTATAATATAATACATTAGTTACAAGCACATGGGGAGTTACAGACTTACATGGCAGAAAATATATCATGGATAATTTTTTTAGCTATAACATATTACATTAGTTACAAGAACATGGAGTTACAGACTTGCATGGCAGAAAATATATCACTGATAATTTAGTAAGCAAATGTTTTAGCTATAACATATTACATTAGTACAAGGGTATGGAGTTATAGACTTCACATGACAGAAAAATATAAGCAAAATAATTATAAGCAGAAGAAGTACAGTACTTGTTTAAATTAATCAAGATATTTATAAGAAGAAAATAGCAGTTCTTTAAATTATCATGGATAATTATTATAGCTGAAACATATTACATTAGAAGTGTAATCAACAGGATTTGCAAAGTTACCATAGTAGATTAATGTTACAATTTAGCACAGGAAATTTTGTTGCAGAGTAGAGTACATACAGATAAGACATTACATGTAAATCTTATAGCTAGGCCTATAACATATCAGTTTACAGATATAACTTAGAATTTTGTCCCCAGAAATTCCTGAATAGAATAGAAGCAGTGATTTAGTAATAGTTCCTTTAATTTAATTCTCATTATTTTTGGATTTTTGATTGTTTTTAAGTCTGGAGGGAGGTGGTTATGAATTTTGATGCCCATATACTTAGCCCCATTAGCATATAGTTTAGTGTTGTGAGGTATAATCTGCAGGTGGGTTTTATTTCTTGTGTCATGTGTGTGGCGGTCAGCATTTTTGTCGAGGGACTCCAGGTATCGGACTGTACAACAAGCCACTTCCAGTATATAGATACATGGGAGTGGGAGTATTTTTAGTTTTTTGAACAGTGGTTTGCAGTGTTCAAATCTTTTTTTCAAAGCTATTATTCTAACCACTTGTTTTTGAATTTTGAAAATTACAAGGGATTCAGAACTACTTCCCCAGAAGATCAAGCCATAGCTCAAAATGGACTCAAACAGGGCATGGTATATCAGCTTTAAAGTATCTATACTGACTGTATCTCTGATTGATCGTAGTAAATAGCATGTTTTGTTGAGTTTCTGTGACAAAGCCTTAATGTGTGGTTTCCAATTTAAAGTATTACTTATGGTAAGTCCAAGAAATTTGGTGTCCTGTCTGTTAGCAATGGAGTCTTTGCCAATGACTACTGCTGCATTACACGGAGTAAGATTTTGTCTTGTATGAAAATTCATGCTTACAGTTTTCTGTCTATTTATGAGTAATCTATTTGCTTCAAACCAAGAGTGTAATTGAGCGGTGGTTTCATTGATTGCGTCTTGTAATATGTCGACATTACCGGTAATCAAGATATTTGTATCATCGGCATACAGAAAGAAGCTGGCATCAGGTATGTGTTCTGGGAGGTCATTGATGAACAAAAGGAAGAGGATAGGGCCAAGAATAGACCCCTGAGGCACGCCATTCTTTGTATGTAGTATATCTGACCTGGAAGCTCTGGATGTCTTTGGATCTTTTATTTCTACGTACTGCATCCTTTCGCTGAGATAGCTACCAAACCAACTGTGGGCTACACCCCTGATTCCATACTTTTGGAGTTTCATAAGGAGCAGCTTGTGGTCAACCATATCATATCATTGGGTAGTTAATGGTTAATGGTAGAATATATTGAGAAGTTACAATACAAGAAAATTATAGCAATATGTAAGAGGGGATGGAGATAGTCAATGCTTATTGTAGAGATTGGCAATTGATCCTCAACATAAACAACTGTAACATACACTGAGGCAACAAAAGTCATGCAATAGTGATAAGCACAGATACAGATGGCAGCAGAATCACATACAAAATGTATAAAACGGCTCTGCATTTGTACTCCAGTGATTTATGTGTAAAGTTTTCTGACATCATTATGGCTCACAAATGGAATTAAAACTTCTAACGTTGAATGTTAGTGGTACTAGGCACATGGATTACTCCATTAAAAAAAAAAGATAATAAATAAATAAATAAAAATGAAAAGGGACTCCAATATTTTGAGGTCCACAGAGTCAATAGAGCTGAGAGTACCAAAATTACCTAGCACTATAGACAATGCAGTGGTGAATGATTACTTGACAACATAATTGATTCTAACTCGTTCTGCAATTTGATACTGTTTCTCATCGATAGTTGTCAATAATGTCTTTAACCACATGAATATTTTCATCCATAATGCTACTCTGAGGATGGCAATCATGAAGCTGATGTTCCGCATGTTCTCATACTTCCTTGAAATTTTTATGCCAGGCATACACATGTGTTCTTGACAATGTTTGATTGCCAGACTGCAGTCAATCTCTGGCAAATTTCTGCCACTGTAACTCCTTCACGAGCAAGAAATTGTATAATTATGCATCATGCAGTAAATGAAACCGGCAAAATGGAGTACAGATGACTAAGAAATGAGATTGACAGGAAGTGCAAATTGGTTAAGCAGGAGTGACTATAAGGCAAATGCAAAGATGTAGAAAATTGTATAAATAGCAGAAAAATAGATACAGCCTACAGGAAAATAAGAGATATTTTGAGATAAGAAAAACAGTTCTATGAATATCAAGGACACAGATGGAAAACCAGTTCTCAGCAAAGAAGGGAAGGTGAAAGGAGGAAAGAGTATATTGAGAGGCTCTACAAAGGAAATGAACTTAGAGGCAATATTGTAGGAAGTGGAGAAGAAGTAGATGAGGATGAAATAGTAGATACTATACTGAGAGATGAATTTGACAGAGCACTGAAAGACCCAAGTCGAAACAAGGCCCCTGGAGTAGATGACATTCCCTCAGAGCTACTGAAGTCTCTGGGAGAATCAGCCATCACAAAACTATTTCACCTGGTGTGTAAGATGTATGAGACAGGCGAAGTACCCTCAGACTTTAAGGAAAATGTTGTAATCCCCATTCCAAAGAAAGCAGGCACAGATAGGTGTGAAAACTACAAACCCATCAGTTCAATAAGTCATGGTTGCAAAATATTAACACGAATTATTTACGGAAGGATGGAAAAAGCTGGTAGAAGCTGCCCTTGGGGAAGATCAGTTTGGGTTCAGGAAAAATGTAGGAACATGGGAGGCAATACTCACTTTCCGGCTCATCCTAGAAGATAGATTAAGAAAAGGCAAACCTACATACCTAGCTTTTGTAGATTTAGATAAGGCTTTTGACAATGTTGATTAGAATAAACTCTTTAAAGTTCTGAAGCAAGCAGGAGTAAAATATAGGGAGCATAAGGTTATTTACAACTTGTACAAAAACCAGACAGCGGTTGTCAGTAGAAAGGCATGAAAGGGATGCAGTGGTTGGAAAGGGAGTAAGACAGGGTTGTAGCCTTTCTCCAATGTTATTCAATTTGTACATTGAGCAAGCTATAAAGGAAAACAAGGATAAATCTGGAGAAGGAATTAAACTTCTGGGTGAAGAATTAAAAACATTGCGTTTTGCCGACGACATAGTAATTCTGTCAGAGACAACAAAGGACCTGGAAGAGCAGTTGAACAGAATGGACAGTGTGTTGAAAGGTGAATATAAGATGAACATTAACAAGAGCAAAACTAGGGTAATGGAGTGCAGTCTAAGACAATCACGTGATGTTGAAGGAATTGGATTAGGTAATGAAACAATAAAGGAGGTAGATGAGTTTTGTTACTTGGGCAGTAAAATAACAAATGATGATCGCAGTACAGAGGATATAAAATGCAGAATGGCAATGGGTAGAAAAGTGTTCTTGGAAAAAGAGAAATTTGTTAACATTGAATATTGATTTAAGCCTAAGAAAGTCCTTTCTGAAGACATTTGTGTGGAGTGTTGCCTTGTATGGGAGTGAAACATGTACGATAAACAGTGCGGACAGGAAGAGGATAGAGGCTTTTGAAATGTGGTGCTGCAGAAGAATGCTGAAGATTAGTTGGTTGGATCACATAACTAATGAGGTACTGAACAGAATAGGGGAGAAAAGAAATTTCTGGCATACCTTGACTAAAAGAAGGGTTCAGTTGGTAGCACACATTCTTAGACATCAAGGAATTGTGAATTTAGCATTGGAAGGAAGTGTGTGGGGTAAAAACCACAGAGGAAGCCCAAGAGATGGGTGCAGTAAGCAGATTCAGACAGATGTAGGTTGCTGTTCTTATGTGGAGTTGAAGAGGCTTGCACAGGATAGGGTATTGTGGAGAGCTGCAGCAAACCAGTCTCCGGACTGAAGACCACAACAACAACAACAACAACATGCATTTTGTTGCAGTGTAGGGATGCACCTGTTGCTCTGTCTCCCCACTCCCAGCAGTCCCAAATAAACATAGCAGAAGTGCACAACCAGTCCAACCAACTGTTGATGTTCAGGAACAAAGATCCCTTTCAGATATGATCTCCCCCCCCCCCCCCCTATAAAAATCATAGTAAATGAAGCTGACAGACTGAGATTCAGTAAATGAATTCTCAGAGTGTGGGCCACCCACAAGGAAGTAATCTCAAGTCTTGTTTGATCATTAGGAGATTATTGCTCATTTGTCTGGAACCTGTGCCAAATAGAACTGGTAGAAGAAATGAATAAGGTCTACAGAACAGAAGCATATTTGTCATAGGTTCAATTAGTAAGTACTTAAGTATCATGGAGATACTGATCCAACTTGACTGACAGATACAAAAAGACAGTTATTATACATGACTTTGTGGTTTAGGATCTTGTTATTGAAATTATGAGTTAATACATTCCTAGGAGACTCAACAAATTTATTGTTTCTTCTTATTTATTAAAAAACACATGAAGGTAAAATTAATGATTTTAATGCTCACACTTATACTTATCAACAATAATTCTTCCCTCACACTGTTTTTGACTGCAACAGGAATGTCCACCAAATTCACATGATCTGAATCCAGTGGAATACTGTTGGTGCCCACTCGATGTTCACTGACCACCTGCCCATAATTTATGGGAGTTGTGTAACCTGTGTGTAGTTATCTGCTTCCACATACCTTCAGAAATGTTCTGAGGACTTATTGAATTCATGCTGCACAGAATTGCTGCCGTATTGCATATGGAAGATAGACCAGTTAGCTTCTGTGTATCCATCTTGGTTAGACAGATGGTGGGACGAGGGTGATGTATTAATTTGATAAATGAAAAACCTTCAGCCATTATTTTTGGACTTTTTAATTGCTAGTTTTGAGAATAATGTATTTGCGAAACTAGTAATTACAAAGTCCAAAAATAACAACTGAAGGTTGTTCATTTCTCAAATTAATTAGCTGTTTAGTGGGGTGGTTATAATGTTTTGGCATTCATCTCATCTTCAACTGATTACTTTCACAACAAAATATATGTTGTGAATATCATCAGTGGACTGTGACACAAACTATAGGTCAATGATAGAACATTTGGGGTCTGCTGTCAAAAATCTGATTAACATGGCTATATTTTTGTATTAGTGTGCATGTTATGGTGTCTCTCCAAAACAAATTACCAAAAGGTATGCATTTATTTTGGTTAACCTAATTGTATAGATAGAAGTGTGTGACACATTTTTATTTTTGAATGTGTGTACAATGTGCCAATAATGTGATATGCAATAATGATTGTAGTAGAAGTGGTGTGAGTGAAGAGGTCTCTCTCTCTCTCTCTCTATCTCTCTCTCTCTCTCTCTCTCTCTCTCTCTCTCTCTCTCTCTCTCTCTCTCACACACACACACACACACACACACACACACACACACACACACACACACCATTTGCCTATTAATGTGGTGATAACATATGTTCAGCAAAATAAAATGGAAATTACATTGTTTGTGCCACTTTCTGAATAATTCATTTTGTCTACTATGGTTGGAGTGCTCTGCTTTTAAAATAAATTTTACACATTTTCAGGATAAAACTTTAGTCTGTTTTGTTTGTTGCTAATGGTGATTGTGACATTGTAATTTTCTGTTACAGGTCAAATATCAACATAAATGATATCTTAGGGGACTACTGTCTTACTCTTGTGGACACTTTAGATACATTGGCCATAATGGGAAATGCAACTGAATTTCAGAGAGCAGTTGGCAAAGTTCTGCTAAATGTTAGTTTCAACAAGGACAATGTTGTTCAAGTTTTTGAAGCAAATATTAGGTATGTCACATTTCTTTTTGAACATTTTTACTGCAATTCACCCTAGGTTTTGTATCCAGATACTAACGGAAACAGGGAGACTCCCCCCCCCCAAATTACCCCCTCCACATGAACACATAACTTTAGGGACTAGTTAATTTCTTCCCCCTAAGTATTTTGAAGATACCGTATTAAACATGAAATCCATACGTAAGAAGGAACAAAAGAGAATACCATTATGTAGGTTTTGTCACCATTCCTACATACAATTATTGTAACTATTTAAACTGAAAACTCACTGGGCATGGTCACTGTTATAAACTCAGCGATATTGGTGATTGTCGATACAATGGAAAGTTTCATTTGAAATTAGTTACCAGAATGAGTGATAAAACTCATTTCCATTGGAATGATTAGTTAATTAATTTTACTTCTGTTGGAAACCAATCAACATTCCCATTGTAAGAAATGGGAGGGAGGGAAGGAAAGATGGCTAGACAGAGTATCAGATTTGGATAATACAGATGAAATCATGTGAAAGGTAGTGCACAGAAGGATAGAGAATGAAACAGATATTGAGGCAATCAGAATAGTTATGCTTAAGATGTTGCAAAAGTATATGCAGAGTGGGTGACAGCACTGTTGTGCAAATGTCGAACAAGACAAATTAGGTTAAAATGGAAACAGTCACCATTTGCAGGGTTGCAGATTTATTAACAACCGGTTTCAGGCAATTTTTGCACTTCTTCAGGTATCTGTACAGGAAGCACTTACCGAATAATATTTATTTATTTATTTAATGCTCAGACATTTGATACATAGTCATTAGTTTTCTAACTTCCCAATACAATTGACCATCTGACATCCCGTCACAATATTGCAGTCTTTCAGTTTCTTAGATGCTCCCAATTCATAATGGTGTCTTCTCTTTCACATATAACACATTTCGGTGAGGGTAAGATTCCAATCCTGTGCAGGTGTTCCACAAGGCAGTCATGGCCAGTAATTCTTTGAAATGCTGCCATAAGTTTCCCTTCGTGGATGTTTAGGAAGTGCGTTCTTCTCTTCTAACAGTAGAAGCCATGTTTTTCCTTGCCCTTGAGTTGTCAAGTGGACATGCAACTTCTTCTTGAAACTGTTGTTGATAAGTCTTTTAATGGAGATGTATGATAATTTTGGGCAATTTGTTTGAGAAATCTTGTTTCCTTTTTTGGCTAGAAAGTCTACCATTTCAATCCCATGTATACCTGTAAGTGCTGGTATCCATTGAAAAATTACTTCAGTTCCAGCTTTGGTGATTGAGGCAATAGAGGATTTTATTTCATTGATGCAAGCACTTAGAGGTGTTTGGAAGGATGCAATTGCTTGTATTGCAGAATATTACAGATTAATACGCAGGTATAAATATTATGGAAAATTTGAAGTTGAATAACAGAATTAAACGGGCAAGAGGTACAATGTATATAACACTTTCTTTAAAAAAGTGTCAAAATGTTAAATTTTAATATGCTAACTGCTGCATTATGCTAAAGTAAATGACCATAAAAACAATTATGTTCATATAAATGGAAAAAATTATTACTTACATTAATTGTGCCCTATATGTTCTCTCAGAGCATTGTGTAGTAACACAGAACATAAAGTGCTAAGAATATGCTATAAATAACAAACTAAGTTGTTAATATGTGCATCTTTGCATAAACCAGAAAGAGTAAAGAGAAATAAAGTAATAGGTTTTAAGGGAAGAAGGAAAATAAGTTTTCCCTCTTGACTGTGGGCAGAGTTGGGTATGAAAGGGGGGGGGGGGATAAAAATAGAATGAGAATCTAAAGATAAGACATAGCTCTATTTTTCTACATAATTTCCAAGTACATTGAGACATTTGTCAGGCCACTTTATAAACTTAAAATATCCATCCAGGAAAAAATCAGGGCATTGCATATGGAAGAAGCATTGAACAGCAATGGAGTGGAAACATCTCTCATCACCTCTTCAAAAGCACTCCGTCTGCAGGAAAAGTGCTACTCACCGTTTTCTGCCCACAATCAATAGGGGAAACTTCTTTTCCAACTCCCCCCCCCCCCTCGTAATACAGTAGTCTTAGAAGAAAACAGAATTTTGAGTATGCAAAAACGTCATACTAACTGCCCAACATAGTCATAAACTACTGTATAAAGTAAAGGACAAGTGCCACCGTGGAATGAAATATTTTGGTATTAGCAGGCAGCTAGCATAGATGTAGTATGGTTAGTAGGGAGGTAGCTGATATAAAGTATCTATCATAGCATATCAAAGACTAAGATAGTTAACTAGGTGCAGCTTCAGATGATCTATCAAAAGGTACCTGCCAGCGATAATTATTGATGATATAATCTGTGTGTGTGAATGATAAATCTGTGTTCATATAAGTAAAGCAGCTTTTTGGAAGTTAATGTTGTAGAAGGCCAATTGGTGACCTATAGTATGATATAGTTCAATTCAAAACAATGTGCAAATAATCCAACCTTTATCTAGTGGGGAGTGGCAGATAACCATCAGACAAATAGGGGTGGGGGGGAGGAGGAGGAGGAGTTGGAGGTTAGTTATTGGGAGGAGGGTGTGTTATAGCAATAATGAAGATAGGTTGATGAGGATCAGCTGAAATGGTGAGAGTGATTAAAGTTCGTAGGAGAGGTGCCATTGGTGGGGCAGTATGTTAGGTGAGGGGGGAAGGGGATTGATTAGGTTTTATGGCAGGAGTGGTATAGAGAGGAGAAGGGGGGGGGGAAGAAGCACATATACACAGAAATAAAATAAGCAAATAGATTAAAATGAGTCTTCCAGACTTGGAAATCCATGGATAACAATTGGCATAAGCTATAATACATTGGATAAGGTGGAAAGCAAGGTGATGAAATTATAGTAAGTGGGTGGTGTTGGTGGGTTGTTTTATTATGTGAGGCCTCAAAGGCTGAGGGGAAAAGCTTGGTAAAGGAATTAAGGGGAAGGAGGGCTTATGGAGGTCCTCGAAGTATGATTGAGAGTGGTTGGGCAGGAACAGATATACATAGAGATGAAATAAAGGAATAAACTAAAATAAAACCAGACACTCAGCTCTCTGCATGTAAAAGTGAAATAAACCATTACATATTGGGGATTAATTAAGTTTGTCTGCAATTTCCATAATTAGAAATGCCAACATCTGGCTTGAATTTTAAGACCTGTTCAAACTTGACAATGTAATGAAAAAATTCATCTATGAAGTTGGTCGGACTTGGGACAAGCTTGTGCTGTAAATATTCTGGTAATCACTTTTGGAGCATCGTGATATCAGTAAGCACTCCCAGTGGATGATTTATATGTGTCAACTTGGAAAGTTCACACACACAAAAATCGTGCATCAACCCATGTCTGATTTTTATAATGTGGTCCATTTAGAATTCACTCAGGAGTCGCGTTTGCTTCAATTCACTCCAAAATTTATTCAGAAAACAATTTCCAAATACTTCATAGGTGCTAAATGAATAGCTCATTAAATTTGCCCACATTTGCGCCTCACTTTCTAAATGCCTTTTCGCAAATCTAATTTTATTCGTGTCTGACATTCCGCGTACAAATCCATCTTTACTGGCAACAGTAAAATTCACTGGATGGTACCTTCCATCATTAGCAAAACACTTTGTTGTTCATGTACTCATACATGGAACACTTTATCATTGTAGTACGCTGACTTGCTGCTACAGAATTTAATTCTGTTGGCACGTCTCTAATCTGCTGTTTGAGATGCACGTTTTCATTACTTATTACAGATTTAATTTCCTGTCTATTTTTAATTACTTCTTTTCTAATTGAAAAATTATTAACCAACTTAGTGGTTGCTTCCTTAAAGGTATTTTGTCTGTGCACACAATCTTCCACAAAGCCACCCAGTTTTCCTGAATTTTATCAAACTTATCCTCTAAAATCGTTTTTGACTGTGGTGACGCTGATGTTAACCAGGCCAACCTCTTCAGAAACTTTGCCCATATATGTCCTTACAACTTCTAATTTTGCTTAAATTGTCCCTTCTATTTTGCTTCTAATTATTCCCAACTCAGTTTTAACACTGTTCACATTTGAATTCACATTATCTAGCTCTACAGTTATTTTTCAAGTTTTGCATTAAAATTTGAATTTACACTATTGCTATCTGACTTTATATTTGATTGCATTTGTTGTAAAAACAGCACCATCCGTGCCTAAATATCACCTTTAACATCAATTTCTGTCTCTGATTTTAGTCTCTGCCTTTCCTAATTAATACCTTCGCAATTGTTGTTACTACATCCTTAATTTGGACTACAGTAAGTGGGTCATTCTGATTTTCTAAACCACATGGGTTGGGAGACTGTTTAATCATTGTTCTCCAACACTGGCGATGAATCTGCAAATCCACACGTTTACACTATTGATGTTTGTACTTATCGGTAATGCTAGCCACTACTTTTGTACTGGTAGTAGTAAAAATAATAATATATGGTTTTCTGTTCCACAGGACCTAATTGAGGAGTGAGTCTCCATGGTCATGGAACAAGTCAATATATGAAGTTTAACACAAGGTGGTAATAGAACATTTTTAAGTAGTCCTATGCACACGACAATCTTAAGACAAAGTGAAAAGAATCAATAAAGAAAAAAAAAAATGAATTAGCTTAATTGTTTAACTTTTCTAGGAGTTCCTCAACACAATAAAAGGAGTGAGCCATGAGGTAACTCTTTAATTTAGATTTGAAAGCGTGTGGGTTAGTGCTAAGATTCTTTAGTTGTATTGTTACACCAGTGTCAAAATTCCCAGACTACAAAAAAGGGGTCAACATGATGTTCATGAACTTACACCACATATTGCTTGAACTGCCCATTTCTAAGCCAGAAATGTCCTTTTTGCATCAGGCGAGTTACCCCAAAAAATAATGCCGTATGCCATAAGTGAGTGGAAGTAACCATAGTAGACTACTTTTCGTGTTGAAAAATCACTTATTTCAGATATTGTTCTAATGGTAAATATAGCAGAATTTAGTTTAGGAACAAGATCCTGAACATGGGTTTTCCATGACAGCTTAATGTCTATCTGAACACCTAGAAATTGAACTGTTCAGTCTCACTTATCAAATGCCCATTATGTGTAATGAAAATGGCAGGTTTTGCCAAATTATGTGTTAGAAATTGTAAAAACTGTGTTTTACTGTGATTTAACATCAACTTGTTTTCTACAAGTGATGAACTTGTCTCTTGAACTGCATTATTTGATACCATGTCAATATTATGAACAACATCCTTTACTACCAAGCTGGTATCATCAGCAAACAAAAATATTTTACAATCACCTGTTATACTCGAAGGCATATCATTTATATAAATAAGAAAAAACAATGGTTCCAAAACAGACCCCTGGGGCACCCTACACTTAATTGTGCCCCATTGTGATTGTACGTCATAGCCATTTTCTACACTGCGGAGAATTACCTTCTGTTGTCTATTATTAAAGTAAGAGGTGAACCAGTTGTGAGCTACTCCTCGTATTCCATAATGTTCCAAGTTCTGCAACAATATTTTGTGATCAACACAATCAAATGCTTTTGTTAAATCAGAGAAGATGCCTAATGTCCGTAGTCTCTTATGTAACCCATCAAGTGCCTCACAGAGAAACGAAAAATATAGCATTTTCAGTCGCTAAACCACTTCTAAAACCAAACTGTATGTTTGACTACATATTATGTGAACTGAAATGATCAATTAATCTTGAATATACAGCCTTTTCAATAACTTTAGAAAAAACCAATGGCATAGAAATAGGTCTATAGTTGTCTACATTATCCCTTTCTTCTTTTTTATAAAGTGGTTTCACTACTGAGGACTTTAATCTGTCAGGAAACTGACCATTCTGAAAGGAAAATTTACAAATATGGCTTAGTACTGGCCTAACACATGGAAAAGAGTACTTTAGAATTCTGCTAGATACCCCATTATATTCTCAAGAGTCCTTAGTCTTTAGTGATTTAATTATTGACTCAATCTCCCCTATGGAAGTATCATGAAGGACCATTTTAGGTAACAGCCTCGGAAAGGCATTTTCTAAAAATGTTATATGATTACCTGTAGAAACTAGGGTTTTGTTTAGTTCACCTACTATATTCAGAAAGTGATTATTGAATATTGCACATATATCTAACTGGCCAGTAACAGAAACATTTCTACTATGCACTGACATATCTTCTACCTGCTGCTGCTGAGCAGACACTTCCTTCATGACTGACCAGATAGTTTTAATTTTATCCCAAGAGTTTGCTATTCTTTTTGCATACCACATAACTTTTGCATTCTTAATGACATTTTTAAGATCCTTACAGTACTGTTTGTAATGAGGTACTGCATCTTCATTCTGACTGCTTCTAACATTTTGATACAATTCCCACTTTGTTCTACATGATACTCTTATCCACCTTGTCAGCCATGCTGGCTGCCTGTTTCTGGAAGTACCCTGTTTTTAGCGTTCTACTGGATAGCAACTTTCAAACAGCATAAGAAATGTGTTCAGAAAAGCATTATATTTATCATCTGCATTATCAGCACTATAAACATCCTGCCATTCTTGTTCCTTAATTAGGCTTAAAAAGGTCTCAGTTGTAACTGGATTAACTTTTCTGAGTAGTTGATATTTATGTTTAACATTTGTTTGAGAACAAATACTTTTTAGAATTAAAATTTGGGCATCGTGATCTGATAGGCCATTTACTATTCTGCTGACAGAGTGCCCCTCTAATAATGAAGAATGAACAAAAATATTGTCAATGGTAGAACTGCTATTTCCTTGCACTCTCGTTGGAAAATATACTGTTCGCATCATGTTATAGGAATTAAATAGATCTAACAGCGGACTTTTTCTTGAGGTATCACCTACACAATTAATGTTGAAATCTCCACACACAATTAAATTTTTATACTTCATATAAAGTGAACCCAGAACCAATTCCAGCTTGGGCAGAAACATTTTAAAATCTGAGTCAGGGGACCTATAAATAACAACAATTACTAGTTTAGTTGCATTAACAATAACAACTCCTGCACAACATTCAAATATCTTTTCTGTGCAGTTTTTAGAAAAATCAATTGACTCCAATGAAAAATCATTTTTAACATACATGGCCACTCCCCCACACTGCAAGGAACTCCTAGAGAAGAAGGCAGCTGATGCTGACTTTGTAGACTTTGAAATGGTGTACATGATGTGCATAGATTGCCATTGTTATGGCTGTTGATTCTTGTACCGCCAATGAAGACTGCTACTTAACAAATTTCTTTGGAGCTTATTTTTCTTTCTTGAAGTCCGTGCCTACTTTCTCACAGCTAACTATTGCTACCAATTCTCACAAATACAACTGCTGCAAGAAACTTAACCTCAGTGCCCTCACACAAACTGTCTATTTTTCAATAGATATCAGGACCTGAATCACAAAATTATTGCAATATGTTAGCATTACTACTGAATTTTTAAAATAATATTTTCATACCCTAGACAAGAAACCCAAGTTGCAACTTTACACAGTTTCCTTCACCACATTTTATCACAGCTAAGATTAAAGCAACTGTGACTTTATGTTGTACGTTTTGGGCTATGTACAGTTCTGTTTCCGAAGTTCAGCTTGGTGTTATCTTAGGGTCAAACCATACATGTCTGCTTTCATGCCACAGCAATTACCTTAATTGTACTTATAATCTTCTACATGTGGTCTTTTAGTTTAAAACACTCTATGCAAAGGCTGTAGTTTGTGAAACAAATAAGAATTATTACATAAATAAATGGTCAATTAATAAAAATGGTTTTATTCTAATGTTTGCAAATGATGTACAAAAAGTTGGAGATTTAGTTGAATAAGGTTTATTTTATCAAACTGATTCATTATTGGAAGTTGCTAGGTGAAATATTAATTATAAATTGAATAAAATGCTTTAACAGTTGCGTTGTCTGCAATAAGAAATTCGTAGCACTTTTCACTAACTAAGTAATCATAACTTCAAGAAACACACAAACTCTGTACATTTTGCGATCACTCATCATGAAATTGTTAACAGATCAAAATAATTCGTTTCCTGAACACCATTTCTACACTCATAAGTTTTTGTATAAAAACATACACACATCAGCTGCACTATTGTTCACATGTTCTCGCCAGATTTAGAGTTCCGAGAAGCGACAGTTCACTGTGCAGGTCTTAACACTCTCCTGATCAAATCACTCCTATCATCCATGAAGGTCCTTCTTCTGCCAAGACCAGTCATGGAGTCCTCTTTTCTGTGGAGCTCTTCAGTCACCTCCTCTCTCCCAAACACTCACTTCCCACCACTTCTGTCCCTTGGCCACTTCCTCATTGGCCAATCGCCATCCACTTCAAAATTGTATTCATTTTAACATGAGGTATTTGTTTAAGTAAAAACTGACCATCTGAAACCACTTTCTTACTAATATAATGTTATTTAAATGCAAAAAATATTAATGTTCAGTTGGCAGAGGGCTATTAATTAATATTACATAAAGTCTGAAATAAATAGACACACAATCTTTCATGAGCTTGACCACTCATGCCACACAATATTTACATAAATTACTGGCAAATTGAACAATAAATTGGCACACTAAATTAAATATACAACAGGTAAATCAGGCTGCTAGCATTTTCAGTGTTACTGAGAAGAATTAGATGCTCTGTTTATATTTCCATTATAAATTTATATCGGTTGAAATCAGTCATTAAATAAATATATACAAGTGTGACGCTTTCTACATGATAGCTTGAGACAGTAAGCTATCGTCTAAATCAGAGTTTGTTGAAATTGCATGACACATTCAAAATTTGGTTATTTTAACCTTGATTTTTTTTTCTATATTTTGATATAGTAGTCATAAACATGCGTAATTTTTCATTTTTTTTATTTGGTAAAATCTTCATTGTATGCTAAGGCTGAAAAAGAGATTACTGTGAACATTTTCTACATACTCTGCAAATCACATTTAAGTGCCTGGCAGGGAGTTCATTAACCACTTTCATAACTTTTCTCTACCATTCCATTCTCTAATAGCGCGCGGGAAGAAAGAACACCTAAATCGTTCCTTTTTCGATCTGATTTCTCTTATTTTATCGGGATGGTCATGTCTCCCTAAGTAGGTGGGTGCTAGCAAAATATTATCACATTCAGAAGTAAAAGTCGGTGATTGAAACTTCGCAAACAGATCACACCACAATGAATAACGTCTTTCTTTTAATGATTTCCACCCCAGTTCGTGCAACATTTCCGTGACGCTTTCACCCCCGTAACGTGATAAAACAAAACGAGCTGCCCTTCTCTGAATCTTCTCAAATCTTCTGTCAGTCCCACCTGGTGAGGGTCCCACAAGGGGCAACAGTACTCCAGGAGAGGACGCCCAAGTGTGATGTAGGCAGTCTCTTTGGTGGAGCTGGTCCATCTTCGAAGCGTTCTGCCAATGAAACGTAACCTTTGATTCGCCTTCCCCACAATATTTTCTATGTGTTCTCTCCAGTCAAAGTTGTTCGTAATTGTAACTCCTAGGTATTTGGTAGAATTAAGGTTTGACTGATTTATCGTGTAATTGAAGTTCAGCAGATTTCTTTTAGTGGTCATGTGTATTACTTCACACTTTTCCTTATTTGGTGTCAGTTGCCAACTTTTGCACGAAGTAGAAATTTTGTCTAAATCGCTTTGCAGTTGCTTTTGATCCTCTGTTGACTTCACTAACCGATAAACGACAGCATCATCCGCGAACAGTCTAAGGGAGCTATTCAGATTGTCTCCTAAATCATTTATAAACACGCACGCTTCCCTGTGCAACTCCAGATATCACTTCTGTTTTACTCGATGACTTACCGTCAATTACAACGAACTGTGTCCTTTCTGATAGTCTAACGTCCATCACCCCTTTTCGGAATGACTCAAACTGAGCCCTAATATTTTCCTGAATTACGGAAAGTTTTGTTAGTTCACAGTCTACAACAAAGTCATTCCACTGTAGGTGAAGTTGAACTTATCTTATATGCTCGCTGAGGTCCATTGCGTTGTGAGCTGTCTTCGGCATTCACTAAAGCATTTGATTTTACAGGATCTTTTCGTAAATTAAAACCATGTCAGTTGATATGGAAATGATTTTATTTCCACTTAAACATTGCACCATAAAAAAAATGCAGCGGCAAGCCAATAGATTACAGGCTTGTGGCTGCTAACAGGCTCTATCCAAGACTAACTAAACAATGGTTTCTCTCAAACATCTTTCTACGTAACCACGTAATAAGATTGATGACAAAATTTTGTAATTCACAATTAAACAATATTCTTTTACATTAAATATGCCAAAATACAGAAATTAAAACATTACATTTAAGCTTTGACTATTTATGTCAATGTATGTACTTGTTTCATGAAATTTGTATTTAAATGTGGTACACAAATTCAAAGTCATCCTTTTGACTAGTGTTTAGTGTGCTCAAATTATTTACATTATTTGTGTTTTCGAAATGCACACATATTTGTTTTGCCAATATTGTGTAGGCGTACTATTATTGTGACATGGAATTTTAATGAGTTTCAGTTTGCGGTCAAATTATTTATTAGTACGGATTTGTATATGGTTGTCGTAGTTTTGTTAATTTCGAAGATAGTTTCTTAGTACCAAACGGATTATTAATTTTAGTGCATGAAAAATTATCAGTATTTAATTTAGGATCTAGTGATATATAAAACATGGTCTGCCCTAATTTATTTAAACAAAAGGTTTATATGAAATCATGTTGTGCAATAGTTTATAACATGTAGTATTGTTGTTTTTATACAAATTAGTATCTATATAGGTTCAGCAATTTCCGAAACTAAGTGTAATGCATTTTTAGTGTTTGCAGCTATTATTTACGAAAGTATTAAAAACTGAAAATTACGTAAAAGGTCAGCCAAAGTTATATTTAAATCAATGTACTATTTCTTAAAAGCGTTTTACTAATAGTGGTAATAGAATTTCAAACAGAAGGCGAAAATGTGATATCTCACATGTCCGGTAATGAAGCTTTACTTTAGGTATCAGATATTTCGTGTTTCTATGTTGGCAACTGATTTTTAGGAGTGTGCAACATAGCAGAAACGTTACCATAGGAAATCGTGAATCCAATCGCACAATTGGGAAGATATTCCATAAGCATGCAATTCCATTAGAAGCTGCTTGTGGGGTACAGTATCAAAAGCATTCCGGAAATCCAGAAATATGGAATCGATTTGAGATCCCTTGTCGATGGCACTTAACACTTCATGTGTATAAAGGGCAAGCTGTGCTTCGCAAGAGCGATACTTTCTGAATCCGTGTTGACTACTGGTTAATAGGTCGTTCTCTTCGAGGTAGTTCATAATATTCGAACAAAGTATATGTTCCAAAATCCTACTGCAAATCAACGTCAATGAGATTGGCCTGTAATTTTGGGGATCACTCCTATTGCCTTTCTTGAATATTGGAGTAACTTGGGCAACTTTTTAGTCTTTGGGTACAGATCTTTCGCTGAGTGATCGGTTGTAAATTATAGCTAAGTATGGAGCTATTGCATCAGCATACTCTGAGAGGAATCTAGTTGGTATACAATCTGGCCCGGAAGATTTATTTTTGTTTAGTGACTTAAGTTGTTTTACTACTCCAGGAACATCTACTTCTAAGTTTCGCATGCTGGCAGCTGTTCTTGGATTAAATACTGGAGTGTTCACTTCATCTTCTTTGGTGAATGAATTTCGGAAAGCTGTGTTTAGTAATTCTGCCTTAGCAGTACTGTCATTGGTAGTATTACCATTGCTATTGCGTAGTGAAGGTATTGTTTGTGTTTTGCCGCTAGTGTACTTCACATATGACCAGAATTTCTTTGGATTTTCTGCAAGTTTACGAGACAGGATTTCATTGTGGTAGCTACTATAGGCTTCTCGCATTGAAGTCCGCGCTAGGTTGCGAGTTTCAGTAAATGATTGCCAGTCTTGCGGATTCTGTGTCTTTTTAAATTTTGCATGCGTTTTTCTTTGTTTCTGCAACAGTGATCTGACCTGTTTTGTGTACCACGGGGGGTCAGCCCCCTCTTTTATTAATTTATTTGGTATAAATCTCTCGATTGCTACTGATATTATGTCTTTGAAAGTAAGTCACAACTGATCTACACTCGCATTTTTAGTTTTGAAAGACTGGAGATTATCACTCAGAAAAGTGTGAAGCGAATTTTTATCTGCTTTATTGAATAGATATATTTTTCGTTTATTTTTGGTGCATTTGGGAATTTTGACATTGTCTCGCTACTACAACTCGATGTTCGCTAATCCCTGTATCTGTTTTGATGCTCTTTACTATCTCCAGATTATTTGTTGCTAGGAGATCAAGGGTATTTTCGCAACCACTTACTATTCTAGTGGGTTCATGAACTAACTGTTTGAAGTAGTTTTCAGAAAAAGCAATCAGAACTAGTTCGGACGATGTTTTATATTTGCCGCCGGTCTTGAATACGTAATTATGCCAACGTAACAAACAATGAAGTTGGTAGATGAGTTTTGTTACTTGGGTAGTAAAATAACATGCGATGGTCGCAGTACAGGGGATATAAAATGCAGAATGGCAATGGGAAGAAAATCATTTTTGAAAAAGAGAAATTTGCTAACATCGAATATTAATTTAAGGGTAAGGTAGTCTTTTCTGAAGGCATTTGTGTGGAGTGTTGCCTTGCACGGGAGTGAAACATGGACGATAAGCAGTGCGGACAGGAAGAGAATAGAGGCTTTTGAAATGTGGTGCTACAGAAGAATGCTGAAGATTAGGTGGGTAGATCGCATAACTAATGAAGAGGTACTGAACAGAATTGGTGAGAAAAGGAATTTTTGGCATACCCTGACTAAAAGAAGGGATCGCTTGGTAGGACACATTCTTAGACATCAGGGAATCGTAAATTTAGCATTGGAGGGAAGTGTGTGGGGTAAAAATCGCAGAGGGAGACCAAGAGACGCGTATAGTAAGCAGATTCAAGTGGATGTGGGTTGCCGTTCTTATGAGGAGATGAAAAGGCTTGCTCAGGATAGAGCAGGGTGGAGAGTTGCATCGAACCAGTCTCCGGACTAAAGACCATAACAACAACAATTATGCCAACATATCGAGGGTAAATTAAAGTCGCCACAGATTATAACAGTATGCTTCGGATACCTATTTGAAATATGATTCAAGCTTTCTTTGAACATTTCTGCAACCGCATCGTCTGAGTCAGGGGGCCGATAAAAAGGTCCAATTATTAATTTATTCCAGTTGTCAGTTATAACCTCTACCCAGACTAACTCATAGGAAGTATCTGCCTCAATTTTGCTGCAGTATAAACTGTTTGTAACAGCAATAAACACGTCACCCCATTTTTTATTTATTCTATCCTTTCTGAAGACCATTTGGCCCTTTGAAAAAAATTTCGGCCAAATTTATGTCACGCGTCAGCCAGCTTTCAGAACCTATAACGATTTGTGCCTCAGTACTTTCTATCAGCGCTTGGAGCTCTGGAACTTTCCCAATACAGCTACGACAATTTACAACTGTTATACCAATGGTTTCTAGATCTGCTTTCTTCCTGTGTCTGACCTGCCCCCTTTGAGACTGAAACCCATTTTTGTATTCCTGAGGCCCTCTAACCTAAAAAACCGCCCAGTCCACACCACACAGCCCCCGCTACCCGTGTAGCCGCTTCCTGAGTATAGTGGACTCTTCTGAAAACTGTCATCTCTGGCGACTACAGGTGTGTCTGCTCAGAGCAGAAATTTCTGAATTTGCCTCAGCTGACTGGTGACTGGTAGAGATAACATTGTTATCAATGTGTGTAACTGACATGTTGTGAATTTATAATTTTGTCACCAATGTAATGTTATTACAATATTGACTTGTTCCACCATTTTTATGGGTAGTAGTAGTAAATGCCAGTTATAGTGCATAATATATTAATCTGAACAATTTGTGTGTTTGAAAGGACCATGGATCAGAATACTGGTGAGACTAGGTACTGTGCTGATAAACAAGTGGTAGAAAAGTAAAACATTTGTTTGAGCACATGTTACTTACAATCACTAATTTTGGCCTTCTTGTTGTCTATAATGTGTTGCACGCAATTCATTTTGTTGAAACATTCGTGCTCATTTTATTTAATTGCAGGGTTATTGGTGGTCTTATCTCTGCTCATTTACTTATAATGGATCCAGATGAGCCCTTTGGTCAGTTACGGCCTTCATGGTATGAAAATGACCTACTCTATCTTGCACATGACTTGGCATCTCGTTTGCTACCAGCATTTGAGAAGAGCTCAACAGGGATTCCATACCCAAGAGTAAGTTTATCTTGTGTATTTTGCTATGGGTGTTAATATTATTGAAATATAAATGGTCATTAAATCAAATTTTTGTGGCTAGCCAGCCGCAGTGGCTGAGTGGTCTGCGGCGTGCCAGTCACAGTATGCTGGGCGGCTGCGGTTGGGGGTTCGAATCCTCCTGTGGGCATGGATGTTTGTGCCATCTTTAGTGTAACTAGTTCATAAGTAGTTTGTAAGTTTAGGGAATGATGACCCCATAGTTAAGTCCCATAAGCTCTACAAACATTTGAACATTTTGTGGCTAGTACATTGTATAACAACATACCTTACATTACAAGAAGCAATTTGTTTTTCTCTTTATTTTTCACATTATATGACAATTGAGAGTTGTATATAAACACATTGCCTTTATCATCTTTCTTCAAACTCGTGTATCCCTCACCTGTATCATGTTCCCACATAATTTTTTGCTGTGTTGCTGCAAACAGGAATTTATAAACTAGTGATGCTTGGCATCCAGTGTACAGGTACCAGGTGGTTATAATTAAGCTGACAGTGTTCAGAGTGCTGTAGTTCGGGGTGTATACATCACAGGATGTTGAAACTTTGTGGATATGTACAGTAACTGCTGCACTTGTGGAGTATGATGAAAAAATTAGTTCCATTTTCTGTCACCCAGCAAAAACATGGTGGTGTAAGTAGTCAGAAAGTGAAAAGTTTCCCAGTTTGATACGAGTATGTTTACTGACTTTTGTTGACGTCATTTGTGAAGTCACTATTGGTGAAAGGGTTAAGAAGGTTTAAGTTTTTCATATGAATGGCAACGGCCATTGGAAAGAAAGGCCATACATTACTGGTAAATTTGTTTTGTCAGGAGGGCAGTAGCAACATCAGCACTGCATTTTGGGAATATTGCCAACAGAAACAGCTGCACAGAGGCTCCATGTCAATAAATAGGCTAAAGGATATAACCAATAAATGTAAGGAAACAGGTGAAGTAGGTGGTGCAACAGGGAAAGGGAGGCATCCCATTTCTGTGGCGGTTGTTACTGAAGTAGCTGTAGCCGACCGTGCAGCACATGTCTCAAATTCTGCAACCAGTGCTCAACCTGTGGCACAGGAATTCTCTTTCCCCTGGTCAACAGTTCAAAGGATTTTGCAGTGCAGTGCATCAGTCTTAATGTGCACCGAATGCAACCAGAGGTAAGGCTACAGCACTGTGATTTCATCCTTCATTTTGTGGAAACTATGGAAAAGGAGACAGGTGGCTAAGGAACAGTCTTTGGATGGACAAGGCACAGTTTACTCTGCATGGTTGCAAGTGCATAGGACTGTTTCATATGGGATTCTTCATGCAACGTGCAACATGTGATTCTGGTTTTGCAAGAATGGAACTGTGTCCACACCACTATTTTCAAGCAAGATGGGCGACACTACGTGTCACTCGCCAGGTGAAAGATGTGCTTCCAGAAACCTTCAGTGATGAACTCTTAATTTCTTGCCACTTTCAATATATAAGACCTTCCAGATCCGCCAACCTAAATCTGTGTGACTTCTGGTCGTGGGGATATTTGAAGAATTATCTCTATCAGGAATGTATCTGGACTCTTCCAGATCTGAAGGTTAGCACATGAAGACATATCGCCCACATTACACTAGATACACAGTGGGCAACTGTTGGCCGTGCTGAGTTATGGATGCAGCATATTGCGGAGTAAGAGACTGTATTGATAACATGTTGTAACCTGTGACCATACCCTACTAAATGTACCAGAACCACTGTTATTGTATCTTTGTGCCATCCCTATTCCTGCACCCACACCACATTGACTGCTTAAAACTCCATATTTTCACCTGGTGGCAGAAAGTGGAACTATATATATTATACTCTGCAAGTGCACAGATTACTGAATACCTACAACAGTTGCAGCATCCTGCAATGTGTACAGCCCGCACTGCTTCACCTGGAATAGTGTCAGTTTAATTTTAGCCACTCTGTATAAACATATTTGTTCCTTTATGCCACGAGTCTCTCTGACCCTTGTTAACTGTGTTCCAATTCTTTTTTTTTTATTAATAATTTATCATTCATGGTGAACTTGTCCCATCAGGCTGAAATAAAATTTCAAGCACTGAATAATATAGTCTCAATTTTACTTGATAGGAAAGCAACTGGTTGCTGAAGGGATGGTGGGAAACTATGTTTTTAATTATTAGTACTTGGAAGAATATGGTTTAATGTCCTGCCAACAAGGAGATGATGAGTGGTGCTACAGTTTCACCTCAGATGATCTCATTTTTGACAGAACATTAAAACTCTAATCTTTTAAGTTACATAAACTGCCATCACCTTTTCCAACAGTAATTTGCTTTTCTACAATGAACAATTGAGAAGAAATTGTTGAAAGCTCAAAATAAAATAAAATCACTAAAACACACGCGCGCGCGCGCACACACACACACACACACACACACACACACACACACACACACAGAGAGAGAGAGGGGGGGGGGTTTAAATCTGGATGATCAGTTGGGGTTTTAACCTTGCACCTCTGAAATGCAAGTCATATATCTACATCACTTTGTCAGGTTGATGGTGTGATGCCCCTATCACCAGAGATTACATCAGTGACAATGATAAGATGCTGTCTCCAGCATTATTTCCTATGCAATGTTAAGTGTGGTGCATACTACCCTGTAATCTTTTGATAATCAAGCATTCACTTTGCGGTATTGCTGTGTGGCTAGTGTATTAAACTGTTAAATGTGGTAATTGGTAATTATAATTTCCTAATACTCCTTGATGAGCTAGTTCTAGTAATTTTAAGTGTGTGCCAGGATTAATTTACACTGGAAAAAAAATCATAGATATGTTAGTGTAAAAGTGGGGGTGAATTAGCATTCTGAACATATTAAATTTGATGGGAATGAATGTTGTATATAGTGGGGAAATGTTAATTGTGGGATCATAAATGAAGGGTTATAATATGTGTATAAACCAGACCTTATATTTATTAAAGTTGTTTTTGGTCACCATTAAGGTTTTTGTACTTGATTTGCCACTGGTATTAATACAACACTTTGGAAATTTCTTGAAAAGGCTATTTCATGTGACCACTACCAAACATTGAAATGTAAATATTATAACTACTTCATACTTTGAAGACACAGTTATCCTCCATGGAGCACATGATCTATTTGATGTTCATAAGTAGTTGAAAAGTAGTTTTAATCCCCTTCATAAGATTCATTCTGTTTCCTAGTTGTTTCTGTAAAAGAAAAACTTACAAATAGAATGGATAATTTATGAGAGTCGGCATTGTCTGGAAATTGCTAGTCTGGCGTCATGTGTAATAGCTGGTTTTTGTTTTATCTTTTGAACATAATGTCAAATGGCTTATGCGAGTGCCAGGATATTCTTCATCCAATATGTTTTATCTCTGTGAACTGGAGTGTGTAACTTAGAAGTTAATGATTACCTTCAAGAAGAAAGAAACATTCAAATTGCCCTGGAATTCTTAGTCTTTACCATAATGTATAACACCAAGGTTTATCCATGCTAAAAAAAAAGCTGTATATGCACAATCTGAGGCATCTTTTCTCTTGGGCACATCTTGATAAACTGCACAAGATATAATGAATGTAGGAAATGTGGCTAACCAAGACACAAATATGTAACATGTTCACTTACATTCAGAATAAAGCATTAAGCCAAATATGTATACTTCAATTGAGACTGTGCAATTTTCTTAGAGTAAAATGAAATACTAGAAATCAGGGTTGAAGAAGATTATCATAATTTAAAGCATACATAAACACAATATCTGTGATGCAAAACATCTCTAATCACCTGATACACAATTTATTATTAAAGATGAAACATCATTGGAAAGATCTGTCAGCAAAGTAGATGTCATAGTGTAATATAAAAAATTGGCTTTTCTGTAAAAGCAAAACTTGCAAATTATCATAATGTCTTAATAGTTGGCAGAAAACTACATTCTGAGGTGATTTATGAACATGTCACAAGCTAGATGGCAAAAATGCCGAAACAAGCTTGTTTGAAATATTGTAAAAACCACAAAAAACAATAAATATTCTCAGCTACTATTTATAATAATAAATGAAAATGTCATGTGAAGCCATGAATGCTATAGGCCCAAAGGAAAAGAAGTTATTTAATAGAGAAAAGTAGTTATTCATGGCACTCAACGTGTAACATTTATTTCATTGATCAAGACAGTGATCAGTTAGATGAAGTGTTAGGAGGGGTGATTTAAGATTTCAACAGCTAACACCAGCACATGTACTTACAATAGTAGTTGCAATTAGATTTGTCCATACCACCAACAAAAGGGACAAACCAAAGAATGACATAGTCTGCATTGCTTCAGGGGCAGCAAGAGTATTCCAACTGTGTGTCACCAGCAACAAAATCATTAAATTATGGGAGCAGCATATGACAAATAAAGCAGTTTGGGAAGGAAGCATGCAAAACACCTAGAACACATGGCATTGGTCTTAAGTGAGTGCTGAGTTATTTAATGACCCCATCACAGAAGAAATGGTTGCTAAGGTCTGCCTTAGAAAATCACTAAGCCCACGCAATAGTTTCCTTAACTATCACATTATCCCTATCTTGATGAGAAGATAAAAGGAAAATAAAATAAGACCTTACTAGTAAGATGGTTACCATTTTACAGTGTAATGTTACTTAACCTTACACACAGACTGGTCACTAGGGCTCCACCTTCGAATATCAATGACAGTTACCAAACTGCTACAAAACTCTCCCTGGCATACACTATCTTGCTTTGTGTATTTGATGATTTTCTTATTATAACTGAGGTGGTGTTATTTCAAAGCAATGACACACTCAAGAATTATCAAAAACACATCATTCTTGGTACCATTAATTACAATCTGGTGTCTGAAAGTGCCACAGTACCAATTAACATTTGCCTTCAACGACAGAAGAGTAAGGGTTAGCAACACTCAACTGTCCACTGTAGTGTAGTGCATAGCACTTTAGATGTTGAAGTAAATACAACATGGAAGTTGCTTCGTAACCCACAACAGAAAATATTTTTTCTTTTCATCATGGGTTCTAAATGGTTTTCAGGCACTCTGTGATATTCAGAGTTGTGCACATGCTAGAGCCCTCCCTCTTAAACGTGCATTTGTTTATTTTATGAGCATAACATGTTATGCCATGTACCAACAAATTGCAAACATGCACAGGCACAAAACTGGGAGTATACTGTAATACTGAATATTGTAAACAACATGTTAACACTAGTATTTTCATGTATAGATTAAGTACTGTTTCTTAATGATAATAAAGTATATACAATGCACTAAATGCATTGGTACCCCCCCCCCCCCCTGTAGTTCAGATATGATTTCATTCATGTTACATCATTCAGCGGTAAAATAAAGTGCAAACATTATGTTTCAAACTGTGGCAGTGTTTCTTTTTATAGCTAAAATAATGTACATTTACTAGTATCATCATGTCCTTTACAACAGTTATTGTTAAATTATCTCCTCAGTTTACTTGTACATGAATCAGAAGACCATGTTTGCAATTCTTTGGAATGTATAATAATTATTAAAAAAAAAAAAAAAAAAAAAAAAAAAAAAAAAGGTATGTGGCGGGTTGCGAACCACCTCCCAGGTGCATTTACTTCAAAATCCAACACGCTATCCACTACGCTATGGCAGACACATGAGTAACAAGTTTCCTAACTCTCTTGTCCTCTACGGGAAATGTTAATTGCTAAATGACACTTTTAGATACCAGTTTATAATTAATTGTACTAATAATGATGCGTTTTTTTATCATTCTTGAGTGCAGCATTGCTTTGAAATAACATCTGAGTTATAATAATAAAATCATCAAATACATAAAGCAAAATGGCATATGCCAGGGAGAATTCCACCCAATCCCAAATCGTTAGCTTCTTAGCATTTCGGTAAACTTCGGAGGTGGGAGCCAGTCTGTGTGTAAGGTTCAGTGCATTGTTGGTGTGTCAAATTACATATGGAAGAACTTCGACTTCAGGTTAAGGGTTAACATTTATGCTTGTGTTTATAGGAAACATGTTTTCATTACCTGACACTCCTGTGCTAAGAGATTATGGCCCTCTAGGATGACTGCTTCATTGCATAGAGAACTAAAGAAGATGTGGCCATATTTTTAGATGGTGGATACATGTCCCTTCAGGAACAATCTACAGTTAGTGACTGTAACAGTGTTTGACCAAACTGCAACTGCTGTTTATCCATCATCAACCAGTTAGGTGCAGCAGTAAAATAAACTCTACCATTTCAAATACAGGTCAACAAAATGTACATCAAAATAATGTACCAATAGTTTTAGGTAGTGTAAAGATTCAATGCCTATGAACAAAATATGATGTGTTATCTGTATTTGTAGAAGATGTACAGCCAGATGTGGTGTGTGTGTGTGTGTGTGTGTGTGTGTGTGTGTGTGAGCACTGGTCTAACAAAGAAGAGGGTGAATATTCCATACATATTGAACTAGAGGATAAACAAGGATGTGATGAAAATAACTGGGGACCTCTAATAGAAAAATGGGAGGTGGAGTAGGCAATCCAGAATCTTAAAGAAAGGAAATTGTCGGGCTGTGATCAAATATCGGCAGAAGCACTGAAGGCATTAGGGAATGGTGCTATAATAAGACTTACAAATCTGATCAACAAAATATATGACAACAGGTATCTGGCCTAAAGATCTTGTTAAAACTATAATGGTTCCATTACCAAAGAAATGTAATGCCAAACAATGTAAAGATTTTAGGACATATAGTTTTATATGTAATGTTACGAAAGCTGTGACCAAACTAGTGCTAAGAAGAATAGACAGGAAAATGGAGGATAATATAGGAGAAGATCAGTTTAGCTTTAGAAAAGGAAGATGAACCAGAGATGCAATTGGGTGCCTTAGGATGTTGACAGAGATTTTTAGAAGTGAACAGAGGAATATATGTCTGTTTTTTTGACTGGGAAAAGGCATTTGACAGAGTTAACTGGAGTATGCTGTTGAAGATTTTGAGAGATGCTGGTATAGATTGAAAAAATAGAAGACTAATAAAACAACTTTATGTTGGATAGAAAGTGGTAGTTTGAGTAGATGAAGATGAAACTGAAGAAGTCAGTATAGGAAGAGGTGTGAAACAGGGTTGTTGTATGCCACCATCATTTTTAATAGATATGCTGAAAAGCTAATGGATGAGGCCTTGGAAGAAGCAAAAGGACTTGTAGTGGGAGGAGAAAAAATAAAAACTATAAAATATGCAGATGATATGATAGTATTAGCAGAAACAAAAGAATCGCTCCAGGAAATGATGGAAAATATTGTAAGGGTGGGTAATGATTTTGGAATGCGATAAAACATTGATAAGACCAAAGTCATGAAAATTGAAAATGAAGACGACACAATCAAAATATCATTAGAGGGAAGAGTATTGGAACAGGTGCAATAGTTTCACTATTTTGGAAGCATGATAACATCCAGTGGAAGTTGCACAGAGGAAGTAAGCTGAAGAATGTCTATGGGAAAGAAAACTTTCAGGAAAGTAAAAGATTTGCTAACAACCAAAAGTATTCCCATTACTCTAAGGAAGAGGTTTGCCATATGTTTTGTGTGGAGTGTGTTGTCACATGGATCTGAAATGTGGACAGACAGACAGAAAGAACAACAATATTTCGAAAGTTTTAAAATGCAGCTGTGGAGAAGAATGGAAAAAGTGAACTGGATTCACAGAATGAAAAGTGAGGTGTTGAGCAGGCTAGGAGAGGAAAGGAACTTCATTAAGACAATCCAGAACGGGAAAACATCTTGGTTGGGGCACATATTACATAGGAATTGTCTGCTGATAAGAATAATTGAAGGAAAAGTAGAAGGAAGAAGAGGGAGAGAAAGGAGAAGATTTAGAATGCTGACTGACCTGAAGAAAGGAATGAACTATAGACAAATGAAGGAGGATGCCCAGAACAGAGCAAAGTGGAGGACGTCCAGTTGAAATCTGTCTGAGGACAGACCTACTCATAGGAGAAAGAAGAAGAATGAATACCTGGAGATGGTGAGTTCACAGTATTGAGAAACTACCACCAATGGAGGAAAGTGGATCTGGGAAATTACTGCTCCAGCCTGGATTTAGAACTGGCTGGCTTAGAGCTTGTAAAGGCAATTGTTTACATGTACCATTCATCAAATAGAAATTTTGAAAATTTTATCGCAAACTTGGAAAACTGTTTGTCACCTAACGTACCTCAATCAAAAATTGCACTTTGTGGTGATTTCAATGTACACATAGGTAAAAATGGTACAAAAGAGAGAATTATCTTGAACTTAGTAAACAGTTATGATCTCTTTATAGTAATAGTCTTCCAACAAGAGGTGATGCCTGCCTCGACACCATTATCTTAAAACTATATAGTTGGAATTACCAAGTAAATGTAGATGATGCAGTGATAGCAGACCACAGTGTATTAGTCATGGAGCTACAAATAAAAACAACGAGAAATCAGCAGAAAAACACACGACAGTCCAATTATTTGTTGTTCCAAAGACTAGTGCCAAAAGAAAAACTGGATATGTGCTTTACTATCTCATATTACCTGCAACAGATAATAAAATATGCAGAACCCAGTGATGCCCTAAATGCCCTTTTCCAGACACTGAAAACCTAATTTGAGGAGATGTTCCCACTGATAGAAAAGAAAAACCAAATAAGTAAATCACAAGATAAACAGAAAATAGTAAATGCAAAAAACATGGTACACACCTGAGCTAGCCAGTTTAAAAGCATTTTTCTAATCTTGAGTGACCATTCCAAAGCAGCCACAGATGTAGATAGCAAACAGTTGTTACACAATAAATTCTTAGAGACCAAGAAACAGTAAAACAGAAAAGTAGAAAAAGCTGAAAGGAAGAACAATGATAGATTCATAAGAGAAGCCTATAATCCATACAAAGCAGCCTGGACTCTAGTAAACAAACATAGGAAAAAACCGACTTTCTCTTCAAGTACCTGCAGTCCTGATAACTTTGATTACTTTATTAAAGTTATACAAGACACTTTTGCTGAATTCCCAGACTTGGTTATGGATCTTACTGTTTACTTACCAAATGAAACCAACAGTAAAATGGAAACCTGGAAGAAAGTACAAGCGAATGATATAATGAAAATAATGAAAACTTATAAAACTTTAGTGTGTCCAGGCATCTATGGGATGTTCTGTATTGCCCCAAAGAAAATTATTGGTGTAATAGCACAGCCATTAACAACTGCCTATCTGCAAGAATTTTCCCAGATTTCTCAAAACGTGCCCAAACAGTGCCAATTTAAAGAAAGGAAACCCAGATAATATGTCAAGCTTGAGGCCAATCTGTCATCCCTTTACTAGTAAAAGTGATTGAAACTATCATGAAAAATCAGCTCTTAACCTACTTTGAAGAAAATACATGGTGCACAACATGGTTTCCAGTAGGGAAAGTCCTGTGCTGCTGCTGATCTGGATCTATTGAGAAAAGTAAAGCAGTCATTTGTGGAGAGTGAGTCTGTGGCATGTACACTGTGCAATCTAAGCAAAGCATTTGAAGGCATCCCACACAATATTTTGCTCAGAAAATTAAAACACTATGGTGTGGGAGGTACACTTCTAGCTATGCTTCAATGTTACCTTGAAGACAGAAGGCAAATTTGTTTCAGTATGAGGAGCAACATCCTCGTTCTCATTTTTGTAAAAGATTTAAGCCAAGTTGGTCATACACTACAGTTTGCTGATGATACCACTCTCATTGCCAAAGGGAAAAGCTCTACTCAAGCTGTCTTGAAGTATAATGTACTATCCAACAATTATAAAGAGTGGTTTATTACCAATAAGATGAAAATAAATGATGAAAAAAACAAGAGTATGGTATGCAGCCTCAGAAAAAACACACACTTGGACCATATAGAAATGGTGAAACTGTTAGGCTTTACAGTAGACCACAAACTTTCATGGAAATGACACACTGAGCAAGTATGTAGAGTAAAGGAAGTTATTACAGATCAGTATCTAAAAACA
The DNA here is from genome assembly GCA_026315105.1 of Locusta migratoria. Lineage (NCBI taxonomy): Eukaryota > Metazoa > Arthropoda > Insecta > Orthoptera > Acrididae > Locusta > Locusta migratoria. The sequence continues at coordinate 24,563,849 of CM048755.1, read as the reverse complement.
GTCTGTCATGAATTGTGCTACAGCCACATTGTTTACGGATTACAGCTATGGGGTCATTTGGTAAGAATTCTTACATCCAGCAGAAGACAGGAACACTTCAGACCATTATTTACAAAATTTGAAATTATGACTGTCAATAGCCATTATGTATTACTGTGCCTCATCCATGCAAGGGAAAACCTAGATACCTACAGCAAGACAAGTGATATCAACAAATAAAATACCTGCAACAAAAAGACATAAGTTTACTGTTGTAATCACGGACAACACCACTCTCACTACTACTACACTGAACGCTGACGTGCACTGGCTGTGCGAACGCCTGCAAGGTGAGCTCGTACCTGGTAAACCACACACTGGGTTCGGAGCACAACTACACACTGTTTATGTCATTGACTCGCCCGTGACATGCTCTGGCGTTTGCTGCAGTTTCCCACGGCGCACCCTCGCGGCCGACTCCCAACATATGTTATCAGCTGTGTCTGTGCCTTACAGCATTCCTTTCCCCTTGGGGAGACTCGGATGCGAGCAATGTCCATGACGTCGTCATTCGTTGGACTCTGACTGAGGTTGCGGGCGGGCACCCTTGCGTATGGTGTGAAGTACTTGGGGCGCAGGCAGCGTCGGCGCCCTTCCCCCGACAACCCATATGGCGGGACCGGTGATTGTGGCTCAGACTCCATCTCCACCTCAGGCCCCGGACCTGGTGATGGTGGACCCAAAGGGAGCAATGCATCAGGAGGAGATGAATCCAGCACGGGTGGTGACTGTACCCGCAAAGGTATAGGTCCCTGAGGGGTGGGACCTGGTTCAGTCTCTGGCTGAGGCAGACAACTTGCAGGTAGTGGCAGGAACCTCTCTTCGGCCTGTGGGCCGTTTATTGGAGTAGACTGGTGCGGGAGCATTGGCTGAGTGATGGGGGGGCTCCCGATCTTCCACACGCAGGCGCAGCTGTTCATGGCGACATGCAGAGATGCCATCTTCTGTGTGTATGTCGCAGAGACGGCGAACGCGGCATTGGGTGATAATGGCAGGAATCCATATTGGTCGATGTTCGAACCCACATGCGCAGACAGCCATCCCTGGTCAGAAGCGAGGGGATGGAGACATGGGTGAATGTCCTGGGCTTGGTTGCAGGAGATGGAGCAGAGTCCGGGGCTGTCCGCCATGGAGGAGTTTCGCGGGACTCTTGTCACCAAACGAGGTGAACCAAAAGGATGAGAGAAATTGATCGAGGACAACATCTGAAGGATACCGAGTCACATACTTCTTCAACTGGGTCTTAAAGGTGTGAACAAATCTTTCAGCCTCCCCATTTGACTGCCGATGGAAGGGTGGGGCGAGGACATGGCAGATACCCTGGGTGTTGCAGGAGGAGGCAAACTTGCGTGATACAAACTGAGGACCATTGTCTGACACCACCGTAGTGGGGAGGCCTTCAATCAAGAAAATGCGTGTCATGGCTGCAACCATGGCTGTGGCTCAGGTTGAAAGGCAACGGACCACGTACGGGAACCTAGAGAAGGCATCAATAACCAGTAACCAGTAACCAATAGGCATTAAGGAAGGGGCCCGCAAAATCAATGTGCAGGCGATCCCAGGCCTGCGAAGGTCGAATCCACGGGGCGAATGTCGCTCGAGGGGAGGCTTGATGTTGCGCACAGAGCGAGCACTAGGTAACCATACGAGACACATTGCTGGCCAGACCTGGCCAAAACACATAACGGCGGGCCAATGCCTTAGTACGAGATACCCCCCAATGATCGGCGTTTAGCAGCTTGAGGACCTCTGAACAGAGAAAAATGGTGTCGAAATGCACAGTAGTTTCTGAGGGGGTGCCCATTTCGGCGGACTCGCAGGCCAGCCTTGCTGGACCAAACGGATCACCTTGCGGAGGACCTGGTCTGCAGTACTAGCCAGAGCCACCTTGGCACCTGTGATTGGAAAACCGTCCACTGCTTGATGAGCGGCTATGTCAACATGAAAGCATAGCAATTGTTCCTGATCAAAGTCTGCGTCTGGTCCAGCCAGAAGACGGGAGAGTGAATCCGCATTTGCATGTTTCGATGTAGGGTGGAAGTGTATCGCATAGTTATATCGAGATAGGAACAGTGCCCAACGCTGAAGACGGTGAGTGGCCTTGTCGGGTAGTGACGCCGAAGGGTGAAAGAGAGAAACCAGCGGTTTGTGATCAGTTACAAAATGAAATTTTACGCCATACAGAAAGACATGAAACTTCTTCACAGTGTAGACAAGAGCAAGAGCCTCCTTCTAAATTTGCAAATATCTGGTTTGGGCCAAAGTGAGCTTCTTAGAGGCGAAAGCGATCGGTCGCTCAGATCCGTTGGGATATTTATGAGCGAGCACTGCCCCAATCCCATGTTGGGAGGCGTCCATTGCTAACACAAGGGGGAGGCCGGGTTGATAGGTGACAAAGCAAGGGGCCGATTGTAGCAGCCCCTTTAATGTGCAAAGTGCTTTTTCACAAGCCGATGACCAATGGAAGGAAGACCCTTTGCACAGCAGGTCATGCAGGGGTTTCACAATAGCTGAAGCCCCCGGCAAGAATTTATGATAATAAGCAACCTTTCCTAAAAACACTTGCAGGTCCTTGACTGATGTCGGCCGAGGGAGGGCCAACACGGGGGACACATTCTGATGGAGGGACTTGCTGCCCTCACTAGAAACCTCAAACCCCAAAAAAGTGATACAAGGCTGAAATAATGGCATTTCTCCAGATTGCACGTCAACCCTGCCGCCTGCAGTACTGTGAACAGCACATGTAAGTTGCGTAAATGTTCATCGGCTGAAGGCCCGGACACTACTATATCGTCAAGATAATTCACACAACCGGGCACCAACAGTATGAGTTGTTCGAGGAAACGCTGAAAATTTGCTGGAGTGCTGGCCACCCTGAAGGGCAACCTCAAGTATTGGTACAAACCAAAGGGTGTGTTCAGTACCAAGATACGTTGAGAAGTCAGCATTCAGAGGGACTTGCAAATATGCATCGGAGAGATCTATCTTGGAGAAGTACTGTCCACCTGCCAGTTTCGCAAGAAGCTCATCTGGGCGCGGCAATCGATAAGTGTTGATGATAGATTGGGCATTCACAGAACATTTGAAATCGCCACAAAGGCGCAACCGCCCCAATGGTTTTTTTACAATGACCATGGGAGTAGCCCATTCACTGGACAGAATGCATTTTACCACCTCAGCTTCCTCCAGGTGGTCCAGCTCCGCCTTGATGTGGTCACGGAGTGCAATCGGAACCGGTCTAGCACAGAAAAAACAGGAGGGCTTCAAGGTGATGTGGGCTTGGAAATTAGTACCACAGCCCCACCCCGCCAAAAACAGCGGCAAAAATTCGGCGCATAAAGAGTCTAGTTGCGGAAAAGGCACCTGGTTAGAGACAATGTTGACTTCGTCAGAAATAGTGAACCCAAACCCTTGAAATGCGTCAAGACCAAACAAGTTGTCCGTGTGAGCATTGTTTACAACACGAAAAGTGAGCCTATGCGTGACAGATTTGTATGTAACATGGGCCAAGAATTGAGACGCAATTGACGTCCATCTCGGCGTCAGAATCTTGGATTTTGGAGGCACAAACAGAAGCAATGTGACCTTTCTTGAGGCACTGATGACACGTGGACCACCGCTTGGGGCAGTCAGGTCTATCATGATCAACAAAACAGGAGGGACACGAAGAAAGTATTTTCCGTTTGCGTGACTGCACGCTGCTTGGCCCGAGTTTCCGCTGCCATGCAACGGGCCGATCGCCCTGGCGAAGAGGCTGCGCGCGGACTGCCGCGACCACCTCATTCCTTTGCGACACTGCTTGTAATGGGGAAGAAGTGGGTTGGATTTCCGCCACCTCACACCAAGCTTCAATTTGGTTGCCCGCTGCCCGCAAAACCTCGAAAGACTGCGCAATGTTAAGGACCTCAGAAAGAGAAGGATTTTCACACAGTAGAGCACGTTCGCAAACCTCGCGATCAGGGGCGAGCCGAATAATAGCGTCATGGGCCATTTGATCGGCATACGATTCTTTATGCACATCTGTAACAAAATGACAATGACGGCTTAAACCATGGAGGTCCACGGCCCATGCCCGATAAGACTGTTGTGGCTGCTTCCTGCAGTGGTAAAACTCAAAATGGGCCACTATCACATGAGTCCGTTTGCGGTAATATTGTGAAAAAAGGCTGCACATTTGATCAAAAGACAGGGGCGAAGGATCCTGCAAAGGGGCGAGTTGGCAAAGGAGCTGACACAGACGAGGTGACAGCCACGACAGGAATAACGCATGACACAAGGTGCCATCAATCCAGCCACAAGCCTGAAAATGTTGTCTTGACCATTTTTCATAAGCGTCCCACTCTTCGACGGACTCATCGTATGCCGGAAAGGGTGGCGGATAAGACAGAGGGGGCGCGGGGGGCGAAACAACCTGTGGGGTGGACGGGAGTTGGGACACACTAGACAAGGCTGTAGCAAGAGATTTTAATACCTGGTTTTGAGTGTGAATCGCCGTGGCAGAAACCTCTTGTTGTTCGATGAGGCGACATAGAATCTCATCGAAAGAACCAGTATACATTGTGTAAGACGAACAACCACTTCAGATGGAAAACGTGTGGAGAAAGGGGGAAAAAATACTGTACTCATCGCCAAATGTAATCACGGTCAACACCACTTTCACAACTACTACACTGAACACTGACGTGCACTGGCTGTGCGAATGCCTGCGTGGTGAGCTCGTACCAGGTAAACAACACACTGGGCCCGGAGCACAACTCCACACTGTTTGTTATTGACTCACCCATGGCGTGCTCTGGCATTTGCTGCAGTTTCTTGCGGCCGACTCCCGACATATGTTATCGGCTGTGTCTGTGCCTTACAGCATTTACCAACCTGTCAACTGTCCAAAACAAGAGACAATTACTGTGAGAATGTTCAATACATTACCCGTAGATGTTGAGATCCTGCCACTGGAGAGGTTCAAGAAGCAAACAACAGAAGATCTAAAGTAGAGTCCACTATACTCAGTCCAATAATTATTTGACTATGAAAGAAGTGAATGGACTCTGTTATCAGTACAAAATGTGTTTACGTTATATATTGTTTAAATGAGATGTAATTCTGTAAATTATTGATTAAGATTGTAACTTTGATGTGTCCAGTCATGGCTGAAAGACAACAGACCTGGTGATAAATGCTATTGCAGAGATTCAAACCAAGCTGTTGAAAGTCTTTTTGTTGAAGGAGGATATATTTATTGTAAACATAGGGATAGAACTGCATTGTTGCAGTGTTATTCTGTGACATCAAACTTTCAGTATGTACATTTGCTGGTGGAAAGCAATCTAAGTAACCACTTCGCACTCTTGATACACTTATTAAACAGAGTAGTTGTAAGAAACACTCCCAGATAGAAGTCCACCAAGGCTAACTGGGCACTTTACCTAAGTTATGAACATTGTGATCTCTGCAAGATTAGGTGGGTCACATCACTAGTGTGGGCTATCATGACATTACCACTGCCAAAGTGTTCACAAGAGCTAAAAAATGTGTTCACTCCTAGTTAGACTGAAGATTGCCACTCTGCAATTCATGGCATACTTTAAAAATAATGTTTTGTCTACTGAGATAAAACACAATACTCTAGGTTGAATTATTAGTGACCTGGTTTTTACCTCGTAAGTTTAATATAATTTCTTCTTTAATTATTATTCTGTGATTATCAAATGTAGTGAACAGTTATTCAATAAATATTCAATACTGAATTCAGTTTCAATTATTAGCTTTGTTGTGTGTATGAACATCAGTATCATAACACAAATTGTTCAACTACATGAACTAGAAGTAGTTTCACAGACTTCACAAGCGGCAATGATTAACAGAGATGTTTGTATAATAAGTGGTAGACAACAATGAAGATAATGACAACCAAATTCTGAAAATAATGTGTACACCTCTTATTTAACTAATGCCAAACATAATAATACTGATGACTTATTATATATTATTTGACGCTTTTTGTACAATGCCACAATGAACACATTCATAGTATAGAAATGACAAATCAGTTAAATTCTGTACTATAATGTTTTAGATATCAACATAAAAGAGAGAAAAATGAAAGATACAATAGGTAGTGAAGCACTAACCAAATGCAGTATAATTAGAGTGTGGCAAAATAGTATGTACCATTTTTATGAGAAGGAAGTTTTAATAAGTGCATGGTGATTCCTAAAATTTACCAAGAAGACTTTACTGTATAGGAAAGTTTTCTAGTTGCCCCCCTTTATATATATAATCTTTCAAAAATGTATAATGTAATGTATGTATGTATGTTCATAATCTCTCCCTAAACCACTGTATCAATTTCAACCAAACTTGTTACATATATTATTTTCTACCTGGAAAGAAACTCCAAGGTGGTAAGAACCACCTATCTCCCTTAGGGTTGAGTGTGGTTGCGAATAGGGTGTGTCTTAGAAGCATAACTCTGGACTGTTTGTCATTTGAACCAAATTCTGTACATCAGACTCATTATTCACATTGAGAGAAAAAAAAGTTAGTTATATACCTCTATCACCCATAGGGGTGAGGGTGAGAAGCCATGAAACTAAGTTTTTTGCAGATAAGTGTGTTTGCACATGCACGTGTGTGTGTGTGTGTGTGTGTGTGTGTGTGTGTGTGTGTGTGTGTGTGTTTCATTTTAATCATTCTTGTGGTATTTTTTATTTATCTGGCTTGGGAGTGAGGGACACCTTTCTACCTTTCAGGGACTCTGTAAGGTTACTGGGCTTATTTTTCTCTAAACGTTTTTGGTTACCATACCTAAGGGATCTGAAAGCCAGGACCCAGAAGGCAATGAACATCTTTAAGTGCTTTTGTCATAGATCTTGGGAGAGCAGACAGGGCACATCTGTTAGGCCTTCATATCTGAAGATCATGAGGGGTTTAGACTTGCCACAGGTGCTTACAGGACCATTGCAATACCCAGTCTCTCCAGAGAGTGTCCAAATTGCCACTGGCAACTCCACATTGAGCATCAGACATGTAAGTTTCTCAATGTTGCTAATTCACCAGCATACCATACTATTATTTGTTCAGTTATGGAACTTGTTTACTCCAGTTGCCCACAAGCAACAAGGCCACTCTAGATGCATGTATGGCATATGCTGCTTCCATATGCAATGCTCTGTTTTTTTTTTTTTTCTTGGACAGCTTTTTGAAGCTTATGAAGTGGTATGACAAATGTCTCAATGTACTTGGAAATTATGTAGAAAAATAGAGACATATTTTATCTTTAATGTCTCATTCTATTTTTTCCCCCCTTTCATACGCAACTCTGACCAGTCAACAGGGGAAACTTATTTTCCAACTCCCCCTCGTAGATACTTAAAAGAAAAAAGTTATTTTTATTTTTTCCCTTTAGAAGTATTACAAAACTATGAGCCTCAAATATCTCCCCACAAGGTCCTTCAGCAGATGCAGTCTTACGTTTTACACTTCTTTATTTCCCTCATTGTTTTACATACAGAGTGATATCCAAGTCAGTCCATTTCAAACCAGAGAAAGAGTTTGATGTTTTGTACTTTGATTAGGAAGGCAGTTTCCCATTCTGATAATCCCTCTTGCCATAAAATGCAAATATGCACATGATCAAAGGTTAAATTGGCCATCCAGTGCACATAGACTGGAAAGGGTATAGTACATTTTTGTGTTCACAGTTGAAGACACAACACACTCTAATGACCTGAACTACATGTTTATTATTACTCCATTACACAGGCATCTGTACATATCAATTTCTAAGGGAACAAAGATAGGTCTAAGATAAGTTCATCAGTAATGCTCTCTCAACATTTTCCTTTTGCCCTCAAAAACACTATCTCACATTTGTTAGTACCAAGCACCAAGTAGTCTCTAGTGTTGTGTGTGTCTTGTCTCTCCCATGTTCCCCCTAGATTTTCTTGCTCTCCCCTCTGTCTTTTATGTATTTCGCCTTTTTTTCTCTTTTTTTCTTTCATTCTGTTCCCCCATTTCTTTGTGCACATTACACTCTTTATTCAGGCTGTACTGCTGGGCAATGTGACTGTTTTTGTCTACTATAATTACTTGTATATTCTCCTGACCATATTGTGATCTCTATTAAGTGGATATATATAAGTAAGTTTACAATTTTAATAAACCTCCTCAGTGAAACCTGTTAATATGTTGACCCTTTAGAATACATCTACTTTTCAAAATTCTTTAAATACATTCATTTATATGTAGGCTTTGGAAAGTAAAAGATACACATATCGTCTCACCCTAAGACCATTGCATAACAAGAGTGGCGCATTTTCAGAAGAGGGTACATGTTCCAGATTTCCTGTGGACTCAATTCTGCTGTGGTATGGATAACAGGTGCATCACAATGTGACTCTTTCTGCCACCTTACTCCCCCCCCCCCCCCCCCACACACACACACACACGCCAACCTGCCATCTCCTCTCTTGCCATCTATTTCCCTCCTCCCTGTCCTGCCACCCATCTCTCATGTCCCATCTTCCTGCTGATCCCCATCCCCCATTTGCCCCCCCCCCCCCAATCTGACACCCACATCTGGACCCCTCTTCCTTTGCCACCCATGTCCCAGCCCCTTCCTCTGCCACCCATGTCCCACACGCCACCTCTGTGCCACCATCTCTACCCCCACCTCTCTCTTCCCCAGCTCCCCTCCTGTGCCTCCCTCCCTCTGTACCCAACTCCTCCACTTTCTGTAATCCCCTTTGCCCTCCTTCCAACCTTCATCATCCCTCTCATTTATTAACCATGAAATTCTGGTGGTATAGTACTCATGGTCTAGGGTAGCATCATTGACTCCCATTGAAAATGTTACCTATCCCATGTTCAGATCCAGCCACTGTGTTTTGAACTTACTATTGCAGTGGAAACCTTTTCCACAATGGAAGAAGAATCACTATTGATAAAAGACGTGAGGATCCAGGAGGCAATAGAAACTACTATGTTAAAGACACATAATGTCTAGCCCCATGTCCTCTAATCAGAAAAATGTCATGATTATCTCTCAATTGACAAAGGTTCCAAAATAGTTCTACATGCAAATCTTCAGGAGGGTGCTGCCAAAGGGGAGGTGACCATGAGAGAGAAATTTATTAACCAATGAAGTCTACACTCTTTAAGTGTCTGATCAATGAATGTCAACATAGTAGTGAAGCTGGAAAATGTGGCGAGGGAAATCATAAGGCTGAATTTAAGTATATTTGGGGTCAGTAAATTCATATTGAAAGATAGGTTTCTAATCAGAAGAATATAGGAAAATGTCAGCTTCAGCAGAATTGTATAATGGCAGAAGGGTTCATTATGAATTGGAAGGTAGAGCAGAAAGTGAACCAGTGTGAACAATTTAGTGAAAGGGCTGTTCTCTTCATATTTGACATCATAGCAACACTAACAATGATAGTACAGGTATATGTGCTGATGCCGAAAGCAGAAGATGAAAAGAAGAGGAGGATATATAAAGGGTAATTTGGCATGAAAATCAAATAATCTTTGGGGGACTGGAACAATGTTGCAGGTGAAGGAATATATGGAAAGGTTGAGGGATAATGTCGGCTTGACAGTAGAAATGAGAGGAGAAAAACTAGTTGAGTTCTGTTATTAATTTCATTTGGTATCAATGAATGCTCAGGAGAAGAGAAGCTATATTTGTAAAAGACCTACAGACACAGAAAAATCATAAATGGATTGCATCATGGTCAGATAAAGGTTATAAAATCAGAAATCGGATATTAAATTATAAACTTTACCAAGGAATATCAGGATTGTTTTAGCGTATAGAAAAACTCGAAACATCCTGAGGTGAAATTAAAGAAAAAAGTATGGTAACATGACAAATGCAAGAGGAATTTCACTCTTGAATGCAGAGGAGAGCAGACAGATAGAAAGACTACATTGATGTAGGTCCCAATTGGTCAGGGGGTTACATGGTAAAAGAAAAGGAAAAAAAGGAAAAAATAACAAATAAATAAAATAAATAGAAATGGGTTGATATCAGAGACACAGGGGATCTGGTATTATAGCTCTGGAAGGCTTGAAATCAAACATTCCATCAGAATTTCTAAAATAATTAAGGGGATTGTCCACCAAACTAGCATTTAAGTTGGCCTGCAGAATGTATGAAACTGGCAATATTGGTGCTGTGTTTTTGTGATCCTTTAAGAAACTGTCAGTGACAAGGCGTAACATCCAATTACACTCACGTAAACTAAATATTATATAAATAGTATTCATAATACTGTGATATAATTTCAAAGGTACATTTGGTGGTATATATATGCACACTGTCCATGAAATGTCTTGTGAATACAGTCAGTAGCATAGAAGTTATAAATTATAATGTTGTGTCAAATGCTGTATTTTTACTGCGTGACGTGTGTTTTCCTTTCATTAGTTTGTAGGAGTTGTCAGAGATAAAAATTCTTAAAGGTTTGAAATTGTGTGTGAAGTTTCTTACATGTTGCTAAGAACCCTCATTCTCAAATAATGGATGAATAAAACCTGGATACTCGTGCATCACACGATACTGGTTGGTGCCTCCCCCCCCCCTCCCTTTCCATCCTCATCCTTTTGATAGGTAAGTGATTCTTACCCCCACAGTGATTGTTACTTGACAGTAAGGACAGTGGGTACTGAGTATAGATGAAATAAGTCCTATAGTTTAGGTGGAGACATGAAAAATATTTCATGGAGTCTCTACTTGCTGTACCTCAATGTACTTGCACTCCCCCCCCCCTCCGCCACCCTCCATTTTTTGTTGCTGTCTAAAGTAATAAGTGCAGTTTCATATTGTTAACGGCTCCTTCAAGTCTAGAATAAAGAACACACTCGGGATGATAAATCTGTTTTTGCTTGCCCTGCGCAGGCTTTTTAAGGATTTCCATGCCAGAAGAGCTCTGTGTATTTTGACTACGGAATCAGAACTGTTTCTGTTTAATTTCTGTGTGATCTGATGGTTGGAGAACATATGGTACATTTTTCACTGAACTTTATATGTTCTTTCTGCATTCATTGGAAGAATAATTGTATTGCTAGTCTGCCCAGTGGGTAGTTCACTGGTTTCACTGAAAAAGTTGTTATATTTCTTTTGAGCTATGTTCTCCACAGATTATGTCAGAGCCTTCCAAACTGGGTGTCGCGACACCCTGGGGTGTCCCGTAGTAGTATGAAGGGTGTCGCGAGACTAACAAATTTAGACTCTAAACAAAAAGACTTGTCATAAAATAACACAAAATATCCCTGAAGACTCGCCTGCAGCTAATCATCCTTCTCTTCATTCAGTGCACCACAGATCACATATTAAAGGAATGATCAGTCACTTGTTTATATGGACCTCAGTTATAGGGATTCGCGATTATCCAGATTGTCAACCGCGAGTAAATATCTTTGTTGTCTGGTCCAAGCATGTACAACAGTACCCACTGGAACAACCCACCGCATCCCACACCATCTGTGTTCCACGCATTTCATTACTGCTGGAGTTAGACAGCGAGCATTTATTTATTATTAGGCTTAGACAACAAATGTTTCATCGTTAATCGAGTCAGGCCGTTGCAGCTGCCAGTTGCGAGATTCCAGCAAACTGCGCATGCACAGAGCTACTGCTGATACTCGATAACAGCTCTTCCCATACGCAGTTTCCTAGAACTGGCAGCTGCTTGAACAAACCTTCACTGTAGTCTGCTTTCCTTCTCAAAAAACCGCACCTGAGCGTTTTTTAATGGATTTATGAAAGCCATGTCACCCTCGGTAGTGTTCCTTACAATTAAATGTCAATCAATGACACAGTGGCTGTAAAAGCTGTGAGAGATTGTAAAAGCAGTCACAATTGTCCACTGATTAAAGCTATTCAGTAGCGATGTTTAGTATGGAGTATGGCCGGGTGATTAACGGAGAGTAGTATTTTAAATGCAGTGATCGATGGTTCGAACCCTGGTATGCGTTAATATTTTTTTGTCTCAGTTTCCTGTATGTAACAGATTCTGGGACCAGAAATGACATTAATATTCTTATATGTCACAAATATTTATCCATTTTTTTCCGAATATGCCAGGACTTCCAAGGTTGTGGTGAAGCAAGAACCTAACAATAGAACTCATAAATACATCCTCTTTATTTCTGAAAATAATGTGACAATATTGAACTGAAAGGTAACAGCCACTGTGTTGTCTAAATCAGAAATCCAAGTAGCTAATTTTCAGATGTCGTTTTCAATCGATCCAGCAAAACCGTATCTGGCCTTGACATGTACACACAACAATGAAAAACGGCTTCAGAAATTCAGTTTTCGTGTTTATTTCGAAAGTTGGGTCGCATGTAGAAGAAGAAAGTATTACTGTGTGAGTTAGGCATTGTTGTCTGCGGTGTTACTCTGTTGTACATCTCCGTAGTTCCTAATGTTTCCTTTTCTTGCGATGAATGTACGTAATTGCTGCAGTCAGGATCAACATTAAACATGTAAATGCGTACGAGGATTTCAGTTTCATTTACAAACTACATTTAAGCGATATTTTATTTTCATCCACCCCCACTAGAACCATCTAAATTTTACCATTTGTATTTATATTAGTGAAAGGGTGTCACGCAAAACTGTAAGCTATAAAAGGGAGTCACCATGAGGGAAGGTTTTGAAAGCACTGGAATATGTACTTGGCCAAGTAAACCAAGAAGTATTCTGTGAAAAGTAGTCACATTTATAATTGTGGATCTCAGAATATCAGCTGCTGCAATGGAAGCAGTGCTCTTAGGATGCTGCCCAAACACAGCCACAAAATACAGAATTAACATCACCGTATTTCTCACAAACAGTAGCTTAATATGATTGTTGTCTGTTTACTTGCTGAAATTTAAAGCAGTGCTCTTGCTTATCATCTTCAAAATAAAAATAAATAGAAAAGAGCAAAAAAGGACCAACATTACATGTGAAAGCTTAGCATTTCTTGTGTCAATACTGTAGTTATATTAACTTAAACAATTAACTTTCTCTATTTGCGTGGTCATCCTACCTAAAAAATGCTATTGCTATTGGCAAACTTCATTTTGTGTCCTATGCTAGTAATTTTGACAGTGTTATGGGGAGTGCCTACTATTGATAGAAGTCTCTATTGTCATGTTAACGTGATCCCTAGACGCTGTCAGTTGGCTGACAAATCGCATGACATGAACTAAAATTGGCTGACAAAGGCACTTGCATATAGCAGACCCGATTTCAGTACTTGGGAATCTACTATGCTGTATTTGGTGTAATTCTTTTTTTATGTGTTGTCGCGCATCAAAGATATTTCCAAAATGCCACATTTTTTGCTGAATTTTGTTTACTGTGTGTTGAGAAATTCTACCCCAGTGTATAAAACCTTTACCTTTCAAATGATTGATAAATTCAGCAGTTATATTAACATAGAAAAAGCGTATTTTTTCTGGTAAAAAATGTATTTATAACCGGGTAATCTGGGATTTTTTCCTTGTCCACATATACATCCTGTTTACAGATCATGACAGTTGTAATACACAGAAGATGGAAAAGAAAATTGAGTGTCTATTAGATAATGATTAGTTTGTATTTAGGAAAACCAAAGGTACCAGAGAGGCGGTATAGACATGGCACTTATTAACCTAAGCCACACTAAAGAAAAAATGAAGATCCATTCATAGGATTGGTTGACATAGAAAAACTGTTTGAGTGAGTAAAATGGGGACAAGAGTTTTGAAATTTTAAAACAAGGGAAAGATGAGTATTGCACAGCATGTGTAAGAACTAAGACAGAAGACTGCAAAAGAAAGAATGAAATTCTCTGGTAAAAAGAGATGTGTAAAACAGGGATGCAATGTTTCACACCTAATTTACCATATATACATTGAAGAACAAATAACAGAAATAACACAGTTTCAAGAGTGGAATAAAAATTCAGGATGATCAGCAAAATGGTAGTAGCGAGAAACATACCATCAAAATAGGTGATCACAACATAGATGAAGTTAAGGAATTTCGTTACTTTTTAAGCACAATAACACACCACAGTTGAAGCAAGGAGTACATAAAAAAGGTTGACTTTCACTGGGAAAGAGGGCATTAATGACAGAATAATTTATTGGTATCACACACAACGGACCTTCATATGAAACACTAATTTCTCATAATGTAAGTTTGGAGCACAGCTTTGTATGGAAGTGGTACATGAATTGCGAGAAATCTGAAACAGAAGAGAATCAGAGTTTTGAGATTGGTTTTTACAGAAGGATATTGTAAAATTGAATGAGGTGGTTCTCTATAGTATTGTGGATGAAAGGAATATGTAAAAAACCCTGACAAGATGGGTCAGGATGATAAGATGTGTGATGAGATAGAAAATAGCTTCCACAATACTAGAGGGGGCTATAGAGCATAAATTTGTGGAAGAAGACAAAGATTGTAATACATCTAGCAAATAATTGAGGATACAGGATGCAAGTGCTTCTCTGAAATGAACAGATTGGTACAGGAGATGGATTACAACAGGCTGATTACTCAAAAAACTATTGACAAATGAAATATCATGTCCAGCTACAGTGAAATTGTGCTATCTATTTGACCAAGGCCAAACAGTCATGAATGGTGGTGATCAGGATGTCTAGAACTTAAACTGTGCAATTTCTATCTTTTCAGCAAGCTAGAAGCACACCAGAAGAGAAAGAGACAATGCTTTCACAAATGGTTCCATGACAAGCAGCAAATTTCTATTACCAAGGAACTGAACGGCTACCACAACATTACGACCACTTTTAACAGAGACTTCATGACTGTAGAAAAGTAGTGTAATTTATCTGTGACACTTTGAAGTGTGATGCAGCATTTGATAACTTACTTATCCTGTTGTAATACTTTGTGCTAACTATAATTTGTACTGTTTTGTGTACTAGGTTCTATATTCCACTCATAGGTAACATGAACAGTTCAATGAGGCTTTTCACAGACAATGCTATAACTTATTGAGAAGTTGTAACACTGGAAAAGGGTAGCACATGCAGAAGGATGTGCAGCATATTGACACATGGTGCAGGAAATGGCAATGGAGCCACAACATAAACAGGAGTAAAATGCTTTGCTTACAGAGGAAAAAAGATCCTTTATTATATAACTACACAATAACAGCACAAACTATGGATGCATTTACTTCCATAAAATATCTAGGAGTAAACATAAGGGGTGATTTGAAATGGAACAACCATATAAAATGAGTCATGTAAGGCAGATGCCCGACTGAGATTCATTGGAAGAATCCTGAGGAAGTGTAGTCCATCAACAAAGGAAGTAGGTTACAAAACTCACATTACACTGTCACTATTGCTCATCAGTGTGGAATCCATACCAGTTGGAGCTGATAGAGGACATAGATAATATCCAACAATGAGCAGCGCATTTTGTTAGGGGCTCATTTAGTAAGTGCAAAAGCGTCACAGAGACGATTAGGAAACTCCTGGCAGGTGCTGCAAGAGAGAAATCCTGTATCATGGAACGGGCTTACTTCAACGTTCTGAGATCATACATTTCGTAGAGTCAACCAATATATTCCTTCCTGCTTCATATTTCTCATGAAGCAACCACAAGGATAAAATTACAGAGATTAGGGCCCACACAGAGCAATCATTTTCCCTGCAAACCATTCACGACTGGAATAAGTGGAAACGGCAATGGTATCCAATTTACCCTATTACCCTCCACCATACACTGTGAAGTTGCTTGCAGAGTATGGATTTAGATGATGCTATCACATTCACTCTCTCCCTCCCTCCCCTCCCCATACAGCTTGAATTTCCTCCCTCCCTGCCTTCCCTACCACCTCCTTGCCCTCCTTACCCCCTTCTTGCCTCCTTGCCGTGCCTCCTTGCCCTCCCTCTCCTTCCTTTCTGCCTCCCTTTCTCCATTCCTTTCCGCCTCCCTTTCTCCATCACTGCCCTCTGCTCCTCCCTTGCTGCCCCGCAGTCCTCCCTTGCTGCCATCCCTCCCTCCCTCACATCTCCCTTACAGGCTCGGTGAATCTGGTGTCCCTGAGGTGGGGACTGTGTCACACTGACACCATAAGCTCTGTGTGTGTGCCTTAGTGGCCACTGTAGGGCATGACAGTGTAAAGTTGTATGTTACAGAGTCCGAGAATCTTGGGTTAAGTCGGTGAGAGGATGGTCAAAACATTATTAAAAAGCAATAAGGAAGAAATGCCTGAATCTCGAGGTGCGCTGCACGCCAAGGAGATGCTGAGCTGTTGAGATAGAACAGTCAGTAGTGGACAACCTCTGGGGACCAGGCATACCTCAGATGCCTAAGGCTTATCCGGGCGTGTGGGGCTCTGTCTGGATCCACAATGAAGCGAGTGAAGTCAAATGCTGGCAGTTGAACTACTATCGGCATCTCTAAGTATCGAAAGATAGAATTAAAATTCAGATCAATATAACTCACAATTGTTCCTTTCCGTACTACACCGTGGAAGGAATGCAGGGCTTGAATTCGAGGAGTGACGTATTCTCTGTGATTTGTAGTCTGTACCAGAACAGATGGTGAATCGTTTATGTTGATAAAGCCTCTCATATTTGTAGAAAACCAAGAAGACAAGTTTGGAGAGGAAGAGGGATGTCAAAGATGAGATCTGCTTCAGTCCTGATAACCACACCATCCCCATTCCAGTTACAGGCATTGCTTGCTTGTGACAAGCTGGGTGATGTTCCCATTTCGATCACACTCCCACAAGATATTATATATGGTCCAGGGGATTATATTTCATAGTGACCTTGTGACTTCCTATCAGTTCTCACCAATAAGACTTGGGCAATACATAACTCTGGGTAGTAAAAGTTTATGGCTCGTTGTCTCTGTTCATAGGGGTAAGTTATGTATGTCAGCATCTATGCCTTAAACAGCTACCCAATCTGTTTAAAAAAGATTAATAATTAATCTGTAGTTTAGCCAGTCTATCAATCTGCATATGATGACATGAAAATATATGCAACAAACATAAATTAAACCTCTGAATGACCAACAAAATGGATTCTAAGATAAAGAAGTGATTCACTCACGAAGTAATTCTTTATAAATGGAGTTTATTACTCTTATTAGACATGAAATGCGGAGGTGGTCCTACTTTATACATCGGTAAATAAATATTTCCCCAACTATTGTTCATGAGAGGCACAATAAGTATCACACGCACTCGAGAGTAAAAGTTCCAAATTATCACTCGTAAATTAGTGTAGTCCATTGAATATAAAAGTTCCAAATTAATCCGTGGTTAAAGTATTTGTTATAAACACAGTTTCTAATCACATGAGTACACGATTGCTGAATTAACACAGTTCCACAGCCCTACTACCGTGCATAGTTTATCATTTTTCACTAGAGACTAAGTTCTTCAGTAACAGTTCCGTAAATTTTCTAAGTCCACACATGCCTATCTATCCAAATCACAAGTTTGTAACGTGGCTTCAGACCACCCAGCGTCACAACGTTTCACCACTGAGTCCAAGATAAGAGTCCCTTCCCAAGCGTTCGAAAGCGTCTTCTCTCTGCTCCCAAAATTGTATCCTTCCGCACATATTAACGCCTCATCTTTAAAATATAATTTCCTTCCAAAATTTTATACATTTGAATATCACAGAATTAAATGCTTTGACCACCTCCCTACAAATGTTGTTTACATTTAACAAACATATATATATATTTAACAATACTAAAAAAGGTTGAGACTGAAGGTCTTCGCTCAGATAGCCATTAAGCATGGTGTCTCACTGTTCATATATACTGCCGCCATCGAAATATAGGTAGACAATTAATATTTAATTTATCATGGCTTCTGTTTATCATCCCTTCTATGGTTTCTTCCCAAGTAAATGTGGATCCCAGCCAGTTTCTAAAGGAACCACAAGCTGCTGGTCAAAGGGCTTCCCAATCTTCATTGGTCCCTGATGTAAATTCAGAGAAGCCTTCCCAGCCTATTAAATTGAAAGGCAACAAAGAGAAGAAGAATAAAAGTAAGGATAAAAGCAAGTGCAGCTTCCGATTCTGAGGTGGCAAAGATACTAGTGCCCCTTGAGAACCTAGAACTCACCGAAACCTTGGAAACAATGCACATCAATGCTACTAGCACTTGAATGGTGGCAAAAGGTGACCTTTGAGGAATAACCTGCCTCTTCTGTATATTTGTGGTATCTCAGAAGGCCAATAGTAGCATCCCACAGTGGAACTGTGGTAATCTTTCCCATCACCTGGCTGAGTTGCGACAGTTATCGTGCCACTTCCTTCCTCTCTGTGTAGCCCTTCAGGAAGCCTGGCTTTCTATCCAGCAGACCTGTGCCCTTTGTGGCCATCATGAGTACTATAAACACCATTCAGTGTACAACAGGATATCCAGTGGTGTCTGTCTATATGTCCTCGCTACTGTCCCCAGTGCTTAGTTGCTTCCAGACAGCTCTTGAGGCAGTGGCTGTCAAAATCTAGGCAATGCAGGATATTACTGTCTGTTCCATCTCTCTCTCTCTCTCTCTCTCTCTCTCTCTCTCTCTCTCCCCCCAGATGAGGTTTTCTCTCCTACTGGTCTCATTGCTTTGATTGCCCTTTTCTTTTTTTGAGGGACCTCATCACCCATCACCCGTTGTGAGGTGTAACCCAGAACTCGGGCCATAGGGATATTGAGAAGCTCTTGGCACAGCAGAACACTTGTTCTGCCTCCTCTTCTCAGGTGTGGTCACAAGTTCAATACCTTTTTGGCTTCTACCCACCAGCAGGAATCCTTTGTCTCTACATTTAGGGTACCCTTTGCACTGACCTCACTACTATCGCCAAGCACATGGCAGAGCATTATGTACATAGTTCTGTGACTGCAGCCTACATTTTGGATTTCCATGCCCTTAAAAACTGGATTGAGCATAAGCAGTCTCCTTCTCGAAGATGGGGTCCCTTCCCTGTGGTTCTGCCGGCAACACCTGCTTGCTTCATAAGTTGCCCGTGAATATGCCTTGCCCCACCACCGAAATTTCAGGCTACTTTTTCCAGTCACTGCCCTTCACGGCAGTCCAGGTTAGATCTCCTAAAGGCAACTTGGTTTCTTTGCCTTCTTTTAACACTCAAGTCCCTTCCCACCCCTCCCACTTTCCAATACCCTTCCCAACCCCCCCCCCTCCAGTCCGTTCCCAGTACGGATTTGTTCTGTGACTTCTTCATCTTAGTCATGAGGACCCACCCAAAGTGTTGCTGTAGTGCTCTAACAGTGGTCCACATTCCTTTAGTCCCTTTTCGGCAGTCTCTCAGTCTACCTGATAAGCTTCCTTTAATTCTTGGTGGCGATGCCGCCATGGCTGACCATTTTACATTTTATATGCACGGGTGGTTTTTATCATTCCATTTAGTGGTGGGTACCATAGCCTGATCTCACAGGTTCTCACCCCTCCAACAATTTTAATATGTTCCTACTGTACTGCTTCCTGCTGGAGGTTTTTAGTGTGTGCAAATTGACTGACTCATCCTTCATTAACCTTGTGATCAATCAGCCGCAGTATCCTGCTGTAATGTTTTAGTTAAGTCAACACTTTCTCTACTACTCCTGTGTCTTCCTTCCGTGTGCTGTCACTGTAGCTTTCACTGCCACTCTGTACACTTTGGGGCTTTTCCCTCTGGGTGCCAGGCATTATTTTATTACTGTGTTCAATCTTTTGTCCATTCCTCCTCTCCGACATCCATACCTTCTACCTGCTGCTCCCCCCACCCACTGCCCTATCCATATTCCGCACATTCTCCCTCACTAACTCCTCCCCTATGGTTAAATTTTACTTCCTGTCCAGTTCACTTCGCACAATAATGTTGACAAAGGATGCTGAATGCCAGCAATCATGTGAGATTGACATTAGCTAATCATGTGACACTGCAAATTTTTTCATGAAATTTTTACCGTGCGAGGTGGTGCAGTGGTAACACGCTGGACTCGCATTCGGAAGGATGTTGGTTCAAATCCATCTCCGGCCATCCTGATTTAGGTTTTCCATGATTTCCCTAAATCACTCCAGGCGAATGCCGGGATGGTTCCTTTGAAAGGGCACGGCTGATTTCCTTCCATATCCTTCCCCAAACCTTCCGAGCATAAGCTCCATCTCTAATGACCACGCTGTCGACGGGACGTTAAACTCCAAGCTTCCTTCTTCCTTCATGAAATTTTCATTGTACGAGGGCTATTACTTTTACTAGTGGACAAGGGTACATACAAGAGCCTGTCAGCCATAGATCAGAACAGCATTATTTATTTATTTACTTTATGGTATTTACAGAACATTATATATCTAATTCTATGTGGTTGCGATTTCTAATATTAACATCTTGGCAAAGATTTCTACTGTGGTGTTAATATTGACAACTTAAACATATAAGGCCACCAGGATAGGAAGTAACATTTTACTCCCTCCCACTGACTGCCCCCCCCCCCTTTTACTGCCCTTAACCATGTTACCCCCCTCACACTGCTGATTGCTCTTCCCCCATTGTACCCTGCTCCTACTTCAGTCTCCCTGATTCACACACACCCCAACCACTGCACACTACCCTGCATCCACTGCCCCTCCTCAACTGCTGCACCCACTCTCCATACCCTTCCGACACTCATTATCCTGCACCCAACCACCACACCCCTCTCCACCTATTGCCTCCCCCCCCCCTCACCCTCTTCCCCACCAGCTGTACCCACTCTTCCCCGCTACCCACTCTTTCCTCTTTGCTCATGCCCATCCTTGCCACAACCTCCACTGCTCCCCTGATGGGCACTTTTCCCCTTGCTCCCCCTGACCTCCCTCCCTTGCTCTTCACCACTTCCTCCTTGATCCCCATGCACCTACCTCCTTTACTGCCCCAACTCCCTCCTGTCCTGCCTGCCTCCCTCACTTCCTGCTTTACTACCTACCTCCTAAATAACCATCTACCATCTACCCCCTTCCTTCATCTCTCATTTCCCCCCTCCTGTCCCCACCTACCCTTATCTCTCTCTTCTAGCTCTCCCTCTTTCCCAAAATGGTCACGACTCCATCCCATTCCTGACTCCCTCATCATATGATGATGTGCTGCAGTCTTTAATCTTACCCCTACTTGTGTTACACACCTCACCTCCTTTTCCAATGGCAAATATCTGTCTTACTATATTTTAATGGCTGTTTAATTTATAATATTTACTAAGTAGATGATGTGTTGCTGATTGTAGTGAGTAACTCTGTATGATAATAGTTAGTTTCATTGTTACTTTCTTGCCGTTTTATTATTTAAGGTATATTTCTAGAAGCACAAAATTAACTTGTCGATATATCTATCCAGGTAAATCTGAAGGATGGCATTCCGGCAAATGCAGTATCGGAAACTTGTACAGCAGGTGCAGGATCCTTGCTGCTTGAGTTTGGATTACTTAGTCGTTTACTCGGTGATCCTGTCTATGAAGGTTATGCACGTCGTGCAAGCCAGGCTCTCTGGAATCTGCGTTCACAGAAAACGGGTCTTCTTGGTGAGTATACTATTTAAGGCCCAATTGTTTCAGGTTTGGTATCATAATGATGCTATGAATAATTTTTTTTAAGAATTAAAACTAATTTTTACTGTGTGAAATTGTTACTATATTGTCATTGTTACCATATTAGTATGGTGTATAGGTAGATTAGTTTGTTTTATACTGAAAAGGCCAACAACAAGCAGGCTTAGATGCTCTTTTATACATAATATTTTCCATATTCTATATGTGTCTGGGAAGTTAAACTTACCTGACCCAAATGTCTGGGGTTTTTGCAGTCTTTGTCTGGGATCAGAAGCTTAAGTGATTACTTCTGTAAAACAAATAGCTTTACAGCTATAAGGCATTGATTTACATTTAACCATGTTCTGGCATTGTGTCCTGGCAACTACATTTCTTTTTTCTTACATCCAAAGTTACATCTTCCACTCCAGGCTCTTCTGACAAATTTTATCATTTATCTGCCCATCATAATTCCCAACATGCAAATCTCTTTTGTTCACTGAACAACCACATTTTTGGTTTCATCATTTGATTGAAATGTGGACAATAGGTAGTTCAGATAGAAAGATGATAGAAGCATTAGAAATGTGGTGCTACAGACGAATGCTGAGGATTAGATGGATGAATTGCATATAACTAATGGGGAAGTGCTGAACAGAATTGGGGAGAAAAGAAATTTCTGGCATATCTTGACTAAGAAATGTGATAGATTGGTGGGACACATTCTGAGACATGAAGGAATTCTCAATTTAGCATTGGGGGGAAGTTTGTAGGTTAAAAATCCCAGGGACAGACCAAGACACAAATAGAGTAAGCAGGCTCAAAAGGATGTAAGTTGCCATTCGTACCTTCGACATTCTCATCAAAGGCTCCTCAGTCCAGTCTCCATCAATCAGGTTAAACCTGCTCACATCGAGCCAGCAACCGATCCCCTTCCTGTCGAGGATGTCGACAGGTCGCTCATGGCACACGACGTGCCTGCTACTGACACTCCATCGAGTGCCGTTCAACGACTGAGCACTCCTGCATCTTCCTTGCTGCACTTACCCTGCTCTCAGTTGTGCAATAGACACCCCGCTCATCCATCGAGCAGCAATTGGTCTCCATCGAGCGTCCTTCATAACTTTTCCTCTCCATTATCGAGGCTGACCCCTCCCACCCTCGCCTCCCCGTTCCGAGGCTTCTCTCATCTTCTCCTGCTCTCGAGTATGCCATTCCCATTCCCCTCTCTCTCTCTCAGCAGACATCTCAATCATTTTACATTATCAGTCACTCTTAATCCTCTTTCTTTCTGTGAGTACTTTGCCACCTCTTACGTCTATTGAGTGTCACTCGATTAAGTTTTTAAACCTCCCTATCAGGTTGATCTGGAAAGTGTGCACTTGTTCATGCTCCCCACTAGTGAAGTGCTCGTCTACGTCTCCCTGGCCTTGCCGACACATGCTCATTCCGTCACCTGACCGACCAGCCCATGGCACCTACAAGATTTCATCAGTGGGGGACTGCCCACACATCACCACCCTGCGACACCCTTGAACTCTCAGTGATGCACATGCCGCATGTTACTTCAGATGTTGAGGTTACCCCTCCTCCCCAACCCCCCCCCCCCCCCAAGCTAAGAAGTAGTACTCCATACTACCGGGGAGGGGGGGGGGGTCTGTGTGGCGGCGCAACTAAATAGACTATATCAATACGTAACAAACTGAATTTATATATCAGGCGAAGGAGCACAGGTGTGACAGCAGCATAAATAAATAGAACACACACACTCACACACACAAACGCTAGCTTTCACAGCCTAGCTGCTTCATCAGGCAGAAGGAAAGGAGAGGGAATAGGAAATGATGATGGTTTAAAGGAGTGGGTAGGGAGTTATTCCAATCCCGGGAAAGGAAAGACTTACCTTGGAGGAAAAAGAGGGTAACAAATACACACACATCCGGGATTGGAATGACTCCCTACCCACTCCTTTAAACCCTCATCATTTCCTTTTCCCTCTTCCTTTCTTCTGCCTGATGAAGCAGCTAGGCTGCGAAACCTAGCGTTTGTGTGTGTGCGTGAGTGTGTGTGTGTGTTCTATTTATTTGTGCTGCTGTCGCACCTGTGCTCCTTCGCCTGGTGAGTAATCTTCGTCTATTTTTTTATATATAATTTTTCCTGCTGGGAATTTTTCGTATATAATATTCGTATCATATATTTGAATTTATATATCTGTATTCAGCTTCTTGGGAGTCCCTAGGAAATCCCATATATAGTGACGATACCATTTTTGCGCAATATTTCAATTGTCCTGTAATGCCGTATGCCATAAGCGCACACAAAACCACTACTCGTAACACACAAAAAAGGTGACTATGTCAGGCATTGAAATTTTGTGTTCAAAAGTGGAATTATCATCTGGGCTAGAAACATGTTAAGAAAACATAGCATCAATTTTGAAAGTAGTAGTGTTTCACACATTTGTTTGAGAGATGTAATATGAAGCAACATATCAACAGCTGTGCTTGTTGTCCCCACCCCTAAATTTCACATGCAGTGATTTTAAACTGCATGTTGCCAGATGTGAAACGCTAGTGTCGCACATGCAGGCAACGTGATAGATGCAGAGTCTGGACGCTGGTTGGGTCATCAGAGTGGGCTCGGTGCTGGACTGGATTCTTACTACGAGTACCTTCTGAAGTCATTTGTCCTGTTTGGCGATGCCAGTGACTACGCCATGTTTTCAGAAGCCTACGACAACATTAAGCGATACATGCGAAGAGGGTAAGTTAAGTTAATTTGTTATTGTTTATCTACTAATATATTCCGGGAAAATAAACACACTTTTTCTAATTGGAGATGTGAATTCTGATGGGGAAAACTCTGAATTAGACAAGTCAGTTTGAATTTTAAATTGTGAAATACCAGAGAGTTCTGGTGCTTACTGATTCAGCCTGACTTAGGCTCTATCTCACCATGGATTGGAATATTACAATAACATATTGAAACATGCAACAAGCTATAAAATGTATTGATTGAAGTTGCCAACTACATTTTAATGACCACTGATATCTTCTCTACATATGAAAACCAGTATCAGAATTGCTAAGAAAGTAATAAGTCTGTTGAAATTTATGCCCTGTTTTTTGTCTCCATCTTGCTCAGAATTCTCCTTGTCTTTAAATATGTTGCTTTTTTCCGTTTTAATGTTGCTGTTGTAAAAGTAGCAATATCTTGAAGGAGGTTTCTATGTGCAACTAAAGTGATGCCATTATAGTAGTATCACTCAAATTGCTTGTGGAAATACCAAGAAACTTGTGATACACATGACAGGTTTTATACTGCTCGCGCTCTCTCTCTCTCTCTCTCTCTCTCTCTCTCTCTCTCTCTCTCTCTCTCTCTCTGCTTGTTTTTAATTGCATGCAATAATTTTTGGTATGTAATTTGTAGTTTCCTTTTCCATCTTTACATGCACAGCTCAAACTGCTTTTATGTAACTGAAACGTCCTGGCAGATTAAAATTGTGTGCCAGAACTGGGACTCGAACCTGGCCCCTTTGCCTTTCGCAGGCAAGTGCTCTACCATGTACTGGTGGAAGTAAAGTTGTGAGGCAGCATTGTAAGTCGTGTCGGGATAGCTCAGTTGGTAGAGTGCTTGCCCGCGAAAGGCAAAGGTCCCAGGTTCGAGTCCCGATTCCAGTACACAATTTCAATCTGCCAGGAATTTTCATATCAGTGCACACTCCACTGCAGAGTGAAAGTTTCATTCTGCTTTTATGTTCATTAATATGTTTGCTTATATCAGAACTTGCATCTGTGTTAAAAATTTTAAAACTAAGGTACTTCTGAAGTTAGTTAAATTTGTAGACTTAATATTACTGACCTTAAAAACTCCTTAATATACCCGGGCTGTTTTCAAGTAGTGAAGTGACTTTTCAAATTGCATGAACAACTTACATTTGATTATCATTTTTTTTTCAATTTTTTTATGTTGGTACATGTGTTCTGAAGATATATTTACAGTTTCAAGTGTACAGCATACTTCATTTGTTTTTGACTAGTAGAAAGGTATAAAATAAAGATTTTTGACTTACCTAAAGTACAGGCTCGTCGATAGAAACACCAAACACACACAAAAACACACAACCATTGGTGCTTTCGCCACCAGTGGTGGCTTCTTCGGGAAAAAGAGGGAGGAAGGAGAGGAGAAAGGGAAGGATACGGGTTTTAAGGAAGTGGAAAAGGAGCCATTCCAATCCCAGGAGTGGAAGGACTTACCTTAGGGGACAAAAAGGAAGGTAAACAAATACACACACACTCACACATATCCACATCCAAACACACCTAGGCAGACATTTGTAGAAAACCCCCCTTTTTTTTTTTAATGTCTGCCTAGGTGTGTTTGGATGTGGATATGTGTGAGTGTGTGTGTATTTGTTTACCTTCCTTTTTGTCCCCTAAGGTAAGTCCTTCCACTCCTGGGATTGGAATGGCTCCTTTTCCACTTCCTTAAAACCCGTATCCTTCCCTTTCTCCTCTCCTTCCTCCCTCTTTTTCCCAAAGAAGCCACCACTGGTGGCGAAAGCTCGAATGGTTGTGTGTTTTTGTGTGTGTTTGGTGTTTCTATCGATGAGCCTGTACTTTAGATAAGTCAAAAATCTTTATTTTATACCATTTTCCCACCTGGAAGGTCTCCTTCTATAATATGACTAGTAGAAAGGTTAGACGTGTTTTAGTGTCGGCGATTTTCTATTATTATAAAGACTGAAGCAAAGAATTTGCATCAAATTTTGCGTGAAAAATAGAATCAGGTGCTCTAAAACACTTGAAATGCTGATAGTGCCATATGATGAGTCTGTTCTAAGTAAAACAAAAAATTATGCCAATGACGAATGTCGCTCTGGACACCCAAACACATCAACAACAGGTGATGGTGTCAAAGGTGTAAAGAAAATTGATTTGGAAAATCATCATATTACCATAAGAGAAGTTGCTAAGGATGTTGGGATATCGGTCAGCACATGTCTTGAAATTTTTTTGATGTTTTTGGCATGAGTTTGTTCCAAAACTTCTCCATTTTGATCAGAAGAACCATCACATGAGCATAGCTTAGAAGCTCTTTAATGACATTAATGATGATTCTGATTTGTACGAAAGGGTCCATAGGGTCATAACTGGTGACAAAACATGGGTTTACGGTTCTGACATTGAAACCAAAGCCCAATCATCCCAATGAAAGCATCTTGGAGAGCCAAGACTGAAAAAAGCACTACTAGTTCAATCAAATGTCAAAGTTTTGCTCACTGTTTTCTCTCTCTCTCTCTCTCTCTCTCTCTCTCTCTCTCTCTCTCTCTCTCTCTCTCTCTCTCTCTCTCTCTCTTTTCAATTACCATGGTGTAGTGCATCAAGAATTTTTGCCTCAAGGTCATATAGTCAATGAAGAGTATTAGCTTGAAATCTGCTGTTTGCGAGAAGCAGTATGCAAAAAAGTCCACAATTGTGGGAAAACAATTGATGGCTTTTGCATCACAACAATGCAACTGCTTATTCATCATTGTTTGTGTGAGATTTTTTGGCCAAAACCAACACGCATGACAATCATGCCTCAGCCACCATATTTACCTCCCCCCCCCCCTCCCACCACCCACATACCTCTTCCCTGACCCCAAAACTGTAGAAAACTATGAAAGCAAGAAGATTTGCAATGATTGAGGAAATAAAAAATTCATTGCTGAAAGTACTCAAGGCTGTACCAAAAGGTGCTTACGAGAAGTACTTCGAGGATTGGAAGAAACGTTGGCATAAATGTATTGTATCTGAGGGGGATTTCTTTAAAGCGCACAACATGAATACTCAGGGATAAACATAAAAATTTATAAAGTCACCTTACTTTTTGAATGAGTTGTACTAGGTTGTTTTAACATGTGGTATTGATGACTCCATTTTTTAAATTTACAATCTGAATTGAATAATATATTTCTGTTTCTCCAGGCGTCCACATTGCAACAGAGGTGTAGGTGACCATCCTCTATATGTAAATGTTGATATGTACAGTGGTGCTATACAGACATCTTGGATTGACTCACTTCAGGCTGCTTTTTCTGGTGTACAGGTCAGTCCACAAGGAATAATATTTATTGATTTATTTATTCTTTTTCCTTATAAAGT
Organism: Locusta migratoria; assembly: GCA_026315105.1. Classification (NCBI taxonomy): domain Eukaryota; kingdom Metazoa; phylum Arthropoda; class Insecta; order Orthoptera; family Acrididae; genus Locusta; species Locusta migratoria. Next base: position 24,536,128 of record CM048755.1, on the reverse strand, counting down.
TTAGGAAGTAAAACTTGCAGCTCAGCAGTTGTAATGCTGTAGAGTTTCAGTATTGTTGTATAGAAGTTTGAGAATTTTCTGTCAGTGTTGCTACCTGTGTACTGGAGTTTCGTTGTCTTTGTTGTTTTCTAATAATTGTTGGTAATGATATTCTCAAACTACTTTTTTCAAGTTTTTCGATATCTTTATCCAGTAACAAGATCCATAGGTTCGAAGTTACCATACTTATACACAAAATTATATTAGCAGTTTTTTCACCAAGATCCACAAATATATATATAAAAACTAACCATAGTAAATGAGTCAAATTTTAACAAATATTCTGTAGACATTTATCTTCAAACCCAATTTTCTGTTCTAAAATCTTTACCAATTATCAATACATATCCAAAAAACCATGGTGTTAGGGTATCAGAAGATTCTAGAGATGGCATTCTGATGACTAAAAACTTGCCATCTGATTTTAAGAAATTATTTTGTGAAAAAGTATGTATATTTTTGCATATTGTTCAGTTTGATATTTTTGTTTTATGAAAGGTATTTTTTATTTCCATTATTCATCACAGTTACTGTGCAGCATCAAAGAAAGTACAGTATTGCAACACATTTTGAAGAGCTTGCAGAGATAAAAACACATGCAAATGTAAGGGTTGTTTTTCCTTAATCTTCCTGCCTTCTTCAAACCAATAGTACAAGAACAATTGTACTGTCTGAGAGGTCCAGTGTGCCATAAATGACAAGGTTCATTAGAAACATGTAAGAAATGTGAGAATTTTGTATGAAAGAATCAAATAATGTCATCTTTACCTGGTTAATAAGAAAACCCAGGTAGTTTAGCATACAGTCCACTGTGATATTTATAAGTATGTGTATTAGAAGATAAAGACATTTGTAAAACTAGATATTACTGTATACAACGGTGTCTATTAAAACATTTCCTGTTTTGCTTTCCAGGTATTGTATGGTGACGTGGAAGAAGCCATATGCTCACATGCCTTGTATTATGCCATTTGGAAAATGTATGGTGTTCTTCCAGAACGCTGGAACTGGCAGCGTATGTCTGCTGATATGGCATTTTATCCTTTACGACCTGAATTAGTCGAGTCGACATACCTCCTGTACCAGGTAAAATATTGTTAACCTTATATGTCCCATGAACATAGCTGTTAAATATTATAATCTGTAAAGATGTGCATGCTTCCAATATGATCTAGATAGAAATGCATTCAACTATTAAAAAAAAGTAATTGTTATTGTGAAATATGTGCTCAGTACTACAATTCAAGGAGTAGATAGAAACCATCCCCCCCCCCCCCCCCCCAGACTAGCAAGGAAAGTAAAAGGTGTTGCAGTAAAAGCCCTGCATATTTGTGTAAACCTAAAACAATTGGGCTTACGCAGATGCTCCAGAGGTTGCCATTAATGATTGTTTTGCTTCAGATGACAATAATTGAATCTGCTAATCACTCACTATGCAGTTGTTTAATGTTTATTGTTCTTTTTAACATGCCATACAGTACTGTAATATGAAACAGTCACTGCAGTGTCCACCGAGTTTAATTTAATGATTGACATATTGTTGAACAGCCAACGGTTCGGGAAACACTCAGTTCATCAAACTCGGATGTGAACCTTTTATTAATCACATTAAGATATTGCTATAGCATGTCCCAGGATGCATCCTACGTTGCATTTGAGTTTTGTATCAACACAAGTATGTGCGACATCTATATCGAACTTCAGGACATGTAGGGGGTTGACAAGTAGCAGCCTCATACATGTATGATTGTGTGTTTACACTTATTGATTTGTATCAGTGCAGTGTTTGCAGTGGCTTCCAATGATGATGTCAAAGACTTAAAATTTTTATTTACTGGCGTGCTTGATTTTTGGACAATCAAAGGAAAAAAGCTGATAGTGGCAATGAGAGTTTCTTTGCAAGTGCACCATTCACAGAGGTTACGCAGTGCTTGTTCAGGGAATTAACTCTGGAAGATAACACATATTTCAGAAATTATGTTAGGATGAGTATGGAAAATCTCCATAGTTTGCTGTCTCTTGTGGCTCCTCTTGTGTCTAAAAGTAACACAAAGTTTTGTGGAGTAATTCCATTATAAGATCAGTTGGCAGTGACACTCCAATTTTGGGCCACTGGGTATTCCTTTTTCATTTTAATGTATTTGCATAGAATATCAAAAAGCACAATATGCAAGGTTATTCTTCGCATTTTTGCAAGTTTTATCTCAAGAAGTGAAGGTAAAAATTTGTAATTTGTAGGTATATTGGTTATTGTGAAACTGGCACATGTACTTTGTACCATAAATTTATCAAATTTTGCTAGAAATGGGTTTCTTTTTAGTTTGGAATGACTGGCATGCTTCACTCAGTAATAAAATATCACAATTTCTGAGAACACTTTCTGCACAATTATGTTATCCAACAATACTATTTTATTCATTTATTTACATAGTTTATACTGACATTGGAGCACCTAAATCATTCTATATACACTACAGTCTTTACAATAATAATTGTAATATTTTCTCATCTTCCTTTTCTCTTCCCAAAACTTTTTCATTCTTTCTGGCCTGACTGCTCTCTCTTCCTCTGTAATGGTATATTGTTTTCATCTGACTGTTTTTAATTCCAGTCTTGTATCACTACTTCTCAGAATCCTCTTCTCTTTCCTCTCTGCACTTTGTTTCATTGTTGTATTCAACTCTTCGAAGTCATTCTGGACCTCAATGAACCAGTTGTTTTTGGTTTTACTTTTCCAAAAGAAATTGAATAATTGTTTCAGTAGTCTGGTCTCTGTTAGTCTTACTATGTGGCTGAAAAAGACAAGTCTCCTTTTGCGCATTGTGTTCACAATTGATTCATTTTCCAGATAGACTATTTCCGTCTACTTGATTTTTTTTATTGATGATTGTCCTGATAATCCTTCTGTCTATTGTTTGCAATTTATCCTTTGCTTCTTTGGTATTCAACTTGCGTAAGTTGCTTCACGTTTAACTACTGAACCATAATGTTTGAATTTGGCGTTCATCCATTGACATTTCTTCTTGTATGTTGACCACATGACTTGTTGCATTTGTCTCGATTGAGGCTTTCTCATTAAAGTTCCAAGTTATAATTTCCCCAATATATTTGAACTTTTTTAAAAACTTAATTTGTTTGTTACTGTTTAGCTGAATGACAGGGGTTTCCAGGTTGGCATAATTTCTGCCTTTTCATATGACATTTGTAATCCCACTTTTGCTGCAATGTTTTCTAGTTTTTCAATTGTGACGTTAGCCTCTTCCACATTATTTGCCAGTATTGCAAGATCATTTGCAGATGATAAGTAGTTTAGTTTTATATTTCTACCAGTCTTGATGTTTGGTTGGCATTTCTTTCTCCATTTTTGCATGACCTTCTCCAGTACACAATTAAGCAAAATAGGTGATAGACTATCCCCCTGCCGAAGTCCATTTGATTGTAAATGTTTCTGACAATTCTTCTAGAAATTTAACTTTTGCTTTAGTATTCTTGAGAGTGATTCCAATAAGGTTGATCAGTTTTCTGTGAACACGAAATTATTGAACGATTTGCAGTACTGTCTCCTGATGAATACTTTCCTAAGCTTTTTTGAAGTCAATGAGGGTGATGACTAGGTTCATACTTCGGGCTTTTTGATGCTTCATAATCCACTTACGAGTGGTGATTTGATCTGGATGACTTCTGCCTAGCCAAAATCCTCCTTGGTACTCCCCAAGTTCTTGGTCAAGTTGTTCCTGTATTCTTGAGTGAATAATTTCAAAAAAGATCTTATATGTGACATCAACAAGGGGTATCCTCTATAATTATTGGGATCTGACCTATCACTTTTCTTGTGTAGGGGGTGGATTAGTGCTGTGTTCCATTCCTCAGGCATTTTCTCGGAGTTCCATATCTCAATAATATGTTTGTGTAAGTTTCGAAGAAATTGATGATTAGCATTCTTCCATAATTCTGCTTCCAAATGATTTTCTCCTGCTGCTTTATAGTTCTTGAGCAAATTAATAAGTTTGATCATTTTCTCATATGTTGGTGGTATAACCTTTTCTAGTGGTGATTTTGTTTTGTTTGGATCATACTCTAGTTATTCTCCTGGGCCTTCACAGTTGAGCAATTTTCTGAAGTAGACTGCCAGGATATTTGCATTGTCTTATTTGTTATGTACCATTTTTGCATTTTCATTTATCAGCATAAGCTTAGGTGGTGTTTACAATATTATATTGTATTTTGTTTTATACACATTTATATAATTTAATTTTAAAAAATTAAAAATATTTAATGAATTATACATAACTGCGTTCAAAATTTATCATTGGCCTCCTGCAAACATTTATAAATGCCATTTTCTAACTTGTCCATACTTCTAATATAGCCATTTCATGTAAATCCTAATTTATTTGCCACCAGTTCACCCAAATGCATAAATTGGTCCTTTTTCCTCTTGGTCAAATGCGCAACTTCTGCTACTTGTTAGAATAAGCAGCAGACGATAAAAAAGACTGGTACTGCACATGCGCAACTACTTCAACATGTTGTGTATATGCTGAAAAAGCTATATATAAAATGTATACATGACTCATATATGTGGAAGGTCTGCATACAATTTGGGTGAACTTTTGTAGGTGATGTATCACGACATGTTAATTTGACATGTCACTCATACAAGTTACGATACTTGTATCCCAATGTAAAATACCTTTACAAATATTTTTGTTACATTGTTACAGTTTCAGCCTTCAGGTTATTTTCTATTGGACAGATGCTATAAAATGAAAAATGGAAGCAAACTTTTCACAGTCCCTGAAACCCCAAAAAATGCTTGTGCGGCTATTTCAAATTCTTCAAGCAGATTTAGTCTCCAATGAATCAGTATAATTACTGCTTACCTCTGTAAGCTTCTGAATGTTCAGTCATGATCAAAAGTATCCAAACAACCTGAATTGCATTTCGCCTGATTCACATGCAACCCTCATAACACAGGTGTCTAGCAGGTCCTCTCATCACCCCTCAGTACACTCATTTGACTATTGAAAATAGAGAACTGTGAGAGACATTAAATATTGCTTCTTCACAAGCAACTTACTTGAAATGCCATCAGGTGAAGCTTTGTGTTGGACAGGGATTCAAACCCAGAACCTAATCAGATTGTTATCTAAGCACAATCAACTGTGACATTGGATTTTCTTGGCAGTAGCAAAATGTTTTAACTGAAATAACAAGACGAAACATTAATTTTTCCTTCCCAGGACTCCAACCCAGCATACCTATCGCCATTATATTCTAGAGAAAACAAACATTAAATATGGGTTTGTTACACCAGCAGCGACATGTGAACATGTTTGAACTAGAAATAATAAGATGAAGAGTTCAGTGCTGACTGGGAATCGAACACCACACATATCGTTGTTGACTACATTCAGAGACTTCAGCTACCAAATTTTTCTCCACCAGCAGCTTGGAATAACATCCTTTAACTTAATAGTGATCTCGCAAATAGTTCTGTATCTCACTGGGAGTCAAAAAGTCAGACTCATTTGTGTTGACAACAAATGAAAATATATTAAAATCAAAATTATTATCCACCAGCAGATAGGTGTTCTCATGCTAGAGCTTGATAATAAATAATGAAAACATAAGTGCCGGGCCAGGATTTGAACCCATTCTTGCACATTATGTGGAGATGTTGAGGAATCCGCAGTTTTGAACAAACAACAAATTGTAGTCAAGCTGTATTGTCATAAATGGATTAAATTCCATGTAAAGGGCAGTCTGAGTTACATTCCCAGTCCAGAACCAATTTTATCAAAATACAGAAGCTCAAATAAAAGATGGAATAAGTGTCCCATGACTCTACACAGTGTTTGTTTCATCACTAGAAATAAATACTAGTATAAGAAAGGTTACTTGTGATAGTTTCTACATGTCACCACTCTTGACTTTATTGTGATTCAATCAAACCTCTAATTGGTAGAGAAGGAATATCATGTTCAATGTGAATTTCAGACCACAATGCCATTATACCTTCTTGACTTGGCATAGCCAGAAGTGAATAGAATCTGTCTCTTCCTATTAAAAATCATCAGAAGAAGTTAAAATTGAACCCAGACCATAAGTATATCAACCTATAATCAAACCAACAGATTACTAAATCCTCTTCTCTGTAACCATTTTTCTATTGTAATGCCGTTTTGCCACACTCGATGAGAATTCTTACACACAGGCTCCCTGTAGTGGTTTGCAGCATGTTCATTACATTCATTTACTTGGTTGACTGAATCGCCATGAACTAGTTGCCTCGGCTACCCAGTGCATACAGTCAACTATTTTGTAATCACCAAAATAAAATCACATAACTGCCACTTACACAGAACTGCCAACTGTGTAGGATGCAGAAATTTAAATAGGAAGTTTTTCTTCCCACTTGAGCTACTCTATTGTGGGATCTGTTTGTTGAAAATGTTGTGCAGTGCAAAAGAAAAGCTGTAACTGTCTGTCTGTCAGAAGTCTAGATCTGGCCATATGCATTATCTGACAGCACTGTCGAATGTGGAACTTCTGGAGGAATTGTCGACTTCTGGAGGTGTTGTAGCCATGCGTCAGCTAGTAGCGTAATGGTAAGTGTTGTGCACCGTAGATAAGAGGTTGTGATTTTGAGTACATTCACTGCTACATTTTTTAAAACGCAATTCTGCTGTCTGCTGAAGTTATCAATATAATGAAACTTTGAACATAATTCCTTCATTTCTGTGACATTTTGTTCTTTTAGGGTTTAATAGACGGGTGGAGGCAGCAGATGCATCTCAAAACTTTTGTATTATGTATAGGGAGAGCACATCGTGTGAAAAATATGTCAAAGTATTTTCTACATTAGCTGTCATGTGGTAGTGGTATTTTATTCTTCTTCAAACCTTGTTTGACAGCTCTCACTCAGAACAAGTTTTCTACATGCATGTAATCAATAAACTGCATGTGCATTGCCAGACTGTTATAGATAACATAAGAGAATTCGCATATATCATTGATGATTGATTTCTCTCCCATGTTTGCTATTGTTTCAACAATACTAAAAGAAATCTTACTGAAATTGTGTACTGTATTATAAGAAATGAAATAAAACTACCCGCGACAACCATACAACGAAAGTCTGTTTTAATAAAACTGAGCATCTGTACACAAGCATGTCTCTATCGGCACGAATTACTAAAATACTACTCAATTAGATTTTGATTGGGTCTGTGTTTAATTGGCATGCTGTGCCATACTCAAGAGGTATGCAAATGTGGCATTTCATAAATAAAGTTATGTATTTCTAGAAACCCAAAATTTGCTTGTCAGCAGCAGAAAGAGGCATTCACTGTTGTGCAGCATTGTCAGTTTTTCACCATTGCACTATGAGCCAAAAGTGATTTCCTTATTGATGCTTGATCTGACTGCTTGTAGCTCTTTCACAGAAAGGATAAAAATATTACAGTAAGCGAGACTGGAACTGTGAACCATAATAGATGCTTTTTCACAGGTCAGCATGTTACCACAGAGCTAGTAAAGAGGTACGTGTCTTGGCTTCCTCTTACAAGGCCAATAGTAGCTAGAACTTGTAAACCGCTATTTAAAGGGTGAGATTAGTTGTGATTTCCATATGCAACAACTTTCCTGGGCTGAAAACCGTAAATTTACAATCTTTTGTTACAGTCTTATCTATGATAAGGTGTTCCCTGATATTTGTAGTATCATGGTATTACTTTACATCTGAAGTTATTGTGATACAGAGCAGTATTTTCTAGTGGTGACTTGTTGGAACCATTTTCAATAGACTGTACTGAGCAGCGATCAGAGGACCTGCTAGATAGCTGTGTTATGAGGGTTGCATGTGAATCAGGCGAAATGCAATTCGGTCCTTCAGATACTTTTGAGCACAACTGTACAGTTATGAACCTAACTTCAGTGTTTTAAAACAACCAATGGTGACCATAAGTTTCACATCCTCAGTTAGGTGCACTTACTTTTGTGGCTCTTTTTTTTTTTTTTTTTTCAACTTTATATGCATGTACACAGTCTTAGCTATGATACATTGCAGCATTTGCCATATGGCTCACTAATTTACACGTTTGTCAGAAATTACATCTAAAATAAAAGTACAATTCCTTATGCATTCCAAAATTACTATTCAAGTTATATAATGCTTACAGACTTAATATTGCTTACTTCAAAACTCGATAATTAAAAACTGACTTAATACACTTTATTTGCACTGTAGTGAGTCACACCAGTGTACACCGCACTTGGGGTGTAGTCAGGATTGGAAAATGGTGGTGGACTGAAATCAGTATACAATGTGCTACGTCATCCCGACAAACACACACACACACACACACACACACACACACACACATATATATATATATAAGCGCATGCGCGCGATACTAATCAACTAAAAACTTACTTTCTTCGATGGTGGGTGCTTTCTCTTGTAACGTTTGTCTTTGTAACTAATTGTCTGCTTTTGTGCATAATTTTTATTTACCATTGCCTTTTCTGGAGCCTAAAAATTAATGCTATGGCCAACCAGAAAGAGATGGGTAATATCCTGCTCTTAAGATTGGGTCAGCTAGTCCACACTTAAGCTCATCGAAACTCAAATAGAATGGTTTCTACTCTCTATTAAGGGGTTGATAACTATGATGAAAATGAATTTCTACAGTTTTTTAACACAGCTTCATGCAAAAAGGTACACATGCACACCGTTAATTAAATTGTTCCTATTTAAACAGCACTCGGAAACAGTTCAGATACATCTTTCACGTGGACTTCCTAGTAATTAGTTGTATTGTCCTGATTATCAAGCAACTAAAGTCAATAGTGCTCTCCTCATAAGTGTAGAAGATTCTCAACACTTGTCATGCAGATTTTCAGTATCTATGGGTGACAATGTGAAATAAAACACTGAAACGGAATCCCTGTTTCTCTCTGCTGATATAGTGCGTATGTGGTTTTGGCTTGAGGTGAACTGGCCACAACTGCACTGTCTGTTCCTTTATATAGGTTCTGTTCCGCACACACAGAGAGAACCCTGCTTATTGGTTGCATAGTGTACTATCACAGCCCACTTTTTTTAAGTTACAAAAGTACTAATATTGCTCTATGTTAGAAACTTAGAGTTACTGATCTTTTTCGTGTAGTAAGTATTGAAATAAATAAACATCTTGAAAATTTTGAGTTGTAGAATTTTCCAAATGACAATACTGAGCTGCGACAGAATAGCCGTGTGCACTGAGGTGCCATGCTGCGGTGCCCACGGCTGTTTGTCATCGGGAGTTTGAGTCCTCCCTCGGGCGTGGATGTGTATGTTGTCATTAGGTTAGTTTAACTTAGATTAAGTAGTTTGTAAGCTAGGGACTAATAACCAAGCAGTTAAGTCCCATATATTTACAAACATTTTAACATTTTTTGACAATACTGAGTGGATTAAAAGTGCTGAACCATTCCTATTCTTACTTCGTGCACCTTTTCTCTTGATGCTATCTTTCTGAAATTTGAGTTCCATCCTCTTACTTAATAACTTCTTTAATGTTCTGTAATACTCACATTGTAACTTAATTCTAAGAGTTACTTAATCTATGTTTTTATACTTTCACAAAGCATGTTTTGTTTTTTGATTATAATTTGTGAAGTTGATAAAACACAATCATGAAACACTTCTACCGTTTCATATTAATTGAGACTTAAATCTAAAATTACTATTTTGTAGCAATAACATTGTGAGGATTGAATGTTATGCACAGTTGTACAATTATTCATAAATGCCACTATTTGGTAGCTTTAATCTTGTGCTGATGTGATGTTATGCACCATTGTGGAATTGTTTGTAAGTGTGGCTATGTAGCTGGCTCACATCTCACAATATTCAACTTGCATATGAGAAAGCAGGGAAAGGTTGCTTTCTTACAACTTCCAGGTGCTAACTGGGTTGAAAGCTGTTTTTCAATCTGTTGATTTGAAATCGCTCATTGAGTGAGTCCGAGCTAGTGTCTTCACATTTTTATGTGGTTGGAGGACCTTACTTCAATATGACTGGATGGGAGGTTTGACAAAAACTCTCACTTTGATATCTCTATTCCAGTCCATGTGGCCATTCCTGCTAAAATCATTAACATTTTTTTAAAATTATTTTTTCCCTTTATTTTTTTTTTTACCTACATGAAAGGCGTCTATGTACTTGACAAATATTTTTGTGCAAAGATTCTAACCTTGATTCTATTGTTTTCTATTCTAAATAGTCCAGGGATAGTCATGTTGCACCAAATTTTTTCCTTGTATGTCTGAGTGTGGCACTGAGCCTGGCGACTAAGATTGATAATTATCTCAAACCTGTCGTTTCCAACTACGCATAAATCTTTACATGAATAGAGGTTTAATAGTGTTGTAAAACAGAGTACACAGTGAACAGCTGCACAAGATATGCAGCTCTATATAGTTTCATGAATCTTTCTTTGCTATGTTGTAACTACTTCTTTACACCTAAAACTCCATTTGCTTGGCTTTGTTAAACTCAAGATTGGATAATATTAAGGAAGCATTTTTTTGTTATGGCAGTAAATGCACCTCTAGTTGGGATTTACCCAAGTGGAAAGCTGAATGAATTTCTGGACCTCCTCATGCTGTAATGGGATTCATGTGGCCTTCCTTGGTGTGCTTGATGGAGCACATTTGCCACAGCCTGTGTGCCATTCCCACAAATGAATATATTTACAGAGTAAGCTTCTGCTTTGCTGGGTAGTACTTAATGGCTTACATTACTTTCTTGTTGTATGTATGTATGGTACATACAGTCATTATTTGGTAAATCTTCTCTGAAATTTTTGCATAGGGTGGAATGTTTATCTCCATAGCAGCTAATGCTATACTTTTATCCCTATCTATCCACTAGTCCTTTTGAAAGGACATCAAATATCTTAATATTTCTCAACCCTTCCATGGTATTTACTTAAGTGGGGGCGACACTTTCCAACTTAAGGCAGACAACTACTACATACTTACAAGGAGCCCCTGAGTGCAAGGTTCCAAGTTCAATCTCTGGTAAGGCTCATTTGACAATATTGTGTTAACAATTATGTCAGGAAAAATATTAGCTGATAATGTCTCACCGTGCACATCAAGAGGGCAACATAAAGTAAGTGTCTGAGAAGTACAGAGATCACCCTTATATGGGATGGATGTATCACACTTCACAACATATACATCACCAAGATACTAGGAATGTTAAAAACAAACCATTAATCTACAACATGAAAACCGAATAAGCAATGATGCACCAAAATGATCACAAAGGGTAGCAGCATGGAAGTTGAACATGAACTCCTTGGGTGTTACTGTGCAATACGTTCAGCTAAGTATCCTCTCTTAAAGTAGGTATATAGAATCGTATCGGTGTAGTAGGGTGATGAGGACATTTACTATTACCATTTATTACCAGGTCTGTGTCGTTCAGCATCCATGGCTGGATGGACTGCGTCAGAATTACAATATAAATACCTTAATTTACAGAATTACATTTCATTTACAATGTATACAATATAATGCAATTATTACTGATTCTCTTCACTTCATTCATTTAAACAATATGTATAGGATAATGTAAATACATATCACTGAGTCCATTCACTTCCCTCACTCTCAAAGAACTCTTGGATTGAATATAGTGGATTTTGTTTAAGAGCATTCGTCATTTGCTTCCTGAACTTGTCCAGTGGAAGAGTCTGCAGTTCTGTGGGTAGTGTGTTGAAGATTCTTACAGCAATTACTGGGAAACTGTCTCTTGATTTGGATAGTCGACAGGTTGGTAAATTCGTCATCTTTGTTTCGGGTGTTATGTTCATGGATGTCACTCCTCTTGCTGTAAGTATCAAGGTTTTCCCTTACATGGTTGAGGCACTATAATACGTAATGACTATAAACAGTCATTATTCCCAGTTTTGTAAATAACGGACTGCAGTGTTCCTGTTTTCTGCTGGATGTAATAACTCTTATTGCCTTCTTTTGAAGCAGCAGCACATCCTTGCAGCCTGCTGAGTGACCCCATAGTGGTAGTCCATATGTAATGTGGCTATGGAACAAAGCATGATAGACAGTTAACATATACTGGTCTGTTATGATTTCTTTAATCTTCTTAGGAGGTATATCACACAAGAAAGTTTATTGCGTACTTGTTCAGTGTGTTGATTCCATGAGAGTTTGTGGTCTATTGTAAATCCTAACAGTTTTACAGTTTCTGTATTGTCCAAGTGTGTGTTTTTGCTGAGGCTACATACCATACGCTGAGTTTTTTTCTCGTTTGTTTTCATTTTATTGGTGATGAATCATTCTTTAGCATTTTTTAGTAGTGCATCAGACTTCAGTACTGCTTGGGCTGAATTTTCCCCCTTGGCAATGAGAGTGGTGTTATCTCCAAATTGTAGTGTGCAACCAATTTGGCTTAAATAATTTACAAAAATGAGAAAGAGGAGCAGGGCTATGACAGAACACCTTGTGGCACACCGTGTTTCGCCTTCTGTTCTTGGGATGTTGCCCCTTGGACTGAAACAATTTGTCTTTTGTCTTCCAGGTATCATTGAAGTGTAGCTAGGACTGAACCTCCCACCCCATAGTGTTTCAATTTTTTTAGCAAAATCTTCTGGAGGATACAGCCAAATGCTTTGCTTAGATCACACAGTATGAGTGCCACAGACTCCCTCTCCTCAAATGATTGCTTTACTTTCTTTAATAAATCCACTGCAGCAGTAGTACAAGACTTCCCCTTCTGGAAACCATGTTGTGCATCATGGAAAAGATTATTTTCTTCAAAATAGATTAAGATCTGGTTTTTCATGATAGTTTCAATCACTTTTGCTAGTACAGGAATGATTAATATTGGTCTAAAGCTTGACACATTTTCTGGGTCTCCTTTTTTGTAGATTGGTACTGTCCATGCGAGTTTCAAAAAATCTGGGAAAACTCCTGCAGATAGGCAGTTGTTTATGGCTGTTGCTAATGGCTATGCTATTACACAAACAATTTTCTTCAGCACAGTACAGCACATCCCATAGATATCTGGATTGTCAGAAGTTATATAAGAGTTTACCATTTTAACTATATCACTCAGCTGTACTTTCTTCCAGGTTTCCATTTCTCTCTGGATTTTATTTGGTAAGTAAACAGCAAAATCCACATCTGTATCTGGGATTTCAGCAACATTGTCTTCTGTAACTTTAATAAAATATTCATTTTAAGTTATCAGGACTGCAGGAAGTAGGTTTTTCCCTACGCTTATTTACTAGTGTCCAGGCTGCTTTGCATGGATTATAGGCTTCTCTTATGAATTTATCATTGTTCTTCCTTTTAGCTTCCTCCATTTTTTTCTGTACAGTTTCTTGGCCTCTAAGTATTTGTTGTGTTACTAGTGTTTGTTATTTAGATCTGTGGCTGTTTTGGAATGATCATTCAAGATTAGGACAATGCTTTTTAGTTTGGCTAGCTCAGATGTATACCACATTTTTGGATTTGCTATTTTCTGTTTGTCTTGTGACTTTTCTTTGGTATCAGTGGGAACATCTCATCAAACTTGGGTTTCAGTGTCTGAAAAAGGGCATTTAAGGCATCACTGGGTTCTGCTTCTGTGACTATCTGTTGCCAGTTAATACTAGATAGTGAAGCTTTGAAGGTATCTAGTTTTTCTTTTAGCACAATTCTTTGGTAAAAAACATAATTGGACTGCCATGTATTTGTCTGCTGATTTCTCATTGTCTTCATTTGTAGTTTCATGACTAATGCACTGTGGTCTGCTATCATTGCATCAACTACATTTACTTTGTAATTCCAGCTATCTAAGTTTGTGATAATGGTATCAAGGCAGGCATTACCTCTTGTTGGGAGTCTATTTGCTACAAAGAGGCCATAACTGTTTACTAAGTTCAGGAAAGTTCTTTCCTTTGTGCCGTTTCCACCTATGTGTACATTGAAATCACCACAGTGTGCAATTTTAGATTTGAGGTGTGTTAGGTGAGATAAACAACTTTCCAAGTTTGTGATAAAATTATCGAAATTTCCATTTGGTGAATGGTACACTGATTCAATAATCATAATTATATCTACAAGCCCTAAGCCAGCCAATTCTAAATCCACATCTGAGCAGTAATTTGTCAGGTCCACTTTTCTCATCTTGATATTTTTGTTGGCATACACAGCTACACCTCCTTTGGTGGTAGTTTCCCTATACAATGAACTTGCCATCTTTAGGTATTCAATACATCTGTAGTATTCACCCTCTTCTTTGTGAAGCCAGTGCTCACATACACACAACACGTCTGGCCGTACATCTTTTACAAATAAAGATAACGTATCATATTTTGTTCGCAGGCATTCAACATTTATACTAGCTAAAACTATAGGAATGTTAATTTGGTGTACATTTTGTTGACCTTCTCTTGATGTAGTAGAGCCTGTTGTACTGCTGCATTGAACATCCTCCGGAATAAAAAATGTCATAGTACCACATTCTTAGGCCTTATAGAACTGTTCATTACTTTCTCCTTTAGTTCAAAGTCAACACCAATTTTGACACTGCTGTTTAGGCCTTTTGTAGCTAGTTTTTCTTCCTCAAAATTATTGTACTCCGGGAAGGTTTTCTTTAGAAAACTGATTACAATTTCAGTTGTTGTACTGCTGTTAACTTTGCTCGGGTGAAAACAAGCCTTTTTTTCTCCATACAGCTCTTCTTGTTTTTCGCCTCTACCTACTATGTTTGTTATCCTGTTTCCAATATTGAAACTTCTTGCTGGTGGTGCAGCAGATATTTGAGGAATGGGTATTTCGATGTTTCCACTCAGTATGGGACTCTGGGGTTCAGACTTATTGGACTGTTTGCACTCAGCAGAAGAATTTATTTGATTAGCAGTCATACTTGAATTTTTTGTCTCAGAGAAGCATACTTTCTTTGCTTTCATGTGATTAACTTTCCAGCCTGTCTGGCTGCTAGCAGAATGTTCATTCTCTGGAGCTTTTTCTGTGTTTCCCATGGTGTTTTTATTGCTTGTTTTATGTTGGATTTTTTGGCTGGTGTTCAATGAGTTAGACTCACACAGTATTTCAATAATAAGTTCATTTGCTGCTGGCAGCATTTGTATGTTACGTGATTTATTGCTGTGTGTTGCAGAAGCAACTAATTGAGATTTCTGATTTTCTGATCTACAAAATTCGGCGGTTTTCATAGGTTTGTCTGTAATTTTTTCTTTAACTGAGGGCATTACCTGCATGTTTTGTTCATTTTTGCTGCATACTGTTGAATTATGGACAGGTTTTGGTTGGTCATTTTCTAACTTAGTATATTTTCCATGCATTATATCAAGTTTTTCTTTTATATCAGCATTGTCTTTCGCGAGTTTATTCACTAGCTGTAATATTGTTCCCACTGTTTCAACTAAATACACACACTGTTCTGGAAGTTTTGCCTCAAACAGACCTATAGAACTTTTTGTTTGCTTTTGTTCACATGAATTAGACAATAGCTTCAGTGGATTTATCTGTTTATCCCCAATTGAATATTTAGAATTTAGTTTGGAATTGTCACCTACCTCTACACTTTGTTTCTTCTTGTCCATTTGACCACTGTGCAGCGAAATCACTTTTAGGCAGTACTTCTTTCGTTGTTTCATTCCTCAATGTGAGCTGGCATGTTTCACAACAAAACTTTATTCGGTCTTTTGAGCTTTCTACAACATGAATTTCACTGCTACTTAGGCTGACACAATCACTGTGGAATTGTTTTCGACGCCACAATCCACAAGTTACTGATATATCGGTATTTTTTAATACTTTCTTGCACTTTCTACATGAATTTCTATTTTCACTTTCTGCCATCTTGAACAAAAAACCATCAGATGGAACATGAATATGAAACATTTTGTCATAGAGCTTATGATGAAAGTGGCTATCCTTTAAAGCATAGCTGCAGATAGTGCACTATTATGTTTTGTAGACACAGAAAAAACAAAATCCAGGGGCTGAAGTTATCCAATGTTTCCAGGTGTTGCAATTGTATTATGACACACTTTTCAGGGGGGATATTTTACTTTAACAGAGTATGATTTTATACACGGACCAGGAATCAAGCAAACACAACTTCTTTTACCCAGCTATAGGAGAAAAGCAATGCTCATACCATAGTTGTTCTCATACACCTATTTTCTCATTCCTCCTCCCTGTTACATAAATATTTACATTTTTAGCTTTTGTAGATCTGGAGAAAGCTTTTGGCAATGTTAACCGGAATACTCTCTTTCAAATTCTGAAGATAGCAGGGTAAAATATACAGAACAAAACATTATATTCAACTTGTACAAAAATCAGACAGCAGCTATTAGAGTTAAAGGGCATGAAAGGGATGCAGTGATTGAGAACGGACTAAGACAGGGCTGTAGCCTTTCCCCAATGTTATTCAATCTGTACATTGGGCAAGGTGTGAAGGAATGCAAGGATAAATTTGGAGAAGGAATTAAAGTCCAGGGAAAAGAAATAAAAGCTTTGCAGTTTGCCGATGACTTTCATTTCGTCAGAGACAGGAAAGGACCTGGATGAGCAGTCAAATGGAATGAAAGGAGGGTATAACATGAGCATTAACAAGAGTAAAACTACGATAATGCAATGTAGTATAAGAAAATCGGGTGATGCTGAAGGAATTAAGTTAGGTGATGACACAATAAAAGTAGTAGGCAAGTTTTGTTACTTGGTAGCAAAATTTATTTATTTATTTAACATCTTGAAACATGTATTTTTACATGCATGGGCAATGAAGAGTAATTAAATTTAAATTATTTATACACAATTTATACAAATATAGATTACATACAGTTTAGAAATACAATCATTTAGATATACTTAGAAGCATTTAAGGATATTTAAGGTTGCATTCCAGAGGTCAATTCATGTCAGATCCATGCTGTATGGGCACTTCAATAGAAGCCATCTTTAACTCAGTTCTTACCATATGAAAATCTGATTTGTCTTCATAATTATTTGTTTCCATATTCCTATTTTGAACTTTTTATTTTCTTTCATTGTTGTTATAGATTGAAACATGTGTATGGCATAAATAGTCATATTATTAAACTTAATAAACAGGTTTTACATGAAGTTCTAGGCCTTACTTTTGCCATTGTTCTTACTGCTCTCTTCTGGAGTACAAATACCCTTCTTATATTGGTTTGTCTACTCCCACACCAAAATACAATACTATAAGATAGAAAATGGATAAATCAGCCCCAAATACCAAATTTTTAATGCTTCCATATCAACATATTGAGCTTATCTCCTTAGTAAATACAGACTAGATGTTAATTTTCACATACATGATCTATTTGCTGATTCCATGATAGCCTGTCATCTATATACAGGGTGTTACAAAAAGGTACGGCCAAACTTTCAGGAAACATTCCTCACACACAAAGAAAGAAAAGATGTTATGTGTATGTGATTTGAAGAGAAGTAATAAAATGAGCTCTAACATGGAAATTAAGTGTTTCCGGACACATGTCCACAGAACATATTTTCTTTCTTTGTGTGTGAGGAATGTTTCATGAAAGTGTGGCCGTACCTTTGTGTAACACCCTGCGTAAACCAAAAATTTACATTCTGAACAGGCATTATCTGGAATATCACAATTTTCAACATTAGTTTTATTTATACTGCTTGGTTCAAAATAAATTGTATTAGATTTGCTAAGATTAAACCCCAGGTTTGTATTTTCAAAATGTGCTTTGGCTTTTTTCAATAAAATTCTGTACCATTGAATTTAGGCTGTCAGTACTATGTGCCCAGCATACCCCAGAAGTGTCATCAGCATACATAGTCAGAAGGTGATTGATGTCAGTAGGGAAATCATTCACATAGCATATAAAACAAGAAGGGGACCAAAATGGAGCCTTGTGGCACACCAAAATTTATATTTCTTATCTTTGATCTTTTTTTGATTACCACTTAATTATCATACACAACTTGTGTTCACTGTTGCCTATCTTGGAGATAAGATCTATTAAAAGCATCAGCTTCCCACTGACACCATTATTTGAAAGTTTACTTAAGAGAGCACTGTGATGGACTCTGTTGAAACACTTTAGAAAGATCTAAAATACACTCCTGCAGTATTGTGGCACTAATTTATTTTGTCCATCAGACAGTGGACAAACTGTACTGCTGCAGCTACGGTACTCCAAACACTTCTAAATCCCATGTTGGAAGTCACCTATTGTGTTATTTGTATTATAGAGCTCGATTAAAATTTCCGGCACAATTTTCTTTGTTAAGGCAACTGGCCTGTAGTTCTGAGGTTGCTTGCTTTCCCCATTTTTTTCTACAATGGTTTAACTATGGCTGATGTCAAATTCTGCAGGAACACACCTTCTTAGAGTACACAGTTTATTAGATTAACTGATCTGGCTAGCTCATCCTTGCATTTTTTTCAGTAGTAAAGAGTAAAGAGAAAATTCATGCCAACCTTCCTTTTTTTTTTTTTTTTTTTTTTTTTTTTTTTTTTTTTTTTTTTTTTTTTTTTTTAGGCTGTCAATTAGTTTTGTTTTTATGTCCTTAATGGTTGACGGGGATGACCTGCACCATTTTCCATTCTTTCGGAATGCTACGATCTTCTAGAGAACTACAGTACACCACTGCAAGAAGGGGGCAAGTTCGTTCACGTACTCTGTGTAAAAACGAACTGGTATTCCATGTGGTCCTGCTGCCTTTTCTCTCATGAGTGATTTTAATTGTTTTTCTATCCCTCTTTCAATTATTTCGATATCTGCCATTTTGTGATCTGTGCGGCAATCTAGAGATGGAACTACACTGCAATCTTCCTCTGTGAAACAGCTTTGGAAAAATACATGTAGTAATTCTGCCTTTAGAGTGTCATCCTCTGTTTCAATGCCATTTTTGTCACAAGAGTATCTGGACATTTTGTTTTGATCCACCTACCACTTTGACATAATACCAAAATTACTTAGGATTTTCAGCCAAGTCAGTACATAGAACTTTACTTTCGAATTCCATGAATGCCTCTCCCATAGCCCTCCTCGCGCTACATTTCCCTTTGTTTAATTTTTGTTTGTCTACAAGGCATTTTTGTTAGTACTTCTGTTTTAAGAGGTTTATTCCTGCGTACTTGGCAGATTAACTGTCTGCTACTGTTTTAATAGTTCATTCTCGCGTATTTGATAGGTAGTGTTGGGTGCGCCAGCTGCACACACAGCAACATCTGCAGAGTTACTGCTAAGCAGGAGCGAACTATTGTGATTTATTTGTGGGCTGAGCAGTGTCAATTTGCAGTGAAGTTCCCTTTGCTTCCATAGCAGTATTCTAATTCGGTTGTTGTACCATAGTGGCTCCTTTCCATCTCTTACGATCTTGCTTGGTACATACTCATCTAATGATGCACATGTGTAGTGCACATGGGTTTTTTTTAGGTTAGAGAATTCCCTCCCTAGGCCCGACAAGTTGCCTCCTGAGCCGCGACAAGGTAGCAGTATGCAGAACACAACAGGGAAGGAATTGATCAATGTAGTAGTAGTTAACTGCAGGAGCGTCTATAGAAAGGTCCCAGAATTGCTCTCAATAATAAACGATCACAACGCCCACATAGTACTAGGGCCGGAAAGTTGGCTGAAACCAGATATAAACAATAATGAGATTCTAAACTCAGACTGGAATGTTTACCGCAGAGATAGGCTGGACAGAGGGGGAGGTGTGTTTATAGCGATAAAAAGTGCACTAGTATCGAAGGAAATAGACGGAGATCCGAAGTGTGAAATAATTTGGGTGAAGGTCACTGTTAAAGCAGGCTCGAACATGGTAATTGGATGTTTCTATAGGCCTCCTGGCTCAGCAGCTGTTGTGGCAGAACACCTGAAGGATAATTTGGAAGATATTTCAAGTAGATTTCCAGATCATGCTATAGTTTTGGGAGGAGATTTTAATTTACCTGATATAGATTGGGAGACACAAGCATTTATTACAGGTGGCAGGGACAAAGAATCCAGTGAAATTGTTTTGAGTGCATTATCTGAAAACTACCTTGAGCAGTTAAACAGAGAAGCAACTCGTGGTGACAACATATTAGACCTTCTGGTGACAAACAAACCCGAAATATTCGGAACAGTTAATGCGGAACAGGGAATCAGCGATCATAAAGTGGTTACAGCATCGGTAATTTCAGCCGTAAATAGAAATATTAAAAAATGTAGGAAGATTTTTCTGTTCGGAAAAAGTGACAAAAAGGGGATTTCGGAGTACTTGACGGCTCAGCTCAGAAGCTTTATCTTAAGTACAGATGGTGTTGAGGAACAGTGGTCTAAGTTCAAAGCCATCGTACAATATGCATTAGATGAGTATGTACCTAGCAAGGTCGTAAGAGATGCAAAGGAGCCACCGTGGTACAACCATCGAATTAGAAAGCTGCTACGGAAGCAAAGGGAACTTCACTGCAAACATAAACGTAGCCAAAGCCCTGCAGACAAACAAAAATTACACAAAGCGAAATGTAGCGTGAGGAGGGCTATGCGAGAGTCGTTCAACGAATTCGAAAGTAGAGTTCTTTGTACTGACTTGGCTGAAAATCCTAAGAAATTTTGGTCTTATGTTAAAGCGGTAGGTGGATCAAAACAAAGTGTCCAGACACTCTGCGACGTAAATGGCATTGAAACAGAGGATGACACTCTAAAGGCAGAATTACTAAATGTATTTTTCCAAAGCTGTTTCACAGAGGAAGATTGTACTGTAGTTCCTTCCCTAGATTGCCCCACAGATTACAAAATGGCAGATATTGAAATAACTGACAGAGGGATAGAAAAACAATTAAAATCGCTCAAAAGAGGAAAGGCCACAGGGCCTGATGGGATACCAGTTTGTTTTTACACAGAGTACGCGAAGGAACTGGCCCCCCTTCTTGCAGTGGTGTATCGTAGGTCTCTAGAACAGCATATCGTTCCGAAAGATTGGAAAATGGCTCAGGTCATCCCCATTTTCAAGAAGGGTCCTCGAACAGATGTGCAGAACTATAGGCCTATATCTCTAACGTCGGTCAGTTGTAGAATTTTGGAACATGTATTATGTTTGAATATGACATTTCTCGAGACTAGGAATGTGCTCTGTAGGAATCAGCATTGGTTTCGAAAAAGGCGTTCATGTGAAACCCAGCTCGCGCTATTCGTCCACGAGACTCGGAGGGGCACAGACACAGGTTCTCAGGTAGATGCTGTGTTTCTCGACTTCCGCAAGGCGTTTGATACAGTTCCCCACAAACGTTTAATGAACAAACTAAGAGCATATGGTCTATCAGACCAATTGTGTGATTGAATTGAGGAATTCCTAGATAACAGAAAGCAGCAGGTCAGTCTCAATGGAGAGAAGTCTTCCAAAGTAGGAGTTATGTCAGGTGTGCCACAGGGGAGTGTCGTGGGTCCGTTGCTGTTCACGATTTATATATAAATGACCTTGCGGATAACATCGGAAGTTCACTGAGGCTTTTTGCGGATGATGCTGTAGTATATAGAGAGGTTGTAACAATGGAAAATTGTATTGAGATGCAGGAGGATCTGCATAGAATTAACGCATGGTGCAGGGAATGGCAATTAAATCTCAATGTAGACAAGTGTAACGTGCTGCAAATACACAGAAAGAAAGATCCTTTATCATTTAGCTACACTATAGCAGGGCAGCAACTGGAAGCAGTTAATTCCATAAAGTATCTGGGAGTAGTCATTAGGAGGGATTTAAAATGGAATGACCATATAAAATCAATCGTCGGTAAAGCAGATGCCAGACTTAGATTCATTGGAAGAATACTAAGGAAATGCAGTCTGAAAACAAAGTAGGTTACAGTACACTTGTTCGCCCAAAGCTTGAATACTGCTTACCGGTGTGGGATTCGTACCAGGTGGGATTGATAGAGGAGGTAGAAAAGATCCAACGGAGAGCAGCGCGCTTCGTTACAGGATCATTTGGTAATCGTAAAAGCGTTACGGAGATGATCGATAAACTCCAGTGGAAGACTCTGCAGAAGGGACACTCGTCGCTCGGTACGGGCTTTTGTCGAAGTTTTGAGAGCATACCTTTACCGAGGAGTCTAGCAGTATATTGCTACCTCCTACATATATCTCGCGAAGAGACCGTGAGGATAAAATCAGAGAGATTAGAGCCCACACAGAGGCATACCGACAATCCTTCTTTCTGCGAACAATACGTGACTGGAATAGGAGGGAAAATCGATAGTGGTACTCAAGGTACCCTCTGCCACACACCGTCAGGTGGCTTGCGGAGTATGGATGTAGATGTAATGCGTATTGTACAATGGCTTTGAACTTTGACCACTGTTCCTCAACACAATCTGTACTTGAGATAAAACTTCTGTGTTGAGCCATCAAGCACACTGAAATCTGCTTTTTGTCATTTTTTCAGAACAGAAAAATCTTCCTACATTTTTCAATATTTCTATTTATGGCTGAGATTATCAATGCTGTAACCGCTTTATGATCGCTGATTCTCTGTTCCGCATTAACTGTTTCGAATAGTTCGGGTCTGTTTGTCACCAAAAGGTCTAATATGTTGTCACCACGAGTCGGTTCTCTGTTTAACTGCTCAAGGTAGTTTTCAGATAATGCACTCAAAACAATTTCACTGGATTCCTTGTCCTTGCCATCCATCATAAATGTTTGGGTCTCCCAGTCTATATTTGGTAAATTAAAATGTCCTCCCAAAACTATAACATGATTGGGAAATCTACTCGAAACATTTTCCTGTAGGTGTTCTGCCACAACAGCTGCTGAGCCAGGAGGCCTATAGAAACATCCAATTACCATGTTCGAGCCTGCTTTAACCGTGACCTTCACCCAAATTATTTCACACTTCAGATCTCCGTCTATTTCCTTCGATACTAGTGCACTTTTTATCACTATAAATACGCCTCCTCCTTTACTGCGCAGTCTCTCACTGCAGTATACATTCAAGTCTGAGTTTAGAATCTCATTACGGATTACATCTGGTTTCAGCCAACTTTTTATCCCTACTACTGTGTGGGCATTGTGATCGTTTATTAATTAGAGCAGTTCTGGGACCTTTTTATAGATGCTCCTGCAGTTAACTACTACTACATTGATCTTTTCATTCCCTGTTGTGTTCTGCCTACTGCTACCTTGTTGCGACTCGGGATGCGTCTTGTGGGGCCTAGGGAGGGAATTCTCTAATCTAAAAAAGCCCCATGTGCATTCCACATGTACTCCACTACCCTTGTAGCCGCTTCCTGCGTGTAGTGCACACCGGACCTATTCAGGGGAACCCTACATTTCTCCACCTGATAGTTGATGTCGAGAAATTTGCACCCTAGATCTCTGCAAAATCGTCTGAGCCTCTGGTTCAAGCCTTCCACTCGGCTCCAAACCAGAGGACCGTGAACGGTTCTGTGAACGACACTATAAATAGTTAGCCCAGATTTCACCCCGCGAGTGAGGCTTTCAGCCTTCACCAACTCCGTCAACTGCCTGTGTGAACTGAGGATGACCTGTGAACCCAGCCGGTAGGAGTCATTGGTGCCAACATTAGCAACAATTTGCAGTCGAGTGCACCCAGTGCTCTCTATCACCACTGGCAGGGCCTCCTCCACATCTCAGATGAGACCCCCCAGCAAGCAAACAAAGTGCACACTGGCCTTCTTCCCGACCTTTCCACTATTTCCCTAAGGGGCTCCATCACCTGCCTAACATTGGAGCTCCAGATCACTAATATACCCCTCCCCCATGTGCCTGCTCAGACCCTGCTGAAGGAGCGGCCACATGTCCACTCACAGGCAGAGCAGGTGACACCGCACGGCCAGTCTCCACATTGACCTTTCGCCCCAAGCGATGCGAATGCTGTTGAACCCGCCACAGTATGCTCAGGTGCCCGCAAACAGTGGCCAGCTCCTCTTGCGTCCATACACAGCAGTCATACATCCTATCCATCCTAACAAATCAACAATTGCCTGTAGAGAGTTTTAAGTATCTTGTTACTAGTGTGAGTTTATAAAAATTGACACTGCTCAGCCCACAAATAAATCACAATAGTTCGCTCCTGCTTAGCTGTAACTCTGCAGATGTTGCTGTGTGTGCAGCTGGCGCACCCAACACTACCTATCAAATATGCGAGAATGAACTATTAAAACAGTAGCAGACAGTAAATCTGCCAAGTACGCGGGAATAAACCTCTTAAAACAGAAGTACTATCGAAACTGAAGAAGTAGACATGCAAATTAAATTTGACACAAATTAAAGTATTACACTTAGTGCTGTTTACAATGTGACACTGGCAACACCTGGCACTTAACCAAATATTGCAAATATTTTGTCATTCATATAAGTATATAAAAATACAAAAATGGGCAGAT
Source organism: Locusta migratoria (assembly GCA_026315105.1). Taxonomy (NCBI): domain Eukaryota; kingdom Metazoa; phylum Arthropoda; class Insecta; order Orthoptera; family Acrididae; genus Locusta; species Locusta migratoria. The sequence continues at coordinate 24,511,662 of CM048755.1, read as the reverse complement.
TAAAATTCACAAGGGAAGGGTCTGGTCCACAGGGTAGGCAGGAAAGTGTGTCGCATTGGCATGATGGGACATTGGGCGGAAATGGATGGTATAACAGAAACAGGATAAAAAGAGAGCCTAATGTTGGAGGCAGTGTGACATTTTTGTCAGCAACTGGACGGATGGAGAGTACAAAATCTGAAGGGGCCTATAGTCCGTAATTAAAGGGAAAGAAGTACTATATAGGTACAAAAGGAACTTAGTGCAAGCACACACAATCACGAGGGCTTCCTTTTCGATTTAGGAATACTTGGTCTGGGCGTCTGAGACAGATTTGAAGGTTTACACCACCAGCCATTCTGAACCGTCATGAAGTTGGTGAAAAAGGAAAGCTAGGATGCCGTAGTCTGAGACATTGGCTGTCAAGAGCAACAGGAGCAAGTGAGTGTAAGGCATAAGGCACTCAGCAGACTGGAGCTTCTTTTTTTAAGGTTCGGAAGGCTTTCTCGCAGTCATGGGACCAGTGAAATGGGGGCATTTTTTTCAGAATTTGTGGAGAGGTGCTGTTATGTGTGTGACGGAAGGTATAAATTTTTAGTAGTAACAGCCTTTCTGCAGGAAGGATTTAAACTGGTGAATGTCAAGAGGATGGGGTAGGGCCGCTATGGTGGTGACATAGGGGGAGGTAGGTAAAATGCCCTGGCTGGATATGACATGGCCTATGTAGGTAATAACCAGTTGAAAGAAGGTGCACTTTTAAAGATTACACTTGAGGCCTGTTTTTTGCAAACGTTGGGACAGCATACATAGATGCTGCAGGTGCTCCTCCACAGTCCAGTTAGTGTCAGCAATGACATCCAAGTAGTTGATACAACCCAGCATGTTGCACAGTAGCTGCTTGAGGTATCTTTGCAAAATGGCTCTTGCCCTGACGATACCTTTGAGGAGGTGGTGTAGCTGAAACAGTCAAAGAGTTGTGTTGATGATTGTCAATTTAGTGGTAGGATGAGAGGAATCTCTACCTATGTCTTGGCTACATCTATTTTAGAGAAAAATTCTCCACCTGTGATCTTTGAAAACAAGTCCTCTGTGTGTGGCAAAGGGTAGTCCTCAATCTGCAGCTGAGGGATCAGGGTAGCTTTAAAATTGCCACACACCCTAAGATGAACAGGAGAAAGAATGCCTTCTGAGACAAGGCAGTCCAGTTCCTCTTGAAGTGTCTGCTGGATGTCATATAGTACTGGGTGGGCCCGGAAGTACTTTGGGCAGGCAGATGGCTTCAATGTGAGCAATGCTTGGAATCCTTTTGCACATCCAGTAGCAGGGGGGAAAAGGTCTTGAAAGGCAGTACATAATTCCTTGATGGCAGGAGAAGAACTGTTCCCCACTAAGAAAGTAACATCTTGCACACTGACATGTAAACCACAGAGGCACAGAACTGACACGATAGTGCTATAGCTCATTTACTATAAGTCAGGAGGTGACACGGCGCGAGCTACAAAGTGGGCACCCGGCTGCGGCGTAAGAGGAATAGTTAATGAGGGAGACTGCTGCCCCTGTGTCATCATGCATGGTAAGTGGGTGACCATTCACAACCACTTTAATCAATAACTTGTAATTCGGACAAGACTGCACCTGGTTGATGTCCAAGGGAAAAGCCTCATGTGATCAACGGAGTGTGGGAGCCAGTCTTATCAAGAGTGACACACAGAGTGTATGTGACCTTCTCATATGCAGATGTCACAGTAGGCCCACTTGTCAGGGCAGTCATCCTGGGAATGGGTCTGGAAACAGCTGGGGCAAGATAGTAGCCGGAGGGGCTGGCGACACCAGTGACGGGTTGGCGTCCTCTGTGCACTTGGAGCAGCTGGACCCACAGCAGTGTCATCAAGAATTTTGTGGTCTTGGAGAAGGTGGCCACCTTGTCCGCACTGCCTGGTGTTGGTTGGCTGGCTATGTGGCTCACGGCAGATAGCCACAATAAACCTCAGCAATGGCCAGTGACTTTTGAAGTTGCTAAAAGTCTACACAGCGGAGGGCTGCCACCTCCACGTAATCTTCCAGACATCTATCGTCTTGTAGTAGAGACTTCATATTTAAAGGCGAGTTTGATATCTTAGTCGAGGACACGGTCTTCCAACTAAAGAGCTCCTTGATAGAAAGCTGTGCTGGGAGCAGCCTGCATCATGTGATTGCCTATTTTCAACACTGGTGACACTCCACACGAGCTGCCAAAATATGGAAGCGACAATGGTAATATGAGAACAATGCAAAACAGTCTTGACCCTGCATCAGAAGAGTCTTAGCTTAACAGTCCTTGGAGAGGTCACAGGAAATCCATAAGAGTGTCATAGTATGGAGTTCAGATACCAAGTCTCTAGTGAAGCCGAAGGCAAGGTCCTCTTGAAGGTGAACAACAATCCTGAGAAAAAGCCATTGGTAGTCCCACAGCGTAGAGAGATGGAGTTTTCTCGGTGGAAGATCCAGAGGTAATGTTCTTGTTGAAGCTTGTAGCTGCACTAAATGAAAATAAATTTCCTCAGAGCCTGCTATGTGCCAAGATATGGCCAGCTCTGGCCAATCGGCAGTGAGTGTATGGATACACTGAGGCAGACCTCGGTTTGTCAGTGCTCTCTATTGCAGCTTGATCCCCCTGCAATAAGTACTGTGTATTAGGCTTGTTTGTGTTGATGTTTACTTCCAGTGTACCGGGACACATTTCTGGATTGTTGGGATACAGGGCAGTGTGTTTGCCTCTTGAGTATGTTTCCCAGTACAGCACTGTGCTTTTGAAGTTGCTGGCCCATAGGGGCCACTCCATGGCTGGTATAGCAGACAATCTTCTCTTCACATGTACATTTTCCAGTACAGTTGAGCATATACAACTACTTTGGCAACTGTTGTAGATTTAATGCCATGTTTGCTTTGTTAATTGTTGCCTTTGCTTTGCTTTGCTTTGTATCAACTCCACTTGCACTGTAGTGAGTTGTGGCTTGGCATTTACTGCCGATTTTCATTTTCCACCCAGAATTGTTCTAACCTAGTGTACAATTTTGGGTCCATCTCCATCTGATCTAATAATAGCCATCCCTTAAACTATAAACAGTAAAACAAAAACTTTTCTTTGGTTAGCTCTCCATGATGTGTCTGGTAACATCGAATCCTCTGGCATCTTCTCCCCAAAAGCAAAGCTAGTGACTTACATTTTCTTAATTGGTGAAAATTGTAACAGTGTCTGACAGCAACAAAATGATGGCAGTAAGTCACTGGGTGATTGTGTCGAGATTTAACCTTCCAAGAAGGCAGCACAGGTTATAGCCAAAATTGGACAGTCTCAAATGGCTGTCCACTGCTTCTGCTAAGTAAACTGGCAGGGCAGCCCAGCTGGACTTCACTAATACTTGTCACCAGAATCATAGTATAAAGCCAATCATCCCCACACAATGCTTTCATGTTTCTGCTCATGGCTTAGTAATTTGTGTGTAGCAAGTCAATTCTGGAAACAGGGTAGTTCTGCATCATGATTCTGACATCAGTCTGTATCCTACACTTTGGGTGTGGTTAGGATTGGAAACTGTGTCGGCTTGAAATTGGCATATGATGTTTAGGTTCATTAACAAAAGAATATCAGTTTATTGGCTCATGGAAAGGACAGAGAGCAAGCATTGCCAGAGATACAAGAGAAAGTAGCTCAAGTATCCCCAGACCCATCTCTGAAGAGGAACTAAGTCATTTAGTGTATGATCTAGGTGGTGGTGGAGAATAGCTAAGAGACTTTTTTAGATGCAGCTCCAAGAGAATGTAATCTCACAAGTCAGATGCTCCTGTGCACGATATGATTGGCAGAGCAGCTTTCTTGATGACAGTTCAACCTATTCCATTGTGGATCGGTAGATTGTCGCACGAGCAGAATGGTGCCAAGTAAAAAGGCAGCCACTTTGTAAAATTTAAAATAATATAAATTAATCCCATTTGGGGCATGAGTCACCATGTACAATAGGTTCTTTATAGGCAATTTTTCTTCATTTTATGAAAATACCTGGCTTATAATATGCTTGCCTGGTTGCATTATCTTAGCTTGGCCTTGTCATAGCACTTCATAAAATTTAATATGTTTTAGCAATAAGATATGATGAATAGATGCAACTAATCTAGTCAAGTTTCATATAGCCATTGTGTAGCCCCTGCTTGATTGTGGTATCCTGGGTATGCACCTACTGCATCATCCTATCTGAAGACCTTCAGTTCAGTATAAATACGTTTGACCAGCCATGGCACTTTCCATAACTAAACTCAGCCCATGCATTTGTGCATCAGATGAGAACTCTTCATTATGCATCAGACATACACAAGTATGCACCCCCAGGCACCTGCTTACAGTTCTGTTCTGTAGGGAACATTATATAAGTAGAAGTCTGTGAACAATAGAGCCCTTGGAGATGTTTGTTACATCGTGGTTATTCTCTTGCAGTGACCAAAGCTAATTCATATTTGACAATTATATGACATCCCACTTCAGTTATAGAAGCATTCTTGACAACATTTTAGCTAAGCAACACAATTTACAGTATGCACCAGTATGTTGAATCAGGAAGACACTTTTCCCTTCCCACCTCACTTCCATTATGTTATGATTGCAGCTAATGGATAGGAGGAAATCTTGTATTTACCTACAAGATGTAATACATAACTACTATCCTATATCAGTAAATTCGTTTATAGTTGAATTCTAGGAAATATTTTAGTTTCAACCACAAATTAACTATGAATTTAATTAACTACTCTATGGCAACTAGTACTGACTGCAAAAACCTCTTTGGTGATGCTAAGTGACGATCACCTTGTAGAGCTCAACTAGAAATGGACAGATTCAGATTTAGTGGATATGTGGTTCTTGGCATTGGTGCTACTTAATGATGCCAGTCTGAACTTAGCATAAGATGTGCATGTGCTTTAGCCACACAATTGGGCATAATTGTAGAATTTTGTGTGTCACAGAAAACAGGAACCATTTCTTTACCACCTCGATCATGAGGAATATGGAAAAGACTATTAAAGAAAGAAAACCTTCGAAGTCAGGATTATACCAAAGATGGTAAGCCAAAACAGTTGTTAGTATACATCTGTAAAGAGTTACATAATGTAGGCTATCATCCATTTGCATGAGCTACTGCCTGTCCACATAGTGATGATTCTGCAGACTACACAGCAGTGCTTTTATTTCTCACATTTAAAAATCTTGATTCAGCACAATTGTTTTATGTCACATCTTTATTGAAATACTACTATTTTTAATCAAACAATAGACTGTCCTTGGGCATCTGTTTGCAGTGTAAAAGACTATAACTAGGAACAGTGTGTTCAAAGATCATGAGCCACAAACAGTCATTTCATAACAGCAATAATTCAGTTCCTTCAGACATAAATTGTCTCATTTTACCAAAGGTATTGCATATAAGGAGAGGTGTTGAATTAAAATTTGTGCTGTATTTCATTAAAGTATGTGGTGTGGTTAGACATACTTTAAGGTAGTATGTTTAGCTGTGTAACCCTGTGTTAGCCAAGCAATTTAAAGCATTTGCCTAGTAAGCAGGAGGTCTCGGGTTTGAATCCTGGCCACAGCACAAATTTTAATTCAACACCTCTACTTATATTCAAAATCAGATATTTGTTGCAAAACACACATTTACAGGTTGTGTGTCCAAATACAATCATTTGTATCAAATTCACCATTAGCCATTTAGTCTATCAGACTTATAAAATGTAGGAAAGCAACAGAATTACAAGAAGCAAAAGGCCAGATTAATATAACATATTCTCTTGTATACTGAAAACAATGTCAGAATGTTCAAGTCAAACTGACACTGCTACTAATGAATAAGTTGAAACTCTTATCATTTGTATTTTTATGACAACAATAATGATGAGGGAAAAACCAAAAGCAGAGTATTGTAGGATGCTATGAAAAAGAAAGTACAGATAAACATGAAGAAACATGTACCATAATCATTGTGAGCTAAGTAAAGTGAATATTGAAAAAAACGCATTATCAACTAAAGTAAAAGATGCCTGACTCACCTCAGAGCTACACTTCAAGGTACAAGATGTAAAAATATTGTTTGAAGAACATGAACTTGTGACATTTCATTTTTAAAATAATTGTAAAACAAGAAAAATCACAATTGCTTTCAGTCTCTAATATCTATGAGAATATTAATGCTTCAAGATGTTATTCTTTGTGTCCTGGTTGCAAGGCATGTTAGACAACAAAACAAAAAATGCTACAGTAGTATATTTACAATACATATGTTGTTAATATATCAATTCAAAATTTCATATGCCTCCATGCATTGAATGAGTCTCATTTATTATTTTGAACCAACATTTCATATTAAAATTGGATTAAAGATGAAGAAATGTAAAGTAATTTAAGTGTGTAGTAATGGTAAGAATCCCCCCCATCTTGACAGTAAAAATTAATGTTTGAAAACCATCTTCTACCATTTGTAAACTACATTATCAAAATTGTTAAAATATTAATATATCAAAAACCAGATAAAATATGTGCACATTGTATAGAAATGCAGAGAGACTAAACATACAACCAAATCAAAATTGTACCAAAGATTTCATACAACTCAAGAATGTGTTACACTGTAAAATATATGCTGTCTAATGGAGAGAGTATTGAAGCATGGTATCTTTCAATGATTGTCATATTAAGACACAAATAAAATAAATGAACACACTACATTTTCTGGAGAATGAAAGGATAATTGCTTGTTCCACCTGTTTTATGAAGTCCACCCTTTGTTTGTTAAGATACTCTGATTGTTTGAACATCAAAATGGTAGACCTAGGCTGAACTTCAACATGTTACTTGAGTAATCAATGAGTACCTATTACGTTATGCTTTTGGTTTCTTGTGTATATGTACCTAAATTTTTATGAATGTGTTTTAATTTTTATCAGTATTGTATCTATTAAATATTAATTTATTGAGATTATTTATGTAAAGTTTTATAAATAAGTATATTATGCATCCTTAGTATTGTGTGTTACAGTGTATAATATATGCATACGACAGTTCAGTGTAGTCTTCATAAAGACAATGATTCCAGAGTAGATACAGAATTAATTTAGTTTCAGTAGATTGTAAGTCTAGGGACCACAGCAGGGACCACAGCAGTTTTGTTCCATAGAATTACAAACATTTGAACAAACACAACACACTATCATTGCCAATTCAGTGTAGGAAAACTGTTGTCATTCAAAATAATTTCCTGCCATTTCAGAATGGATAAATAAAGGTCCTGTGTGGTTTTCATGGGCATGTTATTCCACTCTTCCAGGAAGTTTGGGAAACAATTCTAGAGATGGATAAAGATCACACACCCTTCTTTCCTAATTATACCATTAAGGCTCTATTGTATTAAAATTTGGTAGTAGTTGTACTGCTCAAAAAACACATCCTGGACAATAACAATTGGTAAACAAAGATTATGTCATCTTGTAACACAGTATCACAATTTGGAAACAACATTGCACCATGGGGTGCCTGATTAACCAAGATGGTCACATACTCCTTGGCAGTAATGTAACCTTGCAGCATAACCACAGTGGCCACCCGAATTATTAAAAACTCCCGACATATTTCACACCTAATATGTGAACTCTTCTGCCATAAGTTTGGAACAGTGTGAAACCAGATTCATCCAACCAAATTACTTTCTTCCCTTGCTCCATAGTTCAGGTCTTATGGTTTTGGCACTATTTTTTCCTGTTGGAGCATTTGTATCACTGAGTGGTTTTGGAATTTGAGCTCACCCTGCAAATCCCTGCTTCTGGAATTTTGTATGTTTTTCGTGCTGACATTGTTTGTAGAAGTGACATTCACTTCCGTGGTGACTTTTTCAACTGTCATCCTCTTATTTTTTGCCACAGTCCTCTTCAATGACCATCCATTATGTTCAGTCAACACATGATTTCATCCGTGTTATGACTTAGTGGTTGATAATGGTTTCACTTTCCCTGTATGCAGTTTAATTCTTCAATACAGTGTCTATTCATGTGCCTTGGTTATAAAGCAAATACCATTCGAACACTGACAATTTGCCCACATTTGCGTTCATTTAGTTTCGACAAAATGCAGCACTCACAACTAAATAGAACACTGTTCTCACCACAACTGACACTTGTAATATAAGTAAGACCTGCTGTTCATGGTTAAACATTTCATCATAACGTGTGCAGGCTTGCCTAGTATCTGTATGTGTGTCCGAGCATGCATTTCTGGTAGTGGTCCCATATTTTTGTCCAATTGTTGTATGTAACATGCATATTTATGCTATATTTTGTGACTTAATGACAATCCCTCATTGCATGGCTTATAAATTTACAGAGTATTTTCATTAAACAAATATTATAATATTTTGCTTTATACGTATAGGCTGTAGCTGTTGAAAGAAATGTAGCATTAAGACTTGTTCATAAAGAGCCATTATTTTCTAACTCTTAAGATTTTTTTAAATTTTGTCCTGAAAATTTAAGTGTATAAATTTTAATTTGCGTCTACAGGCAACAAAGAATCCATTCTATCTGCATGTGGGCATGGAAATCTTACGAAGTCTCAACAATTACACACGTACAGAATGCGGTTATGCTACTGTTCACAATGTTTTAGACAAGAGTCTTGAGGACAGGATGGAGAGTTTCTTTCTTAGTGAAACATGCAAATACTTGTATTTGGTAAGTTGTTTGCCTCTGTAGTCTTTGTGAACATATGTACATTGTGAGCTAAACTTCTGATTTTGTAGTGCTTAAATATAACTAGGTGTATGCATTTTTAGTTTAAACAGAGCAAAATTCTAAACCTATGCAGGGAACAGTTGTTATGGAAAGACTTAATGCTCTTTCATGGCTATGAACTACACCCAGAGCTTTTGAAATGAGGTGTTGTGATACCCCAGTTCAGTAGTGGTATCAAGGGTGTCCTGAAATTAGAAAATTCAAAATGTAAAACACACAAAAATTGTGGGAAAAATACAAAATGCCCTTGTATTCTTTTAGTATGTTCTTTACTTATAAATGAATAAAAAAAAAACTAAATTTCTTTGAGGTGCCATTTGTTACAACTGAACCTTTCTTATTAGTGATAGGGTGTCATGTGAAACTATGTATTAGGCACCATTCGTATTAAGGCGATAAAAGATAAGCAATATTTAGTGACCAATATATTGCCATGATATATTGCTCATGTGGTTCATAACGGCAGACACTAAATCAGCGTGACCAGGGTGATAAAAATTTGCTGGGAAGACAATTGTCAATACCTAAGTTACATATGTGAGGCCAAGTGAAGATGATGATGTATTGGCTTATTGGTTCAGACATAGGATGAGAAGTTAAAGGAAACAATGGGTACAGCCCTATAATCTTGCCACCCGTACCATAGTTTAGCTGTTTCTGGAGAGTTGTCGCAACATGAATCAACATTCAGGGAGTTTTATCGAATTAATCCTAAAAACTTTCATATTCTGAAACACCTGGTTACCAACTATTTAAAATAATAATAATAAAATTTAAAAAATACATACACACACTTCAGGAAAGCTATTTCTTCTAATTACAATAAGGTAAGTAGATATGAATATAAACAGCGGTATTAAGAAAATTGGATACATTTATTTTTATTATGTTTTACAATTTGCACTAATTAGTTCCACTTTGATGCAGCAATGTGGTAATCCAGTTCAATACTTTAGTTGATGGACTTGTCGCTTTGCAAGTTAAGATCCAGCAACTTATTATAACAAATTCTTTATCTTTAAGTATATAAATGAAATTAAAATTTAAAAATTACGAAAATGTAAAATAAAATTGTTGGTGTAGGCCCTACTTTATTATTTTTTAACATAAAATAATATTATATTTGATTGCATTGTTTCATGGTTGATAAAATTTTCTCAGGTGTCCAGCTACGTCATGTGGTTTACTATCCCTGACATTTCGGCCGAGATCTCCTTGGCTACTTTCAAGTGGTTGACTGTCGAATGATTGCTGCTGTCATCTTTATATAGATGTAACATCACTGGTGCTTCGCGACATGACCATAAAAGGCAATGTTTTGGTCGCATGCCTGCTGTGCCCGCACAGCTTGGAACCCAGTGATCGGAAGGTTGAAGCGGGCGTGGCAGGTACGCGACCAAAACAGTGCCTTTTATGGTCATGTTGCAGAGCACCAATGACATGACATCACAGCCAGCAGTGCAGCTACATAAGGACTACAACAGCAATATTAGTGATTTCCAAGACTTCTACTTCAAAGTATTTGAGATTCTTAGTTGCAATTTGTCACAGTTTACAATTGCAGTTCACAAATCCACAACATGTATCTCTCTGCACTCAAACTGTGATTTACATGACTACTACTTATGTTATTTCTGATACATCTGCAATTTTTGCTAATTCTGTGATTTAGAGTTGTAGATACTAAACTATGGCTAATCACAAGTAGCATCTAACAGAAATTGGCTACTATAGCCTATCTAATCGAAATTTTCTGCCTTATTAACTGTGTCAGCGCAACAAAAGTGCTATATTCTTCCCTTAAAAGACAAACTCATTTTTAACATGCCAATTTGAAAGGGATGATAAATAAATGGGAAATATGCTGCGAGTGACAGCTGAAAATTATATTTTCCCTTTAAAGCCTTTCAGTGCCATTAAATATTCTGCCAAATAACTATTGATAAAAGCTTACATTAAATTTTATTGATGGCAGTGCTGGCCTAGTGTGCTAAATGTTGGCAACAAAATCTTTACTTTATAAGAATATTTAATTTGCTGACTGGACAAGGGTACACACAAGATCCTGTCTACCTCAGACAAGAATAGCATTAAATATTTATTTTATGATAAACAAAAGATTTCCCTCATTCTATGTGATTTAGAATTTGAAAAGCATTCACTGGGCATTGCCAACATCAGCACACTACACCGCCATTGCCACAAGCAAAAGTTTTAACAATACTGAAGGACTTTCCATCCATCTGTTTTGACCAATAATGTCACAGGTGGGGACATACTAAACAGAAAGAAGGTGGAAAATATCATTTTGAAACCTAAAACAAAACTCATAAAATAAAACTTTATATTGCACACAAATTTTTGTATTTTCAAGTGTAACGTTTTTACTGTATCCTCGAAGATTCAAAAATTTGCTTCTATATTGTAGTACTTAAACCAGTCCACACTAAAAGTGAAGTATGAAATAAATCGCAAATTGTGATCAGTTATGGCTTCACTGTACTAGGTTTACATGGAGTACCAAAGTCCGGTGAATGAAAATTTGTGCCCGGCCGGGATTCGAACCCGGGATCTCCTGCTTACTAGGCAGACTCGTTGACTACTCCGCCACTGAGGACACAGTGACCAGCCTGACTGCAGAGGACTCTTCCCCACACTTTGGCACTCCATCTAAACCTAGTACAGTGAAGCCATAACTGATCGCAAATTGCGATTTATTTCATTCATTGAATGCTGTAATGTTGTCAAAAATATATAATTGACAGCAAAGTAGGCCTCCTGTTTAACATTTCATAAAATTACTTAGTTGGGCCCTTTCAGGTTTTTATCTTTTCTTTATGTATGATAAATAACTGTATAATGTATGTCAAAATACTTGTCGAAACTGGATTTATAATATATGTATTTTGAATTTACATGGTAGTTGTAGGTTTTATGATGAAAATTGATTCTAAACAGAGATTAATTCCACATTACATTCTTTATTTGGCACTCATATTTGTTGTCTTTACCACCTATAAACCAAGTGATCACCTTTCAACTGAAACTACAGAGTGTTTCAAAAAGAATATACACATTTCAAAATCATATATTTATTAAACTTTAAGACACACAAATATGAAACTTTACACACATATTTACAAACCTCTCAAGTTCTGATTACAGATGTTCAATATGTCCTCCATCAGCAATATGAACAATATCACATTGATACTCAAATTCCTTCATACTCTGGCAACGTGTCCTTCATCACTGATGTTGTGGCAGTACGGATCCTGTTCTTCAACTCTTCTAGGTTCTGTGGAAGTGGTGGTACATAAACGTTGTCTTGGATGAAACTCCACAGGAAGAAGTCACAGGATGTCAAATCCGATGACACTGGAGCCCAGCTTTGACATTCTGAGACCAGCTTCTTGATGACCATTCCAATGGTTCAGTTGAGTTTGTCAGATATTCACGCACTTGGTGACTCCAGTGATGAGGTCCCCCATCTTGAAACAAAGTTGTCTTCGTATATCCTTGAAAACTATCAGTTTCGTAACATAGCGAAATACTTCTGACCGCTAACCACGTAGCCTTCAAAGAAGAATGGACCGTAAACAGATGATCGGGATATTGCACAAAATACATTGATTTTGGATTAATCTTGTACATGTTCAGTGACTGCATGTGGGTTCTGTAGGTCCCAAATTTGAATATAGTGTTTGTTTACCTGACCACTAACATGGAAAGTTCCTTCATCACTGAACACGATGTATTGTACGAAACTGTTATCATTGTCAATAGATGAAGAATCTCTTACAAAATGTAACACATTTGCAATTGTCATCAGGGTGCAGAGCTTGTAACAGCTGTAACTTGTATGGCTTCATAACCAACTGATGTCTCAGAACGTACCAAATTATTGTAGGCAGTAGTAACTCCTGACTGGCATTATGAGTTGATTTTGAAGGACTACGTTAGAAAGCAGTTTGAATTCATGCAACATTTTCTTCAGGAACATGAGGGCAGCCAGGACTCTTTCCTTTACATACACATCCTGTATCTACAAACTATCACTACCATCTGTGAATGTTCCACCCATTTGGAGGCTCAATTTGGTGCCTCAACCTAAAAAGTCTTTGCACTGAAATCACGGAATGGCACACTTCAAACACAAGAACACAAAATTATTTCTGTTGCGGAGTAGCCATTTTAAACATATGATGGTTACCAAGCAAAACAGAAGACAGCCAACATCTAATGACTACTAATATAAACTAGACTATGTATATGTTTCTCCAATAGCCAAGCCGAGGTGCAGGAATCAATATTTGGGAAAAAGTAATACATTATAATAATGTATATTCTTTTTGAAACACCCTGTAGATATCAGGCTTTGCTTCACAACAAAACTTTCAGGTGGGTAATGTCGAATATCCTACTTTGTCCAAACATATAAGTACTGGTGTGGGGTAAAATACTAACAATAAGTGTAAACATTTTCTCAAAGCAAATTACCTTCTTGGTTATATATTCAACACCTGTATCCGTAAACTACACACTAGATCATTAGCACAAAGTAAAACAGTTGGCACAAGGCAGAATATTAAATGCTACTCTTAGTTGCTACTTGTCTCTAAGTTGTGACTTGTCACTGAAATCGCAGTCTTAATGGATAGTGCAACACAGGAGAAAGAAAGAAGTATGAACTATGACCAACAGATGGCAATGATGTTGCATTGAAATTCCTACCCTCAATTGTGTCTCAAATCACAATTAAATTCTGTAAAGTTTCTATTGTGAAAACTGCCACTTATCATTCACAGTGATTTTTCACAAATGCATGATTCCTTGCTCACCCCTAGTAGCTATTATTACTTCAAACACACAACTATTTTTATTCTTGTCGAATTTGATAAGTCAATGTATACAGCAAGTGTATTATGATTTGTCTGTAATTATGATCTTACAGGAGCCACTGTAAAAAATTACAGAATTCTCTATTTGATTTATGGCTTTTGTCATCTGTTTAGCACATACTACATTATAGGCAGAAACACTTCTCTACTACAGTTGTAGCTCACCAACTTTACTTCTGTTGGTGTATAAAGTTGTAGTTACATTGCAATTTGGTATACCGATATTCACACAGTTACATTATTGTCAAGAGCAATGCAATTGAATAACCTGTAAATTAACTATCACACTTTTTTCCAGCATAGGTAAATGAATGTAAAGTTTGATATGATTTATGAAATTCCAGCATGCTGGTTCGTTTAGGAACAGCAATTTCTTTACTATTTATGTTAACTATTCAGAACATCCAAAGTTACATAAAATGTTGGTTTTTATGGACAGCTAGTTTCAGGCTGGCCTGAGCCCATTCTCAAGTCCTCTATGTCAGTGTCATCTTCAATATGGGGACTGATGAGGTAGATGTTGAGTCCCCTCAAAATAACAACAACAACAACAATCTTTAATATACAAGAAGGCATATCATCAAATTTACAGAAACAAGAGGTATTATTCTCCATAAAGCCAGGCTTCAACTCTTGAGTATATGTTGTGGAGGGAGACGTGTCTTAATACAGTTGGCAGTTTGTGTAGCCACATTACCATAAGGCTGCCTTATCTGAGCAGTTTAAAGCGTCTGCTAGTAAGCAGGAGGTCCCAGGTTAGAATCCTGGCCACAGCACAAATTTTAATTTAACACTGTTCTTTATCTTAATTTTGAAATGCTTATTGAAAATTTCAGCAACACTGCACACATCTGTTACCCACGTGTCATCTTTTTTTGTCAATAGTTTCATGGGAAAAAAAGTGCTAAGATATGTTCACCTACTGTATTTCATTTAACTAAGCAGTTCTCACCTCCCACCCCATCACCCAATCAGACCACTTCTTCTGTTATTTGTCATTTTCATTTTAGTAATTACATTTTATCTCCTTGAATTTCTGTGAGACACTCAGTCATGAAAGATGTATTACACAAATGATAGTTTTGTATTTTGCAACTGTTTAAACTGCAATATCCCTATTAGAGGCCTTGCTTCCTTTTTCCTGTCATCATTATCACTATCCCTTCTATTGTGAAGAGATGTACTTTTGATCAATTTTTCATTTACTTGTTGTACCCTATTCATTTCTGAAGTACAAGAAATTACAATGTGGCTTGCATCTATAGACTTAAGCTTTGCTCATATAAGTTATATTATTAATGTTGTTGTTATAATATAAACACGTACTCATTAATGTTAACTTTTTTACAGCTATTTGATACAGATAACCATGTAAATAAACATTCAAGCAAGTACTTGTTTAGCACAGAAGGCCATTTGTTCCCAATCCGTTCCAGTTTCCGTAAGAAACCATGGACTGCATCAGAAAATTCTGAGCAAGTGGATACATCAACAGCTTATAAAGCATCAGTATGTATCACTATTTTGTTGATAACATTAAGGGAACTAGTAAAACATAGTTACATAAGCAAACAAATTTTTTGAATAATTATAGCGGTTTGTGCAGAGAACTAACTGTTCCAACAATTCTAATCGATATCCATCTTCATTATATGTTACTCATACATGCTTTCAGGAGAACTCTGCCTCTGCCATATCCTTTACCCATAGCTACCACTCAAATACCACTACTTACTACAAAAAGGCTAGAAGTAGGGAGACTTTCTGTGTTCATTTGAAATGTCAAAAACATATTGTAAATACACAAAGACTTTAAAAGCACACACAGGAATTCTAGTTTCAGTTATCATAGCAACTGTACCTAGAGACAAAACCTATTAAACATTATAAAATCCATAGTTAAAGCAGGACACATTTATTGGTAAAAGATAAAACTCTCAGTGACTACCTCCATTGTCTTTGTCAGGAGCAGTTGACTGATGAAGCTGAAGTTGTGGTGGCCTTAAATAACCCAGGATGTGCTTCTGATTGGGTGACTGTCACAGATGGTGTTGACATCTGCATTGTAGCACCACCAGTCTCTAGTATTGTAAACACTGTACAGAATGTCTCTGCTGCTTTGGTGTATCGAAAACTCGCATCCCAGCACCACTCAGATTATAATCACTATCACTATTCAAGTTGTTCTTGTACATTCTTATTTCCATAGCCTCTTTAATAACAGAATCCCAGTATGTCAAGGCCTGGGACAAAACGTTTGAAGAAACAAACAGGATTTGATGTTTGTGAGGCTGTGTTCAGTGACTATCAATTTCCCCAGTTCTCGGCTTTTAAAATGTCATTGGCGTTCTGTAAAGTGCTTGGAAACAGTATAGATTGACTGACCAATGTTATTACTTCTGCACTTAAATGGTATGTTACAAATACCAGGTATCCTGAGGCCCAGACTGTCCTTAACAAGGCACAGCATCCCCTTTATTTTCCTAGGTGGTCAGAAAATTGATCTAATACCTCATTTCTTCAGGACTCTGCCATTTTGCTGGATGTAGTGCCACAGACAGGAAGAAACACAGTCGGTTGCCCATTATGTGAATCTTCCAACATTTTCAGGTTTCCTTTAATTGGCAAACTTTGTCAAGTGGTCTGTAGCCATTCTTGTGGAACACGTACTTCAGATGATTGATTTCAGAATCCAGGTGGTCCTCATAAGAAACTGTTTTTGGTCTGTATATCAATGTGTTTCATAACGACTCTCTTCTGAGCTGAGTGATGGAAACTTTGTGTGCCGAGATAAAAATCCCTATGTATTGGTTTACAGTATATAAATTAGCCAAGGCATCCATCTGGTCTGTATTGTATTAAGATATCTAGAAACTGTAGCCTTCCTTCCTTCTCCATCTTGACAGTAAACTGGATATTTGGGTGTATACTGTTCATGTGTTCCACAAAGTGCCCAAGAGTTTCCATGCCATAAGTTCACACCATGAAAAAATCATCAACATAGCGGAAAAATAAAGATGAGTGTAAGGAAGCTGAATTTAATGCTCGTTCCTAAAAATTCTCCATAAAGAAGTTCACCATTGCAGGAGGAAACAGAGAACCTACAGTCATTTCATAAAATTTATTGCCACAGAAGAAGTAAGGTGGTCGTCTTCGCCCGTCAGAACAATTTTACAGTTTCAGAATGAAAATGCTCTGCCAGCAGTATCAATGTCCTCCACAGGGACTTCTGTAAACAGTGAGACAACTTACAGGCTAACTAAAATATCATTTGGTCTGATTGTAACCTGTTTGATCTTCTCAGAGAACACCTGAAAGTTTTTTACATGATGTTTGCAGCAGCCAGCTGTTTGAGTCGTTATCTAGCTGAGGAATTTGGCTAGCTGACAGTTGGTCTCAGTGGGACCCCTTCCTTATGGATCTAAGGTAATGTGTGAAGCCTGGGAGGTCTAGGAGCTCATTGGCCGCAGTGGCCAAGCGGTCTGCAGCATGCCAGTCACGTTCTGCATGGCCACTACAGTTGGGGGTTCAAACTCCCCCTCGGACATGGATATTTGTGCCGTCCTTAGTATTAGCTAGTTCATACGTAGTTTGTAAGTTTAGGGACTGTTGACCCTGTAGTTAAGTCCCATAAGTTCTACAAACATTTGAACATTTTTGTCTAGGAGCTTGAACTCTGAGATTTTTCACAATATCTTCTGGTAGACCAGAATTCTTCTGTAGCTCTTGACATTTTCCTGCTGTATGACAGAATTAAGTCCCTTTTTAGGCATTTGTACATACTGTCTTCCAACAATAAAGCTTTTTTACTGTGATATTTGTTAACATTGAGAACTGTGGCATTTCCCTTGTCAGCTGGGAGAATAATGAGAGCTTCATCTTTCTGCTGATATTAGATTTCAGAGGCTTGGCTGATACTAAAATGTGACTGGTGGTAAGTCTTACCTCATCAGGAATTGTGCTATGAGAGGTGGCACACCGCCTGTTTCACTCCACTGATGAAATCCATAATCAGAATAGTGTAGGAGTGAAATTCAGTCCTTTATTAAGGGTACAAATGGCTCCTTGATCCAGGTCTATGTCCAATAGGTTGATGACAGTGTGTGTTGTTCCGGCACCGATTTTTACATTGCAGCAAGCCGCTCAAATTTCTTTGCTTGTTTATCCGATGTGCAATGATGAGCTCTTTGATGAGCTGCTGTCATATCATGCACTCCGAGGCCATATCTTATGAATGCCAAGCTGGCCTTTTCTAAAATATTATTTACTCTTGCCAACCTTATATGGTGTTTCACTACAGCAAACTTGGGTACAATCTCCTTATCTCAATATCATTGCCCCCTCAGGGGCTCAGCATTAATTTGCTGAGTACGGGCTTAGCGAACCCGGGGTCCTGAGCTGTGGGCTGTGTCGCGCCGACAGTCCGCTACACCGTAAGCTCTGTGCGTGCTTCAACGACCATCGTTCGGCGCGACGGTGGAAAGTTGTATGTTTCAGAGCCCGGGGATCTTGGCTTAATCGCCCGGGTCGCGAGGACGGTACAAACCTCTCTAAAAAAAACCTCAATCTCAAGGTGTGCTACGTGCCGAGGAGATGCATGGCTGTTGAGGTTGAACAGCCACTAGCGAGCAACCTCTGAGGAACCTGCCGCACCTCAGTTGTATAAGGCTTACCCAGGCAAGCGGGGCTCTGCCTGGGTGGACCCTTATTTCCCTAGCTGCTCGTGGGAACACGATGAAAAGACCACGAAACGTTGGCGGACGTACAACCGCCGTCTCTAAGCGCGGTAGAAGCGACTACGATGCTGAACAGTATGACCCTCAAACGTTTCCTTCCCTGTCTACACCATGGGAGGAACGTAGGGCCAAAACTCAAGGTGAGGCTTACACCCCGAAGTATTTAGTGTGCAGCCGTACAGATGGGGAATCTTTCATGTCCACGAAGCCAATGTTCTTCGTGGACCATTTGGAAGACAAATATGGTGAGGTCGATGGTTTGTCAAAGATGAGGTCTGGATCCGTTTTAATAACGACGTCATCCCCGGCCCAGTCACGGGCTTTGTTAGCCTGTGACAAGCTGGGTGATGTTTCCGTTTCCATTACACCACATAAGACCTTAAACATGGTCCAGGGCATCATTTTCCACAGAGATCTGCTGCTGCAATCAGACGATGAATTGAGATCAAACTTGGAGCGGCGAGATGTGCACTTCATCCGCCGTATCTATAGGGGTCCGAGGGACAAGAGGGTTGCCACCGGTGCCTTCATCGTGGCTTTCGAGGGCGATTCATTGCCTGAGAAAGTCAAGGTGATGGTTTACCGGGTCGACGTCAAGCCTTACGTTCCTCCCCCTATGCGCTGCTTCAAGTGCTGGAGGTTTGGTCACATGTCCTCCCGATGTGACGCTAATCCAACATGTCGGGAGTGTGGGCGTGCATCCCATCCAGACGCCCCCTGTACCCCACCTCCAGTGTGTGTCAATTGCAATCAACAGCATCCTCCTTGTTCGCCCGACTGTACTGTACTCCACAAAGAGCGCAAGATCATGGAGTATAAGACCCTGGACCGGCTGACATACGCAGAGGCCAGACGTAAATATATGAAGCTCCATCCTGTCACCATGACAACGTCTTACGCCACAGTAGCTTCATCGTCAGTCACCAGACCATTTGTGCCACGAATGCCACCGGGCCCCCAGGCCCGAACTACTGCACCTGCCCCCTTGACAGTTGGGGGTACTACTCCTTCGGTTGCTCCCACACTTTTCTCGTTGGGAGCAACAGACAAACCATTGCGGGGGACGTCGGTCCCCACCCCAGTGCCGGAGAAACAACAGCCTTCTCCGGCTCCTCTCGCCCGGAAGGGGTCCCACGGGACACTCCCTTCCGAGGCTTCTCTTCATGGGAAAGTGGATCCCAGCAAATGGCTGAAGGATCCCGCGGTTGCTGATCGAGGGGCCTCCACCTCTTCGTCGGCAGCTGCAGCCCCTGTTGAGAAGCCCTCACGGCCCTTAACACCCAAGGGCCAGCGAGAGGCTAAAAGGAAAGAAAAGAAGAAAAAGGATTCTTTGGTGGCTTCCAAGCCACCCACACCCACATCCTCTGCTTCAGAGGATGAAGTCGAGATCCTCGCCTCCGCTGAGGATCTCGCACTTCTTGATTCCCCCGAACGTAGGAACTCTGCACATCCAGAATCACCTATGGTCTTAGATTCTGTAGATCCTGACCATAAGGCGGCAGATGTTCCTATGGAATGATCTTCTTTCCTTTCTTTTATTTTATGGCTTTACAGCGAGTAGAAAGAGTTATTCTCCAGTGGAATTGCGGCGGCTTCTTTAATCGCCTGGCCGAGCTGCGCCAATTACTGTGGCACTACCCTGCACTTTGTGTTGCCCTACAGGAGACATGGTTTCCAGCACAGCGCACCCCTGCCCTCCGTGGGTATCGGGGCTACTACCGCAACAGGACCCTTTATGACAGGGTGTCTGGCGGTGTCTGCCTGTATGTCCTGGACACTGTACCCAGTGCCCCAGTGCCACTCAACACCACTCTTGAGGCAGTAGCTGTCAGAATACGGGCAACGCAGGAATTCACTGTCTGCAGCTTGTACCTTCCTCCGGATGAGGCTGTGTCTCTCAACACCCTTACTGCTCTGGTCTCCCAACTTCCCCCGCCATTCCTCCTTTTGGGGGACTTCAACGCCCACAACCCTCTGTGGGGTGGACTCCAGACCACAGGCCGCGGTAGGGATGTTGAGACATTAGTGGCGCAACAAGACCTTTGCGTCCTGAATACAGGTGCCCCCACGCATTTTAGCGTGGCACAAGGCACGTATTCAGCGATCGACCTCTCCGTCTGCAGCCCCAGCCTTCGACCACACTTCAGTTGGCGTGTGTATGAGGACCTGTGTGGCAGCGACCACTTCCCAATCTTTGTGTCGCTCCCGCAGTACCAAGCTGCAGACAGCTTACCCCGTTGGTGTCTCCGTAGGGCTGACTGGCCAGTCTATTCTTCAACCGCTGTCATCGCTGCACCACTTCCAAATGACATTGACAATGCAGTCCAGCAGGTGACTGACAGTATTGTCATGGCCGCTGAGGTAGCAGTTCCACGAACCACCGGTTCCACTAGGCGTAGGTCTGTGCCTTGGTGGACACCGGAGATTGCTGAGGCCATCCGGGAACGTCGGCGAGCGCTCCAGCGCCATCGACGCCACCCATCCGTGGAGAATTTAGTGGCCTTTAAACGGCTCCGTGCGCGTGCTCGACGACTCGTACAGCAGAGTAAGCAGGATTCCTGGGAGCGGTATGTAGCCAGTATCGGCTCCCGCACCTCCCTGACTAAGCTATGGACGCAAGTCCGACGCGTCTTCGGATACCGCCCGCCGACAGGAATCCCATCCCTCACCATCCAGGGTGTGCTCTGCACGCTCCCGACAGCTATCGCCGAGCACATGGCAGACCACTACACACAATGCTCTGCGACTGCCATGTACAGTGCTGACTTCCGCTCCCTCAAAGAGCGGGCCGAGCGGAAACAGCTCTCTTTCCGCACTCGTCGTCGAGAAATATACAACGACCCGTTTACCGAGTGGGAGTTCTGAACTGCCCTTGCTGCGTGTCCTGATACAACTCCAGGACCTGATAGGATTCACGGCCAGTTCCTCCGACACCTTTCACCAGAGTTTCAACGCCGCATTCTCGCCCTGTTTAACCATCTATGGGCAGAGGGCACTTTCCCGTCGCAGTGGCGGGAAAGCACTATCATCCCGGTGCTGAAACCTGGTGCAGATCCCCTGGTGGCTGACAATTAGCGTCCGATCAGCCTCACCAACGTTCTCTGCAAGCTCTTCGAACGTATGGTGAGTCGGCGGCTTATGTGGATCCTTGAAGAGCGCGGACTCCTTGCTCCACAACAAGGGGGCTTTCGCCAGGGCCGTTCTACCATTGACAACCTCGTGTCATTGGAGTCGGCCATTCGCACTGCCTTCGCTAGGCGTGAACATTTAGTTGCTGTATTTTTCGACCTTCGAAAGGCGTATGACACCACCTGGCGCCACCATATTTTAACAACTCTTCATGACTGGGGCCTACGGGGTGCCCTTCCTATTTTTATTCATAATTTCCTCTCCCATCGCTCGTTCCGGGTGAGGGTTGGGGCATCTTTTAGCTCCCCATGTATTCAAGAGAACGGTGTCCCACAGGGCTCCGTCCTCAGCGTTCCATTGTTTTTAGTGGCGATAAATGGTCTTGCTGCGGCTGTGGGGTCATCGGTCAGTTGCTCCCTGTTCGCCGATGACTTCTGCTTGTATTTCAGCTCAGTTAGCATCGGCGTAGCTGAACGGCGGCTGCAGGGTGCCATCCGAAAGGCCCACTCATGGGCTTCTACTCACGGCTTTCAGTTCTCCGCCCGAAAAACCCGCGTGATGCACTTCTGTCGCCGTCGGGTAGTTCACCCTAACCCAGAGCTCTACCTGGGTGGTGAACTACTTCAGGTTGAGGAAACGCATCGCTTCCTGGGCATGGTCTTCGATGCCCAGCTGACATGGGTGCCACACCTACGTCAGCTGCGACAGAAGTGTTGGCGGCATTTAAATGTTCTTCGATGCCTCAGCCATACTAGTTGGGGAGCAGCACGTTCAACCCTTCTTCAGCTCTACAAGTCTCTTATTCTGTCGCGGCTTGATTACGGGAGCTTGGTGTACGACTCAGCAGCCCCTTCTGCCTTGCGGGTCCTAGACCCCGTTCACCACACAGGCGTGCGGCTCGGAACAGGGGCTTTTCGCACCAGTCCCGTAACGAGCCTTCTAGCTGAAGCTGGTGTTCCCCCTTTGCGGTATCGCCGGCAACGGTTGCTGGTGAGTTACATTGCCCGGGTTCATGCTTCACCCCGTCATCTGAATCACAGGCTTCTCTTCCCACTTTCTGCACTCCCTTCTCCACGACGTCGGCCCAGGTCGGGTCTCCCGATTGCGGTCCGCGTCAGTTCCCTTCTCTCCTCACTTGATTCCTTACCCCTTCCTCCACCTTACCATTACTCCCTCCGTATCCCCCCCTGGAAAATTCCTCGCCTGGAGCTTCGGCTGGACTTGTCCCGGGATTCGAAAGCCTCGATTTCACCACTTCTACTCCGTCGCCGGTTCCATGCACTGCTTGATACGTTTCACGGAGCGAACATCATCTACACGGACGGTTCTTTGGTCGATGGCCATGCTGGATATGCCTTTATCCATGGTGACCACATCGAACAGCGGTCATTGCCTTGTGGAAGCAGCATCTTCACTGCAGAACTGGTCGGTATTTTGAGAGCTCTTGACCACCTCAGAGCTCGCCCCAGGGGGTCGTTCGTCATCTGCAGCGACTCCCTGAGTGGCTTACAGGCCCTCGACCACTTTCTACCGAAACACACAGTGGCGCGAGCCATTCAAGATGCTGTCTTTGCCCTTGGCGAGTCAGGCCGTTCTGTCACCTTTGTCTGGACTCCGGGCCACATAGGTATACCGGGCAATGAACGCGTCGATGAGCTGGCCAAGCAGGCCACTACTTCGCGGTCCCTGGATATTGGCCTCCCAGTTTCCGACCTCCAAACCCAGTTGACCCGCAAGGTCTCAAGGGTTTGGAATTCTGAATGGGCAGATTCGACTGAACCGAATAAGCTCCGTGCTATCAAGCCGTCTACTGCTGCATGGAAGACGTCCCTGAGGGCTTCTCGCAGGGAGTCGGTTGTCCTTTGCCGACTCCGTATTGGGCACACGTGGTTGACCCATGGGTATCTCCTACGCCGTGAGTCCCAGCCCGTGTGTCGATGTGGTGTCGTAATGACAGTGGCCCATCTTTTGATGGACTGTCCGATTTTAGCCAACCTGCGGCATTCTTTTATTCTTCCAGACGCACTACCCTTAGTTTTAGGTGACGACGCCTCTACGGCTAACAAAGTTTTACGTTTTATCCGCGCTGCTGGTTTTTATGACTTGATCTAACGGTAGGTGCTGTGGCCTGACATCTTAGGCTGCCACCAACCCAGCTTTTTAACTTTTCACGTCCTTTGGAGTTCTTAGTGTCTGCAGTGTGGCTGGCTCATCCTGTTTTTTCTTTGTGATCAGCCAGCCAACTCTGCTATCCAGTTTTATTCGTGACATTCTTTTACTAATTGTGTGTGTCTCCGTTTTGTATTGTCAGTGACTTGTCTATTGTTACCTTGCCCTTTTGTGCAGTGTCATTTTCAGGGCGTTGTTTTATCTTTGACAGTTGACTCTCAGCTAGGAACAGGGGACTGATAACCTAGCTGTTTAGTCCCCTTAAAACAACCAACAACAATCAATATCATTGCAGAAATACCAGATTACTCCCTAACTGTGTGTATTGGGCATTTCTATAACACTGCCGAGATAAGGAGATTGTACCCATCATATAAGGTCGGCAAAGTGAATAATATTTTACATAATATCAACTTGACAACCATGACACAGGATACAACACACAAGGTATGAACTGGATACTAATGTCCATTGTTAGATAAGCGCCCTCTCTTTTTATCTTAAATTCTCACAACTATGAACTAGGAGTAGGTTGATATGACAACAGCAGCTCATCATTGCAATTCATTGTCAAAACAAGCAAAAAAAAAAAAAAAAAAAAAATGAGCTGCTTACTGTTATGTAAAAATCAGTGTCATCTAATGTAACAACACACACTGTCATCAACCTGTTGGATAAGGACCTGGATGAAGGAGCCATTTTTGCCCTTATTAAAGGATTGCATTTCGTTCCTACACCATGCACTATTCCGATTATGGATTTCATCAGTGGAGTGGAACAGACAATGCTGCACCTCCCACAGCACAACTCCTGATGAGGTAAGACTTACCACCAGTAAAATTTCAGCCTCAGCCAAGACTCCGAAAACCAATATCAGCAGAGGAGAGAGGGTGTGGGGGGGGGCCTTCGTGTACTGCAGAAAGATGAAGATCTCAGTGTTTTCCCAGCTAACAAGGAAAGTGTCACAGTTGTTCTCAATGCTACTGAATATCACAGTAAAATAGCTTTATTGTTGGAAGACGGCATGTATAAATATGTAAAATAGACAGCAGAAAAATGTCATAGCTACTGAAGTACTAGAAGATATTGTGAAAAATTTCAGAGTTCGAGCTCCTAGACCTCCCAGGCTTCACAGATTACCTTATGTCCATAAGGAAAGGGTCCAACTGAGACTGATTGTCAGCCCTATCACATCTCCTAGTTGCAGGCTAGCGAAATTCCTCACCCAGTTAATGGCTCCAATAGCTGGCCACTGTGAACATCACATAAAAAAACCTCTCAAATATTCATTGAGAGAATTATACAGGTTACAGCCAGACCAAATGACTTTTAGTTAATCTGGATGTGGTGTCACTGTTTCAAAAGTTCCTGTAGAGGACACATTGAAATTGCCGGCAGAGCATTTTCCTCCTGAAAATGTAAAATTTTTCTATCTTGTGTTGATGACCATCTACTTCTTCTATTGCAGTAAATTTTACGAAATGACTGATGGAGATTATGGGTTCTCCATTGTCTCCTGCAGTGGTGGACTTCTTTAGGGAGAATTTTGAGGAACGAGCATTAAATTCAGCTCCATTATGCCCATCATTATTTTCTTGATATGTTGATTTAATGGTGTGGCCACACAGCATAGTAGCTCTTGGATATTTTGTGGAAAATATGGACACGTATAGCAGAAGATCCAGTTTACTGTTGAGATAAAGAAGGAAGGAAGGAAGGCTACCGTTCCTATGTCTTAATACAGTTTCTGATAGGACCACCTGGATTCTGAAATCAGTCATGTGTTCCAGAAGACAGCTACTGAGCATGTGACATAAAAATGCCAGTTGCCAAGAAAAGGAAACCTGAAAATGTTGAAGAATCATGCGATCCTTTCTGTGGTAATACATCCAGAAAAATAGGTAGAGTCCTAGGGAAACAAAGTATTAGATCAATTTTCCAACCTCCTAGGAAAATAAAGGAGATACTACACTCTGTTAAGGACAATCTGGGCCTCAGGACACCTGGTATTATAACATACCATGTGAGTGTGGAAGTAATTACATTGGTCAGTCCATTCGTACTGTTTCCAACCACTGTACAGAACACCAGCGACATATTAAAAACCAAAAACTGGGAAAATCATCAGTTGCTTAACACAGCCTCACAAATAATTCTGTTTGAAGAAACAAAACTTTTGTCCCAGGCCTCCTTATACTGGGATTCTGTAATTCAAGAGTCTTTGGAAATAAGAATTTGTGAGAGTAACTTAAATCATGATGGTGGTTATAATCTGAGTGGTGCATGGAAGGGACCACTCGATACAGAGAAGCAACGGACATTCTGCACAGTGTCCATAATACTATGGGAGTGGTGGCGCTCCCAGTGCAGACATCAACACCATCTGTGAGATACTTGCAACCAATTGGAAGCACATCCTGGGGCATTTAAGGCCACCACAGTACCAGTTTAGACAGTCAGTTACTCCTTACAAAGACGATGGAGGTAGTCATCAAAAGCTTAATCTTTTATCAAGAATTGATGTAGCAAGAAGTCCAAAAATGTTTGACTCTAGAGTGTCATCACGAAAGACTTCATTCCCAGAACACATTTACTTGGCAGTATTTGTTGTTGTGTTCTGTTCACATAATTTTGAATTTTCATCTATAATTATTGTCTCAGTGACAAGACATGTGTGAGAAATTTATTCCTTTGATACTTTTATATGGTACACAAAATGGAAAGTATTCCTTGAAACTCCTTTGAAACATTGTGTGGTGTTGCATTTGGTTAGTCTGCTGGACATACTTTTTTAAAAGAGTGAGCTCAAATCCATGAGCAGCCATTGTGTTTCATGTTCTCTGTGATTCACTAAATCACTTTAATTGAAGACAGAAGGTTTCTTCTTAAAAGGACAACCCTTTTATTCCCCGTCATTGTCCTGTATGAGCACGTTTCATCTCTAATTACAGGATGTTACACACACTCTTACCTTTATTTAGCCCTCCATGGTTTATGAAAGTTCACTGCTAATAAAATATTAAGATAAATTAAGATAATTAACAATTGTGTGTGTGTGTGTGTGTGTGTGTGTGTGTGTGTGTGTGTGTGTGTGTGTGATATTTTAGAAAAAATCTTTTTTTTTATTTACAGTGTGATGCTATTGATGCTGACCGAATGTATTTTCTACCACTCAAGAGTCATTATCTCCAGCAGATAAGCCTGGCTTTGGGGCTAGACAACATCTGACACAGGAAAACTTACAAGGGACACCAAATGAAAGAACTCAAATTACATTCCATATACTGTTATTTTGTGTTTTACAGAAGACATGTAAACTCAGTTGCTAGAGTTCTTAAAATAATGAAAGTTGTTGTTACCACACTTCAAAAAATTAAAAAAAAATTCTTTGATTTAGAGATTATACCATTTTATTTCTATTTCTGTTACACTATAACTTCTATTCTTTTTTTGTGTAAATAATTTTTGTTATAAATTTGTCTTCTTGATATCTCAGAGTATAATTTCAGACAATAAAAGACTGTGATGTTAAATTAATTGATGTTTTTATTTGTAACTATTTCCCTTTTTAAATGGGAGCATTGATGCTGTAGATATAAGGGTTACACTCAACAACTGTGTATTAGCCTATATATTGAAACATGATACTGCAATTTTGTTGTGATCGGAAGAAAAAATGATGGATTTTTGGCAAGACTGTTTTCAAATATATAATAAGCAAAGTGGTAGTCATGGGTCTATATGTGGAAGAAGTAAAGTTTATCACCACCTATCCATCTGGGATACTTTGTAGTTTTTATTTCAGTAGCTGCTCTACAACCAGGGCCATCTGGATCCTCCCACCCACCACCAGTTTTTCTGAGCTACATGGATGAGTTTTCCTTCCAGTACATTCTTCAGTCACAAAATTATCCAGGCCTCAATCTGAGGTGAAACCCCCCCCCCCCCCCCCATTTTTGTTCATGCCCAAAAGTTCCTACCCACTGTATCCTACAACTCTCCCATTTCATGTGGTGTGTGTGTGTGTGTGTGTGTGTGTGTGTGTGTGTGTGTGTGTGTACCTTGCTGGCCCCACCTTCCCCTCTCCTCATCTCCGATTTCCTCACCACAGTGTGTTATTTGACATGCGGCAGCGAGAGATGATGGTTGTGTTACTGTGAAGTGTGCCTGTGTGGATTCTCTGTATTCTGAAGAAGGCCAATGGCCAGTTGCTTAAGTGTTGTATATGTGTGTCTTTTTATGTGCCTGTCACAGCTTTTTGCACATCTTTGCAGTGAGTTGTAAACTGGCCTTATGATATTGTTGAATTCCAACCTGGACTTTCCATCTTGTTTGATTAAGGTGTAGAATTTTGAGTGTTGGAAAAGAGTAGGAGGATGAGGAGAAGAAAAAGTAGAAATAACCCTTCAAAAAATACGTTAAAAGCTTGAATTAAACTAATAGTTAATATCGGGGAGCAACTTGTTTGAAGAATTAAGAAGCTGCAATGTTTCACTGTGTAGTGTGATGAGTCAACTGATATTCTTAATTGAGGAATTTTTTTTTTCTGGAAGTGGAAAAGACATCGAAAGGAGTATCCTTTCCCACCCGAACCCACATGACCATGCACATTTAGATTTAATTTTTTTTTTTTTTTTTTTTTTTTTTTTTTTTTTTTTTTTTTTTTTTTTTTTTTTTTTTTTTTTTTTTGCCTTGACCTCAGTTTTCTTATATACTTCCAACTGACATTCAGTGACCATGCAGGCTCCACTCTTCGCCTGCATGATCCTTGCATGTCAGTTGGAAGCATAACAGAAGACTGATGTCAGAGATAGAAAGCAAATCCAAAATTGCACAATCATTTCTGTTCGGGTGGAAAGGGGTAGATATAAAAATAACAGAATACTTTCACAAACCTATGGATCATACTTCAGTCCAGCAACATTAATAAAACATGAGAATCCTTTGGCATTGACAATGCATTGCATTTACCTCACAAACTGTTCAAGGGCACCCATACCCTGGGGCAAGTCTTTCCCTTTCTCAGGAAAAGGACTAAATATAATGTAGTATGGTCCTATCCTTAAAAAAATTATTTAATGTTTTTTATTTCAATTTACACATGTTGCTGGTGCGATCTCCTATTCTGCAAAACTTTTTTTTATTGTTTTGCCAAGATTGCTTATTTATTTACCACAATGACTGGTTTCAATTGATGTCACAGTCATCATCAGATATATAAAAGGAGATCAATCAACGAACCTGCCACTTACTACCCATGAGCACTAAAAATCACAGCTTATACTTTTTATTTTTTTATATATACATACCAGTGGAACTGTGGTGTACCTAATCATACTAATAATGTGTAGCTCCATCTATAGGGCATTCTGTGGGTTGTCAAACACACAAAATTGCATAGACACATAATAAAAACCAAACATGGCGCCCATGACATAAACAGCCGTCGACACACTTCACATCAAATCCAACTGCACAGGCTCATGGAAAACAGTTACCATACACACTGCTAGGTAGTGTTCATGGTTAGTGATGTCACTAACACATTATTTATGGCAACACTATCTAACTGTGGTGGGGGTAACCCTAACTTCAGAACACCTTATCAAAAATATTAAAAAATTTGTTATCCACCATCTCGAGCTTGTAATGTTTTAAATGTTTATAAATCTGTATATTCTCTAGGATGTTTAATTTCTTTCCTTTGGGGATTTTATATTTTGTTGAATATCTTAGATTTTATGTTTGATATCTCATAAGTGCTCTCCAGATGAAGTTTTATTGTGGTTTCCTGTATGCTCTCAGAAGCTAGTAAAAATCGACCCACCCAACATAAAAATGGAGTTTGTATACACCAGATTTTTTAAATATATCTTTGTTTGCTCCCACTTTGTGGCTCAACTTTGTTTGCAACTTATTTGTCGTATTACACTACTTGCTGTTAAAATTGCTACACCATGAAGATGACATGCTACAGACGTGCAATTTAACTGACAGGGAGAAGATGCTGTGATATGCAAATGATTTGCTTTTCAGAGCATTCACACAAGGTTGGCACCAGTGGCGACACCTACAATGTGCTGACATGAGGAAAGTTTCCACCCAATTTCTCATACACAAACAGCAGCTGACAGGCGTTGCCTGGTGCGTTGTTGTGATGCCTCGTGAAAGGATAAGAAATGCATACCATCACATTTCCGACTTTGATAAAGGTCGGTTTGTAGCCTATCATGATTGTGGTTTATCATATCATGACATTGCTGCTCGCGTTGGTCACGATCCAATGACTGTTAACAGAATATGGAATCGGTGGGTTCAGGAGGGCAATACAGAACACCTTACTGGATCCCAACTATGTTGTATCACTAGCAGTCGAGATGGCAGGCATCTTATTCGCATGGCTGTAACGGATCATGCAGCCACGTCTCGATATCTGAGTCAACAGAGACCATTGCTGCGGTTACCCTTGACACTGCATCACAGACAGGATTGCCTGCGATGGTGTATGTAATGACGAACCAGGGTGCACGAATGGCAAAACGTCATTTTTTCGGATGAATCCACGTTCTGTTTACAGAATCATGATGGTCGCATCTGTGTTTGGCGACATCATGGTGAACGCACATTGGAAGCGTGTATTCGTCATCACCATACTGGTGTATCACCTGGTGTGATGGTATGGGGTGCCATTGGTTACAAGTCTGTCACCTCTTGTTTGCATCAATGGCACTTTGAACAGTGGTCGTTACATTTCAGATGTGTTACAACCCGTGGGTCTACCCTTCATTCAATCCCTGCTATACCCTACATTTCAGCAGGATAATGCATGTTGCAGGTCCTGTAAAGGCCTTTCTGGATATGGAAAATGTTCAACTGGTGCCCTGGCCAACACATTCTCCAGATCTCTCTCAAATTGAAAAGTCTGGTCAATGGTTGCTAGCAACTGGCTTGTCACAAAATGCCAGTCACTACTCTTGATGAACTGTGGTATCATGTTGAAGCTGCATGGGCATCTGTACCTGTACATGCCATCCAAGCTCTTTTTGACTCAATGCCTAGGCATATCAAGGCTGTTATTACAGGGAAGAGGTGGTTGTTCTGGGTACTGATGTCTCAGGATCTATGCACCAAAATCGTGTGAAAATGTAATCACATGTCAGTTCTAGTATAATATATTTGTCCAATGAATACCCATTTATCATCTGCATTTCTTCTTGGTGTAGCAATTTTAATGGCTAGTAGTGTAAATGCTATCTTGTTGTTAGATTTATGGAAGGTTCTCTCAATCTCAATAACAGTTCCAAGTTTTTAACATGGATGGAACTAAAACTCTTTAAGGCTACTTAAAAATTGCAGTTTATTTTCCAAAATATTTTTAATATTCTACCCACCCAGGTCTTGTGCCTTCTCTCTCCCCCTTCCCAATCCAAATTGTTGTATGGGTGTTCTTGCTGTGTTAGCTTCCAAGACGACTCTTACATGCCTCTTCTGCTGTTGTCTGAATAGCTCACACCTGAAAATTTGACAAGGGTTTTTATTTTTGTAGCTCATATTTGAGGACAAGATGGTGCCAATAGAAGAGTGCCAGATTTTAGTAATAAAAAAAATAAAAGGTGAAATTAAGTAGTTCATTTTGTAGGGAATGCTCAAAATATGTTATAAAAGGTATAAAATGCAGTCACTGGTTACATGGGAAGTGTACAAAAGTCAATTTAAAACTGTTAAAAGATGATTTTCCATATTCATGTTGGTACTGCATATGTACTGAAACACCTGAACTCAAAATATGAAATCTTTAAATTGCGCCAGAGTGATATTAAAGTGCTGAATAGGAGAATATTGACATTAAACCAAGCAAAAGCTTAATTAGTTACTCTAAAAGAAGTCATGTATGTGGGAAGACAACCAATCATTGACAGAAAATGGCGTACTCATAAGACAGTGAAAAATATCTTTGAGGTTTCCAGTGAAATCAATGATAAATATAAATGGAAAATTGTTAAGAATGCTAGGAAGGACATACTTGTTACAAAAAAAAGAACTGACAAAAATGATTCTGTTAATAGGCAAGTCTATGTTAAGAATGTTATTGAACCAGACTGTCGCCCATTTACATGGGGTAAAGTTCTCCTGACACAGCTTAGAACAAATGTGATGTCATTTTTACATCACATGATGTATAGAAGACTGCAAAAATGGGTAGAACAGCACAACTTTTTGCAGAAACTCACACAGTGAGAAGTCGACCTGATTTGCAGCTCTTATTATTGCTGTGAAAATTCTTGGTATGAGGTCCACCTGATATGCAAAACATTAATTTAATCTACACCCAAACATGTTTCAGCAACTCTGTACCCTCATCTATGGGTTTTTGATTTATTTATTGCTTGTTTTTACATTCTGTGGTCATGTAGGACCCTTTATACTTAAATACATGGCAACCCTACCAGTATGTAATTATGACCAGAGTGTAAAAACAAGCAATAACTAAATGAAAAACCCACTGATTATGCCACAGAGGTGCTGAAACATGTTTGGGTGTAAAATAAAATAGTGATTTGCATATCAGGTGGACTTCATACCTACAACAGAGACGATCTATTTATCGATTGCTAAAGCGCTGACCTGAAGTTTAAAAAAATGTGCAAAACAGGACCGTGTAAACCATTGTTTCCCAAACTTTTCAATAAGCGAACACCCCTTCCCCCCACCCTTTCTAAAAAAAAAAATCAGAGACCCCCTCCAAGGCCTAATGCTACTATTTGAGAGATCTCAAAACCAACTTTTTTTTCTGTTGATGTACAGTATTATATTTTATAGAATCAATTTCTGTTGTACTTTTTGGAATAGAATACATTCTACCTTTACATGACTTAAGACTGACAAATACATTTTGTATAACAAGTGTTCCTGACTTCAGGTGAGACATATAACAGAATTATACTCATTAAGGAATATCCCACTGAGGTCAATTTGTAAAAAAGCATGTATGTTTTTGTTCAAATTTATCAACAATTACTTATTGCAACTTGTTGAGTTAGCTGTAAAGTGATTCCAGAAACATTCTTCCAGCTTTGCAGCTATTTATTATAAAAATGTACAATGTTCTATTCAATTTAGAATTAATATTAACAAGGAATTACATAATTATAATGTAAAATACATTCACTTTTATTAGGGCTGCGTTTTATATTATTGAACCTTTAGTATTTTGACAAGCACAAAGATTTCAAATTCAAAACGTGAAGAGAGATTTAAGTAAATGTATAGAGTAAACATTACATTTAACAGAATTTAAAATTGAAGTTGTACATATAATAAAGAATTTTGATTTGAATAAGAAGCGTCATAAAAGAACTAGCTCATAAATTTTGTTTTTGTTCTTCATATATGACTAAGATGAAGTTAAATTTTTTTATTGTTTCTAATATTTTAGTTTCTTTTTTTTTTTTTTAATTCTGAATGGTAGTTGTTTTAAACTCTGAACTTCCAGTATTCCACAATATACTTTATTTAGATAAAAGATTAAGTTCCCGAATATGTTATAAATGCGGAGATGAAACAAAAATATATTACCACGTGGCGAGCTGCAGCAGTCGAACTCTTAACAACGAGACTACAAGAGTGATAGAGCAAATTCTCTCTTGTACTGAGTATAATACCAGTTTTATTTTTTCATTTACACTTTACTACATTAAATTTTACCTACAGTGATCTGTTAATGATAAACCCCAATGCACTGTTGCATTGCAATAATGTTCTTTCATAATACATAAGTTGTAATACGCAAAAGAAAGCAAATATGGCTGTTCCAAATGTAAGGAGGTCTTATATCCCAAGCGGCAAAAATTTCTTTCAAACCAATGAAATTCGCTGTGACATTAGCCAATGGGTGATGACCAGGAAAGTGATGTCAAAATGACATTCACATTTCCTTTCCATGTAAACAAGGTGGTTGTACCTCCATGCATGTAACCATGGATCCTTTTACCTCCATGCATGTAACAGACACCGTCTTTATTTGTCACATGTCACAGTATTGGTTTTATAGATCACAGTAAGCCGTTTCAGGGTAGCAGCTCATTAAAGATGAATCACAAAATCATATCCAGCTCAATTTCTTATAACTAAATGTAAATAAAAATACACAAACAATGACAAAAGAACCTGCAAAAATTATATTGTATAAAATACTAGAATTGCCACACACATTAAGCCATTGTAGCGTAATAGTTAATGCTATAGAATACCAAGCCAAAGGTGCTGTGCTCAAATCCCCTCCCCTGGAAATAATATTATTATTATTTTCTTTTTAAATCTTATCATTTGTATCACATTATAGGAGTACTTAACCGTAACACATTGTAGGATTTTCTTATTCATATAACACAGACTACAAATCCAAAGGACGCGGGTTCGAATCGGGCCAGGTCCTAGGATTTTTATCTGTCGCTATCCATTTCTTTCACCTCTGGCAGTGTTGCTGATATGAAAAATACTGAGTAGCACCATGTTTCGGAACCCACGTTAAACTGTAGGTCCCCCTATAACTGGCTGGGTAAGTCAGTTCGAAGGTCGGAGGAAGGCAAAGGCACACCACCTACAAACAGGACCATGCCTTGTAAAGCACTGTGGTGTTCAAACCAATCTTTGGATTATTGACTGCTTTACCTTTTATAACAGTAGTATGTTATCCACTACTTGGTGTTACTTGTAACAGACTGCTATCTCAGGAATGACTGACATCAGTTTTCAAATTTCTGTATGACCACAAAATGGAGAATGAAACTACTGCAAAAGATAGGAGTAGCAATGATATTTCTGTTTTTGCTTCTCACAAATGTTTGGCCTTTATTCCAAATATGTTGTAATTTCCAAGAATATAGTTAGAGACAAACCTATGGGAAACATTTAAGTTGTTGGTAGACCTAACTGAAATGAGTATATGCCTGAAAAACAGCTGTTTCAGTTCCTGATTTGTTCAGCATAACCGCTATATTTCTTTACTTAAATACACGTATTCATGCTCACTTTATTATCTTTCACTGTAGAAATTGTCACACTCTCCACAGGTGCTGAAAATTCTTAATAAAAAGACACAATCTGACAAGCCAAGAACGTTTAAAAACCAGTTTCATTTACAGGGGCACAAAAATCAATTGTAGAATTGGAAAACCAGTTTACTGAAGCGGTCCAGTAAGCGGATTTCCGTAATCGATTTTGGAGTGTTTACACGACCAGCCAGAAACGGAATTGGGAAAATTGGTTTACAAAATCCGGTTTTGGGAGCCCTAGAGGCATGTATCCACTAGCAAGTAAACTTCAAGTCACTTGCAGAAGCTACTTCTGCACGCTAATGACGTGGAAACGCCCGCACAAGTAGACTTCCCCAAGTTTCATCGACTTACAGAAATAACTTCCGCAAGTCATCCCATGTGACTTACAACAACCACTTGCAGAACTTACAAGTTGCTGAACGTTTTTATTCAACTTGCAAATGTTTTGTCTTGTCTTTACAAAATGATGGAAATCGTGTATAGTTGCGAGAAAATACAGCTGTTGATAGGTAAGGTTGAGTGCTTCCCAGAATTGTGGGATACAGTATAAAACACATAGACATCTGAATAAGAAAACTGATTCCTCTTAAAAATATTTCACACAACAGACGCCGAAACAGAGAAAAAATTAAATAAAATTAATAATCTGCGCACACAATATGGACAAGAACTAAATAAAATGAGGAAATGAAAAAGTGGACAAAGTACAGATTATACAAGCAAGTGGGAGTATTTTGAGTTAATGAAATTTGTTTCCTTCGATTTTATTTTAGTCAAAAATGTTTCTTGAAAACTTCCCAAAACTTCACCCAAACACTTCCTGTTTACTTGAACTTTTATTCATCACATTTTTTCTAATAATAATAATCATGCAACAACGGTAGTGGTTGCTCTTATTTTGCATGCAACATTGTAAACTTGCACTTGCTTAGCTCACAACATGACTCTGGTGGTATATGATCTAATCTCTAATATAATACTTCTGCTAGTACTTGCAGCAAGTTCGTTGCTTAAGCAACTTGCAGAAGAAATCTTATATCTTATAGTCGCAATATTAGAGTCAACAGTAATGTGTATTAGTATAATCATTTAGTTTATTCATAATTATGTGAGCAAGCACCTCATTTGTGAAATTAATAAAATATACATGGACTACATACCTATTGCTCAGTCGTCTGCTTCCCAATCTCGGCGATATAGTATAACAATCCTAGTTTCATGGATTCCAAGGTATACAATGCACTCTCTACAAATTCTTCTCTACATGAGCACGTAGAACTGTTGAACTGTTTGATAATCTCAGTAACAATGGGCATTATACAAGGATTGGAACTTAAATAGTGGCAACATTGCTGTGGAGACACTATGCAATGGAATCTACTATTGTTCCTGATAGCACACGTTGTTGACATACCTACCGCATCTCCGAGCAAATCCACTCATCCGTCCCATGTCACCGGCATACACACAAGCAAGGGAAATGCAGTCACTTGTGAGTGAGTGGTCTAATGTAAAGCCCGTTTTACACAACCGACTTTGTGGTGAAAATTGACTACTTGAAGTGTGTGCGCCTTTAGTGCCTGCATGTAAATCAGCAACCAACCCCATCCTGATTGCGTCTATGACATCAATGATCTATAGATTATGCCAAGTGTAGAGTCACAGACCATAAATATTTATGGTCTGTGTGTAGTGTGTGCTGCAGAACGTGCATGTGCAGAATCAAGTAACAGTGGTGTTTGCTAACATTAGAAGTTAAACCATTCTGGTCGAGCACATTCATATTAAGAAATGCTTTCACGTCGTCTTTAACTTTGTTGTATTTTTTACTTTGTGCTTTTATCACACCGAAATGTTGCACCAGAACCTAATACTGTTTTTTCTACTAGTTTTCTCCTACAAAAGAGACGAACTATCTGCCAGCAAAAAAATTATTTTTGTTTTATGGGAAAAAAGCCTATACTGTGTATGTAAATGAGCATAAATAGATAAATGTGTTTTACTGAAAATAATTTCAACAGAAGAGTCAGAATAATTAGATTAGAAAATTATTTTTGATGTTATTTTGACTGTTATCAAGTAAACAATATATGAAAACTAAAGAATATAGACACATTGACATTGTTTAATATGTTAGCCAGTACAAATTTCCTTCAGCAATTAAATTTATAAGTTTTCAAAAGTTTGAATGAGACTTTTCATATTATTTACGTTCTCAGTTGTGTACAAAATTTACTACATGACATTTGAGAAGAATATCAACTATGAAATATCCTTTCGTTATCAATAATCACAATTATCCTTTTCCTGCTCCTACAGAAACAGAGTCCTCATAACCTCACTTCTTCACTAAGTTGTGAAGCTACATAGCAGACAGCTCTACAGTTTTGATGTTTACGTTTAAATGAAAACGACTACTCAACTCCAGTACAGGAGTAGCATGCTAGGGTCGCTGCAGTAGACCCACGTGTCTCAGGTAGTCAACTGAGACAAGAAAGTTCGTCATGTAAAAGGGGCTTAATGTGTCGCTGTGTTTTTGAAACAGGAACAACAGAGATGGATCAAGATTGAATGGGCCAGAGGTCATACAGCACAACAGTGTCATCAAGGTCTCCAAGAGGCGTGTGCAAGCAAATCATTTTACACGACAATGCGCGGGCGCGTACACCACAAGCTGTGGCTGCTCTGTTCGGTCGATGGGACTGGGAATTACTCTACCATCCACCATTCTCCCCGGACTTACGCCTTGTGACTTTGATGTAATTTTGAAGATGAAGGAACCACTTTGTGGCATTCGCTTCAGAACTGTTCCAGAGATTGAATAGGCAGTAGACTGTTCCATTCGCACCATCAACAGAAAGGCTCTGCTAACAGTATAATACATACAACATCGCTGGCAATGGGTTCTACAAAATGCTGGTGACTACTTTGGAGGACAGTAAGAAGTGCAAGATAAAGAGGTGTAGATAAAGACACACAACACTCAATAGTTTCATCTATCATTTTAATGTTTTGTGGAACATGAACCTCCGTTATGTTCATCTTCTTTGGAAAACAGTAACCTTTAGAGAGAATATTAAGACCCCTTCAAAAGATCCAATAACTTTAACCATGCAAAATCCGTCAACAAATCCTATTTCTGAGTCACTTTCTACCTTTCCACCCTGAGTCTTATCTCTAATGTCAAACAGTCACTTGTATAGAAAAATCCTTTTGCTTAAATTAGTCACTTTGCATAGCACACCTTCTGATGACTACGGACATCATGCACCCAGTTTGATGAAACACCCATCATTACGGTCAATAATCTTGGTAATACACATCAGGTTCTCAGCTATATTACAATCAGTGGCAGCGCGACCTCTGTGTTCACTGGTTCAGTGAAACCCCATAAAAAGCTCGTCGTGAAGAACAGTAAGTAAATAAATAAAATACAAAGTATTTTTCAACTATCACTCTTTGTTTCATTCCTCTAACAGATCATTTTATATGCACATTCAAAGTATTTTTATCACATGAGAAACGTTTTTACGTCGCGAAGACAGCAGGTACCGGTATACGAGTCGTAGTGCTGCCGCCTAACATAGGTGGCAGTGGCCGCAGTGTTGCAATGCGCATGCGCGACCGAGGTTCAAATTCTTTTCTGAACCCCCTGGGGGCAGAATATTGGTGCTGGAGGGAAGGGGGAGGGATTAGATGCGCTCAAATATGGGAGAGGTGAGGGGAAACGTGGCTTTTAACATTAACATTGGAGCTGGTAGAGACGCCAGCTCATGGCGACTTTATAAGTACCAATTAAAAACGCATCAACTATAAAAGCTTTCAGAAGATCCGATCATGAATAATAATAAAGCACTACTCTCTATCTAGCAAGAGTAGTCGTGCGTTTAGCGGCATTGTGCCGAAGTCTGAAAGGTAATGGGTTCGAGTCTGACTGCAAACAATTTTTTTTTTTAATCCAACCTTCTTTTTAACAGATGCGGGAACAACAATAACTTTGGATTGTTACTTGCCACATATCTTTGGACATTTTTGCTAATGTCTTGTTCAAGTTCTTTTCCTTATGTCGTTGCAGTAACCTCCAACAAACTTCTGAAATTATTCCATTATTGTCATAAATACTTATAATAAGCGAGGTGTATTTCCGAAAGTTATTATTCAACTCCACACATGGAAAATGTTGGTCTCTAGTAATCATGCGATTGTCAAGGTACGCACTTGTTTAAACAAGCTGTCTGTCTATGTAGGATTTTTCTTATACTGTTCGAAGACCACATGTAAAGACGTCACTTGATGCATCGTAATCTTATCTAACAGTGACTTTAGAGAATATTCACATGCAATTGAAAATTGCTGTAACTTATGCAACATCAAGTCCAAAATAGAGAGCCACCTGATCATACTTCTAAGGTGATTTCTTTAGTGTCCCAACTTAACAGAGCAACATTCATAACAGCAAACAGGCAATGCTTTGATTAATTGCAGTAATTCTAACCATTATTACTAACGGTTTGACCTCCTTCAATTAGTCTGCAACATTACCAGCAGTCATAGCAACAACTATGCCCAACCCAGTGACAGGGCCATTCTTGCACTCATCATTAACCTACAACAAATGGATTTACCCATTTCCAAGTTCTCTCCATACACAAGACACAAGCAAGTTACTGCAGACACCCCTTCTTGTAGCTCTGCATAACAATCAATCCCATTTTGACTTGGCTCAGAGTGATTCTACCAACGATATTTAATAAATTTTCGAAACCTCACCACCTCTCAGTCACATTTGTAGGGTTCATTCTAAAAACCCAACTAGTAAAAGCCCATCGAAAGGTCCAGTAACCTTATACTATGCAAAGCCTGCCACAGAATATTTCTGACACACTTTCTATCACTCACTATACCAGTTAACTCATGTGTTTA
Source organism: Locusta migratoria (assembly GCA_026315105.1). Lineage (NCBI taxonomy): Eukaryota > Metazoa > Arthropoda > Insecta > Orthoptera > Acrididae > Locusta > Locusta migratoria. The sequence continues at coordinate 24,471,960 of CM048755.1, read as the reverse complement.
ACAATCCCTTGTGGACAAACAGCCAACGCCATGTGCCTTCTGATGATCCACACTTCACACATTCACCTCCAGCCGTTACCTTCGATAAATGCATGTAATACCATCAAATACATTGTAAAATGAATGACACACAGAACAGTTTACTAGGAAAGATATAGCTCTAAATACACAGTAAGTTTGTTTTTTCTTATATCAAGTCAATCTGAGCCCCAGTGCAACATATTCCATTCCAAATCAATGTAATACAACACTCAAAAATGTAAATGACTGCTACAAGCAATCCTTTTGAGATTAAACATAAATACACCTCATCACTCCCCATTATTGGAAGCCAGTTCACTTTGTCACCAAACTATCGGAGATTCATTGAACCCTCTGATTCTCGTTCAAAGAACTATTTACCACTGCAGTCATCTCCGATATGCTACCATTCTCATTTTAAGTACTAGTAACAAGTGAGCTGTTTACACTACCACCCTTTCACAGCCAATATACTTCATATCTATATGTGCTTCTATAACTATGTGTCATCACATCATTTAACTGTCCAGTTTTGAACTCTGTATATTTTGTAGTGGTGGTCTCTGACTTTGCTGTCTCCAAAGCAAAATACCAGAAGAATTGAGCATTCCATAGCCTACTCGACATTACACGAAACCTCCCATGTTGGCAGTGCCATTATCCCCCCCCCCCCCCCCCCCACATACTTCTAATATTTATTTTTTACCAATCATCTGAATATTTCTCTGAACACTTATTCTGTGATGCATTTGTCCCTTTCTATTTACCTTAGATTCTCACTAGTGCTATTCTTCTCTGTCACATATTTTTAACCATTATATTATCATATCACACTTTCAACTGCACCATTTTTACACTTTCAACTACCATATTGACAGTCCCATACTCGTCCTTTCATGTCCTCTACACATAAACACTACAAAATGTATTCTGATAATTTAAAATTGCATGTGAAGAATTGATTTGTCCAATTGTCAAGGGTTAAGTGGAGAGGAGCCTCTCATAGCTTTAATATGTTAACATTCAGCATGGCATATTTGTCATGTACACAACTTACATATGTAATTTAATGTTGATTATAAAAGTGACAACTTATAAGCCCATTGTGCCATATGTGGAACAATTTTTAACCATCTACTATATTGTGCTGTTGCCTAGAGGAGTTTTGTGAACAGCTAGTGAGAAGTTGCATCAACTTTGAGAATCACGTGCTGCTCATAACCTCCAAGTTTGTAGAGCTGTACCAACCAAAATCAAGGTAAGCACTTGTTTGAAAAATATGTTTTTGTTTACGTAGTCTAGAATAAAGTTCAATGAAGTAGTTTCTGTCCATGGAACATGTTTAGTTTATATTGTATGAGGGCTTTTTCAGTTTTTGCCACATTTACACAGTGGGTATGCACTATAAAACTGTCATTTTTTTGAATGTGCGAGAAGTGGTACATCGGGCACTGAAACATTAATGTATGCAGTGTGTACAATGAAGTTTACACTTTTCATGTGTCACATTGTCGATGAAGAAGACATCACAATGTAACTTAAGTTTCACCTCCTGATGAGAGCGAAGATAGTTCCATGGATGACTCAGAAGAGGACCCTAATTACGAACATATGAGCAAAAAGAAACATTTGGAGGAGTAAGGGCTGTAAAATGGATTGATAATAGAGGGGTATGTTTGTGTCAACTTCTGAATCTGCTCTTCCTCTCAACACTGTACAACATTTTGACCAAATGGCCATCAGCAGATTGAGGTCACTTGCCTTAGAATAGTTACAATGTATAACCAATTCATGGGGGCAGTAGACTAACTAGATGGTCTCATCAGCTATTACCGAATCTCTCTAAGGTCAAGGAAGTTTTATTTCAGATTTTTCTTTCACTTTGTCGACATAGTTATTTTCAATGGTTGGCTTCCCTTCCGACGAGACTGTAAAATGAGTAGTATTCCTGCTCATGGTGTAATGAATCTACTAAATTTCCAATGTCAAGTCGCTGAGTCTCTTTGCAACTTAGCAGCTGGCCCAGTAAAAAGAGGAAGGCCATCAACAGACAAAGTAGAGAACAAATTTTCAAAGAAAAATAAGAAAAGCTCATGTGTCAATATCCTTGTTCAAAATGTTAGGAGAGCTAGGGTTGAATGGTGGCCAGCTGTTGTTGAAGCTAGACAGATTTCCATTTGTAAAATAGACATACTGTATATCTGTTTGTAATTTTTTGTGACACTGTTCTAAATAAATTGTCAGTATAAGAAGTGTACTATCAATTTTAATGATAGGTATACCTATTTCCCCACATCACCTCTGACTTTTAATCTTAGTACTATTTTCTCTATTGCCCAAACTGCACTTACTTAAAATTAGCCCAGTTACTCTTATTTCCTGATGTGCCAAATTTAGCACGTACCTAAAAATTGTTTAAGAAATAAAATTAAAAAATCTGAAAAAATACATGGCATTTAAGCATCATTCTGAATAACTTCCACAGAAAAAGATTTTTTTTCCCTCAAAGGAATTCATATAGTGGGCATTAAGAGGTTAAGTGTTGGTAACATACAGCAGACCTCAGCTGTAAGAAAACCTAAAATGGCAGAAAAGGCTAATGGAAAGACGAGTCTGCTCTTAGGTAGCTCACATGGCAGAGGCGTAAGCCAGCAGTTGCAGGAAATGTTGGATAGTGAGTAACAGGTCACCAGTTTTGTGAAGCCTAGTGCAGGGTTGAATTGGGTAGCTGTTTGCAGGAACTTGTCAAAATAGGATCAGTTACTGATAGTGGGTAGAGCTGGGATGTGGAGTATGACTAGGTGGTGACCTGGTAAATATAGGTACTGAAACTGGCGCCATGAATGTGCATTTTGTGGGGCTGTTTCAGCGTCATGGTCAGCTTCATCTTAATACAGCTGCCAGGTGTATTAACAGGAGGCTCAGGAATTCACTAATAGCATAAGGCATGGCTCACATTTTAGTGGTACCAACTGAGTCTAGCAAGTAAAATGTCACTAGATACGGACTGTATCTCAATACACATGGGAAGTGGAGGATGAGAAAGCTTATAGGTGACAGCATAGTGGGGGTGGATGGATTGCTTATGAGAAAATTCCTGTTGTGGTGGGTGTTAGAGCTGCACCTTTTTTAGATTGAAGTCAGCTGATAGGTATTACTTCATTAAGGAAGTCCCTCTATCACAGAAACTACATTCGGAAAATGTCATGTATCCAAATAATTTAGCATATTTCACCAAAATATACAAGGTACTAAAGATAAAGTTAGTGAACTGCTTATAGATGTTGACTCTTGATGTTATTGCTATTTTAGTGCACTTGTTAAATAATGTCACAATTCATAGGTTTCCTTTATCAGGGTACAAATTTGCTGCCTGTTTTTTCATGAGTTCTTTTTGCAGTTCGGTGGCATTGCCATGTATGGGAAAAACGGTATTACAGTTGACACGATTGATTTTTCTAAACACTGCACTGAAAAGATATTTGAGTGTTGTGCGAGAGTGGTTTAGTTTAGTTTAGTTTATTATCATCAATTGCATCATATACATGATATTGGAATCGTCATGTTTCTGTACAGCATTGGCACTGTTCAGATTTACAAATTATATAATATACATACAAATTAACAGTTTACATTATATTAAAAAATTAGACAATTAGCTACTGCATTAGTCAGATATTAGTCTTTGATATTGTACACTTCACTTAGAGATAGAGATACATATACAAAGAAGGTACATAACTGTTACAGTATGGCTGCTTCATACAATGGCAATTAGTAGAAATACGTAGTTTTTTTAAAAGTTTGGTGATTGAAAATATTCTTTTATTTCATAGAAACATTTATCTAATAGGTAGTATTTTAATTCTAGTTTAAAGTTTTTGTCATCTTCTGTTTCCTTTATGTAAACTGGCAAGGCATTGTAAAGTTTTACTCCATGGTGGCTCACATGCTTTTGAGTTTTTGTTTTTCTCACTCTTTCTACATGCAGATTCTTACTGATGTGTGTATTGTAGTTGTGAAAATCTGAATTTGTATGAAAACTGGTCAAGTGTGTTCTGATACGCATTACACTTTTATATATGTACAGAGAGGGTACAGTAAGTATTCCTAACTGGGAGAATAAAGGTCTGCAGTGTGTTTGAGGAGGGCTGTGTGTCATGATTCTAATGGCCCTTTTCTGTAATTTAAAGATGTCAGTCAAGTGAGATTTTGTTTCTCCCCAAAACACTATTCCGTAAGATGCAATGGACTGGAAATAAGCAAAATACACTGATCTTGTACATTCTTTGCTACAGACTCTGGATGTTATTCTCAGTGCAAAACATACAGAATTGAGTTTATGTGATATGTATGTCATATGTTCGTTCCATTTCAAGTTCTGATCTATACGGATGCCCAAGAATTTTGTTGTCTGTTTTTTCTCTATCTCCTGGTCACCCAAATATAAATGGAGGTCTTCTTTTTCATTGGCCTTACTGTACTGAATGTAATTTGTTTTATTTGAATTAAGTGTTAATTTGTTCGCCAGGAACCTAATTTCGAACATAATTAAGAACATTCTCAGTTGTAGTGGATAAGAATTTGCTGTCATCACTTATAATTATACTTGTGTCATCTGCAAATAACATAATTTTAGATGAGCTGTTTGGTCTTTTAATGTCATTTATATAAATCAAGAAAAGTAGGGGCCAAGAATACTACTTTGTGGGACGCCTTCTTCCACTTTCTTGGCATCCGATACCAATTTTATTTTTTGCTTATCGTGGGAAGATATGATTTCTACAACTTGGGTTCTGTCTTGAAGATATGACTCAAATAACTTCCTTCCAATTCCTCTAACACCTAATGCCTCTAATTTTACAAGGAGAATTTCATGATTTACTGTATCAAAGGCTTTTGAGAGATCAATGTTGATTCCAACTACACTTTTTTTATTGTCTAAATTTCTGACAATTTCTTCTGTATAAGCCTCTATAGCTGTTTCAGTGCTGTGCCCTGTACAGAAACCATGTCCGTTACAATTTAAGAGATCAAAGGTGTCCTAGTAGCTTAAGAGCCTGATTTTTATAAGTTTTTCAAAGATTTTTGAAAAAGATTGAAGTAAGGATATGGGTCTGTAGTTTTCTATTTTACAAGCATCTCAATTTTTGAAAAGTGGTCTAACTTTAGAAATTTTCAATCTCTGTGGGAACATTCCTTCACTGGATGATAAATTTGCAATGTGTACCAGTGGTTGCAAAATCTGTAAGGCCACTTTTTTTATTGGTGATACTTGTACTTCATCTATTCCTGCAGACATTTTTGTTTTAAGGCTATTGATTACTTTAGCATTTCTTGTTCATTTGTGGGATCCAATTTCATACAGTTACTGACTACTGCTGGAGCCGTTATTTTCTCCTGTTTACTGAATTTTTCGTTTAGTTTTGCAGGTACACTTAGAAAGTAGTTATTAATGTAGTTAGGCATACCTTCCTTCTTTATTTTAATGGTATTATTTGTCTTAAGCACAATATCCTGTTCTCTACATCTTTTTCCTGTTTCCCTTTTGACAATTTCCCAAGTAGTTTTCAGTTTATTATTTGACGTCTTTATTAATCTGTCATTACTAAGTTCTTTTGCTAGAATGATCACCCTTCTATATATTTTTGTAGTTGCTTACATATTCCTTGAAATTTGGGTCTGTACATGTTTTTAATTCAGAAGTAAGTCTTCTCGAGGTCTTGGACGAGTTCTTAATACCGGGTGTGATCCACGAATTTGAGTCTTTATGACCAGATGTATTAATTTTCACTAGTCTTTTTGGGACACACATTTCAAAGTTTGACATGAAAAGAGACGAAAAAACATTATAAGCCGTATCTGTATTTGTCCTTGACACTACATCTACCCAAGACTGATTTGCCATTGCGATACCAAACTGCAGTGGAGCTAAATTTCTAATTGTTCTTATTTATAGGCTCCCTGGCGCTGATTTTAAAACATTTCTGCTCATGGTAGAGAGGGCTCTAAGTTCAATTGACTGGAAGTACAAAAATTGGTTGTACGTGATGACTTCATCATTAATTGTGTATGTGACGCCGCAGCGGAGTGGCTGAGCGCATCGAGGCACTGTCCTCCGATTCGTGAGGCCGTTCCCCGTCAGGGGATTGAATCCCCCCTCGGTCGTGGATGTTTGTGCTGTCTTCAGTATTAGTTAGTTTATAAGTAGTTTGCAAGTTTAGGGACTGTTGACCCCATAAGTTTGACAAACATTTGAACATTTTTTTTTAAGTGCCAGCACAATAAAACGGATTCTTTTAGATCTCTAATTCTTATCACCTGCTGCAAACAGTATTCCTTCCAACGAGAGTGCAGGGGAACAGCAGCACAGCCACAGACAACATTTTTGTTCATGCATTATGTAGGCCTTTCAGGCCACGATACACAGATTTTAACTTAAAAAGGTTTTTATAATCATATATAATTTCACGACGAGAGAGACAGGCCGCGACGCGCACTGATATCACGTGATCAAGCGAGGCCTGAGCCGGCGCGATCGCTAGCGGATTGGCCGGCCGCTGGGGCACAGCCCACTGCCTCATACCGGCTAGCCAATCCGCTAGCGATCGCGCCGGCTCAGGCCTCACTTGATCACGTGATGTGACGTGCGCGCCGCGGCCTCGGTTCACGTCATAAACAATGAGATGCGCGAAAAACTGCTACATTTTGCGTAAATGCTGCTCATTTTCTCCTAAACCATTGGACCGATTTCAACCAAATTTAGTACACACATTCCTTACCGTGAGGTAACAAATGCTGCATGGTTAAGAATCACATACGGCACATGGTTCAAAAGATTACGTCATAACCAATAGAAATCGCAAAAAAATGCCATATAATGCGGCGAGACTTTCGAAATACATGTGTATGAGAATGACAGTATTTAGCCACTTGCAACAAACTTAACATAATTTCAAACCTTTATTAAACTTTTTTCTCGCTGGCAACCATAGAAAAATGAAAGGAAAAAAGTTACTCGCTTACTACTTTTCCGCTGTTTATGGAGTAAAACTACGGCTCTCGGTATGACGTTACAATTTATAATTTGAACACTACAAATTGTAGCGACAGGAAATTTTACAGACAGTATACACATATATAGTTGAATGTAGCTTCTAAATCGAATCACATTCCGACACGTGGTTCATGAGATATGAGCTCGTAAACGTTCCGCTGATCATGGACTAAAACTACGGCTTTCGGTATGACACAGTTTATAATTTCTACACTACAAATTGTAGCCACAGTAAATTTTAAAGACAGTATACACGCATATAGTTGAGTAGACCTTCTAAATTTTATCACAGTACGAGACATAATTCATGAGATATGAGCTCATAAACAGTAACATTAATGGAAAACCGCCCCTTCCCGCACCAAGTTTTAATATATTACTTCTTTACTACTAACTGTATTCCCAAGAGATTTTACAAACATACAGCCCTTATACAAATGAATAAATACCTGAAAAATGGCAGGAATAAATAGATAAATACCCGGGCAACGCCGGGTTTTCAGCTAGTCTCCTATATATGAAAACATACATATATCCGTCCAAATTTCATGGTGACTGATCAAACGTTGTCCAAGTGGCAAGGTACCCTGCGCCGTGTTAAATTCACTGGCTTGCAGATTATAAAAATCTTATTCATGAAAACACACATTTATGTGCTGACTTTCATGGTGACCAGTCAAACAATTTTGATGTTTGTTGTAACGTATCCATCACAATGCACTTACGGAGGCTTACAAAAGGTAGCCCGTATATTAATTCGGGGTGTAAGCCGTCTTAATTCCACATTTCATTCAATTCCGTTTCAGCGTGAACGGTAACAAACGTGTTAATCCACTGTAAGGTACACCCGCTATGTACCGTATGGTGGCTTTCTAAAGGTAGCTCATGCGTTAATTCAGGGTATAAGCTATCCCCATTCCAAAATCATTCAATCCGTCCAGCTGTTTCAGCGTGAAGAGAAACAAACGTATTAACCCATTGTAAGGTACCCTCCGCCACGCACCATACGGTGGCTTACGAAAGGTAGCCCTTATATTAATCAGGGTACAAGTTACCTCTGTTCCAAATTTCTTTCATATCCATCCTGCCATTTCAGCGCGAAGGCGTAAAAAACGAATTAACTAATTGTAAAGAACCCTCCGCCATACACAATACGAAGTCAACTTTAGTATGCCTATAACCTTCGCGCGAGTGCAAGCAATGAGTTGACAAAGTTTTATCGCAATCGGATGTACGGTATGACTGTGCATAAAATACGAACGAAAAGACGAACAAACATTTATTTTTATATGTCAGTTAAGTATAATGCCTTACTTAACATATTTCTCGTGATCTTTGAAAGCTGCTTTCCGTTAGAACGCTCAAAACGAGCCTGGGTGGCTGACAAGAGGATTAAGAATATCATGTAGCACAAAGTAGGAATTACGGTATATCAAAATATTAGATGCAGTCAGAATCAAGCTGCAGTAGTCCATTACAAACATAATTTTAAGCTTCTGGAAAATGCCATTAAGAAGGCAAAAAGACTGTGGTATGCAAGAAGAATCGCTAATTCAAGATAAATTAAAAGCCCGACGAGCTATGGTCAGTTGCGACGGAAGTATCTGGTCAGTAGCACAGAGCTGAGGATATAAAGTCAGTGTGTAGTGGAGATATATCAGTTACTGATAAATCAAATATATGTACAATAATTAATAATCACTTTCCGAAAGAATAGGTCAATTAAACGGAACTCTTATTGATGTGATGTGGTCTCTAGAAAAATAATTAAATATTGTTCCTCCTCTGTTCGGCCAGTACTTAGCCATATTTGAAATTTTTGCATCTCTGTGTGGTTCTTTTGACACTAGGCCCATATTTCTGTGCTTTCTCTTAGTTCCATAGGGCTGAGAAACCGTAATATCCTATCCGGAAGATTCTATAAGTCTTTATAAAAATTAACTGGTGCAGCTCGAACTTGCAAACAGTGATGGTCATGTAATCGTCCTAGCACATCTCTCACATGGCGGAAGCAGTACTAGATGTCTTGTGCTCTTATCCTGTAGATAATGTCTGATACTTTGTCTATTATGAACCAGCGGCGGGTAAATTCTCCCTTGGGAGACGTACACACAACTGCTGCCAGAATGTTGCAGATACGACACTGTTGTGTAAACAAAGTTATCTGCATTCTAGCCGCAGATATGTGTATGCAGGGCCGGATCTAGGACATTTGCCAAGGGGGGCAAGCTTAAATTTTCCGCCCCTTCTTTCACCCACCCCCCCTGTAAGAATCGACTTTTTGGCGCTAATTGGGTTACATTGTGAGACGGGGGCTGTAATTAGTCTATTTTTCATACTAACCTTGTGTTACTGTACCTTTCTCTTTACACTAATTATTGAAATATGTAACATTTTTCTTTGTAGATCTATATTTATTTTGATTTCTGTACCTTTGGGGATACTTCAGGGATGCTGGGCTCCTGGGATTGTAGTACATTCTATGTTTATATGAAAATTTTGGGATTTTAATGTTTATTGGCACAGTTTGGCTGCTAAAAAGTGGTTTTACATGTTGGGCACGGTCAGGCCGTGCAGAGCAGAGACGCTCTTGGAGGTCTCCCCCTCCCACCAACTTTCGCTCGCCTTCGGGGAAGGATGAGAGGGACTGGCTTGACCTGTTTGGCGCCGATGCTACAGGCGGCAGAGTATACCTGGCAGAATTTTTTAGAGTGTGTGGGACGCTTTACACAATGCTGGCCCGCGGTTTACGGTGGGCGATAGCGGGGACTGCCTTTTTAGTCACTCCGCCGTTTCACAAGAGAGGAATTTGCCGGATACAAACAATAGCAGAGTGCTCTGGGCCCCGGGCTGTTTATGAAGACGTATTGCCCTTAGGCGTTATCTAAAAGAACTTCCTAGAAAGCATCAGAGTTTGAACACAGTTAGTGTGACAAATGGTTAGGTTGAGAGGAAATCTTTCTGCCCGTCTGGCACCCCAGGGGTTTGGCTCCAGCGGCTGTATATATAGCATAACGTTGACATTTTTTGGTCGTGTGACCGTAGCTAGGAGCAAGGTGAAATTCCTTTCAGAGCATTCACCCTGGGACAGAGGCGTGCAGCGGGCCTGAGCTGCTCGCTCGGACTCGTAGCCACGCCTCCCGGGCGGGCCTGGCCACGTGCTGCCCGGCCTGCCGGCACGAGCCACACCGGACGGCGGCGGGCAGCGCGGGTACCCGAACTACCCGACTACCCGCCGAGTGCCAGTCCGACCGGCCGCCCGTGCCGCTCTGCTGCTAGCCGAGGCACGCGCCCGCCCAGAGGCGTGCAGCGCGCCACATTTACCCGCCCGAGCTCGCCTGCGCCCGGCCGCTGCGCTCTGCTGCCCGCACCGCGGGTAGTCGAGCCCCACTGCACCGCTGTACACAGCGAGCGAGCTGCGATGCGCCGTCGAGTCCCGACACTTGCCGGGCGAGCGGGTACCCGCCGGGCCCGTGCAACAGCGCTACAGGCGGCGCTGCGAGCGGGGGAATGCATACAGTTCTGAGCAAGACGTTGTAATACTCACAGCGTAGGTATCACGCACCTTTTATGTTACCTACATTGCCACTTATAAGTTATCGATCGTTATGTCTGAAATAAACAGCGAACAGGACAGATCGTACCAACGTGCAAGGAATAGACGATCCGAGGAAGAGAAAAAAGACGTTTCCGGGAAACTCGCGGAGAAAATCTACAAGCGTTTAAAGTTATCTGGAGACAGCATTGTATGGGAGCGTTTTATGTTGATTGTAGGTAATGAAAATAAACCTGTGGGATTTACAGAGTGTAATGGCTGCCGTAAACTATTGTCGTTCCGTGATGGCAGTATCACTACGCTGTTACGGCACCTGAATAGCTGCAAAGCTCATCTGAATACTGATTTGAACGGTTGTAGCAATATTCCAGGGTATGCAAAATCTTTTGTGCTGGAGAAATAAGTAAGAATGTGTGCAATAGATTTGCGGCCCTTCAGCGCAGTTGCAGGAGAAGGATTTCGAGACCTCGCACAGGCACTGACACAGGTAGGAGCACAGAACCCCACTGCAAGTGACAAAGACGTTCTTCCTCATCCTTCAACAGTTTCTAGAAACGTAAAAAGAATAACAGACGAATACCTGTTCGCAAACTACTGGCTTTTTAAAAATTTCCTGTTTACCTTGGCAGAATTTTAGCTGGATAATTAGTTGGACAACCTTGAACAAAATTAAATATCACATCATCGTAGGGCATATAATTTTTTGTCACATGCATGAAATACATAGATTTACTAGCAACAAGGAACTGAAGAGATTTAAGGAATAATCTTGTTCTTTATGTTAGAGCCATCACATAGTTTAATATGAAGTTAAAGTGAAACAATGTGTAAGTAAATACTGAGCAAAGTATAAAACTACATACAAATTTGCTGGAGCCGGCTAACGCGAAGCCAACGACTTTCAACATGTTTAATATTTCCGGCGCGTGCCGATTCGGCTACCGTTTTGCTTCTGCACCACAAAATTGTACGATCTGCTTTTACCAGGTGCATTACTGCGCACGTCAATTTTTTTTTCCTCGCAACTGATAGTACACTGACAATTCAGTCAGTGAGGAAAAATCACAAGTGTTTCAAGATACATGAAAGACTGTCCAGCGACTGCGACCTTGAATGTCACCTCTCGAATAGTGGTGACTCCCTCGGGGTTTCAGCTACGACCAGCCAAAGGGAAAAGGAGGAATATAAAATAAAAGAAAACAACAACAATGGTCCACACGCCTGTATCGAGGAACAGTAATTAGTTTACTTCCCTTGGAGTGATTAAGCGTAAGCTGAACCTCCTAACATTCTACCAGTTAATCGTTTCTAATGACCTCGATTGCAACTGAACGTTTATTCTTATTTTTATTTATTTACTTATTTTTTCTTAGCAGCAAGGAAACATCAAACAATTTTGCGAAATGTCCACAGAATCGTTGTCCGAACACGTGCTGAATGCGTATACTTGCTATCGCAGCACTAATGCTGCTCATTAACTCGCAATTACTCATTATTTGAGACAGCTCTATTACACTCGCGTTAATGAGCGTTGTAAAATGCATCGGTTAGTAAGCTTCCCGCTATCTAACTTTTTCAATACATGATTTGTAAATGAAAAGTTGAATGCTTTGTTAGAAAGCTAAGTTGCTGTACTATCAGATGTCCAAAAATCGGTTTTTTAACCTCATAGTTTCTTCAGAATCGAGTGAAAAGCATTATGAAACTGAAAATTCACGCAGAATGAAAAGCAGACATGTTATTTTTTCCAAGGAAAGTAAAGATTTTAAGGTAAAACTAAGTTAATAAACCGATGTGGAATGTTCGTTTGTAACGTGAACAGTTTTTACAGTGTGAAAATCGGAACAGTGTATTTCCCGCTAAGAGTGTAGCGGCTGGCGGGCGCAGAGGCGTGCAGCGGGCCTGAGCTGCTCGCTCGGACTCGTAGCCACGCCTCCCGGGCGGGCCTGGCCACGCGCTGCCCGGCCTGCCGGCACGAGCCACACCGGACGGCGGCGGGCAGCGCGGGTACCCGAACTACCCGACTACCCGCCGAGTGCCAGTCCGACCGGCCGCCCGTGCCGCTCTGCTGCTAGCCGAGGCACGCGCCCGCCAGCCGCTACACTCTTAGCGGGAAATACACTGTTCCGATTTTCACACTGTAAAAACTGTTCACGTTACAAACGAACATTCCACATCGGTTTATTAACTTAGTTTTACCTTAAAATCTTTACTTTCCTTGGAAAAAATAACATGTCTGCTTTTCATTCTGCGTGAATTTTCAGTTTCATAATGCTTTTCACTCGATTCTGAAGAAACTATGAGGTTAAAAAACCGATTTTTGGACATCTGATAGTACAGCAACTTAGCTTTCTAACAAAGCATTCAACTTTTCATTTACAAATCATGTATTGAAAAAGTTAGATAGCGGGAAGCTTACTAACCGATGCATTTTACAACGCTCATTAACGCGAGTGTAATAGAGCTGTCTCAAATAATGAGTAATTGCGAGTTAATGAGCAGCATTAGTGCTGCGATAGCAAGTATACGCATTCAGCACGTGTTCGGACAACGATTCTGTGGACATTTCGCAAAATTGTTTGATGTTTCCTTGCTGCTAAGAAAAAATAAGTAAATAAATAAAAATAAGAATAAACGTTCAGTTGCAATCGAGGTCATTAGAAACGATTAACTGGTAGAATGTTAGGAGGTTCAGCTTACGCTTAATCACTCCAAGGGAAGTAAACTAATTACTGTTCCTCGATACAGGCGTGTGGACCATTGTTGTTGTTTTCTTTTATTTTATATTCCTCCTTTTCCCTTTGGCTGGTCGTAGCTGAAACCCCGAGGGAGTCACCACTATTCGAGAGGTGACATTCAAGGTCGCAGTCGCTGGACAGTCTTTCATGTATCTTGAAACACTTGTGATTTTTCCTCACTGACTGAATTGTCAGTGTACTATCAGTTGCGAGGAAAAAAAAATTGACGTGCGCAGTAATGCACCTGGTAAAAGCAGATCGTACAATTTTGTGGTGCAGAAGCAAAACGGTAGCCGAATCGGCACGCGCCGGAAATATTAAACATGTTGAAAGTCGTTGGCTTCGCGTTAGCCGGCTCCAGCAAATTTGTATGTAGTTTTATACTTTGCTCAGTATTTACTTACACATTGTTTCACTTTAACTTCATATTAAACTATGTGATGGCTCTAACATAAAGAACAAGATTATTCCTTAAATCTCTTCAGTTCCTTGTTGCTAGTAAATCTATGTATTTCATGCATGTGACAAAAAATTATATGCCCTACGATGATGTGATATTTAATTTTGTTCAAGGTTGTCCAACTAATTATCCAGCTAAAATTCTGCCAAGGTAAACAGGAAATTTTTAAAAAGCCAGTAGTTTGCGAACAGGTATTCGTCTGTTATTCTTTTTACGTTTCTAGAAACTGTTGAAGGATGAGGAAGAACGTCTTTGTCACTTGCAGTGGGGTTCTGTGCTCCTACCTGTGTCAGTGCCTGTGCGAGGTCTCGAAATCCTTCTCCTGCAACTGCGCTGAAGGGCCGCAAATCTATTGCACACATTCTTACTTATTTCTCCAGCACAAAAGATTTTGCATACCCTGGAATATTGCTACAACCGTTCAAATCAGTATTCAGATGAGCTTTGCAGCTATTCAGGTGCCGTAACAGCGTAGTGATACTGCCATCACGGAACGACAATAGTTTACGGCAGCCATTACACTCTGTAAATCCCACAGGTTTATTTTCATTACCTACAATCAACATAAAACGCTCCCATACAATGCTGTCTCCAGATAACTTTAAACGCTTGTAGATTTTCTCCGCGAGTTTCCCGGAAACGTCTTTTTTCTCTTCCTCGGATCGTCTATTCCTTGCACGTTGGTACGATCTGTCCTGTTCGCTGTTTATTTCAGACATAACGATCGATAACTTATAAGTGGCAATGTAGGTAACATAAAAGGTGCGTGATACCTACGCTGTGAGTATTACAACGTCTTGCTCAGAACTGTATGCATTCCCCCGCTCGCAGCGCCGCCTGTAGCGCTGTTGCACGGGCCCGGCGGGTACCCGCTCGCCCGGCAAGTGTCGGGACTCGACGGCGCATCGCAGCTCGCTCGCTGTGTACAGCGGTGCAGTGGGGCTCGACTACCCGCGGTGCGGGCAGCAGAGCGCAGCGGCCGGGCGCAGGCGAGCTCGGGCGGGTAAATGTGGCGCGCTGCACGCCTCTGGGCGGGCGCGTGCCTCGGCTAGCAGCAGAGCGGCACGGGCGGCCGGTCGGACTGGCACTCGGCGGGTAGTCGGGTAGTTCGGGTACCCGCGCTGCCCGCCGCCGTCCGGTGTGGCTCGTGCCGGCAGGCCGGGCAGCGCGTGGCCAGGCCCGCCCGGGAGGCGTGGCTACGAGTCCGAGCGAGCAGCTCAGGCCCGCTGCACGCCTCTGTCCCAGGGTGAATGCTCTGAAAGGAATTTCACCTTGCTCCTAGCTACGGTCACACGACCAAAAAATGTCAACGTTATGCTATATATACAGCCGCTGGAGCCAAACCCCTGGGGTGCCAGACGGGCAGAAAGATTTCCTCTCAACCTAACCATTTGTCACACTAACTGTGTTCAAACTCTGATGCTTTCTAGGAAGTTCTTTTAGATAACGCCTAAGGGCAATACGTCTTCATAAACAGCCCGGGGCCCAGAGCACTCTGCTATTGTTTGTATCCGGCAAATTCCTCTCTTGTGAAACGGCGGAGTGACTAAAAAGGCAGTCCCCGCTATCGCCCACCGTAAACCGCGGGCCAGCATTGTGTAAAGCGTCCCACACACTCTAAAAAATTCTGCCAGGTATACTCTGCCGCCTGTAGCATCGGCGCCAAACAGGTCAAGCCAGTCCCTCTCATCCTTCCCCGAAGGCGAGCGAAAGTTGGTGGGAGGGGGAGACCTCCAAGAGCGTCTCTGCTCTGCACGGCCTGACCGTGCCCAACATGTAAAACCACTTTTTAGCAGCCAAACTGCGCCAATAAACATTAAAATCCCAAAATTTTCATATAAACATAGAATGTACTACAATCCCAGGAGCCCAGCATCCCTGAAGTATCCCCAAAGGTACAGAAATCAAAATAAATATAGATCTACAAAGAAAAATGTTACATATTTCAATAATTAGTGTAAAGAGAAAGGTACAGTAACACAAGGTTAGTATGAAAAATAGACTAATTACAGCCCCCGTCTCACAATGTAACCCAATTAGCGCCAAAAAGTCGATTCTTACAGGGGGGGTGGGTGAAAGAAGGGGCGGAAAATTTAAGCTTGCCCCCCTTGGCAAATGTCCTAGATCCGGCCCTGCATACACATATCTGCGGCTAGAATGCAGATAACTTTGTTTACACAACAGTGTCGTATCTGCAACATTCTGGCAGCAGTTGTGTGTACGTCTCCCAAGGGAGAATTTACCCGCCGCTGGTTCATAATAGACAAAGTATCAGACATTATCTACAGGATAAGAGCACAAGACATCTAGTACTGCTTCCGCCATGTGAGAGATGTGCTAGGACGATTACATGACCATCACTGTTTGCAAGTTCGAGCTGCACCAGTTAATTTTTATAAAGACTTATAGAATCTTCCGGATAGGATATTACAGTTTCTCAGCCCTATGGAACTAAGAGAAAGCACAGAAATATGGGCCTAGTGTCAAAAGAACCACACAGAGATGCAAAAATTTCAAATATGGCTAAGTACTGGCCGAACAGAGGAGGAACAATATTTAATTATTTTTCTAGAGACCATATCACATCAATAAGAGTTCCGTTTAATTGACCTATTCTTTCGGAAAGTGATTATTAATTATTGTACATATATTTGATTTATCAGTAACTGATATATCTCCACTACACACTGACTTTATATCCTCAGCTCTGTGCTACTGACCAGATACTTCCGTCGCAACTGACCATAGCTCGTCGGGCTTTTAATTTATCTTGAATTAGCGATTCTTCTTGCATACCACAGTCTTTTTGCCTTCTTAATGGCATTTTCCAGAAGCTTAAAATTATGTTTGTAATGGACTACTGCAGCTTGATTCTGACTGCATCTAATATTTTGATATACCGTAATTCCTACTTTGTGCTACATGATATTCTTAATCCTCTTGTCAGCCACCCAGGCTCGTTTTGAGCGTTCTAACGGAAAGCAGCTTTCAAAGATCACGAGAAATATGTTAAGTAAGGCATTATACTTAACTGACATATAAAAATAAATGTTTGTTCGTCTTTTCGTTCGTATTTTATGCACAGTCATACCGTACATCCGATTGCGATAAAACTTTGTCAACTCATTGCTTGCACTCGCGCGAAGGTTATAGGCATACTAAAGTTGACTTCGTATTGTGTATGGCGGAGGGTTCTTTACAATTAGTTAATTCGTTTTTTACGCCTTCGCGCTGAAATGGCAGGATGGATATGAAAGAAATTTGGAACAGAGGTAACTTGTACCCTGATTAATATAAGGGCTACCTTTCGTAAGCCACCGTATGGTGCGTGGCGGAGGGTACCTTACAATGGGTTAATACGTTTGTTTCTCTTCACGCTGAAACAGCTGGACGGATTGAATGATTTTGGAATGGGGATAGCTTATACCCTGAATTAACGCATGAGCTACCTTTAGAAAGCCACCATACGGTACATAGCGGGTGTACCTTACAGTGGATTAACACGTTTGTTACCGTTCACGCTGAAACGGAATTGAATGAAATGTGGAATTAAGACGGCTTACACCCCGAATTAATATACGGGCTACCTTTTGTAAGCCTCCGTAAGTGCATTGTGATGGATACGTTACAACAAACATCAAAATTGTTTGACTGGTCACCATGAAAGTCAGCACATAAATGTGTGTTTTCATGAATAAGATTTTTATAATCTGCAAGCCAGTGAATTTAACACGGCGCAGGGTACCTTGCCACTTGGACAACGTTTGATCAGTCACCATGAAATTTGGACGGATATATGTATGTTTTCATATATAGGAGACTAGCTGAAAACCCGGCGTTGCCCGGGTATTTATCTATTTATTCCTGCCATTTTTCAGGTATTTATTCATTTGTATAAGGGCTGTATGTTTGTAAAATCTCTTGGGAATACAGTTAGTAGTAAAGAAGTAATATATTAAAACTTGGTGCGGGAAGGGGCGGTTTTCCATTAATGTTACTGTTTATGAGCTCATATCTCATGAATTATGTCTCGTACTGTGATAAAATTTAGAAGGTCTACTCAACTATATGCGTGTATACTGTCTTTAAAATTTACTGTGGCTACAATTTGTAGTGTAGAAATTATAAACTGTGTCATACCGAAAGCCGTAGTTTTAGTCCATGATCAGCGGAACGTTTACGAGCTCATATCTCATGAACCACGTGTCGGAATGTGATTCGATTTAGAAGCTACATTCAACTATATATGTGTATACTGTCTGTAAAATTTCCTGTCGCTACAATTTGTAGTGTTCAAATTATAAATTGTAACGTCATACCGAGAGCCGTAGTTTTACTCCATAAACAGCGGAAAAGTAGTAAGCGAGTAACTTTTTTCCTTTCATTTTACTATGGTTGCCAGCGAGAAAAAAGTTTAATAAAGGTTTGAAATTATGTTAAGTTTGTTGCAAGTGGCTAAATACTGTCATTCTCATACACATGTATTTCGAAAGTCTCGCCGCATTATATGGCATTTTTTTGCGATTTCTATTGGTTATGACGTAATC
The DNA here is from genome assembly GCA_026315105.1 of Locusta migratoria. NCBI lineage: Eukaryota > Metazoa > Arthropoda > Insecta > Orthoptera > Acrididae > Locusta > Locusta migratoria. The sequence continues at coordinate 24,453,581 of CM048755.1, read as the reverse complement.
TTTTGAACCATGTGCCGTATGTGATTCTTAACCATGCAGCATTTGTTACCTCACGGTAAGGAATGTGTGTACTAAATTTGGTTGAAATCGGTCCAATGGTTTAGGAGACACGCAATACTCCGTTTAGATTCGCAGGGCGGACATCGTTTTAAACGGTCCTCTGGTTAGACTTGTGTGTAATTCCGAAGATTCGGACCTTGTAGAACTTGTGTTTACTTCACGGACGTTACATTGTCCTGTGATTACGCTGTGAGCGGCCACAGTTTAGTTTTTGTTTTGTTATAAGTCTCTATTTGAGCATTCGCAACTTTGCGAATCGGGCATTGTTTTTACAGATCTTATTACGAAAGTGACTGATCGATTTGTGCCTAGTGGCCTTTGTGTCACATATGCAAAATATTGATTAGTCTACTAGCGTGATAGAATCGCACAGCAACTGCCTAGCGACGCCGACGCCAGTGACGCTGCGTTAAGTTACATGTCGACCCTGCTTAACAGGTCGCAGCAATTACGGTCGGATAAAAATTTCATCTCATCCGCTCCCACTGCCTGCTGCCTGCGAACCTGAGATGCTGCCATCAATGATCATCTGTGTGGGTAAGGTGACGCACTTGCTGGAGGGTTATATGAATCAGACTTGTTCGATTCTGTCCCTTATTTTATTCTTTTGAGATCTGCCTATTTACTTTGGGGAGCTTAGGGCTAACGATAATTTCAACCACCTGTGTAGCCAATAGCATTCTGTTTTGCAAAACCTCCGACCTTTGACTCAGCCAGTCATTTTGTGACTCAATAACATTTATAAAAAAAATTGTTTGAATACCATTATCTGTTTTAGATGATAGGAAATGCCAGCTAATTTATTTTTTGTATGTTTAATTATAATAAATTGATTTTAAGCAGATCGTCTTTCATTTAAGAATAGTTAAATTCCTCAGTTTACCAATAATTTTAAGTACATTTTTGTTTGTTTGGTACAACTTATACATTGCAATCGAGTAGGAATATTTATTATATGTTTGAAAATATGATCACGTCATAGCTGATCAGTAACATTTCCATTTTCCATATTTTGGAGAAATATGGTGGCGACCCAAGATAATTAATTGCTGTCATAAATAATTCATAACTAAGGACAAAGTTCATACTTAGCTACTCCTGCCAATGGATTAACGATATAGTTTACACTTAGCAACTCCTGCCAAAGGATAATCGACCTAGTTTATACTTGGCGATTCCTGCCATATAACTATCGACTAGTTTACAACATATTTCTAAATAAATGTCACAATCTCACCACATGAACTTATTTTATTGACTGAATTAAGATCAAAGGAAAACAGAACAATTTTAATACATACAAAAATATTACAAGATTACTCATAGTACAAAAATCAGTTCAAAATTGGGCTTTTCGAGCTTTTTTTGCTGCAAAACTGTTTTTGATATCATCATAGTTTAGAGAAGCAGCTCGTTTGTGCTCTATGGATATTATACTCAGATTTGTTAAGCAGTCGTGCTCCTCAAGTGTATTTAATTAGTTTCATAAACAGAAACTAGAATGGTAAGACATATTTTAACGTTGATGGAAGGTTGGGATACCCCTCTACCAATTTATTTTTATAAATTAAACTTAATGTTGATGAAACTTCCTGGCAGATTAAAATTGTGTGCCGGAACCGGGACTCGAACCTGGGACCTTTGCCTTTCGCGGGCAAGCGCTCTACCGACTGAGCTACCCCGACACGACTCACGATGCCGCCCCACAACTTTACTTCCGCCAGTACCTCGCCTCCTACTTTCCAAACTTCACAGAAGCTCTCTTGCAAACACGCAAGACTAGCACTCCTGGAAGAAAGGATATGGTGGAGACATGGCTTAGCCACAGCCTAAGGGATGTTTCCAGAATGAAACTTTCACTCTGCAGCGGAGTGTGCGCTGATATGAAACTTCCTGGCAGATTAAAATTGCGTGCCGGAACCGGGACTCGAACCTGGGACCTTTGCCTTTCGCGGGCAAGCGCTCTACCGACTGAGCTACCCCGACACGACTCACGATGCCGCCCCACAACTTTACTTCCGCCAGTACCTCGCCTCCTACTTTCCAAACTTCACAGAAGCTCTCTTGCAAACACGCAAGACTAGCACTCCTGGAAGAAAGGATATGGTGGAGACATGTTGATGATGCAGTGGAATCTTGCAAAGCTCTGTCTACTGCCAGCGCATGTTGTCTGAAACTTTCAACTTCAAGTTCTTCCTCGCTAAGATCTTCTGCCAGTTCCGCTGCTTTGGCCTTCAAGTCTTCCATTTCTCGAATTTGCACACCACACAGAAAAATGATTTTTGCGCCAATTTTCTCAGGTGCGCTAAACCTGGTAATAAGCTCTGTCAATTATTCCTTATTGTTTCTGTGAATGTTGGATACTTCATCCTCACAAAGCTCATCAGCCATTTTCTTATCTCTTCGAATCCTTTTTTCGGAGAATACCGTTGGTACCTCATTATCTTCTGCTAGCACTTTGGCCTCAGAAATAGCTTCAGAGGTACAAGAATCCCGGGAAGTTTTGAGAAAGCCCAAAAGTCCTTGAATGTTTCAAACAGCTTTATCAATTGTAAAGTATTAACTTCGGCAGAAACTGATTAACATGAGCAATTTATTTTAATATTCCATACCAGAAACAAGTTAAAGTAATGAATTTGAGTTTTCTCATTTTTTTTAAAAAAAATAGATCTTGTCTCTGATTTTGTTTCTAGTGTTGACAATTTATAAGTTTCATTTTCTTCCAGGGCCTTCGAAACTTTATGAAAATGCTTGTAAACAGCTTCAACCGCATCTACTCTTGCAGATCACCTAGTCTTGCTGAATGTCTGCTGAATTTGCTCCTACTAAATTTAAAGAGTGAGCAGCACATGGTACGAAATAGGCCAGCTCATTCTTCTGAAGTATTCTTGACTGGACCCCTTTGTACTTTCCAGCCCTGTTTGCCCCATTGTCATGACACTGCCCCCTGCAGTACTTAATGTTCAATCCATCTTGTTCCAATTTTTGCAGTATCTCTTGACTAAGGACTTCTCCTGTTTTGTCTGTAACTGTAAAAAAGTCAGTAAAACTTTCCACAACCTCTGAGACATTCGACTTGACATATCGAATTACTTGTGTCATCTGCGCGTTGTGACTGATATCTGGAGTGCAGTCAAACATCAGTGAAAAGAATTTAGCAGCTAAAATATCTTTAATTATATCTTGTTTTATTTTGTCAGCAATCAAGTCACGGAACTCATCTTGTATATTTTTGTAAAAATAGCTAATCTGGCCTTTCTTGTGGCGTTCAATACGCAGACGTAGGGGGACACTATAGTATGATATGAGATCAGTTGTATTTAGAAATTTGCCACTATGTGTATCACCAGAATCACCACCTTCTTTTGTTCCTCGAAAAGGGACTTCCTTGCTTAGATAGAAAAAGGACAGCATCGATAATTCAGTGAGATTCCTCCTGTTTTATCTGGTCTTGCTACCCATTGTGCGATACTTATCAGATGTGTTTGTCGGTGGACATCGAAAGAGTCGAAAGAAGGGCAGCTTGTTTTGTATCGTCGTGAAAAAAAATGTTTGTTAAGCTTAAGGGACTTACCTATGGGGTTATCAGTCCCTAAACTTACAAACTACTTATGAACTACCTACAACTAAGGACGGCACAAATATCCATGCCCGATGGGGGATTCGAACCCCCCACCGTAGTGGCCATGCAGACCGTGACTGAAGCGCCTCAGTCTTCTCGGCCACCGCGGCCGGCCATTGTCGTGATACAGGAGAGACAGCGTCACGGAAATGATACAGGGTCTGCGATGGGAATCATTATAACAAACGCGTTTATCGCTGCGACGTGGGCTACTCACGAAACTACAATCGTCAACATTCTCCTCCGAATGCGAAAATATATTGTTGACTTCCACTTACATAGGTAGAAATGATCGTCAGAATAAAATACGTGGAATCAGAGCTCGAACGGAGAGATTCAGATGTTCTTTCTTCCCGCGCGCTATTCGAGAATGGAATAGGAGATAAATAGTATAAAAGTGGTCTGATGAACCCTCTGCCAGGCACTTAAATGTGATTTACTAAGTATCCTGTGTACCGCTACCAAGAGAGGACTCTAGATCCTTAATGCTTTTGGCTTTCAATAAGAAGTGTGCGCACCTGAAATACTTCTTTTTATTTTTTTTATAAGGACTGGAACGTTATTAAAATTCACCTGTTCTACAAATATTACCTTGATATGAAATATAAATATTCAATTATCTGAAAAAGGAAATCAATATAATTAATAAACATTGTGCATTTACTTATGCAATAACGCAAACGTCTCCCTTACTCTGGCTAATATCTAGTAGATTTTTAAAGTTTGATTAGCTGAAGTACCTGTGACAGGGCAACACTGAAGTCAGCAACCAGGAATTTTAGTTTTATTAAATGATTTCGGTATTTCTTGCAGTCATTTTACTTTTAATAATTCTGTGTCAGTTGATTTTATTAAATTTTACCAGAAAGATACATTCTGTTAAAAAAAAAAAGAGTCGGTCAAAATTTGCCGCCCTCTAAATTCTGCCGCCCGGGGCAACTGCCCCCTTTGCCCCCCCCCCCCCCCCCTTAGATCCGGCCCTGGTGTATGAGACGGACATTATTATAGGATATTCCATTAAAACTAGTCCGCCAAATAAAGTTAAGAAATACACGTTTTGTTTGGCTATCAGTTACTTCTGCAGGAACGATGCCAAGGGGGAGAAGGAGCTACGGGGCTTTAGCCCCCCTCCCCCACAATGACTATCTTATTACACTGGATAAAATGGCCTCAGAACTCACCGAATATGTTACCTCACCAGACGCAATAATTTTCTTTAGTAATAATGTAGCAATGTATTTCAAACATATTGGATGTATATTAATGTATCACAATAATCAAGGAAGTTAAACGTGACAGGTAGGCTTACCATCATTTTGCTGCCCTAGACAAAAACTTTGCCTGACAAATGGGTCGAATCGTGTATTTTCTAGGGCATACATGTTATGTACACGATAAATTGGCCACAATGTGTCATCAGGAGCGGGAACAGGAGAATAGAGGAAGAATATACCATCGCGCGCATTCCAATGCTGCCAAGGCAGACCTCACACCAACCAAAATACAAATTACACATAAGGGAAACGTAGTGCTCATTTGTAGTAAGGAATATGAACTTAAATTAACTCAGTTTTAATACAGATCAGTTCAAGTGTTCGTAGAGCTTATGGGACTTAACTACGGGGTCATCAGTCCCTAAACTTACAAACTACTTATGAACTAGCTATTACTAAGGGCAGCACAAATATCCATGCCCGAGGGAGATTCGAACCCCCGACCGTAGTGGCCGTGCAGACCGTGACTGGTGCGCCGCAGACCGCTTGGCCACCGCGGCCGGCCACAGATCAGTGACTAGAAGGCACATATCATTTAAATTATTCAGTTGTCTGGTTGGAGGGGCGGCGTCGCGGTGCATGCGGTGGCCAATTGTTGGCGGCTTCTCACTGTCTCAATAAAGAAATACGATAAAATACAGGGGATTCCATAATTATCTTTACACCTTATTTCATTATATTTCACAAACGTGTTAAAATTGATGGTTCATTTATAGGTCTATACATAAATTCACAGCGCAGCACCTGACAATAAACTTTTAAAACCAATCAAAGACTGAAAGAGAAAGTAAAGAAAACAACTCATATCTGTAAACTGAGTGTAAACATTCGTATAAAGGCCCCGCAACCGAATGAAGAAACCGACTGGACGAAAGAGAGAGGAAAAAAAAAAAATCGGTTGTCCCACAGCAGTTCAAAAAATGTTCAAATGTTTGTATAGTCTATGGGACTTAACTACGGGGTCATTAGTCCCTAAACTTACAAACTACTTATGAACTAACTAAAACTAAGGACGGCACAAATATCCATGCCCGAGGGGGATTCGAACCCCCGACCGTAGTGGCCGTGCAGACCGTGACTGAAGCGCCTCAGTCCCCGCGGCCGGCACACAGCAGTTCCACCCTTTGCACTTCCTGATATATTAGTACTTGTCTTCCGCTCACGATTAGTGACATCATTGGAGTCTGTAATTACTCATTGTGACCAAATCATGTGTCGTTAAGTGTCATTTCTGTCTGTAATGACAGTGCATCAGTGATAGGAATGGGTGACTAAAGGCATTGCTGCAATGAATCCCTAGCTAACGGATAATTTTGGAAAATCGGAGCGTGTAAGAATCTGATGGTGGCGCTATAGAAACGGAACAGACACAGGCTGGTTTTCGACAACACAAAACAATTGGTAAGGGTCATACCGTCTTAAGACGTTATTTTGAATAATACTGCCTTCCTCTTATTGTGGTGTTTTATTAGTAGTTATTAGTGTAATTGAGTAAGATTGACTATATTGTGTTTAATCTTCATTATCATTCTTAAGAAGACTAAGAATAAGACCAATGGAGAAATGGCTAGTAAATCCTGTTTTTCGGTTCTGCTGTCTGAAGAGGAGACGTCTTAGTAGCTATATGTAAACTACATCACAAATGTTCAAATGTTTGTTAAGCTTATGGGACTTAACTGCGGGGTCATCAGTCCCTAAACTTACAAACTACTTATGAACTACTTACGAACTAGGACGGCACAAATATCCATGCCCGAGGGGGGATTCGAACCCCCGACCGTAGTGACCGTGCAGACCGTGACTGGAGCGCCTCAGTCCCCTCAGCCACCGCGGCCGGCCAACTACATCACACTGCTTTCCTTTAAGACTAATCGAACAGCTCCAAAGTCCTAAAATGGACTTAGCAACTGCCTTAAACCAAGTCAAAGATGCGTTTGGCGTGTTCAGCAATCTAAGGAGGGAAGCTGAAGTAGAATTGGGAAATAGTTTTGAGGACGCTGTGGAACTGGGAGAAAAAACTGGATGTATAATATCAATGCCGATAACTAGTGCAACACAGACCAAATTAGATAATGTTCCTGCTTCAGATGCCGAAGAATACTTCAGGAGGACAGTATTTTTACCTGTTGTGGATCGTTTCACTGCCGAGCTACAATTCAGATTTACCCAAGGTTTTCGCACTATATTACCACTTGAAGATCTTATTCCCACATTTTATTTAAAATATACTGAGAATGAAGTGATCCAGACATTCTATAAATATGGACAATTTCAGTGAGTTCTTGTAATGAAAGCAGAGCTGACTGAAACTGTGGAAGACCTGAAACAGATAACTGAAGCTTTAACCCTTTAATGCACAGTGTAGCTGATCAGCTACATATCTATCTTTTTTTTTTCATTATCCCTCAAACTGATCAACATTTTACCACAAATTCACTTATAGCTGCTTGTATACATAGTGTTACATATGTAAGAAGCACGTCCCAGAAATTATAAGTCGCAGAGTGCAACTGAATCATTTCGACAGTTAGCTGCAGTGAGTTACTCGTAACCTGGGTTTTTGTTTACTTTAGTTACTTATGTAAAAGTAGTCAATCGATATACTACCAATACATTACGAGTTACTTTATGGAAAGATTAGCGGCACAATAGTGGCATTTACTGTATCGGGTACGTTGTGGAAGCACTATTATAGTTGACCTGCTATGAGCGGTTTGTTGCTAGTAGTGCATAACAACTTTAAGGAAATTTTAAAAAATATATTTTTCTCAGTATGTACTATACAGGATGAATCACCTAACACGTGCACCCAGGGCCGGCGGAAGGGGAAAATATCACCCGGGCAAAGACTCCATATGGCGCCCCCTACAACCCATTGGTATTACTGACTTTAAATTTGCTATGCTACCTTACAGATAGCTGCTTTTAAAGGATAACTCCGTGAACTCTAAAACTATAACCATAAGAATCAATTATCAAACTGAGTAAGATCTTAACTTTTGTCAGTTAAATACACAGAGTAAGTTTTGGTTAACGATATATGAAACAATTATTTACACATGAGCATGCAGAATATTCTACGTCACTGATTAGAAATTTACAGAATGATTTAAGAAACAACGATTTATATAAAATTAAGATTGATGATGCGACACAGCACTTTTTACACATATATACATAAACAACCTTGTTAACTGCGAAAAAGAACACATATATGAACAAAAGAATATACAAATATATTTTGTAACAGCATTACAAAGATTTCGTAATAGAAATAATACAACCAGTAATTTAATTTTATATCTTTATACAGTTTTAATGCAAATTATCCTTTGAGTTGTTTGCAATGCTAAGTTAGCTTTTCGTGCCTTTTTCTCTGCAAAGTCTTTAATTAAAGTTGGTTAATACATATGTAACGAGTATGTCTTATCGCTTTGGTACATGTATCGAGGATCAGTGTTGGTTTAGAATGTAATTATTGCTACTTATATCAATGGGGAAAGAACTTTCTTTGAGCCTGAAGTTCGCCACCTATCTGAGAGACCGCCACTCTACCCTCCCCAGCCTGCTAAGACGCTACGTGTGCAAACACCTCTTCTCTGTTAAACGTAATAAAACGAAAATACGTTACGTAATGTAGGCCTGCCTACCTGTACTGTGTTATCTTCTGGAATATTTGTTGATTTCTTGCTGGTTTCCTCATTCTCTGGTTCTACGTTTTCATTTCCATTATTGTCTGTTTCAGTAGTACGAAAGAATTCCTTTAATGCTGCTGCCTGTTTCTCATTTTCATCCTCTAATCGTGCTCTTCTTTTCCTGTATACATTTTCAGAAGGCTTCTTTTTTCCGACTTGTTGATAAAGAACACATCAACGCAACGATTCTTCTACTAAGAGTCGAAATTCAGGAGACAAAAGAAGAACGCTTCTGATTTATAATTTTCTTTCACGAGACATTTGACGGTACAAACATGACTAATTTCTTTTCAGTTGCCGATAACTCAATATTGTGTGTGTGTATTGTCAGAGCGACCGACATAGCTTTGTCGCAAGGAGTGCAATTGTCGGAACTGAGGCGAGGCGTGTTATTGTGCTCAAAACTCCCAACTCTCAACAATAGCGTTTAGCTTTGTCAGCGGAGATTTTTTTATAGACAAAGTGAAGGGAAAAAGGGATTTCCTTTATAGGAGTTGTTATAAAGAGTGAGGCCTATGGCATGAGGTAGTAACCAATGTTGTTGCACAACTTATGAAAAAGTTAATTTTTAGTTCACTTTTTACAATAATATCAATTTAGGAAGGATTTTGGCGCCCCCCAAACTCCCCTAAAATTTGGCGCCCCGGGCGGTCGCCCGGCCCTTCCGCCGGTATTGACAAAGCAATTGGTAAGGGTCATACCTTCTTAAGGCGTTTTCTGAATAATACTACCTCCCTCTAATTGTGGTATTTTATTAGTAGTTATTAGTTTAATTGAGTAAGATTGACTGTATTGTGTTTAATTTATAACTGATGCTAAGAATAAGACCAATGCAGAAATGGCTAGTAAAGCCTGTATGTTCGGTTCTGCTGTCTGAAGAGGAGACGTCTTAGTAGCTATATATCATCTACAGCACACTGTTTTTCTTTAAGACTAAGCGAACAGCTTCAAAGTCCTAAAATGGACTTAGCAACTGCCTTAAACCAAGTCAATGATGCGTTTGGCGTGTTCAGCAATCTAAGGAGGGAAGTTGAAGTAGAATTGGGAAATAGTTTTGAGGACGCTGTGGAACAGGGAGAAATAATTGGAAATATAATATCAATGCCGATAACTAGTGCAACACGGACTAAATTAGATAATATTCCTGCCTCAGATGCCGAGGAATACTTCAGGAGGACAGTATTTTTACCTGTTGTGGATCGTTTCAATTCAGATTTACCCAAGGTTTTCGCACTATATTACCACTTGAAGATCTTATTCCCACATTCCATTTAAAATATACTGAGGATGAAGTGATCCAGACATCCTAGAAATATGGACAATTTTAGTGAGTTCTTTGCTTGTAATGAAAGCAGAGCTGACAAACTGTGGAAGACCTGAAACAGCAACTGAAGCGTTAACCCTTTAATGCACAGTGTATCAGAAAGTGTATTTTTTATGCAAACATACAGTGTTTTAAATGGAACAATAGTTGTTTCTATCATGCACTGGAAATTTTGACACCAGCTGTGTACAAAGAATTTTGAATGACATTTTTATCATGTTTAGTTTGGTAGCTACAACCGTTCAAAGTTTCGGGTGCTGAGGCTGCTGAGCGTAGCTAACTGGCCGAGTGGCTAGCCCCTGGGACACGGCCCACCTCTTAACATACCCGTCACTGGTGTAAAATCCAGGGTTTCCAACGAGGTCATGATAAAAACCACCGAAGTGACCGGAAAATCCCACCAAAAACCACCGAACTTTCCGAAGTTCCCATGCAAAAAGCCACTGTCTATTTGTTTGTTCGTGACCGATTGATTTGAAATTTGGACGCAACTATGCATTTTAAAGGAGGAGTTTTTATGTACCTGACTTATCTATATACACATTAGACAGAAATACATAAAAACAAACAATAATTACTTTGAGCCGTTGCAATGCTTGTCGGATACAGACAGTAAATTGTGAAATATTTGAACTTGAAAACAGAAAGTAATCCAGTCTGGAAACGAAGTCAGCGTCAGTCATTCTACTGTCTTTATTTTATGTCAGAAGATCTAGATTTCAGCTATATTCCAATGTAACCACATCTGAGAAAAAAGAAAGTTAACAATGAAAGTACAGTCACATATTAAGTGTCTGCAATGTTCAGTCATTTTCACGACAAGAAAAATCTGATAAAGTGCTGTAGCAACAAATACATACCATTAACACAATGTCAGTGTGTGATGAAAGTACAACATTTCCTCTCCATGGAGATTGGAGAAGTCAACACAGAACTAACAGCCTACAACAATGAGCAATGAATCATACCATTGTTAATATCTTTGAACTCTTAAGAATTTTACAGTTTATCAATAATGTGATACATTTCCTAGCCATTTATCTGTCCATATTCGTTAATAATTTCAAATTAGGATTATATTACTTTTGAGACTATTTTTTTTTTATTTTATTTTATTTTTTTTTTTTTTTTAAGAAAACGATTTCATTAAAATCCACCAACTCTCCCACCTCCCACTGACTGAGATTTTTTTCCCACCGTCGGCTTTAAAAAACCACCAGATTCGGTGGTAAAACAGTGACGTTGGCAACCCTGGTAAAATCTGTTACCGCCTGACCGCTAAGACGACACTAGCGCTCCAAGCGGAGAGCAAGGGAGCCGCCTGTTAACGTCATATATATATCGTATCAATAATACTTTATTCTCGCACCCTTTTCTACGTAATTCACGATACGATTGTTTTATTTTAGATACAAAGCTTTTAGTCTAATATCAGACAAAATGGATGACGCATAAATACACATTATTGGAACTAAAGCAGATAAATGAAACGATGAAAGCTAGAACCTTCTAATGCAGAAACATGTGCCACCGAATATTTTTGCAGCTTTCCCCATTGGAACGAAAGTAATGTACGCCTAAGAAGCGTGCCGTGTAGTTCCAAAGTAAACGCATATGACACACAATTTCTTTTCATTTCCTTTTGTGTTTTAGTTTTTAGGACAACTGTTAGCAAAACTACGACTTTCGTCTTTCTTATTGTTCTGTTCCGGACGAGATATTTCCTACTTATAATTGACATACGTAGAAAATTTTTTTATAGTTGAAAGTTTACGAACTGTCCTTCTTAGGTTTACGTGTGTACTTCCGAAAAAAAAAATAGTATGACCACTGACGCCCAGATCTGAGTTTGGTGTTAATATTTTCTACGAAAATTGGGTATTTGCCTATCTCCCTAGGTGGTTTTCATCTTATTTTCCGAACGTTCAATTTTTTACTAAAGTATAAGGTTTCAGAGTTTTGTAGCACATTCTTCAGAATGTTACTTTATATCTTAGGCCTATCATACGCTTTTTTCTGTCTCTTTGCACATCCAGACTGCAGTACATAGTTGTCTGTATACACCATGAGTCATTTTCTACCCCTAAAAACGTCAATCACTATTATATATAAATAAATTCAATTTTCAGGTGAGTCGTAACTGAAACTTTAGCAGAATGATTATTTCGTACCTTTCAGTGTTCTTAGGAAATTTGAAAACAGACAAATGAGGTATTTTTCTGGTTGTTGTATATTTTATTGTGCTACAAGCGTTTACCTTCCGGAAAGCATCACGTAAACGAATATAAGCTACAGTAACCCGACGTACAACGCACGAAATAACGCCAACTCAGTAGTGTCCCCTGCTGGCCGCTTGGTGCGCTGTTGTCGTGGTGGGTAACAAAAATTCGCTCGAGTGTCGTGACTGGTATGTTAGACTGACTGTCGGCCCACTGTCTCATGACCACCAGCCAGTTCGCTGCGCTGTCGTAGCCTTTATTTTTTTTTTTTCCTTTATTGAATTTTTAAAGCCCGAAGGCAGGCTGGCAGCAGCCAATGATGCTGCTCTACAGCCGAGCGAATGTAAACAATGGACATAACAGAAAATAAAAAGAAAGGTGATAAAAGGCGCTTTTACAATATCAAGATGAAAAATTGGGAGAAAGTTAAAAGACTATGACAGTGGACAGAAACATACATGATCGTTAAAACAAGACATTGCCACGGTGGCTAGAAAACACTCGCAGACGACGAGACAAAGACGGCGACATTGAGGTAAAAAACACTGAACACTGGTGTACGCAAAGTTAAAAAACACTGGGCGATGATACACTATACACACGAAGCACTGAACACTTAAAACACAGCACAGTACTGGCCCTGCAGGGGAAGCGGGGGGAGGATGGAGAAGGCGCGGGGGAAGGGGAAGGAGGTGGGGGAAGGGAGAGTGGAAGAAACCGGAAGGAGCTCCTGGGGAGGTGGAGAAAGGAGGGGGTGAGCCAAGTGGGGGATGGGAGTGGGAGGGGAGGGATGAGACGGCGGCAATCCACAGAGAGGGGTCAAAGTTGGAAGGAGGGATAGATGTCGGGACGGTTTTGGAGAACGTCGTCAGGGAGAGGACGTAGAGGGTGTGGAGGTGAAGGGAGGGAGGAATGTTGCGGTAAAGGCGTGGCAGGGGCCCGGGATCCAGGAGGAGAGGAGATACCAGTGGATTATGGGACTCTATCTTGCGGTGGATGTACTTGAGGCAGATGTGTTGAAGGAATTTGACAAGGTGTGGGAAGGGGATGAGGTCATAGAGGATCCGCGTGGGGGAGGGGAGGCGGATGCGGTAGGCGAGGCGAAGGGCGTGGCGTTCGAGTATTTTGAGGGATTCATAATAGGAGGGGGGAGCGGATATCCAGGCAGGATGGAAGCAGCAAAGGACGGGACGCATGAGGGAACGGTAGGTATACAGGATGGTGGAGGGATTTAGTCCCCATGTCCGGCCGGCGAGGCATTTTAAGAGGTTTAGGCTGGAAAGGGCTTTTTGTCGGACGGTTTTGAGGTGAGGGTTCAGGAAAGGTCTCTGTCGAGGGTTAATCCGAGGTAGCGGAGGGCCTTGGTTTGCGGGATGGGGTGACCATGGAGGGTGAGGTACAGGTCTCGGTGGCGTAAGGAAGGGGTGGTGCGACCTATGATGATTGCCTGGGATTTTGTAGGGTTTACAGTAAGGAGCCACACCAGGAGGAAAATTCGGAGAGATGGGACTGAAGGAGATGTTGGGAGCGAGCGAGGGACGGGGCAAGGGCAAGGAAGGCGGTGTCATCAGCATACTGAAGAAGATGGACAGGAGGCTGAGGTCGGGGCATATCTGCTGAATATAACAGATAGAGGAGGGGCGAAAGGACGGAGCCCTGGGGCACCCCGGCAGAGGGGTAGAACAAATGGGAATTTTGGTTATTGACAGTGACATAGGATGGGCGTTTGGAGAGGAAGGAAGCAATGAGACGGACGTAATTAATAGGAAGGGCGTAGGTTTGGAGCTTGAAAAGGAGACCGGAATGCCAGACACGGTCGTAGGCCTTCTCAATGTTGAGGGAGACGAGGATGGCGGCGCGACGGGAATTTACCTGGACGGAGAGAAGGTGAACAAGACGAAGGAGCTGGTCATCAACAGAGAAGGATGGCCGGAAGCCACATTGGGAAAGGGGAAGGAGTTGGTGTAGACGGAGGTGTTCGTGGATACAGCGTGAGAGGATGGATTCGAGGACTTTGCTGAACACCGAGGTGAGACAGATGGGACGGTAGGAGGAGGCTTCGAAGGGCGGTTTTTCAGGTTTAAGGAACATTAGGATACGGGAGGTTTTCCAGAGGTCTGGGTAGAAACCGGTGAAGAGGATGACATTGTACAGTGAAGCGAGGGCGGAATGGAAGGAGGGGGGACAGGCACGGAGGTGCCTGTAGGTAATGCGGTCGTGACCGGGAGCAGTGTTACGTTTTGTGCGGAGCGTATGTACGATGTCTTGTGCTGTGATAGGTGTGTTGAGGTCTGAGGGGGGAATGTGGTCCAAATATTGAAAGCCAGGGGCGAGCGAAGGGACTGAGGTATCGGTCCGCTCATGGACGTCAGGGATACGGGAGTAGTCGAACCTGGGATTGTCGGGCAGGTCGAATATAGTGGAAAGGTGGTCAGCAAAAAGCTGTGCCTTACTGGCATTGTCAGGAAGAGGAAGGTTATTATGGAGGAGAGAGTAAGCGGGGACTGAGTGACTGCCAGTAAGGCGGTGGAAGGCTTTCCAATATTTGGAGGAGTTGATGGGGAGTGTAGTATTAAGACGGGTGCATGTCTGTCGCCAATCCCGGCGTTTCTTCGCGTTCAAGAGGTTCCTGATGTGTCGTTGGAGTTGCCGGTGGCGGAGGAGTGTCTCTCGATCACGGGTCCGCAGGAAGGAACGGTACAGACGACGGGATTCTCGGTGCAGGAGGACGGCTTGTGGGGGGAGGGGGGGACTGTCGTAGCCTCCGCCCCCAAAACTTTAAATGGTTGTAGCTGCCAAACTAAACGTGAGAAAAAGTCATTAAAATTCTTTATACACAACTGGTGTCAAAACTTCCAGTGCATGATAAGAGACAACCATTGTTCCATTTGAAAAATTGTATGTTTGCAAAGAACATACTCTACCTAGGTATTTTTACAATCTGTTTATTGGCTAACAATACGAGTCCTTGACTACCAATCCATTCTGTGTAAACCGCACATCAATCGCACTTTCCGTTTTGCAATATTTGCGGTGCAAGTGTTAGGTCATTCACCCTTCATATCAATCGTGGTAGTTTTTATAGCTTCAGATAAAAAGTAATGCATTCAATGGTTAAGGAACTGTGACGAATAGTTTTTCCCAAACATATATGTTTCTCTTCAAATATTGGCGACTATTCCTGTCACCACAAGTCAAGTCAGTGGCGGACTAAGGCTGTCGAAGGCCCGGGGCGGCGGCAAACCGGATTGAGGCCCCCCGTCCACTTGTAGTACTGTCAAAAAAGGAACTTTTGGGATTTGGAGCCTCCCTCCCAGGATAAAAGGCACGGGACAGTATAAAAGAAATAGCTTTCGAAATTTGGAGGCCGTAGAACGAGAGGTGAAGGGCGCGCCGGCCGCGGTGGCCGAGGCGACTGCGGCGCGCCAGTCACGGTCTGCACAGCCACTACGGTCGGGGGTTCGAATCCCCCCTCGGGCATGGATATTTGTGCCGTCCTTAGTGTTAGCTAGTCCATAAGTACTTTGTAAGTTTAGGGACTGATGACACCGTAGTTAACTCCCATAAGCTCTCCAAACATTTGAACATTTGCGAAGGGCGCTATAAAAAAAAAAAAATAAATAAATAAAAAATAAAAAAAATTATGTATATATATAAATAAAAACTTTCTAGGTATTTGGAGGGTCTCCAAAACGAGAGGCCCGGGCGGTCCGCCCTAGTCCGCCAGTGCCACAAGTACTCCTGAACGAAGCTTCTCCAATTTGAGACGAATAAATACTTATTTGCATAACACAATGGGGCAGGTGAGACTAAATGGATTGGCTTTTGCAAATATCCATAAAGAAAGGGATATGGACAAATACACGTAATACGAGTAATACGCTAATTGATTACAATAATCAATATCACATCACTTCGGAAACACAGCTGCTCTGCAAACAAAGTGTACAATATATCGCTCTAAACAATACTGTCGCACGAATCAAGAGTTTCACTCTACAATAATGGACAACAATGGACAAGCGAAGAAAGCACCGAACAAAAAAAAAAAAAAAAAAAGGAAGGGGCGTGGGGTGAATGTACCTCACAGGACATAATTATCTCTGAAGTAAACCGGCTGTTACTCTGGTAAAAAGTTCTAAACGACTCTACACACCGAGAGATTACAGACAGATGTAACTTATTATTGTGTTTAATGACTTCTACCTTATATTATGCATCTATGCAGTGATTTAATTTTTCTGCTGGATTGGTACTGAACATTATATACGAGGCGCATCCAGAAAGTAAGTTCCGTTTGGTAATAAAATGAAACTGTACACAGATACAGAAAAAATTTTTATTGCACAAAATTCTACAACTCTTAAACTACTTTTCCACATAACTGCCGAAATTTTGCAGCCATTTGGCATAGCGTGGCACCAGATTTTGTATATCTTCTTCATAGAAATCTGCTGCCTGTGTCGTCAACCAGTTGGAAACAGTGAAATTTGGGGGAAGTCCATAGCGAGAGCACTAATTGTAAACCTACGGTTTTCCTGGATCTTGTCATCATTCGCGTGAACCAGTTCTTCTGTAATCAAAGGTGGACGCCCACTTCGTTCTTCATCGTGCACATCACTACGCCCGCCATTGAACTGTCGTACCCATCTTCTCACCATCGAATCACTCACCGCATTTGGTCCGTAAACATCTCAAATTTGCCGATAAATTTCACTTGGTTTCACTTTCCTCGCATTCAGAAACCGAATCACCGACCTGATTTCACAGGCGGCGGGATTTTCAATCAACGCCGACATTTCAAACAAGCACAACAAAGCGTACGTAACTGACAGTGATCTCCAAATGGCGCACGTTCTTCAAAAATGTTCAAATGTTTGTTAAGCTTATGGGACTTAACTACGGGGTCATCAGTCCCTAAACTTACAAACTACTTACGAACTAGGACGGCACAAATATCCATGCCCGAGGGGGGATTCGAACCCCCGACCGTAGTGACCGTGCTGACCGTGACTGGAGCGCCTCAGTCACCTCGGCCAACGCGGCCGGCCGCACGTTCTTCTCTTTGATACACATCGTCTACAGCGCATGTGCGGAACTACAATCGTAGCTCTGCAGCGGAGATAATTTGAAACGGAACTTACTTTTTGGACGCGCCTCGTATCATTGACACATTCAAAATGTTACAAATGTTTGTTAAGCTTAACGAACTTAACTGCGTGGTCATCAGTCCCTAAACTTACAAACTACTTATGAACTAGCTTATACTAAAGACGACACAAACATCTATGCCCGAGGGGGGATTCGAACCCCCCGAAAGGGAGCGTCCTCGCGCATGGGAGCCTAGCGCCTCAATCCGCTCAGCCTCTTCGTGAAAAGAAACAGAGACGAACGAGAATGACAAATTGGTCGGAAGACGGAAATATATAGTGATATTTGTTACAATTTTTTTATAGTCAGGTCATATTCAATTTTTTACGTTCATGTCATCTTCTGTATGAAGAAAATTAGATACAATTTATTTGTTGTAAGTTGACCTCTTTGTGGTCTACGAAGTTCATAAAATGTCCTATGTTAAAACAAAAGTTTTCTTTTTTTTTACCCTGAACTCCAAAGTAGTTACCAAAAACTAGGCAACACAAAAGCTTACTAGTTTGTAGGGGCTCCACTTTTATTGAGGGATATTCCATGCCACAACCCCCCATTCCCCCGATTAGAGCCTCCCTTTGATCGATTTCTAGAATCGCCTCTATTTTGTGATGGTATTGTTGCATAATGACAGTAGTTCTTATGCTTTTAAACAAATATCAAACAGTAAAGCAATAGGATGGCTTTACAGCCTGGCTGAGGAGATAATGTGTGTCTCTGACGTCTGGTGACCCTGCTCTCAGCTGAACTGTGATAACGGCTATTATCGCGATGACTGCGTCGTCTACCATCTAGGCAACTTCTCTTCGTCGAAACGGACATTTCTTCTTCTGTCAAAAGCAGTACATATTCCACAAGAAATAATATCAGATAACAATCGAAAAATTGATTTAAATCCAGCAATAATGTTACTAAGATAAATAAAGCTTATTGAAGTCTGCAAAATATATCCAGATCACTCCGTAGTTCTCCTGTATACCTAGTACATATTTATAAATAACGAACGACATATTGCAAACTCTGTTGCAACCTATGGCGCAGATCTAATTCATTTAGGAGATCCTGATTCAAATATTTCTCTTTCTTGGTACGAACGTCTAATGAAAAGTATCCAAGAGCTCTTAAACCCACAAGCATTTTAGCGAAGTAACGCATAAGTAACAGGTTACAATAAAGTAATCACGCGAATTCTATTTGTTGTTATAAAAGATGATCTCTAGCACATTTCCAAAGCTTCCATGAAACTTTTTTGTAATGAGACATACGTGTGATTCTTTAGTCTTGTTACCAGTAGTCATCCCAAGTTATCTAAATGTAGCAGATACAGAAAAGATCCCCTACTCATATCCATGGCATGTAACGATAACTTGCTCAGTATAATGCTGTTTCTGTCGCCCCTATACACAGTAGTTCTGGAGGGGGCTAGATTTTTAAAACATAAAGTATATTGAATTTATTAATCTATGACTTATTTTTTACACTTTTTATAATTTAACCATTTATACTACGAAAATAATTTCACAAGAAATAAAATGAGTAGGCTCACATTAATTTGAAAGTGGAAGAGGATCAATGTGGTGGAAATGGAATGTATATAATCAGCTCGTAAAATAATTAAGCAGCTTCTATGTTACTAGCCAAAGAGAAAGGTCTTTGCAGTTTAATGCACATGAGACTCTATGTGTAAAAATTGAACTACAATAACACTATCGTTGTTCATAAGATTCCACTCTGTGGCGCCGCTGACCTGCTAAGCAGCGGGTCGCGGCATATGAACAATCGGCTCGTAACTTCAGCATAAGAGTAAAAACCGCTCACAGTAACAGCAACACACGTTCTCAGTGGCAGCATCACGTTGGCGACCCAGTGTGTCACGTTCACTTGTGCTTGGCAAATTATAGGTACGTTGTGATTTATTACATGTGTACTATTTCAAATTTCCGGCGCCGACCTGTTTAAAAAAATAAAAAATAGAAAACAATTCAAAATAATAAAATTAAAAAATCTTTGAGCGGTGCTGAGAGGGGGAGGGGGCTTTAACCTCATTAGCACCCCTCCCCCTTTTCCCGTGGCTGTGCCACTGCCTACACAGCTAGTGCTTATAGGTTGAAATGCGAATAAAGCATCAAAATAAATATGTAGTATGTCTTCCTTTCCATATTCTAAGTTTTGTACGTATTTTCAATCTTTTTCTGGGGTTGATAAAAGTCATCAATGTTAATGTTCCACGTACCACATTCAGGAGGGACCGACTATCCTAAACTGTGCCCCCCCCCCCCCCCCGCCCTTCCAGGCCATTATGCCAGATATGAGGGCGTTGTTGTTGTGTTATTCAGTCCGGAGACTGGTTTCATGCAGATCTCCACAATACCCTATCCTGAGCAAGTCTCTTCATCTCCACATAAGAACGGCAACCTACATCTGTCTGAATCTGCTTACTGTATCCATCTCTTGGTCTTCCCTTGCGATTTTTACCCCACACACTTCCCTCCAACGCTAAATTCACCATTCCTTGATGTCTAAGAATGTGTCCTACCAATCTATCCCTTCTTTTAGTCAAGGTATGCCAGAAACTTCTTTTCTCCCCAATTCTGTTCAGTACCTCCTCATTAGTTACGCGATCCACCCACCTAATCTTCAGCATTCCGTCTCTAATGACCACGCTGTCGACGGGACGTTAAACCCTAAGCTTCCTTCCTTCCTTCTTCAGCATTCTTCTGTAGCACCATATTTCAAAAGCCTCAATCCTCTTCCTGTCCGCACTGTTTATCGTCCATGTCTCACTCCCATACAACGCAACACTCCATACAAATGCTTTCAGAAAGGACTTCCTTAGGCTTAAATCAATATTTGATGTTAACAAATTTCTCTTTTTCAAGAACGCTTTTCTACCCATTGCCATTCTGCATTTTATATCCTCTGTACTGCGATCATCATTTGTTATTTTACTGCCCAAGTAACAAAATTCATCTACCTCCTTTATTGCTTCGTTTCCCAATCTAATTCCTTCAGCATCACCTGATTTTCTTACTCTGCACTCCATTACCCTAGTTTTGCTCTTGTTAATGTTCATCTTATACGCACCTTTCAGCACAATGTCCATTCCGTTCAATTGCTCTTCCAGGTCCTTTGCTGTATCTGACAGAATTACTATGTCGTCGGCAAAACGCAATGTTTTTAATTCTTCACCCTGAACTTTAATTCCTTCTCCAAATTTCTCTTTGCTTTCCTTTATAGCTTGCTCAATGTACAAATTGAATAACAATGGAGAAAGACTACAAGCCTGTCTTACTCCCTTTCCAACCACTGCATCCCTTTCATGCCCTTCAACTCTGACAACCGCTGTCTGGTTTTTGTACAAGTTGTAAATAACCTTACGCTCCCTATATTTTACTCCTGCTTGCTTCATAACTTGAAAGAGTTTATTCCAATCAACATTGTCAAAAGCCTTCTCCAAATCTACAAAAGCTAGAAATGTAGGTTTCCCTTTTCTTAATCTATCTTCTAGGATAAGCCGTAAAGTGAGTATTGCCTCCCGTGTTCCTACATTTCTCCTGAACCCAAACTGATCTTCCCCAAGGTCGGCTTCTACCAGCTTTTCCATCCTTCTGTATATAATTCGTGTTAATATTTTGCAACCATGACTTATCAAAGTGATGGTTCTGTAGTTTTCACACCTGTCTGCACCTGCTTTCTTTGGAATGGGGATTATAACATTTTTCTTAAAGTCTGAGGGTACTTCGCCTGTCTCATACATCTTACACACCAGGTGAAACAGGTTTGTCATGGCTGGTTCTCCCAGAGACTTCAGTAGCTCTGAGGGGATATCATCAACTCCAGGGGCCTTGTTTCGACTTAGGTCTTTCAGGGCTCTCTCAAATTCTTCTCTCAGTACAGTATCTCCTATTTCATCTTCATCTATATCCTCTTCCCTACCTACAATATTGTCTCTAAGTTCATTTCCTTTGCAGAGCCCCTCTATATACTCTTTCCACCTTTCAGCTTTCCCTTCTTTGCTGAGAACTGGTTTTCCATCAGTGTCCTTGATATTCATAAAGCTGTTTTTCTTATCTCCAAATGTTTCTTTTATTTTCCTGTAGGCTGTATCTATTTTTCCCCTATTTATACATTCTTCTACATCCTTGCATTTGCCTTCTAGCCACTCCTGCTTAGAAATGTTGCACTTCCTGTCAATCTCATTTCTTAGTCGTCTGTACTCCATTTTGCCTGTTTCATTTACTGCATTTTTATATTTTCTCCTTTCATCGATTAAATTTAGTATGTCCTGTGATATCCAAGGATTTTTTGTAGGTCTTGCCTTCCTACCTATTTTGTCCTCTGCTACCTTCACTATTTCATCTCTCAATTTTACCCATTCCTCCTCTACTGTTTTATTTTCCTGTTTCTGTCAATTGTTGCCTAAAGCTCCCTCTGAAATTCTTAAGAACTTCAGGTTCCTTCAATTTATCCAGGTCCCATCTCCTTATTTTCCTACCTTTTTGTAGTTTCTTCAGTTTCAGCCTACAGTTCATAAGCAACAAGTTATGGTCAGAGTCTATATCTGCCCCTGGGTATGTCTTACACATATGAGGGCAATGTACCATAAAACAGCATGGGTGACACTGGGAACTACTATTCAACAGGCTGTCTCCACACCAGCGTGCTTTTTCATAGGTCCCCAAAAGTAACCGGGATTCATCACTAAACACCACATTTTGATAATCTCTGGCAGCCATTTCTCTCTCTGTCTCACTTTCACGGTGTTGCAGCATTATGAGGTGAGGATGATGGATTGCAAATTCGCATACCAAGGTACCTGGGAATGGTTTGCCAAACAACTGATAGTCATACATCTGCTTATACTGTGGAGCGAGTCACTGATCGCACACCACACAATGCTTCAATCTCCACGCCTGGTTGTGTTCCTGGTCGTCCCAGACCCCCTTGTGGGTGCGCTGCATCGTCTGACTGAACACTAAGCGATCGACCCATAGTGCGATTAAATCTACTTTGTACAAGTTTGTTAATTTGATGAGCGTGCGTGGGTAATGGGATGATGCCAGTTCTCAGTCACTCCCTATTGCCAGATATCCTCCTTCCCTCACTGGCGACCTGAGCACCGATGTGGCAATGTCGCAATGACGTCATGAAG
The DNA here is from genome assembly GCA_026315105.1 of Locusta migratoria. Classification (NCBI taxonomy): domain Eukaryota; kingdom Metazoa; phylum Arthropoda; class Insecta; order Orthoptera; family Acrididae; genus Locusta; species Locusta migratoria. The sequence goes on along the minus strand of CM048755.1, from coordinate 24,431,087 downwards.
ATGGTGTCACTTCCAGTTCCAGAACAAATTGGTCGCTTGGGTATGTAGTCTGATTGCATTAGCACTTAAAATGTTAATTACTATTTCACACTCATACAGACAATACAAGAGCAATCTGGTGGCAGTTCTATGACTAAGCATTTCAACTTCGCTGCAATGGAATTATTTGTAATGTGTTTCCCCCTGTTCTTCAACCACAGAGCCCCAACAGGCCATTAGTGAAAGCTGAAACCGGACATGAGAACTTGTTATCCTCATGTATTACTCCACTCACATCTCTTTCAACAAGCTACATAAACATTCTTATAGGTCTATCCATAAACATAGCTATATGTTTAAGCATTCTCTCTCAAGAACATCTATGTAACCTCATTCATTAAACACTGTGAGACATAGGTGTTTTTTTTTTTTCCTCAAGCTATTTCATGTACATCAACAAGTTGTTTTGATGCACCCAATATACACGCCAGAAACAAATAATATGCGATGAGAACAAGCAATGTGCTGCTGTTAAGTTAACGTCTGCTTGTAACTGAAATTGCCACACAGCACCGAGAATATTTTTTCTCCCCACGTCAACAAGGAGACTGCATGCAGTAGTCCAACTGACCAATGAGTTGGCAGCGACCCGCTCCTGTTACATGCCATAGTCCTACGCCAACACTATTAGGAATGCACTCCATATCAGTTTTCAGCTTATCTGCAAACTGTGGGCGGTTCTACTGTGTCATTTTGAACACCACTTAATTATACAGGGAATATTATTTCATAAAACAGTGGCAACAAAGAAACATCATTCTGTTCAACCATTGTTATTGTTATTATTATTATTATTATTATTATTATTATTATTATTATTATTTGAACCACTCTCAACACCCAGGAACGTAAGCACCTGGCGTCGTGGAGGCGTGCAGCCAAAATTGAGTTTAGTGTGGCGGTTTTTTTAATGGGTAGAAAATTCCACTCGGCCTGGGAGCGAGTTTTGGTGGACAGAAGCGTCGATAGCATGAGAACCACGCCCAGAAAGCTCAAAGCAGAGTTCGGAGAACGGATAGTTGTCTCTGATTTATTCTTGTGGAGAGTTAGAGTTTTTCGAAATCAATCACGTGAGTGCGCTGTTCTCACTGGTCGCTGGCTGGAAGCTAGTATTTCATTGGTTTTCTGGGAGATTGTGCGGCGGGGCCCACGCTAGAGAGAGAGCGAGGAGCTGCACTGACAGCTGAGGGACAGGGACAGGGACTTCGTTTCGTGCCTCCGAAGGGCGCCAATCAAAGGACTTCGTTTTGTGCCTTCAAAGGGTGTGGCCCAAGGACTTGGTTGCGCGTCTCCAAAGGGCGCGGATGTGAAGGAATCGCTTATTTCATTTAACTAGGACTTGTGGACTTGCACAAATTTCGGAGTTTGCTCTGAAGTTTGTTCTTGTACTGAGAGTTGTTGTGAAGTGAGAATGTCAACCAGCCTTATTAGTAGCACCGAAGCTCTAATTTCGATGTGGTCACGTTTCTTGAGTCACCTTGGCCTTCAGTATATGTGCGTATTGGTTTATGCAAACTGAAGTGATTCAGACTTTCAGAATTGTTTGAGTTCGTTGCCACTGTGATCTACCATGAACACAGAGGGGATTAAAAGGAAGTGACAGCTACCGAATATCGGAAGAGACATCCTTTCATGGCCGCGTATGTTACAGCTATCAGCCATCAGGAGCCACTCCACAGCAGCTCACCGAGATCACACTGCTTTTCCACGTCTGGGTAATGTATTGCCTTCTCACGCCAGCAGTTGCATTAGGATTCTCTTCTGGCGGGAAAGAGGTGTTAGATATAGAACCCTGCACTGAATATTTTGTACTTCGATCTTGTTCGTAAAATTGGATTCAGTTACAAACTATATCGAGTTTAGTAGGGGTTAGTTTGACTTGCTGGTCAGCATAAGGTATTATTTGACTCGAATCAATTAAATGTAAAGCCCCGTTTACACCGAAGCGAACACGATCGAACATGGGCGAATGCGCATTCGCCAGGAATTCGCCTGTGCGCGCACGCATTGGCTTGTACTTGCGAATAAGCGTTTACACCGGAGCGAACCGAACAGAAAACAGAACACTGCCGCAAGACGAGCATACGCAGTTTGTGCACAAATATGTCTAATACAATAGCACATGTACCATTCACCCCTCTGATGGATTATCTTTACGCATCAATGATGTCTACCATACTGCTAACCTGGCATTTAAAATTTCTCTAATGTATCAACTACTTACCATTTATGTATTTCAGTACACAGTACATGTACCATGTATCTTTCTTATGGGTTATGTACCATTTACATAACATGTTTTCTACCATCCTGCTAACCTCATAATTATTTTCACGATGACTGTTTTATATTAAAGTATTTTGTCTAATTGATATTTGTGTAACCCAAGTACTATGTACTTCACTAACGGATTCTGTAACCGACTTGCATATGAATTGTTTCCCCAAACTAATGTCCCATGTTCTGTATGGCATTTCAACTGAACTTTTAGCATATTATTTAATGCATAACGGTTCCAAAATTTCTCTTTTCGAGTTTTTTTTTGCTACAAAACTGTTTTTGATATCATCATAGTTTAGAGAAGCAGCTCGTTTATGCTCTATGGACATTGTTCTCAGATTTGTTAAGCAGTCGTGCTCCTCAAGTGTATTTAATTAGTTTCAGCTTGCTGAAACTTCTTTCTCCAGACGAAACAGAAACTAGAATGGTAAGATATATTTTAACACTGTAGTAAGATTGGGATACCCCTCTACCAATTTATTTTTATAAATTAAACTTAATTTTGATAATGCAGTGGAATCTTGCAAGGCTCTGTCTACAGCCAGCGCATGTTGTCTGAAACTTTCAACTTCAAGTTCTTCCTCGCTAAGATCTTCTGCCAGTTCCGCTGCTTTGGCCTTCAAGTCCTCCACTTCCATTTCTCGAATTTGCACACGACACGGAAAACTAATTTTTGCACCATTTTTCTCAAGTGCGGTAAACCTGGTACTAAGCTCTGTCAATTATTCCTTATTTTTTCTGTGAATGTTGGATAATTCATCCTCATGAAGCTCATTGGCCATTTTCTTCTTTCTTCGAATCTTTTTTTAGGAGAATACCGTTGATACCGCATTATCTTCTGCTAGAACTTTGGCCTCAGAAATAGCTCCAGAGGTACAAGAATCCCGGGAAGTTTTGAGAAAGCCCAAAAGTTCAAATGTTTGTATAGCTTATGGGACTTAACTACGGGGTCATCAGTCCCTAAACATACAAACTACTTACAAACTAGCTAATACTAAGGACGGCACAAATATCCATGCCCGAGGGGGGATTCGAACCCCCGACCGTAATGGCCGTGCAGACCGTGACTGGAGCGCCTCAGTCCCCTCGGCCACCGCGGCCGGCAGCCCAAAAGTCCTTGAACGTTTCGAACAGCTTTATCAGTTGTAAAGTATTAACTTTGCAGAAACTGATTAACATGAGCAATTTATTTTAATATTGCATACTAGAAACAAGTTCAAGTAAAAGTAATGAATTTGAGTTTAGTCATACTTAAAAAAAAAAAAAAAAAAAAAAAAAAAAAAAAAAAAAAAAAACCATTAGTTCTTGCCTCTGATTTTGTTTCTGGTGTTGACAATTTATAAATTTAATTTCTTCCAGGGCCTTCGAAACTTTATGAAAATGCTTGTAAACAGCTTCAACCGCATCTACTCTTGCAGATCACCTAGTCTTGCCGAGTGTCTGCTGAATTTGCTCCTACTAAATTTAAAAAGTGATCAGCACACGGTACGAAATAGGCCAGTTCATTCTTCTGAATTATTCTTGACTGGACCCCTTCGTGCTTTCCAGTCCTGTTTGCCCCATTGTATGAGACTGCCCACTGCAGTAGTTAATTTTCAACCCATCTTGTTCCAATTTTTGCATTATCTCTTGACTAAGGCCTTCTCCTGTTTTGTCTGTAACTTTAAAAAAGTCAGTAAAACTTTCCACAACCTATCAGTCATTCGACTTGACATATCGAATTACTTGTGTCATCTGCGCATTGTGGCTGATATCAGGAGTGCAGTCAAACATCAGTGAAAAGTATTTAGCAGCTAAAATATCTTTAATTATATCTTGTTTTATTTTATCAGCAATCAAGTCATGGAACTCGTATATTTTTGTAAAAATAGCTAATCTGGCCTTTCTTGTGGCGTTCAATACGCAGACGAAGGGGGACACTATAGTATGATATGAGATCAATTGTATTTAGAAATTTGCCGCTATGTGAATCACCAAAATCGCCATCATCTTTTGTTCCTCTAAAAGGACTTCATTGCTTAGCTAGAAAAAGGACAGCATCAATAATACAGTGAGATTCCTCCTATTTTATCTGGTCTTGCTGCCCAGTGTGCGATACTTATCAAGTGGGTTTGTCGGAGGACATCGAAAGAGTCGAAAGAAGGGCAGCTTGTTTTGTACTGTCGTGATACAGGGGAGACAGCGCCATGGAAATGATACAGAATCTAGGATGGGAATCATTAGAACAAAGGTCTTTATCGCTGCGACGTGGGCTATTTACGAAACTACAATCGTCAAGATTCTCCACCGAATACGAAAATATATTGTTGCCTTCCACTTACATAATTAGAAAAGATCATCTGAATAAATACGTGAAATCAGAGCTGGAACAGAGAGATTCAGATGTTCTTTCTTTCCGCGCGCTATTCGAGAATGGAATGGGAGAAAAAAAGTATAAAAGTGGTCCGATGAACCCTCTGTCAGGCACTTACAGAGTGTCCTGTGTAGATGTCTATCAATTCCACAGCTACCGAGAGAGGACTCTAGATCCTTAATGCTTTTGACTTTCAATAAGAAGTGTGTGCACCTGAAATACCCTTTTGTGTGTGTGAACTGGAACGTTATTCAAATTCACCTGTTCTACAAATATTACCTTTATATGAAATATGAATATTCATTTATCTGAAAAAGAAAATCTATGCAAATTAATAAACATTGTGCATTTACTTATGCAACAATGCAAACATCTCCCTCATTCTGGCTAATATCTAGTAGAATTTTAAAGTTTGATTAGCTGAAGTACCTGTGACAGGGCAGTACTGAAGTCAGCAACCAGGAATTTTAGTTTTATTAAATGATTTCGGTATTTCTTGCAGTCATTTTACTTTTAATAATTCTGTGTCAGTTAATTTTATCAAATTATACCAGAAAGATACATTCTGTAAAAAAATAAATAAATAAAGTCGGTCAAAATTTGGCGCCCTCTAAATTCTGCTGCCCGGGGCAACTGCCCCCTTTGCCCCTCCCCCCCCCCCCCCCCCCCCGTAGATCCGGCCCTGTACATATGCACCCTTTTTTATTTTTTTATTTACTTTGTCTGTATATGTTACAACCTATTGTCTCCTAAATCATGATTCTCATCCCTATGTATTCATACCCATGATTTATTACTTTGTCTTATGTCAATATTTTATTATCATATGCATCCCTACCTATTATTCTTAGATAGGTCTCATCCGTTAGTGTTAGCAGCCTAGATACTTATTATTGATAATGCATGACCATATTGGTCTAAACAGATTTTACAGTTGCTTAACCTGTATAATAAGCCAATGACTTATATGACCAGATGTATATACATTTGTATCGTCATACATCCCTACTGTAGGGTGACCAGACGTCCCGTTTTTAACAGGACTGTCCTTTTTTTTTCGTTTTGTGCCTCGTTGTCCCGCAAAATATTTAACGGGACGCCAAATGTCCCGGTTTTTATCGCAGTCAGCAGAACCTTATCTTTTGTGAGTTTTTTTAAATTTATTCTAACGTCAATTTAAATTCATAACATCATTTATTTAACTTTTTCCTGAGTCTTGCTTTGTCTTGAATACAAACTTAGAATAAAGAAGTATTATTTTGGTCATGGAATGAGGTGATGTGTGAACTGCGTTTTATTGGCGGAACCCTTAAAAGATGCAACAGAACTACAAAAGAAACCACCGCATACACTGCTCTTGTCCGTCCTTGTTTGGAGTACTGCTGCCCAGTGTGGGATCCTTATCTGGTGGGTTTGACGGAGGACATCGAAAGAGTCAAAAGAAGAGCAGCTCGTTTCGTATTGTCACGATATAGGGGAGACAGCGTTACGGAAATGATACAGGATCTAGGACGGGAATCATCACAACAACGGCGCTTATCGGTGCGGCGTGGGCTACTTACGAAACTCCAATCGCCAACATTCTCTTCCGTATGCGAAAATATATTGTTGACTCCCTCTTACATAGGTAGAAAGGATCATCAGAATAAAATACGAGAAATCAGAGCTCGAACGGAGAGATTGAGGTATTCTTTCTTCCCGCGCGTTATTCGAGAATGGAATGGGAGATAAATAGTATAATGGTGGTTCGATGAACCCTTTGCCAGGCATTTAAATGTGATTTGCAGAGTATCCCGTGTAGATGTAGACATGATGCAGTGCCATTAAGAGCATGTTTTGAAGTGCTTTGCTACAATATACACCTTTATATGAGTATAAACTTTATTTATTTTAGTAAAGTGATGCAGTCGTAAGTGCACAATTTCTCATTTTTGTTTAGAGTCCTATTTTGTCCCGTTTTTTATACCAAATTTTCGCAAATGTCCCGTTCCTTCACGTGGATAATCTGGTCACCCTACCCTACTGCTTTAGTATGATCCTTATCTATTCATATGCAACCTACATACTATCTTAATAAATCTTCCTATGTACCTCTGTTCTGTTAGATATGTGCCAATACATAATTGTCATATACACTTAATCGTGTGTACTATATTCTTAAGGTCTACATGCCTACATGCCAAATTAATGCACTTATTTTTTGACATAATTGTATTACATTTTTATGTGACTGGATGCTATAGCCATTTTTAATGTAATCGCGTACACCCTGAACTATGTAATTGTGACACCCTGTCGCTTTTATGCTTTAGCTATTATGTTAAGTAGCATAGGGTTTACATGTTTACTTCATTTAATGTTACTTTGTTCTTGTTCATAATATGTCAGATCTTGTTCATTGAAAGATGTATCCATACATATTATCATGTGTACATATTGTGTTATCCACTACGCTCATAAACTAATTACAATTTTACGATTCTGTTATTGAGTTAGGTTTGCTTTATCTCATAACATTAGCTCTTTGATGTATACTTTGTTCACTTACTTTTATACTTTGACAGATAATTGTTGTTGTTATACATTTTTATTGTTTTCATAATCCATCCTGTTATTTTTGTAATGTTTACATACTGCTTTCTGTAACATGTCGCTATGACACCTTGTCAAAGATATAACCTATGATGGTTGTCTAAGATATATCATTTTCACACCATGTATACTTTGATCATCGCTAATTTTATCTCATTGACTAATGTGTTCAATAGTTGTGTTAGGTTCTCTTGTAATAAACCTTGGTTCACCATCACACAGCCTGGGATTGCTTTTATGTTTTTAATCAAGACTTGATGCCTAGTGACGTCTTATTTATTTTTATTGTGTGACATGCATGCCAGTAAGCATAAGGAGGCATATAATGCACATATTTAATCAGTCTGTCTAGTTCGTAATTACTTACTATATGAAACTACTGGGTTATATTATGTATTTTACTTTAGCCTGTGTACAATTCTGTTTCTGTATTTTTATTTAATATCCTTCCGTGAAGATGGTTTATAACCGAAACCGGTAGAAGTTTGAAAAATAATAAACAGCTGATGGTTCACAGTACGCATTTCCTCAAATATCTTACGGCTGTTGAACCACATCTCAATAAAAATTTGAACAGCATTGCGTTCTATTACTTAGGAAGTCTTCCAGCCAGTCACAAATCTGTGAACCTACACCATATGCTCGTATCTTCGTTAGCAATCTGCAGTGTGGCACAGCGTCAAATGCTTTTTTGAAATCGAGAAAAACACACTCTACCTGTTTCCTTTAATCCATGGCTCGCAAGATGTCATGTGAGAAAAGGGAAAGCTCAGTTCCACGCGAACGATGTTTCCTAAACCCATGCTGATTCATAGAAAGAGGCTTACCCGTCTCAAAGAAATTTACTATATTCGAGCTGAGAATATACTCAAAATTCTACAGGAAACTGATGTCAACGATATTGGCTTGTCTTTATATGGGTCAGTTCTTTTCCTTTCTTAAAAACGGGACTCACTTGCGCTTTTTTCTAATCACTAAGAACTTTGTCGCTCAGTTAAAGATTCGCGATAAATACAAGCTACAGTACGCGGACGACGTTTGTATATACGCCCACTCGTCGTGCTTTTGGGTGACTAACATATGGCTTACTACTGCATGTGAAAAACTGGCTGAATGGGAGTTAGAACACGGACTCACGCTGTCACCTGAAAAATCTACTGTGGTGATATTCACGAGGAAACGACAGAATTATTTCTCTCCAGACCTTCAGCTCGGTCCATACAAACTGCCTGTTCGGTCATATGCTAAGTTCCTTGGTGTTTACTTCGACAGCAAACTGACGTGGACGCGCCATGTTGAATATCTCTTGGACAAAGTGGACACTACTGCAAATATCCTACGTATGCTTGCCAGAGTTTGGTGGGGAGCCGATCCGACGGTACTCCTTACTCTTTATAAGGTCTTGATCCGCTCCGTTTTGGATTATGGCAGTATCGTCTACGCTACTGCAGCGCAATCGACCCTGCGCAAACTTGATGTCCTCCAGTACAGAATGCTTCGTCTTGTTCTCGGAGCTATGAAGTCAACACCCACCAACGCCTTGCTCGTGGAAGCGTCTGAAATGCCGTTAACTATACGTCGACAGATGCTGTCCGATATTTTCCTCCTCAGCCGAGCGTCAATATGTGATAGTGCCTCTCTCAAAACGGTACACCAATTTTGGAACATAACAGAAATGCATCACAGAAGAGGCATGACCCGAGTTCCTTTACTGGTTCGCAGCTACGAGAAATGGAGACATCTCTTCCCACTCATCATACAGGACACCAAACTTCCTTGTTTCCGTTATTCTTATCATCTGTTTTTCAACCCAGTTCCGGTGACACATTTGCCATCAGACTACACAACGGGGACCAACATCACTCTCGACGTGGAACAGTTTCTTCTCCGCAACTGGCCACAGCATGCTCACATCTATACTGACGGCTCTAAAACTGAAGCAGGGGTGGGATACGCCTTCTTTTGCCCCTCTAACGGCACCTACCAAATGTTTGCGCTTCCGCCTGCGTCATCTATTTACACGGCAGAGTTACTAGCCATCAGGGAGGCCATTTATTACGGCGCACGAACATTTAACTCTATATTGATCCTCACGGACTCTCAAAGCGTGCTGAAAAATTACAACATCCGACGTTTGACAAACGAACGAATAGATATATATTGGACGTCTTGGAGGCCATAACAAATGCACAGTCAGTGGGCATAGACATCCACTTACTTTGGATTAAAGGACATCGAGGTATACCCCATAACGAAACAGTAGACCGCCTTGCCAAGAGAAGTATTACGGAAGGACAACAACGCCCCACGCCGATTCCATATACAGACTTACGAACGACGATTCGGAAAGCTGCCTATCACACTTGGGACCACGAATGGCACCTCTCTCATGTGTTTAAGGGAGGACACCTGGCAGCTATACAACCAAATGTCTCCTCACGACCGTGGTTTTCATCGATGACGCTTAGTAGACGTCATGCAACGTCTATCATTCGGATGAGACTGGGGCATGGATGTTACCCTGCCCACCTACACCGTTTGAAAATCATCGCTTCTCGGCATTGCGACAAAGATGTAACGGCAGTGGCGGATCTCAACCACATCATACTGGCATGCACCAAGTACACGGCCGCACAAAGTGTATTCTACCGAACGCTGGTCGCGAGGGGTTACCCCCTCCCCACAAGTGTCACTGTCCTCCTCCATGGATTCGACAAGCTTAAGTACACTTTACTGAAGGACTACCTCAAAGTCACTGGCATACAGCTCTAATTTTAGAGCTAGTGTGTTTACCTTGAACATGCACAGCGGGAAACTGCATAAGTGATTTTATATTATATTTTGACTTTTATTTGTCTTTGCACCTCTCATTTGGTCCTATGCTTTCTGCACTTTTATTGTATTACAAATATCTGTCGTACTGTTAAATATGTATTGTTTAATGTCTTTACATGTTATTTCTCTACTTTTATTCTAAGGCTATATGATGTAACATACTTATTAATATTGTGCTGTACATTGTAAGAATCTCAATTCTATTGTAATGTTGTCAATGTAATAACCGCTGGCTGTATGGTCACTGTCACCAAAAGCCATAATAAAGAATTATAAAAAATAAAAAAATAAAAATACAAGCTAAGTAAGGGGCCAATACCGCAGATTACTCTTTGTAAAACCGAACTGGTATTCCATCCGGACCAGGAGACTTATTTGTATTCAGATCTCTCAGCTGCTTCTCTAAACTGGAAATACCTATTACTATGGCCTCCATTTGGGAGTTAGTGCGTCGATCAAATGATGGTACATTTGTACGGTCCTCCTGTGTGAAAGATTTCTTAAAGATTAAATTTAGAACTTCAGTTTTCGTTTGCTTTCTTCTATTACTGCCACGGAATGATCAACTAGTGACTGGATGGTGGCCTTTGACCCGCTAATCGATTTTACATAGGCCCAGAATTTTTTTGGGTTGTCGGAAAATTCTTTTGCTAAGGTATGGCTGTGGTAATTATTGTATACTTTGCGCATCGATCTTTTTATAGACATACGAATCTCTACCAACTTTTGCCTGTCATCATTTGCGTGTTCTGTTTTGAACCAAGAGTGCAAGATTCTTTCCTTTCTCAGTAGCTTTCTAACATTATTAATATTATGCCATGGTGGATCTGTTCCATCGTTCATCGCCGCGGGGGAGTAGCCGAGCGGTCTAAAGCGTCTCGCTGCGGAGCGCGCGGTTGCTCGCCGTGGAGGTTCGAGTCCTCCCTCGGGCATGGGTGTGTGTGTGTTTGTCCTTAGGTTAGTTTACCTAGGTTTAAGTAGTTGTAAGCTACGGACTGATGACCACGCAGTTTGGTCCGATAGATTTACAAACATTTGAACATTTCCATCGTTAATCGACTTTATAGGCACATATTTCTCTAATTCTTTATTTACAATGCATATAAATTTGATTGGTTTATTAACTTTGGTCGCCATTGACGCTATGGCGATATCATTGTCACTAACTCCTGTCTCTACAATGACATCGTTAATAAGGTCGGTCCTGTTTGTAACTATAAGGTCGAAAATATTTCCATTGCGTGTGGGTTTCCTGTTTAACTGCTCAAGACAGTTTTCGGAAAACGTGGCCAGTAGTAGCTTGCAAGACTGCTTGTCTGTACCGCCTGAAATGGAACTAGATAGGTACCAATATATACTCTTAAGGTTGAAGTTTCCCCCGACTAACATTTATTACCTTCATCAATTTCTCTGTCTGTGTGTGACAGACACCACGGAAACGTTAATCACAAGCAACGAACGATCTAGAGGAGAACTTCGTTTTAAAAATAGAAACGCCTAACAGTAACGTGAATACAGCTAAATATCCAATGCGATCGCAAACACACACACACACTCGGCAAGCTACATAAAACAATTCTTACAGTCCTATCAATAAACATATGTTAAATGTTTAAACAAAATATAACTTTTCATTATTTTAAGCATGCTCTTCGTTTAGAGTACATATGCAACAGCCGACGGTCGTGTTTAAAAAAAAGTGTGTGTTAGATAATAAATGGCATGTAACAGTAACGAACACCGCAAATCAAAAAGCAACTTGAGTATCCATCTTAACAAACATTCTTTTGATGTCCAGATTATTTAAAAACAATTCTAACTCAGAGTCAAACTTTTGGAACCACCCAAAAAAAAAAGTTCTGTATTCGGAACTCGTTTGTCGTCTTAGGTCTCTAGGCAAAATAACTGTATATAACATCTTGATACACTCCGTTAGGTATTGTAATACAATTACAACCCGTATCGTTTGCAAAATTTACATGTAAGACATAATACGGAATTTCATCTGTCGAAGGTGACAATACCACAAAACACGCGCGTTGTTTAGACTACGTAGGTAACAGCCGGAAAAAAACCTTGTGCGCGATTCAATAGACGGGAAGTAACGGTAATGAATGCCGCAACTCTATCTTAACAAACACTCATTCAATATCTAGATGTGTAACACAACAACAACAGCAGAGGACATATTGTTTATAAAAAAATTCAAATTTGCTGACGGAAATAACGAAAATGGGCAAGGACATCTTATGATTCAAGCACAACATCTGCATAGAAACTGTATATTTCTAACACTTCAGCTTACACACAGTATTTTACCAACCATCTGCATCAAGCGACAAGAGTCCAGTCTTTCTGTCCACCGCCGTTATACCAACAGCATTTCATCTGTCAGAAATGCGTCTAAATATAGATATACAAGCGATGTTGACAGTCTTCTTGAACTCAGACAGAGAGGCAGAGAACAAATCAACACACGTATTGCTCTTCTAGACCGCACTTCCAAGGAATTTCTGCATGGAATTTGAAGTTTTGTCTTCTGTTTCATACTCCCAACCAGTATTTCGACAGATACAGGGAAGGTAAGTTTTCGAACTCCAATACTTATCGCCATGTCTTCCTATATAATCCACCTCTTTTATGATTTTAATATCCAGTTCGGCGCCTACCAACAACTCTTCTACACAAGAGAATTTGTTTAGTTTAATTGTACCTCTTATTTCCTTTATAAAGCAATTGCTAAAGCAGTCCACATCTTGCGTATACCCATCTTGCGTATACCCATCTTGCTTAAACTAAACATCGCAAAGGGAATCTCTTCTCTCTCTCTCTCTCTAACGACCGTACCCTGTTACAATATTAGACACTGCAAACGATTTTTTTCGAAATGCTCCAAGTCTTTTCAACATTTAACTGAGACAGGTCAAACTTCAAAATACCGCTAATCGAGCACTACAGAAGACGGTTAAAATTGTTCTCTCGCTACGTTTAAACAAAACTAACCCCTATTGTACAACGATTGTTACTTGGAGATTCACAATAAACAATAAAAAATGCATGAAATAATTTAATATCAGCAGTTTACCGATTTCCGAACGTCTACACTAAAACTTCTTTTACCTCGAAAGCACTAACCTAACAACATCCTTCTTTGAAGTGACACTCGTCAATATAACAACCAAGGAACCGCAAACTGATGAGTCATCTCCTCCCTATTTGAGAGGACACAACGGTAATACATAGCCTGCCCAATAGCTTGGATGCAACACACAACAGATTTTTCATTTCTGTAGAGTAAGATCGACCAGCCCTTTACCCAAAATATAGACTGAGAGAGACAAACATTCTTACACAAATCAAGCTCCTGAGTTAACCAAGTTTTCTTTTTTCAATCCACTAAACCGAACTCAGTTTTTTTTTTTTTTTTTTTTTTTTTTTCAAAATGATAATTACAAGTTGTTGTCTACCAGAAACGAAGATGTCTGTTCTATAAACAAGGATGCTAACCTACACACCGTAACACCTGATCATTGAAAGAGAAATTTACCACAATCACCGCAAAACACCAACAAACCTCACATATTTCTAAGACCTATGTCAAAGAACAGAGGCTGATAGATGATCCATTAGACAGTCCTTAAATGCAGATAAATTTAGTAGTCGCCAAAACATTCATCAATGAGGTCGTCTGTGCTATCATCCTCTCTCGGAATAGTATTACACAAACAAAAACGTTAAAACCAACAACTTTGCGACGAAAGTAGTGCACCTTAGGCCTCACAAACTACAGCACACAATGCGAGAAGAGCGTCAGCTCATCGACAGATAAACAGGCATCGAACGTGTTGTGTCTACACTTTCCAGTTACAGTACAACTGCGTATGTGCAACGTAATGTTTGCAGACGCTTCTATCGCACCCCAACGAGAGACTCTTTCGACTAGTCATCACAATGCAGGAAAACGCGACAGGTCTCTGACAGATACGCATATTTCGGAGATCATATTTCTACACATTTTTCTGATTACTATGCAAGCGCAATGTACCAATCAACTAACCCTTAAGTACACTACATAGTCCGCAAACGTCCTATTGGATAGAGTTCGCTAGACTTACACGCACAGCAGTCAATTTTCGGTGTTCTTGTTAACCCAGTAAACAATTTGCAAAACACGATTAGACACAACTGTTGTCTAAGGAATTGTTAGCTGAGACCACACAGATGGGATTGACACACTGTATACGGATGTATTTCTAAATATTGGCTATCCTCGTTGAAAACACTTAAACAGTATTGTAGAGGATCAAAACCATGATGAGATCGGTAACTGTATGTTGTAGCTGCCGGCCTGGTAATGCCATGTTCTCGACCAAACGAAGAAGTAAATGTCTCCCGAAAACGGCTGTCTGGAAACCTCATAAAATCGATGTGGTGATTATCGGTAATTTTATTGACATCAGAACGCGTGATTTGACAAAAATATATTATATATTTTTACTCGGCAATTCGAAGTCAACCACGTTAAACAATCGATTCCACGTGCCCTATCATTGTCCACAATCACATTACTGCTCCCCGTACAGCTTCCTTCAAGGCGAAAGTCATTGGTGGATACTAAGTACTCGTACATTTCCAGTTTATTAAAAATCCCTGAGAAATCTTGTTGGATGCCCAAAAGATGTTATCCAGTGCCTCCTCGGCAAGTTTCCCCAGTATTTCTCGTGTTGTAACAACGCTGCTGACAGGTAGTAGGGGGAATGGCAACTTCGCCTTATCTCCATGGCTTGCAATGACGAACTTGTCGAATATACTACGCAGGTATAAGTTAAAAGATCAGCAATAATTTACCACCGCAAACATCTACGCTACATACACTACTGGCCATTAAAATTGCTACACCAAGAGGAAATGCAGGTGATAAACAGGTATTCGTTGGACAAATATATTATACTAGAACTGACATGTGATTACATTTTCACGCAATTTTGGTGCATAGATCCTGAGAAATCAGTACCCAGAACAACCACTTCTGGCCGTAATAACGGCCTTGATACGCCTGGGCATTGAGTCAAACAGAGCTTGGATGGCGTGTACAGATACAGATGCCCATGCAGCTTCAACACGATACCACAGTTCATCAAGAGTAGTGACTGGCATATTGTGACGAGCCAGTTGCACAGCCACCCTTGACCAGACGTTTACAATTGGTGAGAAATCTGGAGAATGTTTTGGCCAGGGCAGCAGTCGAACATTTTCCGTATCCAGAAAGGCCAGTACAGGACCTGCAACATGCGGTCGTGCATTATCCTGCTGAAATGTAGGGTTTAGCAGGGATCGAATGAAGGGTAGAGCCACGGGTCGTAACACATCTGAAATGTAACGGCCACTGTTCAAAGTGCCGTCGATGCAAACAAGAGGTGACTGAGATGTGTAACCAATGGCACCCCATATTATCATGCTGGGTGATACGCCAGTAATACACACTTCCAATGTGCGTTCACCATGATGTCGCCAAACACGGATGCAACCATCATGATGCTGTAAACAGAACGTGGATTCATCCGAAAAAATGACGTTTTGCCATTCGTGCACCCAGGTTCGTCGTTACATACACCATCGCAGGCACTGCTGTCTGTTATGCAGCGTCAAGGGTAACCGCAGCCATGGTCTCCGAGCTGATAGTCCATGCTGCTGCAAACATCGTCGAACCCATCGTGCAGATGGTTGTTGTCTTGCAAACGTCCCCATATATTGACTCAGATATCGAGGCGTGGCTGCACGATCCGTTACAGCCATGCGGATAAGATGCCTGTCATCTCGACTGCTAGTGATACGAGGCCGTTGGGATGCAGCACGGCATTCCGTATTGCCCTCCTGAATCCACCGATTCCATATTCTTCTAACAGTCATTGGATCGCGACCAACGCGAGCCAGGAATGTCGCGATACGATAAACTGCAATCGCGATAGGCTACAATCCGACCTTTATCAAAGTGGGAAACGTGGTGGTACGCATTTATTCTCCTTACACGAGACATCACAACAACGTTTCACTAGGCAATGCCGGTCAACTGCTGTTTGTGTATGAGAAATCGGTTGGAAACTTTCCTCATGCCAGCACGTTGTAGGTGTCGCCACCGGCGCCAACCTTGTGTGAATGCTCTGAAAAGCAAATCATTTGCATATCACAGCATCTTCTCCCTGTCGGTTAAATTTCGCGTCTTTAGCACGTCATCTTCGTGGTGTAGCAATTTTAATAGCCAGGAGTGTAAATGGCACTTTCTTGCTTTTCGCAAGACTGCGACACACAATGGGCGCCTGAGGCGAGTCAGTGCAGCATCTGCAGCCAAATGTTGTCATTGTGAAAAATAAGTCTGCTCTGGCAACAGAAAGCCTTTATTTAAAAAGCACTGGCTGTCTTCATCCTGCAGACGCATCATCATCTACTTATATATAAAACAAATTAAAATCAAATTTGTGCCTTTAACCCACTCTCCAGCATTCACGTCGGATAATTAAATACTGAATGCTGCCAACTAATTTTACATTCACGATAAACTTATTAAAAAGGTAAATTCTGCTGCAGTGGTCACATTAAAAGTACTAATGTCGGAGAGCAGGCAAAACTGTGCCAAGAGTAAATGGTGGCCATGCGGCACTTCTAAGGCAGCACCGGCCAGTGCCACGTGGCATTAATACGTCAGCGGCGGGAAAATACCGCTTCCGTTTACCACCAGAGACTACAGACAGCATAAGTAGAATCGTTGACACGATATGGCAGGTGCCATTTTCAATTCAGCATATTTAGAAATAGTGAACTACAATTTGCTGTATGCCGTTACAAAGCCTTTAAGCGCTGTAGAATTCTTGAACATATTCTCAGTTCTAATATAGTAAATTTTCTGTCCATACATTATCACGGCTTTCGAAAGCACCTATCGTGTGAATCCCAGCTTGCCCTTTTCTCTCATGACATCTTGCTCGCCAGTGATGGGGGGGGGGGATGAGGGGGATAGAACCCCCCCCCCCCCCCCCAGAACCCAAAGATAGAAAAAAAAGGAAGAAAGAAATTGTATGACAGTAATCTGGTAAAGGTAAAGATTGGAAACTTTTACCATAAGCTTTCATTGGATGGGAGTGAATTAATCTTCAACGGGAGTGGTAGATGGTAGTCTGTCTGGACACTGACTAAAATTTTGCTCGTCAAGCAGATCTATCCCCCCCCCCCCCAAGCCAAGTCCTAGTTACGCCACTGTTGCTCGCTATGGATGAAGGGCAAAAGGCAGACTGCATATTTCTCGATTGTAGAAAGGCGTTTTACACAGTACCGCACTACAGACTGCTAACGAAGGTAGTACGAACTTATGGACTAGGTACCCCAATATGTGAGTAGCTCGAAGATTACTTAAGTAATAGAACCCAGTGCGTTGTCCTTGATGGCGAGTGTTCATAAGAGACTAGGGAATCGTCAGGTGTGCTCCAGGGAAATGTGATAAGACCGCTATTATTTTCTATCTATATAAATGATCTGACGGACAGAGTTAGTTGCAATATGCTGCGTTTTGCTTATGATGCTGTGGTGTACAAGAGGGTGTCATCATTGAATGACTGTAGTAGCATGCATGATGACTTGGACCAAATTTATAGGTGGTGATGTATAAAAATGTTCTTTTCGAGAAGAACTGTTAAAGGCCGGTATTTAAGGTGGACTGCAGAACTATTCTACTACCAGCAATCTTCATTTCGCATAAAGACCACAAGGATAAGATTAGAGAGTATAGGGCTCGTACACATCTTTGGGTGGATTGCGGAGTATATATGTAGATATAGATTCAAGAGGAAAACGTCTACCTTACAAATAAATATTAGATTAAAAAAATCAACAATGTAAATCTTAAAGTACCTTTATAAGTACTCCCAATTCTCCACTCGATGTATGTGCTATTTTAGCATAACGGAGAGCATCATGGATTTCTTATAGTAATGAAGTGGGTCATAACTTTGTATTTGCTCCCCACCTACTATTTTCCTTTCATCATTGCGTTTTAACTGAACTCTTCTGTGACCTACAGGCTTCGTCTGAGTTCAAGCGCTTCCTTTTGAGATGTTCTTTCAGCAGACCAAACAGATAGATATCACAGGGTGGCATGTCTGGTCTGTAGGGCGGAAGCTCACGCCGCTCCCATTTAAATTTGGCCAGTACACTTTGTGTGACCCTGGAGACGAGTGGACGTGCATTATCATGGAGCAGCATCACTCCCTCTGTGAGCAGCCCAAGCGGTTTGCTCTTGATGGACATGTATGCGCTACAGACTGTCTCACAGTACATTTCATTGTTAATGGCTTTTCTATGCTCAAGGAATTTTATGAGTACCAGATCTCAGGCGACGAAAAAGACAGTAAGTGTCACCTTACCTGCTAACAGCACAGCCTTGAATATTTTAGGAAGTCCCTAGACGTCGCACTACCTTATCCCAAAGCAGCAGATTCAAATTTCGACTGGTTTCATAACTTTTCATTTGAACACCCCTATTAGCATGAAAAGTATGTGCTACTATTCTGTGAGTAGTGGGGCAACGCCGGTTTCACCCCACTGAGATTCGTCCGTCTTTTGTTTGTTAACGACGCTAGCTATCCACCTCCACCCTCGGCAACTTGCCCAACCGCCAATGTACAGTTACTCTATTGATTACGTCATGCAAGTATCATTATCCCCCCACCACTCTGACCACAGCAGATGCCCACTTGCCCGACCTCCACCCCCAATTAATTATATTAAATTTGTGTATCAATTTAATTGTAACAACCTATGTTTTTAACAGCAACAAGGGCAACTGGGCAACTGGCTCCACAAGTAAGAACTTGTGTGAGCACAGCCCCCGCCCTCACCCCCGCTACTGCACCTATCTCCACCCCACCGACAGCCATAAAGATTGCTGCCCCCGTGCGACCCTTTCCGGGACTCGAATACACGCCCCCCTCCCCGCACCCCAAAAAATTTACGAAAGTTATTACTTATCAACATACACCAACATTGAAAAAAAGGAGCCAATTATTGCTTACTTTGGACATTACAGTTACCTGGAATGACATCGAACATGTCCGCCTCCACAAGTGGACACTTGGGCCACTACCGCCCACGCCTGTGATGGCCACACACTTGTGTGAGTGCCGTTCCCCCCCCCCTCAATTAATTTTTAACAACCACCGCCCTACCGCCCTGACAGATCTGCCTCTGATTAATTTACATAATAGTCGTACTTAGTATGTATTTATTAAGTATTGACACACACCAACTTTGAAAAAATTGAATCAATTTTTTAATCACAATAACATTTTTTTATGAAGAAATTTTCTCTCAGAAGTACTGTGTAACAACAATTGTTTATAAACAATTACCAACGACACCAGGGACCTGTGTGTTCTGAGGCGACATTTCCTTTCAAGTGGGAAGTACGGTTTTTTGTAACTTACTTAAACGATTATTTTACATAGAAACAATTCAGTTAATCAACTCTAAACGACTGCAAGTAGAATCGACAAAACCCACCACCCTTGCGCTAGTGGAGGTCAATATTCTTCGGCTGAAAACTAGACCAGACAGTTCTCCAGACTCGATCGCATGCGCACTCTCAGCCTGGCAGGTGAAAGTGTCCACCCCCTGTTTGCCTACAGACAGAGATAGCAAGGAATGTGTGTATGCAGTACAGTCAACTGCACTTCACAAAACTCAGCTAGGAACCCAAATCTCCGCAAGTACGAATATTTAACTATGACAGAGACGATCAGTATTGTTATTAGAAAATGGCCGAGGGTGGAGGGGGTACCTGGCGTCGATGACAAACAAAAGATGGGCAAATCTCAGTAGGGCGAAACCAGCGTTTCCCCACTACTTCTGTGTGTTATTTACATTTCCAACTGATTAGAAAACAAAGACGAAATAGATATTTGCATAGTAAATTCCGAGTATGCAACGCCTTTCGAATGTGTGTTTATGGTATTAGCCAAATGTAATAATCTCTTCAAATTGGTAATGATGCTTAACCAGATACGCTGATGCGCTGACAGGGTTAAATATTTCTTGACTTGAGACATGGCAGTAGGCATTATTCATTGGTGGGATCATTAATAAAGAAAAACATTGCTACTTTAATCCACGCTTGTATGCGTAATGTGTGCATACGAATATATTATAAGCAGCTTCTTCTCCTACTGCACTAAAAGGCCCTAATCAGTTGCGGCTGGTGCTTTAGATGATTCGGGTTCACTTTTTGAGTGCCGGGTTGTGATAGTGACGCCCCCCTCCCCTCTCCCTGCTCGGTGTCCAAAGAGACAATCCGGCGCACCTCTGCGAATGGCGATGAGGGAAAGGTCCTTGGTTTGCCCCCACGTCCCCTTTCTACATGTTCATCTACATGGGATACTCTGCAAATCACATTTAAGTGCTTGGCAGAGGGTTCATCGAACCACCTTTGTACTATTTATCTACCATTCCATTCTCGAATAGCACGCAGGAATAAAGAACACCTGAATCTCTCCATTCCAGCTCTGATTTCTCGAATTTTATTCTGATATCATTTCTAGCTATATAAGTGGGAGTCAACAATATATTTTTGCATTCGAAGGAGATAGTTGGCGATTGGACTTTCCTAAGTAGTCCACGCCACAGCGATGAGCGCCGTTTTGTATTGATACCCATCCCAGATCCTGTATCATTTCCGTAACGCTGTCTCCCCTGTATCGTGACAATACAAAACGAGCTGCCCTTCTTTGCACTCTTTTGATGTCCTCCGTCAGACCCATCTGATAAGGATCCCACACTGGGCAGCAATATTCCAAAAAAGGACGGGCAAGCATAGTGTATGCATTTTCTAAGGTAGTTCTGTTGCATCTTTTAAGGGTTCTGCCAATAAAACACAGTCTCTGGTTCGCATTTCCCACGACATTATCTACGTGTTCTTTTCAGTTTAAGTCTGAAGTAATAAGAATATCTAGGTATTTATGGAGTTTACGGCCTTCACTTTTGATTGATTTATCTTGTAAACAAAGTTTAAAGGATTTCTTTACGTACTCATGTGAACGGCTTCACACATCTCATTATTTAGAGTCAATTGCCAATTTTTACCCCATAGTGATATCTTCCACCCCAATGAACCACAGACATTGCCGAGGTGGGGTGGCTTGCGTGCCTCAACGATGCAGATAACCGTACCGTAGGTGCAACCACAGCGGAGGGGTATCTGTGGAGAGGCCAGACAAACGTGTGGTTCCTGAAGAGGGGCAGCAGCCTTTTCAGTAGTTACAGGGGCAACAGTCTGGATGATTGACTGAGCTGGCCTTGTAACATCAGCTAATGTGGCTTTGCCACACAGTTACTGCGAACGGCTGAAGGCAAGGGGAAACTACAGCTGTTACGTTTCCCGAGGACATGCAGCTCTACTGTATGAAAATATGATGATGGCATCCTCTCGGGTAAAATATTCCGGAGGTAAAATAGTCCCCCATCCCCGGGAGGATGTTGTCATCAGGAAAGACTATACTGGCATTCTACGGGTCGGAGCGTGGAATGTTATTCAGACAGTTAAGGGAGAGGAAAACTTAATGGTGATGGGAGACTGGAATTCGGTAGTAGGAAAAGGAAGAGAAGGAAAAATAGTAGGTGAATATGGACTGGGTAAAAGGAATGAAAGAGGAAGCCGCCTGGTAGAATTTTGCACGGAACATGATTTAATCGTAACAAACACGTGGTTTAAGAATCACAAAAGAAGGTTGTATACTTGGAAGAGACCAGGAGACACCGGAAGGTATCAGATAGATTTTATAATGGTAAAACATAGATTCTGGAATCAAGTTATAAACTGCAAGACATACCCAGGGACAGATATAGACTCTGACCATAACTTGTTAGTCATGAACTGTAGGCTGAAACTGAAAAAACTGCAGAAAGGTAGGAAAATAAGGAGATGGGACTTCGATAAATTGAAGGAACGTGAAGTTCTGGAGAATTTCAAAGGGATATTTAGGCAAGAACTGACAGAAACAGGGGGAAATAAAACATTAGAAGAGGAATGGGTAGCATTGAGAGATGAAATATTGAAGGCAGCAGAGGACAAAATTGGTAGAAACGCAAGACCTACAAAAATCCTTGGATATCACAGGAAATACTAAATTTAATTGATGAAAGGAGAAAATATAAAAATGCAGTAAATGAAACAGGCAAAATGGAGTACAGACGACTAAAAAATGAGATTGACAGGAAGTGCAAAATGGCTAAGCAGGAGTGGCTAGACGCCAAATGCAAATCTGTAGAAGAATGTATAAGAAGGGGAAAAGTAGATACAGCCTACAGGAAAATAAAAGAGACATTTGGGGACAAGAAAAGGAATTCTACCAATATCAAGAACTCAGATGGGAAACCAGTTCTCAGCAAAGAAGGGAAAGCTGGAAGGTGGCCGGCCGCGGTGGCCGAGGTGACTGAGGCGCTCCAGTCACGGTCAGCACGGCCACTACGGTCGGGGGTTCGAATCCCCCCTCGGACATGGATATTTGTGCCGTCCTAGTTCGTAAGTAGTTCATAAGTAGTTTGTAAGTTTATGGACTGATGACCCCGTAGTTAAGTCCCATAAGCTTTACAAACATTTGAACATTTGCTGGAAGGTGGAAAGAGTACATAGAGCAGCTCTACAAAGGAAATGAAGTTAGAGACGATGTTATAGGAAGGGAAGAGGAAGTAGATCAAGATGAAATAGGAGATACTATACTGAGAGATGAATTTGACAGAGCCTTGAAAGACCTAGGTCGGAACAAGGCCCCAGGAGTAGATGACATACCCACAGAGCTATTAAAGTCTCTGGGAGAGCCAGCCATGACAAAACTATTTGAACTGGTGTGTAGGATGTATGAGACAGGCAAAATACCCCCATACTTTAAGAAAAATGTAATAATCCCCATTCCAAAGAAATCAGGTGCAGACAGGTGTGAAAATTACAGAACCATTAGTTTGATAAGTCATGGTTGCAAAATTTTAACACGAATTATCTACAGGAGAATGGAAAAGCTGGTAGAAGCTGACCTCGGGGAAGATCAGTTTGGGTTCAGGAGGAACGTAGGAACCCGGGAGGCAATACTCACTTTACGTCTTATCTTAGAAGATAGATTAAGGAAAGGCAAACCTACATTTTTAGCTTTTGTAGATTTGGAGAAAGCGTTTGACAATGTTGACTGGAATACACTCTTTCAAATTCTGAAGTCAGCAGGGGTAGAATACAGGGAAAGGAGAGTTATTTACAACTTTTACAAAAGCCAGACCGCAGTTATAAGACTGGAAGGGCATGAAAGGGAAGCATCAGTTGGGAAGGGAGTAAGACAGGGTTGTAGCCTTTCTCCGATGTTATTCAATTTGTACATCGAGCAGGCGGTGAAGGAAAGCAAGGAAAATTTTGGGATAGGGATTAAAGTTC
Source organism: Locusta migratoria (assembly GCA_026315105.1). NCBI lineage: Eukaryota > Metazoa > Arthropoda > Insecta > Orthoptera > Acrididae > Locusta > Locusta migratoria. The sequence continues at coordinate 24,407,529 of CM048755.1, read as the reverse complement.
AGGGGGAAGAAATAAAAGCATTGCGTTTTGCTGATGACATTGTAATTCTGTCAGAGACAGCAAAGGACCTGGAAGAGCAGTTGAATGGAATGGACAGTGTGTTGAAGAGAACGTATAAAATGAACATTAACAAGAGCAAAACAAAAATAATGGAATGCGGTCTTAGAAAATTAGGCGATGCTGAAGGAATTAGATTAGGTAACGAAACAATGAAGGTGGTAGATGAGTTTTGTTACTTGGGTAGTAAAATAACATGCGATGGTCGCAGTACAGAGGATATAAAATGCAGAATGGCAATGGTAAGAAAAGCATTTTTGAAAAAGAGAAATTTGCTAACATCTAATATTAATTTAAGTATAAGGAAGTCTTTTCTGAAAGCATTTGTGTGGAGTGTTGCCTTGTACGCGAGTGAAACATGAACGATAGGCAGTGCGGACAGGAAGAGAATAGAGGCTTTTGAAATGTTGTGCTACAGAAGAATGCTAAAGATTAGGTGGGTAGATCGCATAACTAATGAAGAGGTACTGAACAGAATTGGTGAGAAAAGGAATTTTTGGCAGACCCTGACCAAAAGACGGGATCGCTTGGTAGGACACATTCTTAGACATCGAGGAATCATAAATTTAGCATTGGAGGGAAGTGTGTGGGGTAAAAATCGCAGAGTGAGACCAAGAGACGCGTATAGTAAGCAGATTCAAGTGGATGTGGGTTGCCGTTCTTATGAGGAGATGAAAAGGCTTGCTCAGGATAGAGTAGGGTGGAGAGCTGCATCAAACCAGTCTCCGGACTGAAGACCATAACAACAACAGTGATATCTTATTCAGATCGTTCTGTAGTTGGTTTTGATCTTAAGATGATTTTACTAGACGGTAAACGACGGCGTCATCTGCAAACAACCTAAGAGAGCTACTTAGATTTTCTCCCAAATCGTTTATGTAAATAAGGAACAGCAGAGGACCAATAACACTACCCTGTGGAACGCGCGATATCACCTCTGTTTTAGTCGATGCTTTACCATCGATTACTACAAACTGTGTCCTCCCTGGCAGGAACTCGCCTGTCCAGTCGCAAATTTTGTGTGATATACCATAACCACGGAATTTGATTAAAAGCTGTTTGTGAGGTACGGTGTCAAAAGCCTTTTGGAAATCAAGAAATATGGAATCGATTTGCGAACCCTTGTCGATAGCACTCATCACTTTGTGTGTTTCGCATGAACGATATTTTCTAAATCCGTGATGACCTTGGGTCAATAGATCATTCTGTTCGTGATAATTCATAATATTTGAATACAGGATATGTTCCAAAACCCTGCTGCAAATTGACATCAATGAAAGAGGCCTGTAGTTTAGTGGGTTACTCCTACTGCCTTTCTTGAATATATGTGTGACCTGTGCAATTTTCGAATCTTTTGGTATAGATCCTTCTTGAGAGAGATGTTGTAAATGGCTGTTAAGTAAGGAGCTATCGCTTCAGCATAATCAGATAGAAATCTAATGGGTATACAGTCCGGACCAGAAGACTTGTTCTTGTTACGTGATTTTAGTTGCTTCACTACTCTGATGATATCTACTTGTACGTTACTCATTCAGGCCTCTGTTTGTAATTCGAAATCTGGAATAGTGGTTTCGTCTTCTTTGGTGAATTAACTCTAAAAGTTATGTTTAGTTAAGTCTGCTTTAGTAGCGCTATCATCGGCAGGATCGCCATTACTATCCCGTAGTGAGGGTATTGTTTGTGTTTTACCCCTAGTATATTTAACATATGACCAAAATCTCTTTGGGTTTCCAGTCAAGTTTTGAGAAAGAGTTCCGTTGTGAAAAGAATTGTAGGCATCTCGCATTGAAAATCTCGCTAAATTTCGAGCTTCTGTGTAGGATCGCCAATCCTGAGGATTTTATGTTCGTTTGAATTTAGCATGCCTTTTCCGTTGCTTTCGCAACAGTGTGCTGATCTGTTTTTTGTACCAAGGGGGATCACCTCCTTCTTTTATTGATTTATTTGGTACAAAACTGTCAATTTCCGTCGATACCACTTCTTTGAATTGGAGCCACATCTGGTCTACATTTACGTTTAGTGTTAGGAACGACTGGAAAGTGTCTTTCAAGAAGCAATGTATTGTGTTTCCATCTGCTTTCGTGAACAAATATACTTTTCGTCTATTTTTGGTAACTTTGGGACTTTCGATATTCAATCTCGCTACGACAGCTCTGTGTTCACTTATCCCTGTATCCGTTTTATGCTCATTATGAGCTCAGGATTATTTGTTGCTAAGAGATGAAGTGTGTTTTGACATCCATTTGCAATTCTAGTTGGCTCAAGAACTAAGTGTTCGAAGTAATTCTCAGAGAATGCGTTGAGTACAATTTCGCACGATGTTTTATGCGTACCTCCTGATTTGACACAGATATAGATATATTTTCGTTAAAATATCTACAGAATGTCTTACTTCAGCTTATTTGCGCTTGCTTCAAATCGAGCTGAGGCGTCGGCCTACCAGCCTTTTTTATGTCGCACTTTTGTTCCAAAATTATAGCTGAGTAATTTGTTTCTAAAAGATACTGAACGTTGTACATTTTCCTTTGATAATAAGCACCAAGAACATATGAATATGCAAATGAACACTAAAACATAGTAAGTAACTGATTACACTGTTAAGTGATTGTAACAAAATGAATCTGTTAAGATGAAGAGAGACGCTACCTCGGGGTGACATAACAATAACACTGTAAGCAGCACCCTCTCCTAACCTTACGCATGCACAAAGGCTGCTCTCCCACCACATCTTTTCAAACAGTCAAACATTTGTTACAACAAAGAGTATAAATGTAATTTACCCTCAGAATCGCGATACATTTGTTAAAACGTCCAAAGATATGTGGCAAGTAACAATACAAAAGCCATTGTTGTTCCTGTGTCTGTTAAAAAAAAGACTGCGTTTAAAAATAACTGCATGCAGTCTGTCTCAGAACCACTACCTTCGACAGCTGAGCATGACGTAGCTAACCACAAGGCAATTTTTGCTGGGTGGAGATAAGCGACTTCGTTATTATTCATGATCAGACCTTTTGAAGGCTTTTACAGTCGTGTTTTAATTTATAGTCATAAGATATTTTACCAAATATGACGTGTTTTTGATAAATCTTCAATGCACCAAAAACAAATATTAAGTATGGGTGTTTCCTTCTTGGAGTCTTTGCGCATGCACAAAGCGAGGTGTGCAATAGTTCCATCGTGTTTGCTTCGGGACCATTCGTGTGTAACCGCCAGAGGCTGACAACTGGCCTTGCCTACGTCACACCGAGAGGCGGCCAGCGGGCATCCATGAGATTAAAAATCTCCTTGGCGCGAACAGTACTGTTTTATTTTTATTATTATGTCTTTATTTGGCCTTCCGAGCATATCCCGAACAGTACTACAGACAGACGAAAATTAGCGCGCGAACAGCTTTTGCTGTCTGTCACCCGATGGGCACTGTATGAACTGTAGATCCGAAGTTAGCCGAGCATACCCGATCGGCTGAATCGAACGGCCCCAAGTTTTGCTACCCCCAGACACAAGTCCAGTGTATCTGCCAGCTTCAACGCCAGTGTTAAAGGCCCACCCTGCCGCGGAAGGGCCCATATGCTGCTTCCATAGGGTTCAGAAGAGAAGTTAAACCTCAGGCACATTGCAACGCTGCGGCCAAAATGTATGCCGCGGCCGATTAGCCGCACGTACTGGAGCGCCGTGTCGCGGTGCGCGCGGTCGTCCACTGTAGGGGGTTCGGTTCCCCCCTCAGGCATGGGTGTTTGTGATATCCTTAATTTAGCTTGCCTTTGGTTAAGTAGTTTGTAAGCTAGGGACTAATAACCAAGCTGTTGAGTCGCATAGATTTACAAACATTTGAACATTTGCCAAAATGTATAATATTTGTAAAGCTTCTGGGACATAACTGCGGGGTCATCACTCCCTAAACTTACATACTACTTATACTAAAGACAGCACTAACATCCATGTCCGAGGGGGGATTCCAACCCGCGACGGGAAAGGCTTCACGCATCACAGCATTGTGCGTCAATGCGCTTGGCCGCTCCGCCGCGGCCCTTTTGTCTAGGTTCAAGATTTGATGAACGTCAATATTGAATATATATTTTTTAACAAATAAGTAGTTGAATAATCTCTGAAAGATACGCACTTTCAATAAAACCGTTATTCTCCACTCGGGCAGTAAGGAAACTAAAGCAATATGTAAATAAAATGTAAGCTATTTCGCAAGTAATCAAGAGACTGATGTAAAGTGTAAACACCAGCCGAGCGGCAACATAAAACATTATCAACTGCTTTGTTTACATTCTATATCATTGCATTGCATAACCTACTCAAAGATCTTGAAGAAACATAGCATACTTGCATCTGCCAAATTACAGTCACTTTGCGATTGGTATTTTTCCGCTGCTAATGTCATGTCTGTGTGACCATGGCACGGTTTTGCCTGTCTTTTATGTATGACTACTGCAGTAGTGTTCATCTTTTTAATCATTATAACATATATGTGAATGTTAGGTAGCTGGGGAGTGACTGAAATCACAGACATGATTTATTATTATTATTCTAAGCACCTGATGGTGCAGTTGCAGGGCACGAATCCGGTAGTGCTTTTTTAATAAAAGCTTATTGCAGTCAGAGCAGACTTATTTTTCGATATGTACATAGTGTTTGGCTTTACTTTTTCTGAAGGATAGATATCGCTACTTTCACTAACCTTGTGTATGTAACGCCCTTTACTCCACTCCATATATCTTGTAATAGTCGTTATCTGGGTAAAACAACGTTCTTGAAAATATGTTCATAGCGGATTCCATCCATTTATGTTAGTTATGGTAGCCAGGCAGTTTGAAATAAATTAGGCAGGAGACCACATGGAACTCACGACTATTTTGTATGTGGTTAGGTACAATAAGGTAACAGCATTAAAACACTTATTCACCTTTATGTTCTGCATGTCTGTACTTCCATTATCTCTTTCCTCTTTCGCTTTTCCATCGGATGGTCTTTTTTGAGCATGCTCCTCTTACAACTGGTTCAGGATTTTCGATTAGTATTTTATCCATTTCACTTACGGTGCAGTCTGTGAGATGTGCTCCCATAACGTACCATTCCTTCATTATACCATAGCAGGAATGTAAGACCAGTTGATAGAGAGAGATATATTCCACCCAACGCTTTGTTTATACAAGGAGCTGTATGGACTTCTTTTTGGCTACAAAGCCTTCCTGAGGAATATAGAAGACAAATATGGAAACGTTCTGGCTATCTCTAAGGTGTAGAGTGGATACATTCTGATTAAAAACCTCATATCCTGGCCAGTCACAGTCGCTGCTTACTTGTTAAAGGCTATGATCATTTGTGTGACTATAAATATCCTCAACACACTTCGTTTGGTTCAGGGTCTCATTTTCCATCTTGACCATATTTTGTGATCTAATAAGTTGCTCGCAAACTTGGTGTACAGTCCTAACGTATCAACTGCACACTAACCAGCAGTCCACTGCCGGAACAAGATATAAAACGCTCATCATTCAGCAAGGTGCACCCATTGCAAGTAGATGTGCAACCTCACCCTTGGCTGAGGCATAGATCAACACCCCCTGCAACAATGAGCTTAAAGTTTTGTTATGTTTCGTATTGTGATCTAAGAAATCTGCATGCCAAAAGAAGTTAAGTATTTCATTTGTACATTTAATAAAAGTGTTCCCTTAATGCAGGGGTGGGCCATGTTTTCCAGCCTGATGTCCCACTGGCCCCGTCACGCCTCTCTGCAGTCTGAGCAGGAACTTCAAAGGAATAAACTGCAGAGTAGCCGCTTAGATGGTAGAACCGTCGCACACAAAACGCAACACCAGATTACATTGTGTTATGTGTTATACAGGGTGATCAGTCCCCAGCGCAACCGCCTTTGCGGCGTGTGACTTGCCAATGATGGCAGCTGTTGTTTTCACTTAGCGGGCCACACGACGTTTGCACTAAATTTAATACGGGTTGGCACGCAAGCTATTTCTGACACAAATAACACAAACACTTAGAATGAAAAGTTCATTACTCACTTGTATTATGCGAGGAGGTGCTGGAACTGCCTCCCTTCATTGTTCAAGCATTTCTGACACCTGCTTAAGAAGTTGCTCATTACACTCTGAAGTTCCCTCTCAGAAATTGCAGTGATTTCATGGCGAATGTTTGTTTTTAGTTCATCTAAAGTGTGGGGATTTGATTAGTACACTTTTTCTTTTAATGCTCCCCTCAGATAAAAATTGGACGGGGTTAAATCGGGAGAACGAGGGGACCAAATGTTCTTAGTGATAATTCTTTCACCGAACACATTATCAATTTCCCGTAATGATAAGTTGGCTGTATGTGCCGTCGCAGAGTCTTACTGAAATGTAGCAAAAGCAGGTTCTCTCTCAGGTAATTGGGCAAAAAAAGGCCGCAATATATTTTCAACATACCTGTCACTAATGATTTTTTCCTGAAAAAATATGGGGCGTTTTATTCTCTCGCCGCTAACAGCGCACAACACTCCTATTTTTTGAACGTGCAGGGGCTGCCCGTGAATTACGTTAGGCTTTTAGGAACTCCCGTAACAATTACTTTGCGTGTTAACATACCCACTTAGGTGGAACCATAAATTGTCCGAAAAGAAAGTTAAGTTCGGGTAAATTTCTCCGTCATGCACCTTTTTCAGAATCCATTCACTAAACCGCAACCTTTTTGTGGGGTCACCCAGTTTACGTTCTTGTACTGTGGTTATTTTATACGATTGTAACTTCAGTAGCTTCATAGCCGTCTGAGCAGAGCCGTAGTGAATTCCAATCTGCTGAAGAAGGCGTAGAACTGATTTTCTAGGAAACCTTTCCAGAGCTTGTCCAATATTATCCAATGTTTCTTCTGTGAGGACTGAACATGGTTGGTTCCTGTCTGGAACAGTTCCCATTTCGCGAAATTTAGCCACCAAACGATAAATCGTACTATGATTAGGAACACGAACATTAGGAAATTCGTCACAAAATAATCTCTGTACCACAAGCAAATCAAATGTTCAAATGTTTGTAAATCTATCGGACCAAACTGCGTGGTCATCAGTCCGTAGCTTACAAACTACTTAAACCTAGGTAAACTAACCTACGGACAAACACACACACACACCCATGCCCCAGGGAGGACTCGAACCTCCACGGCAAGCAACCGCGCGCTCCGCAGCGAGACGCTTTAGACCGCTCGGCTACTCCACCGCGGCCCACAAGCACTGAGTCTGTGCGCACATACGAATCGTAGATGAATACTCTTTGGCGAATAGAGTAAGATATTTTCACCATTTCCATATAAACACTGTCACACAACACAGTATTGCGTTGGCTGAGAAACAAGATCTACTATTCACAAGAATGCAACACAAACAAAGGCCTCGCAGTGGAGAAGAAAAAAAAAAAACTCCTTGCCACCTTCACCTGTGCGGCCGTCAGAGGGCTGAAATGCTGCCCCCCTGCCGCCACAAAAAGTCTGCGCCAGGCGGTAGAGCTGAGGATTGATCACCCTGTATTATGCCGTATTAAGGAATGTGACAATATGAAGCTATAAATCGCAAAGAGAGGCTTGCTGTTTGTAAAATAAATTAATAAATAAACAACATGTTTTGCAACTGCATTCTTCTAGTAACCGCGTGTGAGCCAGGTTTTTTCCTGTAAAAGTCTCACATTGTAACGCAATTATAGAAACAGAGGCAAAAACAACATGTAGCATCATTATAATGACGTTAGGGATGGAATAACTTATCACACCTACATGTAAAAGAAAAACAGAATTATTACATAGCAATTCTCTACCAACAGTGTCCTGGTCGTTTTTAAACAAAATATATCACAAAAAGGCATGGAAACAATTAGCACAAGTACATGTGAAAAGAAAAAATAAACGATTACGTAGCACCTCTCTACAGGCAGTGTCATGACCAAATTCTTACCATAAATATCACAAACAAAAAACAATTATTGAATTGCATTTTGATTCTCTGAATATGTAATAAAATTGATATCTGGAACAAACTGTCGGCACAGGCAGTTTATGAGATTCTCTACACTCAGGCTGCCACGTAATCATGACTTGTTTAATTTCATTACTGAAAAAAATTGTTCACACACATATGTTGACCCAAACATGGATATAACCTTTGCAGCCTCAATATGAAGAGGCGGAAATTCGTCTTGAGGAAATCCTTCGTAGAACTCCGCAATAGGTTTCACGTCATAGAACTTGTCTTTCAGTCGGGAATTGCACTGCAAATCTATCAGTTCCATCTGCAAATGCACAGGGGCACTTTCAAGTGATACAGCAAATGGTCTTGAAAACATCTCAAAAAGAGGTGGAAGATTAGCAGTAGCTTGAAAGCGGTTCTGCATACTGTTCCTTTATTTCTTCTAAAACTGAAATGAATTTTTCAAACTTAACATTGTATTTCACATCAGAAAGGTTAGGGAAATGGACAGTGTTCTTGTTTAAAAGTTGTCCCTTCCACAATGCGATCTTTATTTTAAATACCTCTCCTTTTTCCATTAAATGAGGTATTAACTGCTTTTCCCCTTGAAACGTCTTATTGAGGACGTTCAAGGGTGCAGTTAAATCAATAAAAATGCAAGCTCTGCAATCCACTCTGGATCTTCTAATACTGGTTCATGCTTTTCCTTGTCCCTCAAAAACTGAACAATAGCAGACCTTGACTCTAAAAATCGTGTCAGGCATGCCCCTCGACTTAACCAGCGTACTTCGGAGTAATAAATGACATCTCCATACTTTTCATGGACTTCCATAAAAAACTGTTGAAATTGGCTATGCAATAGTCCCTGTGATTTTATATAATTTACGATTCGGACTACCAGTTACATGATGTGCTCCATCCCTGAAAATAGATGAAACAATGAATTCCGTACAAATCGTCTTGTGATCATTGTAGTTTTTTGTGTAACAATGCTATGACCCCCATTTTGTGTCCCTCACATCGCTGGCGCTCCATCGGTGGTAACCAAAACTAACAGACTCCAATTTCGTGCGACGGTTTAAACTGCCTCTTCAACAGCTTTCAGCAAATCTATCCTTTTCGTTGTGTCTTTCATTGGCACCAATCCAAAAGTTCTTCTGTCACGTACAAATCACTGTCAAGTCCACGAACATAAACTGCAAGTTGTACATTATCTGTAAAATCGGTCGATTGATTCATTGCAATTGAGTAAGCAATGAACTTGCTGACACTGTAGACATCCGCTGCCATGACAGCTATGCTTTGATTTATCGTTCATTGCAAAAGACTAATTTCAGAAAACTTCTGAACCTCCAATGGCGTCACAAGTTCGACTGCCTCAATAATGCATTCTTTAATAAATTCGCCATCGTTGAAAGGTTTGTTGGATCTGGCAATTTTGTAGCTTCCTTTTAATGATGGTCCGCTACAGCTGTGCGACCTTCCTATCGGTACTCACCAATAAGAATTGGACAATACATTACTCAGGGCAGTGAAAGGTTTATGGCGCATTGTCTCTGTTCATAGGGGTGAGTTATGTATGTCAGCTTCTATGCGCTAAAAAGCTACCCAACCTGTTTAAACAAGATCAATAATTAATCTGTAGTTTAGCCAGTCTTTCAATCTGCATATGATGACGCGAAAATATATTTAAACAATCATAAATTAAACTTCTGACTAACCAACAAAATAGATTCTAAGATAAAGAAGTGATTCACTCACAAAGTAATTCTATATAAGTGGAGTTTATTACTCTCTTTGGACATGAAAATTCGGAGGTGGTCCTACTTTATGTTATAGCTATCGATTTATCGATTATTGTTATGTATATATATCTTTGGACTATATCTTCTGTGTGTGTGTTATTATTCATGTGTTTTCAGTTAGTCAATGCTCAGTGCTCAATAAAGTAACAAATAAATCGAACACAATAGAATATGGGCCCAGTTTACCGTGCCAAAGATGGGTTCGAATAGTGTTGAAAGACATGAAGTTTAAAAGTTATGAAAACGTTCTCGGTCTAAAACAAAATCTTCAACGTGTCCAAAATGTTGGGAGTAAGCATCACCATGCCTGTATTAACTGGAACAAGTTTCAATAATTGGAAATTCAGAATTCGTTCACTTCTGGAGAAGGAGCAGCTAGACAGTGTCCTGGACAGTAACCCGTCGGATGACGAGTCTAAGAAGAAGGAGTTCCTCATCAGAGACGCCAAAGCAAAAGTAATAATAATTCAAGGTATAAGTGACAAACATTTAGACATTATTAAAGATGCAAAGAAAGCAATAGAAATGTTAGCAGCTCTCCAATCCATTTTTGTTCGATCAAGTGCTTTTGGAAAACTTTCCCTTTGGAGGAAACTAATGAATTTAAAATGTAATAGTAGAGACAGCTTAGAAGATCATTTTCTAAAATTTGACACACTCACACAAGAATTGGAAGATCTAGGTACAAAAATCGATCAATCAGACAAGGTGTGTCACCTTTTACTTACTTTAGGAAAAGAATATGAATCTGTGATAACAGCTCTAGAAGCCCAGCCTAATGTGAAATTCGATTTTGTGCAAACAAGAGTTTTGGGTGAAGGAATTAAACTGAAATCAAGGCTAACAACAGAAAGTGAAAATGAAGTGAGCTTTAAAGCATCAAGCAGTGGAACAAGAAATGACAGTGGTTGCTTTAACTGTGGTGATAAAAATCATTTCATTGCTCAGTGTCCTAAGAAGACTGTCTTTTTGGAAGAATAGGTAACGAAACATCATTCCGGGGTTATGGAAATCACAGTAGTAACAGGAGAGGTAACGTTTTTTCTAATTATGCTCAAAATGATAATTTGTAGCCTGTACAGACAGTGTTCAAGTTTCGTGTAATGAAGAGTTTATTATTGATTCTGGTGCTAGTGATAATATGTTGAAATAGGATCTGAGAGATAATATGTTTGATATTGAGACAATTGACAAGAAGGTGACTATACTCATTGCAAATGGTGAAATTATGGAAGCAACTGAGAAAGATAAAGTGAGAATTTCGTGTCAGAATAAAACTACTGTTATAGAAGCATTGATTGTACCTGGATTAAGGCATAATTTGTTAGCATTAAGCAAAATAGTTTGTAGAAATTTGAAAGTGACTTTTGATAAAACGTGTATGACTATACATGGACTTGACTGGAAAATATTTTGTGATTATGTGAGAGGACTGTATGTACTGAAAGCTAGTATTTTGAAGAAAGATGAAAATAGTTTGACTGTTCAATCTACTGGCATGTAAAATATGTGGCACCGGCGATTAGGACATTTGAATAATGAAAGTTTACGCCTGTTAGGACTTCCATTCAAGAATGAACCATGTGAAGTGTGCATTGAAGGGAAAGTAACTCGATTGTGTTTCAATAAGCAGCAAAAATCAACCAAAAGGATTGGAAAATTAATTCCTTCACATATTTGTGGACCAGTAAATCCTATGACTCAAGATGGTGAAAAATATTTACAGGTAATTATTGATGATTTTTCAAACTTTGTAGTTTTATCTTTTAAAAACAAAAAGTTAAGCTGAAAATAATTTAATCTATATCTATAAATGTGAATGTCTGTTCGGTGTACGTTTATCATGTCTGCACCACAAGACATAAAGAGCTAAAAATTTGTACAGTTACCAATGTCTACCTGGGGTAGGCTTTAGGCACGGTTTTATGGCGATCGGACAGCTATTTATCTATATATATTAATCTGAATGTCTCTGTGATGTACGCTTATCACATCCGAACGACAAGACGCAGACACTTAAATATTTGTACAGTTACTAATTTTTACCTGAGGAAGGTTTTAGGCAATCTGATAGATATTTAGTAATTTGAAGAATATAACGTGAAATGTGGAACAATAATTACTCTCTCAAAATTATATTTACTCTTTGAAAATGGTTTTATTGGTTGCATTGTTGTTTGAGGGTTGATAATGATAAAAGGGTGGAGTATATTGGGATGGAAAGTTATTGGTGTATATAAAATTCTACCTGTGTATGTGTTAATATTTCGCTCTGCAGCGAAAACTACAGAATGCAATCGAATGGTCTGTGTGTAATTGTTGTCCGAAGTCTCCCGTTGTACACCATGACAGTTCCATACCGATAGCTATAAGGGGATGGAAGATATGGTTGTTGAAAGTCGTCAAATTATTTTTAAAAAATCGGACTACAGAACAGCGATGGCGTTGCGAGTCTATAGCAAGGAGGTTACATACAGTGAAATGTGATGCAACAGATCAAATCTTTGGTCTATGCATGCTACAATGTCTTCAGCTCTTCCTCTGTAAGGATAAGCATAAGAATAAATAAATAAAGCAGTAAAAAAGAAATTTCTTTTATACATGTCTTTAAAAAAATCGATTTGACGTTTCGCGCATTACATCAAGTGATCGATCTGTGATAATATTACAATCATTATTGTTGAATTTTGTGATTTGATCTACACTACTTACTTCACATAATTTTATTTTTTATTTGAATTTTGATAAAAAATGTTTGTTTCTAAAGAAGGTATAGTATTTCATTACATCCTTGAAAACCAGTCTCATAGCACACTCCTGAAAGATAGCTTATCTATCATAATCAACCAACACGCGAGCGGAGCCGCAGTTTTAAGCTAGTTGACTATATAAAGGAACTTCAGCGGCAATATGGTATTTATGTGAAATGAATTAGATTGGATAATGGTGACGAATTTACTTCAACTTCATTCAAACATTATGCAAGATCAAATGGTATAAAATTGGAATATACTATGAGCTACAGTGCTCAAAGTAATGGTAAATCTGAGGAATGAACCGGACATTGCCAAACATGGTAAGAAGAAAACTGATTGACTCAGGTGTGCCAAAATTTTTGTGGGGTGAAGCAATAAAATGCAGTGCTTGTGAACTTAATAGAAGCCCATCTTCAACAATTGGAAAGGGTGAAACACCATCACTTCTTTGGAATGGAAGACAAGATATATCAAAACTAACAATTTTTGGATGCAGAGCTTGGTATACTGTACTGCCAAAGTATAATAAATTGGACTCTAGGGCAAAATCTGCAGTAATGATAGGATATTGTGGATGTGGCTATAGGCTTTGGTTACCAGAAGAACACAAAGTGATATGTTCAAGGGATGTTAGATTTGATGAGACAATTTTTTTTTTCAAATACCAGCATAATTTGAATTTGAAGATTGCAGAAAACAACAGGACTATAAATTAAAGGAAGAGAAAAATGAAATTGATGACACAAGAAGAAATTCATCAGAATGCTGAGAAGAAGAAATTATTAAAGACTCTCAAGAAGAAGAAGGAAACTTCAAAAGTTCAAGAAGAAAGATTAACATTCCAAGTTATCTACAAGACTATGAACTATACTCCGCTTTCTGTCTCCTGACACAAACAGGTGAACCTACTAATTATGAGGAAGCTGTGAACATTCCACAGTGGAAGACTGCACCAGAAAAGGAGCTAGGCTCACACAAGGAACTAGGAACTTGGAGTCCATCGCAACTACCAAGGGAAAAGGTGGCAATCAACACAAAATGGGTATTTCGATCAAAAGAAGATGGCAAGACTTGTTGCTAGGGGATTCCAGCTGAGAGAAGACGAATCCAGTAAATACTCTTATGCTCCAGTAAGCATAATGACTACATTACGGATTCTTATTTCACAAGCGGTAAGAAATGATGGGATAATGCGCCAAGTAGATGTTCCAACAGCATTTTTTAATAGCACACTCAAAGAAGAAGTTTACATTAGAAAACCAAAAGGATTCAATCATTTTGATAAAATCTTTAAATTAAATTGTGCCTTGTATGGACTTAAAATTCCCTCAAAATGTTGGAATTATACATTTAATTAAATAATGGAAACAAAGGGTTTCAAGTGATCACAACATGATTATTGAAACTTCCTGGCAGATTAAAATTGTGTGCCGGAACCGGGACTCGAACCTGGGACCTTTGCCTTTCGCGGGCAAGCGCTCTACCACTGAGCTACCCCGACACGACTCACGATGCCGCCTCACAACTTTACTTCCGCCAGTACCTCGCCTCCTACTTTCCAAACTTCACAGAAGTTCTCCTGCGAAACTTGCAAGACTAGCACTCCTGGAAGAAAGGATATGGTGGAGACATGGCTTAGCCACAGCCTAGGCTGTCCTGTCGACATACCACTCTCAACCATGCAATGGTCCACATGTGCAGAGCTCCTACACACTCCTGCTCCATGTGCTACACCCACCGCAACACATGTCACCTTCTAAACTCCGCAAGTATCAGTACACACCTCATGATCTTGTTCTTTTCAGAGTATTTTGCCACTCCAGGCGCTGAGACCGCGGTATTGTTGTTAGACAATTAGGTGCTTGTGTGTTTCTTATTAAAGGTCCATCCAGGTTGCAGCACCATCATCAGAGTCAACATGCTTGTTGAATGCATGATTTTTCCACAGAATTTCTGTCCTCAGATTCCCATCTCATGGAAACCTGGTGGCCAGTCTGGTCGCCCCCTGGTGCCACCTCAGCATCGTCTGCGGAGCCAATGGAGCTGGATACTTCGCCGTCACCAATGCTACCACTGCTGCCTCCCTCCTGGGTGCCCTGAGCGCTGCAGTAACTCAACATCCTAGCACTGGTTCTAACACCTCCTGTAGACTCTCCACCCCCGCCAGCATCACCATGAACATCGCCATCCTCGCCGCCTTTCACTGAGCCGATTCAGGAAACGGGCATGCACCCTTCCTTGCGTTTTACAGCCGATGTTTCCCTTGCAGTTCAGGACGGATAACATAGTGTAGCCAGGAGCTCTGCATCGTTTCAATTTGCAGTTCCCAGTTTCCCAAGATTCCCAGCTTTCAACCTCCCTCCTCACTGCCGTGCAAAGGCTACATACACTACAGTGGTGCAGCATTTTGGGGGGAGGAGTGTGCAGTCCTAATTTATCGATTGCACATCAACCAACGCAGCAGATATGGCAATCACAGCAACGCACGCCAATTACAAGTAGATTCGTGGCCATTCCCTCAGCAGATGTGGAGATCAGCTTCCCCTGGAACACTGTCTTAACGAGTCCCACATTACTGGTCCGGCAAGTCGGTCGTCATTCTCAAGAGCAGTTGCAAGAAGAATTAGCAAGTTTTGTTATGTTTAATATTGTGCCAGAAGAAGTTAAGGATTTCTTTTGTAAATTTAATAAAAGCGTTCCCTTAACAGATATATTGGTGTAGATTAGCTTCCACATTCTTATTTGTGTGCTGGCTGCTTTTTCATCTCCTACTAACCGACACAAAACTTGGAGTGACGAGGTGTACACTTCGTCAGTCATATGGATAGTGGGCCAAAGGACAACAGTGTTGCTACCAGACCCTTTATACTGGAATTTTAGGGCGATATGTTGCCTCAAAGGCAACCAATGTGATGTGAAGCCATATGTTCCTCCACTCATGTGGTGCTTCAAATGTATGACGTTTGGGGATATATTTTTGCACTGCAACATCAGCCCTATCTGTAGTGACTGATGTCTGTTGCACAAGAAATTCCTTGTGTGACTCCTTCAGGTCGTGTCTGCTGTAGAGAATACCATTCACCCTCCTTGTAAAAAGTGCTGTCTTATAGAGAGAAAAGAATACAAGAACATAGGGCCCTCGACAAACTAACCTACCAAGACATCAGAAACTATCACAAGAATCACAAAATTAACACTACAGCTGCTGCAATGTCGGCCTCTGTGGAGACAGTCCTCTCGTCCATTGTGGCTCCCACTGTGAAACCTCAGTGCAGATCAGCTATGGCTGACCCTCCTCCCCCCCCCCCCCCCAGAGCGGTTGTAGGTCCCTCTCTCACTGCTTCCCCCACTCCCATATTGGAAGCATTGTATCCTAAGCCGCTAAGGACGTCGATCCCTATCCCCCATCCAGAGAAAGATCACCCTTCTCTAGCTTCTCTCACCAGAAATGGGTCATTCAGGATACTCCCCCACAGAGGGCTCTGCCAGCCTGGAAGAAGATACCAGTGAGTGGCTGAAGGAGCTACAGGCTGCTCATCACCGGACCTTGTGTACTGGTGGAGTTTACATGTATGTTCTGTATTCTGTATACAGAGTGGTCCATTGATAGTGACCGGGCCAAATATCTCGCGAAATAAGCATCAAACCAAAAAATTACAAATAACAAAATTTTTGTAGCTTGAAGGGGGAAAACAGATGGTGCTTTGGTTGGCCTGCTAGATGACGCTGCCATAGGTCAAACGGATATCAACTGCATTTTAAAAAATAAGTACCCCCATTTTTACAACATATTCATCTAGCTCATCAATAAATATGAATGTTTTATTTGGAACACTTTTTTTTGCTTCGTGATAGATGGCGCTATAACATTCTCAAACATATTGCTCACAATTTTAGAGTAACAGTGGGTAACAGGTAGGTTTTTTAAATTAAAACACAGAACGTAGGTACGTTTGAACTGTATTTCAGTTGTTCCAGTGGGATACATCTACTTTTGTGAAATTATCATACATTATGAGAACGCATGCTGTTACTACATGATTATCTGTAATTACCTCATGACTTCAATAAATGCTCAAAATGATGTCCTTCAACTTCAATGCATTTGGCAATACGCATAACGAAATTCCTCTGAACAGCGATTAGTTAGCCTTCAGTAATCTTCTCACATGCATTGACAATGTGCTGTCGCATGTTTTCAGGCGTTGTCGGTGAATCATGATAACAAATATCCTTCAATTTTCTCCACAGAAAAAAATCCGGGGATGTAAGATCCAGTGAACGCGCTGGACATGGTATGATGCTTCTACGACCAGTCCACCTGTCATTAAATATTTCATTTAAGACAGCTTCAACTGCATGTGAGCCATGTGCCAGACATCCATCATGTTGAAAGTACATCGCCATTCTGTCATGCAGTGAAACATCTTGTAGTAAAATCGGTAGAACATTACGTAAGAAATCAGCATACATTGCACCATTTAGAGTGCCATCGATAAAATAGGAGCCAATTATCCTTCCTCCCATAATGCCGCACCATACATTAACGCCGGCCGCGGTGGCTGAGGGGACTGAAACGCTCCAGTCACGGTCTGCACGGCCACTGCGGTCGGGGGTTCGAATACCCCCTCGGGCATGGATAATTGTGCCGTCCTTAGTATAAGGTAGTTAATAAGTAGTTTGTAAGTTTAGGGACTGTTGACTCCGTAGTTCAGTCCCATAAGCTTTACAAACATTTGAACATACATTAACCCGCCAATGTCGCTGATGTTCCACTTGTCGCAGCCATCATGAATTTTCCGTTGTCCAATAGTGCATATTGTGCCAGTTTACGTTACCACTGTTTGTGAATGAAGCTTTGTCACTAAACAGAACGCGTGAAAAAATATGTTATCATGCAATAATTTATTTTGTGACCAGTGGAAAAATTGTCCACGACATTCAGAGTCTTCGCCATGCATTTTCTGATGCATAGAAATATGGTACAGGTGAAATTTATGTTGATGTAGAATTCTCAACACCGACGTTATTGAGATTCCCGATTCTCGCTCAATTTGTCTGCTACTGATGTGCGGATTAGCCGCAATTGCAGCTAAAACATTTACTTGGACATCATCGTTTGTTGTAGGTCGTGGTTGAAGTTTCACATGTGGCTGAACACTTCCTGTCTCTTTAAATAACGTAACTATCCGACGAAAGATCCGGACACTTGGATGATGTCTTCCAGGATAACGATCAACATACATAGCACAGGTCCGTTGAGCATTTTGATCACAATAGCCATACATAAATACCATATCGACCTTTTCTGTAGTTGTAAAGGTTCCATTTTAACGCGAGTAATGTATCACGAAGCAAATATCGTCCGCACTGGCGAAATGTTACGTGATACGACATACTTATACGTTTGCGACTATTACAGTGCCATCTATCACAAAGCGAAAAAAGTGTTCCAAATAAATATTCATATTTATTGCTGTACTACACGAATATGTAATAACAATGGGGTACGTATTTTAAAAAATGCAGTTGACATCCGTTTGACCTATGGCAGTGCTATCTAGCAGGCCAACCATAGCGCCACTTATTTTCCCCCTTCAAGCCAGAAACGTTTTGTTCTTTGTAGTTTTTTCGTTTGATGTTTATTTCGTGAGATATTTGGCCCGGTCACTATCAATGGACCACCCTGATGGTGAACTTGTGCCTCTTAATACAACTTTGGAGAAGTGGTTGTTCAGGTAAGGGCACCACAGGTTTTTTTTTCCATCTGTAATGTTTATCTCACTTCCAGTGATGATGTGTGTCAGTACATAATGTCTGAATTAATTCTTCAGCTCCTCCACCCTCCCCCCACACACACATTTCCAAATTTTGGATGACTTTAATGCCCATAACTTATCGTAGGGAGGAGTCACGATTACAGGCCGTGGGGAAGATATTTAAAACTTACTGGCAGAGCTTGATCTTTGTTTTCTGAATGCTGGAGCCCTTACACACTTCATTGTGGCACACAGAACTTAGTCAATAATCTTTCCATTTGCAGACCTAGTCTTTTCTCATCCATCCGATGGAGAGTCCTCGATGACTTGTGTGATAGTGAACACTTTCCTATCCCCCCCCCCCCCCGAGCATCGCTCCCCTGGACACCTCAGTAAAGCTGACTTGAATGCAACTACTTTCTGTCATCCTTAGCTCCCCATCACAAGAGGGAATCAATGTGGCTGCCAAAGAATACAACTACAGACATCCTTGTCATAACTGACTTAGTAATCTCAGGGGCGAATCCAGGACAACCTGCTGGGGGGAAGGGGGGATGGTGAAAGAATTCTCATCCTCAGATAAACTCTGGCTCGTAGAAAGACTCTAGTACTGGCCACCCCTTTTTACCCCACACCTAATCAAATAAAATTATCATAAAAGTTTTGAAGACGTGACCCTTTGCCCCCCCCCCCCCCACTGAATCCGCCTATGAGTAATCTCCTATTCTTCAGAATTCCTGTAGAAACAGTATCAGAGGAACATTTTCATATAATTTATCAGGATTCTCACCATAAAACAGCGTGCTTCTACAGTTTTACTTGTTCATCTCACTTTATTAGCAGTGACAATTTTCACTTGCTTCTTATTTGGAAGCTAAATCACAAAGCACAACTGCACAGCACAGGTATCTTTTATTCTAAACTCACACTACTTTACTTGAACCAATCATAGTATCATAGTTTGGATCACTGGCAATTTCTTGATCTGAGACATATTTATCAAAATATTTTAGACATAACAGAACTACATTGATAATCTTCTTCTCTAGTTCTTGCTGTAATAGAGTCTTCAAGGTAACTAACCTATATCATATAGCTTGCCAACTGTTTCTATCTCCACTGCAGTGCTATACATTAATAAGTACTTCTGCGTCTCCAGAATTGTTACATAGAATTACAAGAACCCCAAATGCAATGTTACATAAAACAAAAAGCTGCCTGTAAACATTTGTTGTTGGATACTAGCTACTTAAGAGAGTAATACATAAATCTTCGCTGCTTAAAGATCAAATTCAGCTCCACATTAATGAAACAGCGAATAGATGCTCATGTAGAAAGAAAGCCGTTAAAGGCATTATGTGTTTCAAATGTAAAACTGTTTACTACTATAAATGCATAAGTGCGAATCCAGTACAAAAGATTTGGGTATGTGGTAACTGTGAAAATGTGTTCACTGATAACAAGAAACAGGAAATAATTTATGTGTTGTTAGAATAGTTGCTAATATTAAAAACTGAAAATGACATGTCACACACAACATCGTGAATGTGAAATCCAAAACAAGAGGAACGACTGGCAACAGTCCAAGAAGACAGCAAAAAATCTTGTCTCTTAGCAGTTAGGCCTATCCCATGTGAATACTAGCAACCGTTTTAGCAAAACTGATGTAACAGAAGCATCATCTCAAGTAGCAGAAATAGACAATCTTCCAAAAGTTACGAAAAAAGGACAACCCGTGTGTCAGGATACGAAAAAAAATTTACTAGTGTTTGACAGTCATAGTCGAAACTGTGCATCATTATTAAATGACTTGGTAAAACCTAAGTATTGTGCGACATCGGTTATAAAACGAAATGCAGGCCTCAGTAATGTAGATGAAGGCACATCTGAACTTACTAGTGATTTCAAATGTGAAGATGTAGTAATTATCCTTGCAGGTACGAATGACATTCGTAATAAAAACAACTTTATCCCTGTTTTAAAGAAGTTGATTGCAGCTCTGGATCACACAAAAACATTACTTTGTACCATTCCTTACTGTTATGATAAGCCAAAATTTAACTCAACAGTGTATAGGTTCAATGAATATATAATGAACTTGTCAGCAAATATTGACAATCTGGAAGTAATAGATGTAAATACATTCTTGCAAAGCAGTAACTTTACTAATCATGGACTTCACCTGAATAAAACTGGGAAATACAATCGCTGCAGAAACATTGCAACATCAATAGCTAACCCATGTAAACAGTCTGAAATAATAAAAACACTTATTACCTGTTCTTTAAGAGAAGTTACATCCTGTGCTACAGAAGCTCCTGCCTGCCAAACTACACTGGGAATCAATGTGAATGCGAAGACTATAGGCCTACCTGTGTCCCAGCCAAACACCTTCAAAGCCAGTCCAAATATTGCTACAGCAGCCACTTCATGCCAGGCTATCCAGGCAGACAATATGAATGAGAGGAATATATCTGTCGCCTCATAGATGTCCTTCTGCTATAGCCAGCAGCAGTAATGTAGTTTCATCACAGTCACCTTCCTCAGAAGTATCAACACCCCAGGTAGAAACTCCATCCAAAGGACTTCGACATTCTGAAGATAATTGTGATGTGGAATGCTCAAAGGAAAAAGCTGTACCATGTACCTCCTCAGGAGTAAGAAGACTGCCACAGAGATCTGGTGATTTTTAACACCCACACACCCTCAGCAACGAGAGCGAATAAAGAAAGCTCCTACTGTGATGTCATAATGTAACCAGTTCAGTTCCAAGCTGACAAGTGCAACCGGGTATCAGTGGTCAAAGAAGCCTGGAGTAGGACAGAGAAGGTAGCTCTAGCAATCTTATTATTTTCCATCAGACTGTCAGAAGTCTCAAAAGTAAATTAAATCTTTTATCTGTAAATATAGGGGATACAGATATTGTTGATCGTCCTCATGTTTTGTGTCTTACCGAACACCACATTTCAATTGGAATTGATGGGCTGCAGTTTGATGGGTATAAACTAGCCACCCATTACTGCAGAACCGTTAAAGAGAAAGGTGGTTCTGTAATTTATATTTATATTCACAGCAAGCTCATTTACAGAACTTTAAACTTAAGTAAATATTGTGTAGACCAGCATTTTGAAGTCTGTGGATCTGAAATTACTGCTAAGAACATGCCAGTTACAGTGCTTTCAATAATACAGAGCTCCAGCAGGGAAGTTTAGTATCTTTCTCAATAAGCCAGAAACACTTTTGGCCAAATTGTTCTCAAAAACCATAAATTTATTAGTTGCTGAGTACTTTAATGTTAATTTCTTAATTTATAACCATTATAAGACTGAATAAAGCATTTAATGGATTCCTACAATTTAGTCGCTACAGTTAATTGGCCAACTAGAATTACAGAAAACTGCAAGAGCCTTCTAGACATATTTTCATTTGCAAGGAGACAATGAACAGTGTAAATGTAAACAAAGTCATGTTTGGTGTATCTGACCATGATGGCCAGATGCTTAAACTCAGTGACATAAACTTATGCAAAAAATTTCGCCCACACTTATCAATCCTTCAGATGTATAAATATAAAAACTCTTTCTGATTTAAATTACAATTTTTCAGGTAGACTGGGACCTTGTATATAGTGCAATAGATGTTAATGATAAATTTAACCTTCTTTTTAATGAATTGCTGTATTTGAAATGACATTACTAAGAAAAAAACGGCCAGAAGGACCATGGGGGGTCTCTTCCAGTAAACCGTAGATCACTGAAGGTATCAGAACTTCTTGCAGGATTAAGCGAGAATTTATTTATTTAATTTTGGTCCTGTGACATCTTATGCAGATATAGGACAGCTCAGTTTTACAGTGGTTCATGCGACTTTATTCATGATGTTATCAAGATACATACAGATTTACATACAAAATGCAATTGATACATTGTGACACACATAAGCACTATACTCAACTCAGTTATATAACATTATTCATGTGGTATCAAAACACATACAGATTTAACGAATATTATAGAAGGAGACTTTCCTGGTGTCTCACTCAGAGAATCAAATGATCCTGTTGCAAGATCTCATTACAAACTGTACTGTAAAATTTTAAAAAAGGGTCATAAACAATTCCAAAAGCTTATATATTAAATCTGAAATTGATAACTTTGAAGGAGATATCAAGGTGGAATGGAAATAACCACAGCACTCCCTTCTAATCACTGAAACTTTATTACCATGTATCTATACAGGTCGAAGACTAGATGGGAACTGAGGTCCCGGAAGTATATAAGACAAAGAACATACATCAAAGATATACACATATCATACTTTGGCATATCGATCCGTGGATAGACGCCACAAATCCCCCCCCCCCCTGCAGTATGGACTACATACCCGAAGGTAGGGGGGGTGGTGAGAGTTTAGGTAGGTTACAGTGAGTTTCTCTGCATCAAACGGCACGGGCTGTGTGGGAGGAGAGTGTGGAGCAAATCCTGGGATGTTTATGTCGAAGTCTTGAAGCGACGTCGGCGGTTGGAGTCGTCGGCCGGTGCAGGAGCGCTAGTGTGGGAGGGCGGGGAACCTGATGATCACTTTTCCAACGGCCTGACGTAAGCACGTAGGTTGCCACACACAGCACTTCGAGAGATTTTCAAACGCTTCACTACAGGTTGTGACTCACCCCCTAATGAGTCACACGAGTCGTCACACCCAAGCAGCACTAATGCAGTATCACCACTAACAATAACGGATAAGCCAAAAATGTCATCAGGATGGACGTGGGTAGAGAGCTCGTAAGTGGCACGTGTTAACGGTGATGTGTGCTGAGCCAGTGGGGTGGGGAAACCGTGGCGCAGCGAGGGTGGTGTGCTGTGAGTTGGGGAGTTTGTGTCCGTGTGACGAGTGTGAGATGGTGAAGTTTGAGTGGGTGTGGCTGCGCATGTTAGAAGAGCGGAGCAATGTTCTGTTGCATGAAAATGGAATGGCTATATTACAGCCCTGGGAGCCGAGAGGCGAAAAACCTCAGAATGAGTGCGGGCTTGTTGAAGGGGCTGGTGTAAGTGTGAGTTTGCTCGAACCCTGGGAAGAGGAAGGTGGGCGAAGGTGGCCAGGGGGCCGGTCTCCTCAACAGCAGGTAAGGTAAGAGAAATCTCGACACGAGCCGGTTTAACCCTGTTGAAGGAGACTGTAGTTACTGTGCCCTTAATTAAAATGTCCCTTTTGTTACTGGTTCGTTTGATGACTCTGTACGGGCTTGTGTAAGGGGGCTGTAATGGGGCTTTTACAGTGTCATCCCGAAGGAACACGAATTCACAAGTATCGAGCGCCTTGGAGACATATGTGTGCGGGGAGTGTGGCTGGAAGGGGATGGAGGTTGAAGCTTGTTGCAGTGGTAACCTCACCCGTTCTACTAAGGACGGCAGTTCAGAAGGTTTGGCGACTGGGATAGGGGCAACAAGTTCACTTGGCAGTGTAAGGGACTGTCCATAGACAAACTCAGCAACTGAGCCTTTCAGGTCCTCTTTGAAAGTGGCCCGCAAACCGAGTAAGACAAATGGTAGGGCTTACGTCCAAAGGAAGCCGTGGCAACGTAGGGCAGTCTTAAGTGTCCTATGCCAACGTTCCACAAGGCCGTTACTTTGGGGATGGTATGCTGTTGAATGGATCTCCTTGATGCCACACAGCCTACATAGTTCGGAAAACAAGGCAGACTCTAACTGATGGCCTTGGTCAGTTGTCAAGTAAACAGGGCAGCCGAAGTGCGAAATCCATGTGTCTATGAAAGCTTGTGGCACTGTTTCGGATGTAATGTTGGGTAGTGGGGCTGCTTCTACCCAATGAGTGGTTCTGTCGACAACAGACAACACATCTTTGTAACCCTCTGAAGGGGTAAGGGGGCCCACCAAATCGATGTGAATGTGCTGTAAGCGACTGGGATGGGTGGTAAAACTGCCTAGTGGGGACGATGTGTGACATGAAACTTTACTTTGTTGGCACGGAATGCAGGTACGGACCCATGCTTGGCAGTCACGATGCACGTCACGCCAGACGAAACGCTCTGAGACAAGTCTGGTAGAGGCCTTCACACCTGGATGAGTTAGGTTGTGTAGTTTTTCGAACACTTGCTTCTGCAGAGGTTTGGGTATGAAAGGACGCAGCATACCTGTTGATTTGTTGCACCAAACCTCATCTATTATACCGGGAAACATGGATTGTACGGGTTTGAGTGACGAGCTGTTGTCAGAGATAAGTTCCATAGTATCTATGTCGTCAGACTGCAGCTGAGGCAAGTTGGACAGGTCTATCAAAGCTGCGACAGCGCCAACACGGGACAAAAAATCTGCAACCACATTATTGGCACCCTTAATGTAACGTATATCAGAAGTAAATTGCAATATGTAGTCCAAATGACAGAAGCGTCGAGGTGGAGAATCAGCTGGGGGGGGGGGGGGGGTTCCTCATAGCGGCCACCAAGGGTTTATGGTCAGTTAACATGTAGAAGTCTCTAACCTCGACCTCAGTGCGAAAATGTTTTACCGCCTCGTAAACTGCCAAGAGCTCCCTATCAAAGGCTGAGTACTTTTTTTGGCCATTGCAGAGCTTCCTAGAAAAGAACAGCAAATGAGAGGTAGTATATCCGACAGTTTGGCTGAGGACAGCACCTACTGCAATGTCACTGGCATCCGTGGTAATAAATAAATCAGCATCAGGATGTGGGTGGGTGACAGTGACTCTATTAACTAGTAAGTGCTTCAGTTTGTCAAAAGCTTATTCCATGGTGGTGGTCCAAGGGACTGGACGGATACCGGATGTATTTTTGCCAGCAAGGGCGTCTTTTAGGGGAGCCTGAACCTAAGCTGCAGCTGGCAAGTGCTTCCTGTAATAGTTTATTGTGCAAATAAACCTACACAGCTCTTTAAATGTGTGAGGACGTGGCAATCCAAACTAGGTGTGATTTTATCCTGGGGAGGACTGAGGCCCTGAGGTGACATAACCTAACCTAAGAATCTTACCGAAGTCTGGTACAGCTGGAGCTTCTTATTATTCAATTCGACACCAGCAGCGGTAATAGTGTCTTTAACAATTTGTAAATGTTCCACATTCTGTTGTAAAGTGGGATCGAAGATTAAAATGTCATCTAAGTATACAAAGCAAAAATCAAGATGAAACAACACCTCATTTATGGATCTCTGCCAAGTTTGAGCAGTGTTGGGGAGGCCAAAGGGCATGAACCGGTATTGGAAAAGGCCGAAAGGTGTTGTAATGGCTGTTTTTTCGATATCCTCTGGTGCCGTTAGGATTTGATGGTAGGCCCTCTTACAGTCCACTACAGAGAAATATTTGGTGCCTGCAAGAGCATGGTTAAAGTCCGCGACGTTGGGAACCGGGTACTTGTCTATAATAGTATGTGAGTTCAACTTAGTATAATCGCCAACCATACGCCAGGTGCTGTCGCTTGTTGTGACGAAGTGAATAGGTGAGGCCCAGCATCCGAAAGATTGTTCGATGACACCAGTTTTTAATAGTGCGTTTATTTGTTCTTGAGCCACTATCATTAGTTCTGGTTTGAGACGGCGCTGGTGGCAAGAGATACGCGGTCCATCTAACAAGATAAGTTTGTGCCGTTGGTAACCACAGAAACGCGCGACGCGATGCGAGAGGCGGCTGTCTGTGGCGTAGTTTGCGTGGCGGCCGCTAGGCTGGACTGTGGCGCGGATGGCGAAAGTTCGCATGAGTGCCAAGTGTTGGATGGTTCCGAGGTACAAACATGTGAGCTACGCGACCCGAAGTTCGTACACTGTTTATTAGTTACCGAGGGCGTCGCTGTCGAGATTGGGGGTGGTATCAGGCGCGAATGAACAGATGATGGCTGTAAGTCAATAACATTAACCTGCGCCTGGGAAGTTAACTGCCCCAGCGAGGAGAAAAGAACGCTCGAATTAGCACAGTCAGAGCTGGCGGGAGCGCGAACACTGCACAGTTTATGCTGCACACAGTCATAAATGCGCTCGGGCGCGGGAACACTACAGTAGCACTGACTAACCTTGGGTGCTGTCGAGGCGTCGTCTGCCGCGAGCTGCTGCCGTACCGAAGACAACTCCTTATTTAAGTCGTTGAGTCGAAGGCGTAGCTCGAGTTGTTCCAAGTGCAGGCGTGTAGACTCTGTGAGGTACTTATTGGTCCATGACAAGAGCTCGGAGGAGTACTATTTTCACTCGACAAAGCGCACGGTATGTGTTTCTGTTTAGGATGATAGAATACTGTATTCTTGATGAGGTCAGGCCAAAATTTGTGGTGTCGTAGAAAGTCGATGCCTAAAATGGAATCGTCAGTTTCAGTCTAAAGGAAAGACCACTTCATGTTGCACTCAGGCGAGAGGGACACAGTATATGGAGTAGAACCCGAGCACGTCAAACTAGAGGAGTTTACAGCATGTAGCACCGTTTTGTGTGGTCGGATCTTTTTGGTGGGAAAACGATATGGAAGCAAGGAAACGTCTGCGCCTGTGCCGACGAGAAAGTTTGTGTCAGAGTTCAAATCACGGACGTAGACGCGACCGTTCGAAGCATTAGTATTGGACACTGAATGAAGCGTGGGACGGTGCCCGTTGTTTGCGTCGCAGGAGGTGGCACCGCTGCCTACCTGCGATCGAAGTTTGGGTAGGAGCTTGGCGGTTTACAATTGCGTGCTTGTTCCCCAAACTTAGTATGAAAGAAACAGTATTTGTGGGCGTACGTCTGCTCCTGCGAGTAGTCAGACGGCGGTGGCACAGAATTTTTCACGGAGTCAGTTGTGCTGTCAGTGCGTGCACTTTGAGGTCTCGGTTGTGTTCCGAACTTGACAGACTTAGGTTTAACAGGACGTCCTCGTCGGAACTCCGGTTGTGACTGAAAACTGCCGGACTGCTGTGCACGGCGCTCACGCAGCAGAGGCATTCGCTGTTTGGTCTATCTTCGAAGGCGGAGACAGAAAGGGGCAGCTTTTCCATCCAAATCTGGGGAAGCGTGTCGTCCGGCATGTCGTGTTCACCGATGAGAAGTCGGAGGCATCCCCAAAGCTGGGAAGGGGATTTGTCACCGAGCCGTTCTTCGTAGAAAAGCTGACGAACGTTTTCGCTTCTCGTCTTGGAGACGCGTTCCAATATTGCTGTACTGTACTTCTCGTTTAACGGAGGTGACTTAACCAAGTCGTGAAATTAAGTCAACCCGGTCGTGGAGGTGGTTCATTAGACATGTGAATCTGGCATTGTCATCAAATGCACACACACTGAAAGTTTGTTCATGTAGGTTAAACCAAAACTCCAGGTGCGCAGGTTTGAATTCCGGAAGCTTCGGTAAATTCGACGAACTGGCGGTCGAGGAATGCGAACAACGGCACACGGACGCAGGAGTAGGCAAGTCGAAGTTAACTTGGCGTCGTGAGACCGGTAGGGAGGAATCTGATGTGCCGGCTATGTTGGTAGTGGCTGGAGAAGTGGAGTCTGTTAGCAGAAACTCGGCGCGGCGCGAAACGGACCGATTGCTGCGGCGGAAGGTCAACGTGGTCACAGCGGTTGCTCGACACGGTGTGATGCCATTGCTCTTCTACATCTGCGCAAATATTCTCCATCACGGAGTGACTAATGAACTTCGGAGCACCTGACTCACTCAAATTACCGCACTGGTAAACGCTCGGATTAATAGTCTGGCGCGTGTCGTTCACGTAGTGTGCAACAGGTGCGGAGTGATACACACGTGGTGTTTGTATATTCAAAAAAGCGTCCTGTAGTAGCACATCATTAAAATTATGCTCCCCACTATCTACGGTACTTGCATTGAAGTTCTGTGTCTGTGTGAAGTGGCTTCTAGTACTGCTGTGCTGCGAAAACTGAAGCCGGTTGGGGCTGACAAAGCCGGAGTCGGAAATCGTTGGCGGCCTGTTCAAAACCGCTGCCTCTGACGAAGTCCGTTGATTCTCGAGTAGAGGTCTGCATTACATCCCATTTTTAACGGCGAGTCCCGCTCGCCCCTCTGGCTCTCGGGAGTATGCGGCTGAGCGTCCTCCATCGCCACCGCTCGACCGAGCGCGCCGAACGCCAGTAACCGGCGCACTCAGGGCCAGCAAGCTGCACCGCATCAGACTGCTTACATTAATACTTGTTCCATAGATCATGAGTACGACACTTCGTAATGATGTCTAACGTGTCAGTGTAATAAAAGGTGTCTGTACAAGATATTACATTACACAGAATGTTATATTACACAAATATATTTTGTATTATTTTTTCTTTTTATTATTATTTTTTATTTTTTTATTTTTACTAATTTATTTCTAAAAATTCACTCATTGAGTAGAAGGAGATGTCATTCAGAAATTCTTTTAATTTATTTTTAAATGCTAGTAATTATTTTTCAGGTTTTGATGCTGTTGGTAGGTGACCCAAGACTTTTGTGCCAGCATAATTCACCCCTTTCTGTGCCAAAGTGAAATTTATCATCCTTCCTCCTGGTGTTATACCAATGCAAACTGCTATTACTTTAGAATTGGGTTTGCCGCGGCGGATTAGCCGTGTGCACTGGGGCGCCGTGCTGCTATGCGTACGGCCGTTCGCCCTCTGGGGTTCGGGTTCCCTCTAAGGCATGGGTGTTTTTGTTGTTCTTAGATTAGTTTACCTTAGTTTAAGTTGTTTGCAAGCTACAGACTAATAACCAAGCAGTTTAGTCCGATAGATTTACAAACATGTGAAGATATATGTGAACTAGGTTGGATTATTAACAACAAATTTCATAAGTGAATATATATAGTATGAAGTAACTGTGAAGATATCTAAATTCTTAAATAGATGCCTCCAGGACGATCTTGGGTGCGCCCCAGCAGTTATTCTGATAACATGCTTTTGAGCAATGGATACTTTTTTACTCAATGATGAATTACCTCGGAATATGATGCCATACGAAAGCAGAACATGAAAATAGGTGTAGTAAACTAATTTACCGAGATTCCTATTACCAAAATTTGCAAAAACGAATAATAGCATTCGTAGCTGAACTCAAACGTTTTAGCAGACAAACAATGTGTTGCTTCAAGTTTAATCTCTCATCAATTCACACATCTAAAAGTTTTGAAAAATTCTGGTTTCCTTTCAAAACGAACGAATAATTTTGAAAATTCTACCTTAGCTATAGACTTCTGTTCAAAGTCTATATTTATTACTGGAGTTGTGCCATTTACTGTACGGAACTGTATATGCTATGTTTTATCAAAAGTTAATGAGAGTCCATTTAATTAGAACCAGTTAATAATTTTGTGAAAAACATTGTTTACAATTACATTAGTTAGTCCTTGTTTTTTGGATTTGATTACCATACTTGTACCATCAGCAAAAAGAAATTACCTTCATCAATGTAGAATGGTAAGTCATTATGTATATCAGAGATGAGAGGGCACCGCTTCATATTAACCACTTACTTATTACTTTTTAAAATGTCCTTAGTTGTTTACTATCAGTTCTATAACCCGAATACTACAACTGTATATGTTACATTTGATGTTTGAGGTTGTAAGTTTAGGGAATGATCACCACACAGTTAACTCCCTTGAGCTTTACAAACATTTAAACATTTTTAAATATTTTGCAAACTACTGGAGTTTCGACCATTGAGGTGATCATAT
The DNA here is from genome assembly GCA_026315105.1 of Locusta migratoria. NCBI lineage: Eukaryota > Metazoa > Arthropoda > Insecta > Orthoptera > Acrididae > Locusta > Locusta migratoria. The sequence goes on along the minus strand of CM048755.1, from coordinate 24,377,561 downwards.
CTTCCAGTAATTGTAACGTTAAAAACTCTAATTTATGTATATAGTATTTTGTTCCATTCGGTAGACAAACGGTAATACAGTAGTCTAATGGTGCGTTATGTGCAGTGTCTCTCCAAACTCGGCCATGTATACATTGTACTAATATTGAATGCAGGATCGAGAAGGAATGACTGAGTTAAAAGTAATACGAAATTTCGTTTTACAAACGTTAACTTATGAAAATATTATGATTTGTCAATAACTTTACAAGTGAATCATGACTATATAATTCGTTTTTCGTCATATCGAATATCGTCGATTTTACTTATGACGGAATTGAGCATTAACAGTATACGGTTCCAACGAGTTACAGCTTCTTGCTTCACAGTGTGCCGCAGACGCCCCGAGTGGCCCGATCTTTTCAAATAGCCTACTATACCTCTTGCTGATAGTAGACACGACAGGATTTCAGGGGCTTCATCTTCTAAAAACGTCTCTTGAAATGTATGATGAAGTGCAGTCCTCAGGCAGTGATCAAAGCAAGGCAAACGGTCTTAAGATTCAAGTGCCTTCTTCATATTAGCTCCTTCGTCGGTGACAAAGTAATATTTCGAAAGATTATTCTTGGTAATTTCTAATTCAAGTATCCGCTCTTCGATTTCTTTCTTTCTTTCTTTTTTTTTTTCTTTTTTTTGTTATGGGACTTAATTACGGGGTCATCAGTCGCTAAACTTACAAACTACTTATGAACTAGCTAATACTAAGGACGGCACAAGTATTCATGCCCGAGTGAGGATTCGAACCCCCGATCGTAGTGGCCGTGCAGACTGTGACTGACGCACCGCAGAACGCTCAGCCACCGCGGCCGGCTCTTCGATTTCGTGTCGTATGTTCTCTCCAGTCTTAGGTACGTCCGGAAACTCGGTTGTTATCAGATCAAGCGTTCCTAGCTGCCACTCATCTTTCACATAGTGCGACGTCACAGTCAAAAAATTTCTCTTCTTGTAGTTATCAGACCACAGATCAGCGTCTAAACTGCACATTTTATTCTTTAAGGCACATATTAGCTTGGGCACCATTGTCATCCGTATTTTGTCGGCCTTTTCTTTAATATGCCGCGATACAGTGGTAGGGTGCGGAAGAACATCATCAATTTTGACTTTGCCATACGTGGCGCCAAAATTGATGAGCTCTTGCGAATAATTCTAGTAGCCAATATTACTACAAATATTTAACGGTAGCAAATATATTCCACTCATATCGACCAACCTATCAACAACAACTTTCTTTATGCTACTTGGTATTGTAAGTGGTCGGTGTAATTCTGCTCCGCATTTACTTTTGCTGTGCCGAATCATACCTGTTGTGCTTGACTGGTACGAAAGTATAGTATCGCATTTGGTACATTGCACAAAACCAGCAGAAGCATGCGTGATACGATCCACTACAAGTGCAAAAGATTTCCAAGCTTCACTTTTCGACTCTTCTTCGGACATGTCTTTCTTCTACAGGACTAATGAACCGCTCCTAATTCTCTCCATAATACATCTCTTTGTTTCATGAATGGGGCCTTTACGGCTTATAGTTCGTTGATCCATAACGCTGTCTTCACTGCTCAAATCCAGATGGTGACTGAGTTTACACACGGTTTCTAATGCGATCCCGCACTGTTAAGAGCACGGCAGTTGTGCTATCACCGGCCGAGACTGTAAGTGCGCTCGAGCGCCCGTCAGTGCTCGACGGTTGCTGATGAAACCCAGACGGCGGCGGTGGCGTGTTGTAGAAGGCCGTTGTTCAGTGAACTTGAGGCCACGCGGAATGCGGAAGCCGGCTCGGTAGTCACTTTAAACTCGGTTCGACGAATAATTTGAACGGAAAAACACGGAATCAGGGTCACCACTGAAGGAGATATCAAGGTGGTACGGAAATAACCACGGCGCTCTCTTCTAATCACTGGAACTTTATTATCATGTATCTATACAGGTCAAAGACTAGGCCGGAACTAAGGTCCCGGAAGTATATCAGACAAAGAACATACATCAAAGATCGGTCTGTGGATCGACGCCACAACTTCAATAACAAAATAAAAACTGTTTGAAAGGTAATAAAGAGAGAGAGTGGCAAGAACAATAAGTCTGTTAATACCATATAAAATAAATCATAATGACAAGGACGTTCATAATCCTGTAATGGTATCTAATATATTCAATAATCACTTCTTAACTGCAGCAGAACATGTGGGTTGGAAAGTTTTCTTAAATGCCGTTATGGATTTATTACAAAGAGCAAATACCAACTTCTGTGACCAAATATGCATAGCTCCAGTCACTACTAATGAAGTAAAAAATACCATCAAGGCTTTAAAAAATAAAAATTCTGCAGGTACTGACAAAATTTCATCTAAAGTCCTGAAGCACTGTAGTGACAATATCTGCCAAGTCGTGTGTCAGATTTTTACTGAATCTATTCAGCAAGGTGTTGTCCCAGAGAAATTAAAAGTTGCCATCATGAAACCACTCTTTTAGAAGGGTGACAAAACTAATGTATCTAACTACTTCCCAATATCTCTGTTAAGTAGCTTCTCAAAAGTATTAAAGCAAGTAATATATAAAAGAATTGTAGACCATCTCAGCAACCATAACATCCTTAACAAGAACCAGTTTGGTTTCCAGAAAGGTAAATTAACAGAGCAGGCTATATTTTCTCTTACAAATGAAATCCTTGACTCAGTAAATAACAAAATGTGACCCATTAGCATATTCTGTGACTTGTCAAAGGCCTTTGATTGTGTTGACCACAAGATTCTCTTACCGAAGGCCAATTTGTATGGCCTGAGGGATAATTTTGGCAAGTGCATAGAGTCATATTTACAAAATATAAAGCAAAGGGTAATAATGGTGCTAATGGCTGTCGTGTTTCATCTGACTTGGGCACATTAAAGTGCGGATTGGCACAAGGGTCCATTTTGGGACCCTTGTTGTTCATTATCTTCATCAATGACCTCCCATTATGCATTAAAACTGATAGCAAATTTACTCTCTTTGCAGACGATACAACTATTCTGCTTGAAGGTCGAACAACCAGCGACCTAGAAAAATTGTAAATATGCACATTTTGATGTCTTATACTGGTTTAATGCCAATGGACTACCTCTGAATATTGAAAAAACTCAATTTATACAATTTAATACAACGGAGGAGAGAATGAAGTAGTCCACTTGAGTTGTGTTAACCATAATGTATTGCAATGTGATTCTTCTAAATTGTTGGGCATTCTAATTGATGGAAAATTGAACTGATCTGAGCATATTGTAGACCTCCACAAAAGACATATTGTAGCAACTTGTGCCCTCCACATTATTGCCCCTCTTGGTGACATAGATACCATCAAAACTGCATACTATGGTTATGTTCACCCAATAATGTCCTATGGCATAATATTTTGGGGCAATCAGCCAGCAGCCGAAAAATTATTTACTGCACAAAAGAGTGCAATTAGAATAACGAATACTGTCGACTGTAGATTTTCTTGTAGAAACCTATTCCACAAGTTAAAAATATTAACTACTACTTCCCAATACATACTTTCTATAATGATTTTTGTTGCAAATAACCCTTCTCTTTTTAAAACCAATAGTGAATATCATAACTACAATACTAGGTCTAAAAATGATCTGCATAGAGAACTTAAACATTTAACAATGATTTGTCTGTTCCTAATGTGGCGCAATTAAAGCCACATTATTAATACATCACCTTTTTTAGTTGTTCAGTGGTCTCGTAGATATCATAGCTCGCCTTTAGTTGTTCAGTGGTAACTGTTTAAATTCCTTGCCTGCCTTTAAAGCATCATGAAAATAATAGGACATCGCATTTTTATACATCATGGAAACTTTCAATATGACACGTTTCACATGATAATTAATTTATTTTTCATTCTTGATGACTGCTTGTTACATAATAGCAAAGGTAAGTCTGCTTCACCACTAACTTCCACACTGACTAAAGACTAAGTTATTACTAACTGAGTTTGCGCCAATTAGCGCGTATTAATACATAGTCTAATTTCTAGAACCTTCTAGAACATGGAAGTTACATTATTTATATTTGATAAATTTGTTCATGAAACATAAATAAATCTTGCATTACGTAAAGATACACAAAATTATGACACATGCAATAATAAGTTTTTCATATCAAAACAAAACAATACAAAAGATCGTAAGTAAATGAAAATTAGTGTAGTGTTAATATATATTTACATTATTTAAAATGGTCAAATTAGAGTTATTATTGAATTTTACGGTCAGCAAAGTATTACATTATGGTCAATACATTACAGAAGACCTCAGATATTGTTAGTTATAAAGTTCATAAACAAGCACATTATTGTCCAGCATTAAGCTTACGACTTTCAATAATTAATTAATTTAGTTTGTTAGGAGATCCTAGTAATGAAAGTTATAATCAATGTGACTTGCCAGAAGCGCCATAAGATGCTTATATGATATAAATATGGAATATTAGGGCACAATACTACGATCAAATGTGGTATCGCCAGCCGTGGTGGCCGAGGGGACTGAGGCGCTTCAGTCACGGTCTGCATGGCCACTAAGGTCGGGGGGTTCGAATCCCCCCTCGGGCATGGATATTTGTGCCGTCCTTAGTTGTAGCTAGTTCATAAGTAGTATGTAAGTTTATGGACTGATGACCCCGTAGTTAAGTCCCATAGACTCTACAAACATTTGAACATTTGAAATGTGGTATCGAACGTTTCATTAATCCAAACAAACGAGACTTTCCAGGCCATATACATTACACTAAGGAACAGATGTTGCTGATGTCCACAGCTATAAATATTAAATATACATTCATTACTTCGCTATTTGCAAGAATTTCCAACTTTAGCTGCTCTTCAGTTGGTCTATCATACTGTAACACACAAAAATTTGTGCCGGACTGGTACTCGAACCCGTGTCTCCCGCTTTTCGCTTCTTGCAAAAAGCGGAAGACCCAGGATCGAGTCCCGAAGCGGAAAGCGAGAGACCAGGGTTCGAGTCCCGGTCTGGCACAAATTTTCATGTGTTACAATATGATAGACCAACTGAAGAAGAGCAGCTAAAGTCGCAAATTGCGAAGTAATGAATGTATATTAAACATTTAAGTCTTATGCAAAAAGGTGTCCATTACTCTGCCACAAAAATTTTCAGCTCTCTTCGATCAGACATCAAAGTTCACATTAATGCCTTGCCTACATTTAAACATAAGTTAAAAGAATAGCTTACGGAAAAGTCTTTTTATTCTTTAGATGACTACCTACATACAAAACAGTGGTTGTTGTTTTCTTTCTTTGCAAATCTTGTATTGACTTATGTTTTTATGACCCTATGTTTATTTGTGTTAATGTATTATATATCTCACTCATTTAAATAAGACAGAGTATCATTTTCCTTTTAATTTATTGTTTTACGTTGGTAGAGATATACCTCATTTATTTTAAGTGTTTTTCTAAGATTGTACGCCGGTTTATAAAAGATGCTATTTTTATTGTGTGTACATGTATTGAATTGTAAACATGACTCATTCTACATCCTTGTGATTTATCACAATACAGATTAATGGAATACGAAATATATAAATAAAAATAAAAAAACCAGTGCCCATTGCGTTTCTTGTTACATTGCCCATAAATTCGGGACTCGTTCAATATATCAACATAGCAACAGACCGACTTTTTTTTTTTTTTTTTTTTTTTTTTTTTTTTTTTTTTTTGGAAATCTATCGGACCAACTGCGTGGTCATCAGTCCGTAGCTTACAAACCACTTAAACCTAGATAAACTAACCTAAGGACAACACACACACACCCATGCCCCAGGGAGGACTCGTACTTCTACGGCGAGCAACCGCGTGCTCTGCAGCGAGACGCTTTAGACCGCTCAGCTTCTCCACCGCGGCACAGAATTGTTCAGTTAAAACCTGAACACTCATCTCATCAAAAATTACTCTACTTTGAGAACAATATGAAGTTACCATTTATTAATTCTGAGACTTATTTTTGGTGATTTTTAAGACCTTCATTACCATTAACTGTAGGTGTTAAAAGCTGTTAAACGGCCTAGGCCCTTCAAGACGTAAAGACTGCGACAATGTACGCGAGATTATAAACTTAGGTTGCATCAGTTTGAATTCCTTAGAGTAATTTTTCCTATTCGTGAATTTCACAGCTTTGAGCTGATTTCATGGAAGTATGGTTGATTTCGTACAATGGTGCTCTCTATCACGAATTTGAGTATTGACTGTTTGCCACCAGGATGCGAGCGGTAGTTGTGAAGCTAGCTGAGCGCAACGAATCAGCTCCCACGAATGGCCCCATGATTTGCTGCCTCCAGACGCAAGTGTGGAAACCTGATTTTGAGACTCTTTGCCTATTGAGGTTTTCTAACTGCTTTGCATCACGAAGATACATACAAGATACAACCTGTCGGAGGGGGCGTTTCGTTTTTGAATTTGTGTGTAAATCACGCCTGGAAAGTTACTGTGCAGTCTGCACTACTCGAGTATTAAAGCCGTGTCGCTGGATTCTCTTCTCGTTTGCTCAGTCATGGAAGGAGATATTAAAACTGAATTCAAACCTGAAGATTATGGCCTAGAATCGGAATTTAAACTAACCAGTTTTTCAGAATTGAAAGGATGAGGATGTAAAGTCCCGCAAGAAGTTTTACTGAAGCTTCTTGCGGGATTGGGCATCGGCGGCAAAACCGCTATGCTCCCACCAGATGGAGGCGGTCCATTGATTGGTGAGTACCATCAACAGATAAAATTCGCCAAACAGCTAAGGAAGAGCACGGTCTGTTCCCTTCCCCATCCCTGATTAAAAACTACCCGAACGTATGCCGTGTCTCTGATGACCATGATGTCGACTGGACGCCAAATCCTACATTCTTGCCAAACAGCTAATGAGACTAAAACTTGAAAAACTATCATTGATCTAAAAGTTATGTGTTACGTGACAGTGCAGTGGTTCACCTGCCCCGAAACTATTTCTTGCAGTAATTTTGTTAATCTACTCATTAGTAGGGAGGGACAGATTCACCTCTTATCTATTGAAGTACGTCACGTTTCTTCAGATAAACATAAAAAAATATCAGCTGCCGAAGTTGACAATCAAACTCTCATTTACAGTTGGAACACACACACAAAAAGGAACATTTTGATATGGCTTGGACACCCCTCCTTCACCCCTGATGTTTGTTAAAATTTCATCCACAACATTGTTCACTTCCATAGCTTACTCTGTGCCAGAGAACGAAAACAGGCAACCCATTTGTGAACCTCAAGTTGATTCACGGAAATTATTGTATATCAATGTGTGAGAAATATACATTTTTGTTTGAGCGGTAAATTTGTGGTTGTTAATAAACTATTACAAAAATTCTGTATTTCTATCACATTACTCTTATGTCTGTGGTTGTTTGAACAAGCATTGTTGTGCAATTACATGTAATTTGAATTTAGTTTGTTTACAGACGAACATGATAGTACATATAAACAAACAAGAGTTTTAACTTATAACCGAGCAGTGACACTTCACTCGGTAAACGCATTGGACTCGCATTTGGGAAGACAGTGGTTCAAACTTTCCACCGTCCATCCAGCTATGGGTTGTCAGAGTTTTACCAAACTCATTCCACACAAATTCCAATTCTGGGATACTTCCATTTGAAGGATATAAACACTTCCGTACTCTTAACAAATACCAATGTGATATTTCTATTGATCATGCTGTCAGTGGGATGTTACACTCTTAATCTTTCTTCTTTCCCTGCATCGGGTTTAATTTTCCAGTGCATCAACAGTATCTAAATTTCATATATTTTTCAGCATACACCAAACCCTCTTCAGGCAACCAATAAAATTTCTTGACATTAGTGTGACAGAAAATGGATTTTTTGGGGGGAAATGCCAGTTTCTTGTACTTAGGCTTATTATTAATGGAGAAGATGATCCAAAATGTGTTTACAGTATCTTAAGACCAATTTCTGCCTAGACTAGAACAGAAAGAAAAATTTGTTGGAAATTGAAATGACATCTTTGAAGTGGATATGAGGTGGTAAATATTGGTTATTATTTAAAGAAGTAGTTACAAAATTCTGCTTACTCTTTAAAAAAACAGATTAAGACTGTTGATCCCTTTCATAGTAAAGCCATTCATATGAAATAAATGTCAAAAACTATATCATGAGGCTCTTTAAATTTTGTTGGGAACATCAAATTGTCAGAAACCCTACTTTTGTTTTAAAGGTTCATATCCGTCAGTGCTTCACAGAAATTAAGGTTAACCAGACCCAGATGAAATCGACCGAGCTGATTCATGCTCGTGGCTACTACTTTAGCCAATTTACAACACTTTCATCTGAGGGCAACTCAGTACAAAAACAGTTTAAATATGATCATACTCAAAACAATAGGTCCACAATTCAGACAGGTGGCACCTATGACCTCTGTTTGCTCACTACTACAATGAAAGGAAGGACATTAGGACACAGCGTTTAAATAAAAAAAAATTGTTAAACATGAGAACAGTGGAGTCTATAAAACTTGATAAAGGCCTAGTTCTGTAAAAACATTACTGAAAAAAGTGTGCGTTATATAACATGCATTAGAAACTTTTCCAATCTTTGGATTGTTGACTGCTTTACCTTACCAGGCTACAACTGGCAGGCATAACTGTAGACTGGGATATCGCCCATCTGCTTTGACCCATGACGTCATCATGTCGGAAAACCAGTATACGGGATATCTTAATACTTCTGTATTGTAGATACAAATAATCTGTAGTTATTATAGATAACAGAATGTACCATCAGTCACAGGTCTTAGCCCAATAATTCGCACTACACACAACCATCAGAGAGAAGCTATAGATCACTTTTTAAACACAAAATATTAATCTGTTTTGTTTGTAAACAAACTATCATCTTTAACTCAACACCACATAATCGCTCACGCCTTCTACAAACAAGCACACACCTCAAAACTACCGCAGTGCGATGACGTCACGGGTCAATGCTGACAGGCGGTATCCCCGTCTACAGGCCTATATTTTTTTTTTTCAACTGCACATTAACCTAGGCACCAATAGCTTCTTAAACGTGTGGAAGTATCTATTACCAATTAGGATGTACAGTTTGAATTCAGTTGATATGGTACTATTTTACCTATTAAGAGTACAGATAGTCAGTTTTGTACATTTTCAAAATTTAGACCTGTTGGTCATAATCTTTCCTTCCTGGTGAAATTAGCAGTGTAGTTCCTTGGTAATTTAAGCTGCAAGTTTTGTCTCCTTTCTTATGTATTGGTTAAATTATATCTAAGGTCCATACCGGTACTTCTGGGATTCGGTTAAACTAATGGCGGGCAACCCAGTGTACTAATGTTGACAACAAACTATTTGCTTTTTAATATAATTTACTGACTGAACAAGAGTACATGCAGGAACCTGTCAACCGTAGAAAAATAACAGTAGGGCCTATTACTTATTTCATGTTGAACATGAAAGATTAATCTCCTGGTTCTATATGATTGAAATTTCAAAGAGCATTCAATGCTTGCTGCCAACATCAGCACACTATACCACCACTGCCATAAGTAAAGTTTTACCTGGTATTCTATCTTGATTCCCTCTCAACTTCCAAAGTTTTTAGATCCACTTACAAAGATAATCATCTCCCGACCCCTCCTTGTTTTCAACAGTTCTGAAATTGTCATATCATTTCCTAGTGCTTTGTAACTTTTTGGGCAGTTTACTAAATTCTGTACTTCCTCTGAATTTGGAAATGTGGTGTGTTAAAGTGGTTGCAACCTGTCAGGATTGTCTTCCAAAATTCCCTTGTATTCTCTCCATCTATCCAGAACATGTACTTTATATGTCAGCAAATGTCCCTCTTTTGTCCACATATGCTGTTATTTTTAGTGTATGTTCTTGCCTTTCTTCTTTAATATTGTTGTAAAATTTTCTGCATTTATTCCTTTGGTAGTGCAGTTCAACTACAGCATGAAATATCACTTGTCGGCTTTGACCCGTGACATTGGCGATGGCTCAAAACATAGATCATTTTCCTTTTGTTATGAATGTGACATTACTTTGTATTGTAAAAACTAATCAACTTATATTCACCAATCACACATCAATCTACCTGAGCCCCAATTTGTAATTAAAAAAAACTAATCACTTGTAACTTTGATCATTTGTAATAGCATCCAATTGGCAGAACCCTATTGCAAACGAAAGTTCGTTTGTGTGTAATTGAAAGCTTTCTTTTATGATATTGTTTTGTGTTTCAGAATTTTTTCCACTTTTTTGCATTTAGTATGTCCTCATCAGTGAAGTCAAAGCAGTGGGATGGTATCGGGTCCTTCAGTATTGTTGGTAATGCTCTTCCATCTCTTTGGTCTGTCTCCTTAGCCTATGGTTTCCTTTTGTACCTATCCAAGCTGCCTCTATTCTCTTTTTGTTTTGCAATGCCTGATTTGGTCTTGTAGTCTGTTCTAAGCATTTTTCTTACTTCCTTTTCCTGTTTCACTACCTGTCTTCTTTGCCTCCATTTCTACATCTACTCATTTCCTCCAGTATTGTCTCAGTAGCTAGATGCTTTGTTACTTCGAACCAATGGTAATTTTCTTTTAGTTTTATCAAGTTTGATTTTATGTTGAAATCATAGTGCTCAGTGATTGTTTTAAATATGTAGATGAAGAACAGCATAAAATGAAATAAAAATAAGAAATGGTGAAAAAGTATACATGAAATGAAATAGTTAAATTGATCTATGAATGTCCAATCAGAGCCAGTTTTGGAACTTACGGATGTCACCCCATCTCTGGTGTTAACAACCACAGTTTCAGAGAAGCAATCTAGCTAGGCAACTCCCTTTCCTTCATAAATGGCTATTCTTCAGTGGAACATTCAGGGTATCCAATCTAATAGAGCAGAACTGCAGCTTCTTCTGCGAACTTGCTCCCCCATGATTATCTGCCTGCAAGAAACAAACCTAAACCCTCATGATCCCTCTCATCTTCCACAATTCACGTTAGTCCTATTTGATCTCCCCCCTGTAGCAGGATTTCCAGCTAAAAGGGGCATCATGGTGCTCATATGAGATAACATCCATAGCCACGTTATTTCCTTGGATACTCGGCTTCAAGCTGTAGCTGTAGCTGTGAGACTTTCTCTTCCTGGTTTCAGCTACTCACTTGCCAATATCTACACACAGTCATCTTCTTTTGTCACCAGAGTAGATCTACTGCATCTAGTAGAGCATCTGCCTCCTCCATTTCTGCTGGTTGGCGACTTCAGTGTCCACCACCACCATTTGGGGTTCTCCGTGCCCCTACCAGAGCGGCTCTCTCTTGGCAGATATCTTCAGTCATCTTAATTGCATGTGTCAATACTGGTGAACCTACATTCTTATCAGACTCAACTCATACCCTCTCCAATTTAGACCTCTCGATCTGTACCACTCAGCTTGCTTGTTGGCTTGAGTGGTCTGTCCTTGCACTGCATTTCCCATGTCTCATTCATCTACTGATGCCCATTCCATTCCCACTATGCAACTGGCAGCTTTCCAAAGCTAACTGGCATCTCTTCTTCTCCTTGGCAACCTTCAGGGGGAATCATTTTCCCAGAATTAATGTCCTGATCGATTACCTTACTAGCACTATCCTCTCTGCCATCAAATGTTCCATTCCTCTTACTTCCTCCTCACCACAACATACCCTTGTTCCCTGGTGGAATGAGGCATGCCACAAGGCAATCAGAGCTCGGAGATGGGCTCTCCGTATTTTCAAATGACATTTAACACTAGAGAATTAGCATTCAGCTCCAATGATTGCGTGGGCAATGTTGCCACATTGTGATAGTAAACGAGCTAGTCAGCTCTCATTCATCAAGTCTTTCAACAGATTCACCCTGTCTTTCATTGTTTGTGGCAACCTCCGTCACGTTTCTGGGACCTAGACTCATTCCGCGATCTCTGGCCTCACTGTTGCAAATGATGTCATTGTAGACTCCATTCCCATCTCCAAAACCATGGGCACTACTTTGCCAAGGTTTCTAGCTCCACGAACTACCATCCAGTTTTTCTCCCTAGCAAATGTGCAGAGTTTTGCATAAAAACTACACCCACCAGCACATTGAGGTGTATGTAGAGATTCTGTAAGCAAACATTCATACAGATAGGTTTGTTCGAACCCATGTACTTTCCTTGTCAATGATAATTCCTTCCAATATTGTCTGCCCAACCAGTGCCTAATCTTCACTGCGGAGCTCTTCACTCTTTGTCAGCCCACTCAGTACCTTAGACGACACTTGCCTTCTCGTAGTGTCATCTGCCGGATTCTCTGGGTGCTCTTCAGAGCTTTTGCATTCTATATCCATTTCATCCCATGGTACAGCAGATTCAGAAATGCCTCCACTCCCTAACCATCAGTGGGATGGCAGTGATGTTTGTGGGTTCCTGGCTGTGTTGGAGTGTTGGGAAATGAGATTGCAGATGCTGCTGCAAAGGATGCAGATTCCCTGCCTCGGCTTGCTACCCATTCTGATCCGTTGGATGATCTCTGTGCTGTAGCCTCCAGGTGTGTGGTATCGCTCTGGAATATACATTGGTCTTCCCTTAAAGGCAACAAACTTCGGGAGATCAAACGCCTCCCTTTTGCATAGTTGACTTCCTCCTGGCCCTTTCATCGCGAGATGGGCATTATAGCTCACCTGCACATAGTGAGTCATGTCGGGATAGCACAGTCGGTAGTGCGCTTGCCCGCGAAAGGCAAAGGTCCCAGGTTCGAGTCCCGGTTCCGGCACACAATTTTAATCTGCCAGGAAGTTTCATATCAGCGCACACTCTGCTGCAGAGTGAAGTTTCATTCTACAGTCAATTTATTTGCCACGATAAACTGAAAAATGAACTGTAAGTGATTTATCACACTGATACATTTAGAGGCATTACATTGGTTTGTGAGCTGTTTACTTTCTTTGTGGAATATTCCCTTTAAGAATCATTCACGAAGTGCACAAAACATTAAAAATTGTGCTAACTACACCAATTTCAACAGAAGCAGAGTGCAGTTTCAGCACCTTAAAAAGAATCAAAACCTTCCTCAGGAACAGTATGAGTCAGGAAAGGCTGAACTCACTGGCTGTTTGTTCCATTCACAAGGAGAAAATCTGCGATATTCCAAACTTCAACAACAGAGTAATTGACAAGTTTGCCAGTGAAAAGAATAGACTTGAACATTTACTGTATAAATAACCTTTCAGAATGCAGACCTCATTAATTAATGTGCTAGTTAGGAAAATACACATGAAACTGCTCCTAGCCAAGGTTTTCCCGAGAGTTTTTACCTTGCCCGCAAGGCAAAAGCCAGGAGGGTCCCTGTAGTCTCTCTGGTGCATTCCCAAAGAGGAAGAAGTCACAAATGTACTCCCACAGTTCATTTTTATTTCGACATCACAATCAGTACACAGAAGTACAACTACAATAAGTACGGACTTCAGCACGAGTAGACATGGTGAACTTCGGTTCAAATCCAGACATCTCCAAGCCCCCGAATTCTTCAATAAATTGTTACCACAACATACACTCAGACACCCACAAAAGCACACGGAAAACCAGTGGAGTTGGTGGACCAGACCAACTACAATATTACACACACATAACCCCCCCCCCCCCAAAAAAAAGTAATAAAACAAAAAATTTTATTGCACATTTGTATAAATTTTTATTAGCTTTAGTGTTTTGTGGATTGTATTAATTACTGCATAAATAGCATATTAAATATCTTTAGAATGTGTTTAAATGTTATATAAATGGAGTTTATATAAAGAACACTTCAGACTGATTCCATTATACTGGGTACTAACTTTTTGTCTGGGCCCCACCAACAAAATTGAGCATAATCTGCCAGTGCTACAGATATTTACTGGACACGGATGATTCGAACTGTGTTCTGTTTTTCTTCACAAGGCTGAAAACATTTTTACATTATGCGTTGCTGTGGGGTGTGGTGAGAATAGAGAATTACTTAAGAAATCGTTATACTTAACCATTTCCAGTCCAATGCTGTCATATGGCGTCATCTTTGTTACTCTCAGCCCAACCATTTGATCAAATATCGTAAAGATCACTGCAGGACATTCCAAAATTCTTTGCGGGTATCTTGGCTAACATCACTTAGAGAAAACATAAGAGCATTAGGCTATAATGCATTGACAAAATATGTCTAACTTACAGTATAAACAGTAAGACTTTCAAAATACTATATCAAGGTAAAGGAAACAAAATAATTTGAAAAATCCATTAATATATTATTGTAAAATGTCTAATTTAGTAGTAAACAATTTGAATATGATGTCAAATATGGTAAAGGAAAAATATTCTTCCTAATGATGCCATATGAAGTCTCCCAAAACTAAGAGAATCTCAAAAATTCAAAAAATATACATTATTCCAATAATTATAAATATAAATATGCAGAGAGTGAGAGAGTGTGTGTGTGTGTGTGTGTGTGTGTGTGAGAGAGAGAGAGAGAGAGAGAGAGAGAGAGAGAGAGAGAGAGAGAGAGAGAGAGAGAGAGAGAGAGAGAGAGAGAGAGATATTTAATTTCGTGAACTGGGTGTTTAGATGTTTTTTTTTCAGATAAGTAAATGCAGGTTTAATTGGGTTGTAGTGGGAGGGGGGGGGGGAGAAGGTCGAGGGTATCGCGATTTGTGTTTTTATGAAAATGTTTATATTTATGTTAGGTGGTCAATAAGCTTGAAAAGTGTGTTGTTTGCTAGATTGGTTTGGTCATTTATGAGATGTTTTTCTGTTATTGTTTTTTGGATATGATAGTTTTCTTGAAGGGCGAGCAGGTGTTTTGTTGTTGTTGTTTATTCTTAAGATATCCATGTCTGTCTCTCTGGTGGTGATTTTATGTTGGTTTTGGTGTAAGTGTTCTGCAAATGTTGAGTGGCTTTTTCATATTTCCAGGCTGGTACATGCTCTTTATATCTGGTGTCAAACGTTCTTTTAGTCTGACCAATTTATCTTCAATCACATGTGTTGCATTTCAGTTGGTATATTCCTGATTTTCTGTATGGATCTGAATTTTCTATTGATTTTGGAAAGTATTTTTGCTGAACAACGTTTGACACCAGATATGAAGAGCTTGTACGAGCCTGGAAATATGAAAAAAAGTCACTCAACATTTACAGAACGCTTACACCAAAACCAACATAAAATCACCACCAGAGACACAGACATGGATATCTTAAGAATAAACAACAACAACAAAACACCTGCTCACCCTTCAAGAAAACTATCATATAAAAAAAAATCTCATAAATGACCAAACCAATCTACCAAACAACACACTTTTCAAGCTTATTGGCCACCTAACATAAACATTATGAGATTCAAACCCCCCCCCCCCCTTTCATAAAAACTCAAATAGTGATACCCTCGACCTCCCCCCCCCCACTACAACCCAATTAAACCTGCATTTACTCATCTGAAAAAACATCTTAACACCCTGTACAGAAATTAACTCTCTCTCTCTCTCTCTCTCTCTCTCTCTCTCTCTCTCTCTCTCTCTCTCTCTCTCTCTCTCTCTCTCTCTCTCTCCACTCAAGTTGAATTAAGTCGTATTTATGTATTATAAATATATAATGTTGGCAACACTCACAGACCACATGACAAACAAATGAACAGACAAAAACATAGCCACACTGTGAAGTGATAAACACAGACATTCCACTTATAACAGGTGATATGTAATCTGTATACATTTCAAAAAGTGAAGTGAAGTGATGTGCTGGGATGAAAAAGAAGAAACGAAACAAAACACACGTAAAGTGCTGTCCACAGCCGACAAACACACGCCAGAAACAAATGAACTCCAGCCAACAAGACGGAGAAACAGTAATAATACGTAAAGAAGAGACATCAACACCATGAGTAGACCGAATATTAAGTTAAAAACAGTTAGACATAACATGCAAAATGTTTTACTGTATTTAATCTATTTATCAAAAACAAACTGTACAAACGTTTGTATCATTTACAGACCACAGAAGATGCTTTTAAAATAAAAAAAAACTAAACATGTCTGGTGTAAAATAAATCTCTTAATTGCAGTCAGCATAAGACAGATTACCTCTTATAATCAATTTTAACAGCTGCTGCGGAATATGGTCACACAACCAAACATTGTATGAACAGTATCAAGTTGTCCATATGTCTGGGGTGGCATTCAAAATGCCCTGGAATACATTCAGCCCAGACTGTCAGTGATTAGCAGATATTTTTGGGACAACACTATGCAGCCTATAAATTCGCACTGGATATCATTTATTCATTTAATTTTATTAATAGAAATATTGATTTGTCATAAGTGTTACATCTCACTAGGAGCAAAAGCTACTTCTCTCAGTATTACATAATAGGTATAGTTTGATGGAGTTGATTATAAAGCTTCTAAGTGAAGCCTCTTTGGGTACTTTGTAGTCAGACTTCTTGAAGCCAATGCCACGTGTCAATCAATCGAGAAATAAAATAGTACACATCAAGGATTTAACCATATCCTGGCCTGGTGATGTCACTGAAAGATGATACCTGTACAGTGGTTGGCACACTGTACTCACATTCGAGAGGATGGCGATACAAACTCGCCTTTCGGGATGGTGGTATGTTTCCTTTCAAAGGGGATCTCAGATTTCCTTCTACATCATTAACAGGAAATAATCTAAGTTTGTGTTTCTAATGACCACATTATAAATGGAACATTAAACCTCAGTCTGCTTTGCTTACAATGTTGCACACCAACTTCCCATCCCCACACCGCTACTGGTTCACTCAGGAACACTGTACTGAACCTTGGCCTCAAAGGCCACCAAATTCCCTTTTGCTACTGAAACAGACATTGTTAAAAACAGTGTCTTATTGAGGCAACAGTATACTGCACACAGGAATGGCGGTTAAATTTCCCACCCTGGCAAGTTTGCGTAATAATGTTGGCAAAGGTTGGGGAATGGTGGCAATCACATGGCATTGCCAGTAGCCAGTTGCATGACAACACAAATATTTTGTCACAACGTCTTCATTGTACAAGGGCAATTACTTTTACTGAGCAGACGAGGGTTCCATCAAGAACCTGTCGACTATATAGGAGGAACAGCATTCTTTATTTACTTCATGGTATGTACGGTGGTTCAGATTGCTAATATTATCCTTCACAAATATTTTCTCCCACTTTGTTGATGTTGCCAACGTAATCATGTGAAGCCTCTGGGACAGGAAGTAAAATTTTACTGGGGTGGCATCTAACATGATGTGCATTGTCCTTAATTGAATCTGTTGGTGGAAAAAGGAATTAAGTCACTTTTTCTTATTTTTGAGGGGAGACCAAAAATGTCTCATTGTTAACAGAATATATTCAAACTTTGCAGATTTGTTGCGTTAAAAGGGGGGGGGGGCAGTTGTGACACCAGGTTTTGTTGATTCACAACTAACTTCTTTGAATATTGACACAGAAATAAGTTTCATTTCATGGGGCAGATTAATATGTTCCATTCCTCCTCCTTTGTAAGGAGAAAGCCGTCTACCTGTTTATCAAAATACCAAATGTCTTCACTTTGCACCATGACTGTATCTTCATAAATACTATTTGCTATGATTTATACTCTTCAGGGGTGTAAAATTGGTCGCTTTTCTGTCTCTAATGACTACACCGTCAACAGGACATTGAACCGTAAACCCTAATCTGCCACAACGTAGAAAAAAGTGGCCTGTTCTGGGAAATTTGTGAATGATTTTTTAAAAATTTCCCCATGTCTTTCAGTTCAAGGCCCATCAATACTATTGTATTTTTGACTGAATGCTCTGTCTGAGGATTGTATGATTGTTTTCTGTCAGTTCACTTTTGTCTGGGAGATACCACAGTACACACCATTCAGTGACTAACGGAGACAACGAAAAACAAAAACATATTGAGTTCCTGCCAAGATATTGGTGTGTTACAGATGTTGCGCACAACAAGCTAATTTGCTATAAGGAGAGGTATTGAATTAAAATTTGCACTATGGCCGGTATTCGAACCCAGGACCTCCTGTTTACATGGCACGTGCTTGAACCACTCAGCTAACACAGCCTTATAGATAATACAGTTACATGGACTGTCTTAAAGCACATCTCCTTCCATAACTCGTAGGTACTATAATTCTGCCTCAATGTTCCTCTATGAAATACGTATCAAAGTTGCCAGGGTTCTCCAGTATTAGAATAGCACCCCAGGAATGAACATTAAGGGGAACAATTTCGCTTTGTACTTCTGGCATAGGTGATATAAATATCAACAATAATTCGGTTATTCTTATGTTCAATATATTTGATATAATTTGGCAATATATGTATCAGGGAATTGCATTATTTTGATAATTGGCAGTACACATGTTGGCAGGTTGTGATGTCAGTTTTTTAATTTCTTTATATTTATGTTATGCAGGACCAAATTGAGAAGCAAGTCTCCATGGTCATGGAATGAGTCAGAACATAAAATTGTAACAAAAGTATCAACAGATAAAGTGAAACGTACAGCAATCCCAACACACACAGCAATCCCCAAGCATAAGTAAAAATAACCTATAATGTAACTCAGAAATTAGCTTGTTGCAGTCAGCAGACTGGTTTGATACATCTCTCCACACAACCGTGTTCTGTTACCACCAGGGGGCCCACAGCTCTTTCGTGGTTACGTGTGTGGTGCGCACGGGGCCCTGAGCCGAAGTGGCCTTTCTTCTGTACCAGGCCGCTTCCCTCTTTCTCCCCGGTTTGTGCCTTCGCCCGGAGACGGGCGTTTTCAGTCAGTCCAAGGTTTCTTTTTTCGATTCCTCTCAGAGTTCTCCTTTTCTTGGTCCTCTTCCTTTCCTGTTCTTTTGCCTTCCCCTCTTGCTCCTTTCTCCTTGTTCTCGACCCACCCTTTAATTTCCGCCTCGGCGTTTGAGATTCTCCCTCCTTCATCCCTTTCTCTTCTTCATCTCTTCTCTCCTCCCTGTGCATGTCTGAAGGTCAACCCACGCTCTGCGTAGCCGGTGACAAGGTAAGGCGCAACTCCCCACCCCGGGTAGACATGTAGGGCACATACGTACCCCCTGGTAAAGGCCGGGCCCAGGGAGGGGTGATTACCCGAGCTGGTACCTTCCGAACATGCCAAATGGTCCCTCCGACCGTTCTCAGGTGGTGTGACCTGAGGTGCGAACAGTCACCTAAGGCGGGTACGCCCTCAGTGAGGGCCCCCACAAAGGAGGAGCGCGCCATCGGAGATGCTGGTAATCGTGGGGGACACTTCCGCTATGAAACCTTCAAAATCTATTCTGACCCTGACCCAAAAAAGAAAACGTGATGAATCTCAGTCCAAGAAAGTCTTACCCAACATTCCAGAGTTCCTTGTAGTATCGTGTACAGATGATCAGGATTTTTCTTCTGTGAATCCTTTTCTTATTCAGAAGAGAGTCGATGCAATTGCAGGTCCCTTGAAGACCTGCTCCAGACAGCGCAATGGGACCTTGTTGCTCGAAATTGAGAATGCCTTTCATGCACAGAAGTTACTTCGGCCTACGCTTGTGCATATTTTTCCAGTAAAAGTGGAGGGCTCACAGCACCCTCAACTCTTCGCGGGGGGGGGGGGGTAGTCTTCACGAGATCCCTGGATGGGTTATCCGATGAGGATATACTCAGCTATATGCCTGATCAGGGAGTTACGGCAGTTCATCGCGTAATGAAAAAAATTAACGATGATCTCGTGCCAACTCAGTACTGTCTTCCTCACTTTAGACAGGATTGACCTACCGTCTAAGGTGAAAGCGGGCTACGAAGTCATCTCCGTTCGCCCGTACATACCCATACTAGTAAACTAGTAAATCTTGTCCTAATGCAGCCAAGTGCGCCAGCTGTGGCATGGACGCCCATGAGGGCAAATGTCCACCTCCATACCCTTGCTGCATTAATTGCATGGGTGACCATGCTGCTTCTTCATGGGGCTGCCCCGTCTTTAAAGTAGAGCGAGTCATCCAGGAGATACATGTCAAGGAAAAGGTCTCAACCTATGCCGCTCGGAAGTTATTAGCAAGTAGGAAGCCCGCTGTACTCCCAGCAGGTACTTACAGCCAGGTCCTCACCTCCCCTCGACCAACTGAGGTGGTAGACACTCAGACCTGCGATTTCACCTTCTGTGACACGGTTGTCAGATCGGCTAGCCCGAAAATTGCTCGTTCCACCTCTCCGATCCCTTCTGCCCGTTCTACAGTACATTCGTCGATCAGTTCCCACACATCCCGGACACCTAAATCCGCTGTCCGGAGTGCCGAAAAAGAACCTGTTTGTGACGATTTTCTCAAAACTCCGTCTTCTCAACCGTCCTCCGCTTCTACTCGTCATGCCTCTAAGAAGGCTCACAAAAAGAACAGCCCCCACTTTCCCCGCCGCGGCGTAACTCTTCAGTCACGCCATCCAACAGTTGCTGGCCTCGGCCGTCTTCTGTTTCACCGGGACGCTCTGTCTGCCGGGCACCCGGCTCTTTACCGGCGGTGGAAGCTGCCCCTCCTGATCAACTCAGGGAGGTGGCAGACGCGTTGGTCGAACCAATGGAACACGACCCTTTGCCCCTAGATAGAGATGGCAGTGCTCCCTCGAAGTCCGGTCCTCAGTGGCCGTTGAGGTGACCTAGCTTGCTTGTTCCTTTTATCTTCTTTTCTTCTCTAACTTTTTATCATGGCGCTCCTTCAATGGAATATTCGCGGCATTCGTTCCAATCGGGAGTAATTAAAACTACTCCTTCGATTGCACTGCCCGCTTCTAGTCTGTCTCCAAGAAACTAAGTTATGTCCATGTGATCATGCAGGCTTCCCCCACTACACCTGTGTGTGTTTCGACCTGTCCACTGTGGAAGGTATTCCAGCCCATGGAGGGGTTCTGATGCTCATTCGAGACAACGTGTATTACCATCCCATCTTATTGCATACTCACCTACAGGCAGTTGCCGTACGCATCACTCTCTCCACCCTTTCTTTTTCCCTCTATAATATCTATTCACCATCGTCGTCTGCCCTTATTAGGGCAGATGTGCTCCACCTAGTTGACCAGCTCCCGTCACCTTTCATGTTGGCAGGCGACTTCAATGCCCACCACCCCCTATGGGGTTCTCCAGCACCTTGCCCCAGAGGCTCCCTTCTAGCAGACCTCCTCAACCATCTTAATCGTGTCTGCCTCAACACCGGTGCACTGACCTTCCTTTCCGACACAACACATACTTATTCCCACATAGACCTCGCGATATGCACTCCTCAGCTTGCACGTCTGTTTGAGTGGTATGCACTTTCTGACACGTACTCGAGTGACCATTTCCCTTGTCATCCATTTCCTGCATCATACCCCATCTCCTCGACCCACCAGTTGGAACATCTCTAAAGCCAACTGGGGGCTTTATACTTCCATGGCTATTTTTCACGATCAGAATTTTCCCAGCTGTGACAATCAGGTCGAATACGTCACAGAGGTTATTCTCACCGCTGCCGAACATTCCATACCTCGTACATCCTCTTCTCCACGTCGTGTCCCGGCCTCTTGGTGGACTGCAGCCTGCCGCGACACTCTGAGCCCAGCGACCTCCTTTACACACCTTCCACCGCCACCCAACGTTGGAGAATTGTATAAATTATAAACAACTTGGAACGCAATGTCGTTGTGTTATGAAAGACAGCAATAAAGCTTGTTGGACTGCTTTTACCAGTTCTTTTACTCCCTCCACGGTTGTTTGGGGTGGCCTACGCCTTCCCCCCTTCGCAAAAAGGTAGAAGAGGCACGGCCACCCTCTTTCCACTCTTTTAACCGTGAAAGTTATAATGTCTCATTCACCATGCAGGAGCTAGACCGTGCTCTCGCCCTGTCCGGATCTTCTGCTCCTGGGCCCCATTCCATCCATATTGAGATGCTGAAGAACCTTACTCCTGCGGGCAAGTGTTTCCTTCTTAGCACCTATAATCGCATATGGACTGAAGGTCAGGTTCCCACAAGTTGGCGTGAAGCCATTGTTGTCCCCATCCCCAAACCAGGGAAGGACAAACATCTTCCTTCCAGTTACCGCCCCATTTCTCTGATGAGCTGCGTCTGTAAGGTGATGGAACGCATGGTTAACGCTCGGTTGGTCTGGCTCCTCGAATCTCGACGCCTCCTGACTAATGTTCAATGTGGTTATCGCAGACACCGCTCTGCTGCTGATCACCTCGTTACCTTGTCGACCTTCATTATGAATAACTTTCTAAGGAAGCGTCAAACAGTAGCAGTGTTCTTCGACCTGGAGAAGGCTTACAATAGCTGTTGGAGAGCGGGCATTCTCCGCACATTGCACACATGGGGCCTTCGTGGCCGCCTCCCGCTCTTTATTCAAGCGTTTTTGGCGGATCGCAAGTTCCGGGTACGGGTGGGCTCCTTTTTGTCAAACACCTTTCGCCAGCAGAATGGGGTGCCACAGGGCTCTGTATTGAGCGTGGCTCTCTTTGCCATTGCAATCAATCCGATCGTAGATTGCCTTTCAGCCGAAGTTTCCGGATCCCTTTTTGTAGACGATTTCACAATTTATTGTAGCGCCCAGTGGACGTGTCTCTTGGAGCGTTGTCTTAAACCCTGTCTTGACCGCCTATATTCCTGGAGCATTGCGAACGGCTTCAGATTCTCCACTGAGAAAACGGTGTGTATAAACTTCTGGAGATACAAGGAATTTCTTACACTATCCCTACGTCTCGGCCCCGTTGCTCTACCATTCGTGGAGGCAACAAAATTCTTGGGGCTAATGTTGGATCGGAAATTTTGCTGGTCCACACACGTGTCCTACCTGGCTGCCCGTTGTGCCCGATCCCTTAATGTTCTTAGTGCCCTCAGTGGCACATCATGGGGAGTGGATCGTACTGTTCTGCTTCACCTTTATCAGGCCAATTTTCAGTCGAAGCTCGACTACGAAAGCTTTGTATACTCCTCTGCACGGCCATCCATTCTCCGCCGTCTCGACTCCATTCACCATCAGGGATTACGCCTATCGACCGCTGCATTTTATACCAGCCCTGTTGAAAGCCTTTATGCCGAAGCTGCTGTATTACCCTTGACCTCTCGGCGTGACGTACTCTTGTGTCGGTATGCATGCCGACTGCTGTCGATACCCAACCATCCATCTTACCCATTATTCTTTGACGACTCACTTGATCGCCAATATTGGTTGTCTGCGATAGCCTTGCTTCCACCTGCTTCAGTGGCTCGATTTTACCCTTCCTTCCACCTTTCGGTTGAGCGAGAGCCCATTGCCACCGTGGCATCAGGCCCAGGTTCACACCCACCTTGAACTTAGTTCGCTCCCCAAGGAGAGCACTCCGGATTTGGTATATTGCTCGAGGCTTGTCGAACTCTTTTCGCGGTTCAATAATGCTATATTTACCTACACTGACGGTTCCAAGAGCACTGACGGTATCGGATCTGCCTTCGTCATTGGGGACAACCTGTTCCAATACAAGCTCCCTGACCGGTGCTCGAATTTCACGGCTGAGCTTTTTGCCCTCCACCAGGCTGTTTTATACAACTGCCGCTGCTGCCATCCTTTTCATGCCATCTGTTCTGACTCCCTTAGTGCCCTGCAGAGTCTTAAGGACCCTTTCTCGACCCATCCTCTTGTGTATCGAATCCAACACTCCCTCCAGTTGCTAGCAGATAACAGCTGTCACATTTCTTTTCTGTGGGTCCCTGGCCACGTGGGTGTGCCCGGGAATGAGACCGCCGACATAGCAGCAAAGGCAGCAGCTCTTTTGCCTTTTGCTACTTTTTGCGTCCCATCAGACGATGCTCAACGGGCTCTTTGCCGGAGTATTGTGTCGTCCTGGCACAGTGCGTGGTTCTCACTCCACAACAATAAACTGAGAACTGTAAAACCGATCCCGACCGCTTGGAGGACCTCCTCACGCCCCTCTCGGCGAGAGGTCATCCTGGCCCGGTTGCAGATCTGTCACTACCGATTCAGCCACCGTCATTTGCTAATCGCCGATCCTGCACCGCTGTGCTCCTGCGGTGAATTGCTGACGGTGCGACATGTTTTACTGTCTTGTGTTAATTTTAATCATATCCGTGTAGCCCTTAACTTTCCATCTACTCTGGAGGAATTTTTAGCTGATGACATACAAGCAGCTGCTAGAGTTTTGCGTTTTATCAACATGGCCAATTTATCAAAGGATATTTAACCCTTCTATTTTTTTTTTTTTTTTTTTTTTTTTTTTAGCTTTCTCTTGATACTCTATCTGGTGGTTATCAAGTTTTTCGAGATCTAGCGAATCTCTGTTCTGATCTGGGTGCTAATGACCTGAGAAGTTGTGCGCCCTAAAACCATAAAAAAAACAGCTCTGCAAGCTTCATCTCACAATAAGAATGGCAACCTTCATCCTTTTGAACCTGCTTACTGTATTTGTCCCTCGGTCTTCCTCCATTAAGACTTTTACCCCACACACTTCCTTCTAATGCTAAGTTAATTATTCCTTGATGTCTCGGAACATTTCCTACCAACCTATTCCTTCTCTTAGTCAGGATATGCCAGAAACTCCTTTTCGCTCCATTCTGTTAAGCACCTCCTCATTAGTTACATGATCTACCCGTTTAATCATCATCATTCATCTGTAGTACCACGTTTTGAAAGCTTCTATCATCTTTTTATCTGAACTCCTTATCGTCCATGTTTCACTCCCGTACAATGCTACTCTCCAGCCAAATGATTTCAGAAAAGACTTCCAAACATTTAAATTTATGGATGTCAACAGATTTCCCATCTTCAGAAATGCTTTCCTTCTCGAATGCAAAGTACTAACATGAATTATTTAGAGATGAATGGAAATACTGGAGGAATCCGACCTTGGGAAGATCAGTTTGGATTTAGCAGAAACGTAGGAACTCAGTAGGGAATACTGAAGTTATGACTTACTGTAGAAGGTAGGTTAAGGTAAGGCAAACCTATGTTTTTTTAGAATACATAGATTGAGATAAAGCTTTTGACAACATTGAAATCTCTCTTTCAAATTCTGAAAGTAGCAGGGGTAAAATATAGGGAGTGAAGAGAATCAAATTGTACAAAAACCAGACAGTAGTTAATAGTCAAAGGTCGTGAAAGGGATGCAGTGATTGGGGTTGGGAAGGGAGTAAGTCAGGGTTATAGCCTTTGCCCAATGTTGTTCAACCTGTACGTTGAACAAGCTGTGAAGAAATACAAGGAGAGATTCGGAGAGGGAATTTAAGTCATGGGAGAAGCGATAAAAACTTAGTGGTTTGCCGATGACACATTAATTCCATCAGAGACAGCAAAGGACATGGAAGAGCATTTGAATAGAATGGACAGTGTCTTGAAAGGAGGGTATAAGGTGAACACCAACAAGAGTAAAACAAGGGTAATGGAATATAGTGTCAGAAAGTCAGGCGATGCTGAAGGAATTAGATTAGGTAATGAGACAATAAAAGTAGTAGAAGAGTTTTGATATTTGGGTAGCAAGATAACTTCTGATGGCTGACGTAAAGAAGATGTAAATTGCAGAATGGGAATGGGAAGAAAAGCATTTTTGAAGAAGCAAAATTTGTTGACATCCTATATTAATTTAAATGTTAGGAAGTCCTTTCTGAAAGCATTCGTCTGGAGTGTAGCATTGCATGGGAGTGAAATGTAGACAATAAGGATTTCAGAAAAAAGATGATGGAAGCTTTCGAAATGTGGTGCTACAGATGAATGATGAAAATTAGATGGTTAGATCATGTAACTAATGAACGGAATTTGGAGAAAATGTTTCTGGCATATCCTGACTAAGAGAAGGGATAGGTTGGTGACACATTAAGACAACAAGGAAGGAACTGTGTGGGGTAAAAATCAGAGGGAAACAGGGGGATGAATACAGTTAGCAGATACAAAAGATGTAGGTTGCCATTCTTCTTCTCCGAAGAAGATACTTGCACAGGATAGAGTAGGGTTATCCTTTGCTGTCTCTGACAGAGAGGCTGTGTCATTGGCAAACTGCAAAGTTTTCATTTCTTCCCACAGAACTTTAATTCCTTCTCCAAATTTCTCCTTCCATTCCTGCACAGCTTGGTCAATGTACAGATTGAAAAAATATTAAGGAAAGGCTGAAACCCTGTCTTACTCCCTTCTCAAGCACTGTCCCCCCTTTCATATCCTTCAACTCTAATAACTGCCGTCATGTTTTGGTACAAGTTGAATATAACTATTTGTTCTCTGTTTTACCCTGATAACTTCAGAATTTAAAAGTCTGTATTCCAGGTAACACTGTCAAAAGGTTTCTCCAGATTTACAAAAGCTATAGAGGTAGGTTTGCCTTTCCTTAACCAAACTTTAGTAGTAATGTATTACCTCCAAACTTCCTACATTTCTCCTAAATCCAAACTGATATTTCCTAAGGTCAATTTCCACCGGTTTTTCCATTCATCTGTAAATAATTCGTGTTAGTATTTTGCATCCATGACTTATTAAACTGATAGTTCTGTAATTTTCACACTTGTCTGCACTTGCTTTCTGTGGAATTGGAATTTTATATTCTTCTTGAAGTTGGATGATATTTCCCCCGTCTCACACATTTTGCATACCAGGTGGAACAATTTCTTCATGACTGGCTCTCCCAATGATATCAGCAGTTCAGAGTATCATCTACTCCAGGGCCTTGATTTGAATCTAATCTTTTAGTGCTCTTTCAAAGTCTTCACACATTATTGCTTCTCCTATCATATCTTCCTCTACTTCCTCTTCCATTTCTACAATACTGCCTACAATTTAATTTCATGTGTATATGTCCTCTATACATTCCTTTCAGCTTTCCCTTCTTTGCTTAGTACTGGTTTTCCACCTGAGCTCTTTATACTCATACAGCTGCTTTTCTTGTGTTCAAATGTCTGTTATTATTTTCTTGTAGGCAGTATATATCTTTCCCCTACTTATACATTCTTCTACTATCTTGCATTTCTCCTCAAGCCATTCCTGCTTTGACAGTCTGCACTTCCTGTCAACCTCATTGTTGAGCTGTCTGTACTCCCTTTTGCATGCTTCACTTGATGCATTTTTATATTTTCTCCTTTCATCAATTAAGGGTAGTATCTCCTGTGTTATCCAAGGATTTATATTAGACCTCGTTCTTCTGCGTATATGATGTTCTGTGGCCTTCACTGATTTCAGAAACAGTTCAAATTGTAAACTACGCAGCATTTGGTTTTTGAACATGGGTTTTCCACAACAGCTTACTATTCATCTGAACATCTAGAAATTTGAACTGTTTTGTCTCACTTATGTGCCTATTCTATGTAATTGAATTGTGTGTTAGAAGCTGTAAAAATGGAGTCTTACTGTGATTATAATAAATTTATTTTCCAAAATGTGTTAACTTATTTCTGTTAACCTATTTCTTTAACTGCATTTGATATTGCATCAATATTGCCAACAACATCCTTCACTACCAAACTAGTGTCATATTAGAATTTTCTATTTTTTACTTTTTTTATTTTCCATTTTGGTTTAAGATGATTGAGGCATGGCTGTATAATTACAAATAGGCCAACACACATCTTCATCCGTTATGTTGTAAATCCTTTAGTACGCTTTAAATAATTCTCTTTAAATGGTTGAATTCTTATTACACTGTGTTTAAAGCAATAATTGTCATTTAATACCCTTATTTCTCAATGTCATTATGTGGTAAATTTCCTTTTTCGTATATGGTGTTCATTCTCAGTTTTTGATTTCCTCATTGTGAACACCCACCTGCCATTGTTAACATCAATTAGTTTGTACAGTCATTAATGGCACTTTCATATTTGTAACCTCAAGCTTATTAATAAGGTAGCCATTATCTGCCCAGCTTTCACTCCCATACAACAAAACTTTGGTTGAAAGTTTCAACAGTGCACCGGTAACTTAGTCTGGACACCGACTTCCTTAGACAAGTATGTATTGAATAAAATTGTGAAATATAAGAAAGAGCCACCATGATTCAACAGCAGAGTTACAATACTACTATCAAATCCTAGAGAACTTCACTGCAAATTTAAACTTTTCCCAAAACCTTACAGACAGACAGACAGACAGACAGACAGACAGACAAACAAACATAAGCAGAGTCAAAATTTGCATAAAACAGGTTTAGCCATGACACATTCATAAACTTCAAAAGTAAAGTTCCGTGTACCAAGTTGGCAGAAAATCCTAAGAAATGATGGTCTTGTGTTAAATCAGTAAATAGGTTGAAACCATATGTTCAGACACTACAGTACTATAATGACATCGAAACAAGAGGTTGACAAAATACTAAACATCTTCTTCCAAAGCTGTACCACAGAAGAAGAATGCACTGCCGTTCCTTCCCTAAATAATCTCTTCAACAACAAGCAGTCAAATATTGACATAAACGATGGGTAGAAAAGTACTAGAACAGTGAAAGTAGGAAGTGACAGTCATATACAAAGTATCCTCCACCACACACCATGAGGTAGCTTGCAGAGTATTGCTGTAGATAATGTAGATGCTGAAGTTTTAATGTAGGTGTCACATATCAAAGGTTGTAATTTTTATACCATTCCTGTCACTCCATGACTCACCTGCATTGGTAGTTGGTGTATTTTACACATTGTGTTATTTTTATTTATGTATCATCATTGATAATTTGTTGCAATGTGTTTTATAAAGCTTATACAAATTTTTAAAAGAATGAAACTTTTTATTTCAGATGCAGGTTTAGACTCGGCTGTAATTGCTCTTCCCCGGAATGGACTATTTCTACTCCAGACAACAGATTTTTTTTATCCATTGATAGATGATCCGTACGTCATGGGTGAGAATTTTTAAAAATACCTACATAACTATCATTGTGTATCATAAAATATTTTAATGTCACATTTCGTGTGCAACATAAGATGTGATTAATCAAAGGTTGTAATATTTTATAGTAGTAGTAGTACTTAGACCTTCAGAGACCTTAGTTTAGTTTTTGATATTTCCCTTCTGAAATAGTGGGCTGTGCACACTAACCTGAGCAACAACTTACTATATGTTGCTCTACTAATTTAAGTATTAGGTTCATGTGCACATTAAATCATGTAAGTCATGATTATACTGTCACCCTTAAACTGTCCTCAATTTCGGCATAATCTCATGTTAGACTATAGAATAAGAGCGTGCATGCATGCACACATGCAACTTAACATCCTCGTATATTGAATACAGTATGGATATAAGACATTGCAGACAGTTTGAGATAATGCACTGCTTCAAGAATTGTCCATTAGATAGGTTGTCCTCAACCTCCTGGACTTTTAAGATACTGCCAGCAAAATTACATGCCACACAAGGGATCTTTTATTATCTTGGTATAGCTCCATGTATTGTGCAGTCCACAGAGCTCTTAAAATTCTGCATCACACATGCAACACCCGGAAGTAAATGAATGAATGAATCAGAAAAAATTCTGGCGAAGTCCACTCATAAACTACCATGCTTCTGTAGCATGTCTCATCAAGTAACAACAAAATAAATACTTTTCTTTTTGTTTGTAAATGGTTTTAGAAGTAAAGTCATTCACAGTAACTAGACATTGGATTGTCCACAGTTACTTGCACATGCAAAACTATTTACAGACTAAAAAACTGTTTAATTATTTTGTTGTAACTTGACATGCTACAAAACATGGTTGTTCATGAGTGGACTATGTCATAATTTTTGCTAATTCATTCATTAGTGGCTGGGTGTTGCATGAGTGTGATGTGGAATGTTAAGAGGTCCCTGGACTGCATAATACATGGGACTATATCATAGATAACAAAAGAAAGATCTGTGTGCCATGTAATTTTGGTGGTAGTGTCTGAAGTTAACAGGAGTTTGAGCTAGGTTGAGAACACAAAGCATCTTACGCACTCTTCATGAAGCAGTGTGTTGTCTCAAAACTGTCTGTAAGGTCTTGTACCCATATCCATATTGTATTCAATAAGACAATGTGAAGTTGTCCTCAACCTGGAGGTTATTTTAAACATGAAAACAATGCATTATTAGATCTGGATGTTAGATGTAGTATACCAACTCCTTTATTTGACCTTTGAAGTGATTCCAGCAGTCAGTTAATATGCTACTTCGGACTATGTTGATGATACATCCTTAAAGCTTACTTAAAAAAAATAATAATTTTTTTGTTTTGAAGGCATGGGATGTTAAAGTAGGGGGGAAACAATTTGTTATAACAGCATTCAGAGTAAATTGTGGTAAGTGAATACCTGGACACACGGAAGCTTGGCATTTTAATATGAGATGGTTTAGTATTCCAGTGGTACAGGTACATAGTTGTTCAGTGTCTGTGTTGTAATTAGCTTTCTTGTTCTCAGTAAATAGTATGGTAACATGACATTTGGATGACATGTGGAAAATGGAGAGATAAGAGACATGGTGAAAAGGGTAGTGAATACTATGTCACTACATGGTTGCGGGATGTTGTTAAATCTCAATAAGTGCTTAAAATAGCCATCTTGCATTTCATCTACCCTGGCAAACACTTTGTGGCAGAATCTAGTTACGCATACCCCATCAGACTGTATGTTGTAGACTTCA
This sequence comes from Locusta migratoria, assembly GCA_026315105.1. Lineage (NCBI taxonomy): Eukaryota > Metazoa > Arthropoda > Insecta > Orthoptera > Acrididae > Locusta > Locusta migratoria. The sequence goes on along the minus strand of CM048755.1, from coordinate 24,346,889 downwards.
AGAATTAACTCTGTATGCTAGGTGACCCAGACAGTTCTAACACACAGACAGTGTTTGACTCAGAAAATGTGATGCCTTTTTCACCACAAATTGACCTGATAGTAATAGAACAGTGTCTAGTTAAAGGATGAGTCATGGTTTTGCCTGAAGAGTATGTTTATTTAGTGTGTTCCTGGGTCACATTACAATCCCCCATTTTTTTTCCTGGCCCAGTATCACTTCTAGGGGATCTATGCCACTGCATGTAGTGGCAGCTGTCGTGGATGACATTTTGCTGTTATATGTTTACCTAGTCCCTTGACCATGTAATTTTTCTTGAGCCTCACTGCCTTTCATGCTGTGATCAGTAATATGACATGTTTCGGCCTTATATATATATATATATATATATATATATATATATATATATATATATATATATATATATATATATTAAGATAAAAAATTCCTAGCAGGAAAAATTAAATATAAAAAATAGATGATTACTCACCAGGCGAAGGAGCACAGGTGTAACAGCATCACAAATAAATAAATGAATACACACACACACACACACACACACACACACACACACACACACACCACAAACACAAGTTTTAGCGACCCAGTTGCTTCTTCAGGCAGAAGGGAAGGAAAGGGAAAAGGAAATGATGAGGGTTTTAAGGAAGGGGGTAAGGAGCCATTCCAATCCCGGGAGAGGAAAGACTTACCATGGGGGAAAAAATGGAGAGTAAACAAAGGCGCGCACACACCCACTCATTCACACAGACACCAGAGTGAGTGGGTGTGTGTGCATTTGTTTACCCTCCATTTTTTCCCTGAAGGTAAGTCTTTCCTCTCCCGGGATTGGAATGGCTCCTTACCCCCTTCCTTAAAACCCTCATCATTTACTTTTCCCTCTCCTTCCCTTCTGCATGAAGAAGCAACTGGGTTGCGAAAGCTTGCGTTTGTGTGTGTGTGTGTGTGTGTGTGTGTGTGTGTGTGTGTGTGTGTGTGTGTGTGTGTGTGTTCATTTATTTATTTGTGATGCTGTTACACCTGTGCTCCTTCGCCTGGTGAGTAGTTTAAAACACTTTGAGAAGAGCAAATGCGTGCACATTACTTTTACAAAAATCACTTTTCCACTTCTTTCCTTTAGTAATACATTACAAAATCTTGTTCCAGAAATATGCAATGTAGGAATTATAGAGTCAATAGGTAATAAAATTCATAGTTGTTGGTTGGTACACACATGTGGACATGAAAACTATTCATAATAATTTTCATCATTAACTGTTAGAACCGAGGTAAAAAGGTAAAGCAGTCAACAATCTGAAGATTGAACACCACAGTGCTTTACTAGGCATGGTCCTGATTGGAAGTGGTATGCCATTGCCTTCCTCAGACTTTCGAACTGACTTACCCAGCCAGTTACAGGGGGACCTACAGTTTAACACGGGTTCTGAACCACAATGCTACTCGATATTTTACACATCAGCAACAGTGCCCGAGGTGAAAGAAGTGGAAAGTGACATAAAAATCCTAGGATCTGGTGAGGATCGAACCCGCAACCTTCGGATTCATAGTCAGCCACTCTAACCGCTGTGCTACTGAGCGGCACCATCAAAAAATGTTAAAATGTCAAGAGACCATTGCAGCCAATATAAAAGTCTCAATACATTTGGTACAGCCTCTCAAATGTTGACTACTGCTGGCCTGAACTCAGCTCGTCGGGCATGGTAGAGGGGCTAGGTTCCATTTCATGGATAACAATGCCCAACTACACAGCACTGGCCTGGTGTAAAAGTTACTGCAGCATCATACATCATGAATGGATAACACAGTCCCAAGACTTAGAATGCCTGTGCATGAGATGATCTTAAGCTGAAGGACTGCAGCCCTAATCCCCTCAGGGGCTCAGCATCAATTTGCTGAGTACAGGCTTGGCGACCCTGGATACTAGTTTGTACCTAGTTAATGGGATACAGCAGGTAGTCAGGTTTTTCCTAATGTGCTCGGAAACCAGAAACGCTTAGCTGAGTGAGGGCGGCTGTTCCAGATTGCAACTGAAATACAATATAGCCACAAACATTATTCTAGAAATCCATATAAAATCAGGGAATGATCTTACGGCAAATATAATTAAATTATTGGATTCAGGAGACTTGGGAGAATCAAACGCCGTAATTACAATTTAAATAACCCTTACAGATAAAAAGCTGATAAATTTCAGTACTATAATAATAATAATAATAATAATAATAATAATGATTATGATTATGATTATGATTATGATTATGATTATGATTATGATTATGATTATGATTATGATTATGATTATGATTATGATTATGATTATTATTATAATTATATTTACAATCATTGATACATAGTTTTTATCAGTAACAATTTAAAAAGCAAATGGGCAGCATTGTACCACGCTAACTATCTTAAAAGATATACCACATTCTTTCTGTATTCTTTCCATAAACTTTTACTCTCTTGTTCTGCTTTTCGTGGAGATAATAATATTGTCAGACTCAGATTCCACCACAGAAACACACAATGAGAACCCAGCAAAGTGCATTACATTTACATATGTATTTTATTATATTTAATATTATTCTTAGTAATGTTCATTTTATGTTCAAAACTGCCACTTAAATATTTCATGGCAGACTGAAAATAGTAGATATGCAACAGAGAGTTATAATTGTTTATATAAAAATTATTTGTGAGCAATAACTGAATATATTTGTATAAAATGCCATGAAAAATTAAATATTAATTGTGTAACTATATTTCAATGGAGGCAGTATATTTGAATAGCGAGACGCCACGCTGAGCAAAGAGCTTCAGTCTCAACCATTTTTTTTTTAGTATTGTTAAATATATGTTTGTTTGTTAAATGTAAACATTTGTCGGGAGGTGGTCAAAGTATTTAATTCTGTGATATTCAAATGTATAAAATTTTGTAAGGGAAATTGTATTTTAAAGATGAGGTGTTAGGATGCGCTGAAGGATAAAATTTTGGGAGCAGGGAGAGCATGCTTTTTGAACACTTCGGAAGGGACTCGTAACTTGGACATGGTGGTGAAAGGTTGTGACGCTGGGCGGTCTGAAGCCACGTTAAGAACTAGTGTTTTGAAGAGATAGGCATGTGTGGACTTGAAAAATTTACGGGAATGTGAATGCAGAAATTGGTCTCTGCTTGAAAGGTGATAAACTGTGCACGGTTGTAGGGCTGTGGAACTGTGATAATTCAGCAATTGTGTACTCGTGCGATTACAAACTGTGTTTTATAACATACTTTAATCACCGATTAATTTCAAACTGCAGTTTTCGATGGACTACACTAATTGAAGAGTGGCAATTTTGTTGGGCATTCAGAGGTTTAATTTATGTTTGTTAAATATATTTTCATGTCGTCATATGCAGGTTGATAGACTGGCTAAACTACAGATTAATTATTGATCTTGTGTAAACAGATCGGGTTACTGTTTAGGGCATAGAAGCTGACATACATAACTCACCACTATGAACAGAGACAACGAGCCATAAACTTTTACTACCCTGAGTTATGTATTGCCCAAGTCTTATTGGTGAGAATCGATAGGAAGGTCGCAACCATTGCTAAAGTTGATGCTTGAACCCAGACGGATGTTGTTAGCATGGGTACAAACACCTGCACATGCAAGTCAGCAGAAGCTTTAATGTCGACAGCCCCTCTGAAAACTGCTGAAAAAGCTACAGGTACAACCTTTGCAGAACCCTCTGTTCCAGTGACTGCAGAGCCTGCCCTCACATACACCACAGTTGCAACCACATACACTGCAACATCAACCAAACCATCTAAACAAAAACAAAACAAAAAAGCCTGCTAAGAAAGAGTTGAAGCCAGCGATTCATCTGTCGGATTATGTGGAAGTTGATCCTGATGGTATGTCTGACCCAGCTCCAGATCTCATGGAGTTGGTTGTCCCTCAGAGGCAAACATCTCGCCCTAACACTGAACCTCCACCAAGTCGAGAGTCTCCATCTCGAAAGTAAAAATACAACCTCCATGATAGATTGCTCCAATACTGAAGTGGAACTTGCAGGGTTTCAGGACACATGCGGAGGAACTGCATTTACTGACGTGCTCTCTGACCACTTTGAGCAGGAAAACGGTGTCTTTCAGGGTAGTGTTTTAAGTGTGATGTTGTTTGCTATAGCTATTAACAGTATTACTTCTGTTGTGAAAAGTCCTGTCCAGTGTTTTTTGTTTGTTGACGGTTTCTGTGCCTTTTGCTCTTCTTTTAGCCTTGCAACGACAGCTCGTCAGTTGCAGCTAACTCTTAGATGGCTGGACGAATGGGTGCACGAGACCGGTTTTAAATTTTCAACCGAGAAGTCTGTGTGTGTGTGTGTGTGTGTGTGTGTGTGTGTGTGTGTGTGTGTGTGTGTGTGTGTGTGTGTGTTTGTTTCCTTTTTAACCATTCATGTTCTATTTTTAACCTACCTGAACTGCGGATGAGGGACACTGTTACGAATTTTAATGACACTGTGCATTTTCTGAGTCTCACGCTTGATTCTAAACTTACCTGGTTGCCGCATCTTACAAGGAAAGTACTTGAGCTCGAACAAACACATATACACCAAAATCGTATGAGAGATAATGTAAAGATCCCTTATTGCATTAGTGATACTCCCGCATCTGCAAAACTCTGCAATTGTCTGTTAGAGGCCTCTGCGTGTGCCATGCCGCATTGCACTTTGACCTGTCGGTTCACCAGTAGGGACGGTGCAGTGTACCTCCAAAGTTGCGTTTTGTGATGTTATTTGTGTGGTGAAGCGTCAGATGGGGCGGCGATTGCTAATCAATCCTGCTAATATATTGCGATTAGTTGAGATGAAGTTACGAAGAACCCTTCTTCGTGAAGATGGTATTAGTGTAGAAGATGAATCATTTGCATGCTTTCTCGTATCTGTTATGGTACAGAAATATGAGCATCAGTTAGATACTGTTGTTACAAACTCATAATAATGATAATAGGGATGATAATGACGAACAACTCATTGCAAGCGGTAGTGCTACGGTAAGTGCGGGAAGAGGTGATGGAAGCAGTGGCAGCGAATACCAACAGTCTTTCGGGAAGAAGGTTAAAGTTGCAACTATCATCACGGCTTTTGATGACAATTTGCTAGAGAACATGTACGATGATTATTTCGTAAGTTATAGTTAAGATATCTGCATTACGTATGGCGTCTACAATTACATCTACAGTGCTATCTAGAGCATGGTTCAGAGCTTTGCAGAAAAAAAACACCCACCAGCACATTGAGGTGTACGTAGAGATCCCGTAAGCAAATGTTCATACAGATATGTTTCTTCGAGCCCATGTACTTTCCTTGTTAGACTTGAAGAGACGGTACCTCAAAGCACAAAGTATTTTGAAGTGTCTTAGTCACATTTCATGGGGAGCTGACAGGACTCCTCTGCTCCAGTTTTATGGAGCCTTTGTACTATCCTGACTTGATTATGGCTGCACGGTGTATAGGTCTGCAAGACCTTTTTACCTAAAAATGTTTGATGTGCTCCACCATGAAGTGATTCGGTTGGCTACGGGGGCATACCAAACCTTTGCGCCGAGGCTGCTGAACCACCGCTTTCCATACGGTGGCAGCTCCTCGTGGTGCCCCAGGCATATGCCACGTTGTCCACTCCATATACACCTGCTTACAATACTGTTGCGTTGCCGCCTACGGAAAGGCTGTTTCGCAATCGGCTTCAAGCTACGAGGCCTTTTGGGATTCGTGCTAAGGACTGTGTTTCTTGGATATGGGTGTCAGATTTTACTGTTTTACATTGAAGCTGGAGCAGATATCCCCTTTGGTTATTACAGAGGCTTAGATTCCTTGTAGATTTAGCAAGTTTTAAAAAAGATTGCACCCTAGACATCACATTTCAGTCAGAATTTTTTTAACATTTTAAATAGGCTTTGTGATTGTACAATGGCGTACACTGACAGGTCGAAACAAGGGGACTTTGTCGGTTGTTCTGTAGTGTTTCCAAATCTCATCATAGGGATTCACCTGCCCACTGCCTACTCAGTTTTTTCGGCAGAGCTTCATTCCATCCTTTAGGCACTAGAACACATCCGGTGTGCTCGGGATACAAAATTTGTACTCTGCTCTGATTCTTTTACTGCCCTACAATTACCGCTGGTCATGTACCCGGCTGAAACTATAACACAGTTGATCCATGAGCAACGGTAACTCCTCCAATGGCAGGGTAAAGAGGTGAAATTTCTTTGGGTACCTGGGCATGTTTGGATTCAGGGTAATGAAGTGGCTGATATGGCTGCCAAGGTGGCCTGAAGTGACACAAATGTCAAAGAGTGTGCCATTCCCTTGCGGGACGTCTACTCTGTGTTGCGCCAGAGGTCCCTTCAGTTCTGGGAGGAGACGTTGCTGGCAGTGACAGGTAATAAACTGTGTTTGGTTAAACCAACTGTCGGACTGTGGCGAACCTCCTGCCAGCCATTCAGCCATTTTGAAATGACCCTGACTCGCCTCTGCATTGGGCACAGCCTTTTGACCCACAGCTTTTTATTCCGTTGAGAGGATCCACCGATTTGTGATGCTTGTGGCATGCAAATCACTGTATGCCACATTTTAATTGAGTGTATTTTACATCGTGCTGAGAGGGCAGAGGCTAATCTTGGTGGTGCCCTGCCCACTGTTTTAGCTGACAACGAGGTGAGTGTGCTGAACATTTTACAATTTTGTGAACATTCTTGACTGTGGCCTTAGCTCTTAGGCTGGAGGTTTTAGTGTGTTACAGGAGGGTTCGCTGCTAACTTTAAACTCAGAGTATAGCGGTACGCTGATCTCTGATGTTAAAGTACTTCTAAGGTTGTATACTTTAGTAGGCCACCTTACATCACTGATTTGCAATATGTCTTTGTGCGTTTGTTTTGTTGACAATGCAGTATGTCCATCTATTGACTATTCTCATTTATTTACTGTTGACACATTTCACACTCGTCATCTAATTATTTTGTCAGGACGCTAAAAAAACCTTGCTGTTGTGTGCCCTAAACATTCTATCCTATCCCCTCTGCCAGGCACTTAAATGTGATTTGCAGAGTATCCCATGTAGATGTGGATGTAGATCCTATCTGCAGCCCTAATACTACTAATATGGAACTTTTCTTACCTCGTAAGGTCACTTTGTCAGCCGTAGATACTGTTACCGTAATGTACTGTATGGCCATGAGTAAAATGTAGAAAGTATGGAGGGGAGGGGGGTACTTTTCAACTAAGGACATTTCTTCAATATAGTCAGATTAAAATTACTCGCTAGATGACATTTGTCATGTGCTGGTACAGTGTTGCCACATAGGTAGCTGGCTACGGCTCAGCTGTAGATGATGCACAAACACTGCGGATCACTTCACAAACCCTGTTAATGTACTTTATAAATTGGAGCAGGATTGGAAAAGCCTGAATTCTATCAGCAATTAATTTTAAGTGATCAATGACTGAACTCCAGCAGAAGATGCATTTTCTAATCCTTGGTTTAATCTTATATTGTAACCTAACCACACATGATAGTGCTATGTATACAGCAAAATCGCGGTCAATCGTCTCCAGCAGTACTCAAATTGTTATTGCTTTGTTCACGGTGGTTAAAGCTTACTTCTATGAGCAAGCTTGGAGAGAAAAATTTCAGATACAGTGCTAAAATGAATCTGCAATTTCTCATTATCATTGGTTATGTGAACTGCAATGTTAAGAACCAATCACCAATTCCAGCTTGGTACTTAATTACAGGTTATTAACAACACAAGCAGAGTCCAATGCAATAAAAGAATCATATAATGAAAAATAGGAGTGAATGAAAAGTCAATGCTATTATCAAAAAGACAAAAAGGTATTAAAATTAAAAAAAATTCTATTAAACAAATTTGTTTATTAAAAGTAATAAACAAAGTAATTTTGATTTAGAAATTAAAATTATAGCAGTCAATGAGACTCAAACCCAATAACCATTACATACAGGGAGCTACTGCTTTACCACTGTTATGCTACCATATTGTAAAATGCCTCAAAGTGACAATACACACCCATAACACTGAATTGTAGCCTTCAGAGGGGTGGTTTTGACGTAAATCATACAAAGCTCCTTCGATGTAAGCTGATATCTATGATTTAATACTTGCATATGTGACATGAAATCAGATCTTGTAGGAAAGGATTCAGTAGCATGTGCTTAGTGCCGTGTATTGAGCATGTCTTTCATGACAGTGATTGCTGTGATTCGAGGAAAGCAGCTCCAGCCTGTGAATTGTCAACTAGCAAGTAATTTTAATTGGACTATAGTTACAATTTCTCACCAATGGAAACCCTGTTTCATTAGCTAACAGGTGAACAAAGTTCCGCAACAGAAAAATAGCTGGTAATATGTTGCTATCTGTTGTTAGTCATAAGAGACTTGGTATTCAATAAAAAGTGCTTAGTGGTGTGAAAAGTAAAAGCTCAGTTCTGTTTCCAATAGTGCAATTTTTATTACTTGATATCAAGGTGTGGCTCAGTAGCACAGTGGTAAAGTGCCAGATTAGGAATCTTTGTGTGTTCGATCCCCGCTAAGTGCTATGATTTTTATCTGTCACTTTTCACTTCTTTCGTCTCTGGAAATGTTGCTGATGGGGGGGGGGGGGGGGGGGAATGTTGAGTAGTGCCGTGATTCAGGATCCACATTAAACTTTAGGTCCCCCTGTAACTGGCTGGGTCAGTCAGTTTGCAAGTCGGAGGAAGGCAATGGTGTACCACATCCAGAAAGGCCCATGCTTCATAAAGTACTGTGGTGTTCAAATCAATCTTCGGATTGTTGACTGCTTTTTTTTATCATCAAGGTAAATGACATTTACTCACCCTATTAGTAGATTCTACACCAAAGTATACTGTAAACTAAATTCACATCTTTTCTTAAGTAAGTCCTTTAACCTTAATAGCTGCTAATGGGGCAGATTTCAACAAACCCCCGAGGAGGTGAAATGCATCCCTAGACAACCTAAATAAATTGTTTCCACAATAATATATTGGTACATTGCAAAATAGGTCAAAGTAAGTAGTTATTTTATATGGCATGAACTTGCAAAAGTGTTTAAATTAATTAAAAAAAAGTCTAGATTGCATTCATTCATTTCGTGGTAATAGGTTTTGATCCTTTACAAGATCCTCCTCAGACCATGCTAGAGCAGGCAACATTGAAAATGCGATGATAAACTGCTAGAGCTTCTTCATGTTACACTACATAACATTTAGGAAAAAAGTCACATTATATGCAGACTGCAACAAAATGACATGAAGTACTGAAAAACATGTTAACTTAGTCGTAGCACTCTCAGTAAAGAAGCAACATGAACAGGCCAAAAGTGAGTATATATGATAAGCTCTCATCAGTGATGTAAAACATAATTCAACTATCCACGTCAAATGCATGTAAAGCATGTCAAATTGGCTCAGATTTACACAAACAAATGAAATGACAATTTTATCATAACTTAAGCTGCAAAACTGGGTAGCAAGACATAACACTGTGCAGTTTTTTGTAAAAGGACACAAGTTCAGGCTGTTGCCATTCACACATCACCCATTTATAAGAATGTCGTCCTGTTCTCAGTAAAAATGTTAGGTTTCTCGAGGTATAGAAATGAAGGTGAAAGACCATGAGGATGTAGGTAGTTAATTTTAACCTCACTGGTATCTTCATTGACATTCAAAACACATCAAAGCCACCAGTGTCCTCTCTACATACACGCAACAAACCCTGTGATATCACTGAGATGAGTCTGGTTGGGTATGTGTGAGATATTCATTTCTGACAGATGGTGAATTGAAGAAAACCATTGTTTGGATTTTGTTATGGCTAGGGGGAATACCACAGTATATCTTATGGGTACCTACAGTTGAGCATATCTGTATAAACCTCTTGAAGAAGAGATAGTCACCATACTTTTAGTTTATAATGAAATTAACACAGTGTATTCCTTTCGGAACACCGTACAAAACAATTGTCTTGGTGTCATTATCTGAGTGTTGTAATTGCACTGAATAATGGCCCAGGGAAAAATATTTCAGTGGCATCAGCAATCCCATAATGTGGGTTTTTGCTGTGTGAAGTCGCACACACAAAAAAGGCCACTCTGCACAGTTGGTGAAATCATTCAGATGAAAAGATAGGGTGGAGACTTGCATCAAACCAGTCCCGGACTGAAGACCACAACAGTATATTCTTCTTTTAAAAAGAAAATGAGAGAGAGAGAGAGAGAGAGAGAGAGAGAGAGAGGGGGGGGGGGGGGGGGGGAATTAAGCTTTTCTACAGTTATTTAAAAGTGCACAAGTAGTGTTACGTCAGTCACAGAAAATGTTCGCTTTAGCTGAATGGACATGGTTGACTAAAATACCTTAATGTGAAAGTGAATAGTGGATGACTAAAAACTGTTAAAGGGTTGTGTGGAGATCCAGTACATCCTGAAAATGAATTTCATTAGGTGACTGCAAAGTCAGAGGCAACCCAGGTGCAGCTAAAAGAACCAATTAAATGTCTTCAAACTGCATGGGACATAATGTGGGGTGAGAGGGACTGCCTAAATATTAACCTTGAAACAATAGAAGTGTATACTTTCTGCTTGAACAACCACCACAGTTGGCAGTAATTCAAAATGATATGGTGAGACAGTTAAATACTGGACTTAAACATTGGCTTGGATGTTGATAGTGTTACTTAAAATCTGTTCCAAAATAATCACCCTCAGCTACGTGACTAAACAGGGCACTAGGTGCTGACTGGTAACTGCTATTGATCTTAGCTAGGACATTGTGTGTTTTTTTACTTAAAGCAAGCTCAAAAGTAAGACTGCTTCTGCAAACACCCCAAAGATGATGAAAGGAAGCCAGAAGCCAATTTGCTGTGTACAATTTTATGAAATGCATGACACTTGGTTGTCCAAATAATTTTGTCACCAATTTATTTTAAACCATCATTTCTGTTGAAAAAGTTTAAAGACAATCACACATTTTGTCTCAGTGAAATATTGTAGTGCTCATTTTGCACTACCATTTTGCTTTAAACCGTAATATGAAAATTGTGGAGGGGGAAATAAAAAAAAAGAAAACTCAGTCCATACACATTGTAACACAGTTACATCACCAGCCAAAATTGAAGACTAATCGAGCTTTTTAAGGCATTGTAATGTTCTAAACATCTACCCAGAAAACAAAAGACATGGGTATCGCCAAATTCTTACTTAGAATAGTTTGAAATAGATCACATTGCCATTGCATGAAAAGAAACACGTGAGATTAAAAATGTTAAAGTCCTGAGAAGTGCTAGTATTGACTCGGACCACTATCTTACCTAAATCAAGATTCACCCAAGAAGAGTTAAGACAAAGAAAACTAGTAGATTTTATCCAAAAAATCTGAAAACCAGTGGAGAAATCACACAAACTTCAGTATTTGGAGCCAGAAAATTTGGAACAACAAACTGCCATTGATCAAATGGACGAGGAGACAGTATTAATAATAAAACACTCATTGTGGATTCACGAATATGATGAAACCATAACACAGACAACTTGCCAGGCAAAAATGGAATTCCCTGAATAATCAAGAAAGATATGAAGACTTCTTGGAGGCTAACAAATGTATAGCAAAAGTGATTTTCTGTGTAAAGCGTGCATTTGACAAAAACAAACTGACACAGATCAAACAGGATAAAAATACCAAGGATTTCTGTAGAATGTTCAAACACAACCCCACCAAATACTTCTAACCAAGTCTACATTTTTGAGATCACAATGGTCAACATACCTACAATGACAACTGTCAAATCTTGGCTAAATATTTTGAATCTCTTCTTAACTTCGAAGAACCAGGATCAGAATTTACCTTTGAAGAAACAACACATCTCAACCCAGACTCTTCCTCCCCTACAAGAGAGGAAATCAAAAATATATTTGTTACTAAAGAGCAGCTAAGCACGTTGGGAAGATGTAATAATTGCTGAGCTTCAGGAGTCTGTAGGTGGAGACAATAGACAAATTTAAGAGTATTCACAAGATCTGTGAAACAGAGAAAATTCCAAATGATTTGACAGCAGCCTTAATTCATCCCCCACATAAGAAAGGTGTCAGAGCAGATTTCAACAACTACCATGGCATTTCCATTCCTTCTAAAACCTACAAAATTCCCTCAAAGGCCCTTCAAACTCAAGCAGAAGAGCAGCTTGATTTACGATTGGGTGAATACCAAGGAGGCTTCAGGAAAGGATGATCTTGTGCAAAGCATATCATGAACTTTAATTCTGTCTTTTCATATCTGTAATCCAGGAATAAGACATGTAGTTACTTTTGTTGACTTCCCAAAAGCTTAAGACTCCATAGATTGAGCCTCCGTAGCTCAGCAGTAGCATCGCTGACTACCACGCAGGAGACCCGGTTTAGATTCCCGGCAGGGGACTGGGTGTTGTGTGTTGTCATCATCATCATCATCATCATCATCATCTCACCATCATTGGCACGTAAGTCGCCCACGCGCCGTCAAATAAAAAGACTTACATTAAGGCGGCCGAACAAACCCGCAAGGGTTCTCCCGGCCAAGAAAGCCGTACGCTCATTTCCATTTTTTCCATAGATTCACAAACATTCCTTCGCATTCTGAAGGAAATGGGCTTAGACAACAAAACAAGGGCTATTATTCAACAGACTGTAAGCAGCATGACATCCAGGGTGAAATTCAGGGGAGAAATTTAAGACCTCTTTGGAATCAAGATTGGTGTTAGTCAAGGGGTGGACTCTCGCTCCTTCTCTTCAACTGCACTCTGGAGAAAGTTGTTGGAGAATAGTGCAAAGAGATGAGTAAGAAACAAGTTGAGAATGTTGTCAGAATGGGATACAAGAAAAATGATCTTATTATAGACTGTCTAGCTTTTGCAGATGACTTAGTGACATTCTCTGATTCTCTAGATACTGCTGAAAAACAAATTAATGAACTGAGAACCCAAGCATTGAAAGCTGGCCAGAAAATATCTTTCCAAAATACAAGAGTTTATGGCCAACATCAAGACAGCTCCCAAAGAGCTCATTGTGGAACAAAGCAAAGTCAAGCAGGGGGGGGAAAATGTTAAGTACTCAAGTGAGTGGATAGTACCTCACAACTCTAAGAAGCAATCATGTGCAGGATCAACAAGACGGAAATAGCTTATCAGCTAACCAGGAATATCTACAACAAAAGATCAGTATTCATCAACACAAAATTTGGGCATATTGTTCGATCGTCGGCCTGGAGGTAATGTACACAGCAGACTGTCTTGCAATGGACAGAAAATGTCTTGTGGAAAAGTTGGAAGTGAAAGAAAGAAAAATTCTGAGATATTCTTGGACTAGTCAGAGAGAATGAGTATAGGAGAAGGGATAACAGCTAACTGTACAGCATGTGGAGAGGATAAGACTCCATCTGAAAAAGGAAGATTTTATGGCCATATAACACAAGAGTTCACCGAGACAGAACAAGATCTGTTCCTACTTCCTTAACAAGAAAACCAAGCAACCCTGGTTCATTGAAGTTGATAAAGACCTTCAAGAAATAGGAATCACACTTGAAGACATCCAGAAACATATCCTCTCCAGAAAAAACTTTGAGAACAAATGCTTTCAAGGAAGAACAAAGCTGAAAATCGGCAAGAAGTAGGCCGATAAAAGAAGAAAGGCTCACAAAATAATGCAAGAGTACTGGGGAAGAATTAAAGCTAAAGGATGCAAGCGGTGAAATAATGTGGTCCACGGCAAGCCAAAACAAAATGAGGGGGGAAAACAACTGACATAATTCCTTAGGAGTGCATTAAGAATTATATTCTGATTAGTACCAGCTGTGGATTCCTATGCAATTGAACTAGACATTGTTTTTATGTCATAATGGCTTACCTTTGAAACGGTAATCCTTTCCTGTTCATCAGTATCTTCCTTGGCATTAACTTGTTTAGCTTGTACACTAAAACACACGCACCAACCAACCTCTTTCTTTCCTCTATCCACTTGTCACACATGTTGTTTTACCTTTCTTAACTGGTTAAAGTTCACAGTAGTCCTGTCTTGTTTGTCCCTTCAGTTATTCACTATTTTTTGGAGGAGGAATTAAATTCATTATCAAAATTTTTTCCTTACCTATTCTTTTTTATTAACATTACAGAATGATCCAGTGTCTCTGTTACTATGGTGGGTCATTTGCTGTTAAGTATAAGTAATAAAGTTAAAATTATTTATCCACTTAAGTAAATAATTTGCTGTTAGAGAAATGCAATATCCTTAAATTTTAGAAAAGAAAAACAAATTGTAGTTAATTAGTATGAAGAAAATAAGAGCACAGTAAAGAATAGAAAAAGAGGTGTCTTTACTTGACTATTTCAAGTGGGAGGGCTTTGGTAAACTCTTCATCTCAGTGACTCAATCTATCTTGACCATACTTTTATTTAATATAACTGCCTTGTGTGTTTTGATTGTACACCATTTTCAAAGGCATATTAAAAATTTGTCTATATTAAAACCTACTGCATTTACTAAAACACACATGTGCATTGTATCTAGTGATCAGTTGCGATCAAATTGAGTGTGCGCGTGTTTATTGCTCACAACAGATGACTTTGTACTATGTACCCATGTTTTAGTAAATGCAATGGGTTTTAATATGGAAGACTTTTATTATATGCCTCTGAAAATGATTTTCAATCATCTGTGTGCACAGGCTTCATTTCGGCTACGGCTAAAACAGTGCAGGTGTGTAGGGGTAAGGGCCAGGGCCTGTTATGAAATGTGATGTGCTGCGGCTTGGGTCACTGTGTCCCAGCCTCACCCACTTCTTGGTGTTTGGGAAGATGACCCGACAGCCCTTGTCAGATGTTCCCCACATAATAGACTTGAAGATAGCAGTACCATACATTCATGGTGCCTCTTGTGAGGTCGGTTTAGAGTAGAGTTTGTCCATCAGTCTTGTTTCTTTTAGTACAAATTGTTTTATTGTTACTTAAAATATTTCACTTCAAAATCTCTCTGCATTTGTGTGTGTTTCATACATTTTTTTGCTTTATGTTGTTAGTACCAGAATTTCAAAAATAGTTGTGGAAGTATTCTGCAACTTCTTGAAGCACTGATGAAAGCTCCATCCTTTTCTTTTCTTCTTCTTCTTCTTTTTAATTAATTTTATGTAAAGGAGTAAAAATAAGTTGTTAGGTGATAATTTAAATCAGGTGGATACAGGCAATGAGAACATTAATTCAAGTGTTTTTTCTCCTTCAGTTAGCTGTTTTCTGTAAGTGCTATGCAACAGCTGGTATTATTATGATGAAAGAATTTTTTGTAATTACAGTGATTACTTGTGGCAAACAATAGGCAGTTCAGCATTTCATGCTGAACTGCCATCAGTCCTATAAAGTAGAGATCCACATTAAAAACAGAAGTCAACATCCTTGAACAAAATACTTTTTCACCCCATTCTGAAACATCCAATCAAATTTTTGACTCGTACACATATATTATAGTTTTGGAGCAGAAATTTTAAATAGAAAGAAGTATATTGAAGAAATTTGTAAGAAAGATTATTAGGAAAATATTGGGTCCAAAAATTACTGCTGTAGAAACTTTAATAGGCTGAGAAGTAGTAGGGAAATAAAATAATACACAGACATGCATGGTAACATGAGAGTGCTAAACCTTAAATTTTATAGGCACATTAAAAGAATGGCACCCACTAGGTTGACATAAAGAATAGTAGACTACTTCTAAAATAGAAGTAAGGCCGAAAGTGAGCCAATTAAATGGACCGCTGTGGTTGAGGAGGATCATAAACTATCTGGTATAACTCGAGCAGATTTACAGATAGAAAAATATATAGACAGAAAATATTTGATTGAATAGTTGCTCAGAGGGAAATTGGAAAAAGGATGGAACACGGTGGTTTGATGACACACTTCAATCTGAAAGGATGACACAGATTTGGGTGCAAAAGATGACAAATTGAATAATTGTAATTTGCATTGTCCTATTGGCTCCAAATTGACTAATTGTAATTTGCATTGTCCTATTGGCTCCATATGTGAATTAAAAATTATTATTATTATTATTATTATTATTATTATTATTATTATTATTATTATTGTCTGTCACAACATTGCATAGAAATTTTTCATGCTTTCATCCTAATATTTCTGAGCACTCCCTTACTCAAATTCAGATGTTCCAGTTTTCATGCTTCCTACAAATTCTGCCGTATCTGTTACGAATGGATTTGTAATGTAAAACTGAATATACTACAGTCTTGAATATGCCTAGGGATGCGTCTGTTTCACAATAAGCACATGCCAAGCCTCTTAGTTTCTCACTGCATTGGTGTTTTTGGGAAAACTACATGTTGGCTTTCATAAAGCTCTGCAAACAATATTTTCAGAAGGTGAGTCATAAATGAAAGTTTAGAAAAGAGAATTTAATGCATTGTTGTTTAGCTAATCCTCTATGAAAATTGTAAAATATGAGATAATGAAACCTTTAATGGGAGGTGCCATTCTTTTAATAACAACAAATGACAAATTTTGCCACATCTCGCCAGCATCTTGTAGGGGTCAAGTGAAAAATGTTACGCTGTTAGCAATAAATTCTTCAGTTGTTTCCTTTATTGTGGTCTCGATATACCTTTAATACTGAAGTCCTAATGTTTTACCGTATCCTTCAATAAACAAACTACTATTTTACTTTATTTTGCAGGAGGCATTGCATGTGCTAATGTCCTTAGTGACTTGTATGCCATGGGTGTATCACAAATTGATAGTGTTCTGATGATTATTGCTCCATCTTCAGATTTTACTGACAAGGAGAGGGATGTAGTATTACCATTACTGGCTCAAGGATTTGAGGTCAGTATGAAACCTATGTATGAGCATATAAATTAAAAATGCAGTACTATAATCATTGTATGTATTATAAATACCAAAATGTGTTTTTATTTTTATTTCCCATAATAGTTATTTCTACCATCTACACACTACACTGGCATAGTAAATGTCTTCGTATAAGCACATAACACTTCTGTAGTAAGATGCCATTGAATTGAGTCTGAAAGACCCTGGTACTCCTCTGGACGCAGCTTGTAACGTTCCCATCACTTCTCAAAGCTATTCAATCAATATTGTTGTTGTGTTAATGCAGTAGTGCTCTGATGATTGTATATGGAAGGAGCTGACTCGAGTGATTGCATTGTTAAGCAATCCATCTCCCATATGTTACCTTTATATGGAATATACTTGAAAAAAGGTAGGCTTTCTCCAAATTAAGCACACGTAGTGGTTTCTCCCACATATGTAATCACAGTACAGTTAAAAAGCCCAATATTATGAAATGGGAAAATCAATAATCAATTCGCACAATGGATAAAACATGTGTGAAATGATACAATGAAACCAGTATTTGTTCTTAAATGGAACAGATACATGACTTCTATACTCATCCTCCCCCCCCCCCCCCCCCCCCCCCACCCCCTTCAGCTCACTATCACAGACAACACCCACTTTGTAGGATCACTAATGTAAAACATGACTGGGTAAGACTGAGGGTGTCAGTTGGTTTTGAATCGTATTAACACGGAGGTTTGTGCTGACCTTATTTATTCTTATTCAACAAGGGGATTATTATGAGTTATTTTTCTCAGAAAAAATCTCAGCAAAATAATTATGTAAGTCAACAAAAACTATTTTCTGCAAGTCTCATATGGCCTCTTACAAATAAACCACATTCAAAAGAACCTGCAGAGGTTTTTAAAAATATTTTCAAATTGCACTGCAGGTTCTTTTGAATAGTTAATGATTGTTAAAATTGTAATCTTTGAAGTTTAGGTTTGAAATCTAGCACGAGTGTAATTGTTGCTGTAAATGAAAGTCTCTTTTCAAGAAGTTAACCAGTATCAAGTCTTTATTATGTTTGGCTCAAAAATCCTGGAAATTGCTGTAAAGAAAGAGTTTAAGGTTACAGCATTATCTCGTAGCTTGATGAGATGATGCTATGCCGCTGATTATGCTACACTGTATCATAGTAAACATGTCCTTGGTTCTGAAATTCGTTCTCGCACACATTAGTAAAATGTCGGGATGTTGAACATTGATCCATAAATCAAAGTTAACACTATTAATTCTAGAAAAAAGCGTTAAGAATCGTGTGCAATCTCTGACACTTTCCTTGAGAGAAATTAAGCAGTTGACCATGTTGCAGGTTCGTGCTGTTCCAGCATGATAGATCCCTCGGTAATATGACATTTGTACTTATATGTTTGAATAAATATATTCAATGAGTTGGAAAGATGTTGTCCACACACACACATACTTTGTACTGAATTGTGGTTATTACTGAGTCTTCATGGGATTACAATTCTTCATTGCATAAAACATCAAGATGGCTTTTTTTTTTTTTTTTTTTTTTGACAATGCTTGTACAGATCTCTTCGTGTTACATGCATTAACTATCAGAACCCCGACATAAGAAGGATAAGTAATAAAGTTTGTAGTTTCTCCTTACATCTTTCCTGGTATCCTGGAGAATGAATAAAGTCATAGAAGTTCAACAGTATTTTGACTACTTTGCATGGACTGAAATAATTGTTGCAATTAAAGGAAATTACGAAAAGACCTATAATTTGTGGAGGTATATGAAGGCATACCAAAATGCCCCTCTTAGTTTCCAACGTTAACTAACATGACCTCGAGAACTACTTCAAGAAATCAATTAATTTTGTCAGGTAGCGTTTAGTAACAATTGCTACCTGTTACTAAGCTGTTCACTTTTATGTGTAGGGAGAAATACCCGCATCTCTTCTACACAACCAAGGAAGATAGGTCACAGTTGTAAGAACTTTTGTCTGCCAAGGAAATGTTGGAAAACTCCCAGGCCATAGGTCTGCAGTCATAGGTATTTACAAGATTGATGAAGTATATTTGAAAGGAAATTTGGTTAACATGATTAGATGTCAGTGGTTAAATTTCCTCTAGTGTGTCTGTATCTAACAATGTTAGTGTGTTAAGCAAAATTAAATATTCTCCAGGATGACTATGAAAGAGAACAGATTAGTCACGTGATAGTCAACAAGTGTGTCACAAATCCAATTTTTCAGAACAGATTCTGTTTCTCATGTGCATTGGTAATTTTGCATTCACTGCACTGTTAGTAAAGCATTTGAAATTAAGATATTTGTTCACAAATAATATGTTTAAAAAAATTCAAATTTCCAAAACTCATTCCAAAAGTCTCAAGTACTTCGTCTCATCTTCCAGTGGGAAGCTTTTGATGAATCTCACCTGAATCTGCATTCAATTGAGAATTCTTTATTGATATTCATAAATAAAATAATTATTTAAAATTTCCATGTTATTATCTGTAGGGCCCACAGTGTTAGCGACGTCGTACATATACATTTTAATAATAAGAATTATATAATTTCAACACTGTTTATTCATAATTCGTAATAGTTACACTATAAGATTATTTTGACTTAAGTCATCTTCAACTGTTACGCCTGCAGTACATAAGTTTTCATAACATTTAGTACTATGCTGCATACTTCATTTATACAGAGAGAAAAGAAATGATACATACCACATTCTGTTATGCTTTACATTTTGATATTATTGTGATGTGATTTCTTATTTTTTTCTTTTTTTTATATGTAATTAATATCACATAACTCATTATATTGTGTTGTCATGCGAGATGTTTATGAAGTTAAGGATTTTGACATTTGACAGCTCTCCAGAGATGTAGTATGTTTACATTATTTGCACAGATAATATATATCTAAATGTGTTAAGAGATAGATTATATGATGGTTTTGTGAGTGTGGCGTCGAATCTGTGCATTTAAGGGAAAGCTTTTATTTGAAATTAAATGAAGTATGTTGGGTTTTTTCATCATTGATAATTTTGTTGGCATATTTTTTGTCAGATCAATGATATTGACTCTTTGGATAATCGTTAATGGTAATTTTGTTATTGCTCTATTATCTATGATTGGCAGTGAGATTGTTTATCCATTGTCATGCACTAGAATATGAATAAAATTATTGAAATAAATTTTGTGGCTGAAATCCGTTTAATCATTTAGCAAATTATTTGTGTTCTTAATTGCATGTAGGCATACTTCCATTTCTTCAAGAATATTCATCTCGTATCCCTTCTGTACAGTATGCAAAATTTCTAGTGTGTTGTCTATGGTGTCTACTGTGTGACTTTTGGACTGCAAATGTTGATAAAATGTGGAAGGGTTCTTTTCACTTTCTCTAGTGTGCAGTCCGAGAATCACACAGTAGACACCATAGACAATGCACTACAAGTTTTGCATACTGTACAGAAGGTATACGAGATGAATATTCTTGAAGAAATGGAAGTATGCCTACATGCAATGAAGAACACAACTAATTTGCTAAACAATTAAACGGTTTTCAGCCACAAAAAATATTTCGATAATTTTTTTTCATATTCTAGTGCTTGACAAAGGATAAACAATCCCACTGCCAATCATAGATAATAGAGCAATAAAAAAATTACCTTTAATGATTATCCAAAGAGACAATCTCATCGTTGATCTGACATAAAAATATGCCAACAAAATTATCAAAGATGAAAAAACTCGACACATTTCGTTTAATTTCAAATAAGATTTTTCTCAAATGCACAGAATCAACACCACACTCTCAAAACAATCACATAATCTATATCTTAACACTCTTGTATATATATTATCGGTGCAAATATTGTAAACATACTACATCTCTGGAGAACTGTCAAATAAATGTCAGTCCTTAATTTCATAAACATCTCGCATGACAACACAATAATATTAAGTTACGTGATATTACTCAGGAGGATGTCGTCGTCAGGAACAAGAAAACAGGCATTCTACAGGTCGGAGTGTGGAATGTTCTAACCCTTAATTGCATAGGTAAGCTAGAAAATTTTAAAATAGAAATGGATAGGTTAAAGTTAAATATGGTAGGGATTAGTGAAGTTCGCTGGCAGGATGAACAGGATTTCAGGTCAGGTGAGTACAGGGTTACCAATACAAAATCAGTTAGCGGTAACGCAGGAGTAGGTCTGATAATGAATAAGAAAATAGGAATTCGGGTAAGTTACTATGAACAGCATAGTGAACGCATTATCGTAGTAAAGAAACACAAAGCCAACACTGACCACAGTAGTGCAAGTTTATATGCCAACTAGCATGGCCGATGAGGATATCGAAGAAATGTATGAGGAGATAAAAGAAATAATTAAGAGTTAAGGGAGACGAAAACTTGATTGTGATGGGGGACTGGATCTCGGTAGTAGGAAAGCGAAGAGAAGTAAATTCTAGTAGGTGAATATGGGCTATGAAAGAGGGGATTGCTTGGTAGAACTTAGTGCAGAGCACAATTTAATGATCACCAACACTTGGTTTGATCATCATGAAAGAAGGCTGTATACGTGGAAGAGACCAGGAGACACTAGAAGGTACCAGATTGACTTTATAATGGTAAGGAATAGATTTAGAAACCAGGTTCTAAACTGTGAGACATATCCAGGGGAAGATATAAACTGACCACAACTTATTGGTTATGAACTGCAGATTAAAACTTAAGAGAGATGCAGAATGATAGATGAGTTAGGAGATGGAACCTGGGCAAATTGAAGGAACCAGAGGTGGTTGAGGGTTTCAGAGGGAGCATTAGGCAAGGATTGGCTGAAACGGGGGAAAGTAATACAGTAGAAGAAGAATGGGTAACTCTGAGATAGGGTAGTGAAGGCTGCAGAGGACCATATAGGCAGAAGGACGAGGCCTAATAGAAATCACTGGATAACACAGGATATACTGACCTTAGATGAGAAGAAAAAATATAAAAATTAAGCAAGTGAAACAGGAAAAAGGGAGTAGAAACATCTGAAAAGAGATTGACAGGAAGTCAGACTGGCTAAGCAGGTGTGGCTAGAGGACAAATGCAGAACTGTAGAAGAATGCATAACTAGGGGAAAGATAGATACTGCCTACAGGAAAATAAGAGATATTTGGAGACAAGAAAAGCAGCTGTATGAATATCAAGAACTCAGATGGAAAACCAATACTAAGGAAAGAGAAGAAAGCTGAACTGTAGAAGGAATATATAGAGGCCTATACAAAGGAAATAAAGTTAAAGGCAGTATTCTAGAAATGGAAGACGAAATGGAGGAAGATGAGATAGAAGATATGATACTGTGAGAATAATTTGACAGAGCGCTGAAGGACTTGATCGAAACAAGGCCCTTGGAGTAGATGATATTCCGTTTGAAATGGTAATGTCGTTAGGAGAGCCAGTCATGAAAAAAATTGTATCACGTGGTGTGCAAGATGTGTGAGATGGGGGAAATACCCTCCGACTTAAAGAATTCCAATTCCAATTCCAATGAAAGAAAGTGCAGACAAGTGTGAAAATTACTGAACTATCAGAATGAAACTTCACTCTGCAGCGGAGTGTGCGCTCATATGAAACTTCCTGGCAGATTAAAATTGTGTGCCGGAACCGGGACTCGAACCTGGGACCTTTGCCTTTCGCGGGCAAGCGCACTACCGACTGTGCTATCCCGACACGACTCACGATGCCGCCTCACAACTTTACTTCCGCCAGTACGCGCTTGCCCGCGAAAGGCAAAGGTCCCAGGTTCGAGTCCCGGTTCCGGCACACAATTTTAATCTGCCAGGAAGTTTCACTGAACTATTAGTTTAATAAGCCATGGTTGCAAAATACTAACACAAATTATTTACAGACGAATGGAAAAACTTGTGAAAGCCAACCTCGGGGAAGATCAGTTTGGATTTACGAGAAATACAGGAACACGGGAGGCAATACTCACATTACGACTTATCTTAGAAGATAGGATAAGGAAGGACAAACCTGGGTTTTTGGCGTTTGTAGATTTGGAGAAAGCTTTTGACAATGTCGTCTGAAATACACTCTTCCAAATTCTGAAGGTAGCAGGGGTGAAATATAGGGAGCGAAGAGTTATACTCAACTTATACAAAAACCAGACAGTGGTTATTAGAGTCGAAGGGCAAGAAAGGGATGCAGAGGTTGGGAGGGGAGTAAGAGAGGGTTGTAGCCTTTTCAAATTGTTGTTCAATCTGTACATTGATCAAGCAGTGAAGGAATGCAAGGAGAAATTTGGAGAGGGAATTAAAGTTCAAGGAGAAGAAATACAAACTTTGCGGTTTGCCGATGACATAGTAATTCTGTCAGAGACCGCGAAAGATCTGGAAGAGTGATTGAAGGGGATGGACAGGGTCTTCAAAGGAAGATATAAGATGAACATTAAAAAGAGTAGAACAAAGGCAATGGAATGCAATGTCAGAAAATCAGGCGATGCTGAAGGAATTAGATTAGGTAATGAGACAATAAAAGTAGTCGAGGAATTTTGTTATTTGGGTAGCAAGATAACTTCTGATGGCCGAAGTAAAGAAGATATAAAATGCAGAATGGCTATGGGAAGAAAAGTGTTTCTAAAGAAGCGAAACTTGTTAATAACCTATATTAATTTAAATGTTTGGAAGTCCTTTCTGAAAGCATTTGTTTGGGGTGTAGCATTGTATGGCAGTGAAATGTGGACAATAAGGAGTTCAGACAAAAAGATAATAGAAGCTTTTGAAATGTGGTGCTACAGACGAATGATGAAGATTAGATGGGTAGATCACATGACGAATGAGGAGGTGCTTAAGCGAATTGGGGAGAAAAGGAGTTTCTGGCATATCCTGATTAAGATAGGGGATAGATTGGTTGGACACATTCTGAGATATCAAGGAATTGTCAACTTAGCATTAGAAGGAAGCGTGTGGGGTAAAAATTGTAGAGGGAGACAGAGGGACAAATATAGTAAGCAAATTCAAAAGGATGTAGGTTGCCGAAAGTGTTCTCAGATGAAGAGGCTTACACAGGACAGGTTAGCATGGAGAGCTGCATCAAATCAGTCTGCAGACTGCAACCCGCCACTGCCCGCACCGAAACTAAGTTTATTGTGCGGTATCGCTCCCTGTATATCTAGTAAAGCCAACCAATGCCCTTGAACAGTGCAAGGAGTCCCTTTACCAGTTCTTTATTAGACACAATTTCTTCTGGTCTGGTTGTCCCAAATATTCTGTGCCTTTTATTCTCCAATGCAGTTTCATCACCGTCATCACAGATCCTACATTTAGGGTCCTCTTCTGTTATTCCCATTGTACGTAGGTGTTTTCTGAAATTCCCACGGCCTGTCAGTAATCCAACCATGAGTCTTATCTCTCTCTCCTGTTCAGACCCAGGATTGCAGAGCTTCTTTTAAAACATGGCTTTGGCATCATTACCTTGCCATGTTTTTGTTGATGGACTCTGGTCCAATATTCTACGTGCTGTCTTCTGAGCCAGTTACGTAGCTCCAATTTGATCATTGCCTTGGTGATTGTCAGGACAGGTTCCGGTCCAATAAATGGAGTCTCTGCCCCCATCCTGGCTAATCTGTTGACATGTTCGTTGCCACTGATCCCCGAGTGGCCAGGGACCCACAATAGGTTTACTCTATTGCTTTCCCCTAGCTCCACCAAAACCCTGTGACATTCTGCAACAATTTTAGACCTTGTTGCAGGAGCTGCCAGTGATCTCAGGGCTGCCTGGCTGTCTGAATAGATATAGATGCTACGATCTTTGTAGCACCTATGCAAATTCTCCTCCACACACGCCCCGATGGCAGTGATTTCCGCCTGGAATACTGAGGCCAGTTTTCCTAGAGAGATGACGCCCTCCAGTCTTGGCTGCACCCCATATACCCCGGCCCCAACACCTTGGTCCGATTTTGACCCGTCAGTGAACCAGACAATATCCCCCGTACGGTGTCGAACTATTTTCTCCCTGCTCCCTACTTCCAATTGTTATATTGAAAGGCTTGTTGAAGCAGTATGGGGTTATAATATAGTCGGCTGGCATTTCCCCAACCTTTTCTATATTTACCTCACTCACTATTTTAGTGTGTGATTCTGGATATCCCAAAGAGTTCCAGTTGTTGCCAGATTTGAGTCTGTATGCACCAGCTGCTGCCTCCATCTTGACCCAAAGGTGTAATGGGGGCATATCCAACATGGTTTCCATCCCAGCAGTTGGTGTGCTGCTAATTCCACCTGTTATGGCTAAGCAGGCTAATCTCTGCACCTTAGCAAGCTCCTTAGCAGCAACCTGCTGTTCTACCTTCTTCCACCACACGATCGCCCCATAGGTGATCCTGGGTCTAATCACTGTGGTGTATATCCAGTGCATACCCTTGGGGCTCAGGCCCCAATTTTTGCCACAAGCTCTCCTGGTACTCAAAAGAGTACCTTTTGCCTTGGAGCAAATATTCCTGATGTGAGGGGTCCATGCCTGTTTCTCATCTAGGGTAACCCCTAGATATTTCACTGTCCCCTTCACAGGTAGCGCTTCATTGAAAAGCTTTAGATTCCAACTTGAATGTTGTATATGTTTCTTTGTGAATGGTACAACAACAGTCTTCTTAGGACTACCCCCCAGATCCTGTTTCCTGCACCAGTCTTGCACAATATCCAAAGCACCTTGTGCCATATTCTTTAGTGTGTCAGCAAATTTGCCAAGTATTACTATGACAAGATCATCTGCGTATCCTTGGCAAAAGTACTGCCTAGAGTTTAATTCCCCAATGAGATCATTCACCACTAGATTCCACAATAAAGGGGAAAGAACTACTCCTTGCGGGCAACCTCTAGTGGTGTTGATTACCATTTTTTCATTCATAATGGTAGCCTCTACCCTTCTTCCACTGAGCATGGCCCTAGTCCACCTACATATTGTGGTTCCTAGGTCATGCACCTCTGCTGCCCTAACCATGGAATCGAAGGTCATGTTGCTAAAAGCCCCCTCAATGTCCAGGAAGATACAGAGGGCTATTTCCTGAAAGTGTAGTGCTTTCTCCACCTTCCCAACGAGTTGATGGAGAGCTGTCTCACATGATTTACCTGGCTGATATGCATGTTGGTTTGAATGTAGAGGAGTCCTACTTAACCTCCTTTCTCCAACATGCACATTAACCAGCTTTTCCAATGTCTTAAGAATGGAGGAGGACAGGCTGATTGGCCTCATATCCTTGGCCTTGGTATGATCAATTCTCCCTGGTTTAGGAATGAAGACAACCTTCACTGCCCTCCAGGCATTGGGAATGATTCCTGCTGCTAGGCTAACCCTGAATAACCTGCATAGGAATCTAATAAGATTTTCTCCCGCTTGTTGCAGGAGAGCTGGAAAGATTCCATCGGGGCCAGATGACTTCCCACCGCCCATCGGACCTTACCGAGATCGACACACTCCTTGGCCAAATCCCAGTCCTCTTTGCGAATACCTGAGAACCGTTGTCTCTCAGGAATTGCATTCTGGTCCGAGTTATCCCCCAGAGTATATTGAGGAAAGTGAGTTTTGAGGAGCAGTTCCAGCGTTTCATGTGCTGTGTTTGTATACTCCCCATCCTCCTTCCTCAATGTTCCTCCTGGATTAGTTGGTACCCTAGTGAGGATTTTATGAAGTCTCGCTTGAGCAGCCGTACCCTCCACTTCCTCACAGAATGCTTTCCAGGATGCCTCCTTTGCCCGTCTGATGGCAAGGTTGTAATTGACAAGGGCCTCACGATACTTTGCCCATTGTGCTCTGCGCCTCGCAAGGTTAAGCAGTGTTTGTACCTGTTTCCTTTGCATTTCCAGGTTATTATTCCACCAAGGCACACTCCTATTTGTGCACTTCTTGGTGATTGAGCAGTTGTCCGCGTATGAGGTCACTATAGCAGAGGTTACAGCCTCTGCTACTTCCTCAAACTCTGCTGGATTCCTTATCGAAGTTTTAATTTCCGATAGGCTGAAGTCAAGGTCTTTCCTATATGTCTCACAGTCCGTTTTCCTGGGGTTCCTATAGGCCATGGTCAGTCTGGTTCCCATTTCAACCTTGAAATTAATATACATGTGATCTGATGAGGATGGCTCCAGGACTACATGCCACTGTTTGATGTAACTTCCCATCATCATGGAACCAAAAGTTATGTCAATTACTTCTTCCTTCTACTATTCCTGAATGTAGGTTCATCACCCCTCTTCAGGATCTCCAAGTTGTTAGATAGGAAAAATTCAAGAAGGTGCTCACCTCTACTGTTTGTGTCCTTGCTGCCCCACGATAGATTGTGGGCATTGGCATCACATCCCACCAACAGTTCGTCACCTTGCCGATGGCAGGCTTCCGTCAGTCTCCTCACTTCCAAAGGAGGAGGAGAGCTGTCTTCGTAAGGAAGGTATGCTGAGGCCAAAACAATTTCCCTCGTGATACCTTCCTCACATTGCTGCATCCTGATGGTCACCAGGTCCCTGGAGCAAAAATCCATCATTGGTATGAAAGGTATTCCATTTCTAACATAAATGCATGTTCTGGAGTTTTTTAGATTTCTGGCATAAATCAGCTTACTTCCAGTACCACCGAGGCCCGATACACCCCCTTTGTATAAATAGGGTTCTTGTATCAGGGCCACGTCCACCTCCTGTCTCCCCAGGCGACGGCTCAGGGCAGCAGTGGCCCCTTTACTATGCTGCAGGTTTATCTGCAGCACTTCCAGTCCCCATCTTGCTGCCATTATTGCCTTTAAGGTCTTTGATTACCCTGACGCAGACCTGCGAGAACCCTAAAAACAGTTTCAGGCCTTGCTCTCGCAATGCCTTCAGGGACTTCTACCTCCACCACCAGGGTTCGTCCTTCCGGAACGACCTTTTGGTTAATTACCCTCCAATCCTCTGTCGAGACTTTTGGGTTCTGGGCCCTTATTTTCTCGAACAGAGTCTTTGGAGAGACATCCTTAAGGATCTTTGGTACCCATATTGATACCTTTGCGGTCTTCAGGAGTTCGGCTGCTGTCTTGACCAGCAGCTTCGCATCCTCCCACGGGGATATCATGGGCACCTTGTACTTAAGCCATTCTGCTGAGTGCTCCCCCTTGCAGACAAAAATGAGGGCATCGCGATCTAGATAGACCCTCCTGAATTTGGGTCCTATACCAACGCACTCCTCCCCCCCAATCTCTTCAAAGAGGGCCATCTGCACGAGCTCCTCCTGCTGCGAGGTGATGCTTACCAGTGGGTATCCTTCTTGGACAACCACCACTCTAAAGACAGAGACTGTAGTACTATAGGTCTGTTTCCCTATTTCCTGCCTCAGCCCTTTAGGATCATGCTTGTCCAGAGAGGAGGGAGTCTTAGATTCCTCCCTAACCCTCTTGCCACCTGTCTTGCCCAGTTCCTTTTTGCGGGTCTTGGGCTCAAGCCCTTTTGATTCCCTCCACTTATGTTTAAGAAGCCATTCTTTTCCTTCCTTTTTCTTCTGTTCCTTGAGAAGTTTCCTCCTCTGAGCCCCAGACAAAGCCTTAATCCTAATCTGGTCCAACTTCTCTGTTACAGGTCCCACTTCTTGTTCAGGTCTAGACCCAGACTGAGAAGTAGGAGTGCACTCCATCGGTCCTGATCCTGATGTCTGAGTATCTGAGGTCTCAGATTGCCCCTCGGATTCTTTTAAAATAATTTTTTTCTCCGTGTTCATCTTAGTCCCACGAGATTTGGGGAATTATATGGTCCACACCACGATAACACCGCGCGGTGCAAGGCAACTTACTCAGGGAGGTCGCCCGGTATCCCTGAGGCTCCGTTCGAGACACATCCACCCATGTGCCACGCCCCCCCTCAGCACGGGTTGCAATACACCTTGGGTTGGGGGGCAGTTTAACGTCGTGCCCGGGACGAGTCGAGCGGTCTAAAGCGTCTCGCTGCGGAGTGCGTGGTTGCTCGCTGTGGAGGTTCGAGTCCTCCCTGGGGCATAGGTGTGTGTGTGTGTTTTTGTCCGTAGGTTAGTTTACGTAGGTTTAAGTAGTTTGTAAGCTACGGACTGATGACCATGTAGTTTGGTCCGATAGATAAAAAAAAAAAGTCTGCAGACTGAAAAAAAAAAAAACCAACAACAACAACAAAAGAAATCATGTCACAATAATATCGAAATGTACAGCATAACAGAATGTGGTATGTATCATTTCTTTTCCCTCTGTATAAAACAAGGATGTAGCATAGTACTAAATGTTATGAAAACTTATGTATTGCAGGCATAACAGCTGAAGATGACTTTTAAGTCGAAATAAGCTTATAGTGTAACTAATACGAATTATGAATACACAGCGTTCAAATTATATAATTCTTATTATTTCAATCTTAGATTAGTAGGCATTGAAGGATTAGTTTTTATCAACTCGGCTTACATTATTTACTATGTCAGATTTGTTTCTCAATAGTTAGCAGTGTAAACTTATATCATATATTTGAATAACTTGGCTGAAAGAGAGTTGATTAGTATGTGGTTTTGGTGATGTATTCACACAAAAATCTTATTTACTTAGTTTTCTTCCCTAGCAAACGTGCAAATATGGAAACAATAACACACTAAAACAGCAAAAAATTTTGGAAATGATGAAACATGAAATAAATTTTTATTCTATTTTTAAAAAAATCTATTTTAATTCAGTATTGTTACAATGTTCCGTTTGGCTAGAGTTTGGTGGTCAATGTATGTTTCATTAGGGTTTTGTTTAAAGCATGGTAAGCTGTTCGCTACCAACATAAATCACTGTATAAATGGATTCTTCCGTCGCTTCATGGTAGAACGCTTCCATATTTAAGGTTGAAAACAAAACAAACTGTTTTTGTTCTACTAAATTTTGTTTATTTACTAACTAGTTTTCGGCTTATTAGGCCATCGTCAGGTAAACTGTTGACATGCGTTGACAAAGACGCTATTGCTTGGTTATCAAAGATGGTAAAACAAAGATACAATACACAGATTACTTGGTCTTTGGATATGACATTTGTTGGAATTACAAACAGTATCTGTTGCCATGCAGAATTATGTTCACATAATCAGTGGCCTCCTTAACATTATTACATTTTAATTTGCGAGTGAACAGAGTGAAACACATTGCATTTCAAATATTATTGAATGAAAAACTATATTAAAATTATTGATACTGTAGCATATGTTGGGATCATCACTTAAGGTGTACATTAAATTCGTTTTCTACACTGATTTTACTTTTTACTTACGTGACAGCATTTGGCAAGATTCACATATTTAAATTACCATACATTACATATTACTGTGCAGTTTATTATATATTGTTGCATTTTAAAGTCTAAAAGTAAACATGGTAGGAAAGGGTACTCTACTTGTGACATTAAGTTGGACTGTGGTAGGTAGCTGTTTTGTTTACATCATGTGAAGCTTAACCGTGGGGATGTGTTCAACTGTACCTGGTCATTTAGCACTAGCTGGGGATTTTTGGCTAAATGTTTGTTTATTTCCAGTGCTTCTAATAGGTTTAGTTTTCTGCCTTTGTTGGCTACGTGAAGCACTTCTGTGTGGACCTGGTAGTTGTGTCCTTCTTTCAGAACGTGATCAGCAAAGGTGGAGTCTGTTTTCTGTAATCTCCAGCTACGTTCATGTTCACTCAGTCTAATTTGAATTGCCCTGCCTGTCTGACCTATATACAGTTTGCAGCAGTCATTGCATGTTATTTTATAAACCCCACTGTTACTTAATGCATCCCTTGTGCCTTTGCTGTTAAGTAGGATGTTAGCTGCAGTGCCTCTTACATAAAATGATGTTCTGTATTTACATGATTTGAGAATTCTGGCAATTTTGGTAGATAATTTCCCTAAATATGGTATAGTACACCAGTTGGTCTTAGTAATTACTGTTTCTGAAGTGGGGGAATAGAGGAGGGGTTGGACTTTCTTTCTTTGTTTTCTTTCTAAAATGTTATCTATTAGTTGAGGTCTATAGCCATTGTTGCATGCAATATATTTAATGGTATTTAATTCTGTTTGGAAATCTTGTTTTGATAGTGGTATGGATGTCAGGCGATGCACCATGGAGTGGAAGGCAGCATGTTTGTGTGCTATTGGATGTTGTGAACAAGATGGTATTACAGTGTCAGTTGTTGGTTTTCTGTAGATTTTGAAAATGTGTGTGTTTGTGGTAATATCTATGTTTAGGTCCAAGAAATTGATGGATTTTTCCCCAAGCTCCATAGTGAAATGTATCTTTTGGTGATTAGAGTTGAGATGTTCAAGGAAAGTGTTGAGTTGTCTATTGGTGCCAGTCCACAAGCACAGTACATCGTCCACATATCTGTACCAATATTTAACTTTATCACTGAGGGGTTCATTATGTAGAAAATGTTTTTCAAAATGGTCCATAAAGATTTCAGCTAATAGGGGGCTGAGGGAGGATCCCATTGCTAACCCATCAATCTGTTTGTATACAGTATCTTGGAACTGGAAGTAGTTTTGTTGTAGGCATGTTTGAGTAGCAAGTTTTATGTCATCTACTTGTACAGGGTTGACACCTGCCCTGTAAAGTAGGTCTGTCATAACATCAAGACATTCTTTGATTGGTATGTTTGTGAAAAGGTTGCTAACATCAAAGGATACAAGTTTTGCACTATGTGGGATAGGCATATCTTTAATTTTGTTAACAAGGTCCACTGAATTTATTATTCCAAACTTAGATTTGAATTTTGTTTTGGTTTTGATGCAGAAGTGTAATTTCTTGGCAATTTTGTAGCTTGGTGCAGTATAAGCTGGTACAAGAGGTCTTAAAGGATGTCCCTCCTTGTGTAATTTAGGGAATCCACACAATTTAGGGGCCACTGGGTTCATGTTTACTAAATACTTGGCTTCATATTCAGGAATTATGCTTTTACAGGTCTTGTGAATAAGATTGAGTCTCCTAGCTGATCTATTAATTTTAAATTTATTAAATCTTAGGGAGTCATTACTAGATCTTGGATTACCATAGGAATTATTTTTATTTCCATCTCAACCATTCTCATTAAATTGATTTTTGTTAATCCACGATTTGTCATTGACATTATTTTTACAAGGAGAATTGTTGTGGTTATTACTATGACAATCTGCCATACCATAACACATTCCTTCCTCTGAATAGGCATCTGTGTTAAACCTCTTTGTTCTTGAATTACGTCAATTTCATCTAACACTGTCACAAATTTTTTAGGATTGTCATCTGGTACACTAATTGATTCCTTATTCTGACGGGCAATCTTGATTTCAAACTATGTAACACATCTCATGTCAGAATAGATTGTCCTAATATCTAAATGTATCCAGATACTTCTCAAAGTATCAGAGTAGTGTACCTTTTGGGAATGAAAAAAAATTCCGGGTACATCAACTCATGTCTAAGTCCGTCTTGAATTACTCTTGACCAGTATTTACTTAGAAAAGCAGCCCCATATTCTTCATATGTTCTCACTAACTCTTTCTGGTCAGTGGCCCACAATGCTGCTTGACCTTGATTAAACCTAAATACAAATTCTATATTTTGATGTTCCATCCATAATGTACGTAATTTGTCTCTAAACCTGCATATAAACACAACAGAATTTCCAGAATGAAACAGTCACTCTGCAGTGGAATGTGCACTGATATGAAACTTCCTGCCAGATTAAAATTGTGTGCCGGTACTGGCAGAATTGAAGCTGTGAGGACAGTCCATGAGTTGTCGGGATAGTTAAATAGTAGAGCGCTTGCCTGCGAAAGGCAAAGGTCCCAGATTCAATTCCGGGTTCCGGCACACAATTTAAATCTGCCAGGAGGTTTCATGACATAATTTATTGACTTCTTATCAGTATTAAAGATTTGAAACTGTTTCAGCATCTTTTCTTCAGAATTCATTTATAGGTGTGTTTCTTGTATTGTAGATTATACTGAGGTGTAGGACATTGCCTAAATGCGTGATCATTGCCAGACCCATTCTCCTCTCTTGATGTAGATGGTTGATATGATGCATGCTCTGTTGTAAAGTTTGAAGTGGCCTCTCTTATAGTCTGTTTTCATGGTGCTGACGGCTCTTTCTACAGTTCTTTTCCATTGGATAAAATCTTCGAGTTGTGTGTGAATCTTGTCAAATCGTCTCTTAAATGGATTGTCATCGGTATCTTTATGTAAAGAACTAACAGC
Organism: Locusta migratoria; assembly: GCA_026315105.1. Classification (NCBI taxonomy): domain Eukaryota; kingdom Metazoa; phylum Arthropoda; class Insecta; order Orthoptera; family Acrididae; genus Locusta; species Locusta migratoria. The sequence goes on along the minus strand of CM048755.1, from coordinate 24,313,749 downwards.
TAATTTTACATTTTCAATGACTTGCCTGACTTTATTTGCTTCGCTTTGGCCTAGAGGTCAGAAACGGGCAGAGTATGAGCCCGGTCCTGTGGGTTGCATACACTACAAACACCTCCCTTCAACCCCGCTGTAATTGCGCGAGTACAATGAGCCTCAGTGCGCTGGCACAGCTGTCCCATCGTACTCGCAGGCTCATAGTCACCAGACATGAGCTCCGCAGGTACTCTGACGTCATATCCATACTCGCTGTGTCCGTGAGCTCGGAGAATCAACACATTTGTCTATGCCACTGCCTCTATACGTTTGTAATTCATACAAATCTACTGTTTTATTCCGAAGATGAGATGTTGCACACATCTTCAAAACAAAAGGTACATCACTGCCTACATAAAAAACAGTGTGGAGCATGGCGGAGGATACTTTACTTATGGACTTTGACAAAATCAACAGTTTTCATACGATCCCATTGCAATTTTGTATGCTTGATCTTCAGATCAAGTATTCATCTGTTTCTTTCTGCAAGGTGTCGAGACAATAACTTCATATCATTGTAGTGAAGATTGTTTCCACACATTGTTACTGCACTCTCATTTCACTCAATTACATTTAATAATTTTTTCACTTCACTAAGATGCTCTTGCAGATCAAGTGAAACATTTGTCACTCCATATTAAACAAACTATTCGCAGAAGAAAATAATTTTACACACATTATAGTTTGATGTAATAAAGGCATGAATTTATTTTCATTACTACTGTGTATAGTTACGGTGTAGCATCAAATTAAGTGAAGTATTACACAAAAGAATGTGCTGTGGTAAAAAATATACTGCATAGAATTTTTGATACAGTCGATGTCCGCTCAAAGGTTGTTGTTGTTGTTGTTTGAAATTAGACAATATTCCTACTTTTCATTTCAAACTAAGCAGAACAATATGTTAATTAGTTTTCGAGACACTGGCACTCCAGTTCCGTCCATGCGCAATGGTAATCACGTGGTCAGACCAATCGTCATATTTCATACTCATTTGGGCAACGAAGTGTTACTTTGTTCATTAGTGCATTGAAAATTCATATCACAAAATAAATGTATTACAGTGAACAAGAAGTCTGGACGATGTCAAACTACTACAAAAATAAATGATGCCGATTTTACATCAGAATGACTAAAAGGCAGTTTCCGTAAATATAATATGGTATGGTATATAGTAAGCTTTTTTCTTACGTGCCGCGGCGGAGTGTCCGAGCGGGTTCAGGAGCTATGCTCCGATGCGCAAGGCCGTTTCCCGTCAGGGGTTCGAATCCCCCCTCAGGCATTGATGTTTGTGCTGCCTTATTATAAGGTAGTTTATAATTAGTAAGTGATCCCGCAGTTAAGTCCCACAAGCTTAAAAAAACATTTTGAACTTACGTGAATGTAATTTGCAACAGACTACCGTAAACGGACCAGAACTGGCGATATTTTTGAGGTAAGGTAGGCGACTAAAGCCTTATTTCATGTATTAATAAAGAATGACCTAGGCTTAGAATCATAAGCACATCTTCAAGTAAATAACTGATTCCAAAAATGAAAACCAAGAAAAGATAAACATACCAACTCCTGAAGCTATGGAATGTTGATTTGAGCTTTAAAATGTGTCTTTGAGATTCTGACCACATTACGTAAGGATTCAAAAATTCTTACGCATTAATTACAGTAACTTTCACAATTCTGACAAAATTACCTAGAATGTTTCCAGTTCAATAGGAACAAAATGATTGGTTTTCCTTATTTAACAAACTGTAAAATGTTACACCCATTTATCTATTACATTATCGATGATATCTTACTCTGAAATTAAAATGTTCTGCATTGGTTGTTGATGGTGTGATGTTAAAATATTTCACTAAACAAAACTGTGCAGGTATAATTAACCAGGAATCGAAAAGTATAATTCACAAATGAAAGAAGGACGAGGACTTAAGCATTGGAAAACGAATCACTAGTCTCTGAGAAACACTTTTGTCGTAAGGCAATATTGTTCGTACAGCCAATAATCTACAGACTGGGTGGCCGCTCCCACCGGAGGTTAGAGTCCACCCTGGGTCATAGGTGTGTGTGTGTGTGTGTGTGTGTGTGTGTGTGTGTGTGTGTGTTTTGGACCATTTTGAATAGCCAATAATAGTGCCACTTTCAACACACAGCGTATGGCAGGCTGCTCGCCCACTCCCCGCCTTCCCTTTCTGCCTGCCTGTGCCTCTGCTGCAGCAACAGGCAGCCCAGCACAGGTGCAGGTCGCATCAGCATCGCGTCCTCTCCCAATCTGTGTGGCCCCATTAGACTGCGCTGCGCCGCCCGCCTCATTTTGCGTCCGGCCTGTGGTCAGCTGCTGTGCTGCTTGGTTGCGCACTGCGCACATAGGAAGAAACATCTCCATCCCATCTCTTCGCCTTACAATTGCCGTTTCAACTGTACAGTCTGTTTACTCATCCTTGAACAAAAAATCAATCGAAATGAATAATAAGAATATATAAAGCTATTTTTTCACGGTCAAACAATACAGCAGCACGTTTGCAAAAAAGGGTACAATCTTTTTTAATATATTCTTGTAAAGGAAAATGTGAAATAAAAATAAATAAATTAATAAATAAGATTGTAATGTTACTATAGAATAACTGGAGCGAATGCATAATACATTTTCTATTAATACATTATTTAAATCAAATCTGTCTGGATGAAAATAAAAATGTTGTTTTGTGATGTAATAATTTGAGTTTCGCAGATAGCTGACAAAACTTTAGATTTTAGAGAATTCGTAAGGGAAGTACCCTCCGCCATGTACCAGACTAGTGTTATATAGTGACCCTCCCCTACTTTTGATCAGCAAGTGTGCAAAATTTAATAAAGATGATAAAAACATAGACTGTAAGGAATTCTGTAACTGAATTACCCTGTGCCATGTACTAAAGGAATCTTACGTAATAGTGACCTAACAGTTGTTTTGAAAGTTAAGAGTGAACATTTCATCAAGTTTGGAATAAAGCATGCTACAAATACACATTCACTGTATGAATAAAGAGGAGGTAGCCACGTAAATAATGACTTGTATCTGGAACTCTTCCGTAACAGTCACAAGCCCGGCCCATCTCGCCAAGCTCGTTGTACCCGAGGGCCCGCCGGCTCGGCTTGCTGTACACGTTGGGCCCGTCGACCTGACCTGCCGTCCTAGCGGCTTCCATGTCACCAGCAACATGGCTCGTGAGCTTGTTGTGGGTACAGCCTGGCCCGGCAAAGGCAGGTGAGCTGTGTCCCCAAGCCCACGAGTGCAGCGGGCCGAGCCGGTGACGTCATAAAGCCCGCTAACGGGTTTTAAGCAACATTTCGGAGCCCGTTTCAGATCTCTGCTTTGGCCTAGTCATTTAATTGAGCCTAGCTTTCTGAGCAAAAGAGATGTCCTGTAATCAGATTGTAATTTCTTTAACCTTTTGTTCTATAGTATCCTGATGAGTTTTGACTTCATCAAAGGATTGACTTAAGTTGCAAACCTGTTCAGGAAATTTTTTTTTTTTTTTTTGGGCCTGCTTAATCTATAAGATCTCTTCTGACATATCCTGTTGGCTATCAGTTAGTTTGGATAATTACTTCTTTAATTTGTTTTGCATTTTGACAACCGGAATTAAATCTAATTGTTCTTTCAAATTTTGCCGGGTTTGTGTTATCTGAGGTACAAGCTCTACCTGCATTTAGTGTCAACTACAGATGTTTTGTTAACCCTGGTTTTTAATTGTGTCTATTACTGCTATGTTTCGTGAGATTTCTTTTTGCATCTCTAGTTGTACCTTAGTTATACTTGCAATATTCTGACAAAGAGTTAGCTGTTGCATAATAACTGTTAATGAATTCAGTCTGTTCTGCAGACTGATACTGTTTGAGCAAAGTTTGTAACATATGTAGCAGACAACATGTGTGAGTGATAGATTAAAATATAATTTCAAGCCTGATTTTTGTAGTGATGTTCTCGTACTGACGAGCTGCTACAGTCTGGACCAATTATTTCTGCACATTGTCTCATACCATTGACAATTAAGATGAAGCATAAATATCAAAGATCAGCTCACACAATTCTTAGAGTTCTGTCGTATAGGGAACCAAAATTTCAGTTAATGTGAGCCATTCGGGGAACAACTCCCTACAGCGAGGATCCCCATTCCTTCCTTTCCCTCCTCACTGTAGCCCCCTACACCCCATTAAGTCCCCAGCACATGTAGCGTGAGAGAGAGAGAGAGAGAGAGAGAGAGAGAGAGAGAGAGAGAGAGAGTGGGGGGGGGCTGGGCTGGAGCCCCCTCATAACACAGGAATCAAACTATTGGTACCTGAGTTGTTACCTTCTCATGCAGACCAAGGAGTTGATGCCCATCCTCTTGGGGTATCAGGATTCCACCAATGGCCATCATGCCAGGTGGCCTTTGCTGTGGCTGGATGGCACCCATGGGGAGAGCCCCTGATCAGAGTGGGTGTTGCCAGAGTGGTTGTTTCGCACATGAAATATGTGAAGCTGCAATGTGGTCATTCTAAGGCTGTCTCTGGATACAGAAATAACTCTATTAATACTGCTACATCTGACAAGAGGACCTTCCTTTCCCTGGCTACCCTTTGGGAGGAAGGCCAGACTCATCAACTTGGGCTGAAACCCTTTCCACGCTACCTGGTCTGCACCAGGATAGATGGTGGTACATTCACCGCCACAAAGCCATGGTTTTTCATAGACATGTTTGGTGAAATCAACTTGATGAGTAACATACATTCTGGTTCCCTGCTCCTCAAAACTGTTTTTGCCACCCAATCTGCAGCTCTTTGCACCTGTCACTATCTTGGCAACATTCCAGTGCCCATAACCTCTCACCAGTCCTTATGTATGGACTGATGAGGAACTCTGTAACAGTGAGGTATCCATTTTGTTTGCTGCATTAAGAGGCCCTGTGTGTGGCAGTTGTAACCAACACCATTACTCACTCTCTCCGGATTGCCCATTGTACAAGGAGGAGAAGAAAAGAAGAGTAAGAAGTCCCATGAATGCTAAACACCCCACAAGCCCCCCCTCCCCAAATAATTGTTTATATATAAACACACAAAATAGAGCATTTCAATACTGTGCAAATGATATCTACCTTTGCCTCTGTTTCATCCTGTAGCCCTCTCCCCTCCTCCTCAACCCCACTCCCCTCTTCCTCACCTCCATTCCCCTCTTCCCTCTCCCTCTTGCTCCTCTCTCTGTGCCCCTCTCTTTCCTGGTCTGTCACTTAATGGTGAAGATTTCCTATCTCAGGACCCCTCTGCCTGGAGTTCCCCAGATCAGAGGTCTTCTGCTTAGTTGGCCACTGGACTCTCAGCCTGAGTGTACCAAGGACACCCACTCTTAGTCAGTCCCAGACCTCAATGATGCCAATTCTCTCTATGGGACCCGCCCTCTCCATCCTGAGAAAGAGGAGGGGGAGGAGGAGAAGAAGAAAGTCACAGGACAAGGCTTCTCTGGTAAAACGCCTGAGATGCCTACATTGTCCTCACAAGACAGGCTACCCCTTTGGGTTTTTCAGCATGCTAATTGGCTTCTGTACACATCCCAGGTTCTCACACCCTCCTCATCAGGATGTATTGAAAATATCATCTATGATATGTCTGAAATTACTCTAGCCACTAGCATTGCCGTCCCTTGGTTGACGGGCCCTTCTAGCCGCCAGCCGGTGTACTTCGTTGAGCCTTGAGACAACTTAAATGTCACCCATCCTTCGCTGGTACGTAATCAAAAAGAGCAAGCTGGTGTTTTGAGGGTCTTTCCTGTCTTCCCGAGACTCTTCTGCTCCCTGGTCATGAGTACGGGCTGTGCTCTGCTCCGTCAATTGCTCCAATACCTTAGTCCTCCATAATGGCATATCTCCTCCAAGTATTTAACCATATTTGGCACCAAGGGGTTTTGCCTCTCAGTGGAGAGACAGTATTATGGTTCCTGGCCTTAAGCCTGGCAAGGAACCATCCTCCCTTCAGTTACCAGCCAATTAGCCTGACAAATGTACCCTGAAATTGCTTGGAAGGATGGTTGCCTACAGATTATGCTGGGTTCTCAAATCACGTGGATTTTTGTCACTTAATCTGTGTGGCTTCTGGGAGCGGTGATCTACAATAGACCATCTACTTAGAGTGGAAACAGCAATCACAGGCCTCCTCTAAATGTCAGTATCTTGTTGCAGTCTTCTTCAATCTACGTATGTAAGGCGTACAAAACAGCTTGGTGTCATAAAGTTTTGCGTTTACTCCACAAGACTCCCTCCAGACTTTTATTAGTTTTTATCCCACTGCCTATTCTGTGTTGGTGAGTTCTTCATTTAGCTCCCACCCCCACCCCCACGGATCAAGAAGAAAGTTGTTCCACAGGGTTCAATGTTATGTGGTTATTCTTATTGTCATCAATGGGCTGGTGAGTTGTGTTCAGCTGCTGGTCACTCCTGTGCTGTATATTGATGAGTTTTGCATATGGTGCAGCTCCCACTCAGTAGTTCTGTTGAATGCCAGCTCCAAGATGATATTTGGTCTGCTTCCACGTGGACCCTTTCCTATGGTTTTCAATTCTCCCCTTCCAGAATGAAGTTTATGCCCTTTTTTCATACTATCGTCCACACTGTGCGCATGGTCGATCGCCGTCGAGGATTCGAGTCTCCCCCCCCCCCCCCTCGGGTTTCGGTGTTCGTGTTGTCCTTAGGTCAGTTTACCTTAGTTTAAGTAGTTTGTAAGCTACAGACTAATGACCATGTAGTTGAGTCCAATAGATTTACAAACATTTTTTTAGTTTGGAAAATATAGTTTTCTTTTGGAAATCAGCGAACCGGTATATGTTTTAAAAATGAGAATGTCACATTCTCAAAACGTTATAAACTGTATAACAGTTTTCGAATGTGACTGTTATTCTCATTTTTAAAACATGATTTGTTGACTAGTACTTTGTCATCACTAATGAATTGTAGGTTATAGAGCTGCCCACCCCCATGAACCACAGACATTGCCGAGGTGGGGTGGCTTGCGTGCCTCAACGATGCAGATAGCCGTACCGTAGGTGCAACCACAGCGGAGGGGTATCTATGGAGAGGCCAGACAAACGTGTGGTTCCTGAAGAGGGGCAGCAGCCTTTTCAGTAGTTACAGGGGCAACAGTCTGGATGATTGACTGAGCTGGCCTTGTAACATCAGCTAATGTGGCCTTGCCACACAGCTACTGCGAACGGCTGAAAGCAAGGGGAAACTACAGCCGTTACCTTTCCCGAGGACATGCAGCTCTACTGTATGAACATATGATGATGGCATCCTCTCGGGTAAAATATTCCGGAGGTAAAATAGTCCCCCATTCGGATCTCCGGGCGGGGACTACTCAGGAGGATGTTATCATCAGGAAAGACAACACTGGCATTCTACGGATCGGAGCGTGGAATGTTAGATCCCTTAATCGGGTAGGAAAATTAGAAAATTTAAAAAGAGAAATGGATAGGTTGAAGTTGGATATAGTGGGGATTAGTGAAGTTCGGTGGCAGGATGAACAGGATTTCTGGTCAGGTGAATACAGGATTATAAATACAAAATCAGTTGGGGGTATCACTGGAGTAGGACTGATAATGAATAAGAAAATAGGAATGCGGGTAAACTACTATGAGCAGCACAGTGATCGCATTATCATTGTCAAGATAGATACGAAGCCAACACCGACAACGGTAGTACAGGTTTATATGCCAACTAGCTCTGCCGATGATGAGGAGATCGAAGAAATATATGAGGAGCTAAAGGAAATTATTCAGACAGTTAAAGGAGAGGAAAACTTAATTGTGATGGGAGACTGGAATTCGGTAGTAGGAAAAGGAAGAGAAGGAAAAATAGTAGGTGAATATGGACTGGGCAGGAGGAATGAAAGAGGAAGTCGCCTGGTAGAATTTTGCACGGAACATGATTTAATCGTAACAAACACGTGGTTTAAGAATCACAAAAGAAGGTTGTATACATGGAAGAGACCAGGAGACACCGGAAGGTATCAGATAGATTTTATAATGGTAAAACATAGATTCCGGAACCAGGTTATAAATTGCAAGACATACCCAGGGGCAGATATAGACTCTGACCATAACCTGTTAGTCATGAACTGTAGGCTGAAGCTGAAAAAACTGCAGAAAGGTAGGAAAATAAGGAGATGGGATTTAGATAAATTGAAGGAAAGTGAAGTTCTGGAGAATTTCAGAGGGAGATTTAGGCAACAATTGACAGAAACGGGGGGAAATAAAACAGTAGAAGAGGAATGGGTAGCATTGAGAGATGAAATAGTGAAGGCAGCAGAGGACAAAATAGGTAGAAAGGCAAGACCTACAAAAAATCCCTGGATATCACAGGAAATACTAAATTTAATTGATGAAAGGCGAAAATATAAAAATGCAGTAAATGAATCAGGCATAATGGAGTACAGACGACTAAAAAATGAGATTTACAGAAAGTGCAAAATGGCTAAGCAGGAGTGGCTAGAAGCCAAATGCAAAACTGTAGAAGAATGTATAAGAAGGGGAAAAGTAGATACCGCCTACAGGAAAATAAAAGAGACATTTGGGGGACAAGAAGAGCAGATCTACGAATATTAAGAACTCAGATGGGAAACCAGTTCTCAGCAAAGAAGGGAAAGCTGAAAGGTGGAAAGAGTACATAGAGCAGCTCTACAAAGGAAATGAACTTAGAGACGATGTTGTGGGAAGGGAAGAGGAAGTAGATCAAGATGAAATAGGAGATTCTATACTGAGAGATGAATTTGACAGAGCCCTGAAAGACCTAGGCCAGAACAAGGCCCCAGGAGTAGATGACATACCTTCAGAGCTACTAAAGTCTCTGGGAGAGCCAGCCATGACAAGACTATTTGAACTGGTGTGTAGGATGTATGAGACAGGCGAAATGCCCTCAGAATTTAAGAAAAATGTAATAATCCCCATTCCAAAGAAATCGGGCGCAGACAGGTGTGAAAATTACAGAACCATCAGTTTGATAAGTCATAGTTGCAAAATTTTAACACGAATTATCTACAGGAGAATGGAAAAGCTGGTAGAAGCTGACATCGGGGAAGATCAGTTTGGATTCAGAAGGAACATAGGAACCCGGGAGGCAATACTCACTTTACGTCTTATCTTAGAAGATAGATTAAGGAAAGGCAAACCTACATTTTTAGCTTTTGTAGATTTGGAGAAAGCATTTGACAATGTTGACTGGAATACACTGTTTCAAATTCTGAAGTCAGCAGGGGTAAAATACAAGGAAAGGCGAGTTATTTACAACTTGTACAAAAGCCAGACCGCAGTTATTAGACTAGAAGGGCATGAAAGGGAAGCATCAGTTGGGAAGGGAGTGAGACAGGGTTGTAGCCTTTCTCCGATGTTATTCAATTTGTACATCGAGCAGGCGGTGAAGGAAAGCAAGGAAAAATTTGGTGAAGGAATTAAAGTTCAGGGGGAAGAAATAAAAACATTGCGTTTTGCTGATGACATTGTAATTCTGTCAGAGACAGCAAAGGACCTGGAAGAGCAGTTGAATGGAATGGACAGTGTGTTGAAGAGAGCGTATAAAATGAACATTAACAAGAGCAAAACAAAAATAATGGAATGCGGTCTTAGAAAATCAGGCGATGCTGAAGGAATTAGATTAGGTAACGAAACAATGAAGGTGGTAGATGAGTTTTGTTACTTGGGTAGTAAAATAACATGCGATGGTCGCAGTACAGAGGATATAAAATGCAGAATGGCAATGGGAAGAAAAGCATTTTTGAAAAAGAGAAATTTGCTAACATCGAATATTAATTTAAGGGTAAGGAAGTCTTTTCTGAAGGCATTTGTGTGGAGTGTTGCCTTGTACGGGAGTGAAACATGGACGATAAGCAGTGCAGACAGGAAGAGAATAGAGGCTTTCGAAATGTGGTGCTACAGAAGAATGCTGAAGATTAGGTGGGTAGATCGCATAACTAATGAAGAGGTACTGAACAGAATTGGTGAGAAAAGGAATTTTTGGCATACCCTGACTAAAAGAAGGGATCGCTTGGTAGGACACATTCTTAGACATCAGGGAATCGTAAATTTAGCATTGGAGGGAAGTGTGTGGGGTAAAAATCGCAGAGGGAGACCAAGAGACTCGTATAGTAAGCAGATTCAAGTGGATGTGGGTTGCCGTTCTTATGAGGAGATGAAAAGGCTTGCTCAGGATAGGGTAGGGTGGAGAGCTGCATCAAACCAGTCTCCGGACTGAAGACCATAACAACAACATAGAGCTGCAAGAATGTGCATTGTGGAATTCTGGTTTTTATGTTTATTTTAGTCTTGCTGGTATAATTGATTAGAGTTACCCCCTTTTTACTAGCAAAATATTCTTAGCTGGACTGCATCTTTAATTGCACTGTCTCCTTCTCAATATGCCATTCTGAGCTAAAGGGACTGATGATGTAGATGTTCGCTCCCATACTCCCACCAACTAACCAACCAACCATTACTGGGAGGTGAGGTAACAGTACATTATCATCTTTGAAGCATCCCAGAAGCATCTGGCTGTTTGAAGGCCAAACGTGGGTGGAGATGGTTCCAAAGCAGCCCAACATACCATGGACCATTCAAAATCTCTTCCAGAACTAAGAGGCCCATTCCTTACAAGTAAAATACACCCCAGACCATAATAGAAATACTACTACCGAAGACCACTTCTTGGCTGGTGGCATCCGTGAATTCATGTGGTCTGCACTGAACACGGTGCCTCCCTCTGGTGTGGTGCAGTTGCAATTGTGATTCTTCCTGCCATATCAGGTTCCACAATTGTTATACTGTCCATCCATGGTGTTTGTCAACAAATGCAAGCTGATGATGTGTTACCAGGCACCTGTATGCAGTGCCAGCACCCATACATAGATGGCTGGACAACCAGTAGTTCATCTGTTATGGACAGTGTTACCTTCATTCAACCATTAAGATTCACCATGTACAAGGGTAAACATGTAAAACCAAATTCTTACATCAGTGCTGAAATCAAAAATCCTATTCATTAGGCACCAACTGCCATACCCTGTTTGAACAGAATGGCTCAAGGTGACATTGTATGTTACACAGACCACATCCACAACTACATCTCGGAAGTTCTCTTGTACAAATGCAGCTGGCACAAAGACGTGTGGTGTGTAAACAACACATCAGCACAATTTGTGCCCCATTATCCTATGGCACTTGCTAAGTCGGTGTATATTTGTGTAAAACTGCTTAAAAATAACTGAAAAAGAAAAGGCAGAATTTGACCCATAGTTAAGAGGTCAGGAGAGGTATTTGAACGGTTCATATTGAAAGTTAAGACATTAGAGATATTTGACTCAAATAAGTGTAAAATTATTTAAAAGTGTGAATGTAATTTGTTTTCTTACATTCTCTTGATTGTGAAGGTTCAGCGCATACCTGTATTTCTAAAAATGTATTCAAAGTTTACTAAAATCTTTTTTTAGTATTATACCACATCATTCTATAAAACTGAACAGCAACTATAAAACAGAGCCTGGTGTTTCTTACTTTTGGTGCTCCACAGAGGCACTGAAGGTTATATATACTATACTGAGTCCTATTTTTGTTGTGACATTATTCAGGCATGTCATTAGACTTGAAAATAAGACATGTGGATGGGCAGTTAAGAGGATAGGTCATTGTCAGCAGATGGCCAATAGGAAATAGCAAATCAGTAGCTTGCTCCTTCTGTAATATACTGCCAAAAATAAAAATTAGTACATCCTCTTAAAGTTTTCAAGTTCACTAAATATTTGTTGTTAGAACAATGTATGTGGAGTACTTGATGACATTTACATATCAGTAATTCAAGCTGTGCTGAGGTACAAAGTGTTTATCCTTGCTGAAACACCCATATTAGTCTGTGATTGGCCTTCACAGGCAGCAATGCAGGCACAAATTCAGACACCCATTCGATCATAAAACTAGTGAAAACTGTATTGGGATGCATTATTCCCACCCTCTGAACGGTTAATGAAGTTCTGCCAGAGTTATGGGTTGATGGGTCGCACATGTCAGTTGTCGACCCATTACATCCCACACATGCTCGATTGGAGACAAGACTGGAGGTAGTGTTGGTCAGGGAAGCGTGGTGCTTTGTTATCCTGTTAGAACAACTCATCACCTTTCTGTTGCAGGAATGACAAAAGAAGGGTTCTTCAAACATTCTGCATGTACCAAGCATTGCTCAGTGTTCCCTCCACAAACACCAAAGGTGAACAAGAGTTGTAGCTTACAGCACCCCAGACCATAAGACCTGGGTGGAACCAGTGTGTCTTAGACAAATGTGTGAGGTGGCACTCTTCAGGTACACGCATACCACCACCATTTGTGTGTAGGCAGACTCTGCTTTCATTGCTGTAGACCATGGCCCTCTTTTCCATCTTTCAAGTGATGCTTTGATGGCACCTACCAAGCTGTGCACATCTATACTGCGGCATGAGTAGAAGATAGAGGTGTGCATGCTCATAGCCTTGCTGTTAGTTACCAGTTGGCAATAGTTTTTGAGTGTTCTGGCCTCACAAATCATCTTATCTGTGCCATGGTAACTGTATGATCTGCCCTTACAATACAATGATTTTATCAGGTGTTGGTGATGTGTACACTTTCAGGATATAGTGTATGGGTGTGAGAATGTCACATGACCATTGCAACTAACATCGTGCTCAGCTGATGCGGCAACTCCAACTTTCGCGGAATTTCTCCGAAAGTACCATCCCATCACTCAGGAGGACACAATTTGATCTCTTTCAAACTTACTCAGTTGGCTGTAGGAAGCACACGTGCATGGGAGTGACATAGCACCTACTTGCTTCACACATTGATACCCCACTAAGCCTTATGGCTGGAAACATTCCCTATTAACGGGTACACATAGACAGCTCTGTGGCAGCTATACCACTAAACTACCTGTTGATCGACAATGTTGAAACCATACTCGGTACATCTACTATCCCCCAGGTAGCATGCCACCATTGGATCAAAACAAACATCTTTCCAGGAGTAATTTTTCTTCTGGCAATAAGAATATGTCAGTGCCTCTTATTATCCTTAAGACTTATGAGGAGTCAGCTACTACGTATTCTATATAAGAAAAGATTCCATATCATTGATGTCTGAAACATAGCAATCATAAATGGAAACGGTGTAAAAGTGTGCAATATGGTAGTGAAAAATTGGCGGGCAAAAGTATATGAAAAGTCTGATATCGTATGTCAGTCAGTTTATTTCAATACATAATGTCATGGGAAAGGCGAACCAAAGACTGCGTTTTATTGGCAGAACCCTTAAAAGATGGAACAGAACTACAAAAGAGGCAGCATACACTACACTTGTCTGTCCTTTTTTGGAGTATTGCTGCCCAGTGTGGGATACTTATCAGGTGGGTTTGACAGAGGACATCAAGAGGGTCCAAAGAACAGCAGTTTGTTTCGTTTTGTCACAATACAGGGGAGACAGCGTTACGGGAATGATACAGGATCTCAGATGGAAATCATTACAACAATGGCGCTTATCGCTGTGGCGTGGGCTACTTAAGAAAATAAAATCGCTAACATTCTCCTCCAAATCTGAAAATATATTGTTGACTCCCACTTGCATAGGTAGAAATGATCATCAGAATAAAATGGGAGATAAATAGTATAATGGTGATTTGATTAACCCAATGCCAGGCACTTAAATGTGATTTGCAGAGTTTCCCATGTAGATGTAGATACACAGCAAATTATCCATAACGTAGTTTTGCGCAGGATAGTTCCAGCCTCATTTTGTATAGCCCTTTTTGTGTCCCAGCCTCGTCGCCGCTTTTGTGTCCCGTTTCCGTCGTAGGTGTCGGTGGCCGAGTGGAATGAGACCGACACAGGAATAAAGATAGCACTCTGGTGCAGGTACGGAGGGGAGCAGCCAGAAACTAGAAACACTAGAGTAAATTAGAACGAGATATATATTGCACAGAATTTATACAATACTTAACTTTTACAAAGTTCATTGCTGCAGAAAGCTGATACATAGTGGAGCTAGAGGCCTGCCTAGTGCCTATCCGATAGCCAAGTCTTCACTGGTGCCTATCTGATTCCGAAGGTCTTAACTGGTTCCTATCTCAGTCCCAAGTGAATGATGTCGTTCAGTGGTGACCACGAGCGGAGTTGCAGCAGAGGGCGCTCGTGGCTGTTGTCGTAAGAACGCCGCGCCGTGCGTGCATGGCGGCGCGCGGCGAAAGTAGGTGGCGCGCACTTTGGACTTGTGCGACACCACAGCCCTGACAGGGAGAGGATGTCTACTTGTTATTGGCAAATTTGCCCAAATTTATGGTATACGTAATGCGTGATGAGACACAAAAGTGCCCCAAGTGGGAACTCCAGATGACTAGGTGTTGGGGAAATAAAGGAATTTTGATACGGATATATCGCCATATGCATCCTATCAATTGCCTCTGAGAGTGTGTGTTCAGGAAGCGGTGTTTGGCTCAGCAGCAAGAAATTGGGTATTGAAATATCTTAGAATTGTTAGTTTCTTTAAAATTTGAAATGAGGTGGTAAAATTTCCTGAAATTACTATCTTTTAGTTCTAGTATATTGTGAGGACATATTGCTGCTCGCTGTAATGACTGATGAGTCACAGACAGGCAAGTATAAAATATAATCTGATCTTAGAATGAATAGAAATTGGTGGATTTAGAAATTAAAATTTTCTTTGCTATTAAAGAGTAGTTCTGATGCGCTGACTCCCCCCCCCCCCCGCCCCCGCTCCCCCCTTTCCCCTGCATTCGCTCCTCTTCCCCTTTGGATTGCATCAGATTTTTCAGGCACAAAATTAGTAGCAGTGGAACTGGCATGATATAAGATGTCTCCATTTTCCAATTGCAACTGTCAAACCGTTTTGTGGCTCTCTTGTTTGCCAAATAAAAATTTTAGTGTTTTTTTTTTTTTTTTTTTATTTTTTTTTATTTTCCTAAGTCTTGTCCAAACAATACATACTGTTTGATCTTACTGGATTAAGAAACTTTATACTAGCAGCAGCAATATTACTACACTCTCAGGAACTGAAACTGCACATTTCCAGTTTCTTACTAAGACAGCATGACCACCTGTACAATTTGCCTGACAGTTTGCAATGCAGTATCACCATAGGCAGCTGCAGTGCATTCCTGCACCTTGGCAATCTCGCATACCACCTCGCCTGAATCTGCCTCACATTTGAGGAAATAGTACACCTTAAAATAAGATCCCTTGCTTGTTTGTGAAACACTTGCCTCAGTCTAGATGTTTCAGCTATCATCGCAACTCTAATGCATAGAGTGAATCAGAAAAAAGCCAGGTTCAAACACTATAGAGCATGGTAAACAACTGAGCAGTGATTGGTTAGCTGTGCAGCTGTCTACTCTGCAGCACTGGCTCAGGGCCCAGAAATTTAAATGTTAATAATGATAAATGGGTACAGCATGTTGTGTCTCCCCATGCCACTACCCCCCCCCCACACACACACACAGAGTAATGTAATAACATTAATAATTAAAACTGCCGGCCGCAGTGGCAGAGCATTCTGCGGCGCGCCAATCACAGTTTGCATGGCCGCTATGGTTGGGGGTTCGAATCCCCCCTCGGGCATGGATATTTGTGTCGTCTTTAGTATAAGCTAATTCATAAGTAGTTTGTAAGTTTAGGGACTGATGACCCCACAGTTAAGTCCCTTAAGCTTAACAAACATTTGAATTAGAACAATGCAGTATTAAGGACATGTATGTTTTATGTCGAGAGACAAAAATTTGGCATTTTACCCACGTTAGTATAGATATTTCTCTTTCTTTTAATAATGCACAGTGTTCTTATATATTCTAGTGATTTGAATAATTAATGCTGATTTTATTGCTGTGTTTCCTCTGTTAAATATACTGAATTATTCCCTGCTGTTAATATCATACTGGGATGTTTCTTCATTTCAGAATTGTGCTAAGCGAGCAGGCACCCGTGTGACTGGTGGACACACTGGTATTAATCCGTGGTGTATTATTGGCGGTGTTGCAACAAGTGTTTGCACTCAAAATGAATTTGTTATGTGCGTATTGAAGTCTTCTTTAATTTTAAATCATGTTGTTAGGACAACTTACATTAACTTAGTAGATTTGCTTGTTTTATTTCACATTGTTCTTTACTTTATTCCTAGTTTATATTGTAATACAGTTGTTTCAGTATAGTTAAATTGCACAGAAATAGGATTGGCTGAAGCTTTGCTTTAGTACTCTCGAATCTGAGAGTTTGACACTGCATAGAATGTGTATACTGCGCTTTATTATTATTATTATTATTATTGTTATTATTATTTAATACTACTATAGCTATTACAGTATAATGGTATTATTATTCCACTTTTAAAGACTCTAGCCTTTTACCCCACAGCTTTCCTGTGTTTGTGTGTGCGCAAAACTATGGAAATAACAAAAACATAGCTCATTACCATGCCTAATAAGAAGTAGAAAAATATTTGGCATCCAGCACCCACTTGTCTTGTAGTACATATATACAGGTTCTGATTTTTTTATTGGAATCTTACTTCTTTCGTCCTTCAAAATAGTGGCAAGTTCAGGTAACAAAGTATGGATGTGGATAGTGTTTACAGACACTTCACTTGAAAGTACACCACAAAGGCTCAATAATATTGTGATGTGGTGACTGTGGTAGGCTGGAGAGATGTGGCAAATCATGCTTGTGTTCACTAAACCAGTCCTGCGCAATGTGACCTAGATGTGAACAGCATACCTTAAACTTGGAACACAAGATCACCACTAGAGAACATGTATTGTACCTAGGGATGGAGTTGAGCAATGAAAATGTCCACAATATCATTGGAAGTAATGTAACATTGTAGATTAACTATGGGGCCCCTGGAGTAGCACAATAAGGCTTCCCAAATCATCCACAAACTGTTTACTCTGGGCAGCAAGCAGTCTGCAATTTAGGCTTGGGGTGGTGTACACCAGACATAAACTGTCATTGAAGATGGTAATTGTGTGAAATAAGATTCACCTGACCAAATGATTTTCTTTCAGTATTCCATAGATCAAATGTAATATGTAGTTGTTAAGAGCACAATGGGACCTAATTTCATGGTCCTTTACATTCTTGAGAGGATTTGTAGACAAGCCCATAAAATGTGAAGATCTCATTAGTCCCTGGATGATTAACAATGGAGCATCTTGCGTCGCCCTGACCAGTTGCACCACTACCTCACCATTATCTCTAAATCATCTAATACATCGGCATAATGACATCTTGCATCATATGCCCTAACACTATTTTCAGAGAGAGCAATTATTAACCCACAAACGTTCACATCAGCCACTTTGAATCAGACCTGTGGTGTATGCCATTCATCTTATACATTTCTCTTAGCTGAAAACTATACACACATCCAGTGGTGGTCAAAGTAACTGCTAATTAATATGTCCATTTCCATTATTTTTACTGTGACAGTTTGTCTAACTGCAAATGTTTGAATAACAAAAAAGAAAATAGATTCATTATATTTGAATGCTTGTCCTTTGTTCAACTGTCAGCCTATCCACTCAACCCTTAAAACAGATATGAAATGCTTGTCATAGTAATTCTACTGAAAAATATTGTTCAAACGAGATAGAATGGCTGGCCTGTACTTACCTTTGTGCTGTACCGCTGATAGTAACACAAATGAAGAAACAGAAAAAAGGGGATAAAAAGGACAGCTTTCGGAACAGAGTTCGTTCATCAGGTGGGAGAGAAGGGAAGAAGAAAGGATGGGAACGGAAGGGAAAGGTAATGCATTAATTCTACTGACATTGAGGTCTTATATTCCAACCATTTCTACGTGCTCAAAGATTTTCAAAAGAAATGATACAATAGGTTAAATTGCAATGAATCTCGGCATATACTGTATCCTGACTATTATCTAGCTTGTATTTGCAATGTAAACATGAAGCTAAAACTCCACAGGCTATTAGTTGTGTACACTGGCATTATCGAACTTCGGCATGTGCAATGTTCTGGTCTTGGATTAAATTAGTTGAGCTAGGCAATTTTTTTGCCTCTCATTGTAAAATGTTCTGAAACTCCCTAAATGATAAAAACTGTGAGGTTATCTGAGAACTGAATACACTGTCTTTATTACTTGGGCATTAATCATATCCACCAAGCCACCCTTCAAAACTTAAAATCTGAAATGCCTCACTCCTACTTTCAGACAATTTTATTGTGTAGTTGTCGGATGTATAACAAATAGCTGGTACTTGCTACTGCTTGGAATTTATTCATCAAAAGTGATTTGTATGCAAGTCCTGTTATTAGTACCATAGCTAGTTTTTCTAGAATAATATTGAGCTTGAAACTAAAAATGAATGCAACTGACAAGAGGACCATCAGGATTGTAAATAATGGATTTTGATGGGTCTCGGATATGTTGTAGAGGGACATATCAGAGTATGAGGCTATCCACTTTTTTAGTCACAGGCATTGATTTTTGAGAAAATTGATGTTAAAGTTCACTGCATAATGTATGACGTTAGCCATGTTCCAACCAAGTGAGCATGGTGCAGCGGTTAAAGTGTACACCTAGCCATGCTGGAGGTACCATGTTTTTGCTTCTTATTTTACAGAATATCAACAAACAGTGTACATTGTTTGAAATTAGTAAGAAATATTCAGTTTTGCAGTAGTAATTTAATTTTCATGTTGTCATTATAGAATCTTACTCACTTTTGTTTGCCACAACATAAATCTGTATATTTGTCCTAAAAGTAACTGAAACACAATAGTTTACAACACCAAGCACATTTCATAAAAGCTACTGTATAGCTGGTGCACAGAGTTTTTAAGAACGATACCAGTAAACATTGTTAATTTACATTCAAAAGGGGTTCTCTTTCACCTGCTAACTTTGATGCGAACCATGCCTATTTGATAATCTTCGAAAAAGTAGATGCTCTGAATTGTGCAAAATTAATGAGTGTAGTTTTATGAAATCATCCCTGGACACGATTACGCTGTTGGTTTTCAACAAATCGTGATAATTCTGAATTTTATTCGTGGAAAATTTTAACCTGTTGCTAAAAATAAAAATCGCAAGGCTGGCAAAGTGGAGTACACTCTGGTGGAATAACTTTTATGGTGCAGATGCACACTTTCCTCTCGTCCATGAAGCCACAAAGATGAGATTGTATATGGTCAGTTCAGTCTGCCCTCCCACTTATCAATGATGTACAGAAATTTTTCCCGTCCCATGTACAGAAGAATAACACATTTTGTAAAGAGTCTTTGTACACCTGTTTCTTTAACTTCACTGTTTCCTGCAGGACATAATTACATTTTTAATATTTGAGAGTTAATTCATCCACTCTTCTAAATATGAGTGCCAAATTTTCTCAACGGTTCCTGCATACATAAAAAAAGTATGGGATAACCTTTCTTGGTTCAGTTAGTGTGTACTGTGCTGCGTACAAATGACTTATTTTGTTTAAATCTTTTCTCTGCACGAGACCGGTTCTCACCGCCCCCCTTTCTCCGAGAGGGATTTATTGTACGTTGATTGATACGGATGGCCTTTCCATCGGTGTTGATTATGTAGTCGAGGTTTAAATTACCAGTAAGCATTTTCGTTTGTGTATGTAATTCTTCGCCAGCTACTAATACTTCTTGCATCAATGCAAATTCTTTGGAACTGATGAACTTCGTAATCTTCCTTTGCCCGATTTTATGCTGTCATTTAAATTGTTCAACCCACACTGAGCTGGCCACAAAATTAAAGGTATCTAATAAGAGTGGAACAGCAGCATTCATCCCTCATTACTACAAAATTCTGATGGTTACCTACTCGTGGAAGAAATTATTTTCACAACCCAGTCTCTTTCTTAAAATGTATTTTACATATATTTTGGTATGATTTACCCATTCAAAATTTCGTCTCACTTTGACAAACCGTTCCTATGTCTCACGATCAATATGTTCCATTTATCTTGGTGAGTTCCACCTCGTTTGTTTGACCATGGCACTAAATTTTCATAATACACAGAGGACTGTTAGTGTGTACTCTGTGTATTATGAAATTATAGTGCCATAGCAAAAAAAAAAAAAAAAAAAAAAAAAAATGGTGACCAGGGCAATGCACTGTCACAATACACGGATTTCGCACAGGATATCTGTACCGACTGTCCGCTTTCTGTTTGACTGAAGCTACACAATTTAAACTTCTTAATAATATCATGTAATGTTCACTGTTTGTTGATATTCAGGGAAATAAAATGGAAAAATTTCGGACTAGTCTGAGTAAAAAAAAAAGGGGGGGGGGGCAGAAACACAGGGAAGACTTTAACACAGTACCTCCAGCATGGCAGCTGTAGACCTTAACCACTGTGCCATGCTGACTCGTTTGGAACATGGCTAACATTACGCATCTTACAGCATGCAGTGAACTTCAACATCAGATTTCTGGAAAACCAAGGCCCGTCACTAAAAAAGCAGGTAGTCTTGTACCCAGGGTATGTCCCTCTACAACATATCATCAGAGACCCATCAAAATCCATTATTTACACTTCTGTTGCTCTGCTTGAGTGACAAATTCGAAGTATCTTATGATGTTTCCGAATGAGGTGGAGCAGTGGTTAGCACACTGACTCATATTCAGAAGGACGGTGGTTCAAATCCACCTCTGACCATCCACATTTAGGTTTTCCGTGAGTCTCCTAAATCACTCCAGCTAAAAGGTTTGGATGGTTCCTTTGCAAGGGCATGGCCAATTTCCTTTCCCATCCTTACCCACACAATCGAAGCAAGAGTTCTGTCTCTGATGACCATGCTGTCAATGGGACATTAACCCATTAGCACCGAAATTATATATGATTTTTAAAGTATTTTTTATTTATTATGTCTTAAGGCAGGTTAAATGAAATGCAGTGTTATAACAATTCACATGGTTAATTTTCAAAAGAAATACCGCTGCCATATGGCAACACTAGGCACTTACAGGAGCTAATTCTCTGAATTTACAAAAGCATGATGATGATGATCAGATTTACATTTATAATCACATCAGTAAATGAATTTAAATGTGAGCAGGAAGTCTTATCTTCTAACGACAATGAAACAAGATGAAGCAATCAATGCATAATCCTACTTTGCACTTTGAACACATTGTTCTTACAATAGATTTGCAATTACTTCCAGCACACCTTTTCTTTCTCCTCTTCAGTGTGCTGAATGAAATGATCAGTCTGGTCAAACCTTATGGAATCTGATATCCTTCTATCTGTTGAAACCTTGATGCAGATTGTCTCCCAGCTCCTTTTCGAGGGACCTGGGACTTACATAAAAGTACATTTGCTATTTCCCGTCTGAATTGCAGCTGAGACATTTTTGGTCGACCTAATTTGTTATACAGAATCCAACTGTTCTGCATAGCCACATCAAACATCCATGTTAACAGAGGCCAATACCATTTCTTGCTACGAATTCCAATTCGGTAGCATCCCAGGTTTTGGTCCATTTGGTCTGTTTCTCCCATGTACGTGTTACATTTTGCAACAACTTGAGGTCTTGGGATTACCACATTCCTCTTCATTTTCTGAGAAAATCTCTTCACTGTACCAACAGGTTGGCTTCCACATGAAGAGATCATTGTGACAACAGCATTGTCCATCCGTCGGCAATACAGTAGACCATCATCTTTCTCAATCACAGTTTCGTAATATCCACGATCTTTCTTGGAAAAAAGCCTTTACTCCCAAGAGGGCAGTTTTTTGGAATTCTGTTTTCTCTTATAGTTCCAATGGCTGAATATCCAGAGAATTTTAAAAATGAGAAAAGTGCAGAACCAGAAAACAGATTATCCATGAAAAATGTATAATTTAAGTCCCTCTTGTTCGCTGGAATTTCATAAAGTAATAATCATAATAATGGGCTTGCTGCCTTTCCAAATACTTTCTCATACTCTGCATTTCCTTTTGGGCCTTTGCCCTGGTAAAGCTCAACATTCACCAAATATCCACTCCTAGTATTGAGGCTCCACATTTTATACCCAAATCTTATAGATTTACCCCTAATAAATTGCTTGCATCCATGGCGGCCAAAATATTTGACCGTGCTTTCATCACAGGGCAGGTGCTCTTCAGGTACAAAATTATCTATACATCATTTCTTTAGCATTTCTATAATTGGGCGGATTTTCCAAGCTTTATCACTAGGGTCAATTTTGGTGGTGTCAGCACAGTGCAGAAACAGAAATATTTGTAAAAAAAATCTACCGTGTCTCGTGAAGTTGAATACAGCCAGGTTCTTCATATCATCATTACTATCCCAGTAATGTCTTTTAGATGGGAGAATATTGTACCCACTAACAAACAAAATTCCAATGAAGCATCTAATCTCCTGTTATTTTTGGATCAGGACAGTTGATAAATAAAACATAACATCTTGTTTCACAAACTAAATACTCAATCATCTCATGATCTATAAAACTTTCAAAAATCTTCAAAGCAGACATACTGTTATATTTAGAATAATCAGCTTCAGGGAATGAAGTACGTGATTCTTTATCAAAATCTGCTCCGTTTATCCACTGTGGTTGACCGGCTCCTCTTATCATTGCTCCATTTTGTTATCTTTGACACTGAAGGGTTTTGTATAGTACCAACATTGGTTGAAGGTACATTAGGGTGTGAAGCTGTATCAGACAAAGGTAAAGGTCCCACTGATGAAGTATGGGTGTCATCATCAGTGCCTATTATCGACAAGTCTCACTTCTGCTTTGGTCCTCAACTGCCGAGATGATAAATTTTCAACAAGTCTGTAATGGTATATTCAAACTGATAAGTGATATGTATAATGCCATAAGCAAAATTTTGAAATATATTGGAAATTATATATTTACCCACCCTCTTTCTCATCTGCTATATTGACGTCTGGAGGCTCCATGAAAACATCGCCATTTATATTGTCATTTAATGACATTTCTAATGCTTCAGCAAGTGAAAAGCCAGACCTAAAATACAGAAGTAGCACAAAAAATAATTTAGGTAGTGCAAACGCCTAGTGTTGCCATATGGCAACAGCAACATTCAGAACCAGATCTGTGGGTCACGGTTTATTCAAATTACTAAATACTGTATCATCACATTCAGGAGTCTATAACACAACTAAATTATATATTTCTTTAAAAAAACTATTTTATAGGCTCAATAATTAACTTTCCCAAAGTGCACACTCATGCAGCATCTCACAATGGTCACATTACTTAGATGTAGCACCACAACAATTAGATGGAAAACGAAAAATGACTATATTTGTTGAGTTCTGCTTACTTCTCTGTATTCTCAAAGATGTTCCACACCACTCTACCTTCAAATCTGAGCAAGTAGGAAAATATAAAGTGTAGACATCTGCACCATTGCCATATGGCAACGCTAGGTGTTAATGGGTTAAGCTAATAGGAAGGAAGATTAAGGTTTAATTTGTTGTGCCAAATCTGGAATGTTAATTTTGTATTTACAAACAAGGGAAATACAACATATTTCTGATGAATATGTTGCAAGTCATCTGTGTAATTGGCTTGATGCTTGAACATATTTGTGATTTGGCACCTTGTTAATTGACTAATATTGACTTTTTTCTTTTCCTTTAATGCAAAATAGTTAAATGAGTTCACTGATATTTGACAATTTAATGTTTCTCTGTTTATAACGTGAAGTTTTGAGACAGTTAAAGTTGCTGTTCAGCAACTGATAAAATAATCCAATACCTCCTGTTTTATATTTATTTATTTAGTTTACTATAATTGTGTTTTGTAAGCACTGAACTAAAGATTTATACATAGAAAACACATGTAAACAACAAAGAGCTTACTTCTTTTCAGGCCAAATGAAGCTAAGCCTGGGGATGTTCTGCTGTTGACAAAGCCATTGGGAACACAGGTAGCTGTTGTATGCCATTCATGGCTTACGGATGAGAATCGTTGGCATAAACTGGCACCTGTAATCACAAGAGATGAACTACGGGAAGCATATATTCAAGCAGTTGGTTTTATGTCTCGTCTTAACAAGACAGGTAAATCTACATGTTTGTTTTGTTTTAGTGGATGTCATTTTAGGCAGCAGTAGCCAATGTTTGGTTGTTGAAAGTAGTCAAACCCAATTACAGTGCAGGGCAATGACCGTGCTGATCAGCTAGCCAAGCAGACCACCACCTCCCGGTAGTGATGGGAACAATCGAATGAAAACAATCGATTCATTCGAATGTTGGGAAAAAATCGATCATTCGGTTGTAGTTTCTCGTATCGGTTGAATTATTCATTCATTCTTCTGAGTGAAACCAGTCGGTGGGACCAACCAAATGAAACAACTGATTCAGTCGGTTGGACTATTCATTCGTTCTTTTGAGTGAATCCAGTCGTTAGGAGCAACCGAATAAAAAAATCGACACAGTCGGTTGGACCGCTCATTCCTTTCCTTTTGAGTTAAATCAGTCAATGGGACCAACTGAATGAAAAAATTGATACAGTACGCTGGTCTCTTCATTAGTTCTTTTGAGTGAAACAAGTCAGTGGGAGCAACCTAATGAAACAGTCAGTCGGTCGTAGTTTTTTAATATATTGGATTAATATTCGTATATTTTTTTCGAATGACAGTAGTCTGTGGGAACAACTGAATGAAAACATGAGAAACTTTTGCAGTTTTGTACATTTACTGAATTACTCATACTCTCTTTTCAAGTGAAAACAGGCAGTAAGTTTTGTCATATCGCTGGAGCAGGCCTGCGATCACTTCAATTGCCCACCCCACACTTCAAAAACGGCGATCATCTGGGCCCGATCAGATTACTTTCGCAGACACCCACAATCTGTAGAAGATAAGTGGCCGATGACCACGAAGTACCGCGGGGAGTGGGGACACGAGAGGGGGTGCTGCCTCGCTTGCGTTTTCACTGCTGTCAGCGCTAGTCCAGCAGGTGCGCGCCAAACTCCACACAACAGTGTCTGGCCAGGGTGGCGGGGCATGCCATCGCTCATTGTTGTTGGTTTCTTACTGTCTCAATAAAGAAGCGTGAAAACTACAGGGTGTTCCAAAATGATCGCTACAAGTTTAATCTCGCATACTGTGTCTCCGAAGTGGGAATAGGTAGAAACGTGTGGTTTGCGGCTTATTGTTCATACATATCTAAGGTACTAGTAGGACAGAGTTAACTATTTTAACTTTGAGCATATTTGCTAGAGCCAAGTTCAAAGATCACTAAAACATTAGGTATGGTAAAAAAAGCCTTCATTAGAGTATTTTGTAAAAAAATATTTCTTATAAAAATATTTTTGTTAATTCCATCTAATTTGAACGAGTATGAGAAGACATACAACATTTATCAGTGCTGTAAATTTTCTTCAGCGTGTCTTTATTCGTCAACAGTATATGAAAACATTCATCTCAAGTTTCATAAATATTCACTCTTGTCACGCCGCGATGGAGTAGCCGAGAGGTCTAAGGCACCTCGCTGCGGAGCGCGCGGTTGCTATCCGTCGGAGGTTCGAATCCTCCCTGGAGCATTGGGGTGTGTGTGTGTGTGTGTGTGTGTGTGTGTGTGTGTGTGTGTGTGTTTTTTGTCCTTAGGTTAGTTTACCTTAGTTTAAGTAGTTTGTAAGCTACGGACTGATGACCACGCAGTTTGGTCCGATAGATTTACAAACATTTGAACTCTTGTCACAGATATTTCTGTGGTTATCGGTGAAACGGTGTGGAGGTTTATTCCATCCCTCCGCCATGTACCATACAAAGTCTTAGATGAGCAGTGAACTGCCACTTGTTTTGAAAGTCAAGTGTGCAAAATTTCATCAAGATTGGAACAAAACTGTAGATTTGCATGCAATAGAAACACACACACACACACACACACACACACACACACACACACACACACGGACACACGGACACAGTGCTATATTTATAAGATTTGTCTCTAAGAAAGTTTCATGCTGAATTACGGTTCATTTATTCCCGAAAAGACTGAAGGAGTATGGAAATAAAGTCACACAAAGTCGGTGAATTAATAAAAAAAATCCCTATAACTGCAGAAACCGCAGAGCCTTTTTCCAGCCAGTTGTATCGCATCAATTGAAACCACTCAATGCCGAGAACATTCATATAAAGTACAGAGACTTGTTTCATTCGGTGGTCGTGCATCGACTGAAACCACTCAAATCCACTGAATGAGTGAAAACCTTCATATAACGGCTGCAACCGACAGAGACTGGATTCATTCGATTGTTTTGCATCGGCTGAAATCACTCAAACCCCGCCAGTGAGTGAAAACATTCATACAACCACACAGACTATTTTCATTCGGTTGTTTCATTCGACTGAAAAAATCGACTGAACGAAAAAACAACCGATTGACCAATCGGTTGTTAAAAACAGTCGGTTGTTCCATCACTACCTCCCGGCCCATGGATATTGGTATCTGGAAAGGGAGGCACCACAAGGTCTTTGAGGCTTAGAACTTAGAACAGTGTACCACGAGCTTGCTGAATAATCTCCATGCGATTGAGCTATCTACAGCAGCACGGAACTTTTCTCTTTGGGAATCTCATTTATCCTCTCTCGTTTGTATGAGGCTGATGCACTGCCATCTTATCCATAATGAAAACCCTCCAAGTGTTGCTGTGACTGTAGTCCACATCCTGCTGGACCCCCACCCCTTTTAGCCACTTTGTGGCAGTCCTTCCATCTGCCTGCTTCCCTCAATCTAATTGTCTGAGATTATGCCACTATGGCTAACCATGGTTTATATCTTATTCCTGTAGCTGGTTTTTATCATTTAACGGTTACATTTTCCTGATCTCTCGGGCACCCACCTCCTCAACAATTTTAATGTGTTGTTACTCCTGCTTTTGATTGGAGGTTTCAGTATGTCCAGAGTGGTTGACTCTTCCTTTATTATCCTTGTAATCAGCCAGCCACCGTATTCTATTGTAATGTTTTATTTCAGTTACTCACTAGGTCTTTTATATTTTCTTCCTTTGTGTTTCTCTTGTTTTATCATAGTAGTGGTAATTTTTTGCTATCTGCACCTAGTGGGTTACACCTGTAGGTGTATAACTTTTGATGTAATGACTCCACTTGGACTAGGGGACTGATGACCTTCTACTTTAGTCCCCTCAAAATGCCGCCGCCGCCACAACCACCACCACCACCACCACCACCAACAACAACAACAACAACAGGGTTTCCATAGGCATTTCCAAACAGTTCTCATGTTTTATCTGGTGGGTAGATTGTCTTCGCATGGTGTTTCCTGAAAATTCATCCTATCTTCCCAGATAACACACAACAGAAAGGGATATATACAAGATGGAAAACTCTTCGAATTACCACTCCTTGTGGCCATTCTTCTGGAAAATTTTCTCAGATGTTCAATTCTACATTGATATTTTTGTTGTCGGAGGTTTTGAACACCCTATTCTTATGAGCTGATTGTTGGCAGCTATCCACATATAAATACAGGTGGGTATGGTCTTCTTCCATTACATTCTGTGACCCAAAGTGCAGTCAGCTTTTCTGTTAACCAGGACATCTGAAAAGGGGAGCATTCCAGCCACCTCATAACTGCTTGTTTGAAGTTTTTGTATTTTAATATGTGTGTTAAGTAATACATGCTTCTTACAGAAAAATTAAGGGAAATGGTAAACCTTAGTCTTAGTGAGTCATATTGGGTATCTCATATGTCACTCTCATAATTGTAGCTAATGCTGCAGTGTCCCTTATTATTAACCTTCACTATACAGGGGGGAAGGTGGCTATTTGTACTTCTGAAAAATTGCAATACAGGTTCATTTCATTTTAAAAGCCTGAAAAGTTTATCTATTGTTTCTAAGTGTTCCACCAGTTCCAATAATTATTTCGTATAATTTTTCAATGAAACTTACTTAAAAAATTTCTCATCTTAATAGTAAATGTGATCTTAACAATGAATATTGTACTAAACACTCTCAGATCCAGCACAATATTTACAAATCACTATCTCAACAGCAAGTATGCTTATATTTTGGTTAAATGTCAAAAACAATTAATGAAAATGTTATTTTATAATTTTCTTATTGTGATGATGGTAAGGTATATCGGTATTAGTAATACCCATTATTAATAATAATTTCGTTTGGCTAATTGGCCTGGTGTAAGTCTCTAAATAAACTGGACACCACTTCGGCGACTTGCGTGTCCCTAGCCTACCCCAGTTATCCAACTGAGGAAAGGGGACCTGTAGCTTAACGTGGAATCCGAACCACGTGTTGTTTCTGGCGACTCTCACATTGCTGAGAAGTGAAGGATGGGTTAAAGTGCAGACTGAAAAAATTCCCAGATCCGGCCAGGTTTTGAACCCGTGACCCTTCGGTTTCCAGTCGAGCACTTTACCCCAAGACCACCAGGCCCGACTCCCATTGTTAAAAGTATATTAATATTGCTATGAATGTGCTAAAAGAGATTTTCAGGTTTTAGATACTACTTATCTGTATCTCTATAAAATATTAGCAGTAAATTTTCAGAATATTAAAAAATAGTTACCAAATTTACTGTATTGCAGGAAATTTGTTGCGCTCAAATAATCCTTGGGACTGAGAGATGGCGGAGTCCTGGCATAGGAAGCTCTGAAAGGTTTATGTAGAGTGGAATGTATATTGCAAAAGATAGATCTGATAGAGTTGGAGGGGGTGTGATCATTGCAGTTCACAAAAATGTTTCTACTGAGATTGAAGTAGTGTGACTGAGGTTATCTGGACATGTATAACAGATATAGGTGAAATCAAGTTAATGATGGGTGTCAGTAGCATGTAGGTACCCAGGCCATGATTATTAGTTAGGAGCAGCTTTAACTTGCCAACTGTATAGTGTGACGTCTGGTTGCAGTACAGTGGGTACAACCAAGTAGTCTCAAACTACTGTTGAACACTTTTCCTAACACTTCTTTCAGCAGCTAAATTGTCAGCCCACATTCAGTGGAAATATTTTAGACATTATAGCTACAAACACGACAGACCTTGTCAATGATGTCACTGTAGAGACTGGGGTTAGTGATCGTGATGTTATCATACTGACAATGTTCACCAATGTAAATAAATTGGTGACGAAGGCTAGGAGAGTGTTTGTACTAAAAAGAGCAGAGTAATATTAGCATCCCACTTAAAGGAATGAATGTACATTGTTTAATTCTGGTTTGATGGATGTGGTGAAATTATGGGCAACATTTAAATGCATTGTAAATAAAGCACTGGAAAAATGTGACGACAAAGTGGATTATGGCTGGGGAAAGACCCACCGTGGTTCAGTAATATTCGAAAACTGCTGGGAAAGCAAAGGCCGTTGTACTCTCTGTTCAAAAAAGGTCAAGAAAATCAAATCAGGCAAAAGTCAGTAGAGATTCGCAAGTAAAAAAAAAAATATGCGTGAAGTGTACAATAACTGTCACTCTCGTGCCTTAGCTAAAGATTTTGCCAAGAACCTGAAAAAATTCTGGTTGTATGTAAAATTGGTAAGCAGAGGACCATGCAGACTGCCTTTATTTGATTATCACGTTAACTCCCAAATGGAGTACATAGTAATAGGCAACAGATGAGAAACTTGAAGAAAGGAGAAAAAAAAAAGTTTCCTGGTCCAGATGGGGTCCAATTAGGTTTTACAAAGAGTACTCTTCAGCATTGGCCCCTTACTTGCATTTATTGTGAATCTTCGATCCAGCGCAAAGTTCCAAGCAACTGGAAAAAGGAGCAGGTGACTCCCGTATGAGAAAGGCAAGAGTGGACCCAATAAATTACAGAGCTATATCATTAACGTCAGTTTGCTGTAAAAGTCTTGAACATTTTCAAAGTTCTAATATAGTAAATTTCCTGGAGACAGAAGTCTTCCATCCATGCATCACCACTGCTTTAGGAAGCATTGATTGTGCAAAACTCAGCTGGCCCTTTTCTCTAATGACATCTCACAAGCTATGAATGAGGGGGCAACAGGCTGACAGCAATTTCTTGATTTTCGAAAGGCCGCACTGCAGCCTGTTAATGAAGGTATGAGCATATAGAATAGGAACCCAAATATTCGAGTGGCCTAAGTTCTAATTATGTAATAGAACTCGGTACATTGTCCTCGACGCCAACTCAAGCGTGCTGTGCTTTTATGCCCTGGTGCCATGCCAAGCGGTGCTTTCTACCCACCACTCTTTCCTTCCCCAGGGGACCCACAGGAGGGGTATGAGTGTGACGCGCACAGGTCCCTGAGCCATTGCAGCCTTTCTTCTTACTTTCTTTCTTGGGCTGCATTACCTCCCACAGTTCCTCTCCTCCCCTCCCCCCTCCTCAGTGGTTTCATTTAAAATGGCACAACTATTCCTATGGTTCCGATGATGGTTGTAACAATTTTGATTTTTGTTGCTTTCCTCAGTTTTCAGCATAGTTAGGTCCCCCTCAGGGTTTAACCTCCACAAAAACTTTACAGTTACCCCAGTGTGAGCTATTCGGGGGAAGAACTCCCGACCTAGCCCCTATGGTGTGGATCCCAATCCTTTCCTTTCCCATTTCCTTCCTTGCCGTAGCCCCATCCCCCGCTAGGTCCCCAGCACGTGTATCCAGGCTATTCCCCTCTCTGTCTACCTCTGGGAGGAGGGCCAGGTACGTCAGCTTGGGGTGAAACCCTTTCCACGTTACCTGGTCTGCACCAGGGTGGATGGAGAGACGTTCACTGCCACCAAACCATTGTTCTTCGTTGAACATATAGAGGATAAGTCTGGGGAAGTTGAAACAATGAGCAAGATGCGTACTGGATACCTGGAGAAGAAGATTAAAGAGTAACAGTCCCTTGACCACCTTACATACCAGGAGAGCCTCCCCCCCCCCCCCCCCCCGAAATTTGAGCGTCTGCACCCTGTGCAACTATCTACTAGTTATTCGTCGGTTACATCCTTTACACCTCCCCCTTCCTCATTCCACCGTATTCTCCCCCCCCCCCCTCCTGCACCTCCCATGCCACTCTGTGTCCCCCTTCCTCCTTCTAGCCAGATAAGTGCTCCCCTTGTCTGGCACTTGACAGTGAAGATGCCCCCTCCCAGGGTTCCTCTTCCCGGCGTCCACCAGATAGGAGGTCCTCTGCCTCAAGCCGGCAGCCAGACATCTAGTCTGATAATACCAAGGTCGCCCAGTCCTCATCGGTGCCAGACCTTACTGACTCAGTTCACTCTCTGGAACCTGTTCTTCCTGAGAAAAGAGAAAGAGAACTCTGAAGCAACTGAGATACCAACAGCTGTATGTATAATAAAATATTTATTGTATCACAACCTGTTTTGGCATTCCACTATGCTATCTTCAGGACTATCCTTTCACATTGTCAATATACGACATTTCTAACACTGCGGGCCCGAGATATAACAAGTTATAGCATAGTGGAAAGCCGAAACTGGTTGTCATACAATAAATATTTTATTATACATACGGCTGTTGGTATCTCGGTTCCTTCAGACTCTTGACGAGCCGCTGTCCCATTTCCACCACCAATCATGGATTCAATAAGAGGAGGAGGAGAAGGGGAAGAGGGAAAAGAAGCAAAAGTTGCAGGACAAGGCCCCTCCGGTAGTCCTGGAGGCACCTCCACCTTTGTCCTCACAGCCAAATAACCCCACTGAACTAGTCTGATCCGCTCTTCATGGATGTCGTTCCTCCCTAGTCAGTGACGGACGTTGACCCAGCTTTGTGACCCCCAGGGGGGGGGGGGAGAGAGCAGTTTGGTCCCTTAGTTTCACACACTTTGACCCTTCAGTTGTATATTAGTCTCGCTAAAACTAAGAAGTGGCTTCCCCAATTTGAATATTTTTTTAACATTCTCGAAAAAATTGTATTTGGTAGTGTGGTGTTGCCACTTTGTATTAGATTTGTATTTAATGTGCTGCCATATTGATCACCCAACTGCAATAAAATTTTCCACACACTAGCTTAAAACGAGAGAGATGGCATTGTCAACATTCTTATGGTGCATGCTGGAAGGTACTTCACAAGAGATGTAAACACCAGTCTAAAAGTGGAGCAGGAGGAAGGGAGGTTGCAAAGGAGCAGCAACAGGCAGTGGAGGAGGAGGAGGAGGAGGAGGAGCAGGAGCAGGCAGAGGTTTATAGAGGGGGGGGGGAGGTAATGGACAGAAAAAGGAGGGAGGTGGTGGTGAAGAGTAGAGTGAGAAGTAAATCACCTAACAGAATATTGGAATAAGTGCATACCTGTGCTACTCAAGAGTTTTCAGCTAGCTAATGCTGAGGCAGGCCTAAGTGGAAGGTAAGAAATACGCATAGAGATATAGAGGAAGTGACTTGTCAGAGATTAAGAGATGGAGTAATGGATTTATGTCCAATTCCACCCCCCCACCCCCCTCCTTCACAGTTGGTTATACAGTTTTTATGGGTAGGGATTACTGTCTTTTGCTTCTGTAAATTAGACTAAATCTGACCAGGTGCTTTTTGCTTTATTTCAAAGCATTTTTGGTGGTAAACTGTAAAGGAATATTTTTTGTTTTACATTTTTGAGCGGCTTTTTCTAAATGCAATCAAGAACAGTTCTCATGCTATGTGTTTTTTTTTTTTACTGAATAAAATGAACTATTGAGATTACTCACATTTAAAGAGGTGGGGGGTTGTTATGTGGTCATATTATTTGGTTCGTTTGAGTGTGGGGGAGGTTTGTCTTTGTCTACTATGTGTTTTATTACTTTAAGTAGTGTTTGGTTGCTGATGTTTACTGGGTCATTTAATATGCATTTCTGTTCTATTAATGCTTTATGAATTTGGAAATTCTCTTGGAGGGTTAGGGAATGTTTCTTATTCCTAAATCTATTTTCCATTTTTTCCTGTGGTGGTAAGATAGTGGTTTTCTTGCCAAAGGTGATCTGCAAAAGTTGAATGTTTGTTGCCATATTTCCATGATTGATTGTGTTCTTTACATCGTGTTTTAAATATCCTGCTTGTCTGTCCTAAGTATAGAGTATCACAACTTATATTTGAGCTGCTAAATACCAGATTTTTTGGTACAGTCTGTGCTCTGTTTTTGTTACGCATGAGTTACGGCTGACACATTCTATTTTTATTCCTTGTTTCTTGAGGGTATTTCCAGTTTTGTGTGTGTTTATTTCCATAGGTGAGTGTATACCAATTTGTTGAGTTTGTGTTGTGTCCTTCATAAGTGGCGGTGTCGGTGTTGTTGTTTTTGTGGGCTAGTTGTGTTAAAAGTCCTTGGTTTTGTGTGGTGTCGTGGTTTATTTATTTAGTTTTGTAATAAGGGTTTCTTAGTATCCATTACTATTTGCTATCTGAATTATTATGTCCAGCTCTTTGTTGTAATACTGTTGTAGAGTGTACTGTGTTTAATCAGATTCCACACAAAGATGAAAAAACAGACTTAAAACTGTAGAATACACAATGGATGACACAGAAGGCTCGTATGACACATGTGAAACCTAATGCACCAAAACTCAAAACTTTAGAGCCAATCAAAGCTTCATAAAATAAATAACCCAGTTTTAGCAATTGTTAATTACAGAAGAGTATCCACATATACCCTTGCCAGACATATGCTAAATGTACTCACAGTAGAAAACACAAAATGACAGAACAATAAAAAACACACAGGAACTAATAAGCAACTGATAAGACTTATACATCCCTGACACAGGTAAGTTGGTCTCAATTGATGTTGATAACATGTACTCCACAATCCCTGTCAAAGAAACAATCAGGGTAATAGAACAAGTCCTAGATACTTACAATCAGTTACCACAATGACACAAGAGATAAGTATATAGAACAAAATTATTTTAAGTTCAATAAAACTCCAATATCTGAAAAGTTAGCAAAAATGTTCATGAACAAAATAGAAAAAAAGAATATTTCAAGAAATAGTACCAGGCAAATAAAGTATAATTTTCTGGTGGGGATACATGTATGATATCCTCTACTTGATAGATGAACCAGAAAATCAAATAGACTAACTACACACAAAAATAAACACAACACATAAGAACATAAAGTTCAATCTAGAGAAGGAACAAACAGGTCAAATAAATTTCCTCAATATATCCATCACAAAGGAAAAATAACCTACACTCAGTCAGCTTATACAGAAAAAGTAATGCTTCAGGCATATTATATCCTTCTTCTAATCATCCACAGACACAACAGGAATCAGCTCTCAGATACATATTACCCAGATTAAATACAGTACCACTTGACAAATACAATTTTATAAGAAGGAGCTGCACATAATAATTCAGATAGCAAAGAGTAATTGATATCAAGACACCCTTATTACAAAACTAAATTGAAAAATCTGAAAGAAAATAAAAATAAAGAAAACACCACACAAAACCAAGGACTCACAAAAAACAATCAACACTAATGAACATAACACAGAAACTCAATAGTGGTACACTCTCACCTAGAAATACAATGAAACACAAAGTTAGAAATATCCTCAAGAAACAAGGAATAAAAATAACATGTCAAAGCCATAACTCATTACAGAAATGCTTACCAAAAACAGCGCAGAGACGTGTACCAAAAATTTGGTATTTACCAGCTCAAATGCAACAGTTGTGATGCTCTATACTTAGGAGGACAGAGCAGTAGGACATTTGAAACACGATATAAAGAACACAATCAATCATGGAAATATGGCAACAGACATTCAACTTTTGCAGATCACCTTTGGTAAGAAAACCACTATCCTACCACCATCGAAACAGACATGAAAATAGATTTAGCAATAAGAAACAACTCCTAACCCTCAAAGAGAATTTCCAAATTCAAAAAGCATTAATAGAAGAGAAACGCACATTAAATGACGCAGTAAACATCAGTAACAAGACTATTAACTAATAAAACACATAGTAGACAAAGACAAATCTCCCCCACAATCAAACTGACCACATAATATGATGGTATAATATGACCACATATCCCCCCTTTTTTTACACACACACACACACACACACACACACACACACAGTGGTCACATTCTTTTGCAATATTGTTAGTATTCTAAGTGGTGTTTTCTTACACAATTTTCAGCAGTTCTGCCATTTTTTGTTCCCTATAAAATTGATCTTCTCTAGCCACTCTTCTATCACTCTTCCTGTTTCTGTAGATAGGCACTTCAACTGAAAGTTGCATATCAAATATTACGTGAGTAAGTGTGTATCAACTACTCGGTTGCCATTGTTGCCTCTTGCTAGTACCCACATTTCTTTGGCGTTAAAACTGAAGCATTTAGAACAAACCCAGCCATTATTATAACAGATAAAAGAATGAGTAAACTGCCTTTTCAAATTCAAGCTGTCATTACTTCTCATGCTGTGTTGTTGGTGCATACATTTTGTCTGGAATGATTGGCAATTTCCCACATTTAGTATAACCAAACTATCTTGCAAGGTTCACATTTTCCTCAAGGGAAAGCATATCCAGGTAACAGTATCCTTGTCTTCCAAATCGTGTTTTCTGTAGGTACTCTATCATATTCAGTATCACTCAAAGGCTTAGTTACAGAAACAACTTCCAGGTGGAATACTATTTCTGTATGTAATAGTTGTATTTATGTTGTTTTTAGCAGGATGCACTCTACAATAGAAAGAACATCAGTTGTGTGTCTCTCCTGCATACTTCTCCTTCATTAGTTTCTCCAGAGATTTCTTTTAAATCTTCAGACATACAGCTACTTATTTGGTAACTTGAAATATGTGTATAAGGCCGCTGTTACCTCTTTCTTCCTGTAACAACATAATAAACTATATACAGATGTATGAAATGGGAACACAAAGGATGCTTGCTTACATGCAGCTAGAGGAAAACACTCAATCACATATGTTTGCAATTTTGAGTTACCAGTTCAGTTTGTGTTAATGGATAGGTATAAAATGATGCACTACATTTTGTACCTAGCACTAACACAAACTGAATTGGTAACTCAAAATCCACTTATGACTTTGCAGGCACTTCATATAGCACCAATCGCAATGTCAAATTTTAGTTGCGGCACCATTACATGGCAGTGTTTGCAAATTACAGTGCTCAGATTGAAAACCATAGTGCCCCCTCCACACCTTGTTTAAACTGTCAGGGGAATTCTTTCAGTGGCCTGACTATAGGCAGGAACATTAACATAATTACATTTAAAGAACTGATGCTTTGCTAACTATCTATACAACCTGTCACATGTGTTAAGATTCGTTTGCAAGATGAGCACAGCGGCCGTTGTCAGTGTAGTTCTGAATGTCTTATTTGTTTCTTATTTGTCCATGCTGCTTAGAGGCTGTAGTGACTGGTGTGACAGTGTGAAATCAATGCTTAAAACTAGGCAACAGTGAAGTAAATTGTGTATTAAACACTGATCTGATTGAGTACCTACTGTAGTATGTTCACGATCCCAGCAGTAGGGGCAGCTGAATCACCCTGCATAATTTTTTGGAATTAATCAATTCCTTGATTTAAGTATATTCTAAAAGATTTCTTCTTTCCCCTTGTTACATAAAGACAAATTGCTCTGAGATACAATTTTTGCTTAGGTGCTGAGCTCATGCAGCAATATGAAGCTCATGGTGCTACCGATGTGACTGGATTTGGCATACTGGGACATGCAGAAAATTTGGTAAAATATCAAAAGAATGAAGTGTCATTTGTCATTGACACATTACCAGTTATTGCTGGTATTGCAGCAGTTGGTACTGTTCTGACAGGATCTTTAAACATACTCACAGGCAGAGTGCCAGAAACGTCTGGTTAGTATTAAGATTTATTATTATTATTATTATTATTATTATTATTATTTTGAATTTGAATGGATAATATGGTTTTATAGAATTGTTCTGTATGCAGTATGATAAAGTACAGTGTGTCATTATTTTTCACAGATGTGCAATATATTTAAATGATTAAACGAAATTTTTATTATTTGCCTGTAGGAGGGCTTCTGATCTGTTTGGACGAAATGAAGGCTCATGAATTCATCAGAAAATTTTCTGAACTGGAAGGATATGAACCGTGGATTATTGGTTCTGTTTGCCGGGGTCACAGAGAAGCACGAATAAAACCCGATGCCACTATACTTGAAATTGCATAAATGTTGGAATTCATGTCATTCATGCTTCTGTGGAGATATCTTTTGGCCTAAATAGTTGGTCTCTGACTTTGCAGCCACTTCCACTTTCACTATAAAAAACATGCAGTGTTGATTGACTTCTTGTCAGTTATGGGAGGGGGGAAAACACCTCATTGCATACAATTAATTAATGTTTTAATAGCTGGACAGTCTTACATTTTGTTGTCTGATAGTCATAATCCATTTTGGGGGAGAAAATGCATTTAACTGAATGTGTCATCATAGTGTATGTAATTTGATATACAGCTTAAGAGTAAATATTTGAGCTGCCTGGCACTGAATGACTTGTAGTAGTTAAAGTTTTCTAAAACAGCTCCTATGATGATGATAGTGCTTGGCAGATCAAATTAAAAGGTGTAGTACATAATGGTGGAATATTTGTTGTTTTATGGTTTATTATTTGTTGTGTTTCTGCCTGTATGTATGTTGGAATTTTTAATTTAAAGGATGTAGTACATATAATAAGTGATTGGAAATATGTGTACCTGCTTGTTGTGATACTACACTTATATTCCTGAAGTTGTTTTGTTATAGCGATTTTTAAGTTTAATTATATGTTTATTATTGAACTTTGTTGTGAAAAAGTGAGACAGATGATTGCAGTTGAATGAACACCTTTGTAGTTGGACATTGAATGACTTGTAGTAGCCAAAGTTTCTAACAGCTATTACAATGATGATATTGTTGGACTTCTAAAGCTGTTTTATTCAGTTGCTTGTGAAGTTAAGTTCTTGTGTACTTAATGACTCTCAATTATTCCATATGTTAGTTCTTTCATGTCTTTTCCCTCTTAGATTAATACTTTATTGTTGGGTTGTCATCTTTTCTTGTAAAACGTAGCAGGAGTTACCAATACATTTTCTGTTAATTGAAATATTAAGTTTTTTTACATTTCAGTCATCAATTTGAATACATTTCAAAATTTCTTGTGTGCCAAATGTTTTCAACCAGTTACATAAATAATTTAAAAAAATTGTGCTTTGTAGTAATTCTATGTTAAAGGACCTTTCAAATTAAAGTTGGCATCTTAGAAGAATGCCAACAAGTGTTTTCCGCCCTAGATAGAGAGTATAAGTCCTGTTACGTATTAAATTGTGACTTGGTGTATATTTATTGGATACATGTAGAACAACTTTCTTACATACAAGTAAGATGCACAAAGACATAATGTTACTTCAGCTTCGTAATTATTATTATTATTATTATTATTATTATTTTATTATTTTAATTTCTTCTATAACTGAATCAAATGTGAAATTTTATTTATCCATTTTCATTCATTAACAGTTGCCAGTAGTATATTACCTACATGATTGTTACCCATTTCCAGCAAACAGCATCTTTTAATGTACATTTTAAATTATGTTGCTATAAAGTAGTCATAATTGTTTGTGAAGTGTATAAATAAAATTTACTACCTAAAAACTGTGTTGTTGTTGCATAAGTCAGAAAACTGGCATGATGCAGCTCCACTTTTGTGTATTTAGTGAAAGTTTCGTCAGCTCAGGTGCTGCACCGTACAACCAAACCATTTTAAGCCTTGAAGCTGACACCCCCCCCCTCCCCCCACTCTCTCTCTCTCTCTCTCTCTCTCTCTCTCTCTCTCTCTCTCTCTCTCTCTCTCTCTCTCTCTCTCTCTCTCTCACACACACACACACACACACCAACCAAATTAATTATTCATGTTGTTTTAGGATGTGTGCCACCACCCAACATTTCTCTATGTTGAGTGGTGTTTATTTTCTGTTCCCTTATTTTCCTCAGTTCGTCATCTCCTTAGTCATCCCTTATACAGTATAACCTTAAAGATTCTATTGTGGCATCATATTTCAAAAGTCTCTCTTCTTGCCTGACCCTTCATTTTCCAAATTTCACTTCATTGATTTGCTAGACCCCTGACAAATAGCTCCTGAAAATACTTCCTAACATTTAAACTTATATTTCATGCTAAGAGCTTTCTCTTTTCAGAAATGCTTGTCTTGATATTGTCAGTCTGCATTTTAAATATGCTTTACTGCAACCTACATTGTTTTTTCTATAAAAAATTTTCAGTGCACACTCCAACTGCATTAAATTTCTTCTGTCTAATAGTCCTCATATTGCAGGAGATAAAAAAATCTGTTATTAAAAATATGATTTTAAATGGGTTAAAAACTAAAATTAAATGTGGGCACCAAGTCTAAGTGCAAATGAGCTGTATTAAGAAATAAATTGTTTTGGTGCTGGAAGAGGGAGGAAAAAAGGGGCGGGGAGAGAATATGTGGCATAAGTGTGTGAAATGTTGGTCATTGGATTGCTTTTTTGGTCTGCTTTCATAGGTCTGCAAATTGAAGAGAGATCAGGTGATTACCCACTTTACCTCAATGTCATAAGAAGCAACTACTATGAGTGAGGTGATGCAATGGTAAAATACTGAACTCTCAT
This sequence comes from Locusta migratoria, assembly GCA_026315105.1. Taxonomy (NCBI): domain Eukaryota; kingdom Metazoa; phylum Arthropoda; class Insecta; order Orthoptera; family Acrididae; genus Locusta; species Locusta migratoria. The sequence goes on along the minus strand of CM048755.1, from coordinate 24,274,091 downwards.
TTGGGAGGATGGTGGTTCAAATCCACCTCTGGCCATCGAAATTTAGGTTTTCCATGGTTTCTCTAAATAACTCCAGGCAAATGCTGAGATGTTTCCTTTTAAGGGGCATGGTGGATTTCCTACTCCATCATTATCCAAAACTCGGAGCTTAACTTCCATTTCTAATGACCATGCTGTTGACCGGATGTTAACCCTAAACTTTCTTCCAAGAAGCAACTACGGGGTATCTCCCAAAGCTATGCCTACCCACCATAGCACACCTTATAAAGCAGTGGTGACTCAGTGCACTGATATGTCGACTTTAGTTAATAATTGCACTGATACACTCCTGGCCATTAAAATTGCTACACCACGAAGATGACGTGCTACAGACGCGAAATTTAACCGACAGGAAGATGATGCTGTGATATGCAAATGATTTGCTTTTCAGAGCATTCACAAAAGGTTGGCGCCGGTGGCGACACCTACAACATGCTGACATGGGGAAAGTCTACAACCTATTTATCATACACAAACAGCAATTGACTGGCATTGCCTGGTGAAACATTGTTGTGATGTCTCATGTAAGGAGGAGAAATGCATACCATCATGTTTCCGACTTTGATAAAGGTCGGATTGTATCCTATTGTGGTTTATCGTATCACGACATTGCTGCTCACGATCCAATGACTGTTAGCAGTATGTGGAATTGGTGGGTTCAGGAGGGCAATACAGAACGCGATGCTGGATCCCAACGGACTTGTCTCACTAGCAGTCGAGATGACAGGCATCTTATCCTCATGGTTGTAAAGGATCGTGCAGCCACGTCTCCATTCCTGAGTCAACTGATGGGGACGTTTGCAAGACAACAACCATCTGCACAAACAGTTCGACGTTTGCAGCAGCATGGACTGTCAGCTCGAAGACCATGGCTGTGGGTTACCCTTGACGCTGCATCACAAACAGGAGCGCCTGTGATCGTGTTCGCAGCGACGAACCTGCGTGCATGAATGGCAAAACATTATTTTTTTTAATGAAAAGATGCAGTCTGGTGTGCTTGAACCCCGTACTAAGTCCCAGACCTTAAATTGTTAAGCAGATAGTGCCAAATAGGAGGAAGGAAGTTAGACCAAGTGGACAGTTTCGAGTACTTAGAATGTGTTTTCTCACTGGGTGACAACGTAGTGAAAGAATTGGAATCAATGTGTAGTAAAGCTAATGCTGTGAGTGCTCAGCTATGATCTACTCTCTTCTGCTAAAAGAAAGTCAGCACCAAGGCTAAGTTAGCAGTGCACCATTCTATCTTTTGACCAACTTTGTTGTATAGGAGTGAAAGCTGGGTGGATACAGGTTACCTTATTAACAAGGTTGATGTTACAGATATGGAAGTAGCAAGGATTATTTCAGGTACTAATAGATGGGAACAATGGCAGGATTGTGTCCCCAATAAGGAAATAAAGGAAAAACTCGTAATGAACACCATAGATGAAGCAATTAGATCAAACATGCTGAGATGGTAGGGACATGTTATACATGCATTCGCAAAGCAAGCTAACTTAAAGAGACTCATGGGTTTGGTAGTAGAGGGTAAGAGTAGTAGTGATGTACCAAGGAGGAATTCCTTGGATTCAATCAAGAATAATTTTGAAGTAACATGCTTAACATCAGACGAATCATCGGTGTTAGCATTGAACAGGAGATTACGGAGGAATTTTATTTGGGGGAACTATGCTCCAGACTGAATGCTAAAAGGCATAATCATTCTGTGATGATGATGATGATACAAGATCTCTGTATTCTGAAGAGGGGAAAATGCTTCTTAGTCATTCTAGACACCAGCTGGAATATTCTTCTGGGAAAGGCAGCTTCTGCCACTACAAGCACTGCTCAATTTTGTCTAAATAGGGATTTTACCTTGGTATTGTGTGTCCAGTTCATCCATGTGAGTAGACAAAATAACTTCCCTGATCTTGTGTTACATAGTGGAATTATTGAGTTTATTAGGTGAGTGCTTAATTGCAGCATGTAAAACAGTTCGACGTTTGCAGCAGCATGGACTGTCAGCTCGAAGACCATGGCTGTGGGTTACCCTTGACGCTGCATCACAAACAGGAGCGCCTGTGATCGTGTTCGCAGCGACGAACCTGCGTGCATGAATGGCAAAACATTATTTTTTTTAATGAAAAGATGCAGTCTGGTGTGCTTGAACCCCGTACTAAGTCCCAGACCTTAAATTGTTAAGCAGATAGTGCCAAATAGGAGGAAGGAAGTTAGACCAAGTGGACAGTTTCGAGTACTTAGAATGTGTTTTCTCACTGGGTGACAACGTAGTGAAAGAATTGGAATCAATGTGTAGTAAAGCTAATGCTGTGAGTGCTCAGCTATGATCTACTCTCTTCTGCTAAAAGAAAGTCAGCACCAAGGCTAAGTTAGCAGTGCACCATTCTATCTTTTGACCAACTTTGTTGTATAGGAGTGAAAGCTGGGTGGATACAGGTTACCTTATTAACAAGGTTGATGTTACAGATATGGAAGTAGCAAGGATTATTTCAGGTACTAATAGATGGGAACAATGGCAGGATTGTGTCCCCAATAAGGAAATAAAGGAAAAACTCGTAATGAACACCATAGATGAAGCAATTAGATCAAACATGCTGAGATGGTAGGGACATGTTATACATGCATTCGCAAAGCAAGCTAACTTAAAGAGACTCATGGGTTTGGTAGTAGAGGGTAAGAGTAGTAGTGATGTACCAAGGAGGAATTCCTTGGATTCAATCAAGAATAATTTTGAAGTAACATGCTTAACATCAGACAAATCATCGGTGTTAGCATTGAACAGGAGATTACGGAGGAATTTTATTTGGGGGAACTATGCTCCAGACTGAATGCTAAAAGGCATAATCATTCTGTGATGATGATGATGATACAAGATCTCTGTATTCTGAAGAGGGGAAAATGCTTCTTAGTCATTCTAGACACCAGCTGGAATATTCTTCTGGGAAAGGCAGCTTCTGCCACTACAAGCACTGCTCAATTTTGTCTAAATAGGGATTTTACCTTGGTATTGTGTGTCCAGTTCATCCATGTGAGTAGACAAAATAACTTCCCTGATCTTGTGTTACATAGTGGAATTATTGAGTTTATTAGGTGAGTGCTTAATTGCAGCATGTAAGTTGGCTGTTATGTAAAAAATCAGGTGTTGGAGCTTGTCAGTTGGCTACAATACTGAAGAGCCTGGCAGTATGCACTGCAGGATATTTATTTTATTGTTTCTTCTTATCAATGTCACAGCATGGGGAGTATTGAATACATCTTCTCCCCAAATCTGAAGAGACCCAGAGGCTTAAATGGCAAACATCTACAACAGAAGTGTCACTGGGTGTTATGTAAGGGCCAATCAAACCATTTATGTTTGAAAGGGTTGTTGCAGTGCAGGTTCTAGGTAGCATAAGGTTGGTAATTTTATATCAAGACCACCGAAAGAGAAAGCCACAGCGCTATCGTGTGACGTCATGTCGAGTAGGCCACTGCTCGTAGCTGAGTGGCTGGCCACTAGAGCCTGGTGGGCTGGGGCTTGGTGGACAGGCAATGAGCTATGCGATTGCGAGCTACGCTGCGTGACGTCACAAGAGAGTGCCACAGCCTTCTCTTTCGGTGGTGGTGGTGGTGGTGGTGGTGGTGGTTATATAAGCTGAAACATGTAGGTAAGGGGTTAGTGTGGCATTTGTGTCTTTCTGATGCACATGTAAAAGTGGAACTTTGAACTATAACCATCTTGTTACCAAGTGCTTTCAGGTTCAACAGTGAGGTGGTGCAGCGGTAACACTGGATTTGCATTTGGGAGGACTGTGCTTAAAATCCACCTCCGGCCATCCAGATTTATGTTTTTCTGTGATTTCCCCAAATCACTCCACACACATGCCGAGTTGCTTCCTTTGATAGGGTATGACCAATTTCCTTCCTCAGCATTAGCCAAACAGTGTGAGCTCCATGTAATGACCACACTGTCAATGGTACATTACCCCTAATCTTCTTTCTTTTCTTGACTGGAGAAGAAAAAACACTGGTAGACATCCCTTGAATAATGAAGAATGTGTTTGGGGACTAATGTTGGTTGAAAACCACTGCCGTGGAGTTGGATGATGGCCACAATTTGATGCAAGACACTGACAATTTGGGAGAAGTAATGCCAACTCAAGTGAGAGAAAATAGAGCATCCATCCTGTAGACCTGATCTTTCCCCATAAGCTATCATGCTGCTTAAAAGTGCCTTGAAGGGTCAGCAATTTTCTCCGAAGAAGATGTGCATCAGGGAGTTATGGACTTCTTTCTACAGCAGGACACCAAAGAGGTATCTTCAGCCTGATGCACCAGTGGGATGGTTGCCTTAATCCACTCACACATTTTGTGTGATTGGCAATTGGCTGATTCTGAACACTGTGGCTTTCAAACTAACTTTCTGATTGCTGTTTTTGTAACTTCAGCTACTTCAAAATATGTCAAGCAGTGCATTATTGCAGATTACTGTTCTAGTCTTGACCATGGTCACTCCCATTTCATCAGACATACTCTCAGCTTTGCAAGATGTACTGTGGTTCCACTAACTGCAGCCTACTCGAGAAGGGCCAGCAATACGTTTTTGGAAAATATTCAGGCAGTCAACCAGTAATGCAGTTAATGGCAAGACAAGTGGAGTAACTTTAGTCATTCATTAATACACCACCAATTGGCTACAATATGTTTACCAGTTAAATTCCTTTCCCACAAACACAATGTAGAAGACTGATATTGTCACATGTTCAAATGAAACAATTTTCAAACATTGTGTACATAAACATGTTCACATAATAGCTAAAGCTCACTTAACAACTGCAAAAAGTACTCATTTATAAACTGAAAATAACTTCATCATATGAAGTGCTAAGTGAAATCATTTTGCTTATTCTCTTAAGAGAACTTGACAGGAGAATTCTGGTACAGCAAGTGAAGCAAATGCTTTTCCTTCAATTTTTGAAGCTAAAGCTTTGGGATTTATGAATAAAATATGAAGCTAGAGCTTTAGTTTCTGGGGATGAGACAGAAAGAAGCTGTTGTTCTCCTTCAGATTTGGCTTTGGCCACAGACAAAAATATACAGACGTAAGGGTCATCACACACTTAGGGGTGTGGGGAGGGAGCGTTTCCAGCAGTTCTGCAAGATGTCCCATGATGGCGCTGAGGTCAGAAACAGCCCTTTAAACTGGCCAGAGCAGGCGGCTGTCCCCACCACCACCTCCCCTCAAACGTCGGCACACAAGACAGTTGTGGCAGGAGGCACTAGCTCTCCCCTCAGCCTCCCTTCCACGCATCCTCAGAAGAGCCTTTAGTGTGGTTTACTGGTACTAAGCCGGGGAACCACCTGACGTGCTGGCATCTTACTGAACTACGAGGGGAGCGTAGGACACTGGTTTAGAGTGGGTTTCTTCTCTGTATATGTTACTCTGTGCTTTGGCATTAGATAAACGGTACGAAGAGAAGCTCTAAATTCATTCTGGAGCAAGAGCTTCTGAAATGTGAATGCTGGTAAATAATAGACTCTCATTTCTTGAGTACAGGGTATGGCTCAACTAGCATATGTATGTCACGAAAAATACTACAGGCCACATTGATGTCCACCTGAGAGCATTATAAAAATCTGTAGCATCTCAACGAAGTTAAATGTAATGCAAATCTTTTTTGTCAGATACAGGGAGAAGAGTAGATTGAGCACTATCATCAAATAGAGTATGATACATGAAAAAGAGACAAAACATGGGATTTGGAAGCTAATTTATGGAAATATACAAAACTGCTGATAATGTGCAACAAGCTATTGGTTATATATAATGAACATCTTTAATGCAGAGACAAACAACAAAAATAATTTGCAAGGAGGGGGGGGGAATAGTTGTTGTATGTCTTCGAATTAAGGACATTAATTATCCATCAACACTTTCACTGCAGCATTGGTACAGGCGCACAACTCTCCAGTGCGGGTCGGTAACGCTAAAGTGTTCCACGCTATCATCACTCTACAATTCTTCTGCAGCCTCTAAATGATAAGGTCCATGGTATACCTTGTCCTCACTAGACAGAAAATCACTGTCGTCTAGAACACTAAGTAACTGTTCGTCTGTTAGCTTAACAATTTTCCTGCTCCTTTTCACATTGGAAGGTCCAGGTGTCGGTTCATTAGCCGCCATTACAAACAATATAAGTTCGATAACTGACCACACAAAACAAAAGTTTACAAGCTTTGATGCTAGCTTAGACACTGCAACTAGATTGAGTAATCAGACAGTGAGTGCGGACGCTTAAAAGCATCAGCTGCAGCAAAAGTGTTAACATTGCTTCGTAACAGCCTTTGTAAATGTACGGTACTGTGCACCTTTGTCTCATTTGTTTCTCACTGTAAAAGGTGGCAAGCGGTAATACAATGGATTCGCAGTCGGAAGAACAGTGCTTCAAATCCACCTTCGTTCATACAGATGTAAGTTTTCAATGATTTTCCTAAATCATTTCAGGCAAATTGCGGGATGGTTTCTTCGAAAGGTCATAGTGGATTTCCTTCCCCAGCCTTACTTAAACAATCTGAGCATGAGCTTAATCTCTAATAACAATGCTGTTGATGGGATGTTAAACCCTAAGCTTCCTTCATTGATTTCTGGCACAGATGTGGTTTTCTTAAAGGGTGGTGGCCTGTCGAAGGAGGAGGAGGAGGATAATAGATCAGCAAAAGGTGTAGTATTTGTCCCAAAAACATACATTGCTGTGAAGGGGAGGGGCAGTTAATACACCTGGAAAGATGTAACTTTTGATTCGAAGATGGCAGATGCTATCTGGCGGATGGTAGATTATGGTTTCAACATCATCTGCTAACAGATAGAGTAGTGAATTACCTGCCAGAGTGCCATCTGTGTGTACCCTCTAATGAGGAATGTTTTCAGCCATAAGGTTCAGTGTGATATCAATTTATGAAGCAAATGTGCGTCATGCAATGGAGATGCACTCGTGTTTGCTGTAGCCAACTGAACGGTTTGAAAGGGGTCAAAATGTGGCTATCAGAGTGGCAGGATGGATTGACCTTTTGGAGAATTTCCACTAGTTGGACTGCTGCATTAGTTATGGAACAATGCTGGTTGCAGTGGTCACGTGAACTTTCTCACATATGTGGGCAAAGCTCCCTGTTGTTGCAGTGGGGATGTCAGCCAAGATCGTTGTATTGTAATAGCAGTATTGGCAGACTGTACAGCTACCAGGTGCTTAAGTGTGATTTGCAGAGTATCCCATGTAAATATAGATGTGGCATTATAGATACAGGGGGAAGCTGATTGTTTCCATGTGAAAGGCAGGTTTTGTCAGGCTGTTGGTTTCCCCAGCTGGCTGGCTAACAGTTTGGACCTAGTGAATGGAATACAGGTAGTAAAGGTTTTCCTAATCTGCTCAGAAACCGGAAACAACGGTCTTGGTTGAGCAAGGGCGGCTCTCGCAGATTGCAATTGAAATACAATGTAGCCACATACATTATTCTAAAAATCCATATAAAATGAGGGAATGATCCTACAGCAAAGATAATTATATGAATGGATTCAGTAGACGTCAGAGAATCAAAAGCCGTAATTACAATTTCAATATCCCTTACAGATAAAAAGCCGATAAATTTCAATACAATAATAATAATAATAATAATAATAATACAAGACTTATATTTACAATTATTGATATGTAGTGTTCATCAGTAACAGTTTAAGAAACAAATGGGCAGCATTGCACCACACGTCCTATCTTAAAAGACGCACCACGTTATTTCTGTATTCTTTTAATAAACTTTGTTTTACTATCTTGTTCTGCTTTTCGTTGAGGTAGTAATATTCTTGAGTCAGAACATAGATTCCTCCACAGAAACACAAAACATGAACCCAGCAAAGTGCACCACATTTATTTATATATTTTATTATATTTTATATTATTCTTAATAATGCTCATTTTATATTGTAGACTGCCACTTAAATATTTCATGGCCGACTAAAAATAGTAGATACGCAGCAGATTATTTATGGACAAGAACTGAATATATTTGCATAAAAGGCCATGATGAATATTGTGTAACTATATTTTGATGGTGGCAGTATATTTGCACAGTGAGATGCCACGCTTCATAGCTACCTGAGCAAAGAGCTTCAGTCTCAACCGCTTTTAGTATTGTTAAATATATATTTGTTTGTTAAATGTAAACGTCAGTGGTGTAACTAGGACTTGGCTTTGGGGGGGGGGGGGGGGGGGAGAAAGAGATCTGCTTGACGAGCAAAATTTTAGTCAGTTTCCAGACAGACTACCATCTACCACTCCCATTGAAGAAACTAATTCACTCCCTTCCAATGAAAGCTTATGGTAAAACACCCCAAGTTTCAAATCTTTACCTTCACCAGATTGCTGTTATAAGATTTCTTCCCCGCCCCCCCCCCCTCTCTCTCTCTCTCTCTCTCTCTCTCTCTCTCTCTCTCTCTCTCTCTCTCTCTCTCTTCGGGTTCTGGGGGGGGGGGGGTGTTCTATCCCCACCCATAGTTACGCCACTAGTAAACGTCATTTGTAGGGAGGTGGTCAAAGCATTTAATTCTGTGATATTCAAACGTATAATGTTTTGGAAGGTAAATTGTATTGTAAAGATGAGGCATTAGGATGCACGGAAGGATAAAATTTTGGAGCAGGTAGAGCACACTTTCGAACACTTGGGAAGGGACTCGTAATTTGGATATGGTGGTGGAAGGTTGTGATGCTGGGCGGTCTGAAGCCGCATTACGAACTTGTGATTTGAATAGATAGGCATGTGTGGACTTGGAAAATGTACGGGACTGTGACTGCAGAACTATGGACGGTAGTAAGGCTGTGGAACTGTGATAATTCAGCAATCGTGTACTTGTGTGATGACAAACTGTTCTATAACAAATACTTTACTTAATCGCGGTTTAATTTGGAACAGCAATGTTCGATGGACTTCACTAATTTAAAAGTGATAATTTGGAACTCTTACTCTAGAGTGCATGTGGTACTTATTGTGCCTCTCACCAACAATAGTTGGGGAAATATTCAGTTATTTACCAATGTATAAAGTAGGACCACCTCCACATTTTCGTGTCCAAAAAGAGTAATAAACTCCTTTTATAAGAATTACTTCGTGAGTGAATCACTTCTTTACCTTAGAATCAATTTTGTTGATTATTCAGAGGTATTATTTATGTTTGTTTAAATATATTGCCATGTCATCATATGCAGATCGATAGACTGGCTAAACTACAGATTAATTATTGATCTTGTTTCCCCCCCTGCGGGTTCGGGGGTAAGAATAGGCCCGCGGTATTCCTGCCTGTTGCAAGAGGCGACTAAAAGGAGTCTTCATACTTTTCGGTTTTCCATCTGTGGTCCCCTATGTGGGTTTGAGCCTCCATTTTTCAAAATTTTTCAGAAGAGCGACCCATTTGGGGAAGGACACCTTAGGTGGTGCAACATGTAATTCTTGTGCCATGCCATCTTATGCACCCATCATGGAATGGACTTGCGACTGCGGATTCTATTCTCCCACTGGGCACATCATTTCTTTTTCCGTGCAAGTCGCGTCCATTGTGCACTACCACCTCAGCTCTCTCCTTTCTGATGGTTCACATAGCGCCAGAAAGCCAACACGGTAGCCAGTCCATTGTGGTGGGGTTGTCATGTACCCTCTTGGATGTAGCCCCCTGACAACACAGGGATCGCTCTACCGGTGCCAGAGCTGCATACTCCTCATGCAAGCCAAGGAGTCGATGCTTGTCTCTGTGGGGCATCAGGACTCCCGGCAACGGTCATCCCGCCAGGTGACGTTGCTGTGGCTGGATGGCACCCATGAGGAGAGCCCCTGATCGGAGTGGGTGGCATCGGGGCGGATCACCCGCAATGAAGAGACAAAAATCGGGTGACATTGGCAGACGTACAACCGCCGTCTCTAAGTTCAAAGCTTCCACGTACGACCCCAAAACATTACCCCCCTGACCACATCTTGGGAGGGACGTCGGGGCGCAAAGCAGACTGATGATTATGCTCCAAGATATCTCGTGTGCAGCAGGACTGATGGGGACTCATTCTCAGCGACCAAGCCTCAGTTCTTTGTGGACCATCTGGAGGACAGGTTTGGGGAAGTGGAGTCACTGTCTAAAATGTGCAACGGTTCTGTCCTCATCCACACAGTAACTCCTGCCCAGTCACGGGCGCTACTCGCTTGTGACAAACTGGGTGATGTTGCAGTGACTATTACTCCACACAAGTCCCTGAATATGGTCCAGGGTGTAATTTTCCATCGGGATTTATTGCTACAGACGGACGACGAGCTACGTGCGAACCTTGAACGGCGAGGCGTTCATTTTATTCGGCGTGTCAATAGGGGCCCAAAGGATAATAGGGTCGCAACTGGTGCCTTCATCTTGGCCTTCGAGGGTGATACATTACCCGAAAAGGTCAAGGTGATGGTTTACCGTGTTGAGGTGCGGCCTTATATTCCTTCCCCTGTGAGGTGCTTCCAATGCTGGAAGTTCGGCCACATGTCTTCCCGTTGCATGTCCAGTGCTATGTGTAGGGACTGCGGGCGTCCAGCACATCCGGGCGCCCCATGTACACCGCCTCCCATCTGTGTCAACTGTGGTCAGAACCATCCTCCCTGCTCGTCGCAATGTCCCGCACTTCAACGGGAGCGGAAAATTACAGAATATAAAACCCTGGACCGTATGTCTTATAATGAGGCAAGGAAAAAGTTCGATCGTCTGCACCCGGTAACGATGAACAATTCATTCGCAGCAGTGACGTCGTTGCCACTCTCCTTGGTGGCGGCAGTATTTTCTACTTTAATTGTTCCTGTGGGCCCCCAAGGCCACCAACCTAAGCCTGCCCCCACGGAGGTTGGGGGCCATCCTTCCACAGCTCCCAAGGCGAAAGCCTCGGGGTCAGCAACCACCTCTCCGCCGGAGAAAGAACAACCTTCTCCGGCTTCCCTCATGCAGAAGGGGTCCCTTGGGACGCTCCCTTCTGCCAGTGTCGATATCGACACTAACCAGCAGCCGGCGCGCTCGCAGACTGATGGTCGTAGGGCTTCGCGCTCCTCCTCAGTCCCTGTGGCTGAGTCCTAGGAGCACCTCCCACCAGCGAAGCCCCCGAGGGAACGGAGGGGTAAACATAAACCAAAGACAGGCACAACAAGAGAAACCACGGTGGCTTCAGTGCCACCACCCCCCTCCGCCTCCACCTCTGCTTCTGAGGATGAGGTGGAGATTCTTGCGTCACCCGAGGACCTCGCTCTCTGGGACGCCTTTGAGAAAACGGACAATCCAGATGACGTGCCTACACCGGTGGGTGCCAGTGATGCCGAGTTGTAGCCCACCGACTCGGATTCATGTCTTCCCAGCACTCGAACAATGTCATTCTCCAGTGGAACTGCTGCGGTTTCTTCCCCCACCTGGCTGAGCTACGGCAGCTTCTGAGCACGACACCTGCTTTCTGCATTGCTCTTCAGGAAACTTGGTTTCCAGCAATGCGGACCCCTGCCCTTCGTGGCTACAGGGGATTTTACTGCAACCGTAGCATATATAACAGGGTCTCAGGTGGAGTGTGTGTTTATGTCCTCACCTCTGTGTATAGTGAACCCGTGCCCCTTCAAACACCATTAGAAGCAGTGGCTGTCAGGGTGAGGACCACACAGGAGTTGACCGTCTGCAGTATCTACTTGCCGCCAGATGGTGAAGTATCTGTGAACGTCTTGGCTGCACTCGTTGCTCAACTATCCCCACCTTTCTTACTGTTGGGCGACTTCAATGCCCACAGTCCCTTGTGGGGTGGTTCTACGATCTCAGGTCACGGCAGGGTTGTCGAGGATTTACTAACTCAACTCGACCTCCGCCTCTTAAATACAGGTGCCCCCCCACACTTTAGTGTGGCACATGGCACATTTTCGGCCATTGATCTGTCGATCTGCAGCCACAGCCCATGACGACTTGTGTGGCAGTGACCATTTTCCTGTCTTTTTGTCACTCCCACAAGGCGAGTCCCCAGCACGCCCACCCAGGTGGGTTCTGCACAGGGCTAACTGGGAAGACTATGTTTCTGCTGCCATCGTTGGCCCTCCCCCACTCGAGGAAATCGATGTGGTGGTCGAGAGCGCCAAACATTCCATTATATCTGCTGCGAATGCTACCATTCCGCGTACGTCAGGGTGCCCATGGCGTAAGACAGTGCCGTGGTGGTCGTCGGAGGTCGCTGAGGCCATTAAAGACCGCAGGCGGGCCTTACAGCGATACAAACGGCACCCCTCTCAGGAGCACCTCATTAATTTTAAAAGGCTTCGCACTCGTGCTCGCCAGTTAATAAGAAGACGGAAACGGGAGTGCTGGGAGAGGTACGTTTCCACTATTGGGACAGGCACCTCAGCCTCGCGGGTCTGGAGTAAGATCAGGCGTCTACAGGGATTAAAGACACCAGTGGGAATCCCTGGGATCTCCTCAAATGGAGTCCTATGTACGGACCCGGCCACTCTTGCAGAGATGTTTGCCGAGCATTATGCTCGTTCCTTTGCCTCTGCAAATTATCCACCGGCCTTCCGTGCAGTAAAGGAGAGGGTAGAACGCCAGTCCCTCTCCTTTCGTACTAGCCGCTCTGAATCTTACAACACTCCCTTTACTGAGTGGGAGCTCCTCGGTGCTCTTCAACAATGTCCTGACACGGCGCCAGGGCCTGATAGCATCCATAGTCAAATGCTGAAACATCTCTCAGCAGATAGTCGGCGTAACCTACTTGCGGTCTATAACCGCATTTGGTGTGATGGTGTTTTCCCGTCACAGTGGCGGGAGAGTATCATCATCCCAGTGCTTAAGCCCAACAAACATCCTCTTTCCTTGGATAGCTATCGGCCCATTAACCTGACTAACGTGCCATGCAAACTGTTGGAGCGGATGGTCAGTCGGCGGTTGTGTTGGATTCTTGAGACTCGGGGATTATTGGCTCCATGCCAGGGCGGTTTTCGCCAGGGTCGATCTACCACCGATAATCTGGTGTACCTCGAGTCTGCAATCCGCACAGCCTTTTCCCGGTGCCAACACCTTGTTGCCGTCTTCTTCGATATGCACAAAGCATACGATACAACCTGGCGACGCCACATCCTCAACACTTTATATGACAGGGGCCTCCGGGGCTCCCTACTGATTTTTATTCAGAATTTTTTAGCCGTCCGTACCTTTCGTGTTCAAATTGGTACTTCTCTGAGCTCCTCTCATATCCAGGAAAATGGGGTTCCTCAGGGTTCCGTTTTAAGCGTTCCATTATTTTTAATCGCCATCAATGGTTTAGCCGCAGCAGTTGGATCATCGGTGTCCCCCTCTCTTTATGCTGATGACTTTTGTCTCTCTTTTAGTTCCTGCAGCACCCAAGTTGCCGAGCGCAGGTTGCAAGGTGCTATTCGGAAGGCGCAGACCTGGGCGCTTACACACGGCTTTCAGTTTTCTGCCTCCAAGACCAGAGTGATGCACTTCTGTTGGCGTCGGACCGTCCACCCGCACCCTGAACTTTATCTTAATGACGAACTACTTACTGTAGTGGAAACTCACCAGTTTTTTAGGACTGGTCTTTGACGCTTGGCTGACGTGGCTCCCCCACATTCGTCAGCTGAAACGGAAGTGCTGGCGCCATCTCAACCTTCTCAGACACTTGGGTAATACGACCTGGGGTGCCGACCGCTCCACACTGTTGCGGCTTTACACGGTGCTGGTGCAGTCCCGTCTCGATTTTGGGTGCATTGCCTATGGGTCTGCGGCACCTTCGGCACTGCACCTACTGGACCCCATTCACAACTGTGGGGTTCGCATTGCGACGGGTGCCTTGCGCACAAACCCAGTGAACAGCTTACTAGTGGAGGCTGGGGTTCCACCCTTGGGGATCTGCCGCCAACACCTACTTGCGGCTTACGCAGCCCATGTGTATTGCTCCCCAGGCCACCCGAACCATCGTCTCCTCTTTCCTGATGTGGTAGTCCGTCCCCATCAGCGACGCCCCAGATCAGTCATACGATTGCCTATCGGGTTCAGTCCCTCCTGCAGGAGCTTGAGTCTTCTCCCCTTCCATCTTCCTATCGGGTCCGTGCCCGTACACCTCCGTGGTGTTTGCTAAGGCCGTCTACTCGGCTGGACTTGGCCCAGGGTCCCAAAGACTCAGTTCCACTGGAGGCGTTCCGCCGTCAGTTCTCGGCTATCATAGCGGAATACCGTGGTTATGACCTGATCTACACAGATGGTTCTATGGTTGATGGCTGTGTGGGATTTTCGTATACTCATGGTGACCATGTGGAACAGCACTCTCTGCCGAATGGCTGCAGTGTTTACACTGCAGAGCTGGTGGCCATTCACAGAGCTCTCATGCATATCCGGTCTTGCTCAGGCGAGTCTTTTGTTGTTTGCAGCGACTCCCTGAGCAGCCTCCGAGCTCTGGAGCAGTGTTACCCGCGGTCTCCCATGGTGTTGGCCATACAGGAGACGCTTCATGCCGTTGAACTGTCTGGGCGATCAGTGACGTTCATCTGGTCTCCGGGTCACGTTGGTATCCCGGGCAATGAACGTGTTGACAGGCTTGCCAAGCAGGCTGTCGGTATGTCCTGTCTAGAGATCGGCCTCCCGGCTTCTGATCTCCGTTCGTTGTTGCGCCAGCGAGTACGTCAGCTTTGGGATACTGAGTGGCGTAGCCTGCGCACGCCCAACAAGCTCCGGGTGGTCAAGGAAACGACGGTTGCATGGCGCTCCTCCATGCGCAGTTCATGACGGGACTCGGTGGTCTTGTGTCGCCTCCGCATTGGGCATACGTGGCTCACCCATGGACATCTCCTTCGGGGTGAGGACCCAGCCCAATGTCGGTGTGGTTCCCGTCTGACAATCATCCACATATTGTTGGACTGCCCCGTTTTAGCTGCTTTGCGGCGGAATTTTAACCTCCCTGCCGTTTTATCAGATGTTTTAGGTGACGATGCTGCAATGGCAGATACCGTTTTACGTTTTATACGAGCAGGGGGTTTTTATAATTCGCTCTAACTGGAGATTTGTGTGTGTTACCGAGTGGTTGACTTTTCCTTTTTTATTCTTATGGTCGGTCAACCACGGCCATCGGTTTCTTTGTTGTAAGTTGTCTCTGTGTGACCATCTTTTCGTTTTGTCTTGTCATTCTTGATGATGTTTTATGGACTCAGTGGGACTCCTCTCCCACTTCGCAATTTTAAACTCTGGGCGTATTATCTTTCACGTGTTTGTATTTACTTTTGACACCTAGAGATGGAATGGGGGACTGATGACCATTGCAGTTTTGTCCCCCTTAAACAACCAACAACAACAACAACATTGATCTTGTTTAAACAGATTGGGTAGCTGTTTAGGGCGTAGAAGCTGACATACTTAACTTACTACCCTGAGTTATGTATTGCCCGATTCTTATTGGTGACTACCGATTGGAAGGTCGCAAGTGCATTTGTTTCCCTAGCTGCTTGTGGGACCAGTATGAATATTTCCTCTGCTTTTCCCCCTCCCCGTGGGATGGGTGTACCACTGGGGGGAACTAACATCCACTCCAAAAAGAGGGTTCACTTAGCCAGTCTGAACTTAAGGAAGAATGGGCTTCAAGGGGAATAGTGGACGTGCAGAACATCATGAAAATGGTGGATGGGGGACTTGTAAAATCAGTCCTTCATACTCAGCTTTAATAATCTGAAACTGCCAGAATATGTAAAAGCAGGATTCCTTGGGTTAAAGGTGTGGCCATATGTACCCAACCGTATGCAATGTTTAAAATGTTAGATGATTGGGCAATACCACACAAGGTTGTAATGGAGAGGTCAATTGTGGTAAATGGGAAAAGGTTGCCCATGAGGGAGTCGAGTGTATGCCACCTGCAAAGTGTGTCAACTGCTCTGGGAAACACGCAGTCTGGATCAGGGACTGCAGAGTGTATTTGGGGGAGAAAAAGTGCAGGAAATTAAAACCACCAAGTGAATTTCCTACGGTGAGGCTGAGAAGATCTTTAAGACAATGCAGTCTCCTTCCTTTGTCACATCTTTGGCTGCTGTTGTACAAAGGCCAGTTGCCAAAATTGATGTCTCCACTCAGACTGAGGTTGCTAGTGTTGGCACACCTGAACCTGTGAGTGCACATGTAAGACTGCAGTTACAGAACCCGAAGCACTGCCAAGTACATCTGAAAAAGCGACTGGTGTCAACATTACAGAGCTTTTGGCACCCTCCCTGACAGGCCATTAGCCAGGCCCTGGCACCTTCAAAGTCAGAAGCTACTCAGAATGTCAGCACTGATCTTTGTACTCGTGCTATCACTACTGTAAAGAGTACAAAGCAGAAAAAGGCAATTGGAAAAAAGTGCTGGTGAAAGCAGACAATAAACCATCTGACTTCATAGAAGTCATTATAACCTGACCACCCCCTTCAGGGGCTCAGCATTCATTTGCTGAGTACGGGCTTGGTGAACCCGGGGTCCTGAGCTGTGGGCTGTGTCGCGCCAACAGTCCGCTACACCGTAAGCTCTGTGCGTGCCTCAACGACCATCGTTCGGCGCGACGGTGGAACGTTGTACGTCTCAGAGCCCGGGGATCTCAGCTTAATCGCCCGGGTCGCGAGGATGGTACAAACCTCTATAAAAAAAACCTCAATCTCAAGGTGTGCTACGTGCCGAGGAGATGCATGGCTGTTGAGGTTGAACAGTCGTTAGCGAGCAACCTCTGAGGAACCTGCCGCACCTCAGTTGTATAAGGCTTACCCAGGCAAGTGGGGCTCTGCCTGGGTGGACCTTTAGTTCCCTAGCTGCTCGTGGGACCAGGATGAAACGAGCACTCAATAGCGTCGCCACACGCAAACATGGCGTCTCAAAGCGTGGTAAGAATGACTTCAATGCGGTAGAGTATGATCCCCAAACGTTCCCTTCCCTGGCTACACCATGGGAGGAACGTCGGGCAAAACAGAAGGGTGAGGCTTATGCTCCGAAATACCTTGTATGTACCCGTAATGATGGAGAATCGTTCAAGAACACTAAGCCCTTGTTTTTCGTTGAGAACTTGGAAGACAAGTTCGGTGAGGTTGAAGGAATGTCCAAGATGCGCTCTGGGTCAGTTTTAATAACGACGTCATCCCCAGCCCAGTCACGGGCCTTGCTTGCCTGTGACAAGCTGGGTGATGTTTCCGTAACAATAACGCCACACAAGACCTTGAATATGGTCCAGGGGATAATATTCCATAAAGACCTGTTGCTGCAGTCTGATGAAGAACTACGTGCTAACTTGGAACGCCGGCGAGTACATTTTATTCGGCGAGTCCATAGGGGTCCGAAGGACAATAGGGTAGCCACCGGTGCCTTTATCTTGGCTTTCGAAGGTGATTCATTACCCGAGAAGGTCAAGGTAATGGTCTACCGGTGTGACGTAAGCCCCTACGTTCCTCCCCCTGTGTGTTGTTTCAAGTGCTGGAGGTTTGGGCATATGTCCTCCTGATGCGATGCCAATGCTACGTGTCGGGAGTGCGGACGTGCAGTCCATCCAAACGTCCCTTGCACCCCTCCTCCGGTATGTGTAAACTGCGGCCAGCATCACTCTCCGTGCTCACCTACGTGCTCAGTATTGCAGCAAGAGCGGAAGATTATGGAATACAAGACCCGGGACAGACTGACCTACTCAGAAGCAAAACGGAAATATCAAAAGCTCCATCCCGTTCATCTGACCACTTCCTCATCGTCATCCATAGTGCCTCGAGTACCGCGTACTGAACCACTTCCAGTGGGCTCCCACGCCCAATCAACTACCCCTGCCCCCTTACCAGCTGGGGGCACTTCCTCTTCGGTGGCTCCCACTCTTTTCGCAGTGGGAGCAACAACCGCACAAACATTGGGGACACCAGTCCCCACCTCTAAGTCGGAGAAGGAGAAGCCTTCTCCGGCCCCTCTCGCTCGGAAGGGGTCCCTTGGGACACTCCCTTCCGAGGCTTCTCCACATGGCAAAGAGGATCCCAGCAAATTGCTGCAGGATCCTCTTGTTGCTGACCGAAGGGCCTCCTGCTCTTCGTCAGCCCCCGAGACCATGCCTGAGAAGCCCTCCCGGCCCTTAAAACCCAAGGGCCAGCGAGAGGCTAAGAAAAAATCCACAAGAAAAAAAGAACCCTTGGTGGCTCCAAAGCCACATATACCCTCATCCTCTGGTTCAGAGGATGAAGTCAGATCCCCCGAGGATCTTGCACTTACTGATCCAATAGAACGTATGGATCATGACTCTATCGATGCTGAACACAAGGCAGACGGCGATGCAATGGAATAACCTGCTCCTCAGCTACTATTTATGGCATCTCAGCTAGAAGACAAAGTTATTCTCCAATGGAATATCGGCGGTTTCTTCAACCGCTTAGCTGAGTTGCAGCAGTTGTTATGCCACATCTCGGTGTTTTGTATAGCACTGCAGGAAACGTGGTTTCCTGTTCAGAGGACCCCAGCCCTTCGAGGCTATCGGGGCTTTTACCGTAACCGCGATATATGCGATAGGGCTTCGGGTGGTGTCGCTGTTTACGTCCTTGCAACTGTCCCTAGCGCTGCTGTGCCTCTCCAAACGACCCTAGAGGCAGTTGCTGTTCGCATTCGAGCAGGGCAGGAATTCACCGTCTGTTCCATTTACCTTCCCCCGGATGCAACCGTCTCCACTACTGATGTTGCTGCAGTGGTGGCGCAACTGCCCCCACCATTTCTCCTCTTGGGGGATTTTAATGCTCACCACCCATTATGGGGTGGAACGCAGACGACGGTTCGTGGTAGGGACGTTGAGACACTTCTGTCCCAGCAGGACATCTGTCTTTTAAACACTGGGGCCCCCACGCATTTCTGCGTGGCGCGAGGCACTTACTCGGCCATCGACCTCTCTTTATGTAGTCCGAGTTTGCTCCCACATTTTCGCTGGAGGACCCATTATGACCTTTGCGGCAGCGACCATTTTCCTATCCTTGTGTCGCACCTGCACTTCCAACCTGCAGGCAGCCCACCTCGATGGTCTCTCTGTTGAGCTAATTGGTGGGATTATACGTCCACTGCTACTTTTCCTGTACCATTGCCTGCCAATGTGGACATAGCGGTTGGTCAAGTCACTGCTGCTATCGTTTCCGCCGCTGAGGCCACTGTTCCCACCACTTCTGGCACCCCTCGGCGCAGGTCTGTGCCCTGGTGGACGCCAGAGATTGCTGCAGCCATTCGGGAGCGTCGGTGGGCGCTACAGCGCCATCGACGCCACCCCACCTTGGACAACCTGATAGCCTTCAAACGGCTTCGGGCCCGAGCTCGACAGCTCATTCGCCAGAGCAAACAGGACAGCTGGGAGAGGTATGTAGCCAGCATCGGCTCTCGTGCTTCACCATCTCAGGTGTGGTCCCACGTTCAACGCCTCTTTGGGTACCGCACGTCAGCAGTGATCCCCAGCTTACGGATCAGGGGTACTGCCATTGCTGAGCATATGGCGGAGCATTATGCTCGCAATTTCGCAACTGCGGCATACAGTGCAGACTTCCGTGCACTGAAAGAGCGGGTAGAACAGTGACGGCTGTCATTTCACACACGTCAAACAGAATCGTATAACTCTGCTTTTAGTGAATGGGAATTCGACACTGCCCTTGCTGCATGCCCCGATACCTCTCCAGGTCCGGACAGGATCCACAGCCAGTTCATTCGGCACCTTTCCGTGGAGTTTCAGCACCAGCTTCTCGCCCTGTTTAACCGTTTATGGGTGGAGGGGGCTTTCCCGTCACAATGGCGAGAAAGCATCGTTCTTCCTGTGATCAAACCTGGTGCTGATCCACAGGTGGCTGATAGTTACCACCCAATCAGCCTCACCAACGTTCTGTGCAAACTATTCGAACGTATGGTGAGCCGGCGGCTTATGTGGGTACTTGAACATCGGGGTCTGTTGTCCCCACGCCAAGGGGGTTTCCGCCAATGCCGCTCCACTGTTGACAACTTAGTGGCTCTGGAGTCCCTCCGCCATTCGTACGGCATTTAGCAGGCGTGAGCACCTTGTTGCCGTCTTTTTTTACCTCAGGAAGGCCTACGATACCTCTTGGCGCCACCACATTCTGGCTACACTGCACGGTTGGGGCTTGAGAGGTCCGCTGCCGGTTTTTATTCAGAACTTTCTTTCCCTCCGATCTTTTCGAGTACGATTTGGTACTTCCCTCAGCTCTGCTCGCGCCCAGGAGAACGGTGTCCCACAGGGCTCTGTCCTTAGTGTACCCCTATTTTTAATTGCCATCAATGGACTTGCTGAGGCAGTGGGGTCGTCCGTTTCTCCCTCCTTGTTTGCCGATGACTTCTGCCTATACTTCAGCTCAGCTAGCATTGGGGTAGCTGAAAGGTGTCTACAGGGAGCCATTCGAAAAGCGCAGTCGTGGGCATCAACCCATGGGTTCCAGTTTTCTCCATCTAAAACCCGGGTTATGCACTTCTGCCACCGTCGAGCTGTCCATTTGGACCCAGAGCTATATTTGTATGATGAACTTCTTCGTGTCGAAGAGACTCACCGATTTCTTGGCATGCTCTTCAACAGCCGGCTCACTTGGGCGCCCCATCTTTGCCAGCTCATGCAGAAGTGCGTGCGGTACCTCAATCTTTTATGCTGCCTCAGCCACACTAGTTGGGGAGCCGCTCGTTCAAGTCTTATGCAGCTCTACAGAGCGCTGATTCAATCACGGTTAGACTACGGGAGCTTTGTGTATGGTTCGGCAGCCCCATCTGCATTGCAGGCCTTGGACCCAGTACACCATAGTGGCGTCCGTTTAGCGACGGGTGCCTTCCGTACAAGTCCCGTGACAAGTCTCCTTGCTGAAGCTGGGGTTCCCCCCCCTCCGAATCCACCGGCAGCAGCTACTGGCTTCATATGTCGCCCGTATTCATGCCTCACCTGACCACCCGAACCACAGGCTTCCGTTCCCAGCTGCTGTCCTCCCTTCCCCACGACGACGTCCACGGTCGGGTCTCCCGATTGCGGTTCGTGTTCGTTCCCTTCTTTCATCCATCGCATCCCTTCCCATCCCTACCACATTCCGATACCTTTCACCTACACCTCCATGGTTCGTACCTCGCTTACAGCTTCGGTTAGATTTGTCCGGTGACTCGAAAGCCTCAGCTTTGCCAATGGTCCTTCGTCGAAAGTTCCAGGCACTCGTGGTGCAGAAGTCGTCTACACTGATGGCTCCATTGTGGACGGACGTGCTGGGTACGCGTATGTTCATACTGACCACGTTGAGCAGCATTCCCTACCCTGTGGGACTAGCGTTTTCACAGCTGAGCTGGTGGCCATCTCGTGCGCTCTTTCACATTTCCGCAACTGCCCCGGGGAGTCCATAGTTATCTGTAGTGACTCCCTGAGTGGCCTGATGGCGCTAGGCCAGTTTATGCCAAAGCACCAGTTGGTTCGGTCCATTCAGGACACCATATTTACCCTCAGCGAATCAGGATGTTCGGTGGTTTTCATTTGGACCCCGGGCCACGTAGGCATCCCAGGAAATGAACGGGTTGATTGCCTCGCCAAGCAGGCCACCGCATCACGGCCCTTGAAGATAGGACTTCAAGAAAGGGATCTACGACTACAACTAACCCGTAAGGTTCTGGGGATTTGGACCTCGGAATGGGATGCCTTGAACGTTCTGAACAAGCTGCGTACAGTCAAGTCCACCACAGCTGTGTGGAGATCCTCCCAGCGAGCCTCTCGTAGGGAGCCTGTAGTCGTTTGCAGACTACGTATCGGACATACGTGGTTAACACACGGCTACCTTCTACGAAGAGAGGACCCACCAACTTGCCGTTGTGGTGCCCTATTGACTGTGGTCCACATTCTGGTGGACTGCTTACTTTTAGCCGACTTGAGGCAGGCTTTTACGCTGCCATGTGAGCTCCCATTGATTTTATCTGACGATGTCTCTGTGATCGACCGTGTTTTAGGTTTTATTCGTGCAACTGGCTTCTATTGGTCTATTTAATGGTGGGGCCTATAGGCCCGCCTTGTCGGGCTTCACCCCTCCAGAACAATAGGCCGCTGTCATATTATGGTTTAAGACTTGCTTTAATTTAAGGATTTTAAAGTTTGCAGAGTGGCTGGCTCATCCTGTCTTATCCTTGTGATCAGCCAGCCACACGATTCTGCTGCCTTGTTTTAGTTTTCTGTCTATTTTTGTCAACACTTGTCTTGTTCTTTGTTACATCATTTTACCATTGACTGTCTCTTTGTACTAGGAGTACACTGGACTTCGAGTACTAAGCGACAAAAGGCAACTTTTAAAAGTCAACTCTTAGCTGGGAACAAGGGACTGATAACCCAGCAGTTGAGTCCCCTTTAAACTCACAACAACAACAACAACAACAACAACCTGACCACCCGTCTGACCCCAGAGCTCATGGATCTGGATTCCACCTAGTTCAGCCCCCCCCCTATATATATATATATATATATATATATATATATATATATATATATATATATATATATATATAAGGCTATTTTTGTCAGTGCCATCTACCACGCACCTGCAAGCAGTCACAGTGTCTCTGCATTTGCATCACCAATTGACAGAATGCTCACTTTACCTGCCCCTGCATGATGCGCTTGATGAGGATGCTATCCATGATCTTATACCTCAGCTCCCTCGACCATTCATCATGTGTGGTGATTTTAATGCACACAATGTGCTTTGAAGCTCTGCAACTACCTGCCCCAGAGGTAGAGCAATGGAAATGATTCTTTTGTCATCCAATGCACATTTGATGAATACAGGCCAGAGTACACACTTCTATGTTGTAACAGGGTCATTGTCCGCTACTTATCTCTCATGCTCTTCTCCAGCCCTTGCCTACTCGGCTCAGTGGGAAGTGGTTGACGACCTACGTGGAAGTGACCACTTCCCCCTCAGGTTCATCTGCCAGACAGCGTGGTACCCACCAGAACCCCTCCACAATGGTTGCTTCACCAGGCAGGCTGCACTTTGTTCAGACAACTTCAAAAAATGATAGTGTCCAGGAATGGGTGGGTCATATTAGACAGCTAATCCATTGCGCTGCTGAAGATCCATTCCCCAGTCCATGAGTCAGTAGCGAAGTCAACCTGTCCCTTGACGGAGTGAAGAATGCCGTACAGTAAGAGACAAGTGGTTCTTCGAAAATTCAATTGCCAGCCCACTGTAGAGAATCTTGCAGCCTTTCAGTTAGTGAGGGCAAAATGTCATAAAATTATAAGAGTAAGAAGAGATCATGGTAGCACTTCCTGAATTTCATCAATCGTTCCACAATCAACACTAAAGTATGGGAGACCATAAATAGGATATCTGGAAGAGGAGAACAGTGCCCAATAGCCGCTGTAATGGAGAATGGCATTCTCCACACCAATCCATGAGACATTGTGCAGACTATGGCAGAGTATTTTGCCACAGTAACTACCACTGCACAGCAGGATCCTGCTTTCCAGTGCCACAGAAAGAGTGCTGAGAAGTGCAGATTGGACTTTGGTCCACTGCTGCAGAAGAATACAGTTGCCCTTTCCGCATGTGGGAGCTAGATTCTGCAGCTAGTGATACGTGCACTGGACATGATATGATACATTCTAGTATGTTACAGCACCTTACAGAACAGAGAAATTCTCCTCACTTTTTAATGTCATTTGGGCATTGGGTCAGTTCCCCGACTCTTGGCGTCAAGCGATTTTAGTTCCTATTTTAAAACCAGGGAAGTACCATATGAGACCCAGTAGTTATCATAACATAGCCCTAACTATCTGCATGAAAAAGACCTGAGAGTGGATGGTCAACCACCTCCATGAATGGGGATTTTATGGATGTCTTCATCTTTTTATTGTTGTTTCTTTCTCCATGCTATTTTAGATATCGAGTCGATGACGTCCTCTCTGATTGTTTTGAGCAAGAGAACAGTGTTCCTTAGGGTAGTGTTTTAAGTGTGACTTTGTTTGCCATAACAAGTCTTACTTTTGTTGTTAAAAATTCTGTCCAGTGTTCATTATTTGTTGATGACTTCTCGATCTTTTCCTCTTCTTCTAGCTTTGCACCGACAACTATTCCTGCCAGTCATTGAGACAGCATGAAGTGACCTTGACACGGCTCCAAATCGGTCACTGCCCATCGTCACACACATTTTTGCCTCACTTTGAGGATCCCCATTTGTGTGATACCTGTGGTGTACAATTTAAATTGCACCACATTTTAACTGAGTGCAGTTCATATCGTGCTTCAGGGGGCAGAAGCTAATCTTACTTATGATCTGTCCATTTTAGCTGATGATGAGGAGAGTGTGGCCAAAATTTTAAAGTTTTGTGACTCATCTGTGCTCTGGTCTAGGCTTCTTAACCCATTTTTGTGAAATCCACCAACCGTGCCTATCTACTCTGTAGCTTCTACTATATACACCTTTTTGGCAACTGTGATAAAAAGGAACTTCTTGTAACATACTTTATATCACTTATCTTTTATATTTTACACTCGTCTCACACTGTTTTTGTCCCGGCACTAAAGACCTTGATGTTGTGTGCCCTGATACAAGGCACACCACCACGACCTGGATGATTGACTGAGCTGTCCTTGTAACAATAGCTAATGTGGCTTTGCCATGCAGTTACTGTGAACGGCTAAAGGCAAGGGAAATTACAGTTCTCTCACTTCCCAAGGACATGCAGCTCTATTATATGATGATAGCATCTTCTTGGGTAAAATATTCTGGAGGTAAAATAGAACCCCCATTCAGATCTGTGGGTGGAGACCACTCGAAAGGGTGTCGTCAAGAAAAACAAAACAGGCATTCTATGGATTGGAGTGTGGAATGTTCTATCCCTTAATCAGGTAGGTAAGTTACAAAATTTGATAGAGAAATGGATAGGTTAAAATTACATATACTGGGAATAAGTGAAGTTTGGTGGCAGGATTAACAGGGTTTCTGGTTAGGTGAGTACCGGGTTGTAAATACAAAATCAGTTTGTGGTAATGCAGGAGTAGGTCTGATAATAAGAAAATAGGAATACGGGTAAGTTACTATGAACGGTGTAGTGAATGCATTATTGTAACAAAGATAGGCACGAAGCCAACTCCAACCATAGTAGTAAAAGTTTATATGCCAGCTATCTCTGCTCAAGAGTTCGAAGAAATGTGTGAGGAGATAATTATTCAGACTGGACTGGAACTCTGTAGTAGGAAGAGAAGGAAATTTAGTAGCTGAATACTGACTAGGGAAAAGTAATGAAAGAGGAGACTGCTTGGAAGAATTTTGTGCAGAGCACAATTTAAACATCACAAACACTTGGTTTAATCATCATGAAAGAAGGCTGCATGCCTGGAAGAGACCAGGAGACACTGCAAGGTACCAGATTGAATTTATAATGGTAAGGCATAGGTTTAGAAACCTAGTTTTAAACAGCAAGACATATCCAGGGGCAGATATAGACTCTTACAATAACTTTATCTTTTATCTTCCATAACTTATTGATTATGAACTGTAGATTAAAACTTAAGAAATAGGGAGAAATGTAGAAAATTAAGAAGATGGAACCTTGACAAATCGAAGGAACCAGTGGTGGTAGAGAGTTTGAGGGAGCCTTAGGAAAAGATTGACCGAAACGGGAGAAAGTACTACAGTAGAAGAAAAATGGGTAGGTAGCTCTGAGAGATACAGTGGCCACATAGGACCATATAGGCAGAAGGACAGGGAGTAATAAAAGTCCCTGGCTAACACAGGAGATATGGAACTTAATTGATGGAAAGGAGAAAATATAAAAATGCAGCAAGTGAAGCAGGCAAAAGGGAGTACAGACATTTGAAAAATAAGGTTGACAGGAAGTACAGACTGGGCGGAGGACAAATGCAAGACTGCAGAAGAATGTATAACTAGAGGAAAGATAGATACCACCTACAGGAAAATAAGACACACATTTGGAGACAAGAAAAGCAGTCCCATGAATATAAAGAACTCAGATGGAAAACCAGTTCTAAGCAAAGAAGGGAAAGATGAAAGGAATATATAGACAGCCGATACAAAGGAAATATAATTAAAGGCAGTATTCTAGGAATGGAAGATGAAATAGGAGATACAATACAGCAAGAAAAATTAGATCACTGAAAGATCAGAGTTGAAACGGCCCATCGAGTAGATGATATTCTGCTAACCTGCTGATGTTAGGAGAGCCAGGTATGAAGAAATTGTTCCACCTGGTATACAAGATGGACGAGTCAGGGGAAATACCCTCGGACGTAATGAAGTATTATACCAAGCAAGATGGCGCAGTGGTAACACAATGGATTCTCATTCGGAAGAATGGTGGTTCAAATCCACCTGTGACCATCCAGATTTAGGTTTTCCGTGATTTCCCTAAATCACTCCAGGCAAATGCCGGGATGGTTCCTTTGAAAGGGCATGGCCGATTTCCTTCCACATCCTCACCCAAACAATCATAGCTTAAGCTCCATCTCTAATGACCACGCTGTCGACGGGGCATTAAATGCCAAGGTTCCTTCCTTAATGACGTATTATAGTAATTCATATTCCACATAAAGCAAGTGCAGACAAATGTTAAAATTACAGAACTATCAATTTAATAAGTCATGGATACAAAATACTAACTCAAATTATTTCCAGACAAATGAAAAAAAACTGGTGGAATTTGAACTAGGGGAAGATCAGTTTTGATTTAGGAGAAATGTTGAAATGTAATAAGCAATATTTGCATTATGACTTACAGTATAAGATAGGTTAAGGAAAGGCAAACCTATGTTTCTAGCATTTGTATATAGAGAGAAAGCTTTTGACAATGTTGACTCTTTCAAATTCTGAAGGTAGTAGGGGTAAAATATAGGGATCAGAGTTATATTCAACTTGTAAAAAAAAACAGACAGCAATTATTAGTTGAAGGGCATGAAAGGGATGCAGTGGTTGGAAAGGGAGTAATATTAGGTAAGGAGTTATATTAGGTAACGAGACAAAAGTAGTAGATGAGTTTTGTTGTTTGGGTAGCAAAATAACTTCTGATGGCCGAAGTAAAAAAATATAAAATGCAGAATGGCTATGGGAAGAAAGTGTTTTGAAGAAGCTAAATCCTATGGATTTAAATGTTGTGGAGTCCTTTCTTAAAGCATTTGTCTGGAGTGTTACACTGTATGGGAGTGAAACATGGACGATAAGGAGTTCAGACAAAAAGATGATAGCTTTTGAAATGTAGTGTTACAGACAAATCATGAATATTAGATATGTAGATTGTGTAACTAATGAGGGGTTCTCAACAGAATTTGGAGAAAAGGCGTTTCTGCCATATCCTGACTAAGAGGAGGATAGGTTGGTGGGACACATTCTGAGACATCAAGAAATCGTCAGCATGGAAAGCAAGGGACGAATACAGCAAGCAGATTCAAAAGGATGTAGGTTGCCATTCATATTCTTGGATGAAGAGGCTTGCACAGGCCAGGGTAGCATGGAGAGCCACAGCAAACCAATTTGCAGACTGAAGATGACGACGACGACGACGACAACAACAACAACCAACTTTGTCACTCTTTTACCCTCTTGGAGGGGGGGGGGGGCCTCAATATTAATTTGTTGATTACGGGCTTCGCGAACCCAGGGTCCCTGAGCTGGGGACTGCTACGCGCCGCCAGTTGTTTGACACCGTAACCTCTAGTCATGCTTAAGCGGCACAGCGGTAGAATGTTGTGTGCACCGGCTTGACCACCCGGGTCATGAGGAAGGAAGTACCTTTATAAAAAACACTAAATCCTAATTTGTGCTACATGCTGATGGGATGCATCTCTGTTGAGGTGGAACAGTCGTTAGCAAGGAACCTCTGGGGATACTACCGAACCTCAGTTGTATAAGGCTTACCTAGGCACATGGGGCTCTGTCTAGGTGAGCATTTAGTTCACTAGCTACTTGTGGGACCGTAATGGAACTATTGAATAATTTTCAACCTTCTAGTATGATGGGTCTACCACTGGGAGTACTAATACCCACTCTTAAGATGATGACTTAGGTCGCCAGTCTTCCTGATTTTGGAATGAGCAAAAGGGGAACTGGGAATAGTAACAGAGCATTTTCTGCTCCACAGACTGTGTTAAAGTAATTAAGAGAAGATAGGGCACTTTTGAGATCGTCTCACCTTTTTATATCCAGAACGGACTAGAGGACATTGCTGGTAATTGGAAGAACATGAAACATCTTTAATGGGACACTGTTGGTAGACATCCACGTCATGACAGGTAATTAATCTCCGGCAGGCTCAATACCTTGGGGAGTATGCCTTTGAATCTGAACTGCAGCAAAGGTATAGTTACCTGCAGGGATCTGGTGGACGTTCCTAAGGACGAATTAAAAGAATAATTGGCTTCAGAAGGAATTGTAGATGTCCAAAATATCAGGAAGAGGATTAATGGCGAGTTGGTAAAATCAGTGTAATTTAATACACCAAAGCTCCTGGAACACATTAAGGCAGGTTTCCTTTGGCTGAAAGTCCGACCTTATTACCCCAGCCCCATGTGCTGCTTCAAATGCCAGTGCTTTGGGCATATCACCTTGGGGTGTAATGGCGAACAAACTTTTGGAAAATGTGCTAAGGCCACTCACGATGGAGACGATTGTTCACTTCTCTATAAGTGCACCAACTGTTCTTGTGACTACCCCGTTTGGAGTAGAGAATGTTCTGCATATCTCACGGAATGCAATGTTCAAGAGATAGACTGCCAAGCGCATCTCCTACACCGAAGCCAGGAAAATCTATAAGGCCATGCAACTGCTGTCATTTATCACCTCTTTCGCGGCGACTCTTCAAAAGTCTGCTCCAAAGGTTGAGGCATCTACAGAAACAGAATTCTCTAGTGTTGGTACTAACACCTGCTCATGCCAGTGCATGTGCAAGGTGGCAGAAGTTACAGCCCCTGTAGCCCTTCTGAAAATGGTGGAACAAAGTACTGCCACTGACAGTGGAGAGCTTCTGCCACCTTCACTGCCAGAATTCCTTACAAAGACCTGTGTAGTGACCACTTCAACTGCTGAAACATCCAAAAAGCAGGTTAAGGTGAAAAGGGGAAGTCCCAAGTGAAACCTACAAGTAAACAGTCAGCAGTCAGACTAGGTTGATGTTATAACTCTTGATGTGTCTTGTGATTCAGCGCCAGAATCCATGGAGATTGGTGTAAATTTAAGGCAGTCAACTTGCTCCAAAACTGACCATCCACTGGGGGGGGGGGGGGGGGGGGCGCGGCAAACATCTCGCTACGGGGGGGGGGGGGGGGGCGGGGCGGCTCCTGTTTCAGGCAGCCAGTTCCATCAGAAAGAGAGGGTGAAGGGAGATTCAGCCTCCTTGATAAAGGGCTTCCATCCTACAGTGGAACTATCAGGGATTTAGAACACACATGGAGGAACTACATTTACTATCTCGGGGGTGACCCATGTGTATATGTATCTAGGAGATAAATTTCAAACCTGCTGATAACCCTGAGATATGTGGTTACAGTCCCCACAGAAAGGACAACGTTAGTGGAGAAAGAGAGAGGGAAGGAGTGGCTGTTTTCATCAGCACAGCCTATCATTATGAACCCATCCCCTCAAGCAGTTGCAGTAACTGTACATGCACGCCACTAACTGATTGTGTGCTCCCTGTATCTATCTCCTCTCAATGAAGAGGCTCTTAAAGACATCCTTCAACAGCTCACCCATTCATCCTTCATGGTGATTTTAATGCACACAATGTGCTTTGGGGCTCTGTAGCAACCTGCCCCAGGGGTAGAGCAGTTGAGAGGTTTCTCTTATCTTCACAAACCCATTTATTAAATAGAGGTAAGAGCACACACTTCTCTGCCATTGATTTTATGCTAGGCTCTCCGTCCCTTGCCCACTTTGCTGAATGAGAAGTGGATGCAGACTTGTATTGTAGTGATCATTTCCCAGTTTGGACTGATCTTCCAGATAGAGCAAAACCCAAAGACAGTCACCTTGATGGATGCTTAGTAGGGTGGACTGAACTCTTTACGGCTAACTTGGTGAACTTATGCCCTGTGACAGTATCCAGAAATGGGTAGATGGTGCTACCAAAATGATCCACCATACTGCCGCTGTGCCCATTCCAAGGTCTTCTGGGTGCCCAATAAGGCATCTAGTCCCTTGGTGGAATGCCAAAAGCTGTTTTGCCTTCAGGACCAGAAGAGATGGTTCAAGTGTCATCCAACTGTGGAGAACCTACAGCCTTTCGGGTGGCAAGGGCCCAATCTCGCCGGATTATTTGCGAGAGTAAGAAGAGGTCATGGCAACAGTTTCCAAATTCTATAAACTGTTCCACTAAGACTTCAGTTGTATGGGAGACTATCAGGGGTGGCCTGACTCGTGGAGGGAGGCCATTTTAATCCCTCTTTTAAAACCTGCAACAGACCGCTAAAGTACAAGTAGTTGCCATAGTGTCGCCCTGACCAGTTGCATAGGAAAGACCATAGAGCAGATGGTCAACCGCCACCTTGTCTGGGTGCTGGAATCCAGGCAGCTTCAGCCGCTTTCAGGGTGGGTTCAGGAGATATCGCTCCACCTTTGATAACCTGGCCTTCCTTGAGGTGGCCATACAACAGGCTTAACTGCATTGGCTTCACCTTCTGGGTGTATTTTTTGATACTGAAAAGGCCTATAGCACTACTTGGTGGCATCTTGTCCTCAGGCAGCTCCCTGACTAGGGTTTTCGTGGTTGTCTTCCCCATTTTATTTAATCATTAGTTTCTCCACATTATTTTAGATACTGAGTCAGTGACGCCCTTTCTGATCACTTTGAGCTGGAGAACAGAGTCCCTAAAGGTAGTGTTTTAAGCATGACCTTGTTTGCAATAGCAATTAACAGTATTACCCTTGTCGTGGAAAGTCCTGTCCAGTGTTGTCTATTTGTGGATGAATTCTCTGTCTTTTGCTCTTCTTGCAACCTTGCAACGACTACACGTCAGTTGCAGCTCACTCTTCAACGGCTGGATGAATGGGCAAAAAAAGAGTGGTTTTAAGTTTTCCACCAAGAAGTCTGTGTGTGTCCTTTTTAACTGTTCATGTACTGTTTTTAATTTACTTGAACTGTGGACAAGGAGCTCTGTGCTTGCTTTTAAAGAGACAGTGAGGTTTTGTGCCTCACATTTGATTACAAACTTACATGGTTGCCACACCTCAGGGACTGGAAGACCCAGTGCCTGAAAGCACTAGCAGTTTTAAAATGTCTTAGTCACACTTCTTGGGGAGCAGACAGAACTTGTTTACCTCGGTTTTATAGAGCCTTTGTGTGATCCTGACTTGACTATAGGTGTACGGTGTACAGGACTGCATGTCCGTCTTATTTAAAGATGTTAGATGCAGTACACCATGCAGGGATTTGGCTGGCAGCTAGGGCATTTAGGACGAACCTCATACCAAGTCTCTTTGGTGTCTGTGCTGAGGCTGCAGAGCCGCCACTGTACATCAGGCAACGGCTACTTTCGGTGTATCAGGCATATAAATCACGGTCCACTGTCCAACATACAATACCATACCATTGCTCGGCCACTATTGGAAAGGCTCTTTCATAATCGGCAATGAGCGACAAGGCCTTACGGGATTCGCGCATAATGTTTTACAATGTGGTTGGAGCAGGGTTCCTCCTTGGCTTCTCCAGAGGCCCAGTCTTGTTTTAGACCTGACGAGTTTTAGGAAAGATGACAATTCTGTTTTTACTTTTCAGTCCATGGGTTTTTTTTTTTTTTTTTTCTTTTTTTTCATGTTTTAGATATGGTGGGGATTAGTGAAGTTCGGTGGCAGGATGAACAGGGTTTCTGATCAGGTGAGTACAGGATTATAAATACAAAATCAGTTGGGGGGTATCACAGGAGTAGGACTGATAATGAATAAGAAGATAGGAGTGCGGGTAAACTACTATGAGCAGCACAGTGATCACATTATCATTGTCAAGATAGATACGAAGCCAACACCGACAACAGTAGTACAGGTTTATATGCCAACTAGCTCTGCCGATGATGAGGAGATCGAAGAAATATATGAGAAGCTAAAGGAAATTATTCAGACAGTTAAGGGAGAGGAAAACTTAATTGTTAGGGGAGACTGGAATTCGGTAGTAGGAAAAGGAAGAGAAGGAAAAATAGTAGGTGAATATGGACTGGGCAGAAGGAATGAAAGAGGAAGTCGCCTGGTAGAATTTTGCACAGAACATGATTTAATTGTAACAAACACGTGGTTTAAGAATCACAAAAGAAGGTTGTATACTTGGAAAAGACCAGGAGACACCGGAAGGTATCATATAGATTTTATAATGGTAAAACATAGATTCTGGAACCAGGTTATAAACTGCAAGACATACCCAGGGGCACATATAGACTATGACCATAACTTGTTAGTCATGAACTGTGGGCTGAAACTGAAAAAACTGCAGAAAGGTAGGAAAATAAGGAGATGGGACCTAGATAAATTGAAGAAACTTGAAGTTCTGGTGAATTTCAGAGGGAGATTCAGCCAACAATTGACAGAAACAGGGGGAAATAAAACAGTAGAAGAGGAATGGGTAGCATTGAGAGATGAAATAGTGAAGGCAGCAGAAGACAAAATAGGTAGAAAGGCAAGACCTACAAAAAATCCTTGGATAACACAGGAAATACTAAATTTAATTGATGAAAGGAGAAAATATAAAAATTCAGTAAATGAAACAGGCAAAATGGAGTACAGACGACTAAATCAAAGAGACATTTGGGGACAAGAAAATCAATTCTACGAATATCAAGAACTCAGATGGGAAACCAGTCACCAGCAAAGAAGGGAAAGCTGAAAGGTGGAAAGAGTACATAGAGCAGCTCTACAAAAGAAATGAACTTGGAGACGATGTTGTAGGAAGGGAAGAGGAAGTACATCAAGATGAAATAAGAGATACTATACTGAGAGATGGATTTGACAGAGCCCTGAAACACCTAGGTCAGAACAAGGCCCCAGGAGTAGATGACATACCCTCAGAGCTACTAAAGTCTCTGGGAGAGCCAGCCATGACAAAACTATCTGAACTGGTGTGTAGGATGTATGAGACAGGTGAAATACCCTCAGACTTTAAGAAAAATGTAATAATTCCCATTCCAAAGAAATCAGGCGCAGACAGGTGTGAAAATTACAGAACCATCAGTCTGATAAGTCATGGTTGCAAAATTTTAACACGAATTATCTACAGGAGAATGGAAAACCTGGTAGAAGCTGGCCTCGGGAAAGGTCAGTTTGGATTCAGGAGGAACGTAGGAACCCGGGCGGCAATACTTACCTTACGTCTTATCTTAGAAGATAGATTAAGGAAAGGCAAACCTACATTTTTAGCTTTTGTAGATTTGGAGAAAGCTTTTGACAATGTTGATTGGAATACACTCTTTCAAATTCTGAAGTCAGCAGGGGTAAAATACAGGGAAAGGAGAGTTATTTACAACTTGTACAAAAGCCAGACCGCAGTTATTAGACTCGAAGGGCATGAAAGGGAAGCATCAGTTGGGAAGGGAGTAAGACAGGGTTGTAGCCTTTCTCCGATGTTGTTCAATTTGTACATTGAGCAGGCGGTGAAGGAAAGCAAGGAAAATTTTGGAATAGGGATTAAAGTTCAGGGGGAAGAAATAAAAACATTGTGTTTTGCTGATGACGCTGTAATTCTGTCAGAGACAGCGAAGGACCTGGAAGAGCAGTTGAATGGAATGGACAATGTGTTGAAGAGAGCGTATAAAATGAACATTAACAAGAGCAAAACAAAAATAATGGAATGCGGTCTTAGAAAATCAGGCGATGCTGAAGGAATTAGATTAGGCAACGAAACAATGAAGGTGGTAGATGAGTTTTGTTACTTGGGCAGTAAAATAACATGCGATGGTCGCAGTACAGAGGATATAAAATGCAGAATGGCAATGGGAAGAAAAGCATTTTTGAAAAAGAGAAATTTGCTAACATCGAATATTAATTTAAGGGTAAGGAAGTCTTTTCTGAAGGCATTTGTGTGGAGTGTTGCCTTGTACGGGAGTGAAACATGGACGATAAGCAGTGCAGACAGGAAGAGAATAGAGGCTTTCGAAATGTGGTGCTACAGAAGAATGCTGAAGATTAGGTGGGTAGATCACGTAACTAATGAAGAGGTACTGAACAGAATTGGTGAGAAAAGGAATTTTTTTGCATACCCTGACTAAAAGAAGGGATCACTTGGTAGGACACATTCTTAGACATCGAGGAATCGTAAATTTAGCATTGGAGGGAAGTGTGTGGGGTAAAAATCACAGAGGGAGGCCAAGAGACGTGTATAGTAAGCAGATTCAAGTGGATGTGGGTTGCCGTTCTTATGAGGAGATGAAAAGGCTTGCTCAGGATTGAGTAAGGTGGAGAGCTGCATCAAACCAGTCTCCGGACTGAAGACCATAACAACAACAGATAAACATCACACTTTTATAGTGATGCACACTGATGGATCCAAGCAATTGTTCCATTGTTTTCTCCAACTGTGTTGTTAAGGTTCACCTCCCTGAAAATTATTCTGTTTTTTCCGCAGAGCTACACTCTCTCTTCAAGGCACTACAGATCATACCTTGTATGCAGGGAAAATGATTTCTGCTCTGCTTTGATTATCTCAGTGCTCTGCAGTCATTGCAAGACCTCTATCCATTCTTGACTTTGCTACAGCAAATCCATGATGAACTGTTCTTCCTCCGTCATAGGAAGGTGCTGGTGTTCTGTTGGGTACCGGGCCATGTGGGTATTCAGGGAATGAAGAAGCTGATTGGGCTGCCAAAGAGGCTTACAGGACATCACTTCTTTGTTACAGCAGCAGTCTCTGCAATTGTGGGAGGGTGAATGGCATTCAGTTGTAATAACAAACTGAGGTTGCTGAAGCCTACTGTCTGTCTCTGGCTATTCTCCTCCCGGCCCCCCATAGGGAATAAGTAGCCCTTACCTGCCTCCGAATTGGGCACTGTTCATTTACACACAGATTCTTATTCCGATGAGAGGAGCCCACAATCTGTGATACCTGTGGCATACAGATTACTGTCCACCACATTTTAATTGAGTATGCTTTATTTGGTGCCGAGAGGGTCACTGCATATCTCGGAATAGATATGCCGTTTGTTTTAAGTAATAATGAAACGAGTGTGAGCAAAGTTTTAAAATTTTGTCACTTGCCTCAACTCTGGCCCAAGCTTTTAGGCTGGAGGTTTTAATATGTTGCAGAGTTGCTGGCTCACACTTTATTGCCATGGCCATGTGCTTTGTGGTTTTAAATCTATGCCCAATTTTCCCATGGGGTGTTTTCTTATCTTCATTTCTCACATTTACTTCTTAAATTTTACTTAAGCTGTACACGTTTTTCACAGTCCTTGTTTTGTAACTTCTTAAATTTGTTAGGGTGCTGAAGACCTCGATGTTGAGTGTCCAGAACTTCCTAATCCTATCCTATCCTATCCTGTCAGTCTTTTGATTACTTGATAACTGTTTCCCCAAGAAATTAGTAAAATTTAATTCTAAGAAACCATGCAAAAAACCATGGCTTACTAAAGGAATAAAAATATCGTGTAACCGAAAAAGGGAGCTATATCTGTCTGCAAGAAAGACTAATAACCCAGAAACAGTAAAATATTATAAAAGCTACTGTGCTACATTAAGAAAAGTTATTAAAAAATCAAGAAGCATGTGCATCATGTCTGAGATTAGCTCCTCTGATAATAAAATTAAAACAATTTGGAATATTATTAAAAGGGAGACAGGGCAACAAAGAGCAGAGGAAGAGGGTATTAGCATCAAAACAAATGAAAACTTTATTAACAAAAAGTCAGAAGTTGAAAACATTTTTAATGATTACTTTTTAAATGTTGTGGAGAAAATAGGATCTAAATGTTCATTAGAAGGAGCAAGGCAATTAATGGAAGAGGCCATACCCACACAATTTGATACAATTGAAATTCCACCCACCTCACCTTCAGAAATTAGGAAAATAATAAACTCTCTCAAGAGTAAACGGTCATATGGAATTGATGGCATTTCCAGCAGGGTATTAAAAACTTGTTCCCAGGAGATAAGTAGGATTCTCAGTCATATTTGTAATAGCTCATTAAAGCAGGGTATTTTCCCAGATAGACTGAAATATGCTATAGTTAAACCTTTGCATAAAAAAAGGGGATACATACGATGTCAACTACTACCGGCCCATCTCACTTCTGACAGCTTTATCAAAGATTTTTGAAAAAGTTATGTATTCTCGAGTTGCTTCACATATTAGTATAAATAAAGTTCTAACAAAATGTCAGTTTGGTTTTCAAAAATGCTATATATACCTTCACTGATGAAATATTAAATGCTTTGAATAACCGGACATCACCTGTAGGGATTTTTTGTGATCTTTCAAAGGCTTTTGATTGTGTAAATCATGGGATTCTTCTAGATAAGCATAAGTATTGTGGTATGAGTGGGACAGTGCACAAATGGAAGAGTGCAGAAAGTTGAAATAAGCAGTTCACATGATGTAGATGAGACAATTAATTCTTCTAACTAGGGAGTTATCATAAATGGGGTCCCACAAGGTTCGGTCTTGGGTCCTTTGCTGTTCTTAATATATATTAATGACTTGCCATTGTACATACATGAAGATGCTAAGCTAGTACTTTTTGCTGATGATACAAGTATAGCTATCACACCTGACAAACAGGAATTAACTGATGAAATTGTAAATGATATCTTCCAGAAAGTCATTAAGTGGTTCTCTACAAATGGACTCTCATTAAACTTTGATAAAACGCAGTATATACAGTTTCATACAGTAAATGCCGTGACACCATTAATAAATTTAGACTTTGAACATAAATCTGTAGCTAAGGTAGAATATTCAAAATTTTTAGGTGTTTGCATTGACGAGGGACTGAATTGGAAGAAACATATTGAAGTTCTCCTGAAACGTCTGAGTTCAGCTACTTATGCTATCAGAGTCATTGCAAAATTTGGTGATATAAATCTCAGTAAATTAGCTTACTATGCTTATTTTCATTCACTGCTTTCATATGGGATCATATTCTGGGGCAATTCAACATTGAGTAAAAAAGTATTCATTGCACAAAAGCGTGTAATCAGAATAATTGCTGGAGCCCACCCAAGAGCTTCCTGCAGGCATTTATTTAGGGATCTAGGGATACTCACTGTAGCTTCACAATATACATATTCACTCATGAAATTTGTTATTAACAATCCGACCCAATTCAAAAGTAATAGCAGTGTGCATAGCTACAACACTAGGAGAAAGGATGATATTCACTATTCAAGGTTAAATCTAGCTTTGGCTCAAAAAGGGGTGAATTATGCTGCCACAAAAGTCTTTGGTCACTTACCAAGTAGCATCAAAAGTCTGACAGATAGCCAACTAGTATTTAAAAAGAAATTAAAGGAATTTCTGAATGGCAACTCCCTCTACAATGTAGATGAATTTTTAGATAAAACTTAAAAAAATAAATAAAAAAAAAAAAAAAACCTTAAAATATAGATTGTAAAGTATAGACAAAATTTACTAAACTGACACGTTCCACATCATTACGAAATGTCGTATACATGATCTAAGGAACAAGTATTAATCTAATCTAATCTCATATATCTCTGACTGGTTTCAGGCCAACTGCCCATCGGATCTGTTAGCAATGATTAAAAACAACTGATTGTTTAAAATATTAAAAATGTATAAAACACATCAATTTTTACAGTTACTCTGTAACTTGTCCCTTACTGAACTTGATGTTCACTGTCATAAACTACTACAGTAGCATCTTGGAACCTACATATTACTGTCAAACAGGGTGATTTTGGACAGTTTGTAGATTATTTTCACTATAACTTTCATAGGTTTTGTCAGATTACATGACCTAGATGTTTAGTCCCCTCAATACACAACAACAACAACAATAAAATATCTTAGAAACAGAACGTCCATTGCATCTACTTTTGCCTGAGACAGACAAGTAAAGTGTTCGAAATCACCCCATGGAGTGGGGTGATTTCGGACACGTGTGTTTTCAGTCTCTGTCCAGTGTTTTCGAAGTTATTGGGTGATTTCGGACACATTGACTTTTTATATTCTACTTTCTTTGTTTGATTCTAGTGACTTTTAACATATTTTAAAGATGTCCATCATTAAAATAAGGGATAAGGACTGAGATAAGGAATTTTATTTATTAGAGTCTTTTCTATGTGTTAATTTGCCACACTGAATATCTCGAACTGGCTTCCTTAAAATTTCCGGGTCATAATTAGACCGATCTTTAACACCTTTCTTACTTTTATATGTTCTTGGCATTGTCCAAAATTACCCCACAAAGTACACAATTTCAAAAAAAAAAGTCTGATACTTTGAAACTTTACACAAAACTCGTGACAAACTAGTACAGAACTTCTCACAGAGCGACAGCCTATTGATCTTGTTGGCAACTGAAGCTACAATACTTTTCCACCAATCGCAACAACAGAACATCTCCGCTCCTTAACACAGCGAAAACTTTCAACTGTGAGATTGTCTGTCTGATTATTGTGTCGTTAAACAATCAATCCAAATGCAGGAGTGTGGGATGTGGGAATTAGTCTCATGCATTAAATAAGCAGTGTGTGGCAGTGGAAATTAGCTCTGTACTTTCTTGTGTCATGATGGAGTAGATAGTGGGGAATCGCCTGCTTGATCTTTAGTTTGCAAAGCTATGAAGGATGAAATTGTATAAACACAATCCAACAACCTGCCTCTCCTCACACAGCAACCCCCCCACCCCCACCACTTTTCATCCTGTTACATATCCAGAACACAATTTATCTATTAATATAGCTCTATTGCAATCATACAAAGTACACATGGATAATGTTTTTTAACTCATTCAATTCTAAATTAACATAAACTATATTTTAGTAATTGATTTTCATCCTTTGTAACATGAAAATTAGTGGTCCTAGAGGGGAATGTTTTTTAAGACAATTTACTGGGTAACATTTTGGCTGGAAGAACAAAAATTGTGACCTTCGAATGCCTCTCCCCTGTTCAAGTTTATTGGTACGTTCCTCACTACATTCTCCATCCAGCACTATGCAAAGATTTGCAGCTGTGCACTTTTTGTCTCCTAATTTTCCTACCTGACTGCACTATACCATCCTATTATTCCCAAGCAGGTTGACCACCTGTCACTTATGGAATGCTCCTGCTCCTGCCTGCTTGAAAAATTGCAGAGGCATTCAGTTAAGATGTAGTAAAACATGGCCCAAAATGTGGCTAAATACTACGGCATGCCTGGAAACTGAGAGGTCACAGGATCAAATGCCAGTCAGCCTCCCGATTTTTTTTCAGTCTGTCTGTATTCCGTATTACCCTGTAGGACCTCTTGTTCCCAGATAATTGGGAGATTAGAGCCATAAAAGTTGCTGGACTAGCATACAGTTCAAGGAGCTACACTTGGTCACAGAGTGCCACATGGAAGCATCACCATCATTGTCACCATCATCGTCTAATTCTCTCAACTGCATTACATTACCTTTATTTTGCTTTTGTAGATGTTGTGTAAAGTTATATCCTCCTTCACAGTTACTGTCCATTCCATTCAGCTGCTCTTTTAATTCATCTGTTGTCTCTGACAGAATTACATTATCACCACCAAACCTGAAAGTTTTTATTTCTTTTCCCTTAACTTTTTTTTCAATTTCTAAATTTCTCTTCAATCCCCCTTTACCAGGTGTTCAAAGTGCACATATAATAAAATAGGCTGCAGCCCTGTCTCGCTCTTTAAGCTACTACTTTCCTTTCATGCCCTTTCACTCTTGTAACTGCAGTCTGGTTTCTACACAAGTTGTAAATAACTCCTTGTACTTAACCCTTTCTATTTTTACAATTTCAAAGTGTGTATTCCAGTCAGGAGTGTCAAAACCTTTGTCCAAACCTGCAAATGATATGCATGTATGTTTGCCTTCTTTATCCTTTCTTCTAATGTAACTGTTCAGTATTATTCATTTGTGTTCTTTTGAGTTGGTATTGTTACTTTTTTTATATACTGTTTTGTACACAATTCACACCAGGTGCAATAGTTTTGTCATGGGTCGCTCCAAAGGGTATCAGTAGTTCTGAGAAAATGCCTTCTACTCCAGAGGCACCATTCCAGCGTAGATCTTTGAGTGCTATGTCTTTGTCTTGCAATATCATATGTTCCACTCATCTTTATCTTGTTTAATATTTTTATGTTCATTTCTGTTGCATAGTCCCAAAATATTCCTTCCACCTTTCAATTTTCCCTGTTCTTCTCAGTACTGGCTTTTCATCTGAGCTCTTGATATCCATACAGCTTCTTCTACCATCTCCATATGGCTCTTTTCTTTTTATTGGTAGCACCTATGTTTCCCTTAGTTATATCTGTACATCCATCTAAAGCCTTGGATTTTTCCTCTAGTGACTCATAATTAACCACTTTGCACTTCCTGTTGGGCTCATTTGTGTCCTTGGTACAATGAAACATGACTTAAAGGTCACTCAACAAATGTTTTAATGTGGGTTGTATTAGTGAGAAACATAAAAGAAACTAGATGCAGCACTGCAGTACATCTGGACACTCCATGCACCCCACCTCCCGTCTGTGTGAACTGTAAGCAGTACCATCAACCTTGCTTGCTGGACTGTACTGTTTTACACCAAGAGCATAAAATAATGAAGACACTGGACCAACTAAGATATACTGAGGCAAGAAAGAAATATGAGCGACCACACCCTGGTATGCATGAATATATCTTTTGCTGCTGCTGT
The DNA here is from genome assembly GCA_026315105.1 of Locusta migratoria. Lineage (NCBI taxonomy): Eukaryota > Metazoa > Arthropoda > Insecta > Orthoptera > Acrididae > Locusta > Locusta migratoria. The sequence continues at coordinate 24,233,235 of CM048755.1, read as the reverse complement.
GCCATTCCCGCTCTCTTTGGGTACAACTACTGCTGAAGTATCACTTCCTCCTGTGGGCCCAAGGAGTCATCAACCTTCCAATGCCCCCTGATGGGTGGGGTGTTCCTTCATCCACTGCTCCAACACCTGCTGTGGGGGCAACTTCCCCCTAACCATCAGTGACACTAGGCCCCACACCCCAGCCGGAGAAGCAATGGCCTCCTCTGGCTACTCTCGCTTCAAAGGGCTCCCTCTGGACATTCCCCCTGGGGTTTTTCAGAGTGCACCAGAGGATCACAGCCAATGGTTGAAGGGTCCACAAACTGCTGGTCGAAGGGCTTCTGGCTCTTTGTCAGGCCATGATGCCACTCCAAAGAAGCCCTTCAAACCAAAGTGCCAGTGAGAGGGAGAGAAGAAAAAAGCAAAGAAAAATGAATCTTCAGTGGCTCTAAAACCACACACTTAAATCTTCTGCTCCTGAAGATGAGGTGGAGATCCTCACCTCCCTCAAGAATCTCGCCCTAACTGGATCACCAGAACCTATGTTTCTCGATTCTGGAGATTCTGAGCAGTTGGCAGCAGGTGTTCCCGTGGAATAACCTGCTTCTTTTATTTACCATGGCCTTTCAGCTTGGAGAAAAAGTAATTCTCCAATGGAATTTCAGTGGCATTTTTCACCATCTAGATGAGCTGCGACAATTAGTGTGCCACTACACCACACTTTGTTTAGCCCACAGGAAACCTGGTTTCCCTTCCCAGTGGACCCGTACCCTTTACGGCTATCAGAGCTACTTTTAAAAACCAGATCCACCTATGACAGTGTATCTGGCAGTTTGTCTCTACGTCCTCACCACTGCCCCAGCACCCCCTGTATATCTCCACATGGCTCTTGAGGCAGTGGCTGTCAGAATCAGGGCAATGCAGGAATTCACCCCGTTGTTAGTTTCTGGCAATACTTGACACATTCTGCTGTGCAGAAATGATATATACTAATGGCTCCCTGGTAGATGGCAGTGCTGGTTACGCCTATGTTCACAGCAACCACATTGAACAACACTCTCTGCCTACTAGCTGTAGCAGTTTTCACTGCCAAAGTGATTGCCATATCTTGTGGTTTGGTCACCTACGAGCACGCCACAGGAAGTCATATGTCATCTGTAGCTGAGTGGTTTACAAGCCTTCGACGAGAGTTTTTCTCCTCATTCCTTGGTGCAATCCATTCATAACTCCATTTTTGCACTCTGTAAATGTTGCTGTTCAGTAGAATTTGTTTAGACCCCGGGCCATATTGGCATCCCGGGAAATGATCATGTCAATCAGATGGGCAAGCTGGCCACCACCTCTCAGCCCCTGGAGATTAGTATACCAGAAAGGGATATCCAATTGGGGTTGCACCACAATGGCTTGGAATTTATAGAGTGGTCAACTTTAACCGCAGCAAACAAGATCCGTGTGATCAAGTCTTCTACAGCCGCATGGATGTCCTCTATCAGGCCTTCCCATCAGGACTCGGTCATCCCCTGATGCATGCGTATTGGCCATATGTGGTTAATGCAAGGCCACCTTTTACACTGAGAGGACCCAAATTGCTATTTCATTGACAGTGGTCCACATTCTTCCTTCTGTGCTTTCCTTAATTGTAGCTGACGATGCCTCTTCGGCTAACTGTGTTTTAGGTCTTATTCACACAGTTGGCTTTTATCATTCTATTTAGTGGTGGGTACCTTCGCTTGGTCTTTTGGGGCCCCCACCACTCCAGAACTTTTAATCGGTCATCACTTTTATGCTTTACATCTTGTTTTTCATTTGAGATTTTTAGTGTGTGCAGAGTGACTGGCTCATCCTTTATTATCCTCATGATCAGCCAGCCACAATCTTCTTGGGTGATTTTTCCTTTTTTTTAGCTCCATTGACTATTTGATCTCCTTTTGTGTTTTCTTTTTTATGTTGTCATTTTAGCATTCATCACACTGTACATCCCGAATACTGAGTGTGGAGTGCTCGATTTTAAATTGTTAAGCTTCTGATATGACCTCTTAGCTGGGAACAGAGGACTGATAACTCAGTAGTTTAGTCTCTCTTTAGAAGTATCATTATCCCAGTGTTGAAACCCAGCTCAGAACTGCTGGTGATTGATAGTTACTGCTCTATCAGTCTCGTCAATGTTTTATGCAGACTCTTTGAATGTATGGTGAATCAACGGCTCATACTCCTCCTTGAAGCTCAGCATCTGTCCCCACAACACGGGCTTCTGCCAGGGCTACTCTACTCTTGACAATTTAGTATCCCTTGAGTTAGCCATTTTTACTGCCTTCACTTGGCTTGAGCACCTCATTGTGGCCTCCTTCGATTTCTGATAGGTGTTTTCTTTCCATGGTTCACTTCAGATTTTCATACACAACTTCATATCATTTCACTCCTTTAGAATTAGGGTTGGTAACTCACTTACCTTATCCCGTGTTCAGGAAAATAGTGCCCCACAAGGCTCTCTCCTCTTCCTAGTCGTCAGCAATGGTCTTGCAGCGGCAGTCGGGTCATCGGCCACATGCTTCTGGTTTGCCAGTGACTTATATGTCTATTTGTGCTCCACTAGAATCACAGTTATTTAATGGCAGCTGAAGGGAGCCATCAAAAAAGGCACATTCTTGGGCCTTCACCCATGGCTCCCAGTCTTATGCTGCAAAAAATTAGAGTTGTGCGTTTTTGTCACCATAGGGCAGTTCACCCAGATTCAGAGCTCTACTTAGCCGAAGAACTCCTTCATGACAAGGAAACACTTCACTTCTTGGTTATGCCAGACTCGTCTGGTTACCTCACCTCCATCAGTATCTGAACATCCTTCATTGCCTCAGCCACACGGTTTGGGGATCTGCCCGGCCCACTCTTCTCCAGCTGTATAAGGCACTCATTCAGTCCCACCTCGATCTTTGCCCTCAGCAAGTCTCACTGTTTGGTAGACTCTTCGGACCCCAGGCCATATTGGCATCCTGGGCAATGATGACACTGATCGGCTGGCCAAGCAGGTCACCACCTCGTAGCCCCTGGATATTAGTATCCTGGAAAGAGATATCCGATTGGGATTGCACCAAAAGGTCTTTGTGGCTTGGAACTCAGTATGGTCTACCAAATAACCTCCATTCAATCAAGTCTTCTACAGCTGCATGGAAGTCCTCTCTTAGGCCTTCTCGTAGGGACACGGTTATCCTCTCGTCGCTTATCTATTGGCCATATGTGCCTAACACGCAGCCATTTTCTCTGTCATGAGGACCCACCCAAATGTCACTGTAGTGCTCTCATGACAGTAGCCCACATCCTGCTGGACTGTCCACTTGTAGCCACTCTGCAGCAGTCCTCAATCTGCCTGCTGCACTTCCTTTAATTCTTGGAGCCGATGCCTCTATGGCTGACACTGTTTTAGGTTTTATTCATGCCGCTGGCTTTTATCATTCTATTTAGTGGTGAGTGCCTTAGCTTGGTCCCTCAGGTCACTACACCTCCAGAAATTTTAAAATATTGACACTTTTATGGTTTGTCTTGTTTTCAACTGGATGTGTTTAGTATGTGCAGAGTGGCTGGTTCATCCTTTATTATCCTTGTGATCAGCCAGCCATGGTATTCTGCTGTAAATTATAGTTTGGTTAAACACTAGATTTATTCCTTTTGTGTATTCTCCTTCGTGTTGTCAGTGTAATGTTCATTGTCACCCTGTACATCTTGTTTTTTCCCCCTCTGGCTTTCAAGTGACGGATTTTGTTATGTTTGGCATTTAGATGTGATGTATTAGCTAGGAACAAGGGACTGATGACCTAGGAGTTTAGTCCCCTTTTAAAAACCAACCAACCAACCAATCTGATTGTCGTCATACTGCCCTCAAGTGGACACAAACTGCCTGCTGAGTGCTATGCAGTTTCAAGGTACTGAATGCTGCAGTGTGGACATTACCAACACCGTATATAATCTAAAGACAGAGGTACTTGCATTATCAAGATCTCTACACATACAAAAATTTTGTGAACTATAAGCATTCTCTGTCGAGTTGATATTTGAGGACTAAGTGGATTGACCATGCTGCTGCTGCCAGTGAACCTGATGCTCCAGATGCAGTCAGAGAGACTTGTGGCAATAGGACACTCAGGTTATTCAATGTAAGTTCTCAATGGAAGTGTTACTGCTGTCTAATTTGACATTCAAAGGGTGCAAAAGCAGAGTAGATTGTTAACAATGTGTTAACGAACATACAACCTCAGTTTGATTTGTGTCATAATGATGTTGATAGATAACTCTTTGACAGTAACTGCTGATAGTGACTATTGCCTACAGACAACATTGTCATTCTCAACAATGTCTGAGGAAGCTATCTCACGTCTTATTCTTATCTTAAAGTGATCTACACTACAAAGAACACATTACAAACTCGCTGCAGACTTATTGTACTATTGTTATCTTAAATCCTGAAGAGTGCCCAGTCTTTTCAAAAGGCTTTCTTTGTCCCCAAATCCATCCTTATGAATCCTGGACCACGTTGCACCCACAAAGTTTAAGGACATTTTCAGACTTGCAATTCAGCACCTTTTTCCTCTCTCCTGTTGCAGAAAATGTTATTTTTACTGACAATGATACTCAGCTTCCTAGATTAGGTATATATTTTTATATAGAGTGACAATTATTGAACTATATGAGATAAAATTGTCATAACTTCTGGATTGTTTGTATTAGGGCATTTAGACTGCACACTTGGCTGTGGGGCATGGTGGGAATTAGTACACTTGTGAAGGCTACTATGCAAGCAATAACAGTCCAACTGTAGCTCAAAGAAAGTTTGTAACAAGAGTTCAAGCTTAAAACAACTGGCCCAAGTGTGCCAGCAATGAAGAATTTGATTTGCAAGTTTGACAGAGCAAGTAGTGTTTATCATAAGTATTGGCAATGTCTAGAAAGGGTGAAAGTGTCCAAAAACACCGAGAAGACATTCGCTGTGTTTCAAACCAGAAAATCTATCAGATGAGCTACACAACAGGTGGGAATCAATAGGAGATATAGCGACCAATAGTTTTTGAACAACTTCATCTCTTCCCAAACAACATTCAAATCAGTCAGCTATTAAGCCCAGGGCAATGGAGCAGCAGTTGTATTTTGCCAGCACTAGTGTCTACAGAATTGAAAAACAGGACTTTGATGTGAATATGATTTGGTTTAATGGCAAAGTCCACTTTCATTTTGAGAGGTTCATCAATAAGCAAAATTTTGCACATTTGGGAGATGGAGAATCTGCATTTTGCAATCAGGAAGTCTCTTCGCCCTTCAATGGGTGATGGTGTGTTGTGCAACATCCATTCACAGAATAATTGGTGCAATATTCCTTGACGACACGTGAAGGTGCTGGAAGATGACTTAATCTCCATTATCCAAAGTGGCCTTGATTCTGAGAAAATGTGGTTCACACCAAACTGAACTCGACCCCATGGAAACAGGAGAGAGTTTTATGTCGTGGAGATGTGCTTTGGGGACCAAATTCTGGGTATGGTGTACCCTGAGGCTACTGACGTGAGCCAAGATTTCCACCATGTCCATTGCATCTGAATATGTGCAACTGCTTTTTGTGATGTCATATTAAAGATAGCAGTAACAACAAAACATCCATTTATGAGGTCATGGACAGCATCGATGTTCACACGTCTGTGGGTCATGCAGTATGTCGTTATTTGTCTGTGCTACATTGTCATGAAAGATAGATATATCAAACACAACACAAACTAAATCCAAATATCTGTATTGACATTTGTGTGTTGAATATAGTATGTGCATGACGTAGTTTGTAACTAATTTACATTGTGTTTCATATAGTTCAATAATTGTCACCCTGTACTTATAATAAGCATGGTCGTGTTCTTCAGAGAGCAGTACAGTAGGTCTGCAATGTAAAACACAACATATGTTTATCAAGCCATTGTGGTTCTTATTTGTCCATAGAAAATGATAAGCTACTGTTGCGATTTCTATGTAGAATTACGCCAGGTAATGACATTACCATAAATGTCTATCATACAGGGTTGAGGATATAAAATCAGTGCCTAATGTAAATTTTTTCTGTTACTGATAAAGTTGGATATATGTACAGTATTTAATAAACACTTTCTGAACACAGGAGGTGAATTAAATGGAACCTTAACCTCCTACAGCTAATCACATGATATAATTTTCTTAGGAAATAACATTCTGAGACTTACCTGAAGCAGTCCTCCGTGATACTGACAAGGGAGAAATTTAGTCGGTAATTAAATTACTGAATACTAAGAACTCTTATGGATAAGATGCGCTATCTAGAATAATAATGAAGTGTTGTTATGCCTCTGTTAGCCAAGTAATTAGCTGCATTTGTTATTTTTCCTTTTGTAATGGTCAAGTTTTCTGACAGACTGAAGTACTCAGTAATGAAACCACTCTACAAAAAGGTAGAAAGGGATAATGTAGACAACTTCATACCTATTCCAGTGTTTGATAAGGTTATTAAAAAGTGTGTATATTCAAGGTTAATTGACCATCTCAATTTCCATAATTTGCGTCAAATTAACTATTTGGTTTCAGAAGTGGTTTAACAACTGAAGATGCTATATTCTCTCTTATCTATGAGACACTTGATGTATTAAATAAAAACTGTGAATGCTAGGCATATTCTTTGAGTCAACAATAGTGTTTGTTTGTTGCTATCACATGATATTTTTGCAGAAGTTGGAACATTGAGTATGGGCAGTGGCTCTCAGTAGGTGATCCTCTGCAGTGTTGAAAATGGCTTGATATGCACTCACAATAGGGCACGGATAAGTTGGGGGTACATCAGGGCTCTGTTCTGGAGACATTGTTGATTATCTTTAAACAAATGATAAGCCTTCTAGTATAACAGGTAATTCTAAAATATTTCTGTTTGCTGATGACACTACCTTGATAGTGAAGGATGTTGTTGATATCAGTGTTGCAGTATCAAATAATGCAATTAAATAAATAAGTTCATGGCTTATAGAAAATAAATTAATGCTAAAGCACAGTAAGTTTACATTTTCTAACACACAATTAAAAAAAACTGACATTTTGATTACACAGAATGGGCAGGTAAGTAAGACTAAGCAGTTCAAATTTCTAGGTGTTTAGATAGATAGTAAGCTGTCATGGAAAACCTGTGTTCAGGATCTTGTTCAAAAACTAAATGCTGCAGTGTTTACCGTTCGAACAGTTCCTGAAGTTCAACACAGTAAGTAGCCTACTTTGCTTGTTTTCATTTGCTTTTGACATACAGTGTTCTTTTTGCTGTAAATCCTCTGGTAAAAAGGGTATTTATTGCACAGAAACGGACAGTTCGAGCAATATGTGGAGTAAGCTTGCGTACTTCTTGTCGACCTCTGTTTAGTAGCCTGGAAATTCTTACATTGGTCTCTCAATACCTATTTTCTTTAATGTTGTTTGTTGTTGACAATATTTGGTTATTCAAAGTGTTAACAGCATTCTCTTGGTTAATACTAGACAGAAATAGAATCTGCATATGGATCACATATCCTTGACCCTTGAGCAGGAAGGTGTGCAACATTCAGCCACGTCCATTTTCAGTAAGCTACCACAAAAATTCAGAAAGTTTAGTATTAACCAAAGGACTTTCAAGGCTAACAGAAAAGTTTCCTCATGGCAGACTCTTACTATTCTGTTCAAGAATTCCTGTAACAATTTAGCTAACTTATGTGTTTCATTGTTCGTTCTTTTTATTTATTCTTAGATCTCTTGTGTGTGTAGGATTGCTATAGGTTTCACTTTATTAATTACTACTCCTTTGTTATAATCTGATGTACTGATTTGCACCATGACCATGGTGATATTCTCCTCAGTAGGTCCTACGGAACATTATAAATATAAATAAATAAAATAAATGCTGATGAATTTAAACTGGGTGAACCTTCTCAGCATTAAGAATTCAAATAACTGTGTACCCCTTAAATTTGGCAAGAGTCAACAGCTGCAGCCATAGTGTCCAAACAACCATGCCATGTGCCCACTTGTTGTGGGAGGAGAAGCACACACTAAACCTAGTGAAAAAATTTTTTACTGCTGCAAATAAACAATGCTGTTTAATTCTTGGTCAACCCTTGTCTGTCTCCAGTTAGTTCAAAACCAGATTCCCCAAAATCACATCACTGACCAACATTAAACTTACCAGTCATGTCCTGAAACCTTCAACCACATCCTATGTAAGGGCTTAAACTCTCTCACCAACTCCTGATTTGAGAGATGTACTCAAATTCCTTCCCTAGTCACCCAAAGTAGTATTCCTTTGTGCACTCACCTACAGAGCATTCTAGTCCATCCATTTGCCAATTTTGCTCCCTATTCGAGCACCCTCAAAGTGACACTTTCTCTATGGGCAACCCAGGTATTAGTGCACCTACCCATTGCCTGCCGAGGTTGTCACTAATATTGTCTATGCGACCACTTCTGACATCTGCCATGCCAGGAAAGCGGTATTCTTATTACTATGTAGTGTTCTATATTTGATTAACAACTGACCAACTTCAATAGCCATCACCAAACTGTAGCTAACTGTAAACTGTACCAACCAGACCAATGACTGTTGCAGTTACCTTAGTCCTTTTCAATACCAGCTACTCCAAAGTAAGCATATTTCCTTCCAATACCAGCTACTCAAAAGTAAGAATGTTTCCTTACATTTTCCACTCTCAAATTTACCTTTATCTCGTATAATTTGACCACCCTTTCACCTGTACAAGCTCCCTCCCTGCACCCAGGGAGGGTGCAGCCTTTGGATATTGCTATTTGGCTACAGGTGAGTGGAATTTTATTTATATGATATACCATAAATCCATGTAGACTAAACAGATGTGGAATGAGTCATCTTTAGACTTTGTTCATCTGTTCCTCATTAACATTTTATATTGAGGCACTTGCTGAGGAGGTGTTTTCTCTTTTCAGACCTTAGAAAGAAACTTCTGGATGCCCTTTTACTAATCACAGATTGGGGCAATTAAAATGGTTAAAGTGTAATCACTGCTTAATGAAAGTGTTAACACAGTAGTACTATGAAGAGAGGACCACTTTTTCTGGTACTAATTGCTGTACTAATAGTGCTGTAAATAAAATTCTTTGTTTTGTGAGTGCTGTTGAATGCAAATATTTTCAATCAGTAAATAAATGTTGTTGGAATTTTAACCAACTTTTCCCAGATTCATTTTTGTCTTGACAAGCAGTTTGCTGCTTGTTTGTATAGAATTATGCCAAAGGCAGAGTTAATTCTGCAGTTCCCATAGTTGACCAGTAGCTAGGAAGAGATTGCTGGTATGTCGTAATTTGGCAAACAGTATACTATGTGCATTGATAATACTCTGAAAATATTCATTTACTGCCATAAATCTAAAGAGCTGTTACTTTAAGATTCCCACTTAATAAACACAATCTGCTGTACTTTGTAGAACAGTAGACACTGTATCTTATATTTGTAAGATACTCTGAAACTCAGTCCATTCTATGCTAAGAAAAATGAGATTTTGATGTAAGTGAAACCAGATAACATGTGTTGTTACTTGTCAGTTTGCCAAGTACTGCGCACAATTAACAGCTGTAGTGTTTCATATAAAATCTGTACAAAAGCTAATGGGAATTCTGCAACTTGTCATATATTAATAGTTGAATTTGTGTAATTTTGCTGTACTCATATACATAACAAACTACTTGTACAGTGTTAACTATGTTGGATGTTTCGTTTGTTGTCATCTGTTAAATGTGTTTTGGTAGCATCATCATTTAGTTAGTATCAAAATGGAAAAGAGAATTTGTATTAAAGTGCAGCAAAATTAAGGAAAGGAAAAAGAGTTAAATATTGTTTTTTTGCAAGTCTGCTATGAGGGAACAAGGGGTTATGAGTGGTACAACCTTTTTGGAGGAGGACACCATATAACATCAGCAACAGATAAAATTTTGGGAAGACTGTAAGAGAATAATATAAATGATTGCCTAATTACAATCATATATAAAAAAAAGACGAAGGTTACTCGCCAAGCGAAGGAGCACAGGTGTGACAGAAGCACAAATAAATAGCGCACACACTTCACGCACGCGCGCAAGCTTTTGCAACCCAGTTGCTTCTTCAGGCAGAAGGAAGGAGAGGGAAAAGGAAATGATGAGGGTTTTAAGAAAGGGGGTAAGGAGCCATTCCAATCCTGGGAGAGGAAAGACTTACCTTGGGGAGGGGGGGGGGGGAGAAAAGGAAGATAAAGAAATACACACCTACCCACCATTACACCTACCATTTACCATTACAATCAAGTAACTATTGGTGTATAAACTTGTTCATGCCATGACATTATTCCCATTTTTTTTAATGTAAAGTGGTAGCAAAATGTGTGTCAAATTGCTGAATTTCAAACAAGAACAATATCAAATATAAGTTGCTCATGACTCTGGATGCAGTAAACAATGAAGCAGGAAATAGTGTTGTCACAAGTTATAAGTCATTAGTCATTAGTTCACGAAAATTGCTGCTTTATTGTGTTTCAAATGTGGATGAACATGGCATTAAGCAGTTGGGCATGATGATTTGGTTCATCTGTATAGCTGGAGTAAAATGCATCAAATAGTAATATTGTTGATAACAGGGTAGTTGTACATTAGATGTGTACAGGAGGAATTGGAAGAACTTATTTTTAAAATTGTGGAGATGGATTCATAGTAACTGTTGATAAAGATCACATACCCATCTTCACATATTCTTAAATAACCACATAGTAACTGAGAACTTATTTGTTGGTGATGTAATAATGACATTCACAGCTTAAGAAAACTTGAAGACCCTCTGATTGCATGGGGAATAATCTTACCCCTTTCCGACCTGAAAAAAAAAAAAAAAAAGAAAATTTCAATCTCTACCCAAAATGTAGCAGTTGCCAAGCATTTAGACCTCTAGATTCAGGTAAAAATATTTTTAAAAATTTCAAGATCATACTTTTTTCAAAAAGTGAGTAGCATGACCATGCTACTCAAAATAAAAATATGTCTAACATACAACTGATGCTTCGTAAATTTGCTTAGGCACTCTAAATATGTAAAATGAAACATTCTCTGTCTAAAATACTGCAGCAGTGTCATAAAATAATTAAATATAAGAGATGACATCGCATTTACAATGTGACTGCATGGTTCTATCTTCTTGTGCAAGTTTATAATGATATGCTTCTCTTTTTATGTGAATGCTATCGAATGCTACAGCTAACAATTACAAGCCAGGAACTTCTGCTGTTGTCACCCCTAGAGTTAAACCCGAAAGTTACATTGTTGAGCAGCATCATTATTAAAACCAAACTCTCACAATCATGCGGGTCAGGTCAGAAAGGGCTACAGGTACACGTGGAAAACAACTTTAATGGCTGTGTATTATTCCTGAGCACAGGGGAAAGGAGTCCCATATAAGAGGACATGGGATTTTAAAAATATTATATCTTTACTGGTCTTAGGTTCTCTGTTGTCGTCATCATCATCATCATCATCATCATCATCATCATCATTTTTTCCATCTCCAGTTTCCCGGGTGTGGCTAACAAGCACTCTCCATCTCATCCAATCTTAGCCATTAGAGCTTGTGGCTCTTTCATTTTGTAGATGGTTTAAAGGTAAGTGAGCAGTATGGAGCAAATGGGGACTGTTACAAAGAAAAGGGGGGCACCCAGTACCCAGGTCAGGGGAGACTTACCAGACAGGATGAGAAGGAAGGAATTTAACTCCTTGTTTATGGTTTACTATAAACTGTAGGGCCTTCTCCTGTTCACCTTTTACTGACTATTTGGGGAATTTGACAACACTTTACTTCCTGCCACTTACTTCACTTCTACATGATTTTCATGTTTTTGTGTGTTTGATTTTGCAAAACTGCACTGATTGATTGTTGCTGCTATCTGCTACATTAGGGTATTTTATTTTCCAAATACATCAGATACCATTCTCTCCAGTGACTCTCTCTTTGCCTCATTTTTTAAATTCCACATTTATTACATACATCTTTCCTACTCATCTATTTAAATCTCCCCAGACCATCACACTTTTCTGACTGTCAGGCTGTATCATGGGTGACAGGTAGGTATATACCACTGTCTGGAGTGTCCACTTGCATTTTTTTTTTTTTGCTTGTCATTGAGGGTACACTTCAAAGCATGACTCAACACTGATGACAATTCTACCCCAGTTAATGAGATTACTGACCAAATGTGTCCAACACATTTGCAAATGGGCTTATTTGTACACAGTGTTCAGTGGTAGTTCACACAAAGGGCATCATTATCTTAGTCCACTTTCTGTGATCCACCTATTAATGGTTACTGCGGTCAATGAAGCATCAGTTGCACAGCAGATCAATGATGATGATGATGATCACTGCTCTCAGTGCCTCTCTTAATATCTCGGTCCCCAGTTTGTTGCTTCTCTTGACTGGCCACTTCCTTCTTGATGTTGTGTTCAGTCATGGTTCACCCATGCCTGCTAAACAATGTCAAATGGTGGTGTAACTCCTATTCAACATTAGAAATATTCATCGATTTCTTTGAACCCAATCATACATCCTCTTTAAAATGTTAACGTCTATGTATATTGTTTATGCTGCAGCTGTCCACAAGGCATAGTTACTGCCCAATTGTATAGACAGAAATCTGCAAAAACTTTATGCTTGGGTATCAATATTTTCAGTGTACTGTCCTCGGCACTGTGCTGTGCAGCTGCGTTGCAGCATAAAACATTCATCCATTGGCCGCCAAAGTTTACTATTTTGTGTTTTCCGTTTATATAAGTGGTAGAGTGCCAGACTACAAATCCGAAGGTCGCGGGTTCGATCCCCGCCAGGTCCTAGGATTTTTATCTGTCACTTTACACTTCTTTCACCTCTGGCATAATTGCTCATGTGAAAAATACCGAGTAGCACCGTGGTTCGAAACCCACGTTAAACTGTAGGTCCCCCTATAACTGGCTGGGTATGTCAGTTCGAAGGTCGGAGGAAGGCAACGGCATACCACCTCCAAACAGGACCATGCCTAGTAAAGCACTGTGGTGTTCAAACCAATCTTCGGATTGTTGACTGCTTTACTTTTACTTAAGTATTAATATCAATTTGTGATGAAATGCTGCTTGATTAGTAGATTTTTTTATGTCATTTTACACTATATTCTAAAAAATAGGTAGAGTTGTATCAAGTGGTGTGAGAAACTAATAAAAAATTAAATTGTAGGATCATGTAGAGTAATTACTTATAAATACATTGACTTGTAATATAGTTCATACATATTCATAATGTTTTGGCTAGAATCTTTAGCAGAGGTTTGTTTGGTTTTATTATGTGAAGCAAAGCTATCAAAAAATTTAAGCCATTTTTTGTTTCCAGTCCTGAATTTGTGGAATTTATCACATCATTGGGGGCTTCTTCCAGATTGATTATCATTATGAACAGTGTGTTTCCTTCAAAAATTCTGCTGCTATATGTGCTGATGTCAATCCACAACACAGGGACAAACTAATGGCCAAACTGTTGTCTTTATGAAAGTTTCTTTATGTAATGATTTCGTAAAGTTCTTCTGAATGAAATATTGATGCATGGGTTGTGTTTTACTTGTAATTTTTTTATTATTATTATTTTCCAAGTTTCACAGAAAACAAAGTGACTTCTGACAAAATAAAATCCTGCAACTCATAAATGTAGATTAGGATCTACTCCCCTCACTATTTGCTTCATTGATACTAAAACAATATTCATTTTTTACCTAAACATTGTCATTCATTGCCTTTTAGCTTACTGAGCATATGTGAGAATTGGGAAGATGGTCAACATCTGTGATTGTCAATAATACTGCAATTTACTGCCGAAGAATAAAAATCTCGAGCAGCTAAGGAACAACAACGAAATTCCACTCAACAAACACACAAAATTAATATCATTTGAGCTTTAAACAATAAACATAATATTTCATCTACAGACATAAGAAAGTATTTTGTCCATTATTGTATATTTTAGGAGGAAGGAATGTCGATGGCACAGATTATGACCTCAGTTATGCATAGTTGAGGACATTAACCATGCAGACAATCTTTGAAAGACCATCTTGGCATATACCTAAATTGATTTAGGAAGTCCATGGAATTTTGATGACGATATATCACAACTTTGAATCTTCTGCAACCTTTCAAAGAAATTGCATTGTTGAAATTATTATATTGTATTAGAAAAGATTTTTTTATCTGCTAGAAGCCTTACTCAGTCTTTAAGAAATTTGTACATATGTTAATTACTTCAACAAGTATAATGCACAATCATATTACTTCCTGTCACAATTTTGTTCTTGGAGCAATCTTTTTAGACTTTATTCTGATCTGTATATTCTGTTCTTTACTTTTTGCTTTAACTCAAATTTTGTTACACCTTTAATTTGTGTGGTAGGGTGTTCATTGCTGTCCCACCAGTACTTTATTTCATGTTTAGATTTTTATGTGCATTAAAATCATATGAACAGCTAAAACAGAGGAAAAAATACTTCACATCACCTGCATATTAGAAAATTGTGGGTCTTTGGTTCACGGGGACAGGGAATGAGAGGATAAGTCATATGAAACTAAAAAGTTAACTACTGTGCAATACAAAGTAAATGATAACCATAATAAAAATAATCTATTTAGAAGTGTGCGTATGTTGATTCAATATTGGCTGCTGGGTAAATTCAGCACAATTTTGCTTCACATTGTGCATCATAAATTGCTCGCCTCATTCTTGGCCTGTTGTTGACTAGTTGATAAGAGACATGGCCACTCAAGCCTGTCCCAATGTTTGAAGGTAGACCTTCTGAAGATTCCATTGTGTAAGGACAGTTTGTGTGACAGTCATACAAATGCCCCAAGGATATTCAATCAGATTAATTTTAGCAGATAGTACAGGCCATTTCATGTAGTTTATTTCTGCCTCCTGGAGGAAGGTGTTCATGTGATGGACTTGGGGTGAGAGAGAGAGAGAGAGAGAGAGAGAGAGAGAGAGAGAGAGAGAGAGAGAGAGAGAACACACCAAAATGTTGACATTAGCTAGATAAAAGGTTTGGAAATCCTACCCTAATACTTCACAAATCTCAAATTTCCTCTGTAGTAATGAGAGGTGTAAAATTTCTCTACCTAGCAAGGTGGTGCAGAGGTTTATTTATTTATTTTCTTTTGGTCCTCTGAATCATACATTGTACAGACATGCACATCATGATATAGGACAAGTCACAATAGGTGATGTGATGGAAGATGATGGAGATGCCATGATGATTACATTTAACATAAGGTAGAAAAGTAATGCTATAAAATTATACATAATTACATGTTTGTAAGGGTACATCATTAGATGAAGATTCAGTGTAATTTTTACATAGGTCTCATACTTATTCAATATCAGAAATTAACATTTTACATTCATTTATATTACATTTCCTTCGAATGATGTTAATAACTGACATACATTGCCTGATGTTCTTTGAATGTGAAGGTTCTTATGACAGGTTGGTTTCAATAAATTCCTGTTTATTGTAGAAGCAATGTTTAATTATGAGTGACCACAGTTTTACTCTAAAATCCTTCACTAGTTCAATATTCTTCACTTCTGGTGGGAGATGATTGTACAGTTTTATCCCCATACATTTTACACCTTTACTGTATAGCTTTGTTGAATGTGGAACTAATCGTAGGGAGTTTTTTGACCTTGTATCGTGGTGGTGCCAATCTGAGTTTATGTCTAGGTTGCCAATGTTTTTCTTCGTGTAACACAGTAGGTCTTGTATGTACTGGCATGGGAGGGGTAGTATGTTCAGTTTCTGGAACAATGGTTTGCATGATTCTTTCTGTTGTTTGAACAGTATTAATCTAACTGCCTGTTTCTAGAGTTTAAACAGCTTCATTGCCTCTGCACTATTCCCCCAGAAGATAATTCCATAACTTGGTACACTAGACTTACCTTCGGGAGGAAGGCAGTTGAAATCTGCCTCCAATCATTGAGTTTAGGTTTTCCATGATTTCCCTAAATCACTCAAGGCAAATGCCAGGATGGTTAATTTGAAAGGGCATGGCTGAGCTCCATATCCCTATCAAAACAATTAAAGCTCATGCTCCATATATATTGATCACACAGTCCCTCCCTTCTAATTTGCGTACATGATGACATCCCTAACAGGTGGACTTGCTTGCTGAATCCATGAAACATACCGGAGATGTTCATTAGTATATGACTGCTTCCACACTTTTATATGACCACAACAAAATTTCATACCAATCCTGGACTGATTGTTGCACACTGGTGTGTTGTACTGTTGTTATAGACACCTATAGACACCTATAGACCAAATTGATCATGTGAAGAGACTACCTTTGTAAGATTACCGCCCAATAGAAATACTGGTAAATTAATAGCATTTGATAATTAAACAGTATGAAGTTCACTGCAAACATTGACCATGCCAATGCACTAAATGTTACACAATTTTAATCTTATTAATTATGGTAGCAATGTATGTACGCAGTTGGGTGACAACATTTATAGTTAGGCCATAGGTAGAAATTCTCCACGTTGAGATTTGCTGTGTGCTTGTAGCTGACGGGAGGCCAGCGAGCAGGCCGACGTTGGTGGCTTGTTCCACCTTAGGATTTTCCAGTTTTCGTTTCTGGTGAGGGGAGAGGGACAATGGCGAGTGCCAGGTGGAGTGCAGTGCACAGCGTGAAATAAAATATTCTAATACTACTTGTATTTGAAGTGATACAATGCAGTTAGGAACCTTTAAGACCCTCATTACAAAATAGCCTGTTGATAAATAAACAATACATTAGCTGATATAGTCACATCTGGCATAATATGTTTAATTGACAATGAAAAGTAATAAATTATCAATGAATACAAGACAGTTACACAACTAGCATGGCAATGTTTGTTTATAAAAATAATATATTAACTATTTCTCATTTTATTTTCAATTAATCTTGTGTATTTTATCTTGAAGTATTCAGTTAAATCACTTATCTGTGACATAAGAAATTGCACGATTATGATAAATAGTACAAAGGATGTTTATACCAATATAAAAACCTAAGAAGACAATTTATTTAATGTGTAGTGTAGTTATTTTGATTTTAAGTAAAGTTTTAGAAATGTATTTGCTGAGCGCTGTACGTTGGCAAATCGGTTAGAACAGTTCACATGGGGAAGTTGACGACGTAGGGGAAAAAACCCCGGCAGTTGAGCTTTTGGCGAACGCGCGCGCAGGAGGTGACGAGACGGGAGCACGTGTGGTAGCTGGCCGGGCGGCGTCGCTCTGCATCAGTCGGCATGTAGATCTCCAGGTGGAGGTTATAGATTTGTATGTGGCAATCGCCACGTGTAGTTGCTCGTTTTAGACTGCACCAAGTTGAATCAAGTGCTACTGTGTGTTTGTGAATATTTTGCCGGTGGAACAAGGTGTGCATCGCATTGAATTAAAGTGACTGATTTGTTAATGTAACACGTGTCGTCGCATAGGCATGAACATAAACGGTGTTTGAGACAGCCACATGGTGTGAAAACGATTTGCGACAAATATTCATTTTGTCTGGGGGCTCACGAGCTATAACTTTATTTGATAAATGTGTCAACGTACAGACGTATCAGCCACAGGGTTCTAATATTGTGAAATAAACAACATTAAGTGAACTTTCACGTGTTTTCAAAAATAGTAGTTAGTACAACCTTTTCTCTCATGAACTTGATTTTATTATGAATTTGTTTTGTTAATCATATGCAGGGAAGGAAAGCTGCGAACGTGTGATATCATCCCCTAGAAAACGAGTCAAACAATCGCAATCACAGTTCCAGTGTTTTTGCATGTTTAGGAATTTGGTTCGCGGTTGGTGGTTGAGTTTTAAAAATTAATCTTTCCCAATTTTAAACTCTCACCCCGATCTTCACTCTCGCACCTTGATCATCATAGTGACTTTTAGATGCCATTGAAAGGGTAGTGCTCATTAGCTATTGCTGTTGCCCACAGAAATGCACTATTTGGCAGATTTTTTAAAAAAGTTTTGTATTTCACAACAGCAGATGAATAAGCTTGAATGGTCATTTGAGGAATGTTGAGAGACTGTTGTCCTGTTAACAGCTAGAAACATGTTTTTCTCTATGAAAGGGCATTTCAAATACACAAATGGTTGTATATAGTAATTTCCTGTCATCAGTGGGGTATTTAGGAAGGGAGCTCTTAAAAAAACACACACAACCTGTTCAAGTCCTAAAAGAGATGCTAAACATTTTCACTAGTTTATGAAGTGTATACCTTTCACTGAAATAATGAGCACTCTGTTGTAGCTAACAGTTCATAAGCAGATATATTGGGGCTCTTGTATCAGAAGAGAAATGCAGAAAAATCATGTTAATTGAATACTTGACAGGTGTGCAAAAGTGATTTTCTAACATTTGGTGCCACAGTTTCAAAAAGAAGCATTTTTAGTACCACAGACAATGACATACCTATAGCTTTGACTTGAGGGAGGGGTGGCCAATACTACTCTTTGGACAGCTAAACTATATTTGTCCTGTAACTATGTTCACACTATAGCAAGGTGTTGCTATTAACCCCAATAAAATGAATCAGATGGAAATTGTATGATTTTTAAACTTGTCAGAATCCATATAAAACGCAAGGAAATACTAATTAATCTAAACACCTATGAATAAAGCATATGGGATGTATGTATTAAGGAATTTATTTATGTCAGAATTATCCAAGCCATGCAGTGTGTGAATTGACTCTTGGGATTGTTCTGCGATTATTGTTATTGTTACTTGCAACCAGGTGCTCGCCATTGCCATTGCTTGAGCTAAAACACATTCGTCCCTGATAATTGATTTTCCAGATGAGCAGTCTACATATTTTGAGCATAACAATACTTGTTCTCACTGTGTAATGTCTGGTTTCATCAGCTAGTACAGTAAAAAATCCATGCCTGTTTGACCCTTTTAAGTACTTGAATGGCATTTCCGCATAGTTCATATTTTTTGAAATTCTTACACCAAATAAGACAAATTAAATATTCCAGAATTTGAAAGAAGAAAAACTGTTGCCACAAGTAACATAGAAATAGTTATTAGAGATGTTACCAAGTGATTAAGGTCACTTCCTGAAAGACAATTATTCTGGTCCAGATTGCAAGCACATTAGATTACTTTGACATATGGCAATGAAACATAGTTGGCAATTCTATACAACCAATTGTTTGATACAACCAGTTTCTAAAGACTGGCACAGATTACACCAATAGTCAAGAAGGGGAATACTGAGATGAGTACATAATTCACTAGATTATCCTGATTTTGATTTGCAGTAGGTTTTTGCAGCATGTACTGCGTTTGAACGTTATGACCGCCTTGAAGGAAATTATCTGTTTTGCCACAACCATTATATGGAAGAAGATTACTCACCAGGTGAAGGAGCACAGGTGTGACAGCATCACAAATAAATAAATAAATAAATGAATGAATACACACACACACACACACACACACACACACACACACACACACACGATTCCATATTTTTAAATTTCCAGAAGGCTTTGACACAGTTGCTAATAAGTAACTTTTATAATCAAATTGTGTGTCTAGAAATTATGTTTCTGGAAATTATCATCTCATCTGTGCGATTGGATTTATGATTTACTGTCGGAAATATCACAGTTCATAGTAACAGCCAAAAAAATAATAGAGATATTTAGTGGCCCCCAAGGAAGTGTCATAGATCCTCTGCTGCTCCTAATCTATATAAATGATAAAGGGGAGAGTCTGAGCAACCTCTTAGGTTGTTTCCAGATGAAGTTTACAATACGGTAAATATCTTTGTCGTAAAGTCATAAGAAAATCAATTAGAAAATGATCTAAATAAGGTATTTGTATGATGCAAAAAGTGGAAATTGACCATACATAAAAAATATCAAACTTGGCTGGAAGAAGACTGTAATGGCTGAAAGCTTAGTAAACTTTTAATCTTTAGTGTGTGCCTTTCTGCAAATCATGAAGACATCTATGATAAATAACACAAATATTGTTGAATAACTTGGCCTTTGTTACTTGTTCCAAATGTCACAATTTAACAGTTAAACAGGAACACACTCAGCTATAGGGCACAGCTATTGGTTTGTTTAATCATACTACCATATATTATTGCTATGCAAACCAAGCATGTATCATGACTATGATTTTGTGCACAGGGTTTTTAAAAGAATGTATTGACTTTCTTTCTGTTTGTTTTACCCTAGATTATATTTACAGGAAATGATGTGAAACAACTCAACAAAGGTTTCATACACATTTAAAATATAATTATTTGGGTATGCACTACCATCTACATGTTTATCATCTGTGGGATAGGTAGTGGTTTTCAAGGAGAAACATTTTAAGTTATTAGAAAAATGTCTGTTACTTTCATGGATAGTTTCTCAAACTATTTTATAGTTGTATATTGAACACCTTCCTGTACTAAAGCTAGATTAACTAGAGAGATGGCTATACTGTGCTGCACTGGCCATGTGGAAGCAACATGTTAATCTGCCATGGAAAGTACATGTTCTCTAACAGAGTGAAAGTGTAGGTATAATCCATTACCACAAATTTATTTTTTGTTTTCCCAGTATAAGGATCTGAAACCATGCTCATGACTGCTGCGTATACTTTTGTGTGAATCATCTTTCAATGCTGAACTTCCCACTATTGTCGAGTGCAATGAAACAACATTGTTCATATAAGTGCATTAGTCGGTATGCTAACAAGAGTTTCACCAGTGGCTTGTTTCTCAGGGGTTATTAGGATATATTTTGTTGAAATGAAAGTGAAAAGCCTTCTCAGAATGTACACATACCAGTACCAGGCATAGTTGCAATACTTAGGGCTACTCTCTGTAATTTCACCCAGTGTCTCCAAGTAGTCCATTATCCTATATGAAATTGTATCATTGTGATAACTGTAGAGAATATGTTGTATTTTATGGATAGGAAGGTGAGTGGTCTGTACCAGATGTTCATAAACACTTATGTTAAATAATTGTCCCCTTTCATTCAAGTTAGTGTCATCTACATACTCTATAATTTTAATGTTACTGCTTCAGTTGAGGTAAAGCTCTGGTTTCCCTGTGTCCAACATTTTTAATTCCCTGTTTGATGAGTTTGTACAACTTGTCAACACTTGAAACCTAGGGAGGATTCTATAATGTCAGATACTGTGAATTTTTGGTAATTGATGTAAAATATCCTCAAATTTCATTTTTACTTCCATTTGGTCTTTTCCGGTAGCTAGTCTACCATTTTCTAATTGTTTTCATATGGATGAGTGAATTAAATAAAACTGTTCATCTCTTCAAATTATGTTAAGTATGACACAATTTTACATAATATAGAATGAAATCGTTGCCTTTAACAATTAAGGGGAATGAATCGTGAAATTATGGGTCTATTTAAATTTGCGGCGTAATGTATGACAGCATATACTTTTCGTAACGGAAATATTTTGTGAGTAATCAATTTTATTCAAAGTGGCACGATAATTTTAGTGACCCTACTAAAATTTCACTGGTTTCAGTCTGCCGCTCAACAATTCTTCCCCATCCAGAGCTGGATTTCATTTCTATACTTGATCGAACCATCAAAACAACTCTGTAGTAGGTTTTGCCTTTTTGCGTAGCAAATAAATAAATCTAAGCATCTCCGCGGAAGAGCCTAATTGTGGGCAACAATTACTTTGAGAGACTTGGTATGAAAGGGGAAGAAAAAAAAAACCTCTAATGCGTATCTCACTACAATTCTCTGCCTTTTTAATCCGTTGCCTCTGTTTCGCTTGTACGATACACGTTCTCTGCCGATTTTAGTTGCTGTGAGGTATTACATTTTGAGTAGCTAATATTAATAGTCGGTTGAAAAAAACATTACTCTGCATATTAGCATGTAAGTTACTACATCGCCACCTACAAATCCTGGCATTCTTATTTTGATTTCAATTATGCTAAAGTTGCCACGCCTGGACTAGCTTCAGTAGCGTGCCGACAGATGGCGTTAATGAGCAACGCTAAGCAAAACAAGCGGTGGGTGAGCCTTGTCACATTTTTGGGGATGTAGTCGCATTCATTGATCAGTACATTACGGTAAGATGTCAGATTTGGCGGGCGAAGTGTGTGATCCGGTGTTATTGAATACATTCCTGATAAAGAAGAAAAAATGTAGAGTTTACTTCCACCGAGGGACACTAACATGGGAAACAGAAGGATCTCCGTACAGTAAGTTAAAAACATACTTGCCGCAGCATTAACAGTTGAAGAATCTATTATAAAATACTAAGGTTGTTGTGCTTTTCAGGCCATTTATTCATATAGTTACAGTTTCGTAAACTGCCACATTTTCGGTATGTCTTTCCCACATTCAATAACGTGAGTGATAGGCTACGACTTGTTTGTAGGCTAATAGCTAAGAATTCTTTAATGTTAAATGTAAATATTAATAAATTAATGACTTTTAAAACAAACTAAAGCTCTGAATAGTTAGGATTACACTTTAAACATATGTGCACCCAGGGACAGTATTTATAGCTGTGATAAGCCGATGTATTACTTAATAATGTCAAAGTTATTGCTTACTATATAAAGAGTTTTTTTTTTTTTTTTTTTTTTTTTTTTTTTTTTTTTTTTTTTTTTAATTGTTGTTTCAGCTGTGTTCATTTTTTGTAAGCACACAGTTGATACATTCGCAGCTAAGTATATATAATATATATTACGTTTTAGCAACGTAACATCAGTTTTCAAACTGATACGGTCTCCTAGAAAAAGTTATTTGTAGCGTTATTATTAAAATTCTAGCTTTCACATTATTTTAGTAAAGACAGAAATTGAATTTCCGACAGTCTTGCGTCACGACATTATATTTGAGACACTTTATCCGAAATGAACATGATTTCTCATATGAACAATACTGTAATGTGTTAATTGTTGGAAAGCGCGAGATAATTGGTATCGCCTATAGTATTATTTCTCCGTTACAGTATATGACGTTAACAAAAGGTTATCGGTGCTACAAATTGTTACTCGACTCAGAAGTAATAACAGGAGGATAGTATCGGGCATTTACTTCGCTGCTTTATGCGCTCGCTTTAGTTTACAGGAAATTATAAATTTTGATATGAATTAGTTACAAAAGATCAATTGGATACGATAAAATGCGGGGAAATCTTTGATTGCCGTAATTCCCAAACTAGTAAAATATTGGAGCGAGTACTTCTTTCACTAAAATTGTGTAATATGTTCTACTCATAAAATTAGAAATTACCGTATTGTTAAGTTTATGCCCCAGCAATGATCATCGAATGTCAACAAGGTTTATTCCCCCCCCCCCTTCTTCAATGAGTAATCTTTGAATAATTCTGAACGGGATGCCAGATATCTAATATAGTTTTACTCAATTGCGGTACGACTGTAAATGTTACTTAAATGTAGAGTCGGATGATAGTAATTTAAACAAATGTCACAGCAGCTATGACTGCAGAAAAGCAATGCATTCAACACATCTGATTCCCAACTTACATCGGTTTAGCCAGAATTCATTTCACTACGGTTACACGTCTTAACAGCCGTGCAACTTGAGGACGCTGTGCAGTTGTTCAGGCTTGCCGAACATAGTTTAGAATTATTTGTTGAAGCCATTCATTAGTCAGATTTTGAATTATAGCCGCGCATATGACAGTAGCAAAAACTAATTTATGTTGATAAACACTTTATTGAAACCATGTATGGTGACCGCTGGCGGTGGAGCCCGAGCTTACGCAGTGAATTTCAACAGTAATACTTTTCCGCGATTAGAATGTTCAAAGAATATTCGGGCTTGCAGTTTGTCGTCGTCAAATACACAGCACAATAACTCAACTGGGTACCTGGCAGTCAGCTTCAGGTGAGCTGTTGAAGTGTTGAATGTCTCACTACATGCCGACTGGCAGGTGCCCAGTTGGAATGTCGTACTGTGTAATTCGAGACGCTCGGCTGTAACCAACATTTCTAGCTTTTGTAGATTTGGAGAAGGCTTTTGACAATGTTGATTGGAATAAACTCTTTCAAGCTCTGAAGCAAGCAGGAGTAAAATATAGGGAGCGTAAGGTTATTTGCAACTTGTACAAAAACCATACAGCGGTTGTCAGAGTTGAAGGGCATGAAAGGGTTGCAGTGGTTGGAAAGGGAGTAAGACAGGGTTGTAGTCTTTCCCCAATGTTGTTCAATTTGTACATTGAGCAAGCTATAAAGGAAAGCAAAGAGAAATTTGGAGAAGGAATTAAAGTTCAGGGTGAAGAATTAAAAACATTGCGTTTTGCCGACGACATAGTAATTCTGTCAGATACAGCAAAGGACCTGGAAGAGCAATTGAACGGAATGGACAGTGTGCTGAAAGGTGCATATAAGATGAACATTAACAAGAGTAAAACTAGGGTAATGGAGTGCAGTGTAAGAAAATCAGGTGATGCTGAAGGAATTAGACTAGGTAACGAAACAATAAAGGAGGTGGATGAGTTTTGTTACTTGGGCAGTAAAATAACAAATGATGGTCGCAGTACAGAGGATATAAAATGCAGAATGGCAATGGGTAGAAAGGCGTTTTTGAAAAAGAGAAATTTGTTAACATCGAATATTGATTTAAGCCTAAGGAAGTCCTTTCTGAAGGCATTTGTATGGAGTGTTGCCTTGTATGGGAGTGAAACATGGACGATAAGCAGTGTGGACAGAAAGAGGATAGAGGCTTTTGAAATGTGGTGCTACAGAAGAATGCTGAAGATTAGGTGGGTGGATCGCGTAACTAATGAGGAGGTACTGAACCGAATTGGGGAGAAAAGAAATTTCTGGCATACCTTGACTAAAAGAAGGGATAGATTGGTAGGACACATTCTTAGACATCAAGGAATTGTGAATTTAGCGTTGGAGGGAAGTGTGTGGGGTAAAAATCGCAGAGGGAGACCAAGAGACGCGTATAGTAAGCAGATTCAAGTGGATGTGGGTTGTCGTTCTTATGAGGAGATGAAAAGGCTTGCTCAGGATAGAGTAGAGTGGAGAGCTGCATCAAACCAGTCTCTGGACTGAAGACCACAACAACAACAACAACGGCTGTAAGACCAAATTTCCTTGAAATACGTTTTAATAAAGTCATATTTTTTGTGAACTGATACTGCTACCCTCCCGCCACTCCGTGAACCTAACGTAGGCAGACTCCGAGAGAACTGCCAGGCTAAAAGAGAGAGAGAGAGAGAGCGCTGAAGGATTCATCAACACCAGATGATGTATTAGTTTCTATTAAGAACGACGCCACGTTATGTTAATTCGTTTCAGACACGTTCTTTAGCGTGTAACTCTAGTAAAATCTAAACTGTTTCAAGGGTCGAACGGCTTGAGAAAGACAATGTACAAATTCGCTTGGGATTGTTTTAGGCAATGTATTAAGAGATATTAGTACTCCACGATTTTAAGAAGTGCTATCATCAGTATCTGTTAGCTCATGTAAATGAAGATGCATGTTCACACTACCCTTCATGAAAAATGCTAGGGGTGCGCGCATCAATCAATGCAAAATGCGTAACAAAGTACTTTCTTCTTCATCGTGTTTTTGCCGATCGACTGACCGATGGAACTTGGGGAGATGCTCATGAGACGCAGTTAATGAGTTATTGGTTATACTTAACACACTGCTACGACGTCTCCAGCGTCAACTGGTGGTGTATCTGTCATAGACCCCCACACCGACCGTCGACAGTTATGGGAGCGAGAGTTGCACATTGTTGGATGTCTCGCTTTCATTTGTTTAGCAGGATTACCACACCATAATTGGTATTTTTCTTCTAATGACGGCCAGTTTATTATGCCGTTTTGTGAACTACCAGACCTTTGAACATACATATTGAAATGCCTTGTGGTCATTAAGGCTGAATTTGCATTCAGACCATACGCCCCCATCAATTTTCACGTATGGGTTGCATAAATAATATTCAGTATCTTTCCAAACAAATTGCTTATTTCCCTTCTTCCATTATCAAACTGGCCATTACTTTACTTAACCGGCGTCATCACTCTTTTTTTTTATCATTTTCTCTTTCATCATACTGTAGTCAGATTTGGTTTCCGAGTATTCGACAAGAACTTGAACGTAATTATTAGAATCTCTTTAGATTTTATCTATTTATTTTGTTGTTGTTGCGAGAGACAGTTACTTCTCAAGAACTCGATCTAGTATTTACCAGAGTTTGTGCCCCACTTACATTATGTTGGTATTGCCAGGACTTAATGTTTTGGAATGAGACATGGCACGACCACCTGCATGTTCAGTTAACAAAATACGAAAAGCGCTGTTTTAAAATTCCTCGTGCGGTGCTACGGTAATGGATTATACCAGTCTAGCGTGACGGAAGAGACTGTAATGCAGGCGAGTATAAACCACCGAAGAAGTATGCGATCAATAAACTGGAAAAAGTGAGATTAGCAAATGCTGTGATGTGACAAAATAAGTTCGCTCGTAACAGCGAGCAACAGAGGTGGCTAAACCGAAGAGTTTTAAGAGTAGGCTACTGCAGTGTCCATAACAACAGCATCTCGATTCTGTGATTGTACTTCCTTACAGTCGAACCTCTTGAGTAAAGCAAGGAACACCCTCTCTTGTTCCGCTTCTAGTGGTGGTAAGTTGGCCTCTTCAGCTAGGTTCCACTTTTCATTGTAGGCCGGAATACTTGCTGGAACGCCGGTCGCGGTGGCCGAGGGGACTGAGGCGCCCCAGTCACGGTCTGCACGGCCACTACGGTCGGAGGTTCGAATCCCCCTCGGGCATGGATATATGTGCCGTCTTTAGTATTAGCTAGTTTGTAAGTTTAGGTACTGATGACCCCGTAGTTAAGTCCCATAAGCTTTACAAACATTTGAACTTGCTGGAACCCATCACTTTCGTGTTCCCATTGCTCTTTTCCTGATCATATCGGAGTTTTAGGACAACTGCAGATATAATCAGTAGTTTTCATGGTGTTTATCTACATACATACATACTCCGCAATTCACCGTAAGGTGCGTGGCGGAGGGTACACTGTACCACTACTAGGCATTTCCTTTCCTATTACAATTTCAAATTGAACGAGGAAAAAAAAGAATGCCTATATACCTCCGTACGAGCCCTAATTTCTCTTATCTTGTCTTTGTGATCTTTACGCGAAATGTAAGTAGGCGGCAGCAAGATCGTACTACACTCAGCTTCAAATTCCGGCCCTCTAAATTTACTCGACAGAAATTCACGAAAAGAACGTCGTCTTTCTTCCAGCGATCCCCAATTGAGTTGCCGGAGCATTTCCGTGACACTCGCGCATTGGTCGAACCTACCGGTAACAAATCTAGCTGCTCGTCTCTGAACCGCCTCTATGTCTTCCTTTAAACTGATCTGCTGCGGGTCCCAAACACTTGAGCAATACTCAAGACGTGGTCGTACAAGCGTCTTATACGCGGTCTCCTTTACAGGTGAAGTACATCTTCCCAAAATTCTCCCAATAAACCGAAGTCGGCTGTCCACCCTACTCACAACTGTCCTTACATGCTCGTTCCATTTCATATCGCTCTGCAATGTTATGCCTAGATATTTGAACGACGCGACAGCATCAAGAAGCTCACTACTAATGCTGTATTCGAACATTGTGGGATTGTTTTTTCTACTCATGCGCATCACCTTACATTTTTCCACATTGAGAGCAAGCTGCCAATCTTTGCACCAACTAGAAATTTTGTCTAAGTCATCCTGTATGCTATTACAGTCAGTTACAGACGACACCCTCCCATACACCACAGCATCATCAGCCCCCCCAGGGGGCCCACAGTTCTTTTGTGGGTACGTGTGTGGCGCGCACGGGGCCCCGAGCCGGAGCAGCCTTTCTTCTGCCCCAGGCTGCTTCACTTTCCCTCCCGGTTTATGCCTTCGCCCGGAGACGGGCATATTTCGTGAGATACGGTGGTTCTTGTTGTGGTTTTTCTTCCTTCGTTCCTTCCTTTCTTACCCTTCGTTTTCTGTCTTTCTCTCCTTGAACTCTCCTAGCCTTCTTCTCCTCATTAGTCTCCGCCTCGGCGTTTGAGACACTTCTTTTCTTTCCTTCTTTCTCTTCCTTTCCTATCCTCTTCTTCTTTCCTCCCTGTGCGTGTCTGAAGGCCGACCCACGCATTATCGTGCGTAGCAGGTGACGGGGTAACGCGTAATTCCCCGCCCCGGGTAGACAAGTAAGGCACGTACGTACCCCCTGGTAAAGGCCAGGCCCAGGGAGGGGTGATTACCCGAGCTGGTACCTTCCGAACGTGCCGATTGGTCCCTCCGTCAGTTCTCGGGAGGTGTGACCTGAGGTGTGAACAATCACCTAAGGCGGGTAAGCCCTCGGAGAGGGCCCCCACTAGGAAGGAGCGCGCCATCGGAGACGCCGGTAATCACGGGGGACACTTCCGCGATGACTTCCTTATCTTCTTTCGTGACGTTGACCCATAAACGTAAGTTAGACTCGCCTCAGCCTAAAAAGACTCTGCCTAATGTACCTAAATTTCTGGTTGTCTCTCGCACCGACGGAAAGGATTTCAATTCTGTCAATCCTTTCGTTATACAGAAAGGTGTAGATGCAATTGCTGGCCCTGTTAAAACCTGTTCACGTCAGCGCAATGGCACATTGTTGCTGGAAGTGGAAAGTGCCTTCCAAGCCCAAAAACTGATACGTACTACGTTGTTGCACACTTTTCCAGTCAAAGTAGAAGCGCACCGCACACTCAACTCGTCACGGGGGGTAGTCTTCACGAGATCCCTTGACGGGTTGTCTGATGAAGATATCCAATCGTATATGTCCGATCAGGGTGTGACAGCCGTCCACAGGGTGATGAAAAAGGTCGATAACCATCTGACACCGACTCGTACTGTGTTTTTGACATTCGACAGAGTTGACCTCCCGTCGAAGGTCAAAGCAGGGTATGAAGTCATCTCCGTCCGCCCTTATGTACCTAACCCAACGCGCTGTTTTCAGTGCCACAGGTACAACCATACCCGTGAACATTGCCCAAATGCAGCAAAGTGTGTCACTTGTGGTAGGGACGCCCATGAGGGGGACTGCCCACCTCCGTCCCCTCACTGCCTTAACTGCAACGGTGACCATGCGGCTTCCTCTCGCGACTGCCCTGTATACAAGGATGAGAAGGTAATCCAGCAAATTCGGGTTACGGAGAAGGTATCGACATCTGCCGCTCGTAAGTTGTTGGCGAGTCGAAAGCCCACTGTCCTCCCAGCGGGTACATACAGTAAGGTACTCACCTCAACTCGACCTACCAAGGATTCCAGTACCCAGACATGTGACTTCACTTTCGCTGACACAGTTGTGCGATCCGCCAGCCCGAAGATTGCCCGTTCCACTTCCCCGCTCCCTCTTGCTGCTTCTAGGGTACAGTCTTCGTCAAACTCTAGTAAACCGCGGGCACCTAAACAAGATGCCCGGACCTTGAAAAAGGAACCCGTCCGTGAGGATTTTCTGCGTTCTCAGGCTTCCCAACCGTCAACTGCCTCTTCCCGCCGTCACTCTTCCAGGAGAGCTGACAAGAAAAAGAGTTCCTCTCCTTCCCCGCCGAGGCGTGACCCATCTGTCGCGCCGTCCAACAGTTGCCGGCCTCGGCCGTCTTCTGTTTCACCGGGACGCTCCGTTTGCCGGGCGCCCGGCCCTTTACCGGCGGTGGAAACTGCCCCTCCTGATCAACTCAGGGAGGTGGCAGGCGCGTCGGTCGAACCAATGGAACATGACCCTTTGCCCCCAGACAGCGATAGCAGTGCTCCCTCGAAATCCGGTCCTCAGCGGCCGTCGAGGTGACCCCGCTCGCTACTTGGTTTTTATCCTTATTTCTTCTCTCATTTTTATCATGGCGCTCCTTCAATGGAACATTCGCGGCATTCGTTCTAATCGGGAGGAGTTAAAACTACTCCTTCGATTGCACTGCCCGCTTCTAGTCTGCCTCCAGGAAACTAAGTTGCGTCCACGTGATCGTGCAGAATTTCCACACTACACCTCTGTGCGGTTCGACCTGCCACCCGTGGAAGGTGTCCCAGCCCATGGAGGGGTTCTGATGCTCCTTCGAGACGACGTCTATTTCCATCCCATTTCCTTGCACACTCACCTACAGGCAGTTGCCGTCCGCATCACCTTATCCACATTTACCTTCTCCCTCTGTAATATATATTCGCCATCGTCATCTGCCCTTACTAGGGCAGATGTGCTAAACCTTGTTGACCAGCTCCCTTCACCTTTCGTGTTGGTAGGCGACTTTAATGCCCACCACCCCCTATGGGGCTCTCCGGCACCTTATCCGAGAGGCTCCCTTTTGGTGGACATTCTCCACCACCTCGATCTTGTCTGCCTCAACACCGGTGCACCGACCTTCCTTTCTGACACAACACACACTTATTCCCATATAGACCTCGCAATATGCACTCCTCAGCTTGCCGGTCGGTTTGAGTGGTATGCACTTTCTGACACGTACTCGAGTGACCATTTCCCTTGTATCATCCACTTCCTACATCATTCCCCATCTCCACGTCCCACCAGTTGGAACATTTCTAAAGCCGACTGGGGGCTTTATTCTTACATGGCTGTTTTTCACAATCAGAACTTTCCCAACTGTGACAGTCAGGTCGAATACCTCACAGAGGTTATTCTCACTGCTGCTGAACGTTCCATACCTCGTACATCCTCTTCTCCACGTCGTGTCCAGGTCCCTTGGTGGACTGCAGCCTGCCGCGACGCGCTTCGAGCCCGACGCCGTGCCTTACGCACCTTCCGCCGCCATCCAACTTTGGAGAATTGCATCAATTACAAACGTATGAGAGCGCAGTGCCGTCGTATCATAAACGACAGCAAGAAAGCTTGCTGGACAGCTTTTACTATTTCTTTTAACCGTTTTACTCCCTCCACGGTTGTCTGGGGTGGCCTACGCCGTTTGTCCGGCATCAAGGTCCACTCCCCGATTCCTGGCCTGACCGTGGAGAACGCAGTCCTCGTGGACCCAGCTGATGTTTCAAACGCGTTGGGTCGTTTCTTTGCGGAGGTTTCGAGCTCTGCCCATTACCACCCTGCCTTTCTCCCTCGCAAACAGGTAGAGGAGGCACGGCCGCCTTCTTTCCGCTCTTTTAATCGTGAAAATTATAACGTCGCCTTCACCATGCAGGAGCTAGATCGTGCTCTCGCCCTGTCCCGGTCTTCTGCTCCCGGGCCCGATTACATTCATATTGAGATGCTGAAGAACCTCTCTCCTGCGGGCAAGTGCTTTCTTCTTAGTACCTACAATCGCATATGGACTGAAGGTCATGTTCCCACAAGTTGGCGTGAAGCCATTGTTGTCCCCATCCCCAAACCAGGGAAGGACAAACACCTTCCTTCCAGTTATCGCCCCATTTCTCTGACGAGCTGCGTCTGTAAGGTGATGGAACGCATGGTTAACGCTCGGTTGGTCTGGCTCCTCGAATCTCGCCGCCTCCTGACTACTATCCAATGCGGTTTTCGTCGACACCGCTCTGCTGCTGACCACCTCGTTACGTTGTCGACCTTCATTATGAACAACTTTCTAAAGAAGCGTCAAACAGTAGCAGTTTTCTTCGACTTGGAGAAGGCATACGATACCTGTTGGAGAGCGGGCATTCTCCGCACATTGCACACATGGGGCCTTCGGGGCCGCCTTCCTCTTTTCATTCAAGAGTTTTTGGCGGATCGCAAGTTCCGGGTACGGGTGGGCTCTGTTCTGTCAGATACCTTTTGCCAGGAGAATGGGGTACCACAGGGCTCCGTCTTGAGTGTGGCGCTCTTTGCCATTGCAATCAATCCGATCGTAGATTGCCTTTCAGCCGACGTCTCCGGATCTCCTTTTGTTGACGATTTCGCAATTTATTGTAGCGCCCAGCGGACGTGTCTCTTGGAGCGTTCTCTCCAACGCTGTCTTGACCGTCTATATTCCTGGAGCATCGCAAACGGCTTCCGATTCTCCACTGAGAAAACTGTGTGTATCAATTTCTGGAGATACAAGGAATTTCTTCCACCTTCTCTACGTCTCGGCCCTGTTGCTCTCCCTTTCGTGGAGACTACAAAATTCTTGGGACTCATGTTGGATCGGAAACTTTGCTGGTCCACACATGTGTCCTACCTGGCTGCCCGTTGTGCCCGATCCCTTAACGTTCTTCGTGTCCTCAGTGGCACGTCATGGGGAGCGGATCGTACCGTCCTGCTTCACCTTTACCAGGCCATTGTTCAGTCGAAGCTCGACTATGGAAGCCTTGTATACTCTTCAGCACGGCCGTCGATTCTCCGCCGTCTCAACTCTATCCACCATCGTGGATTACGTCTGGCGACCGGTGCATTTTATACCAGCCCTGTTGAAAGTCTGTATGCCGAGGCTGCTGTATTACCCTTGACCAATCGACGTGACATACTCTTGTGTCGGTACGCATGCCGCCTACGGTCGATGCCCAACCATCCATCTTACAGATTATTTTTTGACGACTCACTCGATCGCCAATATCAGTTGTCTGCGATTGCCTTGCTTCCACCGGGAGTTCGGTTTCGCCGCCTGCTACAACGGCTCGATTTTACCCTTCCTTCCACCCTTCGGTTGAGCGAAAGCCCATTGCCACCATGGCATCAGGCCCAGGTTCACACACACCTCGAACTTAGTTCGCTCCCCAAGGAGAGCACTCCGGATTTGGTATTCCGCTCGAGGCTTGTTGAACTCCGTGCGCGGTTCGATAATGCCGTATTTATTTACACTGATGGTTCCAAGAGCACTGCCGGTGTCGGATCTGCCTTCGTCGTCGGGGACAACCGTTTCCAATACAAGCTCCCTGACCGGTGCTCAAACTTCACGGCTGAGCTTTTCGCCCTCCACCAGGCCGTTTTGTATACCTGCCGCCACCGCCACCCTTTCTATGCCATATGTTCTGACTCCCTTAGTGCCCTGCAGAGTCTTAAGGACCCTTTCTCGAACCATCCTCTCGTGTATCGGATCCAACGCTCCCTCCAGTTGCTGGCGGATGACAGCTGTCACGTTTCTTTCCTGTGGGTCCCTGGCCATGTGGGTGTGCCCGGGAATGAGGCCGCCGACACAGCAGCCAAGGCAGCAGCTCTTTTGCCTCGCATGGCTACCTTTTGCGTCCCATCGGACGATGTTCAACGGGCTCTTCGCCGGAGTATCGTGTCGCAATGGCACAGTGTGTGGCTTTCACTGTACAACAATAAATTGCGAACTGTCAAACCGATCCCGACCGCTTGGAGGACATCCTCACGCCCCTCTCGGCGGGAGGAGGTCATCCTGGCTCGGTTGCGGATCGGTCATTGCCGTTTCAGCCACCGTCACTTGCTATCCGCCGACCCTGCACCGCTGTGCTCCTGCGGTGAACTGCTGACAGTGCGACATGTTTTACTGACTTGTGTTAATTTTAATCATCTCCGTGTAGCCCTTCACTTTCCGTCTACTCTGGGGGAAATTTTAGCTGATGACACACGAGCAGCTGCTCGGGTTTTGCGTTTTATGAACTTGGCCAACCTATCCAAGGATATTTAACCCTTTTAATTGTCTTTTACCTTTAGTCTTTAGCCTCTTGTTGATGTTCTGACAGTCACCATTTTTTTGAGATCATAGCGAATCAATGTTCTTGGCTGGGCGCTAATGACCATAGAAGTTGTGCGCCCTAAAACCACAAAAAAAAAAAAAAAAAAAAGCATCATCAGCAAACAGCCGCATATTACAACTTACTCTATCCATCAGATCATTTATATAGATAGAAAATAATAGCGGTCCTATCACACTCCCCTGGGGCACGCCTGACGATACACCAGTCTCTGATGAACACTCGCCGTCGAGAACAACGTACTGCGTTCTATTACTTAGTAAGTCTTCCAGCCAGTCACAAATCTGTGAACCTATTCCATAAGCTCGTATCTTCGTTAGCAGTCTGCAGTGTGGCACCGCGTCGAACGCCCTTTTTGAAGTCGAGAAAAACACAATCCGCCTGTTGCCGTTCGTCCATGGCTCGCAAGATGTCACGTGAAAAAAGGGCAAGCTGAGTTTCACAAGAACGATGTTTTCTAAACCCGTGCTGATTCATGGAAAGAAGCTTTTCCTTTTCAAGGAAATTTACTATATTCGAACTGAGAATATGCTTCAAAATTCTACATGAAACTGATGTCAACGATATTGGCCTGTAATTGTGTGGGACAGTTCTCTTCCCTTTCTTATAAACGGGAGTCACCTGCGCTTTTTCCAATCACTAGGAACTTTGCGCTGAATTAAAGATTCGCGATGAATGCTAGCTAAGTAGGGGGCCAACGCCGCAGAATAGTCTTTGTAAAACCGAACTGGTATTCCATCCGGACCAGCAGACTTTTTCGTATTTAGCTCTCTCAGCTGCTTCTCTACACCGGAAATACCTATTGCTATGTCCCCCATTTCGGAATTAGTACGTTGATCAAATGATGGTACATTTGTGCGGTCCTCCTGCGTGAAAGATTTCTTAAAGGTTAAATTCAGAACTTCAGTTTTCCGTTTGCTTTCTTCTATTACTGCTTGTACCACAAAGTCTTTGTTTTGAGTGATAAACATTCTCTGTGTGGAAGGAACTAAGTTACGGGCTAGTAATTCGATATAATAGGATCGAATTCTAGTTCAAGCTTCCGATTGAAATGACTGTAGCATCCCCCCCCCTCCTCCTTGATTTATGCTTTCCTGTGGTTACTCCTGTTCACACGATTCTTTTCCTGGCACAACTATTACCAGAAAAGTCTTCTTTGAAAACTCGTGGGTTCCTCCGGTCGGATTTTCAAAGCTACTCCCGTTCACGTTGTACACAATAGCTGAAACTCCCGCCTTGCATAATTGTCTTCTCTGGAGTATAATTCAGTAAGTTAGTCAACCGTCTGGGAATTATGGTAAACATTTTCCTAGTTTATTAACGAGTTCCCGTTTATACTAACGATCTAAGCAGCAGCAGCAAATTTGTTGATCTGACTAGATGCAATTTTATATATAATTTTACAATATTTTGTTAGTATTATTTGTTTACTTTTGTGTCATATTTTAATCAGGTTCTCTTAGACTGTTTATGATCACAAGGAACTTGAGAGGTACATAATCTTTCATTTCAGTAACGAACTCTGCATTCTCTCGCTCCTCGTAAGTATATTTACTGCTGTGAACGTCAATACCCAGAGTGTCAAAAGTGTGCCGAGGATACCAGATCTCGCCGCGGTGGAGGGGCCGAGCGTTCCAAGGCGCGTAGCTGCGGGGCGCGCGCGCCGTCGGAGGTTCCAGTCCTCCCTCGGGCATGGGTGTATTTGTTGTCCTTAGCATAAGTTAAAGTAGTTTGTAAGCCTAAGGACTGATGACCAGAGTAGTTAAGTCCCATAGATTTACAAACATTTCAACATTTGAATACCGAATCTCAGACATCTCCTTTGTGAAGAGTGAGTGGGTTATGTAAAACGAACGGGTACAGATACAGAAAAAATATTGATTGTACAAAAATTAAAACTGTTAAACTACTTTTCTACATAGCTTTCGAAATTTTGCAGGCAATTGTCATAGCATGGCACAAGGTTTTGTGTGCCTTTCTCATAGAATGTTGCCGCCTGTGTATTCAACCATGTGGTAACATGTTCTTTCAGCTCGTCATCATCGTTGAAGTGTTGTCCACCAGGGACAGATTTTAGGTGTAATAAGAGGATTACTGTCAAATGATTTTTTTTTCCCACGATAATGCCTGACCTCACACACCGAATGTGACCAGACAATTCTTGCGGGAATTTCAATGGGACCTGTTTGATCATCCTCCATACATCTCGGACCTCTCTCCTAGCGACTTTCATCTCTTCTTACACCTAAAATCTGTCCTCGATGGTCAACACTTCAACGATGATAAAGAGCTGTTACCACATGGTTGAATACACAGGCGGCAACCTTCTGTGAAGGATGCATGCAAAAACTTTTGGCACGCTATGACAAGTGCCTACAAAGTTTCGGCAGTTATGTGGAAAAGCAGTTTCAGAGTTGTAGAATTTTGTGCAATAAAAATTTCTTCTGTATCTGTGTACAATTTCATTTTATTACCAAACGGAACTTACTTTCTGGACGCGCCTTATATATATACTGATGGTAAGCCTCCGTGTGGGCTCTATCTAATTTTACCCTCGTGAGTTATGCGCAAGAGAAAGCAATATATTGCTTGAATCTTCAAGAAACAAAGCCGGTATGGCGATATAGAACATCTTTTTGCAGCGTCCGACGATTATCTACATGGCGCTTTTGCGCTTACTACAGGAACTTGTAACGAAGAGTGCTCTTCTCTATCTCCTCTATGTGGTACATGTCCCAGACTTACGAGTAATAGTCACGTATTGGTCGAACGAGTGTTCTCCTTTAATGACGGACTACACTTTCTGAGAATTCTTCCAGTGAATCTACTTGGCATCTGGCTTACCCACGATTAATTTTATGATTTACATCAGACTATTAGAGGTACATTTGATCCATAGTGAGGAGATCCTCTTGGCTGTAGAATATGCCAAAACAAACCAGAATATTCAGTAACTAGTGTGGTCATTCCATCTAAAATAGCTCTATACGTCTATTCCCAGATTTTTATATGGAAGTAGCTGCTTACAGTGATTGTTCTGTTATTGCTTTATTATATAACAAAGGATCTTTCTGTGTATTCACAGTTCGTTACATTTGTTTATAATAAAAGTCAGTTGCCACTCACTTCATCATGCGTATGGAGCAAGGTGACGCAGTTGGTAACACACTGGTTTCCCATTCGGGAGGATGACGGTTCAAAGCCGTCTCCGGTCATCCTGTTGTAAGTATTCCGTAATAATAATTATTTCGTGTGGCTCATTGATCTGGTGCAAGTCTTTCAATTGGGCGCCACTTCGGCGACTTGCGGGTCCCTAGCCTACCCCAGTTATCCAACCGGGGAAAGGGGACCTACAGCTTAACGTGGAATCCGAACCACGTGCCGTTTCTGGCGACTCCTCACATCGTTGAGAGGTGAAGGATGGGTTAAAACGCAGACTGAAAAAAATCCGAGGTCCTGCCGGGTTTCGAACCAGCGACCCTTCAGTTTCCAGTCGAGCGCTTTACCCCAAGACCACCGAGCACGACAATTATTCAGTGATTTCCCTACATCACTCCAGGGAAATGCCGAGATGGTTCCTTTTAAAGGGCACGGCCGATATCCGTCCGCATCCTTGACAAAAAGTATCAGAGTATGTGCTCCGTCCGTAATGACCACGATGTTGACGGAACGTTAAACTCTCATCTTCCTTCTTTCCATTTACACCACGCGACGATACAATACAGATTCTGTTGCATTTTACTGCAATTTTCTAGCTTTGTGTCTTCTCGATATACTACAGGGTAATCCGCATAAAGCCTCGTTGAACTTTGATGTTATCTACGAGGCCATTTATATATATTGTAAAAAGCAACGGTCCTACTACTTTCCCTTGGGGCACGCCAGAAATAACTTTCCTTAACCACCCTTAAGAAACCCGCTTCATTGCAGCGCTTTTCTGATCTCCTTGTTAGAGGCGTCAAAATAAGGGGTACAACTGTGTGTGACGACTTTCCCATCATGCGATACCTCCGCGCAGAATCGTGGTATAATTTTGAACCAATGTGACGTGAGAAATTGGGCTCTGGCTTGGTTTCCGTACCTTAATGTATGAAGGGTCGCCGAGCCCGAGGGTGACGTCGCAAAGTGCCACACAAGTACAAAGGAACGTTTTAGGCTCATTGACACTTCTGCATGACAGTGTGAGGCAGTCAAGGGGTCTTGTAAATGATTAGATTATATTAATACTTGTTCTTTAGGCGGTTGCCCAAACTCGTTTAGGCAAAATCCTGACAAGGGATCTCAGACGTGGCCAACTAATTAAGTTAATTTTTGACAGGTTGCTTGTGTATGAATACAAATGCAGGGGGTTAAGATTTATTTGGCTCACTACCTCTTAGATTTTGAGAAAACCGCCCTTTAAAGTTCAAGGAAGTAAATCGACCGCAATTAACCGGATCGATAGATAATTTTGTAAACTGGGTATTTTTGATCATCATGTATTTTGGCTGAAAACGTTATTTTCTTGGAAACCAAGAAGAGAAACAGTCACGACTGTCGCTTACACACGCAGTAGTTAAGGATGTTACAGCGGAGTGAGCGGCACGGTAGTCTGGCGCGTTGGGTTGGAGGGCGCATCCAACTAACATGACCCCATGACAAATAAGCAGCTTCTCTCTTCTCTCGATCCAGTCAATTTTGAGTCGATTTGTACATGGGCCGCTTAAAAGTCACTCAAAAATGCCTTAAATACAAGAGAAACGCGAGGCCCTGAGGCTTCTGAAACAGTTGGTTAAGACCAGTGATCTATCTAGAAAATGGACGTATATCTCTGGTGTGAGAGTATAGAACTGCAGCATACCTGCACATTCATATGTTTTACACACTATTTCACCTTGCCCGTCATGTTTTGACTTGGCAAACCGATTTTTACCTGTTATTACGTGACAAATAATTGCTTGCTTACCTCTTGATTTGAAATTTATGTGAATGTGTGTTGTAATAGACAGATAAGGGCGCGAAATGGTAAAGTTTGTTTCCGTTTTCTTGTACTTCTTGGTAGCCATATTTGAATTTGGCAAGAAACGAAATACGGACAGCTATGACTGGCACGCTCAGACGACTGGAGTTCAGCATCCAGATAGTATAGAGATAGATGGTTAAGGGAACATCGCAGCGCTTCGCCTTTTTCTTTTGTTTGTCATAGTGCCATGTCGAAGGCATTTGTCGAGTGACCTGCCAGTGCCTAATGTCATGAATTTCAAGGGCGATTGTCTCAATATCTTGGAGGGAGTGAACGAAAGTATCTTACAGTTCTCTTTTTTTGTTCATATACAAGAGACCTGTCAAAGATGAACGGATTTATACTTATATATATATATATTTTGACGACTTTACAGCGTTCATCTAATGAAATTA
Source organism: Locusta migratoria (assembly GCA_026315105.1). Taxonomy (NCBI): domain Eukaryota; kingdom Metazoa; phylum Arthropoda; class Insecta; order Orthoptera; family Acrididae; genus Locusta; species Locusta migratoria. Next base: position 24,194,130 of record CM048755.1, on the reverse strand, counting down.
ATCGCAATTTGCGATCAGTTATGGCTTCACTGTAGTAGGTTTAGATGGAATACCCAAGTGCGGCAAATGAAAATTTGATTTTACTAGGCAGACGCGTTGACCACTCCGCCACAGAGGACGCAGTGACCAGCCAGACTGCAGAGGACTCTTCCCTGCACGTCTCCCGCCACACCCAAATCATTTCAAATGTTTGTATAGCTTATGGGACATAACTACGGGGTTATCAGTCCCTAAACTTACAAACTACTCATCAACTAGCTTATACTAAAGACTGCACAAATATCCATGCCCGAGGGGGGGTTCGAACCCCCGACCGTAGTGGCCGTGCAGACCGTGACTGGAGCGCCTCAGTCACCTAGGCCACCGCGGCCGACCTCAAATCATTCGCCGCACTTGGGTATTCCATCTAAACCTAGTGCAGTGAAGCTATAACTGATCGTAAATGCCGGCCGCGGTGGCCGAGGGGACTGAGGCGCTTCAGTCACGGTCTGCACGGCCACTGCGGTCGGGGGTTCGACTCCCCCCCCCCCCCCTGGGCATGGATATTTGTGCCGTCTGTAGTCTTAGCTAGTTCATAAGTAGTTTGTAAGTTTAGGGACTGATGGCTCCGTAGTCGAGTCCCATAAGCTGTACAAACATAAAAAACATTTAAACAAAGTTTACTCCATGTACATACAGAAAATACTCCCGACTACACTCTCTTGGGTTACCTTAAGGACTGTGACGTGAGGAAAGGCGTCCGGCCAAAACTAAAATTTGCCAAATTCTGGAAAAGCGAACCCCGTATTAAGCGGGATAAATGCCAGGGAAAAGAACAAGTTCCTTTTAATGTCTTTATTTCCGTCAATAAGCACAACAGACTTGAAAATGGTCATCACTGACTGAAACCGGTGGTCAAAAAGACGAGAAATTTGTGATCATTGACTGAAATTCAGATATTAAAAGGAATAACAAAAAGGATCACTGTTATAAATTCGCCACCATGTCGCAGCTTGTGAAAATGTCACAAGGAAACCGAAACAAATATTTTTTGGAATACAGGACCAACTGCGATATATATATATATATATATCACCTTGAAACTTCCTGGCAGATTAAAACAGTGTGTCAGACCAGGACTCGAACCCAGGCCTTTGCCTTTCGCTACTCTGGTCTGCCTCGCGGCCTTTCTTCATAGCTTTACTTCCGTCAGTACCTTATCGTTGGCCTCGCTCGCCTCCTACCTTCCAGGAGTGCTAGTCCTTCAAGGATCGCAGAACAACGTATCTGTGAGAGGCAAAGGATCCTGTTTTGAATCCTGGTCCGGCACACATTTATAATATGCCAGGAAGTTTTATATCAACGCACACTCCGCTGCAGAGTGAAAATATCATTCTGGAATCATTCACCTTCTTTATGACTGAAATACCTTTGACCATTGTAATGCAAAATTCTTTGTAACAACTGGCTGCAGATAATAGTGTACCCAATGTCCGGGAACACTTTCAGATATTTATTGCGCAAGTACCAAACTTTGTACAGATATCATTCGTATGTCATTTTGAAGAGAAACTCTTAAAGTAGTGGTTTTTTTTCTTTTTTCTGTGTAATACCGCCTCAGCGTAGTTTGGTAATTTGCCGATAGTCAGCGCTAGTCGAGTTCAGGTGCTATATCGGCCATGGGTGCGCCTCGGTTGCACAGCGGTAGTGCCAGACTACAAATCCAAAGGTCGCGGGTTCGGTCCCCGCCAGGTCCTAGGATTTTTATCTGTCACCTTCCACTTCTTTCACCTCTGGCAGTATTGCTCATGTGAAAAATACCGAGTAGCACCGTGGTTCGGAACCCACGCTAAACTGATGTCCCCCTATAACTGGATCGGCCATGGAGCGGCCCCTGTCCACAGGCAACACTCAAGGCTCAGGGGCGTACCGGGAAACACACTCAAGAGGCTGCAACCTGTCCAAGTAGGAAAATGCAGTGACAAGCTCTTGGCGAAGAAGAATGGCCCGTACAGGCACAAAAAACAATTACCTTTGGGGAATCACGCTCAAATTCAGTGCATTTGTGTGGATGCTTTTTACCCCCAGATTCGACAATTATGCCTGTTCACTTTCTCAGTAGTGTGAAAGGTGGCTTCGTCGATGAAAATTAAGCGATCAACAAAGCCTTCCCCCTCCTCATTCAATTGTTGCCACTGCGAACAAAACTCAAAACTCTTGCCTTTGTCGTCGTCACTGAGCTTCTGCACTAGCTCAAATTTGAATGGTTTCATAGACAGCTTTTGTCGCAGGACTTTCCACACTATCATTGCAGCCATTTCGAGTTCGCGGGATGCTGACGCTCAGATTTGTTTGGACCCCTTATGAATGAGTTTCGTACGTGCTCCACATTTACTTCGCTCACACTGGGACGTCCGCTTCTCTTTGCCGGGCACTAACTAGCAACCCGTCGTAACGATTTTATTTGCCAGTGTAAATGGCCTTCCTCGTAGGTGACTTCTTACCGTACTTGGTTCTAAACATCTATTGAACAGCTGTGTGTTGGTCGAACTCCAACGTAGAGAAAGCTCGATCCGGACCTGAACTCGCTATGTTTGCGACTAGCGCTGACTATGGACAAATTAGCAAACTACGCTGTGGCAGTATACTTCGGGAGGGGGGGTGTCTTTCAAGGTTTCTCTTCAAAATGACATGTATGATATCTGCACAATGTTTGGTTCTTGTGCAATAAATAATTGAAAGTGTTCCCATGTACACCATGTATTAGGTAGGTCGTGCCAAGTCTTTCTAGATTTTGCGTCACCGCGTCAAATTTTGCAGTATAATGTGGTTCATCTAATGAAACCACTCAGCTGCGGTGTGGCACTCCCGCCATACGATGACGTCATTGTAGTTACGATTAAGTGGCTGCATAAATGGCTTCAGATGTTGAAGGAAGACATGGGTGTACCACCTGAAGCAGGACCATACGTAGTGCAGAACTGTGCTGGTCACTCCAACCTTGGGGCTTAGAACGGGTTTGCTTTTTGCTCATTGTGTGTTTTTTGAGCTACCTGTCTGTAAAGTTACGTAACAACATTGCAGCAAGACATTCTATCGTTATACAGGGTGTATCTAAATATGTGAAAAGCTGTGGGAATTCGATAGAGGACCGGACAACAAGCAGAACGTGTCCCTTAAATATATGGTTTATTTGCTTTCGTTACAGGCATTTGTTGTGGTGTACATAACATAGAGCACTTAACTATGCAGGTTTGTCATTTGTGTAGGGTGCACAGGACGCTTTTCGTCGTTATTCGCGTTTGTGTGCATTTATTTTGCATTCAAAGCCACGTGATGTCCATTGCGTAGTAAACACTAAGCTGAAAATTTGTTATTATTGTTGTGGTGGTTGGGCATACGACGCATTATGAAGTAGTGTTACAAAAAATAAACACGTCCACACAGATTACAAGCTAGAGTGGGGGATACGTGTTTGCAGTTGTTATTGAGAGCACGTACAAGTCCTGTATTGCCGCGCGGAAATGGCCGTGCGCTCTAAAGCGCTTTGCCGGCCGCGGTGGCCGAGGGGACTGAGGCGCGTCAGTCACGGTCTGCACGGCCACTACGGTCGGGGGTTAGAATCCCCCCTCGGGCATGGATATTTGTGCCGTCGTTAGTATTAGCTAGTTCGTAAGTAGTTTGTAAGTTTAGGGACTGATGACCCCGTAGTTGAGTCCCATAAGCTATACAAACATTTGAACATTTCTAAAGCGCTCTGCTGCCGAATGTGCGGATGCTCCCCGACGGAGGTTCGAGTCCTCCCTCAGCCATCTCTCTCTCTCTCTCTCTCTCTCTCTCTCTCTCTCTCTCACGCCCGAGGTAGGACTCGAACCTCCCGACGGCGAACATCTTCGCACTCCGCGGCAAGGCGCCTTAGAGCTCTCGGCCACTCCACCGCGGCTGGCTGACACGGTCTCAGTGTAACGCAAATGAAGCTCGGCGTATGTATGCGGAACACTTTTCTAATAGACGTTCAGCGAACAACAAGACGTTCAAAAGAATAAGTGAGTGTCTGTGCGAAACACGCTCGTTTAGCTGACGTGTTGCTGATAATGGACGACCTAGGAGCACAAGTACTCCTGACACAGATGGATGGGTTGTTTGGGAAGCGTGAGCCCCGTGGGGGGACCTGACACAGAGGAACGAGTTCTCAACAGTATGGAAGTAGCAGCAAGAGTGGCGACATACGAGAACAGCTCCTTATCCATACCACGTTCAGAGCAGCATTTTGTACCTGGTTATAATATGTGTGATCAGGAGGAACATTTCTTCTCTGCTGTTCTGTTTATCAGAAATGAAGCGCACAACTTTTACGATACGCATGTCTGTGGTAATGAAAATCTGAGAGAGAGGTTGCTTAAACTGGACTTCAACAACAGTTCGGTATGAATGGTCCTTTCGTTTTACCGGGAACATACTGTGCCAGAACAATATTTGCCAGTACCAGGGTGAAATCGCCTACCTACCTCGCATCGTGCCCCATTTTTTTATGCTATGATTCAGTCTGAAGTTGCGCCACGAGCGTGAAACGCATAATTGAAAAGTAAAATTTTTAAATGGAACAGACGCACGTTTTTATTTTCATTGACATTTACATGGTTTGTCGGAAGACATTTCACTGGATTTAATTCAGCGTATGTGTTTCATGCATGATAGAGCAGCGTCTCGTTTTGCTCGTGTTGTTAGAGCGATTTTACACCAGCGATTACCAACCATATGAATATGGCGTAAGAGACCGTCCAAACCTCAATTAATTAGACTTGTACTTATGGGGTTATTTGAAAGCCGTAGTATACGCCACACCTATTCGTAACGTGTAATCAGCGCATAGAACGAGTGTGCCAGAGTCCTGGAAAATGGGAACGAGCGAGACAATCAACGCTGCATTGCAGCTCGTGGTAGCCATTTCGAGCACCTTCTGTCGAGAACTGTACGTATATTCATAAATTACATTGCATCAACACACATGACCAACCTGCTTAGTGTTCAAAATGTTCAAATGTTTGTTAAGCTTATGGGACTTAACTACGGGGTCATCAGTCCCTAAACTTACAAACTACTTATTAATTACTTACGAACTAGGACGGCACAAATATCCATGCCCGAGGGGGGATTCGAACCCTCGACCGTAGTGGCCGTGCAGACCGTGACTGGAGCGCCTCAGTCCCCGCGGCCACCGCGGCCGGCACCTGCTTAGTGAAGTGGTGTTATGTACACCACAAGAAATGCCTGTAAAAAGGTGACGAAAGCAAAGAAGTTCTGATTGTTGTCAACTCCTCTGTCGAATCCCCGGAATTTTCCCCGCATATTTAGTTGCACCAAGTACATGTAGGTGTAAACGCTGATAGCTTGTGTTGTAGCAAAACAGAAAATGGCGTGTGATACGACACATACAATGTCGATTTCGAACTTCCTGCTCCTCCACTGAAAATTTATCACTTTGTGAGTATATCTACATGATTGGTGAACAATCAGAAACGTAACATTCAGGCCGTGCGGTCTGTCAAAAATACTTTCCTTTAAAAAAAAATCGGCCACGCGTAAACTTGCCGGTTAACACGTTCAATGCGACTGGCGCTTATAAGCTTTTCCGCGATCAAGACGCCAGTGCTGGCGCGCTAGCTGGGTACTCAGTTTGGCTGTGCACTCGTGTTAGTACAATCCACCAACAAATATCGCGTAACGTTGTCCTGTCTGCAGGCGTGTGTTTTCGTCTTTAGTGGTTTGCTATAAAAACATAGCCTATACACCTTGCAAACTTGTTATATGGGATTGAGTTTCCATAGCATCACATTGCAGATGATACTTGTTCCTTTTTTCTCCGTTTGATAAATCTTTTGGTGTTTTCAAAATTTTGTTCAAATGTTTGTAAATCTATCGGACCACACTGCGTGGTCATCAGTCCGTAGCTTACAAACTTAAACTAAGGTAAACTAACCTAAGGACAAAACACACACACACACACACACACACACACACACACACACACACACACAGATTCCCCAGGGAGGACTCGAACCTCCGACGTCGAGCAACCGCGAGCTCCGCAGCGAGGCGCTTTAGACCGCTCGGCTACTCCACCGCGGCTGGTGTTTTCAGACTATTTTTTTTCTCAATGAAGCAGATTAATCGCTTGTTTGAATTTGTTTCTTTCCAGTTTGCAATAAATCAGAGGCGTTGTTAGAATTGTTTGCAATAAATGCATATGACATTTATAAGCGTCAGTCAGCTTGCAGCATTTATCACATAATCGGCATGCAGCCAAAGCGTACTTGTATTTCTATATCTAGCAGCACAGCTTTCGCTTTCATTATTACAGGTTTCGCAGTGGTCTGGTTTCAGCTGTCAGCGCACGTGCGCTTGCAGGCGCCGCCTAGAGCGTTAGCGGCCCGCACTGGTGACCGCAGCGAACGCAGATACGCCGACAAAATATCAGTGAACCTTATAGAGGCCGCAGTACACTCAAAAGCTGACACTGCAAAAAGAGAGCTTAGAAAGTTCCATTTCTTTCCTGATAAAAGATCCTTGATATCGTATTTGACCGAGCAAAGCTTCGAATAATTGACAGAACAATTTTCTGCCTGTAGTGAAATGAAACGTAACTTTGAAAAATGGAGAGGCAGTACCCTACCACATACACTGTGAGTGCATACAATGTACTTACACCGTTCCTCACAAACTACTTCTAATCAGATAGTGTGGATATGGGGTATCGTCTCATTTCTGCAACTGGATTCGCGAGTTCTTGTCAGGAATCTCACAATTCGTAGTAAATGAAAAAGTAGTCGAGTGAAACAGAAGTGATATCTGATGTTCCTCAAGGACGTGTTATAGGTCTTCTGTTGTTCCTAATCTATATTAATAATTTATCAGACAGTTTCATCAGCCACAAAACCAACTGCAAAATTATTTAGATAAAATACTTATACAGTGCGAAAAGTGGAAATGCATACTAAATAATTCAAAATGCGAGGTCATCCACATGAATACTAAAAAGCATCCGGTACATTTCAATACACGATAAATCACACAAATCTAAAAGCAGTTAATTCAACTAAATAGACCTACCCAGGGATAACAATTACTAACGGCTGAAACAGGAACGATCAGATACACTACGGGAAATAAAAATTATTACACCTTAGAGTTTTCCAATTCACCCAAGATTTATTGTGGAAACAGTATATATGTAGTAGCCCTGCTGAAGCAACCATATTAGCTGGTGGTGTAGGCGCTGAGTGTGGCATCCATTCGATCGTACAAATCGCGAATACTGTCTTGGGACACATTATTCCAAGCCTGTTGGACCTATGAATCAGCATGGGTTTAGGAAACGTCATTCCTGTGAAACTCAGCTTGCCCTTTTCTCAAGCGGCATCTTGCCAGCCATGGCTGGAGGGCAGACAGATTGTGTTTTTTCTCGATTTAAAAAAAGACATTTGACGCGGTTCCACGCTGCAGACTGCTAACGAAGATACGAGCATATGGAATAGGTTCACAGGTATGTGTCTGGCTGGAAGACTTTCTAAGTAAAAGAACGCAGTACGTTGTTCTCGACGGCGAGTGTTCATCAGAGACGAGTGTATCGTCAGGCGTGCCCCAGGGGAGTGTGATAGAACTGCCATTTATCTGTATAAACGATCTGATGGACAGAGTAACTTGTAATTTGCGGCTGTTTGCTGCTGATGCTGTGATGTATGAGAGTGTCGTCTTTAAGTGACTGTAACAGCATACAGGATGACTTAGAAAAAATTTCTAGTTGGTGTGAAGAATGGCAGCTAGGTCTCAATATAGTAAAATGTAAGGTGATGCACATGACTAGGAAAAACAATCCCACACTGTTCGAATATAGCATTAGTGGTAAGCTTCTTAATGCAGTGGCGTCGTTCAACTAGCCGCGGTGGAGTTGCCGAGCGGTCTAAAGCACCGCGCTGCGGAGCGCGAGGTTGCTCGCCGTGGAGGTTCGAGTCCTCCCTGAGGCGTGGGCTTGGGTTAGTTTACCTCCGTTTAAGTAGTTTGTAAGCTACGGACTGATGACCACGCAGTTTGGTCCGATAGATTTATTGACATTTTTTTCGTTCAACTATTTTGGCGTAACATTGAAGGGCTATATGAAATGGAACGAACACGTAAGTACAGTTGTAAGGCGGACAGCTGACTTGGGTTTATTGTGAGAATTTTGGGACGATGTACTTCATCTGTAAAGGAGGCCGCGTATAAAACACTTGTATGACCACATCTTAAGTATTTCTCAAGTGTTTGGAACCGCAGCTGATCAGTTTAAACGAAGACGTAGAAGCAGTTCAGAGGCGAGCAGCTAGGTTCGTTACTGGTCCAATGCACGAGTGGCACGGAAATGCTCCGGGAACTCAAATGGGGATCGCTGGAGGAAAGACGACGTTCTTTTCTAGAAATTCTGTTAAGGAAATTTGGAGGTCAGGAATTCGAAGCTGAGGCAGAACAGTCATCCGTCCGCCTACTTACATTTCGCGTAAAGATCGCAAAGACAAGAGAAATTAGGGATCGTACAGCGGCATATAGACATTTTTCTTTCCGTCGTTCTATTTGGGAGTGGAATAGGAAGGCAATGCCTAGTAGTGGTACAGTGTACCCTCCGCCACGCAGTTTACGGTGGATTGCGGAGTGTGTATGTTCACGTAGTTGTGCAAGAGTTGACGGTTGACGAGTTGCACGTGTCAGTTGTCGTCCCATCACATCCCACACATCCTCTATTGGACGTGCTGGCCAGCGAAGTCGCTGCACGTTTTTCAGAGCACGTCGAGTTTCACAAGCAGTGTGTGGACGAACATTCTACACGTACCGAGCGCTATTCAGCATTCCCTCCACAAACCTCCAAGGTGAAGGAGAGTTGTTGCTTACTGACAGTAAGGCCTGGAGTGGAGTCAGCATGTCGTGGATGCATGCACTCTAGGAGACAGCGCTCAAGTGTCGCGCAAACGACAGTCACTTCCGTGCAGGCAGAATCTGTCATCGCTGAAGACCGCGGCCCGCCATGCAAGTGTTCCTCAGACACCAGTCGAGCCGTGCGCATAGGTGCTGTGATATGGGTGGTAAAATGTGTACGTGCCACTGCTAGCGACCTTTGAGACAACGGTTCGAGTTGACACTTCTGGGGTCACAAACCCTCTGATCTGCTTTTGTGGTAGCTGAGCGATCTTCCTCTGCTGCCCTTACAGCACGACCATCTTGGCGGACGTCTGTGCTGCGTGAACGTCCAGAACCTCGTCTACGGGTTTGAGAACGGTCATGCGAACTCTGCAACCAGCATCGTTGCACAATAAACACAGCATATCCAAATAGTGTGGCAATTCTCCGAAAGGACCGTCCCATCACTCGAAAGGCCACAGTTTGACCCCCTTTGAAACTTGCTGTAGAAAGCACGAGAACGTCTCCGTGGTAAGGCGCCTGTTCGCATTACACTTTGCCTTATGGCTGTAAATATTCCTTATTAAAGGAGACACAGATGGCGCTCGGGGATATATGGTACTATGGTATCTATAGACGGACGAAGTTGAAACCATTAATCAGTACACTTACTATCCCCCAGGTGGCATCTACCATCATCGGATCAACATGCACGGCGCCTTGCTATGTTCACCATTTTATCCGGAGTGCAAATACTATTGCGGGGAAATTTAACCAAAGACAGCGTTTTATTGAACGAACAATCAGAAGATACAACGAATCCACTAAAGACACTATTCCACCTCGCTTGTTTGTCCTCTTCTGGAATAGTGCTGCATGGTTTGAGACTTTTACCAGGTGGAATTGACGAGGTAAGTCAAAGGCTTATGGAAGAGCAGATAGTTTCGCATTTTCGCGAAGTAGGGAGAGAATGTCACGGGTATGATACGCGAGTTATGCCGGCAGTCATTGAAAGGCTTATTTCGTTTGGCCAAGATGTTTTCACGAAATTTCAATATTCACCGAATGCGGTAAAGTTCTGTCGACATCCACTTTCCTAGGGAGAAATGTTCATTGTAATAAAACAACTCGGAGCTTGTACGTATATCTATAATTATTCGTTTTTCTCGCGCACTGTTCGAGAATGGATCGATGTGGAAACAATGTAAAAATAGGTGGATGAAACCTCTGTTTGGCTCTAATTATGAATTACAAAGTAATCATCTAGCCGTAGATATCGTTAAAGTTCTTAGTCCTAAATTGTTTGATCCATATACACGACTTTCTCATTTTTACACCAGTGGAGATGCACAAACACAGTGGTTGAGTGGAACACTACGGGGTACGGTAGCATTTGTAACCACCGATGTACAGTTTTGCCGAATTTTATTGTAACAAAACTAACTAAAAAGGACTTTTCTTTTATTGTTCCGATGGCTTGAAACAGCATGTTTTCACAGTTTTTAAGTTCGAATATAGGAATTACTCAATATGGCCATTTAGTTTTAATAAGGTAAGCTCAAGTATTGGGGTTGCTAGGTTCAGTCTAAGGCTGAATAAACGATTTGCATTGTGTAGTTTCTATTTTCCTAGCACGGTTCGAAATCTGACGACTCATTTACCGCGTTCACGTCGCTATGGCTTGTTCCGCCGTCGCTTTCATAACTGGCTTTCAGCACAAGCCTCGTTCCTGCCCTCCTCTTCCCGAGCTGTGGAATGCCCCGCTGCGTCAGCAGGGAGCTGCCTGCAGTGGTGTAGAAAGAACAAGCAGCGCCAATGCTCTCGGAACTAGATGGAGATCGCTGGCGTTACCACCTGCTGCCTAAGACTGATTTCTTAAACTGAAAGTTTAGTGAAATTGCTACCTAATCTCCTTCAGTTCTCTCATAGACGTAGAATGAAAAGTGATACATGGAATACAGTCACTGACAAAAAAGTTGAACACCTTGAAGAAATGGTCCGATTAGCGCTCAAGTAAATGATGAAAGCTGTGATCATCGTTGCGACCAGAGTTCATTATTATCCTCACCACTTGAGTGTTTTATTAGGTTTGACAGGGTATACATTGAGAGTCAGTACACTATATGGTTAGTGATAGTGCCAACTTTTAAAGGACTACTGAAAATACGTTTTCTCCTTTGAACAATGTTACCAGCACAGGAATAAATTTGAAAGAGGCGTTATTATGGATCTGAACATGACCTGCTGGTCGGATTGTGTACTGTCCAAGCTTTTGGTAGGTTTGGATGTGACAGTCGTTTAGTTATGAACAAAATGCAAACTTTAGGATGATTTGATTTTGAAAGGAACTAAACGACTATGGTTATCGGTCCCTGCGTGCTTTGGGAGAACCAGATATGTCTGACAACAACAAGGAAGGGCTGCTCTATCGTGCTCCTGCCGTTCGAGCGCAAGTAATGAAATCACTTAAACACCCTCAGTCCTCCGGAACCTTTCCTTGGAGATCAGCAGAAGTAAGGGTGCTGAATCGCCGTCTAATGAGTAGGCTGCTGTTGAAAAAACAATCACAACAAAGGCAACTGCATTTGTAGTGGTGTCATTATTGGAAAACACAAATTCTTGACGAATGACGCCTCTATTCCCGATTCGGAACTACGTCGGATGGTTAGCTGTGAGTCTTTTGGAGACACACATTGTTGGTGTGGGAGGGGGAACTATCGGACATGCCTTAAAGTCACCTCTGGCATCTATTCAGGGAACTCTGGCGACACATCAGACATCTTGTTCCCCCATGTGGTACTTCTCATGAGGCAGTATCCTGGTACCATTCTAGTCCTCATACAGCATGTTTCTCTGTTAACTGCCTGGGTAATGTAAGGTACCCCCGTGGTCAACAAGATGTCTCCATATCTTCCCAATACAACTTTCATTGAATAATTTCGGACGTCGACTCCATCGTAGCGACAATATCCAAAATATGTAGGGCCAATCACATTTGTTGCCCAACGTACCTCAGAAAAGAACGCTGTAGCTGTATGACACTTAGCAACCAAATCAGTGTCCAGGACCAAGGCGGTGCAAAATCTTAATAGAGCAGCAGAGTACTTTTATTTCCGATTTAATTGTGCTCCAGTCACGATCTGCACGGCCACTACGGTCGGGGGTTTGAATCCCCCCTCGGGCATGGATATTTGTGCCGTCCTTAGTCTTAGTTAGTTCATAAGTAGTTTGTAAGTTTAGGGACTGATGACCCCGCAGTTAAGTCCCATAAGCTTAACAAACATTTGAACATTTGATTTAATTGTTCATTTAAATTGATTTTGTAATCACTCAAATTAAAACACGTAATCTCTCAAAATGTGACGTTCCACTAAACTTCTTCTCCTTGCAGGCTCCTTGAATGTACATGTAGATGCCTGACACAGAGGTTGATAAGTCATGGGTTATCGATATGCAGAGATACAGACGGCGGTAGTATCGCGTACACAAGGTATAAAACAAAAGTGTACTGGTAGACATGTCATTTTACTCCGCTGATTTCGTGTGAAAAAGGTTTCCGACTTAATTATGGCCGCAACAGGGGAATTAGCAAACTTAGAATGCGGTATGGTGTGATTGGACGCTTGGGATATTCCATTTGGGAAATCGTTAGGGATTTTAATATTTCGAGAGAATACTAGATTTCAGGCATTATGCCTTACCGCGGACCAGTGTTGCCAGACGTAGGGAAATTGCCATATACGTAGGTACTTTTAAGCATTAAAATCGTGTAGGGAATTTTTACCCAAAAGTCCCCAACGCGTAGATACTTTGGTAAAATTTTCAATCGCCGACACATGCCTAGCGGGCAATGTTGGCAACAGAACAGTTGTTAGCTCGCGAGAATGAAGCCGACCAATTGTGGCTACGTTTGAAGTAGCCAATGATTTTTAGACGGCATAGTTGTTTTCTGTTCATAGTAAACAATATTAATTTGAAAACTTAGTTTCGGACACATTAAACTCGATGCGAAATATGATATCAGTGTGTATCAGTGGACTGGAGAGTCGGTTTAAAATAGTGTTAGAAAATGTCAGCACAAGGAAAATTTATTGTTTCCATGAACGAAAGACGTTTAATTACCTTGACTAATTTATTTACGTCAGAACGATATACTAGTTAGTATTTAAATGAGAAGCTGCAGACAACAAAACGCTAAAACATTTGCGACAGCCAACGTTACAATGAACTAAGTGCTAGATATTCGTTGTCAACATAGCACTACTCTTTGAAAATATGAATCATGCAGACAGACGGATTTCCTTTTTTGTGCTGACTGAACTAAATAATTACTGCTGTTCCTTCTCTATGGCTGATAGTGTCTCGATGTACCCTTGTCCGATCGATAAATCAGTAATCCTCTTGTGACAGAGCACTTGGAATTCGCGGCATAATCTACACTTTACTCCATCAATCAGTAACGATCAGTCAATGGAAAACATATCTAGCAAGTGAAGCATGATGCCAAATATTTATTTTAAAGTTTTTCAAAATAGTAACGTGTCACGTGGCCGGAGTCCTGGATTCAGCCCCTCCCAGACGCAAATCCTGGCTACGACTCTAATGTAGGGGGGTTAATGAGGTGGTAGGGAGAAAGTAGGGAAAACGTAGGTACATTTTTGTGAGACTGTAGGTATTTTCTCTCTATGCCATCTGGCAACATTGCCGCGGACAACGCAGTGACGCACGGCCTGCACGCACTTAATGACAGAGAGCAGCGGCGTTTGCGTAGGTATGCCACTGGTAAGACAAGCAACGCTGCGGGACGTAACCGCAGAAATCAGTGTGGGAAGTTTGACTGACGTATCCGTTAGGACAGAGAGTTGCAAATTGGCGATATGGGCCCCAGCACCAGACGACCAATTCGATTGCTTCTACTAACAGCACAGCACAGCATCGTCTGAAGCGCCTGTTCGTGACTTGTGTTTTGGTAGGGCCCTGCACGATTGGAAAAGACGGAAGGGTTCGAATGTGTCGCGACCCCACGAAGCCATGGAGCCAAGTTGGTAACAAAGCACTTTTCAAGCTGGTCGTGACTCCATAACGGAGTGAGCTCTTTTTACTTGGAATGGACTGGGCCATCAGGTCCAACTAGAGCGAGCATTGATTGCATATGGCTATGTTCGGTTACTTGTAGACCATTTGCAGCTATTCGTGGACTTCATGTTCACAAACAACGATGACAAAGCGCCATGCCAGCCGGCTACATCTGAAAAAAACATTGGACAATTCTAGCGAAAGATGGATAGTTATGGGACATAATTGAGTGTCTTTTCGTGCACCAAATGCTGCACTAGCAATACTTTTGTATATGTATATATATATATATATATATATATATATATATATATATATATATATATATATATATATATATATATATATATATATATATGGATGGTTATAGGGGTAACATGGCTCAATAATTATGCAATGGACTTCCAACGACTTGCTTAGTCGATGCCAAGTCGAGTTGCTGGACTTCGCTTGGTAAAAGGAGGTGCTTCATGACTTTATGGCACCTCAGTGCAAATTACAGTCAAATGCAGTTTTAGACTTGATGCCTTACATGTACAACATGGACTTACAGAGTTCAGGCGAGGCTGAAACGAAACTACGAGGGTTGGAACTTAAATAGTGGTAACTATTTATTCACAACCGATACAAAAGCATCACATGTTTTCACCTGTTACTGTCCTTCAAAGTAGTCACCAGCGTTGTGTAGAACTCGTTGCCAGCGATGTGGACGGCGTTGTACACCGTTAGCAGAGTTGTTCTGTTGATGGTGCGAATGGAGCGGTCTACTGCCTGTCGAATCTCAGGGACAGCTCTGAAACGAATGTCACGACTCCATCTTCAGAATCAAAGTCACGATGACTTAATTCCGGGAGTATGGTGGATGGTACAATACTTCCCAGCCCCATCAATCGAACAGAGCAGACACGGCTTGCGCTGTATTCGCCCGCGCATTGTAGTGTAAAATTATGGGCGAATTGCGCAGAAATTGTTACCGCTTCCTTCGCAAAGTTGGTCGCAGGTGATGCTCCTAAAACGAACAGTAATACTGTGCATTGACGGTCTGCCGCTCCTGTTTCGAAAACATAGTGACACCTTTATGTTAGACCACTCGCTCACAAGTGACTGTTTTTCCCTCGATTGTGCGCATGGCGGTGACGTGGGACGGGCGAGTCTATATGCTCGGAGGTAAGGTAGGTATGTCAACAACGTGTTCTATCCACGACAATAGTTGATTCCATTACATAGTATCTTCACAGCAGTGATGCCACTATTTCAGTTCCAACCCTCGTATTAGTGTAATAAGTTATAACAAATATTTATTAAAAGGCACACAGTGATAATGCAAGATTCGATTCCAGTTCTTGGTCATCTCTCATTTTAGGGCATCCTGATACAGCTTTCACCCAGATCTGTCTGCTTTGTTTATAGGTCTCTTTCTCCTTCAGGCTTATAGAAACAGTAGTGTTATTTGTAGCAGCGAACATTTTCGGGAAACGCAGCCGGCCCACATGAGCGCCAGGGAGAGTGAATTTAAATACCAGCCTTCTTGTAATTGGACAACAGCTGAGATAAAGAGACCAGCTTCCATTTAAAAACATCATACTGATGTCGAAACTGTAACACACATTTGAGAAAGACCGCACCTGAGAGTGCGGTCGTTGTGAACGTAACAAAGGTAGCCAGGTGCAACTTTGAGAGGAAAACTGCGTTACAACGTACCAGTGATGCGGACAGAGAACTCAAGCAAGTGAGGTACATAGTGGAAGAAGCAAAAGAAACTGATAGATGGAAGACAACATTTCGAAGCGTCTGC
Source organism: Locusta migratoria (assembly GCA_026315105.1). Taxonomy (NCBI): domain Eukaryota; kingdom Metazoa; phylum Arthropoda; class Insecta; order Orthoptera; family Acrididae; genus Locusta; species Locusta migratoria. The sequence goes on along the minus strand of CM048755.1, from coordinate 24,178,352 downwards.
AAGTAGAATAAATGAAGAGTCAATATTTGAAACAGCTAGACCAGCTCGATGGTACGTCTGGTGCATGGGAATATTTGGAAAGAAATAAGACATCACTCATAAGGAGGAGACCCGAGTGTCATTCTGTAACCATGAAAAACAAAGTACAGTATGGCAGGTCATAAGCAATCCGTAAGAACGAATTTTAATTATAAGTGAGAAATCTACAAGAATCTCTTAAATACAGCCTTTGTAAAGACGCTGATGAAACAATCTATCACGTGAGATTTTGCAAAATTTTGATTACTATCAAAAGCACAAAATTGTGTCGAAATTAATATACTAAAATTTCGCCAGAAATATAATCGACCAGTGACAAAGAACCGATACGATCACAAAGCAGAACAAGAAGTCGGAAATGAACATGCTTAATTATTTTGCGACGCTAGACTTCAGAGTGATCGGACATTGGAACACAATCGCGAAAAGAAAGGTGGATTGTCTACATTGCTGCTACAGGCGACAAAGAAGGTACGAATATGTTACGATAAAGGAAGATATGTAAATATGTCAGTGGCTCTGCCGAAAAACAGTATAAATCTTCCCTGTGGTTCTTGGCACTCTGGACGCAGTGCCGAAAAGATCTCAGTGCGCAAGTGAAACCCACTGGCGTAGATACAATATCTGTCTCCTAGATACAGAAAGCCACTACGCTGGGATCTTTGAGGATTATACGTCGATACATCACGCAGTTCTGGCACCTGGAAAGTGTATGCAGTATGAAATACAGCATAGTAATTTTGTTTGCTGTGTGTACTGTTGTATTTTACACCAATAAATAATAATATTTTAATAACAAAGAAATGTATTGTATGTGCTCCTTCTTCAGAAGCCCGAAAACGTTGTTTACTGGTTTAGAAACCTGCAAAATGCAAGGGTAATTGGTTTCCTATTTTGACTAGCGAGGTGGCGCAATTATAACACAATGGACTCGCGTTCGGGAGGACGACCATTCAAACACGCCTCAGGCCATCGTGATTCATGTTTTCTGTAAATCACTCCAGGAAAATGCCGAGATGTTTCCTTTCAAATTTTCTTCCCCATTCTAAAAAAAGAAAAAAAAAGAAAAAAAAAAACCAAGAGTGTTCTCCGCCTTTAATAGACGGTACGTTAACCCTAACCTTCCTTTTTTCTTGTTTCCCATTTGAAATCTAAGAGCAGCTCTGAAATTTTCTTTGTTTAAAGAGATCGTTCTTACAGTAGTGCGTGGAACCACTTGCAGTAGAAAAGCGTACATTATTGGTAAAACGGAGTAAATAACATTTCCGCAGTTTAGACTTAAAAACATATTTGTAATAACCCACTCAGTTTCATTTGTGGTAGAAGGGCTAAAATTCTGCTCCAGCATATTACCGATTTAGACAGTCTCAAACGCTCGTCTGACACTGGATCCATTGAGCTGAAGCACAATTGACACTTTTTCTACCGATGGAGCAGTGTGTGATATCACAGATGCTTTTGCAAGTCCAGCCAAGCTCGTGAAGCGATCCTTTCGTGTACTGAATGCGACATGGATGGCAGCAACATCTTTTTCTGTGAGACAGCTCGTCTCTTGCAAGACGTAGGCACGGGAAGCTACAGCGCCCACCTCGTATGAGGTACGAATCCTTGTCCAAGTGTTTTTATTTGGCGACACGTTTTTTATCGCTTGTTTGAGCTTACCAGCCGTGCGCGTGTCGTGCGAAGGAAACGCGATTTGTTATCGAGTGAGCCACGCGTCACGACAGAAACAAACAGCGCCATGGTAAAATGGACACATTGGTACTGTTACTAACGTGTCTCAGAAGAAGAAGAAGAAGAACCACGAGAGCGACTTTTAGGGGAGAGGCAGGACAAGTGATGATGAACGTTCTGGACGCCCTGTGGAGGTTACGACTCCAGAAATCATTGATAAAATCCATTATATAGTCATGGATGACAGAAGATTGAAGGTGCATGAGACTACTAGTGCTGCGGGCATCTCAAATGAACGGGTACATGATATTGTGCATTAACATTTTGGTTGTGAGAAAGCTATCCGCAAGATGGGTGCTGCGATTGTTGATGATTGACCAATAACGGAATCGTGTGAAGTATTGCAAGGAAGGTTTGCAACTGTTCAGGAATAGTCCGCAGGACTTTAAGCTTCGTTTCGTAACTGTGGATGAAACATGAATACATTACTATACTCCTAAGACCAAAGAACAATTTAAACAATGGGTTACCAAGGGAGAATCTGCACCAAAAAAGGGCGAAGACCGGTCCTTCGGCCGGAAAGGTTATGGCGACGGTCTTTTGGGATTCACAAGGGACAATCCTCATCGACTATCTGGAACAGGGTAAAACTATTACAGGTGCATATTATTCATCGTTAATGGAGCTGCAAGATACACGCCGACGATTGGCCCACAAAAATGTCCTTTTCCATCACGACAATGCACCAACACACAGCTCAGCAGTTGTGGTTAAAAAAATTATTGGAAATAGGATTCCAACTCGTTTCACATCCCCCTCCCCCCCCCCCCAATTCTCCTGACTTTACTCCCTCGGACTGCAATTTGTTCCCAAATTTGAAGAAATGGCTGGCGGGACGAAGATTTCATTCAGACGAGGTGATCGCAGAAACTAGTAACTATTTTGCAGACTTGTACAATTCCTATCGGGGGTTCGAATGCCCCCTCGGGCATGGATATTTGTGCCGTCCTAGTTCGTAATTAGTTCATAAGTAATTTGTAAGTTTAGGGACTGATGACCCCGTAGTTAAGTCCCATAAGCTTAACAAACATTTGAACAATTCCTATTATTCGGAAGGGATCAACAAATTAGAACAGCTTTGGACGAAGTATATAAGTCTAAAAGGAGACTATATCGAAAAATAAAAATGGTGTTTCCAAAACACGTTAGTAGCTTTTATTTTTGAACGGACTTTTCAAACGCCCTTCTTATCCAGTTAGAACTCCACAAAATGCCAATAAGGCGAAAAGACTTCATGAAACGGCGAGGTTGATCCGGAATCCACGTTATACTGTATTGAATTACGTAACAATTTGGCGTATTTTTCTCTTTGATGACCTGAACTTGCAGGAAACAGCGAGACTCGACCCAAGTATGCCGAGGCACTAGCCAGTTGACGAGAAGGTGACGAGGCGTGATACCCATTCGCTCTGTTGTACTTACAGAATGTGGTGTCAAAAGTCACGGGACAGCGGTACAGACGGCGGCAGTATTGTGTGCCGCGCGGAAATATTTGCAGGCACCTTGTGACAGATGATGCGGCAGCTCCCCGTCGGAGGTTCAAGTCCTCCCTCGGGAATGTGTGTGTGTTCTTAGCATTAGTTAGTTTAAGTAGTTTGCAAATCTAGGGACCGATGACTTCTGCAGTTTGGTCTCTTAGCCTTACAAAAATTTGAACATTTTGGAGTTTTGTGTACCCAAGATATAAAGGTGGCACTTTAGCAGCGCTGTAATTTTGTAAAAAGAAAAGTTATGTCCACACGACGGGAATTAACAAACTATGAATGCGGAGTGGTAGTTGGAGATAGACGCATGGGACAGTCCATTCCGGAAATATTTAAGGTAAAGCAGGTAAACAATCCGGAGATTGGTTTGAACACCAGAGAGAGGCGGAAAGAGGATATTGGCTAACAGAAGACTGAAATAAATAAATAAATAAATAAATACACGGGCAACGCCGGCTACTAAGATTATCCATACAATAAAGGCTGTTTCTTTTCATGTATTCGCAAGGCGTTACACTTGGTTATGCTGAGAGTCGTTTCGTTTGCCATTCCCTGCACCAAGCGTCGATTAGGGCTCATAAATATGCATACAACCATTAGTTTTTCCCTTGTTCTATATGGGAGTGGAACAGAAAAGCAAGTAACTAGTAGTGGTACTGATTATCTTCCGCCACGCACCTTTGTGTGGATTGCGGAGTATGTATTTAGATGTAGAGTAGGCAGTTTCTTTAAGAGTACTGTTGCATCTTCTAAGTGCTCTCTACCAATGAAACGTAGGTTTCGGTTCGCCTTCCTTAAAATATTTTCTATGAGTTCTTTCCAATTACAGTCGTTCGTTATTGTTATTCCTAGGTATTTAGCTGAATTTCTTTTGCAGTCTTGCAGCGTTTCGACTTGTCGATGCCCTACAGTATCATCCGCGAAGAGCCTCAATGAACTTGCGATGTTATCTACGAGGTCATTTTTACATATTGCGGGCAAGCCGGATATCACTTTCACGTCGGAGGACATCTTCCTTTTGAGACTGACATGTTGTTTCGTTTGCTAGAAACTCTTCAGTTCAATCACACAGTTGGTCTGATATCTCGTACCCTCGTATGTGACATGCCCTGCGAAAGTCAAGAAACACGGCACCTACCTGGGAGCCTGCTCGTGAACGAATAGCGCGACTCGGGTTTCACGTGATCCGTGCTTTCCGAACCCGTGTTGATTTCTGCAGAGGAGATTATTGCTACCCATCAACGGCGCGGTGAAAGAGTTTCCTGAATGACATTTCTGCTACGACAGCAACGTGTGTGTAGTGTAATAAACGTGGGCAGGGAAAAGGCGTACGTAACGAGTATGCACTAGACCACTCAGATGTGAACAAGCCGCGCGGGAGTAGCCGAGCGGTCTGGTACGCCACGTTGCGGATCGAGCGGACTCCCGCGTCGGAGGTTCGAATCCTCCCTCGGGCATGGATGTTTGTGTTGACTTTAGTATAAGTTATTTCATAAGTAGTTTGTAAGTTTAGGGACTGATAACCCCGCAGTTAAGTCCCATAAAGCTTTACAAACATTTGTACACATTTTTGATGTGAACAAAACAAGATCTCACGATGATTTTATCGGCTTGGCTGTAACGAACTAAATTTCGCTCACAGTCGTGACTTTTTATTGGAACACTCAAGCTCATGTGTACCTGACTTTTCTGCGTAATCCCATTGTCAGAATGCGTGGCATAGCAGCAACTTAAATTCACAAGAAACGCAAATGTTTTAGGTTTGTACAGACAGTGGACGTGGTGAGTCTCGCGTCAATATATTCTACAATGATGTCTGCACGAGCGGTAGACGTTCTCGGCGACAGCTGTGCGACAGCCTCCATTTAAGCGGCAGCGCGGCGGAGCCTATTGTCCGATTAAAATTACTTGATAGTTGACACTTGACGCGCAGCTGTTTTAAAAGAGCGCTCATCGTAGCCGCCGAACCGTTCGCTGTTGCCAAACTGCTGTACAGTGTGTCATTTCACTTCCATCTCTTTGCCTGTATTTCTCGTTGTTTTTGTATCCCGAAGCATAGGCCTGTCCCTTTCATTTCACATTTTATCAAAAACGATAAACACACCAAAAACAGTAAACACACAATGATGCTCATGAAAGTCACACTTTCATGCTCATTAATAGCCAACACTAACGGATCCTTTAGCGAAAGCCGCGATTTAGCATCACGTACCGTTATTATTATCACAGAAATCGGCTTACGTGAAGTAATGCACTTCGTAGAACATTACTGGAGCCACACTGTTCGTATCTTAGGTGGCTTAGCGGGTAGAGCATCTGCCTAGTAAACAGAAGACCCGGGTTCCATCCCCCGATCTGGGCACAAAATTTGAACTGCCTCATTGAATTTAATTCAATGCTTATAATAAGCAGCTAAAACGTGTTTCACATCTCTGATTGTATGTTACAGTAGCTGCAAAGGATCATGGTGCGTCTTCCTTCGCACATGTCAGAAATGACGGACACCGCGTATATGTTATGATAATAACCTTCGCTCAGAAAGTTTTGGGTCTGAATCGTTTCAAGATCATTATTTTATTTCTAAATTTAATGAAATTGACTGATTATTATTTTTATTCAGTTATTTTGTTTTGTTCTAATGCTTTGCCACATCTATTTCCTGTTTTTTTTTTTACGACTGAAATCTGTGTCACTTATAACCTGTAGCCGATTGCCAAGCAGTACTGCTGACAGGTTGGTAACGGACTTGTCTAGCATCCATCCAGTGCGAGGGTACTTTGATGATAGTGAGAAATTACAGTTTGCTTGTTGCGCTGAAATTCAGAGTGTTCTGTCTCGAGTTTGTTCATAGAAGTTAGTTTTAAACACCGCGAACAAAGTGATCGTGTTTTAGTTATGATGTTTTGTCGGGTACATTGCACATCACTGGGTTGTGTGTAAGTTGAGAGCTACAAAACGCGTGGTTTGTCGCAGTTCAGTCATCGATCACTTAGCATCTCCGCCATACTACGCTGCGAATGCTTCGAACATTGCTCCGTCTCACACATGAACAGCATTTTTGTGTTGCCTATATCGACTGGTAACCGTCAGCCTACGTCCTAACACTGTAGGGCAAGTAACAGTCGTCAGTTATCAATCTGTTTTAATCGGACTGTAGAATGATGGTCCGATTCAGTAGCTAAGTCAGCGCGGCTGGCGCTTGTGCGGAAGATCTACATCTACATCTAGATCCGCGTTTGATTCTCGGTACTGCCAAGGATTTTTCCTTTGTTGGAGGACTGGAACGGGGTGCACTCAGCATCGTGAGGCTAACTGAGGCGTTTCTTGACTGACTAGTTGCGGTTCCCACTAAAGAAGGCCGACAACTACCGGGGAGCCATGTGCTGGTTACTGCTTTTCCATGCCACATCTAATACTTCAAGGCCGTAAAGTCAACTAAATACCCAGGAATAACAATTATAACTTTAATCGGAAAGAACACGCCGAAAATATTGTAAGGAAGGCTACGTTTCATTGGCAGAGCACTTAGAAAATGCAACAGTTCTACTAAAAAAAGTGACTACTAGAACAAAGGAAAAATGAATGATTGTATGCATCTGTATGAGCCCTAATCTCTCTCATCTTATCTTTCTGGTCTTTACGCGAAATGTGACTTGGGCGGCAGCAGAATAGTTCTGCATTCCGCTTCAAATTGCGGTCCTTTAAATCTCTTCAACACTGTTTCTTGAAAGCTACGTCGCCTTCCTTCCAGCAACTACCATTTGAGTTCCCGAAGCATTTTAGTAGCACTCACGCATTAATCGAACTTACCAGTAAAAACCTAGCTACCTGCATCTGAATTGCTTGTCTTCCTTTAAAACGATCTGGTGGGGATCCCAAACACTTGAACAATACTCAAGACTGGGTCGTACAAGCGCTGTGTATGAGGTCTCCTTTACAGACGAATCACATCTTCCCAAAATTCTCCCAATAAATCGAAGTCGGAACAGCCGCCTTTCCCGCGACTGTCATTTGCTCGTTCCATTTCATATTGCTGTGCTGCGTTATGCCTAGATATTTAATTGACGCGACTGTCAAGCACGATAGTATAGGATCTGATAAACACCCGCCATCGAGGACAGCATACTGGGATTTGTTACTGAAGTAGTCTTCGAGCCACTCACATACTTGGGTACCTATTCCATATTCTCGTATCTTCTTTAGCAGTCTACAATGCAGTACCGTGTCAAACGCCTTTCGAAAATCGAGAAATATGCATTCTGCCTGTTGTCCTTCATCCCCTCATCCATAGCTTGTAACATGTCAGAGAAAAGGGCAAGCTGAGTTTCATACGATCGATGCTCGCTAAAGCCGTGCTGATGCATGGACGAAGCTTTTCCATCTCTAGGAAATTTGCTATATTAGAACTGAAAATATAGTGAAACTTTGATTGCCGCGGCGGAATAGCCGTGCGCACTAAGGCGCATTGCTGCGGTGCGCGCGGCCGTTCCCCGTCGGGGGTTCGGGTCTTCCCTCGGGCATGGGTATGTGTTGTTCTTAGGATAAGTTAAAGAAGTTTGTAAGTTTAGGGACCGATGACGACTGCAGTTAGGTCCCGTAACTTTACCAACATTTGGAACATTGATTTTACGTCCCGATATTACGTTTTTCACGATTTTACGCCATAAATCCGTAACCCCCGTGAAAAACCTATAAGATCAGTGCTAAAAATTTCTTGACTTCAGTTTTCTTCCTAACAACGTTAACCTCGATTCTACTTTCTTACTCGATGTCTCGCCTTACATCATCCTTTTTTTCGAACTGGCTTCTGATGTGACTGAACGAGTTATAAGTGACACAAAAGACGGACGGTTCCCATAGCCTTTTTGTGACGGAGTTTATGAGCCCGCGAAGATCCGCCGTGAACGGTATTCGTGTAGCGTGCGTCCTACTTTGGAATATTTCTGCCCAGTGTGGGATCTCCACCAGGTGGGACTGACGGAGGATATAGAGATGGTTCAGAGAAGGGCAGCTGGTTTTTGTGTTATCGCGGTATAGGGGAGAGAGTGTCACAGAAATGATGCACGAGTTGGGGTGAAAATCATTAAAAGAAAGGCGTTATTCGTTGCGGGGAGATTTATTTGCGAAATTTCTGTCACCAAATTTATCTTCAGAATGCGAACATATTTCGTTAGTACCCACCTACATAGGGAGTCACGATCGTCTTGATACAATTAGAGAAACCAGACCTAAAACGGATAGCTTCATGTGCTCCTTTTTCCGCGCGCTATTAGAGAATGGGACGGTAGAGAAACATCACAGAAACGGTTAGATGAACTCTCCGCCATGCACTGAAAGGTGATTACCGGACTATTTATCTAGATGTAGGAGGATACGGTGGGCAGGGCGGGACCAATTGGCTCATAGTATGATGGCTTAGCTCTCTAATAGATGCTACATATGATTTCGTCCACTAAGAACTGAAGACGGCGCATACAGAAAGTAAGCTTCCCCATTTTTTTCTTTAACAAAGCCAACATAGTTACACGAGAAACTTTATTGTGCAACAGGTACAGCACGTTTGAGGTATTTTTCAATACAGTCACTAAAGGTATTGAGACACTTGTCATGTCGTGGGATCAACGTTCGTCTTCAGCTCTTATTGTTGTGCTGCTCCATGGCAATTCTCGTCCCCATACGGCTTGGCGCACAGCGTCTGTATTGCAGAAGTTCGGCTGGAAGCTGTTTGATAATCCAACATACAATAGTCCTGATCTTACGCCCTACGATTTGGATCTTATCTTGCACCTCAAGAAATTCCTATCCTCTGGCCAGCGTTTTGACAACAACGAAGAGTTGAATGTCGCGCGCTGGTTCCATTCAGAGGCGATAGACTTCTAGATATAAGAATACAAGTGTTGATCCCACGATATGAAGAGTGTCTCACTCCTTTTGGTGACGACGTCGAGAAGTAGCTGAAACATTGCTGTACCTGTTGCCAATAAAGTCCTTCATGCTACTGCGTTGTCTTTGTTAAAATACCTAAGCAGGGAAACTTACTTTCTGGATGCGCCTCTTACTACACTACTGGCCACTAACATTGGTACACCAAGAAGAAATGCAGACGATGAACGGGTATTCATTGAACAAATATATTATACTAGAATTGACATATGATTACATTTTCACGCAATTTGGGTGCATAGATCCTGAGAAATCAGTACCCGGAACAACCACCTCTGGCCGTCATAACGGCCTTGATACTCCTAGGCATTGAGTCAGAGCTTGGGTGGCGTGTACAGGTACAGATGCCCATGCAGCTTCAACACGATACCACAGTTCATCGAGAGTTGTGACTGGTATATTGTGACGAGCCACTTGCTCGGCTACCATTGACCAGACGTTTTCAATTGGTGAGAGAAATGGAGAATGTGCTGGCCAGGGCAGTAGTCGAACATTTTCCGTATCCAGAAAGGCCCGTAAAGGATCTGCAACATGCGGTCGTGCATTATCCTGCTGAAATGTAGGGTTTCGCAGGGATCGAATGAAGGGTAGATCCATGGGTCGTAACACATCTGAAATGTAACGGCCACTGCTCAAAGTGCCGTCGATGCGACCAAGAGGTGACCGAGACGTGTAACCAATGGCACCCGATACCATCACGCCGGGTGATACGCCAGTAAGGCGATGACGAATACACGCTTCCAATGTGCGTTAACCGCGATGTCGCCAAACACGGATGCGAAGATCATGATGCTGTAAACAGAACCTGGATTCATCCGAAAAAATGACGTTTTGCCATTCGTCCACCCAGGTTCGTCGTTGCGTACACCATGGCAGGCGCTTCTGTCTTTGATGCAGCGTCAAGGGTAACCGCAGCCATGGTCTTCGAACTGATAGTCCTTGCTGCTGCAAACGTCGTCGAACTGTTCGTGCAGATGGTTGTTGTCTTGCAAACGCCCACGTCTGTTGACTCAGCGATCGAGACGTGGCTGCACGATCCGTTACAGCCATGCGAATAAGATGCCTTTCATCTCGACTGCTAGTGATACGAGGCCGTTGGGATCCAGCACGGCGGTCCGTACTGCCCTCCTGAACCCGCCGATTCCATATTCTGCTAACAGTCATTGGATCGCGACCAACGTGAGCAGCAATGTCGCGATACGATAAACCGTAATCGCGATAGGCTACAATCCCACTTTGATCAAGGTAGTAAACGTGGTGGTACGCATTTCTGCTTCTTACACGAGGCATCACAACAACGTTTCACCAGGCAACGCCGGTCAACTGCTGTTTGTGTATGAGAAATCGGTTGGAAACCTTCCTCATGTCAGCACATTGTAGGTGGCGCCAACCTTGTGTGAATACTCTAAACAACTAATCATTTGCATATAACAGCATCTTCTTCCCGACGGTTAAATTTCGCGTCTGTAGCACGTCATCTTCGTGGTGTAGCAATTTTAATGGCCAGTAGTGTATTTTCCAGCAGCTACATGTGGCAAGAAACTTACATGCTTTCTTCATCTTTCTATACATTCGCAAATTACAATGCGGTGCGTGGCGGGGGGTATTTTTGATACCACTATTATTTCTCACTTTCCTGATCTAGTTGCGAATGGTGCCATGCGAAGAACTGTCGCCAAACATTCGTATGAGGTCTGATATCTCTCAATTTCGAGTGATATATTTGGAAGTAATATGTCTCCTGACTCTTTTGGGTACCTACCCTTTTTTTTTTTAATAACAAGCGTCTTTTAAGGCGACAGCTCGCAAAAAGCAGGAAATCTGGGTTCCTTTCTGGCACGAATTTTCATATCCTCCAACTAATTTTACAGCTGCTATGAAATCTTCACGGGTTATCAGCCAAGTGGCGTCGTCTAGATGCAACGTTTCAATGGCTTGCGTATCAATCATCTTCAGGCGAAGATGATGGATACGAAATCCAATGAAACGTTGCATCTAGACGACGACGCCACTTGGCTGATAACCCCTGAAGATATAATATAAATACGCCGAGAAAGCCTGCAATCACGTACAATTTGACAGATGGTCATTCGAAGTTGTGAATACATTTTATTTTTGACAGCTGTAGTCGCCACAGTGTCGTTTGCCGATATTACATGAATTTGTTGGGGAAAACAATTTGAATTAAAATCTATTTTCGACTGTTGTGACAACATAACAATACTAATACAGTCTAGCTTTATGCGGGCAGACCTTAAGCACTGCAATGGCAACACTGTGCATATAAAAGTATATTTCTTGACATTATTCGTAAATTTGTCTTTTGTATCATTAAACGAGGACATAAGGTATTACATTTCGATACTTTAAAGGATCTGAGGAAGGAATGGGGAACTCATATTAACCCGCGAGAACTCGTGCCTTTAAAAATTACGCGTTCGATCGCATGTATAGCATTTTTCTGACAGTCAAGGAACAGTTTGTAATGTACTTAATATGTCTCAATAAGTATTTCTAGCGTTTATAAGAAAGCACATATTTGACTATTTGAAGTTGGTAAAATGCTCACAGCGCGAGTGCTCGCAGATTAATTACGTGGAACTGGGAAGGGCAGAAGACACAAAGCAGACTTTGTTACAAAATAAAATCCAGACTTTAAAAAAAACCGTGTTCGTTAATCATAAAGCATGCCAGTGCTACCATTTTATAACATGCACCTATTACGAACAGTGTTCTTAGTAGATAGAATGTAACTTTATGAAATTTGTACAAATTATTTTGCTTTCAAGCAGGTAACATTGAGTTGTCTTTGTGGTCTTCAGTCCGGAGACTGGTTTGATGCAACTCACCATGCTACTCTATCCTGTGTAAGCCTTTTCATCTACTAATAAGAACAGCAACCCACATTCATTTGAATCTGCTTACTGTATTCGTCTCTTGGACTTTGCCTCCCCCTTCCTACACACACACACACACACACACACACACACACACACACACTTCCCTCCAATACTAAATTGACGATTTCTTGATGCCTCTGAATGTGGCCTGCCAGTTGATCCCTTCTTTCAGTAAAGATATGCCAAACATTTCTTCCCAATTCTGTTCAGTACCTCGTCATTATTTACGCGATCTATCCACCTAATATTCAGAATTAGTCTTTAGCACCACATTCCAATACCTTCAATTCTCTTTTTGTCTGATCTATTTATCGTCCGCGTTTCATTCCCGTACAAGTTTACACTCGACACAAATGTCTTCAGAAAAGTTTTGCTAACACTTAAATTAATATTCGATGACAACAAATTTCACCAGAAATGCCTGCCATTGCTATTTTGCGTGTTACTTCTTCTGTACTCCGACCACCGTAAGTTATTTTACAAAACACATCTGGCACCTTCATTGTCTTGTTTCTTAATGTAATGCTCTCATCATACCCAGATTTAATTCAACTACATCCATTAGCCTTTATCTCACTATAAAAAAATAAAAAAAAAAAAATAAAAAAAAATGCGTATGCAGCTGGACAGTTTCTGTGCCCGTAGCCATCTGGCATTTTATTGAGAGAAGAATAGCGCCAAACAGCTAAATAGTTTAGAGATTTACCAACATACGGGACTGGGTAAACTTTCGAATACTCAATATGTATTTTTGTTAAAGGGCGAGGAGGTGGGGGGGCTACGTACCCTGCTCCCAAATGGCAAGACCTCGCGTCAAGAAATAAGCAGCTTCAGATCTGTGTTAACCGACTGCAGTCGCAGAGGAGGAATCACGGGAAAAAAAAACGCGGCATGAGCTGATGGTGCAGCCGCATTCCGTCATTTACTGTTATCTGCAGAGTGCGTCAGGCAGAGGAAGCGAGCGTCGTCTCTTACGAGGCGCGACCACGTCGCGTTTGTGGCCTCTGGAGACTATTTTAAGGCTCTGCTGTGCTCGGGGAAGGAAATCAGGCGTGTCTTTATGGAGATACAGCCGAGCGTTTGCAATAAAAAGTTTACTGAAGCCGTGGAAAACAATTTGAATTCATGTGTATAGATTGGTGTGGTGCCTGTTCTTTCGTATATGACCGAAATATCAGAAACCACACTAATCTATATAAATGTATTTATACGCGAGGACAGCGTAAGGTTCATCTACTTCGCCGCAGATGGGGTAATGACGTTCGAAGCGACGGCGAGCCCAAGGATGTAACCAAGCAAGGTAGAGCACTGAATGGTATAATGGACCGGAATCAGGGAACTGCAGTTCACATCCCCATCCGGCAATTAAAACTATATGCAGTTAAAATCATTCCTTTCACCACTTGCTCTGGAAGTAGATAAATGTAAAGTTGTGCATTTGATGAGAAATGAAATTGTAGTTACCTCTGACTATCGGATTAATAAATTCAAACTAAAAACAGTCATGTAATTTAAAATATTTGAGATTAGCGACATATAAAGATACAGGGTGGAACGATCATAGACGTTCCGTTGTCGGAGGAGCAAATGTCGTGCCACAATGAACTAACAGAATATACGGAAACTGTAGTTTTTATACAACAAAAGACTTCACACAAAACACTTTAATATTGCTCTTGTAGTTAGGGACAACGAGAGCATTCAGAGAAGGGCAATACGACATGGCCATGGGCTTGTTCCAATAGAGACGATAATGTATCAGGAATGTTGAAAAATCGTAACAGCCAGACACACTAAGAAAAAGCCATATCTTCTTTCAGAACCTGCTTATAAAACGTCAAGAATCGAATATTTTTTATTTCTCTGACTTCTGTCGCGTAGAGATCGTGCATATAAAATCAGTCAAATAACTACTAGCCCGCTCATTTTTGCGATGAAACCTGAATATATGGTACAAGAAGCAGACTCTTTAGCACACACTTGTCTGTTATTTAAACAGTAAAGACCTAGATGTACAGGGTGAAGGCTGGTACTAGTCCTGATTCTGAACAAAAACTTTCCAGTAAACATATGCCCTTTTCTTAACCGTTTCCTGCTAACCACATGAAAAGTACTAGGCACGGGAGTAGTGCATGTAACAGTAAATTAAGATACTGTTATGGTATGGTTTGTTGAAATGTGTAAGTTTCCTCCCAGATGATGTTCAAACAGCCCACCAGAAAACTTCAATGCATTTTGTAGAGAGGTGTGTTACCGATCGGAGCTCAGTTCTACATTATTTTACTTGAGCATAAGGATGTAAAAACGAGCGAGAAGTTCCTCTCTGCGCTTGTACAATTCGCTCTTCAGCCAACACCACAAACAGCAGTCCAGCGGAGTAAGATCGGGTGACCTCAGTGGCCAAGCAATGACTCCAGGGCGACCTATCCAACGCTGTGTTGAGATACTGTCACTGGCCGTACGGAATGTGTAGGAGCTCCGTCATGCTGAAAGTACATACGAGCTCGTGTTGCCAAAGGGATACTTTTCACGTATTCTGATAACGCATTTTTAAGAAAATGAAGCTACCATGTTCAAATGTTTGTAAATCTATGGGACTTTACTCCTTTCGTTATTAGTCCCTAGGCTTACAAACTACTTAAACTAAGTTAAACTAACCTAAAGACAACACATATGCCCATGCCCATGCCCGAGGGAGGACTCTAATCGCCGACGGCGAGCAACCGCGTGCTCCGCAGCAAGGCGCCTTATACCGCCTGGTCACTGGTCGCGGCAAGATACTGTGGCCCATTAAGCCGCAACAACTGGACCGATGAGTTGGTCATCAATAATACCGCCCCACACGTTGACTGTAAACATTTTCTATGACAAAACTTACAATTAAATAAACCATAACATAACAGTATCTTAATTTACTGTCATCTGCACTTTTCCCGTTCGTAGTTGTTTTCTCTGGTTTACCCGGAAACAGTTAAGAAAAGGGCATTGGTTTATTAGACTTGCTAAGTAATAGAACGCAGTACGTTGTTCTCGACGGCGGCCGCGGTGGAGTAGCTGAGCGGTCTAAAGCGTCTCGCTGCGGAGCGCGCGGTTGTTCGCCGTGGAGGTTCGAGTTCTCCCTGGGGCATGGGTGTGTGTGTTGTCCTTAGGTTAGTTTACCTAGTTTTAACTAGTTTGTAAGCTACGGACTGATGACCACGCAGTTTGGTCCGATAGATTTACAAACATTTGAACATCTCGAGCGCGACTGTTCATCAGAGACGAGTGTATCGTCAGGCGTGCCCAAAGGGAGTGTCACATGGCCGCAATTATTTTCTATGTATATAAATGATCTGATGGACAGAGTAACTTGTAATTTGCGGCTGTTTGCTGATGATGCTGTGGTGTGTGGGAGGGTGTCGGTCGCCTTTAACTGTAATGGCATACAGGATGACTTAGACAAAATTTCTAGTTGGTATGAAGAATGGCCGCTTGCTCTAGATGTAGAAAAATGTAAGGTGATGCACATGAGTAGGAAAAACAATTCCATAATGTTCGAATACAGCATTAGTAGTGAGCTTTTTGAGGCAGTCGTGTCGTTGAAATATCTAGCCCGTAACATTGCAGAGCGATATGAAATGGAACGAACCTGTAAAGGACAGTTGTGAGTAAGGCGGACAGCCGACTTCGGTTTATTGGGAGAATTTTGGGAAGCCGTACTTCATCTGTAAAGGAGGCCGATTATAAAACGCTTGTACGACCACGTCTTGAGTATTGCTCAAGTGTTTGGGACCCGCAGGAGCTCAGTTTAAAGGAAGACATGGCGAGCAGCTAGGTTCGTTACTGGTAGGTTCGACCAATGCTCGAGTGTCACCGAAATGCTCCGGGAACTCAAATGGGGATTTCTGGAGGAATGTGTGGAGGAAATTTAGAGGGCCGGAATTTAAAGCCGAGTGTAGAACGATATTCCTGCCGCCTACTTACATTTCGCGTAAAGATCATAAACACAAGATAAGAGAAATTAGGACTCGTACGGAGGCATATAGATATTTTTTCCCCTTCCTCGTTCTACTTGGGAGTGGAATAGGAAAGGAAATGCCTAGTAGTGGTACAGTGTACCCTCCGCCACCCACCTTATAGTGAATTGCGGAGTATATATGTAATAATAATGGTAATTTTTAAGGCTTAAGGGACTTAACTGCGGGGTCATCAGTCCCTAAACTTACAACTACTTATGAACTACCTTATACTAAAGACGACACAAACATCCATGCCCGAGGGGGGATTCGAACCCCCGACGGCGGACTGCCGCGTGCACCGCAAACGGCGCTCCAGCACGCGGGGCTAATCCGCCGCGGCTATATATGTAGATGTAGAAATTTTTTGTTCAGAATCACCAGCAGTATCACCCTTCAAAGCATGTACCTTTGCTCCTGACTCCCCCTGTATATATAGAAGTGGCACTCTGCTCCACTTAATAGAAATAGATGTGTTTTGAAGTGGCTGGTGTGGCGTGTGGTGTCCTCTTGTTGATATTTACGTAACAACGTGGCTTAGGGCTAGAGGTACACACCAACGACTGCCAAATAACACTACCGTGTGCTACACGAAACAACCAAACACGCGACTTTAGGTCTAAACAACACAGCGCGGCCGGCGCATACCTACGTACTGAGTGAAGGAAACAGCTGCGACCCACTTGCCTCGTTCACTGTTGCTGACTCTCGCTTCCGAGTGCACTGCGTGCCTGCTTGTTTGTGTTGCTTACTTCCTGGAGTTTTGTAAGTTAAAGTGCTCATTATGAAACTGTAATTGTGAATGCCTACGTTGAGCTAACGGCCATGCCGTCTGGTCTGGCTACTTTCTGTAAAAGTAGTATCCGAATGAACTCTGACAAGTGCTTATCATAAACAAGTCCAGGGCGTGCAACCAAATACTTAAACTTCTTGTTTTGAAAAGCAATGCTTGATAATGGCAGCTGCTGGCCGACGACTGATTGCTGCGACTTTTTTACTCTGATTCATGCATTGGTATTAAACAATTAATAGAACCTGCTGTAATTTTTGTATAGCGATTAAGAATCCAGTTACCTTACTATACAGTCTATATTATACTATAAAAATATTCCTCGTGCATCTGGAATCGAGTTCTCGAATTTGAGTGTTCCAACGCAAGAATCTACCCACTTCTTTTCTTTGTATAGGACCTTATTTCATCCCTTCAGCCTTTCCTTATGCTCGCCTTCATCGACGTCAACCTTACACGCCATATATTTAAAATTAGTATTTCCTTGTTATACTCTCGAAGAGATGTGCCAAGCCTGTCTTCAAATCATCTTCGAACCACGTAAACAGTATCAGGTCTATGACGACTCCAAGTTCTTCTTTGCGAAGTTATGATTCCCAGTTTGTGTCATTCGTTTTCGTGATTAATATTGTGCTTCGGTTTCTAGAAATTTGTTTGCCGAGTGCGGGAGCTCTTACCTTCACTCTACAGTGTCTCCAGACTATAATGCTGCCTGCCACCGCAGTGGTGTAAGCCGAATATGGAATCCATACCATACCAGCCCTGCACCCACCACTATGTTTCAGGGTGTTATTGAATTCCTCTCCCGCCCCCCCCCCCCCCTAATTAGCAAGTATGTTCAAGACTTGTTCGTCGCCCATCGAATTGTATTGCAGCTTTGGCCTCCTTGTTCTCCCGATCTCTCGCCTGTCAAAAATTGTGGAGCTACTGGTCCGTGATGCACCAACCGCTACTACTTGTATGTTTGTTGAGGTTATGGTACTTAACTGCGGGGTCATCAGTCCCTAAACTTACAAACTACTTATGAACTAACTTATGCTAAAGACAGCACAAACATCAATGCCCGAGGGGGGATTCGAACCCCCGACGGGCAACGGCCTCGTGCATCGTAGCATAGCGCCTCAATGCGCTCAGCCGCTCCGCCCCAGTGACACTTGCAGAGCCTCATTGATTCAAATGGAGGCGTGCAGCAGCGTTTACAGCCAGTACTTATTTCATCATCTTCCTGACTCTGCGTGGGACTGTATTTTCAATAATGTGATTTTTGCACAACGTGTTATCTATCAAATAAATGTGGCTATAATATCTCCAGTCCTTCATAGTTATGCATTCTGGATGGCCAGCAGTGTATATGTGTTGGCACCTTAGCCAGATACAGCTGTTATTCTGGGTTAGGGGATAATAGCTACACTGGACAGCATAGCTCCAGAGTATTGAATGAAGATACTTGTCATACATGTGGCAAAGTGTTACTAAATTGCCCATTTTCTACCGAAAACAGCACAGTACTAATTTTTCTAAGAGTGAGTTTTGCAACGCCAGTATGCAAGGAATGATACTCTGGCTTTGTTCGCCTTTCATACCAACTCAAAACGAATGAAATGCGTTAAATTGCAGAATTTAGTGACAACGGTTCAGGCATTTGTAAGCAATAAGCAGGAAAGCCACATTCGAGACTCGGCCGGGAAAAAGTATACATTAGGCACGAAATATTAATTACACTGGGGATCGGAACTTCTACCGATAACATTTATTCTCGCTATACCTTCACCGCTAATAATACCACACTTAAGACACTTATGCAATAACAGCTAGCCGGCCGCGGTGGCCGAGGGGACTTAGGCGCTCCAGTCATGGTCTGCACGGCCACTATGGTCGCGGTTTGAATCCCCCCCTCGGGCATGGATATTTGTGCCGTCCTTAGTCTTAGTTAGTTCATAAGTAGTTTGTAAGTTTAGGGACTGATGAACCCGTAGTTAAGTCCCATAAACTATACAAACATTTGAACATTTTTGTGTAACAGCTAAGTAGTGGGAAGGACCCAGCACTGTATCAATTAAAATCAGCAGATAAAAGTCCGCGAGAAGTATTTTCCTACAGACTAATATGCCTTTTAAATTCTGCAGCTAAGGTGCAAGAATGGCTCCTGTGCAACCGCTTATAGGCACACACAAATCTCAACGGCCTTAGCCTTCATCGATACTGGATTCGTATTAGGTGCACAATCGACGACACATTAAAAGTTTTCCAGAATTTAGAGCACACTCCGTGTAATTAATCAATAGTGGTTTTAATTGATATTTCAGACGCCTTGGACACTCTTGTAGCCTGCAATGTTGTTGCTTCATGAGTTTCAGGCACCTGATACACTGTACTACAGTTTCCCATACTCTTGTAAAAAGTGTCTGGTAGATTGGCAGGCAAGCAGCCATAGAATATTCCAAACAATTAACAATGGATTCCCGCAAGGCTCCATTTGTGGAAATATGTTATGGGATATCACATTCGATCCCCTCCTAAAACTAATTGATGCTGACGAGCGCACTGACGGAATCGTAGCCTGTGCACCAAACACAGGATGGGCTTGTCAGAGCAGAGAGTTGATGTAATGTGCCTGGGCCTGGCTCTTCTGCTTATTACCCAGTTGTGCTAACCCTTGCACCTACATCGTCCGACCGAAATGTTGGATTACAACACCTACCAGCAGCTGAGACAAAAATAACCAAATATATTTTCACATTCGGCGGAGGAAGTAGGTGACAAATTTCGTAAGTAGATCTCGCCGCAACGAATAACTTCCTCATAATGATTCCCACTCCAACTCCTGTAACATTTATGTGATACTCTCCCCCTCCCCCCCTGTATTGTAATAAGACAAAACGAGCTGCCCTTCTTTGTACTGTTTCAATGTCCTCAGTCAGTATCTCCTAATAAGGATTCCTACCACGCAGAAATACTCCAAAAGAGGGCGGACAAACGTAGTGTATGAAGTCTACTTAGTAATTCTGTTAGAACTTCTGCCAATAAAACGAAGATTTTGATTCGCCTTCCCGTAACATTTTCTGTGTGTTCTCTCCTAGATATTTAGCTGAATTTACGACCTTCAGATTTGTTTGATTCATCTTATAAACGAAATTTAGAGTATTCATTTTAGTACTCAGGTGGAGGGCTTCGCACTTTTCATTATTTAGGGTTAGTTGCCAATTTTCGCACCATAGGGGTATACATGTCGTTCTACAGTTCTCATGAGTTTACTAAATAATAAATAATAGCATTATCTGCAAATAACCCAAGAGTACTGCTCAAGAGTTTCTCCCAAATCCTGTATATAGATAAGGTACAGCAGAGAACCAATAACTCTGCCCTGGGGAACGCCAGATGTCACCTCCGTTCTTTTCTAAAAATTGTAACTCTTCCATTTTACCATTTCATCCAGGATCTTTTCTCGGAATCCCGCCTCCAGCCGCGGTGGAGGAGCCGAGCGGTCTAAGGTGCCTTGCTGCGGAGCGCCCGGTTGCTCGCGGTCGGAGGTTCGAATCCTCCCTGGGGCATGATTTTGTGTGTGTGTGTGTGTGTGTGTGTGTGTGTGTGTCTTGTCCTTAAGTTAGTTACACTTATTTTAGTAGTTTGTAGGCTTAGGGACTAATAACCACAGAAGTTATGTCCCATGGATTTATGAAGATTTGAACCCCGGCTCCACGTGCAGCTGCATTGGAGACGGCTCCCGCGGCATCAGCTGCGTAGTCAAATTACGTTGCGCGGTGTGGTCAGTGAGTTGACATAACAAGGAAATGACGTCACACGCGGCCAACCCGTTCTGCTCATTTTCAACAGTTCGCTTGTTAATGAAGGGAAATGAAGTACTCTAACATACTCTGGCGGCGTATTGTCTTTCGGACGTGACTGAAGAAACAGAAGTCGCTAAGTTATGCCGCAGCTGTTTTAAATATAGAGTTTAAATGGGATTTTTAGCCTCAGCTGCTCGAGGGTGTTGTAATCGTACAACGTGGACTTACGGAAATTTGCGCTGGAGGGGGGGGGTTCGAACCCTGAACAAATTGTCATATATCCATATATGATAACACCCACGAGGAACGGAAACTCAAAAATCCCAGTTAAAATCTATATTTTGGCTCATTACCTCGCAGGTTTGGAGCAAACCACCATTGAAGTTCGTGACACTAATACGGCTCAAAATTAACTGGATAGATGGATAATTGTAAACTGAGCATTTTTCATGGAACTATGTTAGTTCGATGTTCATCGCTGAGGTCTTTCCTTTTATTTACATTATTTTTTATTACAGAGGCAACCAGCTCACTCGGATAGCGCCGGATGTCATTTATAACCGACAGTCGTAAAAGTATTTTTTCCTGATATCTCGGAAAATATGCGTTTTTGGAAGGTTAATTTTTTCAAATTGGGAGATAATGAACAAAAATATTTTACTGTCTTTCATTTTTGTTCATACACAAGCTACTTGTCAAAAATGAACCGCCAGCCGCGGTGGCCGAGGGGACTGAGGCGCTGCAGTCACGGTCTGCACGGCCACTACGGTCGGGGGTTCGAATCCCCCTCGGGCATGGATATTTGTGCCGTCCTTAGTATTAGCTAGTTCGTAAGTAGTTTGTAAGTTTAGGGACTGATGACCCCGTAGTTAAGTCCCATAAGCTATACAAACATTTTGATTTGAAAAATGAACCGAAGTGGTAAGCCAAGTCTGAGGTCATTCGGCCGATTGTGTTAGGAGTAGTAGTATTTGTAAATCAGAGGTGGAAACTTCAGTGACGTGACTGTCCGAGTCAGACCTGGAGGCGTGCTCAGATAGCGGAATGATGATGGAGACTGCTGGCTAAAATCAGGAAGTCCGGCCTGCCACGACTGTCATTAGTCACATTGCGCACTGTTGTTTGCAGCGAGTTTGTAGCTGTTTACGCACATGCGAGGGCTAGATTAGAAGAAATGAACAATTTATGCCCTGAAATGACTTTTCTGATAGAGGTACTTACACACCTTCAATATAATCGCCCTCGTTGTTTATGACCTTTTGCTATAGGTGCGGAAGGCGTCGTATACCATTTCTAAAATGTTCAAATGTTTGTAAATCTATGGGACTCAACAGCTTACAAACTACTTAACCTAAGGTAAACTAAACTAAGGACAACACAAACAGCCATGCCCGAGGGGGAATCGAACCCCCGACGGCGGACTGCCGCGCGCACCGCAACACGGCGCTCCAGTACGCGCGGCTAATCCGCCGCGGCTATATACCATTTCTATTGATTCCCAGTATTAACCGCCGCATTGCATGGATCATGTCATCTCTGGCGCTGTACCGAACCCCTCGCTTTGGTTCTTTCACTTTGGTAAAGTGATCGTCGTAATCGCAGGGACTCATGTCGGGTGGGTAGGTGGATGTGCCGCGGCGGATTGACCGTGCGCATGCTGCGGGATTCGAATCCCCCCTCGGGCATGGATGTTTATGTGCGGTCTTTAGTATAAGTTAACTCATAAGTAGTTTGTAAGTTTAGGGACTGATGCCCCGCAGTTAAGTCCCATAAGCTTAAAAACATTTGAACATTTGGGGTGGATGTTCCACAGTCTCCCAGTGCCAGCAGCGGTAAGAATTCCTAGTCAACAGCAGTGCATTGTCATGCAGAATGACGAGGTCCTTTGCCATGAAGTGCAACACCACCTTCGTACACCGTAGAGGTGAAAATACTGGCATTTCATGGGACAACACCTTGTCATTCTGAATGAAATTGTACGAAGGCGCAACACTGCAGTACACCAGAAATTTTGGCAGATTCTGGAACATCCGCAATATTCACCGTATAGGAATCGCTGTAATTAAGATCTCTTTGCCAAATCGAAATAACTATCAGATGTGACATTATCTATGGCATAAGGCGGTGAATAAGGGACATCAACAGAAACTGCCGCGCAAGTGGTATACGACGCCTTCCCGACATTTCGTAGGTCATAAGTAGCGGAGGCAATTATATTGAGGATGTGTCACTAAAGTACCTCTGTCAATAACGTCATTGCAGAGAAGAGTTATAGTCATCAATTTTATCATGAAGAAATGATTGTTAATTTTAATTCACAAACACTCTTCGCTGTAAGAGTCCGCTAGTCGTTGAAAAATGCAAATTTACTGTGACAACTATCTTGTTTGTGATTAAGACACTCACTGCTGATAAGTCTAATCTTGAAAACAGTAGGAAAACTGTTTTTCTTTCGCATGTCCCTCAAACGCATAATCTCAATGGTGTAAGGTAATTATCGTCCTTTACAAACTTAAATCAGCCTGACTTTGCAAAATTGCTTAGATATGTAATGGCGAACGGGCAATGCCTACTGATGTAACCTGCTGAAGTAGTTCCGAAGTACGTCGTAGTCAGCGTCGGTTTTAGACATGTACATTTCATTCGTGGCCAAACATATGAAATTTTACAGATATGACACAGATTCACAACCCCATTACAAAATTAGCTTTAAACTTGTGAAGGAAGTAGGTATCATTTTCCTCTTCCAGTATCTCTTCCCTACTCATCTTCCTCTTCTTAATCCATTCCCAGTAATCTTTACATCGATGACACTGAGGTTGCAGGTAATTTCATCGTAATTATGTTTCCCATATTAGTACATTATTATTGTTAGTTCCTCTGCTCTTGTATTATTAAGAAGTTTTCTACATTCCTCAGTACGTATTTGGTTTCACTTTAAACATTTTTCTTTACAAAGACATTTCAGAATGCATTCAAGTTGAATTTTCTCTTTCTTAATGACTGCCCATTGCCTTATATTACTACGGGACTGATGACCTAGATGTTTAGTCCCCTAAAAACCATCAACAACATCATATACCACTACGTTTCTGACAAAATATTTGGTGAGTATCTTTTTACTGTCATGAAACCTTTCAACTTTTCGAAAGTTCTTTTATACATAGATTTGAGTCTGATTATTTTGGTATTTGTTACAATTATTCTCATTCCATTCTATTGTCACCTTTACGGTAATTTCCATCAAATTTTAGTCCTTGTGATTTTGCAAACACGGATAACACACTGAATACATAATTATCTTCATCGTTTCTCTTCCTGACCAGCAAGAATGTTACGACCACTACACAATAGCTGGTATGTCCACCTTTGGTACGGATAACATCGCCAACGAGTCTTGGGTTGGCAGCAGTGAGGCCGCGATACGTCACAAAATGTTCAAATGTTTGTAAATCTATCGGTTTCATCTACTGGGTTATTAGTCCGTAGCTTACAAACTACTTAAACTAAGGTAAATTAACCTAAGGACATCACACACCCCCATGCCCGAGGGCGGGGACTCGAACCCCCGACGGCGCCGTGGTATGTCGCTCAAGGCAGTTGGCTCTATATGTGCACACACAAGTCACCTAATTTCTGGCAAAGGGGGAGGCTGATTCCACGTTCAATTACATCCAAGATTTATTGGATTGGCTTCATATCTGGCGTATTGGGATGTCAGCACATCAATTGCAACACACCTTTGAATTCGTCGAACACTCCATGACGCTTCTCTCCATGTAACATTACGTATTAATGCCACTGCCGTTGAGAGACATGATCGTCATGATGGGGTGTGGTCTGCAACTTCAGAGTCGCCGCCAGCTTGTCTCCATTCCGCAATACAGGTGTCAAGAAGCTGTTCCCATGGAAGACGACAGATTCATACCGTTTCATCGACATGGATAAGGTATCGAGATTCATCAGACCATGCAGTGTTCTGCCACTGCGCCGACGTCCAGTGACGATGGGAATGCACTAATTTCAGTCGTAGTTGCCGATGTGTTGTTAATATTAGCTCATGCATAGGTCGTCGGCTGCTTAGGACCATTGTTAGGATCTACGGTGCTCTGTGTGTGCAGACACATTTGTACTCTATTAACCGAATGTATGTCATTAATTGCGAATGGGTAACGTTGAAAATGTCTATCCAGCCGGGACTCGAACCCGGGTCTCCTGTTTTCTAGGCAGTTGTGCTGACACCTACGCCACTGGGGACACAACGATCATCACACCTGCACGGAATTACGTCTGTACTAAAGAACAGATGCCGCATAAATATAACTTATACAATTGTCGATGATCCTTTTTTCAGTGCGGAGGCTCTAAGCTCTTACTCTTACGGAAATCAGTTTATATAAACTACGAGTTTGAGTTGTGGCGGGCAAGGTAAAATTTGGGAATTTGTATCTGACGGGAGGCGTATTTGAGTAATTCCGCGCAGGTGTGGTGATCGCTGTGTCCTTAGTGGTGTAGGGGTCAGCGCAACTGCCTAGAAAGCAGGAGAATCGGGTCGAGTCCCGGCTGGGTACACACTTTTCAACTTTACTCATTCGCAGTTAATGTCATAAATTTCGTGAATATGAATAGATAATTGCAGGATCAAAAGTGACGTCTGTCACTTATATATAACACTTGTATAATATAACATTTGTACCCCCGTGGAGGTTCGAGTCCTCCCTGGGGCATGGGTGTGTGTGATTGTCCGTAAGTTAGTTTATCTAGGTTTAAGTAGTTTGTAAGCTACAGACTGATGACCACGCAGTTTGATCCGATAGATTTACAAACATTTGAACCCAGCATTCATGTCTGATGTTAGTTCGTCCACAGTCCACCACCTGTCGGGTTTTTACCAGCGTGTCCCTGAGATGGTCCTCTTAAGGACTTATTAACCTTTGAGCAGGTCGGCTAGGACACAAGGATCCCTGTGCAGAAGACACCAGGCCCAAGAATCTTAGAACTTAGAAGTAAAACCTTTCCTTTTCCTCTTTATAACTTTTTTATTTTTTTAAAAAAATTATTTACATACCCCACGGCTTGGTAGCAAACAACAGAGTTATATTACTTCAAACAATCAAACTCTTAAGGTATACAGTTCCAAAATAAATTTACAAGATCCTTAGGATCGATAAGTATACATCTATATACATACTCCGCAATTCACCGTAAGATGCGTGGCGGAGGGTACACTGTACCACTACTAGGCATTTCCTTTCCTATTCCACTCCCAAATAGAACGAGGAAAAAAAGAATGCCTATATGCCTCCGTACGAGCCCTAATTTCTCTTATCTTGTCTTTGTAATCTTTACGCGAAATGTAAGTAGGCGGCAGCAAGATCGTACTACACTGAGCTTCAAATTCCGGCCCTCTAAATTGACTCAACAGAAATTCACGAAAAGAACGTCGTCTTTCTTCCAGCGATTCCCAATTGAGTTGCCGGAGCATTTCCGTGACACTCGCGCATTGGTCGAACCTACCAGTAACAAACCTAGCTGCTCGCCTCTGAACTGCTTCTCTATTTGTTCCTTTAAACTGATACAAGTTCAGTCACTGAACAACAACAACAACAACAACAAAACAACAGGTTAGAAAAAAAAGGTTTAAAACAAATTCAAAAGTTTAAAGCGGACCCTCAGAGACGCCAGTAAACAAGTTAGGAGGCCCTTTAAACTACCTGAGCGCTCGCCTTTAGGACAAACTGATACTGAACAACAACAACCAAAAATTTAAAGTTACCCCATGAAGTATTAAGGTAAGGTCTCCACATACAACACGTAAACCAAATTACAACGTTCAACCTCAGTATTTCAATTTAAGAAAAGCGTTTAACAGAATTATCAAAATCAATTAACGTCTGGATGTGCAACACCCTTTTAACTTTACAGAGGTTCAAGCCACCATATCCCAGTTTAGAAACAGGATTTAACACAATTCTCAAAATGTCAATTAAGGTAACGACGTGCAACACCCTTTTAACTTTAGAAATATTCAAACCACAGTCAGTCAGTTTGGAAAAAGGGTTTAACACTACCGTAAATGCTAAAACAGCGTCTCAGTATGCAACCTGTGGGCACACCTACAAACGCTGCCGTTAAACCCTGTCAACATCGACATATCACACGGGAATAGGCTTGAAGCACAATGCACTCACTGTCCTTGGCTCCCTTAAGGCCAAAAGAGAAATATACATACAGTCAGTAAACATGGATTCTCATGCGGCGGAGGCGGCGAAAGCACCGTCGTCAACCGCCACTCCAAGCTGGACGCCGGATCTCAACAGCCCACTCTTCTCGGCGCGCCTCCCCCTCCGACAAGCGCCGAAAGTTAATATGGCTGTAAAACTCCGGTTAGCAGTCAGTCCAACAAGCCGCTCGTTTCCCTGTCGCGCTTCTGGGCTCCCTCCGCGACCAGACACACTGCCGCACCTCTCTCCACTCCGCCAAAAACACGCCGAGCGCCACCTTGCGGAGCCACCAGCAAGGCGCCGCTACACTTACGACCTCACTCCCGGCACGGACAGACAGCGCACCGCAAACCCCGCGCGAGATAAAACAGATACGAACGTAAATATAACTTATACAACTGCCGATGATCCTTTCTTCAGTGCGGAAGCTCTTCTAAGCTCTTACTCTTACGGGAAGCAGTTTATATAAACTACGAGTTTGAGTTGTAGTGGGCAAGGTAAAGTAAGGAATTTGTATCTGACGGGAGGCGTACTTGAGTAATTCCGTGCAGGTGTGGTGATCGCTGTGTCCTTACTGGTGTAGGGGTCAGCGCAACTGTCTAGAAAGCGGGAGAATCGGGGTCGAGTCCCGGCTGGGTTCACACTTTCAACTTTGCCCATTCGCAGTTAATGTCATACATTCTGTGAAAATGAATAGATAATAATTGCAGGATCAAAAGTGACGTCTGTCACTTATATATAACATTTGTACCCTGCCCAGCATTCACGTCTGGCGTTAGTTCGGTCACAGTTCACCACCTGTCGTGTTTTACCAGCGTGTCCTGTCTACTACGTGCGACGTCTGTAATGATGGTGGCCGCCCAAGGCCTTGATGTTGTGACGTGGTTTCGCCACTTGTTGAAGACGCTCACCACAGCACTCCTCGAACACTGGACAAGTCGCGCAGTCTCCCGGCCATTTCAGTCTTCCCTCAGATGGATCGCGCGCCTTCCCCATTCTACACACGGCCAGCTCGCTCACTGATACTACAGGCAGCCCGCGTTTGTGACTAGTAGGTACTCCTCGTCAGCAGACGCTATTATCGCTTGAACGGGTTAATATTGATAGCAGCTACGCGGTCATAATGTTCTGGCTGATCTACATCTCACATCCATACTCCGCAAGCCACCTCACGGTGTGTGGCGGAGGGTACTTTGAGTACCATTGTCAATTCCTCCTATTTCAGTCGTGTATGGTTCGGAGGAAAAAATGATTGCCTGTATGCCTCCGTGTCGGACCTAATTTCTCTAAACTTATCCTTGTGGTCATTTCGCAAGATATACGTAGGAGGAAGCAATAAAGAAGTTTGCTGCTCTCCGCTGGATATTCTCTATGTCTGCTATGAACCCTACCTGGCACGGTTCCCACATTGATGAGCAATACTCAAAGCGCTGGCCGAACGAGAGTTTTGTAACCTATTTCCTTTATTGACATACTACACTTAGGCGGGATTCTTGCAATGAATCTCATTCTGGCATCTGCCTTTCCCACGACTGATTTTATGTGGTCGTTCCATTTCATATCGCCCGTCTTTCGACTCCTAGATATTTTAAGGAAGTAACTGCTTCTAGTGTTTGTCCTACTATTGCGTAGTTATACAGGGTGAGTCACTAAATGACTATTGCCACCAAGAATAACTCCCAAAATATGATAAAAGCTGAAAAGTTGGTGGAACAATGGGGGCTAGTATATGACGTTGGTTTTTTGTTGCCAGGTGGGGTCGCTTCAGAGATATGAAGGACAACTTCTTTTTTCTTTTAATAGGATGCTATAGTTTGGTACATATTTTCCGATAGCCGCTATCGAGACGAATCCAATGACGTGTAACAGTAAGCTCTTTGAAGGTCAGCGAAGGTAAAAAAAGGTGGCAGGAACGTCCATTTACAGAATTGTGTTCGAAGTGATGACCATTGGTATCAATGCAGCGCTGCAGTCTTCTTATGGATTGAATGGTATTCCGTATCACTTCAGCACTTAACGAAGTACATGCTGTGACAGTTCTCTCTCGCATATCTTCAGGTGTAATTGGAACTTCTACGAGCCGGCCACGACACATATCCTCTGCGTCCAATCTTACGATTTGGGGAATCGTCTCTGCAAGCCATCAGCGAAAAATATGCTGGAGAACATCGTGTTCATACCACATTCTGTCCCTTGTCCCCAAAAGTATTTTTTCCAATAACTGACCTAATGTTCTTGCAGGAATGTGATGTACATCCTACCAGTAACATTTTCTTCGATGAAAGAGGGCCTATAGTTCTGTCCTCCAGAATTCCACACCATACATTCACCGACCACGGTCTTTGGCGTGCAACTTACCGCAGCCAACATAAATTTTCAGTTGCCCAATAATGCCCGTTATGCAAATTAAGATTTCCATGGTTCGTGAATGTAGGTAGCATCGTCATTTAAAAAAATCAAATTGAATATGTCATCCCTCTGAATCTCACGTGGAGCCCATCGGCAGAATTCCATGCGACGCATACAATCCATACCAGTTAATTCTTGGTGAAGAGTCATTTGCTAAGAATGATACGGCGATGCAGAACACGAACAAAACTACTCTTGCTCCTGCCCGATTCTCTTGTGATTTGACGCGACCTAACACAAGGATCTCGAACCTCAGTGGCAAGAGTACCAATTTCCACTTCCTCGTTGGTAGCTTTCCTTTGCCGGATATGTTTCCAGTACGTTAAAGATCCAGTTGTTCTCAATTTATCATGCACATATTTAAATGTGGGATATATTTCAGCGTATAAGTCTAGATCTCACTGAATTTCGTTGGCATTCTCCGTAAATGAGAAACATATCGACTTGTCCTTCGAAGGAATACATAATTCACATTCGCTTTCTTCGACTATACTAGTCTTACGTTTCCTATTGCGCAACCGTCGAATGGTGTTTGCATCTTAACAAGATGAATACGCTGTATCCGGCGAATATTTACTATCTGCACGATATACGAGAGAGAATTGTCAGAGCATGTGCTTCGCTAGGTGCCGAAGTGATACGTAATACCACTCAATCCATGATAAGAAGATTGCAGCGCTGAATTGATACCAATCGTCATCAATTCGAACACTTTCTGTAAATGGACGTACATGTCACCGTTTTTACCTCGTTGACCTTCGAAGACCTACACATCATTGGATTCGTCTCGGTAGCCGCTATCAGAAAATAAGTACCAATCTATAGCGTACCATTAAAAAAAAGTTGACCTACGTATCTTTGTAAAACGGAGACTTACCCTCCGAGATGATATGGTTTACCAAAGATACATAAGGTAGATGTTCCTTTGAGACCGATAGTCAGCGCAATTGGAGCTCCTACTCAAGAACTGGCCAGACACCATGCCTCTTTGTTACAACCTTACATAGGCAAAACTGAGAGTCATATTAAAAACTCTCTACATTTCATTGAGAAATTGAAGGAAATTACTGTCGGTCCTAACGACATTCTTGTCAGTTTTGAAATAGTGTCTTTGTTTACCATGGTTCCAGTTGATGAAGCTCTCTCACATATAGCCGATATGTTCCCTTCTGATATAGAGACTTTGTTCAAGCATTGTCTATCCTCGACGTATTTTCAGTATAATGGTGAATTTTATGCACAGACCGATGGGGTAGCCATGGGAAGCCCCCTAAGCCCCGTAATTGCGAATTTATTCATGGAATATTTTGAACAACAATCACTGCAGTCGGCAAAAAAAAAAAAAAAAAAAAAAAAAAAAAAAAAGAGAGAGAGAGAGAGAGAGAGAGAGAGAGACCCTCGAAGTGGTATCGACATGTCGATGATACCTTTGTAATATGGAATCACGAGGAAAAGCATTTGAATGATTTCCTGGTGCATCTAAATAGCATTAACTCAAAGATCACCATGCAGAAAGAGAATAATTGACAACTCAACTTCCTGGATGTTTCAGTTATCGAACGGGCGGATGGGACCTTAGGCCATAAGGTCTATAGGAAAGCCACACATACTGATCGCTACCTCCATAAGAACTCAAACCACCACCCTAGGCAAAAGAGGGGGGGGGGGGGTCATAAAAACACTAGTGGATAGGGCCAATAACATTTGTGAACCGGCTACTTACAGGAAGAACTATATCACTTGCGACAGGCCTTTGCGAAAAATGGTTATACAAATAACGAGATTAACCGAGTACTTCACCCAAGTAGTAAAATGCACAAAAACAGGAGACAGCAACAACCATCAGCTGGAAAAGTATTTCTTCCGTTCATTCATAACATCACGGACCGCATTGGAAAAGTACCTGCCAAGTTTCGGGTGGAGACTATTTTCAGACCTACTAAGAAAATTAGTGAATGCCTTAGATCAACAAAAGATGCTCGTCATCCCCTGGCCACACCAGGGGTATATAAAATTCCGTGTAGTTGTGGCAAAGTTTACATAGGAACCACAAAAAGAAGCATTAATACACGTTTGACAGAGCATAAAAGAAATTGTCGCTTGGGACAGATCGACAAATCGGCAGTGGCGGAACATGTTTTCACGGAAGGAGATCACGAAATAAAATTTGGTGAGACAAGTGTGCTGGCGAGGACGTCACACTATTATACACGTATTTATAGGGAGGCAATTGAAATCCACAAACATCAATACCATTTTAATCGTAAAGAAGAAGGATTAAAACTGGACAAGATATGGCGATCGACGTTGCATCAATCACGTGACAATCGATTGCCCCGAATCGAGAGAACAGGCGATAGCCAGAGATAGCCACACATCGACGTCACGTGACGTGAGGTGGCGCCCTCTACGATCTGATATAAGGAGCGGCCTCAGCCCCCAGCAGCCAGTCGTCGACTCAACCTCGGAAGATGTTCTCCGTAGTTGAGAACGAAACGTCAGGGAGAGGAAGTTTTATAGATCGACCACGGCAACTCAGCCCGGAAGTGTTTACTGACGGCGTTGCAATATGTTCAGCAGCTGAAACATAGTTTTGCTCAAAAATGTCAAAATGTTGTAAACCTATGGGACCAAACTACTGTGGCCATCAATCCCTAGGCTTACGAACTACTTAAACGTACGTGTATACGTAATAACTTCAGCCCGCCACTGCAGAATAATACTGCAGCAATAGAACAAACAAGAGAATAACACGAAAATAAAACTTTAGTTAGGACAAAAGGCGCGATTTACTACAACAAGCCGGCCGCAGTGGCCGAGGAGACTGAGGCGCTCCAGTCACGGTCTGCACGGCCACTGCGGTCGGGGGTTCGAATCCCCCCTCGGGCATGGATATTTGTGCCGTCCTTAGTATAAGGTAGTTGATAAGTAGTTTGTAAGTTTAGGGACTGATGACCCCGTTGTTAAGTCCCATAAGCTTAACAAACATTTGAACATTTTCTCATCAGTCCGTAGACTTACAAACTACTTGAACTAACATAAGAACAACACACACACACACACACACACATATCCATGCCTCCGACGGCGAGTAACCGCGCACTCCGCAGCGAGGCGCCTTAGAGCGCTCGGCCTCTCCACCGAGGTCTTCTTATTCATCATGAACAGTTATAGCTGTGAATGTCCGTCTTTCAAAGTCTTATGTCCTCTGAATTTCTTAAATTACGAACCGTTTGACTCCCATTCAAAACAACGCTTTGGGGACCATTCACTTGAGAGATATTTAGGGCTCTGAAGATTAGCCATTTATGCCATTATTAAAAATTTTACTGGCACATTTGTTTTGATATATCTGAATGGGTAACACACGCTAAAAAAGACTAAGCTTTAAGGTTAGTTAATCGTATTTATTTTATTTATTTAGTAGATTACAAATATGCAATAACAATGGCGAAAAGTATAGTTATCTGCAAAGTTCGTAAGTAATTATGCCTAGTGGTCATACTTTTGTTGTTCTATTAGGTTCTTTCATAACAACCTACTTGAAAATCGTGACACAATTGAAGAAAACAAAAAAATATATTTGACAAGCAATTAAAGTCATTGTATTGGGTTACAGCCTAACAAAATACACGAAAATCGTAACCGATTTCTACGAAACTGCTAAATATTTTACAAAACATAGTAAACGATAAACGACGTTATAATACATTAGAACATCTTTGTTGTCAAAAAAACTGAAATATATGCGCATTTCATTTACGAAACAAGTGAAAAACATCATTCTCACCGACTGTTTGCACCAGACCCATGATTCGCCTTTCTTACTTCCCATAAATTGTATCTCCATTGTCAACATGTACGTGTCACGGAAAAAAAGAAAGAAAGAATTACGCCGACATCGTAAGCGCATTTTAACACTGGGAAGTTTTACGCCGGTTTATAACACATTAACGTTTTAATTTAAATAATTGGTAAGTCTTACTGTTCCAAGCCACATATAACAGAAAAGCGTAATTCACCCGGGAAAAAATGCTTTTCATCCCGAAAAAAGTGTATTTTCACCCGGGAATTTTTTTACTTTTTACGTTTGAAATCGGGAGATTTTTTCTTCTTGTCCGCCTATACACCCTGAGTAAGGAAAACACACTCATACCCGAGGGAGGACTCGAACCTCCGGTGGGAGCAGCCCCGCAGTCCCTGGCATGGCGCTCTGCAGTGTTGCCCCTTCCTAGATGACCATCATCATTCGTCAGTGAGCATGAAGGCAACCTGTAGGTAGATCTGATTCTTCCAATGTTTTGGAGGGACGTAGAGGTGTTACTCATTGTGTCTTGTGGTGGGGAGTCCTCGGTTACGGTTTCGTAATTGAGGGAACTCTTGACGGCGCAACGGTACGTCCCGGGCGGCCTACGTCCTCATGTGTTACCTCTTACGTGTCAGTTTGGTGGTGCCATTTTTCAGCAGAACAATTATCGTCCTCACACGGTACATGCCTGTATGAACTGCCACCCCGACGCCATTCATCAGCAGCCCGTGCTCCTAGCCGCGGCTTCACCGCAAACGTAGCCGTTTATGTTGTGTTTCCGGCAGCCCATACAATGGACGACAGTTCCTGAGTCAGGCTGCAGCTTGTACGGCATGACTCAGAGTGGGCCGCGGCGCATTAGCCGGGCGCACTGCGGCGCCGTGCTGTGATGCGCGCGACCGTTCGCCGTCGGCGGTTCGAGTCCCCCTTCCGGCTAGGGTGTTTGTGTTGTCCTTCGGTTAGTTTACTTTAGTCTAAATAGTTTGTAAGCTACGGACCAATAACCAAGCAGTTGAGTCCGATAGATTTACAAAAATTTTTTTGAACTCAAGAGTGTTATATGGAGTTCATTGCTTGTTCGTGGACGGCAGGATGTGAAGCGAATACTATGTGCTTGGTGCACGAATAGAACGTTCCTCCTTTATGATTGTCAGACGTGGTCGACCGTAACCTCGGTGGTGAGTGCGCTTGCCTCCACGTTCCCATGTAGTCAAACATTCGGCAAAATTGAACAGCTGGACTAGCAGAGCAAATGTAGGCCGTCAATGAGGCCCCCTTTAAAACGGCCAGGTGCCGTAACGAAAATGTTCAAATGTTTGTAAAGCTTATGGGACTTAACTGCGGGGTCATCAGTCCCTACACTTACAATCTACGTAAGAACTAACTTACACTAAAGACAACACAAACATCCATGTCCGAGGGAGGATTTGAACCTCCGACGTGGGAGGTCGCGCGATCTGCAACGTGGCGCTCCAGACCGCTCGGGTACTTCCGTGCGGCGTGGCTGTAACGCTGACACTCATGACCACGTGGCAAACTGTATTTTTCACAGAGGTCACTGAAGCTGTTTAAATTTTCAAATGTTTGTAAATCTATCGGACTTAACTTCTAGCTTACAAACTACTTAAACTAAGGTAAAATAACGTAAGGACAACACAAACACCTATGCCCTAGGGGGGGGGGGGATTCTAACCCCCGACGGCGAACGGCCGCGCGCACCGCAACACGGCGCTCCAGGACGCACGGCTAATCCGCCGCGGCTGCAGCAGTTGACGCCCTTTGTGCACCACACCAACAGTAAACATGAATGCTACTAATGCACTCTGGTGATATCCGCCTATGATGTGTATGTCTGACTACTTGCGCTGGTGCTAGGTTATTTACTTTAATGAGCAGTGTACGCCTGTTTTGTTGATTGGGAAAAGACGGTTGGCAGTGTAGACTTCAGTATCTCCTAGAAGATCATCAAAGAAATTGATGTAGACTGAAAGGATAGAAGGCTGATACAGGAACTGTAGACAAGACAAAAAATGGATTGGCGTCAAGGAAATATACCAAAAGAGTATCGGAAAAGGTGACAGACGTGTTATTATGTTTTTGGAGATTTTCCCGGCAGATACATTATTACATCATATTTCGATTGTGCATCAGGGATAGTATTAGTTCTTGTTTGATACTTCAGTTGAAAACAAGAGCCGCGGTTGAGTGGCCGAGCGTTCTAAGGCGCCTTGCTGCGGAGCGGCCATTGCCCGCCGTCGGAGGTTCGCGTCCTCCCTTGAGCATGTGTGTGTGTGTGTGTGTGTGTGTGTGTGTTTGTCATAAGGTTAGTTTAGTTTAAATAGTTTGTAAGCCTAAGGACTGATAACCCGAGTAGTTAAGTCCCATAGATCTACAAACATGTGGAAACAAGAAATAATACAACTCCGGATCCGCGTCCAAAAGCTGACGAAATAAGTATTTTGAGGTACTCCTGTGTTTAACAGTTCGTGTGGAATCCAGTTAATAGTGTTCTTAGACCGAAATATTTCCTGGACAGGCTGAGTTCTGACGGCCAAATACACATTTTGCAAGATGTGCCAGTGTTACAAATTATTATAATTAATTGAGTATGGCCGGCCGCGGTGGCCGAGGGGACTGAGGCGCTCCAGTCGCGGTCTGCACGGCCACAACGGTCGGGGGTTCGTATCACCCCTCGGGCATGGATATTTGTGCCGTCGTTAGTATTAGCTAGTTTGTAAGTTTAGGGACTGATGACCCCGAAGTTAAGTCCCATAGACTTTACAAACATTTGAACATTTGAATTGAGTATGGCTGGACATTAAGGCGGTATTTATAGAAATTGAACAGAACAATGGTTATTTGTGAATAATTTATATGCCAAATCTGTTTTATGGTGGGAATTCATATATATCTGATTAGAAAATGTAAAAAACCGAGAAAGAGGTCTATGATATATTTAAAATACCCAATAATAACTGCAATAGTATACACACAAATTTTTTACAGAACGATTCTGAAGATCGAGGTTCTGTATCGAATTGAGGGGAAACGAGCCTTAATGCACTACTTTTTCTCCGTTTGATAAACCTTTTGGTGTTTTCAGTATAATTCTTTCTCAATGAAGCGTATTTATCGCTTCTGTGAATTTCATTTTCTTCCCAGTTTGCAATAAATCAGCGGCGTTGTTAGAATTGTTTGAAATAAATGCATATGACATTTATAAGCGTCAGTCAGCTTGCAGCATTTATCACATAATCGGCATGCAACTAAAGCGTACTTGTATTTGTATATCTAGCTCACCTCTTTCACTTTCAATATTACAGGTTTTGCAGGGGTCTGGTTTCAGCTGTCAGCTCACGTGCGCTTACTGGCGTCCGCCTAGAGCGTTAGCGGCCCGCACTGGTGAACGTGTTAATTCTGTAATAGAAGTTTATTTGAGCAGCGTGAGAGGTGTATAAATTGAAAAATTGTAGAGCAATACCATTATTTGAATACAGTTTGCAGGTTCAATGGATGGATATTGCAGTAGTCGTAAGGAGGTGAAGAGACTAGCTGTGGAGAAATTTGCACAGAGAATTGCTTCAATCTAGTCAGCAGCAACAGCATGTGACAAATATTACATTTTCGTGTAAGTTACTGAACTACAGTAACAGTGAATCACTTACGTACAGAATAAAATAACAGTACAAGGCAACCTATCAATTTAGAATTGAAAATCTGAGGCGTGTAGATCACATTTTTCGATTGTGGGAGATATATATTGAGAAAGGAAAAGTGTAGAATTGTGCACAGCTTCTATGCAAAATTTGACGAATTGTAAATAGTTCAAATGTTTGTAAGTCTGTGAGCCAAAACTAGTGTGGTCACCAGTCCCTAGACTTACAAACTACTTGAACTAACGTAAACTAACCTAAGAACAACACAAACATCCGTGCGCAATGGAGGACTCGAACCTCCGGCGGGAACTGTCATGGCGCCTAGAACCGCTCTGTCATCCCCGCGCGGCTGAAAATAGTTGTCCGCGTATTGCTCACCGGGCGATTGTTCCAATTCCTTTAGAATGAATGTCTTATCAGTAACCGTAAATCTCGCGAGGGAGTTTATGTACAAAGATGGCACATCTATCATTTAGAGACTCTCGAACAACGGCCTGCAAGATGCTCGCGAACTGACACTGCTAATGAACAGGAATAATCACAGGGATTTCTCTAGGTACCCTGTAATAACTTCCGAGGGAAGAACGAATAGCGAAATGATTGTTTTGGACTGCATTCAGACATTCAAATAATTCAGTGACGATGGAGTAAAATTTGTGGCGGTACGTTGGCTATCCGGAGCACGCCTCCCGTCCGTTCACAATTCTCACGCTACAGAAGTAACGTCCCTATCGACCATATTCCTCTATGCTCGCCATTCCGCCATTCTCGCATTCGGACGATGTTTCTGCATCTGCGGCGAGGAAATCAGCCCTGGCGCCATCTTTCCATCAGTCCATAAGCTTACAAACTACTTATGAACTAGCTAAGACTAAGGACGATACAAATATCCATGCCCGAGGGGGGATTCGAACCCCCGACCGTAGTGGCCGTGCAGACCGTGACTGGAGCGCCTCAGTCCCCTCGGCCGGCATATATTTATATATTAGAATGGTGTCTGTGCTTTCGGACACCACACTAACATATAAACCCCGCATTACGGCACTGTTGGCTTGTAGTGTGGCTTTGTTGTACTTAGCAAGTGGTAGAACAGCGCAGGGCGCTAGAGCGCCGTGTGTCGTAATGAAGTTGCTTGCCTTGCTCAGCGACGGTTATCAGGTGCAAGTTTATGAAACGGTATCTGCTGCCAGGTCATCTACTAGCTGCCGGCTATTGCGGATTCCATATATATGGGAGAGACGGTGGAGTCCGCAAAAAAAAAAAAAAAAAAAAAAAAAAAAAAAAAAAAAAAAAAAAAAAAAAAAATATAAATATATATATATATATATATATATATATATATATATATATATATATATATATATATATGAGAGAGAGAGAGAGAGTGTTTCACTAAGTGTGTTTGCCTCTGTAACTTATAAAATAATATGTGACGGGAAATTTTAGCCTCTGTAACTTGTAAAATAATATGTGACGGGAAATTTTAATGCGGTAGGTCAACACAAGAAATGTTACACTTTCTGCGGAGCTATAAACATAGTTTATTGTATCATTTTCCAAAGAGTTACAGCACAAAGATATAATTTTTTAATGGAACAATAGTTTTTTCTATCGTGCATTGGATTCGTTGAAACCAGCTGCGTCCAAATCAACTTAAACTACATTTCTATCACTGTTCGTTTGAGAGCTATAACCCTTCGGAGTTTAGGGGGCGGAGGCTACGAGAGCGTAGCTGACTGGCTGGTGGTCATGAGACAGTCGGCCGTGCCCCAGGGTATAGCCACTCGGCCAGTTAGCAACGCTATCGCAGCCTCCGCCCCCGGAACTTTGAAGGGTTGTAGCTCCCAAACTAACAGTGATAGGAATGTAGTTTAATTGATTTGGACGCAGCTGGTTTCAAAGAATCCAATGCACGATAGAAAAAACTATTGTTCCATTAAAAAATTATATCTTTGTGCTGTAACTCTTTGGAAAATGATACAAAAATCTATGTTCATAGCTACGCAGAAACTGTAACATTTCTTGTGTTGACCTACGGCATTAAAATTTCCCGTCACCTATTATTTTATAAGTTACAGAGGAAATCACTATTAAATATGCTGTTGTTGTTATGGTCTTCAGTCCGGAGACTGGTTTGATGCAGCTCTCCACCCTACTCTATCCTGTGCAAGCCTTTTCATCTCCTCATAAGAACAGCAACCCACATCCATTTGAATCTGCTTACTATACGCGACTCTTTGTCTCCCTCTGCGATTTTTACCGCACAAACTTCCCGCCAATGCTAAATTTACGATTCCTTAAGAATGTTTCCTACCAAGCGATCCCTTTTTTTTAGTCAAGGTATACCAGAAATTCCTTATCTCACCAATTCGGTTCAGTACCTCTTAATTAGTTACGCGATCTACCCACCTAATCTTCAGCATTCTTCTGTAGCACCACATTCCAAAAGCCCACATTCTCATCCTGTCCGCACTGTTTATCGTCCATGTTTCACTCCCGTACAAGGCAACACTCCACACAAATGCCTTCAGAAAAGACTTCCTTACTCTTAAATTAATATTCGATGTTAACAAATTTCCCTTTTTCAAAAATACTTTTCTTCCCATTGCCATTCTGCATTTTATATCCCCCGTACTGCGGCCGTCATATGTTATTTTACTACCCAAGTAACAAAACTCATCTACCACCTTCATTGTTTCGTTATCTAATCTAATATAATTCCTTCAGCATCGCCTGATTTTCTATGACTGCATTCCATTATCTTTGTTTTGCTCTTGTTAATGTTCATTTTATACGCTCTTTTCAACTCATTGTCCATTCCAATCAACCACTCTTCCAGGTCCTTTGCTGTCTTTGACAGAATTACAGTGTCATCGGCAAAAAACAATGTTTTTATTTCTTGACCCTGAACTTTAATCACTATTCCAAATTTTTCCTTGCTTTCCTTCACCGCCTGCTCGATGTACAAATTGAATAACATCGGACAAAGACAACAACCCTGTCTTACTCCTTTCCCGACTAATGCATTCCTTTCATGCCCTTAGAGTCTAATAACTGCGGTCTGGCTTTTGTGCAAGTTGTAAATAAGTCTCCTTTCCCTGTATTTTACCCCTGCTGACTTCAGAATTTGAAAGAGTTTATTCCAGTAAACATTTTCAAAATCTTTCTCCAAATCTACAGAATCTAGAAATGTAGGTTTGCCTTTCTTTAATATGCCTTCTAAGATAAGTCTTAAAGTGAGTATTGCCTCCCGTGTTCCTACGTTCCTCCTGAATCCCAACTGATCTTCCCCGGGTCAGCTTCTTCCAGCTTTTTCATTCTCCTATAGATAATTCGTGTTAAAATTTTGCAACCATTACTTATTAAACTGATGGTTCTGTAGTTTTCACACCTGTCTGCGCCCGCTTTCTTTGGAATGGCATTATTAATGTTTAATGTTTGTAAATCTATTGGACCAAACTGCGTGGTCATCAGTCCGTAGCTTACAAACTACTTAAACCTGGGTAAACTAACCTAAGGACAAACACACACACCCAAGCCCCAGGGAGGACTCGAACCTCCACGGCGAGCAACCGCGCGCTCCGCAGCGAGACGCTTTAGACCGCTCGGCTACTCCACCGCGGCATTATTACATTTTTCTTAAAGTCTGAGGGTATTTCGCCTATCTCATACATCTTACACGCCAGGTGAAACAGTTTTGTCATGGCTGACTCTCCCAGAGACTTTAGTAGCTCTGAGGGAATGTCATCTTCTCCCGGGGCCTTGTTCCGACCTAGGTCTTTCAGGGCTCTGTCGGATTCATCTCTCAGTATAGTATCTCCTATTTCATCTTCATCTACTTCCTCTTCGCTTCCTACAACATTGTCTCTAGGTTCATTTCCTTCGTAGAACTCCTATGTACTCTTTTCCTACTTTGCTGAGACCTGGTTTTCCATCTGAGTTCTTGATATTGGTAGAGCTGATTTTCTTGTCCCCAAATATCTCTTTTATTTTCCTGTAGGCAGTATTACTTTTACCCTTGTTATACATTCTTATATAGATTTGTATTTGGCTTCTAGCCACTTCTTAGCCATTTTACACTTCCTGTCAGTCTCATTTCTTAGTCGTCTGTACTCCATTTTGCCTGTTTCGTTTAGTGCATTTTTTATATTTTCTCCTTTCATCAATTAAATTTAGTATTTCCTTTGATATCCAAGGATTAAATATATGACTTTAAAATTCCTACCGATTATTAATTATACAGCAGTGCTGTTCTAAATATCTAAAGAGACGAATTTTGCCAGGCTGATTCCATTATTGTTATTGTGCTCAACGACTGTTTTCAGATTGTAGAAAATTGTCATTATTCAATCGTAAATATTTTCTTTATCGCCAGATTTAGATTTCGGTCGCCGGCCGCGGTGGCCGAGGGGACTAAGGCGCTCCAGTCACGGTCTGCACGGCCACTACGGTCGGGGGTTCGAATCCCCCCTCGGGCATGGATATTTGTGCCGTCCGTAGTCTTAGCTAGTTCATAAGTAGTTTGTAAGCTTAGGGACTGATGACCCCGTAGTTAAGTCCCATAAGTTCTACAAACATTTGAACATTTTTTGATTTCGGTCACTGTGTGACCATTATCAGTACTTAAAACAAACAGTTAAAACATACGAACGTAACATCCAACATGGAGGTTGAAAAGTTTAATATGTTTTAAAGGTTTGTTTTAAGCATTGATAATGATCACACTGTGGCCGAAATCTAGATCTAGTGAATAAACAAAATATTTACGACTGATTGCTGACAGTTTTCCACAAGAAGGATTTTTCATTAAATCGAAAGATTTTCGTACGCAACGACCATATTTATTGCATTAAATCTAATGGCTAGAAACTTTTATTGTTCGATGGCAGTGTGCTCGTTACAATTATGAGACGTAGTTACAAATGCACAAACTGAGAACAACGCATTTAAATACTACATTAATATTAAAAATATCTCTGGGTGAAATTGTGAATGATACCAAAGAACAGCTGTTTCCTCCATTTTACAGCGTCTTTGATTATATTTTTCTGAAACAAAACTGTTCAAATGTTTATAAATCTATGGGAGTCAACTGCTGAGGTTATCAGTCGCTAGACTTACAAACTGCTTAAACTAATCTATGCTAAGGACAACACACACACCCATGCCCGAGGGACGACTCGAACCTCAGACGGCGAGCAACTGCGCGCTCCGAAGCAAGGCAGCTTAGAGCGCTCGGCCACTGCACCGCGGCTTTTCGGAAGCAACAGATTTTTTTCTTCCCATGTCCACTTTGTAAAACCCTTTCTCTTTTTCTGTCAATTCACTCGTTGTCTCTAGTACTTTCTGTCTACCACTGTTTCCGCTATTAAATACAAGGATACATAAAAGAGTAAGAAGAACTATTGTTTTTCACAGGTACTTATAGTCACACACATCCAATATAATCGCCCCCTTTATTTAATGACCTTTTGCCGTATGTCAGGAAAGCCTCGTGTACCGTCTGTGAGTCTATTTCTGTTGATGTCTTATTGACCGCCCTATGGCACGGATAACGTCATCTCTGGCGTTGTACCGGTTCCTTCGCGGTGGGTCTTTGGCGAAGAGATCGTAAGCACGTGGACTCATACGGATGTTCCAGAATCTCCCAGTGCAAGCGGCGCGAGAGGTTCTGGACAACAGACGCCACGTTCATCGTACTCAACCGAGATGAGCCCTTGGACTATGATCTCTTTGCCTGAGTGGAAGAACACTGCGAGACGTCCGGTATAATACTAGAGATGACATTATCCATGCGACAGGACCGTGACTACGGGACACCAACAGAAACAAACGCACAGATGGTATAAGACGCCTTCCGGACATTCGACAAAAAGTCATAAATTGTGGGGGCAATTATATTGAAGGTGTGTATAATTCCCTGCCAGTGAAGTTATTTCAGAGAAACATAATAGTTACTACTACTTTTTATTTAGTGCTTGTAAAGTTACAGGATCATAAGTAGCAAAATTTACACAGCCAGACAACTTCATTTCTTGTTGACATATATTTAGAGAGTTTTCATATACCACTACAGAACTATAGAGCACTGTTTCCTAAAACGATTGACTCCTGAATCATATTGGCAAACATGCTACTTTCTACACCGAGCGCTTCGTAAACTTAAAGGTCATCTTCAGTCAACTTCATTTTTGAAGCATTGGTGGACATACACACTCTACACATCTTGCCACAGCTGTCATACATAGTTTGTTGTGTTATACGGGAATGGCGATTTTAACGTTTAACTGCACGCTAGCGGCAAAACTTGGTATTAGGCTCGCACTTTTACCGGATCCCTGGGCGATCGGCTGCGTTCGTGCAGTTCCGGAATGTTTGTGCTGTCTACCAACCTTACCGATGTAACAGCATTGTGCGCCGAAGCAACTGTAACTTTATTGTTGATTCTTGTGTGGTTGTTCATTCTTTAGTTAAGGGTTTACTTCTAGTATACATTACTGTTTTCGATTACTCATACATAGAAATGATTCTGTAACACGTTACACTACCACTTAAAAGCTGTGAGCTATGCATTATAAGATGGCTGCACTGGGAGAAAGAGGTGACGCCTAACAGCCAATGCGCTACGAGCCGAATGTAAGTATCCGTTCCCAGCAATCTCCGCTCACAGGTCAGGTTCAAAAATGTTCAAATGTTTGTAAGGCTTATGGCACTTAACTGCGGGGTCATCAGTCCCTAAACTTACACACTACTTATGAACTAGCTTATACTAAAGGCGGCACACTTATCCATGCCCGAGGGGGGATTCGAACCCCCGACGGGGAACGGCTTCGTGCATCGAAGCATAGCACCTCAATGCGCTCGGCCGCTCCGCCGCGGCCGAGGTCAGGTAAAAGTGCGAGGATAATACATCTGTTTTCTTGCTTATAATAGATTCCGCTTGTTTTAGCTATCATTGTTATGAAAATAAATACTCGCTATTTTGTTGCTGGATTATTCGAAACTACTAAAACAGAGACTTTTCGTGGAATATGTCACGTCAGTTTCACAAACAACTTGGAGAAAATAACACCATGTCGATTAATGTGTCCACATAGAACAGCGAAAACCACATACCGTAGTCAAATGAGGCGATGGAATTCGCTACAATGCAAATTGACGACGGTGAACGTTTATAAGCAAAAGAAGATAAAACCGAAAAATATTTTATATACATATATAATTTTATGTACCGGCTCTCCTCTCTCTAATGGATTTTAGTAAACCGCGGGAAGCATAAATGATTCGAAGCCGACTGCTTCCGGCTACTAGGCCAGCACCTTAAGCTATTAGTTTCGGTCTGTGTAGGAAGATAATGGCCTACTCCTGCCCGCTGTCTCTAGTCTGGTGTGCAGATGCACAAAAATCGTCCGACCCCTCGCGGGAATACAGAAGGGACGATGGACAGGGGCCACCAAGTAGTAGTGAGAAGATGCGGAGGGGACGGAAGCGT
The DNA here is from genome assembly GCA_026315105.1 of Locusta migratoria. Classification (NCBI taxonomy): domain Eukaryota; kingdom Metazoa; phylum Arthropoda; class Insecta; order Orthoptera; family Acrididae; genus Locusta; species Locusta migratoria. The sequence continues at coordinate 24,134,090 of CM048755.1, read as the reverse complement.
GTTCTGATAGCCGCGGCTTCTCGCGCAACACGGAAAATCCTGGTGCAAATATCAAGCTGTGGGCGGTGAATGTTTTTCAACGTCTCGAACAGCCGGAAAGTAAGAAATTTCAATTTCATTCAACCTGAGAAGAATTGCGGTCGCTTTGCTGTTCATCTAATGTGTGTGTCGATGCTGCCAAGTTACTCTGTGGTAGCGTAGAACAGTAGTGTCAGGACAGTTGTTGGTATTGTTTGATAGTTGTATCATATGTGAACGCTTTTTTTATCCCCTTCGTCGAAATCTCCGGAGGACAGAAGTTACTTCCTTGCAACTGTTCCGACAGTACATAGCTGTCTTTTCAACACGGCTCAGAAACTTTCCAAGGCTTTCTTCTGGACCGAAGAGAACAATTTATTGCAGGTTTTCCCCGTCGCCCGAGTACGACGAACAGCGCAGAGTTGCGGTCAAGGACGTCAACATTTCCACAGTCCTCTGCTTGCGTCAGCGACCACCCTACGTCAAGACTGTGGAACGTTGTATGTTATAGAGACCAGGGATCTTGTCTTAATTGCCTGGGTCGCGAGGAAGATATAAACTCTTTTTTGCTGTTGAGGCTAGCGGGCAACATCTGGGGAAGCTGCCGCATCTTAGTTGTATCAGGCTTACCCAGGAAAGCGGGGCTCTGCCTGGGTGGACTTTTACTTCCCTAGCTGCTCGAAGGGAACAAGATGAAAGGAGAAAAGCACAGCGTTGGCGGAGGTATAACCGCCGTCTCTAAGCGTGGCATGACTTAAATGCGACCATGTACGACCATTCCCTGGCTACTCCATTGGAGGAACGTAGGGCCCTCAACCGATCAGTGACGTACTCGCTCCACGGTACCTTGTCTGTACACATCCTGATGGAGAATCCTTACAGTCAACCAAACCGCAATTCTTCGTTGAACACTTCGAAGATAAGTTTGGCGAGGTGACGTCATTCTCTAAGATGAGAAGCGGGGTGGTTTTGATACAAGCGGCATCCCCTGAGCAGTCAAAGGCATTACTTGCCTGCAACAAGCTGGTTGGTGTTCCTGTAAGTATCACATCCCACAAGACGCTAAACATGGTTCAGGGTCTAATTTACCACTGAGATCTCCTGTCAGAGTCCGACGAAGAGTTGCACGCCAACTTACAGTGACGTGGGGTTCACTTCGTCCAACGCGTCTATAGGGGCCCGAAACCTTGCAGGGTTTCGACCGGTCCTTTTATCCTGGCCTTTGAAGACCTGAGAAGATCAAAGTAATGATATACTAGTGTGATGTAAAACCGCATGTCCTTCCCCCATGCGGTGTTTTAATTGCTGTAAATTCGGACACATGTCCTCCCAATGCACTTTCAGCCCCACAGGCAGGGAATGTGGGTGGCCATTACATCGGGAGCCGCGGCGCATTTATTCCAATCAACATTGTCAAAAGCCTTCTCTAAATCTACAAAAGTTAGAATTGTAGGTTTGCCTTTTCTTAATCTATCTTCTGTGCGCCTCGGTTGCACAGTGGTAGAGTGCCACACTACACATACAAAGGTCGCGGGTTCGATCCCCGCCAGGTCCTAGGATTTTTATCTGTCTTTTTCCACTTCTTTCACCTCTGGCAGTATTGCTCATGTGAAAAATACCGAGTAGCACCGTGGTTCGGAACCCACGTTAAACTGTAGATGGCTGGGTAAGTCAGTTCGAAGGTCTGAGGAAGGCAACGGCATACCACCTCCAAAGAGGACCATGCCTAGTAAAGCACTGTGGTGTTCAAACCAATCTTCGGATTGTTGACTGCTTTACCTTAGGATAAGGTAAAGTGAGTATTGCCTCCCGTGTTCCTACATTTCTCCTGAACCCAAACTGATCTTCCCCGAGGTCGGCTTCTACCACCTTTTCCATCATTCTGTAAATAATTCGTGTTAATATTTTGCAACTATGACTTATTAAACTGATGGTTCTGTAGTTTTCACGCCTGTCTGCACCTGCTTTCTTTGGTATGGGAATTATAACATTTTTTCTTAAAGTCTGAGGGTACTTTACCTGTCTCATACATCTTACACACCAGGTGAAACAATTTTGTCATGGCTGGTTCTCCCAGAGACTTCAGTAGCTCTGAGGGAATATCATCTACTCCAGGGGCCTTGTTTCGACTTAGGTCTTTCAGTGCTCTGTCAAATTCATCTCTCAGTATAGTATCTCCTATTTCATCCTCATCTACTTCTTCTCCCCTTTCTACAATATTGTCGCTAAGTTTATTTCCTTCATAGAGCCTGTCTATATACTCTTTCCACCTTTCAGCTTTCCCTTCTTTGCTGAGAACTGGTTTTCCATCAGAGTCCTTGATATTCATAGAGCTGTTTTTCTTATCTCCAAATGTTTATTTTCCTGTAGGCTGTATCTATTTTTCCCCTATCTATACATTCTTCTACATCCTTGCATTTGCCTTCTAGCCACTCCTGCTTAGCCATTTTGCACTTCCTGTCAATCTCATTTCTTAGTTGTCTGTACTTCATTTTGCCTGTTTCATTTACTGCATTTTTATATTTTCTCCTTTCGTCGATTGAATTTAGTATCTCCTGTCATATCCAAGGATTTTTTGTAGGTCTTGCCTTCCTACCTATTCTGTCCTTTGCTGCATTCACTATTTCATCTCTCAATTTTACCCATTCCTCCTCTACTGTTTTATTTTCCCTTGCTTCTATCAATTGTTGCCTAAAGCTCCCTCTGAAATTCTTAAGAACTTCAGGTTCCTTCAATTTATCCAGGTCCCATCTCCTTATTTTCCTACCTTTTTGTAGTTTCTTGAGTTTCAGCCTACAGTTCATAACCAACAAGTTATGGTCAGAGTCTATTTCTGCCCCTGGGTATGTCTTACACTTTAAAACCCGGTTCCGAAATCTATGTCTTACCATTATAAAATCTATCTGGTATCTCCCGGTGTCTCCTGGTCTCTTCTACGTATACAACCTTCTTTCGTGATTCTTAAACCAAGTGTTTGCTATAACTAAATTATGTTCCGTGCAAAATTCTACCAGGCGGCTTCCTCTTTCATTCCTTTTGCCCAGACCATATTCACCTTCTATCTTCCCTTCCCTTCCTTGTCCTACTACCGAGTTCCAGTCTCCCGTAATAATTAAGTTTTTCTCTCCCTTAATTGTCCTAATAATTTCCTTTAGCTCCTCATATATTTCTTCGAGTTCCTCATCAGCGGCAGAGCTAGTTGGCATATAAACTTGTACTACTGTTGTCGGTGTTGGCTTCGTATCTATCTTGACAATGATAATGCGATCACTGTGCTGGTCATAGTAGTTTACCCGCATTCCTATTTTCTTATTCATTATCAATCCTACTCCTGTGATACCCCCAATTGATTTTGTATTTATAATCCTGTACTCACCTGACCAGAAATCCTGTTCATCCTGCCACCGAACTTCACTAATCCCCACTATATCTAACTTCAACCTATCCATTTCCCTTTTTAAATTTTATAATTTTCCTACCCGATTAAGGGATCTAACATTCCACGCTCCGACCCGTAGAATGCCAGTATTGTCTTTCCTGATGATCACATCCTCCTGAGTAGTCCCCGCCCGGAGATCCGAATGGGGGACTATTTTACCTCCGGAATATTTTACCCGAGAGGATGCCATCATCATATGTTCATACAGTAGAGCTGCATGTCCTCGGGAAAGGTAACGGCTGTAGTTTTCCCTTGCTTTCAGCCGTTCGCAGTAGCTGTGTGGCAAAGCCACATTAGCTGATGTTACAAGGCCAGCTCAGTCAATCATCCAGACTGTTGCCCCTGTAACTACTGAAAAGGCTGCTGCCCCCCTCAGGAACTACACGTTTGTCTGGCCTCTCCACATATAACCCTCCGCTGTGGTTGCACCTACGGTAAGCTCTCTCTATCGTTGAGGCACGCAAGCCACCCCACCTCGGCAACGTCTGTGTTTCATGGGAGTGGTACCATTGGTAGGTATCGTTAATTATTATGGAAATAATATATTCTGGCAACCCCCTACCAAATAAAAATATAAATCTTCTTTCTTTTTGCCACAGCTTTCTTTTAAATTGTTGGACAAAGTTTTTTGTGTATTTTTCGGAATGGAACACATTATTCTATATTTACATGATTTCCGACAAAAAATATATTTTGCTTAACGAGTGTTTCGCATTTCAGGCACGACACAGGAGCAAATTATGCTCATTTAAAAATGCTCCATTCTATAAACAATTTGTAAAGAAATATATCTTTTTTTTCGAATTTTACAGAATTACTTATTGTAATACGTTATTCTAGGTATCTATTGGTTCCTAAAAACTGTTTTCAGGCTTTGCGCTTATTTATCATTAACGCACTGTATTATTTTAACATTAAATATATGTCAGTTAGGCATCGTCTTTGTATTGCTGTATAGCCAGTTATTGTATGGTGCAAGTACTTCCTTCTGTGCCAGCGACCCCTCGAGAAAGCCTTGGCGGCACCCTGGCGGTCGCGACCCGCAGGTTGAAAGACACTGCTGTCAGTTCAGTAGGGCATTATACCGCCAGTATTAAGTTTGGTAACCAATGGTTTGAAATTAACAATGACAATGTGAAACCGACACGAATAACTGAAGACCACTTGATAAATCCGGTCCTTTGTCTTTACTTCAGGTCGTAAATACAGAATAACACCAAAATGATGCGCAAATTCTTGTTTTACTAAAACACAACATTAAGAAAGCGATACGGCACTCAGAAAACATTACCTGTAACAGGACAAATAAGGAAATGGCCAGTGACGAAGTAATTACATGTAGTTGCAATAATTGTAAGCTATGATTAAGGAACTGCCGGACGCGGTGGCCGAGCTGAGGCGCGCCAGTCACGGTATGCACGGCCACTACGGACGAGGCTTCGAATCCCCCCTCGGTTATGGATATTTGTGGCGTCCTTAGTATTAAGTAGTTCATAAGTAGTTTGTAAGTTTAGGGACTGATGACCCCGTAGTTAAGTCCCATAAGCTCTACAAACATTTGAACATTTGATTAAGGAACTGAAGTCAGTCATTACTTTTTTCTCTAACTCATGCAATAAACGGGAAAAAATAGGAACGCTTCACTTTTCCTTTAACATGAAATGTTTGATGATTATTCTGTTCGTGTGAAATATATATTCTTACCAACATAAAGCAACACAATGAAACAAAAGTGTACAATGAGGGAGAGGAGAGAATAGTTATTTCTTGGTCGCCACGGACATTGTCGTTTAGGTGTGGCCTGCTGACTCGGCCGCCCACTGCCCAGCAGGTGTTTCCTTGTGAGCGCCTCCTCGCGCAGAGTTTTTCTTGCCGGCAGCAACAGTGCGCTGGATCGATAGGCCGCGTGCTGCGCCACGCCCTCACCCCCGCCGCCGTCTGCACTTATTATCTTATCACCGCACCTCCATTCCAAAATGATTAGGTCGCTCCGTGAAATTCTAAGCTGAAAGTTAAATGAAGCAGTGAACGGTTGCGAAACACATTAAAATAGCGCGGACAAACGATTGACCCGCAATTAACGTGGAACCATTCCACCTTTTTTTTTTTTTTTTTTTTTTTTTTTTTAATCTATCGGACCAAACTGCGTGATCATCAATCCGTAGCTTACAAACTACTTAAAACTAGGTAAACTAACCTAAGGACAACACACACACCCATGCCCTAGGGAGGACTCGAACCTCCACGCCGAGCAACCGCGCGTTCCGCAGCGAGACGCTTTAGACCGCTCGGCTACTCCACCGCGACATTACACCTGTTAACCGTTCAACAGAAATCCCACAATTGACCGAAACTACTCAGCTGGTGGACATGGGATGCACCCCTCCACCATCATCAAATGTTCAAACGTTTGTTAAGCTTATGGGACTTAACTACGGGGTCATCAGTCCCTAAACTTACAAACTACTTATGAACTACTTACGAACTAGGACGGCACAAATATCCATGCCCGAGGGGGGATTCGAACCCCCGACCGTAGTGGCCGTGCAGACCATGACTGAAGCGCCTCAGTCTCCTCGGCCACCGCGGCCGACCCAACATCATCCACACCAACAAAACCTTAATATGAAGCATCCTCTTCTGTGACAAACCGAGCGAGTTGGCGCAGCGGTAATACACTGGGCACACGTACGGGAGGACAGCGGATCAAACTCGACCCCGGCCATCCTGATCGAGGTTTTCCTAAATCACTCCAAGAAAATGTCGGGATCGTTATTTTCAGAGGGCATGCCCGATTTCCTTCCTTGTCCTTAGCAAAAATTTATCCGAGCGTGTGCTCCTGCACTGTTGACCATGATGTCCATGTGACGTTAAACCCTAATCTTCCTTCCTTTTTCTTTTTAATTTCTATTTACTCTTAATCTGCGAATTTTTCTTGGGTCTAATTTGTACCTAAGATTTTCTTGGTTAATTTTTATTCCCTTCTTCAGATTTATTCCATTGGCATTGTAAAGGAATGGAAAGAAACCTTATTAACTACACATTTAAATTAAATTTTAATACGATAAATGAAAATAATCTTCTTAGTAATTTTAAAACACATAAATTACGTATGTCACCGTTTTAACTAGCCTGTTTTTCGACTGTTAGTGTTTTTAAATCTGTTGGCTGAAGCGCATATGCGTGTGTCTCCCCCCACCTTCTCCCCCACCCTCCGTCCACCCCAGACGAGACAGCGGGGATGAAATACCAGTAAGGAATGAAATGTTTCGTTGTATTTTATTGATACAAAAAGAAACACACACACACACACACACACACACACCCACACACACGCACGCGCGCTAGGTCTCCTTGTTAATATAATATCTTAAAATTATATTGCATGGACGCATGCTGGAAGGTTTTTCATTTATTGTCTAAAATTTGTTTTATAAATTGTCATCACTTTACTGGAAGCAGCGAACGTAATTCTTGTTCTTCTTGCGTGGCCTTCCGCGTCCGTGGGTTCGAATCCCCTCTCGGGCATGGATGTGTGTGTTGTCCTTAGGTTAGTTTAACTTAGTTTGCCCGCGAAAGGCAAAGGTCCCAGGTTCGAGTCCCGGTTCCGACACACAATTTTAATCTGCCAGGAAGTTTCGTTAGTTTAAGTAGTTTGTAAGTCTAGGGACGTATGACCAAAGTAGTTGGGTCCCATAAGAAGTACAAACATTTCAACATTCTTGTTCTTCTTTATCTGTGCCTTTCAATGTTCAAATGTTTGTTAAGCTTACGGGACTTAACTACGGGGTTATCAGTCCCTAAACTTACAAACTACTTATCAACTACCTTATACTAAAGACGGCACAAATATCCATGCCCGAGGGGGGATTCGAACCTCCGACCGTAGTGGCCGTGCAGACCGTGACTGAAGCGCCTCAGTCTCCTCGGCCACCGCGGCCGGCTATCTGTGCCTTTCACCCGCATGCACGGGGTCGACATGGTTCCTATGCTTTTGGCATGGTTAGTTTTAAGAGGTGACCGTATCCCTTTCCTATCGCCACACCGTTCACCTCCGGGAGGAAATGTGTGTTCCCAAACTGTCTGCGTATATTGTTATACACATGAAAATGTACGTGATAATTGTGTCATAACATAATCGAGACAGATTGTGAACGCCAACTACGAGATCTGAAGATGATCCAACGGATCGAAACATGCAGGTAAACAAAAAATATTTGAAACTGTTGAAGGACAATAAAAGAGAATTATTTTAAATAATATACTCAAGTTGTTGAACCTCTCAAGTAGATTGTGTCGGTTATAGTAAAAAGACACGTAAAACTGTGTGGGCGTATGCACCTAGTGGGAAGTGGTAAACTGCAAGATCAGCCACAGCACACATGCCCTCGACGTGAATCCGCCGGCGCATTCAAACACCGGTCGGAAGTGGGCTATCCGGGTAGCGCAAGCAGATTGGTTGGTTGGTTGTTAGGGACAGGGGGAGCAAATTGCTAAGCTTGGGTGGGGGAGCAGTGAGGGTAAGGAAGGAGAGGAAATGCCGCAGTGGAGTGGCCGAGCGCCTAAAACGTCTTTCTGCGTAGCGCGCGGTCCGAGGTTCGAGTCCTCCCTCGGGCATGGAGGTGTGTGTGTTGTCGTTAGCATAAGTAGATTGTAAGCCTAGGGACTGATAACCGCAGCAGTTAAGTCTCTTACATTTACAAACATATGAACATTTTATTTGAAAGAAAATGCAGTCGAGGGAGGAATGAAGGAATAAAGACTTCATTAGCTCGGGGGTCCCGTACTCGCCATGCACGTACCCACGAAAGAACCCTGAGCCGCCTGGTGGGGCGAGGGAGGGCTCAAGCAGAGATCGTACTACAAACAAACAAAGACAGTCACCGGTCGCCCTCTGTTTAGGTTTCCTCTCACACTCCGTTCTCTGCTATTTTTAGATGACGCTTTGGTAATAATGCACTTCCGGTAGTCTGGCACCGTCAACGTTCCGAAGATTTCAATTTCAACTTTTAGCTTTGTGGTTACTGCACGAAATTTATGCTGCAAGAAGTAAAATGTTTCTGGAAAAATTTTGGAGCATGGGCTCTTCTTAATTAAAGTTCTCCCACTGTAGTTCTTTGAAAATTTCTTCCAGTAAAAAAATTCAAATATTTGTAAATCTATCGGACCAAACTGCGTGGTCATCGGTCCGTAGCTTACAAACTACTTAAACTAAGGTAAATTAACCTAAGCACAATACACACACACATGCCCCAGGGAGGACGCTTTAGGTCGCTCGGTTTCTTCCAGTAATCCAACTTGCTAAGGGTAGTATAACGAAGAGAGGGAGAAAGGAAGGGAAATAGGGTTTAACATTCTGGAGATTAAAAAAATATATATCCGTAGGAATCATTCCGGCGTTCGCCGTAAGTGCCTTAGAGTCTCCACGGGAATCCAAAATCGGTGTGGCCGAATGGATATTGGCTACTTCCGGCCCGAAAACGAGTCAATTAGATCGACGAACTGATGTTCTGCTGTATTGAGTTGCATAAACTTGTGAAGTAGATACTCATGTATTCGAAATATGAAACTGTATTCAAATGTTCAAATGTTTGTATAGTCCATGGGACTTAACTACGGGGTCATCAGTCCCTAAACTTACAAACTACTTATTAACTACTTACGAACTAGGACGGCACAAATATCCATGTCCGAGGGGGGATTCGAACCCCCGACCGTAGTGGCCGTGCAGACCGTGACTGGAGCGCCTTAGTCCCCTCGGCCACCGCGGCCGGCTGAAACTGTATGTTTTTGTTTGTTTAGCAATGACAGAAATGCTTTATTTTTTATCGGGTGCCATAATACTTTTTTAAATGTTAGTGAAACGTTTGCAAGCAGAGCTACGTTCAAACAGAATCAGATAGTGCTCACTCTACGCCAGATCATCAACAATACGTACACGATGCGACTCACTCGTAGTGAGTTCACAATTAAAAATTAAAATCAAGAATAAGCAGAGGAGACGATGTTCCGAGGTGCCTTTGCGAGATAATTTGAGTATGACCGAAACAAGAAAAGAAAGACAACGGAAAAAATGACGATGTAGAAGAGACTCAGTTATCATATTACTGTGACAGTAAAAGGTTACCAGAGGAGATGTAGTCACAAATAACTATTGGAAAGAATCAAATTCTGTCAATGAGGAACAGTCATTAATGCATGTTTTACTTGTTTGTATTTTATACACAGTAAAGTGAGATGATAAGTCATAACCTGTTAAAACCATACGTTAGCCATCTTCAGATACTGTATGATGTAGCGAATGTTGACGATAAAAATGCTCACGATATGGGTTGTCATACAAATCTGAGAAAAAAGAACTGTTCTCGAAGTTTCGCCTGTAACGTTTAGAATCTAAAGATAGCCACCGTACTGCCGGAACCTGTTTAGTTGTTATCATAGGATATGACTGCATCTTAAACAGACTCGAACTAGGTACTAATGAAGGACAAGAAAAAAGGTCAACCAAGATGAAGAAAAATAAAGAGGTCGACCAAGGAAGAGACGTATGGAGGGTATTAAAGTCAGTATAGCAAGAAATAGCTTGAAAATACGTTTAACAATGGAGTTTATGTCGCTAAAACTGAGAAATAGCTTGACCGATTTGAATAATTGTTTGTTTTGTTCGCCTTAATACAGAAGTGATTTGGAAAATAAAAAAAGGAGGCAAACCCAAAGGAACAACGGAAAAAATTGCAAATAGTGATTTTGCATGGGCATCGCCACTTCGGATTAGATTCGTATTTTACGCGCCGCCACACCGTTCATCTGAATGCGATAAAATTTTGCACACTTGACTCTCAAAACAAAGAGAAATATCAGTGTCTGCATGGCGAAGCTGCACCGTTTGACTGCTCTCCATGAAATTTGTCAGATGACCAACGTAGTTCAGTCCCTTAGATTTACAAACATTTGAATTTGATTTTGGGGAGGAGGAAGAGGAGGAGTTGGCGGCGGCGGCGGCGGCGGAGGAGGAGGAGAGGCTTATGTAGGTAGACAGAGGGAAGAGAGGGAACATTGCAATAAATAAGTAACCGAGCAATGCCGGGTTCCTTTAGCTAATACAGACATGGCGGTAAGAAATAGGCACAGAGATGGGCAGGGAGACTGAGGGAAAGCGTATAGGACGCGTGTCCAAGTCCTGCGCATATTTAGCAATTGCCAAGCATTTCCGGCTTCGCTAGTCATAGATTAATATATAGAATGCTTTTCAGAGTGGTTATGTTGTAGCTGAAATTTTTATTAACAAATATAATTGATTTATATAGCTGTGTTGAAGATACTGCTGATGAAGCAACAGAATAAACATTCCGTGAATGTATTTCACCTTCACTGTGGCAGTTAGAGAGTTATAACTTGTTTCCGTAAAATAAGGCTCCTTACTTCAGTTAATATCTCTATTTAAGATCGCCTTTCACTGTAAGTGTTCATTAGTCATTCGGCATTTGTCTTTATTCGGAGGAAGTCTCACGGCCTCGTTTTTATGAAACGTGATTCGGTTCGAAATTTCATGTCCTTCATGGGTAGCTAGTGTTCCCTGACCTGAATAGCGAATGCTACCTGTGGCAGAAAGTATAATGACGAAGGTATGGGAGGAGTAAGCCAGGAAGCCCAAATAAATACTTGCACAGCCCCAGCTATAACAATACTTGCCATTTTTGTGTCACGAAGACCTTGCAGACGATTCGTCTGCCATAATTCGGTGCGGGTATTGTACGGAAGTAACCGTTTTATTTTCCATATCGGCTGCCAGGTTTTGCTAGCTAAATCATGCTCACCGGAAGAATAATACTGTCTCATATAAGTTTATTTGACATATGAATTTGTAAAACAACTTGAAAGAATCGAACCAAAAAAATGTTCAAATGTTTGTATAGCTTATGGGACTTAACTACGGGGTCATCAGTCCCTAAACTTACAAACTACTTATGAAATAACTAAGACTAAGGACGGCACAAATATCCATGTCCGAGGGGGGGATTCGAACCCCCGACCATAGAGGCCGTGCAAACCGTGACTGGAGCGCCTCAGTCCCCTCGGCCACCGCGGCCGGCAGAATCGAACCACCAAGGACCTAAGCAAATTAGTACCAAAGTGTTATTCGTACAGGTATCGATGAAAAATGCAATATTGTAAAATTTGGCGGCCGATGGAAGAATGTGCGGCGCTGCAACACAATATAACTGCGCAGCTGCAAAGGATAGTAAAAAGCCGACATCTGCATATTTACTCTGCAGGTCACATTTAAGTACCTGGCAGAGGGTTCAAATGTTTGAAAAGCTTATGGGACTTTTAACTGCGGGGTCATCAGTCCCTAAACTTACAAACCACTTATACACTAACTTGTACTAAAGACAGCACAAACATCTATGCCCTAGGGAGGATTAGAACCTCCGACGGGAACGGTCTCGCTCATCGAAGTATAACGCCTCAATGCGCTCGGCCACTCCGCCGCGGCGGCAGAGAGTTTACCGAACCACTTTCATGGTATTACTCTACAGTTCCGTTCTCTAATAGCTCGCGGGAAAAAGGAACACCTAAAATCTTTTCGTTTTCGATCTAATTTCTCTTCTTTTATTACGAAGAACGTATCTCCCTGTGTAGGTAGATGCAAATAAAATATGTTCGCATTCGGAGGAGAAAGTTGGTAAAACAAATTTCGCAAATAGATCTCTCCGTAATGAATGCCTCCTTTCTTTTACCGATTTCCATCCCAACTCTTGCATAATTTTCGTGACACTCTCTCCCCTGTACCGCGACAATACAACACGAGTGGCTGTTCTCTGAACTTCCTCTATATCCTCCGTCAGTCCCTCTTGGTGGGGATCCCACAATGTGCGACAATAATAAAAGTGTAATGTAGGCTGTTTCTTTAGTAGAACCGTTGCATCTTCTAAGTGTTCTCCCAATGAAATGCAGTCCTCGGTTCGCCTTCCCCACGATATTTTCTACGTGTTATTTCCACTTAAAGTTGTTTTGCAATTGTAATTCCTAGGTATTTAGTTGAATTAACGGCGTGTACATTTGATTGATTTATCTTATAGATGAAGTTTAACGGATTTCATGTGGGTGACTTCACATTTTCATTATTGAAGGTCATCTGGTAGATTTCGCGTCATGCAGATATCTTATCTAAATTGTTTTGCGGTTGCCTTTGATCTTCTGGTGACTTTACTAGCCGATAAACGATAGTATCTTTTGCGAACAGTGTAAGGAAGCAGATCACTTTGTCTCCTAAATCGTTTGTAAAGATAAAGAACAGTAGGGGACCTATAACACTTTCCCTGGGGAATACCACATATCACTTCTGTTTTACTCGATGACTTTCCGTCAGTTACTATGTTTTGTGTCCTTTCCGATAGTAAATTGCGAATCCAATCGCACAACTTTGACGATATTCCGTTAGCACGTAATTACATTAGAAGCCGCTTGTGAAGTACATTATCAAAAGCCTTCCGGAAATCTTGATATGGAATCAATTTGAGGTCCCTTGTAGATAGCATTCGTCTCTTCATGTTTCACAGGAACGATATTTTCTGAATCCGTGTTGACTATGGGTCATTAGGTTGTTCTCTTTGAGGTAGTTCATAATCTTCGAAAAAAGTATATGTTCCAAAACTCTGCTGCAAGCCAACGTCAGTGATATAGGCCTGTAATTTTGCGGATCATTACTGTTGACATGAATTTTTGGTGTGACCTGTGCAACTTTCCAGCTTTTGGGTACGAATCTTTCGCTGAACGAGCGGTTAAATGAAATGTATGAAATTATTACATCAGCTTACTCTGAAAGGTTCCAAATTGTTATACTATCTGGATCGGAAGACTTGCTTTTGTTAAGTGATTTAAGTTGCTTTTCTACTTCTAGGGTATATAATTCTAAATTAAGCTTGTTGGCAGCTGTTCTTGATTCGAATTCTTCGTTGATGAAGGAATTTCGGAATGCTGTGTTTACCAGTTATGCCTTAGCAGCACCGTCATTATTTGCATCTCCATTGCTCTCGTATATTGAAAGTACTGATCGTGTTTTGTCGCTAGTGTGTTTTACATACGACCAGAATTTCTTTGGATTTACCAAATTACGAGACAGTGTTTCGTTGTTGAAACTATTACGCGTATAAGCTTCTCGCATTAAAGTTCAGGCTAAATTTCTAGTTTCTGTAAAAGATTACCACTCTTGGAGATTTTTTGTCTGTTTAAATTTGTCATGATTTTTCTTTGATTCTGCAACACTGATCTGCCCTGTTTTGTGTACAGTGGGGGATCAGCCCCCCACTTTTGTTAATTTGTTTGGTGTAAATATCTGAATTGCTGGCGGTATTATTTCTTTGAATATAAGCCTCATCTGATATACACTTACATTGTTAGTTTCGAAATTTGGAAACTGTCGCCCAGAAAAGCTTTAAGCGAATATTTATCTGCTTTTTTGAATAAATATATTTTTCGCTTAATTTTGGTGGATTTGAGAATTTCGATATTCAGTCTGGCTAGAACTCAGTGTTCACTAATGCCTGAATCTGTTTTGATGCTGTTTATTAGCTCAGAATTATTTGTTGATAGAAGGTCAAGTATGTTGTCAAAACCATTTGCTATTCTACTGGGTTCATGAACTAATTGCTCGAGATACAAGGACATAAAATCTTTTTAATTTCATTCCTTGTATTCAATTGAACAGTAACTACGCCTCGTAGAAATGTGCGTTAGCAATATACGCATATGTCAACATTTGAGAGAGGACGTGTAGTCTGCCTCAAAGCACCCGGTTGGAGTAATCAGCGAATCGCTCGACATTTGAATAGAAGAGAGGCTTGAAGACGTGTTATGTAATAAAACTCAGTACGTTGTTCTCAATGTCAATGCTTCGTCGTAGACAAGGGTATAGTCAAAAGTGTCCAGGGAAGTGTGATAGTACGAGTATTACTTTCTACATACATAAATGATTTGGCAGAGTAAATAGCAATTTGAGGCTGTTTGCTGATGATGCCTTGGCGTATGGAATGGTGTCGTCACTGAATGACTGTTTAGGATGCAAGATGATGTAAACAAAATTTCTAGTTGGTGTGAGGAATGGCAGCTATCTCTAAAAGTGGAAAAATTTAAGGTGATGTAGATGAGTAGGAAAAACCATTCCATATGTTCGTCTGTCGCATGATGAAGTCTCGTCGGTTTATTTCGATAATTTTGGTGAGATTTGATTCAGCTGTAAAGAATACTGACAGTGCGATCTCTTCTTGAGTATTTCTCAAGTGTTTGGGCTGCCCAGCATATCGGTTTGAAAGAAGACAAAATTAATCAGAGGCTGCGGGCTGCTAAGTTTGTTACTGGTAGGTTCGACCAATGCGCCAGTGTTACAGTGATTCGGAACCTCAAATGTGAATCGCTGGACGGAAAGCAACGTTATTTTCGAGAAACCTTGTGGGGGACGTTTAGAGGCCCTGAATGTGAAGCCTACTGCGGAAGGACCATAAAGATGTCATAAAAGACAAATTATGACTCGTACTGAGGCATATCATTTGTTTCCCCTCGTTCTATCAGGGAGTGGAGCAGAAACGAAAATGACTTGTAGTAGTAGAATGAGGTACCGTCCGTCACACACCTTACGGTGGATTTCGAAGTATTTATGGAGAAGTAGATGTAGGAGAGATGCCAATATTGAACGATGTTCAGGAATGAGACAACCATGGCCAAACACGGCGTGAAGAAGGAAGCGGTAGACCTAGAGAAATGACAAGACGTGCGGACCGAGCAATTGCCAGAGAGGCACTCAGGACCCTGAATTTGTCATTATCATCGATTCGACGCGCATCTTGCACTTCAGTGGCCACAAGGGCCATTAATAGGCGGCTGAGCCAT
Organism: Locusta migratoria; assembly: GCA_026315105.1. Classification (NCBI taxonomy): domain Eukaryota; kingdom Metazoa; phylum Arthropoda; class Insecta; order Orthoptera; family Acrididae; genus Locusta; species Locusta migratoria. The sequence goes on along the minus strand of CM048755.1, from coordinate 24,118,744 downwards.
CACCGTCTACAGACAAGGTCCAAGCCGAGGCCTCAACTGAGCGCAGACGTGTGACGTCACACAGCAAGCCTGTTTTCAAAGGTGCGTGGCACATGGGGCCTGGAATATCATCCATTGCAGTGGAATTATCTTGTGTGATGACTTGTGCTTCGTTTTATGGTCCCTCTGAGCAGTCAGTGTCTGCCATACAGCCAGGCAGTGCCATTTCATTTGATAAGAGGACCCCTTTAGTTGTAGTCCGCAACACACGCACACGTGCGCGCTATGATACTTTGATACTTTTGACGTTCTTTTGATTTCTTCGTGTTCTCCCCATGCTTTCTGAATAATCTGAGCTGCCATCTTACCACAATGTATTAGATGTTGAGTATAAGGAGGTTGAATAGGGTTAGTATTATATATAACAGATTTTGGGCATAGTATTTTACAGGAACATTCATTAAGTTATATCAGTATACTGTAGAGTGAAAGTTGTTTATTATTCAGTAATGTTAATTTTTACCATTCCCTATTTCGTGTTATCTACATATTGTTAGATTTCGAAGCATGAATTATTTAAGAAGCAAGCTTTGACTAACTTGCAATCTCCAGGGGCAATTAATTGTCAAAAGAATTGCTGTTTTTTGTTTTTATTTTATTAGTCGTAGTAAATATAACTTAAGCTTGTCTTTTGTTCCATGATCCTGAACTCTGCTGTTGGTAAGATAATTACTGATGTTATTCGTGGTGTGTACAATATATTGTCAGATGTATTGACATGCGGTTAATCAGGTCATTATACTGGTTTCTGGCACTACTTTGGTTATTTTTTTGTAACGGCTCTATTTGTAGGTTGAAGAATATGTCCATGTTGTGTGTACGGGATCCCGAAAAAAGAGTATGCCGTCACTGAAGCAACAACTCTGAAAAATTTAAACGGTTTGTATTTTTGCAGTCAGTGTAAAGAAGCTTCGAAGTATTCTGTAATTATGAGATATGTGTAGAAAAATAAAAGGACTGCAAAACAGTGATATAGGTTAGTTTCTTTTTAGCCTGAGGGGCGGGGTCTAGCCGTTGTAATTATAATTTTGCAGCATTCCACTATACCGTATCCGTCCAGGCGAAGCGTAGCCGAGGCAGGTTCATATTACCGTTATCGTAAAATTGTGATGTGTAACTTGAACCCGCTGTCTAAACAACATAATTATTATCACACTATCGTCGAAATCTCTCTCTTGATTAGGTAACTTATCTGTATCTGTAACGACCTCGCCGTTGGCTGGATTTTAATTAATAACTGCACTGAACAAATCAGTTCGGGTATCTGACGATATATGACACGCCATGCAAAGATAAATTTTTAGAGTATCCTGGTAGCATACTTTCTGATACTGTGTACTGCGATATACTGATGGAGGTGCTCTATTCTTTTTGTGTGGCCTAGGTCATTAGATGGCTGTGTTTGTAAATCACTATAATAAAATGTTGTGGCATTTCGAACTTATAGCTTGGAGCCGATTCTGATTTCTGCCTACAACTCCATCCGGCTCAACTTTTCTGGAATGTGTGGGATGCATAGGAAGCTGCTCAGTTGCACTCTTATCTTTTTTACACGTTTTGCCTGGTGTGGGGTGGTGTGCAGCCGTTAGGTTTGGGTAACATTGCCAATAACTCAAGCTGCGGTTTCTCTTTTTTCTGCACCGCCGTATGGGATTTCCTCATATACTACGTATTAGAAATCGAAGTACTATTTCACAAAACATAAAAAAACCTGACAGAATTGTAAAATCTTGTACAGACTCACGATCTGGCTTTAGATTTTCGTGGTCCTCTTGCGTTGAAAAACTTCAGTAGTGACAACGTAGTTTGCTGAATGGCAATTTAGAAAAAGAAAAATGTGTATTTAGTTAAAGCCCTGTGACAATGACACACGGTAATTCGGCATATCGTTACATATCAAGTATTATAATTTCGAAGAAAATTAATCAGTAGGCTAATTTAGCAAAAACTGTTATTGTGAGAACCGTGGTTATGGTGTTATAATGTTTATAATCAAAACACCAATCAGCCACAAGTATGGTAGAAACGTTTATTTTCTTAAAGCATTACAGGTTTCGGAATTATACAAATCCACCTTCAGATGGTTTTTCATGCTTTTGAGCTTGGGCCTTATCTTGCATCGGTTATAGTACTGCAGCCCTAGGATAGACAAAAAATATTTCGTTAACTGTTTGCTGAAGTTAACTTTAAGTTTCTTTGTGTTCGTCTTTATCAACACATTTATAGAAGAGATTTGTAGTTAAAATACATGAAGTGTGGCGAAAAGTTGTATGTTTTTAAATGCCTATAATTGTACATTGCCTGACGAAAAATGTGAAACACCCCCAGAAGGGAACACAAACTTCAGACCTTGAGAGAGTAGGCGGCATTACGATGATGACAATGTTTGACAGTATGGGCCCACCGATCTGTATAACAGAGACGCCCCTCTGACCTGGATGCATGCACAGATTCGTTTGAGAAGGGTGGTATAAAGTCATTATATCCTCTCCTGAGAAAAAATGAGCCACCGCTGATGTAACTGGTCCATAACATCCTAGAACAGCTTTGAAGTCCGAAATGATTCCACACGTGTTCCATCAGGGGAGAGATCTGGCGATTTTTCTTGCCTCATAATTACTTTAATATCACACAGACAGTTAAATGTCGAAGAGCATTGTCCTGTTGAAAAATAGCAACACAGAGTGCCTCTTGAGAGATTAACACCTTTGCGCGAATATGATCTTGCCGTACCTTGTGCTGCCAGTGTTCCTCGTTCTCTGTGGTACAACCTACTTAAACCTAGGTAAACTAACCTAAGGACAAACACACACACCCGTGCCCCAGGGAGGACTCGAACCTCCGACGGCGAGCAACCGCGCGCGGCTCTCTGTGGTACAGCTCACGGCCTCATCACGTGGAAATGTAATGGCTACTACGTCAATTATCGGATATTTGGACCAGAGGTGGTCATGTTGCGTACTCAGTTGAGCCTATACCACCACGCTCAGTCTCCAAACACAAATATGTCCATCACGATGATGTAAAGAAACGGCGACTTACCTGAATGAGCGAGTTGGTGCTTATAGTGGGACCAGTGTAGTCGTCGGTCGCACCCCTGTCAGCACGCCGATCTCCACTATCGTGTCAAGGGAAGCCGCAGTAGTGAGCTACACTGGTCAAAACAGTTAGGGGTTCGTTCGAGATATCTAGGTTCTGCATCGGCAGAATGAACTAAAATGGTTCGAACTTTTCCGTTACACAAGCAGTTGGGTTCAGATAGTGTAGTGTGCAGCAACCACGTGACTTACCCGATGCTATGGCATGGAGAGCCATAGGAAGGAAGCATGACTGGTTCAGAGAGAGGTGGCTGCAGCTATTGGAGTGTCCCTAAGTGTAATTTCCATGACCTGGACGCTATTACAGACAGCAGGAACCTTTAAAGGAAGGCATGGCCAAGGTCGTCCACGGGTAACACCAGCAAGAGAAGACCGTCATCTCCGGTTAACAGCCCGTCGAAACAGGAGGCTGAATGCACCTCTGCTGCAGCGCACCCTGCAGGAAGCAACAGGACGCGCAATATCAACACAAACAATCCGAAATCGCCTTCGAGAATGTGGCCTCTACGCGCGGACGCCTGTGGTGTGTGTCCCATTAAAATCACGACATGTTTAGCTCGACGGGCGGAGGAACATCAGGGTTGGAGTCGTAACGAATGGCTCTGGATTCTGTTCACAGATGAGTCATGATTTTGCGTTCATCTGGACAATCGTCGTTCCCTCGCCTCGAGAGAACGTGGAACGCGGAACAATCCTGTTTATGTCCAGGAAACATCACCATATCATTGAGGTGGACGAATGGTGTGGACAGGAGTCAGTATTAGAGGACGTAAGGACCGCTATACCGTTCAGAATGGCACTTTGACTACTCAGAGGTATAGAGACGAGATCCTTCGACCTTTTTGTTGTGCACTACGCTGGTGCCATAGGAGGTAGGTTCCTTCTGGTGGACGATAACGCTCGTCCCCACGGGGGTGCACTGGTGGACAACATGCTTGCAGCTAAGAGAACTGAAAGAATGGAGTGATCAGCTTGTTCACCGGACTTAAACCCCATTAAGCATGTCTGGGATGCACTTGGCAGACGCATTGGAGTCAGACGAACACCTTCAACAACAGTTGCAGAACTGAATATTGCAGTCATTGAAGAATATCCAAATATCCCCAAAGATCTGATTGATAACCTCATACTGTCCATACCACCCAGGTGTGCAACTATACTGACTGTTGGAGGTGATCACAATATTAGAGGGCAACGAGAATGACTTTTTCGCTATTAAGGTAGCCCCATGGTACTTCACTCTAAACGCCATGTAAACCTCAAGTAAAAATTTAAGACAGCAAAATATCTTACTGTATTACATACAAATTACAATTGTAACCAATATCTGAATAAAATACGTACCATATGTACATTGTGCATGATATTTCACCCGATCCTCTAATTGTTTTGAGCAGTGTACATTACGATAGTTGTCGATCCTCGCGTCGTACTGTACATTACTCCAGAATACTCGTTTTGCAGGAAACAAGTCCCTATCTTGACACAAGTTACGTGGCATGACTCCACGATCGTGCACGACAGAGCACGACTGTCAAATGTTCAAATGTTTGTTAAGCTTAAGGAACTTAACTACGAGGTCATCAGTCCCTAAACTTGCAAGCTACTTATGAACTAGACTATACTAAAGACGGCTCAAACATCCCTGTCCGAGGGGGGATTCGAACGACCGACGGGGAACGGCCTCGCGCATCGTGGCATAGCGCCTCAATGCGCTCGGCCGCTCCACCGCGGCTAGCACGACTGTCTATTCTCGGACACTAGTCACGTGGCGCAGTTGAGAGTCTGCGTGGTGTTAAAGCTGGTGCCTTTGATTCTACATACACATGACAGTTGTGGGGTTGCAAACAACGCAAATTGCATAACCATGAGCCAAAATCTGGACAGGTCGCGTTTCTACCGGTATCAAATTCCGTCACGTGCTGGTAAATATTTATCCTTCTCATACCTGGCATAACGCGATGGTCTCATAGACAAACAACTTTCGTAGGCGATTTCTGAATCATACACCCGCTGCATAATCAGTCCTCACATACAGAATGTAGACGTCGCTACTTTTCCTTGTTTTGTGCATATGCACTGAAATGCCATCCATTTGCATGTACAAGCGAGTAGTATTCTTCGTGCCAGTTTCGTCGTCTGTGCCGTGACGCTTGCGGTGTTGTAATTTTGGGATGAAGATTGCGGTTTTGCTTTCTGTCCGCGTATGGAGAAAGCTGAGTCGATGAATCTGCCTGAGGTAACAATAGAACTGCAAGAAACGGGAAAGTGGAACAGTGGAGTTCATTCTGAATGAGTTGTTCGTTTGCCGAACATTGGCATGTTCAACAATTTTGGGGCTCTTATTTTGATTCCTTCCTTAGTACACTTGTTTTGAATCTAAATTGTATTACAAAATCCTTTTATTCTATTTCTTCCAGTTTTGACTGGTACTGAGGGTATGATTAGTGTTTTCGGATTCATTGCAATTCGACGTCAAATGTTATGCTTAAAGGGGAAAGTTTACAATACCATCACCGTGTTCTTCAATTGCATTAAGCCAATTTTTCTGATCCAGCTCGTTTTCCTACGTCGTAAAAGTCATTTTTGTTTCATAATTTTCATGCAGTAGAAGTAAGATGACTGATAACTGTCATTCCGTTGTGCACACATGTGTTTACTTCTCGTACAGAAAACACCAAAAAGCTCAACTCGTAATCACACACAGAAGACCCATTTAGAATTCCAGATTAAGGTTTACGGAAATTTTATTAAATCACTATCGGAATATACCCATCAATGGAGTCCTTGCTGGCCTTCCGACTCTAATGATCACGCTGTCGACGGGACGTTAAACCCAAAGCTTCCTTCCTTCCTGACTCCTTTTTCAATTTTTGTATTGCTTTTTCCCTGAATACCGATCTGATTGTAATGAAGTATCTAATTTTTCAGAGTTTATTAAGTAGAAAAAAAATCTTACACATCAACTTGTCTCTCTGATTTTCTCTCCATTTTTAATCAGTTTAGCGTATTCCCCCACTGTACTAGAATGTGTTTACGCTCTTCCTCTATCTTTCTCGTCTGATATATTTTAGGACTCCTGTTGACGTATCTGCACTGTATCTGATTGCTAGGGGAAGCGTTTTGATTGTGACCGCGTCATCAGTCAATTTCAGAAGACTCCCCCCCCCCCCCCCCCGTTCAATGGTGCGGGCCTTTAGTGTAGTGAATACTGACAACAAACGCCTTATGTTTTTCGTCTGATTATTTACACTTCCTCGTTGCTATATGTCATGTGGTTTTGGCTGCAAATATTTGCGTATTTAGCAGTCTGACGTGTTAGTTTTACGGAAAAATATCAGAAACAAAGAGTGGTAAATGAGCACTGCTGTTGTGTGACCCTCTACGATTTCTGCAGCTTACTTTTTGGAAAGCTTTATTTATCCATTAATTTATAGCACTTGTCTGGCGAACTGAATGGAAGCCAGGTGGTTTCGCTGGCAACACACACATTTTCTTACCTTTCGTTGGCAAATTGTCAACCAGATTAGGCAACCTCTTGAAACAAGACGTAGAAAAGATCTGTGGCGTACTACACCAGGGAAACATTAGATCAAATCTTTTTATTTACGAAGACGTACATTTCACTACAAATAAAATAAAACCTAAGGGACCAAACTGCTAATGTCATCGGTCCCTGTACTTACAAACTACTTACACAAACGTATGCTAAGGACAGCACACACACCCTTGGCCGAGAAAGGACCTCGAACCTCCTACGGAGAGCGCGCGCGCAATCCATAGCATAATACCGTCTTAAACACACGGCTTTTCCCGCCCTGCCCACGATATATAAATGTGGAATGTATTAGATCATTTGTCAAGACTTTGGCTCGCACTTACGTTGAGAAACCAGAGAGATGTGTATGACATGGCTTGACTCATTTAGGGGGGGAAAAAACCCTGAACGATATCCCGCCTTCTGAATACTGTCACAGCAGCTAAAGGAAAACTGAAGGTATATCGCCCTTTTCACCGAATACAATGTGCTGTTCAATTACGTAATTTGTGCAATTGGTACGGTGAAGAATATAAATAAAGCATTATTTATTAAAAGTTGCGGATACTCACTCATCTTACGATAAATTTTCACATGTAATTTGTCAACATTGTGTTGTGAGAAGATCTATACTTAACCTGTGATCTATTTAACGCCTTCCAGATACTGTCTATTAAATTATAATTCAATTTGTTTGATGGTTATACATGTTTCGGTTTCGTAGTGCACCATAGGACGTAACATTGTCGAAATAGTAAAATAAACAACTGGCATCTTAGCTGAAACCTAGGTTGCATAAAAACAATTTTAAGAAACATATTCAGTACATTGTGTTTTATTGTGCGTTATTAACATCCTTTCGTGGCCAAGAACTCAGTCAGTTAAGTGAAAGTTTACGTTGCCCATGCATGTTTCACTAAGAGCTTTAGGTTATGGTGCGAGAGATGTAGATAATGGTATTCATCCTAATTTAATCAGATATTTATACAATATTTTTACAATGATTATGGTATTAAATACTTACCCAGCAGTAAAAATGAGCGACTAATATATTTGTGAGTGAACTATGGAATTGTTTGTCGATCACGGCGGTTATCTATGAGAGTTTGTTTTTTGCCAAGATTAGAACTTATGTGTAAGTTTAGAATTTGCACTTGTGAGGCCGATATAATGTACATTAGTGAAGAATTAATTGATGTATAATGGGACGGTAGCATCTAGATGAACACTGATCCACTAAATCAGTTCCAGTTGTGGTCCAAATTTACAAATTTCGTTTCGTCTTTCAAGTACAGAGAGGTGCGGTGCTCGTTTAAGTTTCTGTATATTCTTTGGTGTTCGGCAGTAGCGTAACGCTTTTTTCTATATAAGTATTTTGAGTGCTGCAGCTCTGTTTCGTTGCACTATCTTTTTAATTTTTGCTGAAGACTTATCTCGTGTCTTGCGTCTTCAGTCCCGTTATCACCGCCCCGTCACGTTGACCTCACATAAAACTTAAAAGAGAAACTGTGGTTTGCGAAATATTTGCAGCTCCTTGCCCTGTTCAAACATGCACACCGTTAATTGAGTGCTGGGTAGGTGGAGGTGTGTATCTCAGCGGACTACGAGAGTAAAGTCCATATATTCTCAATTATAGTGGATTTGGTGCTACTGAATCCTTTTGAGACAGCGAAAAGTGTGTCGTCACTGGGAGACAAACTAAAGCTTTCCTATTTTGACGCAGACCACGGTGACAAGCTGTCGTATCGGAGCACGCTTTCTTATAGTTTGATGGTGCTAACGACTTTGATACGTATGCGCTAAACCCAGAGCCAAACAAACACTGTCCGGTTTGAAGGACAGCTCGAATCTTTCGCAACTTTTTCTTACCAATTCCACTGTCGATAAGCCACGGGGCACGCCTCGGAGCACGTACGCGCTCCGGGAGTAAGCACATTGCTCGTATGGCGGCCAGTCTCGACGAAACGGCAGATTATGCATGGTAGCGGGGTGGGCCGTTCCCGACTGCCAGATTAAAATTTTGCTCCACTTGGAATTGGTGGGCATAAGTACACGTCTTTGGTACATTTTGATGAAACAAAAGGGGGGGGGGATGACCGAGCGACGTGGCGCAAAGGTTAGCAGACTGGGCGCACATTCAGGAGGACTCCGATTCAGACCCACCTTTGCCCATCCAAATTTGAATTTTCCGTGATTTCCCGAAATCGGTCCAGGGAAATTCCTGTGAAAGGGAACGGACGATTTCCCTTCCCGTCCTTAACAAAAAAATAATCCGAAGTTATATTCCGTTCAAATGTTTGTAAATCTATCGGACCAAACTGCGTGGTCATCAGTCCGTAGCGTACAAACTACTTAAACTAAGATAAACTAACCTAAGGACAACACACACACATCCATGCCCCAGCGAGGACTCGAACTTCCGACGGCGAGCAACCGCGCGCTCCGCGGCTATATTCCGTTCAAAATGGCCATGTTGTCCTTTTTTTGTGGGAATGAGAGGGGAGGGGGAGTGGAATTTGCCCTACAAAAGATTTACTGATGTAAGGAAAATAGTTTCATTCCGTTACCAGCAAATAGCTAACACTTTGCTGAAACTACTCGGGTAGGAAATAAGTGCTTCTACAGGTTACGGCACAGAATCTAAAGGCGAGTTTTCGCAGACCGTGTTTTACAGACATTATTTTGTTTCTGCAGTAGTGCAACCATCATCATTACAGTACGACATGAAAATATTGGCCAATATATGTACCGAAAAGAAGTAAAGAAGGTAAGGGTTTTACGTCCCGTTGATAGCACCGTCATTAGGGATGGAGCTCACGCACGGTGTTTTGGATAAGGATGGAGAAGGAAATCTGTCGTTTCCTTTCAAAGGAACATCCCCGAATTTGCTGGAGTGATTTAGGGAAGTCACGGAAAACCTAAAACTAGATGGCCGGAGGTAGGTTTGAACCACAGTCCTCCCGAATGCGAATTCACTCTGTTGCCACTGCGCCAACTCCGTCGGAGTACCGAAAGGCCGGCAGTGTTTTCGAGAGAGCGGGTAACTGCAATGTGTTTCCAGTTTTGTACTGTAAATGTGTGTAACTAAGGGACCAAACTGCTGACGTCATCGGTCCCTAGCCTTACACACTACTTTAACTTATGCTAAGGCCAACACACACACTCATGCTGGCGGGAGGACTGGAACCTCCGGCCGTGACATAGCGCGGGCCCATCCCCGCGCGGCTTTCCAGTGAGCTACACAATGTTTCGCGCAGTCGAGCTACACCTTCCTTAAACAAAAACAAAAAAATGGGGCCCCTCCACGTCCACAGTAGGCGTTGACGGGCGTCCTGAACTAGGATCATCTTTAACTTTTTAAACCGCGTGAACCATTCGTAACAGCGATTACGGCTTAATCTCTCATCGGCGTATGCTTCGTGCATCATTTGGTATATCTCTGTAAAGGTTTTCCTGGATATCGCGCAAAATTTCATGCAAACGCGTTCCTCCTCTAACTCTACCATCTCGAAATTCACAACGTTCTACTCAATACATCAGTGAACCATAACTAATAGACATATAAGAATGAAACTTCCGGCGGTTACACATTCAGCAGAGGATGCCAATCGCATTTGGCCCCAACGCGAAGTAACATGTTCTGGAAGTTTTTGAAGTGACCTCGTATGTTACGTGTTGTGGCAAATATACTGTGGCATTTCGGAATAAGGCGCTCGTAGAAGTCGATAGTGTTGTCAAAAGTTGTACTAACTCCAGCTACTGATGTGCATGTTTGACAGTGTTGTAATACATGAGTAACTGATATTCGAGATGACTTATGGGACAACGCTCTTGTAGTTAGCCAACGTTGATATGTTTTCCATTACCTTGATATTGTGAGAAATAAGATCGGATCCTTTCAAGGGCATGTCATATATCACCAGAAAAATATCATTTTGGCTACTTTCTCTAGCTCGCGTCCATCCATTTCGGTGGCATGTGTCAACGCTTTTGACCGAAAAATGTATTGCCGTAACTATTACTGTCACAGCACAAGGTAGTATTGCTTAACATGTAGTTGCTATTCGTGTTACTGATATTGTCGAATGCTATTCCTGGAATACATGTTCAGCCAAATGTAATTTGTATTGCTTTTGTAATTTTATTTTAATAGCAGTTAAATGAACTTCTCTGACATTGCTTAACATGTTGCCTCGAGTCACGGCTGCTGTACGCTGGATTTTACTGGCAACGGAGGGCGAGTGTTAGGCCTAAGCCATACAAGTGCACTCGGAGAAACACTTAGGACAGGCTAGGAGCTTATCCTGTTGGGCTCCGAAGAAACGTGGACCATGAGTAATGTACGGTTACTTGCCCTGTCGTTGAAACTCAGTGCTATAGAGGTGCTGAAGGACTTAATTTTTTTTAACTCGCCGCTTGCCCCGCAAAGTTATGGACGAGATGATGGTGAAATATTGGCATTCACTCTTCATTCAACAAACATATCAAATTTTCGAATGTTTGTATAGCTTATGGGACTTAACTACGAGGTCATCAGTCCCTAAACTTACAAACTACTTATCAACTAGCTAACACTAAGGACGGCACAAATATCCATGCCCGAGGGGGGATTCGAACCCCCGACCGTAGTGGCCGCGCAGACCGTGACTGGCGCGCCGCAGTCCTCTCGGCCACCGCGGCCGGCCTTCATTCAACGTTCCTAACACGATATAATAATAATTATTATAATTACAGGCCCGACCCTAACACGATATTAAAGAGGCTGTAATAATTTTAAATATTTATTTCTGTGAGTGTAATCATTCCTTCGGCTTGGGTGGGAGAAAGGTTGTGATAAAATAATTTGGCAGATAATAAACGAGACAGCACTAGCGTGTGCATTTGTAACGGAAGTAGGAATCTTATATAAAGATTTATTTAGGAGAAATTGAATAGGTTCGGGCTAGTTAGCGAGTTCAGTTTCTGGAGTGGGAAGGTGAAGAGTTAGCCCTGATTTGAAAAAGGAAAGGAATCGTTAGTTTTGGTAGGCTGCTCGTCGCACACGCTGAAGGTTTTAAACCCCCCTGATCGCCGTCTCTTGCTGCCCCAGCTTGCGAGGGGCCCTGTACAAAATATCCTCGCGGGGCTGTCCCCCCCACCCCCTCCTTTCTCTGGCTCGCTCCTTTATCCTTTTCGTCACCTTCAAAACAATTCTAGGTTCGTCATTAACACACTACAGTGGTCATAGCTGTCACAACGGGCATATACTTGAATTAAATTACATTAAAAGCAGTTTCAGAAACAAAATTACGTATGATAGTTTTTATTTTAAGTGCTAATGTTTTGCGCGGAGCCTTGTGTGACTGCACCGTTTGTACATGCCTAAGACCGGTCCTCTGCATAGATTCCGTCTTTGAGCTAACCCAGCGAAAATGTGCAGTGGCATCAAATCGTGTTAGCTGATACCACGATACCACCTCCACGATCCATCAAGCGGCCAGGGAAAAGCTGAGTGAGCGCAGCCCTAGCCGTAAGGGATTTGCAAGCTGGACACTTAGCCTATCACGTTAGTACAAAACACTTTAAGTTGTGCCTCCATTAGGAAAATAGCAGCACTGTGCTAAGAAATTGTTCATGTCTATTATCCGTTCATATTTCTTCAATGAAATAAGACGCGTAGTCGTCATTGATCCTACACTAAATGTTCACACTCAAGTGCCTTTAACATTTACCCTGCTTATGTTTCTGTAGATTCTTAGCTGCCCAGTAACTTACATTACGAATTGCAAGATTTACTAGTCGCTTCAGTGAAGATAATGTTTTGATAAAGTGCCATTTACCCTGAACCGAGAATCAGAATTCAAATGTTTGTAAATCTATCGGACCAAACTGCGTGGTCATCAGTCCGTAGCTTAAAACTACTTAAACCTAGGTAAACTAACCTAAGGACAAACACACACACCCATGCCCCAGAGAGGATTCGAAACTCCACGGCGAGCAACCGCGCGCTCCGCAGCGAGACGCTTTAGACCGCTCGGCTACTCCACCGCGGCGAATCAGAATTCCACGTATCTTCTGAGTCCCGTTGATTAATATACCCGTGAAGTGATACATGATACACAAAGAAGCTGTTCGCACACACAATGAGATAAGATATATGCGTGGTGCAAAAATTGGCAATTGACCCTTAATAATGATAAGTGTGAGGTCATCCATGTGACCACGAAAAGGAATCCGTTAACACGTTCGCTGCGGCTGACGCTTATAAGCGTTTCCGCGATCGACACGCCAGAGCTGCCGACGCTTGTAAAAAATGTTTGTTAAGATTAAGGGACTTAACTACGGGGTCATCAGTCCCTAAACTTACAAACTACTTAAGAACTACCTACAACTAAGGACGGCACAAATATCCATGCCCGAGGGGGGATTCGAACCCCCGACCGTAGTGGCCGTGCAGACCGTGACTGAATCGCCTCAGTCCCCTCGGCCACCGCGGCCGGCCGACGCTTGTAAGCGGCGCGCTAGCTGAGTACTCAGTTTAGTTAGCTTGGCTGTGCACTCGTCTTAGTACAGGCCACCAAAAAACATCACGTAACATTTTCCTGTCTGTAGTGTGTTTTCGTCTTTAGTGGTTTGCTAAAAAAAAAAAAAAAAACAAAAAAAAAAAAACATTGCCTATGCACCTTGCAAACTTGTTATATGGGATTAGGTTTCCATAGCACAACACTGCAGATGAGACGTGTTTCTTTTTCTCCGTTTGATAAATCTTTTGGTGTTTTCAGTAATTCTTTCTCAATGAATCGGATTTATCGAGTGTTTGAATTTAATTTTCTTCCCAGTTTGCAATAAAATCAATAAATCAGAGGCGTTTGTAGAATTGTTTGTGACAAATGCATATGACGCTTATAAGTCAGAGAGCTTGCAGCATTTATCACGTAATCGGCATGCAGCTTAGCACCACCTCTTGTGCAGACGTTACATTCGCTTTCAGTATTACAGGTTTTGCAGGGTTCTGTTTCAGCTCTCGCCGCACATGCGCTTACAGGCGTCCGCCTAGAGCGTTACCGGCCCGCACTGCTGACCGCAGCGAACGTGTTAAACTTCAGTTACACGATAAATCAGTCAAACCTACAGGCCGTCAATTCTACTAAATACCTAGGAGTAACAATTACGAAAAACTTAAATTGGAAAGAACGCATAGAAAATATTGTAGGGAAGGCGAACCAAAGATTACGTTTCAATGGCAAAATACTTAGAAGATGCAACAGTTCTACTAGAGAAACTGCCTACACTACACTTGTGAGTCCTGTTTTGAAGTATTATGGCGCGTTGTGGGATCGACACCAGGTGGGACTGACAGACGATTTAGAGAAAATTCAGAGAAGGGCAGCTCGTTTTGTATTATCGCGATATAGGGGAGAAAGTATCACGTAAATGATGCACGACTTGGGTTGGAAAGCATTAAAAGAAAGGCGTTATTCGTTGCGGCTAGATGCATTTGCGAAATTTCTTTCTCCAACTTCCTCTTCAGATTGCGAACATATATTGTTAGCACCCATCTACATAATGAGACATGGTCATCATAACAAAATAAGAGAAATCAGATCGAAAACAGAAAAGATTTAGGTCTTCCTTTTCCCCGCGAGCTATTAGAGAATGGAACTATAGACAAATATCATAAAAGTGGTTCGATTGAACCCTCTGCCATGCACTTCAATGTGACTTGAAGAGTATCCATGTAGATGAAAGCGGACGCCGGACAGCAGTAGACTGACTTACGTCAGAGGCAATCACAATTTTTCTGGCGCTTAAAATAGGTTTTTTTAACAATAGCTGTCAAAACATCTACTTCATACGCTTCACTATCTGCAGGATTGTAACATTCATTATCCTTGTAGTAAGACTTCTTTGCCACTTTGTTCGTCTGGATACTTTTGTATATACTGGTCAACTATTCTCGTTCCTGTTTTATTCATGATAAAGAAGCAGTATGTCCAATTTCTGAAATACGTGTTTCTTTTCAAAGTAACCACATTCGACATTTAGTGACTAACCACATAGAATAAAAGCTGCACATGCACTTAACACCCCTTTTATACAAGTATCGGGGTTCGCTAAACACCTTTTCCTGCTCATGGTATGGGAAACATTTCCTTGTTGGAGTATTAAATGAGTAAAATGATACTTAATGTCGGCAAAAAGAAAATTACGACTCGTCGGAGGTTCAAGTCCTCCCACGGGCACGTGTATGTGTCTTGATCGTAGCTTAAGTTACTTTAAGTAGTTTGTAAGTCTAGGGACCGATGATTTTAGCACTTTGGTCCTTTAGGTTTACAGGCATTTGAAAATTACGATGTTTTAAACGATTCCGGAAATTTCTGACGTAAACAGCTTTTCTGAACCATTCTGTATACAGCGAACGAGGCGTTTCATCCGACCCGAATCCTGGGACTGATGCTTCCCAGCATCTTTTGGGGCCTGGCGCAATCAGAGAGGTAAAAATATGGAAACACTAAAAACCATGACGTTCAAAACAGCTCCCTGTCGTCTCAAAATGGATCATTACAGGCCCTGTATGGTTTTCAGGGGAAATATCTCCAAAGTAATTCACAAAAGCTCAATAGTAGAGATTTGGTGACTTAGGTGGCTACGTAGATGGGATACGACAGTTCATCGTCGTGCTCACAAAACCAGTGAACCAGGTCCTGGACAAAGCGAGCTGTATGAACAGGGGCCTTTCTCGTTTTGAAACACATCATCGTCATTTGTGGACCAAATTTTGTACTATATAGGACAGGGCGAATCAGCCAAAATGGTCATATAATCGTGGGCAGTAATGCAGCATTGCGGAGTATTCATGGGACCCATGGAATGCTACAGTATGCCTGTCAAAAATATGACCGAATCCCCTCCATGTTTCACTCTTGGCAGTACGCAGTCAGTATCGTGTGCTTGGGACGCCGTACTTAAGACGTCAGATCAGCCACAAGTTGGAGGCAGTATGAAATAAGACTCATCCCATCATTTGACTTTCTTTCATTGTCCCCTAATTTCAGTTTTATGGTTTTGGCACTACGGTATCCTGTTTGCTTAACTGGTGACTGATTTGGAACTCCAGCTCGTACTGAAATGCTCATCTTATGGAGCTCCCTTCTTTTCTCTTGGTTCGCGAGCGCGAATTCAGTTCTGGAGTAATTTTCGCAGCTGATGTCCTTTTCTTTTTCGTCACATTGTTTTGCAATGTCTGTCTGTCACGACCGCTCAATACACATTTCCGTCCGCGTTTTCACTTACCGGATGACATTGCTTTGTTTTCCGCATATGCGCATAAATCTTCGATACGGTGCCTTTTGAAACACTGAACACATCGGCTGCCTTGGTTAAGAAAGCAGCCACCATACATGCATCAAAAATTTGCCCATGTTTTAATCCACTTAGTTCCGACAACTGCACAGAACTCCATTCTGACCACGAGAGACATTTGCAACGTACTGAAAACATGGCACAGGTGCCGTTCGTGGTTCAAATCCAAGGGCTGGAGTACTATGATTTTCTTTTTCTAAAATGACTTTATTGACAGAGGTACTCATAGTTACACATCTTCGGTATAACCGCTCCCTTTATTTATGATCTTGCGTGAAATGTGCGGAAGCCGTCGTATATCAATCTGCGCGTCTATTTCTGTTGAAATCCCGTATTGATCACTCGCAGAGGGATCGGAATCACAGGGAGTGAGTACGGCGGAGTTCCAGGACCTCTCGTGCTACTGCCAATGGCAGATTCTCTAACATGCAGGTTTTTTGCCAAAGTAAAACAACCACCGCGAGGAATGATATATGACCAGAGATGACATTTTCCGTACCACAGGGGGATCAATATGGGACATCAACAGAAATAGACGCGCTATCGGTATACGACGCCTTCCGGACTGTTGACAGAGGGTCATAAATAATGGGAGCGATTGTATTGAAGGTGTCCTACTGTAAAATATCTTTATTTCAGAGAAAAATAATGGTCCTCATTACTTTTTATTCATCCAGTTAGAAACAAAGCAATCTGCAGACTTCGCTAGGATTTGGATTTCTGCCCAAACGTGGAATTCTCACGGAGATCTCACATTTTTTGTTCAGCCCTTGTTTGTCTATAAACTACATCTACACGAGACACATTGAAGTGCATGGCAGAGGGTTCATCGAAGCGCTTTTATCAGGTTTCTCTACAGTTCCATTCTCTAATAGCTCGCGGGAAAAAGGGAACACCTAAATCTTTCCGTTATCGATATGATTTTTATTATTTTATTTTGATGATCGTGTCTTCCTATGTAGGTGGGTGCTAACAAAATATGTTCGCATTCGGAAGAGAAAGTTGGTGAAATAAATTTCGCAAATAGATCTCGCCGCAACGAGTAACGCCTTTGTTTTAATGATTTCCACCCCAACTCTTCCATCATTCCCGTGATACTCTCTCCCCTATATCGTAATAATACAAAACGAGCTGCCCTTCTCTGAAGTTACTCTAAATCGTCTGTCAGTCCCACTTGGTGTGGATCCAACAATGCGCAGCAATACTCCAAAATAGGACGTACAAGTGTGGTGCATGCAGTTTCTTTAGTAGAACTGTTGCATCTTCTAAGTATTCTGCCAACGAGACGTAGTCTTGAGTCTTATCATCGGACTGTAGAAACCAAGGATAATGGAATAGTGATTCCTTCTTTGCTCTGACAATGTAAGACAAATTAATTTTTTCATTTTTCATTCTTTCTACCTTGGAAGAAGCGTAGGTTCCTATAAGGCGTATCAAAAATATCCTTTATCGGCTATAGTGTTAAGTTTATACTGTGTTGCATTTGCATCGTATACTTTTTTTTTGGACATGATACCAAAGAGGTGTTAATGTTTGTTTCATCTTATAGCGATGGAAAACTCCAAACTGAGCTGAGACACGCGCGAAATGTGCTTGCTCGTGGCATTTAAAAGGGAGCAGCAGTGCTGGAAAGTGGCGGCCCCGTTATCTGCTGCTGTGGCCTTGCCTGCAGCTCTGCTCCGCAGGTGTGCCGGGGAACGGATGCTCTTTCAACTCATTTCACGCTGCTTACAAAAGATTCACTAGTAGCCGACTTGCTGATGGGAAATTAAGCACTCAGAACCACGGGTTGTCAAGTCAAAGCCTTAACAGTGACTTAATGAGTCTCACCGAGCGAGGTGGCGCAGTGCTAACACACTGGACTGGCATTCGGGAATGCCGCGGTTCAAATCGAGCTATCAAAAGACGATCGCAAAGGCCCACTTTTAGTGTTAGTGTTACTACCGTAACCTAAAGTGGGCCAAAAGTATCGGAACTTACTTTCCGAATCGGCCTCGTATAATATTCTGTGTGAGGTAGTGTCCCTCTTTGTTTCCAGACTATTGCGCATCCAGAAGCCATATCTAGAGACGAAATAGAGACTCTTCTTGAAAAATGATAAAGCATCAGCGGCACGCACACCCGACCCGGAAACTTGTGGCCGCCTTCATGCAGTAGCAGATACATCAAGCACACGCAGCTAACTACACTGGCTCGCCAGTGCTCCATCGCACACGCAAATCTATCGACCATCACCGCAATTATGCCTCCTCTTGCGGCCTCGGCAAGCGTACACCGTGCTGTTTTAACCACACATGGCAACTCACCATTGTACAGAGATTAATTTTTACTTCAAATCCTCAAATGTTTGTATAGCTTATGGAACTTAACTACGGGGTCATTAGTCCGTAAACTTACAAACTACTTATGAACTAGTTAATACTAAGGACGGCACAAATATCCATGCCCGAGGGGGGATTCGAACCCCCGACCGTAGTGGCCGTGCAACCGTGACTGGAGCGCCTCAGTCCCCTCGGCCACCGCGACCGGCAATTTTCACTCTTCACAGTACTGCTTTATTGGCAAACAATAAAATATAATACTGCCCCAGAATAACATGTTCAAAACAAGCCTGGCGTTCTAAGGTCGAGGTGTGTTGTATTAGAACCCTTCACAGATTGGAGAATTAGGAAGAGGCTGATACTGGGTTTTCAACACAGAATCAAATTGGAGTAAAGCAAGAGTAGGTCTGACAATAAATAAGAAGATAGAACACTTACATGTCACCATGAACAGCATAGTGAACGCATTGTCATGGCCAAGAAGGAAGGAAGATTGGGGTTTAACGTCGCTTCGACATCGTGATCATTGGAGACGGAGCCTACCTTGGGATAGTTTTTTCCAGGGATTGGGAAAAGCCTCGCGATCTGAGGCATCATGTCAAAGATTGCGCGGCAGATTGCAGGTTCGGGCATTAGTGTTGTGATGTGTGTTGTCATTGACATAACTTAGCGTAATTTACAGAGTGGCGAATCCAGGATAGTGGTCTGAGGGCACTGACCACATAGAAATTTCGTACCTCAAATTGATGTCTAAAAAAGATAAAAATATTGTTGGATGTCCTGACCCATGCTGGATTATGCCGTTTTCAGAAGAGGCGTAAAATCATTGACCTGATTTCTAGGGTGGGGGGGGGGCTGCTGCCCCATAGCCCCCCTGGATTCGCCACTGGTAAGTTAGTTTAAGTACATTGTAAGTCTAGGGACCGATGACCTCAGAAGTTTGGTCCCTTAGATTTACAAACATTTGAACATTTGCATTGGGATGGAAATCAAACGTGCTCTTTGAGTAAATGCAGGTTCATCATCAGAATGCATTAGAGAAACATTATTACGGTGTCCAAGTGCAGTTAAGACGCTGTGTTGGTGGTGACTGCAATGCCTCTTGATATGCATCCTTAAAATCTTTGCCGCCCGCGGTGGCCGAGAGGACTGAGACGCTCCAGTCACGGTCTGCACGGCCTCTACGGTCGGGGGTTCGAAACCCCCCTCGGGCATGGATATTTGTGCCGTCTAAGTTTAGGGACTGAAGACCCCGTAGTTAAGTCCCATAAGCTATACAAACATTTGAAACATTTTCGTTAAAATCTTTCCATGACGTGCATTATCATGTAACACCCACTCAAACACTGTATTTATCTGCACTTGTTGCACAGAATCGAAGTTCTTAATGTAATGCACGTTTATAGCTGTTGTAGATTTACAGAAAAGTGTCGACAGTGTTGACACGAATACATTCTTTGAATTCTACGTAGAGCTATAAAGGTTATCTCCAACTTGTAGAGAAACGAGTCTGCAGTTTTAACAGTCGGCGTAAATGAAACGAAAACAATAGTTTCGTCAGCATATCTTCGGTGTTATTCAGTCTTCACATTGAAGAAGCAGGAAAGGAATCAAGGAAAATTTTGGAACTTGACAGTTGAGTTTAGCGAAAATAAATAAAAACTTTGAAATTTGTCTATAGTACTTGTAATTGTGTTAAGAAATGACAAAGTATAGGTTGAACGGATTTAACAGTATCTTGAAAAGATGACAAACGAAACTGTAATGGAATAAAGTAGAATTTTAGCAGGGGATTCTGAGGGAAATAAATTAGGAACTGAACAAGTAAAAGCAGTAAATGAGCTTTACCTTGTAGTCCAGTAGTGGGGTACTTTCTGAAAATAATACAAACTGTCCTGACCACACTTAAAAATTTTGGAACTTTATACTGATTTCCGCCTATTACTCGCAAACTATGCAATACTGAGTCGAATTACCTACTTAAATGTCGAAATTGGTGCAGCAGTTTAGCCGCAATCAGTTGTCAGTGTCCGGTTATTTTTTACCAACTTGGCTAAAAAGTCGGCTCCAACGCCTGTATCTCAATAAGGGCTTCTCCAAATGAAAAATATGAAGTAATGAAAATTGTACAGCATAACATTTCATGCTACAATAATACCTTGGTTTTATTTAGCCCATATTAAGCCTTCATACACTTGAAAATCAAAGCAATGCCAGTTTTAGAGTCAAAGTTATCCAATGAAATGTAATTTCCTGTGGGAAGACGGCTCTCTAACGAGCACATATGTTTATTCTATGTATACATATTCATTCACGTGTATTTCTTTCATTTTTATCAGTGCATTAATTGGTAAAGATGGGGAGCTAAAATGAAAACTAAGTACATAGTAATGGCCAATATGTATTTACATTTTAATGATATAAAAAGCCGCGGCGGAGTGGCCAAGCGCATTGAGGCGCTATGCTCCGATGCGCGAGGCCGTTCCCCGTCGGGGGTTCGAATCCCCCCTCCGGTAGGGATGTTTGTGCTGTCTTTAGTGTAAGGTAGTTCATAAGTAGTTTGTAAGTTCAGGGACCGATGACTCCGTAGTTTAGTCCCATAAGCTTTACAAACATTTGAACATTTTGAACAAACATTTGAACTTCTTTTTGGGGGGAAGGGGAGGGGGGGCTGCGGCGGATCCCGGCCCAGCATCCGATCATCTGAATACACTGCGGACCTTTACCAACTACCTCGTCCTGTTACATATATTCGATCTCTTCGTCATCCTCATCGAACATGATTACTTGGATCATTCTCGCAAGATACGCCATAACAGTGCACGTCCAGGAGTGGTTCAGTCCAGTCCGTTGTGCCCCTTGTTCTGCAAGTGCAGGAAACCATCTTCAGTAGCGTGTGTGGTGTCGCGTCTTTCGTGCGAAACAAGACTATTAAATTTTTCTCCGATCCCCACAGACATGGATCTATTTTCCTTCCCAGAAAGGTTGCACTTGATGGCAGGAACACAATGATTGGTACAATGCTGCTTCTGATGTTGGCGATAGCGTTTCTAATTTGAAAGATTTTCTCGGGCAGACTTCACGAACAGCTCGTGGCTCAGTTCGCCCTAAGTCGCGTAATTGGAATTCCCTTACAGTGCTAACATCAGCTGCTCTCCTGCCAGTGCTAAAAATAAATAAATAAATAAAATGCCTTATTTCACCCCCGTGATGGCATGGTTGAAAAGGGAAAATGAAGGATCAAAATTGAAAGAACTACCACACTCCGGCCGGTTTCCCTCTTCCCGGTTTATGGAAGTTCAAGTTTGTATATGTAAGGGACTTAACTGCTGCGGTTATCAGTCCCTAGGCTTACAAACTACTTAAACTAACTTATGCTACGGACAATACACACACACACACACACACACACACACACACACACACACACACACACACATACCTCCGAGGTAGGACTCGAACCTCCGACGGCGAGAAACCGCGCCCCCACAGCAAGGCGCCTTAGATCGCTCGGTCACTCCACCGCGGCTTTATGGAAGTACAAGTTGTTTCCTTGACCCGTCAGGAGAACAAGCACATCAGTGTCCTCGCTCACGATTGCCACACTGTCAGACTCAGAACCCGTGAAATATCTGTTTGAACAATTAATGAATGCGCATATTCTTCTTCTTCTGTAGCACTTCATTAACTCCACATTCAAGTTTCCATATGAGCATTAACACCAGCCAGTTCTTGTTGCTCTAATTTGCCAGAAACTTCTTCTTTATTGCTTCACCATTTGTATTTTCATCGAAAATATTTGATGAACTTGGTGTCTATAAGCGGCGGCCGCAGTGACCGAGCGGTCTGCGGCGCGCCAGTCATAGTCTGCGCGGCCGTTACGGTCGGTGGTTCGAATCCCCCCTCGGGCATGGATGGTTGTGTCGTCTTTAGTATAAGGTAGTTCATAAGTCGTTTGTAAGTTTAGGGACTGAGACCTCGCAGTTAAGTTCAAATGTGTGTAAATCTATCGGACCAAACTGCGTGGTCATCAGTCCGTAGCTCACAAACTACATAAACCTAGCTCAACTAACCTACGGACAAACACACACCCGTGCCCCAGGGAGGACTCGAACCTCCACGGCGAGCAACCGAGCGCTCCGCAGCGAGGTGCTTTAGACCGCTCGGCTACTCCACCGCGGCCAGTAGTTAAGTCCCTTAAGCTTAATAAAGATTTGAACATTTGCCTATAAGCGGCAAGATTTTTTCAGAAAACGTCGTTGTCCTATGCAAAGTCCCACTTGAGTAGCAATTGAATATAACTGTGATTTCGGATTCGTAGAGCTTAATATTGCCTAAAAGTAAGTAAACGTGGTACTTTTCTAAGACGAAATTTCATGTTTTACAATTTCCATAATTTGACAATTTTCATTTTGAGTAATCGCTTTTGAGTTAAAGGCGTTGGAGTTGACGTTTTAGCCAAGTTGGTAAAAAAGACCGAAGTTTGACAACTGATTGCGGCCAAACAGCTGCATCGATTTCGACATGGAAGTAAGTCATTCGACGCCAAATTTCAGTTTGGTAAGGGTAGTATATTCAGTAGGATGCATAGTTTCCGAGTAATATGCGAATATCTGTAAAAAGTTCCAACATATCGCTGTTTTTTTGGCCACAAAAAGTATTCCCGGGGGCTTTGAAGATGGAAAAGTTGCATTCTACATACTCTCAACCATATACACAAGATAAAAAATAAAATGTTCTACCTCAATTTTTGCAAGTAAAGAGCCTTTTTTGTGACGCCGTTACTGGACTAATTCGAACAGCAAGGTGACTTAACCCCTATTTCACCTCAGCCGAAACTTCCGTTGAATGTGCGGGAACATAACGACGGCTTGAAGAAGTACTGAGAGTTATTTACGTCTCGATCGTACGAGCTAATTTTGAATTGAAGCTTCAAATTTGTGTCTATATAAATTTGAGGATGGAAAAAAGAAGTGTAACGAAAGGTGTCTGACGCTACAGAAGTCCAGCGGAACAGTAAATCCATTTTGCAGAGAAGAGAAGTGGAGCTAAAAGGAAAACAGCTCACGGTTGTGGAGCTTTGTTGTGACTTTTTTACAGCACCATTTTTCGTGCATTCACGTGTTATGGTTGTGTAAAATATTATTGGTGGTTTCGATCTGAATCAACAGAATTCTCTGTCCCGCCTGCAGAGGTATGAGCATATCGTTTGTTTTCCACTGCAATCTAAACCGAGCGTTGCCTTGTAACTTTATTATTTTGTTTCCGAGTTAGAATAGTGTTGTGAAATTCCATTTTGACGAGCGACACTCGGTGTGGTGTTGGTAAGATGACCTTGCGGCAGTAGAAGCTACACGTGTCCGCTGAGCGCAGCGCTTGTGATTACTATGCGAATCTCGCGCTTGCTTGCGTCAGACGCGCACAGATTGAAGACCTGACCATCGATTGCTTGTTGACGGCCGAAGCTACTCAGAACACCTTTACTTCCGTATGCAACATTTAAATAACTTTTCACGTCGTTATTTGTTGTCACTACAGTTGCCTTTTCGTTTTTCTTTCTTTATATTTTATTTTTATTTTTTTATGTTATTGGACGCGGTAATTTATGTTCGTCGCGTAAAAGTTAAATATGATAAAAATACCAGTTTGACCAATAAAATTTCCAATCAATTTATGCTACAGGCCGACGATGAACCCTATACTTCGAAATAATTTATAAGGTTATTACAATAAATTCACAGAATAACTTTCGTCAAGGTAGGTAGAAGGTATATTCCAGAAGACTTCGTATTGTACACTGAGCATTTTGCTTATCAGTATACTTTTTTCCGGTGGTACTATGAAATATGAACATACATACGTAAATCTTCAATGTTTACATTATTTTAGTTTCTAGCAATTTTTTACTCTGTTGCCACTTCAGTACAGCATATCTGTTTCTCGTCTTCTGGAACTAAGAGATAGTTTCTATTATTAACCAACAGGACTCCTCTAATTCTTTACGTGGTGTTAGTTTTTATGTCTTTTGTGCCGGCCGCGGTGGCCGAGGGGACTGAGGCGCTTCAATCACGGTCTGCACGGCCACTACGGTCGGGGGTTCGAATCCCCCCTGGGGCATGGATATTTGTACCGTCCTAGTTCGTCAGTAGTTCATAAGTAGTTTGTAAGTTTTAGGGACTGATGACCCAGTAGTTAAGTCCCATAAGCTTAACAAACATTTGAACATTTTTTTATGTCTTTTGTGTTTTATAAGTATCTATAAATGTTTGCGTTCTGGCCAATGGACAATCATAACACTGAATATATCCGGTGGACTATTGTGAAATGGTTTACGTTTATTGCGTAATTTGAAAACAATAGTATTACTTACTCTGTGTTACTATCTTGAAGTGCTATGTCACTGAAGACCACGTCACGTATGCATTTCTACACCAGCAGAAAACACGTCCAGGCTTCGTGTTGCTGATGCGAACAGACATTCAAATGTTCAAAAAAATGTTCAAATGTTTGTTAAGCTTATGGGACTTAACTACGGGGTCATCAGTCCCTAAACTTACAAACTACTTAATAACTACCTTATACTAAGGACGGCACAAATATCCATGCCCGAGGGGGGATTCGAACCCCCGACCGTAGTGGCCGTGCTGACCGTGACTGGAGCGCCTCAGTCACCTCGGCCACCGCGGCCGGCCATTCAAATCTTCAAATGTTTGTTAACCTTATGGGACTTAACTACGGAGTCAACAGTCCCTAAACGTACAAACTACTTATGAACTCTACGGTCGGGGGTTCTAATCCCCCCTTGGGCATGGATATTTGTGCCGTCCTAGTTCGTAAGTAGTTGGTAAGTTTAGGGACTGATGACCCCGTAGTGAAGTCCCATAAGCTTAACAAACATTTAAACATTTTTTCGAACTACCTACAACTAAGGACGGCATAAATATCCATGCCCGAGGGGGGATTCGAACCCCCGACCGTAGTGGCCGTGCAGACCGTGACTGAAGCGCCTCAGTCCCCTCGGCCACCGCGGCCGGCCGAACAGACATTATCAAGCATTATCAACAAATGTTTGTTAAGCTTAAGGGACTTAACTACGGAGTCATCAGTCCCTAAACTTACATACTACTTATGAACTACCTACAGCCGGCCGCGGTGGCCGAGGAGACTAAGGCGCTCCAGTCACGGTCTGCACGGCCACTACGGTCGGGGGTTCGAATCCCCCCTCGGGCATGGATATTTGTGCCGTCCTAGTTTGTAAGTTTAGGGACTGATGACCCCGTAGTTAAGTCCCATAAGCTTAACAAACATTTAAACATTTTTTTGAACTACCTACAACTAAGGACGGCACAAATATCCATACCCGAGGGAGGATTCGAACCCCCGACCGTAGTGGCCGTGCAGACCGTGACTGAAGCGCCTCAGTCCCCTCGGTCACCGCGGCCGGCCGAACAGACATTATCAAGCATTATCAAACAGAAGTGACATCTGACGTTTCCCAGGGAAGTGTTATAGGGCCTTCCTGTTCCTTGTCGATATAAGCGATTTAGGAGACAATCTGAGCAGATGTCTGAGACTTCGTAGATGATGCCGTCATATATTGGTTAGTAAAGTCAACAGAAGATCAAAAGCAACTGCAAAATGATTTAGATATCTGCATAGCGCAAAAATTGCTAATTGACCCTGAATAATGGAAAGTGTGAAGTCATCCATATAATTACTAATACAAATTCGTTAAACTTCATATACACGCTAAATCAGTCAAATCTACAGGCCGTAAATTCAACGAAATACCTAGCAATAACAAACAATTTAAATTGGACAGAACACACAGACAATATTGTAGGAAAGGCAAACCAAAGACCACGTTTAATTCGCAGAACACTTAGCAGATACAACATTTCTACTCAAGAAATTACCTAGACGACACTTGTGCGAGCCGGCCGCCGTGGCCAAGGGGACTGAGGCGCTTCAGTCACGGTCTGCGCGGCCACTACGGTCGGGGTTTCGAATCCCCCCTCGGGCATGGATATTTGTGCCGTCCTAGTTCGTAAGTAGTTCATAAGTAGTTTGTAAGTTTAGGGACTGATGACCCCGTAGTTAAGTCCCATAAGATTTACAAACATTTGAACACTTGTGCGACGTATTTCGGAGTATTGTTGCGGATATCCTGCCTGCCTTCATCTCATTATCGCCCTCCATGGGGAGGAGATATTGTATTTACTCGGCTACAGTACTCCATCGCCTATACTACCCCTGCCCCGTTAGTTTTTGAAATAAAAATACTAAACTTTTTTGGAAAAAGTCTGGAAAATGTGTAAATTTGTTCACTACGTGCAATTCTGCAGCACTAATTTTTGCCGGCCGCGGTGGCCGAGGGGACTGAGGCGCTCCAGTCACGGTCTGCACGGCCACTACGGTCGGGGGTTCGAATCCCCCCTAGGGCATGGATATTTGTGCCGTCCTTAGTCTTAGCTAGTTCATAAGTAGTTTGTAAGCTTAGGGACTGATGACCCCGTAGTTAAGTCCCATAAGTTCTACAAACATTTGAACATTTTGAGCACTAATTTTTGTGAAATTGTTGCAACATTGCCTGCCGCTAGCTCCTGGAACGGCGGTGGTACTTTTACAACAAACGGTAACAAAAACTGACAATCACCATCCGCACCCCACTCTCCATTCATTACCGCAAGCTTGCATTTTCCTGTATTTAGTGTTGAATTCAGATTTATATTATCAACAAACATACTAAAATGAGTACTGGCGATGGGATAATTGGCTTTACGTCGTCGTTTAACTTATGAGCTGTCGAGTTGCAACGAACAATGGCATGCGTGCAGCAGCTCGTGAATTTAAAGTTTTCGTATTTCAGTTGTTCACTTGTCACAGTAGTCGCTACTGCTAGCCACCAACTGCCTCGTAAGAATATCGTAACACGCGGACTTTTCCGATAGAGACGGTGAAACACCGAATTGAATAACACATTAGTTGTAACTTAAAATAGGCATACCATATAATGTATGATAAGATGATTAACAAATTTAACCCAACCCGAACTAAAGGAATGCAATAATAAATTTATGAAGTTTCCGCCTATAGTACCATCTCCAATTGCAGAAGTGAAAGATTGGATAAAAGGCGGGTACTACAGCCGAGTGCGTATAATGTGACAGAATGGTGTTACGGAGATATTGACGCAGCGGTGTGTGGCAGCCACACCCTGGCTGGCTGCAGCACCCACCCAAGTCGGGATCGCCACCCCTGCCCTTCACGGGAAGCGGCGTTTCAAAGCCCGCGGCTAGCCGGCCAGCCGATGTAAGCGTTCATTACCCAGTTACAATTTCAATTCAAAAAGACAGTGTGACCAAAGATGGCCATATTTTGGGTGCATAGTTTTGTAGCCAGGCAGTTCTTTACGTACAAAATTTCCCACCCCCACGGCAGCTGAATAAAAAATTCAAATGTTTGTAAATCTATGGGACTTAACTTCTCTGGTCATCAGTCCCTAGGCTTACAAACTACTTAAACTAACTTACGCTAAGGACAACAAATACACCCATGCCCGAGGGAGGACCCGAAGCTCCGACGGCGAGCGGTGGCGCCTTGGAACGCTCGGCCACTCCCCCGCTGCGTGGCTGAATCGTGTAGGCACATTCTGTGATAAGCATTTCCGTTTTCCGCTTACAACGAGCGAAGGAGAGGCCTCTCAGTAGTCTGATTAGCTGTCTCTTAGTGCACGCCAAATACTTTTGTCCACCGTTTGTAGTAGAATTTGCATTGAGGAATTTTTCACGGCATTATGATGTACAGTAGTCGAGCAAAAATATGGAAACACCGCGAGAATTTATTTAAACATAAATGAGCCACGCCTGCAGACGGCTCTGCTGTGTTTGACCACGAACGGCATCTTTTCAATGTCCTTAATACTCTGCAAGTGTCAGACTCGTCAGAACAGAGTTCCTGTTAATTCTGAGTGCATATCGTCGACGCTAAGTGTATGACTTGTGAATATTGTTGGTGCTCCAAGTATACGATACTTTGAAGAAGCGCCATAACAAGGATTTATGCCTCATACAGGAAAAGCAGAAAATATCATCGTTACAATATTGACGAAAGTGAGCGTTGAGTGATCGTGACGGAATGGGGAAGAACCTTTTCAGCGCCATAGCAAAACAAAGAGAGCTCTATAATCTGGAATTCCAAAACCATTCATCAGTTTTGGAAATGCCATTAACAGAAAAATGATACCGCAACCAAAAAATTAGGACTATTGTACTAGGGCCTCCGTTGACACACAAGGATGGGGCCCCTCCACGCCCACACCAACGTGGTGACCAACTCAATAGTTCTACTGTCACCTCCGTTTTTGTTAGTTTTGCTAAGGTGGATCACGGGATGTGGTATCCGTACGTATGGGCACGATCACCCATTAATACGGTGAATCTGGAGATAGTAGTGATTGACAAAGCTCGCGTCGCCCAGGAGGTACCCCTGGTCGCCAGTCACCAGATCTCAGCCTTCGTGGTTCACTTTGGAGAGAAGAGTGCGTGATCGCTATCCACCTCCGTTACCGATACCTGAACTTACCACTATTTAGCAACAACTATAGTGTAAAATTCCCTTGAGAACCACACAGGACATGTATTTATCCATTCTGAGACGACTGTGGGAGATTTTTTTTTTTAACTCCGACGGTTTTCCTAGTCCATATTAGGTATGGTAATGTGTTGTTATTTTGATGTAGATATACTCGGAGTGGACAAAATAATATCAACACCTAACACATACACAATATTTATTTATTAGTAAGGATTTAGCCTACAGTTCGCTGTGAGAACAGTTGCTACTCTTCGAGGGATGGATTCGTAAACTATAATAATAGTTTCGTGTGGCTCATTGGCCTGGTGCAAGTCTTTCCATTGGACGCCACTTCGGCGACTTTGCGTGTCCCTAGCCTACCCCAGTTATCCAACCGGGGAAAGGGGACCTACAGCTTATCGTTGAATCCGAACCACATGTCGTTTCTGGCGACTCCTCACATCGTTGAGAGGTGAAGGATTAGTAAAACTGCAGCCATTCTTGTACCATAACACCAGCAGATTTTTTCACCGATGTTTCCGGGGGAAATTTTTGACGATTTTCTGATGCTGTACAAAGCACATCTAAACCTTTCTTGACTGTGTGTGTGGGAACGTTATCAGTTTTCGAATGTGGCAGTGTTTGTTAGCAATAACATATTGCTAATGTGACAGAATCGTGTAACTGAGATATTTATTTACCTAGTGGCGTGTGGGAGCCACACCCTGGCTGGCCCCAACACCCCGTTTGTTGCGGACAAGTTGATACCAGGTTACTAAGTCTCTGCGAATTTCATTCCGTGCACTCAGCTGGACAGTCACTATGCCTCGCAGAGAGGCGCTTTAATTATATATTCGGCTGTCAGCATTTGAGAGAGGACGTGTATTTGTGCTCAAAGAAGCCGGTTGGTGTAATTCAAATGTTCAAATGTTTGTAAAGCTTATGGGACTTAATTACGGGGTCATCAGTCCCTAAACTTACAAACTACTTATGAACTAACTTATACTAAAGACGACACACACACATCCATACCCGAGGGGGATTCTAACCCCCGACGGGGAACGGTCTCGCGCATCGTAGCATAGCGTAATTAGCAGGCGCTCAACCTCTGAACAGCATCCATGCCACTAGTCGATGATACTGGCAGGACCTGGTGAACCGTGGCCGTACACGGCTTTAAGAAGGAAGCAGTCCATCTAGAGAAACGAGACAATGTGAGGAGTCAGCAATCGTCATAAAGGCACTCATAGCCCCGGATTCGCTAATACTGTCTTAACAGACGTGCTTCTGGTGCTTCAGTAACGACAAGTGCCAATAACAGGCGGTCTGCAGGAAGGAGCCTGAGCTTAGTGCACCCCTTGCGTCAACTACTGTACCACTGACTTTGCATACCAACAAGCGTGTTCGTTCTCATGTCGGGCATATTCGTCCTGGAACCTCATTAATTGTCTTCAGTGCTGGTCCCGCTTCGCCCTGAGCCCCGATGATCAGCAATGATGTATCTGGAGACGCCTTGGTCCGACAACCAGGAGTGGTGGTCTGGTGTCCCATTTCATTTCATTGTCATCCGTAGCACACTTACAGCACAGGGACTATATTCCAAGTCCACTTTTATTGCTCTTCGTGGTAAATCATCCTGGGACTACATTTCAGCAAGATAATGCCCACCCGCTCACGGCGACAGTCTCTACCCTTATTTGGCCAACCGAAAACATTTGGAGCGTTATGACTAGGATGCTCAAAACAGCTGGAGATTTTGAAGATCTAACTGGACTCTTAACTAGACTGTGAACTAACGTTAGTCTAAATGTTCAAATGTTTGTAAAGTCTATGGGACTTAACTACGGTCATCAGTCCCTAAACTTACAAACTACTTATGAACTACTTACGAACTAGGACGGCACAAATATCCATGCCCGAGGGGGGATTCGAACCCCCGACCGTAGTGGCCGTGCAGACCGTGACTGGAGCGCCTCAGTCTCCTCGGCCACCGCGGCCGGCTAACGTTAGTCTCGTGCAGCTATTCGTAGCCGAGCTAGATTCCCGACGTCCCTTACACTCTGTAATGCTCATTTGCTTTAGCAGAGCTCTAACTTATAATCTGTGAAATGAAAATTCTCTCAGCGTTTTCCATCTGTAATTAAAATGATGGCTATCAGATTCTAATAAAGTGAATGCTGGATCCCAGGCATTATTCAACTTAAACTCCCATCCCTCGTTTGAGTCGGGAGTGTCCTCCACTGTTTTGATAGCCTGAACCATGGAATGTGAGACACAGCTGACTTTCGGAGATTTAGATATTATTTAACACAGCAAAACCTACCTTTTTTCTTTAGTTGAAGGGAACACACTGTATGCCATAATGGAACTTTCACTCTGCAGCGGAGTATGCGCTGACATGAAACTTTCTGGCAGATTAAAATTGTGTTGCGGATCCGGGACTCGAACCTGGGACCTTTGCCTCTCGTGGGCAAGCGCTCTACCACAGAGCTATCCCAACACGACTCACGGTCTGTCCTAGCCGCGGCGGAGTGGCCAAACGCATTGAGACGCTATGCTGCGATGCGCGAGGTCGCTCCCCGTCGGTGGTTTGAATCCCCCCTCGGGCATGGATGTTTGTGTCGTCTTTAGTATAAGGTAGTTCATAAGTGGTTTGTAAGTTTAGGGACTGATGACCCACAGTTAAGTCCCATAAGCTTAACAAACATTTGAACCTTTTTTCGAGGTCTGTCCTCACAACTTCAAATCTGCCAGTAACTCGCTTCCTACTTTCCAAACTTCAAAGAAGTTCTCCTGCAAACCTTGAAAGACTAGCACTCCTGGAAGAAAGGATATGGTGGAGACATGGCTTAGCCACAGCGTAAGGGATGTTTCAAGAATGAAACTTTCACTCTTCAGCGGAGTGTGCGCTGATATGAAATTTCCTGGCAGGTTAAAATTGTGTGCCGTGAGTCGTGTCGCTTGCACGCGAAAGGCGAAGGTCTCAGGTTCGAGTCCCGGTTCCGGCACACAATTTTAATCTGCCAGGAAGTTTCACTGTATGCCACGTTCTACATCTACAGCAATACTCCGCAAGCCATCTCACGGAGTGTGGCGGAGGGTATTTTGTGTACCACTGTTACTTCTTTCTCCTCTTCCAGTCTCGTATTCTTCGCGGAAATAACGATTGCCGTTATGCCTCCGTGTGGGTTGTAATCTGATTTTGTTCTTGTGGTGTTTTCGCGAGATGTACGCAGGAGGAATTAATGTATTTGTTGATTCCTCGAGAAACGTATGCTCTCGGAACTTTAACAGAAACTCGTACCACGATACAGAAGGTCTCTCTTGCAGCGTTTGCCACTGGAGTCTCCTAATCATCTGTGTGACGCTTTCACGCTTACTAAATGAGCCCGTAATAAGCGTGCTGCTCTCGGTTGGATCTTCTCTGTCTTTTGTCAACTCTACGTGATATGTGATACAGATCCCACACTAATGAGCAAGCGCTGGCCGAACGAGTCTTTTGTAACCTACTTATTTTCTTGTCGATTTACACTTCTTGCGAATTTTTCCAATTAATCTCAGTCTATTTTACCCATATTAATTTTGTCGAGTTTGAGTTTACTGAGCTTTCTTCTTTCTAAAGCGTCCCAAATTCTCAAAAATGCTCAGATGTTTTAAATCTATCGGACTCAACTGCGTGGTTATTAGTCCGTAGCTTACAAACTACTTAAACTAAACTAACCTGAGGATAACACAAACACCCATGCCCTATGGGGGATTCGAACCCCCGACGGCGAACGGCCGCCAGCGCGCACGGCTAATCCGCCTCGGCCGCAAAAACTTTCCAGGAGTTCTTGCCTATGACTGCTTCGCTCGTTCAGTTCGAAAATCTGAGAACCCATTCCTTAGAAACACAATTAGGGGGTATTTTTATTCTTCGGCTGCCATGGAAGACAAGCCGAAATCGTAGTAAATGGGAACAAAAACTCGGAGAACACGCGGGAGCACACTATTATGGATTATAGTCTAAATAAATGAAGAGATTTTTTTAAAATCAAACCTTGAACCTTCCTTTGGATGTCGCAAAAGTACCAGTGCGCTTCAAGGTCGGCAGAATGTCGTAACAGAACGTCTCTTTTTATCGACCATCTTTACACTGAGTGTCCGTTGTCCACAGTACTGTTTGCAAAACAGAGTAATTTAGAGATAAGCGACGCAGAAGAGTGTTTTACGCTTGATAAAGATTCTGCTATAAACTCCAATACTTACCGGCTGATTGATATCAAGATCACTACAAAGGTTATCTTTACAGTGTCTGAAACTTAACAGTGCACCCGTTAATATGCGATATAAAAAATTACCTAACGGTTGGAAAAAGATGTTAACCTTCAGAAGAAACCTAGATAGGGCAATGATATCAACTGTCCCGAAGCCATTGCAAACATTAACTCACAAAGTAGCACACAGTATCATTTACTCTGAACGAAAGGTTTCCGGCTAGCAAAATCACACTGCAGTCATACATTGAGAAACAACGAAAGCCCGTATATACTTAGTACAAACTTCTTGTACCGTCGTAGTTGCTATTTCCTATCCTTAATACGAATAGCCGCCTTGGAGAAGCCGTGCGGTCTAAGGCGCCTCGCTGCGGAGCGCGCGGTTGCTCGCCATCGGAGGGTCGAGTCCTCCCTATGGCATGGGTGTGTCTGTTGTCCTTAGGTTAGTTTACCTTAGTTTAAGTAGTTTGTAAACTATGGACTGATGACCACGCAATTTGGTCCGATAGATATACAAACATTTTGGCCCACTTTAGGTTACAGTAGTAACACTAAAAGTGGGCCTTTGCGATCGTCTTTTTACAGCTCGAAATTTAAAGGAAAATAAGGGCTTAATCATGCATTTGACACGAAAATTGAATATCTGAATTTGTAGATGAGAAAATTCGCTACAACTTTGCTCTCTTATTTTTTTTTTCATATCTCGTATCGTTTGAGAGATATTTGCAAAAATATCGGAGTTTTGACACCCTCCATTGAATTAACAAAAACCAGCCGTTCGCAGTAGGGATGGGAAAAACCGACCGGTTAAAACCGATACCGGTATTTTAGTTTTGAATAAATGTTCCCTGGAAGAGAAGGTAAATTCGATTCATATACCTATTATGTAAGTGATGTACTCTAAGCTTGGAATACTAACTTTTAATGTATTATCATATTATTATGCTAACAAGTTTTATTAATGTGAGCCGACCGCGGTGGCCGAGCTGTCTGCGGCGCGCCAGTCACGTTCTGCACGGCCACTACGGTCGGGGGTTCGAATCCCCCCCTCGGGCATGGATATTTGTGGCATCCTTAGTATTAGGTAGTTCATAAGTAGTTTGTAAGTTTAGGGACTGATGACCCCGTAGTTAAGTCCCATAAGCTCTACAAACATTTGAACATTTTATTAATGTGATTCTTTGAAAGCGAGGGGCTTTTTTAATAACCAATATGGGTTTAGGTAACATTGATCATGTGGTGCCTCGCGTGGTAGCCGTGCGGTCTGAGGCTCCATGTTACGGACTGCGCGGCTGCTCCAGTCGGAGGTTCGAGTCCTCCTTCCTCCCTCGGTCAAGGGTGTCTATGTTGTCCTTAAAGTAAGTTAGTATAAGTTAGATTAAGTAGTTTGTAAGTTTAGGGACCGATGACCTAAGCAGTTAGGTCTCATAAGAACTCACACCCATTTGAACATTCTTTGACCATGTGGTACACAGCTTTCCTAGTTCAATTTGCGTAAATTTACACTGACAACAATCATACTGTTTGTCGGAACTGTGACTTTATTTTTCGAAATACTTCTGCAGCACTGATTGAAGTTTATTTATTGACTGTAACCTATATATGTTGTGTATATAGCGAGATACTCGAATGCTCTGGCTCACAAGTCGAACTTACTGAGTGGTTGGCTCAATATTCGCAACTGCCGGATGGAAATACTAGCCAGTAAATCTGTATGCTCCGTATATCGTCTTCTACGGACTCCTGGCTAGGCTTACACACACTGAAGAAGGCGTAGTATTGGGAGGAGACCTTGCAAAATATGGAAAGACTAGTGATTTGTCGTATAACGTAAATTTACCTAAATTTTAACTAAATTTCGGTTTCGGCCGAAACTAGAAGAACCGACGATTACGGTTTCTGTTTCGACCGCAAATTATGTTTCGTTCGAACTCTACTGGAAATAATAGCAATAAAAATCGAATATCGGTTATTTAAAAAACCGGTTATCTTGAGTAATTTTTACGGTGCGGTTAAACTGGAGATGAAAAGAACCGGTATAACCGAAAACCGGTTGTTTCGGCGATAACCGCCATCCCTAGTTCGCAGATGTCACGTGACATTCCTCGTCCACACTCTCTCTGGCATACGCCATCTTGCGTTGCGTATTTGATGATATTATTATTGTAACTTACACGATGTCATTTCAAAGCAATGGCGCACTGAAGAATTAACAAAAAGACGTCGTTCTTCGTACGATAAATGATAATCTAGTGTCTGCAAATGCCATATTAGTATCAGTTAACAACGGCCATCAATAGTATGAGATTAAAGAACGCAATTCCCAACTGTGTTAGCTGTAGTGGGCAATGTGTTGGACTGTGACGCTAAAGGTCAGTGGTTCGGAACCCGCCAATACCTTTTTTTTTCCTACAAGGGTTTCAGATACTGTTATTAATTAATTTTTTATTATTTAGATTGTTATTTTGGTCCAAAATGTTTGCAAAAACTTATAAAACTACAAATCTAAAGTGGGCCGTAAAACACGTCAGTGCGATTTTTTTTAATGCGAATAGTGTCGGGCAGGTAGTGTTAGTTTGTGATCTCTCGGTGAAATTGACGATCTCTAAGTTTCTGTGCCTGTTGCTGAATTATGTCACACCCTGACGCCCTTCCTGGCGGGGTTGGAACACTTGCACAGTGTGACATTTGCACTTGCATGGAGACCGGGGCTCGGGGCGGGCTAGAAAAGTTAAATTTTTGGGTGGAGTCTCCCCTTAAACACTTCGCCATATATACTGTACGTCAGTTATAAGTCTACGGCGAACTTAATTATGATCGTTGATCTGAACACAGCACATTGCTTACACTTCTTTTGCGCTTCCAGTCTGCCTGTTGCGCTATGTCAGGACGTCGGACCGTCGTATTTTACCGCGAGCTCTCACAACCGAGACGGCGAGCGAGCCCACAGCTACCTGCGGCGGACGGCCGGTGTGCCCTACTTATGGAACACACTGTCCGCTACCTGCAGGGTCCGGGGCTCCTGGCAAGAGTCAACACTTTCCGTCTCCGGGCAAGTGCCTCTCCGAGCAACTGTCACAAACGTATTCCTGGCTGTGTGTCTGGTGTCGCGTGCGGATAAGGTTGCTCTCTGTGAACGAGACTACGCATCGCCCTAACAATTATTTCATCGTGTCGTAAAAGAATAAGTTAGTCTCACAGATACCCAAGATCAAACCAAAAGATAATGCCAAACTGTAAAAGCTATAAATGAAAATGCTGTAATACAGTATACCTCAAAACATGCCTTAAATAGAGAGAGGGAGAGAGAGAGAGAGAGAGAGAGAGAGAGAGAGAGAGAGAGAGAGAGAGAGCACATCCATCTCATACTGCAAAATTCAACACTCACTTGAGTAATACTAGTTCGATAAAAACAGTACGGCTGAAGCTTAACATTAGTGTAAGGGCTGCAGTTTCTAAGCCCTTAATAACGGAAATCAACGCAAAGCCGAGATCATTAAACCTGGACACGTGATGACTGCAAGTATGTGGTGTGGTCTGATGAATCATCATTTACGTTCCTCTTTACAAATAATCGCGTTTTATGTATCGAAGTCGCGGTGGAGTAGCCGAGCGGTCTAAGGCGCCTCGCTGCAGATGTTCGAGTCCTCCCTAGGGCATGGGTGTGTGTGTTGTCCTTAGGTTAGTTTACCTTAGTTTAAGTAGTTTGTAAGCTACGGACTGATGACCGCGCGCCGGCCGCGGTGGCCGAGGGGACTGAGGCGCTCCACTCACTGTCTGCACGGCCACTACGGTCGGGGATTCGAATCCCCCCTCGGGCATGGATATTTGTGCCGTCCTAGTTCGTAAGTAGTTCATAAGTAGTTTGTAAGTTTAGGGACTGATGACCCCGTAGTTAAGTCCCATAAGCTTAACAAACATTTGAACATTTTTGATGACCACGCAGTTTGGTCCGATAGATTTACAAACATTTGAACATTTTATGTATCGAAAACACCGAAAGATGCTTCAATTGTTTCTATCATTACCCACACGCTTCGGATGACTGTGAATGAATGTCTCACCATCATCGACACCAAATTGCTTACTATAATTAACGTTTCATAACATTGTCACATTCCAAACTGATAGTGCGTCCACAGACAAAGCCGTAAACGTTCACACCTGTTTGAGCAGCATCAGAAAATTATCAGACATCTATCATGAACAGCAGATAGTCTCAACATAACTGAACCGTTATGGGGAGTGCTAGAGCAGAGAGTGAAGACTAGATTTACTGCTCCAACATCAGTGAAGTAATTGGCGAATGTTTTGGTACAAGAAATGATAAGATTCAGTTGGAAACTATAAAGGCTTTTCACGAATCTGTTCATCGAATGTTACATAAATGTAGATGTTAACTGGTGTTTTTGCGTCTCACAAGGAGAGGATCTGACATGTGGGTCACCGATTTCTATCAAATTTTGCATTGAACAGTTTCGCTGTAGATGCCATAAAACCATCAGGCATGACCTTGTATCAAATAAAGTTAGCATTGCAGATTTACATGATACTATTTAGTTTTGTCTGCAAGTCTCCCTTAATTCTCTTGCATCCAAAATTAAGCACTCTCTTTTCTTAATCTGTATCTATATGAAAGTGAAAGGACACTCACTGGCTAAACACTAAACCTCAAAACTACTTTACCTATGAAGCTGAAATTTGGCAGGAATGTAGTTTATAATTAGAAAACATCAGCTAAGAAAGTATTTTGTGATGGGTACATGACAGAGCATACTTCTTCTACAGACTCACGAAATCTATAGTTTCATTCCGATCTTCACGAAATTTTGGACGCTTGACCTTCAAAGCAAGAGGAAGGTCACCGTCTACCTTAAGTTTCATACGGTGCATGGGAGAGGGTACTTTACAACATAAAAATGCATCCCTAAATACCTTGGTCGCGCCATAGCTTGAGAACGTCTTAACTGATTTCACAGATCCTTTTTTTTATGTTTTCGTTATTCTCAGAACAAGGGTTGTGTGAAATAAAACTGGAATATTTGAGAACAACAAAGTGGTGGGTACTTAACTTACGGAATTTTATAGAATGCATAGTTTTGCTCCAATCTTTATGAAGTTTCGCATACATGACCTTTAAACCAAGATGATCACTGGGTACATAAATGTTTGGTACATGACAGAGGGTATCTTGCAGGAAACTTTGCTGGAAGAGGGAAAGGTGGAAATGAACAGAGAGATGGGAGAAAAAGAGGTGGATGCAGAGAGAGGGGGAAGGGGATGTTGAGTACCAGAGTGTAGGATAAGTTAAAATGTTCAAATGTTTGTATAGTCTATGGGACCTAACTACGGGATCATCAGTCCCTAAACTTACAAACTACTTATGAACTAGGACGGCACAAATATCCATGCCCGAGGGGGGATTCGAACCCCCGACCGTAGTGGCCGTGCAGACCGTGACTGGAGCGCCTTAGTCCCCTCGGCCACCGCGGCCGGCGTAGGATAAGTAAACGCTCGGGCAACGCCGGGTTTACAGCTAGTTGAATATAAAGAGACACGTGTTTCGGCTTGTTTGATAGACAATAGTTTTTGAAAAAATCAAGGTCAAAGTTTATGATGGACAATCGTGTCTTCATTGTTATTCATCGCACGATCGTCTGAAGATAGCACTTTTTACTAATATATATGGGGTCAAAAGTTAATGACGTTCGAGTATTTAACGTTTTTGTGCTTTCATGCTGTAGCTCGGGTACTCGTAAACATTGAGCGACTTTTCGAAAGCCGTCGCCGGTCGAGCGGTCCAGGGTTTGGACTGTCAAACCGTGGATCCAGGTTCGAACCTCTATCACGGCATTTTGTTAGATTTTTTCGACATATCTGATAATATTTTCATTTTTGTAACGCTTTTTTTTTTCTTTTTTTATGTAGAGAATCGGGTAGTGTGATCATTATTCATTTAAGTGTAATAACGGTTTACAGCTGTTTTATTTGTGATACACAAATAAAACAACTTATAAAGTATATTATTACGTAATTCCAATTACTGGTCATCTATTCGCCAGCATTCACACAGCCAATAGAGTAAAACTTCTTATAAAAACAACCAAAACACAAATTTTTCTTACACCGTATGTGTAGAAAAAAGAAATTTTTCTTGAAACAGGATTCATGGTTGGTCAAACCGATGTGACGCGCTACGACTGGACTTTTGTAGATGATGATGCTCAACGAACCTGCACTGTTGAAGTGATACCACCTTTCTTTGTGAACCTTGTGACGTTTACTTGTTTCGACAGGTCAAGAATTTTATCGCAAGACTTCAAAATCGTGCCACATTACACGAGAGCACAGAAATTCATGATAGAGCAGATGGTATTAAAATTCATGCCTGGGTCCATAATCAGTTTTCCGCGCCTATCTTTCAAGATATGCTTTTATAGTCTTGGTACGCATCAGAAGTTATATATCTGATAAACCTGTCTTTAGCGATTTAAATCAGGTATGTACAACACGTGAATGTAGCAATTTGTTGTTAGTGTGTTGTGCATGATGTGAGAAATATTTGTGTTTGGTTGTTTTTTATGATAAGTTTCAAATGTTTAAGCTTATGGGACTTAATTGTGTTTAGTTCCCTATAAACAACAACAACAACAACAAGTTAGTCATTAGTCCCTAAACTTACAAACTACTTACAAACCTAACTTATACTAAAGACAGCATAAACATGGGGGATTCGAACCTCCAACGGGGTCAGCCTCGCGCATCAGAGCATTGCGCCTCAATGCACTCGGCCGCTCCGCCGCGGCTATGATAAGTTTCACCCTACTGGCTGTGAGAACGCTGACGAATAGACGGCCTGTAATTGTAATTACTTAATAATGTACTTTAGCATTTTATTTTATTTATTTCTTGTTTTTATTGTTTCTGCAAAGTGTATCACAAATAAAACAGCTGTAAACAGATAATACACTTAATTCAATAAAGGTTTGTAGAGCTTATGGGACTTAACTACGGGGTCATCAGTCCCTAAACTTACAAACTACTTATGAACTAGCTACAACTAAGGACGGCACAAATATCCATGCCCGACGGGGGATTCGAACCCCCGACCGTAGTGGCCGTGCAGACCGTGACTGAAGCGCCGCAGTCCCCTCGGCCACCGCGGCCGGCTACACTTAATTGACTATTAATCACACTTCCCGATACTTTACTTCAAAATAAGGCGCGATAAGGTATTACAAATATGGGAATATTATCAAATACATCGAAAAAATGTAACAAAAATTGCCATGATGAGGTTCGAACCTGGATCTACGGTTTGACAGTCCAGTTCCTGGACCGCTCGACAGGCGGCGGCGCTCGATAAGTGGCTCATGTTTACGGGTACCCAAGCTACACCATGAAAACACAAGCACGTTAATACTCGAACGTCATTAGCTTTTGACACCATATATATTAGTAAAAATGCTCATTTTTAGTCGATCTTTCGATGTATATCATTGAAAACGCGATTTTCCATAATGAACTTTGACCCTGATTTTTTTTTTTAAACTGCTGGCTAGCAAAAAGCCGAAACACGTAAACACGTGTCTGTTTATATTCAGTACAGAACTTCCATGCAAAATTCGATCGAAATCGGTGAACCACATGTCAGACCCTTCCCTTGTCAGCTGCTCTTAGCTTTGTAAGCCTATTGGACGAAACTGCTATGGTCATCAGTCCCTAGTCTTACAAACTACTTAAACTGAGGACAATACACACCGGGGCCGCGGTGGAGTAGCCGAGCGGTCTAAAGCGCCTCGCTGCGGAGCGCACGGTTGCTCGCCGTGGAGGTTCGAGTCCTCCCTGGGGCATGGGTGTGTGTGTTGTCCTTAGGTTAGTTTACCTAGGTTTAAGTAGTTTGTAGGCTACGGACTGATGACCACGCAGTTTGGTCCGACAGATTTACAGACATTTGATTTTTGACAACACACACCCATGTCCGAGGGAGGACTCGAATCTCCGGCGGGAACGGCCACTCACTCCGTATCGTGACGTCTTAGACCTCGCGGCCTTTCCGCGCGGCTATACGACACGGGCATATGAAAGTTTGTACCGGGACCGGCATTCGAACCCGGCAGCTCTGTTGTGCTAAGCTTCTACGTCTCCCCAGGCACGCGGGCCGAACGCACCTACAAGGACTATCCGATCCAAACTCTGCTGCGTCCTCCTACTTGGACCATTATACTCAATGGCTGGCAGCAGGCCCTGTATTCTCGCCAGGAGTACGGGTCCTCTTGTGCATACGAACTGAAATAAGCATCAAACCTCGACAAGGTCGATTACTATTAAGAGCTACAGCGTCTGTTCTTCCAGAAATGTCCTAGAGAACAGACGCCGTAATTATTACTTGTAAAAAAAGTAATTGAATGAAATAAATGTGTGAAATCATGAAAAAAAGTTGGTCCCATGCTAGGAAAGAGAGGATCGTGTGCATGCTAGCACAGAGCTGGTAGGATGTGACGTGGGGCTGGCTCGTATCGCCAGACGCCAGCAGCCGGCGTTTTTTCCTCGTCCTCATTCCCAGCCCATGTGTCCCCGACGACTCGCGCGAAGGCACAGCGGCTGGGAAGGCGTGCCACTGTCGCTGCCGTCTCAGTTACCAAACTTATCCACTGTTTGTTGTTGTCGCAAATCAATATGTTGATTTTGATCTGTCACCTTACCATAATAAGCGTGTCGCATTTTGGCGACGTCTGTCTCTCGGAAGGAAACAAAGTTCATTTAGTAACACTTAGTCCAGGTAATGGGGTCCGCCTCTGTATATCAGTTTATGAACAACACTGCAGAACATTCCAAACTCCATAGTGGTTAGTTTGGGTACCATTAGTTCGAGGTAACAGAGAGCGTTAGGCTCTTGTTGTTGTTGTTGTTTATAGGGGACCAAATGTATTTCTTGTATTGGGGGCCCGCAGCACGTTTGATGTGTTTTACAGAGATGATACATTAAATAAATCCAGGAAGCTGCTTAACTGATGCTATATTTTATTGTGCAATAGATCTATTTCGGCATAACGCCATTTTCAAGCTCATTATATTCTGATCTAATGTACATAATTCATCTGGTACGGTCGCTGTCGTAAGAAAAACGTCGAAATATCTCATTTATTTAGACGTTTCCACCGTGATGTGAGCGTTTTTAAATTCGTTCACTGTTTAATTGAAGATTAAGATTTCGTATTTTTCTGCGGTATTTAATCAAATGTTCAAATGTTTGTACAACTTATGGGACTTAACTACGGGGTCAACAGTCCCTAAGCTTACAAACTACTTATGAACTAGCTAAGACTAAAGACGGCACAAATATCCATGCCCGAGGGGGGATTCGAACCCCCGACCGCAGTGGCCGTGCAGACCGTGACTGGAGCGCCTCAGTCACCTTGGCCACCGCGGCCGGCGGTATTTAATGTAACAGCAATTTGACAGCGCTGTCTCCCTTAAATCTCTTGCATCCAAATTAAGCAATCTGTTTTCTTAATTTCTCTATATATAAAACCGAAGGAAACTCACTCACTGACCAAACACAAAACTCGAAAACAACTTCACCTGTTGTTGTTATGGTCTTCAGTCCAGAGACTGGTTTGATGCAGCTCTCCACCCGACTCTATCCTGAGCAAGCCTTTTCATCTCCTCATAAGAACGGCAACCCACATCCACTTGAA
Source organism: Locusta migratoria (assembly GCA_026315105.1). Taxonomy (NCBI): domain Eukaryota; kingdom Metazoa; phylum Arthropoda; class Insecta; order Orthoptera; family Acrididae; genus Locusta; species Locusta migratoria. Next base: position 24,075,874 of record CM048755.1, on the reverse strand, counting down.
TCTGCTTACTATATGCGTCTCTTGATCTCCGTCTGCGATTTTTACCCCACACACTTCCCTCCAATGCTAAATTTACGATTCCTCGATGTCTAAGAATGTGTCCTACCAATTGATTCCTTCTTTTAGTTAAGGTGTGCCAAAAATTCCTTTTCTCCCCAATTCTGTTCAGTACCTCTTCATTAGTTAGGCGATCTACCCACCTAATCTTCACCATTCTTTTGTAACACCACATTTCAAAAGCCTCTATTCTCTTCCTGTCCGCACTGTTTATCGTTCACGTTCCACTCCCATACAAGGCAACATACCACAAAAATGCCTTCAGAGAAGACTTCCTTACACTTAAATTAATATTCGATGTTAGCAAATTTCTCTTTTTCAAAAACGATTTTCTTCCCATTGCCATTCTACATTTTATATCCTCTGTACTGCGACCGTCATATGTAACAAAACTCACCTACCACCTTCATTGTTTCGTTACCTAATCTAATTCCTTCAGCTTCGCCTAATTTTCTAATACTGCATTCCATTATCTTTTGCTCTTGTTAATGTTCATTTTATACGCTCTCTTCAACACACTGTCCATTCCATTCAACTGCTCTTCCAGGTCCTTTGCTGTCTCTGACAGCCGGCCGCGGTGGCCGAGGGGACTGAGGCGCGCCAGTCACGGTCTGCACGGTCTGCCCCCCTCGGGCATGGATATTTGTGCCGTCCTTAGTATTAGATAGTTCATAAGTAGTTTGTAAGTTTAGGGACTGATGACCCCGTAGTTAAGTCCCATAAGCTCTACAAACATTTTAACATTTTTAGTCTCTGAGGCAAGCCAAACGCAATGTTTTTATTTCTTCACCCTGAACTTTAATCCCTATTCCAAATTTTTCCTTGCTTTCCTTCATAGCTTACTCAATGTACAAATTGAATAGCATTGGAGAAAGGCAACTACCCTGTCTTACTCCGTTCCCAACCTCTGCATCCCTTTCATGCCCTTCCAACTGCGGTCTGGATTTTGTACAAGTTGTAAATAACTCTCCTTTCCCTGTATTTTACCCCTTCTGACTTCAAAATCTGAAAGAGTGTATTCCAGTCAACATTGTCAAAAGCTTTCTCTAGATCTGCAAAAGCTAAAAATGTATCTTTGCCTTTCCTTAATCTATCTTCTAAGATAAGTCGTAAAGTGAGTATTGCCTCCCGGGTTCCTAAGTTCCTCCCGAATCCAAACTGATCTTCCCCGAGGACAGCTTCTACCAGCTTTTCCATTCTCCTGTAGATAATTCGTGTTAGAATTTTGCAACCGTGACTTATCAGACTGACGGTTCTGTAATTTTCACACCTGTCTGCGCCTGATTTCTTTGGTATTTCGCCTGTCTCATCTATCTTACACACCAGGTGAAATAGTTTTGTCGTTGCTGGCTCTCCCAGAGCAGCACGGCGTGGAGTGCATTGGCTGTAGCAGTGTGTGTGAGGGTGGTGTGTCCGCAGCGCAGAGCACGCTGCCGCTGTCGGACGTGCTGGCGGCGCAGTACGTGCACAGCGCGGACCGGTCGCAGTGCTGCGGGCCCGACGAGCCCAAGAGCCCGGTGTCCGGCGACGCCGCCGCCGGCGCGCACTCCAGCTTCACGCTGCACTACGCGGCGCGCGCCTCGCGCTGCCGCTGGCAGTACCGCTGCGTCACCTTCAACCACACCGACCCCCGCCAGGTCGCCTCCTGGGTCAAGACCATCCGCAACTACCTCGCCGGTAAGTAGTAATCTGACTGTATCCTAACCGTCGACAAAGTGTGTAGTTTATCAAATGAAAATATCTGTGGAGCATACGGGAGGAAACGGTACCTTCAGAATTGGTGTACAAAACAAAAGTTCATTCGGAAAAATCAAATTGCGTGCAGTTTGAAAACAACTGAACGAATAGGAGTGCCAACACTATTTACGTTTCCAGAATGATATTTTGGTAATTTCGTAGAATCCGTGACATCGAAGGAAACGGCATTGCCATCGATATATATATCGAATGATCGATATAGTGTTTCTGAACCGGAGATTCGGGCGCTACACGCCCTCACATACTAAAACAAAACTTCTTGTTTAACTTATACCTAACCTAACTTTGACTTAAAAATAGTTATGTGTAACGTAGCCTTAAGAAGGTTAGGTATAGGTTAAATGAGAAGGTTGTTTTTTTTTTTTTTTTTTTTTTTTTTTTTTTTACGTGTATTTCCGGTTCAGAAACACTATATCGAACATTCGATATATATCGATGGCAATGCCGTTTCCTCCTATGTACACGGATTCTACCAAATTACCGATATTTTCACTGTTCAGTGGAGCGCGTGCCGAGACGAAACTTCCAGCGAGATTAAAACTGTGCGCCACACGGGGATTGGAAACCGAGGCCTTTCCCATTTGCGGGCAAGTGCTTTACTGACTGAGCTACTCTGGCATACCTCACATCCTGTTCTGACACGTTCCCTAGGCTGTGGCTAAGCCGTGTCTCCACAATATCCTTTTTTCTGTAATTATTAGTCCTTTGAGTTTTGCAGAAAAACTACCGTGAAGATTGGAAGGTAGGAAGCAAAGTACTGGCAGAAGTAAAATTGTGAATATGGGCCGTGAGGCAACCGGGTAGATCGGTCGGTAAACTGCTTACCCGCGAAAGACGTAGGTCTCGGGTTTGAATCCCGGTATGACACACGGTTTTAATCTACCGGGACGTTTCACTACTTATTTTGTAGAAGTGTTAGTGGTAACACGATGTTGGTACAGTTTAATGGAAAGAGCCTTCAGCTTTAGTAGGATATGACATTTATTACAAATATTTGTCACAAGTAAAAATCCGAATGTCATTGTTGTCACCAGAATCTGTTAAAAACTTTGAGATCAGAGGGTTGCTTCCCCCCCCCCCCCCCCATATGCAACAATCCATCATAATCTTCCATTCATCAACTTGATGTCTTTAAATGCACAGTCGTGCCAAATGTAGCTATTCGACTTATTTCCATTCATTTTCAGCTCTCTTCAGATTTTACCGTCAATTACAAATACTCGTCTTTGGGTTTAAAAGTAAAATCATTCCCGACTTATAAAGTCCAGACATCTGTGTGAATACTTCAACGTTCCCTCGATACTCTGTGATCATTTTGAAGTCACAGTACATCGCCAAATCCGCAAGACACTGACAAGCACTGTAGTGAGGCACCACTGGCAAAAGATGCACTCTTCCTGACTCGACAAACACTGACTCGCAGGTGGTATGCGCCTACAGTCTAGCCAGTCGGGTCTGATGCACGTCATAGTGTTACTATGTGTGCAGCCTTTGACAGGAATCTAGGAACTTGTATTGCCAACTGTCAGGGTTTCCATGGATGTGACTGTCAGTATCGATAATAGAGTAGTTGTCCGTGGTGACAGCACTATCTGAAACACTACGGTAGGGTACAGACATCTGAAAAGTTGGCAAGCAGAAGATAATGATTGTTCTTGGGGTAGGGCGGGGGACAACCCTCTGATCTTAAAGTTTGTAACAGATTCTGGGACCGCCAGTGACATTTGTACACTGGTCAAAACAATTAGGATATCAATTGAGATATCTATGTTCTGAAGTATTGTCAGCAGGAGAAAAAACTAAAATGGTTCCAACTTTTTTCTGTTGGTTCTATGGATTAGAGGCAGCAACATTACTGCAGTGAGATAGTGGTAATAACAGAAAGTTGCTGCAGAGGGAGTTAGTGTTGACGTGTGTTTACTGTATTAAATGAATCGCACAAGCAGTTGGGTTCAGATAATGTAGTGAGCAGGTAATGCAATGCAACAACAATGTGACTTACTCGAAGCTATGGCATGGAGAGCCGTAAGAAGGGTGGAAGCGGGACAGACATAGAGGGAGGTGGTTGCAGCTATTGGAGTGTTCCAAAGTGTAATTTCCAGGACCTGGACGTGATTTCAGCCAACAGCAATAGTTAAAAGAAGCCAAGGCCTAGGTCATCCACACAAACAGTCCAAAATTGCTTTCGGGAACGTGGCTTCTACAGACAGAGCCCTGTGGGGAGTGTCCTGTTAAAACCTTGACACCATTTAGCCTGCAAAAACTGGGCGGAGGAACATCAGGATTGCAGTTGTAAGTAATGGTGGTGGGTTCTGTTCACAGACGAGTCAAGATTTTGTGTTCAGGCAGACAATTGTTGTTCTGGAGAAAATGCAGAACTTGGAAGAATCCTGCTTATGTGCAGGAAACATCATCATATCATGGTGGTGGACAAATGGTGTGGACAGGAGTCAGTATTGGCAGACATACGGACCTCTATGTCTTTCAGAATGGCACTTTGACTGCTCAGAGGTATAGAAATGAGATCCTTCAACATTTTGTTCTGCCATACACTGTTGCCGTAGGAGATGGGTTCCTTCTGGTGGACAATAACACTCGTCCCCACAGAGTTGCACTGGTGGACAACATGCTTGAAGCTGAGGGAGTTGAACGAATGGAGTGGCCAGCTTGTTCCTTAAACCTGATTGCGCATGTCTGGGATGCACTTGGCAGACACATTGCACCCAGAACAGCACCCTTGACAGTGGTTGTGGAACTGGATATTGCACTAGTTGAAGAATGGCCAAATATCCCTTCAGAGCTGATTGATAACCTCATACTGTCCATGCCATGGAGGTGTGCAACTTTACTGGTCATCAGAGGTGATCACACACCATATTAGAGAGCAACAAAAATGACTTTTTCACTATGATGGTAGACCCATGGTGCCTCACTCTTAGTAAACACCATGTAATTCTGACGGAAAGTATTGGAACAGCGAAATATTGTACTGTATCACATAGAAATTACAATAGTATCCAAAATCTGAATATGTATATTGTGTATGATGTCTCACATGATCCACTAATTGTTTTGAACTGTGTATTTTTACTTGTCACAACTATTTGCCCATTTCTTCCCAAATAAGTAGCGATTTCCTGTAGTTAGGAAAAAACCTAATAGTACATCATAGATTATTGTGAGTGAAATGAGCAGCAAATAAATTTTAAATCCATCTTCATTGTCAAAAATAGTTTTTTGAGAAGTTGAATGGAAAGCCAGATTTGCATCTACACAAGATGAGGTGTTGGGTGCTTGCTATAGAGTATCATGATCACAACTGACTCACCTATGTCAGTCTAGAACTTCTTATAGGTGAATAAACAAATGAATGAATTAATTAATTTACAAACTTTTACAAATGTACTAAAATCACTAAAATCTGATTAATGTACCAATGGAAAAATCCAGGTTAGACTTCTATAATATAATGAGGAAAGCTTGAAACTCGGGGTAAAGACAATCATCGAGCCTCATACAGGTACGTAAAAATGAGTCCTCCCCCCCCCCCCCCCAACACACACACACGCCATGGCCTTGGTTAGTACAGAATACACACTCTCATTCATTCATGTAGCACAGCTAAACAATGTAAAGACATAATGTTACTGAATTGTGACTATGTAATTGTACGAATGAGAGTGTTTATTCTGTACTGAAAGGGTTTGGCAGCAAGTTAAGTTGTGTGTGAATTAAGAAAAAATTCTTGCTTCAGAAATAGAGACTGAGTAACCGATAATATTTTGGAACTATGTTAATATATGGCTGACGAAATAGTAGTGAAAGTTTACAATTATTTCCTTTTTGTCAGGAACTATAGTAATTATGTACAAAATAAAATTTTACAAAAAAATTCTTTCTTTTATCAGAGTAGTTATGCATATTATTATTATTATTATTATCATTGGCAGTGTGCCACAGTTGTATAAATTTGTTCATAATCATAACTGCTATAAACAGATGCTGTATCACCCTTACAGTTTTATCTGTATCTAAGAATTTAACAATGGAACCTCCAGGTTCAAACATGAGTTATATGAGGATAGGTAGTAACTCCCCATAAAGATGATTGCTGAGCCACAGACAGGCACGGAGAAAGGCAATCACATCCACACCATTTAAATCACTGATTCAGTGATTCATTGGTAAGATGTGAGTTGGGCCGTAGCTTAAAGGTAAAGTCTGTGGCATTAAATTCATGAATGGGCTTCTGACTTGACAGATGGTACACAGTAGCCTCTTGGTTGCTGTAACTTGAGAAAGGGGAAAGTGGCGAACCCATCACCCCCACTGCCTTTTGCTCTAGGAATGATCCCTGATATTAAGTTGGGTAACATGTTTAGTGGGTGTGGGACTGTCCTGAAAGAAATGTAATTAGAAAAAAACTGACACTTCCAGGGCTGGAGTCTAGCTCTCTACCCACTAGACCACCACCCCACCACATTACTTTTTTTTTATATTCCTAAATGATGATTCCCATCAGTGTTTCATGTTTATTGAAGATAATAGTAGAGGACACTGACATGTCTTAAGGAATCCTTGATATTTGTTTCATGTCACTTTCTCATCACCTCACTGATAGCCTTAAGCAGTTATACCATGGCATCTTGTAATAGAATTGGAGATCACAACTTAAATGTGAATAGATTGTTGTGGGCATAAAATACCTAACTTGAAAGAATATCAGACTTCATTCTGAAAACTTAATACCATACTCTATAGTGCAGTAGCAAGTATTGTGAGTTACACTGGAGCAGTTACTGGTACATTAGTTCACATATCCTGATTAATGAAAATGCAGCATAACAGGAACGATTATCTGGTATGCTGTTAGTTGGTATATAGAAAATATACTTAGCTTCACAGAAAATTAAAATAAAGTCATGGCTCTTCCTGAAATTAGTGTCTTACATACAGTACACAAATCTGAAAAATGTTAAGTTTCATTTCCCAGAAACTAGCAAGGAAGACTGTGGTAATAGTAGACATTCATTACGAAGATGGGGAAAAGTCAAGAACTGGAGTAATAATTAACATATTTTAAAAGAATGTTATTGACATCCATTGTACATTTAGTTACAAGGTTTTACCTCTTAAGACTACTTATTGGTATTATCACTTCAGTGTAACATCTATTGCATGTGCTACATGGATTTTATTTTATAACAAAGAATAGTACAGCTATAACATAGCACATAACTGATGATATACTTGTAGCTTTGAGCGAAAGTATTAGCCCTAGGATTACCAAACTTGAAAATAAGATGACAGCTGGAGGGACTGGAATTAGGAAAAATGCTACTTGGGATGGAGCCTGAGACCTTTAAGGCTGGAGTCTAGCATTCTATCCATAACCACCACCTCACCACATGATTGCTTTATATTCTTAAATGATGATTCCCATCAGTATCTCATATTTATTGAAGATAAGCTATTCATACACCTATACCACAGCAAGAAACTCATGTTTCCAGTTCTCACTGAATTATATAAGTCTTATGAGTGTGTTTGATCCTGATCAGTTACATTTATGATGTGTGTACTCATGGTGGAAGCAGTGAACCACAATAGTACTATCTAGATAAATGTGGAAAAACTAAAAATAGAGTACATGGTGACCATCTTGCTGATCAGAGATTGAAAATAATATCACTCCTTAATGTTGGCTCAATGGTAATGACTCATGTACTCATCCACCTCAGATACTCATTTGGCTGTTGTGTGAGACATGATCTGGACCTTCACTTTTGCCATCTGAGTATTTACCGAAGAATGCCATGTATACCCTTCAAGTGAGTTGCTGTGGGACAGTGATGCCATAGGCTGACAGCAACTGGAAAGCAAACAGAATAAATTAATAAAAGTTCTTGAATGTTGCCATTGTGACAACATTAGTTTTTTAATTAATTTAAAAGATGCTGATTGCCACTGATATATTTCAACCCAAAATAAATTGTAAGAATGTAGGCGTTCATGGTCATTATTGTTAAAATTGAAATTCCTCTGAGCTATTTGCCACATCATGATGATATATTTGTCCGTTTCCTGAGGAAGGCTCCTGTAACGGATCCGAAACATTGGAGAAATATATCATCATGACACGGCAAATAGCTCAGAAGAATTTAAACCAAAATAAATTGTTCAACAGTGATTGAGAGAGAAGTTGTAATTTAGAAGAAACTCAGATACCACAAAGACACTGATCATTGTTGCTGCTCTAATATAGAAACATACTGTTGGCTTGTTACTGGACTGACAATTTGTGATTGGTTTATTCTTAAAAATAAATAAATAAAATAAAAGGATCTGCTTACACCATAAGTCATTCATGTTCTTCTCTAGACTCAGATGTTTGGCTTGTAAATCTAGGTTTGGCACTCTGTTATCTTACCTTATATGTAGTAAATGAAGATATTTATTTAGACATTTGAAATTGATAAAGTGGTCTGTTGCTTGAACTATTTTTTTCAGTTTTTAACATTCTTAGGCTCATCCATTTACTGACATCAATTGTTTCTATTATATATGGTCCTTTACCATTGACTCTTGGGTTCTTCTTTTGCTTTGCCAAAGAGAAAAATCTCAAGTTCCACTGTAGTACAGAGTTCATGTTTCACTTAATAAGTAGCTGATTCCCAGGTCAGAAAGAGACTAGGCTATAAATGACAGACCATCTCAAACAGAACCAATGTAAGCAAAGCACTATGATGTTCATGTGATCCTTTGGATTGCTGACTATTTCTCTTCTACTCTCTGGTACTATAGCTGCTATAGCACAATTACTGTGATATTCTAAATGTTGGACAGTGAAAAGCTAATTTTTTACCAGCGTAATAACAGAAGTCACAGTAATTTCTGCTTTGCCTTCATGTAGGTGTATGTATTCCTTAAGGGTGAGCATCACATGTTGTAAGATAGACTACCACACTGTAGAAGATTGTGAAGCAGGACATAATAAAGGAAAAACTAAAATTATTTACCTCAAGGTCCCAATTCCCCTCCACATTTTCAGTTGAAGTATGTTTTTTGCGCCTCGGCAGGGTATTTATGAAATGACATATTTAAAGTGATACTCATTCGAATTATTGCAAAATAATTCTTGAAATTTATCCTGGCATCACTGGAAATGTAAAAGTATAATAGCCCAGTGATGCTTATTAAAGTCTATTTAATATGCTTCTTGTTGTTGTTTAGATGGGACTAGACTGCTCGGTCATCAGTCAATATGCTTGTTACAACACTTTAGTGACTTCTTGGTGTAATTGTCATTAAGTACAGTAATAACTCAGTTGCAGAGTGGGGGGGGGGGGGGTGAATTTCTTGTGATCTCTAAAAATGCTTTTGATTGTGTAAATCAAGGAATTCTTTTAGATAAGCTTAAGTATTATGGTATGAATGAAACCACACACCAATGGTTCTTACACTGGAAGAGTGTAGAAAGTTGAAATAAGTGGTTCACATGAAGCATGAAAATCAGCTGTTTCCTCAGAATCGGGAAGTATCAAGCATGGGTCCTACAGGGATTGGTCTTGGGGTCCTTTTCTGTTCTTAATGTATATTAATGACTTGTCATTATATATTCACGAAGATGCAAAGCTAGCGTTTTTTGCTGGCTATACAAGTATTGTAATCACACCTGACAGTTAAGAATTAACTGATGAATTTATAAATAATAGAAAGTCAAGGTTGGAATTAACAATACAGTAATAAGGACAGTTTACAACTCACCACAAATACGTTGCGATGAGCTGTGACAGGCACAGACAAAAGACACACACATACAACACTTTCAGCTATCGGCCATGGCCTCCTTCAGAAAATAGAACATTCACGCAATCATACAGGCACACAACACAGTCGTACAGTCATCACCTCTGGCTACCACACTTCGAATTCACAGCTTTTGCTTTCTACAAATGTGTGCCTAGGCGTGTTTGCGTGTGGATATGTGTGAGTGTGTGTGTATTTCTTTATCTTCCTCTTTTTCCCCTAAGATAAGTCCTTCCACTCCTGGGATTGGAATGACTCCTTTTCCACTTCCTTAAAATCCGTATTCTTCCCTTTCTCTTCTCCTTCTTTCCTCTTTTCCTGAAGAAGCGACCAACAGTTGCGAAAGCTTGAATGTTTGTGTGTGTTTTTTCTTTTTGTCTATCGGTGAGCCTGTGCTTTGGGTAAGTCATATATATATATATATATATATATATATATATATATGTGAAAAAAATTTCCTAACAGGAAAAATATATGTAAAAAAAAATAGATAAAGTCTACTTACCAGGCAAAGGAGCAGAGGCAGTGATAGTAACAAATAAGTTACTATCACTGCCTGTGCTCCTTTGCCTGGTAAGTAGACTTCATCTATTCAAGGTTAAATTTATCTTTGGCCCAGAAAGGGGTGAATTATGCTGACACAAAAGTCACTTGCCAAATAGCATAAAAAGTCTGACATATAGCAAAATATGATTTAAAGAGAAAGTAAACGACTATTTATATAGCAACTCCTTCTACTCAGTAGATGAATGTTTAGATACAAATTAATAATTTTGCCAAAAAATTCATGTAAAGATACCTTTCATTAAACTGACATGTCCCAAATCATGAAATGTTGTATACATGATGTATGGAACAAGCACTAAGCTAATCTAATCTAATCCAATCCAATGGTTTTGACATTGTCATTTTGCCCTTGATACAAATAAAAGCAACCCCCTCGTCAATCTCTCAGGCTTGAATCTACTGTCAGCTGGAACTAAAAAAAAGATTAAACTTGAAAAGTAGAAGAGGGCCTCAGTAAATCATTTTTGGGGTTCAATGGTGTATTCATTATAAAATTTTTCAGGTGCAGCTGATATAAAGAGAAGTTGAACATCATATTTATTAAGCAGAAGTATTGTACTGGACAAGGACATGTTCATTTTCTAGAGGGACAAAATTAAGTTATGACCCTCCTGTACTTTCTATGCCTTCACAGGCAAATGAATTTTTAAGAAGATTTATTTATATACAAGGAAAGATACCTGAATAAAATGAAAGATGTTTTTAATAAATGGAAAAAAAAAAAAGAAAAGCTAATCAATTTTTGGTAGCACAGTGGTAAAGTGCCAGATTTTGAATCCGAAGGTCACAGGTTTGATCCCCGATAAGTCCTTATATTTTCATCTGGTCACTTTAATCTTCTTTCATCTCTGACAGTGGTTTGGAATCCATGTTAAACTGTAAGTCCCTCTATAACTGGCTGGGTAAGTCAGTTCAAAGAGTGGAGGATGATAACAGCATACCATCTCCAAAAAGCACCATGCCTAGAAAAGCACTGTGTTCTTTAAACCAATTTTCAGTGTGTTGACTGCTTTACCTTTTTAATCGTGTTACAAATATCAAGGCTGACAGAAGTTGCTAATGCAAGGCACATTAAACAATGAACTAAATCTGGTTCCTTCAAAAAGTATAATTTTACAGCAAGAAAGCTTAATGGAACTAAATATTTCACTACTTTTATTGGATTTGAAGGTAATGTGTCTCTCTCTATATCTCTCTCTCACCATGCACACACACACACACACACACACACACACACACACACACACACACACACACAGAGAGAGAGAGAGAGAGAGAGAGAGAGAGAGAGAGAGAGAGAGAGAGTTTAATCAGATGATGACTTGCCTTAAACATCAAACATATGGAATAAGACCTGGCAGACTCACACTTTTTTTTATAATAATGACCAACAACCATTTGTGCACATTATTAGTAATATTTTCAATATCTTTCCATTATGTTACTGTGAAATTAATTTAACAATCTGAAACAGGTTTGAGACGTCGACCACGGAAAGTCCTGGTAGTAGTAAATCCATTTGGTGGTCGTAGACGTGGGCCTCGAGTGCTCGAGAGACAAGTTAAGCCATTACTTGCTATTGCCGGAGTGGAATCAGAAGTCTTGGTCACCCAGAGGCCAGGTCATGCCCATGATACACTCCTGAGGAGGCCACTGGATGGTCTGGATGCAGTGATTTGCATTGGTGGAGACGGAACATTTGCAGAGGTGAGGCATGTTTGTGTATTCACATAATCCATTATCCTACACAGACTTATTTCAGCTCAGAATTTTGCAAGGACAAATATAAATATGTAGCCAAAACTCCTTTCACAAGTATCTAGTATGATTATGGATGAGTGCTAGATAATACTCATACTGCACACTTTTGAACTATAGAGACTTCATGCATTATAGCTGAGTTACTCCTGATGTAACTCCATAGGACTTTCCTAAATAGAAATATTTGAAACATGCCACTTTAATATTTCTTTTCAACCATTTCAATGATATGAAGTGCAACAGTGGCTTGACTTTGCCATTTTATAAATTCTAAATTTAATAAAATATCTCAAACTTCTACCATTTCCTATCAAATCTTAGAAGGCCTCATGATTTTGATAGAGCATGGGGACTATATTAATGTCATGATGTTGTCTAGATTACAGTTGGACAAAAATGGAGACAATAGACTCATTATCATCATTTAAAAATATGTTGTAATAATGTCTGTCTGTGGTCTAGTTTGCCATACCCTGTTAAAAATTCTTGTTAGAACTACTTGACTTCCTTTTGGGCTTAGGGTTCAAAAATGTTCTATTGTATCTCTTAGATTCATTGTATTTGGAATTTTTCATACATAGAAAGGGAAGTTCAAGGATTTCAGTGATATTTTTGAATAGACAGCACGAACTGGAGGTGTGTAATGTATTGAACTTAACCATTAATGGGATTTGAGTTCCATGTTGTTTTAGAAGCTTACACATATATTGTCATATGATAAAACGTTCACAGAAAGAAAAACTTTTCACAATGCTGGTTCAAAATGTAGATATTGGGAAAATATATCAATGACAGAGACTTGGTAGTTACAAAAGGAAATTGCTTTACTGTAAATTAAAAATATTAAAGCTGTTAAATATAAACATTTCTAAAGGAGAATTGGATCATATGTACAACATAAGTTTGAGTCTGTGCAATTAGTGAAATAAATAATTAACCATTGGTAGCTGCCACATTCATACATTTGCTTTTCTACTGAATATGGAGTATTGTGCATAAATGGTGCATCACATTCATATAAAGTGCTCATGTAGCACTTAACTCTAGCCCACATGGTATAAGAATCATGTACCATAACTTACAAATGTATTATTATTTTGTTAATAGCATATAAAAAATCACTTTTCAGAATTCAAACATTGAGTTTTATATATACTGCAGTACTATCATGAAGGCATATTGGACATTTTTGTCATTGCTACTCATGTGAAACATGTAAGTAGATAAATGTTTCTTTATCAGTAGTAAATGAATTTTGAAGTGCACAATATTGGAACCAAATTAAAACCATAGTAATAATGTTCAGTGGGTATCAGAACACAAATTACAAGTTTGAAGTTCAGTTCTGTATTGGCTCTAGGATTTCTTCTGTCATAAAATCCAATAATTTGTATATATGAAAAATGTCAAGTTTTTCTGTGGTTGAAATCCTACATTGAACTAGCTGGGTAAGTTAAAGTCACAGGAAGCCAAGGGACAGAAAAATAGTTGAACAGGAAGGGAAGATTAGAGCCCTTCAGGCTGAACTGGATAGTGCTAGGGAGGAACTTACGAGGTTAATGGGGGAGAAAGGTGAGTAGGGGTGGGAAGTGGTAGCAGGGAACAGGAGCCACAGAGACAGTATAATTCCTGACAGCTTCACAATTAGCACAACCAACAGATTTGCCTTGCTACCACAGTTAAGTGAGGAAGAGGCTCCTTTAGAAGTAGGTGCAGTTAGGAAACAACAAACTTTCACTAGGAAACCAACGGTTTAAAAAAAAAAAGTAGATAGTAGGAGGAAAGTTCTGTTGTTAGGACACAGCCACGGAAGAGGTGTGGGCCAGATTTTGCAGGAAAAACTAGGTGACAGGTACCAGGTCACAAACTTTTTCAAGCCCAGTGCAGGTCTTAGCCAGGTGGTAGAGGATGTAGGTTCCTTGTGTAAGGGTTTCACAAAAGACGATCATGTTGTGAAAGTGGGTGGGGTGGGAAACAGCATTGCTAGGGATCAGGGCTACAGTATTGAGTGTGACCAGACATAGGTTTGGTTCCTGTTATGCTATTGATAGTTGGGATTTCACTAGGCATGGCCTGCATCTCAATAGGAAAGGGAAGGGGAAACTAGCTGGGTTGATAGCAAAATTCTTAAGAGGGGACACTGCAATTCAAGGAAGTACTTCTTTTTTAGGCTGTGATCAGTATCCAGTGAGAAGCTCAGACAGGCAGGTGCTAAAAATATTGAAAAATCATATGTTTCTCAGAAAAGTAAAGTAATAAATAATGTTACCATTTTTCACCAGAATATTGTGGGACTAAAGTATAAAATAGATGAGCTTTTCGTTTGTTTAGATGATAGATAATCTGAATGTAATAGATATACTATGCCTGTCTGAGCATCACATTGTCATTGGTATGGAAAATGTGAATGTCAGTGGATATAAATTAGCTTCAAATGTAAGTAGAGATAATAAGATAAGAGGAGGAGTTACCATATATGTCAAAAGCTATCACAGTGTAAAAAAATTTAGAAACAAAAAAAAGTTTTGTGTAGAGCAGCATCTTGAAGCATGTGCCTGACAGCTTAAACTCAGTGATGATTATTTTATAATTGTAACAGTATATAGGTCCCCTTCAGGAAACTTTCAGTTATTTCTGGAAAACTTGGATGCCTTGTTGTAGTATCTGTCAGATAGGGGGGAGCAAATTATTATTTGTGGTGATTTCAATGTAGATTCACTGAAAGAGTGTGATAGGAAGAAAGATCTGTATGTCTTACTTGGCTCATTCGATCTGACATCCATTATTGATTTTCCTTCTCGGGTAGTAAAGGACAGCAGTACATTGATAGGTGGAACTTTTTTATAGACCAAGTTAAGTTTAACAATATAAATGCTTGTCCCATTGAGAATGGTCTTTTCGATCATGGTGCACAGCTAGTAACAGTATATGACAGCTCCATTCAGTAATTTGGAACAGTCCTCCAGAATTGTGCACTCGATTAATGACTTAACAACTAGAAATTTCAAAGAAAGTCTACAGCAGTTAGACTGGGATGAGGTTTATAAGGAACATGATGTTAACTTAAAATATAACTTATTTCACGATACATTTGTAAGGGTATTTGATAACTGTTTCCCCAAGAAACTAGTTAAATTTAATTGTAAGAAACCATGTGAAAAACCATGGCTTACTAAAGGAATAAAAAATCTTGTAACCAAAAAAGGGAACTATATCTGTCTGCAAGAAAGAGTAATAACCCAGAAACAATAAAATATTATAAAAACTACTGTGCTACATTAAAAAAGTTTTTAAAAAAATCAAGAAGCATGCGCATCATGTCTTGAGATTATCTCCTCTGATAATAAAATTAAAACAATTTGGAATATTATTAAAAGGGAGACAGGGCAACCAAAGGCATAGGAAGAGGGTATTACCATAAAAAAAGATGAAAACTTTATTTACAAAAAGTCAGAAGTTGAAAACATTTTTAATGAATACTTTTTAAATGGTGTAGAGAAAATAGGATCTAAATGTTCGTTAGATGGAGCAAGGCAATTAATGGAAGAGGCCAAACCCACACAATTTGATACAATTGAAATTGCACCCACCTCTCCTTCAGAAATTAGGAAAATAATAAACTCTCTCAAGAGTAAACGGTCATATGGAATTGATGGCATTTCCAGCAGGGTATTAAAAACTTGTTCCCAGGAGATAAGTAGGATTCTCAGTCATATTTGTAATAGCTCATTAAAGCAGGGTATTTTCCTGGGTAGACCGAAATATGCTATCGTTAAACCTTTGCATAAAAAAGGGAATACATCCAATGTCAACAACTACCAGTCCAGCTCACTTCTGACAGGCTTATCCAAAATTTTTGAAAAAGTTATGTATTTTTGAGTTGCTTCACATATTAGTAAAAATAAAGTTCTAACAAAATGTCAGTTTGATTTTCAAACAGCTTTTCAACTGAAAATGATATGTATACCTTCACTGATGAAATATTAAATGCTTTGAATAACTGGACACCACCAGTTGGGATTTTTTGTGATCTCTCAAAGGGTTTTGATTGTGTAAATCATGGGATTCTTCTAGATAAGCTTAAGTATCGTGGTATGAGTGGGACAGTGCACAAATGGTTTAAATCATACTTAACTGGAAGAGTGCAGAATGTTGAAATAAGCAGTTCACATGATATAGATGAAACAATTAATTCCTCTAACTAGGGAGTTATCAAAAATGGGGTCCCACAAGGTTCGGTATTAGGTCCTTTGCTGTTCTTAATATATATTAATGACTTGCCATTCTACATTTACGAAGATGCTAAGCTAGTACTTTTTGCTGATGATACAAGTATAGCTATCACACCTGACAAACAGGAATTAACTGATTAAATTTTAAATGATATCTTTCAGAAAGTTATGAAGTGGTTCTCTACAAATGGACTCTCATTAAACTTTGATAAAACCCAATATATACAGTTACATACAGGGAAATGGTATGACACCATTAATAAATTTAGACTTTGAACATAAATCTGTAGCTAAGGTAGAATATTCAAAATTTTTAGGTGTTTGCATTGATGAGGGACTGAATTGGAAGAAACATATTGAGGATTTCTTGAAATGTTTGAGTTCAGCTACTTATGCTATCAGAGTCATTGCAAAATTTGGTGAAATACACGTCAGTAAATTAGCTTACTACACCTGTTTTCATTGACTGCTTTCATATGGGATCATATTCTGGGGCAATTCAACATTGAGTAAAAAAGTATTCATTGCACAAAAGTGTGTAATCAGAATAATTGCTGGAGCCCACCCAAGAGCATCCTGCAGACATTTATTTAGGGATCTAGGAACCTTCACTGTAGCTTCACAATATATATATTTACTCATGAAATTTGTTATTAACATTACGACCGAATTCAAAAGTAATAGCAGTGTGCATAGTTACAACACAAGGAGAACTCGGGTCTCCCGCTTCGGGCCAGCGGTCGCCTTAACCACTTGGCCACCCGTACTTCCCTCCCGTCCATCTCAAACTCTCACAAGTCGCACGCTATGTTTGTAGCGCCCCTATTGTCCATGCCCTCTTACACTCGCCATTACGGATTCCCATGGGAGGTCGGACGTACGCCATCGTCACATTGAATACTTATTGTATTGGTGTGGTGTCTGTTCTTTTGGACGTCCGAAAGAACAGACACCATACCAATACATTAAGTATTAAACGTGACGACGGTGAAAGAAATGACAATTAAAAACTTTGAGTCAGTCAGTGAGGTGTGCAAGTGTAGTGTAACTAGTATAGTGCTGCTTGCAAATAGTAGGAATTCACTGAATTCACTTAATTTATGAGCCTTTTTTCACATATATACAGCTGCCACCATTTGCAGCATCTGCCGTACAGAAGTATGATGCTACGTAATAGTTCTATAAACTACACAGGGGCATTTCATATTCCCTGAACCAGTGTTCAGTAAAACATACCACTGTCGGACTCTCCTCACTTGTCTGTAGTGCTTCTACACTTAACACTTTGTTGCTTAAGGATTGTGTATTTTGGTGCATGAATGATAAGTCCTTATGGCTACTCAATTGGGGTTTTTGTGTTCTGGGTTTGTCCTAAAAAAAGTCTTTCTTGAGTTCTGTTAATCCACCTATCAAGATTTGTTTGATTCTTTCCTGTCTTTTTTCATCAATTTCTTGTTGTATGCATAGTGTGTTTTGTCATGTTTTTAATTATTTGTGCATACTTAGATGAAATTCATTTTTTGCCTAACCTGTTTATGTGTAGCCTGTGGAAGCTAAAATTGATCCTAATTAATATTTTGGTTTCAAAATTCAATACTGTGTTAGATTTGTTGAAATTGGAGTTATCCACCGATGAGAAAAGTAATTTATGAAATAATTGAATACTCTCATTCAGTTGTGGTTTGTCATGCCTGTCAGGAACTGCACTTAATATCAAATTTGTTATGTAAGTGATTGAAACAAGAAGTGTGATTTCATTGTTTATGCCATTATTATAGTCCAAAGTGTCTAAGATGTAATTTTTACCCGCCACAATAAATACTGCATCATTTTCTATCACAGAATGGGATGATGCACCTGGCTTTATGATACTTTGCACAATGTATGATTCGTCTAGTTACGAAATTACCAAACATTGTAAATAACTTCCATTACTGTCTGTTAGAAGAAGAATTTTTTTCATCTCTTTCTCGCAGGTTTCCTCAACTTCTTCAGGGCAGGAGAAGGCTTCTTTAATCTGGACACATTTTACACTGTTGATTTTCATCGTAGCCATAGCAGTGTATGGCATCTGGGCATCTTCATTGTTCCTCTTTACACTCTGTGGGCACCATAAGTATTTTCATCACTAATTTCAGTAACTAATTTGTTGTCGAATGCTACTGTTTTATTTGCAGTATTTCATCCTTTAGCACATGTTAGCACTGTTGCCTTTTTGCAGAGCAAGGCACCTACATTTTGTACAAAATTTTCCTTTTTGTGTAATGTCTGTCTGTTTACATATGGATTACAGTTTGGCCTTACAATCACACATAACACACAACTTCATTTTGTTATAGTTAGTGATAAGCACTTGGTTTTGAGTACCGGTTTATTTATCATTTCTACTCAAAGTTCTCAATTCCGATAAACAATAAGTTTTATTATGCGTGTTTACTAATTCTCATTTTAAAGACAGAATTTTATTTTATTTCTATTGTACTGTTTGTAGCTTAACATTCCCGTAACATGCAAAATGCAGTGGCAGTGTGTTCACTTGTCTTCATTACTTACCTCTCAACGGTGTGAGGAATTGACAGAAACAACTCGTGGTTCGGATTCCACGTTAAGCTGTAGGTCCCCTTTTCCTGGTTGGATAACTGGGGTAGGCTAGGGACATGCAAGTTGCCGAAGTGGTGACCAATTGAAAGACTTGCACCAGGCCAATGAGCCACATGAAGTTTTATATATTACTTAAATATTTCAGATTCACCATCACACATTTGTCATGGAACTAGTATTTGCACTGGACACATAAAAAAACCTCTTATCACATTTTTCATTCACAATTTACAGGTGTTACAATCCAATTTCATTTGAAAATTGGGATCATCTTTACCCTTATTTTTTTAGCCAATGTTATCTTTACAAGTGACATTTCTTTTGAAGGTGTGCCTGATATTTCCCTGGGTCTTCTTTAAGCCTCTCCCAATATCTTTTTATCAGATTCAAATAAAGTCGAAAGAAGTTAGATTCCAGTAACATTTAAAGCATAACTTAAAAATTAAATTGTTACTTGGAAAGTGAACTGTGTTAATCAATGATTATGGTTACATATTAACAGTCTACTGCCCTGCTATGAAAATGCCATTTTAAATTAGCTCACTGGGTGAACTGTTATGGATTTGGTTGTTGTCTCTTGTATACTGTTACACTTCATGCTATACATCGCGGCGCACAGCATACTATTACATGCCGCCACACGTGGTTACGCCACCAGCTACAAGACAGCGACACTAGCGTGGACCAGTGTTACCGGCCTACCACCAAGCAGCCGCCGGCACAGCGAAGCCAAGCGAACTGCAACCCGGCTCAGTTATGTGTGCGACTTGTTTGAGTGTTATATACAATCATACTGACGATGAGTTCTTTGTTATTCTAGTAGACACTATTATTAGTGCTCATGACAGTCCCACTTAGATGTTACATTGGCGACGAGAGTAGGGTTCGAACGCATGTGCTTGGTTCACCCTGCTTATCGGCTATGGAACAGCCGCAGGCCACTGTTGTTGACATTCCCATTCCCCCTTGGGGTCAAGTGCTTCATAATGACTTACAATCTTTAGCTGACTCTCTTCGGCAGTTAGGTGCTGCGACGACGGCACATGCGAGCCGTATGGACAGCCTGTCATCTGTGGTTACAACCCTGGTTTTGCCCCCTGCGTTGTCGTCGGCTTGGACACGGGTAAGTGCGGCTCCTTTTCCAATGCCGTTTTCTGGATTTGACGATAGTCTTGAGGACTGGGACTCTTAAGAGAAAAGATTACAACAGCATTTCCTTGTCTTTTTTGTATTTGACCCAGATTTGTGTAAAGCTTTATTTTTGTCTCGGATTTCCCTGCGCATGTACCAGTTGTTACGCCAGTTAGCTCACCTGCAGGAACCTGCGATGTTGTCTTTTGACGAAATGTGCCTCCTGTTGTCTTCCTATTATCGGCCGTGCACTCATGTTATTGCGGCCAGGGTCGAGTTCTACAAGGAGCGCAAGAAGCCAAACCAATCTTACCGTGCTTGGACGGCTGGACTTCAGGGTCTTAACCGTTATTGTTTATTTGTCACAGCTACCCAGCTAGGAGTCATATGCTGACGATATGGTCCACGATGCTATTCTTCGCCTCGCGCCTGACTGGGAAGTGCACCAAAGAGCCTTACAATTAGACAATCCTACACTAGCTGATGTGCTTCACATTGCTCAATCTTTTGAGATTTCTCGGGCTGTGGGGGATCAAATTGAGGCATGGGGGGATGTCGCAGTTATTTCTTCCGACGGTGTTCACTCTTCCAATTCTGACGTAAATGTTGCTGTGGTGCACAACCATTCTAATCACTTTGCGCGCGGCCGGCGGCAACAAACTAGTAAACAGCACCAACGGCCTGCACTGCGGGGGCGTCCCAATACTCAGCAACCTCTTCCGTCCTGCCAATTTTGTTTTATTGATCACGACAGGGCTTCTTGCCCAAAACGATGGGTGACTTGTAATAAGTGTCAAAAGAAGGGCCACATGGCTTCAGTATGCCATTCTCACCCGTTTCAGCGTAGGTAGATATGGAAATCAATTTGGTTCAGGAACTGCAACTGTCTCCTACAAAACTATTTGTGGAAGTGCATGTTTTTGACAGAAGTGTGACTTTACAAGTGGATACAGGGGCCTCCATCTCCTTTTTGAACTATCACACCTATGTACGGCTAGGTTCTCCCCAGTTAGCTCGGTAGAACGATCCTTGCGCGATTACAGCTAACAACGCATTCCCGTAGTTGACTTAGTTTCGGACACTGTGCCTCTTCATGAACTCAAGTCGCTCTGTCAAGAATTTTCTTCTTTATTTTCTGGTGAGTTGGGCTGTGCTTCTGACTTCTCGGCGCACATTACTATGAAGCCGACAGCGCGGCCAAAATTTTTTTGCGCTCGGCAGGTACCAGTCGCCTTACGCGATCAGCTGAAGTCTGAAATCGATCGCCTTCAAGCCATGCAGGTTCTTCGCCCAGTAACTTCCAGTGAATGGACCACACCACGCGATGAGCTGAAGGCTGAATTCGATCGCCTCCAAGTCATGCAGGTTCTTTTCCCGGTAACTTCCAGTGAATGGGCCACACCACTTGTTATTGTTAGGAAACTCTCGGGCACCTTATGTATCTGTGGTGACTTTAAAGTCATGATTAACGTGCAGTCGGTCATAGACTCCTATCCACTGCTGTGTATTGATGAATTATTAGCTTTACTTTTGGGGTCACATTTTTTTTTCTCTAGTAGACTTGGCAGAGACTTATCTCCAACTTTCCCTTGATGAGGAAACCAGGCAGTTGCTGGTGGTTAACACACCATTTGGCCTCTATCAATACCAATGTTTGCCATTTGGCATGGCCAGTGCGCCAGCAATTTTCCAACGCTTCCTGGAACAACTGTTGCGCCCCATTCCGGGGTGCGTTAACTACCTAGATGATATTGTGGTTATAGGATCATCGCCTACAGAGTACCTTCATAACTTGCAGGCCTTCTTTCAAGTTCTGTAGTCTGCTGGCCTCCATTGCAACCTTTCTAAGTCTTGGTTTTTTCAGTCATCGATTCCCTACCTTGGGTTTGAAATTTCATTGGAAGCAGTACACCCTCTGCCGGACCGTGTGGCAGCAGTTGCCTCTCTTCTGTGGCCCATGTCCGTCAAGGACTTGTAGGTTTTTCTGGGCAAAGTTGCGTACTACCACCGTTTTCTGCCCGGTGCGGCTACTGTAGCGCAACCTCTCCATCGCCTCCTCCACAAGGATGTGCCTTTTGTCTGGTCGGCGGACTGTGACTGAGCCTTCACCACACTGAAAAATCTTAGTGTTGGCCCCCTGCCTGGCCGCGCACACTCTGGGTCAGCACCTGGTTCTCGCTACTGATGCTTCCCAGTGCGGGGTGTTCGCCCATAAATTTCCTGGCGGGTCTGAACACCCTATTGCGTATGCCTCTAAAACTTTGACCCCGGCCTAGCAAAGATATTCTCAGATTGAAAAGAGGCTTTGGCCATTGTCTATGCATTAAAGAAATTTCATGTGTATTTGTATGGTGTCAAGTTTAACCTGATTACAGATCACAAACCGTTGGTCTCGCTTTTCCATCCTACTGCCTCTCTTCCTGATAAGGCCGCACACTGGCTTTAGCGGTGGGCTCTCTTTCTGTCACAGTACAATTATGAAATTCGCTTCCGGCCTACAGCTGACGCCCTGTCGCGTCTTCCTATTGGACCAGATCCTGAATTTGATAATGATGAACTTCTCTGCTTTTACCTGGACGAGGAAATGAAGGCTGCTGTGGATAGTTTCCCTATTACGTCTTCAGTACTGTCAGCGGACAATGCTGCACCTGCTCCTGCCACGGCCGCGGGCAGTCGCCGCGCCGCTGCCGCCCCGCTACTCTCCTGGCTCATCTGTCTGGGCGCGAGGGTTTGGACGCAGCCCCCGCTTGCTGCCAGGGTCGTCACGGGCTGCAGAGGCCGACACATATGTTCCGTACACACACTAGGGGGCGTGGTCCGCCACCACTGGGACCAGTTATGCCGCTGGGCTCCTGCAGAGTCCACACCACAGGCGCCACCACTGCCTAAGCTGCCAGTGGGTTCCACACCTGACTTGCAAGTGCCTCATCGGACGCCTCCGCTGGAGTCAGTGGTGCCACACCCGGTGCTTCCCGCGGTTGTCACATCCTGGGTGAGACCAATGCAGATCACGGATGCTGCGCCCCTGCCTGCGGTGGCGCCTGCTGATGCCAACGCTAGCTCCACCTCGCTGCCTGCGGGAGGGGCAGCCGCTGTACAAGTGCACGGCCCACAGTTCGGTCAGGCGGGACCACTGCCAGACAACGTGACCGATCCGTCACCCCCGACATCTCCAGTCCTGGGTTCATTGGTGGCACCGGGTTCTCCGATCATAGCGGGCTGCTTCCCTAGAAGGACAAACAAGCCTAGATGGCCACACCCCCACCAGTATCGTCCATATTCCCAGGTGCTGGCTTGCAGTCTCCTCAATGATCCCGCACCACCTTCCGATGACGCCATGCCGATGGACATTTTTTAATTCCGTGCGGGGTCAGCCGACATTTCCCCTTGAGGGGGGAGGAGTGCTATACATCGTGGCACACAGCATACTAATTACGCACCGCCACACGTGGTTATGCTGCCAGCTACGAAACGGCGACACTAGTGCGGACAAGTGTTACCTGTCTGCCACCTAGCGAAGCCAAGTGAACCGTAACCTGGCTCAGTTGTGTATGAGAAGGTCTACAGCTTGCCCATGATTGCTACCTCACGGTTGAATTTTCTTCACTATCTCTGTTAAATTTACTACTGTTTCTCTACTCCTCTGTCTTCACTCAGAGATTGATTATTTGTGTGTAATGTGAAAATGTATTAACACACCCATTTGTAAGAACTGTCAGTTGTCAGTATCTTACTAAATACATTCTCCCATGCGAAATTGAACTGAGAACTACAAAAATTTGCTTCTGTTAATGAGAATATTTATTGATTACAGGTATTCAATGGTTTGGTACTGCGAGCAGCAAGGGATGCTGGTATTGATCACAATGACCCCGAAGCTCGGTTACCACCTCCACCTCTGCGAGTAGGTGTTGTACCTGGTGGATCGACTAACACTATGGCTTATTGTCTTCATGGAACCACTGATGTACAAACTGCTGTTATACACATTTTACTTGGTAAGAAACCTATGTACAAAAAATTGTCTTCCGTGTTTCCCTCTTAGATATTTCTGTCTGTAGTGACTATGCTGTCAATGGGAGTTCAAATCCTAAGCTTCCTTCCTCTTATTCGATATTCCCATTGATTATACAAAAGAATTGAATATTTTTATTTAGGGGTGGGGGTGTGAATGTGTAATTCTGCTAGATGTATTGATAGTTCAGTAGATCTAAACTGAAACTAAACTATGTCCTAAAAGGCCTCAAGAGGCTCAATAGGTATCATCACCTACCCATCGTTTGATCCTCTGCCTATAGTCATCAATGGATGTGGTATGGAGGGCAACATGATCAGTGACTCCCCCCCCCTCCCCAGCTACTATTGTCATTTTTCCATTTTTCTTGACTGGAGCCACTGCTTCTCAATTAAGTAACTCCTCAATTAGCCTCACAAGGGCTGCATGCACGCAAATTGCCAAGTGCTCTGCAGACCTGGACAGTAATGCATCCAAGCTAGCCAAGCCTGACAGTGCTTAATTTCAGTGATCTAGTTTGACTTACTTTAAGTCTAAATATTTCTCCTCATTTGTATCCACATATACATCCATTGTTATGATAATAGGTATATTTATACATACTGCTGGTTCCAAATTTGGCTATAATGGGGAAGAGAGGATCCTAGTCAAATAATATAAAGTCTTGGCAGAACTGTGACTTGTTTTAATGAGTATTCAATAGTAGTGGGCCCAAGAATAAGGGTTCAAATGTTTGTAAATCTATTAGATCAAACTGCTATGGTTATCACTCCCTTGACTTACAAACTACTTAAACTAACACTAAGAACAAAACACAACACACACACACACACACACACACACACACACACACACACACATGCCATGCCCGAACCTTCAGTGGGAACGGCCACCCAGTCTGTAGCATGACACCATAGACCCCATGGCCACTCCTCCTACTGAAGATAAGGGAAGCTACATATTTTCCCACTGGAAAAGCATATTGAAGATTATAATGAATGGTAATTTCCAGAGCTCTTCTTTTTTCCATCCAGTTACTCCATAAGCAGGTACATTGGCTTCCAAACTCCAGTAAGTTTATTCCTTTGCTTCTGATCTGAAGTGGTGGCCCCCATGTCTCAGCCACAATAATAAATTGCTTTACATAATTAGTTTGATTCTCTTTAAAACAGTGTAGACATTAATATATTTTTTTCTTTCATTTGTTTGTGTTCACTGTTCATATAATGCAGTATCTATCTCCGATGGAAATTTACTGTCTTAAAATTCGTTAACTGAGCTTAAGAGCTATATTAATATGCAATACATGTGAATATACAAAATTCACAAAATATTCATATTTTTCTGCCACTTGTAAATATAATTTCCTTTATGTCCTCATTGTTTGTGTTGCATGTGACGTGAACATGTTATACATTGTGAGGTAGCATATAAAACAAGTGAAAACTCACTGCAGAGACTACATGAGTTTCATGCTGTTTCAGTTGTTAATCATCAACAATCTTTCCGTTTTGGTCATTTTGTTATTACCATGATTTTTCATCTCCTTAAAATTTGTGTAACAATTTTGTTTTTATATTTCAGTTCTATATTTTGTAATTTATAGTGTTCTGGTTTATTTTTAGTTTTGTATTTATACATTTCTGCCTGCCTGAGTAAAATCTAAAACACATTAATGATTAAGTCACAATAAGATATTATTTTTGTGAAAGCATCACATGACTTATAGTGTCAATGTACATTTATGCTTTTATGATACATAATCATTATGTGAAGAGAAGTAGATTATCATATGATCTTTTCTTTTGTAATCTGAGGTAATAAGTAAATCAGAAAAAATACATTTATTTTAATGAAACATTTGCTTTCAATGTAGGAGACACTCGTGGGCTGGATCTATGCAGTGTACACAGCAATGGAAGCCTGCTGAAATACTATTCAAGTGTTATTTCATATGGTTATCTGGGAGATGTCCTAAGGGACAGTGAGAAATTTCGTTGGATGGGGCCCAAACGATACGACTATTCAGGTAGGTCAAGCAGTATTAAATTGCACATTTAGAGTAATTTTTGTGTCCCAGCCTCGCCGCCGCTTTTGTGTCTCGTTTCCGTCGTAGGTGTCGGTGGCTGAGTAGGAAGACCAACACAGGAATAAAGGTAGCACGCTTGTGCAGGTACGAAGGTGAGCAGCCAGTGGGACAGCAGAAACTAGAAACACTAGAGTAAATTAGAATGAGATATATATTGTACAGAATTTATACAATACTTAACTTTTACATAGTTCAGTACGGCAGAATGCTGATACATAGTTGAGGCCTGCCTAGTGCCTATCCGATAGTCAAGTCTTCACTGGTGCCTATCTGATTCCGAAGTGTTAACTGGTTCCTATCTCAGTCCCAAGTGAACGATGTCGTTCAGTGGTGGCCACGAGCGGAGTTGTAGCAGAGGGCGCGGCGAAAGTAGGTGGCGCGCACTTTGGACTTGTGCGATACCACAGTAATTACTCAGTTGTAACTAGACAAACAATATTCCAAGATATGCACATATGTTTATTGAAGATTTCGAAACCCTGTATTTAAGCAAGAACTTCAACTTGGATAGTAAATAATGTATGTTTCATCGTGGCCGAGGGGACTGAGGCGCTCCAGTCACGGTCTGCACGGCCACTACGGTCGGGGGTTCGAATCCCCCTCGGGCATGGATATTTGTGCCCTCCTTAGTATAAGGTAGTAAATAAGTAGTTTGTAAGTTTAGGGACTGATGACCCCGTAGTTAAGTCCCATAAGCTTAACAAACATTTGTTGTTGTTATGTTTCATCCTTTGTTAGTCAAATCAAAAGTATGCTTTTTGCAGTCAGTGCTATTTTCCATAGATTGACCTCTTTTTAATCCTCCTCTTTTCTTGATAAACTTCCACTGTTGCTTGTTTACAGTTTGAGTGTAACATTCTTCTGTATGCCTTATTCCTTTCCTCTGTTACCAACAATATGGAACAATGGTACCTGCTTTGCTTTAGCTCACAGTGTTTCAGTTCCTCACTGCATTCGTTGTTATTTACCATTCAGTTTTAATGTTGTTGCCCTGTTTGACCCTTTTGAGGGCCAGTGATATTTTGTCATGTTATTGCCGTCTTAACGTGGATAATACTAAAAAATTATAATAGGTGTTTATTTGTTGGTTTGGGATCTTTTTTGTGCATTAAAAAATCTATGCCTTATTTGTGACCGTACCATATGTGCTCCTCATGTTTTGCATCACATGATCAGTAATACAGGATAGTTTACAACTCACTGTAAAGATGATTTCTGAGCCGCAGACAGACACATACACACAACTTTAAGATTCAGCCATGTCTGCAGCTCAGCAATCGTCTTTGCGTTGAATTGTTGTCTATCCTATATTATTGACATTCCAATATGGATTTCCCATTGTTAGATTTCATCACATGATCAATCTGATTAAAAATGTTCCCGCTTGGTGACCTGTATGTTTCTTTGCGTGTATATTTGGGTGGAAACTGTGAGAAAGACGCATTATGTGAATAAGATGACATTTCATTTTGTGATTGAAGCTCTACTTTCTGGTGTTTGCTTCCCATTATATATAGTATTGAAATGTGGTTCTGCCTTGAGAAGACATAACTCTTCTTGTTTATAGTACTCACACATGTTTTGGATAAGTTTTTCCATAAGTGAATTTTGTTTATTATCTATTTAATAACATATAAATAATTTTTGTATTGTAATACATAACAGTTTTTGACGGTATAGATATATAAATTAACAAAAGTAGTTTCAGAAAAGTATAGAAAAAATGA
Source organism: Locusta migratoria (assembly GCA_026315105.1). Lineage (NCBI taxonomy): Eukaryota > Metazoa > Arthropoda > Insecta > Orthoptera > Acrididae > Locusta > Locusta migratoria. Next base: position 24,048,127 of record CM048755.1, on the reverse strand, counting down.
TATGTCTTAATACTACATGTTGTTTTTCATGTCGCTACTTAACGTTTGCTGTGCAGCTATAATTATCATCTTACAGGATGTCGTGTGCAATTAATTATGAATTTTCAATGTAACATTTTGTAATTTGCTTATATTGTGACTTAATATGAAATTTTTGTTTTCTTCTATATTTTCATCTATTTTTTTCCTTTCTAAAGTTTCGTTTTTGTATTATTGTCATTGTTTTTACATTCCATTAATAGCAAAATTATGCTATTTCATTCTCTGATTATCATTTTTTGGATTACATTACTTGTTTTATAAAAAGATACCAGAGAATATGTTAATCTGATTAGGCTTAAAGAAATGCTAATGGATGGGGTTGATGGATTGTAGTCGGTGGGGGGAGGTTGTGTGAATGTAGAAATGTGTGTACTTAGTTTTTGTACATTTTGTGATTACACACTTACAGTTGGTGGTTGCACTGTACTTACTAATACAATGTTTCGATGTTTATATGATGTTTACTTGTTTAGCCATCTTGTTATATGTGTTCTGTGGTGTTAGAGGTAGCCTTAACCCATTAGTCATATATGTACAACTGTCAGCAAGTTGTATGTGTTAGCAAAGAATTGTACAGTATGGAACAAGTTAAAGTAGGTGTCCCACAGGGATCAGTGCCAGGCCTTTTCCTCTCTGTAATAATGATTAATGACTTGCCTTCATGTATTAAAATCCAATACAGTACTATAAACAGATGATACAATTTTTCTGCACGGCAGTACTGATCTCATAAGCCTTAAAACTTGGTTCCATATACAGTTGCACAATCATCACATTGATTCAAAGCAAATGGATTCTTGCTTAATGAAAACAAAACTCAGCAGATGCTATTTAGCCTGAAAGAAGCTTCCAACAGATGATCCTAGTTATGTCAAGTTTTTGGGGATTTACTTGGATGATAAATTATTTTGGGGTCAACATTTAAAATATATGAGTAGTAAGCTGTCTGGAGTGATTTATTTGTTAAGGTGACTTGTGCCTACAATTTTTTTTTTTTTTTAGATTGTCTTCTCTCTCCCTCTTTTTTGAAACACAATATCCTGTGGTATTATTTTATGGGGAAATTTCAGCTATATACACAACATTCTACAGTGGAAATTTTGATTTTACGTTTCCCAATTTTATGTTTTTCGTGATTTTATGCCATAAATTCACAGCCCCTGTAAAAAACCCATAAGATCAATGTTAAAGATTGTCTCATTCCATACTCCATACTTATTTTCCATAGATCCGCTGAAAGATGTGACGTCACAGAACTAAACAATCTCACTTTGAATGTATTCAAGTGAAACCATTATGTAACTTATGCAATTATGTGGGTATTGTAAAAACCATCTACCATATTTACCTGAATCTAAGTAGCACTTTTTTCCGGTTTTTGGTGTTTAAATCGAGTATAAAGCGAACAAAGTTCTGAAAAATGGCGGTAGGAGCCCCACAATTAACTTTTCTTGTCTAATATAAGCAGTGCTACACAGGCTTGTTTTGCTGGTGCAAATATAAATACTGGTGCTAAAACTTTTGCACTTGTAAAAATAAAAAAAAACAAGATGAGTCTAATTTCCTTTTTATTTTCGACTAATAAATTTTAATACACCATCTAACAAAGGAAATATAACCTTAGTATTGCTCATCTTCGAATGTAGCAGCCTTTCAAATATTAGTAGCAAAGAAAAATAAATAAATAAATAAATAAATAAATAAATTTCTTTACGTAAAAGCCAACAATACATAAGGCTTTAGGATTCTTGTATAAGTTGCCTCATTCTGATTTCACATATTGCTTCGTCGAATTTTGTGAAGTGCTGGGGTACCATATGTAAACTGGAATGAAGCACTATGATTTCAAGAAGAATGTTACGTATTATGTGGAAAAATCGTGGCAGGAAGGCATCAATTCAGCATCCACTTGACGCCTGTTTCAATAACTCGTTTAAGGTCAAGCTTAAACACATGTACACTGACTGCCTTTCGAAAAGTGCCGGGTCATGTAAAACGCGCAAATGTGCCAATGGAATGATGATACATAGAAGTAGGTTCGAAATCAGATTGCGTAACAGACATTTAAAAATATTCTATATTGAATGCACTAGGTTGTACGAGGGATGATGTTCTGTAGTACAAAGGAACTGAATAACAAGGAATCACGTGATAGTGATTCAGAATTACAGTACTGATATCTAATTGCTATTATAAACATTTTGTAAAATTTGTATTATAAGTCTAAAAAAATTGCTTTATATTTCCACATTTAGTTTCATAGTTATTTCCATTCTTATTTAGTGTTGCTGCAGTAGTTGTACATTTGAAGGCTTATCTAAAAGCTACTACGTTAAGCTGACTGGCAAGCCTGTGTTGCGTCAATATGCCTGACGCTACAACCACTGCCTTTGTGCTACAACTTGCATGTTTTTCTATTAGGGACAAGGGATTCTTACTAAGAATTGTGATTCATAAATTCCACACTCTCTTCACCATAAGAATAACACAAATGTAAACATTACACCATGTAATCTTCTGTGTTAGCTGTTACCTACTACATTTAAATTCTGTCTGCCTAACTAAGGACGTTAAAATAATGCCTAACAAATCCAAAAGACAACGCTAAATGCGGGAGAATATACATATCATGTTAATGTTTGCATTTGTATCATTCTTATGCTGAACGGGATAGTTAGAAATGAAGCACGGCAACTGACTTATAGTACTGATTTTTAAATTTTCTATGAATATAAATTCTGTGCAGACAACTTACGTGATCTTAAATGTTTGAAAGAATAAATAAATCTAAAAAATACCCTTGCTTAACCCTCCAGAATGCGCAATCTGTGTGTTAAGTATTTTTCACAGTTCTGAAATGTCTTCGTGGCAATAACATGTACACACACGTGGAATAAATATGGATTTCTCTGTGTCTGAATGTCCTGTCTGTCACTCATGGAATGCCTGATACTTCACTATAAAATTATTTAACATTTACACATCATATTGTTTTAAGAAGCTATTTTTCCAACTTATAAAATATTTATTCATCTTTTCAGTTTTTTTTTACTCTTCCCCTTTGATAAAACAAAAAAATACGTAATGCTTTCCTATTTAGGACTTCATTATGAAATTACTTTTTATTTCATTAAAATGAAACAGTTTGTAATAGAGTGAAAAAATTTTCTTATTATCCTTTACAGCATCTAAACAACATATATCTCAAAATGTTTCTTTTAAGGGGAGGGGGTTATTAAAAATTCTTAAGATTTAAAATAAAAAATGTAAATGAAATTTTAATTTCATAAATTTTACCGTAATACTGTCATTTGGGATGCATCCCAGAAGGCTTTACCTTCATCATTGGTTGTGATAGAGTAGTAATTCTTTTTAAATACATGTACTTGAAGTAACAGATTATTTGGGTTCGAGATTCGGAAGATTCGATTCGGGATCGGTATTCGGCACATGTTTTATTTAAGATTTGGTATTCGGATTCGATTCCGTAAAATTTGGGTTCAACCCATCCCTAGTTGTAATATTATAATTTTAATAACTATGAATTGTATTGTACTATATGTATAACTTTGCCAATTGCCTTAATAGTCTAATGACAATATTATCATTATAGAGTACCATTGCAAAGTGTTGTGGATTCATTCATGACTTCTTTTCCTTCCACTATGGTTTACTGTATATGGTAATTTTCTTCTATTGGAAATTTCTGTGGAGGCCTGTGGCTGCCTATGTTTATGTCTGTTGGTGTGTGTTTCAAGTTCATGAGATGATCTACAAATGTAGGATGCCTGCTGTTATTTGTGCCTTTGTGTGTTCAGTGTATCTGGTGAAGTTTCTTCTTGTCTGTCCAGTATTAATTGAGTTGCATCTTTACTTGTAAGTTTCTAGATTCCAGGTGTGTGTTCTATGTCTGTGTTAATGTTTTCTTGTTCTCATTTTCTTTTGTACAGAGTTGTCTGCTCTATAAAAAAGTTTCAGTCCTTGTTTTCTGAAAATATTTCAAATCATGTGAACTGGTTTGTTCTTGTGTGTGAGTGTATGCTATAGTGGAAGGAAGAGAGATCATGGATGAATACACAGTACTTTGCAGTGGTACCCTGGTCTCAGCATTAAAAGAACTGTTGGAAATCAGAAATAGTTAGCGGCCCTGAGGTGTAGGCACCCCAAAATTTAAAGTAAAGTACATATCTGAACACTGGATTACAAAATTTAAATTTGCCATGATGCATTTTGAATATTTCTCACATGAATTATTGTAATACCATTCAATATTTTTCTTACTGTTGGAATCAACAAATGTTTTTCAAACAGGTAGTAGTATTGAAAAGCTATTATTTGCTAACGAGTTGTATATCGTTTAAATATGTTGAAGATTTTTTGCCTGATTCCACACCCATGAAGGTAATTTTTTTCATTTGGAATCAGTGGAGATACATTAATATATCTGTTCGTATTTTGTAAATATTTATTTTATGTCCTTTTCCAACATGTTCTACATTTGGGATGATGTTATCACTGATAATCAGTTGGAATGAGAAGTACATCTAATCTAATCTAATCTTACTGCTGTACCTTAAAGTGCCGGTTAAGTCTTCTGTACTTCTGCACAGTACAGCTCTTGTGGGCCTCCTGAAGGCATGAGCCTATTGCAGTACATCACAGCTATGTCATTTCCACATCACAAGCACGTCATATTGTGTGTCTAGGAAGCCCATAGTTCAGCAAGTCCTGTTTCAAAGCATTAGCACATAAGGAGCTCTCAAAAGCATATCATTTTTGGCACAGTATGTTCTAATTAATGTCCTTTAACAGGGTATTAGTGATTAGAGGTTCATACAAAAGATGTAAGTGAGGAAGACCATGATAATTCACTAAAGGAAGGCAGTTTCAGAACAATGTAGTGGTAGTGTAATGAATACAGTTGTGGACTGCCCCACAAGAATGACAAGATTTGCTGGGTTCGAGTTTTTTTACATCCAATTATTTTAATTCACCTTTGCATTTTGTGCATGACTCTGGGACCTCTTTATTAACTACTGCGATATTGGATGTTATATGTGTATAAGAGCTCCCTCTCTCAGCAGACAGTTTTTTATTTTATTTTTTTTAATTGTGTAAACAAGCTACCAAGTTAGAGGATATGAGCCAAAGAAGATTGCTTTTAGCATCAGTGCTTGATTAGATCAAAATTCAGTGTTTCCAAAAATCACAGCATAAGGTCCTGTATGAACGGAAATGCCACTGTTTTGTCACACAAACTCATAAATGCCATGGATTGAAGGACTATGTAACATCAAAATGTCTCAGGTTTAGAACTGAAAACACAAAAAGCATTAAGAATATAGTGTAGCTAAGTAGCTAACATACACAGTATTAACAAAGCACTCTAAAACTCATGTTCTTGTAGTATGATTTGTAGTGGTAAAGTGTAGGGAAATATGATGTGAATGGTAAATAGTAAATTACACAAGCTCGCTACCCCCCCCCCCCCCCCCCCAACACACACACAGTGTTTAAGACACATACCCTCAAACCCCAATGTCACTGCAACATCCATAGCTCCTGCTCTGAACACACAAACAATGGCTGTGTTAGTAATGACAGTGTCCTAACAAGTAGAAGAGTGAATTCACAAAATCTACAAAAAGTAGGTACACCCATTATTACAAACATAGTCTCCAAACCCCCTGCCCCATGATTTTACAAAAGCCTAGTGACAATTGACATATTCTCTGATAAATTTTTCAAAAATGTGTACTGTAATTTCAAAAAACAACAGTCAGATAATGAAATAGCATATTTTTGCTATTAACAGAGTCGGGCCCGGTGGTCTTGAGGTAAAGTGCTCGACTGGAAACAGAAGGGACATGGGTTCAAAACCCGGTCGGACCTCGGATTTTTTCATTCTGCACTTTAACCCATCCTTCACCTCTCAACGATGTGAGGAGTCGCCGGAAACGACACGTGGTTCGGATTCCACATTAAGCTGTAGGTCCCCTTTCCCCGGTTGGATAACTGGGGTAGGCTAGGGACACGCAATTCGCCGAAGTGGCGTCCAAACGAAAGACTTGAACCAGGCCAATGAACCACACGAAATTATTATTATTATTTGCTATTAACAGAACTTAAAAAACAGTGACAATAATGCAAAAATGTACATAAGAAAGAGAAATTAGATGAAGAAAAAACCAATAAAGTCTCAATTTAGGCAAGTCACATAACAAAACATTGAAAATCCATTATTAATTACAGATGACTTACTGGGAGACAATAATTACAACTGCACTGCAAATGTCAGGCAGCCATATGGAAAACAACATGTAATACTAAGGTATATGATTTTTCCTGTTACTTTTCTGTAAATGCTTTTATTTGATATAAATATCTATATCGTAAAAAACTGTTAATGCAAAAATTATTTATATGTAATTAAACAGATAATAAAGAATACCTACTGAAGATGAAAAAACTTCTCCAAAATATGATGGGCACTGGAAACAAGAACAACTGTGTTTGCTCAAGGGAGAATCACACTTCCATATTACAGTATATATATGATGAGGTTCATTCTGTTATTGTTTCTGGAGAATTTGGTGTGTGGTTCAATTGTCAGTTTAAATACAGTAAAACCTTGTTAACATGAATGAAATAAATCGCAATTTGCGCTCAGTTATGGCTTCACTGTACTAGGTTTAGATGGAATACCTGGGTTCAAATCCCGGCCAGGCAAAAATTTTCATTCGCCGCACTTTGGTATTCCATCTAAACCTAGTACAGTGAAGCCATAACTGATCACAAATTGTGATTTATTTCATTCATTGAACGCTGTAATGTCATCAAAAATATATACAGTGTACTCCCGATAATTCATAGGTGGATAAATCGCATTGCGGCTAATTCGCGGCTGTCAACAGTCACGTGACTTCAATTTCCCGTTTTTGCCACAATGCAGCGCTGGAATCGCATCACGTGACACTGCTACTTTCCTGTTGGCTTTTGGCGTCCATGATACATTAACTTACGAATGTGGATACTTTCTCGTGCACATCGATAACTTATTGAACAATACTTGAAATTTTTATTTTTTTTATTTTTTATTTTTTTTTTTTTTTAGTTGACTAATAACCCATACCGGTAATAGTAAAAAATATTTTTTTTCTCCAACATGTTTTCTTTTTTGAAATATTTCGACGTTTGATATTGAACCTAGCTACTTGGATTTATGAGTTGGCAGCATTGGATGGATGTATACTTACGCTGTACTGTATTTTATATTGTTGTGAGAAGTTTCACTACTAAATTTTTCTTCTGATTATGCCAGTGAATAATACAGTATGAGTGGTGGTAATATAAAATATAAGAGGTTGACTGTTGGTGAAAAACTAAAAATTATAAATATTTCTGCCCAGTTACAAATGTTGTTAGTGATTCCTACAAGCACAGACTTCTGCCAAGCAGAAAACAATCCTTCATCTGTTTTCAAATATTGTCATGTTGGTTACATTTTACATTATAAAAGTAGCACTTCTGGGTACTTTTTCATGACGTACCTTGTCTTAAAATGCGTGTTTTGGAAATATCTTTAATGCTATGTTCCATTTATCCTCCAAACGTTCTTAGTATGGAAGAGAAAATACGAAATCCGTCGTGTAATACACTGCCTGGATGTACTACAGTACTTTGATAATGTAAAGTGTTACCATCTCCTCTGTGTATCTTCACAGTAACGAAAACGTTTTGTTATGAAATGTCTTGTTTTACGATAGTAACTACTTTACTGAGCGGAGAACTTGTCAACCATAGAGCAGAACAGCATTATTTATTTATTTTATGGTCTGTACAAAACAGTAATCAAATTATTCCAAATCTTCCTTTTACGAGGGCAACTACTGAGCAGACAAGGGCACAGTTCATTCCTGTTCCATGCCAAAATGTGTCTCAACTCTCATGTAATGTATTTTGTAATGTGTTGTCTTTAATGCCTTGTAATGTTGTACTGGAACTCTGTCCTCTGATGAGTTAACAACATCACATGCCCTACGCTTCCATTTGTTGAAAAAAGAATGTCGCAATGCATAACTTCACTTTCAGAGTTCACTTGGCTCTCGTGCCGTATTTCATGAATTTCTTTTTTTTACTTCCATATTACGAAAATATTTTGTCTTTGTGCTACATCGCATTAAAGATCTCCACAAAACGAGCTGTTTTCAGGGCTTATTTGTGTCATACACTGTCCAGTAGTGGTACTTCGATTATTTAAACTGTTACCTGCCAATTGGAGTGCACGAAGGTCACTTAATTTTGCAGTGCGATCTACACTTCGGTTAATTCGTGGTTTTTGATAATTCGCGGAAGCTGAAGCATTAATTATTGTAAATTATCGGGCGTACACTGTATAACTGTATACAAGCTGAGGCTGGGGTACTGACAACAATTAAGTGTATCTCGGTACCTCATAATCTGTTGTCCCTGATGCGGGAGTATTCAGGCTGCGAGCATTACAGAACAAATAGGCTGTGGTAATAGGAAAGAGAGAATGGAGATTTGGGTGTGGCGGGAGACGTGCAGGGAAGAGTCCTCTGCAGTTGGGCTGGACACTGTGTCCTCGGTGGTGGAGTGGTCAGCACCTCTGCCTAGTAAGCAGGAGATCCCAGGTTCAAATCCCGACTGGGCACAAATTTTCATTCGCCGCACTTTGGTATTCCATCTAAACCTAGTACAGTAAGCCCATAACTGATCGCAAATTGTGATTTATTTCATTCATTGAATGCTGTAATGTCATCAAAAATATATAATTGTAAACATGAATCTGAAGGGACTGAAAAATGGGAAGTTTGTGTTAAAAAAACATGTGTTAAGTGAAAAACACAAATTTTAATAGGTATACATGCACAGTGGTACATTAATATGTAATACACTTATTATCAATCACTTTATTGTAGACTTATTACACCATAAAGTGACTGTAAAATTACAAATTACGTACATTATTTTCTTGGAAAAAAATTCAGTCATGGTTCGCTAACATTATAATTTCACAACCAATTGTAATTATAGGGTCCATAAACCCAGCAGTGATGTAGGATGTTGAAGTGAATCATTCTAAACTGTTCAAGGCTGTAAATGTTATGTGATAGGTAGGTGGAATGGTATCTGTATTCTCTTCCTCCTCAATTTCTCTGATAACCCTTCTTGCATCTCGTTCACAGCTTTTGGTACATCCGATTCCACAGAAGCACATGCGTCATCTACACTAATGAATTCCTCAAAACTAACCTCAGGGTTCAAAATGTCCTTCAGAACTGTCCATCAGCTAAAGTGGCATCTTCTAACTCATTGACATCTTCAGTGTTGCTATGTCCCCAAGCTCTGTTATAGCACTTCTGTATGTGATATGATGATACTCAGTTCCAGGCGGCTGCAATGGCTTTTATTGTGCCAAACAGATTTCAATTTGAGTTTGCAGTATTGTTTTCGGCAGCATGAATTGCAGCACTTACAGTTTGCTTACGATAAGATCGCTTCATGAGATGTTGCCATGGTCCAATGGCTGAAGGTGGCTTGTAACAGTTGGTGGAACAAACTTAACCTGTATGTTGGTTAGATTCAGATCCTGTACGCTATGGGCAGTACATCTTTCCAGTTTAAGAAGAACATGTTTGTTTTGAGCAATCATTTGACTGTTGAAACAAAGAAGCCACTTATGAAATGATATGGCATTGATACAAGCTTTCCTATGGTAAGAGTAGATGCAAGGTTAAGTGTCAATATTTATGTTTTTAAAACAAGTGGTTTCTTGAACTTACCGATAACTGAGGGACGAAACTTCTCACTGCTATACATATTACATACGACACTCACACGTTATTTGCTCTATACTCCACTGTGGCACTTACCACCTTTTATCCCAAGGGTGTAATTTGGAATAAAGATTGTAGAAAAGTCCAGTTTTGTCCATCACTCGATGCATACATTTCCCTCCCTCAGTTGAATTCATGCAACCCACTGTTCACACTTTCTCCATCAACTTTATTTGTTACACCACAAATTTGTACAGATAAAATTGAATGTCTGTTTTGGAACTGATACAGCCAACCAGCCAGTGGCATATCGTAGAGAGGGGGGTGGGGGGCGGGGCGAGGGGGCCATGGCCCATGGTAGTATATACATGGGGGGCTGCAGAGAATGGCTGAACTGCATAAAAAGATCTGATGTGGATGGCGTTTAGTGGGGAGGGACACCACATAACACGTTGATGCATCAAAGCTTTAACTGTGCATTTAGATGTGTATTTCCTCTTTGAAATGTTTCATGCCCTATGGTACCGTTTGTAGTTTGCATTTATTATTTCAACCCAATGTGGCTAGCAATAAAAGAACACCTGTCTCAAATCTGACACTGACACTGAATATGTTTCTAAATGTTATTGCCAACATTATTGAATTTATTGCAATGTACAGCATATGTTGGTTCTTAAAGTGACAATCGTGGTTGCCAACCTAAAACACATTTAAAATGAATCAGCAATCAATATAATTAGCTGTGTAACTAAACTTACTATATTCATTTTGGAAAAAATAATTAATGCTTAGGAGTAGTCAGACATTGGATGTTTGTGTTACAGTGTAATTTCATTACGCTAGGAACTGAAAAAGAGTTCGTAATTCACCTTAACCGAAATTCATGTTAACCAATAAAACTTACCATAAGAACTAATGTATTCCTGCTGGAACCAATATTTTACTCGCATTACCCATGAGTACATCTTATGTGAGTTCATGCTAATGAGATTATACTTTATATTGTACCTTCCTACTGTGGCATTTACATTGGTTATACAATAATTGCAACATTTTGCTTTCTCCCATGCGATGAGAATCTTGGCAGTGCGGATCCACATGCAAGGTGCTTAAGCTGGTGGTGTATCACAAACACTGTACTGAACTCCTTCTTGTAAATCTGTAAAAAATTCTACTATTTTTTCATGATTTGTTTGTCCATTATTATTACCATCTTTCCCTTTCCCTTCTTTGTTTCCACTAACATGTCCAACTTTCTTGTTCTGAAGTTTTGGAACTTGATATAGACACACAAGAAAGCTACAACAAATAAAACTATATAATCCAGAATATTGATAATAATGCATATTTTCTTCATTTAAATTTTTAAGAAATAGTCTGTAAAAAGGCAGACATACAAAGAATTTGCATTAAACATAATACTTTAATTATTTTGTGAGATAGTTAATATATTCACTTTTTTATAGGTTTTAAGAAGTTCTTCTGTAATAAGGGCTACGAGGGAGAGGTGCGACTCTTAGCTGATGGTACAAGTGCAGCTGAAGGTCCCCGGTGCATGCAGAATTGTACCCGATGTTCTACAAGGCAGTCTACCAAAGACACTTTACCACTGTCACCAGGAGGTCAGACATATTACATAGCTTGCTGTGTTTCTAACATAGTTTGATATATTCATAATATTTGAAATGTATATAGCAGCTTTCACCATATATTGCTAATAAAAGTTTCATCAATTTCTTTAAAAAATTTAACAGTGGAAAATCCGATTGGAATGTCAATAATGGGGAACAGTTAACAACTCGCCATAAGACATTTGCTGAGCCATTGACAGGCACCTAAAACAGAATGTCATATTTACACAACTTAAAAGTTCAACCATGGCCTTCATCAGAAAAAGAAACACATACATTCACACACTCAGGCAACTATTCACACACAACCACTTTCTCTGGCTGCTGCTGCAGCACTGTAGCTGTAGCAATGAAGTGATGGAGATGGTGGTTGTATTGTATAGTTGTCTGAGTGATTGTGTGAATGTATGTTTTTCTTTTTCTGGCGAAGGCCATGGCCGAAAATTTAGTTGTGTGAATGTGACTATCTGTTTTAGATGCCTGTCAGCGGCCCTGCGAACATCTTTACAGTGAGTTACTATCTGTCCTCCATTATTGAAAATTTCTTGAAAATTACCTTTCAGTATTTATTTTTTCATTATAAATTGCTTATGAAAGACAAAAAACAAACAACAGTTACTACTGAAAGAGTCTGCTACAGTATACCATAATAACACAGAACATTGTTAAGTGATTTGTACTCTCCTGTAATGCAGGAGTAGGCTAGAAATATATCATATATGAGGGTGGGGCAAAAGTCATGTCAACTATTTTTCTCTTGCAGATACCAGTCCGGTTGGAAAAAGAGACATATACAGACAGAAGGACAAGGTGTGAACTACATGTGTGGACAATGAATAGCACTGAAATATTGTAACACACTAATTTATTATGGTAGTATACAGGGCAATATGGTCTTCACAGTACAAAAGAATGACAACACAGTAGACATATAGTTGACATGATAAACATGGGTCTACAGACTCTCAGAATAGTCCCCTGCTACTGTCACCAGATGCTGCCAATGATGTGGGGGGCGCTGAATACCATGAGCATTTGCCACCTCACGTCTGAATTGGGTCACCTGTTCACACACAGCAAGTTGTGTTGCAAACTGCCTTAATCTTTGGAATGGGATAAAAGTCACAGGACAAAATGTTGAGACAGTGTGGCGGGTGCTCCAATTCTTCCCATCCCCAACGTCGCAGTAGCTGCCATACACACTCTGCTTTATGTCATATTACATTGTCATGCAGGATTATTGCACTGTCCACAAGATCTGAATGTTTCTTCCAAATGCCACGTCGTTCCTGTCGCACTAGGAAGTCTCTTTAGTACTGTGCGGTCACTATTCTGCCATATGGAACAAAATGGGAAACAATGACATCCCTGATATCATCCAGCAATTTGACTGGGGAAGGATTCTGGCAGAACAATTGCCTACTTGGTGATCCAGCATGTCACCACTCTCTGGACTGACGTTTCAGTTCTGGTTCATATACCCTGGCCCAAAATTCATCAATGGTGTTATTCGTGACAAGACTTGATTGCCGTCCTCTTACCAGCGTAAAAACTGGTCAGAGCATGTTGCATAGCACACCCACCTTTGAACTTTTGTCAGTGCATGCAGTACCCACCGTGCTGCAATTTTGTGAAGTTGCAGCTCATTACGCAATATCCTGTGGACAGTACGTTTCTTGATGCCACTTGCCCTCTATAACACCAGTAGCGTCCATCGTCTGTCTTCATCCTGTAGCTGCTGTGCCATGCTGGTCCACACACTGATAGGTCATCCTGAACGGTGCTCATCACTGGTTGAAACACAACCTTGCTGAAACTTTTCCTACTCACTGTGCTACTGTCTGTATAGTAGGGCATAATTCCTTTTGGGCTTCCAATAATTCACTGTGACATTCAATTGTCTTTCTCTCTCGGAGAATGGCTACTTTGATGTACGCACGCTGCTGAACACGGGTTACTTCGATCTCGCACGACACTCACCAATTGACTGACTGATTTCAGAGCCCTTGCTGCCCTACTACCAGCTATCACAGAGCCATCTCTTGTTCTGCATATACACTATGCCTGCAGAACTTCCACATGACACATATGACTGTGATCCATTCACATATCTACAAGAAGGAAAATAGTTGCCATGGATTTTGCCCCAACCCTCTTATAATATAGCCAAGTGTTCAGAAAAGCGATCATCAATAGCTAGAATAATATAAAACAAATTATTGTCTAACAGTGGACGAGAATAGCTTGCATCTCATTGCAAAGATGATACATGAACTGTGGACAGGCATGTAAGAAAGACACACACAAAACTTTAGACTACAGCCTTCACCTATAAAGGGACACTCACTCTTATTTACATAATGACACAGGCACAACTCACTAACACACAACCGTCATTTCCAGTTGCTGTATTCTGAGTAACAGTCTGCACTAAGAGCAATTCGTGGTGTGTATGCAAGGAGAGGGGGAAAGAGAAGGATGTAAGATGAGTGTAGGGATAGATACAGTAAAACCCCACTTTTATGTTCCCGCATTTTACGTTTTCCCACAATTTACACCATTTTTTGTTGGTCCCATAAAATTTCCTTTATTCATAGTGTTAATTCACCCCTGTTTTTGCGTTAACAGATTTACACTTTTCCTGTGTTTTACACTTTTTGAAATCGTGTTCAGGAAGAAAAAAATAACGTAATTGACATAAATTGAGGCTGGCCTGGCTTTCCCATTAAGTATAGTGTTTATAAATGTTATGCAGACAAGGTTCTTGACACTTTGCCTTTATTCAAACATATATTTCAGGTTTCGTTGTTTGCAGTACACGACTAGTTGACTCATGACGTGACCCATCAGCCACCATGCTGTTTGTTAGCTTTGTTTATGCTTTGTTTGCGCAACTGGTACAGGTCTAACACTTTTTCATGGCCCCTCTGTGATCGCGGGAAATCGGCTGAGTTCGTGTGTCTATGAAATGTTTATGTCCTCTACCAACCTTACTTCGTAACATCATTGTACACAGTAGAAATTGTCAATGTATTGTTGATTCGTGCTTGATATGGACTATTGTCTTCCACTTGGTTATCTGCTAAAATAATGCCACACACCCCAATGATTCTTTCAGAAAAAGGAAGGCTGCCCTTTAAAATGGTGTGCGGAATGTTAATTCTGATTGTTATTCTGTTCTATGACAGTAAAAACAGGCAGAAAACATTGCTACATCCACTTAATAAGTCCCTTAAAATATTCATATTTAGTAGATGTATGTTCTAGTTTTCTATTACTCAAACATTAAAGTGATACTTAATTTCGTGTTCCATCTGTGGCGCTGTAACCCCTTACATGTAGTTTCTTTTAAAACCTGTAAACTATAGGCCGTAAGCTAGTGGCACTGGGACAAAGAGCAGGGCTTGTTTTCACAGCCAGTATGCTGTGAGCAGAATGCAAGCTTCTGCTCCCAACATTCTCTGCTCAGGGGCCACATAAAAGTGCGTGTTCTGTAGTTTTTCATGCTTTGCATGACACCTTTCCAGAATTTATTCCTATTGTGAAATGCAAATATTTACCTAAGTATTTTTGCGAAGTTTTATAAACAGTGATACTGATGATTTGCTTGTGTATGTTTCTCTGCACACTGAAGGCGGCACGGTATTTGATTATAGTGTGAGATGCTGCACTGTGCAAATGTCATAAAAATACTTTTGCATATACTTGTACTTGAGAACGCAAATTAATTCTCAAATATTGTGTGAAATGTCCAAAAATACAAAAATTACGGAATTTGTGCAATTTCACTACGTAAATAATGAATGCCAGTTAAAGGCTTGCTGACAAAAGTCGATTATGATGAATAAAATTATGGCAAAACTTCCACTTCCTATAAAGTTACCAGTTCCAGTTTTACCTAGCACTTAAAATAGTACAAAATTCTGATAACGTTTATTACATAATAAAGAAACTTCTTTGCGAGTATTTTGATGCCTATTATGTTCCTGTATCACAAATAAACTACAAAAATGCAAGAGTGATCCAGTTTAAAACATTATTTCCCGCATTTTACTTTTTCCCTCATTTTATACCATTTTCATTAAGTCCTTTGGAAAGTGTAAAAACGAGGATCTACTGTATAGAGCTACCTTACGGTACATGTAGATACTACAGCAGGGAGAAAGAGATGAAGCTTAGGAATGCAGTGGGAAGGACTGGCTGGAGGAGTGAGGGTATAGCAAAATAGGGAGGAGTATTGATGGTAAAATATACCTAGAACAGACTTAGGTTAATTGGAAGAGGTGTACGATAGACCGGACAGAAACTATTGTGTGTGTGTGTGTGTGTGTGTGTGTGTGTGTGTGTGTGTGTGTGTGCACACTGGATAATGTACTATAAGAATAACTACCATATGTGCAGTTAAGAAAAGTGGGAGAAAAGGGGTGGGGAGGGGAGATCCAGATGGCTGAGATTGTGAAGCAGCCATTGAAATTGAGCAGGTTATGCTTAGCTGCATGCTGTGCCACAAGGTGGTCTATCTCGCTTTTGGCCACAGTTTGACAGTGGCCATTCATTCTGATTGACAGTTGGTTGGTAGCCATACCAATAGAAAAATCTGTGCAGTGATTGCAGCAAAGTGGGTAAATCAGATGGCTGCTTTCAGAGGTGTCTCAGCTTTGGTGGGGTAGGACAAGCCTGTGATGGGATTGGAATTTGATTGGTCAGATCTTGCAATCGGTCCTTCCACAGGGACATAGGGACATGATCCCTGTGGCAGGGGGCATCATAGGAATGGGCTAGTATGTCGTGCAAGTTGGGTGGGTGATGGAACACCACTTTAGAAGAGGTGGAAAGGATATGGGGATGATGTCTCTCATTCCCGGGCATGATGAGAGAAAATCAAAGTCTTGATGCAGGAAGTGGTTTAGTTGTTCCAGACCTAGGTGGTATTAGGTGATGATGGATGTGCTCTTTCGTAGCTGGTTTTTGAGGGCGAATGGAAGATTGGAAATGTATGGGGATGGGAAATCTGTTTTCAGGCAATGTTAGGGGGAAGTGTCTATCTGTGAAGGTCTTTGTGAGACCTCCAGCATATTGATCATGGGAGTTCTCATCAGTGAAAATATGCCATACATGGGTGGTTGGTGGATTTAATATGGACAGAATTGTGAATGGATCCATCAGTGAGGTGGAGTTTGACATCCAGTGCTGTTTGACAGAGACACATCAATTGAATGTCTAGGCATAATGCTGCACAGTGATATGAAATGGAATGGGCATACAAGGACAGTTGTGGGGAAGGCGGGTGGTTGACTTAGGTTTATTGGGAGAATTTTGGGAAGTTGTGATTTGTCTGTAAAGGAGACTGCATATGAAACACTTGTGCGATCCCATCTTGAATATTGCTAGAGTTTGCATAGTTTAGGTTACTGACTTTTGTAACTGTAAATTAGTCTACTTTAGACCAGATGCATTTCACTTTTATTTTCATTGGTCAAGCTTTTTTTATGTTGCCCTCTTCATGTGTTTCTTGCAGCACATTGCCATTTGCTGTCACTATTTACAAGCCAGGCTTCAGAAATTGTGAGTTTTTGACAATTTTTATAAAAATTGGAATTGTAAATAGTGACAGCAAGTGGCAATGTGAAACTAGAAACACATGAAGAGGGCAACATAAAATAAGCTTTACCACTGAAGATGCTTTAAAGTAAAGCAAAACGCATCTGGTATAAAGTAGACTAATTTACAGTTACAAATGTCGGTAACCTTACCTACACAAACTGTATAACTGCAGCTGCGGAGAAAGGGGGGGGGGGCAATTTCATGTGTTTGGGATAGGTTGGTTGGTTGTTTGAGATAGGGGGACAAAACTGCTAAGGTTATCAGTCCCCCAGTCGGGAGGGGAAGGAGTGAGGATAGGAAAGGAGGGAAAGGGAAGGAGTGAGGATAGGAAAGGTGGGGAAGGGAAAGGAAATGCAGTTCAGGAAGGCAATAAGGAAGAAACACTGCATTTGCTCAGGGCCCTGTGCGCACCACACACATACCCACATAAACAAAAAATAAAAAATAAAAATTGACTTAAAAAACCTATTCCAAAACAAAATAATGTGCACTAAAATTAACAAAATAATTGTGTGTTCTTACATTTATCAACTTACATTTTCTACTCCTCAATACATTGGCATGATTTATGTGTTTACCATGCAAGAAGATAGGTAGGTACCTACCCACTTTAAATCAAACTCAACACATACCTACGAATAACAAACATTGATCAAAATATCTCTGATTAATCTACATTATCTATCTAATGAGACAGAGGAGCAATGTGCCCACCAACTTGGATTGATTCCAGATAGCCTATAAAAGAGTCAGCCGAGTATAGTTAATTTGCTCCTAATAATTGAAGAGTTCTGTTACTTTCTCATGGATCCCATAATCAGAACCTAACCAAACACTCATCAAACTACCCTTGAAGTACATCCTTTCCAATAACAAAAGAATAATTGAAATTGGTTGGCGTGATATTGAGTTATTTGTCCATTTGTCGTGCACATACTTAATGCAAATTTAAGACTTATATGGTTTTCTTATGGATGCCATTATGAGAACTAGACCAAATTGAAATGGGACCACACGGGAAGCACCAGCTTTCAAGTAAAAGAAGAATCATCAAAATCAGATCACACAGTCGAAGGTTTTGAGAGGTAACAAACAGAAATAATAATAATAACAGTTGAATTGAGAACTGCCTTCTTTTTTGAAATCTGTAAATTTTTTTTTGTGGGGGGTTGGGGGGTATACCCACCAGATTGGTTTAAAGGAAGAGATAGAAACAATTCAGAAGCGGGCAGCTAGGTGTGTTACTGGTAGGTTCGATCAGTGTCAAGTGGTAATGAAATGCGTCGGGAACTCAAATTGGAGTCACTGGAGGGAAAGTGATGTTCTTATTGAGAAACACTATTGAAGAAATTTAGAGGGTCAGAATTTGAAGTGGACTGCAAAATGATTCTACTGCCGCCAACATACATTTCATATAAAAACCACTAAGATAAGATCAGAGAGATTAGGGCTTGTACAGATGCATACAAGCATTCCTTTTTCACTTGTTCTATATGGGAGTGGAACAGAAAAGCAAGTAACGAGTAGTGGTACTAGGCACCCTCCGCTACACACCTTTGGGTGAGACATTTACACTTAGAACTTAATGTGCTCATGATGTATTACATTAGCTTATAAAAATACTAATTACTTAAAAACTAGTGATTTGAAGGAACAAAATTTAGTGGCTGGCCGCTATAGGATGCTGACATACCTGTGGTCAGGAGTGGTATCAGACTGAGGTGGGGTGCGTGCTAGCAGAGGCCACATCAATTGCGGCACCATCTCACAGCGACTACATGATGTAGTTGCTTAACACAGATGCTTGCAAATGTAATTAGAAACATTGTCTGATCAATTAGTTAGCCAAACCAGACAGTTTTCTGATGTAGGTAGAGAACAAAATTTTTTGAATAAGGTTAGAGATTTTTACAAAAATGCGATATAATAATATGTTTTTGGTGAGACAGGTATGATGTAAATAACACGTAACAATGTTTTTCATGTTCTGAATAATATATTCATTAGGGAAAAGGAAAATATCATAACTGAACTTACAGGAAGGATCCAAGCGTAAAGAAAATATCCATATTATGCAGATGCAACTGTTTGTTTGGAATGAACCCATCATTTAACCTGATGACATTGTGGTCATTAGAGATGAAGCACAGGATCATTCTCACAACTTTTACCAACTACATCCTAACAAACAACAAATTTTTAGTTTGAAGGAAAAGTGTACAATCAAATCTGTAGTGCAGCCATCAACACCTGTATGGCACCCTCCTTTGCTAACCTATTTATGGGCCACCTAGAGGAAACCTTATTAGCATCCCAAAACCCAAAATCCCTGGCATGGATCAGGTTCATGATATGGTGTCATTACCAGGAAACCAAATTCTAATTCATTCTCAACCTCAACTCTTCCTCTCCCATCTGTTTCACTTGATTCTCCTTAACTCTCCTTGCCACCTTCTTGGACATTAACCTCAATCTTACTGATGGCTCCATCCAACCTTCTACAATACCTGCACTTTGACAGCTGACATACTCTCTACATGAAAACATCCTGCCCATACAGCCCTGCTATCTGTGGACAGCATATTTGCAGTGATAATCTCTTAAAAGTTGTTCAAGGACCCATAAAGGCCTTCACTGATAGGTATTACCCCCTCCGTGAGACCTAGTCTGCAAAGAGATTTTCCGTGCCATATCCCCACACACCACCAATCCTCCCTCCATCACCAATAACCAACCACAAAAGAGTGCTTCCTTTTCTTCTAGTATCTACCTGGACTGGAACAGTTGAACCACATTCTTCATCAGGGCTTTGATTATCTAACACTGTGACCTGAAATGTGAGACATCCTACCAAAAATCCTTCTGACCCCTCCTAAAGTGGTGTTCTGTTGTCCACTCAACCTCCACAACATCCTAGTCCATCCTTATGCCATACCCAATCCCAAACCCTCACCACAGGGATCATATTCCTGTGGAAGACCCTGATACAAGACCTGAATATCCACCTACCCAGCACTTCTTGTTCCAGATCTGTGATAGGCTTATCCTACCCTATCTGAGGCCGGGCCACATGTGAGTGCAGGCAGCCATTTAACAAGTCTGCTGAAATCCTTGCATAGCCTTTTACATTGGTGTGACTACCAACCAGCTGTCCATCAGAATGCAGGATGGGACTGCCCTGTGGCACAGCATGCAGCTGAGCATAACATTTTGGATTTCAATTACTGCTTTACAACCCAAGTCATCTGGATCCTCATTTCCACCACCAGCTCTGCTGAACTACGCAGTCTCCCAACCATTTTGTCCTAGACCTTCGGTAACCAAGCATTGGGGGAGTCCTATCCCCACTTTGCTCTACATCCTTCCACCTCCAATCCTCATTAACTGTTAAAGTACACTCAGGTCATAGCAGCCAGAGATTGTGGTCATGTGTGCATTTTTTGTACTTAATGGGTTGTGTGACTGTATGTATGCTTTTTACTGGTGAAGATTGTTTCCAAAAATTTAAGTTGTGTAACTATGATAATGCCAGCGGCCGTGCCACAGTGGATACACCGGTTCCCATTAGATCACCGAAGTTAAGCACTGTCATGATTGCCTAGCACTTGGCTGGTTGTCCATCGGGAAACATGTGTGCTCGTGCTCTCCGGCGTGTTTATGTCTCGGCACCGGCCTCCTTGGCTTTGTGGGAGTGGTCTTCACTTCGCTTGTCTGTGCTTTCTACAATTTCATTAATTCAGTGAGTGAAATGGCATTCAATCCACTTCGAAATTGTACGGTGCGATGCACTTTCGATCAGAAGTCGTTACAGACCAACAGTTTTGAAATACATTCATGGATTCAGGATAAGCTTCGTTTCCCAAGGGAAGTAGTACTAGGACTGCAAATTGACTTCTACTTGTATTCAGTGTTTTTGAAATTGTCAGATGATGACGTCTGTGAAAAGGTTGTTTCCGAAAATGACAGGGTTCGAAAATTTAAACAAGTGGATGGCTCTATTAGTGACGTCAGTGTGCAGCATGCTGGGCAGGGCATTCGTGACATACGGGTGTTCAGTGTGCCTTTTGAATGTCCTAATTCAGTGATTGAAACTGCTTTACGTCCATACGGTGGTGTTGCAAATGGTATTATTAATGAAAAGTGATCGGATTCGTATTACTATCAAGTGGATACTTGATTATCGGTGGTAGTTGGGCGTTTGTTTCATACTCTGGACAACCGCAAACTTGTGGGATTTGTAATACGGTAGGACACCTTCGTGGTGACTGTCCAAACAAAGGTCGGCGCCCTGTGCATTTGCCTCAGGAACCCATGGTCATTGCTGGAGCACAGTCAGAAACATTATTCAGTGACACCGTGTCCGGAGATGTTGGGAGATTGGTCAGTGAAGGTGGAGGCACCAGTTTTGAATCCTGTGAGTGAAGAACCCGCCCCTATTCAGGAATCGATGGAGGTTGTTTCGCAACCTGAGGTTCCGTCTGCTTCTTAGTCAGGTGATGGGGAATTGGAAGTGATGGTCGCGAAAAAGAAGAGGAGGCACCGCAACAAGACGTCGAAGGAAACGTCGTCTACGGACGACAGTAGCAATGAGGGTGAACAGTAGACTTCTGACTCCACAGTTTTCACAAAACCCATTGGCGAATGGAAGGATGTGTGCAAAAATCAGCGACCTCCGACTGTCAAAGGGCAGACCTCGGGTAAGAGGAAGAGCGAGAACGAGGCGGCCGCGGTGTCTCAGCGCATGCGGTGGGCCTCGCACAGTGACGTCATGCGGGACTTGGGCTCAGCTAGCGCGGCAGTCATAAACGTCACGCCGTTGTAGTGGGCGCAGGATCAGCAGCGATCAGCAGCATTGTCCAAGGCATGGTTTTTGGCACAAGTTTTTCACCTACCTAAGGAAATAGGCAGGGCAATCGTGCAGGCAGTATATTGGTTGGTTTGGAGAGGAGAGATTTTCAAAGTCTCCCACGCGACCTGTATGTTGCCACCGACAGAGGGAGGACTTGGACTGATCGACCTGCCGGCTAAGTGGGCCACGCTGTTAGTACACCGTACACTCGTTGTCTGTGAGAAACATCACCATGGGCCTACAGCTGAGTTCTTCCATATCCATCAACTGGAATCACAGGTTGCTCCACTTAACTCGATGGCGATTCCTTTCCGGTTAATGTACTTGCGCCAATTTTTCATGCATAAGAGTTATATTCCGCCCAAATACTTTGAGCCGCGCAATAGGATAGCAAAGAAATTTTATGAAGCAGTTAGAGGAAAAACGACGCATAACAAGTTTGAAGTTCAGAACCTACGATGATTGTGGAAGATCACATGGCAGAACATCTTGGCCCGATATCTCTCCCCGCATGTCAAGGCTACCTGGTACAAGGTCGTCAATAGAACTTTCGTGACTAACACCCGGCTGCACATGATAAACCATTCTCCGTCTGACCTGTGCGAGACCTGTGGTGGAGTTGACACTATGGAACACTGTGTCACATGTCCCCACTTCAAACTGACATGGGATATTGCTCGTGAGATGTTGCACATTGTCAATCACAATACCGCTGATTGTTTTGATGCCATTACAATACTGGTTCCGGACTTCAACCTGTTCCCCACAAGTAAATGAGCGGCCACTACCTGGATCGTCGCGCATGTGACATATGCCATCTTTCATCTGGAACTTACTGATGTGACTAAATTTCTCATGTTTTGGTGGGAACAACATCAGTATATTAGAGGACACATACATTATCAAGAGACTTTTCATAAAAATATCTCTCACTACTGTTTTTCATAATCTTTGACCAAGAATGTCTTGTGGCTGGGATGACATTTTACCTAAACTACTAAAAGAATGTAGGAATGAATTAGTGACACCCCTGACTCACTTGATAAATACCTCCATCAGTAATGGTGTATTCCCTGACCTTTTGAAAATTACTGAAATGATACCAGCGCATAAAAACGGATTAAAAACTGACAGTAAAAACCACAGGCCAATATCATTAACCTCAAAACTAGGCAAATTGCTAGAGAGAGTAATACTAAATCAAGTTGAATCATATTTCACCAAACACAATCTGTTAAACAACCTACAACATGGATTTAGAAAAGGTAGATCTACTGCAACAGCAGTAGCATCTTTTATACATGAAATATTAAATAAGCTGGACAAAAGTGACATGGTAACAGGCACTTTCCTAGATATGAGCAAAGCCCTTGATACTGTGAATCATACCATTCTTCTGTGTAAGCTAGAAGAGTACGGGTTCAGAGGACTAGCCTTGAAACTATTTACTCCTATTTGAAAGACAGGAAACAGTATGTAAAGCTAACTTATAAAAGTAATGAGCAGCTCCTAACAACCACATCAACCTTCAGGACACTTCAATGTGGTGAGCCTCAAGGAAGCATACTAGGGCCTTTTCTGTTCCTTGTACATGTAAATAACTTATTTGAACTCCAAAATTGCAAGGTTGTAAGCTATGCCGATGACATATCCTTCATCAGCTGTGGCAGTGATGCTGCCATAACTGATACTGTATTTACATCCTTATTGGATCTTGGAAATGCAAATTTACATAGGTTTTTGGGCATTTTTGTTGATGAACACTTATCATGGAAAGAACATGTAGATAATATTTGCAAGAAAATCAGCAGAAATGTGTATCTACTGAAATGGGTCTCAGCCTTCTTGGATCGTGATACTCTAAGGCAAATATATTTTGGGTTGATTAATCCGCACCTTCAGTACTGCATTGAGATATGGGGTAGGGCATCAGCAGTTCATATAGATAGACTTTATAGATTACAGAAAAAGGCAGTATAAGTGGTAGCCAAGGTAAAGAAGAGAGTCTTGTAGAGACATCTTTAGAAAATATAAAATTCTTACAGTGTACTCCATGTATATAATGCAGACAGTCATGTTTATGGAATAAAATCGTGAACTTAATTTGACCAACAGTAATTCAAATAATTATGATACATGGGGAAGGGAAAATTTTCACAGAATTGTGACCAATAACAAGGCAACAGACCACAGCCCACATAGAATAGGAGCAATTTTCTACAATGCATTACCCTGTGATTTCAAGAAAGCAAATCTAAATATGCTAAAGAGTAGACTGAAACAATTATTAATAGAGAAGTGTTGCTACTCTATAGAGGACTTTAAGTTGTAGTGCCATCTTGTAAAACAGTGTATATATACATGTCTCTGATCTATGAGTGGTATGAAAGAACGTAATTATATACTATATTATGTGCACTTTACTATTATAAATACAGTAAAACCTCATTTTTACGTTCCCGGTTTTTACATTTTCCTGCCATTTACACCATTTTTTGTCAGACCCATCAAATTTCCTATGTTCACAGTGTTAATTCGCCCTCATTTTTGCATTATCATATTTACACTTTTCCTGCATTTTACACTTTTTGAAAGCCTGTTCGTGAAGAAAAAATGACGTATTCTACATAAATTGATGCTAGCATGGCTTTCCCCTTAAAGTATAGTACTTAAAAATTATTCGCAGTCAAGTTTCTTGACACTTTGCATTTAATCAAACATATATTTCGCGTATCATTGTTGGCAGTACGTATCTAGTTGACTTACGACGCGCCGATTTGTGACGATGTAGTTCCTCTTTCCACCAGCTTCTTTGCCACAGTGGCTGGCGTGTACTCGAACAATCGGAACCAGTTGCTTTGTTGATGTGAGAATAAAGAGTTGCATTGTTTTTGTGATACATATTTCTAATTCATAAAGAACGTTATCTGTCAAAGTTTGGTATCATAATACCCACAACCTCAAAAAAGCGGTAATAGTGTGAGATGCCAATCCTATGCAAACATCACAAAAATACTTATGCATATGTTTGCACTCGAGAACATGAATAAATTCTCTAATATTGTCGAGTGAAACATCAAAAAATACAAAAAGAACGGAACTTTAGGAGTTTTACTACGTACATAATTAATGCCAGTAAAAGGCAGTAATTTGGAAGATGTGTTACATAGCCTGGCAGCGGCGTCCAAACGATATCTATCGAACTGGTTCAAGTAATTTTAAAGATGTTTTACATAGCCCAGCAGTGGCGTCCTCAATTATAATGAATGAAATTACATCTCAAATTTCTACTTCCCAAAAAATTACCAGTTCTGCCCTGTGCTTAAAATAGTAAAAGTTTATTGTATAATAAACTTCCTGGCAAGTATTTAGATGCCTATTATATACATATATCACTACGAAAATGCGAGGCTGATCTAGTAAGCACATTTTACCGTTTAAAACACTACTTCCTCCATTTTACGCTTTCCTGCATTTTACACTATTTTACTGAAGTCCCTTGAAAAGTGTAAAAAGGAGGTTCTACTGTATAAGCTAAATTGTGTTTACACGACAGATGCATCTACTTGTAGTGCCCTTTTGTAAAATAGTGTGTACAGACACGTGTCTGATCCATTGATGGTATGAAAGAATGTTAATATTTTACTGTATATGTGCAATGTATGCTAAATTTTCCTGACAATGTCTGAAAACTTTTTTTATATGGACAATAAATAAATAAGTTACATTAAAAATTTGAATACCCAGCCTTGTACATATATTTCAAACATTAGCTTCCTATATTTATTTCTTATTCACTTTCTTGCAGACTTAATTAATTTCAAAAATGTTTAAGTTGAATTACTTATATATCAAAACATATATTCATTAATTATATAGAAACAATGATTAATTTTATTGCATGTAATAATCAATATACTGTTTCACAGGTCCTGAGTATTATATTGGTTACCAGGCAATTAAAATCAGCACTGTAAGGATAATGACAGTATATTAATTATTCTTATAACTTTGCAGAATGGAAGACATTCCGCGGTAAATTCTTTATGGTGAACTGTGCAAATGTATCTTGTGCATGTCAACGAAGTCCAAATGGCATGTCACCTTACTGCCATATAGGTGATGGCTGTGTTGATGTTGTAATGGTAAAGCACTCCAACATTTTCAACAATCTCCGGCTGCTTCTCAGGATGACAAGCAAGGCCAATAATGTGGTAAGTAGCTCTCTTATGTTACATGTAATGTGTAGCTATTTACACAATTTTATATGCATTTCAGGATTACTGGATAGTTGGGTATGTTGTGCCATAGTGAATGAACATGTTCATACACTGCTCAAAACAATTAGGGGATTAGAACAGATATCAAACACGATATACATATGGTATCATATTTTATTCACATTTTCATTAGAGTTGTAATTTGTGTGTGATACAGTACAATATTTTGCTGTCCCAGCTATGTACTGTAGGTTTGCATAGTATTTACTTAGACCAAGGCATCATGGGCTTACCATAATAGTGAAAAAGTCATTTTTTTTGCCCTCTAATATGGTGTGTAATCACCTTGGGTGGCCAGTACAATTGCACATGTGTGTGGCATGGACAGTATGAGGATACCAAGTCTGCCAATACTGACTCCTGCCCACATTATTTGTGCACTACCATGATGTGATGATGTTTCCTGCACATAAGTAGCATTCACTAATTAAATCTTCTGGGCTAAGATGCTATGGTCCATCTATAGAACTTCTTACTTCAGATGTTTCATTGCCTACTGCGAACATCATCTTCAGATGTGAGTTGAGAATGTTTTTTGGAGTAGGCAATGAAATTTCGGGAATAAGAAGTTTTATATGAAGACAATGGGATCTTAGCCTGCAAGTTTTAATCAATGAAGATACCGGCCATGAAAGTTTACATGTTATGATAAAGAAGATTGTTCTGAGTTCTACATTATCTCCAGATAAGGGAACGACAATTGGCTGGCTGAACACAAAATGTTGACTCGTCTGTAAACAGAATTTGGTGCCTTTCGTTATGACTCCAATCCTGATTTTCATCCGCACAGTTTCTGTGGACTATATGGTGTCATGGTTTTAATGCAACACACACCATATACATCCCTGCATAGATGCCAGATTTCTGAAGGTGATTTCTGACTGTGTTGATATTTCGTGTCCTATTGCTGCCTGGAGATTGCATTGCAGCCGAGGTGCATTCAGACTCCTGTATCGATGGACTGTTAACCGGAGATAACAATCAACCGGAGATAACAATCATTTATTGCTGATGTTACCCATGAACAATATTAGCCTTGCCTTCCTTTAACAGTTCCTGTTGTCTGTAGTTGTGTCCAGATCCTGGAAATTACACTTTGGAACACTCAAATAGCTGCAGCCACCTCCCTCTGTGTCTCCATTCGCCACACTGTCTCTTTCCTATAACCACAGCCCATTTTGTTCTGTAATGCTCGCAGCCACAATACTGGGCTGTGGTTGTATGAAAGAGACAGCATGGCGAATGGAGATTTGGGTGTGGCAGGAGACGTGCAGGGAAGAATCCTCTGTGGTCGGGTTGGTCACTGTGTCCTCGGTGGTGGAGTGGTCAACGCGTCTGCCTAGTAAGCAGGAGATCCCGAGTTCGAATCCCGGCCGGGCACAAATTTTCATTCACCGCACTTTGGTATTTCATCTAAACCTAGTACAGTGAAGCCATAACTGATCGCAAATTGCGATTTATTTCATTAATTTGAACACTGTAATGTCATCAAAGATATATAATTGTATACAAGCCGAGGTGGGCTCCTGACGGCAATTAATTGTGTCTCGATACCTCATGGTCTGTTCTCCCTGATGCGGGAATACAGTATTGTGTCTGCGAGCATTACAGAAAAAAATGGGCTGTGGTTATAGGAAAGAGACAGCGTGGCGAATGGAGATTTGAGTCTGGTGGGAGACGTGCAGGGAAGAGTCCTCTGCAGTTGGGTTGCTCACTGTGTTCTCAGTGGCGGAGTGGCCAACGCGTCTGCCTAGTAAGCAGGAGATCCCAGGTTCGAATCCCGGCTGGGCAAAAATTTTCATTCGCCGCACTTCGGTGTTTCATCTAAACCTAGTACAGTGAAGCCATAGCTGATCGCAAATTGTTATTTATTTCATTAGTTGCGTTTCTCTATGACGAAATATTCCACACTTCATGTTTCACTGAATACTCGACTCTCGGTATTGACTTTTCTGTTTTTCGCCTCAACCGACATACTGCACAGTGCACTCGTATGCCGCGCCAAAATCGTATACATTTTCCAGACAAAGGGAACTTGAAATAACACTGCATACGCTACAATGAACGAACAAAACAAACAAGACGAAACTAGCAAAGCAAAACAGAAACATGAACTCCCAGTCACCAGCAGGCTGGGTGCACCTGGTGGCGTCTTTCTTATTTATTAACAGCTGAAGGTGACTTTGACATGCTTTGAGAACTGCGATGCTCCTAAAGGTCTCTCACAGAGTTAAATGAGTGAGAATCGTGCGTTACTTGAAACTTGTGAGCGGGCCGGATGAAAGCCCTCCGTGGGCCGGATCCGACCCGCGGGCCATATTTTGGAGACCCCTAAATTAGAGTATTCCCTGAAAAATGCTGTTCCTTTGTTTTAAGTTAGAATGTTGTTCATTATTCACTTCTTCATTGTAGACCGAATGTGAAAGGTCGGACTTACTACTTCTATTGTATTGTAAATACAATAAAGAGTTCTTCTTACTTTTAAAGCTAAAGGGTGGTGGATTATTTCAAGAAGTAGTTGAAGACTAATTTTAATAAAACTATATTTATTGACACAGTTATCAAGAAAGTTAATTGAGTTGACACTACTCAGGAACGGAATAGCTGGGCACTCAAGGACATCAATGTATACTTCATGAATGGAGATTACTATCAATACTCATGATTTTTGTATCATTGAAATGAGAAAGTAGTAGACACTTCTTCTTCTTCTTCTTTCCGCTTGGTCAACATCAGCAAGAACACATCTCAGTTCTTCTGATGACTATCTTGGAGCTTAGCTCAAATACTGCTGTACCTGTTGCCAATAGAGGTTTTCATGTAGCTATGATTTTATTTTCAAACAATGGAAATTGCAGGAAGGATTCAACAATATTTTTGGGAAGGATAGGTTGCTTATTCACCACAGAGATGTCCGATGAGCCGCATAAAGGCACAAATAACAGACAATAACATTATAGCTTTTGGCCTTTTAGGCCTTCGTCAGTTAGAGACACACACTCACAAAGACACAACCGCTGTCTCCAGCCACTGTGACTAAGAAAGGAATACTGGAGCTGCATCATATCTCTCCAATACATGTTGTAAAGTATTTAGACCTGATAAAAGATGACAT
Organism: Locusta migratoria; assembly: GCA_026315105.1. Taxonomy (NCBI): domain Eukaryota; kingdom Metazoa; phylum Arthropoda; class Insecta; order Orthoptera; family Acrididae; genus Locusta; species Locusta migratoria. The sequence goes on along the minus strand of CM048755.1, from coordinate 24,018,806 downwards.
CAAGGACAAGCAGCTCCCTGTTGCCCTAAAGGTAGAAAGTGGGCAGCAGTTGATCTGAATTATTGATCTGGATGTTTTCATTGCCGGGAACAGTCTGAGTCACACATTGAATATCCTGCTATTAGAGGATGATGTGTACAGCTTGCACAGAATATTACTATTGCCATCAGAAGCAGACAAAATGAGGCATCTCCTTACTTATATTGCCTGAAAAGAAAAAAAGGTCGAAAGCTACTGCTAATTGAGGATGTGAAATGGCAGTATGTGATGCTAACCAGCCAGCAGCTACAATGTAAAACAGTAGATCAGAATAGGTGTTCATAAACGTATGACCACAGACTCATCTCTGTAGTCTCATTCAAGCTGTAAAGACCTTGATGTTCGACACCCAGATCTCCATATCCATCCATTATGTATGACCACGTGAGGTGTAAGGCGAAGATGTCACAACTTGTACAATAAATCCAAAGTACTTTGTGTAGTGTTGAACATAAGTTTGATTAAATCATTAAGCAATCATTAATGGCTGTTTGTGACCCAATTGGGTGAGGGAATTACCATTATCTGTCACGAAGAAAGAATCACAAATATTGTGCTCAGAGCTATGGGGTAGCTAAAATTGTTAGATAAATGTCAGGAATATACAGCCAAAATGATGATTCAGTCTTAGCATACAGTACAAACAAATCTCACCATCACATAGTGCCAAACTTGAATATGGAAATATACTCCTGTATAGTAAACAACCAGAGGAAAGATATAAGTTGATACAAGCTGAATTTGCCAATACATCCTGTAGTTAGTCAGCTGACCTAATGGCTGCAGGCCATAAGCTGGATGAGTTTCAAGGCAAAATTAAATGTCAGCAGAGAATTGCCTGCAATGTTAGTGCTTACAGCAATCATATGTTGTATATGCAGATATGGTAAGTGTTGTAAAGATTGTTTCAAGACAATGTGTGATCGTTGTTGCAAGGTAGTAATGTTGAGAACACTGTTGTGGATCAGTGCCCAGATAGGAATACTGTTAGGTATCATCCTAACCGAATGACGTATGAAGATAGTGAAGAGAGGTTGTTTGATAGCTCTCTAGTGGCTGCTAGACATGTGAAAAGTGATATTTGATCTTGGAGGGGTGAAGACAGGACACCACCCTTAGTGTCATAGCAATAATTAACCAACAGTAAAAACTATTTCTAACAATGGTAGGAACTATTACATATTTAAAAAACACTCGGTCTGAATGCAATCAACAGAAGCCAGGGAGAATAAGTTCTCTAGATAATAGTGTACAAAGGAGATATCTCAGGAAGGGCATTGGTTTAGGTGTTGTAGGAAGTGTTAACAAAGACTCACGGGACATCACACGTCCTGACGTGAGAAGCCACTGGAAGCTTTGTAGGTGAGCAAGTCTGACCATATATAGTCACTGGGAGCAGCCAAAAGGAAGGTGCTGCTGCAGTCATAATATAGGCCAAGGCACACCACCCGCACTGGCAGTTCACTCCAGAGAGGCAGTTGGCAGAGGGGCCTCTGTGGAGCCCAGGCCTCAGGCAGAACTTCACCCAGACTTCTGCTTGTGCCCATACTAAGTTGCATGCCTCCCTCTAGGGGGAACTGAGCACATTCATTCACTTATTTGTTCACTTAAAAAATTCTTTTTAAGTTTTGTCTTAGTTAATTTTAATAATTACACATGATAATCTGTCATATACTGTTTTTAAACTTATGGACGAACTATAACTGTAAGAGAAAACATATATTACCACTTGTCAGAGGGTTTTTAAAATTCTCAGATACAACTTCTTTGTAGTTTTTCTCTTACAAGCAAAATAAATTTTAATTTAATGTCAGCAACTTAGAAAATGATTTAGAAAATTTTAATGTTTCAATAATGAGTTAAATGAAAAAGGTAGTTTTTCATGCATATCATAATGTGCTTTAAGAATTAATGCTAAATTTGAAGTACAGTGTTGTGGAAGTTAAATAATTTTTAATGTGATATTTTGTATGTGCTATTCCTTACTTTTTTGCTCAGATTGTTTGTTTATTTCCTCATTGAATTGTGACAGTTTCATCATTAAAAAATTCTGAGGATTATGTTATTAACATTCCAGTGTAAAGGTAGATTGTAAATGACGTGTTCCTTGTGAAGACACAGGAAAATGACTACAACAAAAGAGTCGTAAAACAACACACATGCTGACATGTTAAAAAAACGTTATGGCTCTTCTCACAACACTTGAAATATAAATAAATTATTGAAATGTATTCGGCTACACAGTGGCCATGATGGCGTAGCAGATAGATTGCAGACCTACAGTCTGGAGATCCCGAGCTCAATCATTAGAAGGAGTAGGAATTTTTACCTACTGTAGTCTCTCTATGACAGCCCAAAGACCACTCTGGCTGCTATCAGATTAAATATGGGGATCTTTCTTGAGGGTAAAAGGTGGCTGAAGCAATGAGCTCCCTCTTAGTGCTGTGGCAAATGAAAGGCTGCACTTTAGTTGCAGTAAGGCAAAAAGCCCATTCACTGTTTGCTTTTACCTTACTCTTCATTGTGACTCACATCAACAAGGTGTAACTGTTATAAGAACATAAGTATGTAATACAACAATACAATTTTCATCACATTACCTCCTTACAGAATCAAAAGTTACTGCAATTTCTTATTCCATTTTCTTGTATTTAGATTGATAAGAGCATTTACAAATAATTTTTTTATGCAGTTTGACTTACCATTTGTGGAAGTACACAGAGCTCGGGAGTTTTCCTTCAAAGCACTTGCTGACAATGTACCAGATTCAAGCCCTGTCTCTCCACGTTTGGTGCCAGGAATAAGTGTGTGGAACTGTGATGGAGAAGTCCAGTGGGAAGCTAACATGAGAGTCAGGTAAATATATTTCTCATGCAAATACTCAAAAAGATCCCAATGAAATGATATAACATTATTATTTTTTGCAGTTATCTTTCTGAATTTATGTGAAATATGTGTTTCTAATTGTGGAAGAAATTATCAGTAGTCGTAAAACTTACTTTTGCTTTGTCATATTTGATATACACACATCATTTTACTGTGGTTGCATCTCTGGTCCAACTGTCTGTATCATTGAGGCTTTACGAGCCACCTCACCTCCACAATGCCTCTAGTTCATGGGAGTAGGAGTCTGCACTATCCTGAGGTATTTTTGCATAAATAAATTTCTTTAGCTGTTTTTGGTAGTCAAAATATAAATGTGCTCCATGCAAAGTAATGTCCATGAACATTTCGCCCTCTGATACCAGCACTGCTGTATGTACTATATCAGAACCATGGAAACTATATAAATAATAAAGACGCACTAGAACATATCAGTATATACTTCTGAGAATCGGGATAATTGTTGGCGATCATTTCTGAACTGAAATATATGTTGGTGAAAATTGTAATTACAACAATTGGAAAATAATAAGGACCATCTTGAATAAAGCAAGTCTGTTATTCATAACAGTCATTAAGCTTCTACTCCAATTCTTGATTGTACCTGTCATAATACAGAGGAATCTACCAACCAGTTACCAACTGAGCCTGTAGAACATGGCCAGTGCTAATTAATTTGAACTAAAATAAGAAAGCAGATTTCACAGTTCTTATTACTGTTTCCAGCAATGATATTGTTCTCCATAGATTCTCTGAACATTGGCTGACATCGCAAAGTTTTACCAATGTATCTGTTGAAGAATTAGTTTTCCAGAATGAATGATCATTTGTGAGTAAAGGGGGCACATTCATAACACAACTTAGCCTTACCCTCCAGGGGCTCTCGGTTCTTTGGTTAGTACGTGCATGGCGAGCATGGGGCCCGAAGCTAAAGTAGTCTCTGTTCCTTCTTTCCTTTCTGGACTGCATTTCCTTTTCCTTCCCCTCCTTTCATATCCCCACTCCTTCCCCTCCCTGCTGGGAAACTGATGACCTTAGAAGTTTGGTCCCCTGTCCCAAACAACCAACCAACAACTTAGTCTTTATGGCTGGCTCTTCATATTGAGCTGCTAAGACATTGACAGAAGATTTAACTTGTTCTCTTACACTTTCTCCTCCAGCACTAATTTTAAAATTTATTTTAAGTATCCTAACTGAACTTTAACTAATTTTGTGACAGACACTAAAGTAAACGTGCATGTTAAAGCAAATATTTATTTCAGTGAGCCATATTTTTGATAGGAAAATTTAGACCTCCTAACTGAGTTGTGTGATTGTGATTCTCTTTCTGTCGTGTCTATCTGTGGCTCAGCTTGTAGTCTTTGTTGTGAGCAGCATTACATCACTTTCATTATTGTTCATTTGTGTTAGGCCTAACGTAAGAGTGACCATTTATTATGCGTGACTGGTTTACTGTGCCACACAACAAGCAATAAAATGAAACAGACATGCAAACAGTATATGCATTTATTTGTAATGATGAAATTTAGTTGCATATGTTGTCTGTTTACTCTAATTATAATGATGCTAACTTTTCACAGCTGACTGTTCTTTCATCAACTGCTTTTCAGATTTATCAATAATGGCTTTTGTCTGTCAATGAGAAAAAGTGTACTTAAGAAAATTGATGATGAAATTTACTTAATGTTTCAGTAATTGATTCTTGACTAGAATGCAACAAGCCACTGTTAATAACACTCTGTGTTAACCCAGTCTATTATTGGTTTTGAACAAACTTTTTCATCTTCAGGCCACTGTTCTTATTTATATTACATTTGTTGTTGTTTATATTAGTTGTTGTATCTTTTTCTTCAAGCATGTAGAAAGTTTCTTAGAGTGGTGGTGCCCTGCAGCCAAAAAAATCAGTATGGGAAATAATATATTTTATGGTTATTGTTGCTGATCATGAATGAAAACACAGTAAATGAATGTCTAAGGTAGAACTGTTTAACTTTTATTTTACTTATGTCCAAGTTAACATTTAATCAGTGACAGATCCAGGATTGTAGTTTAGGAACTCAAACAGTTCTCCCTAGAGTTTTTGTTTACAACATTTTCATCCAGTGTTTGATGCAGTTAAATAGACTGTTTCTCATATCGTTTTTAGCTGTAGTATACCATTGCTACAAGAAACTGTCTACAAAAAGGGGGGAAACAAAGAACTAATGGAAACAACAACAAATATAAATGTGAGCAGCTGTCTGAGGATGAACCTGTTTGTTCAAAATCTATAGTGGTACTATTTGGCTGAATAAGTAGTGTTACTATCAGATGCTGGTCAAGAATCAAATTCCACTATGTACACAGGAGTAGTGTCAAAATCTTAGATTCTAACATGCTAGGCTAATATTTTTTTTATTTGCAGCTGTAATGAAGGTAGGTTTATAAACAGAGAATATATTAAACACTATTCAATCTTGCCATGTATGTACACATATAGTGACAGCTCCAAACTTTTAAAGGGTTCATTGCCAATTGCTTGATGTGTTCACACGAGGAATCCCTGAGAGTGATGAGGAAGAACAGTCTTCATGCAAAATCTGTTCCTTTTAAAGATCGTTTTAGGTAAGTATAATTGTTGAACAAGGTAATTACATTATTTACCATAGATTCCAAGCCCAATGTGTTTTCAATAGTTGTAAGATAATAGTTCTATTTCTTTTAGTTTTAATTAAATGCACACATTGAAATAAAAGTGATGTTACCCAAAAGTAATATATAAGTACTGGCAGTGACGAAGCTGTATGCATGGCTCACATAATTCTTCAATAGCTCATCTGGTATAGGTATGTCGACAGAATGCACAATCATTGTGCATCATGCACAATCACAGATGATGGGAATAAAATCCCATACACAAAAATTGGTGTAAAGAAAACATATTTGCATGGATGTTCTCATGTCTACATAATGTTTCATGGTCCAAGCAATCTGCATTGGATTGTTACATGTCCTTGAGAATTTGTGCTGTGTTTATTGTGATGAAAAGTTACAGAAAAAGAGAACACAGAGATCATTGTGGGTAAAACAGTACCTAAATAATAGAGGAATGAGAAATGTAGATAGGCAACATAATTTTGATTGTGAAGTTCAGGAGCTGATTACCTGTTTGGTAATTTGCAGCAATAAGAGTGGCAATAACATTTTGATAGGTAGTAACTGGCATTTTATGTACCAGATTGCACCACTGCAAAGCATTTCAGTGATTAGGGCTATTTCTGAAAGGTAAACACTTAAAGGAGATTTTCAGCTCTTTATGAAGGATAATTGACTTTCAGTGCATCACTTACATTTTATTTTATAACTAAGTTGTTTATCAGACTTGCAAATTTGGCAGAGAGTATCCCATGTTATGATGTTTGTCCGTAATGAACTCCAAAACTACTCAACTGATCTTAATGAAAATTTGCACATTGCAACTTTTAAGGTATCCTTTCTTTTGTCTTGATTAATGATCTTGTTATATTTTATTGCAAATTAAATATTGATGTCTAGGTTTCGTAAATGACCAATAGATGCAGACATGTTTTGACTTCAGGTCTGGGCTTATGCTAAAGTACTCAACAGCAAAACAAAAGATTGCCAGTTCAAAGCCCTCTCGAATCGGCAATTTTTTCACCCTGATTAGCCTTCATTTCTTATTGGTGTGAGGAGTCACCAGAAACAATACACGGTTTGGATTCCATGTTATACTGTAGGGCCCCTTTTCCTGGTTGAATAACTGAGTGTGGAAATGCAAATCACCGAGTGGTGTCCAGTTGAAAGAAATACACTAGGCCACTGAACCACACAAAGTTACTATTACAATCTATTTCAAATTATTCCTTGATGTTACAATATATTTTACATGACATGTGTTTTACAAATTTACATAAGACATACCATGCTTTTAAAATTTTTTGTGTATTTAATTTTATTCCAGTTGTGCTGTGTATTATATTTAATAACATGCCCTGAAGAAAAATAAGAAGACTGATTTTTCTTTTGTTTGTTTGTAATTCATGCAAATCTACAGTTTCATTCCGATTTTGATGCAATGTTGCACTTTACCTTCAAAACAAAGGATGGGCAGTTCCTATTCCCTATGGTGCATGATGGATGGTAATTTACTAGCAGAATTGGACACCAGTATACAGTTTTATTCCATCTTGAACAGTTTACCTTCAAAACCACTAAGTACAAAATATTTTGTATGGTGCATGGCGAAGGGTACCTTACAACAGGCATTGACAGCATTTGACCAATCACCGTGACAGTTATGGATGTATGTTTTTGTGGAGAATAATTTTATGTTCCACAAGACACCATATGGTACTTGGCAGAGAGTACCTTGCAGTCAACTTTGACATCATTTCACTGATCACCAGGAATGTTGTCAGATATATGTAATTTTTCATCGACATAGGAAGAGGAGATAGACTGAGAAAGGCTGAGTAGGAGATTGTGATGTAATAGGGTAAAACAACTATTAGTGGATGGGCAGGTAAGGTTTATGCAAACCAGTTGTTTTTAGTAGAACAATTCATTTATTACACCTTGATAAAACTCAAATAATCAAAAGAAGCCCCCTAACATTCATTCATAAAAAGATTCTTGATTCTTGAAAGGATGTTTAAATAGATAACAGTTAAGAAAAGAGGCAATAAACCCACCCAAAGATATCTGCTTACAATGAGGCTGTGGATTACTTGAAATCTGAAATAGTAGTACCTAATCCATTAAAAAATGAATGAAATATTTACAAGACAAGAGCACAACAAACTTGCAAACATTGCTGATTGCCTTAAAGGGAATGACAATGATTAAAACAATAAATTTCCTATCAAGGTTAAATATGATTAGGTGTGTTCCTTTCTTTTTTATCACAGTTACATGGAGTTATTGTGCTGAGCACCCAACTTCGGGCAATTTTCACCTTCTATTCTATGGTCCAGAACTGGATTTGGAACATTACAACTGACCAGTTACAAATGTGGAAATGCCTGATGAAAATAAGCATCTTAAAATGAAGTAAATGACAATATTTGTCAACAGTTTTGCCACGATCAGTTAGGTTAACAAGCTTTCACAAATATTACCTTTTATCAGTACATTAATACGCCACATTTAAGAAACGACAGATTCAGGAGACACATTAATCCTTAAAAAAAAGCTGCAGGTGCAAGTATAATAAAGTGACTACCTGGTGGTTGCACAGTGATGCCCTTGGTAGATAAATAAGAGAAAAAAGTCATTAAGTAGATTGTATGGTAAAGGCCAATTATAACTGGGATGAGACACCTCACTTAAAGTGAAAATAACGACAGCCACCAAGGAGCTAGTTGGGTATAGGTAGTATGGTGGAGATAGTAACCTTTTTGGGCACACTCAAGTTATGCCGTACCACATTCCCTTTTAGTTTATGAATCAGATAGAAATTCAACTCATGTGGTGCTGAGTATTAACAATAACTTCAAATTACGACCGCATTCTATGCACCAGGAAGCACATGGAAGGAAAGGGTCTTACCAACTCTTTCGTCTGCGGCTTGGGCGGGCAATGAACCAACAGGTGGGTACTGATCAGAGAAATGTAGACAAGAAAGGAACCACTAGCACAGAAAGAATGCAAACACGAGGTTCAAGAATAAAAAAAGAAAGACAGGACGAACCTCACTGTGAAATTACATCCACTTGCCGGGCAGTATCAGCCAAGTGAAGGAAAATGCAATACCTACATATACACCTGCTGCCAGGTAAGGCAACTGACAACGAGCAGTACAAAGCAGAAAAAAACCACTGGTTACACATAGAAGAGAATATGAAAGTGTCAATTAGAAGCCATTAAATGTTAAAATGGCACCTAACTGCCAACAATCAAATCCAGGTGCACACATCACAACAGAAAATCAATGTCCACAACAATGGCCAAGGCAAACACATCTATCACATAAAATTTGATGGCGAGAGTCCAGATACTTAATTTGGTGATAGAATTCACCTAGAAAGGGCCCATTGATGAAAGACCCATCAACGTTACATAGGCAGACGTAATGGGTACAACATGCCTCAGTCGGCTGATGCGGTGTCCACACATGTGAGAGAGGAGGACATCGGGGCTTGGGCCAAGTTATTGACCAACTAACTCTTTCCACCTAGACAACCAAAGATCAGCTACAGGAGGCCTAGTTTACAGTTTCCTAGCCTGAGGAAACAAGGAAGGAGATGAGTACGAGCGACTGATAACTGGCACCAGTGCATTGCAAAGAAGACGAAGAAATGGAAATTAAGATAGCATGACTCAACCTCTCCCCTTCGAACTCCAATTAGGGTTTCCACCAATGGGCTACATGTGCCAGTTGAGAGTTTCACTCACATTTTGACCTGGTTAAGCTGTATCTTCTATGTCCTCACAGAGGTATTTTTCCTTACCAACAAATTAACAGGTCTTTTAGTAGTCAAATCATAGTACACGGTCCCAAAAATTGGGAAGTGAACTTACTGAGCTGACCAACAGACACCTCTCCAACATAGCCTTTAAAAATTCATCAGTTACCATTACAGTGGGCTAATGTCTCTTAAGTACTTAAGGCCTTGTGGTTGGCTGAGTTAAAGGCAAAGGTGAACCAATTGAAGCTAACGGCCCATCTTCTGGGAGAGACTTTCATTGTTTAGGGTCAATTGCTAATTTTTATACCATGCAGGTATCATATCTAAATCATTTTACAACTGATGTTGATCTTTTGGTGACTTTACTAACAGATAAACAACAGCATCATCTACAAATAGTCTAAGAGAGCTGCTCAAATTGTCTCCTAAATCATTTATAAAGATTAGTAACAGTAGGGGCCCTATATCAGTTCCCCGGGGAATGCCAGATATCACTTCTGTTTTAGTCAATGACTTTCCATCAGTTACTATATACTGTATCTTTTCTGACAGGAAATTGCAAATCCAATTGCATAACTGAAAATATTCCATAAGCATGCAATATGATTAGAAGCCACTTGTGAGATACAATGTCAAAAAGCCTTCTGGAAATCGAGAAATATGGAATCTATTTGAGATCCCTTGTCGATAGCGCTCATCACATCATGTGAGTGAAGAGCTAGCTGTGTTTCACAAGAACGATACTTTCTGAATTTGTGTTGGCTATGGGTAAGTAGGTAGTTCTTAATGTTTGAGGAAAGTATATGTTCTAAAATCTGCCTGCAATCCGATATCAGTGATACAGGTGTGTAATTTTGTGGATCACTCCTATAGCCTTCCTTGAAATTTGGAGTGACCTGTGGAACTTTCCAGTCTTTGAGTATGGGACTTTTGCTGAGAAAGAAGTTGTATATGATAGATAAGTACATTTACTTATATACTCCGCAATCCACTGCAAGGTGTGTGGCGGAGGGTACACTGTACCACCACTAGGCATTTCCTTTCCTATTCCTCTCCCAAATAGAACGAGAAAGAAAAGAATGTCTATAAGCCTCTGTATAAGCCCTAATTTCTCTTATCTTGTCTTTGTGATCACTACGCGAAATGTAGGTAGGTGGCAGCAAGTTCGTTCTGTAGTCGGATTCAAATTCCGTTCCTCTAAATTTCCTCAACAGAATATCTCGAAAGGAATGTTGTCTTTCCTCCAGTGATTTCCATTTGAGTTCCCAGAGCATTTCTGTGACACTCGTGCATTGGTTGAACCTACCAGTAACGAACTTAGCGGCTCACCTCTGAACTGCTTCTATGTCTTCCTTCAAACTGATCTGCTGCGGGTACCAAACACTTGAGCAATTCTCAAGACGTGGTCGTACAAACGTTTTATATGCTGTCTCCTTCGTAGATGAAGTACATCTTTCCAAAATTCTCCCAATAAACCGATGTCGGCTATCCATCTTACTGACAACGGTCCTTTCATGATTGTTCCATTTCATATTGCTCTGTAATGTTACACCTAGATATTTGAACAATGCGTCTGAATCAAGAAGCTCACTACTAATTCTGAATTCAAACATTATGGGATTGTTTTTCCTACACATTTGCATCACCTTTCATTTTTCTACATTTGGAGCTAGCTGCCATTCTTCACACCAACTAGAAATTTTGTCTGAGTCATCCTGTATGCTGTTACAGTCAATTAATGACATCACCCTCCCATACATCACAGCATCATTAGCAAACAGTCACAAATTACAAGTTACTCTGTCCATCAGATCATTTATATAGATAGAAAATAATAGTGGTCCTATCACACTCCCCTGGGGCACGCCTGATGATACACTCGTCTCTGATGAACACTCTCTGTCGAGAACAACATGCTGCATTCTATTACTTAGGAAGTCTTCCAGTGCTTGTATCTTCGTTAGCAGTCTGCAGTGCGACACTGTGTCAAATACCTTTTTGAAATTGAGATAAACACAATCTACCTGTTACCCTTCATCCATGGCTCGCAAGATGTCATGTCAGAAAAGGGCAAGCTGAGTTTCACATGAACAATGTTTCCTAAACCCGTGCTGATTCATAGAAAGAAGCTTTCTGTCTCAAGGAAATTTATTATATTCGAACTGAGAATATTCTCCAAAATTCTACAGGATACTGACGTCAATGATATTGGCCTGTAATTATGCAGTCAATTCTTTTACCTTTCTTATAAAAAGGAGTCACCTGCGCTTTTTTCCAATCACTAGGAACTTTGCGCTGAATTAAAGACTTGCGATAAATACAATCTATTAAGGGGCCAATGCCTCAGAATACTCTTTGTAAAACCGAACTGGTATTCCATCCGGACCAGGAGACTTTATTGTATTTAGGTCTCTCAGTTGCTTCTCTTCACCAGAAATACTTATTATGATGTCCTCCATTTAGTTAGTTCATTGAACAAATTATGGTATGTTTGTACGGTCCTCCTGCATGAATGATTTCTTAAAGGTTAAATTTAGAACTTCAGCTTTCCATTTGTGTCCTTCTATTACTGTCTTGGAATGATCAATGAGTGACTGGATAGTGGCCTTTGAGCCGCTTATCGATTTTACACAGGACCAGAATTTTTTCAGGTTCTCAGAAAGATCTTTTGCTAAGGTATGGCTGCGGTAATTATTGTATGCTTGATCGATTTTATAGGCACATATTTCTCTAAAGATTTAATTACAATACATTTAAATTTAGTCCGCAATTCCTGTACATCCATTTTACTGGAACTAAACGATGTCCATTCATTTTCTAAGTGTCATGCTAACAATTGCTTATTGACTCTGTCTAATAAAAATATGCTCCTAGCCTTCTTGATTGGTTTATTAACTTTGGTCACCATTGACGCTATGACGATATCATTATCACTAACTCCTGTCTCTACACTGACAACATTAATAAGGTCAGGCCTGTTTGTAGCTATAAGGTCTAAAATATTTCCATTGCATGTGGGCTGTCGGTTTAACTGCTCAAGACTATTTTCCATATGGAGCTATTGCATCAGCATACTCTGAAAGGAACCTAATTGTTGTACAGTCTGGACCAGGAGACTTGCATTTGTTAAGTGATTTAAGTTGCTTTAATACTACAGGGATATCCACTTCTAAATTATGCATGCTAGTGGTTGTCCTTGATTCGATTTCTGGAGTATTTTCTTCATCTTATTTGGTGAAAGAATTTCAGAAAGTTGTGTTTAGCAATTCTGCTTTACTGTAACTGTCATCCGTAGTGTCACCATTGTTATCACCTAATAAAGGTATTGATTGTCTTTTCCGCTAGTATACTTTACATATGGTCAGAATTTCTTAAGATTTTCTACCAATTTACTTGACAGGATTTTGTTGTGGAAACTATTATAAGCTTCTCACATTGAAGTTAGAGCTAAATTTGGAGTTGCAGTAAAAGATTGCATCTTGAGGACTTTGTTTAAATTTACCATGCATTTTTACCTCTGATCTACACTCACATTGTTAGATTTGAAGGACTGGAGATTCTCCCTCAGGAAATATGGAGGAGACAGCAGTGTATTGGTTGATTCTTCAAGGACTGTACACTCTTGGTACTTCAATAGTGATGTACACTGTGATACAGAATACATCTCTTGCTGCGTCTGGCACTGAAATTGGCTAAGCATTTCCATCTCATGCGTACTCATTGTACCTGTTATGGGACATGCTGCTTTTCTTTGGATTTTCTCTGTTTCTTCTCTCAATCCCATCTGATGCAGATCTCAGACTGACAAGCAGTATTCAGGCATTGGTTAGAGAACTACCTCCTTTGTGTGTGAACTACATTTTCTGATTATGGTTTCTACTGTACTTGTGATTAGTTTTATGTAATATTTTCACTTTAAATTGCTCCATATTCATACTGTTCTATATGGGGATGTTTCTGCTTAAAGTGATTGTCTTTAAATCATGTTACATTAACAAACTGTCTTCCTGTTAATGCACAATGCATTGCATTTGTTTATGATAATGAATATAGGCTGAAGCTTAAAATTAAAATTTATACCAAGGCTGGGATTCGGATTGGAGTGTCCTGCTTACTAGGCATAACACCACTCTGGAACTCTTGTGGCTGTATTTACTTTTACATATGAAGATTTCTCCTTGTTGGGAATGACATGCTTTGTTCTGTTTTCTAGAAACTCATCAATCCCATCATAAAGCTGATTCCTTATTCCATACACTCATATCTTGTTCATTAGATGGCATTGTAAAACTGTATTAAACACATTACAGAAGTCAAGGAACATGGCATCAACCTGGGTGCCAGTATATAATGCATTCAGGGTCTTGTGAATGAATAGAGTGAGCTGATTTTCACGTGTTTATTATTTTAGGATCCCGAGTTGGTCATTAAAGAGGAGACTTTCAATCTCCAGAAATGTTGTACATTTTAAAATTCTTCAATAGACCAGGGTCTGTTCAACAACCTGTTATGCAAGTGGCAATAACCTGTTCTTTTTTCTAATCATTATAATGCTTCACTCCTCTGGAAACATATGCCATACTGTTGTTAAAAGTGGAGAAAGTTCTTTTGTATACTTTGTATAGAACTATACTGGTATTCCATCAAGTTGCTTTTCTGTTCCATGGTCTGTTGTATGTTCTTATTACGATCAAAATTAATTGAATGTACCAAATATTTAAAATTCACATGGCTAAACCGAGTACATGCTGGGTTTAAATGACACTAATTGAATACTGCAAACTAAATCCACAGAAATAATTCAAAAAACAAAGCCACTAATCATCATAATATAATAGGGTGTTGTATGAATATATCCATAAGTGCAGTCCCATTAGAAGTGAGTACTCTATAAGCTGCATTTAACAGAGCTCCCCAACCCAATCACAGTGTTCACCATGTGAGATGACATCTGGTACAGTGCATGGTGTATGCCAATAGTGCTGTTTTAGGTGAACTTGCATTGAATGGAGTGAGGGCTATGAGTGGTGGTCAACCTGTGATAGCTGCAAATTCCACATCACTGTCAGAATCAGTTACAGTATCCCTCCACTCCTGATATGACACATATGGATGGATTTGGCCTAATTTGTGCCAGCTCTGTGTCAGAGATTTTCTTGCTGCCTCTGGATCTGCAAGATAACAGCACTTCGACTTTGGTGACCTCAGGCTGCTCCTTTGGATGCTGTATGGTGTCAGATAAGTTAGGGTGTGCATCACTTGTGGAAGGCTGGTTGGCTGCTACTGATTCTGAAACAGAGAGATAGGGATGCTGGTGCACAGTCAGTGCCTCACTAATCATGGGGGGTCTAACACTGTTGAGCTGGCCGCGGTGGCCGAGGGGACTGAGGCGCTCCAGTCACGGTCTGCACGGCCTCTACGGCCGGAGATTCGAATCCCCCCTCGGGCGTGGATATTTGTGCCGTCCTTAGTGTTAGCTAGTTCATAAGTAGTTTGTAAGTTTAGGGACTGATGACCCCGTAGTTAAGTCCCATAAGCTATACAAACATTTGAACATTTTGAACACTGTTGACAGAGCATGGGGTGTAGCTGCTGCGTATGCACCCGGGGTCTCACATTGCACGACATGGTTACAACTGCCGAAGATAACCTTGGGTATGCCTGGTCCTGGTGTTGGCTCATGTTGTGCCCCTTGGGAGGAATCTTGTTAATTTGGTGGCCCTACAGTCTCTGGACAGTGGTTGGAACCCAAGTTGGATGGCCTGAACGATTCCACCCACAGCGTGGAGACTGACTTTTACCGATAATAGGCTGTATCCTGAGGCTGATGGTAGTGCAGTGATGGCAGAAGAGATAGGAGAGTCCAAGGGTGCATACCATAAAGTAACCCACTTGGAATCTCCCCTGCTATTTGTGTGGCTCTGCGAGTGTCAAAAAGCAACATAAGGGTGTCTTTCGACTGTGTGGATTTAATTATAGCCCCCATTTCCTCTTGGAAAGTACACACCATGCATTCCTAATTTCTATTGTACTGGGAGTGCAATGGTACCATGAGAAGGTGCTGGATCCTTTGCTGCTCAAAGAATGGTGAACATTGGATAAACACAAACTGAGGTCCTTCATTCAAAGCCATAAGTAAGAAAAATGCTTGCTGTTGTCATACATGACTCTGACATACAGGAATTTACCATATGCCCCCACCACTGTGAGCCACACCTTATTATGAAAAGGGCTCGATAGGCAGATGTGGACACCTACTTGACAACTCAAAACAGCAGGAAAGTAGCATCGTTTTGATGTCCTTATTTATGATTGGCCAATATCCATGATTTCAGATGTGAAATGCCCCAATGACCAGGATGAAGGAGAGGCAAGAGTGTGAGTACTCTGAGAATGCCAAAGTAATTACGTCCTTAGGTCCTCCTTGTTCCTTTTTCAGGAGTAGAATACCTTATTAGAGGGGAAGTGTGTTCTCGAAAGCAAAGATAGTTTTGACCAAATGATCCACCGTAGCTGGTAAAAGATGATGTCAATCATTCCTAAACCATATGGAAATCTTGCCGAGATTAGTGTCCTTATTAGTTTACTGCATTCCATGCTATGAAGTGTGCTTACAACAAAGCATTACTCAGGGTGCAGCAGCTGGAGATGACAGCTCTGTGACTGTGAGCTGTGTCTGTGTGATTGTATGAACGAGTGTGTGTGTTATTTTTCTAATGAAGGTTGTGGCTGAAAGCTAAGTTGTGTGTGTGTGTGTGTGTGTGTGTGTGTGTGTGTGTGGGCGCGTGCATGAGTATTTCCTATGTGCCTGTTGTGACTTGATGATCGTCTTTGCAGTGAATTGCAAGGCAACCTTATTATATTGTTAAATTCCAAACTGGACCTTTTATTGCAAATATTTACGGTACATGGAAGTGAGTGAATAAATGGTGTATGTGATTGAATGTATAGATATTAAATTGTGGTTCAGATCATTGCAAATATACATTCTATTTGTGAACATCTTATTTTTAACAAGCACTCTTAAATTCTCAGTTATGTTAATTGGTGTAAAATTTGAGGAACACACTAAGTAATAGCAGATTGTCTTTGTAAACGTACTATATTTCACAGTTGTAATTCTTTTTCCTTCCTAACTGATGTGAATTTATTTTTTTTACAGATTTGATATATGTCTGGAGCCAAATAGACTCCACTATCCATCAAGCTGTGGCAATATACTGCAGAGAAGAAAATGTTGAATTATAGCATTTAAAGAGAATTAGCTACATCTGTTTATAAATTTGCAATCTCATGTTGTGTGGGATCTGCAAAGTAAATTCCATAATTCAAAACGTGTGATGATTTGTTGATCAATTGAAAAAAAAAAAAAAAAGGATGAGGAAGGAGCATCAGATGTGTTGCATATCATCCATACAGTAGAAGTCAAAGTGTTTTTGATGTTCTGTGGATGAATTGTCTGACATCTGGTTCTATGATGTTTTATTAGATCCTTTGACAGTCTATGAGACAGGTTGTTCTCAATTAATTATTTATTCTTTTTAGACAATTGACAAACTTCAGTTAAATGTTTTGGACATTTTAAACAGACATAGTATTTCAGCAATTTACTGGTACAAACTCTAAGCTTATAACCAACTACTTTTTCACGCTTAGATTTAGACTGATTATGATTGCACTTGAAGTTAGTTTCTGTGGAACTGCTTTACCAATCTTTAGACAATGGTGATTTATCAGTATTGATAAATAACTATGCCTGACATGAGTGGAGTTGCCATGTTGCCATGGTATTATTTTTATGGTGGAATTAATCAAGGTGATAAGGCAGAAGAGAACTTTTACTGAAAAATCAGAAAATCTGTAGATGTGTTATGTTTGAAGTTATATAGTAATTCAGTCACACAAAAGCTTACTTGTTGAGATGAATATTATCACATGGCAAAGAGTCTGTAGGGAAGTGAGTAGGAACTGAGTGGTAAATAATATTAGCCTGACTGGTATGCAATTAAGAATTTTTATTTCAGTGTAGGAAATTATCTTTGTTATTGATAGAAACATCAAGAACCATACCAAGAAAATAATATTCTGGAAATTCATTCAAAGAATGTGGTAAATTATAAATTCATCAGTGTGTAAAGTTATTTTCACATTCTTTTTGTGATTGGTGGAAAGTAGGCAGAGGTAAAAACACAAAGTTAATAATACTCTTTGATAATATTTTTCGGGAAAAAAGACTCTTTTTTGATAGTTATTTGCTCTCTCTTTTTCGAGTTCCTTCGTAGATTTCAGCCATGAATTGTAACCTCACTTTAGTAACAGTAATATAAAATTCAGTTACACACCTACAGGCATAAAACATGTAAAAGAGTAAACTAAATGTAGAGTGCACAGTTGCTGAACTAGTCTTCTGAGCCCTAAAACAATTTGTCATTTCCTGCATTATCTAATTATTTCAAAAGTTATTAAATTATGACATGCAGCTTTCCTATAAACAGAGTGTGATTTAAAGACCCTTGGAGGGCAAATAAAATATACATTAGTTATACAACACAAGTGACTTAGTTTCACTGTTGTGAAATAATATTTGTGAAACATTGATAATATGATACAGCAGCATGTGCTGTCTTCTTGTGCCTATATAAATACTTTATAGCTGTGCTGTTAAAATATTAAATAGCCATAGAGGGGGAAAGTACACTAACTATTGATATTTCAAACTGATACCCAGGGACACAACACATGTGAATCACTACTACTGAGCTGTTGGTGGAGAGTGCTGAAAGGACAGACGATATAGGAAACAACAGATAGACTGAAAAAAAGAGCAAATACTAGCAGATTTTAGTGTTAGACTGAAAGCAATTGTACTAGTGGTCCGTCTGAAGCTTAATAGGCGGATTTACTAAATTCCTTTTTCTTGTAAGAGTATTTTGTCACAGAATGTCCAGAATAGTCAACTGAAGTTCCAGACACACATTTTAAACTGTACCGCAAAGCGCATTGGCATTTCTAATTTTCTCTGTTGTCAGTAAGCAGGGTGCAGGTTTCTTGTCTTTCAGTATCAAGGAGAGGCTACAGGTAGAGAGTTAGTCATATGGTTTCAAATTACATGTATACTTCTGCAGATATCAAGTTATTGTTACTTAGTTATGAAGCGTATGTTGTTCATATATGTTTGTAAGTGCATTCGTAAATAATTTAAACATAAACAATTACTATGTTTTACTGACTAA
The DNA here is from genome assembly GCA_026315105.1 of Locusta migratoria. Lineage (NCBI taxonomy): Eukaryota > Metazoa > Arthropoda > Insecta > Orthoptera > Acrididae > Locusta > Locusta migratoria. Next base: position 24,000,244 of record CM048755.1, on the reverse strand, counting down.
CTCATTTAGTTGGAAAAATTTATTTCCATGCAGAGGAGTATGATGTTGGTCAAGGTGCCAATGTTTCATGGGCCATGTATGCCAGTAACAAAAGTATCTGCAAATGTCATAGGAATAAATTGCTGTAAGTAATATCATATAATTATATGTTGAAATTATTATAGTGTTTGTGTTCCATTTGTTGGCAAAATTTTATAAACTGACGATTAGACAGCATATCATATGCTATTACAACTTAACAACAGGTTTTGACTTGAGGTTTGAGTGACAAATTATATGTGATACCACAAGGTTGTGTATGAAGTTCCTACAGGATACTCAGATATGGAATATTTCAAAAATATGTCAAGAAACTTTTGAATTTACTTAGGTTCATTTTCTTGTCATGGGTCTTGATGTACTCATAATTTTTGTTACTACAGTGCCATGACCGTATGTACAATGAAACAAAATTATTTTGCAATTTTGTAACTCTTATATTAAAAACTGAAAGTATCTCACATTCATTACATTGTAAATAAAAGACTTGTGCTACAACGAAGTTATCGGTTGGTATTGTATTATTATGTTTATTACATTAGAGAAACAATGTGTGCGAAATGAATGAAAGGTACTTTATTTACGAAATACCATCAGTTAAAATTTATGGGAGGTCCCATGGTTAAATTAATATCAACTATGACATAGAAATGACTTTTCCAATGAGATGAAGAAACTGACTGGTCATTTAACTTGGTGACAAATGTTTCAATATTCTTTGCCTCACAGGAAATCTGTATATTTGCTCTCAGAGAGAACATACTCAAACGCACAGATCACCTAGCAAAATTTTAATCTTTTTAATGTGGGAGACTCTGTGGATAAAAGAATGTGTGAAATTTGCCTTGACTCACTATTAATAGTGTATGACAGAAACTGGAAAAAATCATTACATACTGCAATATTTCAAATATAACAATTTGATTTATTGCTGAATATAATAATTTTCTTGCATTATATTTTTCAATTATGTTATTTCTTGTCTAGTGATACTTCTTTCTTAACTGGTCTACTTCTGTGGGCAACTATATGTGTGTAGCATTTTTTTTTTTTTTTTTTTTTTTCATTTGTATTTTGGATTCTGTTTCTTCTTAAATGACAAAAGTTTAAGGACAATATGAAGATGTCATGCATACAATAATGGTGAGATCAACAGAAAACTCCATTAAATGCGTAAACTTTGGTGTTATTAATACAAGAAGACAAAGGACATTAATCATTAGTTCCAAAAGTTTCAATTTAATTTAATGTTTTTCAGCTTTAGGATTTAATATCTGTTTTAGGTGAAATTATGTGGAGGACATACAAGCCTATAAAGTATATATTTTGTTAATTAGTAATTAATTTTTAATTATTTAATTTATACACAAAAGTCAGTATTATTAATACATATAAGATGACATATGCTGTGTTTCCACGGCAAAGAGGGATTTTGTGGGGAAATAAGTTGCCAGATATTCCTATCAGTTGAATAGATATTTTCTCAAAAATATACTGTATTAATTTAAAACTTAAAATTGTTTGGTAACTATTGATTAAGCCTTTCTTCTAACCAAGTTAAATAAAGATATACCTATTTTTAAAAATGTGAGTGGCTGACAAACTCCTGTGCACAATATAGTTTTGTGAATATCTTTCAAATTTATACTCTTCTTATGTAATGAGGTATTAATTTACAAGATCTATGTAGTGATTTCAAACTAAACAACACCAAAAGAAAACTGAAGAATTTGTTCTTCATGAAGTCATATTATAACATTTAACTTTCTTGTCTTAGAGTGTGGACTGAATTTTACAGTGTGTTTGTGGATAAGTAGTGATAAAGATATTTTATTTAAAAAATGAGATTTCAATTTTTGCTGTGTATTTGAGAATATTTATTCATATGATAAATTTTTATTTAATTCTCCTGAGGTTTGATAACAAACATGTTATATTGACACAACTATTGTAAAATTTACAGAAACACCTGAAATGTTTATTTATTCAGTATATTTGTTCATTGACATCAGCTTCCTCAAGTATAGTAAATGACAATAAAATCCATGCAGTTAGCTGTCAATTTGCACATGGATGGCAGAATTTATAAGTAAATAATTTATGAATTCTGAGAAGTATTGAAATTTGATGGATGAAGTATGTGGGTAGACATTATTTTTACTACCAACTACTGATAGAGTAATTACAGATAACAACACATAGAAAGGGATATTTGGCACAATGCAGTGGGATAGGAAAAATAAAGGAAGTGTCCAAAGTATGTGTGTGGTTCTTCAAATCATTATTTGGAGAATGTGAGGTTGAATAACAGTTATGTATTAGAGCTTTGTTTCAATTGAAAGTTTTATTCACAAAATAAAATATTCAGAAAAGGGTCATTCTGTTAAAACGAGAGCCCTGTTTTTGTCATAGAGGCCATGAGAAGTTAACTAGCTGGAACTGATATAGTTATTGCTATTTAAATAAATGGTGTCCAAAATGAGAGCTGACAAGTTCTGTTATTAGAAGGAGCTCACACAGAAATGATTTAAACGAATATAATCATTAAAATATGATGTATAGTTTTTAGTTGGTAATTGGTGAAATACAAAGCTTGATAACGTATTTGATTTCATCCACAGTAAAGAAATTGACATTTTTCTCGTGGATGAGGCTGTGATGAACTATTGTATTCCTGTATTAATTTTGTTATATTATTTAAAAGGTTTTCCTTTATGTTATCACTCTTTTTAGTATTTTAGTTTCCTTCAGTTCTGATAAACCATTATAGTTTCCTGTAACTCTGATTAAGTGTTTTTTTACAGCTGTATTATGCCCAGCATGTCAAATTCTTGCCTTTAACTACTACTTAAGTTTCCTAGCAGATATAGCAGAGACAAATTCTAATATTAATTACAGTTTTTGGGCACTTTCATTGAGCATGTTTCTGTGTACTATTAATTGTGCCACTGGATCACATTTATATTGATCTATGGTGTAAGGGCCTAAAAAAGGCTTAATTTAACTCATTGAAATGAAATGCAGATATATGAGTAATTCTCATGTTTAAAAAAAATTGTACAGGCAATCTCTTTGCAATAAAACCCAAATTTTATATCAGTGAGCATAGGAGAGAAATTACTTTAAAAGGAAAAAGACTAAGTTAATGAGAAACCATTGAGATACAAAATTCCATAAATTAATGTATTTTTAATATGCTACTGCAGTGATTTTGTGAGAGATAAGAATGTATGCTAATTTCACTACATTTTATGAATATACTAAAGAAAAATATGTAAGACATTTTTTATGAAAGCATTTGAAATACTTCATCAAGAAGGTTGAAATAGTTAGTGGTAGCTGTGTGAATGTGTCAGTGTGAAAGAAAAATGGTGCCGCATTCTTGATGTTACTATAGGCAGTAATATGTCTACTACTGATTGCCAGCAGAGTATACACTGCTCTTTGCCCCTCTACTTTATTAGTTGACAGATATGTAATGGAACCTGGGCCAGATCTACAAATTTTGTACACAGTGGTTCCCTCCCTCCCTCCCTCCTTTTTATTGCATCCCTGTATTGTAGGTTCCTACATGAATTGCCATTCCTTGGAAAGACCTTTAAAAATAAATTTAAATTTAGCGATTGCAGAAAAGTTTGTGTTAATTATGCTACACCCTGTTTACAGATTTTGTGATAGTGATGCCTCTGGTATCCTTTTTAGCTTGTTGGTGTCCCAAGTGGCCACTTGTGTTGCTTAGGCTTGAAATCGGTCCAGAATGGCCTTCATGTTGTTAGTAGATGTTGGAAGCACAGTTAAGACTTGTGTGTTGCCCCTGCCAGATTGTTTGAGGAAAGAGGGAAAAAGGGGGACAAGAAGTAGTTGTAGAATATAACTGAGCTCTACTGGTACTGAATCTGTGGTATACTACATCACTTTTATGGTAGTGGCAGTGGTGAGGTAGCAGTGGCAAAAACATCATTGTATTTTATGCCATAGGTCACTTGGAGAACTTCATTCAGATTGATTTTGCCCATGGAAGTCTGCACTCATATACTAAAGAAAATATCAGTTTTAAATTTAATAAGTTGTGTGTATATTTTATTTCTGCCTGTATAATTTTTTGTGGTGACATAATTGAGATTTATGTACCATTAATTAAAATCTGTTCCCAACTTGAAAGTTCATTTGAAAACCATAGAGCTTCTGTAGGGACAGTCCAGTTTTAGGAGACATACAGTTTAATGTGGACTTTAAACTATAGTGAAACTCGGCATATTTCACATTAACAAATTCTTGATTTATTCATATGTAAATTACTGACTGCAATTCTTGAATGGGTGAAATGGCCACACTTTTTGTGATATGTTTTTAATCAACCTACTTAATTTAAATACTCTTTTTTGTGAATTGTGTTATATTTTGTTTGTAGATTTCATTATCTGTTAACATATAGTAAAATTTAAAGAAATGACTTAAATGGCCCAATATCTATAGCATCCATTTTACGAGTCTGTTAATAAGATAATGAAGAAAATGAGACAGTATTTTACAACCATTAGAATTTTAATTTGCTCAATTTTTCTTGCGTTGAATAATATAAAAATGCAGGACTTCTTTCAAACTGTCTTAGTTGAATGGATGTATTTTAAGACTGTAAAACTTATATGTAAGCATTGCTAAAATTCAAAGCACAATACCATAAAATTTGGGTTTTGTTGTTGATAGAATTCTTATTTTCCCATTAATACTGCCTATGTATAGAAGTGTTTTATATAAGAAGCCTTGAGAAAGTAGAAATAGTCTTTTTGCACTTATATAATGAAACTTACTGTCAGTATGAATTATCTACTACAAAGCTCATATTGGTTAGTTTTATATAGTGTCAATATTACTTATACAATTTATCTAAATATTTAATATTACATTTTCAGTATTTATTTGATATGACCAACTAAATGTTTGAGTTTATATCAATAGTACTCTTGTTCCTTCATAGTGAACTTCCATAAAAGTGTCTGACATGAATTTCTTCCATGTATTTGAATTGTATTGTTTTTTCTTTTTGCATCATTTTATATCATGTTAATATGAGTTGTTGGTCATAATTCTGAACATCGACATTTGGAGCCTGCTGTTAATGTATGTAGCTGATCTGTAGCTCATCACCATTGTTTCAGATGTGTCTACAAACGTAGGCTGAAATAGAATTGTAAACCCAAAATATGCATTCCTAAACTTTTGAAGGAATATAACATTTGGAAATAAATTAAGAAATAGAACTAAAAATATGTCACATTTGGATACATGGCTCTTCAGAAATGTTTGTAAATATAGATGGAAAAGAAAAAAAATCTTAAAGTGTGGTCAAATCAACAATTTTGAGAAAAATCAACCAATTCTGAGAAGTATCTCAGTAGCTCTGCAAAATAATTCGGTGTTATGGAACAGTTATGTGAGAAAATGTACTATTCGTGCAAGGAATTGTGATTGTAGTCAATTTGGGGATCATTGTTACTGATTATAAAATTATGAACTATTTAAAATATGGTTGAAATGCTCAAAAATCTTCTATTTGGCAAGACAAATATTTATATTTTTGCTAAACTGGTGAATGGTGATGGGAGTAAGGATATTTTCAGATCTTTGAAATGGTTATTTTAACTATGTGGCAAGAATACTGTAACTGTACTGCATGTGAAAGTAATAGTTTTTTGCAGACTTTGAGATGAATTACATGCTGCTGCATTGCATAGCTGTATCACAACTATGTTTTTTGAACATTTTGTGCTAAGACTTTCAAATTTTTTAATCCATTAACATAAAACAATTTTACATAAATTGTTGCATAATGAAAATTCAGTTTTGTTTGCAGTATTAATTGTTCTTATATATTTCTCCCGCTGTAAATGGTGCTAACTGTTACCTCTGGTGTGTATGTACCAGTGCTTAAGAATTATTGTATTGTGAACTATGCATTTTTTAATTTTTAAGAAAAGTGCATTGTACAATTTACACATATGTTTGTTGAAATACATTCCATTATAAATAAAATAAAAACTTGTTGCAAGGCCTTTGAACATTTTGTTTTATGGTTACCACTCTCATATTATGTTCAATGATTGTAGTACTATATTTGTGGGCTTAAAATGCATGAAAACTCACAGAAAGTTTATAATTGTAAATTTCAATTGTGTAACAGCCCCAATGATATATTTCTTGAGCTACAGGTAGAAATCTACTTCCACAAAACATACTCCGCAAGCTAACATGCGCTGCATGGCTGAAGGTACATTATACAACTACTAGTCATTTATTCACTATTCAAGGTTAAATCTAGCATTGGCACAGAAAGGGATGAATTATGTAGCCACAAAAGTCTTTGGTCACCTACCAAACAGCATCAAAAGCCTCACAGATAGCCAACTAGTATTTAAAAATAAATGAAAAGAATTTCTGAATGGTAACTCCTTTTACACTATAGATGAATTCTTAGATATAAATTAGTAAATCTGAAAAAAATAAAATAAAAATTTAAAAAATTAAAAAAAAATATTGTGTCATGTAATATTTAGTACAAAGTAATAATTTGTAAAGGCACCTTTCATTAACCTGACATAATCCACATCATTACAAAGTGTCGTATTTATGATATATGGAACAAGTACTAATCTAATCTTTGCCTGTTCCACTCACAAGCGGAGGTATAAAAAAACTGTCTATATGGCTCCATACAAGCCCTTATTTCTCTTGGCTTCATGGCCCTTACACAAAATGTATGTTGGTGGCAGTAGAATAGATCTGCTGTCAGCTGCAAACTCTATTTCTTTAAAATTTATCAATAGTGTTCCATGAGAAACATCCAATCTTCCTCCAAGGATTGCTGGTGTATTCATGAACCATCTCTGTAATACTTGCATGTTGTGCCATTAACAAATCTAGCAGCACTCCTCGGAATTACTTTGTTTCTTTTAATGCAACTGATGAAGATCCCAGATGCTTGAGCAGTACCCAAGAATAGGTTGTACTATTGTCTTATATGTGGTCTCCCTTACAGATGAGCTACACACATGTAAAATTCTCCTAATAAACCGAAAGAAACCATTGACCTTTCCTCCTATCTCCCTTGCATGTTCATTTTGTATCACTTTGCAGTGTTAAGCCTAGATATTTAATCAATATGACTGTCAAAAAGCAGTTTGTTTGTCCTACTCATTTGCATTTACTTAAACTTTTCAACATTTAGAGCAAGCTGCCAGTCATCATATCAAATACAAATTATGTCTAAGTCATCTTGTATCCTTCTACAGTCACCTTTTATCACTTGGGTGTAACTTAACATTTCAAACTACTCTAGCACCAATCCAAGATCTTAATCACAAAAAATGTGTCCCTATGAGAGGGTTTGTTGTTTGACCATGTAATTTCTTAACAGATCTTGGCACTGGAATATGTTTTCATCTCACAAATATTTTAACTCTTCAGGAACAGTTGTATCACACATTAGAGTCAACCTCAGGTTAACCCAATTCAAGAAAAATTACTCAAATTATGATAAAATACAGTCACCAGACCAATTAGGCATTAATTAATTCCAGTATCACTAACTAGTGATGGATATTAATTTGAATAGTATTTACTTTGACTATAAAAAAAAGTTTCTCTGAATCACTTATCCTTGTTTGAAACAAAGTATTGATACACATTACTATTTTGACTCGTAGTCACTTTTAATAGTAGCAAACTGGATGTTCAATATTGTAAATTGTGGTTTTACAGCAAAACAAGAATCAGAAACTCAAGAGAACATATACTCTGTGCTAATTGTACCAATACCCAATTCAGAAATTTCAGTATATTCTCCAACATAGCTGTAACCAGACTCTACAAGGAAACCAAAAGTATTTAAATCTCATTAAAGTGATAAGGATTACTGAAAAAGTAAATCACTCTTCATTGCTATGGAGCATATTCTATGTGAAACTGAATAAAAATAATGGTAAGAAATTTAATAAAATTTTGTGCAGTAACATCTTCATTTAGTAATACAGTCACTTTTGTGCTATAGGGCTATTTTTTTCTGTTTCATTATTGTGTTAGCTTTAATCAGTGAATTAAAAAAAAAAAGGAAAATAAATTGTTTAATTTTGTAAAAGAAAAGAAAGAGGGGGGGGGGGGAGGTGGCAATGTTATTCAGATTAGAAATTGATCTACTGTAAATGTCTGCAGTGTGAATGACCACTTTGTTTTCAAACACTTTTCTATGGGTTCGGTTCCTTAATCTATTATTCTAATATGATCATTTGTAGAGTCACATATTTTCATGGAAATCAAAAGAAAAAGGTGAAATTACCTTTGATGTATTAATTATGAGTAACTATAACTTTTAGCAAGTGATCAGTCTCCGATTGTTCAATTACTGTAAATTACATAAGGAAAATATTTAAGTGGCTGCCAAGCAAATCAAAGTAAAAATAAACTTTTCATCACTGTCTAGTACTTATATGACTCTTGCAATAAATTAAGAAGAATCAATATTCTGCCTTTCTGATTTGTATTACTTCACGATTTGTGGCATCGGTATTTCAAAGCACAAAATTACGTAATGTAAAGCTCGAAGCAGAAGCACTCAGTTAGTAAAACTAAATCACTTATTTCAAACAATGTAAGCACTGGTAAGACTTTTATTTAAAACAGTCAGAATAATTCACTTTATAAGGACAGCACCCTGCCCAGAAGAATGAAATAGGGAAATAATGGATAAAAGTTGGATGATATCTTTTCTACACCCTTATTATTAATGAAACCCACCAACATTAGATTTAGGTTATAATTACAACAGTAAAAGTTCCTACTTTGCCTGTAGTGAAGAGATATGTGCAGTAACATGGATTGCCATAATTGAAACATATGGTTTACTGGCTCTTGATACAAAGGGGAAACATTTCTTCGCAACATTTTTATATACACTATGTGTTCAAAAGTATCTGAACACTTGGATGAAAATGACTTAAAAGTTCATGGTGCCCTCCACTGGTGATGCTGGGATTCAGTATGGTGTTGGCCCACCACTAGACTTGATGTTTCATGTAGAATTTTAGAGCATATTCTCAGTTCGAATATAGTAAATTTCCTTGAAACAGAAAAGCTTCTTTCCATGAATCAGCACGGGTTTAGGAAACATTGTTCATGTGAAACTCAGCTTGCCCTTTTCTGACATGACATCTTGCGAGCCATGGATGAAGGGCAACAGGCGGATTGTGTTTTTCTCGACTTCAAAAAGGCGTTCGACGCGGTGCCACACTGCAGACTGCTAACGAAGTTACGAGCTTATGGAATAGGTTCACAGATTTGTGACTGGCTGGAAGACTTCCTAAGTAATAGAACGCAGTACGTTGTTCTCGACGGCGAGTGTTCATCAGAGATGAGTGTATCGTCAGGCATGCCCCAGGGGAGTGTGATAGGACCGCTATTATTGTCTATCTATATAAATGATCTGATGGACAGAGTAAGGTGTAATTTGCGGCTGTTTGCTGACGATGCTGTGGTGTATGGGAGGGTGTCGTCTGCAACTGACTGTAATAGCATACAGGATGACTTAGACAAAATTTCTAGTTGGTGCGAAGAATGGCAGCTAGCTCTCAATGTAGAAAAATGTAAGGTGATGCGCATGAGTAGAAAAAGCAATCCCATAATGTTCGAATACAGCATTAGTAGTGAGCTTCTTGATGCTTAGACAAAATTTCTAGTTGGTGCGAAGAATGGCAGCTAGCTCTCAATGTAGAAAAATGTAAGGTGATGCGCATGAGTAGAAAAATCAATCCCATAATATTCGAATACAGCATTAGTAGTGAGCTTCTTGATGCTGTCGTGTCGTTCAAATATCTAGGCGTAACATTGCAGAGCGATATGAAATGGAACGAGCATGTAAGGACAGTTGTGAGTAAGGCGGACAGCCAACTTCGGTTTATTGGGAGAATTTTGGGAAGATGTACTTCACCTGTAAAGGAGACCGCGTATAAAACACTTGTACGACCACGTCTTGAGTATTGCTCAAATGTTTGGGACCCGCAGCAGATCAGTTTAAAGGAAGACATAGAGGCAGTTCAGAGGCGAGCAGCTAGATTTGTTATCGGTAGGTTCGACTAATGTGCGAGTGTCACGGAAATGCTCCGGCAACTCAATTGGGGATCGCTGGAAGAAAGACGACATTCTTTTCGTGAATTTCTGTTAAGTAAATTTAGAGGGCCGGAATTTGAATCTAAGTGTAGTACGATCTTGCTGCCGCCTACTTACATTTCGCATAAAGATCACAAAGACAAGATAAGAGAAATTAGGGCTCGTATGGAGGCATATAGGCATTCTTTTTTTCCTTGTACAATTTGGGAGTGGAATAGGAAAGAAAATACCTAGTAGTGGTACAGTGTACCCTCTGCCACGCACCTTACGGTGAATTGCGGAGTATGTATGTAGATGTAGATGACAGCTTCCACTCTCGCTAGCGTATTTTCAATCAGGTGCTGGAAGGTTTCCTGGGGAATGGCAGACCGTTCTTCATGGAGCGCTGCACTGAGGAGAGATCGGTAAGGCCTGGCATGAAGTGTTCCAACACATCCATAGGAGTCAAGTCAGCACTCGGTGCAGGCCAGTCCATTACTGGGATGTTATTGTAGTATAACCACTCCATCACAGACTGTGCATTATGGGCAGGTGCTCAATTGTGTTGAAAAATGCAGTCACAGTCCTCCAATTGCTCTTCAACAGTGGGAAGCAAGAAGGTGCTTAAAACTTCAATGTAGGCCTGTGCTGTGATAGTGCCAAGCAAAACAATAAGGGGCACAAACCCCCTCCACAAAAAACACGACCCCACCGAAAACTGCCGTCACGAAATTCATTGTTGGCACTACACACACTGGCAGCGAAATTCACCAGGCATTCGCCATACCCACACCCGACCATCAGATTGCCACATCCTGTACCGTGATTTTTCACTCCACTCAATGTTTTTTTCCCATTCAGTCGTCCAACGTTTACGTGCCATCGGGTGAGGCATCGTTTGGCATTGACCTGTGTAATGTGTGGCTTATGGGCAGCCGCTCAACCAGGAAATCAAGATTTCTCACCTCCACCTAACTGACATAGTATTTGGAGTGGATCCTGATGCAGTTTGGAATTCCTTTGTGATGGTCTGGATAGTTGCTTGCCTATTACACTGTATGAACCTCTTCAACTGTCATCACTCTCTGTCAGTCGACAGACGAGGTTGGCCTGTATGCTTTCGTGCTGTAAGTGCCCATTCACATCTCCACTTCACTGTCACATCAGAGGCAGTGGACCTAGGGATGTTTAGGAGTGTGGGAATGTTCCATACAAACTTCTGACATAAGTTACACTGAATTACCTATGTTTGAAGTCTGTGAGTTCTGTGGAGCACCCCATTCCGCTCTCTCATGATCTCTACTGACTACCGAGGTCACTGATATGGAGTACCTGGCAATAGGTGGCAGCATAATGCACCTAATATGAAAAACATTTGTTTTTTGGGGTGTCTGGATACTTTTGATCACATAGTGTACATGATAAGCCACCAAATAAATGTCAGTAGGACCAGTGTACTTTGCACATCATCCAAGGCAATTTAATAATTTGCCTTTATATTCCACTAGATGTGCAACAAACCATGTAATACTGCAACTGCTTCCTTTCTCATGTCTAGTAATTCAAACCTACTAGGTCTTGTGTTTTGTCAAGCACTCTAGCTGACTGGCGAGCTTTTCCCCTTTTTCCTGTCACTTCACCAATTTCCGAAGTCCGGTCATCTAATCGGACTTTTCTATTTGTGTTGCATTTACAAAATCCTAAGCCAGAACCTTGAGAATTTGCTCAATACCAAACATATACAGTTTATATAACTTCACAATGAAAAATTATAGTTGCCACACCATAGTATATTATTCGAAAGACTATACATTTACAGATACACATATTCATACATTTCTAGGTAATAGTAAATTGGGGGAAAATCATAGCTACAATGAGCACCACAAATTGTTGTTGATGATTCTCTTGTGCTACAGCATCATCAGCAAGCAGTTGCAGATTACTGATGATCATTTTCCTCAAATCATTTGTGTATGCAAAGGACAAGAGTGGTTCTATCACACTTCTCTAGGGCACTCCTGATGTAATCCATGTCTCTGCTAAACACTCACTATCCAAGACAACATACTGGGTTCTCTTACTTCAAATGTCTTATAGGCACTCATATCTTATTCTGTATGCCCATATCTTTATTAACAGTTTGCAGTGGGGGTATTGTACAAATGCTTTCTGAAAATTTGAGACTGTGGAACCTTCCTGTTTCCTTTCATCCATGACTTGCAAGATATTTTGTCAAAAAGATTAAACAAAATTTTTGAGGATTAATGCTTTCAAAATTTTTGCTGAATTGTGGACAGAAGGTTTTTCTGTTTCAAGAAAATTTTTACATTGTACTTAAAATATGTTCAAGACTTCTGCTTCCAGCCTATATTTGGGGTTATTGTCTGTAATATTGTGGATCTGTTGTTTTACCTTACATGCATGAGGGATACATTTGAACTTTTCTGCAGTCACATAGCTGGTGAGATATTTGTGAAAAATGTAAGGTAAGTAAGGAATGAATGTAGAGTAATATCTGTCAGATTGAATTGCCATTCTATCCAGTTCTGGCAACTTATTTGTTTTCAAATATTTCAGTTACATCTCTACACTAGAAACAACTGTTAGTATTTCCTCTGTATGGGTGTCTGTGTGATGGTCAAATGAAGGTATAAAACATTATTTTTCTTACAGACTCTGACCATAACTTGTTGGTCATGAACAGTAGGCTGAAACTGAAAAAACTGCAGAAAGGTAGGAAAATAAGGAGATGGGACCTAGATAAATTGAAGGAACATGAAGTTCTGGACAATTTCAGAGGAAGCTTTAGGCAACAATTGACAGAAACAAGGGGAAATAAAACAGTAGAAGAGGAATGGGTAGCATTGAGAGATGAAATAGTGAAGGCAGCAGAGGACAAAATAGGTAGAAAGGCAAGGCCTACAAAAAAATCCTTGGATATCACAGGAAATACTAAATTTAATTGATGAAAGGAGAAAATATAAAAATGCAGTAAATGAAATAGGCAAAATGGAGTACAGACGACTAAGAAATGAGATTGACAGGAAGTGCAAAATGGCTAAGCAGGAGTGGCTAGAAGCCAAATGCAAATCTGTATAAGAAGGGGAAAAGTGGATACTGCCTACAGGAAAATAAAAGACACATTTGGGGACAAGAAAAACAACTCTACGAATATCAAGAACTCAGTTGGGAAACCAGTTCTCACCAAAGAAGGGAAAGCTGAAAGGTGGAAAGAGTACATAGAGGAGCTCTACAAAGGAAATGACCTTAGAGACGATGTAGGAAGGGAAGAGGAAGTAGATCAAGGTAAAATAGGAGATACTGTACTGAGAGATGAATCTGACAGAGCCCTGAAAGACCTAGGTCGTAACAAGGCTCCAGGAGTAGATGACATACCCTCAGAGCTACTAAAGTCTCTGGGAGAGCCAGCCATGACAAAACTATTTGAACTGGTGTGTAAGATGTATGAGACTGGCGAAATACCCTCAAACTTTAAGAAAAATGTAATAATCCCCATTCCAAAGAAATCAGGTGCAGACGTGTGAAAATTACAGAACCATCAGTTTGATAAGTCATGGTTGCAAAAATTTTACATGAATTATCTACAGGAGAATGGAAAAGCTGGTAGAAGCTGACCTCGGGGAAGATCAGTTTGGATTCAGGAGGAACGTAGGAACCTGGGAGGCAATGCTCACTTTACATCTTATCGTAGAAGATAGATTAAGGAAAGGCAAACCTACATTTTTAGCTTTTGTAATTTTTGGAGAAAGCAATTGACAATGTTGACTGGAATACACTCTTTCAAATTCTGAAGTCAGCAGGGGTAAAATACAGGGAAAGGAGAGTTATTTACAACTTGTACAAAAGCCAGACTGCAGTTATTAGACTCGAAGGGCATGAAAGGGAAGCATTAGTTGGGAAGGGAGTAAGACAGGGCTGTAGCCTTTCTCCAATGCTATTCAATTTGTACATAGTGCAGGCGGTGAAGGGAAGCAAGGAAAAATTTGGAATAGAGATTAAAGTTCAGGGTGAAGAAATAAAAACATTGCACTTTGCAGATTACATTGTAATTCTGTTAGAGACAGCAAAGGACCTGGAAGAGCAGTTGAATGGAATGGACAGTGTGTTGAAGAGAGCATTTAAAATGAACATTAACAAGAGCAAAACAAAGATAATGGAATGCAGTCTTAGAAAATCAGGCGATGCTGAAGGAATTAGATTAGGTAACGAAACAATAAAGGTGGTAGATGAGTTTTGTTACTTGGGCAGTAAAATAACATGCGATTGTCGCAGTACAGAGGATATAAAATGCAGAATGGCAATGGGAAGAAAAGCATTTTTGAAAAAGAGAAATTTGCTAACATCAAATATTAATTTAAATGTAAGGAAGTCTTTTCTGAAGGTATTTGTGTGGAATGTTGCCTTGTACGGGAGTGAAACGTGGACGATAAGCAGTGCGGACAGGAAGAGAATAGAGGCTTTTGAAATGTGGTGCTACAGAAGAATGCTGAAGATTAGGTGGGTAGATCACATAACTAATGAAGAGGTACTGAACAGAATTGGTGAGAAAAGGAATTTTTGGCATACCCTGACTAAATGAAGGGATCGCTTGGTAGGACACATTCTTAGACATCAAGGAATCATAAATTTAGCATTGGAGGGAAGTGTGTGGGGTAAAAATCGCAAAGGGAGACGCGTATAGTAAGCAGATTCAAGTGGATGTGGGTTGCCGTTCTTATGAGGAGATGAAAAGGCTTGCTCAGGATAGAGTAGGGTGGAGAGCTGCATCAAACCAGTCTCCGGACTGAAGACCACAACAACAACAACAACACAACATTTTCGTTGCAAATGTTATTGAGTCAATTCCAGTGCTGACCAGTGCAGTGTGGTGAGTGGTTCACACACTTAATGATTTACACTGCACTCAGAAATTTGACGTACACTTCTGAGGACTGTCATGGAAGACAAGAAAAGGGCGGGGGGAGGGGGGGGCTTCCACTAGGGAACAAACTACACAATAACTTTTGGGTGTGTGTGACCGGCAGTGGGATGAAAAGAGTTACAGACTGCGGTGGGGCTGTGAACTGCTGCAGGCTGTGGGTTCCCTTGTTCAATTCAGTTGCATTCAGTTATCCATAATTATTTTATGTCATTTGTATCCATTCAGTGATTATGTAGGATGCTGGCAGCAGCTTATCTGCTCTTTCCAGCATAAATACTTTACTAATCTTTTTTTAGTAACCATTACCACTGTAATGACATCATTATCACAAATCTGTGCCTCTATATGGATACATTCAATAAGGTCAGAGCTGTTTGTAGCTATAAGGACTGACATATTTCCATTATGTGGAGGTTTTGAAGTAGCTGTTGAAGACAGTTTTTGACGTTGATTAGGACTACTTGACAAGACTTGTCTTTCCATATCACCTGCAACGTATGGTCAGTTGGTTAAAGCAACCTCCAACGAATATGCATGATTGAACTATTTCAGGGCTAAACTTTATTTTGATGTCTCTTACAGATGTTACATCAGAATCAGGTGGCTAGTAATAACAACTGAAGGTTATTTCACGTAAGTTGGTCTCTTTTGTCCATTTAACTTCACAATCATCCTGAATGTTTTACTTGATAGATGCAATATTTTTTACTACTGCGGTGTAGACAGAATCTCCTTTTTGAGATTTATGCAAGATCTTTATGCTCTGGTGAATGCCATGGATTTTATGCTGGCTCATCCATATGTGTTCTCCAAAGTTAATTTTATTATGGTTGCCAGTATGCTCGTGTAACCTAGTGGAAAATAACCTATCCGTTTGCCCAACATAAAAGACTTCAGATCCCTGCAGTGTATTTTGTACACCCCCAATTTTCCACATTTATCCTCTTATGTCCCAACTTTGTGGTGGAGTTTTGTTTGTAGATTACTAGTTGTATTAAAGGCCATTTTAATATTAGTTTTGAGAAAATTTCTCTCTATTTTGCATGTTTTTATGCATTGTTGTTAGAGCTTGAAACAAAAACTGTCTAATCTTTCTGGATCTGGCAAGAGGTAAATCACAGGGTAAATAAACATACCTTTCAGATTTACAGGAAACTCTGCTCTACAGGTATGGTAATTAATGCTAATTTGTTACATCCAATTACATATAAGAGGGCTTATTTTTACTTGATGTTGCATAGGCTTTTAAATCTCCCACTGGAGCAGGCAGCTACTGATAATGAAATGGTAGTATTGAGATATATTGCCAGTAATAATGGCTATAGCACTAGAGTAATTGACAAATTGTACAGCAAGGTAAAGAGTAGTAGGCAGAACAAGGATAAAGTGAAAGTTCTGTTTCTATCCGTGGCAGCACTACAATCGTAGTTCCGAACATGTGCGGTAGTTACTCTGACTGAAGGAGAAGATATGTATGCCATTTTCAGATTGCTGCTGCTGACGTGTGCTTTGTAGTGCTTCTTTATAATGTCAGCCATAATTGAAAATGCCACCACATGTAAAATCAGATCTGTGATTCGTTTTCTAAATGCAAAGAAAGTTAAACAAAGGAAATTCATCGGCAAATGTGAGAGGTTTACAGACAAAATGCTATGAGTGATTAAATGGTTACCGCAGAAGATGAGTAAGATTGTTCAATGAAGAATGTGATCAAATGCTTGGTGAAGAACAAAGTGGACACCTGTCTGTGTTTACTGACGAAATGGTTCACACAAGTGAAGAGAAGATTAAGCTTGACCGTAAGTTTACACTTAGTGCCCTTGCTATGGAAGTTCTGCAAATCTCATGATCACTAATGCATGAAATTGTTACTGAAAAATTGAAATTTCAAAAACTTTGCTCATGTTGGGTACCCAAAATTCTTACTGAACAACACAAAAACAACAGATGGGCAGTGCACTTCAGTTTTTGACATACTGCAATGAAGAAGGTGATGGTTTTCTTTCTCGGATAGTCATGGGGGATGAAATTTCAGTATCACACAACACCCCTGAAACAACAATAATCAATGGAATGGAGTCACACTTTATTCCTAATGAAGGTTAAGCCCAATGAGCTTAAATTCAAGCTTGTTGGTTAAGTCTGTGCAAATCTTGACACCTCGAAAAGTAATGTGCACTGTTTCACATGGTTGACTACACAGGTAGCAATCTTCTACGAAGAAGGCGTACAAAAACTTGTGCCGTGCTATGACAAGTGCCACAAAGTTATGGAAGCTATGTAAAGAAGTAGTTTAACAGTTGAAGATTATTGTATAATAAATATTTTTTCTGTACCTGTACATGTTTGTTTCATATAACCAAACAGAACTTATTTTGTGTACATACCTCATACTATGAACATATATCCATGAAATATAACTGCTCAGAGACTGACAAAATAGAGATAAATTTTCCTAAAACTAATATTAAAGTGGTCTTTAATACAACTAGTAATCTACAGACAAAACTCCACCATAAAGTTGGGAAAAACAAAGATAAATATGGAAAACTTGAGGTGCACAAACTACACTGTGGTGATTCTGAAGTCGTTTATGTTGGGCAAACAGATAGCTTATGTTTTGCTAGGTTTCACAAGCGTTCTGACAACCATATTAAAACTGCCATTGGAGAACACATACGACTGAGGATGCATTAAATCCAAGACATTTGTTAGAGCACAAAGATCTTGCAATAGGGTTCCAAAAGGAAACATGTTAAACATTTTAAAAATTATGCAGATATATAAACATTTAAACACAAAAGGAGAACTGTGCCCAACCATCAACTGGAGACAGTAGATACAGTGGTGGACTAGGAAACTGGTAAAAAGAGTGGAAATTTTGAATAAGCGATCTTGGCAGTACCGTAAGTTGTATCTAAACAACACATCGTGCCCAGCAATATGTGTAAAATGTTAAAATTTTGATATATGAAGTTTCTTTCCTCTGCTTGTTATGTTATTTAGCTCTCAGCATATTGATTGGTGAGTGATCATCAGAAAAGCTCAAATAGTCACCTAGCCTAAAAAGGAAGGGCATTACTGACCTGATATTTGTTGCTTCTTCTCAGTCGCACAAGTTTTTATTACATCTACATACATATTCTGCAATCCATCCAAGGGTGCATTGCGAAGGGTACTTAGTACCTACTAGTTACTTGCTTTCCTGTTCCACTCCCAAATGGAACAAGGGAAAAATGAATGTCTGTATGCATCAATATGAGCCCTAATCTCTCTGATCTTATCTTTGTGGTCTTTACGTGAAATGTAGGATGGAGGAAGTAGAATCGTTCTGTAGTCGGCCTCAAGTTCTAGCCCTCTGAATTTCTTCAACAAGGCTTCTAAAAAAACATTGCCTTTCCTTCAGCGACTCCCAACTGAGTTCCCAAAGTAGTTCAGTAACACTTGCGTATTGATCGAATCTATCAGTTACAAACCTAGCTGCCCGCCTCTGAACTGCCTCTATGCCCCCCTTTAAACCGATCTGAAACACTTGAGCAATACTCAAGACAGGGTCGTACAAGTGTTTTATATGTGGTCTCCTTTACAGACGAATCACACCTCTCCAAAAATGTCCCACTAAACTGAAGTTGACCATTCATCTTCCACATGACTGTCCTTATATGTGCATTTCATTTCATATTGCTGTGCAGCATTATGCCAAGATATTTAATTGCCACAACTCTGTCAAGCAGAATGCTACTAATGCTGTATTTGAATGTTTTGGGATTGTTTTTCCTACTCATCTGTGTCACCTTAGATTTATCTACTTTTAGTGGTAGTTGCCATTCCTCGCACCACCTAGAAATTTGGTCCAAGTCATCCTGCATCCTACTACAGTCATTCAATGACAACAACTTCCTGCACATCACAGTATCATCAGCAAACAGCAGCAAATTGCAACTCACTCTGTCCATCAAATCATTTATATAGATAGAAAATAATAGTGGTCCTATTACACTTTCCCAGGGCACTACTCATGATACCCTAGCCTCTGATTAACACTTGCCATTGAGGACAACATACTGGGTTCTGTTACTTAAGTAGTCTTTGAGCCATGCACATATTTGGGTACCTCTTCCAAATGCTCGTACCTTCGTTAGCAGTCTGTAGTGTGGTACCATGTCAGACGTCTTTTGAAAATTGTGAAATATGCAGTCTGCGTGTTGCACCTGATTTATAAGTCACACAAAGTCATGAAAGAAAAGTTCAAGCTGAATTTCTCATGATTGATGCTTCCTAAAGCCATGCTGATGCATGGACAGAAGCTTTTCTGCCTCAAGGAAATTTACTATATTAGAACTGAGAATATGCTTAAGAATTCTTCAGCAAACAAAGTTAATATATAGGTATGTAATTTTGTAGGTCTATTATTTTACCTTTCTTATATATGGGAGTTACCTGCACCTTTTTCCAGTCGCTTGGAACTTTGTGCTGGATCAAAGATTCGCTATAAATGCAATCTAAGTAAGGGGCCAATGCTGCCAAGTACTTTCTGTAAAAACAGATTGATACCCCATCTGGACCTGGCGACTTGTTTGTTTTCAGATCTCTCAGCTGTGTCTCTACAGCAGTTAAGCCTATTACTATGTGCTCCATTTAGGAGTTGGTGCAATCATCAAATGAAGGTATGTTTGCATGGTCCTCCTGCATGTTAAGTCTTCTATCACCACCCCAGAATTATCAGTGAGTGACTAGATCAATGTCTTTGATCTGCTTACGGACTGTACATAGGACTAAAATTTTTTCGGGTTCTCGGCAAGATCTTTTGCTGAGGTATGATGGTGGCAGTTATTGTATGCTTCGTGCATCACTCTCTTTATAGGCATGTGAAATTAACTTTTGCCTGATTTGATTTACTTGCCCTTTTATGAACTGAGAGTACAACTGCCTTTGCTTCCTCAGCATTTTTTGAATGTTATTATTAAACCACCTTGGATCTTCCCAGCCTGAATCCAATTTATTGGCACATATTTCTCCAATGATTGATTTACAATGCATTCAAATTTTGCCCATAATTCCTCTGCATTCACTGTACCAGAACTAAACAATGTCCATTTGTTTCTTGAGTGGGACACAACCAATTACTTATCTGCTCTTTCTAGCACAAACACCCTCCTAGGTTTCTTAGCTGATTTATTATCTTTGGTGACAATTGTCGCTATGACGACATCAGGATCACTAACCCCTGTCTCTACAGTGACTTCATTGACAAGTTCTGTCCTGTCTGTAGCTATAATGTCTAAAATATTTCCATTGCATGTGGGATGATGATTTAGTTGCTCAATACAGTGCTCGGAAAATGTGCTCAGCAATAGGTTACAAGACTGCTTGTCTGTACTCCTTGTAGTGAAAGCATAGGTGTTCCATTCCAGTCTATAATTGGCAGGTTGAAGTCGCCCCCAACTAATAATGCGTGCTCCGGGTACCTTTGCGCTACTGTTCATAAATTTCCTGAAAATGCCTCTACCACTGTGATAGTGTAACTGGGTGGCTGGTAAACACACCCAACCATACCTGTTACACGCATCCAGATAACCTCACAATCACTCTCTACTTCGACCTCAATAGAAGAAATATTTTTGTGGACTGTAATGACCCCTCCCCTACCCCCATCTGATTGTATTTGATCTATCTTTGCGATATACATCTCGTTCTTCGCTATACATCGCCATTCTCCAAAACTGAAAGTTTAAATGAATTGTGATGGTGTTTTCTCAAAAATGTATATGCCAAACCATGTAGATTGTATTAACACACACACACACACACAGACATTTATTACTTGCAAAGTTTAATAATCAATGGTGATGACCAGCTTATTATCTATGAAAACTTCTTACCACATAAAACCAGATCACACTCACAATATGGAACAGCGACAGTCCAGTTGTGAAGGCCTTTATTTCAATGGCGCACAAAATACAGTTTTTATGTGTGAAAACAGTGTCAGAATTTGAAGCCAGCACTGTCCTGTAGTAATTTGTGAGAGGTCACTTCCATAATTCATCTAATTCAGTCAATAATAAGCATTACTGTGCTCAACGATAATTTAATTATTACAATAACATTACACAATCTTATCAAATACCGTAAAGTTGAAGCAGAATGTTTATTAATTTTACATACTGAAATCACTCTAAAGTTTTTGAATACTATTATTAACAAATTTTACAGTACTCAATATGTATCTGTTGTGTATAACGTAGATGACTGCGACATGAGACAACACTGATAGTATATTTGATGTACTTGTGAGCTTTTAAACAAAACCGATCAAAAATCACCTATGACACTCCATATTTGTAGTTCTACAGTCCAGTAAACCATTAACATATAAAGAGGGTGATTATAATTAAAGTCCCAGTTTCAAAAGGTTATTATGAAACAAAAATGGAGAGAAAAGTACCACTGCTTAGTTTGACATCAAATTTGAATGTAATATTGTCAAAGGAGGAGGAAATGTTATGGACACTGTAGTAAAGTGCATGTGCATGGTTGAAAAGGCTGTGTGCGGCAGCAGTAGAAGTCATGTCCACCCCAGAGGGCCCTATAAGTGACAGTTATTAGTGACACTGTGACCAATAGAGCTTGATGCTCAGGTTCTACTACAGGATATGCAAAATTGTGCTCATCCTTATGTGCTGTTTCAATGTGTGTTAACTGTGAAGTCATACCTACTGACTCGTGCCTTATGTAAATTATACACTGTCACTGTTGGTTGTGCTGTTTGTGGGTGTTTACTTCACCAGTAATGTGTGTCCGTTTCTCTATATATGCTTTCCTTCAGTTCAGTCCCTTTTCTTTCGTACAGTGGCAGACTGTACAATGAACGAGACACTTCATCAGCTGGTAGAGGCTTTTACTGCTTATTGCAATCAATA
Organism: Locusta migratoria; assembly: GCA_026315105.1. NCBI lineage: Eukaryota > Metazoa > Arthropoda > Insecta > Orthoptera > Acrididae > Locusta > Locusta migratoria. Next base: position 23,978,200 of record CM048755.1, on the reverse strand, counting down.
ATGATAATTCCCTCCCCTCCCCTCAGTCCACATTGCCTGCAGGTTGTGTGTCTGCACTTTTTCCACATATGATGAATCTGATGAAGAATGGGACACATATGAACAATGATTTACACAATACTTTCAGCATTTTTGGGTGACGGATGCAATTTTGTGTTGTACATTATTTCATTCATGCATCTTGCCAATGCTGTATCAGTTATGGTATCAGTTCATCCCTCTGTGGGCCTCATTGACCCATACTTTTGATCAAATCTGTGAACTCCTTTTTAAGCACTTCTGTAAACTCACCCATGGTATTTCTGCCGGAGTTGAAGTCTATTGCTGTCAGAAGCAGGCTCATCAGTCTTATCATGCATGGGTGACTGAGCTCCATGGGTTGATTTGCCATTGTCATTTTGTCAAGATTGTTCACAAGGAATCTGATGCAAACTAAATGGTGGGGAATGCTATTACTCATTTAGCTCCATATCGGGAAGTACAGTAATGTGCTCTTCAGTGCAAAAAAGTCCCATACCTCTCCAACATCTTGCAAATTTCCCAGTCATTCAAAGTTTGAGGGACCAGTGACAATCAGAATTAGGCTTTGTGTGACATGTCTGCCTGTCGCACCTGCTCCCCACCTCTGCTTGTAAATACTACTGTGGAGGACGAGATGGTTGCTGCGGTTCACACCACAACAACAAAACAACTAGGTCACTCAACAGCCATATTCATGTTCCACAGTCCCCTCTTTTACAAATTGTTTTGTTCACCATAATCGTTCCAAGTGCCCAAATGTTGGGCTGCATCTCGCCACTACAGTAACAAAGACCACAGTACATCTTCTAATGTCACCATCTCTTATGTCACGTGGCTTTAACTATTGAAATTGAAGTTTCCTAAAAGCCGGATACATATTTCATTTTAACAGTCAGATTTATAGCAAACCGTTTCACTTTAGATGGGAATATGAAACATAAATATTTTACTTATCTTGGTTCTTGAAGACGGACATTTGTGTTGTTGACGCTCAGCATTCAGCTAAATAGTAGAATATATTTCAGGATCTTCAATTAAATAATAACAGACATACTTGATGATAGTTCCATTGTGATGGCAACAAATTTATTTAGTTGTGCAACATTATAATGTTCAACAACATCCTGCAGCAGTTAACAGAGCTGCTTACAGGTTTGTAACCATGTACAGACAGACAAAACATGGCTTCCACTCAAACATTTTCTGCATAACTGCGTAATAAGACTAATGATTATGTTTTTGAGTTATCAAATAAATAATACAATAATACTTGAAATATGGCAAAATACATTAATTAAAATATTACATTTAGGCTTTAACTATTTATCTCAATGTGTGTATGTGTTTTATGAAATTTGTATTTGATAGTACATGCAAATTAAAATTAGTGTTTTGACTTGTGTTAAATTTGCTCAAGTTATTTACATTATTTGTATTTTCGAAGTGCACACATATCTGTTTTGACAATATTGTGTAGGTGTACTATTATCGAGAGACATAATTTTAACATATTTCGTTTTGTGGTCTAATTTTTTATAAATGCGGATTTGTATAAAGTAGTAGTAGTTTTGTCTATTTCAAAGATAGTTTCTTAATTCCAAACGGATTATTAATTTTAATGTGTGAAAAATGATCAGTATTTAATTTAGGATCCAGTGATATATAAAACATAGTCTGCCCTAATTTATTTAAACAAAAGCTAAATATGTAATAACATTGTGCAATAGTTCTAACATGTAGTATTGTTGTTTTTATACAAATAAATATCTTTAGAGTCTCAGTATATTCCCTAACAAAGTTTAATGCATTTTCAGTGTTTGTAGTTATTATTCACGAAAGTATCAAAATTGAAAATTAGGTACAAAAGACAGTCAAAGTTACGTTTAAATCAACATACCATTTATTAAATGTGTTTTACTAATAGTGTTAATAGTATGTTAAACTGAACACGAAAATGTAATATTTTACATCTCCGGTGGTTAAGTTTTATTTAAGGTTTCTCATGTTTTTGTCTGTGATGTTGGCAATGTATTTGTAGGAAGTGCAAAACATAGCAGAAACGTTACAGTTTGTTATACTAAACATCAGCAATGAAGCTTAGATGTGGAAATGGACAATAACCTTATTTTTGCTATTTCAGTGTTTCCCCTCAAAAATTTTATTGATTTCATGCTGTTTTGTAATGTGCTGCATATGAAAGTGGACGTGGGGGTGACACCTAAGTTTACCCCTCCTTCCCCACAAGTGTCTCAGAAGCTGGTTAGTTACAACAGATAAAGCATTCCTATTCTTAGCCCTTGTGACATACAAATCCATAGTATGGCTCTTAACATTATTTATGGTTGACAATGCACATAATGAAAATCTTTTTGGCTTGGATGCCTACACAACATTCCACCTTACTATATATGACAAAGTCTACATGTTCTAATACGCAGATGAAAAAACTTTTTTAGATAATTTAGACAATGTACTCTGCTACACAACAAGGTGGAAACAATATGTAACTATAATAGGGGGAGACATCAACTCAAGTTTTGATGTAACAAGTAACAAACCCAGTGTAAATAAGTTACTAAATATTTTAAGGCAGCACAACTTTCATCATGTAAATTAAGAACCAACAAGACTAACTAAAAGCATGCTTGGATAATGCTTTTTTCAACTGTGCTCGTGACAGGTACTCCACCAATGTAAAGGAATTTGCTTTCTCAGACCACTTCATGTTAACAGTTGAGTTAAAACATTATATAAAAGGGGATGGGAACAAGGTTATACTAAACACATCAAAACTTAACAACTCTATACTAACAAAAAACAATCTCAGAAAACTAATGCACCAACTGAGCATTACTAACTGGGACAAATTATTTCAAAGTTGTGGTACTAATGCCCAACTAGTGTATGAAACTTTCCATAGTTACTTAATAGGTATTTTAAAAGCACATCTTGTTACAAAAAAAAAAAAAAAAAAAAAAAAAAAAAAAAAAAAAAAAAAAAAAAAACATTAAACAAGGAAGGATAAATTGTGGTACACAAAAGAGTTGGAGGATCTAAAAAATAACCTAATGCTGTTGAAGCACCTTGGAAAAGTAAATAATTCTAAGGAAATTAAGGATCTTGAAAGTAAAAGCAAGAAACTGTATAAGAAAGAGCTACAATAGGCTAAACAGAGGTACAACATTAATTTTATAAAAATAGTAAAAACCAGTGCAAAACAGCATGGTCAATAATTAGTATTATTAAAGGTGAAATCAGAAACCTAGATGAGATAATCTCAATACCAGCTGATACATTTATGGGACGTCGTATAGGTAGCTGTACCAATAACGTCCACACTCTTTTATAACAATCTTTACTAGTCGCTCGATATACAGAGTTCTTTAGCAAAACACCAAGTGAACACAAACAAATCGCACGCTACTTAAGTTTTACAGTCCAAAGACCACCGTCTGTCAAAGATATCACACTTCATTGCTGGTGGTGATCTCGGAGGAGTCGATCACCGCCACACAGCCCCCCCCCCTGCAGTATGGAGTACCCGTCCGTGAGCGGAGGGGGGGGGGGGGTGGCAGATGGTCATCTGGAAGGAATGTCACTGGTAACTCTTCTGCATCGTCGGGGAGTGGGTGAGATGTCGGAGCCTGTGGTGTGGAACACGGCCAGAGGACGTTGTAGTCCTCGAAACCAGCTGGTCGACGGAGGCGGCGGCCGATCCTGGAGCGGGGTGAAGGTGGGGTCATGGCACTGGGGAAACGAAGTAGCACAAGACCTGAAGCACACACAAATGCTCTGATGGAGCCACTCGTTGCACTCGTGGGTAGGGGAAAACGTCGCACCACCCGGTGGCTTAGGGGGGCTGAGGAGCCTGTGGCACACGCATCCATGAGGAGGACGTACACTGTCAAACCTTTGACGACTACGGCCAACCGTGTGATATCATCAGGAGGTACGCGTGTTGTCAACTCAATTATCCTACCCTGTTGCGTGACATTGTTGTGTACTGTTGGCGGGGAGAAACCTGTGAATGGAGTGTCCGTGTGGGACGGTGAACGGTGTGTGTCGGTGTCACCGGGTGACTTGCTCGACCGTGGGCGTTGAGGGGAGGGTGGGGGGTAACCGGTCTGGCTCGAAATAGAGACGTGCGGGCTGTTGGTCGATTGCGAGTGATGGGCGGTGCTCGGTGGTGGGCAAGTTTGGTTTGTTGCATATTGGGAGGTGTCACTCGGGTGAGAGCTGGTGGCATGTAACACCCCTGATTGCGAGTCCGATGGGGGGAGGGTTTGGCTCGGTGTGGGCGAGGGTGGTGTGAACCCTCGGAAAGGAGAGTCCTGAGAGCCGTGAGCATCAAGTGTGCTCGACGTGGGAGCATCCACAAGGTAAGGGGCTACAGGGGGCTCAACGACGGCAGGCTTTATCCTGTGTAGTGACACAGTGATGGGGGTATTCCTCACCAGGATGTCCATTGTCTGGCTCGAACGTCTTACCACCTTGTAAGGTCCGGTGTACGGAGGCTGTAAGGGCGTCCGCACTGTATCATATTGCAGCATGACGAATTTGCACGTGCTCAGAGTGCAAGGGACGTAAGTGCGAGGGGGTGTGTGACTGACAGGAGGTGCAAGTTTCAGATTGGAGCAGTGGAGTCTGACTCTCTCGACTAAGGTAGGTAGTTCAGGAAGAGCAGGCACTGGCGTCGGAGAAATGAGCTCCCCTGGGAGGACCAAGGTCTGTCCGTAGACGAACTCTGCAACCGTGCCATTTAGGTCCTCTTTGTAGGTCGCGCGGAGTCCGAGAAGGACGAAAGGTAAGGCCTCTGTCCACAGAGTGCCGTGGCAGCGTAGGGAGGCTTTCAGAGTTCTGTGCCATCTCTCTACGAGGCCATTACTCTGTGGGTGGTAGGAAGTCGTATGGATTCTTACGATGCCGCACAGAGTACAAATGGCTTTAAACAGTGCCGACTCGAATTGTCTGCCTTGATCCGAAGTTAGTACAGAAGGGCAGCCAAAGCGGGCGATCTATGATTCCAGGAATGCACGTGCTACTGTCTCAGCCGTGATGTTTGGGAGTGGGATTGCTTCTACCCAACGTGTAGTCCTATCTATTGCAGATAAGACATAGCGGTAACCTTCCGAGGGGGAAGGGGTCCCACCAGGTCGATGTGGACATGCTGGAAGCGTCCGGAAGGGACAGGAAAGGTGCCGAGGGGGGGGCGAGGTGTGCCTAGTTGTTTTGCTGCGTTGGCAAGGAATGCATGATCGAGCCCAGGCTTGGCAGTGCCGGCGTATGTTATGCCAGACGAAACGTTCGGTTACCAGTCTTGTTGAAGCACGCACCCCTGGGTGTGCCAGGTTGTGCAGCTTCGAAAAAACCTCTCGTTGAACTGGCTGGGGTATGAAGGGGCGAAGTGTGCCCGTAGATTCGTCGCACCACACCTCGCCAATCACACCAGGGAAAGTTGATCGTACTGGTTTCAAAGATGAACTGTGATTGGAGATTAGTGACATTGTCTGCTCGTCAGCTGACTGCAATGCAGCGAGGTTGGATAGATCCAGGAGGGTGGTGACGGCGTCCACTCTAGAAAGAAAATCGGTCACTACATTGTCGGCCCCTTTTATATATCTGACGTCGGTTGTAAATTGGGATATATAATCAAAGTGTCTGAAGCGGCGTGGGGGCGGGTCAGCTGGGTTTTTTTTTATAGCGGCCGCGAGTGGTTTATGGTTGGTAAGCACAAAAAAGTTTCGACCTTCGACCTCTGAGCGGAAGTGTTTTATCGCTGCATATACCGCGAGTAGTTCTCGGTCAAAGGCGGAATATTTCTTCTGAGCTGGGTTTAACTTTTTTGAAAAGAAGAGTAGGGGCGCTGTAGTATCGCCGACTGTCTGACTTAATACAGCTCCTATCGCCGTGTCACTTGCATCCGTAGTGATGGACAATTCTGCGTCGGGATGCGGGTGGGCGATAGTGACTGCACTGGCGAGTAGCTTCTTAAGATTCTCGAATGCGGCTTCCATTTGGAGTGTCCACTGTACTGGTCGGGCGCCCGACGTTTGTGGCCCGGTGAGTGCGTCTGTAAGGGGGGCTTGTACTTCTGCTGCAGCCGGTAGGTGAATATGGGACGTCGTATAGGTAGCTGTACCAATAACGTCCACACTCTTTTATAACAATCTTTACTAGTCGGTCGATATACAGAGTTCTTTAGCAAAACACCAAGTGAACACAAACAAATCGCACGCTACTTAAGTTTTACAGTCCAAAGACCACCGTCTGTCAAAGATATCACACTTCATTGCTGGTGGTGATCTCGGAGGAGTCGATCACCGCCACACATTCAACAAATATTTTGTAAGTTGTGCTGACAAAATAAAAAAGCAGATCAGTGAACCCAATATAACTTATGCAGAATATCTTAACAGTACAAACCTAAATCAGTATCAGGCCATTAAAACACTTTAAAGAGGTATCTCAAGACGAAGTTCTTAAAATTCTTAAGGAAATGAAAAATTCACATAGCACTGATATTTATAATATGTCAAACAAACTAAAGGATATAATATCTACCATTGCAGCACCACTAACCAATACTGTAAACTTATGTATCAGAGTTGGGGTTTTTCTTGACTCTCTTAAACTATCCAGGGTGATTCCAATCTTTAAGAAGGGCAACAAATCTGAGCCTGTAAACTACAGGCCAATTTAACTCATACCAATTCTAGCCAAAGTCTTTGAAGGTATAATGTATCAGCAAATGTATGAGTATCTGGAAGTAAACAGTATGTTAAGTACGTCACAGTTTGGTTACAGGAAAGGAAAATCAACTGTACATGCCATAGAACTGTTAGTAAGTGAAATTTTAGCAGCATTTGAGGACCATGCACACACACAAGTAACCTTATGTGACCTAAGCATGGCCTTTGACTGTGTAGATCACTTTGTTTTGCTGTCTAAACTTGAATACTATAGAATGTGTGGCAAAAGTGTAAGCCTCCTCAAATCATATCTTAACAATAGGAAGCAAGTGGTAAGTTCAGGAGGTTATGAATCAAAGATACTTGAGGTTCAACAAGGAGTGCCACAGGGCTCCAAACTAGGTCCGCTTCTGTTCCTTGTGCATATTAATGACTTACCAGCAAATATCCATGTAAAAACATATATGTACGCAGATGATACCACTTTTCTGTCTGTAAACAATGTATTTGACAACCTTGTCAGCAGTATGAATTTGGCAAAAGAAAATGAAACATTGTGGTTTAATGCAAATGGCCTATTATTAAATGAGACAAAAACCCAGAATATGTGGTTCAGTCAGTCAACGAATAACAAAATAGAAAAATAAAATGTAAAATTTTTAGGTATCATCCTGGGCAACCAACTAACATGGAACTCTCATGTTGAACACATAGTGGCCAGGCTGTCAAGAGTTACATATCTGCTGAAGAGGCTGATGGGCTGTGTGACATTTGAATATGTAAGGACTGCATACTTTGCTTTTTTCCAATCTGTTTTATGATATGGGTTAGTACTCTGGGGAAACACCAAAGGAATAAGTGAAATTCTGGTGATCCAGAAGAAAGCAATTAGAGTAATAGCAAAGGCAGACAATAGAACACACTGCAAACCACTGCTCATTAAATGTAAAATACTAACAGTTATTAACCTATATATTCTTGACTATGTAAACTTCATACTTGCAGACCTACCCAATTTAAGGATAATGAATCAGAGGCATGACCACAATACAAGAATCTGTAAGTCTCTAATCCTGCCACAAAAAAGATTGGCAAAAACTAACAATAGTCATAAGTACATGTCAATTAAAATATATAACAAATTGTCCAAACATGTCTCAAGTGTGCCAACCAAACTATTTATGAAAAAGCTACACAGCTTCTTGTTAAAAAAATCCATTCTATACATTAGAAGAATTTATTGAAATGCCCAATATCAAATATGTAAAACTAAAATATGTAAATATATTATGTAAAACTTTTAGGTTAAGTGAACTGATGAAGTCTATTGCATGTAATATTGTTTAATGATGAATAAAGAATCTGAATGTAAGTTTTCTATGTACAAATTGACACAATGTGTTCTGTGCTTTCTTCTTCTTTATTTTCACCCAGAGTGGGTTGTGCAAATAATTTCCATGAAATTACTGGCCCTGAGTTTTTTGGGCCCACCTGGTCCCTGTGGCATGTGAAGACGGAGTTAGACCACCTCACAGAGGTGGTGTCTTGTGTTCCATTTCATCAACTGAGTGGTCTACTTCATTGGTTATAGTGAAAGAAACCAGCTGGCTGCTTTTGAATTTGACAGTGCAAGTCTAAAAATGCACTATCAGTGATATGTATCCCTTTCCTTGTCTAGATGAACTTTTTGCTAAGTTAGCAAGAGGTGAGTATTTTTCTAACATTGATCTATCCATGGCCTATTTACAACTTCCATTACACAAGGATTGCTAGTGCCTGCTTGTATTCAATACGCCTTTTGGTCTCTACCAATATTTACATTTACCTTTTGAAGTAACAAGTACTCCGGTTATATTTCAACATTTTCTAGAATATTTTATAATGTCAGTAACAGGGAGTACTAATTACTTAGATGACATGGTTTTGATGTACAAGCAGCACGCTTAAACTGTAATCATGAGAAGTGGCAATTCATTCAACCATCTATTGTTTACTTTGGGTGTGAAGTGTCCTGTGAAGGCCTCAAATTTAGTTCCGAAATGTTTCTACTGTACTGTCTGCCATGGCCTATGTTTGTCAAAGAACTCCAAGCTTTTCCGGGTAAAATTTCCTACTACCTTAAGTTATTCATGGACACAGCTTCAGTAGCACTGCTGCTGCACACACTGCTCCACAAGTGTGCCACAGTTTCCTAGTCACTTCACATAAGTCCACTTTTTTTATCTTTCAAGCATATGTTAATGTCTGCTCCTGTTTACTCACTTTTCAACTGGGTCTCAGCCACTGAAACTTTGCAACACAGCTTGAGGACTATTTTTCCCTGCCAATATGCTGATGGGTTGGAGAGACCTATTGACTATGCTTCAAAGACATTTACTTCAATACAATGTAGATACACATAGTAAAAGAAGCTATAGTAATTGTAGTTGCCTTGAAGAACTTTCACAACTTTCTATATGGAACTAAGATTAATCTTATTACTGACCATAAGTCATTGGTTTCCTAATTCAGCCACACTGTGCCATAGCTGGACAAAGCCACACATTGCATTGAACCTTGTGCTCTTTATTTGTCCAGATTTAATTATGATATTCATTTTCAGTTTATGGCCAAACTTGCTAACACAGACACAATGTACTGAGTTCCATCTGGTCAGGATCCAGGATTTGATCAAGATGAACTACTCTGTTTTCACATTAGTATTGAAACTCAACCAAGTGTGGATGGTTTTCCAGTGGTCAGTAGCTCATGGACTGTGTGATTAGCAGCTGCTGACCTCTTTTACATAAGGTGATTATGTGTATACATAATGGTTGACCAGAGATTCTACCTTCTCATGTGTCAAGTCCCCTCTGCAACTACTACATATTCTGACATTGTTTGTATTTGATGGGGTATTGCTGTTAGAAATATACTACTGTCCATTCATTCAGACATTCTCACTCTTTTACGCTCTGATCATTAGGGAATCTCTTACACAAAGGAAGCTGTGGCATGGTGACGTGTTTTTGGTAGGTTTAGATGGTGACATCATGCAGGTCATTGCTGCTTGTTGCCAGTATGCAACAAATCAAGCTGCTTTTGAGTTGTCATTGTTCTTAGCCGATGTCTTTGAAAGCTAGGGAATGCATTCATGTAGATTTTACCAACCTGTTCTTGAATGCTGATTAGTTGTTGGTGATGGATGCAGTCTTCTATTTTCCGAATGTTGTTCATTGCACAACAATTGCAGCTCTATCAGTGATTCTCTAGCAACGGTATCTCCATGATATTGGTCATCAACAATGATCTACAATTTTCTTTGCAGGCATTTAGTTCATTTTACACCATCGTGCTATTCAACACATTTTTGCATTCCCATTCCACCCACAGTTCAACAGGGAAGTGTAAGGTTGGTTTGAACATTTGAAATGCAGAGGGAAACAAACAGCTCAATCACCCTCTGTCATTTCCTTGAATCAGTTCCTATCTTCATACCAAATCACATCCTTTGGCGAGAAGAATCAACATACATACTCTGCAATCCACCGTAAGGTGCGTGGTGGAGGGTACACTGTACCACTACTAAGCATTTCCTTTCCTATTCCACTCCCAAATAGAACGAGGAAAAAAAGAATGCCTATATGCCTCTGTATGAGCCCTAATTTCTCTTATTTTGTCTTTGTGATCATTACGCGAAATGTAAGTAGGCTGCAGCAAGATCGTGCTACACTCAGCTTCAAATTCCGGCCCTCTAAATTTCCTCAACAGAATTTCATGAAAAGAATGTCGTCTTTCCTCTAACGATCCCCAATTGAGTTGCCGGAGCATTTCCGTGACACTCGCACAGTGGTCGAACCTACCAGTAACAAACCTAGCTGCTCGCCTTTGAACTGCTTCTATGTCTTCCTTTAAACTGACCTGCTGCGGGTCCCAAACACTTGAGCAAAACTCAAGACGTGGTCGTACAAGCGGTTTATACGCGGTTTCCTTTACAGATGAAGTACATATTCCCAAAATTCTCCCAATAAACCGAAGTCGGCTGTCCACCTTACTCACAACTGTCCTTACATGTTCGTTCCATTTCATGTTGTGTTCTGGTATTCAGTCCGGAGACTAGTTTGATGCAGCTCTCCACAATACCCTATCCTGAGCAAGTCTCTCCATCTCCACATAAGAACGGCAACCTACATCTGTCTGAATCTGCTTACTGTATCCATCTCTTGGTCTTCCTCTGCGGTTTTTACCCCACATACTTCCCTCCAACACTAAATTCACAATTCCTTGATGTCTAAGAATGTGTCCTACCAATCTATCCCTTCTTTTAGTCAAGGTATGCCAGAAATTCCTTTTCTCCCCAATTCTGTTCAGTACCTCCTCGTTAGTTACCCAATCCACCCACCTAATCTTCAGCATTCTTCTGTAGCACCACATTTCAAAAGCCTCAATCCTCTTCCTGTCCACACAGTTTATCGCCCATGTTTCACTCCCATACAAGGCAACACTCCATACAAATGCCTGCAGAAAGGACTTCCTTAGGCTTAAATCAATATTCGATGTTAACAAATTTCTCTTTTTCAAGAACGCTTTTCTACCCATTGCTATTCTGCATTTTATATCCTCTGTACTGCGACCATCATTTGTTATTTTACTGCCCAAGTAACAAAACTCATCTACCTCCTTTATTGCTTCATTACCTAATCTAATTCTTTCAGCATCACCTGATTTTCTTAGACTGCACTCCATTACCCTAGTTTTGCTCTCGTTAATGTTCATCTTATATGCACCTTTCAGCACACTGTCCATTCCGTTCAATTGCTCTTCCAGGTCCTCTGCTGTCTCTGACAGAATTACTATGTCATCTGCAAAACACAATGTTTTTAATTCTTCCCCCTGAACTTTAATTCCTTCTCCAAATTTCTCTTTGCTTTCCTTTATAGCTTGCTCAATGTACAAATTGAATAACATTGGAGAAAGGCTACAACCCTGTCTTACTCCCTTTCCAACCACTGCATCCCTTTCATGCCCTTCAACTCTGACAACCGCTGTCTGGTTTTTGTACAAGTTGTAAATAACCATACGATCCCTATATTTTACTCCTGCTTGCTTCAGAACTTGAAAGAGTTTATTCCAATCAACATTATCAAAAGCCTTCTCCAAATCTACAAAAGCTAGATAAGTAGATTTGCCTTCTAGGATAAGCTGTAAAGTTAGTATTGCCTTCCGTGTTCCTACATTTCTCCTGAACCCAAACTGATCTTCCCCAAGGTCGGCTTCTACCAGCTTTTCCATCCTTCTGTAAATAATTCTTGTTAATATTTTGCAACCATGACTTATTAAACTGATGGTTCTGTAGTTTTCACACCTGTCTGCGCCTGCTTTTTTTGGAATGGGGATTATAACATTTTTCTTAAAGTCTGAGGGTACTTCACTTGTCTCATACATCTTACACACCAGATGAAACAATTTTGTCATGGCTGGTTCTCCCAGAGACTTCAGTAGGCCTGAGGGAATATCATCTACTCCAGGGGCCTTGTTTCGACTTAGGTCCTTCAGTGCTCTGTCAAATTCATCTCTCAGTATAGTATCTCCTATTTCATCCTTATCTACTTCTTCTCCCCTTTCTACAATATTGCCGCTAAGTTCATTTCCTTCATAGAGCCTCTCTATGTACTCTTTCAGCTTTCCCTTTTTTGCTGAGAACTGGTTTTCCATCAGTGTCCTTGATATTCATAGAGCTGTTTTTCTTATCTCCAAATATTTCTTTTATTTTCCTGTAGGCTGTATCTATTTTTCTCCTGTTTATACATTCTTCTACATCCTTGCATTTGCCTCCTAGCCACTTCTGCTTAGCCATTTTTCACTTTCTGTCAATCTCATTTCTTAGTCGTCTGTACTCCATTTTGCCTGTTTCATTTACTGCATTTTTATATTTTCTCCTTTCATCGATTAAATTTAGTATCTCCTGTGATATCCAAGGATTTTTTGTAGGTCTTGCCTTTCTACCTATTTTGTCCTCTGCTGCCTTCACTATTTCATCTCTCAATGCTACCCATTCCTCCTCTACTGTTTTATTTTCCCCCGTTTCTGTCAATTGTTGCCTAAAGCTCCCTCTGAAATTCTTAAGAACTTCAGGTTCCTTCAATTTCTCCAGGTCCCATCTCCTTATTTTCCTACCTTTTTGTAGTTTCTTCAGTTTCAGCCTGCAGTTCATAACCAACAAGTTATGGTCAGAGTATATATCTGCCCCTGGGTATGTTTTACAGTTTAAAACTTGGTTCCGAAATCTATGTCTTACCATTATAAAATCTATCTGGTATCTCCTGGTGTCTCCTGGTCTCTTCCATGTATACAACCTTCTTTCATGATTCTTAAACCAGGTGTTTTCTATAGCTAAATTATGTTCCATGCAAAATTCTACCAGGCGGCTTCCTCTTTCATTCCTTTTGCCCAGACCATATTCACCTACTAGGTTCCCTTCCCTTCCTTGTCCTACTACTGAATTCCAGTCTCCCATAACAATTAAGTTTTCCTCTCCCTTAATTGTCTGAATAATTTCCTTTAGCTCGTCATATATTCCTTCGATCTCCTCATCATCTGCAGAGCTAGTTGGCATATAAACCTGTACTACTGTGGTCGTTGTTGGCTTTATATCCATCTTGACTACGATAATGCGATCACTGTGTTGCTCATAGTAGTTTAAAAAAATGTTCAAATGTTTGTGAAGCTTATGGGACTTAACTACGGGGTCATCAGTCCCTAAACTTACAAACTACTTATGAACTACTTACGAACTAGGACGGCACAAATATCCATGCCCGAGGGGGGATTCAAACACCCGACCGTAGTGGCCGTGCAGACCGTGACTGGAGCGCCTCAGTCTCCTCGGCCACCGCGGCTGGCCATAGTAGTTTACCCGCATTCCTATTTTCTTATTCACTATCAGACCTACTCCTGTAATACCCCAATATGGGTTCAGGAAAAATATGTCCACAACAAATGCTTTGTATGTATTTCTGGAAAAGTGTTCAGAACTTGTTGACCATAAACAACCTGCTATTGGCATATTCCTAGATCAATCCAAGGCTTTTGATATGGTTGACCACAAGCTGCTCATTATGAAACTCCAAAAGTATGGAATCAGGGGTGTAGCCCACAGTTGGTTTGGTAGCTATCTCAGCAAAAGGATGCAGTACGTAGAAATAAAAGATCCAAAGACATCCAGAGCTTGCAGGTCAGATATACTACATACAAAGAATGGCGTGCCTCAGGGGTCTATTCTTGGCCCTATCCTCTTCCTTTTGTTCATCAATGACCTCCCAGAACACATACCTGCTGCCAGCTCCTTTCTGTATGCCGATGATACAAATATCTTGATTACCGGTAATGTCGACATATTACAAGACGCAATCAATGAAACCACCGCTCAGTTACACTCTTGGTTTGAAGCAAATAGATTACTCATAAATACACAGAAAACTGTAAGCATGAATTTTCACACAAGACAAAATCTTACTCTGTGTAATGCAGCAGTAGTCATTGGCAAAGACTCCATTGCTAACAGACAGGGCACCAAATTTCTTGGACTTACCATTAGTAATACTTTAAATTGGAAACCACACATTGAGGCTTTGTCACAGAAACTCAACAAAACATGCTATTTACTACGATCAATCAGAGATACAGTCAGTATAGATACTTTGAAGCTGATATACCATGCCCTGTTTGAGTCCGTTTTGAGCTATGGCTTGATCTTCTGGGGAAGTAGTTCTGAATCCCTTGTAATTTTCAAAATTCAAAAACAAGTGGTTAGAATAATAGCTTTGAAAAAAAGATTTGAACACTGCAAACCACTGTTCAAAAAACTAAAAATACTCCCACTCCCATGTATCTATATACTGGAAGTGGCTTGTTGTACAGTCCGATACCTGGAGTCCCTCGACAAAAATGCTGACCGCCACACACATGACACAAGAAATAAAACCCACCTGCAGATTATACCTCACAACACTAAACTATATGCTAATGGGGCTAAGTATATGGGCATCAAAATTCATAACCACCTCCCTCCAGGCTTAAAAACAATCAAAAATCCAAAAATAATGAGAATTACATTAAAGGAACTATTACTAAATCACTGCTTCTATTCTATTCAGGAATTTCTGGGGACAAAATTCTAAGTTATATCTGTAAACTGATATGTTATAGGCCTAGCTATAAGATTTACATGTAATGTCTTATCTGTATGTACTCTGCAACAAAATTTCCTGTGTTAAATTGAAACATTAATCTATTATGGTAACTTTGCAAATCCTGTTGATTACACTTCTAATGTAATATGTTTCAGCTATAATATTATCCATGATAATTTAAAGAACTGCTGTTTTCTTCTTATAAATATCTTGATTAATTTAATCAAGTACTGCACTTCTTCTGTTTATAATTATTTTGCTTATATTTTTCTGTCATATGAAGTCTATAACTCCATACCCTTGTACATTTGCTTATTTTATGCCATGCAAGTCTGTAACTCCATGTTCTTGTAACTAATGTAATATGTTATATCTAAAAGAAAAAGAAAAAAAGAATGGCTTACTAAATTATCCATGATATATTTTCTGCCGTGTAAGTCTGTAACTCCCCATGTGCTTGTACTAATGTATTATATTATAGCTAAGAGAATTTGCATACTAAATTATCCATGATAATTTTAAGAACTATATTTTCAACTTACAGATATTCTCATTAATTTAAACAAGTACCATTATTTTTCTATTTGTAATTATTTTTGCATCTGGTTGTAATTATTTTTGCGTATATTTTTCTGCCATGTGTAAGAAAGTCTGTAACTCCATGTCCTTAGCCTTAATTTAATTTTTATAGCACTATTTGCCTTATTGTACAAAGTACAAAAGTGTTTTATTCCTAGTGACTTGTCCTATATCACTGTGTGCTCTACTGCACAAATGTTTGATCTACAGGACAAATAAAACCAAACTAACTAACTAACTGATTTTGTATTTATAATCCTGTACTCGCCTGCCCAGAAATCCTGTTCCTCTTTCCACCGAACTTCACTAATCCCCACTATATCTAACTTTAACCTATCCATTTCTCTTCTTAAATTTTCTAGCTTCCCTACCCTATTAAGGGATCTAACATTCCACGCTCCGATCCATAGAATGCCAGTGTTGTCTTTCCTGATGATAACATTGATGAAATAGCAATTCTATGTTAAGTCTAAGTGTATATATATATGTAAAATAATCTCTCTGGTGTTTATTATTCTTTGCCTTTGATGTTGTACCTTTTCTTTTATTGTGTGGCTGCAATTGTGTTACCTGCAATAAATTCATTAAAAACTAAATGTTTGCATTGCATAAAACAACGCTCTGGTAACAATATTTTATCAGGTTATGGGCCCAGAGACGGAAAACAAATAGTCGAAATTTTTAAAACGTAACTATTGTGCAAGCATTTTTGTATTGTTGGATCATCACCTTGGATTAACAGTATGTCGGAAGAGTATTACGAAAGCAAATATCGTGTTCCACTTTTCGATGGAAACAATTTCGGAAACTGGAAATTTCGAATGCAAGGTATGTTGGACGAATTAGATTTGTTGGATTTGATTGCGGGAGAATATACAGAAAAGGTGAAGTTTCAGAGTAGTGACGGGGAAAAGGAACGAGCTGAAAAAGACAAACTACTAAAAATTCTTGCATAACGTGATAAAAAGTGTCGTTCAAGGATAATAGAACGAATTGCGGACAGCCACTTGGAATACGTAAAGGACTTCAACAGTGCATTTCGGATGTGGAAAAACTTGTGTGACACATTTGAAAGAAAAAGTATCGCCAGTCAGCTACTTCTGCGTTAACAGTTATTAAAGTTGAAGTTCAATCCAGTAAAAGGTACAATTAGTGAGCATTTTTTAGAATTTGACAAGTTAGTACGCGATCTTCGATCGTCAGGTGCGATTGTTGAGGAAACTGTTGCTGTGTGTCATCTTCTGTTAACAATGCCACAAGAATATGACAGCGTTGTAACTGCACTCGAGACGTTGTCTACGGAAAATCTGAAGTTAAGTTTCGTGAAAAATAGGCTCATGGACCATGAAAGTAAGTACGCAAGTTCTAAGAAGAAACCTGCAGTAGACAGTGGATAGAACACAGTGTTTAATACGTACCGCAAGAATTTCAGTAATAGGAAAACTAACTGGAAAAACAAATCTGGTAATGTTGGTGTAAGTGATAAGCACAGTTCAGGCGGAAAAAAACAGTATAATTTCAGATGTCATAATTGTGGTGAATTTGGACACAAAAGAGGTGACTGCAATAAAAGACTCAAAGACAAGAAAGGTTCTGCAAATTCAGTAAATTGTGACGCTCAAGATTCTTCTGTGAATTCGGATGCATATTGTTTTTCGACTGGTGCATTCCATGAATCAGTTTCGTGGTATCTGGACTCTGGTGCGAGTGAACACTTTGTGAATGACTTGAAACATATTGATAAAGTGCACTTTCTTGAAAGAGAAGTTGTGATTAATGTAGCAAAGTCCGGATTTGTTTTGAAAGCAACACAGTTTGGTGAAATGAATGTTACTAGCTACATCAATGGGAAGGCAGTGCCAATTTTGATAAAAAATATTTTATTTGTTCCTGGACTAGCTCACAACTTACTGTCAGTGCATAAATTGGAGACAAATGGTTTCAAGGTTACATTTGAAAATGGAAGAGCAATTATTCAAAAAGGAAAGGATGTTGTTGCAATCGCAAATAAAAATGAAACTAATATGTATGCTCTGAAATTCACCAGGATGCCCTGCTCAGCGCTTCTTACTGGATCACTGGAAATTTGGCATCAAAGATTAGGTCATTTGAATTATACTGATCTAAAAGTACTTCCAAACTATGTGGAAGGAATGAACATTGAAAATTTGAAGACACCACCGTCATGCACCATCTGCACTGAAGGCAAACAAACAAGACTTCCACATAATCAGAAGAGGACAAGAGCAAATCGTCCACTTGAGCTAATTCATAGTGATGTTATGGGTCCTATAACTCCAACGTCTTATGATGGAAAGAGGTATATAATTACGTTTATAGATGATGATACCCATTTTACAGCTGTTTATGTGATGCAGAATAAATCTGAAGTACTGGAATATGTTAAAGAATATGAAGCTATGGCAACAGCTCATTTCAATTCCAGGATTAGTAGATTTCGCTGTGATAATGGAGGTAAATATTTGTCAAATGAAATGAAAAGTTTTTTTTTAAAGAAAAAGGTATCCAGTATGAATTGACAATGAGGTACACACCACAACAGAATGGAGTGAGTGAACGTATGAACAGGAACATTTTAAACAAAGCTCGCTGTATGTTATTAAACAGTAAACTTGGTAAATATTTTTGGTCAGAAGCAGTGAAGACCGCTGTTTACTTGATAAACAGAACACCTACAAGTGCATTAAAAATGACAGTTCCTGCTACTTTGTGGCATGGAGAAATGCCAAAGTTGCAAAAACTGAAAGTTTTTGGTTGTGTAGTGTATTTGCGACTTCCTGCAGAAGTAATTGCTGGAAAGTTTGACTCCAGAGTAAAGAAATGTTTCATGGTTGGGTATTGTTCGAATGGATATCGGCTGTGGTGTCCAGAAGAGAGACGCATCATTCTTGGAAGAGATGTTAAGTTTGATGAAAGTCATTTTGTTTTTGATAATGAAGATTGGTTCTCATACAAAGAAGACACAAGAAATGTGATTATCAGTGATGAAGAAAATGAAACTGAAGATGTGACATCTCCTGAAAATGACTCCGTATCAAGTGAAAATGAAACTGAAGAGGTGAAAGTCTCTGAAATCCGCAGAAGTGTAAGAGAAACAAAGCGGCCAGCATGGATGGAAGATTATGCTGTACTAGCTCTAAATGCGGAAATGTATGTTGAGGATGTTCCAGAGACTTTCAGTGACATTTACAGCAGATCAGATAAAGAAGAACGGCTTCATGCTGTAGCAGAAGAGATGCGAGTAATAAATGAAAACAAGACCTGGACAGTATGTGAATTACCTGAAGACAAGAAGGCTATTGACACTAAGTGGGTTTTTGAAGTGAAACGTGATGATGCAGGCAAGATTAGTAGTTATAAAGCTAGACTAGTTGCTCGTGGTTGTACTCAAAAAAGAGGGATTGATTATAATGAGACATATGCTCCTGTGGCGAGGCTGACTACTTTAAGAACATTACTTGCTATTATGAATCATGAAAAATTGATTGCAAATCATATGGATGTAAAAAGTGCTTTTCTTCATGGAAATTTAAATGAAGAAATTTTTGTAAAGATACCAGCAGAATTTAATGAGAAACCAGGTGTTGTAGGTAAGCTAAACAAAGCAATTTATGGTTTGAAGCAAGCTTCAAGGTCTTGGAATTTAATGTTTGACAAGTTTGTTAAAAATTTAGGTTTTGTGCAAAGCAATGCAGATGGATGTCTATATACTTTCAGGAACTCCAACACTAAGGTTTATGTTTTATTGTATGTTGATGACATACTCATATTAGGAAATGATATTAAAAAAATTGAAGAATTCAAATTAGGTTTAAAAGGTAACTTTAAGATGAAAGATTTGGGAGATTTAAAAATGTTTTTGGGAATTAAGATAGATAAGAGGGAGGATGGAATAATCATGAGTCAGAAAACTTACCTGGAAAATTTATTGAAGAGGTTTGGTATGAATGAATGCAAACCAATTAACACACCTATGGAATTAAATTACAGGGAAGTTGAAAATGATAAAAGACTGCATGAGAAGGTACCTTATAGAGAATTAATAGGGTGTTTGCTGTATGTAACACAAACAACACGACCTGATTTAAGCTATGCTGTTAATTATTTCAGTCGTTATCGAAGTGATCCAAAAGAATCACATTGGAAAGGTTTAAAGAGAATACTGCGTTACATACAGGGCACAGTAAACTATGGGATGTATTACAAAAAATGAGGGAGACAATGGAACTGTAATTGCTTATGCTGATTCTGATTGAGCAAATAGTTCAGATAGGAAATCAACAACCGGTTATGTCATCAAGCTCTTTGGTAACACCATAAGTTGGGGGTCTCAAAAGCAAACTACTGTAGCATTATCATCTACAGAAGCAGAATTTGTATCACTTGCAACTTGTGCTGCAGAATATTTATGGTTTGAGAAGTTGTTTCAAGATTAAAAAATTTGGAAAAATGAAAAACTTGTAATTTATGAAGACAACCAGTCTTGCATTTCTTCTCTTTGTAAATGGGAATATAAAAGACTGAAACACATAGATGTTAAGTATGCTTTTGTTAGAGACTTGTGTCTGAAAAAGATAATAGATGTTAAATACATTGCTACAGAAAATCAGTTAGCTGACATTTTTACAAAACCACTGTGCAAAGAAAAGTTTGAAAAAATGTCCAAAGGGTTGGGAATGTGTAAAATTGTAAACTAGTGCAATTGTGTTACCTGCAATAAATTCATTAAAAACTAAATGTTTGCATTGCATAAAACAACGCTCTGGTAACAATATTTTATCAAACATCCTCCTGAGTAGTCCCCGCCCGGAGATCCGAATGGGGGACTATTTTACCTCCGTAATATTTTACCCGAGAGGATGCCATCATCATATGTTCATACAGTAGAGCTGCATGTCCTCGGGAAAAGTAACGGCTGTAGTTTCCCCTTGCTTTCAGCCGTTCGCAGTAGCTGTGTGGCAAAGCCACATTAGCTGATGTTACAAGGCCAGCTCAGTCAATCATCCAGACTGTTGCCCCTGTAGCTACTGAAAAGGCTGCTGCCCCTCTTCAGGAACCACACGTTTGTCTGTCCTCTCCACAGATACCCCTCCGCTGTGGTTGCACCTACGGTACGGCTATCTGCATCGTTGAGGCACGCAAGCCACCCCACCTCGGCAATGTCTGTGGTTCATGGGAGTGGTTCCATTTCATATCGCTCTGTAATGTTACGCCTAGATATTTGAATGACGCGACAATGTCAAGACGCTCACTACTAATGCTATATTCGAACATTATGGGATTGTTCTTCCTACTCATGCGCATCACCTTACATTTTTCTGCATTGAGAGCTAGCTGCCATTCTTCGCACCAACTAGAAATTTTTTCTAAGTCATCTTGTATGCTATTACAGTCAGTTAAAGACGATACCCTCCCATACACCACAGCATCATCAGTAAACAGCCGCATATTACAACTTACTCTGTCCATCAGATCATTTATATAGATAGAAAATAATAACGGTCCTATCACACTCCCCTGGGGCACTCCTGACGATACACTCGTCTCTGATGAACACTCGCCTTCGAGAACAACTTACTGCATTCTGTTACTTAGGAAGTCTTCCAGCCAGTCACAAATCTGTGAACCTATTCCATAAGCTCGTACTGGGACGTAAAATCTGGATGCATTCAAACAAAGGTGATAGGCCTAGAACGTAAAAGCATGCCGAATGAAAAATCTGAAACGATTGCATCTTACATATGTGATAGGGGAGAGTGGGGCATGGTGAGGTGGAGGGCTAGACGGGGTTTTTGTAAGTTCTACCACAACAGATATCGCAACCTAGCGGCGAATAGTTGAACTAGTAGGCACTTGCTATGCGAGTGCCTGACAGTGCTGGCAGCCATTTTGAGCAAACCATTCGGAGTGAATACATCCATTTCGTCTGTGCTGATATAATTTTTCGTCGTTTTCAAACGTGAAAAGGTAGGAGAAATAACTGTTTCTCATACTTGTTAAGTATTATCAATGGAAAAAAAACAGCTTGTTTAGAAATAAATTAACGCATGCAATAACTAATTGAATATATCCTTGGTGCTATAATATTACAGGTAACGTAACGTAAAAATGATCCCTGGGGGCAAGTACCCCATCTTGCCCTGCCACTAGGTACCCTGTCATGCTCCACATGACATAACACATACTGCAAGAAATGTAATTATATTTTTTTATTTCCAGAAAATGGTTCGGACATATAAAAGGAAAACAGAGGGGACTTCATGGAGTGAAGAAGCTATGAAAAATGCTGTCACTGAAGTAGTCAACGGCCGAATAGGTTATTATCGAGCAGTAATGGCATTTCAGGTGCATCAAACAACTCTTGATTATAAGATGAAAAAACTCAAATCACAATCTAATGAAGGTGGAAAAAAATGAATCTTTTGTTGTAAAGGAGCAGCTGGGACCTTACAATAGTGTATTTAGCCCTGAAGATGAACAAGAATTAGTTATTTACTTAAAGAATATAGAAAGCCGTTTGTTTGATTTGACTGGTAATGATGTAACACGGCTGGCATACCAGTTAGCTGTGAAAAATAACAAGCAGCATAATTTTTAACCGGACCAAAGAATCAGCTGGAAAGGATTGGCTTAGGGGATTTTTGCAAAGAAGCCCAGGTTTATCATTTAGGAAACCTGAGCAAACCTCCACAGCTAGAGCGATGGCTTTTAACAAAGTTAATGTATCCAAATTCTTTTGTTTATTAGGGGAACTATACGACCAGCACAATTTTACAGCAGATCGAATTTACAATTGCGATGAAAGTGGGATTTCTATTGTTTCAAAGAACACTTCCAAGATATTGGCATTGAGAGGGGAAAAACAAGTAGGCTTGGTATGATCTGCCGAAAGAGGGAAAACTGTCTCTGTTAAATTATGCATGAATGCAGCTGGATGTTTTATGCCGCCCATGTTAGTGTTTCCTCGCTAGCGAATGAACTTAATAATTGACATTCTGGAGTAGTCGGGTGTTCTGCCGGATCCTTGTGTCCAACTTGCACAATATTTTGGAACGCGTCCAGTATTTATGCCTAGGCGTTAGGCGTTCCATATGCGGTCCGCGCCGAGTCAGGTGCTCTGTGATTGGTCCATTCCCGAGAGGGGGTGTCTGGTTGCTGCCTGGTGCTCCCTCCGCCGTCCGCGCCGCGCTGGGCGTTCCCTCTGCCGTTTGCAACGTGCCAGGTGCTCTCCTAGTCGCTTTTCGTTGCGATTTTAGAAGCTCCAGTGCTGGGTTCCATGCTGCTCTGAGTTGATATCCAGTGTCACGGTTGATAACGTTTTCAGTGATTTTAATCTCAATGGATTCTTTTATGACACTGTCCCAGAATCTCGGCGTCTGTGTTACTATTATGGTGTTGTTGTAGTCCATGGAGTGGCCAAGTTCTAGGCAGTGTTCAGCCACTGCTGATTTCGTAGCTTGACCCAGTCTGGTGTGCCTTTGGTGTTTCTTGCACCTGATTTGAACCGTCCTGGTGGTCTGGCCTATGTATTCCAACCCACACTGGCACGGTATGCTGTAAATTCCTGGCCTCTGTAGTCCCAGGTCGTCCTTGGTGTTGCCCAATAGTGCACCGATCTTCGGGGGTGGGCAGAATATGCTCTTAATGTCGTGTTTAGACAAAATTCTGCTGATTTTGGCAGATACTGGCCCTGCATATGGTAGGTATGCCACCCTCTTGGCCTCTTCCTGTTCCTCCTCCGGTTCCTTCACTGCACTTACTGAGTGAAACGCCCTCTGGATGTCTCTGGCAGAATATCCATTCCTGTTGAATACTGACCTCAAGTGTGCCATCTCTGTCATCAGACTGTCAGCATCAGAGAGCGCCTGTGCCCGATGGATAAGAGTTTTGAGCACACCATTCTTTTGGGCTGGATGGTGACAACTGTTGGCTTGTAGATACAAATCTTTATGCGTGGGCTTGCGATAAACACTGTGCCCAAAGGTGCCATCTGCCTTCCTCTTAACCAGCACATCCAGGAAAGGGAGTAGTCCATCCTTCTCCAGTTCCATGGTGAACTTTATATTGGGTTGGCGTGAGTTCAGGTGCTCCAGGAAGTTGTCCAGCTCCTCCTTACCATGGGGCCAGATGACAAAGGTGTCATCAACATATCTGTAGAAACATTTTGGTTGATGTGTGCCTCTTCCTCGAATTTCTCCATAAATAGGTTGGCTACTACTGGTGAAAGGGGACTACCCATCGACACCCCTTCTGTTTACTCTGCTCATAAAATTGACCTCCGTAAAGGAAATATGTTGAGGTCAGTACATGCTTGAACAGATCCAAGATGGCACCATCGAATTGTTCCCCAATGAGCTTAAGCGAGTCATTCAGTGGGACCCGGATGAACAAGGACACCACATCAAAGCTAACCATGATGTCTGAGTCCAAGGTGCGTAGCTGTTGAAGTCGCTGTAAAAAATCCTCCGAGTTTCGAATGTGGTGTGAGCACTTCCCCACATAAGGTGACAACATCTTCTTCAAATAAGCTGCTGTGGGGTAGGTGGCTGCCCCAATATTGTTAACAATAGGTCGAAGTGGCAGCCCCTCCTTGTGGACTTTGGGTAGTCCGTACATCCTTGGTGGTACTGGCGCTTTTGATAGTAGTTTCTTGATGACGTTGTCTGGTAGGCCTGTCTTCTTCAGTAGCATCCTTGTCTTCTTGTCCACTTTGTCGGTGGGGTCACTCCTTATTGGCGTGTAGGCAGGATCTTCCAGGAGTTGTTGCATCTTCCTATCGTAATCTGCCTTCAATAGGATCACGGAGGCGTTACCTTTGTCAGCTGGCATCACCACAACGTTTTCATCTTCACGGAGTTGCCTGAGTGCCCTCTTTTCTGCACTTGAGATGTTAGACTTGGGCATCATGGTTCTGGTGAGGGCCCTGCAGGTTTCTCGTCAGATTTCTTCCGCCACACTAGAAGGAAGTGTGTTGGATGCCTGCTCAACTGCACTGATAAAGGCCGCCACTGGCACATTTCTGGGAGTCACTGCAAAGTTTAGACCCTTGCTGAGTGCTTGAAGTGTCTCCTCATCAAATTGCTGACCACGTAAGTTGACCACTGTGCGCCTGTCCTCTTCCTGCTGTGACTTGTTGTTGAGGCGCTCGAACTTAGCTTGTTGGCAGGTTCTTGATTTCTTCCTGGTGCACTCCGCTAAGGCCCATGAGGCTCCATCCACCTGGTACCACTCTTGGTCAGTAAGGGATGTTGCTATAAACAGGTGAAGATGTAACAGCTCCTTGGATGTCACATCTAGTCTGTGGCGTAAATTGCGCACTCTCTCCCTTACCAATGCAAGGCTGGCTCGGCGTTTAATTCTGTTGGCCGCTCTGGAATTAACGTGATGTTTTATCTTGGCAAAAACTGGTACCACGTCTTGCACAATATTTCGACAGTGTGCCTCACTGTCTTCCTCAGGTGCTTCCTGGGACTTGTCCCTGTTTGGAACGCGTCCAGTATTTATGCCTAGGCGTTAGGCGTTCCATATGCAGTCCGCGCTGAGTCAGGTGCTCTGTGATTGGTCCATTCCCGAGAGGGGGTGTCTGGTTGCTGCCTGGTGCTCCCTCCGCCAACCGCGCCGCGCCAGGCGCTCCGTCCGCCGTCCACGCCATGCTAGGTGTCATCAACATATCTGTAGAAACATTTTGGTTGATACTGGCCCCATGGTAAGGAGGAGCTGGACAACTTCCTGGAGCACCTGAACTCACGCCAACCCAATATAAAGTTCACCATGGAACTGGAGAAGGATGGACTACTCCCTTTCCTGGATGTGCTGGTTAAGAGGAAGGCAGATGGCACCTTTGGGCACAGTGTTTATCGCAAGCCCACGCATAAAGATTTGTATCTACAAGCCAACAGTTGTCACCATCCAGCCCAAAAGAATGGTGTGCTCAAAACTCTTATCCATCGGGCACAGGCGCTCTCTGATGCTGACAGTCTGATGACAGAGATGGCACACTTGCGGTCAGTATTCAACAGGAATGGATATTCTGCCAGAGACATCCAGAGGGCGTTTCACTCAGTAAGTGCAGTGAAGGAACCGGAGGAGGAACAGGAAGAGGCCAAGAGGGTGGCATACCTACCATATGCAGGGCCAGTATCTGCCAAAATCAGCAGAATTTTGTCTAAACACGACATTAAGAGCATATTCTGCCCACCCCCGAAGATCGGTGCACTATTGGGCAACACCAAGGACGACCTGGGACTACAGAGGCCAGGAATTTACAGCATACCGTGCCAGTGTGGGTTGGAATACATAGGCCAGACCACCAGGACGGTTCAAATCAGGTGCAAGAAACACCAAAGGCACACCAGACTGGGTCAAGCTACGAAATCAGCAGTGGCTGAA
The DNA here is from genome assembly GCA_026315105.1 of Locusta migratoria. NCBI lineage: Eukaryota > Metazoa > Arthropoda > Insecta > Orthoptera > Acrididae > Locusta > Locusta migratoria. The sequence continues at coordinate 23,952,330 of CM048755.1, read as the reverse complement.
CACTGCCTAGAACTTGGCCACTCCATGGACTACAACAACACCATAATAGTAACACAGACGCCGAGATTCTGGGACAGTGTCATAAAAGAATCCATTGAGATTAAAATCACTGAAAACGTTATCAACCATGACACTGGATATCAACTCAGAGCAGCATGGAACCCAGCACTGGAGCTTCTAAAATCGCAACGAAAAGCGACTAGGAGAGCACCTGGCACGTTGCAAACGGCAGAGGGAACGCCCAGCGTGGTGCAGACGGTGGAGGGAGCACCTGCAGCGGCGCGGACGGCGGAGGGAGCACCAGGCAGCAACCAGACACCCCTTCTCGGGAATGGACCAATCACAGAGCACCTAACTCAGCGCGGACCGCATATGGAACGCCTAACGCCTAGGCATAAATACTGGACGCGTTCCAAACAGGGACAAGTCCCAGGAAGCACCTGAGGAAGACAGTGAGGCACACTGTCGAAATATTGTGCAAGTTTGACACAAAGATCCGGCAGAACACCCGACTACTCCAGAATGTCAGCATTTCGCCGGGAAAGCATGAAATCATACAATTTAATAATTGTTCACCTGGAATGTGGGTGGAATGTCATGTCTCTGGTTGGATGCAGAAAGTTATTTTTGAGAAATGGTTCGACAAATTCATTGAATTTTCTAAAGCAACCAAAGAGAAACCCGTGCTGTTATTTTTGGATGGACATTGAACCCATATGCAGAGCCTGTCTGTAATTGATAGAGCAAGGGATAATGGTGTGCTCATCCTCTGTTTTCCACCCCATTGTACCCACAGGCTTCAGCCTCTAGATGTTTCATTTATGAAGCCTATCAGCACAAGGGCCTACTATAATCAAGACCTAACCAACTGGCTAAGATCAAATCCTGGTAAAGTTGTTACGATGTTTCAAATTGCAGAAATTTTGAGCAAAGCTTTTCTCAGAGCTTCAACCATGTTGACTGCCATAAACCGTTTCAGAAAAATAGGAATTTGCCCTTTCGAACCAAACATCTTCCCAGATTCAGTGCTGAAGCTTATGTAACTTCAGACACTCCTTTAGCTACAAGTGAGGCCGCTAACGTTTCTGTCAATAATTACCAAAGAGAGGCTTCAGTTGGCTCACATAAGCAGTTTATGTCAGAGACAAGCGATGGTCCTGCCAACCAAGCCGGTACTAAAGAGCAAGATGCACCTAAGCTCAGGGTGCTCATTTTGGAATGATAATAAACCCAATTACAACACTACAAACAAGCAGGCTTCTGAGAACACCAATCAATTAAGGTCATTTGCTGTTTCACCTGAACAGATTGTCCCGATCCCTCATGTCAGAAAGAAAAATAACCGACAAACAGGCCGCAAAAAGGAAGAAAACTGTTGTTGTTACTAGCTCCCCTTACAGAAAAAACTCCTGGAGAGTGCAAGTAAAGTTAAGCCTGGAAAAAAGAAGGAAGAAGAAGGAAAGAGTTCACCTGAGAAGACTGTTAAAAAATCCCTCTTTGTTTGTAAAGGCAAAAGTGGGAAGAATAAAAAAGCAATGACGAACTTGGCAAAGAAAATAAATAAAAATTGAAGAAGAAAGCACATTAGAAGAAGACACTGCGTGCCTGTATTGCGGCTATTTCTACTCGCAGTCATCAGAAGGCTGGGTGTCATGCGTCTCTGCAAAAAATGGGCTCACTGTTCATGTGCGGGTTCATGCCGAGGTACATCATGTGTGTGAATTTTGCTTACAAATCGACGATAATAACTGAAATAAACTGAACTTTAACATCACACAATGTTTACGTAATGCATTTTCATTAGATATTAAAATAAATCTTTTATCAATTTATAAACCTGTGTTCATTGAATCATTTAATTACCTTTGCCTTATACAGTATTGAGGTAACCCATCTTGCCCCACCTGCGTACCCCATCTTGCCGTCACTGTAGGGCAAGATGGGGTAGTTATTAAACCCTGAGAAAATATATATTTTGTAATAGTAAATACTAACAGTTTTGGTCCTATTTTTTTATAAACTCTAGAAATACTGAAGTTTAAGGTGTAATATCTGGTATTTTACTAGAGCATTTTGTAAGCCTACAAAAAATTGTTAAGTACTTAAGTACCCGTCTTGCCCCGCTCTCCCCTACTCTAGAAGTAGAGGTAGCGATAGCAAATGTGTTGCTTTCTCCGGAGACAATACCAATACCAATTTCGGTGGTATCAGTGGCACTGATAAGACGTCGGGAAATAACGTTTTTACCAACCTGGGAAAAAATTTAAATGATAGCATAGTAAGAGTAGGCTGCCCTGCTCACGTTTTCCATAACTGTATTCAACATGGTACTGATGCAGGATTCACTTTAGATGTTGATTCCACAATATTAAAAATATTTAATTTTTTTCTTTTTACACAGTAGGCACTGAAAGTCTTAGGACTTTTGTGAATTTGTAAACATACAGTATAGGCAACTACTGGGACATTCTAAGACCAGGTGGCTGTCTCTTTTCCCTTGTGTTACAAGAGTAGCGCCTAACTGAAATGTATCCTGCACTGAAATCATATTTCATGATGAAATTCCAATTTTAAGTGTTTTCCAAGATGAGCTTATTGAAGCACGATTATGGTTTGTTCATTCTCTTATGTCATTGTTTTAACATAATATTTTGGCTCTAGAAAAAGAGAAAAATTCACTTGTGGAAATGATAAACATTCTTGAGTGTGTTGAAAATGCAGTATGCTAGATGGAGATATAGCTCATTGGTATGATGCAACAATTAAATATCGTAAGAAATGGTTGGTTCAGTATCAAGAGTTTTTTGTGTTTAGGTGGATGGGTTTAAAGAATTTTCCAAATTTGGAAGCTGTTGAACAAACAATTCTGTATCTAAATGATAAGCTTAATATTAAAATTGATGACATACAGTGCTTTGAACAGTTCTGAAATTATCAGAAGTTTTTGACAAATCAGTATAATGTCAATGGAGGAGATCAGTTGTCAAATGACACCTGGTGTAAATATTACCAAGAGACAAACAATATTGCCTGTTTCTCAGAGCTGCTTAAAATGTCAGAATTTTTCTTTGCTATATCCAGTCACAATGCCCGTGTGGAAAGGATTTTTTCAGTAGTAAACAGTCAGTGGACCAACGACAGAAACACACTCAGTGTTAAGTCTGTTAAGAGAATTATAAGTGTGCAGTACAATTATAAAGATGTCTCTTGTGTACAGTTTTATGATAATTTGTTGTAAAACAAGAAATTACCTTCAGAAATTGGGTCATCAAATAAAATATCAGAGTACTTCAGAGTATAATGATACACAAGAAGAAGACTAGTTTACTCACGATGATTCTGTTACTGTTTGTATTAAAATCTGCCTCATATTATTGTAACATTGTATGATTAAATAAATTGATACGAAATGCTTCAGCTGCAAATCATACAGTGCAGTACACATAGTAGAATTTGAAACTCCCCCCTTTATCTGTAGGCTCTCTCAAGTGGGGGTGTTGTGTGAAACCCAAAAATAGGACGCTCAATCTGTGTCGTGCTGGGGCTCGGCAGTTCTGTGTGTTGTCAGCCTACCACACTTACAAGTTTAACATCAAAAGCTAGTGGAATGTCCGTTATAAATGAATTAGAAACTTGTTCAAAACTTCATACAAATGAGGCAGGATGCCACAGTCACCACTGCCATTTCACCATGCGCCTGTTTAGGACCAAAGAGACATAATTACAAAAAGAGTGTTTGGATATAAATCGATTTAAAGCTTTTGTCTTAAAAACTGAATAGTTTCTAATAATATTTTGTGAGCCTTTGTACGTAAATAAAAGTTTATTTCATTCATTGCTTTTCCCCCTAGCTGTTACATATTCCATTCACTCACTAGATGCTAATAATATATATAGTCATGTCGGTCTGATCCTAAATGGGCGCATAGCTATATCAAGGTATGGTTAGATAATTTTTACAGCTATTTTATTCTTGGCGATTTTACAGTTAACAGTAGTGTGGTTTCAATAAATGATGCAGAGTACAAATAAAAGAGAGAGAGAAGAAGAAGAAGAAGAAGACAGGTGAAAGCAGAGGTGATCAGCAAGGTATCAAACAAGTTTGGAAAACGCGCATTCGGAAGGATGGTGGTTCAAACCCACGTCCGGCCATCCATATTTAGGTTTTCCTAAATCACTCGAGGCAAATGCTGGGATGTTTCCTTTGAAAGGGCACGTCCGATTTTCTTCCCCATCTTTAACCAAAAACTGAGTGATGACCGTAGTAGTTTGGCCCTTCAAAACCTCAATTCCCCTCCCCCGAAACCAATCAACCAACCAAGTGTGGAAAAATGTTCAACCCTTAAGACGAAAATTACAAGTGGTGAAATGATGAACTGTTAGGACTTCACTGGTATGTAGTCATGTAATTGGTTCCACAGGTGTCAATATTTAATGCTTCTTAATTTTTAAGAATATGCATCAGATAAAGTGCAAACACAGTGAAATCATTCAGATTGAGGTGGGCAGGCCTGGTGGCGCGCATGAATGATACAGAAGTGCCAAAAGGAGTGTTACAAGGAAAGCCAGGAGGGCAGAGAGGACCAAGAGACAGGTGGGAAGATGGAGGAATCGAAGAGCTTAGGAAGATGGGCTACAGAAACTGGAGAGTATGGGCAAAGGACAGAGAGAAATGGAAGGGCATTGTAGAAGAGGCCAAGGCTGTAGAGCCAAGAAAAAAGAAGAAGAGCAGTGCAGACAAGATTCTTATAACATAGGACAGCCACCAGTACTTGAGTTATAAATACGATTTTGTCACAGCTTCAAACTTAATATTTTTGTAATTTTCATTTTTTCCCTTTGAAGACTGAATGAAAATAGTATATCACATCATTTGAAAATGAAGGTAGAGACCGCTGAAACTGGTAATAAAATAAATAAATTAATTAATTAAAAAAATAGGGAATAGCTACTATGGCATTTGACCTCATTTGTATGAAGTCTTCAAAAATCATTTACCATTTGCATTCCTGAACCGTAAAACATTTTTTTTTGTGTCTGCTAGGCTCACAGCATTATATATGGTTTCAATGACATTATGTAATTAAAACTCCAAATGCAGCCTTAGCAGACAGTTTCTATTTATTACTATAGGCACCTATTTCGTCTTGAATGGCATAATCAGGTTATTTGTGAAAATATGAAAATTTACGACACATCAAAAAATCACAAACACCAACAACATTCCAACTGCAAATATTAATAAAATTATAAATTAATTGCATGTAACCGATATAGAATCGTTGATTTATCTCTCAAGGAATTGTCAAACGGTAATTCCGAAAATCTATAAAAAAAATTATAAAGACTATTGCTCCAGTAAGGACGTAGGAGTAGAAAATAAACAGCTTGACAGTATCAAAACCACCGATATATATGGGTGTCAATACCAACAGGCGTATGTAACTAAAAGTATTTACAAATTTAACTTGTAGTAAGTTATAAAATTCGATGTATAATACTGAAAACAAGCACATTTTCACAGATAACCTGATGATGGCATTCAAGCTGAAATAGATGCCTATACATAGATATTGCCTTATAAGGGAGCATTTGGAGTTTTAATTACATAATGTCGTACAAAATGTCGTTTCACAAAATTGAACTATTTATTATCGCCGAAAAGTGGGCACTTGTTTTGCAACGCAAACACCGTCACAATGAGGCAAATAATTGACAGTACTTCTTAAATTTAGGATCACCTAGTCAGGATTGGATGTGGACAATTGCTCATTTGAAGCTTTATTCGATTTAAATGTATCGTTAAGACTTTGGACGATACGTCAAATCTAGATGGAAGACTGCTTCGGAAAAGTGTGACAAGTTTCCCAGTCTGTGCAGCTCTCAACTGCAAAGCAAAACGAATGCAAGATCCAGCAAATAAAACGGCAACACTAGATGTGTATTGTATCACGCAAATTGTGAGCTGCTCATAGACCGGATAGCGCAAACACAAAGTGTGCAAAGTTACTTAAAAGAATAGCAGACGCGCCGTGCCCAGCGCTGCATCTGAAGCTCCGCAGAGCCGCGGCCTCCTTCACAATTTCGTTCCTCCCTCCTCCATAAAAATCCTCTTGGAGGGCACTACTCCACCCAGACTCTTACTACAGTTACCAGAAAATTCTGTCGACAGAAAATGAAGCTTTCTTCCATAGCCAGTCAGCCACAAATTTTACTCCAATTTATTTAACTAAATAAAGATTAAAAATGACAAAAACGTCGCACGTGACTGAAAAGTCACAAAATATTTTCATGATAAAACACTGTAGATGTAAAAATTATAATTTATCTTAATGTCAGTTAGGTAAATGTCGAATAACCCATAGCACCATTGAAAATTTTTGTATGACTCTAGAAATGTCGTCTTTTTTGAAGGTCGTCATCTGGTAACCCTAACGAAGGAAAATTATTCATTAATAATGAAAACTTTATACCAGATAATTTTAACTTGCACTAAAAAATACGAACGTGACAAATGTAAAAGTATGATTAATATTTTACAGAACTATGATTTTATTGTGTTTGTCGTGTTTTTTAATTCATTGTTTGAAATAATTGAGCCAGTTTCTAAGGCTCAGCAGCATCAAAGTAATGACTTACACAGAGCTGGCATTTTACTAATTAATCAATTTAATAGACGGATCGAAATGAGAAATCAAAATTTATTCCATTGTTTGCTGAACGAGTCCATAAGCATGGGAAATGTATGGGGGGGGGGGGGGGAACAACTGTTTTCAAAGACAAAATACAGAAGATAAGGAAGCGATTTTTTGATAAATTGTCAGAGGATGAGAGAATTTCCGATCCAGAATCATACTTCAAAGTCAATGTGTATTTTTGTGTCCCTGCCTCGTCGCCGCTTTTGTGTCTCGTTTCCGTCGTAGGTGTCGGCGGCCGAGTAAAAAGAGACCGACACAAGAATAAAGGAAGCACGCTTGTGCAGGTACGGAGGTGAGCAGCCAGTGGGACAGCAGAAACTAGAAACACTAGAGTAAATTAGAACGATATATATATATATATATATTGCACAGAATTTATGCAATACTTAACTTTTACATAGCTGAGTACAGCAGAATGCTGATACATAGTTGAGCTAGAGGCCTGCTTAGTGTCTAACCGATAGCCAAGTCTTCACTGGTGCCTATCTGATTCCGAAGGTCTTAACTGGTTCCTATCTCAGTCCCAAGTGAACGATGTCGTTCAGTGGTGGCCACGAGCGGAGTTGTACCAGAGGGCGCTCGTGGCTGTCGTCGTAAGAAGCCGCGCCGTGCGTGCATGGCGGCGCGCGGCGAAAGTAGGTGGCGCGCACTTTGGACTTGTGCGACACCACACCCCTCCCCCCCCCCCAAACCACCGCGCCGTCGTGGCGTAGGGCTGAGGGCCACGGCGACGGCACTGGGAGGAGGGCCTGGGCGGAGGCGTTACTGGTGGGACGGGCGTCGTAGCTGAGGCTGGGATCGAGACGCCGTCCGCGCCCCGGTATACACCTTGCGATTCGCCGGGAAACCCGCCAAAACCAGCGGAAGGGCGCCCGCCTCCGCCCAGAGGGAGCAGATCATCTTCTTCTGAGGTGCGTGGCCCAGGTGGCGGGGGAACGCACGGTCCCGGAGTTCCTCTCCGTGACGCTGTCATCTGCGGCTGCGACAGCGGCGGCGACGACTGCGTCGGAGGTGCGTCGACGTCCATAGGGATCTCGTAGTCCGGGGACGAACGATGTGGCTGTGCTCCCTGGCGGTGAACTGGGACTGGAATCAAGAAACCCGAGACAGGATCGCGCGGCCTGTGCAGGCGCAATTGGTTTGCGTGGCGCCGCAGCTCCGACCCTGTGGAAGAACGTACGACATACATATTGCTACCAAGCACGCGCTGAATGGTGCCTGGCAACATGTCTTCTTGTTGCCAGCAAACACCCTGTACAGCACCGGCGTGGAAACCTGAAAACGCGTAGCGCCATACGAACCGACTCGGTGCGTGGGAGGCTGCAGCAGGTGAAGGAGAGTGCGGCGACGGCGGCCATGTAGCAGCTCGGCAGGAGACGGGCCGTCACGTGGCATGCACCGATACGTAGACAGGAAAATTTGAAGAGCTTGCTGCCTGGAGTGCTGACCTTTCATCTTTTCCATGTGAGACTTGAATGTTCGAACGAAACGTTCTGCTTCACCATTGGACTGAGGGTGAAAAGGTGTGGTGGTGATATGCTGAATGCCATTCACACGACAAAACTGTTGAAATTCCGCCCTAACAAACTGAGGTCCATTGTCACTGACAATAGTTTCAGGCAAACCTTCGATGCAAAACACTGATGTTAAGGCACTGATTGTACTAGACGCCGTCCCTTGGGGCGTGGCCAGTCTGAGAAACGTTGCGGAGGAGCCGCCTGATGCTCCGCACAAACAGTACACTGTGACGTCACCCTCTCTATCTGAGCGTCCATACCAACCCAGGTACAATGACGTCTGGCCAGTTGCTTTGTCCTAACGATACCCTGCCCATAGCAGGGCGAAGCTGGGAATTTGTATCTGATGGGAGGCGTGCATGGGTAGTCCTTGCAGGTGCGGTGACCACTGTGTCCCCAGTGGTGTAGGGGTCAGCGCAACTGCCTAGAAAGCAGGAGACCCGGGTTCGAATCCCGGCTGGGTACACATTTTCAGCTTTGCCCAATAGCAGTTGTAGTCATATATTCTATGAATATTAATTTCCATTAAGTTTGGATTCAGGTTAGCGGCCATGCTAACCGATTAGGCGCCGCGCATACAAGTAACTTATAACAAAACACAAATGCAATATGAAAGAGGACGCTCTGCAACAAAAAAGTCCAGAAAACATGTAACAGAATATGTTCCCCCAAAATGCTTATAATAAGGGTGGGTGGGAGGGAGCAATTTCTGCGTGCTCCGATTGCTGCTGTCTGGCTGCTGCAAGCGGGCTGGTTCAAGGTGCTATCACTCCTTGTCGCCACTTTTGTATCCCATCCTCGTCGCCACTTTTGTGTCCCTGCCTCGTCGCCGCTTTTGTGTCTCGTTTCCGTCGTAGGTGTCGGCGGCCGAGTAAAAAGAGACCGACACAAGAATAAAGGAAGCACGCTTGTGCAGGTACGGAGGTGAGCAGCCAGTGGGACAGCAGAAACTAGAAACACTAGAGTAAATTAGAACGATATATATATATTGCACAGAATTTATGCAATACTTAACTTTTACATAGCTGAGTACTGCAGAATGCTGATACATAGTTGAGCTAGAGGCCTGCTTAGTGTCTAACCGATAGCCAAGTCTTCACTGGTGCCTATCTGATTCCGAAGGTCTTAACTGGTTCCTATCTCAGTCCCAAGTGAACGATGTCGTTCAGTGGTCGCCACGAGCGGAGTTGTACCAGAGGGCGCTCGTAGCTGTCGTCTTAAGAACGCCGCGCCGTGCTTGCATGGTGGCGCGCGGCGAAAGTAGGTGGCGCGCACTTTGGACTTGGGCGACACCACTGTTTAGATTTATTTATTTCGCAAACTAAACAAAGATTTCAAAGCCTCCATGACCTCAGTAATACATTCGAAGTGTTACAACCGGGGAAACTCTTATCATTTTCAAATGAAATAATAAAATGTAAAGCCGCAAAAGTGTCTGCTAAATACAGTAATGACATTTCATTCGATCTATATGAACAATTAATTACTTTAAAAACTGAAATTCAGACAATTCAATCTATTAAAGAGCTCACGGAGTTATTACTGGTAAAAAAATGTAGTCTTGCATCCAGTTTTCCGAAGGTAATAACAGCATGTTTACTATTTTTGACGCTTCCAGTAATAACTGCAACAGCTGAAAGAAGTTTTCGAAATTAAAGCCGATCAAAAACTATCTTAGTACTGTGTGAGACAAGAACGTCTATTAGACTTGACATATTATCTATAGAGCCACAGAAACTCGAAAAACTAAAATCGTCCTCAGCTATGAATGCATTAATAAATACATTCGCATAAAAAGTCGATAAAATATATGTTTAAATTGTTTGGCTAATTCGCCTTGTAAGTTTACTAATTGTAAATAATTATTTTCTATATATATTTTATATTTATGTGAACTATATTTACTCAATATATGTCACTTTTGTGCAGTATGAGGAAATTTGTTTCGCTTATGAAAAAAATTTACTCCCTTTTGAGTTTCACCGCAACTAAGCAAAAGGGACCCGCAAAAAATTTTGATACGGGGCCCCTCATGGGCAAACTACGCCACTGAGACAATGTTGCAACGTGAGATTACCTCTGATACTAGTTTTGACATGAATACTTTTCCTCGATCAGATATCATCACTCGTGGTGCACTATGCTTCAAAATAATGTCTTATACTAGGAATTTTGCAATCTCTGGGGCTGCATTTGGCTCAGGTTTCGTGACAGCGTAGCGGGTGAGGTAGTCAGCGCAGACTCTTATCCATCGGTTACCGGCTGTCGATTTTAGGAACCTACCTAAAAGATCGATTCCAATCCGGTGGAATGGAGCTGCTGCAGGTGGAATTGGTACCAGTTGATCTAGAGGTAATTGCGGCACATGCTTCCGTCGCTGGCACTCCTTACAGTAATTCACACAGTGCTTGACAGATCGGTAGAGACCTTGCCATTAATACCTGCGTCTGACTCTGTCTAGGGTTTTCATGAATCCCAGATGACCGGATATTGTATAATCGTGAAAATACTTGAGAATATCTGGCCGGAGATGAGCTGGAACAACGAATAGCCATTTGTGGCCCAGTGGATCGTAGTTGTTCTTATACAATGTTCCGTTTATAAGTTGAAACTCTCCTTTGGTCGGTTCTCATTTCTCCAAGACCTCTATGATTTGTAATAATGCTGGATCTTCCCTCTGTTCAGCTGTAATGTCACCTAACTCAGTGAGGGCTGAAATTTTATCCCTGCTGTTGTGTTCCGCCAATGGATTCCTCGAAAGGCAGTCGGCATTCTTGTGTTTGCGCCCATTTTTGAATACCACTGTGACATCGTACGCTTGGAGTCTTAGTGCCCATCTTGCTAGTCGGCCTGATGGATCCTTGAAGCTAGTCAGCCAACACAAAGAATGGTGGTCTGTCACGACGGTGAATGGTTTGCCGAATAAATACGGCCAGAACTGGTTGACATCCCAGATAATGGCGAAACACTCCTGCTCGGTTGTAGAGTAGTTCATCTCAGACTTTGAGAGAACTCTTGATGCATAATTAATCACCTTTTCAGCACCTTCCTGAATTTGTACAAGCACTGCACCAATTCCATAACCACTAGTGTCTGTGTGTTCAGTTTCCGCATTCTCGTAGTACAAGGCTAGATCTGGTGCAGAAGTTAGAGCCTCCTTAAATTCCCAGAAATCTCGTTCTTTCGTCTCATCCCAGTAAAACTTGGTGTCTCCCAGCAGAAGTTCTTGCAATGGACGTGCCTTGTTACAAAAACCCTCTATGAAACGACGACAGTATGAGCACAGCCCGAAGAAACTTCTCACATCACGGATGTGCTGAGGAGTTGAAAATGCTGTGACTGCCCTTATTTTATCTGGATCTGTACGCACACCATCTCCGTTCACTAGGTGCCCCAGAATGTTTATTTCTTTGGCAACGAAGAGGCACTTCTTTAGGTGGAGGCGGAGTCCTGCTGTCTGAACACACTTTAACACAGTTGACAGGCGGGTTAGATGTTTCGCAAATGTTCTTGAGAAAACGACAATGTGATCTAGATAACAAAGACATGTCGTCCATTTAAGATGTCGAAGCAAGTTGTCCATCATGCGTTTGAATGTGGCTGGGGCATTACGTAGTCCAAACGGTCTGACCTTGAATTCATAGAGGCCATTAGGTGTAATAAAAGCAGTCTTCTCCCTGTCAGCTTTCTCAACCTCGATTTGACAGTAACCTGTCTGCATGTGCATGGTTGAGAAGTTTGTAGCTCCTTTCAGTCTAACGTGTCGTGAATACGCGGTAATGGGTAGACATCTTCCTTTCTGATTTTGTTCAATCGCCGATAGTCGACACAGAAACGCCATGTACCATCCTTCTTCTTCTTCACGAGGACCACCGGAGACGAACAGGGACTATCTGAAGGTTGAATAATGTCATCGTGCAACATCTTCTTCACTTCTTCCAGAATGATACGTCTTTCAGCTGGTGACACTCTGTATGAACGTTGGTTAATTGGTGGATCTTCTTTAGTTTGCGGTGGTAGTCGTTCGTCAATACAGAGAAGAGAACTCTTGAATCGACTAGTGCCCGGACAGGTTGGCCGTCAGTGAGATTTCCCGACATCTTAGCGACTGTTGATCATGGAGGATTTTCATCTGCGGCGGCCGCACCTCCGTAGATGGTCGCCTGGCCTAGTTTTCCTGAACACGGCGGCTAGGCGAGCGGCTGGTATCTCTGTAAGGCGACGGTGAATGGCGGCGGCATGTTGGAGAGCGACCATGTCCAGGATTCGGCGACGGGCTTCGTACCATAGGTCGACAGTAATCATCTGCAGTTGACTGCCGTGGAAAGGACTTCTCCGATGGTTGGCGTCTTGCGGCATAATAATTATCAAACACTCGTCTTCTCTCCCTACACTATCGTACGACATGTCCAGGAAGGCCACAGTGAAAACACAATGGTGTCCTCCAGATATCTGTCCTCCTGCGAGGCTTCACAGTTGCCAAAGGTTTTGGTTGTGCTCGCGTCGGTCGATTCCTTAGTTGCCGTTTGGCAGCTGCGGCTTAAATCATAATAGGGCGATGCCATTCTTCACGTCAGGTGCGACTGGTGGGGCTGACAGGCGCTAATGTTTCAAATACCTGTTCCTCAGCAGCGTAGGCTCCATCATGACATACGGGACTGACATCCATGGCCTTGCTCGCTTGGTCCAACAGTCCCGGCTGCCATAAACTGTAATTCTTCTCTCTCAATTTGTCGTATGAGCGAAGCAAAGTCATGCTGGTCTTCCACAACGGCCATAGGGTCAACATTCGGGAGTCTGTCATACTTCTTTCGTCCAACCCTCCTCTATTGCATCTCTTCAATTTTCTGGCACCATTGGTTAAATTATTGTCTCATCGAAACGTCTTTTAACAGAAGAGCTTGATACATGTCTTCTGCAATGCCTTCATCAGGTGTGAAACTTTATCGGCTTTTGTCGTATCCGGGTTAACTACGTGACATAGGGCCAAGACACTCTGTATAGGACTGTGGTGACTCACCATGTCACTGGGCCCCATTCTTCAATTATTCTTGTGATAAACGGACTTGCCGCTGGTGGACTCCAAACGTCTTCTTAAGTTCGGTCTGGAATTTTTCCCAGCTATCAAGCTTGTCCTCGTTATTTTCAAACCTCTGCTGGGCCATCCCGTCCAGGTAGAAATATAAGTTTTCCAAGCACATAATGTAATCCCACCTATACTTGGCGACTCGGTCGAATCCGTTCGGCGATTTATTTGGGTCCTGTCCAGTGTCTCCAGTGTCTGATGTGCTGCTGTCTTACTGGTGTTTTGGCATCTACGGATCTTTTGACGACATGGACCTTCGAACGAAGGTAATCAGTATACCCTTTGTATTCCGGTTCTTGTCCGTGTGACGGCTCTTATGCTGCTAATCAGAGCCACGATGAAGCAGATGTATTGCAGAATACCTGGCGCCTCCCACCTGAAAGAGTCATGTTGAAAACTGCAGGTGGTCCAGAATTCGAAGGCTGGTCGGTAATAGAGCACAACACTTAAAACACGTTTATTGCTAACGCAAGCGTGCACTCAGTACAGACTGACTCCTGCTTTAGTTAAGTCCCAAGGACTCTACAAACATTTGAACATTTTTTGACTCCTGCTTGGAGTGCTCCATTATTTATACATAGAAAGAATTTTCTGGAACTTACAAGTACATCAGACATAAGAAACATTTATTTATTTATTTTATTTATTTGTTTATTTAGCCTGATCAGATTAGGGCCATCAGGCCCTCTCTTACATCGGACCAGGGTTTTACACATACAGAATTTTTTTTACATTTGAGTTACCTATAACATACCAATGATTTTTACAGATAAGCAATTAATAACATAATTTATAAAAGTTAACTACATGCAAAAGGATGTAAAATAAAAGGTATTGACTTAATTCTAATATGATTAATACTAGTAGTACCACTGAGACACCTTCTGCTGCTGTTGGTGTAACAACATTGATATTAGCAGATACAGGATGTACTTTTGAATCGAGACTGGTTAAGGCAAGGCGAATTCTGACAAAAGGAAGTTAAGAAAGCTGTACCTGGCGAGAGCAATGGCAGTAAGAGAATATCTGGGAGGAGGAATGGATGTGACGTACCTGGACCGTAGGGTATTAAAGGCTGGCGTAATTATTGCTTCAGTAGATAATCCATTAACTGTCGTTTGAAGCTGGCAGTGTTATTCAGTTCTCTGATATACTGAGGTAGATTGTTCCAGAGCCTCGTTCCTGCTACTGAAAAGGATTTTGAGAAACCGGCTGAGTGATGGATAGGGACAGAAAGGGTTTTGCTCTGACACGAACGAGTAGTTCTGTTATGCTGATCAGATAAGAGTGTTAAGGTCGAGGAAAGATATGAGGGACAGTGTACGTTGATAAGAGAGTAGAGGAAACAGAGTGTATGAAAATCTCTGCGCTTGTCAGCACGGAGCCAGGATAGTTGCATATAAGATGGTGAAATGTGATCAAAGAGACGGATGTTACATATATATCGAACGCAGGCATTCATGATTAGTTCCAGACGTCTTGAGCTTTCCCAAGAAAGACCTTGCAAGATAACATCACTGTAATCAATAATTGGAATTACAAGTGTTTGTATAAGTTTCTTTTTGAGATCGAGAGGAAAAAACTTCTTATATCTCTGTAGGGCATGAAGAGATGCTGATGCCTTCCTACACACGGCGGCTGTGTGCTCAGCCCAATTTAGTTTGTCGTCTATTATCACTCCCAGACTTTTTGCCGAGGGCGAAAAATAGATAGGTGTGTCATTTAATATTAATGATGGTTGAGATTCGCGGAATTTGTGGTTAATGAGCCTAGGATGTCCTACCAGAATTGCTTGTGTTTTACTTGGATTGAGCTTTAATCCTATATTCTGTGCCCACTTTGATAGTGCACATAGGTCAGAATTAAAATTTTCGATTGCTGTCTTCAGGTTTTTTGGTTTTGCGCTTAAATACAACTGGAGGTCATCGGCATACAAGTGGTATTTACAAAAGGACAAGACCGATGATACGTCATTTACGTACAATGAAAAGAGGAGTGGACCTAATACCGAGCCCTGTGGTACGCCTGATAGTACTTTTCTCCACTGTGACTTTTTGGTGCCGGACATGACGCACTGAAGACGCGATGTCAAGTATGAGCGAAACCATTGCACCACGCCTTGAGAGAGATTTAGGCTGCTAAGTTTAGCAAGTAAAATGTCAAAGTCCACAGTGTCGAAAGCTTTGCTAAAGTCTAAGAAGCACATAATAGTCGCCTCTTGTCTATCCATTGCCTGCTTAAGATCGTCTGTCACTTTTATCAAAGCAGATGTTGTGCTGCGATATTTGCGAAAACCTGATTGGTGTTCGTCAAAAAGGTTATTAATAGTCAAGTAGCTGGTTAGCTGATCATTTACTATATATTCTAGAGCTTTGGATAGTGCCGGAAGAATGCAGATAGGTCTGTAATCAGAGGGTGCTGTGGCAATGTTCTTTTTTGGCAGTGGCAGAACATTTTAGAAACAGTAAATACAAAGAAAGAATTTTCTTCTGCCCGTGGCGGGATTTGAACTGGGGACCGCAAGCACAGCGATCTGCGATGCTGACCATTGCACCAAGCGTGCTATCGGAAGACTCGGGGCAATATATACTATTGGGTGTTTAAGTTAAGTAACAAATACACTTCCTACGAGTAAAAAACTTGTACTCAGTGGATTGTTCATCGGGTAGAGTACTGCAGTGATGCGTCAATTTCTGTTGTTTATAGAAAAATGAAAAACTTAGAGGGAAAGATGTAGTAGTAGAAACTGATTAACGTCTGTCTGGCAGAAAGAAAATGTTTCAAATTTTTGTATAGCTTATGGGCCTTAACTACAGGGTCATCAGTCCCTAAACTTACAAACTACCGGTACTTATGAACTAGAACACTAAGGACGGCACAAATATCCATGCCCGAGGGGGGATTCGAACCCCCGACCGTAGTGGCCGTGCAGACCGTGACTGAAGCACCTCAGTCCCCTCGGCCAACGCGGCCGGCTGGCAGAAAGAACTATGGCAGTGGCTATAACGCACTGGGGCAATGAGTATGTGGTGCTGCTGATTAAGGAACCGGTAAGTGATATCTCATTTTGTGAACCAAAAGTTGAAAAGAGCCACTTTTAGAGGTAATAAATGATAATATATTATATGGGACAACAATAGTGACAACAATAGTTTCAGTTCCTATAAGTGTCTCGTAAGATGAAGGATTCAGGCCCCTCTCTATAAATCATAGGCTTCATTTTAGGAATCCTGAAACAGGGGCACATACCAATAGAATTGAGGAATATGGTCTGCTATTAAGAGCCACCCCTCCCCTCGTCTACGCCCTCCTGGTTCATTGCCGGCCACCTCACTGTGCTGTCCCCCACTGTCCACTCTCAGAGTGATCTCCGTGGCAACTTCCCGCCCTGACATTTATCGTTCCTACCTGCTGTGATCCTCCCCTTCCTATGCCCGCCCCTCCCGGCTTCCTGCCTCATTCTCCTGCTCCCGTCATCCTCCCCTTCACTTCTCCTCCCACCTGTGCTCCCCTCCCCATCATTTGTCGCCATCGTGTGTCTACGTTCTGGTGCTGCGTCGAATTGCGTTTCATCTAAGTGTGGTTTTAAAATAAACAGCGAACGGCTATCCCGCAGCCAACGCCCTCTGTGATTTTAATTTTCCGTGTTTCTTCTGTGCCTCCGTGTTTCCAGCTGTATGTGTACTTAATCGTTACCGTTTTTCAACTTGTTACGTGCTCCAGTTTCTGTGTCTGCTTTATTAATGTCCCCTACTGTCCCCAGAGCCGTGCAGCGCGCCACATTTAAAGGTGGGTTGTCCAAGACGCGGCTGTTACCTGCGATTGCGGATCGGCCCCCCTCCCTTTTCCAGCCGATGCCGACGGCGGCGAGTCGGGAGAACGACGCCAGCCGCTGCCGTTTACCAAGGGTCCCTGGTCGGCGACTCGGGAAAGTCATGACGAAAATAAAATTTCCGATTTTTTTGCTGTAAAAAATACTGCATGTTAAGGAAGCAAAGCTACATCAGTTCCCACATTTAGTTTTTCGTTACAGATTCTCGTTTTCCTTTAAAAAATTAAAAAGCGCTACTTTCGGTTATCCATGTTTTTTTTCACTTTTTATTACATCTCTGTCGGGTTTGAGGAAACTAACACGCAAAAAAATTGGGTTTTTGAGTAGCTTGTAGGTTCATACCCCAGCTTGATAATGAAGTGTATATTTTCTCAAAATTCCTCATAGTTATTCAGATACTTAATTTTTTACTAACCTATTGCATTAAACTTGAAGTGTTTACATCGAAAAATGTAGTCGCTGGCTACTTTGCGTATGGTTCATTTTAGGTCATACATTGTTGCGGATGAAATGAAGCCAATAATTCGAAATTATTTTTAAACTTGAGAGCAGGACGATACCTGTCTCCGTTTTCGAGATTTTTGCTCGTATATCTACTGTACGGGAGCGTCGCGACTAGCGCGCCTGTTCTCTCCACGTGCAACCTTAATTGTGCAGGGGTAACAATCAACACATCTTATAAACTGTTGAAGATATTGAACCCTTTTTTTAAATGATAGTCTGGGAAGGAATTCATATTTTACACAATCATTAATACTCAAAGCTTTTTTTTTATCTACAGATATACAGAAATAACTATAGTTCTTTACGATGAAACGATGTATTAATTAAACGGTATTTAATATTTATGGATGTTTATTTCCGTCTATTGCAACTAAATAAAATGCGTTTCGCTTCTTTACTTGTGAACCATCATGAATGGCAGTTTTTTTAGTGTTAATTCTATGTGCGACTTCATGGAGCTGTGTGTGTATTCTCCAAAGGGATGGAAGTTTTGGTTCTTTATTTCATCACATTGCCGTGTACTTCACTGTGTCACTGCAGATTTTAACTGTTAGGGTTTTCTGATATTGATTCTATATTTGTGACACATGACCATGAAAGCTGTTAAGACATTTTTATTAACACGCACCTTTTAAATGACGACACGAGATTCATACTTGAGTTTAGATTAAATGCCAGCCAGTTTGCACATGAATTGGAACTTCCAGAGAGTGACATACAAAGAAAATCCTATAACCGATTCAACAAATCTATCAGTGGAGCTGAAAAACTAAAAAAAAAAAAAATAATAAATAAATAAATAAATAAATAAATAAAATAAAAATAAAACGCAGTGATTTTAAGGTAATTGTTTTTTATTTTCTTATTTACGATTGCGGCGCTGTTTATAAGACCAGGAGAGTGTTTATCTGAAACTCCTGAAGCAGCTTGCATCTCTCTCATCTCAGGCTTTTTTTTCATTTTAACTGATTGGATTCACCTTCTGCATTGCCTTTGAAATAAGTCCCAGTGTTCAAAAAAGTACAGTTGAAATTTTTGCAAGGGAGATCAAAAATAGCAAACACATACCAAACAAAAGATTTTTCTGTAGCTTGTTAAATGTATCAACAACAGTTGTAAGACTGTTTGCTGTTTTGTTATAATTTATTTCATTCTGACTGGTTTCTGTCCTAAACCACCTTCCAGGGAATATGGAAAACAAAAAGATTTTAAAATATCGAATATGTCATCCATACTGTACACGAGGCATTTGAATCTAAATGGTACACCACAACATTTGTCTTTGTTCATATAAACTAAGATAATTTTTACGGCGCGCCACAAAACGAACTGTATTGGTATGAATGAACTTAATGAAAATATTACATGAATGTTGTCATGCATTTCCTTACACCTGTGGGATCACCTAAACAAAAAAGTTAGTTACCACTGGTCACATATTTTATTTCCATAACCCTAGAGGACAATACAGCTCCTTTTACAACCTTCATTTTTCTTTTATTTCTTCGAATATTTTCAGTCCACTTTTATATATGTCACTAGATTGCAATGAAATCTAAATATGTAGAACGCACAAAGGTAATAGCTTAATGGCGAGACGAACTCATCTTATGAGTGGTTCATATCCGTTTTTCTTCGGTCCGCTTGTCTCGACATCTTTCTGCCGCTGCCTTGAGTCGTCCGACTCCAATCGCAACACTGCTCACTGGTGCAGTCCTGCGATTGCCGCCGCATCAGCCGCGCGCCGCACTCCAAACTTAAAGTGCGCATGCGCGAGCAGCCCGCCTCTGACGTCACGAGCCGATCCATCGCAGCCGCAGGCAGCAATCGCGCCTTGGACAACCCACCTTAAGGTGTTGTCCAAGGCGCGATTGCTGCCTGCGGCTGCGATGGATCGGCTCGTGACGTCAGAGGCTGGCTGCTCGCGCATGCGCACTTTGAGTTTGGGGTGCGGCGCGCGGTTGATGCGGCGACAATCGCAGGACTGCACCAGTGAGCAGTGTTGCGATGGGAGTCGTGACGACTCAAGGCACTGGCAGGAAGATGTCGAGCCAAGCGGACCGAAGAAAAACGGATATGAACCACTCATAAGATATGAGCTCGCCTCGCCATTAAAATCTGTTTGTTTTTCATATTCCATGGAAGATGGTTTAGGATAGAAACCGGTCAGAATGAAATAAATTATAACAAAACAGCAAACAGTCTTACAACTGTGGCTGATACATTTAACAAGCTACAGAAAAATCTTTTGTTTGGTATGTGTTTGCTATTTTTATCTCCCTTGGAAAAAATTTCAGTTGTACGTTTTCGAACACTGGGACTTATTTCAAAGGCAATACAGAAGGTGAATCGAATCAGTTAAAATGAAAAAAAAAAAAAAAAAAAAAAAAGCCTGAGACAAGAGAGAGGCAAGCTGCATCAGGAGTTTCAGATAAACACACTCCTGGTGTTATAAACAGCGCCGCAATCGTAAATCTCTTTATATAAAAGGAAGTGTCCCGATTGACTGACTGACTGACTGACTGACCGACTCATCATCATCCAGCCCAAACCACTGAAGATAGAAACTTGAAATTTGTGGAGGGTGTTAATATTACTCTGTAGGCGTCATTTAAGAAGCGATTTTTCGATATTCCGTCTGTAAGGGGGTAAACTTTCAAACATTATTTCCCTTCCTCGTCTACTAATAGCAATGGGATTCGCAAACTCTTGGAAGGAGCAATAATTTCAGAATCCACATAACTGCAAATTAATACTAATAGCTTCTGGAAACGTCCAGTAACTTTAAGTCACATACACCTTTGGCGTTGCTAAGAGGTAACACATTTATTACATGTCTCGTTCACTCGTTGTGCGAAAAGACTTTCACTTCTAACACTTAGATACAAATAAATACAGAAACAATCTTCTCGTTGAAAGTAATCAGAGACTCGCTTGAACGTCTGTTGATCCTCTACTAGAAAGTTTAGCTCGCGTGCGTGCGGCCGCTGCGCTCTGCTGTAGTCTAGTGGAGCCCCACTGTAGCACACAGCTGCGGTGCGCCCTACAGTCCCGGGCGAGCGGGCCCGTGCAACAGTGCTACAGCGCCGCTGCGAGCGGTGGAACGCACAGTTCTAAGCAACACCACGGCCGGATCTAGGACATTTGCCAAGCGGGGCAAGCTTAAATTCACCGCCCCTTCTTTCACCCCCCCCCTGTAAGAATCGACTTTTTGACGCTAATTGTGCTATATATTTCTAAATAAATGTCAGAATCTCACAACATCTACTTATTTTATTGACTGAATTAAGATCAAAGGAAAACAGAACAATTTAAATACATACAAAAATATTACAATATTACTCATCCTACAAAAATCAATTCAAAATTTCGCTTTTCGAGCTTTTTTTGCTGCAAAACTGTTTTTGATATTATCATAGTTTAGAGAAGCATCTCGTTTGTGCTCTATGGATATTATACTCAGATTTGTTAAGCAGTCGTGCTCCTCAAGTGTATTTAATTAGTTTCAGCTTGCTGAAATTTCTTTCTCCAGACGAAACAGAAACTAGAATGGTAAGATATATTTTAACGCTGTAGTAAGGTTGGGATATCCCTCTACCAATTTATTTTTATAAATTAATCTTAATGTTGATAATGCAGTGGAATCTTGCAAGGCTCTGTCTACTGCCTGCGCATGTTGTCTGAAACTTTCAAGTTCTTCCTCGCTAAGATCTACCAGTTCCGCTGCTTTGGCCTTCAAGTCCTCCACTTCCATTTCTCGAATTTTCACACCACACAGAAAACTAATTTTTGCACCAATTTTGTCAAGTGCGGTAAACCTGGTAGTAAGCTCTGTCAATTATTCCTTATTTTTTCAGTGAATCTTGGATACTTCATCTTCGCAAAGCTCATCGGCCATTTTTTTCTTTCTTCGAATCCTTTTTTCTGAGAATACCGTTGGTACCTCATTGTCTTCTGCTAGCACTTTGGCCTCAGAAATAGCTTCAGAGGTACACGAATCCCGGGACGTTTTGAGAAAGCCCAAAATTCCTTGAATGTTTCGAACAGCTTTATCAATTGTAAAGTATTATCTTCGCAGAAACTGATTAACATGAGCAAATTATTTTAATATTCAATACCAGAAACAAGTTAAAGTAATGAATTTCAGTTTTCTCAATTTTTTTAAAATAGTTCTTGTCTCTGATTTTGTTTCTGGTGTTGACAATTTATAAGTTTCAGTTTCTTCCAGGGACTTCAAAACTTCATGAAAATGCTTGTAAACAGCTTCAACCGCATCTGCTCTTGTAGTTCACCTAGTCTTGCTGAATGTCTGCTGAATTTGTTCCTAGTAAACTTAAAGCGTGAGCAGCACATGGTACGAAATAGGCCAGTTCATTCTTCTGAAGATTCTTGACTGGACCCCTTTGTACTTTCCAGCCCTGTTTGCCCCATTGTCATAAGACTGCCCGCTGCAGTACTTAATGTTCAACCTATCTTCTTCCAATTTTTGCAGTATCTCTTGACTAAGACCTTCTCCTGTTTTGTCTGTAACTGTAAAACAGTCAGTAAAACTTTCCACAACCTCTGAATCATTCGACTTGACATATCGAATTACTTGTGTCATCTGCGCATTGTGGCTGATATTTGGAGTGCAGTCAAACATCAGTAAAAAGTATTTAGCAGCTAAAATATCTTTAATTATATCTTGTTTTATTTTGACAGCAATCAAGTCACGGAACTCATCTTGTATATTTTTTGCTAATCTGGCCTTTCTTGTGGCGTTCAATACGCAGACGAAGGGGGACACTATAGTATGATATGAGATCAATTGTATTTAGAAATTTGCCGCTATGTGGATCACCAAAATCACCATCTTCTTTTGTTCCTCTAAAAGGACTTCCTTGCTTAGCTAGAAAAAGGACAGCATCGATAATTCAGTGAGATTCGTCCTGTTTTATCTGGTCTTGCTGCCCAGTGTGCGATACTTATCAGGTGGGTTTGTCGGAGGACATCGGAAGAGTCGAAAAAAGGTCAGCTTGTTTTGTATTGTCGTGATACAGGGGAGACAGTGTCACGTAAATGATACAGGATCTGGGATGGGAATCATTAGAACAAAGCCGGCCGCGGTGGCCGAGGGGACTGAGGCGCTGCAGTCACGGTCTGCACGGCCACTACGGTCGGGGGTTCGAATCCCCCCTCGGGCATGGATATTTGTGCCGTCCTTAGTCTTAGCTAGTTCATAAGTAGTTTGTAAGCTTAGGGACTGATAACCCCGTAGTTAAGTCCCATAAGTTCTACAAACATTTGAACATTAGAACAAAGGCGTTTATCGCTGCGACGTGGGCTACTTATGAAACTACAATCGTCAACATTCTTCTCCGACTGCGAAAATATATTGTTGCCTCCCACTTACATTAGTAGAAAACATCTTCTGAATAAATACGTGAAATCAGAGCTCGAACAGAGAGATTCAGATGTTCTTTCTTCCCGCGCGCTATTCGAGAATGTAATGTTCAAATGTTTGTAGAACTTATGGGACTTAACTACGGGGTCATCAGTTCCTAAGCTTACAAACTACTTACGAACTAGCTAAGACTAAGGACGGCACAAATATCCATGCCCGAGGGGGGATTCGAACCCCCGACCGTAGTGGCTGTACAGACCGTGACTGGAGCGCCTCAGTCCCCTCGGCCACCGCGGCCGGCGAGAATGTAATGGGAGATAAATAGGATAAAAGTGGTCCGATGAACCCTCTGTCAGGCAGTTAAATGTGATTTACAGAGTATCTTGTGTAGATGTCTATCAATTCCACCACTACCGAGAGAGGACTCTAGTTCCTTAATGTTCTTGACTTTTAATAAGAAGTGTGCGCACCTGAAATACTTTTTTAAGGACTGGAACGTTATTCAAATTCACCTGTTCTACAAATATTACCTGGATATGAAATATGAATATTCATTATCTGAAAAAGGAAATCTATGCAAATTAATAAAAATTGTGCATTTACTTATTCAATAACGCAAACATCTCCCTCATCTGGCTAATATCTAGTAGATTTTTAAAGTTTGATTAGCTGAAGTACCTGTGGCAGGGCAACACTGAAGTCAGCAACCAGGAATTTTTGTTTTATTAAATGATTTCGGTATTTCTTGCAGTCATTTTACTTTTAATAATTCTGTGTCAGTTAATTTTATTAAATTATACCAGAAAGATAAATTCTGTAAAAAAAAAGAAAAAAAGAAAAGGGGGGACAAATTTGCTGCCCTTTAAATTCTGCCGCCCGGGGCAACTGCCCCCTCTGCCCCCCCCCCCCCCCCCCCTAGATCCGGCCCTGGCAAGACGTTATATTAATCAGCGCGTAGGCATCGGGCACGATTTTGATTACCTTCGTAAACGTTATTGTTATGTCTGAAATAAATAGCGAACAGGACAGATGATACCAATGAGCAAGGAGTAGTCGCTACTTAAAACAAGAAAAATGTTCCTTCATTAGTTCATCTTTTAATTGTAACAACCATATTTTCAGCCAAAACACAATTAGACTCTGTCGTAAAGCTATGATGTTATGTAGAGTTTATTTTTTATTTTTTAAATTCCTAAGCACAGTGCTTCTTTAACGTTTTTGTCCTATTACCATATCGTAGATATATAGTACTGTTAAACTCCACCTTATTAAATGATATAATACGAAGTACAAAAATAATCGACGAAGAAGTTTCTTACTGGTACGTACAAGTAATTGTGTTTATAATTTACGCTTCAATGGTTTCATATCAATTGGGCAGATACAGGCTTTTGCATAATGGAGAGATACAGTATACTGTATTAAAGTATTTTACACTTGTCTGTTAACCTACAAGTTTTCGTTATGGAATTAAGCGGCTAAACTTTCTAGTAGAGGATCCACAGACGTTCAAGCGAGTCTCTGATTACTTTCAACGAGAAGATTGTTTCTGTATTTATTTGTATCTAAGTGTTAGAAGTGAAAGTCTTTTCGCACAACGAGTGAACGAGACATGTAATAAATGTGTTACCTCTTAGCAATGCCAAAGGTGTATGTGACTTAAAGTTACTGGACGTTTCCAGAAGCTATTAGTATTAATTTGCAGTTATGTGGATTCTGAAATTATTGCTCCTTCCAAGAGTTTGCGAATCCCATTGCTATTAGTAGACGAGGAAGGGAAATGTTTGAAAGTTTTTCAAGTCCATCCAAATGTTCTTCAATTATGTTCTTGACATTTTCTTGTAAAGACAGATGATTTCCACCAGCAAGTCATCGAGGTTATTGAAGCACTCATTTTGCCTGAAATTGTAACTCATTTCGCATATTACTGTCTTTTAAAAGATTTCCTGTTTACCTTGACAGAATTTTCAAAAAATGTGTTTTCAAATCTTTATATAGTTTATGGGACTTAACTACGGGGTTATCAGTCCCTAAACTTACAAACTACTTATGAACTACTACGGCAAAAATATCCATGGACGAGGGGAGATTCGAACCCCCGACCGTAGTGGCCGTGCAGACCGTGACTGGAGCGCCACAGTCTCCTCGGCCACCGCGGCCGGCACAGAATTTTAGCTAGATAATTAATGGAACAACCTTGAATAAAATTAAATATTATCACATCATCGTAGGGCATATAATTTTACTTCACACACATGACAATACGTAGATTTACCAGGAACAAGGAACTGAAGAGATTTAAGGATGCATCTTGTTCTTCATGTTACAGCCATCACTTAGTTTAATATAAAGTGAGAGCCAAAAGCTGTGTAAGTAAATGTTGAGCAAAGTATAAAACTCCTTACAAACTTGCCGGAGCCGGCTAACGCGAAGCCGACGACTTGCAACATGTTTAATATTTCCGGCGCGAGCTTATTCGGCTATCGGTTTGCTTCTGCAGTACAAAATAGGGCGTCTTCTGTCTGCTTTTACCAGATCCGTTACTGCGCGCGTCTTTCTTTCCTTTTTTGCTCGCAACTGATAGTGCACTGACAATTCAGTCAGTGAGGGAAAATTACAAGTGTTTTGAAGATACTGTACATGCAATCTGCCCAGCGATACAAAACTGATGACTGCGACCTTGAATGTCACCTCTCGGATAGTGGTGACTCCCTCGGGGTTTCAGCTCGCCCCCGCCAAAGGGAAAATTAAAAAAAAGTGTACTTCCCTTGGAGTGCTTGAGCGTAAGCTGAACTTTCCAACATTCTACCAGTTAATCGTTTCTAATGACCACGATTGCAACTGAACGTAACAACCCGGTATTCCTTTTTTCTTTCAGCAAGGATACATCAAGCAATTTAGCGAAATGTGGAGAGAAACGCTGTTAGAACACGCACTGAATACATACACTTACTATCGCGGCATTGGTGCTGCTCATTAACTCACAATTACTCGTGAAATGAGACAACTTTATTTCATTCTCGGTAAAGTATGGTCTAAAATGCAGAGGTAAGTAAGCTGCCTGCTGTCTAACTTTCTCAATACACGATTTGTAAATGACGTGCACATACTTCACTAATAGCGTCATTTTAAAACGACAGTTACGAATGATGGAAAGTTGAATGCTTTGTTAGAAAACTAAGATTCTGTACTATCAGATGTTCAAAAATAAGATTTTTTAACCCCACAGTTTCTTCAGAATCGAGTGATAAGCGTTATGAATCTAAAAACTCACGCGGACTGGAAAGTACACATTTTATTTTTTCACATGCGAAGTAAAACTTGTAAGGAAAAACTAAGTTCATAAACCGATGTGGGATGGTCGCATGTACCCAGTGAGCTCAAAGGTAATCTGGAGTCAGGACTGTGTATTACGAAAGCGTGACGCTCGACGCCATCTTGGTGAACGTATATCTGTCTTTGATCTGTCTCTATCTAGTTGTTAGTAGTATTTGCGTACACCGAATTTAACGTTATGACATCTGTAATCTTTTGTTCTAGTTGCTTTCCGAACAAATAACTCAAATACAACGGCAGCTACCTATGAAAATTTTAATACTATTCACAAAATAGTTGAGACATTGAATAAACGCCGGCCGCGGTGGCCAAGGGGACTGAGGCGCTTTAGTTACGGTCTGCACGGCCACTACGGTCGGGGGTTCGAATACCCCCTCGGGCATGGATATTTGTGCCGTCCTAGTTCGTAAGTAGTTCATAAGTAGTTGGTAAGTTTAGGGGCTGATGACCCCGTAGTTAAGTCCCATAAGCTTTACAAACATTTGAACATTTGAAACGCCGGCCGCGGTGGCTGAGGGAACTGAGGCGCTCCAGTCACGGTCTGCACGGCCACTACGGTCGGGGGTTCGAATCCCCCCTCGGGCATGGACATTTGTGCCGTCCTTAGTCTTCGCTAGTTCATAAGTAGTTTGTAAGCTTAGGGACTGATGACCCCGTAGTTAAGTTCCATAAGTTCTACAAACATTTGAATTTGAACATTGAATTTGAATTTAATAAACGGTATACTCATGAAACAAAACAGCAGAAAACGGCATGGGATTTTTAAAACGTGTACGTCAGTTATATTTTTATTCAGAAGTAGTGTTTCTACCGTATTGCGTTAAATGGATAAATTGTTTTACTGTAGAAAGATAAATAAAGGTGTAAAAACGATCAATTCGAGGTGTCTGTTATAAGAGTTATTTTTCATGCAGTAATTTCCAGTCGGTGGGCTCAAACGGAAAGCATTTTAAACAAGAGGCAAATAGAGAAATGAACACGAGAAGTAGCGTCTACAACAGTGTCATTTATTCATTAAATTCAATGTGATAGGAACTGGCTAAAAAATAGTACATCTATGGATTTAAACTCTACTTCATTTTCTTTGCGTTCTGTTCAAGCATAAACGACTTGAACTTTAGTATAATGTATTTATTAAAGTAATTAATCATTCATATCTTATTTTCATTACTCCATTACCCTAGTTTTGTTCTTGTTCAAAGGAGGTAGAGGAGTTTTGTTACTTGGGCAGTAAAATAACAAACGATTGTCGCAGTACGGAGGACATAAAATGCAGAATGGCAATGGGTAGAAAAGCGTTCTTGAAAAAGAGAAATTTGTTAACATCGAATATTGATTTAAGCCTAAGACATTTGTATGGAGTGTTGCCTTGTATGGGAGTGAGACATGGACGATAAACAGTGCGGACAGGAAGAGGATTGAGTCTTTTGAAATATGGTGCTACAAAAGAATGCTGAAGATTAGGTGGGTGGATTGCGTAACTAATGAGGAGGTACTGAACAGAATTGGGGAGAAAAGAAATTTCTGGCATACCTTGACTAAAAGAAGGGATAGATTGGTAGGGCACATTCTTAGACATCAAGGAATTGTGAATTTAGCGTTGGAGGGAAGTGCGTGGGCAAAAAATCGCAGAGGAAGACCAAGAGATGGATACAGTAAGCAGATTCAGACAGATGTAGGTTGCCCTTCTTATGTGGAGATGAAGAGGCTTGCTCAGGATAGGGTTTTGTGGAGAGCTGCATCAAACCAGTCTCCGGACTGAAGACCACAACAACAACAACATCTTATTTTCAAAGGACGCAGAACACAAAAGAACAACACTACGTATACGTACGGAGTTGCCAACCTAACAAAATTAGTGTGTCACGATTTTCACAGATTCAAAGCACTACAGTTGTGTATCCAGTGTTAATCATTGAGATCACTGCATGTACCGCGAACAGTTTTTACAGCATGAAAATGGGAACAGTGGATTTCCCACTAAGAGTGTAGCGGCTGGCGGGCGCGTGCCCCGCCTCGCAGCAGAGCGCCACGGGCGGACTATACCTGGGCTCGGCGGGTAGGCGGGTATTCGGGTACCCGCGCTGCCCGGCACCGTCCGCTGCGGCAGGTCGGGCAGCGCGTGGCCAGGCCCGCTGCACGCCTCTAAATGTTCAAATGTTTGTTAAGCTTATGGGACTTAACTACGGGGTCATCAGTCCCTAAACTTACAAACTACTTATGAACTACTTACAAACTAGGACGGCACAAATATCCATGCCCGAGGGGGGATTCGAACCCCCGACCGTAGTGGACGTGCTGACCGTGACTGGAGCGCCTCAGTCACCTCGGCCACCACGGCCGGCTGCACGCCTCTGACTGCCTCCTATAGGCCAGTCGTCGTAGACAAAAAAATGGCCTTAGGTCCAAAAAAATTGCAGCAATATTTGCGGAAACAGTGTTGATAAAATCCTTTTTATATACAATGCGTTAATAATCATCGTCAATGAGTAATTCTTCCTTTTTCTTTAACATACACAGAAGAAGAGGACTGCAATTCGTCTGGGTCAATTTCTTGACTACGCCAATTTTTTCCACGTTTTCGTTTTTTAACGATAACTAGAAATCTATTAGGCCTATGGACTTCGTTCAGTACTTAGATTAAAGTTAAATAACTGCTCTATAACTGCATTGTAAGACTTTCCCCGTGAGATGATCATTAGAGCCAATATTCTAGACGAAAGATGACTGAAATCGAAAATTTGAACTTTCTGGGGAAATAAGTCAATTTTTGAAGTCCAATATCTCGGGAACTATTGTACTTACAGAGCTGCGGTTGGGCTTAAATTTTAGAATATTTTATCTACATTAATAAAGGTTAGAGTGACTTTTCGTCAAAAACCACCCTTCACGAGTTATAAGCCAAAACCAGAACAAAGTCCGAAAATTTCGAGGTTTTTTGGCTCTTAAAAGTTACGCAATAGGATTTCGAAGCTGCAAACTTGGTTTAATACTACTCTAATATGTCCTAACAACATACCAAAAATTCAGCTTCCTGCAACTTTTTTGGACCTAAACATACCTGACGACTGGCCTACTATGTCAAATTGTACCTGCAGTAGGCTGAAGAGCGCCTGCTTGCGCTGCCAGCCCGCCCTGTCACCGAGGAATCAAATACAATAATTAAAAACAAGGAGTAGGCCTCATCATTGCCGTGTATCCAAGTCGAATTAGTGTTTCAGTGAGGTGAACGTTAGCTCCGATTTGTGTTTTGTTTTTGCATCTCGGTTAACCGTGTTAGTTGATTGTTGATTACCGACGACGACTTTGAAATGGGTGAACCTGCAACGCAGAAAAGCAGAGACATCGCTAAACAAGGAATGAAGACACTGACTATACCTGTCACTAAAGAAAAGCACTGACAAGGGAAACGCGCGGAAGGCCAACGCGGAAGAAAACAGGCACCAGAAGAAATACAGCGTATCCAACAACTACTGGATGATACCGATTACGACGTCGAAATCACGACGTCTGTCGACGACGCATTCTCGTCGGAAGTTGGCAGTTCAAATGTTTGTTAAGCTTATGGGACTTAACTACGGGGTCATCAGTCCCGAAACTTACAAACTATTTATGAACTACTTACGAACTAGGACGGCACAAATATCCATGCCCCAGGGAGGATCCGAACCCCCGACCGTAGTGGCCGTGCTGACCGTGACTGGAGCGCCTCAGTCACCTCGGCCACCGCGGCCGGCTTGGCAGTCGGGCCACAACAGCTACAGAAGGAGGACCTACAACTACCAAAGTCGGCGACCAGGGTTTCCAAACTAAGCGACATCGGAGGAAAACGAGCCACAAGGCCGCTGGCGTCCGGCACCGGCTGTTACGTCACCCAGTGGACGCTTCAAACCGATTAGCCGCGCTCGCTGGGAACTCTACCACAGAACCAGTCATTCCTGTTCAAGACTCACCACCACAGAAGACACAACTACCGCCTACTGTAATTTACAAATGCACCAACCGTGTTAATCTCAAAGCAGTGATATCTCGTAATTTACGCGCTGTCTACACAGGTGATAGAGTGAAATTCTGAAAAAAGGGTTTAAATACGAGGCGCGTCCAGAAAGTAAGTTCCGTTTGGTTATATAAAACGAACGGGTACAGATGCAGAAAAAAGATTGATTGTACAAAAATCTACGACTGTTAAACTGCTTTTCTACATAGCTTCCGAAATTTTCTAGGCAATTGTCATAGCATGGCAGAAGGTTTTGTGTGCCTTTTTCATAGAATGTTGCCGCCTGTGTAATCAACCATGTGGTAACATGTTCTTTCAGCTCGTCATCATCGCGGAAGTATTGTCCACCAAGGGCAGATTTTAGGTGGAAGAAGAGGATTACTGTCAAATGACCAAACAATTCTTACGGAAATTTCAATGGGGCCTGTTTGATCATCCTCGTACAGCGCGGACCTCTCTCCTAGCGACTTTCATTTCTTCTTACACCTAAAATCTGTCCTTGGTGGTCAACACTTCAACGATGATAAAGAGCTGTTACCACATGGTTGAATACACAGGCGGCAACCTTCTGTGAAGGATGCATGCAAAAACTTGTGGCACACTATGACAAGTGCCTACAAAATTTCGGCAGTTATGTGGAAAAGTAGTTTAAGAGTTGTAGAATTTTGTGCAATAAAAATGTCTTCTGTATCTGTGTACAATTTCATTTTATTACCAAACGGAACTTACTTTCTGGACGCGACACGTATAATGTAATGCCAAATGTTTCAGACCCAAATGCAATTGAGAATCTAATTGTGACCAGCAGCAGCTCTACATTGTACGGTAACCGGCTTCTTAATAGAAGCGACTTATTTACATTTCGTGTGTACTTTCTCTTGCAGCTCTTTATACTTTAGTGTGCTCGTGTGTTTGTTTATTAAGAATCGCGTTTATTTGTCAGCTCAGTTACTGAATTTTTTATTTATTAGCTCGCGTATATTTTTTTCAGATTCGCCGTTAATAAACAGTTCAGCGTTAGGTCTATACTTTACAAAGCTCACTGTTTATCAAACTACTGAGTCCTCTGACGTACTTACTTGGAAGAAACAAAGGTTTTTAGAATGGCTAGGAACTGTGACTGCTGCGAACGGATGGAGGCAGAGTTGGTGACTCTTCGCTCGCAGCTTCA
Source organism: Locusta migratoria (assembly GCA_026315105.1). NCBI lineage: Eukaryota > Metazoa > Arthropoda > Insecta > Orthoptera > Acrididae > Locusta > Locusta migratoria. The sequence continues at coordinate 23,920,806 of CM048755.1, read as the reverse complement.
GGCGGCGTTGGCTTCGTTGAGTCTGCGGTGGGTGGGCGCCGCTGTTGTGGGCCGCTCGCGGGGGTACAGCAGACGCCCTGTGCGTCTGTTGTGCCCTCCGATCGGCCTGCGGCTGTGGCCAGCCCGCTCACTGCCCGCGAGGAGGTAGCCCCCCAATCCGTGGTGGATTGGGAGGTCCCCTCAGCGCGTGTCAGGCGGCGTAAGACTTCCCGGGGGACCGAAGTGGAGGCCTCCCCGGTTAGTCTTGCCAACAGATTCGAGGCGCTGTCTGTGGCAGGGGATGTTCCTGATGCGGATGGTGTCGCTTGTCCTGTACTCGCCCCTCTGCCTTCAAGATCCGGGCACTCACAGAGGTTGGGTTTGTTGGTAGTTGGGAGCTCCAACTTTAGGCGGGTAATGGAGCCCCTTAGGAAAATGGCTACTAGGGAGGGGAAAAATTCCAATGTGCACTCCGTGTGCATACAGGGTGGAGTCATTCCGGATGTGGAACGGCTCCTTCTGGATGCCATGAAGAGCACAGGGTGCAGCCAACTGCAGGTGGTGGCTCATGTTGGGACCAATGATGTGTGTCGCTTTGGATCGGAAGAGATCCTCTCTGGTTTTGAGCGGCTATCAGAAGTGGTTAAGACTGCCAGTCTTGCTTGCAAGATGAAAGCGGAGCTCACCATCTGCAGCATTGTCGACAGGACTGACTGCGGACCTTTGGTTCAGAGCCGAGTGGAGGGTCTGAATCAGAGGCTCAGACGGTTCTGCGACCGTGTCGGCTGCAGATTCCTCGACTTGCGCCAAAGGGTGGTGGGTTTTCGGGTTCCGCTAAATAGGTCAGGAGTCCACTACACTCAGGAAGCGGCTACACGGGTAGCGGGGGCTGTGTGGCGTGGACTGGGCGGTTTTTTAGGTTAGATGGCCTCGGGAATACACAAAATGGGTTTCAGTCTCAAAGGGGGCAGGTCAGACACGGGAAGAAAGTAGACAAATGTTCAAATGTTTGTAGAGTCTATGGGACTTAACTACCGGGTCATCAGTCCCTAAACTTACAAACTACTTATGAACTACTTACAACTAAGGACGGCACAAATATCCATGCCCGAGGGGGGATTCGAACCCCCGACCGTAGTGGCCGTGCGGACCGTGACTGAAGCGCCTCAATCCCCTCGGCCACCGCGGCCGGCAGAAAGTAGACATAAAAACCATTGGTGTAACAGTTGTAAATTGTCATAGCTGTGTTGGGAAAATTCCAGAGCTCCAAACGCTGATAGAAAGTACTGAGGCACAAATCGTTATAGGTTCTGAAAGCTGGCTGACGCCTGAGATAAATTCGGCCGAAATTTTTTCAAAGGGCCAAATGGTCTTCAGAAAGGATAGAATAAATAAAACAGGGGGTGGCGTGTTTATTGCTGTTACAAACGGTTTATCCTGCAACGAAATTGAGGCAGATATTTCCTGTGAATTGGTCTGGGTAGAGGTTATACCTGACCACCGAAATAAATTAATAATTGGATCTTTTTATCGGCCCCCTGACTCAGACGATGCGGTTGCAGAAATGTTCAAAGAAAGCTTGAATCATATTTCAAATAGGTATCCGAAGCATACTGTTATAATCGGTGGCGACTTTAATTTACCCTCGATATGTTGGAATAATTACGTATTCAAAACCGGGGGCAAATATAAAATATCGTCCGAACTAGTTCTGAATGCTTTTTCTGAGAACTACTTCGAACAGTTAGTTCATGAACCCACTAGAATAGTACGTGGTTGCGAAAATACTCTTGATCTCCTAGCAACAAATAATCCCGAGATAGTAAAGAGCATCAAAACAGATACAGGGATTAGCGAACATCGAGTTGTAGTAGCGAGACTGAATATCGAAATTCCCAAATGCACCAAAAATAAACGAAAAATATATCTATTCAATAAAGCAGATAAAATTTCGCTTCACGCTTTCCTGAGTGATAGTCTCCAGTCCTTCAGAACTAAAAATGCGAGTGTAGATCAGTTGTGGCTTACTTTCAAAGACATAATGTCAGTAGCAATCGAGAGATTTATACCAAATAAATTAATAAAATAGGGGGCTGACCCCCCGTGGTACACAAAACAGGTCAGATCACTGTTGCAGAAACAAAGAAAAACGCATGAGAAATTTAAAAAGACACAGAATCCGCAAGACTGGCAATCTTTTACTGAAACTCGCAACCTAGCGCGGACTTCAATGCGAGAATCTTATAGTTGTTTCCACAACGAAATCCTGTCTCGTAATTCAAAGAAATTCTGGTCGTATGTGAAGTACACTAGCGGCAAAACACAAACAATACCTTCACTACGCGATAGCAATGGTAATACTACCGACGACAGTACTGCTAAGGCAGAATTACTAAACACAGCTTTCCGAAATTCTTTCACCAAAGAAGACGAAGTAAACACTCCAGTATTCAATCCAAGAACAGCTGCCAGCATGCGAAACTTAGAAGTAGATGTTCCTGGAGTAGTAAAACAACTTAAGTCACTAAACAAAAATAAATCTTCCGGGCCAGATTGTATACCAACTAGATTCCTCTCAGAGTATGCTGATGAAATAGCTCCGTACTTAGCTATAATTTACAACCGATCACTCAGCGAAAGATCCGTACCCAAAGACTGGAAAGTTGCCCAAATTACTCCAATATTCAAGAAAGGCAATAGGAGTGATCCCCAAAATTACAGGCCTATCTCATTGACGTCGATTTGCAGTAGGATTTTGGAACATATACTTTGTTCGAATATTATGTACTACCTCGAAGAGAACGACCTATTAACCAATAGTCAGCACGGATTCAGAAAGTATCGCTCTTGCGAAACACAGCTTGCCCTTTATTCACATGAAGTGTTAAGTGCCATCGACAAGGGATCTCAAATCGATTCCATATTTCTGGATTTCCGGAAGGCTTTTGATACTGTTCCCCACAAGCGGCTTGTAATGAAATTGCGTGCTTATGGAATATCTCCCTAATTGTGCGATTGGATTCACGATTTCTTATCAGAAAGGACACAGTTCGTTGTAATTGACGGTAAGTCATCGAGTAAAACAGAAGTGATATCTGGCGTTCCACAGGGAAGCGTTATTGGTCCCCTACTCTTCCTCGTGTTTATAAACGATTTAGGAGATAATCTGAATAGCTCCCTTAGACTGTTCGCGGATGATGCTGTCGTTTATCGGTTAGTGAAGTCAACAGAGGATCAAAAGCAACTGCAAAGCGATTTAGACAAAATTTCTACTTAGTGCGAAAATTGGCAATTGACACTAAATAAAGAAAAGTGTAAAGTAATACACATGACCACTAAAAGAAATCCGCTGAACTTCAATTACGCGATAAATCAGTCACACCTTAAGGTCGTAAATTCTACCAAATACCTAGGAGTTACAATTACGAACAACTTTGACTGGAGAGAACACGTAGAAAATATTGTGGGGAAGGCGAAGCAAAGGTTACGTTTCATTGGCAGAACGCTTAGACGATGCACCAGCTCCACCAAAGAGACTGCCTACATCACACTTGTGCGTCCTCTCCTCGAGTACTGTTCCCCAGTGTGGGACCCTCACCAGGTGGGACTGACGGAAGATATTGAGAAAGTTCAGAGAAGGGCAGCTCGTTTTGTTTTATCACGTTACGTGGGGGAAAGCGTCACGGAAATGTTGCACGAATTGGGGTGGAAATCATTAAAAGAAAGACGTTATTCATTGCGGCGTGATCTGTTTGCGAAGTTTCAATCACCGACTTTTAGTTCTGAATGTGAAAATATTTTGCTAGCACCCACCTACTTAGGGAGACATGACCATCCCTAAAAAAACGAGAAATCAGATCGAAAACGGAACGATTTAGGTGTTCTTTCTTCCCGCGCGCTATTAGAGAATGGAACGGTAGAGAAAGGTTATGAAGGTGGTTAATGAACCCTCTGCCAGGCACTTAAATGTGATTTGCAGAGTATCGATGTAGATGTAGATGTAGATTTCAAAATTGGTCTCGATAGCTTAAAAATGGAAAGTAGTCTGCAGGATAGAGTAGCTCACGATGTCTGTAACATTCTGAGTAAAATCAATTTTTCTTGTCATTCAGACGTTAAGGTAATTTAAAAATATTAATGCAAAGCTTAAACAAATTGACTCCTTAGTAACAAAAGCCAACAAAGGCAGTGCTGTTATTGTTTCTAAAAAAATGTTCAAATGATTGTAGAACTTATGGGACTTAACTACGGGGTCATCAGTCCCTAAGCTTACAAACTACTTATGAACTAGCTAAGACTAAGGACGGCACAAATATCCATGCCCGAGGGAGGATTCGAACCCCCGACCGTAGTGGCCGGGCAGACCGTGACTGGAGCGCCTCAGTCCCCTCGGCCACCGCGGCCGGCTATTGTTTCTAGTAAAGACAAATATGTCTCTAAGACTTTGGAATTTTTGGAAGAAAATAATGTATCTGAACTGGAGGAGGACCCAACCCCTGTTTTACAGAAATAAATTAGATGCGCTGTAGGCGAGAGCAAACATCTGCTAAAGCCATTTCAAAAGAAACAACTGATAAATATGAATCCGCAGGTCCCCAAACTTCGCTCTCAGTTTAAGGTGCATATAATTAATTAATCGGTTGTGAACAGTATTAGCAGTGGGTACCACGACTTAACCAAACGTCTTACGTATTTCAGAATAATTATTCAGTAGCAAACAGTCAGTCGCTAATTAACAAAATCCAAAATTTGGAATATAATGAAGAGACAAAGTTAGTATCCTTTACATTACTAATCTGTATACTAATGTAGATGTTCGGGACACAGTAGAAATCGTAGAAAATATCTCCGCACCGCCGCGGCGGATTAGCCGCGCGTGCTGGAGCGCCGTGATGCGGTGCGCGCGGCCGTCCGCCGTGGGGGTTTGAATCCCCGCTCGGGCATGGATGTTTGTATCGTCTTTAGTATAAGGTACTTCATAAGTAGTTTGTAAGTTTAGGGACTGATGACCCCGCAGTTAAGTCCCTTAAACTTTACAAACATTTGAACCTCCGCACCTATAAAAAAGATATTACAGATGAACCAATTACTGATCTTATACGGTTGTTGTCACTAGTAGTAAAAGTAAATTATTTTGAATTCAATTGAAAACTTTATAGACAACATGGCGGCCTTGCAATGGGTAACCCTTTAGCAGGAATTTTAGCAGACATTTTCATTAATTCACTTGAAGACAGATTTTTCAGTACATACAACTCTGCGGAATTGGGCATCTTATTAGAGATATGTAGATGATATCTTAATTATTTACAATGGAACTAATGAAGGAACTGATCAGCTGTTCAACAAATTTAATAAACTCCATGAAAAAGTTAATTCACGTGTGAGCTTCAAAATGAAAGGCGCGAATTAAATTTCTTGCATTTAAAATTGATGGTAGCAGATGGAAAAATAACTTTCGACATCTATCGTAAACCTACGAGCACTGGTCATGCTATATCTTCAGACTCAACACACCGTCATTCCCATAAATGTGATTTCGTTCATTCGGCTATTCACCGTGCCCTAACCACGCCTTTGTCACCTGAAAAACTACAAGAAGAAGTCGATTTGATTAAAACTGTAGCACACAATAACGGCTATGAACCTTCGCTAGTAAAAAAGATCTTTGAACAGAGAACCAATAAAAGAATCACCACTTTAGGTTCCAGTCAAATCTCTAACGAGAAAAAGTTCTTTTCAATACGGTTTTTAGGTAATGTATAGGATTCAGGTCTCTTATCTAAGAAATAAGGATGCAAAGTTGCTTTCTCCACACACAATAATTTACAAAAAAATTTAATTCATAATTTAAAATATTTAAACGAACCCTTACGTAGCTCAGGAGTGTACAAAATTGCCTGTGAACATGCTCAGCATTTTATACTGGACAGACAGGCAGAGCCTTTAACGTAAGGTACAAAGAACACTTGTTAGGGAGAACAGGTACTAATGTCCATAATTCAACCTTTGCAGAACTTCTGTTGATCACAGGACATAATCCTAAAGGTTTAAATGAAATGACGATTCTGCTAAAGAAAAGAAAAGAAAGGGTGGAAACTTGACGTCTTAGAACAATTAGAAATATTAGACACTTGCCTAATACAGATATGGTGAATGAACAATTGCAGTTAAAACATAAAAATTTATTTAACGCTTTCAATCCGGTACACACGTCAGGGTGATGCTTGTATTCCGTTTTTTTTTTTCGTCTTCCACTCCAGTAACCCAGTAACATTGCTTTGTCTTTTAATTGGTTATACTTCATTCACTTTAGTTATTTTCGCTGTAACGTGATCTTGTCTGTCTTTTATTTTTTTTTTTTTTAAATTTGTATGTACAATTGCTTATACTACCTCGCTACTAATGAATGTCATTAGTACGTATGCTTGTGCATACTTCTGGCGATCTTCTGTCACATTTTCTTGTATTGGAGCTTTCATTTAACCTTGGAATACAATATTGTAAAAAATGTGTCTAACCTTTCACAAATGTAAGCTATTAATTATGTAAGATTACAAGTTAGTACTGCCCACGTGACTTGTGGCCCGCATGTGGCGCGCCATAGTGCACGTTTACGTGCCTACGTGTTTGGTGCCCTTCACACCATACTGGTGTCATTTGTATTTTATTTTTATGGCCAGAATGCTAATTTTTATTATAATTGATCAGAGCAATCCTTCTCGTAATATTTTTGACGTCATGTGTTTTGTTGTAAGTACTGGTGATTTTACCGTTTCGCCTGTGTAAAACTTTTTCCTTATGTAAGATATTGCCGCGAGAGACCACGTACATCGACTGCCGGCGTGGCGCAGGGAATAGCGTCACGAACTGCAGTGCTGAAGGTCATTTCAACGCGACATTGTTTGGCGGAGGCGCCGGGTATTGGAGCATCGTGGAAATATTTGAGAATAGCTGGCTGGAGATGAGCTGGAACGACCAGTAGCCACTTGTTGGGGTCCTGTCCAGCGTCTCCAGAGAACACCGACGGGTGTCTGATGTGCAGCTGGCTTACCGCTGGTTTCGTGTCCATGGTTCTTCTGATGATACGGACTTTTGGAAGGATGTACTCGGTAAATCCCTTATATTCCGGTTCCAGTCCGTGTGAGCGACGGCTCTTACGTTGTCTAATCGGAGCCACGGTGATGCATCTGTTGCACAGGATACCCGGCGCCTCCACCAAACAATGTCGCGTTGAAATGAGTCAGTTCTGCGTGTATGTTAAGTTCGTAATAAACGTGCTTTCAGTATAAGTGCTGTGTTAAGTTGCCTTCGATGTCGAGCCTGCACCCATTTCAACGCGACAATATTTATTCTGTTGTTATAAGTTTTAGGTAACTATTTTTATTCTTCTGATGAAGTTGTCCTTAGTGTCAAATGTTTGTTAAGCTTATGGGACTTAACTACGGAGTCATCAGTCCCTAAACTTACAAACTACTTATCAACTACCTTATACTAAGGACGGCACAAATATCCATGCCCGAGGGGGGATTCGAACGCCCGACCGTAGTGGCCTTGCAGACCGTGACTGGAGCGCCTCAGTCCCCTCGGCCACCGCGGCCGACTGTCCTTAGTGGCAACGAAACCTAGGTCAAGAACCTAAAAATTACGCAACCGGTTGGCTGGTTCAAAATTGTAAAGTTATTATTGTCTATTTATTAAAAATCCAGCTTTTATACCTGGAAACCATGTTACTGGCCTCTAATTCAAATTTACTGAATTTGAGCAAAATCTAAATGAGCATCTTAATAGTACTCACTTAGATCTATCATTTGACACCTTGTTCGTAATATTTGTTTAAGCCGTTTTCAAGATATGTCGTTTACAAAATTGTTATTTTATGTTTTTTTATTTACTAGAACTAAAAAACTATTAAAGTGACAGGAAGCGCGTTTATATCAGCGCATTCGTCTAGTCTTTATCTTTTAAATGAGCCTACGCACTCCTTTGTATCATATATGGCTCAATAGTTATTAATTTTTAAGTGGTTTATTGCATATTTCTCCAAGGCCAAACAGTGGTTCTCCCGCCTAGTGCATAACGGCCTGGATTTTCCACTCACGTGTGTATACATAAAGCGAGTGACCAGACGCTCGTTTGACAGATGAGAGGTGCCGCTATATATTAACTACGACGACTCAGTAGCTGTCAAAACATCACGATTCCAGCGCATGTGGGCGGTTTACCACAGAATTGTAGACTTCAAGTGGCCCCACGAAATTGTCCCCTTACAATCTCTGCTACCGACGTGTGCTTTGTAGTGCTTCTTTATAATGTGAGCCGTAATTGAAAATGCCGCCGCGTGTGAAATCAGATCTGTGATTGGTTTTCTAAATGCAACGAAAGTTACACCAAAGGAAATTCATCGGCAAATCTGCAAGTTTTACGGACAAAATGCTATGAGTGATTCAATGGTTAGAAGATGGGCCAGACTGTTCAATGAAGGACGTGATCAAGTGGACGATGAAGAACGAAGTGGACGCCCGTCTGTGGCTACTGATGAACTGATTCACACAATTGGAGATAAGTTAAGCACAACCGTAAATTTACGCTCAGTGCCCCGTCCTTGGTGGTCAATACTTCAACAATGATGACGAGCTGAAAGATCATGTTACCACATGGCTGAATACACAGGCGGCAACCTTCTATGAAGAAGGCATACAAAAACTTGTGCCACGCTTTGACAAGTGCCTACAAAATTTCGGAAGCTATGTAGGAAAGTAGATTAACAGTTTTGGATTTTTGTACAATAACTACTTTTTCTGTGTCTGTACTCGTTTGTTTTATATAACCAAACGGAATTTATTTTGTGGACATACCTCTTAGTGTGTAAGCCTAGCGACTGATAACCATAGAAGTTATGTCCCATAGATGTACAAACATTTGAACACCATGCACACACATGCCCGAGGGGGACTCGGAATCTCCGGGATGCGTGAGATGGCGCCTTAGACCGCGCGGCGCACTATATTTGCTGAGTAAAATAGAAAAACTGATCAGCGACCAGTCTTTGTATGCTCTTCGGCATGAGTAGATCTCTCCCTCACTTCCTCCCACCCATCCTGCCTCTGGAATACGCCAGAATTCAACACTGGGTACCGTTGTTACCTCTCTGATACAGTTATGCACTTGAAGACTGTCAATAAGAGTGGCGTCTTTTATTCTATTAATGTAGCTGCATCTGTGGAAACACCGCTGTCGCTGCGTAATGTAATACTGTGATAGTGTTTGGTGCTAATGATGGCCTAAATACTCGTATTTTGTTGCATTTTGTGTTTCATTTGCTGTCCTCTTTTGAGGTAACTAGACACTTCCGCAGCAAACAATCTTTTAATCGGTATTTCTTATTTCTTTCTCACGGCTCACCAAATTTTTAAAACTGTTGAACAGGTAGTAGAACACCTATTTTCTGAAGAAATAGAAGCAGGTATGGCAGCTCTACCTCCAAATGTAGATAAGAAGGCAGTACTGAGTAGTTTCAGTACTTTTTGGCTGCAGTTGCCGTATGTACGGGGGAAGAACCTGTTGGTAATTTGGCTGGAAGCCGTAAGTATCGGTCGCTGAACGCTGCAGCTCCTAGAGTTGCGGCGCGTCCTTACCTGTCGGGAAATGTCAGCAGTCGCGAGCTGACATCATCCTCCTCAAGGAGAGAAAGTTGTAACGGTTGCTAGACGCAAGGAAGAGGCTCAGCTGCAACGCTGTCTGCTTCACTGCATGCGGCCGCGTGTGCCTTTCACGCACAAACTTCGTAGTTCGCTCCTCAAGACCATACAGTTATAAGAATGTGAAAATAGAATTTATCGCTTAGGGAAAGTAGAATTCCATATAGAACTGATATTTCGCTAACTCTCGTTAGGAAAACTTTCAAACGTCAGCAATTAATTAGAAGGTTCTCTCAAATAACTTCGAATACATTGTAAGATAACCGGCTTCTTAATATAAGCGACTTATTTTCATTTCGTGTGTGCTTTCTTTTACAGTTCTTCACACTTTGGTGTGCTCGCATGTTTATTTATTAAGAATCGCGTTTAGTTGTCAGTTCAGTTGTTATTTTGATTTATTAGCTCGCGTATATATTTTTCAGATTCGCCGGTAGTAAACAGTTTAGTATTAGGTTCATATTTTTCGAAGCTCACTGTTTATCAAACTTCCGTGTCCTCAGACGTACTTACTTAGAAAATACAGAGGTTTTTAGAATGGCTAGGAACTGTGACTGCTGCGAACGGATGGAGGCAGAGTTAATGACTCTTCGCTCGCAGCTTCAGGCGGCGTTGGCTTCGCTGGCAACGCTTCAGACTGCGGTGGGTGGGCGCCGCTGTTGTGGGCCGCTCGCGGGGTTGCGGTTCTGTTGTGCCCTCCGATCGGCCTGCGGCTGTGGCCAGCCCGCTCACTGCCCGCGAGGAGGTCGCCCCCCCAATCCGTGGTGGATTGGGAGGTCTCCTCAGCGCGTGTCAGGCGGCGTAAGACTTCCCGGGGGACCGAAGTGGAGGCCTCCCCGGTTAGTCTTGCCAACAGATTCGAGGCGCTGTCTATAGCAGAGGATGTTCCTGACGCAGATGGTGTCGCTTGTCCTGTACTCACCCCTCTGCCTGCAAAATCCGGGCACTCACAGAGGGTGGGTTTGTTGGTAGTTGGGAGCTCCAACGTTAGGCGGGTGATGGGGCCCCTTAGAAAAATGGCTGCTAGGGAGGGGAAGAAGTCCAATGTGCACTCCGTGTGCATACCGGGGTAGTCATTCCAGATGTGGAACGGGTCCTCCCGGAATAGTCCAGTCAAATGGTAGTTTGAAGTCGAAAATTTTGGTGTAATTATTTTTAGTGGTTTATTTTATGTTTTTTGGGGTGCTGAACACGAATCTGAAGTTTTCCAACAAAAATTCCCTCGGCAAATATGATAAATCAACAAAAAATCACTAAAAATCACATTTGTTTGCGGTTATTAACTTATAACTCATAAAGCAAGCTATTTACATGAAAAGTGTCCAAGTAGTAAAATAAAGAGGTGAAAATTACCTACAATTTATGTCGGTAACATTTTTCTGTAAGCCGTATGGTTTCTACAAAAAACAGAGGTAAAATATCAGGAAAATCAGCAAAAATGAACATAAATATATAGTTTTTATTTCATGAAATTAAACATTATTGTAAATCCTTATAAAAGAGCGAAGTTCTGCACAATTTTATATGATTTATGTGCTCATACGGGCCTTCTTAGACACGGGTTGCTTAATATCTTCGGAACAGCCCGCCAAGTCTTCAACGCCTAAAACAAACAACCAATGCCGTAATCCCAAATACTTCACAATTTATTGAATAGGTATGAAAGTAATACTTATTATGAAGCCTTTTTTCAATAACAAATCTGTAGTAAGTGGAGAAATAAAGGTGCGATAGAATTATTTCTGCATAGTACTCTAATGACTCTCGAATAGGCGTGTCCTGTCAGGATTTTATCTGTTGACTGCTGGGAATAAATAGAATTAAACAACTCCTTCAATCCACTACCATCCATGAAGTAGCCTATAGCCTTCAAGAACGACATCAGGAGATGAAACCCACCTATTCTAATGATGAAATTATCAAAATCGGGACTTCCTTGTTGGCAAACTACAATAAATCTTGCGGGTCTAAGGTGTTCACAGTTGCTTGTTGATTCATTGATTTGCTCTGTTCTATGTATGCGACTAAAGCTGTATATATTGAATTGTGATCAGATGGTGGAGCGTTTATAAATGGTAGACAAGCAACATAGGTTGTATGAAAGGGAAGACTACTTGTGATTTGCTTCATGAAGCCACTCCATCCTGAAATTCCAGGCACATCTTTCCACTTGCCATAAAGCCAAAGTAATTCTAATAAAGAGGGTATTATTGTATCAGGTGATACAAATAGCTGTTTGAGATCCTCCATGTTGATATTCTTTAACCCAAGAGAACGTGTCTTCTCAAAATGTTTTAAGGAAACAGCTCCCATCTCACCAATTAGTGGAGCTGGTATTGGTTTCTTTACTCAGACAATTCTTTGATCCGGAGCAATGGCATTTCTAGGAGTAATCAAATGTATTCCTCCCATTGCATGGAAGGTATTATATCCATCCAATGTAGGTGTGTCAAAATCGGCGTTGTCATGAACAAATTGATGGAAAGCTGTCGGATCTATTTGTAGTGGTGGCGTCATGATTACTGACACTTCAAGACGAACAGCTTCGGAATAAGAGGCGTAAAATCCCAAGGATGACACAACATCAATCAGTTTTCATGATCCAGTTTTCATACCTATTCAAAAGAAAGCTGATAGCCCAATTTGTAACGGGGAAAGGAAAGAATTTGGCCTAACAGCACTAATAACACTATGTGAAATGGCTAGAACTTTTTTTTCACTTGTCAGTGCTTGTTCGCTTCTTCTTGAGTATCAGTCTTTCCAAGAATGAGAACCTGCGGGACAAGGCTTTCATTTTCGTCCACGAAAGAGTCTGGAGGAGGATAGTCGTCCATAGCATACGGTATTGATCGCATCTCTTCAAGAATTACAACAGCTGCTGTCTCAACTAATCGAAGACGTTCTTCCCTTTCTGACGAACGTCTTTCCATGTACCACGCTTAAGTCAAAATCTTATGGCCTGTATTTTTTAAACATACGACTGTATTCTGTTTGATCTTTGATACGATAATATCTTCCCCATATCTATCCAATAAATGTTGTCTTGCAGTTCTTCTTTCAGGAATGAAGTTGCCATCTGAGTTATTAGCTGATCTAATGAAAAATGAGATTCCTCGCCATTCCTTTCCATAAAATTTAAAATGTCATTCATAGTCCTCTGAATCTCTACAGCATAAGAGCCAACGGTTTTCTTATTATCAGCCTTGGGCCTACTAATGTAAATATTTTTAAACATATTTCATGGTACTTACAGTCAGCAGCCACCATGTCTGTTATCGGCTGGATCCTGTTAATAACTGTTGCAGCGAAATCATCACCACGTAGTTGAGCCTGTCTCATAACTGTGTCTTTCATCTCAATTTTCGTCACCAGATGCACCAAATTTCGTTTATGAGGAGGCAGTCGTTGTGACCTTGCGTAATCTTCAGGAATACCTGTTCCACACACAAAACAATGTGTTTTCCAATGGAAATAGTCAGAGGATGATCTTAATTTTCCTGAAGATGTGCTTGGTTCAGCAGCTTTCTTCAAGTAGGCAGCTATGATTCTTTCATTTATGTGACTTTTCTTGCATGAAACATGTACGCTGACAGATGTTTTACCCGCTAAAACAGCCACCTTCCTATCATTTCTTTTTTTACTAGCATCACGTAAAGTTTCTATTCCTTTTTCCTTGACCACTATCAATGCACTCTCACCTAAATCTTTTTCACAAATAAAACACTTATCACTCGACATTGCGCCCGAGTTGTTGCGCTATATCTCAACGAAAACATTCAAACATAGCTTCACATCTTTGAGAGGGAAATAACACGATCACGGCACCGAACGTACACAAACTGGAGAATTGAGGACAGTTCGGTGTTTCGGCAAGAAGAACTCCCTTCGCCTGTCATAAATTGAAGGGCAGCGGCCGCAAAGGTGGGACGGAGGGGCGGGCCGCAGCCACAGGTAGACGGACAGCGTGGGCGCGCAGCTGAGTGCACGCTCACAAATGACAAGAAGAAGGGCTGCTGCCATGGTTCGCAAGGTAAACACGCTGAAAGGCAAGGAACTGCTGATGAAATAATCCACCCGAAATAACATGCATTTTTTTCCTATTTCCCAAAATTTACTGATTTCACCGCTTTTTAATGCTGTTTAACATGGAAACCATACGACGTACAAAAAAAATGTTAGAGACATAAATTGTGGGTAATTTTCTCCTCTTCATTTTATTACTGGACCACTTTTTGTGTAAATAGCTTGCTTTGCAATTTATAAGCTGAAAACCACTGACAATTGTGATTTTTAGTTGTTTTTTGATGATTTCTCATATTTGCCGATGGAATTTTTGTTGGAAAACTTCAGATTCGTCTTCAGCACCCCAAAAAACATGAAATAAGCCACTAAAAACAATTACACCAAATTTTTCGACTTTGAGCCCTTTTTGTGCACGATTTGACTGGACTAGAAGCCATGAAGAGCACAGGGTGCAGCCAGCTGCAGGTGGTCGGGTGTCGGGACCAATGGTGTGTGTCGCTTTGGATCAGAAGAGATCCTCTCTGATTTTGAGCGGCTATCAGAAGTGGTATAGACTGCCAGTCTTGCTTGCAAGATGAAATCGGAGCTCACCAAGTGCAGCATTGTCGACAGGACTGACTGTGGACCTTTGGTTCAGAGCCGAGTGGAGGTTCTGAATCAAAGCAGATCTAGAAACCATTGGTATAACAGTTGTAAATTGTCGTAGCTGTATTGGCAAAGTTCCAGAGCTCCAAGCGCTGATAGAAAGCACTGAGGCACAAATCGTTATAGGTTCTGAAAGCTGGCTGTGACGCGTGAGATAAGTTCGGCCGAAATTTTTTCAAAGGGCCAAATGGTCTTCAGAACGGGTAGAATAAATAAAAAAGGGGGTGGCGTGTTTATTGCTGTTACAAACGGTTTACCCTGCAGCGAATTTGAGGCAGATACTTCCTGTGAGTTGGTATGGGTAGAGGTTATACCTGACAACCCGAATAAATAAATAATTGGATCTTTTTATCGGCCCACTGACTCAGACGATGCAGTTGCCGAAATGTTCAAAGAAAGCTTGAATCAAATTTCAAATAGGTTTCCGAAGCATACTGTTATAATCGGTGGCGACTTTAATTTACCCTCGATATGTTGGCATAATTACGTTCAAAAATGTTTGTTAAGCTTATGGGACTTAAGTACGGGGTCATCAGTCCCTAAACATACAAACTACTTATGAACTACTTACGAACTAGGACGGCACAAATATCCATGCCCCAGGGGGGATTCGAACCCCCGACCGTAGTGGCCGTGCTGACCGTGACTGGAGCGCCTCAGTCACCTCGACCACCGCGGCCGGCGCATAATTACGTATTCAAAACCGGCGGTAAATAGAAAACCTCGTCCGAACTAGTTCTGAATGATTTTTCTAAAAACTACTTCGAACAGTTAGTTCATGAACCCACTAGAATAGTACGTGGTTGCGAAAATACCCTTGATCTCCTAGCAACAAATAATCCTGAGCTAGTAAAGAGCATCAAAACAGATACAGGGATTAGCGAACATCGAGTGGTAGTAGCGAGACTGAATGCCGAAATTCCCAAATGCACCAAAAATAAACGAAAAATGTATCTATTCAATAAAGCAGATAAAAATTCGCTTCACGCTTTCGTGAGTGATAGTCTCCAGTCTTTCAAGACTAAAAACGCGAGTGTAGATCAGTTGTGGCTTACTTTCAAAGACATAATATCAGTAGCAATCGAGAGATTTATACCAAATAAATTAATAAAAGAGCGGGCTGACCCCCGTGGTACACAAAACAGGTCAGATCACTGTTGCAGAAACAAAGAAAAACGCATGCAAAATTTAAAAGACACAGAATCCATAAGACTGGCAATCTTTTACTGAAACTCGCAACCTAGCGCGGACTTCAATGCGAGAAGCCTATAGTATTTACCACAACGAAATCCTGTCTCGTAATCTTGGAGAAAATCCAAAGAAATTCTGGTCATATGTGAAGTACACAAGCGGCGAAACACAAACAATACCTTCACTACGCGATACCAATGGTAATACTACCGATGACAGTACTGCTAAGGCAGTATTACTAAATACAGCTTTCCGAAATTCGTTCACTAAAGAAGACGAAGTGAACACTCCAGTATTCAATCCATGAACAGCTGACAGCGTGTGAAACTTAGAAGTAGATGTTCCTGGAGTAGTAAAACAACTTATGTCACTAAACAAAAACAAATCTTCCGGGCCAGATTGTATACCAACTAGATTCCTCTCAGTGTATGTTGATGCAATAGCTCCGTACTTAGCTATAATTTACAACCGATCACTCAGCGAAAGATCCGTACCCAAATACTGGAAAGTTGTCCAAGTTACTCCAATATTCAAGAAAGGCAATAGGAGTGATCCAAAAATTACAGGCCAATCTCGTTGACGTCCATTTGCAGTAGGATTTTGGAACATATACTTTGTTCGAATATTATGAACTACCTCGAAGAGAACGACCTGTTAACCAATAGTCAACACGGATTCAGAAAGTATCGCTCTTGCGAAACACAGCTTGCCCTTTATTCACATGAAGTGTTAAGTGCCAAGGGATCTCAAATCGATTCCATATTTCTGGATTTCCGGAAGGCTTTTAACACTGTTCCCCACAAGCGGCTTCTAATGAAATTGCGTGCTTATGGAATATCTCCCTAATTGTGCGATTGGATTCACGATTTCTTATCAGAAAGGACACAGTTCGTTGTAATTGACGGTAAGTCATCGAGTAAAACAGAAGTGATATCTGGCGTTCCACAGGGAAGTGTTATAGGTCCCCTACTCTTCCTCGTGTTTATAAACGGTTTAGGAGACAATCTGATGCTGTCGTTTATCGGTTAGTGAAGTCAACAGAGGATCAAAAGCAACAGCAAAGCGATTTAGACAAAATTTCTACATGGTGCGAAATTTGGCAATTGACACTAAATAAAGAAAAGTGTGAAGTAATACACATGAGCACTAAAAGAAATCCGCTGAACTTCAACCACGCGATAAATCAGTCAAACCTTAAGGTCGTAAATTCTACCAAATACCTAGGAGTTACAATTACGAACAACTTAGACTGGAGAGAACACACAGAAAATATTGTGGGGAAGGCGAAGCAAAGGTTACGTTTCATTGGCAGAACGCTTCGAAGATGCACCAGCTGCACCAAAGAGACTGCCTACATTACACTTGTGCGTCCTCTCCTGGAGTACTGTTGCCCAATGTGGAACCCTCACCAGGTGGGACTGACGGAAGACATTGAGAAGGTTCAGAGGAGGGCAGCTGGTTTTGTTTTATCTCGTTACGAAGGGGGGGGGGGGGAGCGTCACGGAATGTTCCACGAATTGGTGTGGAAATCTTTAAAAGAAAGACGTTATTCATTGCGGCATGATCTGTTTGCGAAGTTTCAATCAACGAATTTTACTTCTGACATGACCATCCCAATAAAATAAGAGAAATCAGATCGAAAACGGAACGATTTAGGTGTTCTTTCTTCCCGCGCGCTATTAGAGAATGGAACGGTAGAGAAAAGTTATGAAAGTGGTTAATGAACCCTCTGCCAGGCACTTAAATGTGATTTGCAGAGTATCTATGTAGATGTAGATGAATAAGACTAGGGCGTTGTCATCTTGAGTACCGACGACATTGTTCTTGAACCAGAAGGTACAGAGCAGTATTATCATGATAGCCGAAGCTTCAAATCATGGCAGCAAAAACTCTGACTTCACGATGATAATATTTTTAATTAATGACGGACGGAACGTTAAACCCTAAGCTTCCTTCCTTTCATTAATCACGAAATAAAACAAGGACTGAAATGTGAGACAGAACTGAGCTTATGGGACTTAACTGAGGGGTCATCAGTCTCTAAACCTACATACTACTTATGTACTAACTTATACTAAAGACAGCGCAAACATCCATGTCCGAGGGAGGATTCGAACTCCCGACGGGGAACGGCCCCGCGCATCGGAGGATAGCACTCCGCCGCGGCAATCAGGGCAGCGCTATAGCCATTATTGGATGCTGTAGTTCTGCTTGAAATGCAGGGAGCCGGCCGCAGTGGGCGAGCTGTCTGCGGCGCGCCAGTCACAGTCTGCACGGCCGCTACGGTCGGGGGTTCGAATCCCCCCTCGGGCATGGATGTCTTTAGTATAAGGTAGTTCTTAAGTAGTTTGTAAGTTTAGGGACTGATGACCTCGCAGTTAAGTTCCTTAAACTTAACACTTGAAATGCAGAGCCAGATAATGGAACTGATCTGAGGCGATTCATCATTGAATGGTAGGCTACATGCTTATAAATATGTGGTACTGGCAGCTAGCAGGATAACTGTATCTGTTAAATTCAAATGTTTGTATAGTCTATGGGACTTAACTACGGGGTCATCAGTCCCTAAACTTACAAACTACTTATGAACTACTTACGAACTAGGACGGCACAAATATCCATGCCCGAGGGGGGATTCGAACCCCCGACCGTAGCGGCCGTGCAGACCGTGACTGGAGCGCCTTAGTCCCCTCGGCCACCGCGGCCGGCATGTATCTGTTACTTTCGATTTTCTGCAAATACAAAATGAGTGTTTTGTTGTCCTGATATCAAATGTGAAGTCCAAGAAATTTAAAAAGTTCCTTCTTGTTCCATTGTGAATTTAATTATGTTGTGTTGGGAATTTAAATGTTTATAAATGTATCCAATTGTCTAGTGGTACCATTCCATTGCAGAACATCAGGAATTATTCCTTTTTCATAAAAGAAGAAGAAATAATAATAATACTAATAAAACGTGGTTAAGGTGACCGCTCCCTAAAATCCGGAGACCCTGGTTCGAGTCCCGGTCAGGCACACTTCTTCATTTGTCACCAAGTAATAGACCACCTTCAGAATTGCAGCTAAACTCGGCAGAATTCGCAAATTGCGAATGAATAATTGAGTGTTTAAGTTCTTGTTGACACTTTTCGGCTCACAAACCCTATCACCTGTGCTGTGGTAGCTGTACAGTCTGCCCTTACAATACGGCCATCTTGGCGGACGTCTGTGCTGCGTGCAAGTCGAGAACCGCGTCTCGGAGTGTGGGATCGTCCACGTGACCACGTGACGGGCGCTGATGACCGCGGTGTTGAGCGCCCTAAAGCTCCAACAACAACCACCACTGGAAACAGCATCGTTGGCCAACTGACGCAGCACGTCCAACTTGTGCGGCAATTCTGCGAGAGGACGATGCCGCGGCCTGGTCCATTCATTTGGCTACTGGAGGCAGGACTGTGTCTGTGGGGCATGGCGCTCATGTCGTACTGAGCTGTAAACATTCCCTATAAGAGAGTACACAGATGGCGCTGTAGGCGGACGACGTAGAACCCATTAGCAGTACATCTACTATCCACCTGGTAGCAACTGACGTTTTCGGATCAAAATCGAAGTAGTCTTTCCGGCAGTGTAGGAAGGAGAAGATGAACTAGCCAGTCATTTCATAAAAATATATTTGAGTAATACAAATCTCGGGCTACAATTAATTGGCAGTATACTTGAAAACTTCATTTCCTTTACAGAAACTGATTACACACACACACACACACACACACACACACACACAACACTCAGCGGCACAATTAAGCTTTGTTCACCACGAAGAGCACGTTACACCAATGAGTAGAATGTGAATGTGGATGTGTATTGCCTGCTGAAAAAGCACATCACCTTCACGTCGAAGGAAAGGCAACAGCACAGGGACTGTGCCGGGCTTCAAAAAACGTCATATGCAAGCAGTTGAAGTAGAGACCGCCAGATGTCAATAGTTATCAGACATTCTAACTGATCTTAATCAAAACACAGAATTACCAAAACGAATATTTTTATAGCTATTACATATTATATTAAGCCGCGGCGGTATAGTCGAGCGCATTGAAGCGTTATGCTCTGATGTGCGAGGCCGTTCCCCGACGGGCGTTCGAATCCTCCCTCGGGCATGGATGTTTGTGCTGTCTTTAGTATAAGTTAGTATATGAGTAGTTTGTAAGTTTAGGTACTGCTGACGCCGCAGTTAAGTCCCATAAGCTCAACAAACAATTTCTATTGTATTAATTATTATTGCTTTATTAATTGTTTGTTATTAGTATGAATGAGATATAGAGTAAAAATCTGGAAGGAAATAGCTACATTGATTCGTAATGTAAATGTTTAAAAGAAGTTTGTAATTATATTTTTCTAGTTTATGGAACTAGTGAAGCTCTGCTTCTCCGTAAATACTTCACTTAGTTAACTTGGAAATGTTTGTGTTTATTAATTTTTTCTGAATTTTATCTTTTCAGTAATTATTCTAGATATATCGAATTATGTTTCGACACTGAACAGTATGGGGATAGCCAGGTTTCTAATTGTAAGACAGTTGGCTAGTTTAGATTTCTGCCAATCAGAAGGAGGAGCATTCCCGTTTTTTTTTTTTTTTTTTTTTTTTTTTTTTTTTCTCCAGGTACATCACAAGCGGTCACGAAAATACGAACTCTGAAAAGTATCGGTAATTGCGCAGTAATGTGCAAATTTGAAGATCGTGGGTTATTAATAAATGTTGATTGGTGATTATGCTGTGGGATAGTGAAAACTACGAATTTTTTATGTCAGCTATGATAACACTTTAAATCCACTAGTCACGTTTTGTAATTCGTTACCGAGAACTGAACATTTTGAAGTGAGCGATATTTTAGGGAGCATTCGAACACAGACAATCTGAGTGTCTATTTCGGTAACACTTTCACTCTAACGTAAGCTAGACACAAGGGAATTACTGTTTTTCATCAAAATATACAGGGTATCAGAGATAAAGTTAATGAAATGCTTATTGATACTGATTCTGACATTATTGGAATTTCAGAGCACTTTTTAAGTGGTGTGACAATTAAGAGACTTCCTTTGCCAGGATACAGGTTAGCTGCCTTCTACTCTAGGAGTTCCTTGCAGTGTGGGGGAGTGGCCATGTATGTAAAAAACGATTTTTCATCGGAGTCAATCGATTTTTCTAAACACTGCACAGAACAGATATTTGAATGTTGTGCAGGAGTTGTTAATGTTAATGGAACTAAACTAGTAATAGTTGTTATTTATAGATCCCCTGACTCAGATTTTAAAATGTTTCTGCCCAAGCTGGAATTGGTTCTGGGTTCACTGTATAGGAAGTATAAAAATTTAATTGTGTGTGGAGATTTCAACATTAATTGTGTAGGTGATAGCTCAAGGAAAAGTCAGCTGTTAGATCTATTTAATTCCTATAAAATGATGCAAACAGTATTTTTTCCAACGAGAGTGCAAGGAAATAGCAGTTCTACCATTGACAATATTTTTGTTCGTTCTTCATTATTAGAGGGGCACTCTGTCAGCAGAATAGTAAATGGCCTATCAGACCACGATGCCCAACTTTTAAATCTAAAAAGTATTTGTTCTCAAACAAATGTTAAACATAAATATCAACTACTCAGAAAAGTCAATCCAGTTGCAATTGAGACCTTTTTAAGCCTAATTAAGGAACAAGAATGGCAGGATGTTTGTAGTGCTGATAATGCAGATGATAAATATAATGCTTTTCTGAACACATTTATTATGCTGTTTGAAAGTTGCTTTCCGCTAGAACGCTCAAAACAGGGTACTTTCAGTAACAGACAGCCAGGGTGGCTGACAAAGGGGATAAGAGTATCATGTAGAACTAAGCGGGAGTTGTATCAAAATGTTAGAAGCAGTCAGAATGAAGATGCAGTAGCTCATTACAAACAGTACTGTAAGGTTCTGAAAAATGTCATTAAGAACGCAAAAAGTATGTGGTACGCAAAAAGAATAGCAAACTCTCGGGATAAAATTAAAACTATCTGGTCAGTCGTGAAGGAAGTGTCTGGTCAGGAGCAGCAGGTAGAAGATATAACGTCAGTGCGTAGTAGGAATGTTTCTGTTACTGACAAGTTAGATATATGTGCAATATTCAATAATCACTTTCTGAATATAGTAGAGGAACTAAACAAAACTCTAGTTTCTACAGGTAATCATATAACGTTTTTAGAAAATGCGTTTCCGAGGCTGTTACCTGAAATGATCCTTCATGATACTTCCATAGGTGAGATTGAGTCAATAATTAAATCACTAAATACTAAGGACTCTTGTGGATATGATGGGGTATCTTACAGAATTCTAAAGTACTGTTCTCCATATGTTAGCCCAGTACTAAGCCATATTTGTAATTTTTCCTTTCAGAATGGTCAGTTTCCTAACAGATTAAAGTACTCAGTAGTGAAACCGCTTTATAAAAAAGGATAAAGGGATAATGAAGACAACTATAGACCTATTTCTATGCCATCGGTTTTTTCCAAAGTTATTGAAAAGGCTGTATATTCAAGATTAATTGATCATTTCAGTTCACATAATTTCCTGTCAAACGTGCAGTTTGGTTTTAGGAGTGGTTTAACGACTGAAAACGCTATATTTTCGTTTCTCTGTGAGGCACTTGATGGGTTAAATAAGAGGCTACGGACATTAGGCGTCTTCTTTGATTTAACAAAAGCGTTTGATTGTGTTGATCACAAAATATTGTTGCAGAAGTTGGAACATTATGGAATACGGGGAGTAGCCCACAACTGGTTCACCTCTTACTTTAATAATAGACAACAGAGGATAATTCTCCGCAGTGTAGAAAATGGCTATGAAGTGCAATCCCAATGGGGCACAATTAAGTATGGGGTGCCCCAGGGGTCTGTTTTGGGACCATTGCTGTTTCTTATTTATATAAATGATATGCCTTCGAGTATAACAGGTGATTGTAAAATATTTTTGTTTGCTGATGATACCAGCTTGGTAGTGAAGGATGTTGCTCGTAATATTGACACAGTATCAACTAATGCAGTTCAAGAGATAAGTTCATGGCTAATAGAAAACAAGTTGATGTTAAATCACAGTAAAACTCAGTTTTTACAATTTCTAACACATAATTTGACGAAATCTGACATTATGATTACACATAATGGGCATGTGATAAGTGAGACTGAACAGCTCAAATTTCTAAGTGTTCATATAGACAGTAAGCTGTCATGGAAAGCCCATGTTCAGGATCTTGTTCCAAAACTAAATTCTGCTATATTTACCATTAGAACAATATCTGAGATAAGTGATTTTTCAACACGAAAAGTAGTCTATTTCGCTTACTTTCACTCACTTATGACGTACGGCATTGTTTTTTGGGGTAACTCGCCTGATGCAAAAAGGATATTTCTGGCTCAAAAACGGGCGGTTCGAGCAATATCTGGTGTAAGTTCGCGAACGTCATGTCGACCCCTCTTCAGTAGTCTGGGAATTTTGACTCTGGCGTCACAATACGTTTTTTTCTTTAATGTCGTTTGTTGTTAATAATATAAGCTTATTCCCACAAGTTAGTAGCTTTCACTCGGTGAATACTAGACAGATGTCTAATCTACATTTGCACCACACCACCTCAACACTTGTGCAGAAAGGGGTGCAGTATTCTGCGGCATCCATTTTCAATAAGCTGCCACAAGAACTTAAGAATCTTAGCACTAATCCACATGCTTTCAAATCTAAATTGAAGAGTTACCTCGTGGCTCACTCCTTTTATACTGTCGAGGAACTCCTAGAAATGTTAAACAATTAAGCTAATTCATTTTTTCTTTATTGATTCTTTTCACTTTGTCTTAAGATTGTCGTGTGCAAAGGACTACTTAAAATTTTTCTATTACCATTCTTGTGTAACAATGTATTGACTTGTTCCATGACCATGGAGTCTTACTCCTCAAGTGGGTCCTATGGAACAGAAAAAACAAATAAATAAAAATAAATAGAGTGCCTGTGTTTGTTAGTGACCTAAAGTATATTAGTAATACGGTTCGGGTAGCGGTTCGTAATTTAGTTTTGTGGCAATAATACCAACTTTTTCCTCGTAAAACATTTTTGTAATTCCGTATATTTCTCACCAAATCTTTTACAAATAACGTAATTTAACGTGCGTATTTTTTCCATACTGTTTCTTTCTGGCCGAGGAACGCTCTGCAGTTGTTGACAGGGCTGAAGTAGACTGAACTACTAATAGAAGAGAGCGTCACAAGGTTTATTTATTCGTATGGCTTACATGGTCATGTTACAGTCTTATTTAAAAATTTTCATATATAAAGGATTACGCACACAAAAACTATATACAAATATGCATCATAAAAATAAAGCAATAAACAAACCAGAGAAAATACTATGATTGAATATCTAGG
This sequence comes from Locusta migratoria, assembly GCA_026315105.1. Taxonomy (NCBI): domain Eukaryota; kingdom Metazoa; phylum Arthropoda; class Insecta; order Orthoptera; family Acrididae; genus Locusta; species Locusta migratoria. Next base: position 23,896,854 of record CM048755.1, on the reverse strand, counting down.
TCTGTTAAGCACTCTACAGCTCTTACCAAATGCAGCTGACTGAGTCCACCAGGAAATTTTCGTATTGTACACTCTTGAGCCAGGTGCTGCATAGTTGTGCAAGATCGTCACAGTACACGCTGGGGTATATTTGTATCCACATTCATACAAACAGGAACTACATCTTCCATGCCCTTTGCGGAATCAATTTAGGTATGTCTACAGTTTTCTGGGAAGACCGAATCCATTCACACGTTTATCACGGTCAGTTATAATATTAGATCTGGTAGGAGGAAAATTTTGTGAAACTTCTTTCTATTCTTGAGAAACATCATACTCAAGGTGCGCATTTGTGTTGGACATGGTGGTTTTCTGGACTTGAGTCTGTTGGTAGATATATTCTGAATTTGATTGGATACAAGTTAGTTCTGGTACGTGAATCTCTTGTGGAACTCTCTTATTGCTGCATCTTCTTGTCTTATAGATGGTGGTGCAATATTACACAATACAGGCAGCGATGCAAGTTGTGTAGACTTTGTAGTGCCACTGACAGTTCTCATTGCTTGATGAAGTTTGACGTGAATGTGTAACATTTTTCCTTACTGGAGTAAACTAATGCCATTGTGTCAGTACGAAGAGTATCTGCATTTGCACCCCATCCTGACCCAGCCAATGTTTTGGCTATGTCGATACTGGTGTTAACTTTCCGTGCTACGTGTTGTAGATGGTTCATAGAGGTAAAAGGCCGATGTAAAGTGATCCGCAAGTATTTTGGACATGGGTTATATTCAAATGGGAGATTTTCGCAGACCACATGTTATTTGTGATTGCCTCACCGTTATTAAGATGGTAACCGTTTACCTCTGTTTTATTTGGATTTTGCTTCAGTCTCCAGCTCGAGAAATAGTGGCCCATTTTGTGTAAATCTGTGATCAAAGATCCTTCAAACTCTTCCAAGTTTCTTTCATGATAAGCTACTACTAGATCGCCGAGAAATTGCATCTTTTTTAGCACTAGTATTGGGCATGTCGCTGGTATAAAGATTAAAAAGCTTTGGTGATATCTCAGAGCCCTGCGGTAGTGCATCATCCAGCCTTCGTCATTTACTGCCTTTGTCTCCAAGGAATACTTGAAATCGTCTGTTGCTACGTTATTCATTAAATTAACCTGCTTTTGGCATGGAATTATTTCTGCAAATTTAAGTAGCAGGCCATGGCGCGATACGGAGTCATATACGGTCGTAAGATGAACAAATGCTACGGCAGTCTTTAATTTACTTTGGTACGCCACTTCATTGAGAGATGTTAATGCCAATCCCGGTCACAGCAACTGCGAGTCTTTCGGAAACCTGCGTGATGCTATGGTTTTACTTTGTCAACTAATGTTTAGATTCTGTAATGGGTCTGTAATGTGATACTTCGCTGCCATCTTTACCAGGTTTTCTGACAGCTATTAACTTTGCTGCCTAAATGTTGTTGATGATATTATATAGCTGTAACAACTACTGCTTCGTTTTCGGGCCCGCGTTTTACAGGAACTCTAGATAAATTTCATCGAAACCAGCCGCCTTTTTTTTCTTTTATTTATTGATTTTTAAAAAAAAATTTTCTATGCACACTAGCCAGAGCTTCTTCCAGCTCCTGGGTTGTGACCTCGCGTGAGAGCTCTGGATGGCGGACTAGCCGAGGAGACTGATGATCTAGCAGTTTAGTACCGTACCAACAACAACTAGCTGAGGGCATTTGAATCGTAGCTGTGTCTTCACAAGCGTAGTGCGGTTCTTGTCCATAGCTGCTTTAGAGTTATATAATAAGCGTGTCACGACTGCATTTTGTGTGACGTCTGGCTTAGAGTCTGCACCCAGTTTCTTCATTGCCTGCCACACTTTACGACTCGAATGGGGGAAATCGAGGCCCTCTGTAGCTTCTTGCCACTTTCTTCTTCTGTGATCATTCAAAAATTGAAGAAGTTCGTCTGCTGTTTTATTTGAATATATTAGTTGATATTCGTCATGTAGCTCTTCACGCTCATTGGACCATTCTGGGATGTATTGTTTCCTGTGTCCTCTACGTATCGTTCTTTTTGCTACCTATTTCAAAGGTTTAGTAAATCTGTCATAGTTCTTAATTTGCATAGGGATAAAGTCAACAATCACATCGAGATTGTCAACTTATTCTTGCCGGCTCGCTTTATTAAAATCCCAACGAGGTTTGGCAGTTGAATTTACTAACGGCATATATGCCATAGTCAATAAGAATGTTCATATGTTGACCATGTGGAAAATAATATTTAATTTTCCTGTTTGCCAGTTCATTACCGTTAGCTTGACTGGTAGCGATAAAACATAGTTCTGGTGATGTGTCTTTCTGACACCTTGCCGATCGAAAAGTTTATAACAAAGCAAGGGCAGCACCTCCCATCTTATCTGCCCCATTATTTACCCGTTTTACATTAAATTATTTTTCCAAAAATCTCATATATTCGTTTGCAAAAGGCAGTATGCACAGTAGATACACTCAAAACAGCGAATATGTAAATAGGTCTTCTCCAATGCAATTTTATTATTCAACATACTCTTTGTAACAGTAGGAACGCAACGTGATAATTAGTAAAGTCAGTAACAGTATTAATTATTAAATATTGTTAATTGAAGATGTAATAACATCGCACCTTAGCATATTTCGAGTGCCGAAATCTGCATACTCCAGTCACGGTCCGCACGGCCACTACGGTCGGGGGTTCGAATCCCCCCTCGGGCATGGATATTTGTGCCGTCCTAGTTCGTAAGTAGTTCATAAGTAGTTTGTAAGCTTGGGGACTGATGACCCCGTAGTTTATTCCCATAGACTATACAAACATTTGAACATTTGAAAACTGCATATTTAGATATAATGACCCATACCAGTGTATAGCTGAACACCTCCGTTTTGTAATAAGGTATCTGGAATCATTCAAAAATTATTAACTTACGTAATAATTGGAATTAAAGCTTTGTACTAGTACTAACTTTCTGGCCATTTACTCCTAAACTATTGTTAGATTCCTGACTTTGATTACATACTTTTGTTGTCGCTGCTTTTCTCTTTCTTTTGATATACTGCATTAATTGATTGATGCCCTAATTAAAAAGTTGAATTATTTTCTGCAATACTGTCTTGTACGGTTAGGGGATGGTTCCTCAAAGGCTAGGAGAAGGATACTCTGATATAAAACTAAAGGATGAGTGAGAGTCATGGATAAATCCAGTCATAGCGTCTGTTCCTGGATCTGGCGTCTTTCTGGTCCACGTCTGTTTTTCCATGTTAGGGGCGGCGGTTTCTTTCACCTTTCTAGATCACATCTAGCTAGAATTGCAAACCCTGAATTCGATCAGAACTATTTCGATCGGAAGATCAGACAATCAACCAAACATGAAGATTCTTCTAAATAATAAATCCACCGGCTTGGTTCAAAAACCCAAACAAAAGCATTATTCGGATTCGGTGGGATGCCACTTGAAGTAGTAAAGACTGCCAGTCTTGCTTGCAAGATGAAAGCAGAGCTCACAATCTGCAGCATAGCTGACCGGACCGACTTTGGACTTCTGGTACGGAGCCGAGTGGAGGGTCTGAATCAGAGGCTCAGACGGTTCTGCGACCGTGTAGGCTGCTGATTCCTTGACTTGCGCCATCGGGTGGAGGGTTTCCGGGTTCCGCTGAATAGGTCAGGAGTCTAATATACGAATGACGCTGCTACACAGGTAGCGGGGGCTGTGTGTCGAGGACTGGGCGGTTTTTTGCTATAGAGGACTTCGGGGAAAAACAAAATGAGCAATCTCAAAGGGTGCAGGTGGTTCACAGGAGAACTGTAGATCTAGGAACTATCGGTATAACAGTTGTTAATTGTCGTAGCTGTGTCGGGAAAGTACCAGAACTCCAAGCGTTAATAGAAAGGACCGAAACACATATCACTGTAGGCAGTGAAAGTTGGGTCAAGCCGGAAATAAGTTCAGCAGAAGTATTTGAAAATGATCTAACTGTGTTCAGAAAGGATAGATTAAACAAAATAGGTGGAGGCGTGTTTGTCGCCGTCGAAAATAGTCTTTCGTGTAGCGAAGTTGAAGTTGATAGTTCCTGTGAGCTATTATTGGTAGAGGTTGTTCCTGAAAATCGTAAGAAGTTAATAATTGGTTCCTTTTACCGGCCTCCCGACTCTGACGATACAATAGCAGAAAGGTTCAAAGAAAACCTGAGTCCAATTATAGAAACGTACCCGCCTCACACGATAATAGTAGGCGCTGATTTTATTTTACCCTCGGTCTATTGGCGAAATTATATTTTCAAATCAGGAGGTACGCATAAAACATCGTGTGAAATTGTACTCACGACAATTACTTCGAACAATTAGTTCATGGCCGTCCACGGTGGCCGAGCGCTCTGCAGCGCGCCAGTCACGGTCCGCACGGCCACTACGGTCGGTGGTTCGAATCCCCCCTCCGGCATGGATATTTGTGTTGTCCTTAGTATTAGCTAGTTCATAAGTAGTTTGTGAGTTTAGGGACTGATTACCCCGTAGTTAAGTCCCTTAAGCTCTACAAACATTTGAACATTTCAATTAGTTCATGAGCCAACTGGAATTGTAAATGGATGTCAAAACACACTTGATCTCTTGGCAACAAATAATCCTGAGCTCATAACGAGCCACAAAACGGATACAGGTATTAGTAAACACAGAAGTGTCGTAGCGAGATTGAATATCGAAAGTCTCAAAGTTACAAAAAATAGCGAAAAATAAATTTGTTCAGGAAATCAGATAGAAATAAAATACATTGCTTCTTGAAAGACAGTTTCCACTCGTTCGTAACACTAAACGAAAATGTAGACCAGATGTGGCTGAAATTCAAAGAAGTGGTATCGACAGAAATTGACTGTTTTATACCAAATAAATTAATAAAAGAAGGAGGTGATCCTCCTTGATACACAAAACAGGTCAGGACACTGATGCAAAAGCAACGGAAAAGGCATGCTAAATTTAAACGAACAGAAAATTCCCAGGATTGGCGGTCCTACACAGAAGCTCGAAATTTAGCGAGGACTTCAATGCGAGATGCCTACAATACTTTTCACAATGAAACTCTTTCTCGAAATTTGACTGAAAACCCAAAGAGATTCTGGTCATATGTTAAATACACTAGGGGAAAAATACAAACAATACCCTCACTAAAAGGTAGAGCAGTCAACAATCCGAAAATTGGTTTGAACACCACAGTCACAGTGCTTTACTAGGCCAGAGGGGAAAGAAGTGGAAAGTGACAGTAAGAATCCTAGGACCTGGCGGGGATCGAACCCGCGACCTTTGGATATGTAGTCTGGCACCACTCTACAACTGTGCAACGACTACGTGATAGGAATGGCGATCCTGCCGATGACAACGCTACTAAAGCAGAGTTACTAAACATAGCTTTTAGAAACTCATTCACTAAAGAAGACGAAACCAATATTCCAGATTTAGAAGTACAAACAGAGGCCGTAATGAGTAACGTTTAAGTAGATATACTCGGATTAGTGAAACAACTTAAATTACTTAACAAGAACAAGTCTTCTAGTCCGGACTGTATAACCATTAGATTTCTATCTGATTGAGCTGAAGCGATAGCTCGTTACTTAACAGCCATATACAACCGCTATCTCAAAGAAGGATCTGTACCAAAAGATTGGAAAGTTGCACAGGTCGCACCTACATTCAAGAAAGGCAGTAGGAGTAACCCTCTAAACTATAGGCCTGTTTCATTGACGTCAATTTGCAGCAGAGGTTTGGAACATATCCTGTATTTAAATATTATGAATTATCTCGAACAGAATGATCTATTGACCCAAGGTCAACACGGATTTAGAAAATAACGTTCATGCGAAACACAACTAGCTCTTTACTCACACGAAGTGATGGGTGCTATCGACAAGGGTTCGCAAGTCGATTCCATAATTCTTGATTTCCAGAAGGCTTTTTGACACCGTACCTCACAAACGGCTTCTAATGAGATTGTGTGGTAATGGTATATCGGTCCAAATTTGCGACTGGATACGTGATTTCCTGTCAGAGAGGACACAGTTCGTAGTAATCGATGGTAAGGCATCGACTAAAACAGCGGTGATATCGAGCGTTCCACAGGGTAGTGTTATTGGTCCTCTGGTGATCCTTATTTACATAAACGATTTAGGGGGAAATCTAAGCAGCACTCTTAGGCTGTTTGCAGAGGACGCCGTCATTTACCGTCTAGTAAAATCATCTGAAGATCAAAATTAACTGCAAAACGATCTGAATAAGATATCACTATGGTATAAAAATTGGCAGTTGACTCTAACTAACGAAAGCGTGAAGTCGTCCACATGACTACGAAAAGAAAACCGTTAAACTTTGTTTAAAAGATATATCAATCAAATGTGAAGGCCGTAAACTCCACAAAATACCTAGGAATTACTATTACTTTAGACTTAAACTAGAAAGTACACGTAGATAAAGTCGTGGGAAAGGCGAACCAGAGACTGCGTTTTATTGGCAGAACCCTTAAAAGATACAACAGAACTACTAAAGAAACTGCATACACTACGCTTCTCCGTCCTGTTTTTGGAGTATTGCTGCCCAGTGTGGGGTCCTTATCAGGTGGGTTTGACGGAGGACATCGAAAGAGTCCGAAGAAGGGCAGCTCGTTTAGTATTGTCACGATACAGGGGAGACAGCGTTACGGAAATGATAAAGGATCTGGGATGGGAATCATTACAACAACGGCGCTTATGGCTGCGGCGTGGGCTACTTACGAAACTCCAATCGCCAACATTCTCCTCCGAATGCGGAAATATATTGTTGACTCTCACTTACATAGGTAGAAATGATCATCAGAATAAAATACGAGAAATCAGAGCTCGAACAGGGAGATATGGGCGTTCTTTCTTCCCGCGCGCTATTCGAGAATGGAATGGGAGATAAATAGTATAACAATGGTTCGATGAACCAACTGCCAGGCACTTAAATGTGATTTGCAGGGTATCCCATGTAGATGTAGAAGATCAAGGTGAATCGGAGCACCTGGTGAGCCCAACAAACACGAAGCCACAGAGGTTTAAGAAGAAACTTAAATTCAACAAGTTTTCATACTTTGCGACATTAAATATTAACTCACAAATGAAAGTTGGTAAATTGAAGCACTTAACGGGTGTATTGGCTCAATATAAAATCTTAATAACAGCAATTCAAGAACTTCTAAATACAGATCAGAATCCAACTGAATCAGGAGGATATTGTCTCTATAAAGGATCTCCAGGAAAAAGGGTAATGAAGAATGTCCCTGATTTCGGAGTAGGATTTCTGGTTCACAATTGTATAATAGATTCAATAGAGGACTTCTCCTCAAGAACTGCGAGGACAGCAACCTTAAAGTAGAAAACAAAACCTAAACCTTAATAAATGTACACGCACCAACAAACGATAAAAACAAAAAGGACAAAGAAGAAGTGGACAAATTCTGGCAGGAACTCGACCTTATGATAACAAAAATCCCTAATGCACATATTAAAATTTTTCTTGGAGATTTTAACGTAAAAATAGGACGAGAAAGGCGATACCGCCTAGTAGTACGAAAATGGCCAGCTCATAAATTAACAAACAGGAATGATCATGGATTTATTTTTGGAAACTACCACATTTAAGAGGCAACCACATAAATTAATGACCTGGAAATGTCCTAACATAAAATTGGGGGAATTAGAAATTGATCATGTTGCCATAGATAAAAATTATCATAGGGAAATTTATAATGTCAAAGTTCACCGTGATGTAGACATTGATTCAGAGCATTATGTTTCCAAAATAAAAATCAAATTGACGCCAAAAAGATAACGTAAGACCCCCCCCCCCCCCAATACAAACGGAAGAGAAATAATTATTATGACCCCACTTATTTAGTGAATACTGAAGTATACTTCGGGGGATCTAAAACACTACGAAGTGATGACTTAGAGATGATGATAAATTGAAAACAGTAGCTGAAGAACTTGTTCCCGATGAAAAGGAGGAAGCAACATTCAAATCAAATGTTTGTATAGCCAATGGGACTTAACTACGGAGTCATCAGTCCCTAAACTTACAAACTACTTATGAACTAGCTAATCCTAAGGACGGCACAAATATCCTTGCCCGAGGGGGGGTTCGAACCCCCGACCGTAGTGGCCGTGCAGACCGTGACTGAAGCGCCTCAGTCCCCTCGGCCACCGCGGCCGGCGGAAGCAACATATCTGGTGGAACGAGAAGTGCGATAAGGTAATTCAAACAAGGCACAAAACATGGCTAAATGATCAACAAAGAAAAACCGGAGAATCAAGAGCAGAACTAATGCTAGAAAAGAAACAGCTAAAGAAATTCGAAGAATTAAAAGGAATTATCAGAATGAAATGTTCAGAACAATAGATAAATCATTCAAGCAACATAAAACATGGAATTATTACAAGACGTTTAAACAGTATCAATCCAAGTATACACCACCGACGCTAGTGTTGAGAAATTAAAATGGGAAACTGGCACATACCAACAAAGAGAATGCAAATATCTTGGCAGTCCTCTTCAAAGAACTCAACTGTGAAGACCCAAGAGAATATCTAGAGTATGACCCCAAACCAAAAACAAAATTAAACGCTCCTATCGCTCCTGCAGCTTCCTCAGCATGTACCACAACCTAAAACGTCATTCTCCTTAAACAAATCATCAGTCATCACTTACCGCTACAGATTTGCAACACCTCTCACCAACATCATTCGACACCTATAAAATCTCATTACTTAAAACTTCACTTACATTCGTCGATTCACCATATAATTCGCCAGTACTGTCTGGTACTAGATTAGAATTCTCAGTACATTCGTTACTCTTAGATTTCAGATGCACTTCGCCCAAGTATATTCCCGCAAAATAATTTTCTTCCCATTAATAGAATAAATAGCTGGTACACAATTCATCATTCCGCATCAATATGTTTTTATTTAGAGCTATTGGTTCACCTCCACAAACTGAAATAAACGCACAAATGCCTTCCTTCAAAATATGTAACTCAGCAACTTCATCTTGCGGAGCTTCAGAATATGTAAGATCACCTTCCTCTTCTTCAATAAAGAAACAGCCACACCCGACTATACATAACATAATTCATTACAAGATGACGAGAACACAGCTAAGCCGCTTTTGCAAACTTGAACACTTCCTTCCGCTAATTGAACATAGAAAGTATTTCCAGCAGACGTGCTCTTAGCTACGTCTCCTTTACACTCACCTTTACACATATTTCTTGTACTTACTCTACGATCATTGTTGCTATTAACTAATACGTCCTTTGAATTCTCCATACAGTTCATCACCATCGATTTACGATTAACCTGAACCTCTTTTCTGAACACCTGATTTTCCAAACCACATTCATTCATTTCACCTTCATTTACCAATTGTGGTATGTTTTCCGAATTTTCGACAGTCACTGAACTTTTAAAATCCTTTGTCCGTTTCCCAGCCGTTTTATTCTGCATGCATCTGACACGAGATGCGGCAAAATTTAGTGTCCCGACTTCCTATTCGGGGTATGCATTTCGTGATTCCCTTGTCCCGCAGGTTTATTTCCTTTTTTTAGATTTCCATTTTGATAATTATTATTACCATTTCACTTGCGAACATTATTACCATTATGATGGTTGTGATTATGATAATTACCATGGTGCTTATTATTATTGTTAGCGTTCATATTCACATTTTCCTGTCGATAATTTACATCATTAGAATTGCCACCATGTGGCTTGAATTTTAACTCCTGTTCCAAATTGACAATATAATGCAAAAATTAATCTTTGGAGTTTGTCGGAGTTGTGACAAGCTCCCGCTGTCAGCATTCTGGTAATCGCATTTGGTGCGTCGTGATTTCAGTCAACACTGCTAGTGGACGATTTATAGACTATGCCTCAACTTTCCTGTTCTCACATACATAATTCACGGATCGACTCATTTCCGTTCTCATAATGTGGTCCGTTTAGGAACTCATTCAAGAGTCACGTTTGCTTCGCTTCACTACAAAATTTATTCAGGAAACAATTTTCAAATACTTCATAGGTGCTAAACGAATCCCTGCCCAAGTTTGCGCCTCACTTTCTAAATGCCTTTTCGCAAACCTAATTTATTCTCGTCTGACATTTCTCGTACAAATCCATCTTTACAGGCAACAGTAAAATTCACTGGATGGTACCTTCCATCATTAGGAAAACACTTTGTTTTTCATGTACTCATACATGGAACACTTATCATTGTAGTACCCTGACCTGCTGCCACAGAATTTAATTATTTCCGTACATCTCGGATCTGCTGTTCGAGGTGCGCGTTTTCATTACTTACTACATATTTAATTTCCTGTCAATTTTAATTACTTCTTTTTCACAATCTACCACTCTGTTCGACTTAGTGGTTGCTTCCTCAGAGGTATTTTGCCTGTGCACACAATCTTCCACAGTGCCACCCAGTTTTTCCTGCATGTTATCCAACTTATTCAAAATGTTCAAATGATTGTAATTCTATGGGAGCAAACTACGATGGTCATCAGTCCCTTATCTTACAAACTGCTTAAACTAAATTAAACTAACCTAAGGAGAACACACACATCCATGCCCGAGGGAGGATTCGAACCTCCGACGCGGGATGGCGCGCGATCCGAAATGTGGCGCTCCAGACCGCTCGGCTGCTCCCGCGCTGCCCAACTTATTCTCTAAATCCTTTTCGACTGTCGTGACTCTGATATTAAACAGGCCAGCCTGTTTCCGCCGCGCGGGAGTAGCCGAGCGGTCTGGAGCGCCACCTTACGGATCACGCTGCCTCCCGCGTCGGAGGTTCGAATCCTCCCGCGGGCATGGATGTGTGTGTGTCTTTAGGTTAGTTTAACTTAGTTTAAGTAGTTTGTAAGTCTATGGGACCAAACAACTTTGGTCATAAGTCCCTAGACTTACAAATATTCGAAACTTTCCTTTCAGCTTCTAGCAATTCCAGCCAGTGTGAGCTGTCATATATTTCTTGGAGAGCAGTACAAAACATCACAGTACAGTGTAATGCGGGGAGAGTGTTGGTGACTCAACAAGTTTCTTTTAAAGTACGATTGCAGAGGCTATTCTGAATTGAATGATCAAATCAAATGTTTGTAAATCTATCGGACCAAACTGCGTAGTCATCAGTCCGTAGCCTACAAACTACTTAAACTAAGGTAAACTAACCTAAGGACAACTCTCACACACACACACACACACACACACACACACACACACACACACACACACATGCCCCAGGGAGGACTCGAACCTCCGACGGCAAGCAATCGCGCGCTCCGCAGCTAGGCGCCTTAGACCGTTCGGCTACTCCACCGCGGCTGAATTGAATGAAGTGACATTGATAATTTCTTATAAATTGCAGTTGTGTGTTCAGTTCAGTGAAGTGATGGTAGAGAATTATTTCAAAGTTATTTGCAAAAGAAGTAGGAACATTATGGAATAACAGGAGTAGCTCACAACTGGTTCATCTCTTACTTTAATAATAGACAACAAAAGGTAACTCCCAGCAGTGTTGAAAATGGCTATGACGTACAATCGCAACGGGGCACAATTAAGTGTGCGGTGCCCCAGGGTTCTGTTTTGGAACGATTGCCGTTTCTTATTTATATAAATGATATGCCTTCGAGTGTAACAGGTTATTGTAAAACATTTTTGTTTGCTGATGATACGAGCTTGGTAGTGAAGGATGTTGTTCGTAATATTGACACAGTATCAAATAATGCTGTTCAAGAGATAAGTTCATGCCTTGTAGATAACAAGTTAAAATCACATGTTAAATCCCAGTAAAACTCAGTTTTTAGAATTTATAACACATAATTTGACGAAAGCTGACATTTTGATTACACATAATACGCATATGATAAGTGAGACTGAACAGTTTAAATTTCTAGGTGTTCAGATAGACAGTAAGCTGTCGTGGAAAGCCCATGTCCAGGAGCTTGTTCCAGAACTAAATTCTGCTTTATTTACCATTAGAACAATATCTGAAATAAGTGTTTTGTCAACACGAAAAGTTGTCTACTACGCTTACTTTCACTCACTTATGAAGTACGGCGTTATATTTTGGGGTAACTCGACTGAAACAAAAAGGATATTTTTGGCTCAGAAACGGGCGGTTCGAGCAATATGTGGTGTAATTTCACGAACGTCATGTCGACCCCTTTTCAGTAGTCTGGGAATTTCGACACTGGCGTCACAATATGGTTTTTCCTTAATGTCGTTTGTTGTTAATAATATCAGCTTATTCCCATGAGTTAGTAGCTTTCACTCCGTAAATACTAGACAGATTTGCATCATACCACCTTGAAACTTGTACAGAAAGGTGTGCAGTATCCATTTCCAATAAGATGCCATAAGAACTAAAGAATCTTAGCACTAACCCACACGCTTTCAAATCTAAATTGAAGAGTTACCTCAGGGCTCACTCCCTTTATTCTGTCGAGGAACTCCTAGAAAAATTAAGCAATTGAGCTAATACTTTTTTTTCTTTGTTGATTCTTTTCACTTAGTCTTAAGAGTGTCGTGTGCATAGGACTACTTAAAAATTTTCTATTACCATGTATTGACTTGTTTCATGACCATGGAGTCTTACTCCTCAATTAGGTCCTCCGGAACAGAAAACCATATTATTATTATTATAAGGAAATTGTATTTCTGTGCCATTTAGGGCTTGCATTTTAGATGGGTTAGGTTCAAATTTATGTTCTGCACTCATTTTGATCAGGCAAGTAGGTCAGTTGGGTGGCTACACACGCTTTTGTTGGAATTTCACTTAGTTACACTGGAAGTCTCCAACGTATAAGTGATAGCTATTCCGTGAATATGGATGGCCTTAAATTAAATGATAATCAGTAATTGCCCAAGTGCATTTTCGTCGAAAGTCTGATTTTCTTATTAACTGCTTCTCTGAGATAAGTTCTATCGCTCTGCTTAGAAACTACGGAGTTTTTTTCCTGTGGCAGAACAGAGTGCGATAAATCTAGTTAATTTTAGAAAGTGCGTAAGTTCAGGACTACCAGTGTTTCTGTACTAGACGTCTGTTTGTTGGATCGAGTATAAAAGCAGTATAATACCACTACTGTTTGCCTGGTCCGACTGCATAAACATCACTGAATGGAGATGTAATCTGACGTTAGTTCAGGAATAAAATTCTCTTCAGGGCTCCGCACTATTGTATAACCCTAAAGCTGGACCTGCCTAGGCTGGTCAGTGTTGATCTGAGTCCGTATGGAAGATGCTTGGCAAGACGGTTAAAATCTTCTACCGTTGCGATTATTGTACTTCGACCTCGGATATTAATCGGTCCAAAGTATTTATCATCGAAGCTTTCTTGTTGTAAAGATGGGACAAAGTAAACAGAAAAGAGAACGACTTTGAACTTCTCCCAACGCGAGAGATTTACTTCTACAAATCGTTTTGAGACGATATTAGAAGATAATAGAAAAGAAGATAAATTTATCACGGCCAGGAAGGTACAGGCATAAAAAGAAGCTTATGTTTATTTTAATTCGCGCAACATCGGAAAAAATAGTGACGAAGAGTTTAAAATTGTATTATGTAAATATTAAGAAAAGGAGCAAGAAAAAACTTTCACATGACAAGGTATAATTTTAAGGTCTTCCATTATTCCGGTAAATTTCAGCTTTAAGTAATTATATATGATGTGTAAAGTGGATGAGAGAGAGAGAGAGAGAGAGAGAGAGAGAGAGAGAGAGAGAGAGAGAGAGAGAGAGAGAGAGAGTGAAAACTCTTCAAGGCTGAAATGTATAAGACTGGAGACGATAATTTCATGAGACCTATGTTTTCAACAAGTGGCCAGAAGTCCATTGCTGCATACATTGACCATGCTAATTTTCTTTCGGAAGTTACACGCACTCGTCTGAAAACATTTTAATGCAAGCATATAAATTATTTTCAAGTGAATTTGCAGCAAAAAGATAGTTTATACTATTATTCTTTTCGTTCTTTCTCTGATACAAATTCTAATACTATTGAAGACTACTGTTCTCTAACGACAAGGAAAATGAGAAGATAGTAATTTCAAATGAAAATATGTAACCCGTGGATGACATCGAAAATTAAAATGAAGATTAGAATGTTTCACATTCAGGTGGTAAGAATGATGTATTAAATAATGTAGGTAATGTTTAATTTGTGGCAGTACTACTATGCGTATTTTGAACTAAAGATAATCCCTAATGACAGAAACCATCCCGGCATTTGCCTGGATTGGTTTAGGGAAATCACGGAAAACCTAAATTCTGCCATTGTGTCAAAAATGTGTGCCGCGGTCAAGTGGCTGAGCGCTTCAATGCGCCTTGCTGTGGATTGCGCCGCTGCTCGCGTCGGAGGTTCGAGTCCTCTTTCGGGCATGGGTGTATGTGTAGTCCTTAGCGTAAGGTAGTTTAAGTAAGCTTAGGGACTGATTACCAGAGTAGTTAAGTCCCGTAGATTTACAAACATTTGAACAAAAACTTGTCACAGGAACAAAAGAACAGAAAATTTTCAAGAAGTTAAAAATCAGTTTTGTAAAAGAAAATTGGATTGCCTCGAGCGTTAACAGAAATTCAAAATACAGTGCATGCTTGCGGAACATGAATGAGGGTTTCACCATTTCAACGGCAGTATGGTCACGTGTATATATACAGGGTGTTACAAAAAGGTACGGCCAAACTTTCAGGAAATATTCGTCACATACAATGAAAGGAAATAGGTTATGTGGACATGTGTGCGGAAACGCTTAATTTACATGTTAGAGCTCATTTTATTACTTCTCTTCAAATCACATTAATCATGGAATGGAAACACACAGCAACAGAACGTACCAGCGTGACTTCAAACACTTTGTTACAGGAAATGTTCAAAATATCCTCCATTAGCGAGGATACATGCATCCACCCTCCGTCGCATGGAATCCCTGATGCGCTGATGCAGCCCTGGAGAATGGCGTATTGTATCACAGCCGTCCACAATACGAGCACGAAGAGTCTCTAAATTTGGTACCGGGGTTGCGTAGACAAGAAAAATGTTCAAATGTTTGTATAGTCTATGGGACTTAACTACGGGGTTATCAGTCCCTAAACTTACAAACTACTTACGAACTAGGACGGCACAAATATCCATGCCCGAGGGAGGATTCGAACCCCCGACCGTAGTGGCCGTGGAGACCGTGACTGGAGCGCCTTAGTCTCCTCGGCCACCGCGGCCGGCCGTAGACAAGAGCTTTCAAATGCCCCCATAAATGAAAGTCAAGAGGGTTGAGGTCAGGAGAGTGTGGAGACCATGGAATTGGTCCGCCTCTACCAATCCATCGGTCACCGAATCTGTTGTTGAGAAGCGTACGAACACGTCGACTCAAATGTGCAGGAGCTCCATCGTGCATGAACCACATGTTGTGTCGTACTTATAATGGCACATGTTGTAGCAGAACAGGTAGAGTGCCGGCCGCGGTGGCCGAGGGGACTGAGGCGCTCCAGTCACGGTCTGCACGGCCACTACGGTCGGGGGTTCGAATCCCCCCTCGGGCATGGATATTTGTGCCGTCCTTAGTTGTAAGTAGTTCATAAGTAGTTTGTAAGTTTAGGGACTGATGACCCCGTAGTTAACTCCCATAGACTCTACAAACATTTTTGAACAGGTATAGTATCCCGTATGAAATCATGATAACGTGATCGAGTGAGCATACCTGGAAGAACATTAGCCCCAAACAAGACATCACCTATAATTCCTTCCTTAAATTGGGCCAACTGGCTGTGAATCGGGGAAGAAACAATTGGGTATTTTGACAATTGTCTACACGAATTATTTCAATTTACTAAAATGAGCTCTAACATGGAAATTAAGCGTTTCCGGACACATGTCCACATAACATATTTTCTTTCTTTGTGTCTGAGGAATGTTTCCTGGAACTTTGGCCGTACCATTTTGTAACACCCTGTATATAATATATACAGGGTGTTTCACTAAGTGTGTTTGCCTCTGTAACTTATAAAATAATAGGTGACGGGAAATTTTAATGCGGTAGGTCAACACAAGAAATGTTACACTTTCTGCGGAGCTATGAACATAGTTTATTGTATCATTTTCCAAAGAGTTACAGCACAAAGATATAATTTTTTAATAAAACAATAGTTTTTTCTATCGTGCATTGGATTCGTTGAAACCAGCTGCGTCCAAATCAATTTAAACTACATTCCTATCACTGTTAGTTTGGGAGCTACAACCCTTCAAAGTTTCAGGGGCAGTTACCACACGCTTTACATAATACATGGCTGTGTGGTAGGTGATCGATGTTATGGCGGTGGGAAGTTGATTTACATGAGATGTTCAAATGTGTGTCCATGTTCCTCAAGTCATAACGCAATGCGCCATCGAAATGATCTGCGGACGAGATGTAACATCGCCGGTGTGACGGAGCGACATGCGTCCTTGATGCGCCGTATTAGATCATCTGGGGATGTGGGCTCAGTGACATAAACACGATCCATTACATATCCCCACAAAAATAAATGTAATGGTGTTAAATCGGGCGACCTAGCGGGCCGTGAATGAGGACTATGGCGCCGCAACCATCTTCCTGCAAACCTGTTGTTTAGTTCTTCCACAACAGCACGCGCAGAATGGGCTGGCTGACCATCGTGCTGCATCTACATATGGACTGTCGTGTGTAGACACACATGTTCAAGGAGACCACCCAAACTCTCGGCTATAAAAGCGCGCTATAACTCACCTGTCAGTATACCTGGGAAGTAGTGTGGACCGATGATTTCATCCCCAAGGATTCCACACCACACGTTAATAGACCACCTACGTTGACGGTCGACAGGTCGTGCCCACCAAGGATTGTCTGCGGCCCAGTAGTGCATGTTATGGCGATTCACTGCACCATAATTTGTGAACGTGGACTCATCAGAGAACATAAACACTTCGTAAAGACTCCAGCGTGAAATTATGCATGGCCCACTCACAGAATGTCGCTCTTGCACGGAAATCGTTCCCGTGCAGCTCCTGGGTCAGTGACAGGCGGTACGGGTGAAACCTGTGGCCGTGTACTATACGCCACACAGATGTGTGACTGACACCAGCGACTGCAGCAACGGCTCGTAAGCTGACATAAGGATCGTGGTGTAGTGCAGCTAAAACATACACCTCCGTCTCCTCACTTCTTGCAGGTCTTCGTCTGTTACTGCGGCGCATTACCAAGCTGCATGTTTCCCGAAGTCGTTGTTCGGCACGTAAGAACGTAATGGCTGCCGGGGCTCTTCGCCTAGGATATCTCACGGCATACGCCGTGGCTGCTTCAGTGGCATCGTGTCGGCACTCGCCGAGCATCAGCAACATGTCAACGTACTCGTTGTTCGTGTATGTCATCGTCATCCGATGTCAGTAACTGAGGTATATTGAGAACCGGTTGTTTGTATGGCTCCAACTATCGCGTATACGGCCGTGTGCGGCAACAGTCGGCAGTCTAACAGCGCATCGAGGAAGTTTCTCGCTCCGTGACACCGGCGACGTTACAACTTGGCCGCACCACATTTAGATGGCGCATTGCTTATGCGCAGCGTTTGTGGTATCTGCCACTGAAATTTTGAAGGGTTGTAGCTCCCAAACTAACAGTGATAGGAATGTAGTTTAAATTGATTTGGACGCAGCTGGTTTCAACGAATCTAATGCACGATAGAAAAAAAAACTATTGTTCCCTTTAAAAAATTATATCTTTGTGCTGTAACTCTTTGGAAAATGATACAATAAACTACGTTCATAGCTCCACAGAAAGTGTAACATTTCTTGTGTTGACCTACCGCATTAAAATTTCCCGTCATCTATTATTTTATAAGTTACAGAGGCAAACATACTTAGTTGTACAAATGTTTGTTAAGCTTAAGGGACTTACCTACGGGGTCATCAGTCCCTAAACTTACAAACTACTTATGAACTAGCTACAACTAAGGACGGCACAAATATCCATGCCCGAGGGGGGATTCGAACCCCCGACCGTAGTGGCCGTGCAGACCGTGACTGAAGCGCCTCAGTCCCCTCGGCCACCGCGGCCGGCAACATACTTAGTGAAACACCCTATATATATATATATATATATATATATATATATATATATACAATTACTTCATATTTTTAAAAGTTCTTGGAATCCAAGAGAGGTGAACGCTAGTGCAGCGCGTTGTTCACGTGATGTCGATGGGCGTGTTGTCTGCAAACATGTGCCAAGTCAGTGCTCTGGGGAGAGAGCTGTGGCAGGGACGTAGCTCTGTTGTTGTTCCTGGGTAGTGATTCGCGAAGATGGAAAAAATTTGAGCAGTGATTAAATACTTCGCAAAGAAAGGTATGAAAGCAAAGGACATTCATGCCCGTTTCCAAAATACACTTGGAGACTCTGCTCCTTCATATTCAACTGTTGCCAACTGGACACATGAATTTCAATTTGGTCGTGAGAGCCTAGATGATGATCCGCACGATGGTCGGCCAAGATTTGTCATTAGTCCAGAAATCATTGCCAAAGTGCACAAAATGGTCATAGAGGATCGCCAATTCAGAGTGTGTGAAACTGCTCGCGCTAGCCAAATGTATATCATCTGAAACGGTATAAACAGAAAGGGAAAAAAATATCTGCTAGATGTGTGCAGCGACGCTTGCGCTGGATATAAAACGCAACAATATTTGGCCAGTTTTATGTGAAACGAACAAGATTTAGTGCCGGTTTGTGACCACATATGAAACTTTGGTGCACAACTATACCCCAAAGACAAAACAACAATCAAAGCAGCGGAAACATGCTGATTCTCCGCCACCAAGTAAAGACAATTCTTTCGGCTGGAAACGTCATGGCATCAGTGTCCTGGGATGTGAAGGGGATTTTATTTATAGATTATCTCTTCACTGGGCGAACAATTACCGTAGAATGCTATGCTAACGCCTGAACGAATTACAACAAAAGATACGCGAAAAAATGCCAGGTTTAGCAAGGAAATGCGTGCGCACCACATGTGCCGTCATCATGGCAAAATTACAGGAACTAGGTGTGAACTGTGGCCACATCCGCCTTATTCGCCTGATATAGCTCCGTTAGACTCCCTTCTCTTCCCAAAGCTGAAAATTTTTCTCGGTGGACCACAATTCACTTCGAACGAAGAACTATTATCCGGAGTTGACAACTATTTTGCAGACGTGGAGGACTCTCATTTTAGATATGCGTCCAAGGTAGTGGAACATCGTTACACCAAGGGAATTAATCTACCAGGAGACGACATTGGAAAATTAAAAAAAAAATATCATTAATGTATTTTTTTTCTATTCCGTTCCGAGAATTTTTCAAACCAGCCTCGTACAACATATCGGAATCAGCGAGTGGCACTTGGGTAGTGCTAGTTATCAGTAAGGCATTGGTATGGTAGTGTCCTTATAACACAAAAAGCGACAGCTTGGTGTAAAAATTTCCGGGTTTTAATCGACTTACACGCTGAATTGTTTCCCCTTTCTTTGACAATACTGCCTATACTGCTTAGGACATTAAGCACTACCAAACCATAACATACCCCTGAATTACTGTGTTTCATGAATTATGTATGGTGAAAATAAGAGCAAAAATTTTATGTTTGAAATGCTGTTTCTTATATAAGTGACAGAGCGAAGTGGCGCAGTGACAACACACTGGGCTCAGATTCGAGAGGACGGTGGTTCAAATCCACTTCCGTGCATCCAGATTTAAGTTTCCCGTGATTTCCCTAAATCACTCCAGGCAAAAGCCGGGATGGTTCTTTTGAAAAGGTACGGCAGATTTCCTTCCCCATCCTTACCCCAACATCCGAGCGTGAGTTCCATCTCTAATGACCACACTGTCGACGGGACGTTAAATCCTAAGCTTCCTTTCTTCTTATATAAAAGAAAAAATAAAACTTTATCGTGTAGAGGGAAAGGAGTTTGGTAGCACAACAAACTGCTCCCAGGTGCAGCTGTAAGAAAGAGTATTTTATTGATTTGGAAGAGGTACAAGAAAAACATGTTTTGGATAGATTTAACAGTATGAAAAGCAAGGGTGAGCAAAATCTCTATCTGCAAAGATTAACATAATGCCAACTTGTGCAGAGTAGATGTCCTAAGAAAGAAAAGAGTTGGGAAAGCGCAGCTTTAGCTTCACACACAATATTATCAACAATGAATCAAAGAAAATGTGTCAGAATGCTGCATGCTCTAATTTGTGATGGAAGAATTCCTCTTATAAAGGAATTATCGCTTTCTAGAAAATTACCAAAACACGAACGCGAGAAAAATGTTTCCGTAAATGCGAAGGCCGCGGGCATTAAAATGAAGAGCCACATTGACACCTCCCGTACTCAACAGTGTCATTACTCCTGGAAACAGACATTACATTTACGGAAGATTGTCTGTGAAAATCGTGTTTCATCTTTACGAAGTAAAACACCCAGATATTAAGGTGAATTATTAGTACTTCGCAAACTATTCTAAAGAACTATTTAATGCAAAATTTGGGCCTCCATATGTGGATACCTGTTACACATGTGAGATGCTTGAGATTGAGCTAAAACACTAGTGCTGGTGGCTGGTGCTTAACACGGAACTTGCCATTGTTGAGGGAGAGCATTCTTTGTCGTCATACACACTTTTCATGAAAAAACGCGCCTCTTCAACCATATATCTCCCCCTTCCCCCTTTTATCCAGTCACAAAAATGTAAAGTTTCGATTCTGTGCTCGATACATATCGACAAAAGTCAGTGATTAAGACGTCATGTTTCCAACTACTGCCAGCTGCAACGTTGAGACAGTTACATTGTCCTTCCTGGCCCAAGAGTCTCGTACAGTTCAGAGTTTATGAAGAGTTACGGAAAACAAAACTCGAGGTGACATGAGATGGGAGTTGGATGTTTAATGAATGCATTAAATGTCTTTCGTTACCTACTCATTGAGCTGCATTATAAGTTGATTGATGTATGTTGATATTCATTATTACAAAAAATATGTTACAATATCTCCGGATGTAATTAACATTTTACAATGCAACAAACGGCACTGATTACGTATTTGTTTATATGTTCAGATGTGCTAACAAAACTAACGGGGTTCCATTTAAAAAAACAAACGTAGGTTTGTGTGAAAAAACATACTTACGTGCATTTTTTATGGTTTATATTAACCAATTACACTAGCCCCTCTCCCCACGTTCGGTCTGTGGAATCGGTTCGTCAGTATTTGATGTGGTTTACGAAATATATCCAGCGGGAATGTTAGGTGACTCACCCTGTATAGCAACTTCTCACCAACTTATTAGTAGTAAAATGAATTATGTATGTTATATGAAATTTAAGTTGTGATTATGTGTGAAAATTCTTCGCTGGAAAAACTTTAGAAAGTGATGAGGGGAACATAATTTAAGAATAGAAATTTTTGTCTAACAATAAATATTGTATAAGAAGTGAATGATGAACTTAGTGATATTTGTGGATTCCTTAGCACAAATGTTAATTATACCTTCTGTATTTGGACTGAAGCTTGTCAGTTGTAGACGTAAATAGCTTCCAAGCAAAGTTTGTGCCTTAGATTTATTACAAGAAAACAAGAAAATGCATGCTGATATAAGAAAGTAGCTGTGATCCTCGATAATTCCATCAGGGCTTTATTTTGATCCGATGAAATTGGGCTTGAGTCTATAAAGAAAGTTTTCAAAGAAGAATGACATAATTCCATCGGGGCTCTTCCTCAGTACTGACAGGTTTATCAGTTTAAGCTCTACCACTGTGCCCGCTGGTCTTGGGGTAAAGCGCTCGACTAAAAACCGAAGGGTCGTGGATTTGAAACCGGGTCGGACGTCGGATTTTCTCAGTCTTCGCTTTAACCTATCCTTCACCACTCAATGATTTGAGGAGTCGCGAGAAACGACACGTGGTTCGGATTCCACGTGAAGCTGTAGGTCCCCTTTCCCCGGCTGGATAACTGGGGTTAGGCTAGGTACACGCAAGTCGCCGAAGTGTCGTCCAGTCGGAAGAATTGCACCAGGCCAATGAGCCACACGAAATTATTATCATTAGGCTTCACCCCAGTGGCGTAACTAGGACTGGCTTTGGGGGGGGGGGGATAGATCTGCTTGACGAGCAAAATTTTAGTCAGTTTCCAGACAGACTACCATCTACCACTCCCGCTGAAGAAACTAATTCACTCCCATCCAATGAAAGATTATGGTAAAACACCCCAAGTTTTCAATCTTTACCTTTACCAGATTGCTGTAATACGATTTCTTTTTTCTTTCTTTCTTTCTTTCTTTTTTTTCTGGTTCTGGGGGGGGGGGGGGTTCTATCCCCCTCATGCCCCCCATAGTTACGCCACTGCTTCACCCACACACGGATTTCTTAACAATGTCGTATAAAATAAAAGAAACTGCCATTAACACACACACACACACACACACACACACACACACTAAACAACGAGCAAATAAAACACGACCCTACAGTTAGAGAAAGTCTAAATCAACTAATGGTTACTCATCAGATATTTACCTCAAGTGGAAGGGGATGCAGTATTGTCATATCTCAATTACGAAGAAAACCCATAGCTGTGCCGCTTCCATGTCGTAAGTTAGTAGTCACAGTGGTTATTTATTTAGAACGGTTTTATAAAACTTTCCCCCTGAAAACTTTTCTGTTTTCCGATGACCGGCCTATGGAGATCTCGCGACGCACAAGTGGGGACCACTGACACGCTACTAAAATCACTACAACAATGACACAGAGAATTAGACAATAAAAATAATTTCCTTCCTCCTAAACAAAATTCAGATCTGAAAGGGTTAATAACAAATAAGGACTGACATGCTAACAACAATAAAAAGGCTGTGTTGTGTCTGTTCGTATGCTCATTCATCATTTCTGTACGTTACGTGAATTGGCCCGTCCATTGAACGATAAATGTGAAAGCAAACAGTTGTATTGTGGAGTGCAGAGAAGGGCGTGTATCCCGGTTTTTGTGCCTCACGCAGCCGGCGCGTGACTCAGCTGCGACAAGGCCGGCCGATAAAATTCCACTCGAGTGCCGGCGATGTGCGCGCACTCCCAAGGACGCGTACAGCCCATATGACGTCGCCTCCACCAGACCACACAGTTCCGCACACGGCTGCTTCTCAGCTTCAGACAGGAGGCTGCAAAAGCGGAGGGATCCGATATCGAGGCTAACGCGGTTATTTTTCCTTTAGTTCAGAGAAAGTGTCTTCTCCGGGGACACAATTCGTTAGTAGCACATGGTGCTCTAAATACTGTGCGGAACTTAACAATCAACCACTCCAAAAGTAAACACAGACATTCGTAACATTTTGAGTACCTTTTGTACTGTTTTTCCCACAGTTGCTATATTGTATTATTATAGTGTAGGTATTTCGGTTATCCGTCTATGCAATTGTTTTAATGAAATATTTTATTGCCATATGCATTTCGCCTTTATTTGGAAGGCATCATCAGTGGCCTGTAATATATATATATATGATTATGTTTTACAATATTTGATATTTACATTTCTTAGTACTTTTAGGTTATGAACAGTTATGATGCGTTATTTAAGTATAGTCACTGATATCTGGATGTTGTACTTACAATATTTCGTGTATATTGCTTTACATCTAGTGCTCATTGGTGGCTTCCGGCTGTTCTGCTTCAGTTATGTTCATTTTGCCGTGTTTGTTGTTCCAGCACTTCACAGCTAGCACCACTAGGCACATGCCATTTTTGTTTGTGTCGTGTTTTTGTTTTTGTTGGTGTAGACAACTGTTGAGTATGTGTTTGTCCTACCTTTGCTTTATGTCAGAGTGTGCGTGTGTTTTATGTGACTGTATAGAGAACAGCACCAGATACAGATATATTAATTTATTTACTTATTTTGTGACTCCTGGTGGTGAAAAGATATAGAACAGAGTTAGAGACAGAGAGATAGAGAGGGACAGGGAGATAGAGACATGGATTGTGGGAAAGGGAGAGAGAGAGTTGTGTGGTGTTTTTTTCCCAACTCATTAGTATTATTAAAATTTGCGTTTCTGTGTGTGTGTGCGCCAATTATTTAATAATAATAATGAGTGGAAAAAAATAAAAAAAACACCACACAACTCTCTCTCTCCCTTTCCCGCAATCCTGTGCCTGACTGTCTCTATCTCCCTGTCCCTCTCTATCTCTCTGTCTCTAACTCTGTTCTATATCTCTTCCCAATCAGGAGTCACAAAATAAATAAATAAATTAATATATCAGTATCTGGTGCTGTTCTCTATACAGTCACATAACACACACACACACACACACACACACACACACACACACACACACACACTGACATAAAACAAAAAGATAGGACAAACACATACTCAACAGTTGTCAACAAAAACAAAAACACAACACACACAAAAAAAAATGGCATGTGCCTAGTGGTGCTAGCTGTGAAGTGCTGGAACAACAAACACGGCAAAATGAACATAACTGAAGCAGAACAGCCGGAAGCTACCAATGAGCACTAGATGTAAAGCAATATACACGAAATATTGTAAGTACAACATCCAGATATCAGTGACTATACTTAAATAACGCATCATAACTGTTCATAACCTAAAAATACTAAGAAATGTAAATATCAAATATTGTAAAACATAATCATGTATATATTACAGGCCACTGATGATGCCTTCCAAATAAAGGCGAAATGCATATGGCAATAAAATATTTCATTAAAACAATTGCATAGACGGATAACCGAAATACCTACACTGTAATAAAGAGACATTCGTAATTTAGAAAACCAGCTATCATCTGGAATGATAAACAATGACATTTAGAAATACGTGTTTTTTCCGAATTTGGCTGTTTTATTTGAAACAAACATCGCATTTAATTGGTGGGTGGTCAGTTTAGCCATCTTGGAAATGACCAAGTAATTTCTTGTCGTCTTCAGTACTAAGACTTTTATACTGCTGTCCACGTTAGTCTGTAACAAGCCTGTCCATCCCTTCCCTCTCAATTCCCTGTAGAGTTTTTACAGCCACCTTCATTAAGTTACCAAAATGACAGTTGGTTGAACTACAGCTACATCTACACCCCGCACTTCACGGCGTGTGGCGGAGGGTGCCGCTGTCACTCCCTGGTTCTCCTGTGTGCTTGGCGCGAGAACGGCTGCCGTAAACCTCAGTATGGGCTCTAATCTCTCCACGGGCGCCGATGACCCAGCCGTTTAGCGCCCTAAAACACCAACGGGGGGGGGGGGGGGTCCACTCTGATCAAAATATCAGCTGACTGTCCAGCAAGATTGGTACATAACCAATGCATGGGCGGCCCAGTGTTTGAACTCGGCCCCCCAGTATTACTGCGCTATCCCGCTGAATGAAAAGTTCTGCTTTTAATTATATAATGTGCAGTACCAATCCAGCAGAAAAATTAAATCACTGCATAGATGCATAATATAAGGTAGAAGTCATTAAACACAATAATAAGTTACATCTGTCTAGGGTTACCAGATATCCATCTTCAGAAAAGAGGACATTTCTAGATCAATAAAAGAACCCTCTCTCTCTTGTATGTGACTATTATCAGCGTCTTGTTTGTAATACATCTTACGCAATTTCTTCATATTCTTACAAATTAAGAAGCATGAAATGCTGAGACCCATAGAACGAATTACAGGACTACATAGCAGTGAAGCCCTAATATTTCATCACTTCACCACTTATAATTATCGTCTTACGTGTCGAATATTTTTTCCATACTTATACGTTGCCGATCATTCCCGTTTTCACCTGAAAGTTTTTGCGATGCAACATTTAAGGAAACCATAGAACTGTTTACTGTAAAATCGTCACGAATAAAGTGACAGTAAAAATTATGTAAGCGTTCCTTGTTATAGCTATGCTCCCACTTCGGATCAGGCTGACTGACTATATGCATGATTAGCATCGAGATTTATTTACCGCAATTAATTATTAAAAAACTACTCAGTTATTAGGACAAAAGCTTTAAACCGATTTTTTTCAATACACTTTTTATGTAGTTACGTCTCTTTGGTCCTAAATAGGCGAATGGTGAAACGGCAATGATTACTGTGGCATGTGACCTTTCTTGTATAAAGTTCTGAACAAGGTTTTAACTGATGTATAACGAACACTGCACTAGCTTTTGTTCTTAAAGTCATAAGTGTGGTTGACAGACAACACACACAACTGCCGAGTCCCAGCACGACAGACTGAACGTCTTAGTTTTGGGAGAAAAATGGGGGGGGGGGGGGGGAGTTTCATATTATACTATGTGTATTGCACTGCCTTGCAGTGTTTCAGACGTATGTTTTCAATTGGACGCCTCAAAGCTCGTATTCCGCGACAATTGCCACGCCATTTACTTCAATTGTTCCGAAGCAGCTTGACCTCAGAGCAGCGGCGGCGCAGAAACTCAAATTTTTTTTAATCACATTGTTTAAAGAAAAATTAAATTCTATAGAGTTAGTCATTGTGACAGTTCAGAAAGTTGTATTTACGCACTTTCAACTTGAAGCAGTTGCACAACGCAAAACAGAGGACATTTCCCCATTTTGTTAAAGACCCGGCCGGACCATTTTTAGGGTTCAAAAAAGAGGACATGTCCGGGTAAAAGAGGACGTCTGGTAACCCTACATCTGTCTGTAATCTCTCTGTGTGTAGAGTCGTTTAGAACTTTTTACCAGGGTAACAGCCGGTTTACTTCAGACACAATTATGTCCTGTGAGATACATTCACCCCACGCCCCTTCCTTTGTTTTGTTCGGCGCTTTCTTCGCTTGTCCGTTATTGTAGAGTGAAACTGATGATTCGTGGGACAGTATTATTTAGAGCGTTGTAATGTACACTTTGTTTGCAGACCAGCTGTGTTTCGGAAGTGAGGTGATATTGCTTATTGTAATCAGTTAGTGCATTACTCGTATTTGAATTTCATTCCTGGTATTCGGGACTTGAAATGAAATCGTTTCTTGTGAGAAAGTTTGTGGTGCCAGTAAAAGAAAGGCACAGAAAGAAGCAGCACAATTTGTGAAGAAACTTCCAAAACTTACTTCGTACTTTACAAAGAAAGAAGACTCTGTTGGGACTATTAGTGAAATTTGTAACGAATCAGACTCTCCCACGCCTGTGTGTACTACTTCGCGTGAATCCGAGATTATTGTGGAGCAGCATAGTGTAGCTGAGGCGGTGGTGAATATTAGCGTTAAACCAAGCAATCATAACACTGAAACCGGCGGCAATACTGACAATGGAGGTGAATTAGTGAAACCTCCAGTATTGGAGAAAGATCCGGCGAAATGGAAAAACATTTACAACGAATTCGTGCAACAGTGTTTAGCGAAAGGTTTAGATTATTTTATGAACACTTTAGATGATATAAGTAAATCTGAACGTGTCTACAAATCACAAAAAAAGGTACGCACCCAAAAATTTGTTCTTCAAAAAACTGCAAAATGGAGAGAAAAAGGAAAGAAAATAGCTATTGTATTCCGAATCTACAGGAAATGTATTTTATATTTTCTGTAAATTATTCAGCGACAGCATGGGCTCAGAGAAGATACGTAATCTTTTTTCATCCTGCGGATTTTCTGACTGGAAGAAGGCGGAAGAGAAATTTACTTCTCATGAGAATAGTGCTTATCATCGCAAAAATGCAGTGATATGGCTTTTGCTATCGAAGAACGAGGGGCGTATCGATAGTAAACTGCAGCATATGATTAAAACTGAGGTAAATTATTGGCAAGAAGTGCTTCCCCGGGTGGTAGAAGTCGTTCAACATTTGGCAATACGAGGACTTCCTTTTAGTGGTGATATCGAAATTTTTGGATCCCCAAATAATTGTAACTACTTAGGTTCCATTGAACTAATTGCTCATTTTGACCCATTTTTAAAACAACACATCCAAGATCACGGGTCTAAAGGTCTTGGCCATCCGTCATATTTGTCGAAGACTATTTGTGAGGAATTTATCAGCCTTATGGAAAACAAGGTACTGAGTACAACAATTGACGAAATTCAAACAGCAAAATACTACGGACTGGTTGTAGATTCAACGGTAGACAGGGCGTATGAAGATGAGTTAGCCGTTGTAGTAAGGTACTGCTATGAGGGCAGAGTTCACGATAGATTTTTGTGTTTTGTTCCAATACATAGTCATACGGGAGAAAGTCTTAAGAAGGTAATAATAGGTATCTTTAGAAAACAAATCAGGATAGAAGATTGTCGTTCGCAATCTTATGACAATGCCAGTAACATGAGTGGAAAGTATTCAGTTTTAAGTGCAAAAATAAAGGAAATGAATTCATTAGCATTTTATGTGCCCTGTGCTGCGCTCTCTAAACCTCGTGGCCCGAAACAGTGCACACTACGCTTGTCCGTCAATTTTTGGAGTATTGCAGCCCAGTGTGGGATCCTTATCAGGTGGGATTGACGAAGGACATCGAAAGAGTCCAAAGAAGGGCAGCTAGATTCGTATTGTCACGATACAGGGGAGACAGCGTTACGGAAATGATACAGGATCTGGGATGGGAATCATTACAACAACGGCGCTTATCGCTGCGGCGTGGGCTACTTGCGAAACTCCAATCGCCAACATTCTCCTCCGAATGCGAAAATATATTGTTGAATCCCACTTACATAGGTAGAAATGATCATCAGAATAAAATACGAGAAATCAGAGCTCGAACAGAGAGATTCAGGTGTTCTTTCTTCCCGCGCGCTATTCGAGAATGGAATGGGAGATAAATAGTATAATTGTGGTTCGATAAACCCTCTGCCAGGCACTTAAATGTGATTTGCAGAGTATCCCATGTAGATGTAGATGTAGAATTCTTAGAACCGGTCAATTTTTTCAAGTTCTCCAACGATTATATGATTTTTTGTAGTGTCTTCTCAACGTTGGCACATTCTTGTAATGAATAATGGGAGACTGAAGCCATTGTCTGATACCAGATGTTCGTGCCGTGAGGAATATCAGCTGTTCGACAGAATTTCGATACCATTTACATGTCACTTGAAGAAATTGCAAAAAAACAACGAAGAAAAGACAGAGACAAGAATTGAAGCAGAGTCACTTCGTAAGAAGCTTATAAAACTGAAGCCTGCTATATTAATTGTTCTGGAATGACGTGTTATCTCGAATTGGCTCAACTAACAAATATTTGCAAAAGCCTGGTCGTGATTTACTTAGCGGCTGTCAAGCGTTGCAATCATTGATTCCATTTTTCAGCCGTATTAGGGAGAATTTTGATGACTTTGAAAACCAAGCGAGGAGCTTAAGTGAGCATGTAAATCAAGAATATAGCGACAAACGGAAACGCAAAATAAAAACTTGATTTCCTGATGGAGAAAAATCAGAAGAACTGGCTGGACGTGATAAATTTCGTGTGTCAATTATTACAGTTGTTGACAAACTACAAACAGAACTAAAAAACCGAGAAGAACAGTATAGTGAAGTAGTCGATATTTTCCGACCATTAACAAAAAAATATTGTGAAGCAACGAACTGAAGAGATGTTAGCGGAAACGTCAATACTGTGTGAGAAATACCAAAGTGATCTCGATGAAGACAGTTTTCGTTCTGAAATTCTTCATTGTAGTGAATATTTGAAGTGTTCTCTCAAAGAAAAAGCTGCTGACACTTCACCAGCCGAATTATATGAATTAATGTAACAAAATGATCTTGGTGATGTTTTCCCAAACGTAATGATTGCTTATCGGATGGATCTTTCTCTCAATACCAATTACTAATTGTGAAGCTGAGAGAGGATTCTCCAAATTAGCCCTTATCGAAAACAAGTTACGTTCCACAATGCAACAAGAACGCACTTCTGCTCTTGCATTGTTATCACTTGAACATGAGGTTACCAGCTCTCTTGACTTCAAGGATGTGATAGAGGACTTCGCAAGGTCGAAAGCCAGGAAAACAAGTTTTTAAGATAGGCTTAATAATTTTTAATTTATCACATCGCTATTTCTTTGTGTGACTTGAGAACCTACATTCGGTACTATATGATTTAATGTATGAAATGGTTTTTGTCGTAGAAGTATGAGTATTCTTTAACTTACCCACTGTACTTTCACAGAACTATATTAGGCCTAAATGACGTTAGTAGAACCACACATTTTTTCTAGCCCCGGGCCTCCCCCTGGGTTAATTCGGCCCTGAACACCAATCATCATTATCATAATCAACCTCATCTAATCTCTCAAGTTTTATCCTAATGGCCTTTATGCGGTACATACATAGGAGGAAGTAATATATCGGATGACTCTTTGTGAAGCGTGGGCCCTCGGAACTTTGAGAGAAGCTGCTACCGTGATGCAGACCGCCTCTCTACGAAAATACCCTTGATCTCCTAGCAACAAATAATCCGGAGCTAGTAAAGAGTATCAAAACAGATACAGGGATTAACGAACATCGAGTGGTAGTAGCGAGACTAAATGTCGAAATTCCCAAATGCACCTAAAATAAACGAAAAATATATCTTTTCAATAGAGCAGATAAAAATTCGCTTCACGCTTCCCTGCGTGATAGTCTCCAGTCTTTCAAAACTAAAAACGCGAGTGAAGATCAGTTGTGGCTTACTTTCAAAGACATAATATCAGTAGCAATCGAGAGATTTATACCAAATAAATTAATAAAAGAGGGGGCTGACCCCCCGTGGTACACAAAACGGCTCAGATCACTGTTGCAGAAACAAAGAAAAACGCATGCAAAATTAAAAGAGACACAGAATCCACAAGACCGGCAATCTTTTACTGAAACTCGCAACCTAGCGCGGACTTCAATGCGAAAAGCCTATAGTAGTTACCGCAACGAAATTCTGTCTCGTAATCTTAGAGAAAATCCAAAGAAATTCTGGTCATATGTAAAGTACACTAGCGGCAAAACACAAACAATACCTTCACTACGCGATAGCAATGGTAATACTACCAGTGACAGTACTGCTAAGACAGAATTACTAAACACAGCTTTCCGAAATTCGTTCACCAAAGAAGACGAAGTGAATACTCCAGTATTCAATCCAAGGACAGCTGACAGCATCCGAAACTTAGAAGTAGATGTTCCTGGAGTAGTAAAACAACTTAAGTCACTAAACAAAAACAAATCTTCCGGGCCAGATTGTATACCAACTAGATTCCTCTCAGAGTATGCTGATGCAATAGCTCCGTACTTAGCTATAATTTACAACCGATCACTCAGCGAAAGATCCGTACCCAAAGACTGGAAAGTTGCCCAAGTTACTCCAATATTCAAGAAAGGCAATAGGAGTGATCCCCAAAATTACAGGCCAGTCTCATTGACGTCGATTTGCAGTAAGATTTTGGAACGTATACTTTGTTCGAATATTATGAACTACCTCGAAGAGAACGACCTATTAACCAATAGTCAACACGGATACAGAAAATAGCGCTCTTGCGAAACACATCTTGCCCTTTATTCACATGAAGTGTTAAGTGCCATCGACAAGGGATCTCAAATCGATTCCATATTTCTGGATTTCCGGAACTGTACCCCACAAGCGACTTCTAATGAAATTGCGTGCTTATGGAATATCTCCCCAACTGTGAGATTGGATTCAAGATTTCCTATCAGAAAGGACACAGTGCGTTGTAATTCACAGTAAGTCATCGAGTAAAACAGAAGTGATATCTGGCTTTCCACAGGGAAGCGTTGTAGGTCCCCTACCCTTCCTTTTGTTTATAAACGATTTAGGAGACAATCTGAATAGCTCCCTTAAACTGTTCGCGGATGATGCTGTCGTTTATCGGTTAGTGAAGTCAGCAGAGGATCAAAAGCAACTGCAAAGCGTTTTTGACAAAATTTCTACATGGTGCGAAAATTGGCAATTGACACTAAATAAAGAAAAGTGTGAAGTAATACACATGACCACTAAAAGAAATCCGCTGAACTTCAATTACGCGATAAATCAGTCAAACCTTAAGGACGTAAATTCTGCCAAATACCTAGGAGTTACAATTACGAACAACTTTGACTGGAGAGAACACGTAGAAAATATTGTGGGGAAGGCGAACCAAAGGTTACGTTTCATTGGCAGAACGCTTCGAAGATGCACCAGCTCCACCAAAGAGACTGCCTACATCACACTTGTACGTCCTCTCATGGAGTACTGTTGCCCCCTTGTGGGACCCTCACCAAATGGGACTGATGGAAGACATTTTGTTTTATCACGCTACGGGGGGGGGGGGGGGAGCGTCACGGAAATGTTGCACGAATTGGGGTGGAAATCATTAAAAGAAAGACGTTATTCATTGCGGCGTGATCTGTTTGCGAAGTTTCATTCACCGACTTTTACTTCTGAATGTGAAAATATTTTGCTAGAACCCACCTACTTAGGGAGACATGACCATCCCTAGAAAATAAGAGAAATGAGATCGAAAACGGAACGATTTAGGTCTTCTTTCTTTCCGCGCGCTATTAGAGAATGGAACGGTACAGAAAATTATGAAAGTGGTTTATGAACCCTCTGCCAGGCACTTAAATGTGATTTGCAGAGTATCGATGTAGATGTAGCTGTACATGTCTTGCAACGTCTGCTACTCTAGTTGGCTGATCATCTCCGTGAAGCTTTCGCGCTTGCTAAATGGTCTCGTATCGAGGCGTTTTGACCATTTTTTGATCTAGTATTTCTCCTCTATCGATTGATCCCACAATGACAAGCAATAATCAAGTATTAGTTAAACGATTGTTTGGTAAGTTACTTGTTTTGTTGCGGGACTAAACTTTCTGAGGATTATAGCATTGGATCTGAACTGCCTTACTCACAATGAATTGTATGTGCTAGCTCGACTTCAGATTGCTCCTTACCATACTCCAGATATTTTAGGGCATTAAATGCTTCCAGCGTTTGTTCTGCAGTCGCGTAGTCATAGATTAAAGGATCTTTCTTTATATATGTTCGCAATGAGTTAAATTTGTGTCTCTTTATGGTGAATCGGCAGTCCCTGCACTAAGCACCGACTCAATGCAACTCCTCCTGCCCGTCGCTCCAGTTTTCTGGCGTTGATGCTTCTTCTAGTCTAGTTCTGCTACAAATTTCTTTTGTCGCAATTCGATTCACTACCCCTTCATTAGTTTTTCAATTTACCCCTAATCATTAACATTATTCTGTAACACGATCTTTCTAAAGCTTTACACATCTGAACTCCTTTATCATACGCAAAATACGTCGCATGCTTCCATTTGCCAGTTTGCCATCATTCACAAAGCAATATGAGGACGATAAACGTGTAATGGTATTTCATAGTCCAGACTAATGGTTTGTCATACATTCACAGATTGTCAGGATGCAATCCAAAACGAGAAAGTGCATATGCAGGTCTCATTGCGTTGTCAACATATCAAAAACATTGTGGTTTTATTACAAGACAAATTTTAATTCAATACACTGTGTATGATATTACGGTAACCAGGTTTACATATGGGTACCTCTTCGTTGTTCTAGATAGACAACATGACAAAATGTTCAAATTTACAAATGTTTGTAAATATATGGGACTCAACAGCTTGGTTATTAGTCCGTAGCTTACAAACTACTTAAACTAAGGTAAACTAACCTAAGGACAACACATACACCCATTCCCGAGGGAGGACTCTTAACCCCCGACGGCGAACGGCCGCGCGCACCACACCACGACGCCTCAGTACGCACGGCTAATCCGCCGCGGCCACAGCATTACATCTGTGACTGTTCGTTATTAGATCAGTCGGCGAGAGTATGGGACGCCATTAGACCTACACGATGATTTATTTCACGTGAATCATAAGATACTGACACATGGAAGCAAATAACGTTTTTATGGAATTTGACTGATAATGCGGGTCACTGATTAAATAAACCGTTTGCTATGTTTAAAGAAATTCAATGAGCTGTGGACCCAAATACAAAAAAAAATTCAATAATATTTAATATTAAGAGAGAGACATGAATCAATCATATGCATAGTTTCAATTAATGGAAACGACTTCAGCTTTGGCAAAAATTATTCGAACAACCCAGTAGAAACATGGAAATTCATATTAGCGGACGTCGTCCAGAGCACACCTCTCCAGTAGCGTAGCAGTAATTTATCAGTTGTAAGTGTAACCGGCTTCTCTCTAGAAGCTACATATTTTTACTTTTCAGTGCGTTTTCCCTTGAGTGCATTGAATTTATTGTGTGCTCGCGTTTTTGTTTGATTCATATTCGCGTTAAATATCTGGTTAGTGTATTATTCCGCCGTGTGAATTGCGTCGCGACAGTCGTCTGTCTTTGTTTTCTGATTAGAAGCGACATATAGTATTTTGATTTTCGTCTACACTTTCTCGTCTCAATTTATAAAGTTATACTGAGCTGTCGTGCGTATTGGATTCACATCCGCGTTCTAACGAACAGTTTAGTTTTCCTTTGAACGCATCGCGACTGTAGTTTTTGTTTTTGTTGGCACTGTAATCATGAATAGGGACTGTGACTGCTGTGTGCGGATGCAGTCTGAGCTGGTGACACTTCGCTCTCAGCTTCAAGCTGTGTTAACCTCGGTTGCACAGTTGGAAGCTGCGATCGATGGGCGTCGTTGTTGTTGGCCGGCGGTGGGGACCGAACGGACTCCCGTCGTCTCCACCGATCGGCCTGCGGCAGCGACATGCCCCGAAACTGCTAGCAGTGAGGCAGACATCCCACCCGTGGTTGCGTGGGAAGTTGCTCCAGTGCGTGGCAGGAGGCGCAAGACATTCCGGGGGACCGATCGTGAGGCCTCCCCGGTTCGTCTTGCGAACAGGTTTGAGGCGCTGTCTGCTCAGGACGACGTTCCTGAGTCGGATGGTGTCTCTCACCCTGTCACCACCCAGCCTGCAAGATCCGGGCTTTCACAGAGGGTGGGTTTACTTGTAGTTGGGAGCTCCAACGTTAGGCGGGTGATGGAGCCCCTTAGAGAGATGGCTGCCAAGGAGGGGAAGAAGGCCAACGTGCACTCCGTGTGCATCCCGGGTGGAGTCATTCCAGATGTGGAACGGGTCCTCCCGGATGCCATGAAGGGTACGGGGTGCAGCCAACTGCAGGTGGTGGCTCACGTCGGTACCAATGATGTGTGTCGTTTCGGATCTGAAGAGATACTCTCAGGTTTCGAGCGGCTAACTGAAGTGGTAAAGACTGTCAGTCTTGCTTGCAAGATGAAAGCAGAGCTCACCATCTGCAGCATAGTTGACAGGACCGACTGTGGACCTCTGATACAGAGCCGAGTGGAGGGTCTGAATCAGAGGCTCAGACGGTTCTGCGACGGTGTAGGCTGCAGATTCCTTGACTTGCGCCATCGGGTGGTGGGTTTCCGGGTTCCGCTGAATAGGTCAGGAGTCCACTACACGCAGGAAGCGGCTACACGGGTAGCGGGGGCTGTGTGGCGTGGACTGGGCGGTTTTTTAGGATAAAGAGCTTCGGGGAAATAGAAAATGGGCAATCTCAAAGGGTTCAGGTGGATCACAGGAGAAATGTAGATCCGGAAACTATCGGTATAACAGTTGTAAATTGTCGTAGCTGTGTCGGGAAAGTTCCAGAACTGCAAGCGTTAATAGAAAGCACCGAAACACACATCATTATAGGCAGCGAAAGTTGGCTCAAGCCGGAAATAAGTTCAGAAGAAGTATTTTCAAAAGATCTAACGGTATTCAGAAAGGATAGATTAAACAAAATAGGTGGGGGCGTGTTTGTCGCCGTCAAAAGTAGTATTTCATGTAGCGAAGTTGAAGTTGATAGTTCGTGCGAGCTATTATGGGTAGAGGTTGTACCCGAAAATCGTAAGAAGTTAATAATCGGTTCCTTTTACCGGCCTCCCGACTCTGACGATACAATAGCAGAAAGGTTCAAAGAAAACCTGAGTCTAATTACAAAAACGTACCCGACTCACACGATAATAGTAGGTGGTGATTTTAATTTACCCTCGATCTGTTGGCGAAATTATATTTTCAAATCAGGAGGTAGGCATAAAACATCGTCCGAAATTGTACTCAACGCATTCTCTGAGAATTACTTCGAACAATTAGTTCACGAGCCAACTAGAATTGTAAATGGATGTGAAAACACACTTGATCTCTTAGCAACAAATAATCCTGAGCTCATAATGAGCATCAAAACGGATACAGGTATTAGTGAACACAGAGCTGTAGTAGCGAAATTGAATATCGAAAGTCCCAAAGTTACCAAAAATAAACGCAAAGTATATTTGTTCAGGAAAGCAGATAGAAACAAAATACATTGCTTCTTGAAAGACAGCTTCCACTCGTTTCTAACACTAAACGTAGGTGTAGACCAGATGTGGCTCAAATTCAAAGAAGTGGTATCGACAGCAATTGAAAGTTTTATACCTAATAAATTAATAAAAGAAGGAGGCGATCCCCCTTGGTACACAAAACAGGTTAGGACACTGTTGCAAAAGCAAAGGAAAAGGCATACTAAATTTAAACGAACACGAAATCCCCAGGATTTGCGATTGTACTCAGAAGCTCGAAATTTAGCGAGGATTTCAATGCGAGATGCCTACAACATTTATCACAACGAAACTCTTTCTCGTAATTTGACTGAAAACCCAAAGAGATTTTGGTCATATGTTAAATATACTCGGGGAAAGTCACAAACAATACCTTCACTACGTGATAGTAATGGCGATCCTGCCGATGACAGCGCTACTAAAGCAGAGTTACTAAACTTAGCTTTTAGAAACTCATTCACTAAAGAAGACGAAACCAATATTCCAGATTTCGAATTACGAACAGATGCCGTAATGAGTAACATAGAAGTAGATATCATCGGAGTAGTGCAGCAACTAAAATCACTTAATAAGAACAAGTCTTCTGGTCCGGATTGTATACCCATTAGATTTCTATCTGATTATGCTGAAGCGATAGCTCCTTACTTAACAGTCATATACAACCGCTCTCTCATAGAAGGATCTGTACCAAAAGATTGGAAAGTTGCACAGGTCACACCTATATTCAAGAAAGGCAGTAGGAGTAACCCACTAAACTACAGGCCTATTTCATTGACGTCAATTTGCAGCAGGGTTTTGGAACATATCCTGTATTCAAATATTATGAATTATCTCGAACAGAACGATCTATTGACCCAAGGTCAACACGGATTTAGAAAATATCGTTCATGCGAAACACAACTAGCTCTATATTCACACGAAGTGATGGGTGCTATCGACAAAGGTTCGCAAATCGATTCCGTATTTCTTGATTTCCAGAAAGCTTTTGACACCGTACCTCACAAACGGCTTTTAATCAAATTGCGTGGTTATGGTATATCGCCCCAAATTTGCAATTGGATAGGGGATTTCTTGTCAGAGAGGACACAGTTCGTAGTAATCGATGGTAAGGCATCGACTAAAACAGAGGTGATATCGGGCGTTCCACAAGGTAGTGTTATTGGTCCTCTGCTATTCCTTATTTACATAAACGATTTAGGGGAAAATCTAAGTAGCTCTCTTAGGTTGTTTGCAGATGACGCCGTCATTTACCGTCTAGTAAAATCATCTGAAGATCAAAACCAACTGCAGAACGATCTGAATAAGATATCAGTATGGTGTAAAAATTGGCAATTGACTCTAAATAATGAGAAGTGTGAAGTCGTCCACATGAGTACGAAAAGAAATCCGTTAAACTTTGTTTACAACATAAATCAATCAAATGCGAACGCCGTAAACTCCACAAAATACCTAGGAATCACTATTACTTCAGACTTAAACTGGAAAGAACACGTAGATAATATCGTGGGAAAGGCGAACCAGAGACTGCGTTTTATTGGCAGAATCCTTAAAAGATGCAACAGAACTACTAAAGAAACTGCATACACTGCGCTTGTCCGTCCATTTTTGGAGTATTGCAGCCCAGTGTGGGATCCTTATCAGGTGGGTTTGACGGAGGACATCGAAAGAGTCCAAAGAAGGGCAGCTCGTTTCGTATTGTCACGATACAGGGGAGACAGCGTTACGGAAATGATACAGGATCTGGGATGGGAATCATTACAACAACGGCGCTTATCGCTGAGGCGTGGGTTACTTGCGAAACTCCAATCGCCAACATTCTCCTCCGAATGCGAAAATATATTGTTGACTCCCACTTACATAGGTAGAAATGATCATCAGAATAAAATAAGAGAAATCAGAGCTCGAACAGAGAGATTCAGGTGTTCTTTCTTCCCGCGCGCTATTCGAGAATGGAATGGGAGATAAATAGTATAATTGTGGTTCGATGAACCCTCTGCCAGGCACTTAAATGTGATTTGCAGAGTATCCCATGTAGATGTAGATGTAGATTTGCACTGAAACATTTTCGACGCTAAGCTCCAAACTGTCTCACAGGTGAGGCAAGCTAACTGGTTCGGCGTACGCACCCAACAAGCGTCACCCAGCCTCGTGGAATTGAGACTACGCAATACCCGCGAAATAAACTCTTTTGCGATTGCGCATACCTGACTTTAAATTCTTACGGAAACCTTGAACTATCCATAACTGATGAATATGGCAGGAACAACTGTGAGAAATTATTCAGTCGAACTGCACCGCCTTGGCTTTGATACAAGCTGGCAATATCTCAAGGTCGTGTAGCTATTCCATTAAACATTTTACTACCTAAGACTCAATGCACAAATGGAATATGACGTCAAAAGCCATGCATTTTAGTAAAATAAAAATTAATCATTTACATTATCTGGATGTGTAAGTGCTTCCACAAGTGTGTGAATACTCTACAAATGACTACGCATCAGAAAGGTTTCAATTATACAATTTTGTATGGGCTCTGGGAAGAGGGCTAATAACTAAGATGAGAAAGCCTACAGAATTTTCACAGTTATACCGTTTGCTTGTAACAGGGCCAATACAGGCACGCGGGAATGGCCGAGAGGTGACTGCTAGACGTTCCGCTTGAGACGCAGTGCGGTAACGACCTGTTTACAGCCGCGCGCGGCTAGCGCTGTTTACTAGTTTCTGTTTACTGTTTGTGAGCGTTCGTGTACGAGCTTCTATTCCTTGTGTGTCCGTGCTTAGTGTAATTTATTTGCGGTTAGCCTCGCCGGGTTAACTGCAATATGTCACGTCCCGTACCCAGGAAGAATACTGTAAAATTCCAGTTCGACAAGTCAACACGAGCGGTACAACCGACGTCCTTTGAAATTCATGACTGGCTCACTGATGTTCTCCGCATAGCTTCCGAAAAGTGTCACATTGCGTATTACGATTTGGAGGATTACTGCTTCTACGTAAAACTACTGAATCCAGTCGTAATGGAGCGCCTGCCGCTGACGTTTGAACCAGAGATACGATTCCTGCACCGTGATGGACGAGTAAGTACCGTACTTATTTCTAAAGCTGACGTTCAGTTCACAAATGTACGAGTATTCAATCTTCCACCTGAGGTTGAGAATTGCTTTCTCAGTGAAGTTTTATCGAAATATGGGGAGGTGCGGAGTGTTCGTAATTAATGTGTCCCGGCAACACAGGCTCCAATGTTATAGCGGAATTCGATCTGTGGAGATGCACGTGAAGGCCAACTTACCATCTCACATAATGATTTGTGGCTACAGGGCTCGGGTTTCGTATTCTCGACAGGAATTAACATGTGACATCTGCAATCAAAGTGGTC
Source organism: Locusta migratoria (assembly GCA_026315105.1). Classification (NCBI taxonomy): domain Eukaryota; kingdom Metazoa; phylum Arthropoda; class Insecta; order Orthoptera; family Acrididae; genus Locusta; species Locusta migratoria. The sequence continues at coordinate 23,857,121 of CM048755.1, read as the reverse complement.
ATTTCCGACAGGACTGCCCACGTAAAGTGGTTATTTTGAAAAATAATTTGCAGCAACGACAAAGGCTCACATTCAGTGATGTGGTTGTGGCGGACCCGGTTGTTCCCATAATACCTGATCCTGCTTCCGTAGTCACCTCCTAATCGGCTGAGCGCGAGGAGTTTCCTATACCTTCTGCAAAACAGTCATATTCAAAGTAATAAACGACAACTGGATGAAGTAGATAAGTTATCTGATAATGAAACCGAATATCCAGCTTCTAAACAGAAACTTCAAACAAATGAAGTGCCTCAGCAGACAGAAAACATGGACGCTGAGCCACTTCCACAAAGTGAGACTCAGCAATCGGAAGAAAATGTAGTGTCACCGGTCTTACAATCTGTGGAAACCATGTCTGTTATAGACTCAGTAGAGTATACTGAAACCCGAAGCGATGCGGATATTGCCGAACATCCACGGCTTGACGAACGTCCAGCCACTGCTTCGGAACAAATGAAAGAGGTTATTGAACAAAGTGAACTTCCGAAGGACATATCTGGTGACTCAGGTTCTCCGCCATCTACCGAAAGCGCGAAAGGTTTAGCGACGCCAGGCTATGCGCTACGCCGCAAGACGAAACCGCAACCGAATCTCAACCCCCCCCCCCCCCTACGAGTCATGCGAAGGCAAACCCATCCAAACAAGAGACAAAATTGAAAAACAAGAAGGCCGGGACACTCCCGGAGGGCACTTCAGCTAGCACTTCTTCATGTCAGGACACCAACCCATGCCACCCGAAAGACAATACCGAGGGGACGACAGATATGACACTTGGGATGGATAGAAGGGAAGATGCTGTTGACAGTAAATGATTTGTGTGTTAAATTATAGTAATTGAGCTGACATCAATGACACAGGAATGTGTGTGACCGATACCGTCCTTGTCCGATTCTGACATTAACTAGTCCATCCAAATGTTGCCGGCATGTACTGTCACTGCGATAAACATACCCACTATAAGGCCTGATGTGACAATTTGCGCCGGCCGCGGTGGCCGAGGGGACTGAGGCGCTCCAGTCACGGTCTGCACGGCCACTACGGTCGGGGGTTCGAATCCCCCCTCGGGCATGGATATTTGTGCCGTCCTAGTTCGTAAGTAGTTCATAAGTAGTTTGTAAGTTTAGGGACTGATGACCCCGTAGTTAAGTCCCATAAGCTTAACAAACATTTGAACATTTGACAATTTGCAGTCTTCACACAATTCGTACTGTTGGATGAAGTGTTCTGTTGACAAATCTCAAACTCACCTACTCCCTCACAAACATGACGCAGACGTATAAAATTTTGTCTCTGAACATTAACAAAATACAGACTGACTTAAAAGCAACACTACTCAAACAGTTTATCTACGATTCCGAAGACGATATAGTCTGATTACAAGAAGTTTATATTTTAGATCTGCACATCACTGGGTTTCAATCGATAGCCAATACTGCGAACAATGCGAGTACAGGCACCGCAATTCTGGCAAGAGAGGGCATCCCTGTTAGCGCTATTGAAACCTTGCCGTCTGGTAGGGGCATTGGCTGCCAAATTTATGACGTCACTCTAATCAATATCTATGCCCCGTCTGGAACGTCAATCAAAGCTGAACGCGGCAATTTCTTCAAAGAGGAGATCATTTACCTGCTACGACGAAACCCCTCCTACCTAATAATTTGCGGTGATTTCAACTGCGTGCTCCACAGGAAAGATCAATCCCCGAACTACAACTTCTGCAAAGAATTATATGATCTTGTTAAAAATGTGCGGATGAAAGACGCAAAACACCCCATCACTGTAAAATTCACATACTTCACGTCGACGTCATGCAGCCGCCTTGATCGCATGTACATCACGGAAAATATTAGTCAACAAATTCTGGACGTCGATGTAATTCCTGCAAGTTTTTCGGACTATTGTGCCCTATCCGTGACTATGAACTTAGATAAACAGCCATGTAAACGTTTCAGGTCTCAGTGGAATCTTAACATTTCACTTCTCTCTGATAGTGACTTGGACGATTTGTTTGCTGCAACGTGGACGGATTGTCTTAAACAATGTCGACGGTACACGACCAAGATAGCCTGGTGGAACGCGGTAGCAAAGCGGAAGATGCGGCAAACTTTAAAAAGCTATGGGCGGCAAAGGGCACAAGACGTCAAACGAACCATTGACTTCTATGAGACGGTCCTGAGGGAACTGTATGCGCAGTCAACTCCAACTAACACACAACTAACGGAGATCAAAGCGAAGCTCATCAGCATCAAACGCCAACAACTCGAAGCTCTGAAGATAAAAGCAAAAACCAATTCTCTCAGGGCGGACGAAGTTCCCATCGCAAGCGAGCCTTTATTGCAGAACTGGCAACGGAGGGGGGGGGGGGGCACCTAACTAATCAGAGGGATATTCTCCAGACTGCTCATCAATATTTTTATTATCTGTATTCGCACGTAGACTCCAATAATGATAGCTGTCTGTTGTCACGGCTGGGAAGTGCTGTAGTTGGTGTCATGTAAGAAGGCGCATAGAGGTGGAGTGATAGGAGAAGCGTGGAGGGGAGGAGCTGCGACCGATCGCCAGCAGGAGAAACGCTGCACATCTCGCGCCTACACAATGAATATCACTGGCTGCCACCAGGACCGACCTTAAACATCCAGGCGCCCCGGACGAGTCGCTCACTTGGCGCCCCTTATTATACACGGTGTTACAAAAAGGTTCGGCCAAACTTTCAGGAAACATTCCTCACACACAAAGAAAATATGTTATGTGGGCACGTGTCCGGAAACGCTTAATTTCCATGTTAGAGCTCATTTTAGTATTTCTCATGTTCATCCACCTACGCTCACTGGAACACGTTATCATGATTTCATACGGGATAGTCTACCTGTGCTGCTACAACATGTGCCTTTACAAGTACGACACAACATGTGGTTCATGCACGACGGAGCTCCTGCACATTTCAGTCGACGTGTTCGTACGCTTCTCAACAACAGATTCGGTGACCGATGGATTGGTAGAGGCGGACCAATTCCATGGCCTCCACGCTCTCCTGACCTCAACCCTCTTGACTTTCATTTATGGGGGCATTTGAAAGCCCTTGTCTACGCAATCGCGATACAAAATGTAGAGACTCTTCGTGCTCGTATTGTGGACGGCTGTGATACAAAACGCCATTCTCCAGGGCTGCATCAGCGCATCAGGGATTCCATGCAACGGAGGGTGGATGCATGTATCCTCGCTAAAGGAGGACATTTTGAACATTTCCTGTAACAAAGTATTTGAAGTCACGCTGGCACGTTCTGTTGCTGTGTGTTTCCATTCCATGATTAATGTGATTTGAAGAGAAGTAATAAAATGAGCTCTAACATGGAAATTAAGCGTTTCCGCACACATGTCCACAGAACATATTTTCTTTCTTTGTATGTGAGCAATGTTTCCTGAAAGTTTGGCCGTACCTTTTTGTAACACCCTGTATAAACAGCGAACCTGGCAGTTCTTTGCAACAAGTATTTGAATGTTTTCTAGAAATCTTCTTAAATGGTTAATTACGTCATCTTATAACACGATTTTTCAATGTTCATTTGAGGATTTTATAAAATAAAAGAAAGAACCTAAAAAACTGAAATGACCCGGTTTGATTCCTGGCCCGTCACAAATGTTCATGTTACAGATCGACTGTCCATCTCTGGAAGGACAACAGAAGTTCGAAAAATATTGCAATTTGCGAAAGTTTGCGATCGCTTCGAGCGTTTATTTCATGTCATTTTGATGTTGTTTTCGTTCACTGTTAATAATCGTGCACTGATACTGGAGACGTTTAAAGTTTTATTATGTACAGATTAGTGAGGTGATGTTTACATTTGCGAAACAGATGTTTATGGTATGACACGCCAACGGTTTATATCTAAACTCTTTCTCTGGTGTATTTGCTGAAAGTGCAAATTACATGTCGGACTCCAGTTTTAATATATACACTAGTGATGCAGTACCTAAATATACATGGTGTTCCGTTTATGTTTTCAGATCCTTTGAGTTGAACTTCTCTAGATTCGATGTCTTTAGAAATTTTAACTCCAATAAATCAAACGTGCGTGAGTATGTCTCTGTCCCGACCTGTACTGTATCTTGTGTTAAACATATATGTAATTTACCGAGTTGATATGGTTTTTCTTTGTTTAGGTACTGCATACATTTCGACTATTTGTGCAATACTGTGCTGATTAATATATTCAGTAATAGCTATGCCAGCATCATCATCTTCTTCTTCTTCTTCGTTGTCCTGTTTTTCTTGACCACCTCTTCTTTCGCCATTCCTAACCTTTGCAGGTCTACGCAGACCATTGGTTATCGGCTTAAACGTTTCTGAGAACGTTCCTTCTTGCTGCTGTTGATCTAATTTTAGCAGACATAATTTTCGCCGAATAACTTTGCAAGCTTCCGTAAACGTTTTGCTTATGTCTGACATAGTGCCCTCACTTTCTCGATTTGTCAACATTTGTAGCTGTCCCTCTAATTACCCTCGAGAACTAGTTTTAGATGGCGTTAAACGCGACAATTTTTTCATTAAAATATACTCCACGTTTCTCGAGGTTCGTAATACGAGTGTCTACTTCCTGTAATTCAAGAGCTCTGGTGCGACTGTCTAATACAACTATTTTCTGCTCTAAATACGTTCGTTCTTTCCTTGCAGTGACTAAATGTCATACGTACAAACCTGTCCATTGCATACTGACTCAATTACGTATGTACACCATGTTTTACAAGATGGAGGATTTCCTAGAATTTGCACATATATCGACCGTTGTTCAGTTTCCTCGTTTTGTCAATAACCATGAAATCATATAGTGCATGATTCACCCAACAATCGCCACATACAGATATAAATTCATGAAATGTCATGTCAGGTCCTACGTGTGGATGGTAAATATGCTTTAAATTCATGTTATCTTTCCTGACAGTGTTAATAAGATTGACATTATCTCTTATTAACTGTTTTGGAATCCATGAAAGTGTCTGACTCAAGTAGAAAATATCGACATTCATGTCGACCAAAGCAAAAATATTTGCGAAACTGATCCTGGTTTTCCACAACAATGTCGTTGAATATAAATACACTGTTTGGTTTTACCTACTCAGGTGGCGGTACGTCACTGCTTTCACTAAAGATATGATAGCTAACACCATTAATAGTCTGTAGAAAATCCTGTAACATCTGGTATTTTGGCTGAAAAAGTGGTTTTGAAAATATATACACATGTTCAAAGTGTAACCCCTCAGGGTGTGTTAAAAGAGACAGAATAAGGTTTGTCGTCCCACAGTCCAATGGCCCAACAATTAGTGCAGGTAAGTTGTCAGGGAGCAGGGATCGATTGCTCCTTTTTTCACTTAATTACCAATACCGCTACAGGACCAATCGGTTACTATGAACCCCAGTTGTTTACTCCACTCACCCATTTTGGTAACTACTATTTTGCACACATCTACAAGTGATTTTATAATCATTTATTTCTACAGACACATACATATTAAATACCTAATCCATTGTGAAATGAGGTTCTTTTTAATAACATGACCCGTTACGCTCATTGCTGTCAAGCAAGTGTATATCACGTCACCACTGTTTCATCAGTCTAATTCACCAGTCACTGGGTAGCTTTTATTAATTCCACTCCTTTCCTGCATCTCTGGTAGTAACCAACAACCTTTGTACTCAATGTTATGTACACTGTACTCAGGCAGAAAGTCCTTTACCAAATTTACTTTCTCCAATCCTTTCACAAAGACACATGGTGCAGGGGTGATAACCGAACATAAGCCGCTCAGAGCTGTCTCCAAAGCTACACCAGCTGAACCCATGGAGTGCCTGTGGTGACTTCCCATTAACTATTTTGCTGAATGTACATGCAGCTTGGAGAATCCATGGTATGATAAAAACACCTGATGCAACCAATGAACTTTGGGCTCCACTGGGCAGTGCTGATAACCTCAAGTTGAGTGCCTCTCAACCCCCCCCCCCCATCCTCCGGCAAATAGCTGATATGCTATTTACTTTGGGATGAATCTATTGTTGATGGTGTAGAATCCTTGGCAGTTGAGAAACACATCATACATCATTCTCGATGTGCTAGCTTAGCAGAACTGACATAAAATGCCCTCAGCACTAAACCCTTGCATCCCCTTGGCTGGGGGGGGGGGGTAAGTTAGGTTGAGGGATATCTGACTTAACCCTCAATCCTAGAATATTGATGTGAGGAGATGCATTTCAGCAATAGTGTAACATAATAGTCCGGATTAAAAGAATGAACGTTATGGAATGCATTCTAGCACACTTGTGCACCCTCAGTATTGATATAAGGACAATTCTGAGAATTAATAACGATACAATTGTGTCATATAATACTCTGATTTCCCAGAGACAACATGATGGAATGCTCTGTATGTGACTTAAAGTGCTTACTGTAGCGTAATTCCTGGAATGACCTCTGGGTAGGGGTCAAGGCCATCTCGAACCAGCACAGTCCCCCTACTCCTATCTGCCTCCCACTATCTATTCTCTCCTTCCACCTCCATCAGTATCTCAACCAACACTACCTCTTCCCATTAAGCAGTGTGTCTTCTGTCCCTCCTCCTTGCATGACCAGTTCCTGCAACTTACCCATCTCCTATCTCACCAAATCAGTATCTATAAATCTGTTAACTTTGCCTATCTCAATCTTGAGAAATCCTAAGATCATGTATGGAATTCCAGCCTGCATCTAAAACTCTAGACACCTATGAATCACAGACATTGCTAAGGTGGGGCGGCTTGTGTGCCTCAATGATACAGATAGTCGCACCATAGGTGCAACCACAGTGGAAGGGGCCAGACAAACATGTGGTTCCTGAAGAGGAGCGTTAACATTATCAATAGTTACAAGGGCAACAAACTGGGTGATTGACTGAGGTGATCACATAACATCAGCTAACGTGGTTTTTCCATGTTTACTGTGAAAGGCTAAAAGCAAGGGGAAACTACAGTCATTACTCTTCCCAAGGATATGCAGCTCTACTGCATGAATATATGGTGGCATCCTCTTGTGTAAAATATTCTGGAGGTAAAATAATCCCCTATTCAGATGTTTGGGCAGGGACTACTCAGGAGGATGACATCATCAGGAAAAATAATACCGGTATTCTACGGATCGGAGCATGGCATTTTAAATCCCTTAATCAGGTAGGGAAGTTAAAAATTTAGAAAGGAAAATAGATAGATTGAAGTTAGATATAGTGGGGATTAGTGAAGTTCGGTGGCAGGATGAACAGGTTTGTGGTCAGGTGAGTACAGGATTATAAATACAAAATAAGTTGGTGGTAACGCAGGACTAGGTCAAATGATCAATAAGAAGATAGGAATGCCGATAAACTACTATGAACAGTGCAGTGATGACACTGTCGTAGTCAAGATAGATATGAAGCCAGCACTGGCCACAGTAGTACAAGTTTATATGCAACTAGCTCTGCCGATGATGAAGAGATTGAAGAAATGTATGTGGAAGTAAAGGAAATTATTAAGACAGTTAAGGGAGATTAAAACTTAATTGTGATGGGGGACTGGAATTCGGTAGTACGAAAGGAAGAGAAAGAAAAATAATTTAAAGCAATAATGACATTTTTCGACCGTGACTGTATGTGAATAATTTTACAACTATTTATTTAAAATGTTTCGAGGCTGTGCCTCATCTTTAGGCTATTCTGACATTACAAAAATTACAAGAATATTTTAGAGTGGTTTTACATTAATAAAGTCTCGCTGCCTGTAGCAGTAAACATGTGAAAAAGAAAAAAGATAATCTATGTAGGCGATGTGTCTTTTAACTGCCTGTTTGATTGTAAGTGTTTGTTTTATCAACTCACTTTGTTCATGTTGAGTAGCTCACATTTCCTGGCGTTTGAAGGTTACACTATTTCTCTTTTGGGATTTTTAACCTCAAAGGGAAAACAGTAGGTAAGTATGGACTGGGGAAATGTAACGAAAGAGAAAGCAGCCAGGTAGAATTTTGCACGGAACATGATTTAAAAATAAAAAAACACTTGGTTTAAGAACCATGAATGACGGTTGTATACGTGGAAGAGTCCAGAAGACACCGGAAGTTACCAGATAGATTTTATAATGATAAGACATAGATTTCAGAAACAGGTTTTAAGCTGTAAGAGATCTCTAGGGGCATATATAGACTCTGGCCATATATTATTGGTTATGAACTGTAGGCAGAGAAAGAAACTGCAGGAAGGTAAGAAAATGGGAGGGGACCTAGATGAATTGAAAGAACCTATAGTTATTGAGAGTTTCAGAGGGAGCTTTAGGCAACAGTTGACAGAAACAGGGGGTGGGGGGGGATAACACAGTTGAAGATGTATAGGTAACTTTGGAAGATGAAATAGTTAAGACAGAACAGGACCAAATAGATATAAAGGCAAGACCTACAAAAAAAATCTGTGGATATCGCAGCAAATAATAAATTTAAATGATGAAAGGAGAAGATATAAAAATGCAGTAAATGAAGCAGGTAAAATGGAGTACAGATGACACAGAAATGAGATTGACAGGAAGTACAAAATGGCTAAGCATGAATGGCTAGAAGGGAAATGCAAGTCTGTAGAAGAATGTGTAACTAAGGGAAAACAGATAATGCCTACAGGAAAATAAAAGAGACATTTGGAGACAAGAAAAGCAGCTGTATGAATATCGAGACCTCAGACGAAAAACAAGTTCTGAGCAAAGAAGGGAAAACTGAATAGAATATTGCATGGAACATAATTTAATCATAACAAACATCTGGTTTAAGAATCATGAAAGAAGGTTGTAGACGTGGATGATACCAGGAGACACCGGAAGGTACCAGCTAGATTTTATAATGGTAAAACAAAGATATCGGAACCAGGTTTTAATCTGTAAGACATACCCAGGGACAGACATAGACTCTGATCATATCTTATTGGTCATCAACTGTAGGCTGAAACTGAAAAAAAAAAAACTGCGGAAATGTAGGAAAATAAGAAGATTGGACCTGGATAAATTGAAGGAATTCTCGAGAATTTCATACGGAGCATTAGGCAACAACTGGCAGAAACGGGGGCAAATAAAACAGTAGAAGAGGAATGGGTAACTTTGAAATAGTTAAGGCAGCAGGGGACAAAATAAGTAGAAAGACAAGACCTACAAAAAATCCTTGGATATCACAGGAAATACTAAATTTAATTGATGAAAGGAGATAATTAAAAAAATCTGCGAATGAAACAGGCAAAATGGTGTACAGATGACTACGAAATGATATTGACAAAATGCAAGTCTGTAGAAGAATGTATAAATAGGGAAAATAAGTACAGCCTATAGGAAAGAAAAGCAGCTGTATGAATATAAAGAACACAGATGGAAAAGCAGTTCTCAGCAAAGAAGGGAAAGCCGAAAGGTGGAAAGAGTATATAGAGAGGCTCTACAAAGGAAATGAACTTACAGACAATCTTGTAGGAAGAAAAGAGGAAGTTGACGAAGATGAAATAGGAGATACTATACTGAGAGAAGAATTTGACAGAGCACTGAAATACCTAAGTCGAAACAAGGCCCCTGGAGTGGACGACATACCCTCAGAACTACTGAAGTCTCTGGAAGAGCCAAAAATAACAAAACTATTTCACCTGGTGCGTAAGATGTATGAGACAGGAGAAATACCCTCAGACTATAAGAAAAATGTAATGATCCCCATTCCAAAGAAAGTAGGTGTAAACCTGTGTGAAAATTACGGAACCATCAGTTTAATAAGCCATGATTGCAAAATTTTAACACGAATTATTTACATAAGGATGGAAAAGCTGGTAGGAGACGACCTTGGGAAGATCAGTTCGGATTCAAGAGAAATGTAAGAACACGGGAGGCAATACTCACCTTACGACTTATCTTAGAAGATAGATTAAGGAAAGGCAAACCTACATTTCTAGCTTTTGTAGATTTGGATAAGTTTTTGGACAATATTGATTGGAATACACTCTTTCAGATTCTGAAAACAACAAAAGTAAAATATAGGGAACGGAAGGTTACTTACAGCTTGTACAAAAACAAACAGGAGTTATCAGAGTTGAAGAGCATGAAAGGGTCGCAGTGGTTGGAAAAGGAGTAAGACAGGGCTGTAGCCTTTCCCCAATCTTATTCAATTTGTACATGGAGAAAGCTATGAAGGAAAGCAAGAAGAAATTTGGAGAAGGAATTAAAGTTGAGGGAGAAGAAATAAAAACATCGCGGTTTGCTGATGACAAGGTAATTCTGTCAGAGACAGCCAAGGACTTGGAGGAGCAGATGAACGGAATGGACAGAGTGTTGAAAGGAGCATATAAGATGAACATTAACAAGAGCAAAACAAGGGTAATCAAATTCAGTCTAAGAAAATCGGATTATGCTGAAGGAATTAGATTAGGTAACGAAACAATATAGGTGGTAGATGAGTTTTGTTACTTGTGCAGTAAAATAACATATGATGGTCCCTACAGATATAAAATGTGGACTGGCAATGGGAAGAAAAGCCTTTTTGAGAAAGAGAAATGTTTTAACATGGAATATTAATTTAAGCGTAAGAAAGTTCTTTCTGAAGGCATTTGGGCGGAGTGTTGCCTCGTATGGGAGTGAAACATGGACGATAAACAGTGCGGACAGGCAGAGGATAGAGGCTTTTGAAATGTGGTGCTACAGAAGAATGCTGAAGATTAGGTGGGTGTATCGCCTAACTAATGAGAAGGTACTAAACAGAATTGGGGAGAAAAGCAATTTCTGGCATACCTTGACTAAAAGACGTCTTAGACATCAAGGAATCGTGAATTTAACGTTAGAGGTAAGTGTGTGGGGTAAAAATCGCAGAGGGAGACCAAGAGAGAGATACAGTAAGCAGATTCAGATGGATGTAGGTTGCCGTTCTTATGAGGAGATGAAGAGGCCTGCTCAGGATATAGTAGGGTGGAGAGCTGCATCAAACCAGTCTCCGGACTGAAGACCACAATAACAAACATTATTATTATTATGGTAGAGTTTTTAGACTCTGCGTGAAGATACGCTTTTAAAAGACTCATATGCAAATAAGTATTTTCTATGTAAATTATGACTTAATATGCAAATTACTATTTGATATGCAAATGGGGACTAATAGCAATCTGAATATTTATTTAGGTTAATTGTTATGAAACCAGAGTAATCGGGGTCTCCACTCTGTTTCCGTAAACATAGAAACAATAATCCGGGTTTATCTGAGCATACTTAGTTAACTCAAGTCCTACACATTATCAATATGTCAATGGATGTAATCTATCTTTCTGAAAAACTCCTCAGTCAACAAAACAAACATCATGGCTTATTTTCTTAATTTTAATCTTTATCTTTCCATCCAAAATAGGGATAGGAAATGCTGAATGTCGGTAGTCGGCACAGAGATCTGGTAAAACTGGGGTTTATTACCAAATAATTAAGAACATATTACCACCGGACAATACTAAATGACAAATGTGACAATTACATACAAATAGATTTGTATTACTATCCAACCAGACACTAAACTATTCACAAATAAACACAAGTACAATTAATTTTTTTAAATAAATGACTGGCTATAAAAATGGGGAAGACCTACTATTTATGGGAAAGAATGTAATCTTCACTAAAAATATGTATCCAATTCTGATGGGAGCAGTAACACACACCCTGCCTGCGAATATACCTCACTAAAAAATTATAAAGTGCTGCACTGACTACGGAATGGGTCTAGAAATTGCTGGCATCACTCCATTCAGCATATGTAAAAACTCGTTCTGATAAGCAGCAACAACATTTAATTTTCAATTTCCAGCCTCTGTTAACCCGGTAGGATCACACTCACAGACGATACCCCCTGCATCGGGTAGGACTTCGCAATATATAAATACAGTGTGTAAATACACGAGTTTCAATAGCACAGTACGTCCTCGGATTGTAAGAATTGTTATCATTAATGACTCGGTGCAATAGTTTTGTGAGCGGCTGAAATATTTCAATGCTCAGTAACTAGGCGATGAAGTGTCAACTGCGATGTGTCCTTCACACCTACACAAATTTACCTAATCTCCATTATGCACAAAATTAGAAATTTTGTGAGTGTCGAACTACGGTAATTCACACCCGAACAATAATACCGGATGCACACAGAGGTGCTTGTGAGATTACCGCCCATTAGAAATATTGGTAATTAATAGCATTTGTAATTAAACAGTATGAAGTTCACTGTAAACATTGACCATGCCAATGCACCAAATGTTACACAATTGTAATCTTAATAATTATGGTAGCAATGTATGTACGCAGTTGGGTGACAACATTTATAGTTAGGCCATAGGCAGAAATTCTCCACGTTGAGATTTGCTGTGTGATTGTAGCTGAGGGTAGGCGGCGAGCAGGCCGACGTTGGTGGCTTGTTCCAGCTTAGGATTTTCCAGGCTAGTTTCCGGTGAGGGAGAGAGGGACAATGGCGAGTGCCAGGCGCAGTGCAGTGCACAGCGTGAAATAAAATATTCTAATACTACTTGAATTTGAAGTAATACGATGCAGTTAGGAACCTTTAAGGCCCTCATTACAAAATAGCCTGTTGACAAATAAACAATACATTAGCTGATATAGTCACATCTGGCGTAATATGTTTAATTGACAATGAAATGTAATAAGTTACCAATGAATACAAGACAGTTACACAACTAGCATGGCAATGTTTGTTTATAAAAATAATATATTAACTATTTATCATTTTATTTTCAATTAATCTTGTGTATTTTATCTTGAAGTATTCAGTTAAATCACTTATCTGTGATATAAGAAATTGCACGATTATAATAAATAGTCAAAGGATGTTTATACTAAAATAAAAACCTAAGAAGATATTTGTTTAATGTGTAGTGTAATTATTTTTATTTAAGTAACGTTTTAGAAATGTATTGGCTGAGCGCTGTACGTTGGCAAGTCGGTTAGAACAGCTCACATGGGGAAGTTGATGACGTAGGGAAAAAACCCGGCAGTTGGGCTTTTGGCGCGCGCGCGGGCAGGAAGTCGGGAGTCGGGAGCGGGTGGTGGAGCTGGCCGGGCGAGGCGTCCCTCTGCACAGTCGGCATGTGGCTCTCCAGGTGGAGACTATAGATTTTTGTGTGGCAGTTGCCAAGTGTGGTTGCTCGTCGTAGACTGCACCAAGTTGTATCGAGTGCTACTGTGTGTTGTGAATATTTAGCCAGTGGAATAAGGTGTGCATCGCACTAAAAGTGACTGTGCTTTGTTAATGTAACACGTGTCGTCGCATAGGCATGAACATAAACGGTGTTTGATACAGGCACATGGTGTGAAAACAATTTGCGACAAATATTCATTTTGTCTGGGGGCTCACGAGCTATAACTTTTTTTGATAAATGTGTCGACGTACAGACGTATCAGCCACAGGGTTTTAATATGGTGTAATAAACAACATAAAGTGCACTTTCACGCGTTTTCAAAAATAGTAGTTAGTACACCCTTTTCTCTCATGAAATTGACTTTATTATGAATTGTTTTGTTAATCATATGCAGGGAAGGAAAGCTGCGAACTTATGATATCATCCCATAGAAAACGAGTCTAACAGTAGCGATCACAGTTCCAGTGTTTTTGCATGTTTAGGAATTTGGTTCGCAGTTGGTGGTTGTGAGTTTTAAAAAATTAAACTCTCACCCCGACCTTCACCCTCGCATGCTTTTAAACAAACTATATCAATGTGGGCGCAAATGGCGGATCCACCAACTGTGGTTGCACTCTGTGAAGCCGTAGGACAAATGAAGCATGGAAACTCCTTCAACTGCCTTGGATGAATGCTACCGTTAGAGTCCTCGTTTCCTTCCTCCACACAACTGAACTGCCCTCTGACGTCCTCTCTCGTCTAGCAAACCAATCTCAGAGTTCTCCCAATGGGCCATCCAATGAAAACTGTAGACCCGACAGTGGATTGTCCACCCTGTCAGACAAACATTTTTCAGCCAATAACAGACCGATCTGTGTGCACCACACCAAAATTCTCATGAAGGCCTCCGTAGTGAGGACGCTACCCCACGATGGCATTTGCGGTCATTATAACCTTCCGTCATAGACACACCCAACCAGCACCAAATTTTACTACTGTTGGCGTCGAAAACCATATAGCCCCATCCATCCTGCATGTGGGAAAAACTGCACGCGGAATGTCCTGTCGTTTATTCACTAATGTAACGAGCGTTCCTAGCCTGACAGTTCGGATTGCACTGGCAGGCCACTGACAGCAATCATTCTCCATAAAACGAGTAGCTGATCGGCTGTTTGTAGTCTTTAGAAACTGCAGACACTAGACCTACCCTAACAAGATCACAATACTCCCATGGTTGCATGCCAGACAGTGCCAGTGACTTCACAACCCTGGAATGCAGACGTTATTGTGCCCATTGGCAAGCGGTCCTGTCGGACGTTCGCTAGGTGATATACAAGTTTCCTCTCGCCAAAAAATAAAATAAAATAAATGGCTTTCCACACCACACTCCCCGTACCTTATCCATAGGGCGCAATGCAGACAGCCTGCCAGAGACACTGCTTTGATCAGTGTTCTGCGAAAAAACTCTCAGCCTGGTGGTCATTCCGAGTTTCCCCTAATGTGTGAAATAGTCCCCGTGACCCTTCTCAGCTCGCCTCTTGTCTGAACTGCTTCCTCTCTCCAGCATACCCCCCCCCCAAAAAAAAAAAAAAAAAAGCTTTCTTCTTCAACCAATAAATGACAGATGAAATCAAAATTGTCCCATTAACCTTACCTATCATGCTACGCTAGTAGTCTGTTAGAAGCTTTGTGAAGCAATCTTCAGTATTTCTTTTTCGGTAAACGGATTGTCTAGGAACCTGTTCCTCTTTATGAGAGATACCAGGAATTTCTCTGGTATACCCCGCACTTTCCATATCCTTTCCAAAGGTAATTTCTTCCTTAATTCTCTCCTTTGTCCAGAGAGATCTGTACGCTGATGAAAAGGTTGACTTGAATTGTTCGCACGAGGTGCAACTATCTGCGACAGAATGCATGTGCTCTTTTTTCCCGCTCCTGGTTATGTCCACAAATAAATTCAAATTTATATTACACTACTGGCCATTAAAATTGCTACACCAAGAAGAAATGCAGATGATAAACGGATATTCATTGGACAAATATATTATACTAGAACTGACATGTGATTACATTTTCACGTAATTTGGCTGCATAGATCCTGAGAAGTCAGTACCGAGAACAACCACCTCTGGCCGTAATAACGGCCTTGATACGCCTGGGCATTGAGTCAAACAGATATTGGACTGCATATACAGCTACAGATGCCCATTCAGCTTCAACACGATACCACAGTTCATCAAGAGTAGTGACTGGCGTATTGTGACGAGCCAGTTGCTCGGCCACCATTGACCAGACGTTTTCAGTTGGTGAGCGATCTGGAGAATGTGCTGGCCAGGGAAGCATTCAAACATTTTCCGTATCCAGAAAGGCCCGTACAGGACCTGCAACATGCGGTCGTGCATTATCCTGCTGAAATGTAGGGTTTCACAGGGATCGAATGAAGGGTAGAGCCACGGGTAGTAACACATCTGAAATCTGACGGGCACTGTTTAAAGTGTCGTCGATGCGAACAAGAGGTGTCCGAGACGTGTAACCAATGGCACCCCATACCATCACGTTGGGTGATACGCCAGTATGGCGATGACGAATACACGCTTCCAATGTGCGTTCACCGCCATGTCGCCAAACACGGATGCTACGATCTTGATGCTGTAAACAGAACCTGGATTCATCCGAAAACATGACGTTTTCCCATTCGTGCACCCAGGTTTGTCGTTAGGTACACCAACGCAGGCGCTCCTGTCTGTGATGCAGCGTCAAGGGTAACCGAAGCCATGGTCTCTGATGTGATAGTCCATGCTGCTGCAAACGTCGTCGAACTGTTCGTGCAGATGGTTGTTGTCTTGCAAACGTCACCATCTGTTGACTCAGGGATCAAGACGTGGCTGCACGATTCGTTACAGCGATGCGGATAAGATGCCTCTCATCTCGACTGCTAATGATACGAGGCCGTTGGGATCCAGCACGGCGTTCCGTATTGCACTCTTGAACCCACCGATTCATTGGATCGTGACCAACGCGAACAGCAATATCGCTATATGCTACATCCTACCTTTATCAAAGACGGAAACGTGAGGGTACGCATTTCTCTTCCTTCCACGAGGCATCACAGCAACGTTTCACTAGGCAACGCCGGTCAATTGCTGTTTGTGTATGAGAAATCGGTTGGAAACTTTCCTCATGTCACCAACCTTGTGTGAATGCTCTGAACAGCTAATCATTTGCATATGACAGCATCTTCTTCCTGTCGGTTATATTTCCCGTCTGTAGTACGTCATCTTCGTGGTGTAGCAATTTTAATGGCCAGGAGTGTATAAGGGCCACGATGCGGGTAACACCTTCTCAAATTGTGACGTAAATAATTTGGGATAAAGCGAGTAGTTTGACTCCTTATGGACTTGAAAATATTGCACTGAAAGGAAGTAATTCAGGTCAAAGGGTTCAAACAGTTGCTTCACAGCCGGAACACCTCTCTGTCGCGCGCGAGCGGCGTGACACGAAGCGAGAAGCACAGGAAAGCTAAAAGTGCAGTTTCCAGTCGAGCACTAATGTGACGAGGGGCGGTAAGTGGCCCTGCAGCAGGAGCAGGTGGCAGACGCGCAGCTCAGCAGGCGTACAGCCGAGTATCGCCTGAGTGCCCAGGGCCGGCGCGTACTGCCTGCCTCTCCTAACAGCTGCATCTTCTCTGCTCTATAGGTAGGTATTTGCGATTTTGTTTCTGCAGTGGGTAGCTGGAGAGTTACCCCAAACAAACACTGCCCGTCAAGACCGAATGATTGTAAATCTACGGGACCAAACTGCTGACGTAATCAGACCCTACACTTACAAACTACTTAAACTAACTTATGCGTAGGACATATCTCTGTCTGAGGGAGTACTCGAACTTCCGGCGGGAGCGGCGGCAGGATCCGGCGCCTTAGACCGAGCGGCCATTCGCACGCTGCGACCATCACACCCTCAGGCAACACCCAATGTCAAAGGAAATCGCCCGTTTCTTTTCCGTAAAAAAAAAAAAAAAAAAAAAAAAAAAAAAAAAAAAAAAAAAAAAAAAAAATTAATTTGAATTTTTTCCCCGTTCGATAGATCGATCCCAAAGTCGTCTATTAAAGTATTCGATTTAGGCATATGTTTTTAAACCACCAGTACTGCAGCTAGGCTGCCGGAGAGTTGCCACGCCGGAGACTTGCCACCCCAGACATTTGCCAAACATGGCCCTTCGCCAGGTAGTCAGATTAGCGGTGTCCGGACACTTGCCACGCCGGACACTTGCCACACTTTTACCTGCTCCGAAGGGTCGGGTGCCCCTGTCTCCTCCTCCTCCTCCTCCTCCTCCTCCTCCTCCCCCCCCCCCCTCCGGCTCGGCCCGAGAACTCCGTGGACGGTGTCCCGACATATGCACATGGTCGCTTCCGCATTTCGGAGTGCGACCGTCAGTATGGAAGTTATTACATCGGCCAAGGACAGGCTTTTTTCCCACTACAATTGTAACGCGAAGAGTCCTTCTGCGTCAAAATTCACTCGCATACTTTCCTCCTCAAACCTTCCATTGGTTCCACTTGGGCCGACCCACCATACAGCAGACACTCATACACTTATTGATATCCTTGCAACCAAGTCTCCAAACAGAGTAATCCGCTCAGATCAGATCTCTGCGCCTGGATTATCTTCCCACGATATTATACTCATGTCCTATTCACTGAAGTGCCCTAAGAATACATCGCAAGTGACGACTTTTAGAGATCTTAAGCATATGAATATGACTGAGCTTGCAGCAGATGCCTATGATATTTCGTGGCTGATACCAACAGGAAACAATCGCAACGTTAATATGCAAGTATGTGACTTCACTAATAAATTAACCAACTTGTATGACAAACATGCTCCCCTTAAAACAAGAAAAGTAAAGAGAAAGCCTGCACCGTGGCTTACAGACGACATCAAACACCTGATGAGCGTCAGAGACTCAGCACACAGGGAATACAAACGGCACCCGACCTCTGAAAATCAACTCGCCTACAAGAGACAACGAAACCGTGTTAGTCAATCGGTGAGAAATGCGAAACTCAGGCACGCTCACTCGTTAACCAAAGACCTTCACAGACCTGCCATCCTATGGAAAAAATTACGAGGTCTAGGAATTGGCAAATCAAAAACTGCTACCGAACCTGTAATTCCTATAGAAGATCTTAACGAGCATTTTACCACACCGACATTTGTAATGGACCAACGCACAAAGACGCAAACTATTAATTCCCTTAAAATGTTGGTGGCTGATACAAACCAAAAATTTTCTCTCAAGCCGGTAAGTCCAAACACAGTCAGGAAATCGATTTTGCGAATTCGTTCAGCAGCTGCAGGGCATGATAATATTAATGTACACATGATTAGTAGTGTCATCGACCCGCTACTACAAATTATAACTGACATCTTTAACAATTCTCTGACTTCCAGTATCTTCCCAACATTATGGAAGCATGGTCTTATTAAACCATTACCAAAAAAGGAATCTGCCACAAAACTTTCCGACTACAGACCTATTTGCGTCATACCATCACTATGCAAGGCCTTGGAATATATAGTCCATGAGCAGATAACTAGCTATTTAACATCACACGACCTACTAGACGAATATCAATCGGGTTTCCGCCAAAATCGCAGCACGACGACTGCTCTTATAAAAGTTACAGACGATCTCAAGCATGCTATGGATAACCAACAGGCGACAATTATGTGTTTTTTAGATTTTAGCAAAGCTTTCGACAATGTCGATTTTGACATTTTACTCGCTGAACTATCAAATCTAAATTTCTCTACAAGTGCTATTGAGTGGTTCCACTCATACCTCACCACCCGTAAACAGTGTGTCATAACAGCAAAAAATAGGTCAAAATGGAGGGATGTTGTATCAGGGGTTCCACAAGGATCTGTACTGGGGCCGTTACTCTTCTCACTATATGTTAATGATGTGTCCACTGTTCTGTCCCACTGTAAATACCATCTATACGCTGATGACTTACAATTATATCTCAGTGAAAGTCCTAAAAACCTAAGCACAGCCATCCAGCAAGTAAACGCAGACTTACTTTCACTATCAAGATGGGCACATAGCATGGGATTGATACTGAATCCATCAAAAACACAGGCAATCTTAGTGGCCCATAAAAGACTCATCACTCCACAGTTCAGAGAAACTCTTCCACCTTTAATACTGAACGACACACAAATACGCTTCACTCATTCAGCAAAGAACTTAGGAGTAATA
Source organism: Locusta migratoria (assembly GCA_026315105.1). Lineage (NCBI taxonomy): Eukaryota > Metazoa > Arthropoda > Insecta > Orthoptera > Acrididae > Locusta > Locusta migratoria. Next base: position 23,837,656 of record CM048755.1, on the reverse strand, counting down.
TTTGATCAGCACTTAGACTGGACAGAGCACACAACGAGAGTCTGTAAGGAGGTATATGCCTCACTTCATTCACTGCAGAAATATAAAAAAGCATTTCCTTTACAGCTGAAAAAGAAGCTCGTTGAGACATTAATACTTCCCAATCTAGATTATGGTGATGCTATTCTGCAAGGACTATCACACGAAAACTCACGTAGGCTGGAGCTGGCGATGAATTCTTGTATCCGATACATTTGCAACTTACGTTTCTACGACCATGTCAGTCCCGCATACCAGCAGTTATCTTGGCTACGTGCAGATAAGCGTCGAAGCTATCGTACACTATGTTTGCTGCATCGCTTTCTCAATCATTGCAAACCTTCATACTTATCCTCAACGACTATATTACTATCTGAACAGCACAGCAGAAACACACGCTCTTACCAAAATAAAACTCTCTTTCTACCTTCACATAACACTGCAATCTTCTCCAAATCATTTTCTGTTTCGGGAACACGTCTGTGGAACAATCTTCCTCAAAAGTTAAGAGAAATAAAATCAATTCAAAACTTTAAAAGACAACTAAGGGTTCACCTTCTGTCACAATAGCCATCTTTCTCCACTTACCAGTCTGTAGCCCACTGTTGTCAATTCCTCCTCCCCCCATAAATGTTTCCCTTTCCTTTCGCCAGCAGAGATCCCCATTCATATATGTCTCCACTTCCTCACATCCATTAGCACTGTCATTTTTCAATCTTCTCCTTTTTCACTAACCATTTTCTCTCTTCTGTTTATTTTAAACTTAATTCAAATGTGAATATCTCTTGTTATTATTAGTTTTACTTTCATTTTTGTGTTATTATTATCATTATTATTATTAGTACTATCATATATTGTTATTATTTAATATTATTAATGCAGTGGTTTTTGTAATGAAATCCTTTGTTTATGTTGTTCCTGATCAGATGTAAGAGAGGGCCCTATGGCCCTAATCTGGTCAGGTTAAATAACCAAATAAATAAATAAAAATAAAATAAAAATAAATTGTGGATGTGCTTACGCCGAAAACAGGATCATTGCAAGGGAAAGCTGCTTTCGAAGAACGGAGACATATTGAACGCAGAGAACACCTGTGAGGACCACCTAACGATGCGACCTTTATAAGATGTAAAAATAAAAAGTTTTGTGTCCCAACTTCATCGCCGCTTTTGTGTCCCAGCCTCGTCGTAGGTGTCGGTGGCCGAGTGGAACGAGACCGACACAGTAACAAAAATAGCACGCTGGTGCAGGTACGGAGGGGAGCAGCCAGAAACTATAAACACTAGAGTAAATTAGAAAGAGATATATATTGAACAGAATGTAACAATACTTAACTTTTACATAGTACTGCAGAATGTTGATACATAGTTGTTAGAGGCCTGCCTAGTGCCTGTACGATAGCAAAGTCTTCAATGGTGCCTATCTGATTACGAAGGTCCTAACTCGTTGCTATCTCAGTCCGAAGTGCGAAGTGAACGATCCTTCAGTGGTGGCCACGAGCGGAGTTGTCGCAGAGGGCACTCGTGGCTGTCGTCGTGAGAACGCCGCGCCGTGCGTGCATGGCGGCGCGCGGCGAAAGTAAGTGGCGCGCACTTTGTACTTGTGCGACACCACAAAAAGAGTGTATCAGACGTCAGTATCCTTAAATAACTTAATGGTGAAGCTAGCTGGTCACAGTTTGGTTCACTAGTGTTTAATCAATACGCAGTGAAATTTGACTCAACGAAGCAAATACATTAAACATCACTCAAATGACCCTCCAGCAAACAGAGCTTATAGTTAAATCTACCGCATTTCAATTTGCAATTTCCTATTTAGGTAAAAGCTCCTACAGTTGACACGTTAAGAAAACTTTTTTCTACCTTCTAATATTACGGCCATACTGTCAAAGATTGTGAGTTCTAAAATTATTCCTGTAACTTCAGAGCCGCAATTAGCTCCTAAAAATATCATGTTTGTTAAACTGATAAGGTACACTTTAGGTTTTAAAAAAATCTGAACTATAGAATTGCACCTAAAATACACACCCTAAAACAGACCTGCTCATATGATTGACAAGTTCGGCGGCTATACCGTTGAAATAATTCCCATATCTCCAAAATTAGACAAGGATAGAAATAACTTTACAGTAGACGTAGATCTCATGAAGTACATTTAGCTGTAGTCCTTAAAAATTAAAGTTTCTCACCATGTTGTTGATTATCTTTAATCAGGCCAGTAAAAGCTATGGAAACAAGGCAAGGAGCATACCGTTTAAAAATAATTGTTACAAAAGAATATCATAATTGTATTAGACGTACTTTTCTTATGCATTAGAAACTTTTGAAAACATAGTTTATCATTTCGTCTGCAACATCCCTTATTTGATAGGGTGATTTGCTTTGCATCACCAAGGGTATTTGCTTTTATGTTATGCGTGCAGCAGTTCTCATTTCGAATTGTGGAGTATTTACTTCGGCTTATTTGATGAAAGAATTTCTGAAAACTGCATTTAATAACTCAGCTTTAGTGGCACTGTGTTCAGTAACATTACCGTCGCTATCGCGCAATAAAGCATTCCCTTAGTCTTTCCGCTGCTGTAGATAACATAGGACCAGAATCTCTTTGGATTTTCCGCCACATTTCTAAAAAAATATTCAAATGTTTGTATAGTCTATGGCACTTAACTACGGGGTCATCAGTCCCTGAACTTACAAACTAGTTATGAACTACTTACGAACTAGGACGGCACAAATATCCATGCCCGAGGGGGTATTCGAACCCCCGACCGCAGTGGCCGTGCAGACCGTGACTGGAGCGCCTCCGCCCCCGCGGCCACCGCGGCCGGCGACAAACGCACACACCCATGCCACAGGGAGGACTCGAACCTCCACGGCGAGCAAACGCGCTCTCCGCAGCGAGACGGTGTAGACCGCTCGGCTACTCCTCCACGGCCCTTAAACTTACAAACTACTTATAAGCTACCTTATACTAAAGACGACACAAACGTCCATGCCCGATGGGGGATTCGAACCTCCCACGAGGAACGGCCTCGCGCATCGTAGCTTAGCGCCTCAATGCGCTTGGCCTTTCAGCCGCGGCAGTTATTAATTTATTCCGGTAGTCGAGTATAACATCTGCTCACAGTGACAGGAACTATCGAATTCAGTTTCGCTTGTGAGCTATTACACATATTACATTATGGTTTTTGTTTCTTTTGCAGTGCAGATCATAGGAATTATGGCATTTCCATTAAAAACCTAGGGTATTTCCTCTGCGACTCAGCTAAACAATGTAGAACAACAGTGTACTTTACAAGCATTTGTACATTTCGGCGAGATGTCGAACAAAAATATCTCTTTCGTATTGGCTGTATCGTGCAAGATTAGAGACGGAGTTTTGGAAGCAAACAGCAGGAGTACGGGGAATGGCGTCCCTTGCCTGAGGGGTCGCTAATCCGACTACCTGGCGAAGGGTCAGGTGTGGCAAATGTACGGCGTGGCAAAAATCCGGCGTGGCAAGTGTCAGGCATCCCTCAGGCAAGGGACGCCCTTCCCCGTACTCCTGCTGTTTGCTTCCAAACTTCCGTCTCCGATACACGATACAGCCAATATGAAAGAGATATTTTTTTTCGAGATCTCGCCGAAATGTACAACTTCTTTTCAATATCCCGAAATCGAAATATTTATAACTTTTGGGAAACGAAAGCAATACCGTCGGCAATGTCAGTGTGTAATTAGTTCTTCCAACCACAAATATGGATCCGTTCTCCCTCCGTTTGTATGGTAGCTTTCTTCCACACTTACTGCTGCGATAGAAACAGTCCATCGCCATGGAAGGAACATGAAAGGAGCGATATAAAGATAATTCGAATGTTCGCTTATCATTCAAGTTTGATCACTGCATTTTTACATATATTAATTGCTACAACTGCGTGAAAGGAGGAAAGAAGAACGATACACTTCATAAATTTACTCTTTTGCGGCGAAATATTAGTTAATAAAGTGAATTGGGACAATGTTCAAATCAGTGACAGAAAATACGTTTACAAAATATAGATAAGAGCATTTATGTTTGACAGATCAGCTAAAGTCGACATACAAATGCGAAATAAAAAAATGAAGGAATAGAGAATGCTATGCTTGTACACTGTTGTTCTATATTGTTTAGCTGAGTCGCAGAGGAAACACCCTAGTTTTTTAATGGAAATGCCACAATTCTTATGATCTGCACTACAAAAGAAACAAAAACCACAATGTAATATGTGTGCTAGCTCACAAGCGAAACTGAAGTAGAGAGTACTTCCTGTTAGTTAGTGTGAGCACTACCGGAATAAATTAATAACTGCGGCGGCGGAGCGGCCGAGCGCATTGAGGCGCTATGCTGCGATGCGCGAGGCCGTTCCCCGTCTGGGGTTCGACTCCCTCATCGGGCATGGATGTTTGTGTCGTCTTTAGTATAAGGTAGTTCATAAGTTGTTTGTAAGTTTGACTGATGACCCCGCAGTTAAGTCCCTTAAGCTAAACAAACATTTGACGCCGGCACTCTCGTGATGCAGTTCATAGAAAATTTGAGTCTCAAAACAAATGGGTACACTACTCATACAATTATAGTTGGCGGTGACTTAAATCTACCATCAGTATGTTGACAAAAATACACCTTCTGACAGGGTGGCAGATACATCTTCCGATATTGTTCTAAATGCTTGTTTTAAAAATTATTTTGAACAATTAGTTCACGAACCCATTAAAATTGTAAATGGTTTCGGAAACTCATTGAGCTCTTAGTCACAAATATTCCTGACCATCACGACGGATAAGGGATAAGTGAACACAAAGTTGTACGAGCTCAAATCTGTAACAAAGATATTCACCAAAACTAAACGCTAAATACGCCTATTAAAAAAGGGAACAAAAAGATAAAAATTCGGTTGGCATCTTCCTAGGATACAGTTTCCTTTTTTTAAATTAACTATGTAAGTGAAGACCATCTGTGGCTTACATTCAAAGAAATAGTATCAACAGAATTGGAGGGTTTCCTGCCAAATAAATTAATAAGAGACTAAACTGGTCCCCCATGGTACATAAAACAGAACACAAAGCTTTTGCAGAAAATTTAGACGAATTCAAAATCCCCAATATTGCCGATGTTTTACTCAAGCTCGAAATTTAGCTCGGCCTTCAATGCGACATTGGTTTAATATTTTTCACAACGAAAGTCTTTGTAGAAATGTGGCGGAAAATCCAAAGAGATTCTGGTCCTATGTTATCTACAGCTGCGGAAGGACTTAGTGAATGCCTTTATTTCGCGATAGCGACGGCAATGTTACTGAACACAGTGCCACTAAAGCTGAGTTATTAAATGCAGTTTTCAGAAATTCTTTCATCAAATAAGCCGAAGTAATTACTCCACAATTCGAAATGAGAACTGCTGCACGCATAACATAAAAACAAATACTCTTGGTGATGCAAAGCAAATCACCCTATCAAATAAGGGATGTTGCAGACGAAATGATAAACTATGTTTTCAAAAGTTTCTAATGCATAAGAAAAGTACGTCTAATACAATTATGATATTCTTTTGTAACAATTATTTTTAAACGGTATGCTCCTTGCCTTGTTTCCATAGCTTTTACTGGCCTGATTAAAGATAATCAACAACATGGTGAGAAACTTTAATTTTTAAGGACTACAGCTAAATGTACTTCATGAGATCTACGTCTACTGTAAAGTTATTTCTATCCTTGTCTAATTTTGGAGATATGGGAATTATTTCAACGGTATAGCCGCCGAACTTGTCAATCATATGAGCAGGTCTGTTTTAGGGTGTGTATTTTAGGTGCAATTCTATAGTTCAGATTTTTTTAAAACCTAAAGTGTACCTTATCAGTTTAACAAACATGATATTTTTAGGAGCTAATTGCGGCTCTGAAGTTACAGGAATAATTTTAGAACTCACAATCTTTGACAGTATGGCCGTAATATTAGAAGGTAGAAAAAAGTTCTCTTAACGTGTCAACTGTAGGAGCTTTTACCTAAATAGGAAATTGCAAATTGCAAAGCGGTACATTTAACTATAAGTTCTGGTTGCAGGAGGATCATTTGAGTGATGTTTAGTGTATTTACTTCGTTGAGTCAAATTTCACCGCATAGTGATTAAACGCTAGTGAACCGAACTGCCACCACTTAGCTTCATCATTAAGTTATTTAAGGATACTGAGGTCTGATACACTCTTTTTATTTTTGCAACTAATTAAGGTCGCATCGTTAGGTGGTCCTCACAGGTGTTCTCTGCGTTCAATATGTCTCCGTTCTTCGGAAGCAGCTTTCCCTTGCAATGATCCTGTTTTCGGCGTAAGCACACCCACAATTTATTATCGCGTTACAATTGTAGTGGGAAAAAAGCCTGTCCTTGGCCGATGCAATAACTTCCATACTGACGGTCGCACTCCGAAATGCGGAAGCGACCATGTGCATATGTCGGGACACCGTCCACGGAGTTCTCGGGCCGTGCCGAAGGGGGGGGGGGGGGAGAGGAGGAGACATGGGTACCCGACCCTTCGGAGCAGGTAAAAGTGTGGCAAATATCCGGCGTGGCAAGTGTCCGGACACCCTCCAGCAGCGACTTACAAAAGCATAAATCGCGTTTTACATTAGTAGTTCGATCTTGATTACAGCTTAAGCTATCAAGGCACATACACAAAATAAAAGCGTAAATTTTAATCGTGTGTATTCCGAGTAAACGTTGAGGTAGACCTTGGATTACAGTAGTATGTTAGGACAAGAGGGACATAGTTCAATCTTATTTGTCTATAAAGGTGTAAGTAGTACATATATTTAACTGATACTATTACGAGTGCTGAACACAAATGACATTTCATATTACAGCGTTACGAAAGAGCAGCAGTTCTGGAATATTCATTAATTACTCATTTATTCAATGATAACCAACAAATTATTTAGTTTTAAGTTCTACATTACACTTCTTAGAACTTCTACTTCATATCCTTACTCACCAATGTAAAAACACGATTGTATTGTTTTATACATAATACTGAATGTAAAACGCCAATGTTGATCAAAGTTATGGCAAAGGCATTTGTTACTCATTAAATTTATTTATTGGTCCATCAACAATTATTATTATATAGGTTGACAACAATAATTTTTAATAGCATGTAACTATAATTTTGTTGAAGAATGACTTTGATGACAGAAACATCGATGTTTTGGACGAGATATTTATTGTCATATAAAATTGCTGCCGGCCGTGGTGGCCGAGTCGTCTACGGCGCGCCAGTCACGGTCTGCACGGCCACTAAGGTCGGGGGTTTGAATCCCCCCCTCGGACATGGATATTTGTGCCGTCCTTAGTATAGCTAGTTTGTAAGTTTAGGGACTGATGACCTCGTAGTTAAGTCCCATAAGCTCTACAAACATTTGAACATTTTTATACAATTGCTACGAATGTTAGACCTCCTAATATGGTCGATAGACCATAGAAGTTCCTTTTCATAATTCACTTTTATTTAGATAAATTTTGACATTCTATGCTCAGGATATAATTATATGTTTTTCATTTTATATTAGGACAGTAGATGAAGTAAAGTAAATGAAATGCTTCTGCATAATTTTTTATATATGTGACACGCCGCAATGTTTGGCCTAATATTATTTTTATTAGTTTCTCTATGACTGGATGCTTGCTGTTGCCGCAACTGTAGTTCAATTTAACCCTTTCACTCCGGCGCCGTGATTGTTGCGCCGAGCGCTGTGGACGAGCGCCAGTCGCGCCCGGCCGTGCCCGCTGCACGGAGCATTTTCCGCACTCCCCACGGCGCTACTCTGTCCTGCTTTCACACTCTCAGTGTTATCGAAATTATTGGGCTTTATACTATATATTTATTAGGGAAAATTCATTTGGAATACAAACAGTTTTCTTCCTTCTTTGAGATAATTCGCGTAATTTTTTCGTAAATTCTAAAATATCCAAGATTTGGATTCAGCTCTGGTGGGTTGTGAACTTTATTATTATAAACGTATATTCCGCTTGTTAAATAATATTTATTTACAATTGCTTTACGTTACATTTCAGTAGCATTACATTACGAGAATATCATTTCACAGTGTTACATTTCAAAAATTCTTTTGTGTGTGGTAAATCTTGAAGCAGGGAAAGGCGCAAAGTGTCGTATTGCATTCCTTACAACACGTTTTAGTCTGCTTCCGCTTCTTCTGCGCTCTACAGACAACGCAAGTTCTGTAGCTGCTCCACTCATCAGGTAGGTAAGGCCCAGCTGTCAGTCTCGACGGACATTCTGATCTTTTTCCTCCGTTCGACCTTATTTTTACCACTTTATATTTTTCCAGGATTTCCTGTATGACTCCCATTTGAAAGTTGGCATAGTTAATGTTTCTTACAAATTTCTTATACAGGCAATATGCGTTGAAAACATGTCCACGATGTGACTGAACATCTTGCGATACCATTTAATGGATTTTCTTATGCTTTCCACGGTCTTTATTACCACGTCACTTTTATCGACAGAGCCCATTGATTTATTGTAGTTTAATACTACTGAAGGTTTCAATTGCTTCGCGCCTCTCTGTCGATCTATCTTCGATGTTCCCACCATTTCTGCAGAGTGGACTGTTGAAAGAATATATACAACTTTTTTGTCACGCCATTTCAGTGCCAACAGATATTCCCATGCAGAACGGAAAGTAAGTTCTTCTTTCTTTAGTTTCTCAGGCATGTTAGGCATATCTTTTCTTGTGTGCCTGACTGTACCACAAGCATTTGTGGCCCGGTCATACAACCAACAAAACAGGGCAGGACTTGTGTAACAATTGTCACAGTACAGTGTGTGTCCCTTCTGCAAATATGGCTCTACCCATGTCGCTTCAACTTTTCCTGATATACCGAGATCAAAGTTCTCAATATCTGTATGTGAGCCACAGTAGACAATAAAATCTAAAATATAATTTGTCGCCGGCCGCGGTGGCCGAGGGGACTGAGGCGCTCCAGTCACGGTCTGCACGGCCACTACGGTCGGGGGTTCGAATCCCCCCTCGGGCATGAATATTTGTGCCGTCCTTAGTCTTAGTTAGTTCATAAGTAGTTTGTAAGTTTAGGGACTGATGACCCCGTAGTTAAGTCCCATAGACTATACAAACAAACATAAGTTGTCTGAACGTCGCAAATAATGAATATCTTTATTCCAAAACGGCTACGTTTAGCAGGTATATACTGCTTGATTTTTAGCCTGCCTTTGACTAAAACAAGACTTTCATCTATGCATAATTTTCATATGGATAGAAAATTTCCTTATATTGTTTTCTGAAGTGGTCAATTACTGACCTTAGTTTATACAAATAGTCACAGACGTGAGGCTCTTCGTTATTGGTGAAATGTAAAAACCGCAAGATATGTTGAAATCGGTCTCTAGGAAGCAGTTTAGAAAATATTGGTGTATGAATAACTGCATTCTCAGACCAATATTCAGACAGGCTCAGTTTTTTTACTCTTGTCATGGTAAACATAGTGGCAATATGTTCATCGTCAGATTCGGACGATGATTCACTTTCATCCTCAAAGTCACTACCCAGTATTAGGGAAAGAGCTTCCTCCAAAGTACATCTCTTCTCTGCCATATCACTTCTAGTAGAAACTGAGGTTAACAGCACGTCAGATATAAACAAGTAGGGAAACGAGCAATACAACTCAAGCGAAACCAACGCTTTGAAACTGAATGAAACTGCCATTTAGTTAACTACAGACTATCAACAAAGCCGCTAGATGGTGCATAAGTCTAACTTCCACACAAGTCGAGCGTAGTGAAGCGGAGATATATGACGCGAAGCGGAACTGCTACAGCAGTCCACCGGCTGTGGAGCACATTCGTTCCCGACTTCTGCAGAAGTTCACCGTAGCGAAAGGGCTAATGAAAGTCCAGCTCCAATTGCATTTATTGGTGCTTTATTTAAGCCCACACTACCGGTTTCGGCCTCTATTTTAGGCCATTTTCAAGTGTGACAAACCTGCATATGTTTCAAATGTTTGTATAGTCTATGGGATTTAACTACGGAGTCATCAGTCTCTAAACTTACAAACTACTTATGAACTAACTAAGACTAAGGACGGCACAAATATCCAAGCCCGAGGGGGCATTCGAACCCCCGACCGTAGTGGCCGTGCAGACCGTGAGTGAAGCGCCTCAGTCCCCTCGGCCACCGCGGCCGGCAACCTGCATATAATCTATAGCAACAAGTTTACAAAAATTACATGGTACAAGATAGAATGTTACATATATAAAAAGGTACTGTACAGAAGCAGAAGGAAACTTACGTTATGCCGTAGAGAAAGCAACGTCAAGTAACTAAAACAATAGAACTCAGAGAATTTAAAACTTTTGGCGCCCAAATTGCCACTACAAGATAATGACGTAAAAAAAGAACTGCGAAATATTGCACGCAATAACGGCTATCATAGCATGATCGTAGACGAGATTTTTAACGTGGCCAAATCCAACAAAAACCAAGTGAGCCAAAATATGGAACCGGGTAAGAAACACTTTGTATCGTTTCCCTTCAGTGGCCAGGTCTCGTATAAACTAAGTAATTTGTTTAAAAATTGTAACGTGTAAATTGCGTACAAATCACAACCCTCACTTCTGCGTCTTTTAATACATGGCATAAATACAACGCAGGACATATGTCAAAACGGGGGCATATACAAAATTCACTGCTCCGACTGTAATGCATACTACATCCGGCAAACAGAACGCAACATCAAAACGCGTTACAAGGAATACACAGAACTCGGCAGAAAAAAACGCTGAAAGCAGATCCACCTTCGCTGCTCACCTTATACGCAACAGTCACAAGGTAGACAGTATCGAAAACAACCTAAAAATACTCCATACAATGAAGAAAGGCTATTTCATGGATTTTTATGAAGAGGTTGCTATATACACTCACCTAAAAAAGTCCAAGAAAGACACGCTTAACGATCAATGCACTTTAAAGAATACTAATTTCTTAGATATCTGCCGCCCAGTAAGTGACAAATTTTTTTAGAAATGCCCCGCAAGTTCGTGGCTGTTTTTAAAACATTTACTGCTCTGGAGCCCGCACCAGCGTTCCTGGTTCAAATTTCGCTCGCTAGAGGCCACCCCTCAACTATCGACTTAGACGCCTCGTTCGTTGCAATCATTTTACATTTTACATCCTAAGAATTTTGTACCTTGTTTAAACTATACAACCAACTTTAATGTAAACTAAATCGAATACAATTGGCTTTAAGCTAAATTATTATACTTCCTGTATCAAATTTTTAAATTGACGACACGACCACTTTTCACATAGCCTCATTGGCCGCTACATGTTCCGTTTTTATCCTAACTGAAAATGTTCAAATGTCTGTAAATCTATTGGACCAAACTGCGTGGTCATCAGTCCGTAGCTTACAAACTACTTAAACCTAGGTAAACTAACCTACGGACATACACACACACCCATGCCCCAGGTATCCTAACTGACATTTATAATATTTTACTATTGACCTTTACATTTTATCAATTAATGTTTAGAATTTTATGCTTGCAATGATGTAATGTTTATATCAGAACACATTAGAACATGTTGATTATAATGATTTGGAATGTTAAATATGACACGCCCATTTTTCTCGTGTCGCCATTGGGCGCCAAAAGTTTTAAATTCTCTGAGTTATATTGTTTATTACTTGATGTTGCTTTCTCTACGGCATAACGTAAGTTTCCTTCTGCTTCTGTTCAGTACCTTTTTATATATGTAACATTCTATTTTGTACCATGTAATTTTTGTAAACTTATTGCTATACATTACATGCAGGTTTGTCACACTTGAAAATGGCCTAAAATAGAGGCCGAAACCGGTAGTGTGGGCTTAAATAAAGCACCAATAAATGCAACTGGAGCTGGACTTTCATTAATATTATTTTGTGTCTTACTGATGTGTGCTTCGTAAGTACTAGATGATATTCTCTTTATACTTGAATTATTCATTGTAACTGGATTGTGTTTGCTACATGTATTTTTCGTTGTGGATTTCTAGTAATTCCTGATGATGCTTGGAAAAGTGAAACTGGTTGAATAATTAAGAAGCTTAATATACAGCTTAAGGCTAAGAAATGATTTAATCTAAATTACAAATACCTGCTAAACCAGCAGAGAGTAATATGCTTTACGGCTCATACAACGTAAACCCAGTATGTGGTACTTCAGGATGAATAGTTTACATTCTTCAATTTTCAGTGGATACAATGATATAACTGTCTGAGTTCAACTCAATAAAATACTCGCAAGTTGTTGGTGAAAAATAAATGATTAAGTTCACTAAATCACAAGGTCCGGCTTAATTTGTTTAAGTTGATGTGATTCCCAAATACTAGCTGAAAGAAAAGGCCCATCAAGTAACCAAAAACATGATGCAATAGTGCTGGAACTGATATGTGTTTAAGATCTAGATGCTGTAATGGACTGTGGTAACACAACAGGCCCAGTTTACTGAATGTCTGTCATACCACATGTTTGTCAATGTTCAAATGTTTGTCAAGCTTAAAGGACTTAACTGCGGGGTCATCAGTCCCTGAACTTACAAACTACTTATGAACTACCGTATACTAAAGACGACACAAACATCCATGCCCGAGGGGGGATTCGAACCCACGACGGGGAACAGCCTCGCGAATCGTAGCATAGCGCCTCAATGCGCTCGGCCACTCCGCCGCGGCTCTGTCTTACCAAATTACACATTACAGAGAAGCTTTGTTGAAAATGTATCTCCACAAAAGCCTGTAGGTTTCATCGGTCCACCGATATGAGTTAAGAGTGCTACTGATATTGTCACGAACGAAAGTAGCCTTCTCAGTAAACAGCATTAAAAATTTAAAACATAGTAATAATAAAATCTGGGTTTTCATTAAAAATGTTAGCTTTACAGGATATTTCAATGTAACTTTTTTCCTTAGTAAAACAGAATAATGGTACTAATATTACCTATGTCTAAAGTTATATGTTATTAATGTTGTATTTCATTAATGCTTGCCGGCCGCGGTGGCCGAGGGGACTGAGGCGCTCCAGTCACGGTCTGCACTGCCACTACGGTCGGGGGTTCGAATCCCCCCTCGGGCATGGATATTTGTGCCGTCCTTAGGATTAGCTAGTTCATAAGTAGTTTGTAAGTTTAGGGACTGATGACCCCGTAGTCAAGTCCCATAAGCTATACAAACATTTGAACATCAATGCTTCATGTTATTGACAATAATTTATTTTGAGAATTTCCAAGTAGAATATTAAAACTTATAGTAAGTTGAAACATTGTTATGAACCCAGATTTGAAACTGTTTCGTGACTATATATCTGAAGTATATGTGTGTATTTGGTGTTATTGCTCATGCCTCGTTACATCTGAATCACGTAATTTGCTGCTACTATGTTGGAGTTTCATGGTTAGATTAATTTCAGGAAAATTTTCAGGTTATGGAAACGTGCCTGCCATCACATGAGTGTGTCTATAAATGATGACAAACTACTCATTTTTGACACAGATGGGGGTGAGAAACTGCACGATTAGAAAGTTAGACAGTGAATATCAGAAACGAAGTTCAGCCATAAGTTAAGAGAAAATGGGTGATGGTGTCACGACGTCAAGAATGATTCTCGAATGTTAATGTCTGTTGAATACCGTAGACATATGGAAGCCATTATTTAAAATAATGGATCCAGTAAATTCTAAATTAAGAGCCGCATCGGTCAAGGAAGACAATCAACCATATAATTAAATCAGCAGAATAATTATAAGATCAGAAAGATTAATTAGTATATTTAAAGCCGTTGTAAAAATATAGTAAAACGTAACAAAATCCGGGGGAGAGGCCGTGCGCTCTAAGGCGCCTCGCTGCGGAGTGCGCGTGTGCTCCCGTTGGAGGTTCGATTCCTTCCTCGGGAAGGATATGTGTGTCATTAGCATAAGTTTAAGTAGTTTGTAAGTCTAGGGACTGATGACGAATGCAGTTTGGTCTCATAGCTTTGAACACTTGAACAAATTATCTGACAAAATCGTGTTCCTGAGTTTCGTTACACTACAGTTGCTCTCCTTTGTGTATGAACTGTATTGCGCAATGGAGTTCGCTTATTGACTGACTTCGGGAGGACGTGATGGTACTTACTAATACATTTCTTTACTGCGAAGACGATGGATATATCATTTTTACCGATTAGGTTAACATTATCATGGTCAGTACTTGAGAAACGTAAGCTAAACTAATAGAAACAGTATAAGTTTAGCTCACGACTTGATTAGTCTTACGAGTCTTTCCATTGTGACGATGAATTCCATCATGCAAGCCAGTGACTGCACGTCGACTCGCTCGGCCGTGTTGTGATATGTACCGACTCAAATAGCGATCTCCGGGCTATTGACCGATACTATTCTTGCCAGCCTTTGGTCCCCGCTATCCATGACCTTTCCTCTGACCTCACTAGTGATGCCTGTTCAGTTATCGTTCTCTGGGTCCCAAGCGATGTGGTTATCCCGAGGAATTCACTGCCCGACCCATTCCCGCTCGCTCAGAAATAGAACGGTAACTTGTTGGCTACCGGCCGGCAGAATTCCGGAGGCAGCAGATCTGCATGGCGCTTTTCCTTCCGCTTCCGTCCTATGTCGGTCATACAAGACTAATCCATAGTTATATTTTGTGTAATGAGCCACTCCCACATCGAGGCTGTGGAACCTCGCAGATAGTAGCTCTTATCTTCGTTGAATTCCTCTTCCACTTGATCGTCACTGCTAAGTACGGACTTCAAGACACATTGCTTCTAATATTGGCGGACGATTTGCGGATGATTAAACTTGTTCTCAGCTAACTCCTTGAAAGTGGTTTTTGGTATCAGTGTGGTATTTGGTTTTGGAAGGGACTACACGACAAAGGTGATCAGTCCCTTTGGCTTCAGTACTGTAATCTACCTCTGGAGCAGAGACAGGGTGGTTGGGGCTGTCGATCACCAACGCTGGTCTTTCATGCCTCTTTCACTCTGTTTTAAACGCTTTTATATTTGATTTGTCTCCAATCTGCCGCATCTAAATTTCCATTTTAGGGGCGTGCAGTGTTGAATAGTGGACGCTCGTGACTAATGAATCAGGGATGGTATGGCTGTGTGTTGGACATTTCCGTCCCATTTCCCCATCTTCTAGCATTCTTTATTGACTGTGCAACTGACGTCCATTACGTTTCTCACCTTCACTGCTCGAATCTCATGACTAGAACAGAACACAACCTTGGTTAACGTCTCTACTTCAGTATACTTCTTGGTTCGAGGGATTAATTATCCGGCGGTTTAGTGTCTTCACTCTCTCTCATATATGTATAATCCTACCTAGGAATGTCTTGTCGAATCAATGCCAAACATAACTGGTGTTGAAAGCCGTTACAGAATGGCAGGGGTTGTGATAATGGTTTGCCCCATCGTTGCATGTTACAATAGATAGTGGCTTTAGTTACATGGGACAGAGGTTCAGCATGGTAAAATTTCGATGTGAATAGTAGCATCATAGGAGAAAGTAACATTTCAGTGCAAATATTACGTGGTATTCAATTGTTAACATTACATACGATTTGAAACGTAATTATTACTTTTCTGTTACACAGTACGTCATCTAGAACGACAGTTTGAGTTTACAAGAGTGTTCAATTATGTTTACAAAATCAGTAGTAAAAAAAGGTATAAAACGAAAATACACACAAAAAAATTGATTGCATTAAAAGGGAATAATGAGAACAATTCAAAATAAGACCTTCAAAAAGAATGTGTTCCTACTACACTTACATAATTCATTTTGTAAACTGTGCCTCATCCGTCTTGTACACTTACACTACCATTACATTGCCGCTAACCCACATCGTATATCACAACTTTTTACTCCTAGTACAAAAACAACAATAGTTCTAGATACAATCATAGTTCCGTAAGAAATCGCAAATATTTATCCATTGAGGCATTGACGTTTTTGTCTCACAATGCGATCAATGTGTTGTAAATAATAAACAGTTTATTTAATTTTTTTCATTTGTCTCGTTTCCATTTTACTGTCCCATAAAATATAGGCAATTAAAACCCATGCGATACTGACATCTCTTGAAGATGCACTATTTACATTGTAACTTTATCCAGTCTCAACCACTTACCCATAATGTTATACAACAATAAGTTACTAAGTGCTGTAATATATTTGATACATAACGAGTGATGAGTACTCGATTTGACATTTCCTTTTAGTGTCAACCATAAAGAATCTATGTGTCAGTAAGACACTGAAGAGGCAAATACACTGCTACAGGCATTCGAATACAAACACAGAGAAGACGCGTTGCAATCTGCAAGGTAACAAGTGTCTGGCCAGGCTTACCTGTATGTATTAAAATAACAATAAAGGAAAGCTTGCGAACCATTCGACGAAACATCATCGATATTTGGGATTGTTCTTGCACGACTGGTGGCGTGGTTGAATCGCTGACACTGGAAGCAACGTGTAGCGTTGGGAATGTAAGGAGTGACAATAATAACCTCATAACCGACCATGATCTTTGGTGGAAGGACCACGCGATCAAACGTCAGGAATAGGGTACGGGAAGGTATTAACAAATTTCTTAATCTTATTCATCACGTGATGAACTGGCGTGACGCCATGGTCTGCAAGATAGCCTTTAATTTCCTCTTCAGTCAGACCATCAAGCTAGTTGCTGGAGACAACCCCACGAGAAGAACTCACAGTACCAAGCGCCTCCACCTGCACAGGATAGCTATGCAGAAGTGTGGCTTTGATGAGTCTTTGTGCCTGATAGGTACTGTCTATCTCTAGCAGAAGAGTTCCATTACGCAGACAGGAGCAAAACTTCAAAGGGCCTGCATTTGTATGAATTCCCTTCTGGATGACAAACGGATTGACTGTGAAAACGGTTGTTACTTCGTCTGTACGGGATACTACAAGATGCCTTGATGCAGCTGGGAGAGTTATCGAATCCTTGGTTTCCTTGATATCCTTACACTTTCTCTTATTTGTGGAACCCGTTGCGAGGAAATTCCCCACGAGTGGCAGCTGCAGATAATAAGCCAAGCATTACATGGGTCAGAGGACAGGAAGAGGAAAGTGTTTACTTGTTCACAGACTGCCTTAGTAATGTAAACTGGGACTTTGTTTATGAGTCTGACATAGACCTAGACAAATCAACTGCTGAAACTATATTTAATAATTTTTTTCATGCATACAATTAATTATGGTTCTGTTGCTCACCTCTGATTAGAAACAGTACCAAGCGAAACAGAAAGAGTAAAAAACTTAATTGGTACACTGATGACCTAGCTGGCATCAGGGAAAACATGCTTTCACTGCACAAACTGTATAAAAAAATTGCAGACAGGGTACAAACCAGGGGGATATTTTTATAAGGCCTACCTAGAATGTAAAAAATATTATAAAGACAACCTTAAATTTACAAAACAAGCTGCCTATGAAAATTATATAGAAGGTGCACCAAACAACTGCAATGCTGCTTGGGATATTAAAACACAAGAAAGCACTTCCACCCTAAATCAAGATGTACAGCTCGAACCAGAAGAGCTTAACAATTACTTTACAACAGCAATAAATGAATTAAAGTTAAAAATTAAAGAGTCAAACATAACGGCGACTGATATACTTGCTGATCAGCTTACTGTAGGGCATGAATTTCACTGGGACCCTGTCACACCCACGGACATAATAAATACACTTAAAAATTTCTCAAACTCTAAAAGTATGGATTACTACTGGCTATCTAACCAAACACTAAAAAGAACAATACACCTTATTTCCATTCTACTCGCATTTATCATTAATAAATGTCTATAATCTGGCTTTTCCCTGATAAGCTCAAAATTTCGAAAGTTATATCCATATATAAAAAGGGGGGAAAGCATCTCCCTGAAAACTACAGACCAGTCTCTCTTGTTCCTATCTCTTCAAAAATATTTGAAGCAATTATACACAAACAACTTAGTAACAATTTTGAACAAAATAACCTCCTCAGAAATAGACAGGATGGGTTTAAACAAAGGAAAAATACTACTTTAGTGGTCCTTCAGATTGGTGACCAGACACTAACTGCATTTGAAAATAAACATACAGTCTCGCTGGAACTATGTGACCTGAGTATCCCCTTTGACATCTTAATAAGCAAACTACAACATTATGGAATAAAAACAGACCATTAGAAATAATTAAGTCATATTTAAGTAATAGGAGACAGTTTAAGTCAGTACAAAACAGACATTCTTCCATGAAGATAGTCACGTCTGGTATGCCTCAGGGCTCAGTCCTGGGACCTTTCATTTTCACTGTTGCAATTGATGATCTGCCACTATTTGTTGGACCTGAATAAGTTATGTGCTATTCAGATGATACAACTGTAATCACCACTGATCAAGAATTAACAAGTTAAACCAGAAATCACAGGGCAGTCTCTCCTTGACACTAAACTGGTTCTCAGCTAATAAATTAGTATGCAATCCCGAGAAAACACAGCATCTGCTGTTGGGACTTTCTAAAGAAATAGTGCCAAAGTCTGTAAAGCTACTGGGGATGTATATTGATGCCAAAATTAACTGGCAATCACATCTGCCCAAAAATTATCTAGTCTCCTAACTCATATGGAAATTGGCTGACCTGGTGAATAGAGAATATCTCAGGACAGCTTATTTTGTACTTTTTCAGTCCCACGTAGCTCATCGGCTGTTACTTTGGGGTCTCTCATATCAAGTCAATGATGTGTTAGTGATGAAAAAAAGGTGATAAAAATTATGTGTAAGGTTGGTTCAAGGGAACACTGCCGACCACTATTCATTAATATGAAAATCTTGACAGTGGTACATCTTTATATCTACACATCATTGATTTATGCTAAAACAACACTGCAGAGTTTATTACCAGAGAGGGTATACATAGGCATGATACAAGAAATAAAGAGTGTATGGACATACCTAGACATAATTGGTAAAACAGGCAAATCTTACAAAATAAACTTTTAAAATTTTTTAACAAATTGCCACACTCTGCAACATGTACATCATTTAATAACTTTAAAAACAAATTGTACCAGTGGTTGATAAACAACACATTCTATAGTATAAAAGAAATTTTAGACACTTCTAATACAGAAATAGAATTTTAATGTTGTCATTATACAGATGCCTGGAAAATTGATTAATGCAGGATAAATAACTTGTATAAGTATTATAAAAATTGATGTAATGTATACTATTGTGTATATGCAAAGCCTATTCCTCTTCATGTGCTCAGCGGCTAGTAAAGAATCTGAATCTCCGATGGCGCACTCCTTCCTACTGCTCCCCCCCCCCCCCCATTTCTCAGAGGATGGCTCACCCCCTTTGGGTGATTGTCCACACCCGCTGTACTCCAGACGGAGGGACCAGTCGACTTTTGGGGAGTTAACAACTCAGGCCATCACACCTCCCTGGGCTTGGATCAGGTGATACATGCAAACCCTACATGTCGAACCAGTTCTAGGATTTACACGCTACCCCGTCACCTTTTACACATCAAATACGTGGGCAGCCTTCAGGAACGCACAGGGAAGAGAAAACGGAAAAGGAAGAGAGGTCTCAAACACCGAGGTGGAGGGGGACAAAGCTAAAGCGCGAAGAAGAAAGAAAAGACTTAGAAAGGAATTATTTTTGATCATGTGTACGATTCTTCAAATCTTCAGTTTCCCGAATGAGTCGTAAGACTCTGTCCCCGAGGGAGGGGAAAGGGATAACGGGAGGGTGGACATGATCACTTGTGCAGAGGCTGGGGCCAGTGTTAGCCGAGCATGTACTCACCATAGAGTGGTGGCTGACGGCCACTAGTCAGTTGTCAGGTGTAGGGTGATGAGAGTTCGGGCACAGGGTACAATTTCACTACCTGGGCACACCTCCACCCCTCCACCCTCGGTCACTTGCATTACCACCAATGTACCGTTACTTGTTGATGACGTCATCCAAGTACCGTTATCCCCCAACCCCTTCACCCCCGCCAGACTGACACCTCACATCGGATATGTGACAAATGCACCCAGTGACATTTGCACCCAACCAAAAATCTGTGACATTTGCACCCAGTCTGACTGGAAACTACCTGTTCACTACGTCACGACCTACCTGCAGCTAAGCCGCTCCTGTGTCCCCGCCACCCTCACCCCAGGAGTTCTCGCTCACCGGAAACGCTCTATCGACACAGTCTGCCTGCAGTCACAGACAAATATGTTACTCTGTGCTGCAGTCCCAAGGTCCGTGTCCACCTCAGCAGATGACTGCTAACTGTCAGTACGATTATGAATATCGTAGTGTTCGGTTGGTGCAGCTCGTGTGTTTGTGAGCTTACAGGTTCGATATGGAGATATCAACGACCAACAAGGGAAAGCCATGTGGTCACTATTACGTAACTTCGTAGGTGTCTTGTTAGACAAGAGAACGTGGAAAAAGATTAATACATATAAAATAAAATAAAAATTAAAACAAGAATAAAAATAAAATAAAAACGTACATAAAAATAAATAACTGATTTTAAATACGCCTAAATGACAATTTACTTCTGCCTTTTAGCCAGTCCAAAGACTGGATGAAAGTGTGATGGGAGTAGGTTTATTACGAATAGTCGGTAGACAGAACATGGTCTCTCTGATGCAGTCACAAATTTTTATTTATGATCAGTTTCAGGACAAGCCAATCATCTGTGGAAACAATACAAAACTTATGAGTCATCAGTAAGGATGCAACATCTCTCTGAAATACATCGATGTTCAGACGGACAAACATCGATGCTAAATAACATCACTGTGAAAACATCGATGTTTGAAAATATTTTTTCATACTTTTCAGAAATATTATAGAAAGCGCAATGAAATGGTTTTATTTGTCGGTATCATAATAACTGAAAGTAAGGTGTGCTGTCAGAGACATTTTGAAACACAAACGAACTGGAAATAATTACCTGTTTCTTTACACAACCCAGCTTATACATGACGTTAGCGGCGGGGTGTTTGTAACTTGGTATTAAAATGTGAAATATGTGCCTCGATATATTCTTGGTCCAGGCTACGAATACACAGCGAAATGGCAGATTTCAATGAAAAGCAAAGTTGGGAATGATGTTTCGCAACGTATTGTGCTGACTGAGTAGGGATTTAAATCGATGTGTTGATTACGTATGAAATAACTTGCGTTTAGCTTACTTATTGCATGTTTTTTTAGCCGTCGATGTGGAGAAAAATTAAACAAACATTATGTATCAATCATTTATTATTTAATTATGTATGTATTTTTAAAACGAATAGGACTATTCATCTATGTACAAAAACATGTATGTAGCAGAAATGGAGATCTGTGTGTTAAAGGTACTTGTCTTCTGTCTCGAAGTTTTCGGCCGATGTTTGTTTGATGTTTTAACTGAAGTTTCGACAGCACGATATCAGAGTCTAATTGTGGTAACAATGTTGAAGTTTCGATTCCACTGCTGTTGGAAGATGAAATTTTGGCAATGCGAGCCACCCGTGTGTGCTATCGAACGTCGACATAAAAAAAAAGGAGACACACGCCAGCAGGCAGTAAGTCAAATAATATCCTTAAAAGCTTTAACAATTTTGCTACAGATAAGGTTACTAGGTTATTAGTCCATAGGTTACAAACTAACCTAAGGACAACACGCACTTCCATGCCCGAGGGGGGATTCGAACCTCCTACGCGGGAGGCCTCGCGATCCGCAACGTGGCGCTCCAGACCGCTCGGCTACTCCCGCGCGGCCAGTTGGAGGCAAATGCCCAGAATGAATGCCTGGGCAAGTGGACAAAATTCATACATACCTAGGCATTTATGGATTTAAACGATAAACTTACAAGCAGTACACAAAAAAGTGATATTATTTACTACTCTCTAAAATACTCCCAGCAGTCCATGTTTCGCAAACAAACAATGATGTGCTGCAAACGTATGTTCTGAGAAATTTCTGCCTCAAGTCCAGGGTGACGTTTGACAGATTTATCTTTCGCATGAGTGCCGTCTTTGTTTGTGCTAGTCTATTTTTTATGTCCCCTTGCTTCTTCCGTTGTGGGTTAGCTTACTGTGAAGTTAGTAGAATTCCTTGTCTTCGTGTACATTGTGATCGGCAATTCGGATTTATTTTCTCGCTACTTTTATTTCCATTACTTCTTACGGCTTTCGTCTTTCTTTGGTTTACCTTCAATCCATGGTCTGTGCTCATTAGTCTTGTCATTCCATTCAACAGATCCTGTAATTTTACTTCACTTTCACAGACGATAGCAATGTCATCAGCAAATCTTGTCATTGATATCCTTTTACCCAGAGCTTTTATCACAGCATTGAACCTCTTCTTTATTTCCGACATTACGTCTTCACTGCGCAAGTTAAACAGTAATGGCGACAGTCCACAACCTTTCCTTACACCCTTTTGAATCTGAGCACTTTGTTCTTGACTTTGGACACTTAATGTATCCACTTGGTTCTTATACAAACAACGTAATACCCGCCTTTTTTCCTATAGCTTACTCCTATTTTTCTCAGAATAACCAACACCATACATTATCGAAAGCTTTTCCCAGGTCACAAATCTTATGAATATGTCTTGGTACTTCTTTAGTCTCGCTTCCATTATGAACTGCAGTAATGCTATTGCGGCCACGTATTGCCGTAAAGCACGGCCCGTGTCAATGCGACCTCACAGCCCTCGGCTCTTCTACCTGCCGGGCAGAGAACGGACGGGGAGATTAGCAGACCGCCCCTCGACCAGAACTGGGTGCTAATGTCACTGGGTGCTTTTGTCACTGGGTGCTTTTGTCAGGACACCCTCACATCCACCGCCCCCGATTATTTATATTGAATGTACATATCAAATTAACCATCTGACGCCACCCAACCCCCGCCCCCGCTACCGTCCCCACCACCACCCCTCTGATAACCCTATAGATTGCCCGGTCTGGGACTCGAATCCGCCCACCAAAAATAAAATTCCAAAAGTTACTACTTATCGAAATACACCAACATTTGGAAAAAGAAGGCAATTATTGCATACTTCGGACAGAACAATTACCTGGAATAACATCGAACATGTCCGCATCCACAAGTGAACGCCGGCCGCGGTGGCCGAGGGGACTGAGGCGCTTCAGTCACGGTCTGCACGGCCAATACGGTCGGGGGTTAGAATCCCCCCTCGGGCATGGATATTTGTGCCGTCCTTAGGATTAGCTAGTTCATAAGTAGTTAGTAAGTTTAGGGACTGATGACCCCGTAGTTAAGTCCCATAAGCTGTACAAACATTTGAACATTTGAACACAAGTGAACATTTGTGCGAGTACCGTTCCCACCTCCGACCCCAGATCATCCACCACCGCTCCCTATTATTTTTTGCATATCAATTTAATTTATGCATTAACAATTAGAACATTACGTATTAAATTTGCATATCAATTTAAGGACAACATAAGGGCAGCCACCACCACTTGACCCCGCTCTCGCCCCTGCCGCCGCCTCTACTGACACCCTTAAAGATTGCCGCCCCTCGGTGACCCGGTCCAGGACTCGAACCCGCGCCCCTAAGATAAAAATTCCAAAAGTTGCTACTTATCGACGTACAGTTTGTATTACACCAATAAAGGATCTAATTATTCCGTATTTCGAACAGTACAATTACCGGGAATAAGACGAGAGTTTCGTAAACAAATTGATCCTGCCAGCCACCAGGCCGACGACCACTACACCCAATTATTAATTGCGACATCCAATGTTTTAACTAGGGCAGTTATTTAATACATCAAACCTTTGCAGGTAAATACAGAAATTCTGTGTAATGCTACAGATTGGTCGCGTACAAAAATTATTAGAACTAATGTTTCTTCTTGATTCCCCTACAGATCTTAGGACCTACAGCAAACACCTCTTAAGGTTGGTCTATACACACCGCGGAAGAGTAAAAGGCTCCTTCTACAGAGGGAAGAAACCTAGAATGCGTCTAACTCGATACCCACATCGCGAATACGATACAGCGCTACAACAGCTTACAACATATTAGAGCCAATTCTAACCCTTTTTAGAGCATAGCGACCCACAGAGCGATGATTTTAACATCAAAACCATATGCTTACAACCAGTGGTGTAACTAGGACTTGGCTTTGGGGGGGGGGGGGATAGATCTGCTTGACGAGCAAAATTTTAGTCAGTTTCCAGACAGACTACCATCTACCACTCCCGTCGAAGAAACTAATTCACTCCCTTCCAATGAAAGCTTATGGTAAAACACCCCAAGTTTCCAATCTATACCAGATTGCTGTTATACGATTTCTTTTTCTTTACTTTTTTCTCTCTCTCTTTTTTTTTGGGGGGGGGGGGGGGGTTCTGGGGGTGTTGTATCCCCCTCATCCCCCCTCCCCCCCATAGTTACGCCACTGCTTATAACACATGCAACCCTGTTTAGGACAAAAGGAGGCACACCTAGTAAGGCTCACAAATGTTACTCGAAATGTGGTTTTTGCATGATCATTCTATACGGAGAACCGATCGTTACACCTATCTTCTTACACAACAGAACCAGGGCGATTCGTCTTATGTCCTCCTCCAAACAACAAGTAACGTTTGTATATGTAATTTATACACAAAGAAGGTAAAGTTTAGATCAGAGCTCTATCTAAGCTGGTCATTTGTCACATGCCGCATCGCGAAAATTGCACAGGGCTGCGGAAAAAAATATAAAAAATAAAACCAGAACAGACCCAATTCTATCCATTTTTAAGGTAAATAGAGCCATAGATCAAGTAAATACACATAAAACCTTCAAGTGTTCAAATGTTTGTACAGCTTATGGGACTTAACTACGGGGTCATCAGTCCCTAAACTTACAAACTACTTATGAACTAGCTCCTACTAAGGACGGCACAAATATCCATGCCCGAGGGGGGATTCGAACCCCCGACCGTAGTGGCCGTGCAGACCGTGACTGAAGCGCCTCAATCCACTCGGCCACCGCGGCTGGCATAAAAACCTTCGATTGCTTTTCTATTAAGACAGCGGATTGTTCGTTGAAGTATGCTTTTGTGTAATATTGTAGCTGGAGAACTAAACAGAGCTGATACGATATAGTAACTACAGAATCAAACCAATCGTCGACTGTGTTTTCCAGATAGAAGGCGATGCAAACGTTAATGATCACACAACATATCTCTGAGGACCCGGTAAAGACACAAAATAGGGAGACAGAATAAGGTCTTTGTTAGTCAACTCTTATTACATGTATCATATACACCACCCCCGCCATACAGAATATAGCCATAGTAACAACAACAGTCTACAGTATTACTAACCATCTAACCTTGTAGAATACATACTGTTTCGTATTTTAGGTAATCATATTGTCGATAACACTGCATAAGCAGTATAAGACATCTTACGACACCAACAGACAATTCCCAAGTGTCATCTACACACACTACCGAAGGGTAAAAGGGTCTGTCGACAGAAGAATATTCCTAGATTGCTTATATTCGCATCCAACAACACGAAAAATTGTGCAGGGGCACGAAAAACTTAAAATGCAGCAGACCGAATTCTATTTCTTTTTTTAGCGTAAATCAAGCTCCTGAGCACAAAAATTCACACCACAAGCAACGGATCATGTCCTAGTATGACTCCGACTCGTTCTCCAAATTTATGCTTTTGAGTGATATTTCTAGGCGAAAGTCCGAATAAACCCCATATGGGCGAGAGGTACATCGCATTCTTCGATTGTATAGGTCGATAGATAAGACATTTAGACCCCACACAGGTAAGTACAACTTGTATTTGACCAAGCGATCCTATTAATCTTAGAAACAGAGCTGATAAAATTGAATATAAACGCCTCTAGTTAGGGTCAGGACTATACAAACCACAGGATCTAACCAATCATTTACTGGGTTTTCCAGATAGAAGGCGATGCATATGTTAACGACCACACAACACATCTCTAAGAACCTGGTAAAAACACACAATGGACAGACAGAACACTGTCTTCGTTATTCAACTCTTATTAGATGTAATGCAGAAATACTGTCTGGAGGGGTATGCAATGCAAAAAGGTGCATGATCAATCGGTTAGATGTTTGAGAGGGGCCCGTCAACGACGCAGAGATACCTAGATTGTCGCCGCTTGCTAGTTAGTTTTGAACTTTGGTAGAAAAGAGATGCCGTGTCAGAATAGCCGTGCGCACTAAGGCGTCAAGCTGTTAGCCGTTGGGGTTCGAGTCCTCACTCGGGCATGGGTGTTTGTGTATTGTCCTTAATGTAACTAGTCTGCAAGCGTAGGGAGTAATGACCACTGTAGTTAAGGCTCTTAGATATACAAACGTTTAAAAAGAACTGTTTGTTGTAGGTTAGTGTTGTAGTTCGGTCGTTGGGTTGTTGTTACATAGAATGTCGTAGGCTAGTTGGGAGAGAATTTAAGTAAAAAGTGTTTAAAATATGCGCTGCAGTATTTGTTTCCAGTTGTGGATGATGTGTTGCGATAGATCTCTAAAGGTCTATTTAGGATTATGTTCTTAAATGTTCAAATGTTCGTATAGCTCATGGGACTTAACTACGGGGTCATCAGTCCCTAAACTTACTAACTACTTATGAACTAGCTAATCCTAAGGACGGCACAAATATCCATGGTCGAGGGGGGATTCGAACCCTCGACCGTAGTGGCCGTGCAGACCGTGACTGGAGCGCCTCAGTCCCCTCGGCCACCGCGGCCGGCTTATGTTCTTAAAACTGTGCGCTGTGTACGTTACGAAGTATTGTCTTTTTGATCGTGTGTTAGTGGCGTTTAATTTACGAGTGGTAAATTATTGCTGATCTTTTAACTTATACATATGTAGTAAATTCGACAAGTTCGTCATGGAGAAAATGCTACCTGGCGGCAGTGTTGTGAGAGTCCTCAGCATACTGGAGCGAAACTCGGCAAGGAAGCACTGGAGAACATCTCGAGGGAATCGTGTGGCTGTACCTTATAAAGTGGGGTTAGCCGATGTTAAACTAGGAGCTCTCATCTCCAGCTTAATGTTGTTGGGCATCCCACACGATTTCGCTGGGATTTTTGTTAACAAACTGGGTATTTGCAAGTACCTAAGTACCCACCCGTGACTTTCACTTGGAAGGAGGCTGTAAAGGGAGGTTGGAATCGATTGCCGACGGATACATTTATTTGTCGAATCACGTTATCTACTTTATAACAGGCGTTTGCGGGATACTTTTATCTCTTCGTTTAGCATTACCAGACTGGAGGTTGCAATATACACTTATGGACTAGATCGGAAACTGGGATAGCCAATATTTACAAAGTGTGGGCCAGTACTGTGTGTCATTCCCATCCATTCTTTAGAGAGCAGGTTTAGATCGATGTATGCGGGCGTTGGGGTGCGGTATAAGTGTTTACGAACATTACGTTGCACGTACTCAGTTGTACTGTAACAAAAAAGTGTAGACACACCATGTTCTTTTAAGGATCAGGTGTTGCGGTGTGTAGGTTAGCGTTCTAGGCATCTTAATTTGCGGTAGACAGCTACTTGTAATTAAAGAAATAAATCCGAGTTCGGTTTAGTGGAATGATAAAAGAGATCACAAGAAAGGAACTTGGTGTATGATTTTTTTGGTAAAGGGCTGGTCGATCTTGTTCTACAGAAGTGAAAATCAGTGTTGCATTGCGCAGGTAAAGTACTACCTCGGTTCCGTGGTTTCTATATTGTCAAATAAGGATGTTCTTAGGTCAGTGCTTTCGGGGAAAAAAATGTGTAGACGGTCGGAAATCGGTAAACTACTGATCTTTAATTATTTCGTGCATTTTTTATTGTTTATTGTAACTCTCCAAGGAAATACCATTGTATAATAGGGTTTAAACGTCTTATGGGGTGCTCGATTTCAGTATTTGACCTGTGTCACATAAATGTTGAAAAGAATCGTTTGCATTGTTTAATATTGTAATAGGGTGTAGTCGATAGATGGGCATACGCAAGA
Organism: Locusta migratoria; assembly: GCA_026315105.1. Taxonomy (NCBI): domain Eukaryota; kingdom Metazoa; phylum Arthropoda; class Insecta; order Orthoptera; family Acrididae; genus Locusta; species Locusta migratoria. The sequence continues at coordinate 23,809,548 of CM048755.1, read as the reverse complement.
AAATAAGAGGTAAAATTAAACTACCCGAATTCTCGGAACGCGCAGAACTCGATATTAAGTGGATTACAGAATGACCGAAAACTTACCTGACAGCGATACATCGATCTAAGGAAGCGTTGGAAAGACTTGGTACATTTCTAAAAGAATTGTGTGCATTGTAACAGAGTATGGTCGCTAAAGAGAGAGTATTACATTTCGAAACAATATGTCTTCTGCTGCTGCAGCTGCTGTTGTTGTGCTACCGAAAGAGTGTTTGACATACAAGTTTGTGGTGATCGTTGCCGTTACATTCTAACGCGCGCTCACAACTAGCGAGCAGTGGTCCTGCTGTGGGGGCCGAATAAGTATCTACCGTACTAAAAAATGTAGTTCTTAGTTTTTTTAATAAACACATACTTCCATTGCGTATGTTAAATACGCGGTGTTATGTGACAATTAATACCTCATCACGCCAAGTTCAATTAGAGACACACGCGTCTCTTAGATCCGCGGCATGGGGCGGTCGGTCGGTAACGGCTGGCTGGCAGCGCAGCGCTGACCGCTCGCCTAAAAAAAAGTGTTCAAATGATTGTATAGCTTATGGGACTTAACTACGGGGTCATCAGCCCCTAAACTTACAAACTACTTATGAACTAGCTAATACCAAGGATGGAACAAATATCCATGTCCGAGAGGAGATTCGAACCCCTAACCGTCGTGGCCGTGCAGACCGTGACTGGCGCGCCTCAGTCCCCTCGGCCACCGCGGCCGGCTCGCTCGCCTCATCTATTTCTACAATTATATATTTTGACGACTTTACAGCGTTCATTGAATGAAATAAATCGCAATTTGCGATTTATTTCATTCGCCTATTTCTGTCTGCTGCCGGTCGCAGTGGTCGAGCGGTTGCTGGGAGCCGTGTTCAAAATGTTCAAATGTCTGTAAATCTATCAGACCAAACTGCGTGGTCATCAGTCCGTAGCTTACAAACTACTTAAACCTAGGTAAACTAACCTAAGAACAAACACACACACACACCAAGATATGAAAAAAAGCTGTCTGCGGCGTGCCAGTCACAGTCTGCACGGCCGCTGCGGTCGGAGGCTCTAATCCCCCTTCGGGCATGGATGTTTGTGCCGTCTTTAATCTAAGCTAGTTCATAAGTAGTTTGTAAGTTTAGGGACAGATGACCCCGTAGTTAAACCCATAAGCTCTACAAACAATTGAAAATTTTTTTGTAAACCGCATTAGGGTGATTCGTGCGCTTTCTCCTCCTGTCTGGAGGCATCTGCGAGAACTCCGTGCGTTTGTGATCGCACTGGAGATCGAATTACGTCACTGTTAAGCGTTTTTATTATCCGTGGTGTCTATCGAGAGAAATTGTTTAGGTAGCTGTGTTACGCGTCTAGAGTCTATGCATTTATTTTGCCCAAGCGAACTGACGAAACATTAGTTCTAAATTTTTGTACAACACCAATCTGTAGCATTACACCGAATTTCTTTATTTACCTGCAAAGATTTGATGTATTAAACGGACTGCTTTAGTTAAAAAATTGGATGTCATAATTAACAATTGGGAGTAGTGGTCGACGGCCTGGTGGCTGGCAGGATCAATTTGTTTACGAAACTCTCGTCTTATTCCCGGTAATTGTACTGTTCGAAATACGGAATAACTAGATCCTTTATTGGTGTAATACAAACTGTACGTCGATAAGTAGTAACTTTTGAAATTTTTATTTTAGGGGCGCGGGTTCGAGTCCTGGACCGGGTCACCCAGGAGCGGCAATCTTTAGCGTTGTCGGTAGAGGCAGCGGCAGGGGCGAGCGTGGGGGAAGTGGTGGTGGCTGCCCTTACGTTGCCGTTAAATTGATATGCAAATTCAATATGTAATGTTCTAATTGTTAATGCATAAATTAAATTGATATGCAAAAAATAATAGAGAGCGGTGGTGGATGCCCTGGGGGCGGAGGTGGTGGCGGTACTCGCACAAGTGTTCACTTGTGGATGCGGACATGTTCGATGTTATTCCAGGGAACTGTACTGTCCGAAGTACGCAATAATTGGCTCCTTTTTTCCAGTGTTGGTGTATTTCGATGAGTAGTAACTCGTGGGGACGGTAATCTATAGGGCTGTCGGTGGGGTGGAGGTGATGGCGGCGGATGGTTAATGTAAATTTAATATAAATAATCGGGGGCGGTGGCTGTGAGGTGTCAGTCTGGTGGGGGTTGAAGGGTGGCGGGATAACGGTACTTGGATGACGTCATGAATAGAGTAACGGTACATCGGTAGTAAGGCAAGTGGCCGAAGTGGAGAAGTGGGGGTGGGGGTGGGGCTGTGCCCAGGTAGCTCTCGTCACACTACTACTGTTGTCACCTGATTGTGACATAGTAAGCCAAAAACTGGTTCATAATAAATAAACAGAAGTGGATATGAATTCGTTTTGTTTAGTTTTCATCCCATATATGAAATCATGCTACCAAGAAGTGAAGGTAGAAATCATTGTGTGTTTTATTCTACGGTGCCTTAGGGAAATAATATCTACAGCAACTCGCAGTGTCTCCGTTTAGTTTCTGTTGGCGACGAAACAGCGAGCAGCTGAGGAATGCACCATCTGGCATTGACGGGAAGAGAAAATGAGAACTTTGCATCAAATGTAAAAGCTTATGAACTAACAGTTTCAGCGAAATTGCATGGGTGATCCCTCTGGCCTGTGCCTGTTCAGTACCATGGCGAGATACCGTTTATGACTAAGCAAACGGTGTGCACTTCCATTCTGATACTTTGAGACTGCCAGTTTCCTGCAACAGACGACGTCGGTGTTGTGGGTGTGCAGTTCTTTCAGCCTTTTTGTAAACTAGATAGAGCTACGCTCTTGTCAAGTCACGTTGGTTTATCCGTTGCGCACATCATGTGTCATGTGGTTAAGGGCTGTCACGACGGAATTCATCCGCTTGTAACAGTCGCGAGGAAATGACTCTTTACGTTAATCGTTTTGCTTACTTTTCTCATATACTGACTATAATTATGTTACGTAACCTGTACAGAATGTACCGAAGTAAAGGCCTGTATTAGTAGGTGCCAACCTAGATACTTCAGAAGTCAAACTGTAACAGAATTTCAGCTCTTCAGCAAGGGAGTGCGAAAGTAGTGCAGCTACACCCAGAAACACTATTTTCGACTTACAAAGCGTGAAACATTTTGTAGCGGTCGCCAGTCCAAATGGAAAATACATTTATTTAAAGCCTGTGTTTACGCAAAGATTTAAACAAGAGTAAAATTTCTGTTTCACACTGTAAAGTATGCGAGTAGTCCGAAAAAAATGTATTTGTATTTTTCAGAAATATTTGCACTGACTACTTTCGAGTAGATACAGAAATTGTGAATAAATCTATCTCCTAGAGGTACGTGTACTTTTCTTACACAATTTTCCGATAACACGTTTTTGCAATGCAACCTTTGAATTCAAAGTGTAACTGATCAGGTACATACCTTATTTTTTCCATTATCTCTCAAACTAATCAATATTTTACCACAAATTAATTTATAGCTGCTTGTATACATAGTGTTACATATGCTAGTAGCTCGTCCTAGAAATTATAAATGCAGAGGGCTACTGAATCATTTCGACTGTAAGATGCATTGAGTTACCCCTAACATGTGCGTTTCTTTACATTAGTAGTCCTCCTTTGCTATGTAAAAGTAGTCAATCACATACTATTGTTGCACTATGAGTTACTTTCTAGAAAGATGAGAGGCATATTAGTGACACTTTCTACATCATGGAAACACTATATAGCTGACCAGCTATGAACTTTTCGTTGCCAGTAGTGCATAATAATTTTAATGAATTTTTTCAATATTTTTCTCAGTAGATACGAACTATACACTAATCGTGGTGCCGAGCCGGAGAATAGCCGTGCACATTAAGGCGCCCAGCTGAGTTGCGCGCCGCCTTTCGCCGTCGGGGGTTCGAGTCCTCCCTGAGGCATGGATGTTTGTGTTGTCCTTAGCGTAAGTTAGTTTAAGTTGGTGTAAGTAGTTTGTTAGCGTAGGGACTAATGACCGCCGTATTTAAGTCCCTTAAATGTACAAACATTTTGAAATCGTGGTAGCATTTATAGCTTCAAATAAAAAGTCATGCATTAAAGGGTTAATACAATATTAAACTTGTTTCTATCATCATGTGTTCCAAATCATTCTAAGAATTCTACTCGACATAGTTCTTCTGACTTCCTAACCCCGTGACATATCCGATGGTCATCTACTTGTATTCCTTAGAACGCATTACATAATTTTCTAAGGTATTCTTTTCTAATCCAAACAGGGTACACGCCCATATCATATCAATGTTTTGTTCTAATTGTAACATATACGTGGCGTCTATTTTTATTCTCTTAACTTTGCCTTTTTTTAAAATTTTTAACGTACTATCAACCTCCAAGCAAATACATCCAGAATCACATCTCCGTTAATAATGCGTTCCTCTTAATTATTTCAGATATCTCCTGTGCTTATTCTACTCACAATGCTTTAGTATCTGCAGTGGCTTCTCACCCTACCTGATTCACTTAGTGTGGTACTGAGAACTACATTTGTTTATTTGGTTATTTGTCTTTCTTGAGCAATATGGTTCTTAATCTAGCGTTTAATGGATCGATTTTTGTTAATAATAGTCTCCAGATGTTTATCCGATTCTACTTATTTTACTATCCCAGAATCTAAAGTCAAGTCTTGATCCACTCCTATAGTAAACAAATACCTGTACTCCGTTCTGTCCAAATTAATGGTTAAACTCTTATACAACTTTCTAGTTACGTAGTTTTTCATCCTGATTCTCTGAAAAAATGATATGGTCATTAGATAAATGCAAATTGATAACTTGTCAACATTTATAGACCATCAATATGACGACCAAAGTTTGCATACAAAATGTTCAAATGTTTGTGTAGCTTAAGGGACTTAACTACTGGGTCATCAGTCCCTAAACTTACAAACTACTTATGAACTAACTAATACTAAGGCCGACACAAATATCCATGCCCGAGAGGGAATTCGAACCCCCGACCGTAGTGGCCGTGCAGACCGTGACTGGAGTGCCTCAGTCCCCTCGCCCACCGCGGCCGGCAGTTTGCATACCTGAAAGCAGAATTTAACTGTATTTTCCCATATTAATCTGACCATGAAATTTTAACACAATAACAGTAGCGTATATGTATTCAGACGGAACCAGGTATGAATAGTAACATACACACACATACTTCAATTTTTTGATCACGGAACAGCTTTAAAACTTAACTGACAACAATGAATGAACTTACCAGAAGTTGTATGATTCTACGCAGAATTCAAGTTACTTGTCAACATAAATTATCAGTAACATGTAACATTATTGACGTAAAATAGTACCAACATGTAATATTAGTAACATAATTTAGTTTTACTATAGAGAAAAATTACACTGAAATTTCTCATGAATGCTGATTTTATGTTTTACCGTTTTTACAACTTCACTTAAAGTACGAGTATAAAATACGAAATTGGGATGTGCAAAAGCAACCTTTAATGTATGGTATGTAATAGGGCAGTAACAGGGTTCACACAAATTAAAATTCATAAACAGTATGCCGAATCAATAACTGAAAAATCTGATGCTCGCTTTTACACAGGTAGAATACACTGTGTTTGTCAGCCCTAACTTCCGAATCGGTAATTGCTATACATGCCTGAACCATATAACTTTCCTCAATACTTAATAACTATACATTCAAATGTCACTTGGCATTAATTATAAAATTTCCAATGATAATTGCAAGTAAAATCCTTCATCAATATTTACTTTAAAAAACTAGACAGATTTTACATTATATGAGTGTGTGATAACACGTTGTAGTGTTAAATTTTATGATGTAACCACATTAGTTGGACGAGTGGGACAGGAGAATCCTTATACTATCTGACGTTAAGCAGTGATATCTGCTGCAACAATGCAACACGCACTTATTAAGCCTAACTTGAGGGGCAATATTTATGCTTATGTACTGATTCTACAGAATGTTCTGATCAGCACAATATCAAGAGTTCTAGTTTCATGATGTATTGGCTGATTTCTGACAAGAACTGTTTCAGTAACTCTAACACGTCAATCTCCTCGTACGCACAACACATTTCCTTTTCTATATTGCGTGTCACATTTTGCCGCGATAGCTTGCCAGACGTGGAAGGATAAAATGTTAAATTGAAAATATATCTGAAGTTTGTCGTCTGCTGATGCCTGGAAGTATAACATCGTTTAGCTGATCGCTCAAAGATGGATTTACATACTAGTTTACCAATATAGACCCTGTTTACATGACATAATTCAAAACATGAAAATTAGCGCGCTGAGCAAGGGTCTGAAGATGGTAATATTGTATTACCGAAACTAGTTATTAAAAGGTTTCATAACGTTAACGACTGAAGGTGTTTATTTATAAAATCAAGATGTTACTTTTTTCATAAGCAAGTATTTTTATTAACATGGGCTCCAATCAGTGACCTCATACATCTTTATGCCCACATAACAATCAAATCTATGCAGAACACAAACTTCTCTATCTTTGATACTGAATCACAGACAGAACGCCAAAAAACTGTAGGGAAAATCAGTGAAATGATATACATACTGATAAAGAGGAAATGCCGTTCAGTTGTGATCCATTCTGTTCCCGCAATGTGGCGGCGATTAGCATACTGAACTCACATTTGGGACAACGACAGTTCAAATCGCCGTCAGGGCATCCAGATTGAGGTTATCCATGTTTTTGCTAAATCACTAGAGGACGGTCCCTTCCTTCTTTGGATCATGTGGTACACATATGATATTTTGCAGGATAATAAGAACTTGATTTGCAGAAACTGATTAGCGAAGATAGCTTCCAGACGTAGGCCAAAATATAATATGCCCGTGAGGAAAAGGATTCCTACGTCAGGCCTTATGTTTCACCATAGTTTGTGACATTACAGATTCTGTATGTCACATGATTGTTCTAATTCTGGAACTGTATGGAAAACAAGGCGAGGCGTACAGCTCCCGTTTAGGAGCTGGAAAAGGGTAATCCCATGCTTATAAAGGCGAGCCTAGGCGACGGGGAAACCTGTTAACGGACGCTCTGGAAGATGTTTCAAGAGATGGACACTATCTTAACTTAGAAATAAATAATAAATCACAGTGTTATATTCCCATCAAGTCTGAAGGGATCTACGATACCAGAATAATTTGTCACGCCTTGTGACATTACAGATAAAGGGAAAAACTGATTGTTTCCCTGTGAAAAGCAAGTTTTGGCAAGCTGTTGGATTCCCCAGCTGGCCGGCTAACAGTTTGAACCTAGTGAATGGAATACAGGTCGTTAGGAAAACCCTAATCTGCTTGGAAACAGGAAAGGGCGGCCTTGGATGAGCCAAGGCGGCTATCCCAGATTGCAACTGAAATACAATATAGCCACACACATTATTGTAAAAATCCATATAAAATCAGGGAATGATCATACGGCAAATATAATTGTAGTACAGGTTTATATGCCAACTAGCTCTGCCGATGATGAGGAAATCGAAGAAATATATGAGGAGCTAAAGGAAATTATTCAGACAATTAAGGGAGAGGAAAACCTAATTGTTATGGGAGAGTGGAATTCGGTAGTAGGACAAGGAAGGGAAGGGAAGATAGTAGGTGAATATGGTCTGGGCAAAAGGAATGAAAGAGGAAGCCGCCTGGTAGAATTTTGCACAGAACATAATTTAGTTATAACAAACACCTGGTTCAAGAATCACAAAAGAAGGTTGTATACGTGGAAGAGACCAGGGGCAATCACATGCTGTACTTACACTTTCAATATCCCTTACAGATAAAATGACGACAAATTGTAATACTATAATAATAGTATTATAAGACTTATAGTTACAATTATTGATACGCAGTTTCGGTCAGTAACAGTTTTAGAAGCAAATGGGCAGGATTGCACCAGGATACCTATCTTAACCCTCCGTCGGGCGCACCTCCAGATGAAACAAAATCAGGCGCACCCGGCCTGAGAGGCCACCTACATATTTTGTGGACTAGCTCCGCCATGTTAAATCAAATTCAAAATGCGTGTTGGCTAGTCTTGAAGAAGATCTAAAGGAAGGAAATACAGCAAACTTAAATCATAATAATGGATTTATTGAACACAATACACCTTAAACTAAAGTGACCAAAATTACCAATTTCCCACAAATAGCATTAAAAATTGGTTGAACAGACATCCATAAAAGTAATGAAGTTATTTTTAAAGGACATTAGGTAGTCTACATTAGGTAGTCTATTCTGACATGGAATCATCTTTTCTCGCCACATTTGCAGCCAAAAACCGATGCTATAGCTCCCAAATCAACAGCTGAAACACAGAACGTATACGTCGCTCAAGCAGATTGGTTGATGACAAGCTGAACATTCGTGATTCTTCATCCTCCTAACTCTTGTTTCAGCCACGCATGGTCGACGTTTTAGCCATTTGGGAGGTAATGTGGGAGAACTTTCCCGTTCCTTGTAGGGTAAAATTTTTTTCAGCGAGTTTGCAGCCGAATCAACATTCCACATATATTCATAGCATACACAGGCTAAATTGTCCAGTTAGAAGTTGATGACACAATGTTTTGCAATCGGTGGCGTCATTTGTAGCAATATCTTTTACACTGGATGTTGTGTAATAATGATGTGACTCTTCACACTATGAATAGTAGAAGGTATCTACTTATACTTCGTCATCTTATCGTTTCAAAAATAAAAACTCATCACATATTTTCTTCTCTTCTTCATATTCCCGAGCTGTTCCCTAAACGTCCTGTTCAGTTGCTGAGTCCTCCTTGCCTTCTCCTACCTCATCCTGAGAGTGGGTGTCTCTCTCATCGACTAAATCTTCGAGCGCGGCTGGATCTTCAGCAGTTTCGTCCTCGAGGAAGCGCGTTATTTCCACAAGATCATTGGCTTAGAGGCATAATATACTTTTCTGGACATTTCAGCAGAAAATATGGATGTGATAACGTAGGAAAAGAAAGGAAAACTGAAATTAGAACTCGATCAGGCGCACTCAGTCTGAAGGGCCAAGGTCGTCAAAGTCTTTTTTTTCCGAATGTAACGGTGAAAATCACAGAGGACAGACTTATTTTGATTGAAACGAAGTAATAAAATAAAAATATCTTGAAAAATCTCACCTTAAAAACTATAACGTAATCGGGCGCAGACGGCCTGTGGGGCCCAAGGAGTTCTCCGTGATCCACGTGGAAATCGATGGCAGCCTGCGGATCGGCACTGTGTGAGGTTCCCAAAGTTACGCGAGTAAACAGTGGTGGCCGGCCGCTGGGCCACCACTGTTAAGCACGGGAATCAAAAAAGTGTTTTGCTGGCCTGTGAGGCCGACTGCGCCCGACGGAGGGTTAAAAGACGCACCACGTTATTTCCGTGTTCTTTCAATAAACCTTGTTTTACTCTCTTATTCTGATTTCGTTGAGGTAGTAATATTCTTGTGTCACAACGTAGATTCCACCACAGAAACCCAGCAAAGCGCATTACATTTATATATGTATTTCATTATATTTAACATTGTTCTTAGTAACGTTCGTTTTATGTTGTAGACTGCCTCTTAAATATTTCATGGCCGACTAAAAATAGTAGATAATTTATACATAAGCAATTATATGTATTTATGGACAAGAACTGAATATATTTGCATAAAAGGCCCCTATAAATTAAATAATAATAGTGTAACTATATTTCTACGGCGGCAGTATATTTGAACAGTGAGACACCACGCTTAATAGCTACCTGAGCAAAGAGCTTCAGTCTCAGTCCATTTTAGTATTGTTAAATATATATTTGTTTGTTAAATGTAAACAACATTTGTAGGGAGGTGGTCAAAGCATTTAATTCTGTGATATATGTATAATATTTTGGAAGGGAAATTGTATTTTAAAGATGAGGCGTTAGGATGCGCGGAAGGATACAGTTTTGGGAGCAGGGAAGCGACTCGTAACTTGGACACAGTGGTGAAAGGTTGTGACGCTGGGCGGTCTGAAGCCGCGTTACGAACTTGTGATTTGAAGAGATAGCCATGCGTGGACTTAGAAAATTTACGGGACTGTGACTGCAGAACTTAGTCTCTGGTGAAAAGTGATAAGCCATGCACGGTAGTAGGGCTGTGGAACTGTGATAATTCAGCAATCGTTTACTCGTGTGATGACAAATTGTGTTCTAATTTGGAACTGCAATGTTCGATGGAGTTTATTATTTTACGAGTGATAATTTGTAACTTTTACTCTCAACTGCGTGTGATACTTATTGTGGCTCTCATGAACAATAGTTGGGGAAATATTCATTTATTTAGCGTTGTATAAGGAAGACCACCCCCGCATTTGCTTGTCCAGAAAGAGTAATAAACTCCATTCATAAAAATTACTTCTTGAATGACTCTCTTCTAAAAAATATCTTAGAATCCATTTTGTTGGTTATTCAGAGCTTTAATTTATGTTTGTTTAAATATATTTTTCGCGTCATCTGCAGATTTATAGACTGGCTAAACTACAGATTAATTATTGATCTTATTTAAACAGTTTGGGTAGCTGTTTAGGGTATAGAAGCTGACATACATAACTCACCCCTCTTAACAGAGACAACGAGCCATAAATCTTTTACTACCCTGATATATGTATTGCCCAATTCTTATTGGCGAGTACCGATAGGAAGGTCGCAATCTCATGAACCAACAATATTTTTAATATCTTGAAATATAAAAAATAAAATAATTTTCACAATAACTGTATATAGCGAAATTAATTTGAATGCATCATGCGATTTCAACAGTTTAAGTCTCAGATTGTAGCTTATTACCGCAAGCTGTCAGCTTGAAAGCAACACGTATCTATTTATTTAATAATTTATTACACTTGTTATATCAATTTATTATGGAAATTAGTCAGATCATCGTATCCTCCACAGTATCTCAACAATTGCAAGCATGTTCGTGTTACTATTTAGTGCATCCTTTTACAGTAACATTACGTAAATATTGTATAATATGAGCGGTTTAGTTCATGAATAATGAGTTCTTTATTTACTTATTTATTTCATACAGTACTTTTTACTACTGATAAACAGTTCCAAGGCGACTGAATGTTTATAATTTTTATGTTTAATAATTTCAAACTGTTAAGTTAGTGTGAAAGTGGTCAAAATTAAGTAAAAATTTCATTTGTGTTAAGAACTGTTTTACTTGTGGAGGGAACGGCGATCTGCCAATGAGAGAATGGCTAGGACATGAAACTGCTGTGGTCAAGTGAATTACTTGCGGCGGTTTGCGTGCAGAGCTACTTGGGGCTATAAGAGCACTTAATGTCTGGTCCTGCTGGAATAGCTGAAGTGATTCAGAAAGCTGTTTTGTGGGTAAGGGCTAATAAGTGCCTGTTTAAGAACTTTAATTTACCCATTTCCATTACGGAATTGTAACTGAACAGTGTATGTGATTCTACACGAGAATTTACGAGCGTTGGTATGTTATTTGTCTGAATAAGATTTGAACTATTTTCAGCCGACGATTATTTCATGTTTTGTGATCGCAAAATCTACTTAGTAAATGAGCATCGTAAATAGTGCCCCACTTGGGGATTTTGTTACCATTCACATAACGCAGTTAACGCATCTGTTCTGATAATTTTAAAAGGTTTATTTCTAATGTATTACTTTTGTTTGTGTACAACTACTTCCAATAGATCAATACATGTATTTGAATAAACATTGTTCAATTGAATTATCTGTCGTTGCCTACATATTTGAAAAAAAAAAAAAACCCTCTTTCATTAATTAATCATTTACATTTAGTTCATATTTCATTATTATTTCGCAAATGTTAGCCTACTGTAAGCCTAGAATGTTTGACTATAGGATTATAGGTAACTGGTACTATTTGCAGCTATTGTAGCTGTTGGGCAAGAAAGCAGACGCGTACGTCTCGACCCTATGACTACATTGAGCCATATTTCCTTAATAGAGCCGTACATAGACCAATATTTTTATGTTCTTTTTGGCCAATATAGTTGTTTGGTCAACATGTGAAGGGACGTAAAGTCGCAAGTTTTTATAAATTAGTACTTTCCAAGTCAAAACAGAACGATATCCTCAAGTTTTTAATATACAGAAGGTATTAATAAGTTCGTATCGATATCTTCTGTATCTAATCGATCCCACGTTTTCTATAATTGCATAGTGCCATAAGAAATACTTTTAACTTCGAAATTTGTTTACATTGAATATTAATTTTTTTACTAACAAGTCTTTGCTGAAGGGATCTGCTTGGAGTGCAAAGGCAAACGTGGCACGATAAGCCGTTCAGACAAGGAGAGTATTGAAACTTCTGAAACGTGGGGCTATAGAATCATCTGAAGATTAAATGGCTCGATTCGTAACTAATGAGGTGGTACCGAACACAATTGTGACTTGCCGAGACACTACAACAGTTGCGTAGCAAACATTACTGCCGCACGTAACATGACACTTCCATGGCGCCGTGCTGCGCGGTCTGCAGCGCCACGTTGCGGATCGCGCGGCCTCCCGCGTCGGAGGTTCGAATCCTCTCTCCGGCATGGATGTTTGTGTTGTCTTTAGCATAAGTTAGTTCATAAGTAGTTTGTAAGTTTAGGGACTGATGACCCCGCAGTTATGTCCCATAAGCTTTTCAAACATTTGAAAATTTGAACCTTGCCCCGTCGCCACTTTGTTTCATGAGGCACGATATTTTATTTCCCCACTTCAGAACAAATATAGTGTTATAATACACTGGCATTCTACGGGTCGGAGCGTAGAATGTTAGATCCCTTAATCGAGTAGGAAAATTAGACAATTTAAAAAGGGAAATGGATAGGTTGAAGTTAGATATAGTGGGGATTAGTGAAGTTCGGTGGCAGGATGAACAGGATTTCTGGTCAGGTGAGTACAGGATTATAAATACAAAATCAATTGGGGGTATCACAGGAGTAGGATTGATAATGAATAAGAAAATAGGAATGCGGGTAAACTACTATGACCAGCACAGTGATCACATTATCATTGTCAAGATAGATACGAAGCCAACACCGACAACAGTAGTACAGGTTTATATGCCAACTAGCTCTGCCGATGATGAGGAAATCGAAGAAATATATGAGGAGTTAAAGGAAATTATTCAGACAATTAAGGGAGAGGAAAACTTAATTGTTATGGGAGACTGGAATTCGGTAGTAGGACAAGGAAGGGAAGGGAAGATAGTGGGTGAATATGGTCTGGGCAAAAGGAATGAAAGAGGAAGCCGCCTGGTAGAATTTTGCACAGAACATAATTTAGTTATAACAAACACCTGGTTCAAGAATCACAAAAGAAGGTTGTATACGTGGAAGAGACCAGGAGACACCGGGAGATACCAGATAGATTTTATAATGGTAAGACATAGATTTCGGAACCAGGTTTTACTGTGTAAGACATACCCAGGGGCAGATATAGACTCTGACCATAACTTGTTGGTTATGAACTGTAGACTGCAATTGAAGAAACTACAAAAAGGTAGGAAAATAAGGAGATTGGACCTGGATAAACTGAAGGAACCTGAGGTTCTTAAGAATTTCAGAGGGAGCTTTAGGCAACAATTGACAGAAACAGGGGAAAATAAAACAGTAGAGGAGGAATGGGTAAAATTGAGAGATGAAATAGTGAAGGTAGCAGAGGAAAAAATAGGTAGGAAGGCAAGACGTACAAAAAAATCCTTGGATATCACAGGAGATACTAAATTTAATCGATGAAAGGAGAAAATGAAACAGGGAAAATGGAGTACTGACGACTAAGAAATGAGATTGACAGGAAGTGCAAATTGGCTAAGCAGGAGTGGCTAGAAGCAAATGCAAGGATGTAGAAGAATGTATAAATAGGGGAAAAATAGATACAGCCTACAGGAAAATAAAAGAAACATTTGGAGATAAGAAATACAGCTCTATGAATATCAAGGACACTGATGGAAAACCAGTTCTCAGCAAAGAAGGGAAAGCTGAAAGGTGGAAAGAGTATATACAAGGGCTCTACAAATGAAATGAACTTCGAGACAATATTGTAGGAAGGGAAGAGGATGTAGATGAAGATGAAATAAGTGATACTGTACTGAGAGAAGAATTTGACAGAGCCCTGAAAGACCTGCAGACAGGTGTGAAAACTACAGAACCATCAGTTTAATAAGTCATGGTTGCAAAATATTAACACGAATTATATACAGAAGGATAGAAAAGCTGGTAGAAGCCGACCTCGGGGAAGATCAGTTTGGGTTTAGGAGAAATGTAGGAACACGGGAGGCAATACTCACTTTACGGCTTATCCTAGAAGATAGATTAAAAAAAGGCAAACCTACATTTCTAGCTTTTGTAGATTTGGAGAAGGCTTTTGACAATGTTGATTGGAATAAACTCTTTCAAGTTCTGAAGCAAGCAGGAGTAAAATATAGGGAGCGTAAGGTTTTTTACAACTTGTACAAAAACCAGACAGCGGTTGTCAGAGTTGAAGGGCATGAAAGGGATGCAGTGGTTGGAAATGGAGTAAGACAGGGTTGTAGTCTTTCTCCATTGTTATTCAATTTGTACATTGAGCAAGCCATAAAGGAAAGCAAGGAGAAATTTGGTGAAGGAATTAAAGTTGAGGGGGAAGAATTAAAAACATTGCGTTTTGCCGACGACATAGTAATTCTGTCAGATACAGCAAAGGACCTGGAAGAGCAATTGAACGGAATGGACAGTGTGCTGAAAGTGCATATAAGATGAACATTAACAAGAGCAAAACTAGGGTAATGGAGTGCAGTCTAAGAAAATCAGGTGATGCTGAAGGAATTAGATTGGGAAACGAAGCAATAAAGGAGGTAGATGAGTTTTGTTACTTGGGCAGTAAAATAACAAATGATGGTCGCAGTACAGAGGATATAAAATGCAGAATGGCAATGGGTAGAAAAGCGTTCTTGAAAAAGAGAAATTTGTTAACATCGAATATTGATTTAAGCCTAAGGAAGTCCTTTCTGAAGGCATTTGTATGGAGTGTTGCCTTGTACGGGAGTGAGACATGGACGATAAACAGTGCGGACAGGAAGAGGATTGAGGCTTTTGAAATATGGTGCTACAGAAGAATGCTGAAGATTAGGTGGGTGGATAGCGTAACTAATGAGGAGGTACTGAACAGAATTGGGGAGAAAAGAAATTTCTGGCATACCTTGACTAAAAGAAGGGATAGATTGGTAGGACACATCCTTAGACATCAAGGAATTGTGAATTTAGCATTGGAGGGAAGTATGTGGGGTAAAAATCGCAGAGGAAGACCAAGAGATGGATACAGTAAGCAGATTCAGACAGCTGTAGGTTGCCGTTCTTATGTGGAGATGAAGAGGCTTGCTCAGGATAGGGTATTGTGGAGAGCTGCATCAAACCAGTCTCCGGACTGAAGACCACAAGAACAACAATACATTGAATTCCTTTCTAATAAGAATATGGTACCAACGATGATAGAATATTGTTCCCATCTTAAAATATCTACAATACAGGATGTGAAAAGTACAAGCTCCCAAAATTACACAGACGATACATCTATGTGTGCTTGAGTAAAAACTCTAATGAAATATTGTTGTATCATGTTCTTCATTTTGTATTGTCGACTAAGGGTACACGGCTTTGCTTGTGTATTACCTACATTGACGTGTCTGTCATAGAAAAGTAACGGTCAAACCAAAGCAATGTAGATATTGCCCATCCTAACAGTGAACAGAGTTGCTAGCGCGTCTGCGAAGGTAACTCGTGGACTGTCGTGGTCGGCGTGTTACAATGACTCAACTACGCAGCTGTAGTAGCCTATATGTTTTCAAATCATACTCGTAATGTCAGTGGGCAAAACATTATCTTGCGATGATCAGTTTTTTTCTAGGAAATAGACAAGCATGTTACTAGATATTTTAAATCAATTACTTGTGTTTTATTAACAAGATTTGTTTGGCAGCTTATACAGTGTACACCATGTATATCCAGTAGTCACTACGTAACTGACGTCTGTAAAGTAGCGGAAACAAACGACACTCGTTGCCCGTTTCACCTGAACTGCACCGCTACGTATTCCCATCACCATTCCCATTTCACTTTCTGCCGCCTTAATTGTTGTTGCGGTCTCCAGTCCGGAGACTGGTTGGATGCAGCTCTCGTCCCTACTCTATCATGAGCAAGCCTTTTCATCTCCTGATAAAAACGGCAATCGACATCCCTTTGAGTCTGCTCACTGTATTCATCTCTTGGTTTCCCTCTGCGACTTTTACACTACACACTCCAATGCTAAATTTCCTTGATGACTAAGAATGTGTACTACCAATTGTACAGCCGTTTACAGTGAAACGGTCGCGCAGTTTATTTCAAGGTACCCTCCGCCATGCACCAAACGGTGGCTTGCGAAGCAAGTTAATTAAAAATTGTTTAAAATACTGCCGGTATCCCTGTGCTAGTTGTGTGTGAGATTTCTGACAACTATTTTTTTATTTCTCAATTTAGAGCAATTTATCAAAGACTGACATTTTTGACAACTGTATATTTCTTTTTGAATTTATAGCAGTTTATGCAAGACTGAGAGTTTCATCCACAGTCAACGGAAATATACTGCAGACGTCGATTCTTACTTTCTTTGATGCGTTGGATGCACATTTCCTTCAGTTTTACTTCATACTACAGCTGCATGATTCCAGACAAACAGACAAACTGCTGGCTGCAGTAATTCACGGGAAAGATACGCTTAACACGAAACAGACACGGGCCGCTCCCGGCCCAGCTTCTCATTCTTGGTCACAATAGTCAGACTTGGACATCCCCACAGGGGGCTCACGGTTCTTTCGTGAGTACGTGCGTGGCGAGCACGGGGCCCCGAGCTAATGCAGTCTTTCTTCCTTCTTTACTTCCCGGACTGTATTTCCTTTCCCCCTCCCCTCCTTTCCTATCCTCACTCCTTCCCCTCCCCACCAGGGGACTGATAACCTCAGTAGTTTAGTCCCCCTATACCAACCAAACAACCCAACCCCTCAGACTTGGTCAAACCGTAGACTCGCTCGAGCCTCTTGTGCTCGGTTGCGATTATTCGTGCAGACAACAATGTTCAAATGTTTGTGTAGTCTATGGAACTTAACTACGGGGTCATCAGTCCCTAAGGTTACAAACTACTTATGAACTAACTAAGACTAAGGACGGCACAAATATCCATGCCCGAGGGGGATTCGAACCCCCGATCGTAGTGGCCGTGCAGACCGTGACTGGAGCGCCTCAGTCCCCTCGGCCACCGCGGCCGGCTTCGTGGGGACAGCCTTAGGCTCTGCTCGACTCAATGCGCTTTTCGTGTGCGCGTTTCGGTCATGCAAGAGTCTAATTTGGAGACAAGAAAAGCAGCTGTATGAATTTCAAGAATTCAGATGGATAACCAGCTCCGAGCACAGAATGGAAAGCTGGAAGGTGGAAAGAATATATAGGAAAGGAAATGGAATTCGAGACTATATTGTAGGATATATATACTGAAAGCCCGTCGTTGCCCGGGTATTTATTTATTTATTCCTGCCTTGATTTAGTACTTCTCCTATCCCTTCTCTCTGTGTCCATCTCCTTTTTTTCTAAAAATATGTTACATTTATCGGAGAATATGTAAAAAATAAGGCTGTTTTGCATAATGTACAAAGTTGTAAGTGCAGAATTCAAACAAAGAAAGATAGTAATCAAAATACAAATGACATATAAAATTCGTACGATATCATATTTATTGACTTATATGTTGTACAGTTGTATATTTCAGGTATATATTCATTTGTATAAGCGCTGTATGCCTGTAAAATCTGTTCCGAATACAAGTAATAGATTAAAACTTGGTGCGTGATTGGGGGGTGTGGTCATATCTCATTAACTACGTGTCGTACTGTGATGCAATTTAGAAGGTACATTCAACAATATGTGTGTATACTGTTTGTAAAATTTCCTGCAGGTACAATATATAGTGTAGAAATTGTAAATTTCAAGGTCATACCGAATGCCGTAGTTTTACTTCGTGAACAGCGGAAAAGTAGTAGGCGAGAAACTTTTTTCCTTTCATTATTTTGCTATAGTTGTCAGCGAGAAGAAGTTTCCTAAAGGTTTGAAATTATGTTTAAAGTTTGTTGCGAGTGCTCTCCTTCTCAAATAGTGGACTGATAAAGTCACACTATCACGTGCAGCAAGACGGGGAAGTTTTCGTTGTTTACGACGTTATATCTCGTGAACTATCGATCCTATCGCAAAATTGTTTCTTAGCTGATGTCTACTGCCTATAAACTACATTCCTCCCAAATTTCAGCTTCGTAGGTGAAGTTGTTTTAGAGATTTCGTGTTTAGTCAGTGAATGAGTGAGTGAATGTATGAATGAGTGTCCTGTCGCTTTTATATAGATAGAGATTATTAAGGAGTTCGATGCCCTAATGCCTAGTGGCTAGTTACGTTGAGTGAGTGAGGGAGGGAGGGAGGGATGTGCCAAGAGGTGGCGAGGCGAGGCGAGACTCGGAGTGTCGGTCATGCCTGGCTACTCGCATGTCTGTGTCCGGACAGCAGACACCCACCCAGTACGGAATTGAGCAGCGTCGCGAGGGACGGACAGGGTCCACTCGGCCACTACCGTCTCTACAAGGG
Organism: Locusta migratoria; assembly: GCA_026315105.1. Taxonomy (NCBI): domain Eukaryota; kingdom Metazoa; phylum Arthropoda; class Insecta; order Orthoptera; family Acrididae; genus Locusta; species Locusta migratoria. The sequence continues at coordinate 23,790,834 of CM048755.1, read as the reverse complement.
GCACATGGGGGCCCCGAGAAACTCGTTCCTTTCACCTAGGCAATGACTTCTTTAAAGTGAATTTTTGTCGCACTTATTCATTATAAAGACCCAGAAATTGTCTCGAAACGTGTCACATGTAGTATGGCAAGTGACTTGGTTTGCTGTCTGATGCAAAATAGTAGTTATTATTGTGGGCCTTTGCTAGAGAACACACGGCGACACTGTTGTAGTAGAGCATGTGGCAGTCTGTAACTTGGCGGAACATTGTACCCAACAGCGGCCGTCACACGACGCCACAGGGGGCTGCTGTTGACCGGCTGAGCCCCAGTAAAGGCGGCATCAAAGTTGCCCACAACAATACAACAGTAGCAGCAAGTGGCGCCGCAGAATGTAAAGGGGTCTAGCAATCACACAGTACTGTACACTAGAGACGGGCAAACCCGTTCATTTACGGAACATAGTTCACTGATGATCTTTTCTTATTTGAAACTGTTCCTTTCCACCCGTTCACCGTTCCTTTCTTTATCCAGTTGTCAATGTCTATGGTTTTCACAGCAGTCAGAATTGCAAACAAGTAGCATTGGCTCTGTACTCGCCGTTTTACACATTTTACAAAAGTTAATTTCCTACGGTCGATGGAGCACCAGTATAAATCGGTGTTCCTCCCATAACAATGAGCACGCTGCTTCACCGTGGTAAAAAAGTCGACAGCTCGATACTGAGTTGGAACTGCAACGTTCGACCGAAAAGGGAACTGCCGCGCGGCCATCCTTGAGCTGGAACGGGATCGGCCATGCGACCGGGACCGCCGAAGTGAACATTCCTCGAAACTAGTTTCTCGGTCCTTCCGTCCACTCTTGTGAACTGTTCTATTGGACCCGCCCGTTCACGAACGACCCGTCTCTAGTGTACAGAGCAGTGGCATTTGATGGTAGAGCCAATTACTGAACTAAGAATCTTTTTTGTAACGGGTGAACACATTGTTTTAGAGCACAGTAGTTTCCAATATTCAAACACGCGAAAATGAACAGTTCATAAAAAAGTGAAAGATGATGTCTTTCCATGCAACGTAACTGAGGTAGTGAGAAATGCTAGTGAGCAACGCAAAGGGTCTCACAACCTCATACTCTGCCGCAACTACTATCCTTGCCAATGAAACAAACATAAGATCCAATGCCTTGAAAACCGGGCCAAACGATGATAAAGAAGGATTTCAGATGTGGAATAATGCCTACAGACTTGCTTTTGACCGAAGCATGCAGCTAACAAACCTATTTCGAGCGCAGTATCGGAAGTTTCATTTTAGCATTAATCTCACTTGTACGCTTATTTTAGCATCTTCCTACAAAAACGTATAAACGAGGTTTCGCTGCATATCATTGTGATTTCCTGGTCCCATTGAAAATTATTAGCCAATATGGCATTTCATCTTTCCCCCTATGTAATATTGCTGGTTTTTCAGTGTCTACGTGATGTTTTAGTAGTGTCTTTTAACAATGTCGAAAAGAACGTACTTTAATGGTTCAGAAGAAAGAAAAATCTTGCAATTCAAAAGGAAACCATCAGCAGACTACGTAAACTTACTTCATTTTTCACTGTTCAAAAATAACAGACAGAGAGAGTCATCTACCTCAACATCTAAAGGTATATCTAAGCTTAGAAACGGTGCCCGTATTTAACGTAGAGGGTAACATTTGTGTTTCGAGTTCATCAGTTCCAGTTATGAAGACAACTGCAAACACTTCACATCATGCTTCTTCCATCACAAGTCACTTGTATTCACCAAACTGAAGAACGTTAGAGAACACATATCACGACCTGTTAAGTATTGTGATGAAATTTTAACGGAAGAAATATGTGATATTTGGATTCACAAGGGCTCAGAGTTTTTCCGAAACAATAATAGTGACTTCTCAGAAAACATTACACATTTTGCTGATGTAACTGGTAAAACAGAAACCAGAAAATTAACTAGGATTGTTTTCACTCGCAAATTGACGTACGGTGTGTGTGTGGAAAGAAACTGGCTTCTGTATCTGTGTACTGTTATTGTCGCCGTCTATTCAATAACAATGTCGACAATAATTTGAGTTCTTCCAGGGGATACGAAGATTGGTAGCATATAAAACATCTTATAAAGGAGTATGAGAACAGCTTACAGCACAGGGAATCAATGATGAATTACGTTGCAAAAAAGAAAAATTGTTGGACGAGTTGATACTGGATTGCTTTCCCAGTTTAATGAGAGGTGAACTATTGGAGGAGCATATTACAAAGAATTGTTGTAGTTGTGAAATTTTTGGCGTCAAGGGGATTAGGGTTTCGTGGCGAAAATGATATGTTTGGATGCGTAGTACTAATAAGGTAATTTGGTCCTTTTCTTGCTGATTATATACAAAAGTATGGCAATCGTAGCAAAGGAAATACATCATATTTGTCTGCAATTTGCAGTGAATTTATTAATGTAATAAGTTTTAAAGACGATAGTCAATGCATTAAAAGAAGCCAAATACTATTCAATAAGCGTGGATACCTCGCCAGATCTCTCCCATGTTGACCAGCTAACTTTCATCGTCGTTACTTAAAAGATGGCCAGCCTGTTGAAACATTTTTTGAAGTTTTTGTCTTTGGAGGAGCAGAGGGCTCAAAGTAAAGAAGATACTGTTATGAAGGTTTCAGATAGCTTTGACATTTCAATAAAAGATTGTCCCGGACATAGCTATGACAATGCAGCAAATATGGCCTGGAAAGTATTCAGGTCTTCAGCCAAGAATAAAAGAAAATGTGAATTTGCTATTTTTGTACCGTGTGCCACACATTCACTAAATTTAGTAAGTGTTCAGGCGGCTGCATGTTTCTGAAACAATAGCATACCTCCAGTTTGTCCAAAACTTGTTCACTTTTTTTCTGCTTCGAACAATCGATGGAAAGTTTTGAAAGAATGTTTAGGTGCAAATAAAGTTCGGAAGTCCCTCTGCGAAACAAGATGGTGTGCTCGTGATGGCGCTCTTAACGGTTACAATGATATTTTTGCGGCTTTAAAGTCAATTAGTAGCAACACTCATCAGCCAGAGGAAACAAGAAATGAAGCTTAAAGCCTTTGCAAGAAAATGAGAAAACTCGAGACTATTCTCCTAACGGAGATATGGGATGACCTTTTGAGAACTATCAACAACACAAATGTAACTTTACAACGTAGTACTGTCACAATTGACGTTGCAACAAAACTTTTTGAATCTGTTTCTGATTTGATCAGTTCTGTACGCAGTAGATTCGATCAGTATGAATCTTCAACCAAAGAGAAAAATCCAGGTGCTGACTGGAAGGGTAATTCCCAAAGGACGAGAATTTGCAGCAAGCACATAACTTTTTCCGAAGATTCGTCAGAGACTGTCCAGCTGACTGCCAAAGAAAAATTTCGTGTAGAAGTTTTTCTGCCTATAATCGACACATTGGATTCTAGTTTGATGCTACGTTCAGAAGCTTACGAGAAAGTTAGCAAACACTTTAGTTTCCTTTTTCAGTTAAAACAAATCGATTCTGAACAGTTGAGAAACAGGTGCAAGGAATTTGCAGAATTCTATCATGCTGATGTTAATGCTGATGAGCTCATATCAGAATGTTTTCATTTAAAACAATATTTGAAAAACATTCCAAATGAATCTCCAGTGTTAACTGTATATTCTTACATTCTTTAATAAAAGCAGATAAAATAGAAGGAAGCTTTCCGAATGTAGAAGTTGCTACCCGGATATTTCTTTGTCTGGTGGTAACCAACTGCAGTGGAGAGCGTTCATTTTCCCAGTTAAAGAGAATAAAAAATGAATTACGAACGACTATACAACAGGAACGACTTACTAATTTGTCAATCATGTCCATAAAAAGAGAGGTCCTTCAACAGTTGGACTTTGAAGACACAATAGAAGATTTTGCATTTCAGAAATCCCGAAAGAAACCTTTAACAGCAACATTAAGTCCAATTTGCAAAACAGTAATTACTAGTATTTGATTTGTGTATTTCTAATCATAATAACCAATAAATTCAATAAACAAATGTACATCATTCTTAATTATATCCATTATTGATGTGAGGTCGTGGTTGTATGCTTAATTATTTTGTGAAGTAGGCTCAACCACATAGATCGTGTATAAAACACTAAAATATGACGCGTTTCAAGGGTCAAGCCCTCATCATCAGATAAAATATACAAGAATCTTTAAAACCTGAGATTTTATTTGTCTCGGGTTTTAAAGATTCTTGTATATTTTATCTGATGATGAGGGCTTGACCCTTGAAACGCGTCATATTTTAGTGTTTTATACACGATCTATGTGGTTGAGCCTACTTGACAAAATAATAAAGTACATCATTCTGATGTGTTCATTCAAAGGAAATTTCTGTTTTGTTGTAGGGTCCCCTAATGTGTGTGCCAGTCATCTGCATAGAAAGAGGCATACTCCAAAAATTGTATGTTTTGTATTCTGGAAATCTTTAAGGAAATCCTTAATTTTAATGAAAGACTAAATTGTGGAACTAATCATTAGTATTTGGTTTGTAATATATTAACCAATTAAGTCACTAAATAAATGTATACCATTCTGATGTTTATTTTATTTATTTATTAATTTTTTTTTGAGGACCCCAAAACACAGAGTGCCCAGGGGCCCCTGCATGGCTTAAGACGGCCCTGCACTCGGCCCACCTTTGACCGGGCGAGTCGTACCCAGCAAAACGTGGCGCGCTGCAGCTCTACTCCAAATACGTCTTATTCTCTGACAAGCGCTATCTGATTTTCCCCTAGTTACACATCCTTCTACAGTTTTCGGAAATAAAACAGCCGTTTCCGTGCTGCAATTCTTTTATTTTCTGCTAATAAAAGAACTGAGGCAAGAAAACAGCTGTTTCATTTAGGAAAAGAAAACTTTCTTTAGCTACTGTGGAAGATGCCCACACAAACAACCTTGTTATCCTTCTACAGACTTCGCCCTGTAGTTACTCCTGCTGCGCCATTTTGCAGTTCCTGACAATCTCAAATGTTGAAATGTTTGTAAAGAAAAATGTTGGTACAACTTATGGGACTTAACTACGGGGTCATCAGTCCCTAAGCTTACAGACTACTTATGAACTAGCTAAGACTAAGGACGACACAAATATCCATGCACGAGGGGGGATTCGAACCCCCGACCGTAGTGGCCGTGAAGAGCGTGACTGGAGCGCCTCAGTCCCCTCGGCCACCGCGGCCGGCTGTTTGTAAAGTTATAGGATTTAACTGCGGTGGTCATCGGTCTCTAAACTTACAAACTACTTAAACTAACTTATCTTAAGAACGACACACACATACCCATCCCGAGGGAGGACTCGAACCTCCGACAGCCGTGCACACCGCAGTAAGGCCCCTTAGCGTGCACGGATATTCTGCACTCCATTTTACCCGATTTATTTACTGAATTTTTGTATCATCTCCTTTCATCAATTAAATTCAATATTTCCTGTGAAATCCAAGGCTGCGGTGGAGTGGCCGAGCGTTCCAAGGCGCCTAGCTGCGGAGCGCGCCGCTGCTCGCCGTCGGAGGTTCGAGTTCTCCCTCCGGCATGTGTGTATTTGTTGTCCTTAGCATAAGTTTGTAAGCCAAGGGACTGATGACCACAGTAGTTATGTCCTACAGTCCGAACATTTGAACATTTGGCATCCAAGGAAATTTTGTAGGTTGGTCTTTCTACCTATTTGGACCTCTGCTGCCTTCACTATTTCATACCTCAAAGCTACCCATTTACTGTGTTATTCCCCCCCCCCCTTCGAATCTAACAATTGTTATCTAAAACTCTCTCTGAAACTATCAAGAGCCTCATGTTCCTTCAATTTATCCACGTCCCATCTCCGAACTTTCCTGCCTTTCTGGAGTTTCTTCAGTCACTTTTCGTGTATGTAATTTTATTCTAATTTTGTCGTGTATTATATATGAATAGATGTGCACGAGTCTCGCTAAAACTCGAATATGACTTTATAGATTTCTATAATTTTTGTTTCGTTTTATTTTCCCTAATACAAAGGTAGTTAGAAAAATAACAGAAAAACAGCTGAAAAAATTAAAAAAAAAAAAAAGAATGAAATTGATAATTTTATTAGGGGACATCGCCACTTACAATAAAATTCGTGCCGTGCGAAATGGCCGCGTGGTCTAAGGCGTCAAGCTACGGAGTAGCAGCCGTTCCCGCCGAAGGTTCGAGTCCTCCTTCGGCCATGGGTGTGTGTGTTGTCCTTAGTGTAAGTTAAAGTAATTTGTAAGTCTTGGGAAAGATGACCACAGCAGTTCGATCATTTTATCATAACATTCGTATTTTATTCGCTGCCATACCGTTCATCCGATTGCCCGCCGCAGTGGTGGAGCGGTCTGCGGCGTGCCAGTCACGGTCTGCACGGCCGCTGCGGTCGGGGGTTCGAATCCCCCCTCGGGCATGGATGTTTGTGCCGTCCTTAGTGTAAGCTACAAGTAGTTTATAAGTAGTTTGTAAGTTTAGGGACTGATGACCCCATAGTTAAGTCCCATAAGCTCTACAAACATTTGAACATGTTCGTTCATCCGATTGATATTAGATTTTGTACAGTGGAGCTTCAAAACTCCAACGGCCGTGCCGCAATGGCTATACCGGTTGGAGCTAGATCACCAACGGTAAATGCTGTCGGGCTGGGCTAGCACTAGGGTGGCTCACCGTCCGTGTCTGCCGCCGCTGTTGGCAAGAGGACTGTTCTCAGCCCGCATCAAGAGGTACTTCCTTGAGAAGTAGTGTCTCAGGGTCACGTAAACCTTCATAACGGTCGGGCGTGCGCTGCGCTAACCACGTCCCCTCCATACCGCGTCCGATGACGCCGATGGGCAAAGGATAACACGGCGGTCGGTCGCTACCCGATCAACACCACCTAGAAGACAAGGCCTTACAACAGGCCGTTCCTACGTCACACTTAGAGGCCGCGGCCGCCACCTCACTGGCTGGCTGCTGGGGCACGCCCACTGCCGCGCAGCGGGCGGCCAGTCAGGTGGCGGCCTTGGCCTCTAAGTGTGACGTAGGAACGGCCTGTTGTAAGGCCTTGTCTTCTAGGTGGTGTTGACCCGATGCACCTTTCGAGGCCTTTGATACGGAGTTTAGTTTATTTTTTATTTTATTCATCTTTAAAAGAAGGGGAACGGCACTGTCTACATAATAATTCGCACGGTACATGGCGGAGGGTAACTTACCCTTCACTTCGATACCGTTTGATCTGTCACTACCAATTTGGCTGGTATTGTAATTTTTCATTTGCAGTGGAGAGAGGGGACGTGAGGAGCTTGGCAGACAACCGGGGAAGTAAGGACAAAGGTCGGGAGATGGATAGGTGGATAGAGGGGAGGAGGAGGAGGAGGAGGGCCGGCAGCGGTGGCCGAGGGGACTAAGGCGCTCCAGCCACGGTCTGCACGGACACTACGGTCGGGGGTTCGAATCCCCCCGTAGTTAAGTCCCATAAGCTATACAAACATTTGAACATTTGTCTTCGGTTGTCAACACTTCAACGATGATGACGCACTGAAAGAACATGTTGCCACATGAAGAAGGCGTACAAAAACTTGTGCCTCGCTATGACAAGTGCCTACAAAATTTCGGAGGCTATGTAGAAAAGTAGTTTAACAATTGGAGATTTTTGTAGAATAAATATTTTTTTCTTTATCTGTACACGTTTGTTTTATATAACGAAACGGAACTTACTTCGTGTACATACCTCGTATTTGTGACATCGGATAATATATTCGGAAAAAAAGGCCAAACATTTGTAACAAGTAACAAAAAGAAGCCATTATTAGTTTCGGAACCTGTTATAAACACGAAGATTTGGGGAGGGGAAATAGCTTGTATCCGGACGCGAACTCTCTACGTCTTACTCCTCATCACAATGTCTTTAACCACACGGCCATTCTCACAACTTGTGGCAACATTATTTTCATGAATCTTAGGATATTCTGAATGCGTTTAAGGTGATGCATCATTATTTGGCATATATAAGAAATTTTACCAAATATGAGGTATTTTTCATGAATCTTCAATGCGTCAAAAACAACAGTAAGGCGCCGGTGTTACGTGCAAGGATGCTTTGCGAATGCGTAAAATGACGTGCAGAAACTACCTACACTGTTTTGCGTTCGGGATAATTAGTGCGTTTCCGTCAGAGTGCGGGTAGTTCTGAAAAGCTGGTCTCTTCACCGGCGCAAAGGCACCTGTTACTGGCGATGATTCCCCTTGCACCTCTCTGCAGAAAGAGCGCTCGTAGGCTGACATGGGAATCTGAGCCTCAGGAGTGACTGGCTACTGCTGTGGTAACTGTGCGCATCATCTGCACCAATTAAAAAAGTATATTGTGTGAAACTTCCTGGCAGATTAAAATTGTGCGCCGGAACCGGGACTCTAACCTGACGCCTTTGCCTTTCGCGGGCAAGCGCTCTAGCGACTGAGCTATCCCGACACGACTCACGATGCCGCCCCACAACTTTACTTCCGCCAGTACCTCGCCTCCTACTTTCCAAACTTCACAGAAGCTCTCATGCGAAACATGCAAGACTAGTACTCCTGGAAGAAAGGATATGGTATATTGTGTGGTAGGAATACTTTGAAAAGTCGGATAAAATGATCTGACACGAGTCTGAAAGGAAGAATGATAGTTTTAAGATTGAATGCTTTTTTGTTGTACGATCAGCTTTGTTTCCAGGAATCTAGTGAAGACATAGGACGCGTGGTTGTGGCGTGTATGTAGAGCTTATGGGACTTAACTACGGGATCATCAGTCCCTAAACTTACAAACTACTTATGAACTAGCTAATACTAAGGACGGCACAAATATCCATGCCCGAGGGGGGATTCGAACCCCCGACCGTAATGGCCATGCAGAACGTGACTGGCGCGCCGCAGACCGCTCGACCACCGCGGCCGGCGCGCGGTTGTGGCGCCAGAGTACCGCTGGGAGGAGTGTGGATGCTGGACACGTCACATCCGCCGCAACAGTCGCTGGCTGCCGGCCAGCTACATCTTATCCGGCAGACAATGGCCGACACTCATCGCGGTAGAGCCTTTTTACTGCATCAAATCTCGCTTACTGGCCGCGACTGCAAAAATTAGCGACAAGGGACAATAACTCTCTGTCCGAAACAGTACGTACTTCTACATCACTCTCACGTTGACTCAGTTCCAAGAAGGATTTTATAACAAATTCTTGGCAGTATTTACAACGCCAAAATGGACAGAAGGGTCTTGTGAGCTGTGTGGCACGTGTATCGGAATGCTAGCAGCAAATCCCCGTCAATTACAACTCCGTTAGGACAAGAAAGCTTGTTCTACCCCACCGGAAAAAATAGCACAGCTGAAAAGACAACTACAGTTTTCAAAAATGTTCATATGTTTGTAAGTTATGGGACCTAACTGCAGTGGGCAGTGGTCATCGGTCCCTAAACTTAAAAACTACTTAAACTAATTTCCGTTCTCTGGGGCCCGCAATGTAGACTATGTCTTTGATCGACATGCTCAATACCACAATAATTATAAATTATTTTTACACTGCTTTAGAACTTAATTATCTCACTATATGCTTATTTCGGCCTTATGCCATCATCAGTTGTTCTGTAAATACGAGTAATATAGAAGAGTTGTTACATATATTCTTATAACATAATAACATAAAATTTTTACAAAGTTTTACTTACATTACTTATAATATTGTTGTCGTTTATTTGCTGCCCAATTGATTTTAAAAGCTGATGTAATGTTTATCTATTGCTGCTTATCTGTATATGTGCACCAGCACTGGTTTTATTATTAGATTAGTTTTTTATAGTGGCAGCCTAGCATAGTCTGTAGTGGCAGCATCCAACGATATTGTAAGTGTACATGGTTACCAGTAATTTATAAATTAACAGAATAATAAACTTACCACTAGAATTTGAAGCCATTCAGAAAGAAATACGCACCTTAGAATACATAGCCCAACAAAACAGTTATGACCCTAAAATTATATCCAAATTATACCAGCAGAAAACACAGGCAAAAATATCAAAGCTGAATAGTGATATAACATAAGCGAAAGACACTACAACAAAGAAAAAACCGACGTACGTACCTACAACATACATAGGAAACATAATGGACAAAATTAATGAGATATTCAAACACACAATCGTCAAATTTGCCTATCAAAACAAGCACTGTTTGAACCACAAAATTTTTAAAGGAGACAGACACACACTAAAATACACGTAATTTTGTAGATACCCGGATTATTGTCTAACACCTGTCAAAAATCATATATAGGCCAAACTGGCAGAAATTTCCAAGCTAGATAAAAGAACACACAGGAGACAGTGTAAAATAATCCATCTAAAATCTATCAACATTTAATCATGGAAACAAGATGTAAAACCTATAGAGGAAGCCTTAAAAATTTCACACATTATACAAAAGGGGCCAAAAATGAATATTCTCGAGGAAATCTAACTATATTCCCATATACACAACAACCAGAACGATGTACTAAATGAACAAACCGAACTCAAACACAAAAAATACATCGAAAAATTTATTCACATTATAAACAAACAAGAGAATGGATAAACACCAAATATTCCAAATCCATAGTAAACCTCCAATACAAAACCATTAAATAAACCAAAGATGTTAATGTATAAATTACTGGTAACCATGTACACTTACAATATCATTGGATGCTGCCACTACAGACTATGCTAGGCTGCCACTATAAAAAACTAATGCTGCTGCACGTATATTCCCATATACACAACAACCAGAACGATGTACTAAATGAACAAACCGAACTCAAACATAAAAAATACATCGAAAAATTTATTCACATTATAAACAAACAAGAGAATGGATAAACACCAAATATTCCAAATCCATAGTAAACCTCCAATACAAAACCATTAAATAAACCAAAGATGTTAATGTATAAATTACTGGTAACCATGTACACTTACAATATCATTGGATGCTGCCACTACAGACTATGCTAGGCTGCCACTATAAAAAACTAATGCTGCTGCACATATACAGATAAGCAGCAATAGATAAGCATTACATCAGCTTTTAAAATCAATTGGACAGCAAATAAACGACAACAATATTATATGTAATGTAAGTAAAACTTTGTAAAAATTTTATGTAATTATGTTATAAGAATATTGCCGCGAGAGACGATGACCGCCGACTGCCGGCGTGGCGCAAGGGATAGCGTCACGTACTGCGGTGCAGAAGGTCGCCGGTTCAATCCCGCCCACCGGCAAAAAAATCATTTCTTTGTAATTAAGAATTCCAGAAGGTTATACATCTTTCTTATGTTCACTTGTAAATTCTACTTGTTTCTTATGTTAACTGTTCTTCTAATTTCTGGTAAATTCTGTCTGTGTATAAATAGCAGAGCACTCTGCCTGAGAGGCAGTCAGTGCTGCGTGTATGTTGAGTTCGTAATAAACGTGCTTTCAGTATAAGTGCTGTGTTTAGTTGCCTTCGAAGTCAAACCTGTTTCTATTTCAACGCGACATTGTTTGGTGGAGGCATCACCGTGGCTCTGATTAGGCAACGTAAAAGCCGTCGCTTACACGGACTGGAACAGGAATACAAGGGATACACCGAGTACATCCTTCCAAAAGTCCGTATTATCAGAAGAACGATGGAGACGAAACCAGCAATAAGCCATCTGCACATCAGACACCCGTCGGTGTTCTCTCGAGATGCTGGACAGGACCCCAACAAATGGCTAAAAGGGTTCAACCGAGTCGCCAAGTACAACCGGTGGGACCATACGATGTGCTTGGCCAACGTTTATTTCTACCTGGACGGAACAGCCCAGCAATGGTTCGAAAACAACGAAGACAAGTTGAATGACTGGGAGACGTTCCAGGAGGAACTTAAGAAGACGTTTGGAGACCGCCAGCGACAAATCCGCTCGGCGGAAGAACAGCTGAAGAACCGGGCCCAACGACATGGTGAGCCGACACAATGTACATACAGAATGTTTTGGCCCTGTGTAACATAGTCAATCCGAACATGACTGAGGCGGACAAAATCACGCACCTGATGAAGGGAATTGCAGAAGATATGTACCAAGCTCTTCTGATAAAAGACGTCGCTACGACAGAAGAGTTCATCAAGTGGTGCCAGCGTATTGAAGAGATGCAACAAAGGAGGGTTGGACGCAAGAAGTATGACAGACTCCCAAATGTAGTCCCTATGGCCGTTGTGGAAGACCAGCATGACTTCGCTTCTCTCATACGACAAATCGTGAGAGAAGAATTACAACAGTGCATGGCAACCGGGACTATTAGACCGAGCGAGCATCAGATTATGGCCATTGATATGAGCCCTGTAAGTCACGAAGGAGCCGACGCCGCTGAGGACGAGGTATTTCAAACATTAGCTCCTGTCTGCCCCGTCAATCGCACCCGACGTGAAGAATGGCGTCGCCCTGCTATGACTTACGCTGCAGCCGCCAAACGGCAGCCCATGAACCGACCGACGCGACCACAGCCAATTCCCCCGGTAACTATGACGCCCCGCAGAAGAACAGACGTCTGGAGGACACAAGACAACACACCACTGTGTTTCCACTGTGGACGCCCTGGACATTTCGTACACTACTGCAGAGAGAGGAGGCGAGTATTCGATGATTATTTTGCCGCAAGACGTCAGCCGTCGGAGCAGTTGTATCCCAAGCAGTCACCTGCTGATGAGTTCAGTCGACCTATGGGAAGAAGCCCATCGCCGTACCCTAGACGAGGTCGCTCCCCGACGCGCCGCAGCCGTTCACCGTCGCCGTACAGAGGTACCAGCTGCTCCCCTAGCCGCCGCGCCCAGGAAACTAAGCGAGGCGACCATCTACGGAGGTGAGGCCGCCGCAGATGAAAATCCTCCATGGACGACAGTCGCTAAGATGTCGGGAAATCTCATCAACGTCATAATCGACAGCCAACCTGTCCGGGCACTTGTTGATTCAGGAGCCTCTTTTTCTGTATTATCGGGTAATTACCGCCGCACACTAAAGACGACAATGTTCTGTGATACGGGGGCAACTGTGCTGAAGGACGCGAATGGAAAGTACGTCCATCCAGCAGGAACTTGTGTCGAAAGAATTACCATCAACAACAGGACGCAGCCGTTTGAATTTGTCGTGTTAACAGAATGTAGTCACAATGTCATCCTCGGATGGGACTTCCTTCAGGCATCCCAAGATATCATTGACTGTGGAAGATCTGAGCTGCAAATTGAAGAAGTTGTTCCGCCGGATACACGTAATACAGAATTTTCTGGGAAGTTATTTGTCGTTGACAATGTGACGACACCGCCGTTGACAATGAGAAGAGTTGCAGCCACAAACGCAGATGACTGGTTAAACTGTGAAGTTCTTGTTGATAGTAAAAAGTTTATCAGGCTCACAAAAGAAATTTACATACCAGCGGCTATCATGAGCATTACCGGTGGTCAAGGAGAGATTTGGATCACAAATTGTCACGAGCAGTCACAACTTATCCCCAAGGGAATATGTATCGGGACAGCTGAACCAATCCAGGACGGTGAGCTCAACGTCATCAATGAAGACCCATGCCCTGCTATTAGTACAGACAACACACTGGAGAAAACAAACGTGGAACTGCCAATAGGGCCTGGACTGACCAAGGAAACGCCAGCGGGTGGTATACTAAGTCAATTTCCTGGTGCATTCACACCTCAGCAGGGGAAAAGTCAGACGAAACGGCCCACGATAAAGCACCCTATCAATACTGGGGATCATCGGCCAATTAGCCAGTGTTCGTATAGAGTGTCGCCAACTGAAAGACGGATAATTAAAAAAAATGTTTCAAATGTTTGTTAAGCTTATGGGACTTAACAACGGGATCATCAGTCCCTAAACTTACAAACTACTTATCAACTACCTTATACTAAGGACGGCACAAATATCCATGCCCGAGGGGGGATTCGAACCCCCGACCGTAGTTGCCGTGCAGACCGTGACGGATAATTCGGGAGGAAGTGGAGAAGATGTTGCGAGATGACATTATTCAGCCTTCGGAGAGACCCTGGTCGTCTCCGGTGGGCCTCGTAAAGAAGAAGGATGGCACGTGGCGATTCTGTATCGACTATCGGCGGTTGAACAGAATCACAAAGAAAGATGTCTACCCATTGCCGCGTATTGACGACACCTTAGACTGCTTGAAAGGAGCTATATACTTCTCAACTATGGACATGCAGACAGGTTACTGGCAAATCGAGGTTGACGAAGCTGACAGGGAGAAGACGGCTTTTATTACACCTGACGGCCTCTATGAATTTAAAGTAATGCCATTTGGATTATGTAATGCTCCAGCCACATTCGAACGCATGATGGACAACTTGCTTCGACACCTTAAGTGGACGACGTGTCTCTGCTATTTAGATGACATTGTCGTTTTCTCGAAAACATTTGAAGAACATCTAAGTCGCCTGTCAACTGTGTTGAAGAGTGTTCAGACTGCAGGACTCCGCCTCAACACAAAGAAGTGCCTCTTCGTCGCCAAAGAGATAAAAATCCTGGGGCACCTACTCAACGGAGATGGTGCCCGTCCTGATCCAGATAAAGTAAGGGCAGTCACAGAATTTCCAAGTCCTCAGCACATTCGTGATGTGAGAAGTTTTCTCGGGCTGTGCTCATACTACCGACGTTTCATAAAAGGATTTTGTGACAAGGCACGTCCATTACAAGAACTTCTGCAGGGAGACGCCAAATTTTACTGGGATGAGACAAAAGAAAGAGCTTTCTGGGCACTTAAGAAGGCTCTAACTTCCGCACCAGTGCTAGCCTTGTACGACGAGAATGCAGAAACGGAACTTTAAAGCTGATAAAATTTATAATAATGGTGTCGTTTGTGTTTTAGAATGTCAGACGAATTTCCTTGATGAATAAAGACGTGGACGAACATCAGTTGTGACAATTGAACGTGTTGCAAATACTAACGGAAGGACCAGAAAAAGTCCGGTTCACGGATACAAAAATTATCATTCAGTTTCCTGCAAACATCACGTAGTGTTCTACGGTCTTTCTTGTGATAAGCTTAATTGACGTAAATTTTGTGATTGACGGGTGCAAAAGCTCCTGACTGATGCCACAAAACGGGTAGTTAGTCAGCAGCGTTAAGGATACTGTTGGTGCACGATCAAGGATTTCGTAATCACACCGTGAACATGGGTTACATTCATTAACTTCAAGTCCAAAAACCACCCAATGTATTGTGGTAACACTAGTCTTTAGAATGTCATCTAAATTTAGCGCATGAAAGCTGATGACAACTGGTTTCTAGGACACATATCGAGTACTATTAACTGATTTTATTGGATGAAGCGCATCAGGAAACTCTCGTTTTGCTGTAAACCCTAAACACGCTCATAAGACTTACTCAGAAATAAAAGCCTGGGATGTTGAGCTCCCCCCCCCCCCCCCCAGGGGGCTCACGATTCTTTCGTACGTGCGTAGCGAACATGGGTCCCAAGCTAATGCAGTCTTTCTTCCATCTCTCCTACCTAGACTGCATTTCCTTTCCGTTCCCCTCTTTTCCTATCCTCACTCCTTCCCCTATCCACCGCGGGAATGATGACCGAAATAGTTTGGTCCCCCTATCCCAACCAACCAACCAACCGGTGTTGAGCTCTCCCAGTGATTGTACCCTATTTCCCAGGTTGAACAAATTACTAAGATCACAGCGGTTTGAATAAGGCTACGAGTTAAACGAGTCTGCCAAAAATAGCATAGCTCAAAAGTGGCACAAAGACTATACCGAAAAACTCGTTCCTCGATACCATAAAGCCTTGATGTGGGAGTCAATTACGTATTAAAGTACACTTACGTTAAGGGAAAAAAGGACACTTTCAAAACTTAGAAATAGGAAGTTCATATTCAGAGGAGATGTCATATTGTGCTCAAAAATATCCGAACGACCTGAATTGCGTTTCCCCTGATATACATGAATACTAAATAACGTACCGGTATTGCAGGTTCTCTAATCGCTTCGCGGTATAGTCGTTACAATATTCCAAATAACTCCACTACTAGATAAAACTGCTCTTTATGGCAAACATTCAAGATGTAAATTAACACCACGGAATTGCAAATACATTACTGGACATTAAAATTGCTACACCAAGAAGAAATGCAGATGGTAAATGGGTATTCATTGGACAAATATATTACACTAGAACTGACATGTGATTACATTTTCACGCAATTTGGGTGCATATGTTACAAATGTTTGTAGAGCTTATGGGACATAACTACGGTGCCATCAGTCCCTAAACTTACAAACTACTTATCAATTAGCTTATACTAAAAACCGCACAAACATCCATGCCCCAGGGGGGATTCGAATCCCCGACCGCAGCGGCCGTGCAGGCCGTGACTGGCACGCCGCAGACCGCTCGGTCACTGCGCCCGGCTTGGGTGCATAGATCCTGAGAAATCAGTACCCATAACAACTACCACTGGCCTTAATAACGGGCTTGATATGCCTAGGCATTGAGTCAAACAGAGCTTGGATGGCGTGTACAGGTACAGATGCTCATGCAGCTTCAACACGATACCACAGTTCATCAAGAGTAGTGACTGGTGTATTGTGACGAGCCAGTTGCTCGGCCACCACTGCCCAGACTTTTCAGTTGATGAGAGATCTGGAGAATTTGCTGGCCAGGACAGCAGTCGGTTATTTTCCGTATCCGGAGAGGCCCGTATAAGAACTGCAACATGCGATCTTACATTATCCTGCTGAAATGTAGGGTTACGCAGGGATCAAATGAAGGGTAGAGCCACGGGTCGTAACACAACGGCCACTGTTCAAAGTACCGTCGATGCGAACAAGAGGTGACCGAGACGTGTAACCAATGGAATTCATACCATCCCACCGGGTGATACGACAGTATGGCGATGACGAATACACGCTTCCAATGTGCGTTCACTGTGATGTCGCCAAACACGGATGTGACCATCATGACGCTGTAAACAGAACCTGTATTCATCCGAAAAAATGACGTTTTGCCATTCGTGCACCCAGGTTCGTCGTTGCGTACACCATCGCAGGCGCTGCTTTCTGTGATGCAGCGTCAAGGTTAATCGCAGCCATGGTCTCCGAGCTTCTAGTCAATGCTACTGCAAACGTCATCGAACTGTTCGTGCAAATGGTTGTTGTCTTGCAAACGTCCCGATCTGTTGACTCAGGGATCAAGACGTGGCTGCACGATCCGTTACAGCAATGCGGATAAGATGCCTGTCATCTCGACTGCTAGTGTTACAAGGCCGTTGGGATCAAGCACGGCGTTCCGTATTGCCTTTCTGAACCCACCGATTCCATATTCTGCTAACAGTCATTGGATCGCGACCAACGCGAGCAGTAATGTCGCAATACGATAAACTGCAATCGCGATAGGAAACTTGATGGTACGCATTTCTCGTCCTTACACGAGGCATCACAACAAGGTTTCACCAGACAACGCCGGTCATTTGGTGTTAGTGTATGAGAAATCGGTTGGAAACTTTCATCATGTCAGCACGTTGCAGGTGTCACCACCGGCACCAACCTTGTGGGAATGCTCTGAAATGCTAATCATTTGCGTATCACAGCATCTTCTTCCTGTCGGTTAAATTTCGCGTCTGTAGCACGTCATCTTCGTGGTGTAGCAATTTTAATGGCCAGGAGTGTAATAGGAAACTCGTTATTAAGTTCTTAACGTTTGGAAACTGCACTTTATTATAATAGCTGACATGTCAAAAGTAGTGCCACACTCATTAGGGTCTAATATAACAAACTCTGCCACATAAAGCGTACTGTAATCCTCAGACAACGTGTAATATTGTTATGAACAACAGATTTTACGACAGTATCAGAATTCCGAAAGTTCTATCCCAATTCCAACTACTTTTGCTCTCTGACATTTTCTCACACCTACGAAACGTCGTTTCTGTGGCGAGCGGTTTTGTATTAACTGTTCGTTGAACTAACCAGCAAATAAAATTCGATTAACAATAGCAAAAGATCTATTGAAACAATATTTACTGCGTACCATCAATAATTTATCTGTAATCACGACTGAAAAAATTTCCACATTTTTATATTGAAAAGAAATAGAAAGAGATGAAAGAAACAGGAACAAGTTACACTAAGCGATGGTGAAATGGGATATTAGTATACGTGGTTGACTTAGTTTTCAGTAGTTCCTTTTCAGTTGTTTCATTCTGATGATTCCTCTATGATACCACATTCAAACAATAATTATCGGTGTGTAATTGTTCAAATCCGCGATTATGTTAAAATTATCTCACTTCCGGTGGCTCTGACTTACTGGACCACGCTTATTTCAGTTTTACTTCACAGACTGAGACAAATGCTAAATAAAGCTTTTAAGATGGGCCCTGTGCGTATCAAATGGTCGCCCTATGCAATTACTTATCGGTTCTTGCTTGAGAGTCACACAAAGAGCGATGTTTAGCTCTTCAACTACGATTAAATTTATTAGAAGCCTTGTAGAGCTGGACCGCTGTTTAAATTGGCTGGGAAAGAGACTTTCCCTCCAGAGCACTGCACTCTTTCACCAGAAGGAAGTAAGCTTAGCGCTTAACGGCCCGTTCACAGCGTGGTCATTAGGGCCCCTTTACACGCTCCGACATGTACGCAGACTTGTCTGTACAGACCTTGATTGCGCAGACATGTTGGAGCGCGTAAATTACTCATCGACGGATGATGTGGTTTGCGCTACTAGTCGGTGTCCGGTCTGTGCAAAGTCTGGCACGGTTTGAAATCACACACATGGCACTCAGACAAGTCGGAGTGTGTAAACTATATCTCAGACGAATTGCACAGTCAATTGTTGCTGCAGCCAGCGTACAGTGTAGTACTGTTGTTGATCTGACTATGAGGAGACTAACGTAACAATAAGAGTGATGTTTCAGGAGAGAGTCATGATTTTCGAACGTACTGAAGATAGTTTTTAACGGAATTCATTGAACTTTACAAGACGTTTTCAGCCATATGGAAGAGTAAAAGCAGGGACTATTCTGACAGAAATAAAATAACGTGTAGCATATGAAACATTAATAGCAAAACTAAAAGGAGTCAAATGAAAATAGAGAAATGGTTGTAAATAAATAAATGCATAAGGAGTTCTGACTATCTTTTGTTCTCACCTTCAAATATTGCTGCCTTAAAGTTGCATATATAGCACGACACGTTTCTGGAATAATGTGAGATAGTGATGATGATGATGACACCACATAAGAAAATTTAAGGTCAGCATAACTCCTGCCTGTAGCTAGAAACCGCAATGTCACTAAAAGTCTCTCATAAGCACTTATTAACTTCCTCATCGAACTGTCATGTCTCTTTATGTGTGGTGTGACCTGTTCGAAAAGCACAAAAAATGTTTCCTCATTCATTCGTAAATAATTGAACCAGTCATCTTTTTAGAATTTTAGTTCTTTTAAAAGATTAATGTTTGAAAGTGTTAAACGTTTTAATAGCCAGTCCTTGACCGATTTTTTACGTTGTGGCTTCTTTTCTGTTCTTTTCCCCCAATATAATTGCTGTGGACAGCAGTATTGTTGCAAATTTACTTAGTTTCCCCATAGCCTTTATACCATGGACAGAACAACATAAGATTGAGCAAAGATGTACCAAGGTCGGAACGTGTAAATGCAGCGTTTTAATGCGCAGACGGTCGTTGCAAAACAAGTCTGCACAGACATGTGTAGCGTGTAAAAGGACCCTTAGAGACGGATGTTCACCAGAGGGAATTTCTCTTCCCCATTCTCTTGCAGTAGCCCACCGGCTGCAAGACCCGATTACAGTGGACTTCTGTAGAAATTCACCGCATTTGCCTTTGATATCTGGGCTAGAGGAGATTTCATAACCAGGGTCGCGGAGGATTAGCCGTGCGCGCTAAGGCGACTTGCTTCGGTGCGCGCGGTGCGTTGTTCTTAGGATGAGTTAGTTTAAAGAGTTTGTCAGTGTAGGGGCTGATGACCACTGCAGTTAGCTCCCATAACTTTATAAACATTTCAACATAAGCAGAGTCCTTATGGAAGAAATTATGTTTCATCTCGAAATACTTTTTTTTATTGCTTCATCATACTTACTTCTAATTTTGTTGCCTCGCTAATGTTCAAAATTTTCAAATTACTAGCTAAAACCGGCTACATTTCGCTGTGTCTCAGTGTAGTATGAAAAGAATGGGATAGTAAATGATACAATTTTTGCTAACATAGACGAAGCGAATGAATATATCAGTCTTTATCTATACTCTGCTTATCTTTGCTGTGGCTGTTGTGTTGTGGTCTTCAGTCCGGAGACTGGTTTGATGCAGCTCTCCACAATACCCTATCCTGAGCAAGCCTCTTCATCTCCTCATAAGAACGGCAACCTACATCTGTCTGAATCTGCTTACTGTATCCATCTCTTCGTCTTCCTCTGCGATTTTTACCCCACACACTTCCCTCCTAAATTCACAATTCCTTGATGTCTAAGAATGTGTCCCACCAATCTATCCCTTCTTTTAGTCAAGGTATGCCAGAAATTTCTTTACTTCCCAATTCTGTTCAGTACCTCCTCATTAGTTACGCGATCCACCCACCTAATCTTCAGCATTCTTCTGTAGCACCATATTTCAAAAGCCTCAATCTTCTTCCTGTCCGCACTGTTTATCGTCCATGTCTCACTCCCATACAAGGCAAGACTCCATACAAATGCCCTCAGAAAGGACTTCCTTAGGCTTAAATCAATATTCGATGTTAACAAATTTCTCTTTTTCAAAAACGCTTTTCTACCCATTGCCATTCTGCATTTTATATCCTCTGTACTGCGACCATCATTTGTTATTTTACTTCCCAAGTAACAAAACTCATCTACCTCCGTTATTGCTTCGTTTCCCAATCTAATTCCTTCAGCATCACCTGATTTTCTTACACTGCACTCCATTACCCTAGTTTTGCTCTTGTTAATGTTCATCTTATATGCACCTTTCAGCACACTGTCCATTCCGTTCAATTGCTCTTCCAGGTCCTTTGCTGTATCTGATAGAATTACTATGTCGTCGGCAAAACGCAATGTTTTTAATTCTTCACCCTGAACTTTAATTCCTTCTCCAAATTTCTCCTTGCTTTCCTTTATAGCTTGCTCGATGTACAAATTGAATAACATTGGAGAAAGGCTACAACGCTGTCTTACTCCCTTCCCAACCACTGCATCCCTTTCATGCCCTTCAACTCTGACAACAACTGTCTGGTTTTTGTACAAGTTGTAAATAACCTTACGCTCCCTATATTTTACTCCTGCTTGCTTCAGAACTTCAAAGAGTTTATTCCAATCAACATTGTCAAAAGCCTTCTCCAAATCTACAAAAGCTAGAAATGTAGGTTTGCCTTTTCTTAATCTATCTTCTAGGATAAGCCGTAAAGTGAGTATTGCCTCCCGCGTTCCTACATTTCTCCTGAACCCAAACTGATCTTCCCCGAGGTCGGCTTCTACCAACTTTTCCATCCTTCTGTATATAATTCGCGTTAATATTTTGCAACCTTGACTTATTAAACTGATGGTTCTGTACTTTTCACACCTGTCTGCACCTGCTTTCTTAGGGATGGGGATTATAACATTTTTCTTAAAGTCTGAGGGTACTTCGCCTGTCTCATACATCTTACACACCAGGTGAAACAGGTCTGTCATGGCTGGTTCTCCCAGAGACTTCAGTAGCTCTGAGGGAATATCATCTACTCCAGGAGCCTTGTTTCGACTTAGGTCTATCAGGGCTCTGTCAAATTCTTCTCTCAGTACAGTATCTCCTATTTCATCTTCATCTACATCCTCTTCCCTTCCTACAATATTGTCTCGAAGTTCATTTCCTTTGTAGAGCCCCTCTATATACTCTTTCCACCTTTCAGCTTTCCCTTCTTTGCTGAGAACTGGTTTTCCATCCGTGTCCTTGATATTCATAGAGCTGTTTTTCTTATCTCCAAATGTTTCTTTTATTTTCCTGTAGGCTGTATCTATTTTTCCCCTATTTATACATTCTTCTACATCCTTGCATTTGCCTTGTAGCCACTCCTGCTTAGCCATTTTGCACTTCCTGTCAATCTCATTTCTTAGTCGTCTGTACTCCATTTTGCCTGTTTCATTTACTGCATTTTTATATTTCCTCCTTTCATCGATTAAATTTAGTATCTCCTGTGATATCCAAGGATTCTTTGTAGGTCTTGCCTTCCTACCTATTTTGTCCTCTGCTACTTTCACTATTTCATCTCTCAATTTTACCCATTCCTCCTCTACTGTTTTATTTTCCCTTGTTTCTGTCAATTGTTGCCTAAAGCTCCCTCTGAAATTCTTAAGAACCTCAGGTTCCTTCAATTTATCCAAGTCCCACCTCCTTATTTTCCTACCTTTTTGTAGTTTCTTCAGTTTCAGCCTAGAGTTCATAACCAACAAGTTATGGTCAGAGTCTATATCTGCCCCTGGGTATGTCTTACACTGTAAAACCTGGTTCCGAAATCTATGTCTTACCATTATAAAATCTATTTGGTATCTCCCGGTGTCTCCTGGTCTCTTCCACGTATACAACCTTCTTTTGTGATTCTTGAACCAGGTGTTTGTTATAACTAAATTATGTTCCGTGCAAAATTCTACCAGGCGGCTTCCTCTTTCATTCCTTTTGCCCAGACCATATTCACCTACTATCTTCCCTTCCCTTCCTTGTCCTACTACCGAATTCCAGTCTCCCATAACAATTAAGTTTTCCTCTCCCTTAATTGTCTGAATAATTTCCTTTAGCTCCTCATATATTTCTTCGATTTCCTCATCATCGGCAGAGCTAGTTGGCATATAAACCTGTACTATTGTTGTCGGTGTTGGCTTCGTATCGATCTTGACAATGATAATTCGATCACTGTGCTGGTCATAGTAGTTTACCCGCATTCCTATTTTCTTATTCATTATCAATCCTACTCCTGTTATACCCGCAATTGATTTTGTATTTATAATCCTGTACTCACCTGACCAGAAATCCTGTTCATCCTGCCACCGAACTTCACTAATCCCCACTATATCTAACTTCAACCTATCCATTTCCCTTTTTAAATTTTCTAATTTTCCTACTCTATTAAGGGATCTAACATTCCACGCTCCGACCCGTAGAATGCCAGTATTGTCTTTCCTGATGATCACATCCTCCTGAGTAGTCCCCGCCCGGAGATCCGAATGGGGGACTATTTTACCTCCGGAATATTTTACCCGAGAGGATGCCATCATCATATGTTCACACAGTAGAGCTGCATGTCCTCGGGAAAGGTAACGGCTGTAGTTTCCCCTTGCTTTCAGCCGTTCGCAGTAGCTGTGTGGCAAAGCCACATTAGCTGATGTTACAAGGCCAGTTCAGTCAATCATCCAGACTGTTGCCCCTGCAACTACTGAAAAGGCTGCTGCCCCTCTTTTGCTGTGGCTATGTGAGTGAAAAGAAGTTGAAGTAATTACATTACATTTGTTTGCCCTTTTTCTGCATAATCATGAAAATGAAATGGCTTAACAAATATGGAGCATCAAATTTCTAATAGATTATTATTGTTTGATAAAAATTCGGTTCAAATTGTTATTATTCTGAATGATTATCACGTTCAAATAGTATTTTTGGTTGTTGTTCATGCAAAAAACTTGTCACTTTTCTAAAATTAAAACTCATAATTTATTAAATTTCAAGATTAGGTCACGGATCGAAAACACTCGGTGTCATTGGCTGAAGCTCTAGTGACGTTACATGACACGAAGAAGACGAAACAGTGTTAGCGAAAGTTAAGAGACTTTTCCTTACCCTTGCTTTGTACAATTAAGTTTTTTGTGATTTACAAGTTTTATGTAAGAAATGAAAAGATTTTGGTAAAGTCTGATACTGAAAACGCTTGTAAAAATTGATGCATTTGTGGTATTTTAGTTTTTCGATAACAAACCAGATTTTTACGTACTGTAAGTAAGAAAGGTGAAAACTGTGTTTGCAGTAAAATCTACCTTTATTCAAAACAAACTGTTGCTTGTTTGATTGAACAGGCTGACTCTAGTTTAAAGATATAAAATATTACTCACCATATACGAGTGTAAATAAGGATTGCGTCTTAGATTTAGTTTGTGTTTTCTACCAAATACATTTCACATTTAAATTAACACTGTTATTAAAGGCCACGCAGAAATTACATAAGTCCGGAACTATGTCGTTATAGTTCAAATTAAGATTAATTCCTGTGTATATGTAATTTAATCTTGTACACTGGTCACTTTCCATTTATGATTTTGAATTTTTCTGGTGCTTATTCGTTATAAAGAAACTTATCACGTTAAATCGGAACTTGGGAAGCTAAAGAAGGATAATAATCCTCAGGTGCCAACGTCAGATATTTTCGAAGCATTGAATTGACTTCATGTGGTCCATAAATGCATGGTAGAGTAACGGTTCCATTCGTGGTTAACAAATTTTACGATCCATGTTTAAATCCAAACCTTTTCAATTTTTTCCTCTCTTCATGTTATCAAGGAAAACATGCAACTGTGAACTAGAATGGAATTACCGACGAGAATAGTAATCATCTTAAATTTTGCTAAACATAGTTGCATTCACCGGATGTTTACAAAAGGCGTTATTGTAACAAATTGTTCATATATCCATGGTATACTGAAATGCTGCATCACTGATGTAAATCTTAAAAAGACAAACAACATGAAATTTGTGTTTTCACAAACTACATTTCTAACGCGAAAATTGAGGCTTGCTATGGTGTAATTTTGCATAAACATCCAACTGGTTTTTATTGCACACTAGCAATCTAACACTGTACCCGTGCCCCCTGCGTGAAAGAACCTAACATCAAGTCGTGTAGAAGTCAGCAAGATGCTCCTTGCTGAATTAAGTATGTTTCTATAACATTGCTTAAACAAACTCAGATTACATCTCCTGAAAGAAAAACATATCTCTCTATATTATTAGTAAGGTCAAACTGGGTACAAATTTGGCATCACTAGCTACTGAAAGTAAACGCGATTTTAGTGTAATCAATTTTTTTAAACAAAGAATACGTATTGACTGAACTAGAATTTCACAAGAATTCAGGTTTGTCAGGATATAAGCTGATAACTGGGGAAACAGAAATTACAACGAAAAATCATAGAAACTTTATCCAGAATTTTTAAATAAAGAAATCTGCACTCGTCAAAATGGCTGAAACACGGCACCTAACTTGACTTTGAACTGACAAAGCTACAGATATTTTCGAAGCTGTCGCACTAAACGCGTGATGTTTCTGTTGCCTAAGCATGAGCATTGCACACAGTACCGTTCGTTGAGACGGCTGAAAACTAGTGCGCCATCGCTGAAAATCAACCTAACTGAACTGACTGGATCAACTTCTGTCGATCGAAATACTTTCTACGTCTCAATGCAGTTGAGAAACTTCACACATCCTATTCTCGCTACAGGCGCGGTACGCTGATTGAATGAATCAATCCACTGCGATGCCACTATAATTCGCCCACAGGCGTTAACTGTTTCACTCTGTCCTTATTCGCGTCAGACAAGAAGTGCCTCACCCACACAGCGAATATCGCACAATCCGATTACTCTCAAACAAGAAGTAAATACAGATCTGCTATCCACAGAGCTGCTCTTTTCAGTAAAATACTGAAAATGAGTCTTCTCTCTCACTCACTTTGTCCACACTCAAAGATGCGCAAATCGCGCCCACAAAGTGTTCGCCCTCCGTCAACAGGACATGTCTTGCACAAGGCAAGGCGCTAGAGTGGCCTGGCATCACGCTCACGCTTCTCTTGACGGACCTCGACCTTTGTCCGATGGGTTGCAGGCTAAGCATTTACTGCTGTTCCTGTGGTACCTGAAACATAGGAAACACATATTAATGGCCTGACTGGAGGAAGGTTCTTAGGGTGTCATATAATGACGATGTGGTTTCTTCCACAGTTGCTACGAGATTATAAGATTAATCTCGTAGCAGGTCAGGCCAACGAGTCGTTAGCCTGAAGTGTTGTTGTGTCCCAAGATCCCGGACGAGCCGGTTTTGGGACTGCTGCACCGTCCGCACAGTTTATACCTCCCCACTTTTCTCCCTCTCTTCGCCACGCCACGTCTCCACGTCAGCATCCCTTAGCCTAAAGGAAACTTTCACTCTGCAGCGGAGTGTGCGCTGATATGAAACTTCCTGGCAGATTAAAATTGTGTGCCGGAACCGGGACTCGAACCTGGGACCTTTGCCTTACGCGGGCAAGCGCACTACCGACTGTGCTATCCCGACACGACTCACGATGCCGCCTCACAACTTTACTTCCGCCAGTACCTCGCCTCCTACTTTCCAAACTTCACAGAAGCTCTCCTGCGAACCATGCAAGACTAGCACTCCTGGAAGAAAGGATATGGTGCAGTCATGGCTTAGCCACAGCCTAAGGGATGTTTCCAGAATGAAGTAGTGCGGTAGTGCGCTTGCCCGCGAATGGCAAAGGTCCCAGGTTCGAGTCCCGGTTCCGGCACACATTTTTAATCTGCCAGGAAGTTTCATCCCTTAGCCTATGCGAGCCGCGCTATTGTTCGGCTTCAGGCACGCCCTCTAACTGTCCAATAACAGACCGGCTACTACCTCGTTTAGACTAATCCCCACTTCCAAGGTCACCTGCTGCTACGCAGACACTTGCGCCTGCGATTAATGTACTATTGAACTATATTTTAAAACCACATGAAATATCGTTGCCAAGTACTGTGTGTCATGGTATTTTAAATGATAAATTGTAACCAAAAATATTCTATCAGTGTGTGTCTGAACTGTTACTTACTTAAGCCTCGAAAAAAGCTAATTATCGCACTTGTAATCTACTGCCGTACTTGAAATAACAACTTCTTTAAAATCAATAAATAAATGAATT
The DNA here is from genome assembly GCA_026315105.1 of Locusta migratoria. Lineage (NCBI taxonomy): Eukaryota > Metazoa > Arthropoda > Insecta > Orthoptera > Acrididae > Locusta > Locusta migratoria. The sequence goes on along the minus strand of CM048755.1, from coordinate 23,763,859 downwards.
AACCCGTCAGATGTTACTTGTAATCAATAAGTGTGCTGATTCCATAGTCACGGGTGTGACAAATAGACACGTTGAGATCAGAGGAAAAATAATTTTAAAATATCCCATATCAAAAATTCCTCTTTCAGTATATATCATTTAAAAGGAAATTAATTGTATTATTCAATCTAAATATAATTTTTTTGGTAAAAGGTTAAAACCTATATTATTAACCAAAATCCATGCGTCACGGGTGTGACCTTTACAGGGAAAAATCTGTTAATTATATGATTGTATGTAAACCAATTAATAACTGTCTAATGCTGAAAACTCACTTTATTAGCAAGTATCAGAAAGAACATTAAATTATTTTCATAATACCAGCATAATTTTTGCTGTCACGGGTGTGACATAATTTTCTCACGGGTGTGACATGTACAAATATCTCTCAACATTTCAGAGAATTAAAGGTAATAATTGATTAAAACCAAGTTTTTGGCAGTACGAAAAAAGCACAATGCTTAATTAAAGTGGTGTTTGTGTTAAATTAACAAAAACTCAAATCTTTAATATAAATTTTATAAACAACTAATTTTTCAATGAAATAACCTAAACTTCAGCATATTGCACAATATGGAGAATTTAAAGTAATGTATGTTGAAACAAATAAAGGATTGAATACCTAACAACATAAAGAAATATACACTGACATACACATTTAAATAACTTTCTCACAAAAATAATAAAAAACTCTATTTCCTTTCATTTGAATTGCAGGAGGATTCAGGACTTTAAAAACATTCTTTTGTAAAGAAACAACTGATATGTCATTATCATTAGCACAAAAGTTTCTTTTCTTTCTTGCATGGCTTTAAAAACATGACCTTCATTTCATTGGCCACACAGTCTGATTGACAAACAAAAACAAAATTCTGTCCATTTCCCCTCTCACTTTGAAGCTCTATGTTTAGAACATTCCTGCTTTAATTTCTGTGGGATTTGTGGTTGAATTTATTTTATTTCCTGATATTGTTTGTATGTCTTCAGCATTAGACTCTTCAGAATCTGAATAAACATCAGAAAATTTCAGCTGTTTTCTGGATTAGGGATGTCCCAAAAGACTTGATATCTTGTCATTTCACTGCCAGATGTTTCTGCTGCTAAAATTTGGTTTTTAAAGTAATGGTTAGAATGTACTTTAGGAATTGGAATGACATTCTCCCCAAAACTTGACTTTCTTTCCTTTGTCTTTTCCACATCACTGCTTGAAACAAAGAGAACATGAACTTATTTCAGTTTATCACAAGCATAATCACAAAATTCCTTTGCATTATTCACCACCACTTGACGACTTGATTCCTCTCCATACAGTTCTCTTCACAGTCCCCCCTATCCCATCAACAGCACCTTTGCCGTGTGAAGCAGCAAAGAAGTTCCACTCAAATTCAACTCCAAAATATGACTTGGTATGGCAGTTGTCAGAAAATATGTGAATTTTTTCTAAATTTGCATTCTGTTGTTTCAAATTTGCTATTATTTTTTCAAGAAAGCACCAAACTGCAAATTTGTCATGTGAAAGGTAATCACTTGCAACTACATAAGAAGAAACCTATAAAGTATCCCATACATAGCATTTTACTCCTCATCTTTCTCATTCTTTCTGATGAAGAACTCATTATCTGGGAATGCAAGATAAATTGGACATTTATTTTTAATGTCGGTAGATCTGTATTTACTTTGTATCTCACCAGTTTAATATGTCACATGAACAGTAAGTGATTGTTAAAAATATTAAACACTGGCATTTCATTCAGCTGGCATGCTTTCAAAAAATTTCTGCATTTTGTCACACCCGTGACAAATGTTATGTCACACCCGTGACGCCATTCCTGGATAAAACACAGTTATTCCCAGAAATTAATAGGTTTGGAAGTTAATATATTGCCTTAACCTTACTTTCCCAGAATATAAAAATTATGAAGTACTTGTTCAGGCAAGAAGCAAACTTTATCTTCTTTTTTGTCACGGGTGTGACAGTGTCTTCAAAAAGAGAAATAAAATCAAAAGAAAGCATACCTGAAAAAATTAGTCAGTGTAGGACATCAAGGAAGTCTGTTGTTACATAACAAGTTACTCATTGTTGCAGCAACTGACTTACAGACAGCAAATCAGTACAGCCAATATAACTAAGTTTTATGGTCTTCATAGTGTTTGGTCAGCTACAATCATTGGGATGGCAATTCATAGTTAAATAGCTTTAATACAATAAAAATGAGTATCAAATCATTAAATTTCATATTTTGTTAGTGCAATCACACGCCTAAACCTTTACTTTTGTGATTTAAAAAAATGACAATTTGGCTCATTTCATGTGGAATGAGCCAAGTACTGTTTTAAAGGTCCGAATATGTAAGAAAATATGTCTTAGTGACTTGACTCCTTACATATCCCTGCCCTTGGGACAAAATTTTTGTCTGGGATTTGTTAATGCCGAGGAAACATTGACAAATTCAGGCAAAAATTAACGATATCAAAAGAATGTTCAGCCATTTTTCGCAAAAAATAATGTTCTCTTAAACTGTATTTCCATCTAATTATAAGACATCCAATTTTGTTTTGTTTGGATATAATAATTTTACTTTTACAAATTTTCAATATATCTCTTCTGTCACCATTACATGTTCCTGTTTTGTTACAAGAAAAACCATTTTAATATTATAATTATTCTTTAAATTCGTTTGTGTACAGAGTATAGTCTATGTGATTATTTATGATATTATTATTAAGATCAGCTCTGCATAAAATTTTTGCAAAAGCTTCAATAAGTATATTTGTTTTTACCTTTAGCTTCAATTCTTATTTATTTGTGTTTCTGTATAATTGAAAAATGAAGAAGCGTCACTTCTTGCATTATCCTCGGTCCAAATTTTTTTAAAAAATTGATATTTTTGTTTTAAACAGTTTTTTTCAAACATATACTTAAATATTCATTACAAAAAATTTACTAAATGTTCAGCTTTACAGATATAAATATTAAAGAAACATAAGTAATATAAAAAAATAATATTACAGGAATACATGTTTTACAAAAAGATCTACAACCTATATGTATTGAAAATATTCTCACTGACTTTAATAATTGCGCCAAACATCTTGCACTTTTTGATATAACTCACTGACTCTACAAATTGTGCCAAACAGTTTGCACTTTTGAATGTTTTTTCCATTTTTTATCGTCTTTGCTGCTTTCTCGTATGATGACCCATGGGTTGACGGTCCCCTGTGATTGCACAATCTCGTTGATTCATTTTATCTGTTTTACGAATCAACTGAGGAGCACTATAGCATACAATGCCGGGACATTAAGTTGTCAATGCTCAACCCGAGTATCTTGCCTCCTACTGACAGCAACTGACAACTGTCAATTATTAAATCGTTGTTACATTCTTGTCACACCATGGATTCATATGAATATGAATATACTAATGTTGTGGATTGTCACTGATTAGGGTTATGAATCTAAGACTCATTTAGACTACTGATTGTTGATTGAAGTTGTATTTTTATATCACCGCAAGACACCAAGTAAACCGACTGCTGGCATGGCGCAAGGGATAGCGTCACTGATTGCGGTACTGAAGGTCGCCAGTTCAGTCCCGTCCATCGGCAAAATTTATTTCTTTGTGATTAACATTTCCAGAATGTTCTACATGTTTCTTAAGTTCATTTGTAATTTCTACATGTTTCTTATGTTAACTATTCTTCTAATTACTGGTACATTCTGTCTGTGTATAAATAGCAGAGCACTCTGACAGAGAGGGAGTCAGTGCTGCGTGTATGTTTCAGTTCGCAATCAACCTGCTTTCTAAATGTTCAAATGTTTGTTAAGCTTAAGGGGCTTAACTGTGGGGTCATCAGTCCCTAAACTTACAAACTACTTATGAACTACCATATACTAAAGACGTCACAAACATCCATGCTTGAGAGGGGATTCGAACCCCCGACCGTAGCGGCCGTGCAGACTGACTGGCGCGCCGCAGACTGCTCGGCCACTGCGGCCGGCAAACCTGCTTTCAGTATAAGTGCTGTGTTCAGTTGACAACCCTGCCTCCGAACTCAAGCCTCCTTCCATTTCAACGCGACATTGTTTGGTTATGGCGCCGGGTATCCTGTGCAACAGCTGCATCACTGTGGCTCTGATTAGGCAACGTAAAAGCCGTCGCTTACACGGCTAGAACTGGAATACAAGGGATATACCGAGTACATTCTCCCGAAAGTTCGTACCATCAGAAGAGACATGGACACGAAATCAGCGGTAAACCAGCTGCACATCAGACACCCGTCGGTGTTCTCTGGAAACGCTAGACAGGACCCCAACAAGTGGCTAAAAGGGTTCGGCTGAGTCGCCAAGTATAACAGGTGGGATCATACAATTTGCTTGGCCAACGTTTATTTCTACCTGGACGGAAGAGCCCAGAAGTGGTTTTCAAACAATGAAGAGAAGCTGAATGACTGGGAAACGTTCCAGACGGAACTTAAGAAGTCGTTTGGAGAACACCAGCGACAAATGCGCTCGGCGGAAAAACAACTGAAGAATAGGGCCCAACGACATGGTGAGCCGACACCGTCATACATACAGTATGTTTTGGCGCTGTGTAACATACCGGGTGTTATACTATGCCAATTTTCTGGTGCATTCACACCCCAGCAGGAGAAACGTCAGACGAAACGGCCAACGATAAGGCACTGTATCCATACTGGGGATCACCCACCAATTAGCCAGCGTTCGTATAGAGTGTCGCCAGCTGAAAAACGGATAATTCGGGAGGAAGTGGAGAAGATGTTGCATGATGACATTATTCAACCTTTGGCGAGTCCTTGGTCGTCTCCGGTGGTCTTCGTAAAGAAGGATGACACATGGCGATTCTGTGTCGACTATCGGCGGCTGCACAAAATCACAAAGAAAGATGTCTACCCATTGCCGCGTATTGACGACACCTTAGACTGCTTGAAAGGAGCTACATACTTCTCAACTATGGACATGCAGACAGGTTACTGGCAAATCGAGGTTGACGAAGCTGACAGGGAGAAGACAGCTTTTATTACACCTGACGGCCTCTATGAATTGAAAGTAATGCCATTTGGAATATGTTATGCTCTGACCACATTTGAACTCATTATGGACAACTTGCTTCGGCACCTTAAGTGGACGACGTGTCTTTGCTATTTAGATGACAATGTAGTTTTCTCGAAAACATTTGAAGAACATAGAGTCGCCTGTCAAATGTGTTGAAGTCTGTTCAGTCTGCAGGACTCCACCTCAATCCAAATAACTGCATCTTCGTCGCCAAAGAGATAAGAATCCTGGAGCACCTAGTCAACGGAGATAGTGTCCGCCCTGATCGAGACAAAGTAAGGACAGTCACAGAATTTCCAACTCCTCAGCACATTCGTGATGTGAGAAATTTTCCCGGGCTGTGCTCATACTACCGACGCTTCATAAAAGGATTTTGTAACACGACAAGTCCATTGCAAGAACTTCTGCAGAGAGACGCCTAGTTTTACTGGGATGAAACAAAAGAAACAGCTTTCCGGGCATTTAAGGAGACTCTAACTTCTGCACCACTTCTAGAATTGTATGACGAGAATGCAGAAACAGAACTTCACACAGACGCTAGTGGTTATGTTGGTGAGTGCTTGTACGAGTTCAGGAAGGTGCTGAAAAGGTGATAGCCTTTGCATCAAGAGTACTCTCAAAGTCAGAGATAAACTACTCTACTGAGAAAGAATGTCTCGCAGGTATCTGGGCTATCAACAAGTTCCGGCCATAGTTATTCGGCAAACCATTCACCGTCGTGACAGACCACCATTCTTTGTTGTGTTGGCTGACTAGCTTGAAGGATCCATCAGGTTGACTAGCAAGTCGGGCACTAAGACTCCAAGAGTACGACGTCAGAGTGGTATTCAAGAACTGGAGCAAACAAAAAGATGACGACTGCCTTTCGAGGAATCCATTAGTGGAACAGAACACCATGAATGAAATTTCAGCCCTCACCGAATTAGTTGACGTTACATCTCAACAGAGAGAAGATCCAGCACTAATAAAAACCATAGAGGCCTTGGAGAAAAGAGAACCGACCAATGGAGAGTTCCAACTTATAAACGGAACATTGTATAAGAGAAACTCGTCCCGGGCACGACGTTAAACTGCCCCCCAACCCAAGGTGTGCTGCGACCGATGCAGAGGGGTGCATGGCACATGGGTGGATGTGTCTCGATCGGAGCCTCAGGGATACCGGGCGACCTCCCTGAGTAAGTAGCCTTGCACCGCGCGGGGTTATCGTGGTGTGGACCATATAAATCCCCAAACCTCGTGGGACTAAGATGAACACAGAGAAAGAAAGTATTTAAAAGAATCTGTGGGGCAATCTGAGACCTCAGATACTCAGACATCGGGATCAGGACCGATGGAGTGCACTCCTACTTCTGAATCAGGATCTAGACCTGAGCAAGAAGTGGGAACTGTTACAGAGAAGTTGGACCAGATTAGGATTAAGGCCTTGTCTGGGGCTCAGAGGAGGAAACTTCTCAAGGAACAGAAGAAAAAGGAAGGAAAAGAATGGCTTCTTAAACATAAGTGGAGGGAATCAAAAGGGCTTGAGCTCAAGACACCCAAAAAGGAACTGGGCAAGACAGGTGGCAAGAGGGTTAGGAAGGAATCTAAGACTCCCTCCTCTCTGGACAAGCGTGATCCTAAAAGTCTGAGGCAGGAAATAGGGAAACAGACCTATAGTACTGCAATCTCGGTCTTTAGAATGGCGGTTGTCCAAGAAGGATACCCACTGGTAAGCATCATCTCGCAGCAGGAGGAGCTTGTGCAGATGGCCCTCTTTGAAGAGATTGGAGGGGACGCTGGTCCAGGACCCAAATTCAGGAGGGTCTATCTAGATCGCAGTGCCCTCATTTTTGTCTGCAATGGGGAACACTCAGCAGAATGGCGTAAGTACAAGGTGCCCATGATATCCCCGTGGGAGGATGCGAAGCTGCTGGTCAAGACAGCAGCCGAAATCCTGAAGACCGCAAAGGAATCAATATGGGTACCAAAGATCTTTAAGGATGTCTCTCCAAAGACTCTGTTCGAGAAAATAAGGGCCCAGAACCCAAAAGTCTCAACAGAGGATTGGAGGGTAATTAATCAAAAGGTCGTTCCGGAAGGACGAACCCTGGTGGTGGAGGTCAGAGAGAAGTCCCTGAAGGCATTGCGAGAGCAAGGCCTGAAGCTGTTTTTAGGGTTCTCACAGGTCTGCATCAGGGTAATCAAAGACCTTAAAGACAATAATGGCAGCAAGATGGGGACTGGAAGTGCTGCAGATAAACCTGCAGCACAGTAAAGGGGCCACTGCTGCCCTGAGCCGTCGCCTGGGGAGACAGGTGGTGGACGTGGCCCTGATACAAGAACCCTATTTATACAAAGGGGGTGTATCGGGCCTCGGTGGTACTGGAGGTAAGCTGATTTATGCCAGAAATCTAAAAAACTCCAGAACATGCTTTTATGTTAGAAATGGAATACCTTTCATACCAATGATGGATTTTTGTTCCAGGGACCTGGTGGCCATCAGGATGCAACAACGTGAGGAAGGTATCACGAGGGAAATTGTTTTGGCCTCAGCATACCTTCCTTACGAAGACAGCTCTCCTCCTTCTTTGGAAGTGAGGAGACTGACGGAAGCCTGACATCAGCAAGGTGACGAACTGGTTGTGGGATGTGACGCCAATGCCCACAATCTATCGTGGGGCAGCAAGGACACCAACAGTAGAGGTGAGCACCTTCTTGAATTTCTCCTATCTAACAACTTGGAGATCCTGAATAGGGGTGATGAACCTACATTCAGGAATAGTAGAAGGGAAGAAGTAATTGACATAACTTTTGGTACTATGATGATGGGCAGTTACGTCAAACAGTGGCATGTGGTCCTGGAGCCATCCTCATCAGATCGCATGTATATTAAATTCAAGGTTGAAATGGGAAACAGACAGACCATGGCCTATAGGAACCCCAGGAAAACGGACTGGGAGACATATAGGAAAGACCTTGACTTCAGCCTATCGGAAATTAAAACTTCGATAAGGAATCCAGCAGAGTTTGAGGAAGTAGCAGAGGCCGTAACCTTTGCTATAGTGACCTCATGCCAGGACAACTACTCAATCACCAAGAAGTGCACAAATAGGAGTGTGCCTTGATGGAATAATAACCTGGAAATGCAAAGGAAACAGGTATGAAGACTGTTTAACCTTGTGAGGCGCAAAGGACAATGGGCAAAGTATCATGAGGCTCTTGTCAATTACAACCTTGCCATCAGACGGGCAAAGGAGGCATCCTGGAAGGTATTCTGTGAGGAAGTGGAGGGCACGGCTGCTCAAGCGAGACTTCATAAAATCCTCACTAGGGTACCAACTAATCCAGGAGGAACACTGAGGAAGGAGGATGGGGAGTATACAAAGACAGCACATGAAACGCTGGAACTGCTCCTCAAGACTCAATTTCCTCAGTATATTCAGGTGGATAACTCAGACCAGAATGTGATTCCTGAGAGACAACGGTTCTCAGGTATTCGCAAAGAGGACTGGGATTTGGCCAAGGAGTATGTCGATCTCAGTAATGTCCGATGGGCGGTGGGAACATTTCAACCGTTCAAGTCACCTGGCCCCGATGGAATCTTTCCAGCTCTCCTACAACAAGCGGGAGAAAATCTTATTAGATTCCTATGCAGGTTATTCAGGGTTAGCCTAGCAGCAGGAATCATTCCCAATGCCTGGAGGGCAGTGAAGGTTGTCTTCATTCCTAAACCAGGGAGAATTGATCATACCAAGACCAAGGATATGAGACCAATCAGCCTGTCCTTCTTCATTCTTAAGACATTGGAAAAGCTGGTTAATGTGCATGTTGGAGAAAGGAGGTTAAGTAGGGCTCCTCTACATTCAACCCAACATACATATCAACCAGGTAAATCATGTGAGACAGCTCTCCGCCAACTCGATGGGAAGGTGGAGAAAGCACTACACTTTCAGGAAATAGCCCTCTGTATCTTCCTGGACATGGAGGGGGCTTTTAGCAACACGACCTTCGATTCCATGGTTAGGGTAGCAGAGGTGCATGACCTAGGGACCACAATATGTAGGTGGACTAGGGCCATGCTCAGTGGAAGAAAGGTAGAAGCTACCATGATGAATGAAAAAATGGTAATCAACACCACCAGGAGTTGCCCGCAAGGATGAGTTCTTTCCTCTTTATTGTGGAATCTAGTGGTGAATGATCTCATTGGACAATTAAACTCTAGGCAGTACTTTTGCCAAGGATACGCAGATGATCTTGTCATAGTAATACGTGGCAAATTTGCTGACACAGTCAAGAATATGGCACAAGGTGCATTGGACATTGTGCAAGACTGGTGCAGAAAACAGGATCTGGGGGTTAGTCCTAAGAAGACTGTTGTTGTACCATTCATAAAGAAGCATATACAACATTCAAGTTGGAATCTAAAGCTTTTCAATGAAGCGCTACCTGTGAACTGGACAGTGAAATATCTATGGGTTACCCTAGATGAAAAACTGACATGGACCCCTCACATCAGGAATATTTGCTCCAAGGCAAAAGTTACTCTTTTGAGTACCAGGAGAGCTTGTGGCAAAAATTGGGGCCTGAGCCCCAAGGGTATGCACTGGATATACACCACAGTGATTAGACCCAGGATCACCTATGGGGCGGTCGTGTGGTGGAAGAAGGTAGAACAGCAGGTTGCTGCTAAGGAGGTTGGTAAGGTGCAGAGATTATCCTGCTTAGCCATAACAGGTGGAATTAGCAGCACACCAACTGCTGGGATGGAATCCATGTTGGATATGCCCCCATTACACCTTTGGGTCAAGATGGAGGCAGCGGCTGGTGCATACAGACTCAAATCTGGCAACAACTGGAACTCTTGGGATATCCAGAATCACACACTAAAATAGTGAGCGAGGTGAATATAGGAAAGGTTGGGGAAATGCCAGCCGACTATATTATAACCCCCATACTGCTTCAACAAGCCTTTCAATATAACAATTGGAAGTAGGGAGCAGTGGGAGAAAAAAATAGTTCGACACTGTACGGGGGATATTGTCTGGTTCACTGACGGGTCAAAATCAGACCAAGGTGTTGGAGCCGGGGTATATGGGGTGCAGCCGAGACTGGAGGGCGTCATCTCTCTAGGAAAACTGGCTTCAGTATTCCAGGCCGAAATCACTGCCATCAGGGCGTGTGTGGAGGAGAATTTGCGTAGGTGCTACAGAGATCGTAGCATCTATATCTATTCAGACAGCCAGGAAGCCCTGAGATCACTGGCAGCTCCTGCAACAAGGTCTAAAATTGTTGCAGAATGTCACAGGGTTCTGGTGGAGCTAGGGGAAAGCAATAGAGTACACCTATTGTGGGTCCTTGGCCACTCAGGGATCAGTGGCAACGAACATGCCGACAGATTAGCCAGGATGAGGACAGAGACTCCGTTTATTGGACCGGAACCTGTCCTGACAATCACCAAGGCAATGATCAAATTGGAGCTACGTAACTGGCTCAGAAGACAGCACGTAGAATATTGGACCATAGTCTATCAACAAAAACATGGCAAGGTAATGATGCCAAAGCCATGTTTTAAAAGAAGCTCTGCAATCCTGGGTCTGAACAGGAGAGAGATTAGATTCATGGTTGGATTGCTGAGAGGCCACGGGAATTTCAAAAAACACCTACGTACAATGGGAATAACAGAAGAGGACCCTAAATGTAGGATCTGTGATGACGGTGATGAAACTGCATCACATCTAATCTTCGAATGCATTGCATTGGAGAATAAAAGGCACAGAATATTTGGGACAACCAGACCCGAAGAAATTGTGTCGAATAAAAAACTGGTAAACGGACTCCTTGCACTGTTCAAGGGCATTGGTTGGCTTTACTAGATATACAGGGAGCGATACCGCACAATAAACTTAGTTTCGGTGCGGGCAGTGGCGGGTTGTACCAAGACTGTTTTGGCTTCCCTGGAAAAATCAATCAAGCAATCAATAAGAGAAACTACCATCCACTGTGCCCCAAATGGCTACTGGTCGTTCCAGCTCATCTCCAGCCAGCTATTTTCGAGTATTTCCACGATGCTCCAATATACGGTCGTCTGGGATTCGTGAAGACCCTAGACAGAATCAGACGCAGGTATTACTGGAAAGGTCTCTACCGATCTGTCAAGCACTATGTGAGTCACTAAAGGGTGCCAGCGACGGAAGCATGTGCCGCAATTTCCTCCAGGGCATCTCGTACCGATTCCGCCGGCAACAGCTCCATTCCACTGAGTTGGGATCGATCTATTAGGAAGGTTCCCGAAGTCGAAAACCGGTAACTGATGGATAATAGTCTGCACTGACTACCTCACACGCTATGCTGACACCAAACCTGTGCCGACTGCAGATGCTCCAGAGATCGCAAAATTCGTTGTAGAAGACATTATTTTAAAGCATGGAGCACCACGTGTGATGATATCTGATCGTGGAAAAGTATTCCAGTCAAAACTAGTATCAGAGGTAATGTCATGTTGTGACATTGTCCACAGAATGAAAATTGTATACCATCCTGAGACAAATGGTCTTACAGAACGTTTTTACAAGACGTTTGCAGATATGCTGTCGATGTACGTAGATGTTGAGCTTTAGGATTGGGAGACAATACTGCCAGTCGTGACATTTCTCTATAATACCACAGGACAAGACACCACAGGCTTCACGCCGTTTTTCCTGCTCCATGGCCGTGAAGATGAGACGACAATGGAAACGCTGTTCCCGTTCCAACCGGACAATACTCAGGATGACTATGTGAAACAGCTCATAACCAGTGTCAAAGAAGCAAGACAGCTGTCTCGCATACGGACACTGGACCCCATGAGCCAAATCACCAATCGCAAATGTGTGGGAGATGGTGAAACGTCGGGTGCAGTGCGTTATTTCTACAGAACATACTAATGAACGAGTCCTGTGAATGTGATCTTCCTATCTCTAATCTTTCATGGTTTCTGTTGTCACGTTTTCTTTCTTGGAAATGAGTGTAGCTTATAGATTTAGCTCTAAGCTATAGCCTATATAGTACTTCTTAATTTGCTAGCCTTTATGTATAACGCGACCTACTTTCCGAATAGCCCTCTTAATTCACGGAATAGATTCAAATAAATGAAATGGCCAGTTGTTCCTCCGCTCTCCCACAGCTCTATTACTTGCTGTTATGTATACGACGAATCACATACAGACAGTACGTTAAAATGTGTTCTTTTTTAAATTATCAGCTCTTCAAAGGACGCTCCATTAGTTTGAATAAATATTAATAATGAGAAGATACACATATACACATATAAAACGTCAACTAAATACAAGGGTTGGAACTTAAATAGTGGCAACACTGCCATGGAGACAAATGCAATGGTATCTACTATTGTCGCTGATAGCACACGTTGTTGACATACATACCTTACCTCCGAGCAAATAGACTCGCCCGTCACCGGCGTGCGCACAATCGAGGGAATCACAGTCACTTGTGAGCGAGCGGTCTAACGTAACTGTGTCACCTTGTTTTCGAAACAGGAACACCAGAGTTGGAACAAGATTGAATGTGCCAGAGGTCGTACAGCACGAAAGCGTCATCAGCGTCTCCAAGAGGCATGCGGGTGAAAATTATGGTAATTCTTGTGTACGACTGTGATGGTGTTATCCTAACGCATTATGTTCCTCCACGGAAGACCGTCAGTGCACAGTATTACTGTTCGTTTTTGAAGCATCACCTGCGACCAGCTTTGCGAAAGAAGCGGCAACGCTTTCTGTGCAACCCAGCCATCATTTTGCACGACAATGCGCGGGAGCATAGAGAGCAAGCCGAGGCTTAACTGTTCGGTCAATCGGACTGGGAAGTACTGTACCATCCACCATACTCTCCGGACTTAAGTCCTCGTGACTTTGATTTTGCTTAGAAATAAAACTTACTGGTCTCGTTTCACACTCTTGGCTTATAGGACTGCACACAGCTAGTAAAAAATCACCAAAATGAAGAAACCTAAATGTTAAATATGATGAACTGTTGATGTGGCAGAAATGAATGCGACAAATCACATGCAGATCGGTCTTTAAAATACGTGTAAAATTGATGTTTGCTTGGTGCAGCACGGTTTGAATCGCTCCTTTGTATCGATGCCAGGGAGGCAGTGGCGTCGCGCCAATCTTCCTACACATTCACGGCGAGCAATCAAAGCGCTCTTTGTGTGCCAGACATTGCGGTACTGCGTGTATTGCTCGGAAGATTAACCATGGAACGGTTCTTGGCGGTTCCGCATCAATGTACCGCACTCCTACACTTACAAATTGGTCTTTATAACGGACGCGAGCCTCGGTCTCAACTCCGAGAAAGGGTTAGACTTGGTAAATCCTCATAGACGACATAGGACAATATATAAAGCAATCACATTAAAACACCACACGAGAAATTTATCAAAATAAATAAATAAAATAAAAAATAAAAAAGGTTAAAAATGGAAGTATTCCAAGGTAGGAGGGAGAAGAAGACAGGAGTAAAGTGGTCTGAGGAGAGAAAAAGGGTGCATAGTGAAAAGATGAAAGAATACTGGAGAAAAAAGAAAGAAGGACAGAGGAGGAAACATTGAAATTGGTGCGTGCTCCTTAGATGGCCGAAACGAAGGAAGAAAGAAGAAGAAAAAATAAATAAAATAAAAAAATGTTAATTGGCTTCAGATAGCCCCAGCCAATAAACGATTCTACATTGCGATATGAGGTCTCTTTCTAGCGAGCAATTACACATTAACTAAACCACTACACCTCCCTAGAAAACAGAAAAATAACTAATCAAAAGTGCACGTCAACACACAGTAATGCACTTGTCAATTTCTTACTTTCCGTTCCGAAAAAGTATCTTTGTAAATTATGAAGGTGCACTAACTCCCAACTTCAAAAGCGTTGACTACTTTTTAAACAAAACTTTCACATTCGGAGGGCCCACGATTTGTCCCTTATAAACCACTGCAGCAGAGTGCAATCATTTCCACTAATCACTCTTTCTCCCACTAACAGTGATACTCACATTCCGTCCAGCAGATGTTGGCAAACACCAGTCATTGGTGGGAAAGTTACTTAAACCAGAATAGTAAGCTGCTATCACAAACTACACTTACAACGGTCAAGCTTGAGTGCCTTGCTGTACAAATCCACCTTCCTTTTGATACTGGCTGGAGTGCATAGGAATGCGAGAAGATCGATTAGGAGGTCCGAAACTTGGTGGCGGGTTTTGAGATTTTCACTGCCAGTATTTGGTCAACAAGGTGGTGACGTACAGTTACTGATGACCATTCTTTGTCCCAGTGTCCAGCATTAAATTCCTTCCCTTCTGAGGGCAGGTGACGTAGCTGATGCTGTTTCGTGATTTGGATAGCAACATTTAACACAGCGGCCCCCTTACCGCTATTTGAGAAGAGTAGCCTGTGTAGTGTGTGTGACTCTCTACTTCCTCTCATAATCATCATCATCATCAATAATTTTCGGGTATGCAACCGGACCCCATCGACATTCTACCACGATATTTCGGCCCAGAGACGTCCGACCATCTTTATTTGTTTATATATATCACGTCCCCCAGAGCAGAATTGAGGAGCAATTCTCCATAGTCATGGAACGAATCAGTAAATCAGATTGTAACAAAATAGATAAAGTGAAACGTGTAGCAATCCTATGCACACGACAGGCCTAAGAATAGGTAAAAAGAACAAACAATGTAACACTGAAATCACCTCATAAAAACAAAAAAAAAAGAAACAAAAAACAAAAAAAACAAAAAAAACAGGAATTACTCGACAGAATAGAAAGAGTGAGCCACGAGGAAACTCTTCAGTTTACGTTTTAAAGTGCGTGGATTACAACTAAGCTTTTTTAATTCTTGTGGGGGCTTATAAAATAGATACGTCGAAATACTGCACACCTTTTGAACAAGGGTCAAAGGAGGTTTGGTCCACATGCAGATTTGATTTCTGTCTAATATTAACTGAATTAAAGCTGCTAACTCTTGGGAATAAGCAAACATAATTAAAAACAAACGACATCAAAGAAAATAGGTCTGTCAGAATTGCCAGGCTACTAAACAGGGCTCGACAAGAGGTTCACGACATTACCCCACATATTGATGGAACTGCCCGTTCCTGTGCAAAAAAGGTCTTTTTGAATCAGGGAAATTACGTAAAAAAATAACATCATACGTCATAAGCGAAATAAAATATGCACTGAAGACTACTTTTCGTTTTGAAGTACTCGTATCACTTATTTCAGTTACTGTTCTGCTGGTAAACAACGCAGCATTTAGTATTTGAACCAGATCCTGAACATGGGCTTTCCGCGACAGCTTAATCTCGATCTGAAAGTACAGAAATTTCAAATGTTCAGTGCCATTGTGTGCCCACTTTTGTTGCTGTTGTTGTGGTCTACAGTCCCTACTCTATCCTGAGAAACCTCTTCATCTCTTCATAAGAACGGCAACTCACCTCCATTTAAGCCTGCTTATTGTTTTCGTGTCTTGGTTTCCCTCTCTCATTTTTACCCCCACAGACTTCCCCTCCAATACTAACTTCACGATTCTGTGATGTTTAAGAATCTGTCCTCCTAACCGATCCCTTCTTTTGTCAAGTTATGCTACAAATTCCGTTGCTTCTCATAGTTAATTGCCAGTCTAGTGCTTGCTACCGCCATTGCATCACCTGATGAGCAATAGTTGCGTAATTTAATTTTGCTACATTTCCATTAATAGTGTTGCTGTCGTCTTCAGTCCGGAGACTGGTTTGATGCGGCTCTGTACCCTACTCTGTCCTGGGCAAGCCTCTTCATCTCCTCATAAGAACGGTAGCCACATCCATTTGAATGTGTTTACTATATTCGTCTCTTGGTCTCTCCCCCACACACTTCCCTCCAATGCTAAATTTATGATTCCTTGATGTCTAACAATGTGTCCTATCAATCGATCCCTTCTTTTAAACACAGTATGCCAAAATCTCCTTTTCTCCCCATTTCTGTTCAGTATCTCCTCATCAGTTACGCGATCTACACCTAATTTTAAGCATTCGTCTATAGCACCACATTAAAAAAATTCCTCCTGTCTGGAATATTTATCGTCCATGTTTCACTACCGTACAAGGCAACACTCCATACACATGCCTTCAGAAAAGACTTCCTAACACTTAAATTAATATTCGATGTTAACAAATTTCTCTTTTCTTCCCATTGACATTCTGCATTTTATATCATCTCTGCTGCGACCATCATACGTTGTTTACTGTCCAAGTAGCAAAACTCTCCCACCACCTTTATTGTTTTGTTACCTAATATAATTCCGTCAGCATCACCAGCTTTCTTTAGACAACACCCTGTTAACTTGTTTAGCTTAATCCTAGAACCTCCTTTAAAGACGCTGTCCATTCCGTTCAATTGCTCTTCCAGGTTCTTTGCTATCATTGACAAAATTACAGTGTCATCGGAAAACCGCAAAGTTCTTATTTCTTCACCCTGAACTTTAATTCCTTCTACAAATCTCTCACCTTGCTCAATGTACAAATTGAATAACACTGGAGAAAGGCTACAACCCTCTCTTACTCCCTTCCCTACCAATGCTTCCCTTTCATAGCCTTCGACTCTTATAACTGCTGTGTGGTTTATGTAAAAGTTGTAAAAACCTTCCCTTCCCTATATTTTTTCTCTACTGACCTAAGAATTTGAAATATCAGTTTTTCTTTAATTGTGTGTTAGAAACTGTAAAATCTGTTTTTACTGTGATTTAGCATCAATTTGTTTCCTATAAGCCACGAACTTATTTATTTAACTACATTACTTTATACCTCGTCAGTACTGCCAACAACATCCTTCACTACCAAACTGGCGTCATCAGCAAACAGAAATCTCTTAGAATTACACGTCATTTATATGAATGAGATACAACAGCAGCCCCAGAACAGAACTACACTCCTGGCCATTAAAATTGATACACCACGAAGATGACGTGCTACAGACGCGAAATTTATCCGACACGAAGAAGATGCTTTGATATGCAAATGATTATCTTTTCAGAGCATTCACACAAGGTTTGTGCTGGTGCTGACATGAGGAAAGTTTCCAATCGATTTCTCATACACAAACAGCAGTTGACCGGCGTTGCCTGGTGAAGCGTTGTTGTGATGCCTTGTGTAAGGAGGATAAAAGCCGCTTTGTATCATTTATTGCATACATGATTTCTCCTCAAAATGCCGCGGTGGAGTAGCCGAGCGGTCTAAGGCGCCTCGCTACGGAGCGCGCGGTTGCTCGCCGTCCCTGGGACTTGGGTGTGTGTGTTTGTCGTTAGGTTAGTTTACCTTAGTTTAAGTAGTTTGTAAGCTACGGACTGATGACCACGCAGTTTGGTCCGATAGCTTTACAGACATTTGAACATTCTGATATTCTGTGACATACTGAACATTGAGATTTTGCAGTAGTTGTGAAGTCAGCTTCACAACTGCCTGTCACCTTATCTCTTCGAGACAGAATAGGTCAGCCCTTGTCTACGTAGTCGCACTGATGCGTTAGTGGTAAATTTCTTCCTGTCTGGGGTACACGTGAGCAACCTACTTCAGTAACTTTGTGCTGAGTCCTAGCCGATCTGGTGATACTGCATGGCACTGTTTTTTAGTGCTATAACAGAGGTTGATCTCTAAATAAATGTCGTTTCTGCCTAAGAGAACGAAATTGCATATTTTTGTGGCCGCGTATTTCAGCTTCTGTCTGCATATCCTGCCGGGTCCTCCTTATTCCAAGACGACACATACAGTGTTCTTATAGACAAAAGAAGTTAGCCTCGTGAACCGTCGAATTATTCTCCTTGTGGACAGTAGTTTTCTAGCCTAACCACTCTCTCACTGCTGGTCGCCATCCCCTCCATAAGTAGCAGAGTTCTTAACATGAAAAATTTGTTTTGACTTAACTTTGGCACTAGTTTGACATTTTGAAATTATTAAATAGAAATGTTACAAATATTTACTCACCTTGAAACCATTTGTCAGCAGTACAAATAATGCATGAAATAAATAAATAAGGCATATTTCATGAACTTGACCGCTCATACTACACAATATTTACGTAAAGTTAGTGGTAAAATAGACAAATATTTATTAAATAGTTATACGAACATGAGTACAAGACACATTGAGATAACAAGTGGAATAAATCCTTAAATTTATTTTAAAAAAATGTTTGTATAGTGATTGGGACTTAACTACGGGGTCATCAGTCCCTAAACTTACAAACTACTTATGAACTGCTTACGAACTAGGACGGCACAAATATCCATGCCCGAGGGGGGATTCGAACCCCCGACCGTAGTGGCCGTGCAGACCGTGACTGGAGCGCCTTAGTCCCCTCGGCCACCGCGGCCGGCTTAAATTTATAGATACGAGAGTTAGTTTGAGGTAATGAGCTATCATCTAAGACATAGATTGTTAAAATGGTTTGATGCATTCAAATTAATTTTGTCATATTGACATATTGTGAACATAACCTTTGTAGTTTTGAAGATATTAAAAATATTGTTGGTTCATGAGATGCGCCTAAATTTATCTGACATAGTTGATGCCTAACAATTGATGGGAACATAATACTGAGATTTCTTATTTATTTCTAAGTTGAGAGAGTCTGTCTCTTTTTAAGTATCTGCCGGAGCGCCCGTTAAGACACTCCCTCTTGTATCAGCTCCCTTTGGAATCGTGCGTTTGTGCGTTTTCGGCGGTTCGCCATTCTGTACTAGTGTCTTTAGAAGTTGCTGGGGCCAAACCCAGTTACCTAATCGTTCGCCTCCGCCTCCTAAGCGGATGCTTCAAGCCTCGCCCACATACAAGAATGTCGTCCTGCCTTCCATACAATTCCACAATTACAATAATTGTGCGACATACGGACTATGAATCTGTTACATCATGAGACATGTGAGTTTTCATAAGAAGCGTAGAAAGATAGGTAGTGCATCCGGCCACCCCTTAAATTACCCGTGCCGATATCACAGTCAACCACGCTACCCTGAGCAAGTAGGAAGGGGAGCGGGGAAGAGAAGAGAAGAACAGGGGAGGAGGCTGAGTTGAACAGTTGCGGAGCTTACCATTGACGTGAGTGCAGGAGTAGAATGTAATAAAAGGCTGTACATACATGACAACATCCTGATCATGTAGGGAATTTGATTTTCACTTCTATATGGTGATATAAAAAATTTTATTTATTCACGACAAAATTTTTGTTCTTCCACTGTATAAAACCTATTATCTGGCTTGTGATCTAGATATATAAAGCACTATTAGCCGTAAACATTGATGTATATGGTAGACACTGTTTTTAAAAGAATACTGTGTAGGCCACGGCCAGTTGTGGCGGTTAGCACCGATGAGCCACGCGGCAGTGCCCTGTAGTGGCACTCATGCTGTCCTATGCATGGCAAATAACTATTCTGGACATTACTGCTCTTACTATATACTATAAGACATCCTGTAAATTCAATAGTATTTAACCTGCTATTAACAGTCCGCGATTGCGATTCTAACATCGTGTCGCTTTTTTGTAAACTTCGGTATGTAATTTTTCGTGTAGGTATATATCTTTTCTTGTAAAATTGCTTGATTGTATGAATATTACAAAATGTCTGGTGTATAACTTAAAATTTGTACATTAATAGAGCTAATTCCGAAGCGCGTCATGGAAAAAAATAGAGAAGTTCACAATAGTTTTGTGGAGAGCCGTTTTAGAGCTTTCATTTGGATTGCAATAACAGTTAAGTATTAATTATCACTTCGGGACTAACAGAAGAGAGAAATAGAGAGAAGTTCAATCGGAAACCGGCGGGTTTCGTTAACGTATCATTGATTCAGCGTGACAACGTTACAGAGATACTCAGCAAACTGCAGTGGCACGCGCTACAAAAGAGGAGAGCTTTACCAATGAAATTCGGAGAGAGTACATTCTGCGAAGAGTCGGACAGCACATTACCTTCTCCCATACGATTTACCACTACGAAAAATTCGTGAATTAGAGATATTACATAGTCAATCATTATTCCCATAAGCCATGGGGGACCGGATCAGGGAACAGACATCAGAAATACCCTCCGCCAAACGCCGACCGGTGATTTTCGGAGTGTTGATGTAGATATAAATGTAGGTGTAACGGGAACACCACCACCATAAGTCTCCAGCCACTTCTGAAGGAACACTCTCGCAAGATGAAGCGGTGAAATCTTTTCATCTGTTGAGATGTGGAGGGCAACACTTGTGCCAGTTTCTCATTCTTATTATTTTTCTTAAATGGCGTTGAGTAATTGGTCGACGGATTCGTTGTATACGATTTCGGAGTACAATTTCGACAAAAATCATTGCACTTTCATACGCGATACGTTGATAAATTTAATTACTGCGAATCAGAGAGATATTTCGTGATAAAGTTGCAGCACTGAAGGCTTACCGAAAGACATACCTCTAGCTGACTAGTCAGACGGCATCACTTTCACGCATGTCTGATGGTAGAGAATGGCTTCTAGCTTGTCGCAAATTACGACACGTTGCTGGGACTCGTCCGTGACGAGAAGGCTGCTCCATTGGTACGCTGTCCGTGTACGAGTGTACGTGCTCAAATGGCTCACTGCCTGCGGCGAGTACTTCACACACACAGTCTCTACGAAGCCTTTTAGCCGTCTACAAATGCACGCGACGTTCAGCGTCGATAGAAAAGTGTTTGGTGTAAGGTCGCGGTACTAGTGGAGTGCACCACGCAGCCGTTGACGGTGTACATTTTTGTAATTAATTACTCGACGTGGATGATTATCGTATGGCGTTTATTGGCCGGGAAATCCCCAGCTGGTGTTTGGCCGCCTTTTTAGCCTTTAGTGACCACTTAGGCGACTTGCGTGTATGACTCTACAAGATGTAGAAACAGCAGTGAGGAAACTAAAGAATAATAAGGCGTCAGGAGAAGATAGGATAACGGCAGAGATGTTGAAGGCAGGAGGTGAAACTTTTCGGAAAAAGCTTTACATCTCATAAAAGAAATATGGGAAAAAGGAGGAAATCCCAGAGGAATGGAAATCAGCAATTATTATTCCACTGCATGAAAGGAAGAGTAATAGGAATTTTAACAACTACAGATGCACTCTCTCTTTAGTGTACCATATAAAATCCATCATTAATAATTCTTGGAAAGCTTAAACAATATGCAGAGGATATTGTAGGAGATTACCAGGTAGGCTTCCGGCCAGGAATATCGACCATTGATCATATTTTCACCATGAGGCAAATGTGGGAAAAGTGCTGAGACTTCGACCATCGTTTTCTGGTGACATTTCTGAATTTCTCAAAGGCTTATGACAGTATCCACAGATTAAGTATGTACATCATCCTAAGAGAGTTTGGTGTACCAATGAAGTTAATAAATATGGTGAAGGTGTGCACAGCCCAGACAAAAGCCAAAGTGAAATTCCAGGGGAGCTGTCCACAGAATTCAATATTAGAATAGGTGTGCGACAAGGCGATGTTATTTCACCACTGCTATTTAATCTAGTCCTAGAAGAGGTAACCAGAAAAATGAAGAGAGAAAGCAAACGGATGAAGCTAAATGGAAGAACATATTTATTAGGATATGCAGACGACATTGCAGTGCTAAAAGAGGAAGAGATGGTTGAAACTTTGAAGGGCCTTGCACAAAATGGAAGTAATATCGAGCTACGGTTTAATGCGGGAAAAACGGAGGTAATTGAGGTATCCAGAGAAGCCCCTAACGAGATCCCATTACAGTTAGGCATTTGGAACTTCGCTAAAGTAGAAAAGTACCTAGGTACATGATTCAACAGATAAAATTATTTAAAACAGGAAGTGAATGGGTCTAAAACATATTTCAGTACGAGGCAGATAATGTCTTCAAAGAATCTGTCAATAAAGACCAAACTTAAAGCATACAATACAGGAATAGTACCAGTGTTGAAACCCTAAGCACAACAAGGAAAGATGAAGAGAACTTATTGGTGTTTGAAAGAAAAATAACGAGAAAGATCTTTGGACCAGTCCGTGAAGAGAATTCATGGAGGCGGAGAGAGAACCAAGAACTGTATGACCTGATGAACCAACCCAACATCGTACAAAATCTGAAAGGACGGAGAGTAAGTCTGGTAGGGCACATAGCAAGGAGACCAGATACCTCACGATCAAAATCCGTTCTTATGGGAAGACCTGTTGGTACCCGTCGAATTAGAAGAATCAGGAAGCAATGGGAGGATGAACTACGAAAAGATCTTTGTCAGCTAGCAATCCGTGACAACTGGATGCAAAATGCACAAGATCTTAATCTTTGGAGGTGCATGATCTACAGGATCCTAGAGTGCCGATTTGATTGATACTCAATAACTGTACGGCCTGTTAAAAAAAGAGACGCGCCCTGGACATATCTAAATACACTCTCCGAAAGGCATCATATCGTTCTTGGCGGCGGGTACGTCCTATCATTACTAATTTCCATTCCTATTCAACTCCCAAATAAAACAGGGGAAAACGGCTGTCTATACGCCTCCGTACAAGCCCTAATTTCACTTATCTTTGTGGTCCCACCAAGAAATGAAAGTTGGCCGCAGTGGAATCATTCTGCACTCTGTCTCAAATACCAGACCTCTAAACTTCCTCTATTATGTTCCACGGGAGGAACGTCGACTTCTCTTCAGAGGTTCCCATTTCAGTACATTAAGCATTCACTTAGTACCAAATGGCTTATAAAGACAATAGCGGAAACTTTACCGAAACGTGCTCCCGAGCCCCTCCTAGCGGCGTGAGTTGTGAACGAAAACTGTGGGTGAACGGCCTATTAACACTGAGTCACAGAACACTTGAATCATTCGTCGGCATACTTTACACAAGTAGGAAATGAACCGAAGAGTGAGAGTGTGTGCTACATACAGCTGTAATAGCCAACTACAAACAGCGATACATTCCGAAATTCTTCAGGTAATTCCAAATATGACAGTTTACTTTTAATAAACCGTGTCTTTAACGCTTTGACTTACCCTTCTTCATAAGTTCTTAATAGATACAGGTAGTGGGTTATTCGTAATCGAAGAGCTGCCTTTGATAAAATTTTGAGAAAGAAGGACCCAGATCAGTTAAGAAACGCTGTGTATTATGCCCAGGCTACTTTGTGGAGATAGATTTCAGAGATAACACTTTGTAAAGCCAAGGGTAGATGTAATTTGTTCATTGAGTGTAGAAAAAAAAAGAAAAAAGTGATTGATGCATTGTAACAACAGATATATAACAGCATGTTTTATTTGAACCCCTTCATTTAAAGGGCAGACGAGACTATGGAAACAGCAGCACAATACCTTCCCTGTTAGCTGTTTGTATTTAAACACAAATTAAATTTTATGAAACACAAGGCTAAACAGAAATTTAAAATAAAGCGTCACATTTTCGTTGTCATTTCCAGTATTTGGCCTGATGCACTGTTCCGTTCTGCTGCCTGGTGCTCATGGAAATTGCATTCATGTTCAAAATGTTCAAATGTTTGTAAATCTATCGGACTTAACTCCGTGGTCATTAGTCCGTAGCTCACAAACTAATTAAACTAAGGTAAACTAACCTAAGGACAACACAAACACCCATGCCCGAGGGGGGACTCGAACCCCAGACGACGAACGGCCGCGCGCACCGCAGCATGGCGCCCCAGTACGCACGGCTAATCGGCCGCGGTTTGCGTTCATGAATATGGTTAAAAAGTACCTCATGAATTGTGTTATTTTCAGTTAGAATTATATCCAAATATACTGTACACATTATTAAGGGTATTATTTGTCCATCTACGCAACTGCAATAACTGCGATCGTTTTTCACCAGAAGCGTTTCGTTTCACTGAATATAAAATATCTTCAGTGGTCTGAAATAAGAGCTATCTAAAATTTGAGCCGGCCGCAGTGGCCGAGTAGTCTGCGGCGCGCCAGTCACAGTCTGCACGGCCGCTACGGTCGGGGGTTCGAAACCCCCTCGGGCATGGATGTTTGTGTCGTCTTTAGTATAAGGTAGTTCATAAGTAGTTTGTAAGTTTAGGGACTGATGACCCCTCAGTTAAGTTCAAATGTTCAAATGTTTGTAGAGTCTATGGAACTTAACTACGGGGTCATCAGTCCCTAAACTTACAAACTACTTATGAACTACTTACAACTAAGAACGGCACAAATATCCATGCCCGAGGGGGGATTCGAACCCCCGACCGTAGCTCAGTTAAGTCCCTTAAGCTTAACATACATTTGAACATTTGAACTAAAATTTAATTTCCTTTCATAGCTCGAAAACAGTTCGTTAAAAATTTGTAAAATGTAGATTTTTTTGACTTACGGGAATTTTTTCTTAGATTGTCGCCTGACATCAAGAAGCGCCATGGTGTTGCACAGTTCATGGCAGAGACGATTGCTTTGGTTTCTTCTGTCCTACACTTTCAAATAAATTATCATCTAACGTAATATCTTAAACTGCATAACATATGTAATCCTTGCAAAGTTATTTTGGAACTCAGCGAAATAAAATACGAAATCACATGTCTTCCTTTAAAATAACCGAGTGAAGATGCCAAATACACTGCTGGAAACAGAAATTAGTACACCCACTTAGAGTTGTTTTCAATTCAATTTATAGCTGAAACAGTCATATTGTGTAATTGAAATGATTACAATTACAGATCAAGCTCAAGTGGGAATGAGGTAACAGGTGTAGACCCAAGTTGAAGCGCCCACATTAGTACATGGTGTAGCCTCCGCGGGTGGCAATGGAGGCGCTGCTCCCGGCAACCATGAGATCAGGGCTGCGCAAACGCACTGAGGTGAGCCGACACCACATAGAGAGAAGATGTGAAGTCACGCAGAGTAGGCTCGCGCGTAGCTGACAGGGTGGCCGCTGGAGCACGGTTTACTATGCCGAAGCAGCCAGCCAGTCAGCTATGTGCGCGCAGCCTACGCTGCGTGACGTCACACGAGGCCGACGAGAAAGACAGGCCGCGGCGCGCCTGTCAAATCACGTAAGCGAGGTGGGCCTGCGCTGGTTCATCGCTGACGACCACGTCCGGCCATTCCTTGTTTCAAGTGATCATCTGATGACACCGGTCGAAAAGTTCGTGGAAGACGGGCTAGAGATGTACGTGCCACTAGTCTCTCTGCTAGTAACCAGCAGGCGACAGGCGACAGTGGGCTCACAACCCCGGTGTGTGCTGTGGTTTTACGATCTGCCACAACTGCCCTTACAATACGACGAATCTCGAGGATGTTTGTGCTGTGTGGACGTCCAGAACCACGTCTGTGGGCGTGAGATTGTTAACGTCGTCATTGCTACAAGCATCGTTATACAACTGACGCAGCAGGTCCGACGTTTGTGGCATTTCTCCGAAAGGACAACCCCCCACTGTGAAGGACACGACTTGACTCCTGTATGACGCGAGACTGTGTCTCCTGGCATGGAGCCTGTTTGCTTCACACATTGATATCACGCTGATCCTTTTGACTGTAATATTCCCTATTTATTTACTTGCCGGCCGCAGTGGCCGAGCGGTCTGCGGCGCGCCAGTCACAGTCTACACGGCCAATACGGTCGGGGGTTCGAATCCTCCCTAGGGCAGGGATGTTTGTGTCATCTTTAGTATAAGGTAGTTCATAAGTAGTTTGTAAATTTAGGGACTGATGACCCCGCAGTTAAGTCCCTTAAGCTCAACAGACATTTGAACATTTTTTTACTTATTTAATCGTTTGGTAATTTTATACCATATACAATTATACATAACAAGGTAAAATCAAATTTTAAAGTCCTTTCTTGTCAATCATTCAGTTAAACCGTTAAGAATGCCACGGTACGAATGAAAAGGACAGCGATGAACCAGATTTTCTATCGTCTGTTCCTCCAGGTTACACTCACACATCGATGAACTGCTCCAGCCCCACTTGTGTCATAAGTAACTGTAGCAACCATGTCCAGTCCTCAACCTCTTGATGCGACACCATAATTTCCTCGGTAGTTCAAATCCGTTTGGCTTCTTTGTGCGATAAAGATGATGGGCAATTGTTCGCAATATTTTTGTTGACCACTCATGCCTCCAGTTTTAATTTAGGTCAAATACATCAGCAATGAATTACCCCGCAGTGACACTTACTGGTCTTCTTGATGGCAGTCACTGCTGTGGTGGATGGCAGAATTCTTGGTGCAATGGCAGAGAGGATAATACAAAGATTTTCTTAGCTATCCTTAGTAGAGCTTGCTTCCTCCTTAAGTCAGGTGGAGGGATGTTACTCATCATAGATAACCAGTGACATGAAGTTGATTTGATGGTACCAGTAATGCAACGCAATGCAGCATTCAATTTCGTGACTATCTTCTTCACATGTGCGCTTCCCAATCAAACGGGTGCATAGTACTCAGCAGCCGAGTAGACAAGACTGATGGCAGAGAGGCGTAAACAGTCAGCAGAGGCTCCGCAGGATGTACCACTGAGATTGTGCAATATTTTGTTTCTTGAAGCGACTTTGTGGGAAATCATAATAATTTGATCTTTGTAGTTCAGGGCTCTATCTAAAGTGACTCCAAGGTATTTTGGAAAAGGATTGTACCTCAGCTTTTGTCCATTGAATAGTAATCTTGGCTTGTAGATTGCAGGACGATTCGCCAGATGGAAACAAGAGACTTCAGTTTCTGTAGTGCTGGAGATCAATCTCCACGTCTCAAAGAAAGTTGGCCGGCCGCGGTGGCCGAGGAGACTGAGGCGCTTCAGTCACGGTCTGCACGGCCACTACGGTCGGGGGTTCGAATCCCCCCTCGGGCATGGATATTTGTGCCGTCCTAGTTCGTAAGTAGTTCATAAGTAGTTTGTAAGTTTAGGGACTGATGACCCCGTAGTTGGGTCCCATAAGATTTACAAACATTTGAACATTTGAAAGAAAGTTGACATCTTCCTCTGAAAGAATTTGTTCGCCGTCTTCGAAATTACTCTGCTACCAGTACGATGTCGTCAGCGTACATGAACTTACACTCCTGACCATTAAAACAGCTACACCAAGAAGATGACGTGCTACAAAAGCGAAATTTATCCGACACGAAGAAGATGCTGTGATATGCAAATGATTAGCTTTTCAGAGCATTCACACAAGGTTGGTGCCGGTGAAGACACCTACAACGTGCTGACATGAGGAAAGTTTCCAACGATTTCTCATACACAAACAGCAGTTAACCGGCGTTGCCTGGTGAAACGTTATTGTCATGTCTCGTGTAAGGAGGAGAAATGCGTACCATCACGTTTCCGACTTTGATAAAGGTCGGATTGTAGCCTATCGCGATTGCGGTTTATCGTATCGCAACATTGCTGCTCGCATTGGTCTCGATCCAATGACTGTTAGCAGAATATGGAATCGGTGGGTTCAGGAGGGCAATGCGGAACGCCGTTCTGGATCCCAACGGGCTCGTATCACTAGCAGTCGAGATGACATACATCTTATTCGCATGTCTGTAACGGATCCTGCAGCCCCGTCTCGATCCCTAAGTCAACAGATGGGGACGTTTGCAAGACAACCATCTGCACGAACAGTTCGACGTTTGCAGCAGCATGGAGTATCAGCACAGAGACCATAGCTGCGATTACCCTTGACGCTGCATAACAGACAGGAGCGCCTGCGATGGTGTACGCAACGACGAACCTGGGTGCACGAATGGCAAAACGTCATTTTTTCGGATGATGGTCGCATCCGTGTTTGGCGACATCGCAGTGAACGCACATTGAAAGCGTGTATTTGTCATCACCATACTGGCGTATCACCCAGCGTGATGTTATGGGGTGCCATTGGTTACACGTCTCTGTCACCTCTTGCTCGCATCGACGGCACTTTGAACAGTGGCCGTTACATTTCACATGTGTTACGACCGTGGCTCTACCCTTCATTCGATCCATGTGAAACCCTACATTTCAGCAGGATAATGCACGACCGCATGTTGCAGGTCCTGTACGGGCCTTTCTGGGTACGGAAAATGTTCGACTGCTGCCCTGGCCAGCACATTCTCCAGATCTCTCACCAATTGAAAACGTCTGGTCAATGGTGGCCGAGCAACTGGCTCGTCACAATACGCCAGTCACTACTTTTGATGAACTGTGGTATCGTGTTGAAGCTGCATGGGCATCTGTACCTGCACGCGGCATCCAAACTCTGTTTGACTCAATGCCTAGGCGTACCAAGGCCGTTATTACGGCCAGAGGATGTTGTTCTAGGTACTGATTTCTCAGGATCTATGCACCCAAATTGCATGAAAATGTAATCACATGTCAGTTCTAGTATAATATATTTGTCCAATGAATACCCGTTTATCATCTGCATTTTTCTTGGTGTAGCAATTTTAATGGCCAGTAGTGTAGTTGTTTTTTTGGTTGGCATATCATGTATGTACAAATTGAAGAGCAATGGTGCTAGAACAGATCCCTGTGTAGACCGTTATTTAGTTTTCGTTTGTGGCTATTAGTACTGCCGAGGAAGACTTCGAATTGTCTTTCACTAAGATATTAGGTCCACGATTCCTCGACTTGGTACAACTTGAAATAGTTTGTAGATACGTTCTTGTCCCTAAACAGTGTCATATGCCCCAGTCAAGTCGATGAAAACGGCTGTTGATTTCAGTTGTCTTTGGAAACCTTCTTCGACGTGTGTAGTTAGAGCAAGAACTTGATCGGCGCAGCTGCGTCCATGTCAGAATCCAGCTTGTTCCTTGTTGTGACAGCTTTAATGAAAGGTGATATTCTCATTGGGATGATTCGTTCAAGGAGCTTGAATGTGCAACTAAGCAGTGCTATTGGTCGATAACTTTCGGGGCTACCTTCAGGTTTGCTGGAATGAGAATGGCTATAACTGGGCAGTCTGTTCTCATGGAGTATGTAAGTGAAGAGAGAAATAACCAGTATGTGCAATACGGGCCCATGTTCTTAATACATTCATTATAGATGTTGTCGGGACCAGCAGCCATGCTGGTTTGCAGTTGTTTCATTGCGCTTTCTACTTCCACTGTGGAGAAGGGCCTGAAAAGCGGCCCGTTTCTCGGGGCTTGTTTCTCGAGGCAATGTGCTTGAGTTTAGAGAGGTTACATTTTACTATTCTGGTATGATTCTTGTCCCTCTTTTCGGACATGTCCAAAAGAACAGACACCATTAGTTGTCAGTAACGGCCGTATATTTACGAAATGGAATAAGGCACAAATTTTGAACTTTGTCGTTGAATTTATTTCAAAGCCCTGAAACGGTCGTTAATAACAGTGGTTAACAACACTTTTAGGGACGGAGGAAAAACTTTAAAAATTCATTCTCTTCGAAAATTCGGCTCTGAGTGAGATCGCAAATGATTAACCACTACTTTATAATATTACTGCTGTATAAAAATAAAGTCTGAACGCTTCCGAATGCAGTTAATCGACTATTTCAGTTGAGCCTGCTTAGTTTAGTACTTAAGTTCCACAAAAAGTATAGGCCTATATACCGACATATTTTGGCAGTTACATACAAATTTGAAAAAAGTGAATGGTTAGCTACAAATAAATATGTCCATGTATAAACTTTTATAACAGTACATCGCATTATTAAAGAAATTCACTTACCTGACAATTAACTAAAAAATTCATAATAGATAGACGCAAGGCACAGATGCATTTACCAACAGCTTACACATATTTTAGTATCCTAAACAAATCTGGTAACCCTTTGTATCTGTAGTTGCGTAAGTAAATCATGAATGCAAAGTGTTTGAGCGGCAGAAGGTTTGTTCGTGCTGGGGTTCTATGACAAGTGGTTTCATTGGAGTGGAGGGAGGAGGGGGGGAGGTAACGGTTTGGGAAAGTGGGAAGCAAACGAGTCTCTTCCTATGTTTTGCAAAGTGTGTTCAAGGGACAGAAAAATAGATGAACAGGAAGGGAAGATTAGACCCCCTCAGGCTGAACTGGATAGTGCCAGGGAGGAACTTACGAGGTTAAGGGGGGAGAATGGTGAGCAGGGGTGGGAAGTGGTAGCAGGGAACAGGGGCCACAGAAAGAGTTTATTTTCTGACAGCTTCACAATTGGCACAACGAACAGATTTGCCTTGCTGCCACAGTTAAATGAGGAAGAGGCTGCTTTAGAAGTAGGTGCAGTTAAGAAACAACAGACTTTCACTAGGAAACCAACGGTTTCAAAAAAAGTAGAAAGTAGGGGGAAAGTTCTGTTGTTAGGAAGTAGTCATGGAGGAGGTGTGGGCCAGATTTTGCAGGAAAAATTAGATGACGGGTACCAGGTCGCAAACTTCTTCGAGCCCTCTGCAGGTCTTAGCTAGGTGGTAGAGAGTATAGGTTCCCAGTGAAATGGTTTCACAAACCAGGATAATGTTGTAATAGTGGATGGGGTGGGAACAGCATTGATAGGGACCAGGGCTGCAGTATCGAGTGGGGCCTGGTTCAAATAGCTTCTGCAACGATACAGACAAACGTTGGACTGTTGCCTGCTTTTGTGCGGTCAGGAGGGTTTATATGGAGATTGATCAAATCCTTAGGGCGGCTACAATGTCAAACATAGGTTTGGTTCCTGTTGATGCTATGGATAGGTGGGATTTCACTAGGCATGGCCTGCATCTCAATAGGAAAGGGAAGGGGAAACTGGCTAGGTTGATAGCAAAATCCTTAAGGGGGAAACTGCAGTTCATGGAAGTACTTTTTTTCTAGGCTACGTTCAGTGTCCAGTGAGAAGCTCAGGCATGCAGGTGCTAAAGATGTTGAAAAATCAAACGTTTCTCACAAAAGTAAAGTAAAAAATAATGTCAACATTTTTCACCAGAATATTGGGGAACTGAAGAATAAAATAGATGAGCTTTTGGTTTGTTTAGATGGTATAGAAACTGATAATGTAATAGATATACAATGCCTATCTGGGCAGCACATTGTCACTGGTATGAAAAATGTGAAAGTCAGTGGATATGAATTAGCTGCAAATGTAAGTAGAGATAATAAGGTAAGAGGAGGAGTTTCCATATATGTCAAAAGCTATCACAGTGTAAAAAAATTTACAAACAAAAAATGTTTTTATTAGAGCAACATATAGAAGCATGTGCCTGTCAGCTTAAATTCAATGCTGACTCTCTTATAATTGTCACAGTATATAGGTCTCCTTCAGGAAATTTCCAGTTATTTCTGGAACACTTGGATGCCTTGTTGTGCTATCTTTCAGATAGGGAGAAACAAATTATTATTTGTGGTGATTTCAATGTTGATAGTGTAATAGGCCACTCCCATGAACCACAGACATTGCCAATGTGGGGTGGCTTGCGTGCCTCAATGATACAGATAGCCGCACCGTAGGTGCAACCACAGCAGAGGGGTATCTGTGGAGAGGCCAGACAAAAGTGTGGTTCCTGAAGAGGGGCAGCAGCCTTTTCAGTAGTTACAGGGGCAACAGTCTGGATGATTGACTGAGCTGGCCTTGTAACATCAGCTAATGTGGCTTTGCCACACAGCTACTGCGAACGGCTGAAAGCAAGGGGAAACTACAGCCGTTACCTTTCCCGAGGACATGCAGCTCTACTGTATGAACATATGATGATGGCATCCTCTCGGGTAAAATATTCCGGAGGTAAAATAGTCCCCCATTCGGATCTCCGGGCGGGGACTACTCAGGAGGATGTGATCATCAGGAAAGACAATACTGGCATTCTACGGGTCGGAGCGTGGAATGTTAGATCCCTTAATAGAGTAGGAAAATTAGAAAATTTAAAAAGGGAAATGGATAGGTTGAAGTTAGATATAGTGGGGATTAGTGAAGTTCGGTGGCAGGATGAACAGGATTTCTGGTCAGGTGAGTACAGGATTATAAATACAAAATCAATTGGGGGTATCACAGGAGTAGGATTGATAATGAATAAGAAAATAGGAATGCGGGTAAACTACTATGACCAGCACAGTGATCGCATTATCATTGTCAAGATAGATACGAAAGCCAACACCGACAACAGTAGTACAAGTTTATATGCCAACTAGCTCTGCCGATGATGAGGAAATCGAAGAAATATATGAGGAGCTAAAGGAAATTATTCAGACAATTAAGGGAGAGGAAAACTTAATTGTTATGGGAGACTGGAATTCGGTATTAGGACAAGGAAGGGAAGGGAAGATAGTAGGTGAATATGGTCTGGGCAAAAGGAATGAAAGAGGAAGCCGCCTGGTAGAATTTTGCACGGAACATAATTTAGTTATAACAAACACCTGGTTCAAGAATCACAAAAGAAGATTGTATACGTGGAAGAGGCCAGGAGACACCGGGAGATACCAGATAGATTTTATAATGGTAAGACATAGATTTCGGAACCAGGTTTTACAGTATAAGACATACCCAGGGGCAGATATAGACTCTGACCATAACTTGTTGGTTATGAACTGTAGGCTGAAACTGAAGAAACTACAAAAAGGTAGGAAAATAAGGAGATGGGACCTGGATAAATTGAAGGAACCTGAGGTTCTTAAGAATTTCAGAGAGAGCTTTAGGCAACAAATGACAGAAACAAGGGAAAATAAAACAGTAGAGGAGGAATGGGTAAAATTGAGAGATGAAATAGTGAAAGTAGCAGAGGACAAAATAGGTAGGAAGGCAAGACCTACAAAAAATCCTTGGATATCACAGGAGATACTAAATTTAATCGAGGAAAGGAGAAAATATAAAAATGCAGTAAATGAAACAGGCAAAATGGAGTACAGACGACTAAGGAATGAGATTGACAGGAAGTGCAAAATGGCTAAGCAGGAGTGGTTAGAAGGCAAATGTAAGGATGTAGAAGAATGTATAAATAGGGGAAAAATAGATACAGCCTACAGGAAAATAAAAGAAACATTTGAAGATAAGAAAAACAGCTCTATGAATATCAAGGACACGTATTGAAAACCAGTTTTCAGCAAAGAAAGGAAAGCTGAAAGGTGGAAAGAGTATATAGAGGGGCTCTACAAAGGAAATGAACTTCGAGACACTATTGTAGGAAGGGAAGA
This sequence comes from Locusta migratoria, assembly GCA_026315105.1. Classification (NCBI taxonomy): domain Eukaryota; kingdom Metazoa; phylum Arthropoda; class Insecta; order Orthoptera; family Acrididae; genus Locusta; species Locusta migratoria. The sequence goes on along the minus strand of CM048755.1, from coordinate 23,730,734 downwards.
GGATGTAGATGAAGATGAAATAGGAGATACTTTTTGTGTTGGTTAGCTGCTTGCGCCGTGAGCTGGGCCACAGCCTGGAGAAGTTGTGTTATTTGCGCCGTCTGTAACTGAATAATTTCCATTAAGTTTGGGTTCGGGGTAGTGGCCATGCTGACCGATTAGGCGCCGCGCATACAAGTAATTTATAACAAAACACAAATGCAATATGAAAGAGGACTCGCTCTGCAACAAAAAAGTCCACAAAATACGTAACAGAATATGTTCCCCCAAAAATCTTATAATAAGGGTGGGTGGGCGGGAGCAATTTTTGCGTGCTCCGACTGCTGCTGTCTGGCTGCTGCAAGTGGGCTGGTCCTAGGTTCGTCTATCCCATCCTTGTCGCCACTTTTGTGTCCCAACTTCGTCGCCGCTTTTGTGTCCCAGCCTCGTCGTAGGTGTCGGTGGCCGAGTGGAATGAGACCGACACGCTGGTGCAGGTACGGAGGGGAGCAGCCAGAAACTATAAACACTCGAGTAAATTAGAAAGAGATATATATTGCACAGAATGAAACAATACTTAACTTTTACATAGTACTGCAGAATGTTGATACATAGTTATTAGAGGCCTGCCTAGTGCCTGTACAATAGCAAAGTCTTCACTGGTGCCTATCTGATTACGAAGGTCCTAACTCGTTGCTATCTCAGTCCGAAGTGCGAAGTGAACGATGTCCTTCCGTGGTGGCCACGAGCGGAGTTGTCGCAGAGGGCGCTCGTGGCTGTCGTCGGAAGATCGCCGCGCCGTGCGTGCATGGCGGCGCGCGGCGAAAGTAGGTGGCGCGCACTTTGTACTTGTGCGACACCACACCCCTCCCCCCCAAACCGCCGTGCCGTCGTGGCGTAGGGCTGAGGGCCACGGCGACGGCACTGGGAGGAGGGCCTGGGCGGGGGCGTTACTGGTGGGACGGGCGTCGTAGCTGAGGCCGGGATCGAGACGCCTTGCGATCCTCCAGGAAACGCGCCGAAACCTGGGGAATGGCGCACACCCCTCGCCCAGAGGGAGCAGGTCATCTTCGTCTGAGGTGCGTGGCCCAAGCTGGGGGGGCCCGCACGGTCCCGGAGTCCCTCTCGGTGACGCTGTCATCTGCGGCGGCGACAGCGGCGGCGACGACTGCGTCGGAGGTGCGTCGACGTCCATAGGGATCTCGTAGTCCGGGGACGAACGATGTGGCTGTGCTCCCTGGCGGTGAACTGGGTCTGGAATCAAGAAACCGGAGACAGGATCGCGCGGCCTGTGCATGCGCAATTGGTTTGCGTGGCGCTGCAGCTCCGACCCTGTGGAAGAACGTACAACATACATATTGCGACCGAGGACGCGCTGAATGAAGCCTGGCAACAATGTCTTCTTGTTGCCAGCAAACACCCTGTACAGCACCGGCGTGGAAACCTGAAAACGCGTAGCGCCATACGAACCGACTCGGTGCGTGGGAGGCTGCAGCAGGTGAAGGAGAGTGCGGTGACGGCGGCCGTGTAGCAGCTCGGCAGGAGACGGGCCGTCACGTGGCATGCACCGATACGTAGACAGGAAAATTTGAAGAGCTTGCTGCCTGGAGTGCTGACCTTTCATCTTCTCCATGTGAGACTTGAATGTTCGAACGAAACGTTCTGCTTCACCATTGGACTAAGGGTGAAAAGGTGCGGTGGTGATATGCTGAATGCCATTCACACGACAAAACTGTTGAAATTCCGCACTAACAAACTGAGGTCCATTGTCACTGACGATAGTTTCAGGCAAGCCTTCGATGCAAAACACTGATGTTAAGGCACTGATTGTACTAGACGCCGTCGTTGAGTTCATGGCAATCACAAAAGGAAACTTGCTGAAAGCGTCTACAACAATTAACCAGCGCGTATTCCAGAAAGGTCCGGCAAAGTCAATATGTAAACGTTGCCATGGTCCCTTGGGGCGTGGCCAGTCTGAGAAACGCTGTGGAGGAGCCGCCTGATGCTCCGCACAAACTGTACACTGTGATGTCATGCTCTCTATCTGAGCGTCCATACCAACCCAGGTACAATGACGTCTGGCCAGTTGCTTTGTCCTAACAATACCCCAATGTCCTTGATGCAGGAGGCGTAACACTTCTCGTTGTAGGGAACGAGGAACAATCACTCTTGTTTGGTCGTTGTCGGTATGCAACAACAGTACACCCTGACTTAAAGATAATGCATGACGTTGTGCAAAATAACGTCGAACCAGAGGCCGATCAATGTCTTTGGCTCTGGCAGGCCAACCAAAGCGAACAAAACGTGCTACCGCACTTAGGTCTGCATCCGCAGCTGTTTCCTGTGCAACCCGACGAGAGTTCAAAGGAAAGTCTGCGACAGCGGAAGCATCTCTGGAGTCTATCTGACAACATGCCATTTCTGAAGAATCAAATGATACATCCTGGCCAACCGGAAGTCGGGAAAGTGTGTCCGCGTTGGCATGTTTAGTGGTAGGTCGGTACAAAATCTCATACTGATAATTTGACGATATCAAGGACCATCTCTGAAGCTTTTGTGCCGTTCGTGGCGGAATTGGCTTTGTGGGTGAGAACAACGACGTGAGAGGCTTGTGGTCTGTCAACAAATAGAATTTTCTGCCATAGAGATAATGATGAAACTTTGTGACGCCGTAAATGATTGCTAAGGCCTCCTTTTCTATCTGACTGTAATTCTGTTGCGTTGGCGTCAGTAGCTTGGATGCAAAGGCAATAGGACGATCGTGAGATCCAATGCGATGTGAGATTACCGCGCCCAGACCGTACGACGAGGCGTCAACTGCTAACACTACAGGCTTCTGTGGGTCAAAGGGAATCAAACATGCATCACTGAGTAGTGCAGACTTTAATTTGTCAAAGGCAACCTGACAATCTTTGGACCATAAAAAAGGAACATTCTTCCTACGTAAGTGATGCAGTGGAGCTGCAATCTGAGAGGCATTGGGAATAAACCTGAAATAATAGTTCAGCTTTCCCATTACTGCTTGCAATTCATGCACATTCTTAGGAGGAGGCAAGTCTTTGATTGCTCGAAGATGTGACTGTAAGGGATGAATTCCTTGGGCATTAATCACATGGCCTAGGTACTCTATTTCAGTTTGAAAAAACGAACACTTTGCTTTATTACAACGTAGACCTGCTGCAGTCAACACTTTGAAAAGGCACTCCAGATTTGCTAAATGTTCTTCAACTGTACGTCCGGATACCACAATGTCATCTAAATAGTTCGAGCAACAAGGTACCGAAACTGTCAGCTGTTCCAAAAAACGCTGAAAAATAGCGGGGGCGGAAGAACTGCCAAAGGGTAGGCGTTGAAATTGAAAAAGGCCCATGTGAGTATTAATGACGAAAAACTTTTTTGACTCGTCATCAAGTGGAATCTGTAAGTATGCCTCTGCTAAATCAATCTTAGAAAAGAAGCGAGACTGTCCTAATTTGTCCATTAGTTCGTCAGGTCTGGGCAGGGGATAAGTGTCTACAATTGTTTGACTGTTCACTGTTGATTTGAAGTCCGCACAGAGACGAAGTTTTCCTGACGGCTTGGGTATAATTACTATAGGCGAGGCCCACTGACTCGCAGAAACAGGAGAAATCACCCCACTATCTTGCCAACGTTTAAGTTCGTCGGCAACTGTATCACGCAAGGCGATAGGCACTGGTCTAGCTTTACGAAATTTTGGAACTGCAGATTCTTTTAAAGTTACATGTGCCACGAAGTCTTTTGCACAACCTAGTTCCGGCGAAAACAGGTCACTATATTTGTCACACAATGCATTGATTTTATCCTGAGGCACTATTGACGAAATTTGAAGCACATCTCTTTGAATTGATAAACCAAACAAGTCAAAAGCATCTAGTCCAAAAATGTTCTGTGTCGATTTGGCCTGAAGAACTACAAAAGCAACTGTTTTTGTTACACCTTGAAAAGAGACAGGCAGGCTACACGTTCCTAGCACCGGAATAGTTTGTCCTGTGTACGCTGTTAACACTTGCTGTGACGGCGACAATTTTGGCGAACCCAGTAGTTCATAAGTTTCTTTATTCATTAGTGTGACAGCGGAACCAGTATCAAGCTGAAATTGCACCGTCTTATTTTCTATGAAGAGAGTCACAAACAGTTTTTGCTTGCGGCGCTCGACAGGTGCGCGAATGTGGGCAACGTCTGCTACGGTTTGTTTACTGCGCTTGCGCGGGCCGCGTAGTGAAGGAAGCGGCGCAGACTCGGCACGCAGCGGATTAACAACACTGTCACTAGATGACACTACCGCCGGATCGGCGTCCGCGCAATCCTGCGAAGCTACTCCAGATTCATTAACTACTGCACTACACTTTCGAGTAGCTACTTGATGTCTACTGTCACTAGCTACACAGTACTGGGCACTATTACAAGGAGCAGTTGCAGAAGGCACTATTTTCACTACAGGAATGCACTGTTCATAGTCATTTTGCTTGTCCCGAACCCTTTTCCGTTGCACTGTTTTACGCGCTCGTCGGCGCTTGCTACGTGGTGCACTATATAGATTTGCCATAGGCGCAGAACTACTTTCTTGCAATTGAGATCCAAGGAAAGCAGTGTTCAATTCCACAGCCCGTATAACATTTACAGAATGAACTGTTCTCGCACTCTGTGAAGCACTGTTTCTAACGTTACTGTTCTTTGAGTTTTTAATTTGCATACACACAGACTGCACATGTCCCAATTTGCCACATTGATAACAGGTTGCGTTGCGACTAGGGCAATGAGCACGCTTGTGGCGAGACACACACTGGGGGCAAGACTTACGAACATTTTCCTGAAAGGAGCGTTGGCGCCCGTTATGCAAATTACTGTGTCTAACACTACGGGGCGACCTTTGTGTCGCACTTTTACACTGGCTACTGTTCACTGTCTGTTCAGCACGGCCGGTAGAAAAATAAGAATCACTAGGGCTAGAATGCGAACTACGGCTAGGAAAGCGTCCGTTGCGGCGCACTGAATTTACACTGTGGCTTTGCATTTCTACATCTGCTAAGTCAAAAGTATCATGTGCTTCTATAAGCTGCAGTACACTGTCTAATGAAGGGTCAGATTGTTTTAGAATTGCTGCTCTAATTCTGGGGTCCTGAATGTTCTGCGTAATTGCATCCCTCAACATAACGTCACTATACGAAAGACCACAAGAGCAAGTAAATTTACATTGGCGGGTTAAGCCCTTCAATTCCGTAATCCACTCTTGGTGTGACTGCTGCGGTAATTTTTTAAGTCTGAAAAATCGGTATCGTGCAGCGGCTACAAGAACTTTTCTCTCATAATGAGCATTCAGTGCATCTACAATTTGTTCAAAGTCTACATCACGAGGAGATGCGTGCGGGAATAGTTTTTGCAGTAACACGAAAGTTTTGGGGCCCACCACAGACAATAAAAGATGCTTAACAGTCTGACCTGTAAGTTGATGAGCCGCGACGAGTTCTTGAAACTGTGCGAAGTAGTCGCTCCATTCTTCCTCACGTTCGTTGTACTGGCGAAAGGTAGGAAGCGTTGCGGCGGCAGGTGTGGGCTGCTGAAGCGGCGGCTGTTGTTGTTGGTTAGCTGCTTGCGCCGTGAGCTGGGCCACAGCCTGGAGAAGTTGTGTTATTTGCGCCGTCTGTAACTGAATAATTTCCATTAAGTTTGGGTTCGGGGTAGTGGCCATGCTGACCGATTAGGCGCCGCGCATACAAGTAATTTATAACAAAACACAAATGCAATATGAAAGAGGACTCGCTCTGCAACAAAAAAGTCCACAAAATACGTAACAGAATATGTTCCCCCAAAAATCTTATAATAAGGGTGGGTGGGCGGGAGCAATTTTTGCGTGCTCCGACTGCTGCTGTCTGGCTGCTGCAAGTGGGCTGGTCCTAGGTTCGTCTATCCCATCCTTGTCGCCACTTTTGTGTCCCAACTTCGTCGCCGCTTTTGTGTCCCAGCCTCGTCGTAGGTGTCGGTGGCCGAGTGGAATGAGACCGACACGCTGGTGCAGGTACGGAGGGGAGCAGCCAGAAACTATAAACACTCGAGTAAATTAGAAAGAGATATATATTGCACAGAATGAAACAATACTTAACTTTTACATAGTACTGCAGAATGTTGATACATAGTTATTAGAGGCCTGCCTAGTGCCTGTACAATAGCAAAGTCTTCACTGGTGCCTATCTGATTACGAAGGTCCTAACTCGTTGCTATCTCAGTCCGAAGTGCGAAGTGAACGATGTCCTTCCGTGGTGGCCACGAGCGGAGTTGTCGCAAAGGGCGCTCGTGGCTGTCGTCGGAAGATCGCCGCGCCGTGCGTGCATGGCGGCGCGCGGCGAAAGTAGGTGGCGCGCACTTTGTACTTGTGCGACACCACAATACTGTACTGAGAGAAGAATTTGACAGAGCCCTGAAAGACCTAAGTCGAAACAAGGCCCCTGGAGTAGATGATATTCCCTCAGAGCTACTGAAGTCTCTGGGAGAACCAGCCATGACAAACCTGTTTCACCTGGTGTGTAAGATGTATGAGACAGGCGAAGTACCCTCAGACTTTAAGAAAAATGTTATAATCCCCATTCCAAAGAAAGCAGGTGCAGAAAAGTGTGAAAACTACAGAACCATCAGTTTAATAAGTCATGGTTGCAAAATATTAACACGAATTATATACAGAAGGATGGAAAAGCTGGTAGAAGCCGACCTCGGGGAAGATCAGTTTGGGTTCAGGAGAAATGTAGGAACTCGGGAGGCAATACTCACTTTACGGCTTATCCTGGAAGATAGATTACGAAAAGGCAAACCTACATTTCTAGCTTTTGTAGATTTGGAGAAGGCTTTTGACAATGTTGATTGGAATAAACTCTTTCAAGTTCTGAAGCAAGCAGGAGTAAAATATAGGGAGCGTAAGGTTATTTACAACTTGTACAAAAACCAGACAGCGGTGGTGAGAGTTGAAGGGCATGAAAGGGATGCAATGGTTGGGAAGGGAGTGAGACAGGGTTGTAGCCTTTCTCCAATGTTATTCAATTTGTACATTGAGCAGGCTGTGAAGGAGAGCAAGGAGAAATTTGGTGAAGGAATAAAAGTTCAGGGGGAAGAATTAAAAACATTGCGTTTTGCCGACGACATAGTAACTCTGTCAGATACAGCAAAGGACCTGGAAGAGCAATTGAACGGAATGGACAGTGTGCCGAAAGGTGCATATAAGATGAACATTAACAAGAGCAAAACTAGGGTAATGGAGTGTAGTGTAAGAAAATCAGGTGATGCTGAAGGAATTAGATTGGGAAACGAAGCAATAAAGGAGGTAGATGAGTTTTGTTACTTGGGCAGTAAAATAACAAATGTTGGTCGCAGTACAGAGGATATAAAATACAGAATGGCAATGGGTAGAAAAGTGTTTTTGAAAAAGAGAAATTTGTTAACATCGAATGTTTATTTAAGCCTAAGGAAGTCCTTACTGAGGGCATTTGTATGGAGTGTTGCCTTGTATGGGAGTGAGACATGGACGATAAACAGTGCGGACAGGAAGAGGATTGAGGCTTTTGAAAAATGGTGCTACAGAAGAATGCTGAAGATTAGGTGGGTGGATCGCGTAACTAATGAGGAGGTACTGAACAGAATTGGGGAGAAAAGAAATTTCTGGCATACCTTGACTAAAAGAAGGGATAGATTGGTGGGGCACATTCTTAGACATCAAGGAATTGTGAATTTAGCATTAGAGGCAAGTGTGTGGGGTAAAAATCGCAGAGGAAGACCAAGAGATGGATACAGTAAGCAGGTTCAGACAGATGTAGGTTGCCGTTCTTATGTGAAGATGAAGAGGGTTGCTCAGGATAGGATATTGTGGAGAGCTGCATCAAACCAGTCTCCGGACTGAAGACCACAACAACAACAGTGTAATAGGAAGACTGACCTGGAAGTCTTACCTGGCTTGTACAATCTGACATCCGTTATTGATTTTCCTACTCGGGTAGTAAAGGACAGCAGTACATTGATAGATAACTTTTTTATAGACCAAGATAAATTTAACAACGTAAATGCTTGTCCTCTTGAGAATGGTTTTTCTGATCAGGGTGCACAGCTAGTAACAGTATATGACATAGCTCCATTCAGTAATTCAAAACAGTCCTCCCGAGTTGTGCGCTCAATTAACGACCTAACTAGAAATTTCAAAGAAAGCCTACAACATGCTGGAAAGAAGTTTATAAGGAACATGATGACAATTTAAAATATAACTTACTTCATGATACATTTGTAAGGGTATTTGAAAACTGTTTCCCCAAGAAATTAGTTAAATACAGTATAATTGTAAGAAACCATGCAAAAACCATGGCGTACTAAAGGAATGAAAATATCTTATAACCAAAAAAGGGAACTATATTTATCTGCAAGAAAGCATAATAAACCAGAAACAACAAATATTATAAAAACTACTGTGCTACATTAAGAAAAGTTTTTAAAAAATCCAGAAGCATGAGCATCATGTCTGAGATTAGTTCCTCTGATGATAAAATTAAAACAATCTGGAATATGATCAAAACGAAGACAGGGCAACCAAGTGCACAGGAAGAGGATATTACCATAAAAACAAATGGAAACTTCAGTAACAAAAAGTCAGAAATTGAAAACATTTTTAATGATTAATTTTTAAATGTTGTAGAGAAAATAGGATCTAAATGTTCATTAGAAGAAACAAGGCAATTAATGTAAGAGGCCATACCTACACAATTTGATACAACTGAAATTCCACCCACCTCTCTTTCAGAAATTAGGAAATTAATGAACTTTCTCAATAGCAAAAGGTCACATGGAATTTATGGCGTTTCCAGCAGGGTATTAAAAGCCTGTTCCCAAGAGATAAGTAGGATTCCAGATAGACTGAAATATGCTACCGTTAAAAAGGCGATACGTCTGATGTCAACAACTACCGCCCCACCTCACTTGTGACAGCTTTATCCAATTTTTTTGAAAAAGTTCTGTATTCTCGATTAGCTTCACATATTTGTAAAAATAAAGTTCTAACAAAATGTCAGTTTGTTTTTCAAAAAAGCTTTTCAACACAAAACGCTATATATACCTTCACTGTTGAAATATTAAATGCTTTGAATAAACGGACATTACCAGTTGGGATTTTTTGTGATCTCTCAAAGCATTCGATTGGGATTCTTCTAGATAAGCTTAAGTATTGTGGTATGAGTGGGACAGTGCACAAATGGTTTAAATGATACTTAATTGGAAGAGGACAGGAAGTTGAAATAAGCAGATCACATGATGCAGAAGAAACAATTAATTCATGTAACTAAGGAATTATTAAAAAATGGGTTCCCACAAGGTTCGGTCTTGGGTCCTTTGCTCTTCTTAATATACATTAATGACTTGCCATTCTACAATCACGAAGATGCTAAGCTAGTTATTTTTTGCTGACGATACATGTATAGCTATCACGCCTGACAAACAGGAATTAACTGATGAAATTGTAAATGATGCCTTTCAGAGAATTATTAAGTTGTTCTCTACAAATGGACTCTCATTAAACTTTGATAAGACGCAATATATATTGTTTCATACCGTAAATGGCATGACACCATTAATAAATTTAGACTTTGAACATAAATCTGTAGCTAAGGTAGAATATTCAAAATTTTTAGGTGTTTGCACTGATGAGGGATTGAATTGAAAGACACAAATTGAAGATCTGAAACGTTTGAGTTCAGCTACTTTTGCTATCAGGGTCATTGCAAAATTTGGTGATATACATCTAAGTAAATTAACTTACTATGCCTATATTCATTCACTGCTTTCATATAGGATCGTATTCTGCAGCAATTCAATATTTAGTAAAAAAGTATTTATTGCACAAAAGCGTGTAATCAGAATAATTGCTGGAGCCCACCCAAGATCTTCCTGCAGTCATTTATCTAAGGATCTTGTGATCTTCACTGTAGCTTCACAATACATATATCCACTCATGAAATTTGTTATTAACAATCCGATCCAATTCAAAAGTAATAGCAGTGTGCATAGCAACAACACTAGGAGAAAGAGTGATATTCACTATTCAAGGCTAAATCTATCTTTGGCGCAGAAAGGGTTGAATTATGCTGCCACAAAAGTCTTCGGTCACTAACAAAGTAGCGTCAAAAGTCTGACAGACAGCTGGTATTTAAAAAGAAATTAAAGGAAGTTCTGAATGGCAACTCCTTCTACACTTTAGATGAATTTTTAGATAAAACTTAAAAAAAAAAAAAAAAAAAAAAATGAAAAAATGGAAATTGAAAAATCCTTAAAATATTTTCATGTATGGATACCATTTACTAAACTGACACGTTCCACATCATTACGAAATTTCGTATATCTGATCTATGGAACAAGTATTAATCTAATCTGATGCAAGGACAAAGTGAAAAAGGAGATGTGGAACCTAGTGGAATCTAGCTTTGAAAAATATTACACTGTTCGAAATCCGCTAAAACAAAACTCAAACGTGAAAGTACGGACCACGCGAATATAATCATCACTCTCTATTGTACTTGATAATATCAGGTTGGACTTCATTTCTGCTCTTAAAGCGATTTTGGACGATGCGACTACGACTCAGCAACTGTGAGTGGTATGAATGACACTTCACTGACATATTATTATTATTGGCTGCCATTCACAGAAGCAGTGGTATTACTTCAATGACGTTTTCATATTTATATTAGAAATTTTACAACAACGTTTAGTCATTAGGACATATGAAAGTAACAGCCGAAAAAAACAGCAACTACTCATTTTGTATCATGACGTTATCCTGCTACGTGGAGCGTTAACATGCACTTTTTCTTTAGAGAGTTTCGCTACTGTCTGTGTTGGACTGTAACTCACTCTGCCCGTCAGATCATTTATGTATATAGAGAATAATAACGACCCCGTTACACTTCCTTGGGTCACTCCCGACGATACCCTTATCTCTCTGAAACACTCATCATTAAGGACAACGAGCTGGATTCTATTACTTAAGAAACGTCGAGCCACGCACATATCTGGGAACCTATTTAGTATCCTCCAATCTTCAACAATTTGCAGTGAAGCACCGTGTCGAATTCAATTTGTAAATCTAGGAATATGACATTTTTCTGTTGCCCTTCATCTATTCTACGAAGGATAACATTTGAAAAAGGAGTAAGCTGATTTCTATACGAGCGATGCTTTCTGAAACTGTGCTGATTTGTGACACTGTAGCTTTTTTTTTTTTTAATCTTAAGGAAGATTACTTTTACGCGGTCCAAAATTATAGTTCCAGATTTCAAAGCCATAGGAAGAGAACTGCAGCTCGAAATGACGACAAATTTTAACAACACATTATTGACGCGAGGTGAAACGTCATTGGAAAACCTCTCGAACGACTTCCCTAGGGCGAAATAGTTCGGATCTTGGAGAGGTCTTTGAGGTAATTAACTAGTTACCTATACAATTAATGTACCGGGTGATCAAAAAGTCAGTATAAATTTGAAAACTTAATAAATCACGGAATAATGTAGACAGAGAGGTAAAAATTGACACAAATGTTTGGAAAAAAAAAGAAAGAAAGAAAGTATTGCTAGACTCGTGAAAGATCTCTTGCGCGCATCGTTTGGTGATGATCGTGTGCTCAGCCGCCACTTTCGTCATATTTCGCCTCCCAGATTCCCAGACCTCATTCCGTGCGATTATTGGCTTTGGGGTTACCTGAAGTTCCAAGTGTATCGTGATCGACCGACATCTCTAGGGATGATGAAAGACACCATCCGACGCCAATGCCTCACCATAACTCGGGACATGCTTTACAGTGCTGCTCACAACATTATTCCTCGACTACAGTTATTGTTGAGGAATGATGGTAAACATATTGAGCATTTCCTGTAAAGAACATCATCTTTGCTTTGTCTTAATTTGTTATGCTAATTATTGCTCTTCTGATCAGATGAAGCGCCATCTGTTGGATATTTTTTGAATTTTTTTTCTCTTTTTGGTTCTAAGAAAACCCCATGTCATTCCAAGCATGTGTGTCAATTTTTCCACTCTAACTACATTATTCCGTGATTTATTAAGTTTTCAAATTTATACTGACTTTCTGATCACCCGTTATTTATACGGCAGAAGGGAATAGAAGACGAGTTGCCATAGAACTGCTTAGTGAATTCTAACGACGCGTTCACACCTAACGCGCTTCGTGTGTTGCTGAACACTAAGCAAAAACCAGAAACCAGTACATCGTCTTGATAAGGGTTCACACCGAGCTCGGTCTACTTAGCAGGGCACCTGGCATGAAGATAAGCGTAGCGCGAGCTAACGTGCACTATTAGTTATTTGCTTGGTGCTACGTACCGGCTTGCAACAATGGAGGACGAAATTATTGCTGTAGTGTTTCGAAGGCAGGAAATACGGAATCTCAGGGGCAATAATCATAAAAATGTCTCTGCTCTGCAGAAGAAATGGGCTGAAATGCGTTTTCATTATTTTACTTACTTGCACAAAACTGTTAATCACATTCTTATTTAGCACACCGATTACAATTTTAAAACTAGTTTCATAGAAGCGTGGTTTGACACAGAGATAATAGACAGGTTTTTAAGAAGTTTCTGATTTCTCCGATGCACTATGCTTTTGTGATACACAAGCTCTGACAATATACTTCGGTGAATAGTTCTGTGACAACGTAGAATTATGAAGTACAGTTACATTACTGTCCTTCGAAGTAGTCACCTTCAATAACTATGCATCTCTGAGCTCTGCGATACATGTCCTGGAAACTTTAGACAAAGTCTTCCTTTGGGATGCCTGTTCAAAAACCGCGTCACATTTAGTCGGATGTCAGGAATCTCGCCAAATCTCTTTCCTTTCAAAGCGAGTTTTAGTCGAGAGAATAGGAAGAAGTCTGGAGGATTGAGATCCAGAGAGTATGGTGGAGTTCAAGTTGCACCGCCTCCGAACTTCCGCCATACTCGCCGGAACTCAATACTCTAGACTTCTTTCTATACCTGCGACAAAAACTCGCTTTGAAAGGAAAGAGATTTGGCGAGATTCCTGACTTCCAACGAAACGTGACGAGGCTTTTGAACACCACCCCAAAGGAGGACTTACTGCAAAGTCTCCATGAGATGTAGTGCAGAGGTCAGCGGTGCATAGTTATGGGAAGTGACTATTTCGAAGGACGGTAAGGTAACTGTAGTCCACAGTTCAGCTTCGTTGATATTACAGGATTATTCACCGAACTTTGTCAGAGGATGTCTTTGCTGATAGTTCACCAACCAAAGGAATATTCATATAAACATGTACTGTTTACTTACAGTCTACTACAGTGATATATTGTCAACCTATTTTTCCCAGCACTCTACTTCATGATAAAAGTAGCTTGATGACTTAAACTTTACCAGTCACTGAGAAAATTAGTACGTATGAAAATAGCCTACTATGCACCCTACAGCTTTTTTGCTTCATCAGTAACTTCGCATCAAAAGTAATTTACTGGACTCTTGTAATGTAACGTTATTTAAGTACAGGTTTACGGAATTATATGTTTGTCTCAGAAGCTTATAAAATTCGCTTTCACTTCGCCTAATGTAAAGTCTACATTCTACGAATGGTTAGGTGTTTTCAGTTATTTCTGAAAATCATTAAATTTATCAGGATAGATAGTTATGCCCCTATACAAATGGTAGATTTTACCAAAAAATAATTCTTGTTTACCTGCCTTATCCCTAACTGTTATCCATTTGTAAAGCTTTTGTCGACATCTTAGACGACAGAATTCCACAATTCGCACACATGTTGTCCAGCGCTAAACTGAGCTGACTTCATGGCATGAAGCGTTTGGTGTCAACAGGCGCGACACACAATTCGAAACGCTTTCCGTGTGGGCAGCGTTGGTACTGGTTTCCGGTCACGTGATCGATAACGTTACTTCCGTCACGTTTTCGGTCGCTAAAATTTATTTCTGACCCATGAGCATAGACATCTCCATGTCAGAGAATTTAATGAAAATTTGACCGATTTATGGCTCTCTAAGCGTCAGAATAATACACACCAACAGACGCATGGCACATGGCTGTTCCTCAGGTTTCGTCCGAGACGGCCAGCATGATTTTCTCTATGAAAGCTCGCACGCTAATGGTCACGTGAGAGTGTGTCCCAGCAGCCCTGCTGACGTCCCGGACACTCAGGGATATGAAAGAAGGCAGTGGTTAGATGTCAGCTAAGGACCTGGAGAAAATGGTTATAAAATCAGAAGACAGGGGTTTTTTACCGGTTGTACTGTCTCAGAGGGAGATACCGGGAGAGGTGGCTGATGGTGCAGTGGTAACACACATGACTCGCATTCGGGAGGACGCTAGATTTAGGTTTCCTGTGATTTCCCTGAATCACTACAGGCAAATGCCGGGATTGTTCCTTCGAAAGGGCACGGCCGATTTCCATCCTCATCCTTATCTAGAACTCCGAGAGTGAGCTCCGTCTCTATTGTCCACGTTGTCGACGTGGACGTTAAAACCTAAGCTTCCTTTCAGAGGGAGGAAAACAGTTGATCCGACGCCAATCGAAGCAGTTATAACGTCACAACTGCGTCTACCTAATCCTCGATGGGCGAAGGTGCCGTTATATTCTATTTGCTGTTTAATTTATCCTTAATCATTGTTCCAGTGGTTTGACGGTAAGGGATGCGGACAATTATTGGGTTGATCCATAACAATAAACTTTGTTAACTTCCTTTATTACTGAACGACAAATGTTACTAACTCTTTCTTTAAATACACTGATTAAATAACCACGTGCCACCACGATAAATGTCTACAACTCCACACTGAAACATTTCAATACTCAACTGCAACCGAAACTCATATGCGATACGACTGATGGGCAAAACTTAGCCACCGCTAAGCGCGGGTTACGGACTCTGTCGACGCGCTACTGCCTCGCTCTGCGGTCTGCCGCACCCTGGCCAACATGAAACGTTCAAATCTTAGCACTGTCGCCCAGCAGCTATCGCTGCCTGCCAACGATAACTACTGTTCGACCAAAGCGTACCAAAGAGGTTACTAAGCTAAAACCCTGTATCCTCACACAGTGGAGGAATGGTCGAGTTATGCTGTGCAGTTGTACAGGGCATAGCGAATTACAAATGTTCACATGTTTGAGAAGCTTAAGGAACGTAACTGCGGGGTCATCAGTACCAATCTGAAACAAAAGCACATGTGTTCAGCAGCGCTGCTTACTGTCCTGCCAGGAAGACAAGCGTTCGCCCTGCAATTTCTAGCAGGCGTGGACGTGGACAATGAACGGCTACGGCAAATACTGTGGACAGACAAACCAAGGAAGGAAGGAGGGAAGGAAGCTTAGGGTTTAACGTCCCGTCGACAGTGTGGTCACTAGAGACGGAGCTTACGCTCGGATGTTCGGGGAAGGATGTGGGAGGAAATCAGCCGTGCCCTTTGAAAGGAACCATCCCGGCATTTGCCTGGAGTGATTTAGGGAAATCACGGAAAACCTAAATCTGGATGGCCGGAGGTAGATTTGAACCACCATCCTACCGAATGCGAGTCTAGTGTCTTACCACTGCGCCACCTCGCTCAGTAAGACTGAAACCAAATCCAAGGACATTACAGAGTATGGGCAACGAAAAATCCACACAACATCATCCGGCACTATTTCATTAATCAAAGGTAACTGTGTGATAAGATTGGTCTTGAAAGTCCTGTTTCGTGACACTCGGTAAGCGCTAGGAGAGACTTTTGCTCACCAGCGTTATTGCAACCCATCAATAGCATCGACATGTAGGTGGGACCATTTGACTGCTCCCCAGCGCACCTTGTACAGCAACTGAAGCGGCTGCTGTAGAGTCAACTCTCAAATGCTAGAATTATCAGCCGTCATTGCAATACAGTTTGGCGTTCGGATCTCTTGATCTTAATTCTGGCTGTGCGGTTATCTGAAAGATGTTGTGTTCAGTGCTCCAATTACAGGCATGACTGAGTTAAAGGAACGCATTGCGCAAGACATTCGAAATTTGTCCCCTGAGTTCCGGTGGAACATCTTGTTTCTCGATTTCAACCTATGGCAGAAGACGGTATACCGCATATTGAACATTTCTTGTGCCTGTATTACTGCAGTTAGAAACCGATTTAAACTGTTGCTTCTTATGTGTTTTTACGGCATCTGGACAGTAAAAAATTATTTTTCTCATCCGATGTGATACAACGTTGCCGTGGTGCATGGGCTTATCTAAGTAACAGTGCCCCTGCTGTGGGCTGCGAAACGTGAGAAGTCATGCGGCAGTGCGCAAGGTGGCAGGTGCAACCAAACCACAGCCATTCTATTGCGAAGCACCTATCATTGTAGCGGAAGGTGGCAGGTGCAACCAAACCACAGCCATTCTATTGCGAAGCACCTATCATTGTAGCGGAAGGTGGCAGGTGCAACCAAACCACAGCCATTCTATTGCAAAGCACCTATCATTGTAGCGGAAGGTGGCAGGTGCAACCAAACCACAGCCATTCTATTGCGAAGCACCTATCATTGTAGCGGAAGGTGGCAGGTGCAACCAAACCACAGCCATTCTATTGCGAAGCACCTATCATTGTAGCGGAAGGTGGCAGGTGCAACCAAACCACAGCCATTCTATTGCGAAGCACCTATCATTGTAGCGGAAGGTGGCAGGTGCAACCAAACCACAGCCATTCTATTGCAAAGCACCTATCATTGTAGCGGAAGGTGGCAGGTGCAACCAAACCACAGCCATTCTATTGCGAAGCACCTATCATTGTAGCGGAAGGTGGCAGGTGCAACCAAACCACAGCCATTCTATTGCAAAGCACCTATCATTGTAGCGGAAGGTGGCAGGTGCAACCAAACCACAGCCATTCTATTGCGAAGCACCTATCATTGTAGCGGAAGGTGGCAGGTGCAACCAAACCACAGCCATTCTATTGCGAAGCACCTATCATTGTAGCGGAAGGTGGCAGGTGCAACCAAACCACAGCCATTCTATTGCGAAGCACCTATCATTGTAGCGGAAGGTGGCAGGTGCAACCAAACCACAGCCATTCTATTGCGAAGCACCTATCATTGTAGCGGAAGGTGGCAGGTGCAACCAAACCACAGCCATTCTATTGCGAAGCACCTATCATTGTAGCGGAAGGTGGCAGGTGCAACCAAACCACAGCCATTCTATTGCGAAGCACCTATCATTGTAGCGGAAGGTGGCAGGTGCAACCAAACCACAGCCATTCTATTGCGAAGCACCTATCATTGTAGCGGACCCCATTTCCTTCAAGGCGTCATCTAATGGTAAAATTTTCGTTACGTTTTGTTCCGTAACGTTTCCCCTGAGTCAATAATATGCTTGTTAATGAGTAAATCAGTTACAGATAGCATTAATCGTGTGACGGGCTTCGGCCTGTTCATACACATGAGGCTCTGGCCTGACTCCACGAGCAGAGTGCAGTTAAAGCTATACAGAGCTTTAGAGTGCAGTATAGAACGGGACAACTGCACGTCTGCTCCGCGCTGTTCAGCCAGATCCGAACCTGGCCACCTAGTAGGCAGAAAACTGACATCCCTTAAATAAATCATCAATATCATCTTTTACTTAATTACTAATTAACAAGTAGCAAGCAATCGTTCTTTATCCCGAGCATGTTGTCAAAATTTTTAATAAAATGCTTGATGTCATTTGGAGTACTGGTTCTCTTACTAAAGAGTTTTGAAATTGGAACTTTAATTATGGGCATCCTGTGCTTGACCTGAGAAGATTGTTAAGCAAATCTGCAGTAAGCTGATGTTAAAGATTTTTTTGTAATTTATTTGGTCCGCTCTTTTGCCCTTATTAGATGCAGGGGTCACATGCGCTTTTCAACAGTCGAAAGGGCACTGGGCTGAGCAAGAGATTTACGATAAATGGAAGCTAAGTAAGAGGCCAATGCCGTAGAATACTCTTTGTAAAATCGAACTGCGATTCCATGCAGACTTGATAACTTATTTATTTTCGACTCTTTCAAAATGTTCAAATGTTTGTAAACCTATTGGACCAAACTGCTATAGTCATCAGTTCCTAGATCTACTTACTACTTAAACTAACTTACAGTAAAGGCAACGCACACTAGGGATGGGACTGTGAGGCGCGTCGACTCGAGCGCATCGAGACTTTCTCGAGCTGCCAGCGCTCGAGCAGTTCTCGAGAAGCTCGCGAGATGGTGGTGCGCTGCGGCGGTTGACTAAAGCTCTGTGTAGGGAAAGTATGTCCAGCCTGCCAGCGGCAGCCATGCTGGGCCTATTCCGCTGCTGCTTACACCCCGACCGCTGCAACGTTCCCAGCGCTTAACAATACTTATCAACCGATTTTGAGAAAACTATTCAATGAAAAAATTTAATTTTTTCAGATGTTATAGTGTGATATATTCGCTCGATAGTGATTTAATTATCTATTCATTATTACTTCTAGTTTCTGTGCTACGTCAAATTAAGTAAACTACTGCGCAAAATTTTGAAGAATTTGCAGAGGAAAAATCGCATTGCGTAGACTTTTTGTATGGTTGATTTTAGCACTTACAATGCTGCGGACGAAACGTAGGTAAGATATCGAAATATTATTTAAGGCTCAGAGCAGAACGATAACTCTCTTCATTCTCGAGATACAGGGTGCTTAGTCCAACGGACAGATGCGGGAACTTCGCGTAGTGTTGCCCATGCGGACCTGGCGGCTCTACGAAATCCGATTTTGAGAAAACTATTTGGTTGTGGCTCCAGATCCAAAGAGTTCGCCTATAAATTCAGATTGACCTTGTACCATAGACAATTATTCGAATAGACCGCGAACATGTCGTCATCGGAGCATACTGTAGATTAAGAAAGCAATTGAGATTATGGATAACTCTTTGACGAATATTTTCTTGCGTATTGTGTTCTTATACCTTACATGAACTACGAAAAATGAAAAGAGGATACCCACTACATGACTTTTCACAAAAAGAGAAATCAAAGGTGCCTTTACAACGCCAATTGCATTTCAACATCTAATATTTGTCTTGTTTCAATTCTTTGCTTCCTGTAATGATACACTTAACACATGAAAACTAACGAGAAACGCTTGCTTCGGGAATTATATATTACTTTCATATCTAAACGAGGATCTAGATCAGTCACTAATATGTCCAAAATTTGGGTGTTATCGGCGGCTGCCTGGAGATAAAACGAACGACGCGAGAATAATTTAACCTCACGGCATTATGCAGAAATTTTCTTCTGACTTTCATCAGTCAGACTGTTTATCTTCATGCATTTCTGATATCTAATGGAAGTACTATAATGTTTACCTCCTTTCTTCGTTTCTTAAGAACACCGAAAAGTACAACACTATGGCATTATTCAAACCCAAACATACGAATATTCACAAGGTTTCTCATGGCAGCCAAGCGACGTATAGGACCAAGACGGCGAGAAGAATCACGGACTCGATTTCAGCCAATCACGAGCCGCAGACGGCGACAAGCGGCGCGGAAAAGGATGGCCATACTTTCCCTATACAGAGCTTTAGCGGCAGCACGCCACGCCACGCGCTGCGGTTATTTGCAACGCTCGCAGCTCGCTGTGATCATCATTTAAAAGAAAACCTAAGTAACCCGGCTGGCAGTGCTTACCGAGGGTCCAGATCTGTTGCTAATTTCCGTAGTGTAGCAAAAGGTACAACAGGCGGGGTAAGACATTTAAATTATATCTAGCAGTCAAACAAAAAAAGTTCACGGAAACAAAAGTGCATTCTTATATTAATACAAGTCAGACAAAATACCGAGTTATTATGCATGTTATCCATTCAAACTATATTAAAGGAAATTCGGTAAAAAGGTTGCATAGTACCTGAAACAGTTCGCGATATCGGAGAACAATAATTTTTAATTTTGCTGTCATAACATCGAAAATGCATAAAAATTATGACTATCCAAACTTTTGAACAGAATGTGGACATAACAACCAACAGTCAGTAGACTGTGGTGGCTGTGGGTAAAGTACGAGAACTTTAAGCTGAAATAAGGACGGAAGATTAGGTACGTAACGCTGGCTAATACTGTAAGCTCTGTCGAATTTTTTTCTACAATTAGTAAATGTATGTAAGGACTTTCTGAGTGTAGCATGTAGTAGCATTTTTCTCTCATGTAAGTATAAATAAATGTGGAATACATAATGGTTTTTGGTAACAATGAAGTTCTTGTTTCGTTAAGATAAGTGTTTTAATAATAATCCTATGATTTTTGTCTTCTGCGAAACATTCTACCACTACTACTACTAACAGAAATAATTCAGTATCTTGCTTGCACGTGCGGAAGACAACGATTACGACTGCACTGACGCAATGTTTCGTTGTAGAGCAGCACTGCCGATAACTTATCGAGAGTACTCGAGAATTTCTCGAGAAATTGCCTTGGCGTCCCGCGTTTCTCGAGAGCGCTCATAGCCCATCCCTAACACACACACACACACACACACACACACACACACACACACACACACACACATATATATATATATATATATATATATATATATGTGTGTGTGTGTGTGTGTATATGCGCCCGAAGGAGGATTTGAACCTCCGACGGGAACGCCCGCCCGGTCCGTAGCATGACGCCTTAGACCACACGAGCATTCCACGCGGCTCAACTCTTTCCTTCTCTACACCAGTGATGCCTATCACTATGTTTTCCTTTAAGGAATCTATGCGATGGTCAAAAGATGGTACGTGCGACCTTCCTATCGGTACTCACCAATAAGAATTGGGGCTCGTCGTCTATGTTCATAGGGGTAAGTTATGTATGTCAGCTTCTATACCTTGAGCAGCTACCCAAACTGTTCAAATAAGATCAGTAATTAATCTGTATTTTAGCCAGTCTATCAATCTGCAGATGACGCGAAAAATATATTTAAACAAACATACATTAAAGCTCTGAATAACCAACAAAATGGATTCTAAGATAATGTTTAGAAGAGAGTCATTCAATAAGTAATTTTTATAAATGGAGTTTATTACTCTTTTTGGACATGCAAATGCGGAGGTGGTCCTACTTTATACATCGCTAAATAAATGAATATTTCCCCAGTTATTGTTCATCAGAGCCACAACAAGTATCACACGCAATTGAGAGTAAAAGTTCCATTTTTTTCTTTTTTTTTAATGAAGTCCATCGAACGTAGCAGTTCCAAATAAATCCGCGATTAATTATAATTATTTGTTATAAAACACAGTTCGTTATCACACGAATACACGATAGCTGAATTATCACAGTTCCACAGCCCTAGTACCGTGCATAGTTTACCACTTTTCACCAGAGACTAAGTTCTTCAGTCATTGTCCCGTAAATTTTCTAAGTCCACACATGCCTATCTCTTCAAATCACAAGTTCTTAACGCGGCTTCAGACCGCCCAACGTCACAACCTTTCACCACCGCGTCCAAGTTACGAGTCCCATCCCAAGCTTTAGAAAGCGTGCTGTACCTGCTCCCAAAATTGTATCCTTCCGCTCATTCTAACGCCTCGTCTTTAAAATACAATTTCCCTTCCAAAATATTATATATTTGAATATCATTGAATTAAATACATTGACCACCTCCCGACAAATGTTTACATTTAACAAACAAATATATATATTTTACAATACTAAAATCGGTTGAGACTGAAACTATTTGCTCAGTTAGATGTTAAGCGTGGCGTCTCACTGTTCAAATATACTGCCACCGTCGAAATATAGATACACAATATTTAATTTATCATGGCCTTTTATGCAAATATATTCAATTCTTGTCCACAAATACATTTAATTGTTTATGTATAAATTATCTGCTCCATATATACCATTTTTGATCGGCCATGAAATATTTAAGAGGCAGTCTACAACATAAAACGAACGTTACTAAGAATAATATTAAATATAATAAAATACATATATAAATGTAATGCGCTTGCTGGGTTCATATTTTGTGTTTCTGTAGTGGAATCTATGTTCTGACACAAGAATATTATTACCTCAACGAAAAGCGGAATATGAGAGTAAAACAAAGTTTATTGAAAGAATACGGAAGTAACATGGTGCGTCATTTAAGATAGGTAGCGTGGTGCAATGCTGTCCATTTGCTTCTTAAACTGTTATTGATAAACACTACTTATCAATAATTGTAAATATAAGTCTTATAATACTATTATTATAGTACTGAAATTTATCGATTTTTGGTCTGTAAGGGATATTGAAGTTGTAATTACGGCGTTTGATTGTCCCAAGTCTCCTGAATCCATTAATATATTTGCCGTATGATCTTTCCCTGATTTTATATGGGTTTTTAGAATAATGTATGTAACTATATTGTATTTCAATTGCAATCTGGGATAGCCGCCCTCGCTACTCCAAGACCGCCGTTTCCTGTTTTCGAGCAGATTAGGGTTTTCCTAACGACCTGTATTCCATTCACTAGGTCCGAACAGTTAGCCGGTCGGATCGGGAACCCAACGGCTTGCCAAAACTTCCTTTTCACATGGAAATTATCAGCTTCCCCCTTTATCCGTAATGTCACAGTACGCGTGCAAGATTTCTTAAACGCGATATTTGAGACTTCAGGTTTCCTTTTCATGTCTGTTGCCGCACCAGGCTGATAAGCAAGAGATGAGATACAATCATGGTAGTTTTTCCATTATTACCTCTTGCTGGTGTACAAGTGTAAATTATTAGAGTTTAATTTCTCTTGACAGGTAGAATGACAGAGTTAATGTTGTTCGTGTTGAAGGCTTGAAGTGTACGTATAGTTGCCGTATAAACTTTTACTACTGTGATCAGTATTGGCTTCGTATCTACCTTGACTACGATAATGTGATCACTGCGCTGTTCATAGCAGTTACCCACATGTCCATTTTCTTATTCATTACACCTGAAATACTCCCAAATGATTTTGAATTTATAACCCTGTACTCACGTTACCAGAAATCCTGTTAATATTTCCATCGAACTTCACTAATTCCCACTATAACTTCAACCTATCCATTTCTCTTTTTAAGTTTTCTAACCTCCATACCCGATTAAGGGATCTAACATTCCAGGCTCCGATCCATAGAATGCCAGTGTTGTCTTTCCTGATGACCACATCCTCCTGAGTAGTCCCCGCCCAGAGATTCGAATGGGGGACTATTTTACCGCCAGAATATTTTACCCGAGAGGATGCCATCATCATATGTTCATACAGTAGAGCTGCATGTTCTCGGGAAAAATAACGGCAGTAGTTTCCCCTTGCTTTCAGCCGTTCGCAGTAACTGCGTGGCAAAGCCACATTAGCTGACGTTACAAGGCCAGATCACTCACTCATCCAGACTGTTGCCCCTGCAACTACTGAAAACGCTGCTGCCCTCTTCAGGAACCACAAATTTGTCTGGCCTCTACACAGAAACCTCTCCGCTGTGGTTGCACCTACGGTACGGCTATCTGTATCGCTGAGTCACGCAAGCCACCCCACATCGGATATGCCTATGGTTCGTGGAGTGGAATCACCGTGTAATCACTATGTACAGTAAGTTTATTTACCATTTGTTACCCTGTATGAGTAGTCAACTTTAGTTCACTTAGTTTTTTGCAATTAGCCATTATTTTCACTTCTGTTTCACACTATTGCCCTTACCTCCACTTTAAAGGTTTGAAAGATTAGGGAGCAACCATACTTGATAATAATCTAAAATACTTGGGCAAACTGACATTATAATGTAGCCAGTCTTAAATGTCGGTTGTAACTATCTGACTTATTAGAAAAGTTACAAGTTTGGTCACTAGGCGGCACAGACGGAAACTCTGCACAACAAATGGACGGTGTTATGCATCACTAGTCCAAGAGCCATAACTGACAGAATGCAACCTAAATTTTACATGTTCTTAAAATATATTTATTTATGAATGTTTCTCAACTTTTTGTACCAAATAAGAGTTAGTGTTCTTTCAGTTAGTAGTGAAATCTCACTATAAATAACTACTAAACAGCACTAACTGCGCTCACATCAGAAATATAAAGTAACGGCGCTTGGTCTTGTGATGCATAACACGGTCCAAATAAGCGAGTATAAAACTCCAAAAATAGAAGCACTACCAAAAATTAAGAAAAAGACTGTTAATTAAAATACAGGAAAATTAAATTACAATAAAAATAAGACGTTTCGACTTGGCGGGCGATATGAAATACTTATTTTAGAAAAAATCACATACCGATTTCGTTCCCATGATGGAACATGATCAGTGCAGATTGCAAGTCATGATGACTAATGCACTCTGCATAAAACATTTAATGGTTTCGCTGTCGCAAAGGACACATTTTTCAGACAATGTGATGTAGGTTAAAAATTACAGGTAAGATCTTTAAAAACGTATCCGAGGACAGTCGAGAGCTGCCACTTGTTGCTCACATCTCAAATGTTCAAATGTTTGTTAAGCTTATGGTACTTAACTACGGGGTCATCAGTCCCTAAACTTACAAACTACTTATGAACTACTTACGAACTAGGACGGCACAAATATCCATGCCCGAGGGGGGATTCGAACCCCCGACCGTAGTGGCCGTGCAGACCGTGACTGGAGCGCCTCAGTCACCTCGCCCACCGCGGCCGGCTGCTCACATCTGATGTTTCATGCAGTATGATGGCTAAAAATCTGTTTTCTTAATTTCTTAGTATATCTCATCTCTTAGTGCATAAGCAACTCATTATATCATTCTGAATGCTTCCTAATGTTCCACAGAAGACTATAGAAGTTGCTGATATTCATGTCGGGTTTCCAGCCGGATCGTAGAGTCATCTTGACACAATATTTCTGCGGACCACCTGGCCGCCATCTTCAGGTGATGTGGATGCTGCTGAGCCTCGTAGGAAACTGAAGTCTTGCCGTGATGGGCGGCCTTATATACGCCGCGATATACTAACGGCGCGTGGCCAGAGAGTCGTGGCTGCGTCCTCTGCCGCAAGCAGCCGGTGCAGCGCCTCAGTGGAGAAAAATGGCAGGAACGATGTATCACTTACATGGGCTAGTTGTCACAGCTGGAGAAAAGAGTGCGCTTTTTTTTTTTTTTTTTTTAAGATTTGACAAAACCGGATTCCACATGTTACCCTTGAGGGAACCCCTTATCTTGAATTATTAAATCGTCCACCAACCTAATCTCAATCGATTCTTTTAAAATGCATTCCCAATAGCGAGTCGCAGAAGCAAGTACACGTGTTTCGTCATACTTCATTATGTGGCCTTCGGTTAGACAATGCTCCGCTACTGCAGATTTGTCAGGTTCTAACAAACGTGTATGTCTGTGGTGCTCGGTTAAGAAACAGCGCACTCTTTTCTCCAGCTGTGACAACTAGCCCATGTAAGCGATACATCACTCCTGCCATTTTTCTCCACTGAGGCGCTGCGCCGGCTGCTTGCGGCAGAGGACGCAGCCACGACTCTCTGGCCACGCGCCGTTAGTACTTCGCGGCGTATATAAGGCCGCCCATCACGGCAAGACTTCCATCCTTTCCGCCTGGTAGCAGGCATCGCCGTTACGATTGTCTCCGTAACTCTGCTGTGCTTCCATGTCTGCCGCCGTCCCTGCTGCCCGTCGCCGTCGCCGTCGCTGTCGCCGTTCCAGTGCCAGGAGGATCTGCTGCTCGCCGCAGCCGCCGCCGCTGTCGCTTTCGCCGCCCAGCCCTGCCTTGAGGCGCCGCCGCCATGAGGCCCTGCCGGTCCTGCTCGCTGCCCCAGTCCAGCCCGGGGATCGTTTCGCCGCCGCCGCCGCCGCCGCCACCGCCCGGAGGTTCTGCCCTGGGGTCCCGCTGACCGCCGGACCGGTTCGCCGCCCCGTCGCCGCCGCTACGGAGCCGCCCCGATCCCCTCGGGTCGGTCCTCGCCGTCTACCCGCCGCCGCTGCCGCCGCCGCCGCCGCCCTCCAGCCAGCTGCCGGTGGTCTCCCGCCGCTCCACCGCGGCCCGAGGCTTCCGCCAGTTCCAGCCGGCCACCTGCAGTGGTCGCCACCTTTACCTTGAACTGTCCACCTTTTCTTTCTCTTCGACTTCTTTCCCTCTTTGTCCTTCGCAATGTCCAACACCCCAGTCACCGTCACCACCGCCATTTTATATACCACCCCCACCACCGCCCCCACCGTTACGACTTGGAGCTCCACGCACGCCCGCCCTTCCCACGACATCCCCCTCTCCGTGCTCCTCTCCACCACAGCCGCCTCCCACGTCTCTGCTCCACCCCCAGCAACCGTGTATCTCCACCTCACCTCCCCTGCAGACTTCCCCCCGTCTCACCAGCACGGATCACCCGTCGCCGGGCCACGGTGGCCGACACCCCGCAGTCGCCGCCTTTTACCGCCGCATCGCAACAGGGCCCCGTCCCCCGCCACATCCCCGTCGACCCCGATCCGTCTTTCTCCTCCTCCACTGGCGCCTGTAAAAAGACCACCAAACGTGGAAGCGCGGACCCCGTCCCTTCCGCCTCCAAGAAGGCTCCTCCTCCCCTCCTCCTCCACCTCCACAGCCTGCCGACATCATGGACACTGCACCCATCCCCCCCCAACCGGATCTGTACACCTACCTCCTCTCCCGTCCCGATCCCCGCTTCCTCGACAATCGTACCCTCTCCCTGGAACTCCGGAAGTACTTCCCTGCCGCCCCTATCGCCCAACTCATCCCCCGTAGGGACTCTGTCCTTATCAAATCTCCCAGCCCTACTTTCCATACTGACATGCTTCAGCGCCTCCCTGCCATCCACCTCGGCCCTCACGCGACCCTCACCCCGTACTATACCTCCTCGTCTCCCCGTCAACCTCTCCCTCCCCGCCGTCCGCCCACCCTCACCACCGTGATAACCAAACTTAGTCCGGTTATCACGGAGGAGGAGGTGTTGGGCCAACTCGATGCCCACCCGGACATCTCCGTTCGCTCTGCCAAGCGAATCCATAATGCCACCGGACCCACCTACCTGATGCGGATTTTGACTGAATCCGCATCCTCCATCGATCGCCTCCTCCTCGAGGGGGCCCTTATCTATGACCGCCGCCCTCCCGCTCCCCACCCCAATCCTACCGCTGTGCCAGGTGTCTCGTTTATAACGATCACCTGACACAGCACTGCCGCAACTCACCCACCTGTCCCCACTGCAAGTCCAATTACCTCCACAAACACTGTCCCAACCTCGCCACCCCTCCTGTCTGCAACACCTGTGGTGGTCCCCATCCCACCTACTCCTATAAATGCAAATCCGTCCCCGCCCCCACCACTCCCGAACTTACCGTCCCTGTTCGTCCTGTCGATCCCCCTCTCCATCCCAACAACTCCCTCTGCCCCCCTCCAACCATAGAGGATATCATCCGATTTGTCACGACCATCCTCCAGAACATCCATCCCTTCCAGCGTCCCCATACCCTCCAGCAGATCGCCCTTGCCGCCCGTTCCGTCTTTCCCCCTCTCCATCCCAACAACTCCCTCTGCCCCCCTCCAACCATAGAGGATATCATCCGATTTGTCACGACCATCCTCCAGAACATCCATCCCTTCCAGCGTCCCCATACCCTCCAGCAGATCGCCCTTGCCGCCCGTTCCGTCTTTCACCTCGAAACCTTCGCCACCCTCTCCCGTCCACATTCCCACTTCACCTTCTCCCGGCAAGTTACCCTAGTCTAGACACACCGCACCCTCTTTTCCCGTCGCCCCCTCTCCCTCCTCTCGCCCTTCCCTGTCGACCCCTATGCCAAGCCCTTCCTATACCTTCCTCTATCATAACGTCCGCTCTCTTCCTGCCAATAAACACCTCCTTATGCACACCCTTTCCCACCACCGCGTGGATGCCTTACTCCTGAAGGAGACCTTCCTTCAACCCCGCCGTCCTATCAGCACCGCTCCCTACGTCCTCCACCGTACCGAAGGCCCCCCACCCCTCGCCCGAGGCGGAGTGGCGATCAGCAACCTCCGCCACCACCCCGTCCGGCTCCAACCTCTCCTTAATGACCCCACCAAACACCTGATCCTCAGCCTCTTCCTACCATCCCTTACTGTCACCCTCGCTACCATCTATATCCGCAGCACTGCTCCCCTCCCCTATGCCTTCCTCTCCCACATAGACCGCTCCTTCACGACCTATGTGATTGCCGCCGACCTTAACCTTTCTTCCCGTCTGCCCGCTGAACTCTGGCGGTGGCGTCAGTTCGTCACCACCTCGCTCCGGGGCGACGTCCTTCCTCTTCCCCGCCCAACCCGCCCCGAAAGCAACACCATGCCCGACGTCGTTCTGGCGTCTCCCAACCTCCTTGGGCGCATCACGGCGGATGTCCTCGACCTTATAGGCAGTGACCATGCCCCTGTCCTACTTACCCTTGACCACCGCCCCCACCCTGCCCGTGCTCCCCATCCTATGACCCCTCCCAAACTCGTTCATGATTATTCCCGTGCTGACTGGGATGCCTACCGTCGCTCCATTGACACCTCGGTCGCAAGCCACCCACTTCCCCTCCGCACTCCCGACGATGTTGATCATGCCTCCTCCTTCCTCCAGCAGACCGCTACTGACACGGTCCATGCCCACATCCCCACCCGGGCGATTTATCCTCACCGTCCTACCCTTCCTCCACAGGCCATCCTTCTCCTTCGCGAATCCCATCGTCTGTACCGCTCCTTCCTCTGGAACCGTGACCGGGACACACTCCAACGCCACCGGCAAATCCAACGCCACAACCGAAACCTCTAGTCCGCGAAAAAACGCCGGGACTGGCGCCAGACATGCACCCGCCTCAAGTCCACGCTCCCTGTCAACTCCTCCAAGTACTGGCATGCCTTCCGCCAGCTCACTGGCCGTCACTCCTCCCCCCCCCCCACTACCCGCTTCTCCATGATGACCGTCCTTTTCCTGACAATGCCAGTAAGGCAAAACACTTTGCCTCCTACCTCTCCGAAGTCTTCTCCATTCCTGATGATCCTCTCTTTGACTATTCTCTCTTCCCAGACGTCCATGAGCAAACCGATACCTCCACTCCTTCGCTCGCCCCCTGCTTTCAGTACTTGGACCACATCCCCCCTCAGAACTGAACACACCCATTACCGCCCGTGACATCATTGACACTCTTCGGACAAAACGCAACACCGCCCCCGGTCACGACCGGCTGACCTACCGCCACCTCCGAGTCTGCCCCCCCTCCTTCCATGAAGCTCTTGCTACCTTATATAATGTCATCCTTTTCACCGGCTTTTACCCCGACCTGTGGAAGACCTCCCGTATTCTCATGTTCCTAAAACCTGATAAGCCCCCATCCCAGACCTCATCCTACCGTCCCATCAGTCTTACCTCCGTGTTCAGCAAGGTCCTGGAAACCATCCTCTCCCATCGTATCCATCAGCACCTCCATCGCCACCACTTCCTCCCCCTTTCCAAATGTGGCTTCCGACCCTCCTTCTCTGCCGATGACCAGCTCCTTCGCCTTACTCATCTCCTATCTGTCCAACTCAACTCCCGTCGCTCCGCAATTTTTGTCTCCCTTGATATCCAAAAAGCCTATGACCGTGTATGGCATTCCGGTCTCCTCTTCAAGCTACAGTTCTACGCCCTTCCTATTAATTACGTCTGCCTCATTGCTTCCTTTCTCACCCACCACCCCTCCTATGTCAGTTTGTTCCATTTGTTCTACCCCTCCGCTGGGGTGCCCCAAGGCTCCATCCTCTCTCCTCTCCTTTATCTCATCTACTCCGCCGACATGCCCCAACCCGAGCCTCCCGTTTACCTTCTACAATATGCTGACGACACCGCCTTCCTAGCCCTCACCCTCTCCCTGGCCCGCTTCCAATTTTTGCTCCAGTCCCACCTCACCGAGTTCGCCTCATGGTGTAACTGGTGGCTCCTCTCCGTCAATCCTGACAAATCCCAGGCAATTATCATAGGTCGTACCACCCGCTCCTTCCGTCTCCATGATTTCTACCTCACCCACCACAACCGCCCTATCCGCCACACCCCCACCCTGAAGTACCTTGGCCTAACCCTCGACCGTAACCTCTCCTGGACCCCCCACCTCCGCACTGTCCGACAGAAAGCCCTCTCCCGCCTTAACCTCCTCAAACTCCTCACTGGCCGGACGTGGGGTCTCAGCCCCTCCACCATCCTCTACACCTACCGCTCCCTCATGCGTCCTCTCCTTTGCAGCTTCCATCCCGCCTGGATCTCCGCTCCCACATCCTACTACAAAACCCTTCAAGACTTCGAGTGCCACGCCCTCCGCCTCGCCTACTGCATCCGGCTCCCTTCCCCCACGCGGATCCTGTATGACCTGATCCCGTTTCCCCACCTCCTTGAATATCTCCAGCATATCTGTATCCTCTATACCACCCGTAAAATAGACTCCCGCAACCCCCTGGTCCACCCCATCCTTACCAACCCTGGGCCTCTGCCACGCCTCTACCGCGTTATACCCCCTTCCCTTCATCTCCACACCCTCCATGTCCTCTCCCAGGGTAATTTCCGCCGCCTCCCCCTCCCTGATGACGTCCTCCGTTCCGACATATACCCGTCCTACCAGCTCTGATCCCCCACCCATAGATAAAGTGCCCCCTCTCCCCCCTCCCCTTCCACTCCCTCGCTTGGCTACCCCCTCCTTGCCCTGGAGTCCCTACGGCTCCTCCCTGCCGCGCCCTTTCCCCGCCGTTTTTCCTCTCCCCCACGCTTCCCTCCCCCCCCCTTCTTGGGGTCCTGGACCGACAGTTTTATCAGTGCTCCGTCAAGTGTTGTGTGCTGCGCTCCAGTGACGTGTATGTTTTTTAACTGCGTCCACCGCAACCAGACAAGTGTCGCGCCGTGTATTTTAATTAGTGTCTCCGTGTACTCGCCGTCCTGTGTTCTTGTCGTCCTACATTGTTTTCTTTTTTTGTTTTGTATTTTTTTTAGGTCACCTGGCTCATCATTTTAACTAACTATATGTGTTTTTAATCATCTGTCTATTGCCATGTACTCCAAACTGTCGCCTTGTCTATGTCCCTTTATCTCTGTTGTTTTATCTCCTGTTATGCATTTTAATTCTCCACTCATATATGTATTTTTACTCTCGGCTGAAGAGCAGCCCATAGTGCTGCTGCCAGCCTACCAGTGTACTGCTGGTATAAAATTCAATAAAGAAAAAAAAAAGGCAAGACTTCTGTTTCCAACGAGGCTCAGCAGCATCCATATCACCTGAAGATGGCGGCCAGGTGGTCCGCAGAAATATTGTGTCAAAATGAGTCTACGATCCGGCTGGAAACCCGACATGAATATCAACAATTAATACGCCGGGAAACTCTACGTAATCACATATAGAAGTTGCTAATTGTTCTTTTAAGACAGTATCGTACTCGGCACTTGCAGTAATAAATTCAATGTAATTTCTTCTATTGGAGGCTCTTCAGTTTCATTGTGCCAGCTCTTATTTTCGTAAATAGTATACAGCATTGAGCCACTGTAATATCTTCCTATTATTTTTCACTTTTTTCATTGTGAACCTCTATTTCAGCTCTTCGTTGAAAATCCAGTAACATATCAGTTCTAGTAGTAGACGAAATGAATTTGTTAAATTTGAACAAATTAGAAAAATGAATTTCAGACTCATTTGTTTTTCACGGCAGTATTCAGATGGTTCAGATCCTCGTATCCTTGATGATTCCTTATAGATTTTTTTGTTTGAAAATAGCAAACACGTCCAACAGTATAATTTTTTCACCACAGCACACCCGCCAGCGCGCTACATCATACAGTTCTTTGCGAAAATGTCTTTGGAACCCTCCTCTTGCACCTTGCAAGCGTGTAGATGTCTGGACAACTGGACACGGTCGTCTCTAGAAATCACATTTTTCTTTTCACTATAAGAAACTGATGAAAAAGTGGTATTTAATAAGTGTCTCACTACACTTTCACTGTTCATATTAAATGTTTAAACGCCTGACTTGGTCGCGGAAGCACGACTGCTTGCCAAGCTGCCAGGGCGGTGGGGGCACATGCAACGCCTGGCAGTAGCAGGCGGCAGAGGATGGTTAACAATGAAATTATAATCAAGGGAATACTCGCTATAATGAAACATCATGTTTAAACAAATGGAAAATCTATTATTTTTCATCTGATATCAACAGGGCGTTGATACACAACTTGAACATAATGAGAAAACGCCACGGTTAAAGGAGGCCGGCCGCGGTGGCCGCGGGGACTGAGGCGCTCCAGTCACGGTCTGCACGGCCACTACGGTCGAGGGTTCGAATCCCCCCTCGGGCATGGATATTTGTGCCGTCTTTAGTATAAGGTAGTTCGTAAGTAGTTTGTAAGTTTAGGGACTGATGACCCCGTAGTTAAGTCCCATAAGCTTAACAAACATTTGAACATTTGGTTAAAGGAGATCTGTTCAATGGAAGTAGGCACAGGAAGATACAACACACTACGGGATCTGCCGATGAAAGTTCTACAAGGTGGAGAAAATTAGCTTTAGCAAGAACTGTAATCGCTAGATTGGTTCGTTCTACACTTGGGAAAGAGATTTACTTAATGAAAAGGATCACAAGATACTATGACAAACTACGGGGTCGGATCATGAAAAAACTACAAAGTGAGAAAAGTGAATTTGCGGAAAATTAAGATCGGGAAATACGTAATCGAATGGCTAGTTTTACAGAAGGGAAACAGATCTAAATAAAGAGGGTGGTTATAAGATACTAGAGAGTATAAGGTGAACACGTGGAGCGCAGAGTACAAAGGCATGCTTAAAAAACCACGGATTCCTATACTAGTAGCTTGAAGATGAAAGACTGATTGAACAAGCTGAAGCCTTTGTTCTATCAGCGGCTACGAGTTCAAGAAGAGACAACGATGGACGACCGGAAGTTCAAGAAGATCGCAAAAATACATTGAATTTAATGGTTGCTGAAGTTATCAACGCGAACGAACATATTTAAAAGTGAGAGGGAGTCATTCTACATTAGCAAGGCAAGAAACCACCAAACGAACACAATTCAGAGCGCCAAGTTACAATTTAGCAAAAATCATAGAATACTAGCAAACCGTCGTGAATTTAATGAAAATGACACCGCTACGCATTGCAGAGATAATGCAAGCACAACTAGAAACTAGACATTATTAACACACTGAACAAAGACCTGACCACATCACCAATGCCGCGGCGGATTAGCCGAGCGTACTGGAGCGCCGTGCTGCGGCTGTTCACCGTAGGGAGTTCGAGTCCCCCCTCGGGCATGGGCGTTTGTGTTGTCCTTAGGTTAGTTTACCTTAGTTTAAGTAGTTTGTAAGCTACGGACTAATGACCATGCAGTTGAGTCCGATATATTCAGAAATATTTCAAACATCAGCAACGTAAAGAATTACCAGAGCAACCTTACCTCCTCGCCAACCAGACAGTGTCCACTTCTGGTCGCCCGGACCAGAGGGTGCCGGTCGAGGGGAGAAGGAAGCCCACAGGCGGTAGTCTCTTTGCAGGTATGGATACTGAACTACGATTGAAAGGGAACTGTGGTGTCGCACAAGTCCAAAGTGCGCGCCACCTACTTTCGCCGCGCGCCGCCATGCACGCACGGCGCGGCGTTCTTACGACAGCCACAAGCGCCCTCTGCTGCAACTCCGCTCGTGGCCACCACTGAACGACATCGTTCACTTGGGACTGAGATAGGAACCAGTTAACACTTCGGAATCAGATAGGCACCAGTGAAGACTTGGTTATCGGATAGGCACTAGGCAGGCTCTCTAACTCAACTATGTATCCGCCTTCTGCAGTACAGATCTATGTTAAAGTTAAGTATTGTATAAATTCTGTGCAATATGTATCTCGTTCTAATTTACTCTAGTGTTTCTAGTTTCTGGCTGCTCCCCTCCGTACCTGCACAAGCGTGCTACCTTTATTCCTGTGTCGATCTTCCTACTCAGCCACTGACACTTACGACGGAAACGACACACAAAAGCGGCGACGAGGCTGGGACACAAAAGGAACCTCGCTGGAGTGATCTTTGCTAATAGTTCTGTCACAAGGTTTACGTTGGCAGAAGCTGCACCCTACAGACAAGCCTTAGCGCCACGTTTTGCCAGCAGATGTTATGTACAGCCGACGAAGCATTGCAGCCTGCAGAAAGCGATGGCACATTGAGTCCGCTCATTCAGGGGTCAGTGGGACTACATTAGGATACACACTATCAGTCGTGGGGGGAGGGGTCACACACACCAAAATAGTTATTCAAAATTATAAAAGATAGTCACACACGTGATCAGAGACATTTAAAATTACGAAAAGATAAACACACTTCATAATAAAAACGGGAACAATAGTTTACATACTAGAAGAGAAAATATACATGTTGCACTGGCGTTTGGACTTTGTCAATCGTGCAATAATTAAAATAGACATGAAAAACGCTCATGAAACACGCCTGTTTGTCCAAGATTGTAAGTACTCAAACGATGTCTGCTTGCATGTCACTATAACACCTGGAATGTCGCACTGCTTGGTTCCACAATAACCATACTGCATGAACGGTCGAATGAATACAGAGCGTTGACGCACAGGCTTCTTCGCAGTTGACACGTCACGTCCTCTGCATCCCTTCTACTATCTTTCATTGGGTGTTCCATGTCAGTCATCTGGTGACCCGTAGCAATCGTCGGGTATAGTGCAGAAATTGGTAGTTGTTCTATATCAGTGATTGAAGTTGTTCTTTAGCAATTGTCAAGCAGTATATTTGCCATTGTTCGCCTGCAGAATGATGGCAACATTTAAAGAAGGAACATTTGAACTCGACATCAACATTTCGTTTTTCATTAAAGTACTTAGCTCCGAAAGGTTCACACGGAACTGAGCGCTAATTTCGGGGCTTATAACAATCTTAACACGCTATTAAAAGTCGTTGGCTTTTTCGGACAGGTCAGGGCATGTTTGCTGTAACTTTGTTATGAACTGTAGGCTGAAACTGAAGAAACTACAAAAAAGTAGGAAAATAAGGAGATGGGACCTGGATAAACTGAAGGAACCTGAAGTTCTTGAGAATTTCAGAGGGAGCTTTAGGCAACAATTGGCAGAAACAGGGGAAAATAAAACAGTAGAGGAGGAATGGGTAGCATTGAGAGATGAAATAGTGAAGGCAGCATAGGACAAAATAGGTAGGAAGGCAAGACCTACAAAAAATCCTTGGATATCACAGGAGATACTAAATTTAATCGATGAAAGGAGAAAATATAAAAATACAGTAAATGAAACAGGCAAAATGGAGTACAGACGACTAAGAAATGAGATTGACAGGAAGTGCAAACTGGCTAAGCAGGAATGGCTAGAAGGCAAATGCCAGGATGTAGAAGAATGTATAAATAGGGGAAAAATAGATACAGCCTACAGGAAAATAAAAGAAACATTTGGAGATAAGAAAAACAGCTCTATGAATATCAGGGACACTGATGAAAGGTGGAAAGATTATATAGAGAGGCTCTATGAAGGAAATGAACTTAGCGGCAATATTGTAGAAAGGGGAGAAGTAGTTGACGATGAAATAGGAGATACTATACTGAGATATGAATTTGACAGAGCACTGAAAGACCTAAGTCGAAACAAGGCCCCTGCAGTGGATGACATTCCCTCAGAGCTACTGAAGTCTCTGGGAGAACCAGCCATGACAAAATTGTTTCACCTGTTGTGTAAGATGTATGACACAGGTGAAGTACCCTCAGTCTTTAAGAAAAATGTTATAATCCCCATTCCAAAGAAAGCAGGTGCAGACAGGTGTGAAAACTACAGAACCATCAATTTAATAAGTCATGGTTGCAAAATATTAACACGAATTATATACAGAAGGATGGAAAAGCTGGTAGAAGCCAACCTCGGGGAAGATCAGTTTGGTTTCAGGAGGAATGTAGGAACACGGGAGGCAATACTCACTTTACGGCTTATCCTAGAAGATAGATTAAGAAAAGGCAAACCTACATTTCTAGCTTTTGTAGATTTGGAGAAGGCTTTTGACAATGTTGATTGGAATAAACTCTTTCAAGTTCTGAAGCATGCAGGAGTAAAATATAGGGAACGTAAGGTTATTTACAACTTGTACAAAAACCAGACAGCGGTTGTCAGAGTTGAAGGGCATGAAAGGGATACAGTGGTTGGAAAGGGAGTAAGACAGGGTTGTAGTCTTTCTCCATTGTTATTCAATTTGTACATTGAGCAAGCTATAAAGGAAAGCAAGTAGAAATTTGGAGAAGGAATTAAAGTTCAGGGTGAAGAATTAAAAACATTCCCAAAGGAGGCATATGAGTTTTGTTACTTGGGCAGTAAAATAACAAATGATGGTCGCAGTACAGAGGATATAAAATGCAGAATGGCAATGGGTAGAAAAGCGTTCTTGAAAAACAGAAATTTGTTAATATCGAATATTGATTTAAGCCTAAGGAAGTCTTTTCTGAAGGCATTTGTATGGAGTGTTGCCTTGTATGGGAGTGAGACATGGACGATAAACAGTGCGGACAGGAAGAGGATAGAGGTGCTACAGAAGAATGCTGAATATTAGGTGGGTGGATCGCGTAACTAATGAGGAGGTACTGAACAGAATTGGGGAGAAAAGAAACTTCTGGCATACCTTGAATAAAGAAGGGATAAATTGGTAGGCCATATTCTTAGACATCAAGGAATTGTGAATTTAGAGTTGCAGGGAAGTGTGCGGGGTAAAAACCGCAGAGGAAGACCAAGAGATGGATAAAGTAAGCAGATTCAGACAGATGTCGGTTGCTATTCTTATGTGGAGATGAAGAGGCTTGCTCAGGATAGGGTATTGGGGAGAGCTGCATCAAACCAGTCTCCGGACTGAACACCACAACAACAACAACAACATTCTCAGTTTGAATATAGTAAATTTCCTTGAGACAAAAAAGCTTCCGTCCATGCATCAAGACTGCTTTAGAAAGGACCTCTTGTGTTAAACTCAGCTTTCCCTGTTGTTACGTGATACCTTGCGAGCCACGGATCAAGAATAACTGATAGACTGCATATTCCTTGATTTCCAAAAGGTATTTGACATAGTGATGTGTTGCAGGCTCCTAACGAAGGTGAGAGCATATGGAACAGGTTCCTAGATATGTGACTGGAAGACTTCTGAAGTAAAACAACCCAATACGTCGTCCCTGTCGGCGATTGTTCATTGGAGACAAGGGTATCTTTGGGTGTGCCCCAGGGAAATGTGATAGAACCGTTACTGTTTTCCAAATGTATAAATGATCTGACGAGCAGAGTAAGTAGCAATTTGTGGCTGTTTTCTGATAATTCCGTGGTGTACTTGAAAGTGTTTCCTTTGAATGTCTACAGAAAGATGGAAGATGACTTAGGCTAAATTTCTGGTTGGTGTGAGAAATGGCAGCTAACAAAGTTTAGGACTTCTCCGTCGGCCATAAAATTGAATTGCTACCTTGCCTCCCCATCCTCCCGATGTCTCACCTACCAGAGACGTCTGATCTAACGCCTGGTTAGCGATACACCCGAACAATACATCCAGAGCGCTTCTGATTCTATGCCGCGGCGTGTAACAGCGATTATAGCCAGCAATGACGCAACATTCAACATTGTTTTCATCATTTTCGTCACTTCCATGGGGCTGTATTTCAATCTTTGTTCAACCTATTATCTCCATTGTACATCTGACTGTTATATCACCGGTATTTCTTAGTGACACATTTTTGGTGGCCAGCAGTTTACTTGATGTATATCCTCCAGCAATACGGCATGTAATCGCCGTGTGTCGCTTCTTACTACACCAAAGGAAAGAAAAAGACGAGGGGAATCACAAAGTATCTGTTTTTATTTTTCTATTTCGATCTCAGGTTACAATCTCGATCAATTTCCAAAACAATATTTTTACTCTGTGACTGTGCTTTATAGTGCGAGAATATCAGAAAACATTTCAATAAACGTGATAATTGATTTTTAAATGATAATGGATGGCACACGTGAGACGAATGAAAATTAATGTCAACTTACCATCACTACACATAACGAAGCGGAAACGTTAATCAGGATACCACGATTACATGCCGTAAATTTAACCTATGATTCATGACGATGATAAATCTCTGTAACAAACAGCAAGGGTCAAATTTCCACTTGATATCCATTATCGATATGACTTAGATAAGCAAGTATTTAACGACGTATGTGGCTCGTTATTTCACACCTCTTTGTGTTTGTATGAGCTAAGGAGGCATGAGGCCTTTTATCTCCATCTACCTTGTTAGCTAATGATCCAGTCAGCGTGGAGACACTAGCTGACGTTGAAACAGTTGTCTTGGCCATTGCTCTGTTTACTAGTCTTTATGGAGGCCTTCAGCTCTCCGTAGAATTGCTACCTGGTATTCCTTGCGCGCACAAGGTCACGTAATGTGCACATAAAATCGCAGCGCACACTCGCGACACGAACAAGTGCTTTTTATGTCCCTTCTTGATATCCTTCCTCTGAGTCATCAGGCTATCTGTTGGGTTTCTTCGAGAAACAGTAACTATTTTAAGCTTAATTTTGTCCATGTTTCATGGAAATAGATGATGCCTCAGACTGTCTGACGAATTTTATAAACTAGACACAGTGTTGCTTCAGTCACGTTTATAACCATGTTTCTTTTGAGATGATACGTTACGGCAGCATGCACTCATCATAAATTATTCATTACTTTATCTGATTACATTGCCAGGAGTTCATGGTAGTGAATTTGTTTGTTATTTGTGATATATATATAACCTCGCAGTGCAAAACTTTTGTTGGAAATATAAACTTCTCCAAAACTTTCATTCAGTGTTCTTTACTGGAGATCATGAAGGACTGATAACTTTGTTCAAGACGAACTTGGAATTGTGAAGACGGACAGTTAGAAAAAAAAAATAACAATAAAAAATTTAAAAAAATAATTATATTCATGAAATACACAAAAACTGATTTGTTGTCCGTGTACTAGATGCCCAGTCGACCATAATATTTTAGCTTAGTAGAAAATTTCGAAACTATGTTCAAATGTTTGTATAGCTTATAGGACTTAACTACGGTGTCATCAGTCCCTAAACTTACAAACTATTTAAGAACTAACTAAGACTAAGGACGGCACAAATATCCATGCCCGAGGGGGATTCGAACCCTCGACCATAGTGGCCGTGCAGACCGTGACTGGAGCGCCTCAGTCCCCTCGGCCACCGTGGCCGGCTCGAAACTATTTTTTCAACTTTTGTCACTCTCGCCCAAATGAAATTCTAAAAATTTGAGGTGAAGACATACGGCAGAAGGAGTACCCTAAATATTTGAGGGTGTCTATGAATCAAATATCAAACTGGCAGACCTATATCAATAAAACAGCTGATAAAGCAAAAAAGAGACTCAGAATACTGAAGAGATTAGCTGGTAGTAAACGGGTATTTTCAGAACAGAGCTCAGCTTCACCTATAAAACCTGCATGAAACCAATTTTAACATATAGTGGCAAATCACTTGTTATAACTGCTACCAGAAAAATCTACAGTTTAGGTGCAGTCCAGAACGAAGCTTTGATAACTGTAACTGGTGGAATAAATTCAACACTTTAGTGTCTGATAATTATAACTGGAGTAGAAACAAGAATTTATACGGAATGCAACTTTTCACTCTGCAGCGGAGTGTGCGCTGATATGACACTTCCTGGCAGATTAAAATTGTGTACCGACTGAGCTATCCCGACACGACTCACGATGCCGCCTCACAACTTTACTTCTGCCAGCACCTCGCCTCCTACTTTTCAAACTTCACAGAAGCTCTCCTGCAAAACTTGCAAGACTAGCACTCCTGGAGGAGAGGATATGGTGGAGACATGGCTTAGCCACAGCCTAAGGGAGGTTTCAAGAATGTAACTTTTCACTCTGCAGCGGAGTAGGAGGCGAGGTACTGGCAGAAGTAAAGTTGTGAGGTGGCATCGTGAGTCGTGTCGGAATAGCTCAGTCGGTAGAGCACTTGCCGGTGAAAGGCAAAAATCCCAGGTTCGAGTTCCACTTCCGGCACACAATTTTAATCTGCCAGGAAGTTTCAAGTATTCATACGTTTGCACTGTTCTGGTGTGAGAAAATGATTCCTCTCCCCAATCGTATCTAGTGGCTAAAATATAAAGCTTCATGTAACAATAACGGTAAAAAACTATTTTCCCAGTCTTTTCAACTGTTCTTATTTAGTTACAGTAGCAGCCAGACATATCTGATAATTATATAATGTTGAAACAGCTGCATTAATAATGACAGCTACAACACTAGTTAAATCAGTATGAAATCAGTTGCTTCACATCTGCAGAGATGGTACATTAACTGAAAAGGAAGGAAACGGTGTAGAAATATACGGCAAAATTTTCCGCTTCTATCAGGCTTTGGGTCCACATCACTTAAACTTTAAACTTGAAGAAGCCACCACAATTCCAATAAAATGTTCAAATGTTTGTAAACTTTTTGGAGAAAACTGCTATTGTTATCAGTCCGTAGACTTACAAACTACTTGCACTGCCTTACGCAAAGGTCAACGAACACACACACACACACACACACACACACACACACACACACATATACACATATATAT
Organism: Locusta migratoria; assembly: GCA_026315105.1. Taxonomy (NCBI): domain Eukaryota; kingdom Metazoa; phylum Arthropoda; class Insecta; order Orthoptera; family Acrididae; genus Locusta; species Locusta migratoria. The sequence goes on along the minus strand of CM048755.1, from coordinate 23,690,129 downwards.
ATATATATATATATATATATATATATATATATATATATATATATATATATGCCCAAGGAAGGATTCGAATCTCGGGCGGGAACGGCCGCCAAGTACGTAGCATGATGCCTTAGACCACTGTTTTTCTTGTGCGGACTAATTGCAATAAATAAGCTTAATAACTATTTACAAACAGTCGACAGAAGAGTCTAATTTTGTGATTCCAAATCAGTAATATCAGTTGTTAAAACACAAGATACAACAATCGTTCAGTTTAAAAAGAAATTCAATAGGTAATTAAGAGAAGAAGAATGCAGCTGCAATTCAATGAAAACCGTCTGACTGGCTTCGATGCCAATGAAAAAGCTGATTTTCTAACCAGAAATGGCACAAAAACAATCTAAAACAACTAACACGTCGTATTTTGCAGTGAAACGCATTAACGACATATTTAAGGAAGAACTAAAACGAACCAACAAAATGTAATGTGAGGGAAAGATTTAGAAAACATTATGCATGTCTCTGTAGTGGCTGACGCACCAAGAAAGGCAGAAGCTATATTCGACTTGACTACTGGACGTAACGGTTTAGCCGCTCACCTGCACAAGAGCTCCCTCCTGCCGTCTCCTTGTGACTAAAATCGCTTCAATCATGAACAGTGAACGTTTAAAAAAGGATTCAAAATTATTACATAGTAGTTCAGTATTAACAACACTGTGCTGGCAATAGGGCCGGCGTAAGGCTCTTGCGAAACGTGTGCCGGCCGCAGTGGCCGAGCGGTCTGCGGCGTGCCAGTCACGGACTGCACGGCCGCTGCGGTCGGGGGTTCGAATCCCCCCTCGGGCATGGATGTTTGTGCCGTCTTTAGTATAAGCTAGTTCATAAGTAGTTTGTAAGTTTAGGGACTGACAACCTCGAAGTTAAGTCCCATAAGCTCTATAAACATTTGAACATTTTGCGAAACGTGCGGTCGCACAAGTTCAAATGTTTCTAATCCTATGGGACCAAATTACGTTGGCCATCAGCCCCTAGTCTTACAAACTACTCAAACTAACCTAAGGACAACACACACATCCATGCCCGAGGGAGGATTCGCACCCCCGACGCTGGAGGCCGCGCGAACCGTAACGTGGCGCCCCAGACCGCTCGGCTACTCCCGCGCGGCGGACGCACAAGGCAGGGGAATTCTCTGACAACCCGTTTCTGTGTTTTGAGAGGAGCCATTATGGTGTTTGTGTGTTCGTTGTCTATGAAAGCATTTATTTTTGCATTTATTTTCAGGAGTACCATTCTAGCCAATGGTGCGTTTTTCACGCATGAAAAGTACAGATTTGGTATTAACAGTTGGCCGATGGAGTAAGACTGATCAGGCGCAATTTCATTGCTTTTCGTAATCTTCAAAAAGGAGGTGCGTTCTAATTTGTTGTAACTTGCGACTATAGTCTGTAACTGATGTATTAGGGAAGTGTTCAGTGCAGTTAGACTTGTCAAATCGGAGAGTAAAATATCTGGAAAAAAAATACAGAATGTCGAGGTTTTGGAATTGTTGCGTGAGAAATTTTATAAATGAAAATGTAACGTTTTGCTTATCAAATCAACTTCCTACGGAAAATGTAAACACTACAAGCAGATAATTAATTTGCATTTAATTTCTACGTTCCCACTCGTAGTTGGTTGTGGATTTTATAGAGCCGGCCAATTTGGATCCTATAATAGTACTCAGAAACGTATTAAAACCTTTTAAAACTCAAGAAATTTGCATAAAATTTCAACTTAATTATGAACTCGGCCTTAATTGAAGCAAGACACATAAGTATCTTCGACTTTAGGTGCCACTGAGATTTGATTTTAAAAACTGGGGAAACAAAATTTGAGCTAGGCCGCGTTTTGCAAGCAAGTTTCCTGCCTATTTGGCAGTCGCGCTGACCACTACACCATCTGGACACGCTGGTCACATTTCCAGCGACTAGCCTAGCCTATCTCTTGCCACATCGAATTTCCAACTTGCCAGCACAATTGACGAGCAATACAAAATAATAATATAATTTCTTCTACAGAACTTTACGAGAAGAATTTTGTCACGAGATTCTGTATTTTGTCTGAGGTCTGGACATTACATGAAATTTCTGGAGAATCCAGACGAATCCCGACCATCTGGGAAGGCTAAGAACAGTTGGAATAGTTCATACACGTTGCTAATAAGTTAGACTTTTCCTTCTTCATGGTTGAAGACAGGAAAATTTTTCTTCAATTGTTTAAAAAACTGATAGGGTGGCAATAGCTAGAATGGAAAATAAAGGGAAGAAAAGTGAAGTGATTCGATGATGGAGACTGAATATTCAGGCGCGAAAGAGTTGTCATGAGAAGGATGGCATTCGTCCAAGTGTCTGTTCTTTCTAATGAACGAGCGTGGTGCAGTTCTTTAATATTTCTGTGTTTACCATCTATTTCAGCATTATAAAAGCAAAAATTTATGAAAATGGAAAAGAATATCATCTCATTTTCTTTGAGTCACTAGAAATCGTCTCTATATAGCTGTAGATATTACTACTAATCGCATAGTTTCTGCTACGCGCTACAGCAAGTTCAGAAGAAAGTGATGAAAATCTACGGAGTTGAGCCGAATTGACGCATGAAGCCAGACCCTGTCATCGACATGCACGCTTTCTTCGTCGTTGTATGTACAGATTAAAGTCATACGAGTGTGTAAGATGGGAAAAAGTGTAACTAGGAGGGAATTAAGCTGATTTTAACATAACGATAGTAAATATTTTGGAATGCAGTGATCAAATTTGACTTGATGTACAAGCAATCCAGACTGCAGTGACCAGTTCCACACCACTGTTCAGCCTGTCTTCTCTCTCCGTTCATCTTTTCCTCCCCTCATCTTAATGTGCATAACTTCCTCCCCCTGTCTATTTCTGAATAAATGTTCGGTAGAGTATCATGTAAAACTTCGAACTAAATCGATCGACAACTGTTTCAGATACGTGGCAACTACTGTTTGCTATGCGAGGTCCGGAAACTGCCGCGGTGGAGTGGCCAAGCGGTCGGCCGGGCGCCATGGCTCAGCGCGTCCGGCCTGAGGATCAACGCCCTCTGTAACAAAAAAGCTGAGCCAAAAACAACACGGTCAGAAACAGAACTACCAATAGAGAGAGAGAAAGCGGTCAAGGCGCCTTGCTGCGGGCCGTGCGGTTGCTCGCATTCGGAGGTTCGAGTCCTGCGTGGGGCATGGATGATGTCTTGTTCTTAGGTTAACTTACTTTATGTAGTATGTAAGCCTATAACCAAAGAAGTTAAGATGTTCAAATGTTTGTATAGTCTATGTGACTTAACTACGGGGTCATCAGTCCCTAAACTTACAAACTACTTATGAACTAAGACTAGGGACGGCACAAATATCCATGCCCGAGGGGGGATTCGAACCCCCGACTGTAGTGGTCGTGCAGACCGTGACTGAAGCGCCTCAGTCCCCTCGGCCACCGTGGCCGGCAAATAAGTTAAGACCCACTGATTTACAAACATTTGAATATTTGGTTCGGAAATTACCGTGTCAAAGTTTGAGCTCTTTCAGACAGGGGAATGAATACATAAGAAACTGATAAGGAACCCATGCCTGACATTTTTATCCATTGACGCTAGGAGCATTTCCTTACTTTTTGACACTGTGAATCAAATCTATACTAATGCAAGATATTTCCTTTACAAATTTTAGAAGGAAGTAATATGGACCAAAACAAGAACCAAATGGCTAGTAAACACGGGCCCTAAAATGCATACATTCGAGCTTCGAGCAAAGTCTTAATATTGGGTTGTCTACGGTTTACAGAGTATTAAAATATTTGAGTAGAAACAAGGCCCCTGGAGTAGATGATGTCCCGCCTGAACCGCTATCACCGTCAGGAGAGCCAGTCTAGAAGAAACTGTTCCACCTGGGATGCAAGATGTATGAGACAGGGAAAATACCCTCAGACATCAAGAAGAATATAGTGATTCTAATACCTAAGAAAGAAAGTGCAGACTAATGTGAAAATTAAAGAACTATCAGTTTAATAAGTCATGGGTGCAAAATACTAACACGAACTATTTACAGACGAATAGAAAAATCGGTGGAATCCGACTTTGGGGAAGATCAGTTTGGATTCAGAAGAAATGTAGAAACACGACTTATCTTAGAAGATAGATTACGGAAAATGAAACCTGCGTTTTAGCATTTGTGGACCTGGAGAAAGCTTTTGACAATGTGGACTATAATACGTTTTCCAGATTCTGAAGGTAGCAGGGATAAAATATAGGGACCGAAGAGCTATTTTCAACTTATTCAAAAACCAGACAGCAATTATTAGAGTCGAAGGGCATGAAAGGCTCGCAGTGATTAGGAAGGGAGTAAGGCAGGGCTGTGGCCTTTCGCTAATGTTGTTCAATCTGTACATTGAGCAAGCTGTGAAAGAATGCAAGGAGAAATTTGGAGAGGGGATTAAAGTCCAAGGAGAGGGAATAAAATCCTTACGGTTTGATGACGACGTAGTAATTCTGTCAGACACAGCAAAAGACCTGGAAGGGCAATTAAACGGAATGGACGGTGTCTTGAAAGGAAAGTATAAGGTGAACATTAACAAGAGTAAACCGAGGGTAATGGAATTTAGTGTCAGAAGATCAGGCGACGCTGAAGGAATTAGATTAGGTAATGAGATAACAAAAGTAATAGATGATTTTTTGTATTTGGGTAGCAAGATAACTTCTGATGGCCGGACTGAAGGAGATATAAAATGCAGAATGGATATGGGAAGAAAAGCGTTTGTGAAGAAGCGGAATTTGTTGACATACAATATTAATATAAAGGTTAGGAAGTCCTTTCTGAAAGCATTTGTCTGGAGTGTAGCATTGTATGGGAGTGAAACGTGGACGATTGGGAGTTCAGACAGAAAGATTGTAGAAGCTTTCGAAATGTGGTGTTACAGACGAATGATGAAGATTAGCTGGATAGATCACGTAAATAAGGAGGAGGTGCTCAACAGAATTGGGGAAAAAACTAGTTTCTGGCATATCCTGACTAAGAGAAGGAATAGGTTCGTAGGACACATTCTAAGACATCAAGGAATCGTCAACTTAGTATTAGAAGGAAGTGTGTGGGGTAAAAATCGTGGAGGAAGACCGAGGGACGAATGCAGTCAGCAGATTCAAAAGGATGTAGGTTGCCGTTCGTATTCTTAGATGAAGAGGCTTGTACAGGACAGGGTAGCGGGGAGAGCTGCATCAAACCAGTCTGCAAACTGAAGATAACAACAACGCCGCGGCGGAGCGGCCGAGCGCATCGAGGCGCTATGCTGTGATGCGCGAGGCCGTTCCCTGCCGTGGGTCGAATCCCCACTCGCGCATGGATGTTTGTGCTGTCTATAGTATAAGGCAGTTCATAAGTAGTTTGTAAGTTTAGGGACTGATGACCCCGTAGTTAACTCTCATAACAACTGTTTAAACGTCTCTTGAACTGGTCAAATGCTCATAACACTCAAGGTAATCTTTGTAGACTTGTGACTTGGCTTCAGTCTGTGTCAAATGACCTCTAGTGCGGTACTGTATGCAGTCACAAATAAATAACAATGGTTAACAACTTGGTATAACACTGCCGCTTACCCACAACAACACGCAAACCACGCCAAGAGCACTATAACACAGGCTAAAGATGTGACCCTCTGAAATGACCGCGATAAATTCCAACAGATATTATCGGAATTCTTGATTTCTTGACTAAAGATTTGATAACACAACGCGAAAGATGCAAAGCGACATAGACAGATCCTACAGTGGCATCGGTTAAGTAAAATACTGTAATTAATCAACAAAATTACGGTCTCCAACCTAATTAGACAAAAATCAATTGTAAAACTATACTTACCACCGCTAAGGCTTCACTCATGGTTCATTCTCTTTGGTATAATTGATTTGATAAGATATAAGAAACATATAAACATTAAAAATACACAGATTGACTGTATGAATAATCTATCACACAAATTATACATAAACAAACCTGCAGTCTACTTTGATGACAAACACGGCACACAATATTGTTGTTGTTTTGAGGGGACTAAACATCTAGGTTATCAGTCTCAGGCTCACAATAATGGTGCACAGCGTAATGTTGTTTTATGAACCATAGAATATTGGAAATAAGCTTAGTAATTGTACCTTTGGCAGTAAGTTTCTAAATGTAAACGATTTTTGTTTCTCAATAAAGCAAGAATGCTAACCAAACCTATTGATCGTTTTCAGTCCACTGTAAAATTGGTTAATGTTTTATTTACATTTAACCCTTTTACTTTCCTACATATCATTATTCAGTTCTGTTCAAAATCAAAATACATGTTTAGCACTGAAAACGTTTTATCACCAAGTTAGAGATTTAATCTGTGTTTTATTTTTTATTTTTGCTATTGTCTTAACTAAAACGCTTTGTTAAATCTTTCTCAAATTACTAGTGGTGGCCCCCTTAAACTGAACTACCATCCTCTCAACAAAATTTAAGAAAACTGTTAATTTGGACATTAGTACGTAACTCAATTTTGTATAACTGCTATATACAAGCCACCACACAAAAAAATCTCAAAGTTAAATAGTCATAAAAATTGTGTTCCAGTGCTTTCATCACTTGCAATGAAATAAACCACGTTGAATATACAAATTCTGAGCACTGCATTCACAAAAATATAGTTTTATGTACACTCGGAAATATATGTATTAACAGGATAGGACCCTTCTTGGTACGTGACTTAGGATATTCACGGTTCGTAGGTTTAGTTTTAAGTTACTGACTATTATTATGCAAAAGATAAACAAAGACAATAATGAGGTCCATGCTTGGATACAATTCTAAATAAAAGTACTTTGCCTGTGGTGCAGCGAGGAGCGATGATTGTGGCTGGCATTACAGGGCAACAGATCAGCACAGTAAATGATGGCTAATACACTTTTTCTTGGCGTCGAAACAAATAAACCAATAGCCACCAAATGGTCAGTGCACTTAACACATTACGCGAGGCAAAATCATAGCAACTCTTGAAGTAATTGCCTCCCACGTATGCATGGTCACTGCGCGTCAGACCAGGCCAGATGCAAGCACACAACTCTTCCTGTCAGTCTCGACGTTTCTGTGGGATGCAAGCACACAACTCTTCCTGTCAGTCTCGACGTTTCTGTGGCGCGCAAGCGTATTTTGGCGCGCTTTTACACCTTTTCCTGCCACTTTGGCACATTCCGTTTTGTGCAAAATTACACAGGCTTTTGTATATGAAATTGACATTATAAAACTCTAAGCATGAACCTCAGTAAGCATTACAATATTAACAAAACTTAGTAAAGAGCAGTTAAGCAAAATCATTAAAGGAAAATCATATTGTATGTATACATAATGTACCATGTCAAAACTAGTCGATAAAGACATATTACTTTCCTCATCAGCATAGAACACAGTCACAAGAAACTATTTCAACCTTGTTTTACAAAAGAAAGTTAATCGTAGTTTTACAGACTCCATATTTAGCAGACTTTAATTCTATCAATATTTTTTCGCAATAGCGAATTTCTCTTAGCGTCACTGTATAAGGTATGGATGTTCTACCAAATGATGACATATGAAAATTTGTGCCGGGCCGGGACTCGAACCCAGGTTTCCCGATTTTCGCGAGTGGTCACCTAACCAGTAGCCTAATCGAACACGACTCCAGGACCGACCAAAACTTCCATATGCCACACTGATTACACATATGAGTCAACTGCATTCATCCCTTAGCACTCGCAGCATAATTTGTATTCCCGCACCAGGGAGAATGAAATCTACGAGGCGTTAACCCACGCTGTTATCGTCATTGTCTTGCTTAGGCATCTGTTAAATTACTGTATGGTGACGAATTACAGTGATGACAATATTATCAATATTAGTGGTTAAGGCGACCGCTCGCGAAAAGCGGGAAACCCGGGGTCGAGTCCCGACCCGGCACAAATTTTCATGTCACCATTTGGTAGAACATTGCATTGGAAGAGATTTGTTTCACATTAATAAAGAAATGCTCCTAGTTGAGTGGATGACATTTTCGGACATGAAGTCCTTTTCAAAATATGTACTCACTGTACGAGTCCTCGAAATTTATAATGAGAACTTCCCAAAACCGTTTATATTTTAAAAATATCAGCCCATGTCCTCACGAATGTTCATCAGTGTATGGTTTCCAACTTTGTATATTAGGCCTACAGATATACCTCTTGGTCTTTTTTATAATTAATTTTTTTTGTTATCAAAACATGTGACAGCAGAACTGCCATAGAAAAGTAACTCATTTTAACATGAACAAGGTTTTTTTTAAGAGGGGGCAGCCATTTTGCATTTCGCACGGGGCGGCAGTTTGGCCTGCGATGGCCCTGTTGGCAAGCAAGAAGGCGAATGACGTCAAGTGATAGTAAAACTAAAATAACATTAAGAGTAATAAATTAGATTTGGCCTATAAGGACATGAAACACACAGACTTAGCAAAAGTCAGGGATAGGCACCGACCATCGTGTGATGGCCTCCTATGTCCGCGTGACGCCGTGGAAATGAGTCCGCAAGCCCCTGGCATTTCACTGGCCGTACATGACACCAGAGCGGCAGCCAACTCTTGCTCTGGTCTGTTGGATCCATGGCACGGAGCCTGCATTCCGTGACATCACAGGTACGTTATATCGAGTCCAACTGCGGGCTGCGGGGTGACTATCTGAGTGTTTGGACCTCTCCTGAACGTTCCTGGAAACAGTATAGGGCGGCGCATTATCATCTTGAAGCACCGCACAACCGTCAGGGTGCTGGAAGGCCAAAACTGACTGGACACGGTCCCTGAGCATATCAAATTCTGTGACAAACGCTGGACCTAGGTCTTTGGCGGTGTTTAGATATTCAGGCACATTTCTTATTGGTTTAAATATCGTATCAGTATCGTGTTTTTTCTTTTATGATCCAATCAGTGATCAATTTTTAGCCGTTTCTTGTGAAGGCTGTCCTTAAATGACCGAGTTTGTTCTGCACAGATTCTATTGGCCAAAAGTATGTATATCACACCGCGATTCTCTTGGGATAATGATTAGTATTTTTGTGACGATATCTATCCGTGTGAGGGGAACACAAAAAACAAGATGGCGGATATAAACACGATGGCGGACAAAAAACAAGATGGCGGACACAAACAACAATAGGCCGACATAAACAATATGGCGAACACAAAGAAAAATATGGCGAATACAAACAACAAGATGGCGGTTACAATCAACAATATGGCAGACACAGACAACAAGATGGTGGACACCAACAACAAGATGGCGGCGATGGCAGCGAACATAGCAATTATTTCATTATTGTGAGCTGTATTCCCAGCCCCCTTGGACACCAAGTGATTTACAATAAAAAAAACTCACCAGCTCGCATAATGCCCCCTAGCCTGGGGGGTTCAGAACAGAATGTGAACCTTTGACCGTCTGCTTGCCTACCTCACAGGGGCCATACAACAAGATGGCGGCCATAAACAATATGTCAGACATAAACAAGATGGCGGACATAAACAAGATGGCGGACACAAAAACAAGAGGGTGGCGGACATATACAGTACGATCATTACATATATGTATAATTCAAGTTTATTCTGTCATAACAGCTTCCACGAACGTAAGATAACATTGCGTTTCCTCAACTAGTAGGCTACTTTCGAGTACAACCTCTGTTTTCAAGCCATAATCGAAGCCTCTCGAAAGTTCTTCTTCAATAGCAATTATTTCATTATCGTGAGCTTTATTCCCAGCTCCCTTGGACGCTTGTAACAGGAGCAATCGTTCCACCAGTTCATTCGGATCATTCCAATGGACATAACTCACATGTTCAGTATTAGTTTTCCAATCTTTAACTTTGAGAGCATTTTCGTTCTCACCATATCTATCCAGCCTCATTCCTTCTTTAGCCAACACACCTTCTTTTTCTAACAAGTTAATATACTTGTAACCCTCGTTGACATTTATTGGCCTGCGGGAATTATAATTTTGTCTATATGCATTGGTCGCAAATAGTGTTTTAGCATAATTGCGAAGATTCATAGTTGTATAACTGTTTTTACTGGGTTTGTTTTTAAACAAGAGATTATACAATCTTTTCGTTCCAGTATATTTTACTTTGTGAATTATTAAATCATCTCCATCAAGTCGTACTGGGGAATTTCCAATAGCACACGTCTTTAATTCATCATCAAAGCTAATGCCATATATAAGATCTGCTGTTTTTCTGTCTTGGGGTTTATGAAAAATTAATTTCGCCAGTCTTCCTTCATTTTCGTCAGCACTATCATCATCATTATCCCTTCCTCCTTCTTCCTCCAAATCTACTTCTTCTTATTCTTCTTTTGCAACAAGAGCTGTGTCATCTGGTTTTATGAATGCACGTTTCTCATCAATGTATTCAAGTTAATTCTCTTTATCCACAACTCCAGGCTTGAGCTGGTGGGTCTCTTGAATCAATCTCTGGAGCGGTTGAGTTACTAGTTTCATTACTTTGTTCAGTACACTCTCAGCTTATGCCTCACGTCTTGGTAGTAAAGCAAATTTCTTGCGTATGGCGTGTCGAGCTTCCAGTATTCGCTTTTAAGTTTCATCTTCTTATTTAAGCGAGCATGCAGTGGCATGGTCTCACGTCTTTTTTTCTGTCTCACGTCTTTGTAGTATATCCAGTTTCTTGCGTTTAGCACGTCGATCTTTCGGTACGCGATTTTTTAATGATTTATCTTTTCATCAATGCAATTGTCCTGCAACATGATGCAGCTGGATTATAAGTGCATATTTGTACTTATATATATGTCACTTCATCTATAATGGAGGACCATCCGCTTAGAGGTTACCCGAGCTGTGTGTAGCGCGTCCTCTACAACGTGCTTGGCTAGTACCGCACGCACACAAACACTGCACAATGCAACTCCTATACGTTAATACAAACATACTTATCAAAATTACAGCGATTACGTCCATTATATAAATCATCATCTTTACTTATAACTAGCACATTATGCACGTTAGCACTCTTTACACAAATCAATGAATGCATTAAATGTAATAATCAGATTAACGTCATCACTGAAAACGTGTTGAATATTACGTTCATCTTGTTTGAAGAAATCAATAATATTAGCATTATCTCTAAGTAACTGATTCGGAATTTTGCTGTAAGCCTGACATAAGTAAAAACAGTTTACGCCATAATGGCGACCCATTGAAAAGTATGCTCTCATATTATCATGTTTATCGCAAATAATGTCATCAAAAATGAAAATGGAGTGAGGAAGTGCTTTATGCGGCGGTATTACTTCATCATTACTCGTGAATGTGAAATATCCAATATCTCCAATGCCGTCAATCACTTGAGCTAGAAACTACTATTTATATTGCTGCAAAGATTTGGAGAATACACAAACGTTCTTGAATGACAGACCATTCTCATGCACAAGAAGATTAATTATCACATTCGTTTTTCCACAGTTTGAACGGCTGGATATAATACATCTAATTGTATCTGGAAATAGATCTCCATGTTTTCGACTCCGTGCAGCTGATGTCCCATCATTCTTTTCAGTAATAGGAGCAATGGGAAGTTGGTGTGAGTGCTTCTTGAAGCGCATCTTGAAGTGAACTAGTGAGTCTTATATAAGAAGAGTAACGGTATTCATATGTTCGAAGTTGCACGAAGAAAGCGTGGTGGATCACTTCTTAATAGCGCAATTAATCGCCTACCTCTCGAACTACATATATCTGTTTACTCTTATTGCGCCCCAGGCACAAACTTAGCAAAACGACTGCAAAGGGGTAACTTTGGAATCAATAAACCAGACTCAGCTTGCAAAGAACACGATATTGCGTATGCAAAATACCCAAACAGTTTGTCTGACAGGCACAGAGCGGACTTGATTCTAGCAGATACAGCAGTTCAAAGAATAAAGGCCACAGGCGCTAAGCTAAGCGAAAAAATAGTCGCCCTAGCGGTGGCTGGTACAATGAAGGCCAAAGTCATACTTGGTATGGGTATTAATAAAAAGGATAACATGAATAAGAATAATAATAATAAGAAGAAGAATACGAATAACAATAATAATAAGAATATGAAGAGGAATAAAAAGATGGGAGGTAATGAGCTGAAAGGATTAGTTTTAACAATTCACTCTGGTCTTAAGACAATGAAACGTGGCCCTAATTTCTGGGAAACAGTGAAAACGGCTCATAAAATTGCTTCGGATGCAGCTCCAAAAGAAGAAACATCTACTATTAAAGAACGCATATTACCACTTCCCACTTCCCCCTCATTCTAATTTCCGCAGGTTTATCAGCACTTGGTGGACTGGCAGGTGCAGCAGGCATTGCCAAGGGAGTTTTAGATGCAAACAATGCTCGCGATTGTGGAGCTGAAGGTCGTCGGTCGGTTAACTTGGAGTCTCGTGGCATTGCTCCCTCTCCTAAAAGAACAGCGACCCGCTGTTAGGTTCCCTTTAGAGCCTCCTGCAATGTCCTGGCTCTTGATCTTGTCATGGTCTGTATGGCAGTTCTGGAGAATCCTTCCCTTCTGCATGATTACCGATGACAGACATTCCTGTACTGGCTTCTTCAGTATCATTACCGTCCTTAGATTCCTTGAACAAGAAGCCATTTTCGCCTATCTGCTCTTCAGGATTGGAGTAAGGCTTCATGCGGAGGACGTGAACAATGTCTCTTCGGTTTTGTCATTTGGACGACGGCTCATAATCCTCCTTTGTTCCATCTCTCCAATACGCTGGCACCACTTGATTAACTCTTCTGTTGTAGCAACGTCTTTTATCAGAAGGGCTTGGTACATGTCTTCTGCTATACCCTTCATCAGGTGCGTGATTTTGTCAGCCTCAGTCATATTTGGATTGACTATGGCAATGTCATCTTACGATCTTGGAAGTTGTCATGACAGAATAAACTTTAGTTATATATATATTTAATGATCTTCCTGCATATGTCTGCCGCTGCTGCAGCCATCTTGTTTTTGTATCCGCCATATTGTTTATGGCCGCCATCTTGTTGTATGGCCCCTGCGAGGTAGGCAATCACACGGTCAAAGGTTCATATTCTCTTCATTATGTGAGCTGGTGAGGGTTCTTTTTAATTTATTTTTTATCGTAAATCACTTGGTGTCCATGGGGGCTGGGAATACATCTCACAATAATGAAATAATTGCTATGTCCACTCCCGCCTCCGCCATCTTGTTGTTTATGTCCGCCATATTGTTGTTTGTGACCGCCAACTTGTTGTTTATGCCCCACCATCTTATTTTTGTCCGCCATCTTGTTTATGTCCGCCAACTTGTTTTGTGTCCTCCATCTTGTTTTGTGTCCACCATCTTGCCCCTGCGAAGTAGGCAACCAGACGGTCAAGAGGTTCACATTCTCTTCTGAACTCCCTTGGCTGGCCCAAAAGCCCCATAGTGTACCTACTTGTGTGAATGGAATCTTGTGTAAACTTGTGTAAATGAACGACTCTATCTTTTATGTTAAATTAATTGAAAATTGGCCTGTTTCTTATCTGAAGTGACGAACGCTTGGATACGATCTGACTGCGATTTGTAGGGTATATTGTAATAATCACTGAATATGATGGGAATTTATTGAGCATTAGTAAGCTACTTGCCTATGTTGTTGATGACAAAATACACTTCTAGTATTAAATGAGAATGATGAGAGGGTGGCTAAAATGAAATAATCTGTACAATGCAGGTATTTATTAGCGTAAGATACTGCGCAGAGGTTACACATATGCTTACTTAAAAAAAAAGTATGTTTGCAGTTTAGCAACCCGACACGAAGAAAAGATATAATCCCAGTGCACATCCAGAAGGGACGCTGCTGTACTGACGTTAAATGGAGCCACGAGTCCCATTGGAGATCGTTGTCAAGGCCTAGCAATTCTGCCTTACACCAGTTGACTACTGAGCAGTTAGGCTCCAAGGATGCAACGAACGTCTCAGAGCGGGTGTTCAGATACAGAAAATGTAGCTTGGCGTGACGAAAACGGATTTGTCAAATCAAAAAGAGCTGCTGGTCGCTGGTGCGGATCCAGAGTTCAAGACAGGCTCACCTAAGTCTCCGAACCTTACACTAGCTAGCGCCCAAACAAATAGACACCTGGCGGTGCTCTTGCGCAATTAAAGAAATTTCCTAAGGCTGCCACACTCTGTGGAGCCCTCCTAGACAACGCCGAACGCTGCCATAGCTCGTGGCGATCTCCTCTCTTCTACCGCAAAGAAAATTTACTCTCTACAAACTTCCGCCCCCTCATCTGACTGGTTGCGCGGCAGGTAGTGAGATGCGTTGACACTGTCGTGGGCGGAGCTCGCGCGTGGATGCGTGCGTCTGGCGAATCATACCACTTCTCACCGTCCTCGCACGGGAAAATGGTCCACCGCCAGAAATGTTTCTTCCCACGGGAAGTGGTTGGCCTCACCGCTGTGGTCGTGTCGTCTCAAGCGTAGCTAACTCTCCAGTGGCCATGTGCACTCTTTCATATGGAACCGTAGCACTGACAATAACTTTCTCAGAAGACGCGTGTCTCGAGCAACTTGATCCTTATTAAAGTACACATTATTATTCCTAAACAAGGGCATAATCGACATTACGGATCAAAGGAAAATGAGGTACCTTTCAATATGCCGTGATGAAATGTCATATTCAGTCTTGAGATGGTCGATAAAGGAAATGGACTCTTTGCAATTGACGAAGCCAACCATTTTAGTCCCTTCTAGTGCCCACATCTGCAGATGCCAATAGTGAACTTTAGATCTATACCTCCTTGAACCATCAAATTACTATATTACATACTATTTTATAGTTTGAAGCGAGCACCTGTTTCCGGTTTCCTACAAACATAATTTAGAATTAATGTTCAATTTGATTTACTTTTGATGCACTTATAGCGCTTCATTAATTTGCTATAGGAATTGAAGCCAAGATTGTAATTTTCCTTATAAATGTTATCTAGTACGCTGTCAATATCTTTTAATACACTGGACCTCATGTTTTTAGGTGGCAAGGGTTGGTACTCAGTGTGACTTGACTTCCTGTTGCTATGATGGCTGTCGTGTACTGCTTGAAGCGCCACTTCCAGGTTCAGGTTCCTCCTGTCCTTCAAATTCCGTATACCTATCCAGCGTAACGTTGTGTATTGATGTGTCGTCGCCACAATATTTCTGAATTATTATGTAATACATCCGCGAACTCCACATCCTCAGCCCGATGTCATTTCCATATTCATCACGTCGCAACCTTATCCCTAATATTTGGACCACATGAGTAAGATTAATTCTCTTCATGATATCACTACACTGTGTACAGAATGAAACTTTCACTCTGCAGCGGAGTGTGCGCTGATATGAAACTTCCTGGTAGATTAAAATTGTGTGCAGGAACCGGGACTCGAACCTGGGACCTTTGCCTTTCGCGGGCAAGTGCACTACCGACTGTGCTATCCCGACATGATTCACGATGCCGCCTCACAACTTTACTTCCGACAGTACCTCACCTCCTCTGCCAGGAAATTTCATACTGTGTACAGTTTACACGGTAACTCGCTTGCGAACACACCAAGAGACAAATACGTACTGCAGCTGTACCACTCACACAACTGGAACACTGGTTAGTGCAGCTACACTATGCCACTAGCAGACAAGTGCGGCGCTTCACATGGAAATGACGCACACCGCTGCTATGTTTCTGTTTGTTTGTTACTCCGAGCATGCTTTCGTGTGGTTCCGAGCGTTCGAGATCAAAGGTGTCCCTTGTGAATGGCTTCTCCACAACTACACCATCAACTAGCTCATAGAATTTCCTGTCCAACTGAAAGCATGTTGATGTGAGACAATGTTTAAACAGATATATCTTCACTGAAATTACTTTCCAAATGCGGCATCACCTCTTTGAGAGGAACAATAGTGAACAGTGCTACAACATCAAAACTGGCCACAATATCGCTTGAACTCAGCCTAAAAGATTTTAATTTTCCGATAAAATAACTAGAATCTTTCATAAAGTGTCAGCTTTTTCTCTGAATTGCTATAGGAGAGTGCACCAAATTCCCAATTTTTCAAATGTCTGTAATCGTAAGGGACCAAGCGGCGGAAGTCATTGGCGAAAGCGAACATGGCGAGCTGCTAGCCCATGCTAGCCCGCCTATGACTTATACCGCCTAGAAGGCCTCACTAAAGCACTAGATATACCGATCCGATCAATCCGCCAATTTCAATCCCAATCCGACGACAGTGTAGTTAGCTTTGTGTGGTGTAGCGAAGTGAATCAGCGTGTATTTCGCGAATTTATTGTTTCACAGTGTGAAATAGTTAGTTGCACTGTTCAAAACTCAAATATTCAAATGTTTGTAAATCTATCGGACCAAACTGCGTGGTCATCAGTCCGTAGCTTACAAACTACTTAAACTAAGTTAAACTTACCTAAGCACAAACACACACACCCATTCCCCAGGGAGGGCTCGAACCTCCGACGGCGAGCAACCGCGCGATCCGCAGCGAGGCGCCTTTGACCGCTCGGCTACTCCACCGCGGCACCTGCTCCGAACCGTTCAAATAATAGCCGACATGGTTGCTATAAGTTTTATCGCTTTCCTTCAAACATAGATGGACGTAAAAGGTGGCTGGTAAATACCAGACGCCTAGTATATACGCCAACATCGAGCAACTATCTGTGTAACGTTAAGAACAAAACCCTTTTTTTTCATTTCATTCGTATTAGAAATAGTTATGGTGACAGAGAGGCAACAATGAAAGTATAGGACTAAGCAATGGTTTAATTTTGCTACTGATTGTTAACACGACATACAGTCTGATTAAATTAAGCTACTTTTCTTGATTTTACTTAGATCAACGAAGGAGCTATTCTAAGAGCTGTTAATTTATTTTAAATGATGCATTAGTGCAGCTGGGTTTACCAAGCTAGTGTTTTTCAATTACATTATTTCGCATTATTTCAGTGTTTAAATGTGTCTCTCAACATTGGAATATGTAGGCCTAATCCAAGCTGTGAACATGATGTCTGAAAAAGAAAAGAAAAGAAAAAGGAAAAGGGAAAGGGAATTGAGCTTCGCAAAAAAATTAGGGTTACCAGATGACGGCCTTCGAAAAAGAGGACATTTCTAGAGTCATACAAAAATTTTCAAAGGTGCTATGGGTTATTCGACATTTACCTAACTGACATTAAGATAAATTATAATTTTTACATCTACAGTGTTTTATCATGAAAATATTTTGTGACTTTTCAGTCACGTGCGACGTTTTTGTCATTTTTAATCTTTATTTAGTTAAATAAATTGGAGTAAAATTTGTGGCTGACTGGCTATGGAAGAAAGCTTCGACAGAATTTGCTGGTAACTGTAGTAAGCGTCTGGCTGGAGTAGTGCCCTCCAAGAGGATTTTTATGGAGGAGGGAGGAACGAAATTCTGAAGGAGGCCGCGGCTCTGCGGAGCTTCAGATGCAGCGCTGGCCACGGCGCGTCTGCTATTCTTTTAAGTAACTTCCCACACTTTGTGTTTGCGCTATCCGGTCTATGAGCAGCTCACAATTTGCATGATACAATACTCATCTAGTGTTGCCGTTTTATTTGCTGGATCTTGCATTCGCTTTGCAGTTGAGAGCTGCACAGACTGGGAAACTTGTCACACTTTTCCGAAGCAGTCTTCCATCTAGATTAGACGTATCCTCCAAAGTCTTAACGATACACTTAAATCGAATAAAGCTTCAAATTAGCAATTTTCCCCATCCAATCCTGGCTAGGTGATCCTAAATTTAAGAAATACTGTCAATTATTTGCAAATTTATTTTGTTGCCACATTGTGAAGGTGTTTGCGTTGCAAAACAAGTGCCCACTTTTCGGAGATAATAAATAGTTTAATTTTGTGAAACGACATTTTATACGACATTATGTAATTAAAATTCCAAATGCTCCCTTATAAGGCAATATCTATGTATAGGCATCTATTTCAGCTTGAATGCCATCATTAGGTTATCTGTGAAAATGTGCATGTTTTCAGTATAATACATCGAATTTTATAACTAACGATAAGTTAAATTTATAATTACTTGTAGTTACATACGCCTGTTGGTCTTGACACTCATATATATCGGTGGTTTTGATACTGTCAAGCTTTTTATTTTCTACTCCTACGGCCTTACTGAAGCAATAGTCTTTATAATTTTTAATAGATTTTCGGAATTACCGTTTGACAGTTCCTTGACAAATAAATCAATGATTCTATATCGGTTACATGCAATTAATTTATAATTTTCTTAATATTTGCAGTTGGAGTCTTGTTGGTGTTTGTGATTTTTTGATGTGTCGTAAATTTTCATATTTTCACAAATAACCTGATTATGCCATTCAAGACGAAATAGGTGCCTATAGTAATAAATAGAAACTGTCTGCTAAGGCTGCATTTGGAGTTTTAATTACATAATGTCATTGAAACCATATATAATGCTGTGAGCCTAGCAGACACAAAAAAAAAGTTTTACGGTTCAGGAATGCAAATGGTAAATAATTTTTGAAGACTTCATACAAATGAGGTCAAATGCCATAGTCGCTAGTCCCTATTATTTTAATTAATTAATTTGTTTATTTCATTACCAGTTTTAGCGATCTCTACCTTCATTTTCAAATGATGTGATATACTGTTTTCATCCAGTCTTCAAAGGGAAAAAATTAAAATTACAAAAATATTAAGTTTGAAGCTGTGACAAAATCGTATTTATAACTCAAGTACTGGTGGCTGTCCTATGTTATAAGAATCTTGTCTGCACTGCTCTTCTTCTTTTTTCTTGGCTCTACAGCCTCGGCCTCTTCTACAATGCCCTTCCATTTCTCTCTGTCCTTTGCGCATACTCTCCAGTTTCTGTAGCCCATCTTCCTAAGCTCTTCGATTACTCCATCTTCCCACCTGTCTCTTGGTCCTCTCTGCCCTCCTGGCTTTCCTTGTAACACTCTTCTTGGCACTTCTGTATCATTCATGCGCGCCACGTGACCTGCCTACCTCAAACTGAATGATTTCACTGTGTTTGCACTTTATCTGATGCATATTCTTAAATATTAAGAAGCATTAAATATTGACACCTGTGGAACCAATTACATGACTACATAGCAGTGAAGTCCTAACAGTTCATCATTTCACCACTTGTAATTTTCGTCTTAAGGGTTGAACATTTTTCCACACTTGGTTGGTTGATTGGTTTCGGGGGAGGGGGATTCAGGTTTTGAAGGGCCAAACTACTACGGTCATCAGTCAGTTTTTGGTTAAAGATGGGGAAGAAAATCGGACGTGCCCTTTCAAAGGAAACATCCCGGCATTTGCCTGGAGTGATTTAGGAAAACCTAAATATGGATGGCCGGACGTGGGTTTGAACCACCATCCTCCCGAATGCGGGTTTTCGAAACTTGTTTGATACCTTGCTGATCTTACTGATCACCTCTGCTTTCACCTGTCTTCTTCTTCTCTTTTTTTTTCTTTTTTTTACTCTGCATTGTCTATTGAAACCATACTACTGTTAACTGTAAAATCTGAAGAATACAATAGCTGTAAAAATTATCTAACCATACCTTGATATAGCTGTGCGCCCATTTAGGATCAGACCGACATGACTATATATATTATTAGAATCTAGTGGGTGAATTGGAATATGTAACAGCTAGGGGAAAGAGCAATGAATGAAATAAACTTTTCATTTACGTACAAAGGCTCACAAAATATTATTAGAAACTATTCAGTTTTTAAGACAAAAGCTTTAAATCGATTTGTATCCAAGCACTCTTTTTGTAGTTATGTCTCTTTGGTCCTAAACAGGGGCATGGTGAAATGGCAGTGGTGACTGTGGCATCCTGCCTCATTTGTATGAAGTTTTGAACAAGTTTCTAATTCATGTATAACGGACATTCCACTAGCTTTTGATGTTAAACTTGTAAGTGTGGTAGGCTGACAACACACAGAACTGCCGAGCCCCAGCACGACACAGATTGAGCGTCCTATTTTTGGGTTTCACACAACACCCCCACTTGAGAGAGCCTACAGATAAAGGGGGGAGTTTCAAATTCTACTATGTGTACTGCACTGTATGATTTGCAGCTGAAGCATTTCGTATCAATTTATTTAATCATACAATGTTACAATAACATGATGCAGATGTTAATACAAACAGTAACAGAATCATCGTGAGTAAACTAGTCTTCTTCATGTGTATCATTATACCCTGAAGTACTCTGATATTTTATTTGATGACCCAATGTCTGAAGGTAATGTCTTGTTTTACAACAAATTATCATAAAACTGTACACAAGAGACATCTTTATAATTGTACTGCACACTTATAATTCCCTTAACAGACTCAACACTGAGTGTGTTTCTGTCGTTGGTCCACTGACTGTTTACTACTGAAAAAATCCTTTCCACACGGGCATTCTGACTGGATATAGCAAAGAAAAATTCTGACATTTTAAGCAGCTCTGAGAAACAGGCAATATTGATTGTCTCTTGGTAATATTTACACCAGGTGTCATTTGACAACTGATCTCCTCCATTGACATTAGCCTGATTTGCCAAAAACTTCTGAAAATTGCAGAACTGGTCAAAGCATCGTATGCCATCAATTTTAATATCAAGCTTATCATTTAGATACAGAATTGTTTGTTCAACAGCTTCCTAATTTGGAACATTCTTCAAACCCATCCACCTAAACACAAAAAACTCTTGATACTGAACCAACCATTTCTTACGATATTTAACTGTTGCATCATACACATGAGCTATATCTCCATCTAGCATACTGCATTTAGAATCACAACCTTCATTCCTCTTTTCTCTCTCATTTTTTTTTTTTAATATTTGAAACTCTGTAATTGTCTTTCTTGAAGAACATTCAACACAATCTCAAGAATGTGTATCATTTTCACAAGTGAATTTTTCTCTTTTTCTAGGGCCAAAATATTATGGTGAAACAATGACATAAGAGAATGAACAAACCATAATCTTGCTTCAATATGTTCACCTTGGAAAACACTTTAATCAAAATTGGAATTTTATCATGAAATATGATTTCAGTGCAGGATACATTTCAGTTAGGCCCTACTCTTGTAATACAAGGAAAAGAGACAGCCACCTGGTCTTAGAATGGCCCAGTAGTTGCCTATATTGTATGTCTACAAATTCACAAAAGTCCTAAGATTTTCTGTGCGTACTGTGTAAAAAGAAAAAATTAAATATTTTTAATATTGTGGAATCAAAATCTAAAGTGAATCCTGCATCAGTACCATGTTGAATACAGTTATGGAAAACGTGACCAGGGCAGCCTACTCTTACTATGCCATCATTTAAATTGTTTTCCAGGTTGGTGAAAACGTTATTTCCCGACGTCTTATCAATGCCACTGATTCCACCGAAATTGGTATTGGTATTGTCTCCAGAGAAAGCAACACATTTGTTATCGCTACCTCTACTTCTAAGAGTATCACATATGTAAGATGCAATCGTTTCAGATTTTTCATTTGGCATGCTTTTACGTCCTAGGCTATCACCTTTGTTTGAA
Source organism: Locusta migratoria (assembly GCA_026315105.1). Taxonomy (NCBI): domain Eukaryota; kingdom Metazoa; phylum Arthropoda; class Insecta; order Orthoptera; family Acrididae; genus Locusta; species Locusta migratoria. Next base: position 23,668,503 of record CM048755.1, on the reverse strand, counting down.
TGCATCCAGATTTTACGTCCCAGTACTGAATGAGAACTGGAAACAGTTTCGTAGAACCATGGTTACTGCCGTCTGATGCAACACCAGACCATGAAATACCCTTTAAAACGTCAATAGACACATTAACAGAGTGGGGTTACAATACAGAATTAACAACTGCTTATGTTTAGTGCGAGCACATTTGGGTCTTTGAATAACACTTTCTGTAATTTTCCTTTACAGTCCATTGACTTAAAATTTTGATGATGCTTGACCACGTGAAAAGATAGGGCGCCTTCAGCTGCACGTACCAGATCACTACGTTTAGAATCCTTTTTTGCAAACAAGTCATCAACTTTGGAGGAAGTGCGGCAGTACGAACTCGCGTTTTGCGTTTACCCATGTTTTGGTGAGCTTCTGGGTCCAACCCCTCTGCAAAATAATAATTATACGCTGTATCATAAATGATTCAGGGCATAAACACTGAACGGTTTTGTATTTCCTCACTAAAGATACATTTGCGTTTTGGCATGATTTCGATTAAACGTGATCACTGCTTCCCTTCACAGCAACCAACAGACAAGTGAGAGTTAAGTAGTTGTAAATAATCGTTCTAACGTGAAATTCTTAGAATCCGGTATATCTTGCATAGTTGCAGTACTGTGTTCTTAATTGGCTGCATCGTATCTCCTATTCCGCAACAATTGCCACGCCAGATATTTTAATTGTTCTAAAGTAGCATTACGTCAGAGCAGTGGCGGCATAGAGAAGAGAGAATTCTAGAAAAAAAAATTACATTGTCTGAAGAACGGTTAAATTACCTAGATTTAGTGATTGTGACACTTCAGAGAATTGTATTTTACGTATTTTCAAGTATAAACAGTTGCACAATGCAAAAAAGATGACATTTTCCCATTTTCCAAAAAACCTGGCCAGACCATTTTAGGGCCCAAAACAGAGGACATGTCCGGGTATAAGAGGACGTCTGGTAACCCTACAAAAAATGCGAACAGGGAAGAAGTCGTACATGGAACTTATTACATGTAAAACTTAGCATGCAACATTCACATTATTTCAAAGTGCACGTTACCAGAGAGACTTTATTTAATCGTTTTCTAACGAAACCAGCGTTCAAAGTTATTAAACAAATTTTGACGTAAAATCTTCTCTGAAATATGGTGTGTGTAAAATATGCGAACCATTAGAGGGGGAATACGGAAAGTCAATATCGCAATTTAACATTATTCCGTAACTGTTTTCGAATGCAACTATTAGTTACCGTTAACCAATGTGGACGTACAATTTATAAACCAGAAAATACGATAATTGTACCGTATTTAAACTGGATGTATTAAATATTTAGAACGGTAACATACACCATACTTTGGAATGTAAGAGAATGTATCACTAAATATCTATCTAATCACTAACTTTAAGTTGCTTGCCTCTTACAGTCAAATGTAAGCAAATAAATTTACTATGCTGCAATATTTTCTGCGTTAGGAAAGTATATTTAATGGCCTTAAGAGCATGTAAAAAAGCTTATGTGTTCAGTTGTCTTTAAATGCGTGCCTTCAACGTGGGTTTCAAAATGGCGGATTGTTTTGATCGTACTATACAGTGCTCTATGCCTGACAAGTGGCCGTTAGGGCAGCTGGATATAGACGAGCATGCGCCTCCGCCATTTTTGTTCCTTCGGTTCGAAGCGCGATTGTAGAATATGACAGTCAGTATGGTGGGCTGTGCAGCTCCGAATTGTTCTAATCCTTCAGAAAATGCTTTTCGTGTTTTCTCGTTTGCAATGGATCCCGAAAGGCGTAAAATATGGTTAATAAACTGTCGTCGTGACAAGGTATTAAAAACTTTGCGAGGTAGGTTAATTCATTTGTAGTTATGCACAATTTCTACACGTTGTAAATGACAGGTTTAGATACGTGTCCTTTTTAACGAAGGTTCCTAAGCAACGAACTACTGTTACAGACTTTTACTTATATATACATTGGCAATAACAAACAGTATCAAAATTTAGATAATAACAATACTGATTACTTTTAAATGATGCACACTGTTTTTACTAATTATAATAGCTCATATGGCTCGTAACGATGTTTCAATTGTAATGCAACACTTTCTCTTGTTCAATTAAAACATATTTTCAAGGCATAGGAGAATTTGTGTTAGTTGGAACTTATCTTTTGCAAAGCCATGTTGTCCTGAATTCTTGCTGTTTTAAAGTTCCTTGTGAAATTCACTTTGAAATAGCGTTTCCGGCTTATCTTCAAGTTTCACAACCAAAATTAATGTTCTTGTTACAAATCTCAATCCATGCCAGATTACAACTCTGTAGTACAACTCATAAAATATACTTCCACCAACTCATAACCACTAGAAACTTCTATGCTGGTAACAGTTTCAAACCAGAACTGAAAGCACTAAACATAACTCAACATAACATAACTCAACATAACATAACTCAACATAACTACCTGCACTGCCTGTGCACCAGCTTATATATACTGTGACAAATGACAGTCTATGTCATGTGATCATTTAGAACATGTGATCTTATGATTATATCCATTATTAATTTAAATAAAAATTAATTGTTTAATACAATAAAAAATACAATAGTATTCTGTTACACTATATTGTTAAAGTTTTAGCATTTTATGTTAGCAACAAATAATATTACTATACATTTTTCTTTTATGATGAATACTAAGTTTATCACAAAGGTAAAACAATTTAATTTAATTTACAAGATTAATATAATTTACGTACATCATTTTACATTAAATAATAATTGAGTACATTTACATAGAATATGAATTTAGATCATTTACATTTCAACTGGCATATCTTTCCTTGAAGATCTTTGCCCCATATGTCAAGTAAACAACATGGCACACTCAGCTGTGAACTGTCAAAATACATGAATTTAATATGTTTCTATGTTATCGTGCTGTTATTCTTTAAATGCAGATTTTGAGGTAAGTTTAAGAAAAAGTTACATAAATAATATGCTTAGCTAATTTTGAGGCCAAATTCGTCATGAATATATCATTGAGATGTTAGATATTTAATAGTTGTGTCTTATATGAGAAATATATGTATAATAAACACAACTAAGGGTAAAACATTTCATGATCGCTCCCTTGCATCGTCACAGAATTTAGTGCGATATTAATTTTAGTTACAGCTGCTGCGATGCTAATTTTAGTTCCTGCATCGGCGGCGTAATTTGCTAATGTTGGCAACAAAATGTTAATTTACTAACCGGACAAGGGTACATACAAGAAGTTGGTAAACATGAAAAACTATTTTCTCTCATTCTAGCTGTTCGAGTTTTAAAAGAGCATTCAAAGGTCGTTGCCAACATCAGCACTCTTCGACGCCGAAGTCGTAAGTAAAATTGACCAATTTTATCACAGACAGAATTTTATTAAAGCCCTGATAGCTGTTAAAATTCCATTAGCTGAAAAGTGTTTTGAAACTATAACTTGTGAAAATGCTTTACCTTCGCCTTGGATGACAATCCATACATTTGCTCGATTTTTGCACACAGAATGTATCAAACTAAACTATAGCGCAGATTTGGTAGTGCATCTGGTGTCCCGTAAAATTGATCTGTCGAATACGTAAAAGTTGCTCATAATACACACTCAGATGGGGAACTACCAGAAAACATATTTAACGATTTGTGAAACCGTATTACAATAATTTATTACGAAGAGATAAATTTTTAATCCAAATATATATCTTCTTTTTAGTATGTGTATTAGAAATGAAGCAAGCGATATTTCAAAGCAATAACAGCGGAAAAATTCGGCTTTTCACATGCTCACGCTATCACCGCTTGGAACTAAAATGGCGGCGGGAGCTGCCGCCACAGCAGAAACTGATGCGCATGCTCGTCTATGCCCTACTGGCCGTGCCTACGAGAGGCGGCTGCCAGCTGACTGGCTGTTGGCTGGGCCACGCCCTCCGCCTCGCAGCAGCCGGCAGTCGGCTTGCGTTGGCGGCCTCTCGGTGTGACGTAGGCACGGCCAGTTGTGGGGCCTCGTCTTCTAGTTGGTGTTGCTCGCGACTGAGCTATGGCCAGCGGCAGGCTACAGCGGCCCACATCCCACCGCTGCACAGCGAGACTACGTTCACGCAACAGACAGCTCCCCTTTATAAAAACAGCATACGTAACTTGCAGACTCAAATAAAATACAGTAAGCACTTTTCCGCTCTGCTGGAACAGTGTACTTGTTGTAAATGACAGATGCGAGGGTTGGAACTTAAATAGTGGCAACTATTTATTCACACCCGCTACAAAAGCGTTACATGTTTGAACTTGTTACTGCCCTTTAACCCCCCTTTGGCACACACAGGGTTCGAATCCCCCCTCGGGCATGGATATTTATGCCGTCCTCAGTATTAGTTAGTTCGTAAGTAGTTTGTAAGTTTAGGGACTGATGATTCGGCAGTTAAGTCCCATAAGCTATACAAACATTTGAAAATTTTTTTGGCACACACAGAAATCACGAGAAGAAGAATTATTATGTTACTTAAATGTGTAGGACCATGTGAACAGATTTAGACGACTTTTTTCAAAATATAGTTTCTGGTTTGTAAGTAACATTGCCCAAAAACTTTGCATAGTGGTATAGTGTTTTTTCTTACGACTGTAGAAATTGTTGTATTTTGGACTACTTCATGTGAAACATATGAAAACAAGTCGTTGTTGGTGCAAAGTTCAGATCAGTCCCATGATTTCCACATTTTCCAGTCAAGTATCCCTGAAGACAAAACTTTCAAATTCTATTTGGCTCGTAATCTGTCAAGTAACAACATATTGTCATATCTGTCATACCTTACATCATTGACTGGTACAGGATATGCTGTTTCATTCATCTTTTGGACTTACTGTCCATTTTAGTGGTCTACCAGGCCTCCTCTTCCCAATAAATATGAGTCCATTTTCAGTCTCCCATATAAGAACTCGTCAATAATTTTCCATAATAACTGAACTTCAAGACTTCCTCTTTCCCTTTTATAAGCAGTTTTCCATGTATCACGAAAAATATCGTCACAAAATTGAAACAAACATGTAGTTCGGTAAGGTATGCTTGGAATGTCCGCTAAAGATACAGTTTATTGCTAAACTTTTTGCAAAAGACAACGAAACATCACAGCTTAAATGTTAGTTTCAAGCACCGTTGTCCATCCAAGCTTGCTTGAGAGCAACATTGCCGAATAAAGGGTTAAAGTAGCCACCAGCGTTGTGCAGAACCCGTTGCAGCAATGTGGAAGGCGCAGTGTACCGTTAGCAAGCCTCTTCTGTTGATGGCACGAATGGAGCGGTATACTGCCTGTCGAATCTCTGGAACAGTTCTGAAGCGAATGCCACGAAGTGGTTCCTTCATCTTCGGAATCAACTGAAAGTCACAAGGACTGAAGTCCGGGACCGCGGCGGAGCGGCCGAACGCATTGAGGCACTATGCTACGATGCGCGATGCCGTTCCCCGTCGGGGGTTCGAATCCCCCCTAGGGCATGGATGTTTGTGTCGTCTTCAGTATAACGTAGTTCATAAGTAGTTAGAAATTTGAAGTCCAGGGAGTATGGTGGATGTTACAACACTTCCCAGTCCCATCGATCGAACAGAGCAGCCACAGCTTGCGCTGCATGCGCCCGCGCATTGTCGTGTAAAATGCTGGGTGGATTGCGTAGAAAGTGATGACGCTTCTGTCGCTCAGCTGGTCACAGGTGATGCTCCAAAACAAACAATAATACTGTGTACTGACGGCCTGCCATTGTTCCTGTTCGAAAACATAGTGACACCGTTATTGTAGACCGGTCGCTCACAAGTTTCTGTTTTTTCCTCGATTGCGCGCACCCCGATATTGTGGGACGAGCCAGTCCATTTGCTGGGAGGTGAGGTAGGTATGTCAACAACATGTGCTTTCAGCGTCAGTAGTAGAGTCCATTGCATACGGTCTCCACAGCAGTGTTGCCACTATTTAAGTTCGTATGTAATTATGTAAGTATAAGCTATAACATTACAGAACAAATATTTAAATATAAACAGTTTAATGTGACATAAATCTTGTTTTCCCTTTTAGTTTATATTTGCAGTGTGTGAGAAGACTAAAATGTCGTCATTTTAATGTTTATATATATATATATATATATATATATATATATATATATATATATATATATATATATATATATTTTAAAGTTGACTAAAGTGGTCAATCACATGACTAAAACTTTACAGAACAAACAATTACTATAAACAGTTTGTGATATAAATCTTGCTTTCCTTTTAGTTAGGTATGCAATGTGAGAGAATCCTAAAGTGTCGTGATTTCAATGTTTATGTATATTTTTTAAGTTTACTAAAGTGGTCAATCACGTGACTACACGAAGCTGGGAGCAAGGGAGGCAAGGCGCGTGGTCTTTTGCTTGCCGGACGCCGAGTAGGTAAGGCAGCTGCTTATAGCGGCATCAGTGCGGTTCGCGTTTTATACGCCACGTGTGGCGTTCCGAAATGTGTAAGTGCGCTCGTACGCGAATGTCTTCCGTTTTCGGCTCCAATAGTTACGTGAGTGGCGAAGTTGTTTATTGTAAATTGTGATATACAGTGTAAATGTGACTAAAGAAAATAAAGTAACGTATAAGCACAAGTGTGGACTTATTCGTTAACGGTACTGTACCTTGTTAGTTCACTGGTTTACAGGTATAAACTTTAAAGGGTTAAAGCAACAGTGTCACAACCGCCCATTAGTAGGCGAGCCAAGATACATTTGTTAGGTTGTACACGAGCCCTGGCCGTTAGGCATGTTGTAAAGCGTAAGATTCGTGATGTACAAGATTTAAAAGTAGCTTGTGCCGGAACTGTTAATAGAGATATACTGAAGTTAACACAGTTATAGAAACTAACGTCACATTTCCCTACTTTAATCACGTCAATTTACACCAGTATGACATCATTTTGATATACCTTTGAAGCATAAGTGTGTCTACGAATTTAACTTTCTTAGTAAGTCAATTGAAAATGGAACTCGCCGGCTTTGGAACGATCGGATCTAGTTGTTGTAAAATTAAACTTGTGGTCGACAACTAGTGACGAAGGAATATAACTATAGTGAGAAATGGGACCAGAAGCGTATAGGCAGATTACAACACTCCTATTGTGTTAGCAAGACGTGCCCCCAGCCTCTGGTTGTGACAGAGCAATTGTACACGCGGGAGCGTCGTTTGAGATGTGCAGATCAGTCACATCTCGAGGATATCTCTGAATGCTCCAGTGGAAGTAGTAGGTCGCTGGTTTGTACGGAAGTGGTAGCTGAGGCTGTAATTCTGATAATTGGGGTATTTACTTATCTGTTTTTATGTAGGTAAAGAGCACAGTCGTAACACTTAAAGGGATGCACTTAATAATGTAGAGTGTTTATAACTTTTAGTCTATTTATTTTAACATTGTTTGATCTCCAATTATGTACGTAAATTCAAGAAAATAAATTTTTATATATGTTGCACGAGAGCTGCTTCTTTATTGTTATGCTGAATAGTTTTGCACTTTGTCCATTTTCTTAAGACACCTATTGCGGAGAACAATGTTTATTTTTAGTAGGGGATACATGGATACAAACATTTTATGTGTTACATTTATGTCTTAAATACTTACATTCGTTTATATTTGGACACTGTGTGTAATCAGGTGATGCTGCAGGAATTAGATTAGGTAATGAGATTAGGTAGATGAGTTTTGTTACTTGGGCAGTAAAATAACAAATGATGGTCGCAGTACAGAGGATATAAAATGCAGAATGGGAATGGGTAGAAAAGCATTCTTGAAAAAGAGAAATTTGTTAACATCGAATATTGATTTAAGCCTAAGGAAGTCCTTTCTGAAGGCATTTGTGTGGAGTGTTGCCTTGTATGGGTGTGAAACATGGACGATAAACAATGCGGATAGGAAGAGGATAGAGGCTTTTGAAATGTGGTGCTACAGAAGAATGCTGAAGATTAGGTGGGTGGATCGTCTAACTAATGAGGAGGTACTGAACAAAATTGGCGAGAAAAGGAATTTTTGGCATACCTTGACTAAAAGAAGGGAGCGATTGGTAGGACACATTCTTAGACATCAAGGAATTGTGAATTTAGCGTTGGAGGGAAGTGTATGGGTAAAAAACGCAGAGGAAGACCAAGAGATGGATACAGTAAGCAAATTCAAACAGATGTAGGTTTCCGTTCTTATGTGGAGTTGAAGAGGCTTGCTCAGGATAGGGTATTGTGGAGAGCTGCATCAGACCAGTCTCCGGACTCAAGACCACAACAACAAGAACATTTATGTCGTAATTACTTACATTCGTTTATATTTGGATACTGTGTGAGTGACATCCTATTTATTTAGAATAATTTGGGGGTAATTTTACAAGCAGTTGATCCACAGAGGTTTATTGTGATGTCTTAAATACTCGTTGCATTATTTAGTGTACTTTATATTTTTGATTACGTTGACCTGCGTCTGGTCTTCAGTCCTCAGACTGATTTGATGCAGCTTTCTGTGCTACCCTGTCCTGTGCAAGCCTTTTCATCTGAGAATACGAACGGCAACTTACAGCCTTTTGAATCTGCTTACTGTATTCATCCCTCTGTCGTGTCCCACCAAACTATCCCTTGTCTTAGTCAGGCTATGCCAGAAACTTCTTTTCTCCTCAATTTTGTTGAGCACCTCCTCATTAAATACGTGATCAACCCATCTAATTTTCATCATTCGTCTATAGCACCATATTTCGAAAGCTTCTGTCATATTTTTATCTGAACTCGTTACCGTCCACGTTTTACTCTCATAGAATACTTCAGTCCAGACAAATGCTTTCAGAAAGGCCTTCCTAACATCTGCGTATCCTGCCTTAATCATCCACAAAACGTGCGGTCAAAAGCGATAAATTTTAGTAGCTCAACAACAATATCGTCTACAAATCACTACAATACTAAATAAGTAATATACAACACTTAAAATAGTCCTGAATGTAAATTTAAAGAATGCATTGTACAACTAAAATGTAATGGAACTGGTAATCTCATGCTGCGTGTACTCGTTGATATTACCAGAAACGTTAAGTAAACGAAATGATGCAAAGAGTGTCTAAGACTTTAGAATAAACTTCTCTGGATTAAAATCTTTTAAAAATACACCAAAGTATATCAAATAAACAGCGTGACACACACTGTGTTCAAATATAAACGAATGTAAGTAATTACGACATAAACACACCACATAAACTTATTGTATCGAAGTATCCTCCCCTAAAAATGAACATTGTTATCTGATATAAGTGGCTTAAGAAAATGGGCAAAGTCAGAAACTTGCCAGGATGACATTAAATAGGAATCTTTGGTGCAACAAATATGTTACTATTTTTGTTGTGGTCTTCGGTCCGGAGACTGGTTTGATGCAGCTCTCCACCCTACTCTATCCTGAGCAAGCCTCTTCATCTCCTCATGAGAACGGCAGTCCCCATCCATTTGAATCTGCTTACTATATTCATCTCTTGGTCTCTCTCTGCGATTTTCACCCCAAAAACTTCCCTGCAATGCTAAATACGCTATTCCTTCATGCCGAAGAATATTTACTTACCGTTCGATCCCTTCTTTTAGTCAAAATATGCCAGAAATTCCTTTTCACCCCAATTCTGCTCGATACCTCTTCATTAATTACGCGATCTACTCACCGAATCTTCAACATTCTTCTGTAACATCACATATCAGAAATCACTACGGTCTTCCTGCCTGAACTATACATCGTCTGTTTCATTCCCGTACGAGGATACACACCAGACAAATGCCTTCAGAAAAGACTTCCTTACGCTTAAGTTAACACTCGATGATAACAAATTTATCTGTTTCAAAAACGCTTTTATTCCCATTGTCATTCTGCATTCTGTATCCTTGTTGCCTTGTATGGAAGTGAAAGATGGACGATAAACAGTGGGGCCAAGAAGATGACAAGCTTTTTAAATGTGGTGCTACAGAATAATGCTGTTAATTAGTTGGGTGGATCGCGTAACTAATGAAGAGGTACTTAACAGAATTGGGGAGAAAAGGAATATCTGGCATACCTTGACTAAAAGAAGGGATCGATTGATGGGACACATTCTTTGATTCTTAGGCATCAAGGAATCGTGACTTTGTCGTTGAAGAGAAGTGTGTGGCGTAAAAATCGCTGAGGGAGACCAAGAGATGAATAGAGTAAGCAGATGCAAATGGAAGTAGGTTGCAGTTCTTATCAGGAGATGAAGAGGCTTGCTCAGGATAGAGTAGGGTGGAGAGCTGCATCAAACCAGTCTCCGGACTGAAGACCATAACAACAGGCGAATATGGACTGCGGAAGACGAATGAAAGCAGAAGCCTATTGGTAGAATTTTGCATGGAACATAATCATAACAGACACATGGTTTATGAATCGTGAAAGTGGTTTATATAGTCTCCGGACTGAAGACCAGAACAACAGTGGTAACAGAAAAACTTAAAGTAGCCCTACGCACATGACAATCTTAAGCCTAAGTAAAAAGAATCAATAAGGAAACAAAGGAATTAACTTTTTTTTTTTTTTAAAAAAAAAGTTTCCAGGAGTTCCTCGACTGAATAAAAGGAGTGAGCCATGATAAAACTCTTCATTTTAGACTTGAAAGCGCGTGATTCAAAATGTTCAAATGTTTGTAGAACTTATGGGACTTAACTACGGGGTCATCAGTCCCTAAGCTTACAAACTACTTATGAACTAGCTAAGACTAAGGACGGCACAAATATCCATGCCCGAGGGGGGATTCGAACCCCCGACCGTAGTGGCAGTGCAGACCGTGACTGGAGCGCCTCAATCCTCTCGGCCACCGCGGCCGGCACGCGTGATTAGTACTAAGATTCTTGAGTTGTTGTGGCACTTATTGAAAATGGATGCTGCAGAATACTGTACACCTTTCTGCACAAAAGTCAAGGAGGTGTGATACATATGTAGATTCGGTTTCTGTCTAGTATTCACCGACTGAAAACTGCTAACTTATTGAAATAAGCTGATATTTTTTTACAACAAACGACATTAAAGAACATATCTATTGTGACGCCAATATCAGAATTCCCAGATTACTGAAAAGGGGTCGACACGAGGTTCGCGAACTTACACAATATATTACTCGAACCACTCGTTTCTGAGGCAGAAATATCCTTTTTGAATCAGTCGAGCTACCCCAAAAAATAACGCCATACATCATAAGTGAATGAAAGTAAGCATAGTAGACTACTATTCGTGTTAAAATATCACTTATTCAGATACTCTTCTAATGGTAAATCAAGCAGAAATAGTTTTTGATAGTTTTTTAACATGATCCTTAATATGGGATTTCCTCGACAGCTTATTATCTACCTGAACATCTAGAAATTTGAACTGTTCAGTCTCACTTATCATATGCCCATATGTGTAATCAAAATGTCAGCTTTTGCATCCGAAAACATGACGTTTTGCCATTCGTGCACCCAGGTTCGTCGTTGCGTACACCATCGCAAGCGCTCCTGTCTGTGATGTAGCGTCAAGGGTAACCGCAACCATGGTCTCCGAGCTGATAGTCCATGCTGCTGCAAACGTCGTCGAACTGTTCGTGCAGGTGGTTGTTGTCTTGCAAACGTCCCCATTTGTTGACTGGGGGGATCGAGATGTGGCTGCACGATCCGTTACAGCCATGCGGATAAGATGCCTGTCATCTCGACTGCTAGTGATACGAGGCCGTTGGGATCCAGCACGGCGTTCCGTATTGCCCTCCTAAACCCACCGATTCCATATGCTGCTAACAGTCATTGGATCGCGACCAACGCGAGCAGAAATGTCGCGATACGATAAATAGCAATCGCGATATGCTACAATCAGACCTTTATCAAAATCGGAAACGTGATGGTACGGATTTCTACTCCTTACACGAGGCGTCACAACAACGTTTCACCAGGCAACGCCGGTCAACTGCTGTTTGTGTATGAGAAATCGGTTGGAAACTTTCCTCATGTCAGCACGTTGTAGGTGTCGCCACCGGCGCTAACCTTGTCTGAATGCTCTGAAAAGCTAATAATTTGTGTATCACAGCATCTTCTTCCTGTCTATTAAATTTCGCGTCTATAGCACGTCATCTTCGTGGTGTAGCAGTTTTATTGGCCAGGAGCGTAGTAAAAGGCACAGCTGATGTAGAGAAGCAGCTGAGAGATTTGAAAGCAAGAAGACGCCGGGTCCAGTTAGGGTACCAGTCCGGTTTTACGAAGAGTACTCAGCAGTATTGGCCCCTTAGTTAGTTTGCAATTGTAGCGAATCTTTGATCCAGCGCAAAGTTCCAAGCGACTGGAAAAGGGCGCAGGTGACTCCCGTATATAAGAAAGGAAACAGAACGGACCCACGAAATTACAGGAGGGTGTCGTCATTGAATGACTTTAGTAGGATGCTGGATGACTTGGACCAAATTTCTAGGTTGTGTGAGGAATGGCAACTAGTGCTAAACGTAGAAAAATGTAAGGTGATGCAGATGAGTAGGAGAAACAAACCCGTAATGTTCAAATACAGCATTAGTAGTGTGCTGCTTGACAGTCGCGTCAATTAAATATCTAGGCGTGACACTACAAAGCAATCAGAAATAGAACGAGCATATAAGGACAGTCGCAAGGAAGGCGGATGGTCGACTTCGGTTCATTGGGAGAATTTTGGGACGGTGTGATTTGTCTGTAAAGGAGACCGCTTATAAAACACTTGTACGACCCCTTCTTTAGTATTCCTCAAGGTTTTGGCATCCCCACCAGGTCGGTTTAAAGGAGGACATAGAGGAAGGTAAGAGACGGGCGGCTAGGTTTGTAACTGGTAGATTATTTGATCAATGCGTGAGTGTTACTGTAATGATTCGGGAAGTCAAATGGGAGTCCCTGGAGGAAGGTGACGTTCTTTTCCATTAACACTGTTGAAGAAATTTCGCCGCGGCGGAGCGGCCGAGCGCATTGAGGCACTATGCTGTGATGCGCGAGGCCGTTCCCCGTCGGGGGGTTCGAATCCCCCTAGGGCATGGACGTTTGTGTCGTCTTTAGTATAAGCTAGTTCATAAGTAGTTTGTAAGTTTAGGGACTGATGACGCCGCAGTTAAGTCCCTTAAGCTTAACAAACATTTGAACATTTTGAAGAAATTTCTAGTGCAGGGATTTGAGGTGGGCTGCAGAACGAATCAACTGTCGCCAACGCACATCTTGCGTAAAGACCACAAAGATAAGGTCAGAGAGCTTGGGGCTCGTATGGGTGCATACAAACATCCGTTTCTTCCTCATTCTATGTGGGAGTGGAACAGGAAAACAACTAACTAGTGGTGGTACTGAGTACTCTCCACCACACACATTTGGGTGATTGCGGAGTGCGTGTGTAGATGTAGAAAAGTAATTTCCAGGGCCTGGACGCAATTTCAGATAACAGGAACCGTTAATAGACGGCAAGGCCAAGGTCGTTGACTTGTAGCATCAACAAGAGATGGCCGTTTTCTCCGGTGAACATCCCGTCGGGACAGGAGGCTAAATGCAACTCAGCTGTAACGTATCCTCCAGGTAGCAACAGGAGGAGCAATATCACCACAGTCTAAAAGTGGCCTTTGGGAATGGGGCCTCTACGCACGGAGGCCTATGGAGTGTGTTCCATTGAAACCGTGACATCGTTTAGCCCACAGTAACTGGTCAGAGGAACACCAGGATTGGATTCGTAACAAATGGCGCCGGGTTCTGTTCACAGATGGATCAATTTTTTGTGTTTAGCCGGACAATGATTGTTCCCCCATCTGGAGAAAACGTGGAACTGGGAACAATCCTGCTTACGTGCCGGAAACATCACCGTATCATGGTGAAGGACGAATGGTGTGGGCAGGAGTCAGTATTGGCGGACATACGGACGTCTATGTCGTTAACAAATGCGCTTTGACTGCTCAGAGGTATAGAGACGAGATTGTTCGATCTTTTGTTGTGCACTACGCTGGTGCCATAGGAGATGGGTTCTTTCTGTTGTACGATAACGCTCGTCCCCACAAAGCTGCACTCGTGGACAATATGCTTGAAGCTGGGGTAATTCAACGAATGTAGTGTCCAGCTTGTTCATCGGGCGTTGAGCATGGCTGGGATGCACTTGACAGATGCACTGCAGCCAGACAGAGCACCTCCCACAACATTTGTAGAGATGGATATTTCACTCGTGGATGAATGACCAAATATCCCTCAAGGGCTTATGGATAACCTCATACTCTCCATGCCGCGCATGTGTGCAACTGTACTGGCCGTCCGAGGTGATCACATACCATATTAGAGAGCAACGAGAGTGACTTTTTCACTATGGTGCCTTGCTCTAAGTAAACGCCACGTGCACCTCAGGTAAAGAGGAAAAGAGTTGAACCTCACACAAATTACAATATTATAAACAATATCTGAATAAAGTACGTTACCATACGTATGTTGTGTACAATACTTTACCTGATCCCCTAATTGTTTTGAACATTGTAACTTTCGATAAGGATTCCTCCCCCCTCCCCCTCCCCCACACACACTAGGGATGACTTGAACCTCCGGTGGGAGTAGCCGCGTAATGAGAGGTAATTCTTTCTTGACAACTGGAAATATTGAAGAGTCCTTTATTAACTTGTTCGTTATTCTCAGGAACTGAAGTTGTGAGATCTCTCTGTCTCTATATCTTCCTGGTTCTAACAAACCCAGAATTTTTTTGCGGTAGCCATCTTTCTTCAAGGCGACTGCAGCATTGTCTTTATCGGCTGGAAGAATAAGAATGTTTGGGCCCGAATTTAAATCTATTAGTTTTCATTTCATTTTGCGTTAAGTTAGTTAGATTGTCCACCTATGAAATTTCCAAACAGCTATTCATGAGAAAAACTGACATTTATATCAAAGATTCTGGCCATTTTATCAGAAATTTAACATATTTTAGTCTGAGTCCAAGTGATATTATTCTTAGTTGTAATGTCGTATCGCTGTTTGCTACAGTTCCTCTAAATGAGTTAATGCCACAGTTGGGAAGTATTTTGGGTAAATAAATATCTGCTTGAATAATATGCTGTCTGAGCCGTGACTTTACATTTTGCAGCAGTGTCTCATTACTGTCCACTTCTTACGCAAAAGAATTGTTGTAGTTACATATTAATCTGTAATATGCTTGGGAGAAGTTAGGGTTTTTTTCTTTTCTTTTCTCTCTCTCTCTCTCTCTCTCTCTCTCTCTTTTTTACATATTAAAGTTTACTACCATTTTATTCGCGAATTGCGGACCTCTATGCGGTTTGTTACTTGACTGATTTTATTTGTGCGATATCTATGGGATAGATACAGTAAGCGTTGAAGAACATTCGCAGTTTATGGCCTGAAAATGCTTCTGCAGATTTATAAACGAGTTCTAGAAGGATACATGACGTCTTTCGTCTTAGAAGCATTTGACCGTTCACGCAGCCCTTGTTTATAGACAATGTCTCCTGTTGGTCTGACCTGATATGGACCTCAAACACTCGAACACTATGCTGTGTGCTGTGTGTAATCTCGTTTCTAGACATAGTGCAGTTTCCTAATATCACACAAATGATTGGTTGGTAAATTTTTAAAGGGACCAAACTGCTGTGGTTAACAGTTCCACACAAATGAATCGTAGGGTGCTTTCTTTGTAAATTACCTCCATTTAAGCCTATTCGTTCGTGTTTCACAATATTTGTAGGACGCAACTGATTCGAATTGTGACTTAGGCAAAAGATGCCATTTCTTTTTGTTCCGTGACGTGCTCAATGAAAATCAGAATGCCAGTCTTTACAATAAACTGTTTATTTCTTTTTTCGAAGATCTAACTGGATATTTCAGCATTCCCAATGTACGGCCCGAGCGAGGTGGCACAGTGATAAGACACTGGACTCGCATTCGGGAGGATGGTGGTTCAAATCCACCTCCGTCCATCCAGATTTAGGTTTTCCGTAATTTCCGTAAATCAGTCCAGGCAAACGCCTCTGAAGGGACACGGCCGATTTCCCATCATTAAGCCGTCCTCATACGGTACGTGTTGTCCCAAGCCAGACGTGCTGTCTGTCTAACTACAGCACGCTCTGAAACTCCCACGGAAAGTGATGGTCATCGTGATATGCGACCGCAGCGCTCTCCAGCGCCTGTTGCGGGCTGGCGCGTAGATCAATGTGTTTACAAAGATGTTCAAATGTGTGTAATTCTATCGGACCAAACGACTTTGATCATCAATCCCTAGACTTACAAACTACTCAAACTAAGTTAAACTAACCTAACAACAACACACACATCATGCCCGAGGGAGGATTCGGACCTCCGACGCGGGAGGCTGCGCGATCCGTATCGTGGCGCTCCAGACCGTTCGGATACTCCTGCGCAACTTACAAAGATGGATAAGCGTAAAATTACACGGTATCTCTGTTAGAATCGTCGGGAATACTGTAGCTTTCATATGCTTGCATGTGTCATGGAAAACTCTTCCAGAAACAGAGACGATTCATTTATCTGAAAGCAGTTGATAATGGTAACAAAAATTACGACCAAATCACTTTTGGCAAAATATCATTAAAAACTTGTCAACGCTGAAATACATGATCTGCACCAACTCCACTTGTCTTGCTCTCTTATATTCCTATTTTTCCCGTTGTACATATTCTGCATAATCAAATGTTTACTTCGGCATTCCTTCAGAGATAATAGGTCCTGCCTGATACATTTTACTTGTTCATACACGCGGGACAACGTCTCAGCCGCGGTGGAGGGCCCAGCGTTCTAGGGCGCCTTGCTACGGAGCGCGTGGTTGGTCGCCGTCGGAGGTTCGAGTACTTCCTCGGGCATGGGTGTGTATGTGTGTGTGTCCTTAGGCTTGTTTAAGTTATTTTAAGTAGTTTGTAAGCCTGGGGACTAATAACCAGAGTAGTTAAGTCCCATAGACTTACAAATGTTTGAATATTTTGAACAACGCCTCAGCTCGACAATGTTCGTTGTGATAAATTTTGCTTTTAGTACTGAACGTAAATACTGTTCCTCCTTTACTGCATCTGCTTCCGTAACCACACGCTAGCTATGTTCTCATTGCACTGTGAAACTGAACTATTCCAACACTGTACTGAACTGCAACAGAATTCAAACACCGTGGGGAAAACCGGGTGACGTAGGGTTGTTGTTGCTGTTGTGGTCTTCAGTCCGGAGACTGGTTTGATGCAGCTCTCCACCCTACTCTATCCTGAGCAAGCCTTTTCATCTCCTCATACGAACGGCAACCCACATCCACTTGAATCTGCTTACTATACGCGTCTCTTGGTCTCCCTCTGCGATTTTTACCCCACACACTTCCCTCCAATGCTAAATTTACGAATCCTCGATGTCTAAGAATATGTCCTACCAAGCGATCCCTTCTTTTAGTCAGGGTATGCCAAAAATTCCTTTTCTCGCCAATTTTGTTCAGTACCTCTTCATTAGTTATGTGATCTACCCACTTAATCTTCAGCATTCTTCTGTAACACCACATTTCAAAAGCCTCTATTCTCTTCCTGTCCGCACTGCTTATCGTCCATGTTTCACTCCCGTACAAGGCAACACTCCACACAAATGCCTTCAGAAAAGACTTCCTTACACTTAAATTAATATTCGACGTTAGCAAATTTCTCATTTTCAAAAATGCTTTTCTTCCCATTGCCATTCTGCATTTTATATCCTCTGTACTGCGACCATCGCATGTTATTTTACTACCCAAGTAACAAAACTCATCTACCACCTTCAATGTTTCGTCACCTAATTTAATTCCTTCAGCATCGCCTGATTTTCTAAGACCGCATTCCAGTATTTTTGTTTTGCTCTTGTTAATGTTCATTTTATATGCACTCTTCAACACGCTGTCCATTCCATTCAACTGCTCTTCCAGGTCCTTTGCTGTCTCTGACAGAATTAAAATGTCATCGGCAAAACACAATGTTTTTATTTCTTCCCCCTGAACTTTAATCCCTATTCCAAATTTTTCCTTGCTTTCCTTCACCGCCTGCTCGATGTACAAATTGAATAGCATCGGAGAAAGGCTACAACCCTGTCATACTCCCTTCCCAACTGATGCTTCCCTTTCATGCCCTTAGTCTAATGACTGCGGTTTGGCTTTTGTACAAGTTGTAAATAACTCTCCTTTCCCTGTATTTTACCCCTGCTGACTTCAGAATTTGAAAGAGTGTATTCCAGTCAACATTGTCAAACGCTTTCTCCAAATCTACAAAAGCTAAAAATGTAGGTTTGCCTTTTTTTATCTTCTAAGATAAGACATAAAGTGAGTATTGCCTCCCGGGTTCCTACTTTCCTCCTGAATCCAAACTGATCTTCCCCGATGTCAGCTTCTACCAGCTTTTCCATTCTCCTGTAGATAATTCGTGTTAAAATTTTGCAACCATGACTTATCAAACTGATGGTTCTGTAATTTTCACACCTGTCTGCGCCTGATTTCTTTGGAATGGGGATTATTACATTTTTCTTAAAGTCTGAGGGTATTTTGCCTGTCTCATACATCCTACACACCAGTTCAAATAGTTTTGTCATGGCTGGCTCTCCCAGAGACTTTAGTAGCTCTGAGGGTATGTCATCTACTCCTGGGGCCTTGTTCCGACCTAGGTCTTTCAGGGCTCTCTCAAATTCATCTCTCAGTATAGTATCTCCTATTTCATCTTGATCTACTTCCTCTTCCCTTCCTACAACATCGTCTCTAAGTTCATTTCCTTTGTAGAGCTGCTCTTTCCACCTTTCAGCTTTCCCTTCTTTGCTGAGAACTGGTTTCCCATCTGAGTTCTTGATATTCGTAGAATTACTTTTCTTGTCCCCAAATGTGTCTTTTATTTTTCTGTAGGCGGTATCTATTTTCCCCCTTCTTATACATTCTTCTACAGATTTGCATTTGGCTTCTAGCCACTCCTGCTTAGCCATTTTGCATTTCCTGTCAATCTCATTTTTTAGTCGTCTGTACTCCATTTTGCTTGTTTCATTTACTGCATTTTTATATTTTCTCCTTTCATCAATTAAATTTAGTATTTCCTGTGTTATCCAAGGATTTTTTGTTGGTCTTGCCTTTCTACCTATTTTTTCCTCCGCTGCCTTCACTATTTCATCTCTCAATGCTACCCATTCCTCTTCTACTGTTTTATTTCCCCCTGTTTCTGTCAATTGTTGCCTAAAGCTCCCTCTGAAATTCACCAGAACTTCACGTTCCTTCAATTTATCTAGGTCCCATCTCCTTATTTTCCTACCTTTCTGCAGTTTTTTCAGTTTCAGCCTACAGTTCATGACTAACAAGTTATGGTCAGAGTCTATATCTGCCCCTGGGTATGTCTTGCAGTTTATAACCTGGTTCCGGAATCTATGTTTTACCATTATAAAATCTATCTGATACCTTCCGGTGTCTCCTGGTCTCTTCCAAGTATACAACCTTCTTTTGTGATTCTTAAACCACGTGTTTGTTACAATTAAATCATGTTCCGTGCAAAATTCTACCAGGCGACTTCCTCTTTCATTCCTTCTGCCCAGTCCATATTCACCTACTATTTTTCCTTCTCTTCCTTTTCCTACTACCGAATTCCAGTCTCCCATTACAATTAAGTTTTCCTCTCCCTTAACTGTCTGAATAATTTCCTTTAGCTCCTCATATATTTCTTCGATCTCCTCATCATCGGCAGAGCTAGTTGGCATATAAACCTGTACTACTGTTGTCGGTGTTGGCTTCGTATCTATCTTGACAATGATAATGCGATCACTGTGCTGCTCATAGTAGTTTACCCGCATTCCTATTTTCTTATTCATTATCAGTCCTACTCCTGTGATACCCCCAACTGCTTTTGTATTTATAATCCTGTACTCACCTGACCAGAAATCCTGTTTATCCTGCCACCGAACTTCACTAATCCCCACTATATCTAACTTCAACCTATCCATTTCCCTTTTTAAATTTTCTAATTTTCCTACCCGATTAAGGGATCTAACATTCCACGCTCCGATCCGTAGAATGCCAGTATTGTCTTTCCTGATGATAACATCCTCCTGAGTAGTCCCCGCCCGGAGATCCGAATGGGGGACTATTTTACCTCCGGAATATTTTACCCGAGAGGATGCCATCATCATGTTTTCATACAGTAGAGCTGCATGTCCTCGGGAAAAGTAACGGCTGTAGTTTCCCCTTGCTTTCAGCCGTTCGCAGTAACCTTGTGGCAAAGCCACATTAGCTGATGTTACAAGGCCAGCTCAGTCAATCATCCAGACTGTTGCCCCTATAACTACTGAAAAGGCTGCTGCCCCTCTTCAGGAACCACACGTTTGTCTGGCCTCTCCACAGATACCCCTCCGCTGTGGTTGCACCTACGGTACGGCTATCTGCATCGTTGAGGCACGCAAGCCACCCCACCTCGGCAATGTCTGTGGTTCATGGGGGTGGGTACTGTCTTGAAATTCATTGGTCCCTTTGCCCTTGCGCGAAAAACTCCAATTCTCTCGGGACAGAGTTACTTCTTGTTTGTAATAAATAGTGTGAAATACTGGGTCTTATGATTGTATTAAACACATAAAAAGTTACGTAAGCCGCAATTAAACCAAATGGTTATAAAATATCTGGGAGAGTGTAGATGCAAACCTGTTCTTTACATCTCTTTTCAACCACAACTCGTGACGCTAACCATCACGCTAATCCATCGTCTTAAAAAGAAATAACAACGAATATCGAATATTACAGATAAATTCACAAGAAAGAACTAGAAACATTAAGAAAACAATAAAGGAAAAAATAAAAAAAATAATGGTAAGTTAATCTCTGCACCCCAGCTTGCCACGCTGCCAACTATGCTAGTCCTACACTATATACATACGGCTGCCCTTATTTGTGATACATTATGCGCCTAAACCATGCAATCTGTTATTTATCTATGTCAAAGCATCAAAAAGACGTTCAATTGATAGAATAGCGTTGTACCGTAGCAAGATATTCTTTCACGGTATACAAATTGTAACACTGACAAACCTTAAATACGATACCCTTTAAAGCTATGAACATGTAGTATTCGATAATTTATTGTAACTAATCGTATCTAAATTGCCACGTTTTCAAAAGTTCCTCGACTTTTGACGCTTTAAAAAAGATTATATTCATACATCGTATGCAGAAACGAAAGAAGGAACGAAGCGCGGAGTTCCGTTTCCAATATGGCAACTCAAAAGACGCGTCTCTTTGGCCACCTTCCACTCCACGAAGCAAAATCTAACATGCCAAATCCTTCACTGCACGCTTTGCAGGGTAGTGGAACATAGAATTCCACGCTGCGACGTCATCATTTCCTCCACCACCTGCGTTTCCACGTCCCGTGAGAGGACGGCACTACCCAAAAATCAGAACGTGAGCTCCGACCCTAATGACCACGCTGTCGACGGGACTTTAAACACCAAATTTCCTTTCTTCCCAATATACAGAACTACCTAATTAAGCACGTACATCTTTCTCTGTGTAAACAACTCGAAAAATATCGGCCAAATTGACAGCGTCCATCCGGTCTGTCAAAGCTAAACGAAAAAGAAGAAGCATCGGCCGAGATTAGACGCACAAGGCAGGCTTTGTGTCGGCTGCGATGGAGCCGTACCAGCTGCCTACTCAGCTCAAAGATAAAAACACGGACATCGTCTGAACCACACCAGCAATATTTCAGAAAAAAGTAACGTCTTCATCTGAGTCACAACTAAGTTATGTGTATTCCGCTTTTGCTTCTAAGTGAAAGACAGTTTATGACGGAAGAGAAATCCTAAGATATTGTCTTTGACATTTACAAGTACAGGTACGGCGCTTGTTCTTCTGCAGCTGCATCTCATACAAAACACTATCCATACCTATAATTGAAAGACAATAAAGAATAGCTGCGTCTTTCTTTCGATCATGTCAGAAAGAAAAGACGACACAACGTGTTCTAAATGTAGATTTATTAGGGTTATTTCTGCCTCAGTTGTTGGTAGGTGTTGCAATCAAACAACATGAACCAAAAGAAATCTGTATTTAGAACAGCTGCAGGATCACATTGCGACGTCTGTTCTTGTCTCTGCAGCTGAGACAAAAGCACGCCAACTAAATCTTCTTTGATTTAGCAAAAGCGTTTGATTGTGTTGGTCACAAAATATTGTTGCAGAAGTTGGAACATTATGGAATACGGGGAGTAGCCCACAACTGGTTCACCTAGTACTTTAATAATAGACAACAGAAGGTAATTCTCCGCAGTGTAGAAAATGACTATGACGTGCAGTCCCAATGGGGCAAAATTAAGTATGGGTTGCCCCAGGGGTCTGTTTTGGGGCCGTTGCTGTTTCTTGTTTATATAAATGATATGCCTTCGAGTATAACAGGTGATAGTAAAATATTTTTGTTTGCTGATGATACCAGCTTGGTAGTGAAGGATGTTGCTCGTAATATTGACACAGTGTCAAATAATGCAGTTCAAGAGATAAGTTCATGGCTAGTAGAAAACAAGTTTATGTTAAATCACAGTAAAACTCAGTTTTTACAATTTCTAACACATAATTTGACGAAAGCTGACATTCTGATTACACATAATGGCCATGTGATAAGTGAGACTGAACAGTTCAAATTTCTAGGTATTCATATAGACAGTAAGCTGTCATGGAAAGCCCATGTTCAGGATCTAGTTCCAAAACTAAATTCCGCTATATTTACCATTAGAACAATATCTGAGATAAGTGATTTTTCAACACGAAAAGTAGTCTATTACGCTTACTTTCACTCACTTATGACGTACGGCATTGTTTTTTGGGGTAACTCGCCTGATGCAAAAAGGATATTTCTGGCTCAAAAACTGGCGGTTCGAGCAATATCTGGTGTAAGTTCACGAACGTCATGTCGACCCCTTTTCAGTAGTCTGGGAATTTTTACTCTGGCGTCACAATACGTTTTTTCTTTAATGTCGTTTGTTGTTAATAATATCAGCTAATTCCTACGAGTTAGTAGCTTTCACTCGGTGAATACTAGACAAAAGTCTAATCTACATTTGCATCACACCACCTTAACACTAGTGCAGAAAGGGGTACAGTATTCTGCGGCATCCATTTTCAATAAGCTGCCACAAGAACTAAAGAATCTTAGCACTAATCCACACGCTTTCAAATCTAAATTGAAGAGTTACCTCATGGCTCACTCCTTTTATTTTGTCGAGGAACTCCTAGAAAAGTTAAACAATTAAGCTAATTTATTTTTTTCTTTATTGATTCTTTTCACTTTGTCTTAAGATTGTCGTGTGCAAAGGACTACTTAAAATTTTTCTATTACCATTCTTGTGTAACAATTAATGTATTGACTTGTTCCATGACCATGGAGTCTCACTCCTCAATTGGGTCCTATGGAACAGAAAAAACCAATAAATAAATAAATAAAGATAATCAGTTTTTCCCATGCCTGTTTTGCTTCTTTTATTTGTGAGGCATCGTCAATGACGATTTCCGATGTTGTTAACTCATGTACTCGTATGTCGCCCCGGAGTCTTGATTAGTCTGTCTACATACTCATCAAAACCATCGCGAAAGGTGGAAGTAAAAAACGCCTAAAATCTGCCGTCTGGAGTATTAGAAACGCCACTGAAGATGATTGACAAATGAAAGAAACGAAACGCTTGTAGTAAAAAAATCAACAACTTTCATTTAATTGTAAAGAAAGAATACATATCTGCGAATTTTCAAGCAATTAAGAAACGACCGGAAGCTAGTATGTGCTTGAGAGAGGGTTCATCAAACCATTTGCAGGCTAGTTCTTGTCCGAACCACCCGAATGGCACGAGGAAGAAACGAGTTTGTGACACTTGCGGGGAGTGACACTTGCGCGGAAAGGGAATGTGTAGACACTTGCGCGGAGACCCGGACGCTGCAGGTAGTGAACAGGATGTTCCAGAAGTAGGGGTACACCACCCCTACTCCTCGCCCTCCAGCCGCTACCTGTGCCGTATTCAGGGAAAGGCCCACCGAGTGAGGTGGAGGGTGTCGCGAATTCTGGGCCCACTGAATTCTGGGCCCGGAAAAGGTCGGGCCACTAATCCTCCTTCCCCCCCCCCCCCTCCCTCACGCCGGGATGGGTCCCGGCCGGCAGGTAGGCGAGCCGACTTCATTATTTTGCGTCGGTAGCTTGGTTCATATAAACACACTCGGCCCTAAAATACTTTTCTACAAAAATTACAAGGCAACAGTGACCGGCATTGTTATAGTACATGTGGCTGCAATTCGAGTGGTTCCAATGTTGCCAGAAAACATTGTGGGTCAGTGTTGTCGGGAATAACAATTTTTATGGCCCGTGTAAACGTAGCTTTACGTGCTGTACTGATGAAAGTGGTGTGGAAATGATCAAAGAAGAACCAAAAGTGACACAGTTGGAAGTGTTCACGTAATTTCTGTTTGACAACTTTTACTTATGATTGGATATTTAGAAGGTACAATGGAAAACCTGGAAACCAAATTAAAAACACAGAATTTTAAAGTCACGACTGTTTGACAAATAACATTTAAATTAACGTAAAATAAAATCTGTTCCACAACCATCGACCTGCGAATGTTAGACCTACATGTAATGTACATGAACCAGGAGTGTGCACGTATAGGTGAAATAATCTGCGTATTGCTTCCCATCTCACTCATACCGCTAAATGTGCATGGCCTCTACATATGACTTCGAGACAGGAAAACCCTTTCTATTTTGTAATTATAATCCTGCATAACGTTATTAGAATTGCCAAATGTAAAATATATAGAATCAGCAATATGAACACGCGTATTAAGACATACATTAAAACGAGAGTGTGTGAACCATAAAATAATTTACATAATAAGAGTGCGTGTTTACGGCTACAATGAATGACATGATTTTCCATACCATGACAGAGAATGCATCGTAAAACAAGGGAAAACAGGAAAAAATTTTAGCCATTGCTATACGCGTTTAAAAGAGGGAATATCGTTGAACATTATGTCAACATTCAACGTTGTTCTTCCGGCAGCAGGACATTTTGTTTCCGTTGGTGGTCATTTG
This sequence comes from Locusta migratoria, assembly GCA_026315105.1. Classification (NCBI taxonomy): domain Eukaryota; kingdom Metazoa; phylum Arthropoda; class Insecta; order Orthoptera; family Acrididae; genus Locusta; species Locusta migratoria. The sequence goes on along the minus strand of CM048755.1, from coordinate 23,643,406 downwards.
AAGGGCGGTGTTAACAGGGCGGCATAACATCATAAATCTTAAAGTAGGCATTAGGAGAAAATTAATTTTGCTCATTTATTTTTGCGATCTGTATCTCCAACGTAGAGTCGCTTTTGTGCACCATTTCCATTTGATCTTCAATATTATCTGTGCTAAATTTCTCCTTGTCAAAATGCAAACCTAATGCAATTTTCTTGCTACCATAAGTATTTTCTTCAAATCGCTACGTATGAAGGACCTTTGAGTCTGGCCAGTGGAGGGCTTCTCAGCGACAGGACATTCATAAACCCCGTAATTTGTATATTTGGCTTCGTTTGTGGTATATTATCACGCAATCGCACTTTAAGGTTATTTGTCGTTCTGAACGCAGTTTTAACTCTTTGCTTCCAAAAATGTATGTTTTAGTTTTTCTGACGGCTTGCCAGTTGTTATTCTGTTTTGAAATCACGTACAGGGGATATGCGCATGTAGTGGTAGGAGCGGGAGAAGAAGCCATGTACAACTTATGTCACCTATGCACTGTATGTGAGTTATATCCAATGATCTTTAATTATGTGCATAATCCTACCCTTTTTCGTACGTCATCATATATTATGTTCTTTACATTACATATACCATCCAGAGGTATGAGGAGCATATTATTTTAATTTATGTTAATATAAAGTTTTGTAAAGAAGAATAGATACGATTTTTAAATTACATTTTTGTAATTAGGTTTTTAAGTTTTCCATTGTTTTTGAAGGTAGTTGACATTGGCTGAAACTGGTCATAAGTAAAACCTTTTTGAAGATTTAGATCTAAATGATTGCGTCAGAGAGAGAATATATTACAAAAAGTCACAGTGCTCGATATAAGAAATTCGCTTTTTCCAGGAAGTGATCATGTTATGTTTACGGAATTTTCGTAGTAAACAGACTCCCATCACACTTTATCTAAGCTTTGGACTGGTAAATGACAAGAATACATTGTCATTCAGGCGTGTTTAAAATCATTTTTTTTATTTTATTAACTTTTAAATTATTATTTCTTTGTACATTTTTTCACATACGTTTGTCTCAAACTAGGCCAATGAATTTATGCAAATTTTTGAAGGTAAGAGATCGCTTTCAAACAGGCCCTGATGTCACCATCCTCTTCGTACTTTTCTACTATTTTTGCCATCCTTTCATCGAGTTTCACATGTGTTTTTTCTTTCATTTCCCTCCATACCTAACTCTGATCTCATTAAAGCACGTGCCGAGTTCTCTGCTTCCGTCTTCATGCACTTGATTACGTCTTTACTATTAGGATTCGTTTTCCCAAGCAAATTATTAATCTTGTTGTGCCAACCTTCTACAGCGTTGGTGTTACGATGGCGCAGCCTGTAGCAGCTCCAAACTCTGATCGGGACTTCATCGTTTTCTAACCACCTGTCTACGAAATAGTCGAAAAACTGAGACAGCTTGGGGATATCTGGTGATTGTGAATGGATTTCGAGCCAGCCATCGCAGACATCTACCGGTCGAAGGAATACCAGAGAAGCTCACATCTGAATTTGCAACCTTACTTCTTCATTTTCTCTGTATTCGGAAGCAAGTCCCAAGTCTTGTACTTACCTCCAGAGAGATTTCTTCGTGCGGAAATGGCAGCCATGAACTTGAACCGACGGGAGCACAACTTTTAATGCAGAAATAGCAGCTATTTCAAAATCAACGCTGACATTTTGAGGATTCCATTCTTTTATATTATTTTGAAGATTGCTGAAAAGACGAATATATGTCTCTTTTCCTTTGTTGGGTAACAATGCAAAGGCCATCGGATAGATATTTGTTTCATACTTTGAACTTCCAAAGTCTGCATCTATCGCATATTTTTAAGCAAATTGCTAGCTACAACATTTGAAGGTCCCATCCATAGAAAAGTCTCGTTTAGTCTTTAAAGCCTCTCTTCCTGCTTTTCCACTAAAGACTACCACCCTATCTCCAATGTTGTCATCGCTCAAGAGAAAACTGCTACTGTCATTCATATTTAGAAGCTCAGTCGAAAGATCGACTTGTTGTCTCGTCTCTGGCTCCTTCTGATCTCCGCGTGCTTTGGACCGATGCCTGTATAATATCCGCTTCGTTGATAGCTCTTCTGGCATTTCAGACACAAAATGATACCCTCGATTGTGGAGGTCACCCAATTCTTCAGTATATATTTTAGAAATTTAAGTCTCTTCGTTTCTTGATCTCTTGTTAGCCCGATTTACTGCCTTCTGTATTTCTATGCGAGCGTCATCCGGTGCTCCACATTGATGCTCGTTTGAACTAAGCACCTCACAGTCTTTCGTCTCAAGCATTCCTCGGCAATACTTTGTTCTTTGCTTTGAACAGCGGAAAATCACAGTTCCATCTGCTTTGGTTCTCCTTATGGTATACGAGTAGCCGTCATAGTGCGCACATGGCTTACCACGGATGGTCGTTGACACTTCCATTTCGAACTGAAAGCACACTGGGAGACAAGATGCATGAACTGAATACTACGCTAGTTAGAGTCGTACTGGCAGTGACTGTCTAAGCGGTCAGCCACTGCGCTGGATGAGGACTCCCAGGGGGGCATGGAGGCTCTGCCCTCGCCACAGGCAGGTAGTTTCCAGGAAACTGGGCCCAGAATTCGCACATTTCTGGTTGGGCCCAGAATTCACTGGTCCCAGAATTCAGTGAACCGAGGTGGAGCAGTAGTAACGGCCCGGAGATATCACAGCCTCTTTCAACAGGGAGATAACACGCCATACAAATATCACTCGATTTACAATACAGCACCATGTGAAGAGGAATGTGATGAAATCGGAATTGAGCGCAACCGTTGCTAACAACAATTTCGGATTTACTGCATTTTGAGTCAGAATTCGCATCTATATTCGCATTTATCGCAAATGCAAATGCAAATGCACTGTCCCTAGTAACACCTCTAAAAATAAACAGCCGATCAAGGCACTTAAAGCAAGGGCATATCTTTGGGTGTATTACTACAAATAACTAAAACACAATTTGACCGTGGAATTATATACAATCTCATTATAAAGGTTTTTTGTGGGTGGTTTTGAGCAGCTTTTAAATATGTTAGGAATAGCGTTATGAAATATAGATAGCTACACCTTATGTTTATTATGAGATATCGATTTCGGCTAATTTCAGGTCATCTTCAAGTCTCAAACAACAGGTGTTACTTATGCATTTTTCCAGTGGCATTCATAACCTTTAACTGTTTACACACGATGTCTAACGTTGTCAGTCGCGTTAGCGATGAAAACAGAACCCAGAATCTTTGCGTCTAAATGATACATATATTGGTGTGATGTCTTATTTCGAAAGAACAGACATCACATCAATACATATATAGCTCTCGGTAAAGTGGAACGGTACGATGTCGTTACGTAGCACAGCACAGCCGACTGGAAACGCAGAAGTGCAAACAACGTTCTCTCCTCAGAGGTATGATTAGGTTCGACGTAGACTTCTACAACATACATTCTACACGGCGAAGATTACACCAAAAAATTTAACGTTTCGTCTACTTTGGCGATAGCAACCAAATTTTAAAATTGTGTCTACTATGTAAAGATGTAGCAAAACAAAACGCTTCTAGTCCAAAACTTCACTGATTTTCGAGTTCTGAATTTTAATATGTTTTTAATGTTATTACAGAAAAAACATATTTGGGACTCACGCCACAATTTTCATATGGCAGAATTTGTAGATACATTCACAAGACAAAGTCAACGGTTGTGTGCATTCATCTTATGAGAAATATCAATCACTTGTTTTCAGTGTTTACTTCAAATTTCTCTTTTAAGTTTCTTTAATTATTAGTACTTAAATGTGGTTATGAAATAAATAAATTACGTTTATATGTGTAGTCTTATGCCGCCAAACTACTTAGATCATTGGTCGCTAGACTTACACACTACTTAATCTTACTTAAAATAACTTAGGCAAAGTACAAACAAACATAGCTATGTCCGAGGAAGGACTCTAACCTCCGACCGGACCGGCCGCGCAATTTGTGACACAAATTACATGTTTGATAATATTAATGCATAGAAGTATGAAATCACGTCAAGACTCCTTCCTGCAAAAATTTCGACAAAAAAAGTTGGCACTGAGTTTAGAAAAACAAAATTCTGGTATATTGGATTTTAACATTCTCTCAAAAATTAAATGTTACTACAAGAGATACAGCCATTCAAATTTATGGGCACCATAACGTTTTCCCTTCCTGAGTAAATGAGCTGCTTCTTATAGTTTCAACACCTTTTTCTTGAATGTTCTGAATATAAATCTTCACACAGACTTCTTGAGGAGGAGAGTGATACGGATATCTGATTGTAAACCAATGCCTATTACCTTAGACCTTTTGGACTGTACTGAACAGTAGTTCCGCGTATTCCGTAATTTATATTTATACAGTTAACAGGCAATGTAATTTATAACCAACTATTGGCTGCCAATTTCGCTTCATTTTTCATGGAAGTCTTGCAACTTGTTTCTCCCTGTTGGTTTATGCCAAGTTCGGAGTAAAAATGGTTCTATATGACGGTGATGGAAAATAGAATTTATCTTTAGCATATTTCGGTGTGGGACATTCCGTTACACATTCCGTATTTCATATATTTCTTAGATGTATTTGTAATTCGAATACAGCCAAATCGTTTTGGGGTCTACGAATAAACGCTTTAAGTATGTAAAATACTGGATGGATGGAAGCTTAGGGTTTAACGTCCCGTCGACAGCTTGGCCATTAGAGACGGAGCTAACACTTGTAATTTTTGGGTTAGGATGAGGAAGGAAATCGGCCGTGCCCTTTGAAAGGAACCATCCCTGCATATGCCGGGAGTGATTTAGGGAAATCACGGAAAACCTAAATCTGGATGGCCGGAGGTGGATTTGTACCACCATCCTCCCGAATGCGAATCCAGTGCGTTACCACTGCGCCACCGCGCTCGGTATATTTAAAATACTCATTGACTTATTATTAACGTTTTTTAATTGAAGGTTTAAGGTTGCATCTCCTATTAAAAAGCATAGTAGCTATTTTGAAAGAGATGGAAGTTGCGTGATAGTGGGGTTATCTACATAGTGGTCAATTACATCCACGTATCTTGATATGCTTAGTGTTCTGAATAATATGCTTTTAGGAGGTATGACTGTGGAAAGTCAAAGTCTTGTAGTAGCAGAGACTAACTCTCCAAACATTATCACTATTAAAATACCTTTTTGTTTACAGGAGGAACACTCAACGGATTAATTTGTAGTTAGAACAAGTTACTATATTGCTCTTCAGCTTGCAAAGGTTTGTGCAATTTCACTGATTTTCGTGTTATGTTGACAGTGTGGAAACTTGTCCACAGCAGTGCTAGACTTCTTGGTGGGCCTGTACCCAGGAAAAGCCATTAGCCGCCCCAAGGGCCCCGGGTTCCGCGCAAGTGTCACCCCGCGCAAGTGTCACTCCGCGCAAGTGTTCCAACCCCGAAGAAACGACCACCAAAGTAATCCTGTGCGAGCTGTTATCATCTTTTTTCCACTACAATGGTCATATGTAGGTGGCAGTCAACAAAATGTTTTCGCATTCACAGGAAAAAGTTGGTGAAATACATTTCGAGAAAATATCCATTCGCAATGAAAAGTCTTTGTTTTAATTATTGCCACCCCAAGGGACGAAAAATATCCATGAGGCTCTCTCTCGAATTTCGCGATAATAGAAAACATAATGCCCTCCTTTGAACTTTTCGACGTCTTCCACAAATCGAATCTGGTAAAGATTCTACACCATGCAGAGTAGCTTAGGCAGTCCCTGTTGTATTTTCTAAATTTTCCTCACTTAAATAAATACAAATAAGAAACAACGTTCACCACAACGTTTTCCATGTGATAAATCCGATTTAAATATGCCATGATTGTAATCGCTAGATACTTAATGGAATCAACAGTCTTTAAATTTGAATGATTTATCGTGTAGCTGATATGAAACGGATTTATTTTAGTACGCTTGGCGTGGCCACCAATGTTTTTTGTTTGCAGTCAGCTACAGCAGTATAGGACCACAGGGGGTATGGAAACAGTACAGTGTAGCCAGATGTCCGCCACTGGGGTACCAGTGTGGCAATGTCGCAGTGACATCATCCAAGATGGCATCGGTTCTGGTACTGGAACCAAATGGCCACCAGGGAAAACTCAGGACCCCACCCCTTCCTCCTACTCCCCTTTGACATAATCCCTGATGGCGTGTGGTGGGAAATTTGAATTTTATTGGAACATTATTACCAATGACACTAACCACACTCCCCTCCTCCCTCTCCCCCTTCCCCTATGATGAATCCAAGATGGCGTCTACTGGGAAATTGGAATTTTTCTCGATCGCTATAGGCAATAACAAAAAATTTTTTGGCAGGAAAAATTTATAATATTCACCACTAGGTATAAACAACTTCCGTTCCCTCCCCTATGTAATAGACGGGCAACCCAGTCACTCTGCTCCAAGACGCATCCGAGTCATCAGCAGCAGCATGTGCAGCAGTACTGTTTATAGATATCCAATGGGAATTGTTTAAGGAATTAGCATCGATGGCAAACATTTCGGAGGGAACTATGTTTGCAATAAATACCTCCGAACAAAATTTTTGTCTCTCCATTATTGCGTTTTAAGCCTGTGAGAGAGAAGGTTAGAGGCGGCATACACGCCACTCTTCAAGACCAGAGTTATACATTGATTTTGACAGTATTGGGGACATTTAAAAACCAAGTCAGGTGAGTTAACAACACGTATGGTGGATGGTTAAAAACGATGCATGGTGATTGATGAAATGATAAACACTAGATTCGGAGTGGATAGAGTCGTTAGAAAGAAACAGTAAAATGGTAGAGTACTAGTGTGCCTGTATTTGATGTGTGTAAGGATTATCATAGCCAACTTTGAAGTAAACATCACAAAGAAAAGGGGAATGGTATCTGAAAGGAAAAGCTAAGATAGTAGGGACTGAATTGTAAATTCCATAGGATAGAAATGAACCGGAGAGGGTGGGGAGGGGTGCTGGGTAGGGGATTGAAAAAGAACTTAGTCATGTTCTAGAGTTGACGATGACTTCCTAGCATGTTGTCTGCATAGGAAATGTAGTTCCTAGTAAACTGCTGTGTGTGTGTGTCATTTATTTTACGATAACAGCTGTCGCTGCATTGGACACAAAATTTAGCATCATAGTGCTTGACATTTACTACGATGGGGAGTTAATCTCGATTTGGAAAAGCTCCTTGCTAATTGGGAAGTGGAAAAACAAGCACTGTACCACAGTAATAAAGATGTGACTAAGTTCAGGCAGGTGGTCATGGTTTTCAAAGTCAGGAGAGAAGCGGCTAAATTGCCCGAGTAAAGTGTAGAATGCATTCATTCTTACAGAATTAATATTATGTATGGCTCCTTTGCGAAATAAACACTGGGTTCAAGAGGTCACAGCTGAAATCGGTAGTCGGCAGCGGCGTATTTACAGTAATTAATGATGGATTTAATGTTCGTAATGGGGTGTTGTTGGTATCGTAATGTGTTGTGTGTAAGATACAGCGAAAAAATCGCCTTTCGATGCCTAGCTGTGCTATGATATGGCGTGTGTGGTATGTGTAACAAAATGGATGATGTTGAGAGTCAATCCAAACAGCTGTGTGAATTCACTACGAAATTCTGAATGGCTATTGGCGGTAATAATTATATGTATGAGACATAAAAAACAGGTAAAATCAGCGCCTAATGGAAGTACCACTTCTAAATGCTGTTCCAGAATGAATACGAACAATCTCACGGCATAAGGATGTCAATTGTGGATCAAAAAATACCATACACGTGGATGAACTAGGTTTCGTTTCACGTGTGCTGTTTAGTCTTAGATGGGTTTACTTTTCATTCTGTATGAGCCTTTGCAACGACTGATGACGCTCTTTTAGAGTGAAGGTGCATTGCAAGTATAAAGAAATTGTTAGCCGCGGCGGAGCAGCCTAGTGCATTGAGGCGCTATGCTGTGACACGCGAGGCCGTTCCCCGTCGAGGATTCGAATCCCTAATCGGGCATGGATGTTTGTGTCGTCTTTAGTATAAGGTAGTTCATAACTAATTTGCAAGTTTAGGGACTGACGACCCCACAGTTAAGTCCCTTAAGCTTAAACATTGGAACTTTTTTTGAGAAAGTGTTAGCGTATTTTGATCTCATTTACTATGGGGTTAGTAGTAGCATCGTGAATTAAATAGAAGCGTAGAAAATAAAATTTTGGATAGGCTGTAACATATACACATTATAAAAATGGCCATGTGTATGTATGTTCCACTTCTGCTCCGAAACCACTGGATAGGTTTCATCCAAATTTGGTACATATACTGCTTACAGTATGAGTATCAGTACCGTGGGGTTTATAACTTCCTAGCTCCCATAAGAGTGGATATACGGGCAAAAACGTGTTTTCTCGCTCCTGCCATGTAGGTTGCCCTGCACAACCAATGTGTTGTGTGAGAATAGTAGCAGCCTGCCTTATAGATCTACTCTCCAGGGCAGCCTATATGTCGAAAGCGAGAAACAGTAAGAGAAGTGGAGGCGAGATGGACAAAGATGAGGTAGAGGGGAAAGAAGGAGGAGTTAGACAGGCAGAGAAGAGGAAGCTGAAGATGTATAGAAAGAAGGAGACAGGGGAGGGGGTATGAATAAATGGCCAACGACAGGTGAGGGGAGGGAATGTACAGAGGAAGGGCCAAGGGGAATTGGCCTGAGAGTTTGGGGTGAAGAAAAGGATGGTCAGAGGGAGGGGGTGAGAAAGATTTGGAGAAAAGGGGGTTGGGATGAACAGAGAGAGGGGGGACACGAAGATGGGCAATCAAGAGGAGGATGAGATGGAATGAGAGAGAGAGAGGATAGGAAGGGAAGGATACAAAGAGGCGATATACAGACATAGTTTTGCGTGTAGGAAGTGGATATAGGGAGAAGGGGATTAGGAGACGGATAGAGTGGAAAGGAAGAGATAGAAATAAATGAAATGGTGAGAAGGAACAGAGAGACAGGGAGTAATAAGAGATGGGCAAACAGGGAGATACATTTGAGGACGATATGGAGAGATAGAGGAGGGGTGTTGGCATGAGACATTAGGGTGGAGGAGACTGGCAGATTCAGAGAGAGAGGCAGTAGGGAGGAGGGAGCGGAGGCTAAAAGTGTATAGAAAACAACCATGAGCTAGATGCACAGATGAACATGGCTGAGCATACAGAGGGGGGAAGGATTATGTTGACAGAGAAAGCGGGAGAAGGTGAAGGAAAAGAGTGGCACAGTGAAAGGACATAGAGAAAAGTAAGGAGGAGTGGACGAAAGAGAGATGGGAACAGGAGATGTCTGTAGGAGGAAACGTATGCGGTACGTGTGCTGCAGTCAGAATCCACATAGTTCATAAGATATGACTTCTTAAACAATATTAGGCGCAAAAAATTGTCTCATCATGCGACGAGACTTTATTCGTACACTATATGAGAATGATAGTACTTATCGATTTGCAACAAAATGTAAAAATAATTTCAGACCTTTATGACGCTTTTTCTCGCTGACATGCACACCGAAATGTTGGAGGGGAAAAAATTCTCGCTTACGGCGAAATCTCGATCCACCAAAACTTAGCAACGGTACACGACTGTATGTTAGGAAGATGATGGGTAATGTGACTTAGGTTATAATCTTACAAGGAAAGGGGAAGAATTCAACATGTCTGAAAAGAATAGACACCATAACAATAATTGTAAATATGCCCACAACAGGCAATTTCACTGCGGACGCATTCAAACGCTCGAGCCCTTGCGAGAATCCATTGTAGACTGTGAGCAAGAGGGATCAATGGGCAGGTGTGAGAGAAGTTGGGAATTTGAGTTGCAAGGGAAGCGTGCCTGAGTAGCCTAAATGGTTAAGGCGACCGCTGGCCCCAAGCGGGAAATCCGGGTTCGAATACCGGTACAGAACAAGTTTTCAACTTTGTCGTAGAAAACATTTAAACCCCCCTAAAGGGACGAAATATTTCAATATTTCGTTTTCGTAAAACATAAGTCTGTGCTTTCCACCTAAGAAACAGACAAGCCGGAGAAAGCTGAATGTAATCTAGAAAGAGAAACAACTGTAAAACTGTGAAACCTCCAAGTACGTGGGAATAAATCCGGACCGTACGCTCACCTAAATATATCACTGTGAGAACTCGAAACTTAAAGTAACCCTGAGCAATAATATTAAAGGTAAATCACAAACAGCTCATGGAGAGCACAACCCAAAATCCTACGACACTCTCTCTCTCTCTCTCCGTTTGTCCACACCAGAATAAGCAGCACCAGTCTGGCGAACACACCAGGCAGGTTGACATTACCCTTAATGAGACAGGACGCATTATAACCTGTTGCCTACGGCCAACTCCTGCCGATAAACTTTACTATATTGCAGGTATAGCACACCCAGATGTTAGAAGAACAACAGCGGCAGACGTCGAGAAGAAGAAACAAGAAAACGACCCAAGACATCCCATGTTTGGGAATGAAACACCTACTTCCAGGCTGAAATCAATAAAGAGTTGCCTTGGAACAACGGAAGCGATCGTCTCAACACCTTCTGCCTGTCGAATAGAATTATGGCGAAACAATACGTATGGAAGACAATTACTAAATATTGAAGAAGAACAAGATGCTGCTGGATACCAGCAACCATTCCAGACATGGAAGACCGTGAATAGATTGCGAACTAGAATGACAAATAAACCCTGCTACCGTGGGATTACATTGCTGGAGATGCAACCTGTGATTGTGTGGAGAATTACAAGACTTTAATCAGCTACCGGTTTGCCCAAAACTGCCCGACCCCTGTACAAGTGTGCGACGTGTCAAGGCTCCTGAATATTGAACCTAAATGTATATATGTTTGTATAGGAAAATAATAATAAGAATAATAATAATACTGTCTCGGTTTCGTACAAGTTGTAAATAACCTTCCGTTCCCTATATTCTATCCCTGCTGAGTTCAGAATTTGAAAGAGCGTATTCCAATCAACATTGTAAAAAGCTTTCTCCAAATCTACAAAACCTAGATATGTAGGTTTGCTTTTCCTTAATCTATCTTCTAAGTTAAGTCGTAGGGTGAGCACTGACTCCCGTGTTCCTAAATTTCTACTGAATTCAAACCATCTTCCCCGAGATCAGCCTCTACCAGCTTTTCCATCCTTCTGTAAATAATTAGTGTTAAAATTTTACAACCATGACATATTAAACTAAGGTTCCGTTATTTTCACACCTGTCCGAGACTGCTTCCTTTGAAAGACGGATTATTGCATTTTTCTTAAAGTCAGACGGTATTTCGCCTGAGTCATACGTCTTAAGCTCCAGGAGAAATATTTTTGTCATGGCTGTTTCTCACAAAGGCTTCAGTAGCTCTGAGGGAATGTCATCTACTCCAGGGGACTGGTATTGACTTAGGTCTTTCAGACTTTTGTCATCTTTCAGTATACTATTTCCTATTCATCTTAATCTATTTACTCTTCCCTTCCAATAATATTGACTCGAAGTTCATTTCCTTTGTAGAGCCCCTCTATACACTGTACCTTTCAACTTTCCCTTCTTTGCTGAGAACTGGTTTTCTATCCGAGTTCTTGTTAATCATAGAGCTGTACTACTAGTCTTCAAATGACCCTTTTATTTTCCTGTAGGCAGTATCTATCTATCCCCTAGTTATACATTATTCTACAAATTTGTATTTGCTCTCTAGCCACTTCTACGTAAAGTGTCAATCTCATTTCTTAATCGTCTGTACTCCATTTTACCTACATCATTTACTGCATTTTTATATCTTCTCCTTTCATCAATAAAATTTAGTATTTCCTGTGATATCCAAGGATTTTTCGTAGGTCCTGCCTTTCTACCTTTATGGTCCTCTGCTGCCTTAACTATTTCATCCCTTAAAGCTACCCATTCCTCTTCTACTGTTTTATTTTCCGCCGTTTCTGTCAATTGTTGCGTAAAGCTCCCTCTGAAATTCTCCATAACTTCACGTTCCTTCAATTTATCCAGGTCCCATCTCCTTATTTTCCTACATTTCTGCAATTTCTTCAGTTTCAGTCTACAGTTCATAACCAATAAGATATGGTGAGAGTCTAGATCTGCCCCTCGATATGTCTTACATTTTAAAACCTGGTTCCGAAAAATGTTCAAATGTTTGTAGAGCGTATGGGACTTAACTACGGGGTCATCAGTTCCTAAACTTACAAACTACTTATGAACTAACTAAGACTAAGGAAGGCACAAATATGCCCGAGGGGGGATTCGAACCCCCGACCGTAGTGTCCGTGCAGACCGTGACTGGAGCGCCTCAGTCCCCTAGACCACCGCGGCCGGCCCTGGTTCCGAATTCTATGTCTTACAAGATCTGGTACCTTCCAGTGTCTCCTGGTCTCTTCCACATATACAACCGTATTTTGTTATTCTTAAACCAAATGTCTGTTATGATTAAACTATGTTTCGTGAAAAATTCTACCAGGCGGCTTCCTCTTTCATTCCTTTTCCCCAGTCCATATTCGCCTACTGTTTTTCCTTCCCTTTCTGTTCCTACTACTGAATTTCAGTCTCCCATTACAATTAAGTTTTCCTCTCCCTTAACTTCTGAATAATTTCTTTTATCTCCTCTTACATTTCTTCGATCTCCTCGTCATTTGCAGAGCTAGTTGGCATATAAACTTATTCTACCGTGATCGGTGTTGGCTCCGTATCTATCTTGACTACGATAATGTGATCTCTGTACTGCTCATAATAGTTTACCCGCACTCCTATTTTCTTATTCATTATCAGACCCACCCCTCCAATACCCCCCCCCCAACTGACTTTGTATTTATAACCCTGTACTCACCTGACCAGAAATCCTGTTCCTCTTTCCACCGAACTTTACAAATCCGCACGATATGTAACTTCAACCTATCCATTTCCATTTTTCAATTTTCTGACCTCCTGTAATATTACGTAGGAAAGATTCATAGATAATTACTTTTGTCACAGATTAGCAACGATCTCCTTCTAAAACGTTACATCTGCTCTGAATTTCGACCGTCTTTTATTACCCTGGCTTCTAGAAGGAGAGAGTTCTTCAACTTTCGTGGTATTTTGCGATCAGTTTCCGTAGTCGTTAACAGGAACTGTACCACCTCGTCTGGGTTTCATAAAAGATGTAAGAGTGAGATGTGTCGTTTTCTTATTTAATAAACCCCCATTCAGCTCAGAGCTTAAAATGTTGGTCGGAACGACAGGGCCGACCTCCACACAAACTGCTACAGGCGTTTTCTACTTGCGGGAGGGGGGGGGGGGCGGAGGTGCATCAGAGTCCGGACGCGAGGCGTTCTTCTAGCTCGGCCGCTACATCGCGACGCCTACCGTTAATTTCCCACTGTTGTTCCTCGAACTGGAGTAAGTCGCGAACTTCCTCCGATTCACTTACAACAGCGGAAACTGCCCTTTCTGCCGCCGTCTCCCCGTTCTATAGAAGCTGCGCCACCGAGGTGGCCAGCTCTTCAACGCGCGCCTGGTTCATCGCTGCGCCTTTTTGCCCGACTGTCTACCAAATCGACTCTCTCGCTAAGTGAGTGGACTTTAGTCTTAATTGATTCGACTCTCACCTTAAGAGAGTGGATATTGGTATCTACACGGTCGGAGAGGGCAGATGTAGCTTCTTCATTCCCTGAAATTTTAGTCGTGTTTTCTGAGATACCATGCATTGCTACCTCATGCCGTTCCTGAACTAGCCGCGCTATATTAGTGCGCAACCCATCCAGATTATTGTTTATAACCTGAACGGTGTTACTTTGCGCCTCCCTGCACTGCGCAGAAACCTTGATAAGTTCGGCCTGGACTGAAGCATTTTGCGCTTCCATCCCTGCTTTTAATTCCGGAACTGAAGCATTCTCCGCTTCCATTATGGAACCTACATCTGCTTTCATTTCTGCTTTTAAGTCCTGAACCGAAGCATTCTGCTCCCAGTTTTTATTTCTCTCATGAAAGCCATGATATCACTTAGAGTCGTATTAGAAATGCACACGGCTGAACTAGTTTGCGAAGTAACAGAAACTGGCATATTGGTATGCGGTTCGCTTTGTTCGCCCCTGCCCTCACTACCGGTCGCGTCCACGTTTAAACAAGTCGCGTTTTCAACGGGAACGCGACCGTCTGTATTCGCTACTTTTTCCCTTTCGGTCGAAAGATCTGGCCTAGACGACTTTTCACGCTCCTCACTTTGGTTTAATCGCGGACAAGGCAAAACTATTCTCCATCATCACAAGTAGATCATAACAACAAAAGTGACAAACACAAGATTAGCCAAACAAAACCGCGTAACGAAACACGAACGAAATCCTTCACACGCAATGCACTGTGGCTGTGCTCTTTTTACAAAACAATGAAATAAAAAATACACTAAAACACACGAATGCTGAAAACATAAAATGAAATATATTAATGCGCGCTATTAATATCACACATTCACCCTCTGGGAGGGAAGTTTTTTTTTTAAATATTCCCGCACGCATTTAAGGCGAAAAAACTATTTCATTGAACTGATGATCCGCTAGAAGAGCGAAACCTGGCAGCAGAAAGCCAGATAAAAGTATGCCACTGTACGTAATAAAAGTTTAATTCTGGGAGGAGGTACCCAGATAAGAGTTTACTGTTATAAAAAAGCTTAATTTTAGCAGTAAAATTAGCAAAAGGCCAGTGTGAACTACCGGCTCTTCCCTGCTGCGAAACCTTGTTCCCTGGCCCAAATTGAGAACTGACTTGATTCAAATTACTCTAATAACAGGAAGTTAACGATACAGTGGCCAATATACGTAGCAGTTCACACGAAATTACACACAGGCATTAATAAACAAGCCACCATAATTAAAGTTATTTCATAAAGGTGACTAAGAAAATTATTTATGGCGCAACGGAACTTAAACATAAAAAATTGAATCTGAGCTTGTTCTCACCACTGGTGAAAAACATATTAAACAAAAGGGGGAAGGTGCTCGAAAACTACAATTTATACGCAAAGCAAAATTATACTAAACTTAACTTGTTTATTCAGGTCGAACGCAATAATACTGACGATGCCCAGGATTGAATTTTACATAAATTACACAGAACTTAACGCTACCGGGGGGAGGATTAACAAACAACACTCACTCGCTCACACACATGCAATGCAACAGCGAAACTCACCAAAATCAGCGTGCTGAAGCGAGGCAGAAGCAGGCGCCGCTATCGTAGGCGAAATTCAGCAAACCCGGAGGTACCACACACCACAATATACAGTAAAACTGCGAAGATGCCTCTGGTCTGTCGTTCGGGTTTTGAAATGATGCGTGAGTATAGCAAGGTTAAGTTGCATTTAGATTAGACCGTGAGCAAACACGCTAACGGCGACACACGGCTACGTTACATGATCGCACTCCACTGAAGGTGAAGTGGTTAACAATCGTATTCATTACATAAAATTGCTGCGGACTCTTAAGTTGCAATCCGAGAGTAAACTATCTAGGCACAGGTTTTAAGAGAAGTGGCGTGAATTCAGGTGACTAGCTGCAAACCCCTGAAGTCAGAGTTCGGACCCACGTGGTTCCGAAAACCGATAAAAATGTATAAATTCAATTTCCAAAAAAATAAAGAAAATTAACTACGGCATCCAAACCCTAAAACTGCGTAGATTTTCATAAGGAAGCTACTGCAATGCAGCAACATGCGATTGGGAGCATTCACAGAGACGGAAGAAGTCCAGTCTCAAGACCCGGAAAAGTGAAATAATCACAAAGTCAGATATATAAAAATAAAAACTATGGCATGCAACCCTTAGAAATACATAGAATTTCATAAGCAGGTTATTGAAGCAGTGCACACTACAAGTTCGGAGAAGAAACAGCAAAATTAAAATAGGCAGGGAGAGAAGATCGTGAAATGTTAGTGGAAATCAGGAGGATACACGCATAGTTAAGTGCCTGATGGGCATGGAACAAACAACAGTGGAAGCTGAAGGATCGGAAAAAATATTCCGAAAAATGAAACTAAGTTCAAGAGTCTAAGTGAAACATGCTAGACACTGAATCGCTACCATCTCCGCGGACACAAGAGTAGAACCAACCTTACCTCACGACGATCCCAGCACAAAGTGACCACCGAGCGGCCAGGAGGCGCGAAAGCCACCGGAAACTGGGCAAAAGCCACGAGAACAGCGGTGGTGGGGACATATGATCGCGAGACTCGCCGATGGTGTAGAAACCTCTTTGATTGAATCAGCAGCAGGGGTTGGTAACGACTAACTATCGACCCTGAGCCAGAGAGAACCATGAAAAGCGAGCTATTACCACTCACATTCAGACAGCCATTAGATCCTCACACATCCACTTAAAAGTAAAACAAGTACACATTCTGACAGGTACAGTGGTGTAGCAGAGAAGCCGTACTTATTGCCACGTTCATAATCACAATAATAAATTATTAAAATAACAAAATCCTAGCCATATTGTTGCATTGGAATGGGAGCAGGCTTGACTTCGAAGGCAACTGAACACAGCACTTATACTGAAAGCAGGTTTATTACAAACTTAACATACACGCAGCACTAACTGCCTCTCGGGCAGAGTGCTCTGCTATTTATACACAGACAGAATGTACCAGAAATTAAAAGAACAGTCAACATAATACACAAGTAGAATTTACAAGTGGACGTAAGAAAGATGTAGAACATTCTGAAATTGTTAATTTCAAAGAATTAAAATTTTGCCGGTGGATGGGATTGAACAGGCGACCTTCAACGCCGCAGTTGGTAACGCTATCCCCTGCGCCACGCCGGCAGTCGGTTCATATCGTGTCTCGCGGCAATATTAAGTAACATTTCAGAAACTAATATTTTAAAACATGAAATAAAAATGTTATTCCTCATGCCTTGAAAAGATTGGGGTTCTAGTTTTAAGAAATGCTAATCTAGCGACATCAAATAAATTACAATTTTATAAAAATATATGGAAGACGACAGACGGTAGTCTTTCAAATTGTTTATTCCACCTTCCGCCGCGCGACTGCCCAATAAACAGCTTTTCCGCCAGAGAGGGTAACCGTCGCAAGTATGACAAGTTAGTTGGGGAGACGTCACTTAATTTGTAGTCATTATATTGGTGTGGTGTCTGTTCTTTCAGACATGTCCGAAAGAAAAGACACACCAATATAATTAGTATTTACACGCGGAGACGGCGTTGGCTTTAATTACTCCACCATAGATGCGGTCAGACGTTCAACCTAGCAGGGGAATCCGTAATAGCGAGTGTACGACGGCACGAACGATAGGGGCGCTACAGCCATGGCGTGTGACTTATGGAATTTGAGACGGACAACAAACGAGCAGGGGAGCCAAGTGGTTAAGGCGACCGCTGGCTTGAAGCGGGAGACGCGGTTCGATTCCCGTCCCGGCTCACATTTTCACTTGTCGCCATTGCTTCATTTCAATGCCCTAATGCCGCCACTGTCATTCCTATCTTTCCTGATCCTTCTTCCTTCCCCTCCTTTATCAATAATTTGCAAATGTTAATTCGTAGTGCCGCTTACGGCACAGAAACGATGTCGAAAAGAAGGCGTGTGAAAATCACGTCTCCTGTCCGCTCACTTGCACCATAACTGACGATGGGAAGGACTGAAATGATTAAAAAAAGGTTGCCTTTAATAATAGGGAGGAAAGGGATGACTCTGGCTGCACTAGGGTACTGAAACAACAACCCCATGGTGACAAAGAGGTGAATGGATGGCTGGAAGATCGTGGTGAGTCGCATATTCCCGATATCCCGTTTTCTTTTGAAACAGCCACGTATGAGTCCCCTTTGCGTTGTGTCAGTTTGTGATAATTCTAAAAGACATCATTATGCGCATTAGGGCTCCTACTGAAACATTTAGGTAGTCATTATCCCCTCTGATCGGAATGGAATAGGGAATGATACGCCACGAGGTACCCTACGCCGAGCATTTAATGGTAGGTTGCATAGAACACTCCTGGCCATTAAAACTGCTACAAAGCAAAGATGACGTGCTACAGACGCGGAATTTAACCGACAGGAAGAAGATGCTGTGATATGCAAATGAGTAGATTTTCAGAGCATTCACACACACACAGCAGGCAGTTCACCCGAGATCTAATTCGTAAGGTTGGAGCCGGTGGCGACACTTACAACGTGCTGACATGAGGAAAGTTTCCAACAGATTCTCATACACAAACAGCAGTTGTTGTGATGCCTCGTGCAAGGAGGAGAAATGCGTACCATCACGTTCCGACTTTGATAAAGGTCGGATTGTAGCCTACCGCGATTGTGGTTTATCGTATCGCATTGCTGCTCGCGTTGGTCGCGATCCAATGACTGTTAGCAGAATATAGAATCGCTGGGTTGAGGAGGGCAATACGGAACGCCGAGCTGCGTCCCAACGGCCTCGTATCATTAGCAGTCGAGATGACAGGCATCTTATCCGCATGGCTGTATCGGATCGTGCAGCCACAATCGATCCCTGAGTAAACAGATGGGGATTTGCAAGACAACAACCATCTGCACGAACAGTTCGACAACGTTTGCAGCAGCATGGACTATCAGCTCGGAGACCAATGCTGCGGTTACCCTTGACGCTGCATCACAGACAGGAACGCCTGCAATGGTGTACGCAACGACGAACATGGGTGCACGAATGGCAAAACGTCAATTTTTCGGATGAATCCACGTTCTGTTTACAGCATCATGATGGTTGCATCCGTGTTTGGCGACATCGCGGTGAACGCACATTGGAAGCGTGTATTCGTCATCGCCATACTGGCGTATCACTCGGCGTGATGGTATGGGGTGCCATTGGCTATACGTCTCGGTCACCTGTTGTTCGCATCGACGGCACTTTGAACAGTGGCCGTTACATTTCAGATGTGTTACGAACCGTGGCTCTAACCTTCATTCGATCCCTGCGAAACCCTACATTTCAGCAGGATAATGCACGACAGCATGTTGCAGGTCCTGTACGGCCCTTTCTGGATACGGAAAATGTTCGACTGCTGCCTTGGCCAGCCACGTTCTCCAGATCTCTCACCTATAGAAAACATCTGGTCTATGGTGGCCGAGCAACTGGCTCGTCACAATACGCCAGTCACTACTCTTGATGAACTGTGGTATCATGTTGGAGCTGCATGGGCATCTGTACCTGTCCGCGCCATCCAAGCTCTGTTTGACTCAGTGCCCAGGCGTATCAAGGTTGTTATTACGGCCTGAGGTGGTTGTTCTGGGTACTGATTTCTCAGGATCTATGCACCCAAATTGCGTGAAAATGTAATCACATGTTAGTTCTAGTATAATATATTTGTCCAATGAATACCCGTTTATCATCTGCATTTCTTCTTGGTGTAGCAATTTTAATGGACAGTAGTGTATATACGTAAATGAAGATAATGATGTCGAATAGTCTAACTGGTGGATGATTTTGTTACGTAAAACAGAGGCTCCGTCGACATTTACTGGGCCGGCCGCGGTGGTCGAGCTTTTTGCAGCGTGCCAGTCACGGTCTGCACGTCCGCTGCGGTCGGGGATTCGAATTCCCCCTCGGGCATGGATGTTTGTGCCGTCTTTAGTATAAGCGAGTTTGTAAGTTTAGGGACTGATGACCCTGTAGTTAAGTCCCATAAGCTCTACAAACATTTGAACAATTTTGAACATTTACTTGTGTGTCCGTCGGTACTGGCAGCTGCCGTGATATCCTCTGCAATGACGTCATTGGTTGCGGTATATAGGGGTATGTAGTCAGCACATCGCTCTTCAGGCTGCTGCCAGTTTTCGTGAAGTGGAACCGCAGCTTCTCAATCAAATCAAACGTTGATTGGCGTATCTCTTTCCACTCTTGTCTCTGAGGAAAATTCCCTGCAGTCCTCGGAATTGAACCCAGGTCTTCCGGATGTCATTCAGCCGTACTGACCACTTAGGTACGGAGGCGAGCATTATTTGTTGCACTGCTCTCTTACATAAGAATCAACTGCATGGGTTTTAAGGTACTCGCAGATCAATCAAAAATAAAGGGAAAGTTCTTCGTTACAGTATGTCAGCCTCTTCTCATATATAGTGTTATTGTTATAGTGTCTGTTCTTTTCGAACATGTCCGAAAGAACAGACACCATTAGTTGACAGTAACGGCGGTAAATTTACGAAATCGAAATACTGAAACATTTCGACCGTTTCGGGAGGTTGAAGTCAACGACATAAAGTTGAAAAGTTATGCTGGACCAGGATTAGAACCCGGGTCTCCCGCTACGGGCCAGTGTTCGCGTCAACCAATTACACTATCTAGGCACGCTTCCCTTCCAACCCAAATGGTGCTTGTTCTGTCGGGCATGTCCGAAAAGAACAGACACCATATCAATAATTGTAAATGTGCCCACAACAGGCAATACGGACGCATTCAAACGCTCGATCCCTTTGCGGGAATCCAGTATAGGCTGCGAGTAAGAGGAATCAATTGGCAGGGGGATAGAACTTGAGAATTGCGGTTGGAATGTAATCGTGCCTGGATAGGTTAAGGCGGCCGCTGGCCCGAAGCGGGAAATCCGGGTTCGAATCCCGGTCAGGCACAAATTTTCAATGTTGTCGTTGGATTTATTTCAACCCACACGAAACGGTGGAATTGCTTCGATATTTCGATTTCGTCGTCTCATGCGGTTTGACAAAGCGAGAGTGTAGCCGCATTTTGTTTTCCAGAACGTGGGCTTAGAAAAGCCAGTGAGAAGCGGCAACGCGCCGGGGTCGGCTCCAGATTCTCCTCTTTACCTTGTTTGGACGCCTCGCCGCCAACCAGTTTGGGACCGACGCTCTATAAATCACGCGCGAATCTGTCGCCAGCAGACCACGAAATAACCCGCCACTTCCTTTCCTGACCGTCGCAAAGGCATTGGAAGGAAAAGCTTAAGCCGAGCCACATGATACACTCGTGCTATAACCGCAGTCTTTGAATCTGCCACATCCGCGGCCACGTGCAATCTGTGTGTAGCCTGCTTATCTGTTACCGCATCTTTCTTTTGTGCTCCAAGAACGTAATAGTGAAAAAAGATCGACGCTACGGACATATGAATGGATAACGCCGAACTGCCGCAACATAAACTTTCAAAAGTATGTCTCACTAAATCGCTAACTAATAACAATTGGACAAGAACTAACCGTGTGTATTGCAATTCTAAATATTTTTCGCCGTTTTTCGCCACGCGGGAGTAGCCGAGCGGTCTGCAGCGCCACGTTACGGATCGCGCGGCCTCCCGCGTCGGAGGTTCGAATCCTCCCTCGGGCATGGATGTGTGTGTTGTCCTTAAGTTAGTTTAACTTAGATTAAGTAGTTTCTAAGACCAACGTAGTTTAGTCCTATAGAATTACAAACATTTGAACATTTCACAATTACACACAAAATATATTTATATCACTATCTAACCAGACGCTAAACTATTCACAAATACCGAGCGAGGTGGCGCAGTGGTAACACACTGGACTCGCATTTGGAAGGACGGTGGTTCAAATCCACCTCCGGCCATCCTGATTTAGCTTTTCCGTGATTTCCCTAAATCACTCCAGGCAAATGCCGGGATGGCTCCTTTCAAAAGGGCACGGCCGATTTCCTTCCACATCCTTACCCAAAACTCCCAGCGTTGGCTCCGTCTCTAATGACCAAGCTGTCGATGGGACGTTAAACCCTAAGCTTCCTTCCTTCCCATTCACAAATGAACACAAGTACAATTAATTCTTGTAG
Organism: Locusta migratoria; assembly: GCA_026315105.1. Taxonomy (NCBI): domain Eukaryota; kingdom Metazoa; phylum Arthropoda; class Insecta; order Orthoptera; family Acrididae; genus Locusta; species Locusta migratoria. Next base: position 23,621,587 of record CM048755.1, on the reverse strand, counting down.
ATAAATGAATGGCTACAAAAATGCTGATGCCCTACCATTTATAGAAATGAATCTAATCTTCACTAAATATATGTACCCAATCCTGATGAGAACAGTAACACACACACCCTGCCTGCGAATATGACTCACTACAAAAATCATAATTATAAAGTGCTGCACTGACTACGAAACGGCTCTAGCAATTGCTGGCGTCACACTACCCACTCAGCAAGTGTGGAAACTCGCAGAGACGGCGTGGCCGCTCGGCAGTCTGAAACCGTGGGCTGTCAAGACCCGTCCCCGAAATTAATTACACTTTGTTCTGCTAAGTAGCAACGACCTCAATTTCTGTTAGCTTGAATCAGTCACAGACGATACTTCCTGAATCGGCTAGGACTTCGCAGTACCTAAACACACGAGTTTCAATTGCACTGCTGGGTTATTAGTCCGTAGCTTACAAACTACTTAAACTAAGGTAAACTAGCCTAAGGACAACACAAACACCCATGCCCGAGGGGGGGGGGCGACTCGAACCCCCGACGGCGAACGGCCGCGCGCACCGCAACACGGCGCCCCAATGCGCACGGCTAATCCGCCGCGGTACACAGTACGTCCCCAGACCAGAGGAATTATTGTCACTAGTGCGTCGGTGCTCTAGTTTTGTGAGCAGCTGAAATATTTCAGTGCTCAGCAACAAAACAGGCGATCAAGTGTCAAGTCTGAAGGTCCTTCACACCTATACAAGTTAATCAAATCTCCATTCAGCTCAAAACACAGAAATTAGGAGTGAGTCCGAAATATTGCAACTCACACCGGAACAAGCTAAACAGTTATACCGCCTGCACACAGAGGTGCTTCTAAATGAACTACTTTAAGTACTTCAGTGAACTAGTTAAAAGAAATCTTTCATCTGTCATTTCACTTCCTTACGAATTAAACTTTCAGAAAGATTTTTACGCTTATTTTATCGTCTATTTCACCCCCGTAGGGAAGAAATTTCAAAGTCCCTCTTAAACAAGACAGCTAGTATAACAACTTCCTCTCCAAATTTCAAGTTCCTGTGCTTACCGGTTTCGTTTGGGCGATTGTGAGTCATATTTCACCTCCTTAGGGTTTGAATTTCCAAAAACACCAAATCACGTATTTATTTCCACCTGAAAATACCAAATTTAAAAACGTAACTTTAAAAATGTTTCAGAAGTTCTTTAATTATTTATTTTAAGAACAAAATTAACCAATTATTTCACTCCCTTACAGGTTGAATTTCAAAAAGTCTTTGAAATACGTATTTTTTAACTTCTGGTTGAAAGACCATGCAGATTTTCGTATTTCTAGAACAAAATTACTTTAATAGCAATACTTTTCACCCAATTTATATATGTAGATAAATAAAAATATCTGACTGACATACACTCTTCTTGTAAGTCAACCGCCGCGGTGGAGTACCCGAGCGGTCTAAAACGTCTCGCTGCGGAGCGCGCGGTTGCTCGCCGTGGAGGTTCGAGTCCTCCCTGGGGTATGGATGTGTGTGTTGTCCTTAGGTTAGTTTGCCTAGGTTTAAGTAGTTTGTAAGCTACAGACTGATGACCACGCAGTTTGGTCCGATAGATATACAAACATTTGAACATTTTTTGTAAGTCAACCAACAGAACTGTTTCGGCCTTCAGATCAGACGTAGTACGGCTAGTTCATCAACTGAAAGAAGTGAACTAACTGAACTATTTCGGTCTTCTAATACGACTTTGTTTGCGCATTTTGGAACTATAGCTGGCGTCATATAAGAAGGCGCTTTGCGCATGGAGGCCGAGCGATAGGCAAAGCGTGAAGGGGAGCAGCTATGGCCGAGCGCCAACAGTTGCGCCTGCGGGAGAAACATTGCGCAACTCGCGGCCATCCACACGCCTACAGAGTGAACATTATTGGCTGTCATTTTAGTAACGGAGGGGGATGCGCAGAACGATGAAAACTGGGCCGTCTTCGAAGGTAACGCCGACTATAGTTCTCCAGCTGAACTAAGTGAGCTAACTGAACTAAGTGACTTGAGGTACGACCGCAATGAACGGAACTGCACTGTAGCGGAGCGGCGCGGCATGACGGGGCACAATATTCTTTGCATGAAATCGAATGGGGCAGCACTGCGCGGCAACTTGGACCAACGGGCAAATCTGTCGCTACATGCCGTGTCGCGTCGCTGTCGCTAGTGCGGTATAGCAGGCGTCGCACAGTGGAAAGTCATCCCCAAAACGTGGCCAAAACACCAAGGAGACGTTTAATTTAGACAAAACATCACCTGGGGGTTTTTGAATTTGATGGTAAAAATTGTCTAAACAAAGTGGCGGAGCTAATGTTGCAACGTGACCCATGAAAATCCATAATAATTTATTAAGAATAGCGTATATATAGAATTTAGACACTAATAATTAATACACTACCAACGTGGTATGTTTATTATAACAAAATAACCGAATATTTGTCGAAAATATATCGGGGGAAAATGTTTTATACCACACACATTGTAATTCAATAATACAATCTTCAAAGTCGGTGACAGAACATAAAAAATAAATGTAATAGTATAATGAACGATAGAAGTAATAAGTGTAGCTAGTAAAGACAATCGTTCTTAACAGTCATAACTTAATATGAATGAAGATGTTGTGATGCAAACAAAATGGTATGATTGGTTTTATATCTAGCAATCAGAGTCAGTGTCGCTCTCGAAGTTCTCAGAGTCAGAATCCTTATTGGAATTTTCCATGGGCGATTATGATGTAATCGGAAGTGCAGGGGACAGTAACAGCTTTATTGCCTCCTTTGACAAACTTTTCTCATGTGTTTGCAGCAGTTTTCTAATACTGGATATGTATGGATCCGAAATTACCAGAAGCCTCTTTAAAAGTCTTCTACTGTTTTTAGACGTGAAACATATAGTTCCGTAGCCCACTGCGCCGCGCGCTACATCGACCATATTGTGCTATGGAATGTCGCCCGCATTGGCACCTGTAAATATTCATTATACAAGAGTAATGGCAGATTTTGGCAGCTGATTCTTGTCAATTCCATTAGATAATTAATCAGTCTATAGTCTGGGAGTTGAAATTCCGCGGTATATTGCGGTATATGCTACTATTACTCTAGTTGAAAATGAAAGTTAGGCAAAGCATGGTCGTTTTGCTCAGGCATCGGAAAAATATAATATAAATAGGATAACCATGAAATTTATACCGATTTAGTGTACGAACCTGTAGCAACCGTTTCCATGTTGTAGAACTGAAATTCTTCACTTCGCTATCAAAATATTCACTTAAAAACCGAGGGTAAATTTGCCTTACTTTCACAGCGCCGCGTGTGCTGTCGACGAAGTTCACTTTTAAACTGACGTAACTCGACAGGTATCGAAGGTGACGACCTCTTCTTCTGGAATGAGATGCACCAATCCTTCCCCCTGCCCAACCCACACATCAAAATTCCGGGAATCGAAAATTAATTTTGGGGGGTTTTGGGCACGTTTTGGGAATTCCGTCCCATGGTGCGTCGCGTCATTCCGATGATAACTCTGTTGAAAGCGAAACGAAAATTTGTTTACAACAATGGCATTGGACGAGGAAAAGTTAATTGTATGTGTAAGGTTTATGTGACTTTCAAACTGAACATTATAATTAATAGTACAAGAAAAAGCAACATTTGAAAAGAAATTGCCAAGGAATTGAGAGTACAGGGTATGTGAACTCCATATCTTTTCTATGTTGGTGCGAGATATTTATTTTCGGTCAAACATAACGTACAAGTAACTACAATTTTTATTACTTTTTATTTGATTTTGTGAAAGTGACTGCATAGTCACACGAGGAATCTATCTTGAGACATTCTAATGTACGTGTGAAATCTCTATAGAGCGTTTTTAATCCGTGGCAGAAGTGTGATATTCTCGTTCTTCATGTCACGAATTCGAAATGTTATATTCTTGGCCTTTTTGTTTCTTGCTTTGCTTCAGCCTTTCTTCTTACAGAATTTTCCGCTGCAGTTCAGATGCGGTATACCACACAGAGCCGCGCCGTGCCGTAGACTAGAGCACTGTATAGCACAAGCAGAACAATTCGCCATTTTGAATCCCGCGTTGAAGGCCCGCATTTAACGACTACGGAACACTTGCGCTATTTAATATGCTCTTAAGGCCATTAAATATACTTCCCTAATACTTTTACGGTAACGAAGAGTTGCATTCGAAAACAGTTAAAAAATAATGTTGAATTCTGATATTTCCCCGTCTAATAGCTCGCACATTTTACATATACACCATATTTCAGAGAAGATTTTACGTGAAAATGTGTTAAATAACTTTGAACGTCGGGTTTTATTAGATAACGACAAAGTCTCTCTGGTAGCATGCACTATGAAATAAAGTGAATGTTGCATGCTAAGTTTTGAATTTAATTCCTTTCACGTACGACTTACTTCCTGTTCGCATTTTTTGCAAAGTTCTTTTTTTTTCCTTTCTTTTTTTTTCAGACATACTCTTCATAGCTTGGCTACGTATTCCCGTATTGAGAGACACATTTAAATTAAACACTGAATTAATGCGAAATAATATAATTTAAAAACCACTAGTTGGGTAAAGCCAGCTGCACGCATGCATCATCTGAAATACAATTAACAGCCCTTAGAATAGCTCCTTAGTTGGTCTAAATAAAATCAAGAAATGTAGCTTTCTTTAAACAGACTGTATGTCGTGTTATGTTGAGAATCTGCAGCAAAATTACACCATTGCTTACATATATGGGCCCATATTCTCGTTATCATCTCTCTGTGAGCGTAACTATTTCGACCACAAATAAAAAAGGTTTTGTTCTTAACGTCACACAGATAGTTGCTCGGTTTTGGCGCCCATACTTGGCGTCCGGTATTTACAAGCCACCTTTTACGCCGATGTATATTTGAAGAAAACCGATAAAACGTATAGCAACAATGTCTGCTATTATTTGAGACTTTCTGAGCAGCACAACCAACCATTTCACACAAAGAAACAATAAAATCACAAACTATTCGGTGATTCACTTCGCTACACCACACAAATCATATAAGATTGTCGTCGGGTTGGGATTCAAGATGGCGGATTGTTCAGCTCGGTATATCTAATGCTTTAACGTAGACAGAAGGCCGCGGCGCTCTCGTGTGACGTCAGGCAGAGTAGGTTGCGCGCGCATAGCTGACTGGGTAGCCGCTGGGGCACGGTCCACTATGCCGAAGCAGCGAGCCAGTCAGCTATGCGCGCGCAACCTGCTCTGCCTGACGTCACACGAGAGCGCCGCGGCCTTCTCTCTAGGTGGTGATGGCCGTGCTCAGTGTCATAGGACTAGGCGGGGCCCCTAGGACTCCGTGAGCGATGTTCGAAAAGTGTCACAGTAGAGTGTCCAATTCTTGAATTTAATTTTTTTTACTCTCCCACCCTACCGTCCATCATCTCCACCTCCCCTCAAACCAAATTTCCCACCGTACTCGCACTGGGCCACCGTGTGGCGGAACGTTGTTTCTTATGGGGCTACACACGACGCCACTCGGTGGCACTGCTGACCTGCCAAGCTTAAAGCCCTCTATTTACCGCAGTTTTACTGCCGTATACAATAACTGTTACTTCTGCAACAGCCGAAAGATCGTTCAGCAAATTAAAAATTATCAAAACGTATCTGAGGAACAGGATGGGCCATGCTCGACACCGACATTTGGCACTCATAGCAGTCGAAAAGAAGGATCCGTGCAGTGTGAATGCTGCATCAAGTCTAGCTTTAACAGACCTTATCGATGATTTTACAGAAAACAAAGCCAGGAAAAGATTGTAAAGTAAATTGTGGAACTAAAATGGACTACGTTTTAATTGTGTAGCCATATTATTACTGTAATGTAAAGCTTACCGATGGAAATCATATATCTGCTAACATTTGCAATCTAACAGTTTGAGGAATTTTACTACTCCAGTAGTTATTATTTCGTTCTGACTTTGGTGCGTGAAGAAAAATGAACAAAATCCCTACCTCTTGTAAAACACCACTCATTAAGTTCGTGATACAGATTGAGGCGCGAAAAATTCTGAATTTTTTCTAGGACTAAGTATTCGCGTTACAAGAAATAGAAAAAAATTATCAACTTTTAAAAAACAATGTTGTAATATAGTCATTGTAAAAATGAATAAACTAAGAAAACATATGAAATTTCTACAGCACATCTAAGTGCAGTAGAAGAGTATTGGGGGATATGATTTGTTCTGTGGTGGTGGGGATGCAACAGCAGGAGGGTGGAGGGCAGAAGATGCGGGAAGGGCAGACCGCTAGAATGGTCGGACACTGCCATCATGGCGCCTGCGAAACCAACAGCGAGAAAGCGAGTCACTGTCTACCCCGTTACGTCGCAAAAGGAAACTACAGGGTCTTTCACAAAGTTATACGGACCCTTCCACATTGCACCTCATAAATAACTGATGATGTACTGCGCAGGTAGACCTGGAAAGTGCTGATTCTGCACAAAATGCGTTGCGCCAATGGGAGTGTCTATTTTCCAAAAATGCATGAATACTAAAAGGAATACCCAATAGAATCTACACTACTGGCCATTAAAATTGCTACACCAAGAAGAAATGCAGATGATAAACGGGTTTTCATTGGACAAAAATATTATACTAGAACTGACATGTGATTACATTTTCACGCAATTTGGGTGCATAGATCCTGAGAAATCAGTACCCAGAACAACCACCTCAGGCCGTAATAACAACCTTGATACGCCTGGGCACTGAGTCAAACAGAGCTTGGATGGCGCGGACAGGTACAGATGCCCATGCAGCTTCAACACGATACCACAGTTCATCAACAGTAGTGACTGGTGTATTGTGACGAGCCAGTTTCTCGGCCACCATAGACCAGATGTATTCTATAGGTGAGAGATCTGGAGAACGTGGCTGGCCAAGGCAGCAGTCGAACATTTTTCATATCCAGAAAGGGCCGTATAGGACCTGCAACATGCGGTCGTGCATTATCCTGCTGAAATGTAGGGTTTCGCAGGGATCGAATGAAGGTTAGAGCCACGGTTCGTAACACATCTGAAATGTAACGGCCACTGTTCAAAGTGCCGTCGATGCGAACAACAGGTGACCGAGACGTGTAGCCAATGGCACCCCATACCGTCACGCCGGGTGATACGCCAGTATGGCGATGACGAATACACGCTTCCAATGTGCGTTCACAGCGATGTCGCCAAACACGGATGCAACCATCATGATGCTGTAAACAGAACCTGGATTCATCCGAAAAATTGACGTTTTGCCATTCGTGCACCCATGTTCGTCGTTGCGTACACCATTGCAGGCGTTCCTGTCTGTGATGCAGCGTCAAGGGTAACCGCAGCAATGGTCTCCGAGCTGATAGTCCATGCTGCTGCAAACGTCGTCGAACTGTTCGTGCAGATGGTTGTGGTCTTGCAAACTTCCCCATCTGTTGACTCAGGGATCGAGAGGCTACAGCCATGCGGATAAGATGCCTGTCATCTCGACTGCTAGTGATACGATGCCGTTGGGATCCAGCACGGCGTTCCGTATTGCTCTCCTGAACCCACCGATTCCATATTCCGCTAACAGTCATGTCGCGATACGACAAACCGCAATCGCGATAGGCTACAATCCGACCTTTATCAAAGTCGGAAACGTGATGGTACGCATTTCTCCGCCTTACACGAGGCATCACAACAACGTTTCACCAGGCTACGCCGGTCAACTGTTGTTTGTGTATGAGAAATCCATTGAAAACTCTATACCTGATGTTGTATTGTGCACCCTGTCAGTATAAAATTTATCAGCCAATAGCAGAGTAAAATTCTCATGTGGGACACCGTAGTGAGGATGTTGCCCCACGCCGGCATTTGCGATCTTCATTACCTGCCGTTCATAAATCTATCGGACCAAACTGCGTGGTCATCAGTCCGTAGCTTACAAACTACTTAAACTAAGGGAAACTAGCTTAAGTACAACACACACACCCATGCCCTAGGGAGGACTCAAACCTCCACGGCGAGCAACCGCGCGCTCCGCAGCGAGACGCTTTAGACCGCTTGGCTACTCCACCGCGGCTCAGCTCCCGTCGTCGACCCACCAAACCAGCGCCAAATTTTAGTACTCTTGGCGTCAAAACTACGCAGCACCACACATCCGCCCTAAGTGATAAAACTGCACACGGAACGTCCTGCCATTTATTTACTTTTAAAATCAGTTTATAATGCAAAGCTACCATTCTCCATAAAACGAGTGGCTGCTCAGCTGTTTGTGGTCTTTAGAAACTGCAGATGCTAACACCCAGCCTTGCAAGACGACAATGCTCTCGCCGCCACACACCATTGACTTACACAGCCCTGGAATGCAGACGTCATTGTGGCCATCGACAAGCGGCCAGCTAAGTAGTCCACCTGTTTGTCCTCTCTAAAGAAATGGCTCTCTATATCACACTCCCTGCACCTTATCCGCAGGGAGCAACGCTGAGATCCAGCTAGTGGCACCGCTTTGACCAGTGTTCTGCGAAAAAGATCACAACCAGACGGACATTCTGAGGCTCCCCTAACGTCGGGAATAGGCCCCGTGTCCCATATAGCTCGCCTCTTGTCTAAACAGCATCCTCTCTCCGGCATCCAAGAAATAGCTTTCTCGTCCCGGCCACAAGCAACCCACAGAATACGTAATGTTGAGAAATTCATACACACGATTCTAAAATGTCCATACTTCCTATCACTTATCTCTCAGCCAGTAAACGACTGATAAAATCAAAATAAGAGACAAAAATATGCTTCAAACTGTTATTCCTAACGTCTTTCATCGAAAAAAAAATAAAATGAACAGATTAAATGAGAAAATATGAGAAATAAAATTGTCACAAAAATTCCACCACATGTCTACACTTTCAGAATTCATAAACAATAGTTTTGTATAAAAATATTTTTTGAAGAAACCAATCAAAAGTGGCACAAAACCACTCTGGTTGACGGTAATAGACTACGGGAAATAAAAATTGGTACATTCTCTTACAAGGAGACCACATGGGTATCGGATTTTAGAATTTTAGAATTTCTTGATATTTCTGTTACGTGAAGTTCTGGACTTAAATGACACTCAGCCAAAGCCATTCGACGCAACTCTCAAACATTCTCGAGAAAATCGACTCTTAAGTTTTGCAAAGTACACGTAAGTACCAGTAATTAAAACAGTCGCATCATTTGTTGCTGTAGCTGATGTGGTAGCGTTGTGGCCTCCCAGCAGTCGAGTCCCGGGTTCGACTCCCAATTTGATAAAACATTTTTAATCTTAGAATTCGGTTATATAAAACGTTTTTGGGGTCTCTAATGTCATTCCGGGCGCCGTGGCTCAGCGCGCCCGAACAGGTGGCTAAACGCCCTCTGTAATAATAATAATAAAAAAAAGCTGAGCCAAATGTTCAACAAACCATCAAGAACAAACTGGAACAACGACCGCATAGCTTAGATCTTCCTGAAGACGAAAAACAAATGTGGTAGCGTTCTGGCCTCGCAGCAATCGAGTCCCGGGTTCGACTCCCAATTTGATAAAATATTTTTAATTTTAGAATTCGGTTATATAAAAAGTTTTGAGGTCTCTATTGTCATGTGTTGTGTCCGTTTTTGTTTATGTGTATATAGACGAGCTGAAACCATGGTTGGGTATGTTAGCTGCTTGGAAAGCCATTACTATCTACGGAGATGACTTTCCAAAACCAGTATCGTAGCTCTTCACAAACTGAACAATCAAAGACTACCGTCGTCAACTAATAGTTAAGCCAATACTGTAAAAAAATGTAACTTACGATTTTTTATTGAAACCATCATTATTAACAACCTTCTATAAAATATAGACTATTGTGAATAAAAGCCGGCAGCGGTGGCCGAGGGGTCTGAGGCGCTCCAGTCACGGTCTGCACAGCCTCTACGGTCGGGGGTTCGAATCCCCCCTCGGGCATGGATATTTGTGCCGTCCTTAGTATTAGTTAGTTTGTAAGTTTAGGGACTGATGACCCCGTAGTCAAGTCCCATAAGCTATACAAATATTTGAAACATTTTACGAATAAAAGAAAATACGTGAACGTTTCGTAAAAATTGTCATTAGATATTGAAATTATGTAAGTATTCGAACACAATGAAAAAAAATGAAAAAAATCTGCCACGACAGGATTCGAACCACTGACCGGTTGTAAGGCGAGAACGCTACCGCCTGAGCTACGCTGACAGATGCTTCAATTCATTTAGTGATTGATACTTACCCTTACTTGCAAAACTTAAGAGTCGATTTTCTCGAGAATTTTTGAGAGTTGAGACGAATGGCTTTGGCTGATTGTTGTTTGAGTTCTGAACTTCACGTACCATAAATATCAAAAAATCCTAAAATCCGATACCCATGTGATCTCCTTGTTAGAGTTTTTCAATTCACTCAAGATTTATTGTTGAAACAGTGCATATGGAGCACATTAAGTGTTTATATGTACAGGTCTATAGCTCAAGCGGTACTGAGATGAAACACCCATATTAGTACATGGTGTAACATCTACAGGTGGCAGTGCAGGGGATGATTCTAGCATTGATTCGATATTACAGATATAACACCAATATTCCGCGACTGTTCAGCCTGTTCGCGTTGTTCTGCAAGAGTTGTTGAATGTCGAGTAGTACGTGTCATTTCTCGTGCCATCATATCCCACGCATGCTTCATTGAAGACAAATCCTGAGATCATACTTGCCAGGGAAGTTGCTGGGTGAGCCTTATCCTGTTGGAACAACAAATTATATTCCTGTTGCAAGAATGCTAAAAAAATAATTAAAAAATGAAATAAAAATAAAAAGTCTTACAACGTTGTGCGCGTTCTGAACGCTAGTTAGCGTTCTCTCCACAAACATGAAAGATGAACGAGAATTGAAACTAATCGCACCCCAAACTATAAGGTGCGAGATGGGGCCAGCGTGACCTGGCTGTATGCACTCCACGAAACAGCGCTCGCTAGCTCTACGCCGTACACGCAAATAACCATCACTAGCGTGCGAACAGAATCTGCTTTCATCGCTTTAGACCACGGCCCACCATTCATCTTCCAAGTGAAACTCTGACAGCACCATCCAAGCGGTGCGCGTCGATGCTGTGAAAAAAGTTGGTGTCACTTGTGGGCCGACAGTGGCTGTGGTAGCTGTACGATCTGTTACTGCTACTCTTCCAATACGACGATTTTGTCGGACGTCTCTTTTGTGTGAACGACCAGAACACCTCTACGGTGTTGGAGTGTTCAAGTAACCATTCCAAACATCATCATTGCCTGACTACAATAGCATGTCCCACTTGTGTGGCCATTCTCCGAAACAATAAATAAAAAAAAAAAAAAAAAACCGTCATTCGGAAGGCCATACTTCGACCCCTTTCAAAGTCAGCCAGTTCAAGTAGAAAGCACGAGTTCATCTCCGCGGAATGGCATCTATCCACTTCACGCGTTGATATCAAATTGAGCATTATGATCTAAACATTCCCTACTAGAACGTACGCCCAGCTATGTCATTGAGCTATATGTTGACGGACGACTTTAAAATCAATATCAACGCGTCTACTAACCCCATATAGCATCTGCCGTTATACTATCAAAATTGACGTCGTCTTTCCAGGTGCACAATATTTTTATCCGGCAGTGTATAATATAGTAAAATACTTGGAAGTTAATACGTACCTACCAAGTTTCACTTCCATACGACAATTACACCGCCGCGGTGAAGTGGCCGAGCGTTCTAAGGAGCCTTGCTGCGGAGCGCGCGGTTGCTCGCCGTCGGAGGCTAGAGTCCTCCCTCGGCCATGGGTGTGTGTGTTGTCTTTAGTTTTAAACCTAGTTACTAATAATCAAAGAAGTTAAGTGCCACAGATTTACAAATGTATGTGTGTGTGTGTGTTTGTGTGTGTGTGTGTGAACAATTACAGCCCAACTGCACCTTTATGAGTAACTACCGTCACCTTGATTATAACCTACGGACAGTAATGAAATATCCCTAAACACCATCCGAAGTTTTATGAGTGGAGTTATAGCTCACTCTGTTTACTTAAATAATACAGGCATCATCGAGAGAGAAGCATTTAGAATTACGACACCGCACGAAGCGTAGAATTGGTTTAAGACACAGGTGTTACATTTGAGCAAGACGTGATTTTGAACTGTGCGCTGTGTCATGTATCACTTCAGTCGCAGGCTGTGATGATCCCGCTTTGTCTTCCTGGGCTGGCGTACCGTCTCTAACGACCTCGCCTTTCGTCGGCGAGGAGGAGCTTTGGAATTTTTACGTTCCGTCGCCACCAAGGTTACTGTCGAGGACAGCCTGGAGCTGGTACAGCTGTTCTTTTGGACACCGTTCAGAGGAGGATCTCTTAGAAACTAGAAAACACTTCTTCTTCAGGGTAGGCCTGTCGGGCTGATCTGGCGTCGGCTGCAGTCTTCTCCTTCTTCTTCTGCCTCTAACACATTAGCCCTATCGAGCCTGCGGTAAGATATCAGGACGATGCATTTTGACGTCATTGGTTACAGAGTCACAATATCTCCTAGAGAACGGTAAGGAGAGAGTATTATTATCCGTATCGTCAAAGTATCCTGATACTGACTGTAGACGTCAGACGGTTGTGCAAATTTTACATCAGTAGAAGGAAATCTATAACAAAGGCTCTGCACCAACTTTATTCCAGACGCAAATATATTTTACTGCAGTTTGGACTTGCGTACAGGCAAGAGAAGTATAACTTCAGAAATAAAATAATAAAAATAAAATAGACCAATTACTAGTCGTGAGGAATCTTTATTATTTTGTAACTTAAAGTGGCAAAAATTTGGAACGCTGCATAAGTAAAAGCTATGAGTACTTGCGTCAGATATGTGTCTAACATTGGGTTGTTTGATCATGTCATTTCTTCTTATTACCAGTTACGGTAGTTGCGACCGGATAGACGACGCGGTTAGATGTCTTCTTTATCGGTTTACGGTGTGTTCAGTACCTGTAGTTGCAGTTGAAATCCCTATCATCATTATAACTGCCTTACCAGAATTGATGCGTTCAACATCTTGAGTGTAAATGAATATTACACTTTACGGGTAACGACTCTTGTTGACACCTGTCAACTCTATACGAGGTTCTTCTCTTCACTTTCTCTTTTCATTTACTATCTTCGCCCAATTATTTCTCTCTCTCTCTCTCTCTCTCTCTCTCTCTCTCTCTCTCTCTCTCTCTCTCTCTCTCCATCTCAATCAACTTTTCTTCTACACTTTATTCTTTTGTACTGCTATCAAGCATTTATATTTTTATGACACTGCTTCATTCAAACTGTTTCATACCGCCACCTGGAAATACTCACAGATATCAGTAAGAACAAGGAAAAAGGAAAAACTTCGGTATTTCGGCAGTATTGCTATGAATTCCAGGATTCTTTTAAGTGACCGACAACTTTGGGGACATAATAATATTTTTTAGTTGAAAAGCAGGAAGAGAAGCTCTAACGAATAAAAAGAGATTTTTATAGTTGGGACATTCAAATGCAGTAGAAAATATTTTTATCAGACATACAGTATTTATGCAGACTTCGTAAGTTCGAAATATGAAACAAACACAGTTTCCATTGAACTTTGCGTTCTTACCAGACAACGTAAAAGAAACAAAGTCCGTCTTATTAATAAAACGCCAAAGAGTGTCAGTGTTGATTTCTTATCGGTTGCGATTTCTGCTCTGAGAAAATGTATTTTAAAGTGGAATTTTATGTACCCAATTGTGCGGTCCCGAATTAGTCAATGCGATATACAGTTTATCAGTATGTGATAACAGCAATGGGTAAATACGATGAATTGCCAATCTTCCAGTAACGTTTAAGAATCGGTGCCGCATTGCAGTGAACGTGGGCCACAGTGCTATGGCTGCTGGAGACCTCATCATTTTTCGTGTTTTACTGTCCCTTTAATGCACAACGATAGAGTCTACCCGCTGGGCTTGTTAAATTACCCTTTAAAAATAGTTTCGTTTGTCACAGGAAGCAAACCGACGTTTTCTGTCGACACTTGATGTGCGAGGAAAGTGGTGATGGGTAGCGCCTGATTTGGCCGATTCCAGCTACGATACAGAAGCAGAAAATTGTTATTAAAATCCTATGTATCTGTGTCATATTAAAAGTTGAATTGACATTATCTTATAAATGAGAAATGGTCGTAGGGTAAGTGACAAATTTTGTACCCCATACCCCTTCCACAACGCCGCCTGCTACACTGAATTTTCATAGTAACGGAGATTGGGGACAAAACAAACATTTTGGATATTGTTTTTGACTCCCTATAAATCTATGAAACAAAATTAACTTTTATTTGTGTTCTGCTGGGCTTTCCTGACACAAATACAGTTTCCTAGAATTTGTACTTGAGAAATTTATTTTAAAACTTTTTTACTTTTTTACTTTTGTCCCTGTTACCAGAGACGGTACAAACACTGGGGAGGTACAAAAGTAACATAATAATGTTTGTATAGTCTATGGGACTTAACTACGGGGTCATCAGTCCCTAAACTTACAAACTACTTATGAACTACTTACGAACTAGGACGGCACAAATATCCATGCCCGAGGGGGGATTCGAACCCCCGACCGTAGTGGCCGTGCAGACCGTGACTGGAGCGCCTCAGTCCCCTCGGCCACCGCGGCCGGCAGTAACATAATAGCGCAATGTAAATAATCTATAAGGTAACAACAGAACATTAAAGAAGCATCAATAAAAATGAGTAAATATACAACTTCAATTCTATTTGCAATTTTCTTTTAAATTTACTGAAATAACTTATTATTAATTTTTCCGTTTAGGTCTGCTATGGACCTCGCAGATTTTTATCTCCTCCCTGATTGTATTTTCAACTTCTGCCAGTGGCTTTCATTTTGGCTGACTACGCTTCTTTTCTCTCTTCTGACCATCTGCAGGCAGGACGTGGAAACCGCACAGTAAGCGGGATAAGGTTTTCAGTAATTTTTACATTTTTTTCTGAAAATGTGTCGTTCATGAATATACTCGAATGAAATTTCAGCTTCCTGTAAATCCTATTTTTAATATGGCTTGCCCATTTGGAACACGATTTTGTTTTTGAAATTGATATGTGTATGTGATGGATAAGTCTCTGGGTGTTCATTCTCTCCAGATGACCAAAAAACATCATTCTCCGCTTCCTCATGCTAGTAACAATGCCTTCTGTATGTTCATATAATTGATAATTGTGACTTCGGCGGATTTCTCCATTTTCTCTGATGGGGCCAAGGATTTTGCTCAAAATTTTCTGTCTTTTATTTCCAGTTGTCTCGGTGGACCTTTCTTCGTCATCTTTAAATATTCTGATGCATACAAAGCTGATGGTCTAATTACGGTGTTATAATGACGTAATTTTTAGTTTAATAACAAGCTTTTGCTTTTGTATAAGTCTTTGCACAGATGGGAAGCACCTTCTAGTTTAGAACATCTACTTTCTACAGCTGCATTTTCTGAACCATCAGGTGTAATTATCTCTCCAAGGTATTTAAATTTTTTTCGAATGCTTGATTTTCTCTTGTTGTATTTCATTGCGAGAAGGTGCATTTTGGATGTTTGTGATGAATTCAGCTTTGGTAAATGCTATTTTTAGGCCAGTAAGAAATTGATTATAGTCTGGACACTTGAACGGTAGATTCGTCACTATCATTAGCAATAGGTGCTAGATCATCAGCAAAAGCCAAGCTGTTTATATTTAGGCCATTTCTCGTGTCCAATTTGATTCTCATAACTTGGTTGTTTTCCATTCTCTGATCATCTTTTCCAGGACACAGTTGAAAAGTAATGGAGAGGTCAGGTCACCTTGTCTCACTCTTGTACAGGTTTCAAATGGTGCGATGGTTCACATCTGAACTTGACCTTTAACACAGTGTCAAGGTGGCACTCATCAAACTGATAATTTTCCTACCCAGACCAAATTCGGCAAGGGTATTCTTTATTGTTTCTCGATCAATTGAGTCATACGTTTTTTGAAAGTCAATAAAGTTCACAACAAGCTTTTTTGATCTGGATTTGGCATATGTTAAAACAGAATGCAGATTATGGACCTGCTCTGTACAGGATCTTGATGTCCTGAAACCGGCTTGATATTCGCCCAATTGTTGATCTAAGACTGATTCAGCTCTCTTCAATAACAGTCTGGTAAAGATCCAGAAAGTCGTTGATAGCAAAGAGATTACTCGGTAGTTATTTAGATCACTCTTATCGCCTTTTTATGAAGTGGGTGAATAATTGCTGAGGTTCAATTAGGAGGTAGAGTTTCTGTTTCCCAAATATTCACTATGATATCATGCAGATGTTTTATTGTATTATGATCTGCGTATTTCCACATTTCAGATAATATGCGATCTTCGCCTCCAGATTTGTTATTTTTCATGCCTTGCAGAGTTTCCATGATTTCATCTAATGTGTGATGGGGACTATCTGGCAGAGGTATGGTAGGAAAGAAGTTAAACGTAGACCACTGTACGTAATAACAGCTTAATTCTGGTAGGAGGTACCCAGATAAGAATTTACTGTTATAAAAAAAGCTTTATTTTGGCAATAAAAATAGCAAAACATCCGTGTGAGCTACCGGCTATTCCCTGCTGCGAAACCTTGTTCCCTGGCCCAAATTGAGAACTGACTTAGTTCAAATTACTCTAATAACAGGAAGTTAGCAATACAGTGACCAATATACGTAGCAGCTCACACGAAATTACACAGGCATTAATAAACAAGCCACCACAATTAAAGTTCTTTCATAAAGGTGGCTAAGAAAAACATTTATGGCGCAACGGAACTTAAACATAAAAAATTGCATCTGAGCTTGTTCTCAGCACTGGCGAAAAACAAAGTAAAATAAAAAGGGGAAAGGTGCTCAAAAACTACAATTTATAGGCAACTCAAAATTATACTGAACTTAACTTGTTTATTCAAGTCCAACATCAGCAAAATGGGGAACCAATTTTGTTAATACTATAAAAAGCATCCCATGTACATGTTCTAATACTGACGGTGCCCAGAATCGAATTTCATAAATTACACAGAACTTGACGCTACCGGGGGGCGAGGGGGGGGGGAGTATTTACAAACAACACTCACTCGCTCACACACACGCAATGCAACAGCGAAACTCACCAAAATCAACGTGCTGAAACGAGGCAGAAGCAGGCGCCGCTATCCTAAACGAAATTCACCAAACCCGGAGGTACCACACAACACAGTATACAATGAAACTGCGAAGATGGCTCTGGTCTGTCGTGCCTGATTTGAGATGGTGCGTGAGTATAGCAAAGTTAAGTTGCATCTAGATTGGACCGCGAGGAAACACGCTAACGGCGACACACGGCTACGTTAAAATGTTTCAAATGTTTGTAATTCTATCGGACCACACTGCGTGGTCATCAGTCAGTAGCTTACAAACTACTTAAACCTAGGTAAACTAACCTAAGGACAAACACACACACCCATGCCCCAGGGAGGACTCGTACCTCCACGGCGAGCAACCGCGCGCTCCGCAGCGAGACGCTTTAGACCGCTCGGCTACTCCACCGCGGCACGGCTACGTTACATGATCGCACTCCACTGAAGGTGAAGTAGTTAAAAATCGGATTCATTGCACAAAATCACAGCGGACTCTTAAGTTTCAATCCGAGAGCAAACTATCTAGGCACTGGTTTTATGAGAAGTGGCTGCAAACCCCTGAAGTCGGAGTTCGGACCCACGTGGTTCCGAAAACCGATAAAAATGTATAAAATCAATTTCCGAAAAATAAAGAAAATTAACTACGGCATGGAACCCCTAGAATCGCGTAGAGTTTCATAAGAAAGCTACTGCAATGCAGCAACATGCCATTGGGGGCGTTCACAGGGACGGAGGAAGTCCGGTCTCAAAACCGGGAAAAGTGAAATAATTACAAAGTTGGAAAAACAGAAATAAAAACTATGGCATGCAACCCATAGAAATGTTTAGAATTTAATAAGCAAGCAATTGAAGTAGGTTGTACAAGGCTCGGGGAGAATTACTGACAAAGACTGAGTGCATACTACAAGTTCGAAGAAGAAACAGCAAAATTAAAATAGGCAGAGAGAGAAGATCGCAAAATGTTAGTGGAAATCAGAAGGATACACGCATAGTTACTTGCCTGATGGGGATGGAACAAACAATAGTGGAAGCTGAAGGCTTTGTTCTGAGAACCAACCACATGTAACACATATCACTCACGGAAGGAAACACTAAGAATGATTTTTACATGCACTGTACAAAAATGAACATATCGTCAGTGAGAAATTGGGCCCCACAAAGCTAGAAAGAATTTACACAGAGTTCGTACACCGCCACATAAACACAAAAGGTTTGAATAAACTAGGCCGTTATCAAACTGCAACTAGTAACACAAACACCGCGTTTATCTGTTGGAAATCACTCGATTGAAAAACTAGAACACATTTCCGCACACGATCGGAAGGAATATTCCAAAAAATGAATCTAAGTTCAAGAGTCTAAGTTAAACATGCTGGACAACGAATCGATACCATCTCCACAGACACAAGAGCAGAACCAATCTTACCTCACCGCGGTCCGAGCACAAAGTGAAGACGTAGTAGCCAGGAGGCGCGGGAAAGCTACCGGAAACTGGGAAATCCATAACAACAGTGGTGGTGGGCAGAGAAGATCGTGAGACTCGCCCTGGAGAAGGCTCGTCGACTAGCTTGTAACCAAAATCTGTATAAACCTCTTTGGTCGCATCAGCAACAGGGGTTGGTAACGACTAACTATCGAATCTGAGCCAGAGAGAACCATGGAAAGCGAGCTATTACCTCCCACATTCAGACAGCCATTAGATCCTCGCACATCCATTTAAAAGTAAAACAAGTACACATTCTGACAGGGACAGTGGCGTAGCGGAGAAGCCGTCCTTATTGCCACATTCATAACCACAATAATAAATTATTAAAATAACAAAATCCTAGCAATATTAACTAACATTTCAGAAACTAATATTTTAAACATGAAATAAAATGCTATTCATCATGCCTTGAAAAGAGGGGTTTTAGTTTTAACTAAATGCGAATCTAGTGACATCAAATAAATTACAATTTTATAAAAAATATATGGAAGACGAGGGGCCTGTCGTCTTTCAAAGTCGAGCTTTTAATTTGGATATTCAGCATTTATTAGGGATAAAAAGTAATTTCCAAAAGCTGAAGCACATGATTTGTCATTCACATTTAGTTTTTCATCGAGTCCTTCTATATGTAACGTAGGAGCTTTAAACTTGGAAAGTTGTGATTTAAAAGCTTTATAAAATTCTTCGGAAATTCGCTTCTATTTCATCGATTTGGTTTTTGTTGAAAAGTCTTTTAGTTGTTTGCCATGCTTTTGATGTATATTTCCTAGCCTTCAAGAAGTTTTCATAATTTTCGGAGGTTTTCTTGCTATTGCATATTATCAAAGCTTGTTTTAGCTTTTTAATTGCTTCAATGCAATCTTCATTCCACCATGGGTGTTTTGTATTTTTTATTGGTCAGTATAGTTTCAGTGGCTGATTGTACCATGGCCTCTTTTATTCCGTTCCAGTCTGTTTTATTTGGTTTGCCGTTTAAAGTTTCTGTAAATTTGTTGTTGACATCCTTTAATTTATTTATGTCAGATTTTGGAGGTCTTTTTTTGTTTTTTTGTTTATTAACTGATAACACGGAATGACTCCAGGCGCAATGATTTAATGTCCGTGATCCATTTAAACAGAAGAGTAATTCATATCTTAATTCTTACTCAGATTCGCAGTTGTAATAAACATACATATCCTCCCCCTTGTTAGAAACAACACAAGACCATCGCTTACATTCCCAGGACTGAATCAACTTCTCTTTGGGAGACATACAAGGCTGTAGCTATTATCATCGTCGGATAATGTTTCTTTAGGTTTCTTCTGCTGTTGAACTCTTGGCCACTACTTTTTCAATTTAGCTTCTTTGCTCTCTTCCTCTGGTAAACGAGGTCTTAGTTCTTCATCTAAAGCCAATGTCTCTGAAGTATCGGTCAAGATTGCAAACTTTCTCCTCTTGCTCCCTTGACTAGTGCTTAGTCTCGGACCTGGTTTTGTAAACGGACGGACAGATTGAGGCAAAACGACTAGCCGAACTGAAGGCGATGACGTCGCAGACTGCGACACCTTCCACTGCTTCCTCCCGCTTTGCTGCTGCATCAGCGTTAGATAAGCTCACGACATCAAAGTCTGTTTCTCTAAACACATTTCTATTGGTAATTTTAGAAATCATTTATGGAGAAACAGCGATCTGAAAACAATCGTTAAAATTAAAACAGTCCAGATAGCAGAATTGTTATTTTTTATTTTATGATGGTAATCAAATGTTTGTAAAGCTTATGGGACTTAACTACGGGGTCATCAGTCCCTAAGCTTACAAACTATTTATGAACTACCTAAGACTAAGGACGGCACAAATATCCATGCCCGAGGGGGGATTCGAACCCCCGACCGTAGTGGCCGTGCAGACCGTGACTGGAGCGCCTAAGTCCCCTCGGCCACCGCGGCCGGCATGATGCTAATCATCTGAAGATGGTCTACGCTTGACTGAAACCGGTCATGAAATAAAAAATAACAGTTCTGCGATCTGGACTGTTTTAATTTTAACATTTCTGTTGAATGGTATTTTGCCTGTGTAGTGTGAAATCTCGCTGCAGTGAAGAGCGGGCAGCCAAGTATCCAAGTAATAAGAGATGAAAGTAATGTTCTTCCTGCATGAAGTGATTCAAACAATGTATGTCCTTGAAGGTAGCGCACTGCCTACCACTAGGTGGCCGTTATTGGAGAGAAACTGTTGGGTGTGATTTAATAAAACGTTTTTTTCAGTGCCTGGAGTGTTTTCTCAATTCTCTTAGATTGTGCTAAGGACAACGGAACGCTGTAAACGTAACTGTTCAAATGTTTGTTAAGCTTAAGGGACTTAATTGCGGGGTCATCAGTCCCTAAAACGTAACTGCAATGTAATAATTTACGTTTCCTGGTGTTGCAGGTTAATGGGCAGCTGTGTAATTATCTGACTTATTTCAATACATTCCATGTTGTTTGTTTCATTAATCATCTTCTAGCTTCTCTCTAGGACACTATACATTAAGTGGGACTGTTTTTAAGTGATTTAACCTCTCAGGTAGACTTATAAGTATTTGTAAAGCTTATGGGACTTAACTGCGGGGTCATCAGTCCCTAAACTAAAAAACTACTTATGAACTAGCTTATACTAAAGACGGCACAAACATCCATGCCCGTGGGGGGATTCGAATCCCCGACGGGAAACGGCCTCGCGCATCGTAGCATAGCGCCTCAATGCGCTCGGTCGCTCCGCAGAATTATAGTATCAATAGTAAATCCTAACGGTTTTTGTCTCTATTTTGTACGTGTGTACTCGGTTTCCTTGTGTGCTCGTTTTTCGTATAGACAGAATAACATTGACATATGCTTGCTCCCTTTCGTGTACTCCGATTCTTACAATTACAGTCTGGTTTCTGTTCGTGTTGATAATAGGTTCGTTCGAGTGGCGCTGCTCACGATCTGAAACAGTTTGAAGCGTTCGAGTGGCACTTTTGACTCTTTCTGACGATATCTGACTGACAAATCAGGTGTTCGAGTGACGGAGCTGATAGTTTGAGATCGTTTATTTAAGTCAGCGGATTTTGTCAAACTGTTTTCTGGCTGAGCTTTGTATGTTAGACAGGCATTCTTTCAACTTATGTGGCCTTCTAATACAGTACGTCCCCTTTTTATTACACCCATACATACTATAAATGAAAGGTGTGGAAATTTTCATAACATATGAATTTAAAGATGAATGCGTATGTTTTTACAGTTTGGATTGTGATATATTCGCCTGAAAATGCAGTCAAAATAGTCCTACTTTGATTTTCTGTGCCATCTGTAAATGAAGTGATTGACACATAAGAATAATATAGTTCACAACAGGCATTAGCACTGATGGTTTTTTATAACCAACATCTAGCTTTATACGTGCCACTATAGCGTCTCACAATTACTGTTCCGTCTGTTTCTCCTTGTGGTTATTTATTATAGAAATCTGTTAGTGCCAATGTGGGCGTTTCTACACTAAATGTGTAACTTCTGGGAAAATCATGTACGATGATAATTCTTTCACAACACCTGCAAATTTTTGTATATTAATTTGTATGTATCATTTTTTGAATTTTATTGTAACTCATAATAATACCTATGAAGTTGTATGTTACCGAATATTCCTTTCACACACCACTATCCTAAGTTACCTCATTTTTGTATGAGGTTTTGTCAGGTTGAATTGGCTACATTATTTATAAATGGGGGCACATGTTTACGTATATTTTGCGTTTTGTCGATGTTTATGATCAGAATGTATTCCGCAATGTATTTCTAATGGCGGAATTCACACTGTCCGTCGCCGTCCGTCACCTCACGTCAACGTGAGCTTTCTCAAGAAGAATGTTTTGATGAAACGGTCGTCTGGCAACATCGCGACACGCAAGTTAACCTAGTTTCGTCACGCGATTTTCATATTATACTCGACAGATACATGGTTTGCACGCAATTGTGTCTTGTTAATCTTTACTTTATTATTATACTTTGGTTTAACGGTAAATTGCAAATGTTTCATGACGACTTAGTTTTCTCAATTGCGCCTCCTCCTACATAACATATCGCCATTCATAACCTCACTTTCAACATCTTAGAGAGCAAAGATGCCAACTAGCGCTATAGGTGGCCAAACTTCGAAACAGGTGAAATAAAGGCCAATTCACACTTTCCGTCACGCCAACGTCACGTCACGGAACCGTCACGTCAAGTTGTATTCACACTGTCCGTCCGTGTCCGTCACGTTACAATGTATGTTTTTGGCCAACTTACTGGGAACTGAAACAACATTTCAAAACATCGACATCTATTTTCAAGCGAAAAAATAAACACATGAAGACATCAACCATACCTTGTAAGAGCATAAATAGCTCCTGTGTACTTTATCCATTACGATTTGCTCGCTGACATTGTTAATACCGTCGTAAACAACTGAATTTTTGTCTTTCATTAGAACTGACTTTTTCATTTAAAATGTTATTTAATGAAAAACGCGTGATCAAATTACAATCTTATTCAAATAAACAGTTTGCTTCAGTCGTTTCTGTTACAATGTTACGTAACATAAACCATTTTTTGGTTTCAGATATCCGACCTCGATTTTAGGGGGACACTCAATTGACAAAAATAATTAAGCCGTCATGAAACATTAGAGATTTACCCCTAAAACGAGGTATAACAACAACAAAAAGATGAATAAGGCACATTTGCATATAAACAGTGCAATCGTCGACTGCAACATGTAATTCGCGAGACGAAGATAGGTTATCTTCCGATGTTAGCAGACGGCCGTTCCGTCAAAATATTCTTCTCGAGAAAGCTTGACGTGACGTGGCGGTCCGGTGAAGGACAGTGTGTATGCCGCCATTAGAAATACATTGCGGAATGTTCTGACGGCCGGTGACGTGACGTGACGGACAGTGTGAATTGGCCTTAAGCGTTCGAGTTGGCTTCGGAGTTGGAAACTGTCAAAAAGCGCGTAAGCACAGTGGAGGCCTTCCAAATCGTCAATTACTATCAGGAACTATCAGCGTTTGGGTCACTCGAACGAACCTAATCTTTCGCTGCCCGTGTCATATCCCCGATGCAGTCGGGGGCACGTAGTGTTATCAGCCGTAGCTGGCGGACGGGTTGCCCGACGCTTATCTCCTGGCGGGGTAATGCAGCTTTCACGTTTGAGGACGTGAACTCACAGCCCCTCGGAGCAACAGGTGTGAAGGCGTGGAGGCTGAGGGAGCGACAGCCGGCTGGGGGGTGGGGGGTGGTGACGTCACGTAACGGTGCGGGCGCGCGCGGCGCCGCCGGCGGCCGGCAGTCGTGACCAAGATGCAGCGGCGCGCCGAGCTCCTACTCCTGCTCGCCTGGCTAGCGGCCGCCTTCGCCGCCTCGCCCCGTAAGTACTCCACTGGCAGGCGAAGCGGGCGCCGCTCACACTGCTCAAGGAAATGGGACTGCTCCTTTTGTAAAAAGCATTCGCCTTTAGCGATTTAGGGTGTCGGCCAAAGAGTTGAATCAGAGTTCTTCATTTCATCCTTTGTGGACACTAGAACGCCTTGACCGTTCATCGGCTGAATACTTCTTGTGATCCTCAGTGTGTAGAGTGCTTAGTGGCAATGAAAGCGGAGTATGCCAGGTGAGCGTGGATCGCCCACACTGCAACTGGCGGTACATTTTGGCCAGTGCCGTCGTGGGATGCGACTCTAGTCAGCACTCCGGCCGTTGCTGTCGGGTTTCGTGGCACCGAAACAGTTACTGCTCGGTCACGTTTCTCCTCGGGTGACCTCGTGAGATCGAGTGCGCTCCGTTCCAGACCTGCGAGCGGGGAAAGTCCTTGGCACTACCGCGAGTCGAACCCAGGTTTCCGCATTATAGTCACCCGAGACGGAGGCGGAGCATTGCACCACACTATACACAATTTCTCCGTTTACTGCACGAAGAGAAGCCAGAAGCATCTCGTAAACCAGTTAATGGAAATAGACAAATATTCTATAAGTCACTAATCGCAGTAATTTGCATTTATATCCAATAAATCTGGGACTCGAGCCGTTGCCTTGCAGCCTGCTAGTCAATACGCGACGTCTCTAGCGTATCCTATCCTACCAGTACCGCCAACAACAAAGCATGCAGCTCATAATACCGAGTTTATCGCTAAACGAATGGCGTTGGCATGACGTTCATATTGTTTCCTAACTGCTCATTAATTTGTTTCAGTAACAAAGCTGTTTCTCCTTATCACTATACACAAAATTTACTGTGGCATTGGAATCATGTAGAATTGATTTCAAGACGCATGGAAATTGCTACAGCCATCAGTCCCTAGACTTACAAACTACTTCAACTTACACTAAGAACACACACACACATACATATATGCCCGAGGGAGGACTCGAATCTCCGACGGGAAGTATCAATGTTTATTCAAAATACGAGGCTTCTTCAGGGTGTTGGTTGATATTATGTGGAACGCATGTCGCGTGGAATTTGACAATTTGATTTCGTAGGGAGTCTGCCTGTTCTGGACGAACACTCGTAGAACTGGTGACAACTTTTTCTTACACACGTATGGTAACTGACAATAAGACTATGTTGTCTTTAAATCTTTTACGTTCAAAAATGTTCAAATGGTAATAAAGCTGTGTGACCAAACTACTGTGGTCATCAGTCCCTAGGCTTACAAACTACTTAAACTAACCTAGGGACAATAAACACACACACGTATCCGAGGGAAGACTCGAACCTCCGGAGGAGCAGCTTGGCAGTCCCTGACAAGGCGTCTATAACCGCTCGGCTATTCCCGCGCGGTTCCATCACGTATGGAGTGAACATAAGAGTAAATATTGAGACGCATCTGTATAGAGAAACCGCAATCAAGTTTTGAGCTTATGTTGATGGTGTAATAAACAACCTTTTTTTCCCTATCCACGACTACAAGAAATGTCTTCAGTAAGGTCGCTTAAGAACAAAGTATTTCCTCCCAGATGCAGACGAAATGTCAACAGGAGACTCTAAGTTCAGGGAACATCTATACCAGTATCTATACCTTACAAAGCACCTTACCATGTAGTACTTCTGGTACACTGTCGCGTCTTCCATTTGCTGTTCTATACGCTGATACTACAAGAATAGCTGTTTCTGATCCACTACATGTGCTAAAATTTCTCTGAATTTCCAGTCGTGATGGTAACGTCAGACGTGTGTCGCAAGAGATAATGTGTTGTCTGACTTCTTCCAACGCGTGATCAACGGATTTCGACTGTAAACATTCCCATAAGGGAAAAGGCTTCTTGTTTGGCGTAATGCTCTCTTTCAGGCCAAACTAATCCCGCCAGATGTTAGTCACCTCTTCTCTGCCTATTCTGTTAAGTGTCCACAACCCAAGAATCAACTGATCAAATGTTTTATGTCACTTATTTCGTAGACGAATACATTGTCATAAAATTCTTCCAATGATTCTCAACTTGACATCCACTTTTGGAACAAATAATTTTTTGTAGCCTCTAGAGTTTTTATAGCTCCGAACGCATACTCATATTTTTGATTTGTTACTCTTTCCATAAGTTTATAACTAATCGCGTAATCAAGCAGTAACTCATCTTTCTGCTTGTTCGTGTACAATACGTTTCATTTGTTAATTTTGGTCAACCAACAATTTCGCTACAGTTTCTTGCATTAAAAACAATACCATCGACTGCGAATACACGGAGTAACTGACTTTATGTTCCGGATCATTTATATGCAGCCCAGTAACACGCTGATGCGGAAACTTATCTGTTACTTTTTCGCCAGAAAAACGTTCATATTTCCAGAGAAATGATCGCATATAGTGTCATGTCGCACACACAAGAAGAAACTCTGATAACCTCGTAAAAAAGATTTCTCTATAATGACGGTGTAGATCATGATTATATGTATGAGATGTTTTCACGCCATGTTAGATACCGAAATTACTTGTCTCACTGGATTTAGCTGAAAGAAAAGCACTAATATCGAAAGCCGTATCGCTCATGTCAATTAACGAAACCCGATACCACGACCATACCAATAACAACCCACTAGCATGTGTAAACACAGTTCTATCTCGCAATGACGAATTAAGAGCAGATTTCTGGAAGCTGTACGACTTCATTCTTTTGAACAAAGTGTGTTTTCGATATAACGCCACCACCATTTTCATTCTGCGTTGAATACAATGAAATAACAAAGAAGTTGTAGGGCGCTGCAAAAAAATAGATTTTTGTTGCAAGCACGTAGAATTGGGTGATGCGCTCAGCAGTGGAACGGTGGCTGCCGTTAGCTGGCATCGAACCCCGGCACCAGGAAGCACGCTTCACTTCCTGCTCGACCGGCTCGCCTCTGCTCTTAGCGCCGCTTTCTACTCGCCGCGTGCTGTTTTGTTTGAGAATCGTGGAGCCCTGTGAAACGGCACACTACTCTATTTCGTTACTAATGCTCAAGAGTCGTTGCTGTATTTTATGCCTCTTGCACAATTAACGTCTCGTACTCAAAAACCTTCTTGGAGCAAACTAACAACGAACGCACGGCATTAGTTTGAAATTACGAGGCTTGATAACAAGTTTTAAGCCTGTTCACAACACGTTCTACTAGACTGACGATGTAATTTTACTTTTACCTCCGATGTATAGGTGGCTCTACGTAGCGATTTCCTGTGATCAAGAAATGTTAGTGGAATCACGGATCATTTTTATGAGAACGGCCAGCCACGACTCTAGCAAGTGGAAGTCCACTGTCTTACCCCCACAGCCGTCTCGCTATATGCTTTATCGAAGACCCACTTAGCTGTCGGGCACAGCTGCTTTTTGGCCTCCAGTTAGATATCTGAGTAAAAAATGTACGATAGTTAAATTTTCTAACAAGGCGTCAGATTTTAAAGCACGGACGTATCATATGACTGAACTTTTAGCTTCATTGGATATAAATGCATTAGTACTAGCGATTCAGCTCAATTAAACGGATAAGGTGGTGGGATGTTCATTTATTCTGTAGTTGGTACAACTAAAGCATATATGGTCATCCCACCGCCTGCTTACCTTTATGGAGTTAGTGAGGCGAGACACTGTAAGAAGGCGAGCGCATGAAGGTTAAACATACGAGGCTGAGAAAAGGCTTCACTAAGTAAGTCCCCTAGTGAGTCACTTGTAGTTTTGTATTTTTCCTTTTTATCGTTCTTCTCATTTTATCTCCGTTTTTAATAATTGTCCTAGAAAAAGTTTTACGATAATGTTCAAATGTTTGTATAGTCTAGGGTACTTAACTACGGGGTCATCAGTCCCTAAACTTACAAACTACTTATGAACTACTTACGAACTAGGACGGCACAAATATCCATGCCCGAGGGGGGATTCGAACCCCCGACCGTTGTGGCTGTGAAGACCGTGACTGGAGCGCCTTAGTCCCCTCGGCCACCGTGGCCGGCTTACGATAATGTCAGTTTATTTTACGAGTGCTTTTTCTATATGTTATAATAGAATTTTTCGATTTTTAATATCTGCGCAGGATGTTTTATTGCGCTACAATGATCTTCTTACACGGGACAGAATTTCACAACTGAATTCAGTATAAGATTTCTACATTGTGTAGCGAATATGTGATTGAAATCTTTGTTTATTAATCGACAGTTAAGTACGCGCCCGTTGGCCGTCAAGGTAGATCTCTAGTGGGGAGGTCGGATATATTGTGGTTCCTTTCTGAGCCTGATCTCCCTCACTAATGGTCACCGCTTGCTTGCCTTGTTAAATAGCTACTGGGCGCCAGGATGGTTTTGACGGTAAGCTAAAACGAACACTTCTTTCACTAGAATACACTGCATAACAAAGTAAGAAATTAAATGAACTTGCAGTTAGCATTGATTACTTGTAAGACATAGGAAACATTTCGAACCAATACTTTTACAAAGTGCAGACACGAAAAACATTTACGATAACAAAAAATGTTCAAATGTTTGTTAGGCTTATGCGACTTAACTGCGGAGTCATCAGTCCCTAAACTTACAAACTACCTTATATTAAAGACAACGCAAACATTCTTGCCCGAGGGAGGATTCGAACACCCGACAGGGAACGGCCTCGCCCATCGGAGCATAGCGCCTCAATGCACTCGGCCACTCCGCCGCGGCTTTACGATAATATATGTTTTCATATAAATATAGAAATCATATGAATAATTTTGCTGGAATATATGTTTTTACTGTCTTATGACCCACTTTTATATTAATAAATCGATTGATACAGGTATTGAGCCCCTTCAAATCTGTTAAAAATTGATAAGACGTAGTATATGTGATCATACGTAATTAATCTAATGCACACACATGATAACAATACATAATCTTATCTATATAGATGTGTGTATGTTTGTTCCCTATAAACTCAAATATGAGTGGAGCAGTTGTGATGAAATCTGATTACGCCAGCGGTGATTCTGCGAAGTTTGATAACGATAGGTTCAAGATACTGATTAACACATACGTAAAAGTTTACGTCTAGCATTCGGAACATCAGTAGCCCCCTAACGGAGAAGCCGCCATTCATCTGCATCTATAGTGCGGAGTATTTGCAGTGAACTGATAAGTTCATGAATTATGACAGCACCCAACTACCCAACATCACATGTGTGCTCTCTCTGTGGAGCAGCGGTACCTCTGCTGTTCGTAGTAACTGAAAGCATTGATGACCGAAGCACAAGCACGCTTTTACAGATATACTATTAAGAAATACGCAACAGCCGACGTGATGGTGGCTAAGAGATTGCGTAATGGATTCTGGGTTTTCAGGTACAAATCTTCGACGGGGAGTTGGAAAATAAGTTTTCCCTATCGACTGTGGTCAGAGTTGCGTATGAAAGGAAAAAAATAGAATGAGACATTAAAGATAATTCTTATCTTTATTTTTCTACATAATTTCCAAGTACATTGCGACATTTGTCATACCGCTTTATAAAGCTTCAAAAAGCCACCCAGGAAAAAATCAAGGCGTTGCATACGGAAGAAGCATTGCGTCCCAGAAAACAGTGAGTAGCACTTTACCTGCAGACAGAGTGCTTTTTAACGTGTTTCGGACAGGTGATGACGGATGTTTCCACTCCACGGATGACGCCTTTGCCGCGGCGGAGTGGCCGAGCGCATTGAGGCGCTATGCTACGATGCGCGAGGCCGTCCCCGTCGGGGGTTCGAATCCCTCTTGGGCATAGATGTTTGTGCCGTCTTTAATATTAGTTAGTTCATAATTAGTTTGTAAGTGTAGTGACTGGTGACCCATAAGCTTAACAAACATCAAACATTTGAACATTTCGATGAGGGCTTCGATTCGGGCGTGTAATGGTGGACCCACGTTTCATCCCCATTTACAATCGGAAACAGGAAGTGACTGCCATATTAATGGTCGCCCTCTACCCAATGGTGTATCGGTGTCCTGCACGTGCGTCTTTCGCCCATTGCCGTTAAACGCTTCTTCCGTATGCAGCGGCTTGATTTTTTCCTGGACAGCTTTTCGAAGCTTGTAAAGCGGTTTGACAAATGTCTCAATGAACTTGGAAATTACGTAGAAAAATAAAGAAATGTCTTATTTCTAATTCTATTTGTTTTCCTTTCATACACAACTATGCCCACAGTGGACAGCGGAAACATATTTTCCAGCTCCCCGTATTTACACGCTGCCTTTTTTCTCCCTTATCAAGAGTTGTCTCTACTGCATCCGCCATAAAAGATAATTAGAAGAACAATACCATAATACACCATTGCATTCCTTAAGCATACTGTCAGTTTTCAGAACATTCTAGGCTGCTGCTGGCCAACAGAACTATTTCACATTATTATTTTTGAATATGCAGGACTTACTGAAAGATAAAATGTACGTTACTAATTGTAAAGAGACTAAGAAGTAATATCTGTTCATGTGCAAGTGCTTTTGTGATCCTTTTCTTAATACTTTCATAGCAAAGTTTCAAACTTTGTCCGTTCTCCTATTGTGGAAATTAAAATCAACAGAAACTTCTTTCCGTCCCTGTACCTTCTAGGCCGAAGTAGCTTTATTCGTTTTTTCCTTTATATTGCGTCCTTCTATTGTCCGAAAACGATTTCTAGGAGTAAATCTTTTTGGTATTGGGAGAAATTTCAATACAGCTCTTTTTTCTGTTTACTTTCTTCCATCTTTTCAACTTGAAATCACACAATATGTAAAGCTTATGGGACTTAACTACGGGGTCATCAGTCCCTAAACTTACAAACTACTTATGAACTACTTACGAACTAGGACGGCACAAATATCCATGCCCGAGGGGGGATTCGAACCCCCGAGCGTAGTGGCCGTGCTGACCGTGACTGGAGCGCCTCAACTTGAAAGCGTCGGAAACAAATATTGTGTACCAATTAATATCTGCGGTCGAGGT
The DNA here is from genome assembly GCA_026315105.1 of Locusta migratoria. Taxonomy (NCBI): domain Eukaryota; kingdom Metazoa; phylum Arthropoda; class Insecta; order Orthoptera; family Acrididae; genus Locusta; species Locusta migratoria. The sequence goes on along the minus strand of CM048755.1, from coordinate 23,590,483 downwards.
GCAATAACCATGACTAATTTTCTGAGAGTACACTCAATTATCCTCATTTTGCTCTTGTTAATATTTATCTTATGCCCTCCTTTGAAGACAATATTCATTCCGTTCAATTGCTCTTCAGTTCCTATCGCTGCTGGAAAGACAATGCCATTAGCAAACCGCAAGGTTTTTAGCTCCCTGATATTTAATCCCCATTCCAAATTTCTCCTTGTTTTCCTTCACAGCAAGTTCAAAGTTCAGGTTGAATAAAATCGGGGAAGAGCTACAGCCTTGTTTTATTCCCATCCCAACCAGTTCTTCTCTTTTGCGCCGTATGACTCTAAGTTCTGTGTGGTTTCTATACAAGTTATATAATATTCCGTTCCCTATATTTTACCCCTGAAACAGAGAGTTTCAACCAAAACTTGGGAGCAGCGCGTGTACTGCCCGGAGGGACAAATAAATGTATCATACCAATTCCAGCTTTATTTTTGCTCGCTTTCACTGTTGTCGTTTCTCGCTCCAGTCGCCAGGAGACATCTGTAAACAACTGAAGCCTCACTAAAATAACGTACTCGCGTCACCATCAGCTTTGAGATGGTACAATAGCGTAACGAAGTAGCAGCAAGAACTCCGCCGTTGAACGTGAGCGGCACTGCTGCCACATAAACCATGTTCGCGACAGACGTGTGTCCGACAGGCGCCATTCTTTCTTTATTTTACTCTTTGGACAAAACGACACTACGTCAACAGCCTGTCCTGTGTTTACAGTGGCGGCTCGCAAGAAAGTCGTCCGACATAAAAGAGGAAAACGAGGAGTAGAATAGCTCAAAGTACCTCTCTCGGTTAATTATTGCTTGGTCTTTGTTCCAGTTAATTCTGTGATCATCTCTCGGCGGGGGCCTACCTTGCCACGCCGTCAAGACCGACTGTCACCATACATCAGCAATACGCAGATGCTTAGAATTGAACCGTGCCCTACGGAGCTCAGACATAGCAAGACAAAGCGTATTTCTGACTAGGCGTAGAATGAAATACACACGTTTTCTCTTATGTCTCCGCACATATCTGTAATTTCATTTTATCAGTGTGAAGGGGGAATCAGCTGAAACAAATACTGTTCATTGCGTCGTTAATACGACGTCCAGTTTCGAAGGAAAGTGTCGGTTTATTTCCACAATCATCATTTGATACTGATTATGCCTTTGAGCGATCAGTCTGGAGCATAGCTCCCCTCATAAAACTCCTCCACGATCTCCTCTTCAATGCCAACATTGATGCCTCGTCCGATGTTAAGCTCGTTACTTCAAAATCTTTGTTGGCCGAATATAAGTACTTTTTCCTTGACCCACCTCGACTTTTCCTACCCTCTATTGCAGACCTCATGAGTCTTTTAGGTAACATTGCTTCTCCCATGCATGTAACATGAACCCACCATCTATGACCCTGTTCACTATAAATGCTTCAAATATTTGTAAATCTTAGGGGCCAAACCGCTAAGGTCGTCGGTACCTAGGCTTACAAACTACTTTAACTTACGCTAAGGACAACACACATTCATGCCCGAGGGAGGACTCGAACCTCCAGCGGTAAAGGCCCAGCAATCCGTGACATGGCGCCTTAGACCGCGAGGCCATTCCCCCACGGTGCTCTAACTGCTTCATCTGTGGAGTCCATTACCAGCATTTTTATTACCTCATTATGGACACCCTGCTGTCGTTGATCCCGTCTATTAGTACCTGAAAAACAACCTTTATACTTTCATTGTGTAGACGTAGATATGTTACCTCAACTACATTAATAAGGTTAACCTGTATCCACCCAGCTTTCACGCCATACAACAAAGATGGTCGAAAGATTGAATGGTACACTGATAAGTTAGTCTTGGTACTGACCTCTTTCTTGCTGATGGCTGCTGAGCACTGACTGCATTAGCTTTGCTACACCTTGATTCCAGTTCTCTCACTATGTTATCATCGTGTGAGACAATGAATTCTAAGCAATAGATCCACCTGTTCTCTGTTCGCCGGTGGAATGGCCGAGCGTTCTAAGGCGCCTAGCTGAGGATCGTGCGGCTGCTCCCTGTTGGAGGTTCGAGTCCTCCCTTTGTCTTTAGCATAAGTTAGTTCAAGTAGTTTGTAAGTTTGGTCCCATAGCTTTACAAATATTTGAACATTTTCTAACATTGTTCCTCCAATTTAGCGCTCAATCTTGACTTTCTTTGTAACATGACATTCTTTTTGGGGATGCTGATCTTCAAAGCGTAACTCTCTACATCTTTGATGTAGCTCTGAAATATTAGTTTCCAACCTTTTAATCGAATCTTCCGTCACAACTAAGTCGTCTGTATATGCAAGACTGCTTATTTTGTTTTTACATACTTTAACATCACCTTTCTAGTCGTATTGTTTTCAACATATGAGCCGCGGTGGAGTAGCCGAGCGGTCTAAAGCGTCTCGCTGCGGAGCGCGCGGTTGCACGCCGTGGAGGTTCGAGTCCTCCCTGTGGCATGGGTGTATGTGTTTGTCCTTAGGTTAGTTTACCTAGGTTTAAGTAGTTTGTAAGCTACGGACTGATGACCACGCAGTTTGGTCCGATAGATTTACAAACATTTGAACATTTTTTTCAACATATGATCCATAAACAGCAGTGGTGCCAGTTTGTTTCCAATGCAAACAAAATTACTTTTACAGCAGAGTATTGCGGGCTCTTTCCATGGAGTGCTCCCTGCTCATACCAGTAGGATCTTGGGTTCATCATTTTTCATTAACAGCGACAGTAAAACACTCAGTACTTGAGCAGCGCTGCTGCGTGGCTGCTGGAGTGCAGCTCACTTTGCTCCACCAATCAAACAGTTAACATATTTTGTTTTTTGCCTCCTCCTCCGCAGTTGCAGTAATACTGTTTTTATAGCTTACGTTACCGCCTTTTGCAACTGTAAATTAATCTACTTTAGACCAGACGCGTTTCGCTTTATTTTAAAGCATCTTCAGTGGTCAACTGTACAGAAATTATTTCTTGTTTTACATTTTTTGCGTGGTTTTTACTAAATTCGACCATGAACAGTTGTCATGCTGTAGGTTTATTTTATTCTGTATAAAATGAACTATTAAGATTACTCAAGGTTTTTTTTATGTTACCCTATACATGTGTTTCTTGCAGCTCAATGCCACTTGCTGTCAATATTTACAATTACTTTTATAAAAGGGTTGTCGAAAACTCGCCATTTCTGAAACCTGGCGGGCTGTGTTTGTCTTTTGTTTTTGTTTGTGAGTTATTTGTTTATAAGTTCTTTGGTTCGCACTGCGATATGTGTTGCCGCGGCGGAGTGCCGAGCGCATTGAGGCGCTATGCTCCGATGTGCGAGGCCGTTCGCCGTCGGGGGTTCGAATCCCCCCCGGGCATGGATGTTTGTGTCGTCTTTAGTGTAAGTTAGTTCGTACGTAGTTTGTAAGTTTAGGGTCTGATGACCCCGCAGTTAAGTGCCATAAGCTTAACAGACATTTAAACATTTATTTGTGCTATGTGTTTTTGTTTTGTTTCTATAGTTGACCACTGAAGATGCTTTAAAATAAAGAGACACGCGTCTCGTCTTAAGCAGACTAATTTACTGTTGCTAAAGTCGCTAAACTAAACTATACGAAGTGAGTTACCACGCTGCTGACCGCTCTATGAAACGGGCACGCAACATTTCCGCCTTAAAAACCACTTTGTTCGTAACAGGAAACGCTTTCCGTTGACACCGGGAGTCGTATGGAAATCGTGTGGTTTGGCCTGTCTACAGCTACATGATTACACCAGCGGGGAGGGGGGGGCGGCATGTCATCGCCCAGGGCGGATTATTTTTAGCGGCGGCACAATTTTCAATTTTTTATGTAGTTCCAAAGGTAACATTAAACAAAACCGTGAAAAGTGGAAGTAGCTTTCATAAATAAAGATATGTGAGAATAAGTTGATATTACAGATTATTCATTAATCAAGGGTCTTAATTGTACTGCAAATTGTCACGGTACGGAAGCACTGTGCTCCGATATATGAAATAAACGCTAAATCCACAAAAGGGAGATATTTGCCATTCTTTTTCCGTCATTTGCATAGCGTAGATTTGTTGTAAAGTATTCCTCCATTTGTTTTGTTTGGTGGTGAAATAGGTTGACAAATATCATTTACCTGTACAAACTGATTGTTATACTATTTACATAGTACAGTCCCGTTTTTTATTGTTCCCTGGGATATTTTTAATTAGCTTACTCGTAGGTATTGATATTGACAGCAGCAGCAGTAGCAGTAGGTTATATCGAATATAAATAAATATTTATCTTTTGATATCCGGCCCTAGTTCAGTGCACAACGAACAAGCGTTTTTGTTTCATTGTGTTAATTATACGAGTATGTGCCGCATGTGAATATAAACGTCTCTGTACAAAGTTCTTACACGCAATCAGTGATTAACACAACAATTAATTAGTAAGACGTTCCCCATCTGCTCAAGGAAGTAGAAAACCAATAAATTTTAGTTTTATGCTCTACCCGTGACGTAACTTAATCTTAATTTACACATTAATTCTGGAGCTATGATTTTAAATATATTTCACTGCAAACGTAAAACTGACGCTGCCTTGACGTTAAAGACATATTCAAAATGTTCAAATGTTTGTATAGTTATGGGACTTAAGTACGGGGTCATCAGTCCCTAAACTTACAAATTACTTATGAACTACGTACAAACTATGACGGCACAAATATCCATGCCCGAGGGGGGATTCGAACCCCCGACCGTAGTGGCCGTGCAGACCGTGACTGGAGCGCCTCAGTCCCCTCGGCCACCGCGGCCGGCCAGACATATTCATGATAAAGGGACGGATGAGTGTGATACGTAAAAATAGACATCATATATGAATTATATTGTTAGAAAAGTTGACCATGTCGAAAAATGTGTGGGGGAGAGAAATTTTGGCACAGGGCGGCAAAAACCCAGGAGTCGGCTCTGTTATCTGCTGAACCAACAGAGAAAATGCGCCTGACGACTCATACGGAGGAAGGCGGGGTCAAAGGTAAAGATCCTGTACACGGCTTCGTTTCTAGGGAGGTAGCACAAGCGGGGATTGTGGACCGGCCGTGCCCTCTGAAACAGCCGGTGTAGGGAAATCACAAATCTGAATGGCCGGAAGCTGCAGTCCTCCCGAATGCACAAACAGCCACACGCCCGTCTATAGTCAGCATTATCCTGAAATAAAATGAAAAGAATGTGTACATAGATGGACAATAAACTTACATCCATTTTATGTAACTGCGCCCATTATTTCCTTATGATCACCCCTTATTAAAAAATCATTCGGCATGGATGTGGCATTATCATCCGCGGCTGAAATAGCAGAGGGCTAAGCAACAGACACAGCTGTGGAACAGAGCGACATGGTGGGGAAGGTAGCTGAATGTCTGTTGTCAGCGAATCGTCTTGAGTAGGAATTCTCGAACTATTTGAGGCACGGAGTGGAATACAAGGCAGAGCGGACGCTGGCACGGCTCAAATTTTTAACTTGACACCTTGGAGTTATTTCAGAGCCCGAGTACAACTAAACTCATTCCTTTGATTCCTCTAACTTCTTCCTTCCTCTAATTAAATGTGCAAAACAATGACACTTTTAATTTGTACAATGCCACTATTTGTGGTTGAATTTTAGACAATTGCAATAGAATACTGTATCTTGCAATGCATCTTGCAATGCACTGAGGCGGACTCAGTATTTTGTTTCCGTGGAAACGTATATAGAGAATCATGATTCCTATAAATGTGTAGCTGAGAAAGGCAGAAGAATAAGTTTAGTTTAATCTGAAAAGATTTTAAACTCATATTTTAGCGTACACCTAAAGTCCGATACGATCGCTTTATTAGAAACTTTGTTATCTCGGAATCTTATGTCTAATCAAGCAACCATTCCTATTGCTGTGACGTCAAAGAGGCTGGATTTATCGATACGTAATACGGTACGTGTTAAATATTATTCTACTTTACTAGGTACTTTCCTAAATGTCACTCGCTGTACTGAGATCTTTTCTCTAATTTTTTTTTTTTTTTTTTTTTTTTTTTTTTTTTTTTTTTTTTATGGACTCACATTTGGGAGGATGGTAGTTCAAATCCACCTCCGACCATCCAGATTTAGGTTTTCCGTTATCCCCATAAACCACTCCAGGCAAATGTCGGGATGGTTCCTTTGAAAGGGCACGGCCGATTTTCTTCCATATCCGTACCCAACACTCCGAGCGTCTGCACCGTCTCTAATGACCAAGCTGTCGACGGGATGTTAAACTCCAAGCTTCCTTCCTTCTTTCTATTTATTTTTTAAAAATATTTTTTTTTTAATGCTTACCTTTTCACGGAGCACAGTTTGAGAAACTCTGGTATTGAACAACTGAGGTGAAATTGGCTGTACGTACTGTTTCTGTTCTTGTTCTACATAAGCACTGCATTCAGTGGAGTGTAAGACCTGTAGCGTGTTATAGCGCTCCGCTTAATACAGTAAACGTCATGGACTGTTTACCATTACTACCTCCGTTACCTGTTTCTCGCTCTCAAATACGACGAAGCAGCCACTGTGCATAAGTGTTCCGTCCGCCACTGCACCGTGAGAGGTAATTTGAGAGCAAACGTTTGTTCCGATAGACAGTCTCCAAGTTTCTCGCAAGCAGATATCGCAGAATTTACCCAGTGATATTTGTTAGTTGGTTATATCGGAGTCCTGTGAAGTATTATTCCGACCTCTCTCAGCAAAATGGAATGCGTTCTTTGGTTTTATAATTGTAATGTATTTTATGAATTAAAAATAGTGCTTTAGTTTTACAATTTTCGAGATTCATTTTGAAACTAAGCCATATGTGCTTCGTCAAACACATCCTAAAAGTTTAAAGTCTGTATTAACCAAAAATAGCGAAAAGTTAGGACGGTGGGTTTAATGCTTAAGCTATTCTAGCCTACATCGTCTCACAAATTTGCGTACTATGCACATAACATATGGTAAAGTGACAGAAGCCCTTGTTTGGGATGTTATTCAAATCCCGTTCCACATTGGTTTCAATGACGGTCTTCTCGCCAAAACTTTAATGTTTATGTATCACAAGGCACGTGGTCTTTGCGGCCTACTTCCCTATTTACTATGCACTCTCTCTTATAGTAAAGCGGCTACCGAGCGATGTGGCGCATTCGTGTGCTCCGTCTCTGATGAACACGGTGTCAACGGAACCTAAAGTCCTAATTTTCCTTCCTTTCTTCTTTTTTTAAGCCGCTGTTGTCTTTGAGATTAGTAGGAGTCCGATGACTAGAGACAATCTTTTCAGAAATTGGTGACCCACAACAGATCTCAGTATTCTTAATTTTCTGCTGCGTGCTTCCGCACAATGAATAATTTCTTTCTCAATGAAAAGTGTCCCCGGATAATGGGAAATGATGTGGGCCTGGGCATAGACCTCCGTGCTTCCGTCAGTTGGCTACCCCTCCCAGTGTTGCCCACCTGCCAGGCAGAGCTTGTGTGGCCCTTTTGTGGCAGCGGACCACAACAGGCGGCGATGCGCGGCTTAATCGTTTTGCTTACCGGGTAGCCACCTCAGCAGAAACACCACGACGTGGCCACTAGATACCGCCGAGGAGAGCCTGCCGTAGCGGACTCGGAACACGGAAATCATCCCACCGAATCGGATGAGGCTGCACCTCGCTTTGCAACATGGAAACAGATGTTCGCCAACTTCTGTTTTTACTGAGAAACAGATCACTTCGTCACGTATCTCCAGTTGTGGCCGTCAATTCTTTGAAATATAATCTGCTAGATAGGCAAAGTCTTTAAAAGAGGATGGCTACTTTACGGATGCGCACACCACATCCTCTCCATTTCCTCTTCCTCACTTCCCCTCGTCTCTCTCTCTCTCACACACACACACACACACACACAGGCGCGCTCGCTCGCAATGTTCCAATGCCACAGTCTCTTCTCAGAAATGTTCAAATGTTTGTAAAGCTTAACTGTGTGGTCATCAGTCCCTAAACTTACAAACTACTTATGAACTAATTTATACTAAAGACAGCACAAACATCCATGCCCGATGGAGGATTCGAACCTCCGACGCGGGAGGCCATGGAATCCGCAACATGGCGCTCCAGACCGCTCGGCTACTCCCGCGCAGCCTCTTATCAGAAAAAAAACTTGGTAATATACTTCCATCTAACTACCAACGCACTATCAGTTTTTGCGCACTATGGTGACATTTCCAAGTGACTCAGATTACAAAAATATTAGAATGATTCAACCACATTTAACAGTAAAAAGTTTCAAAATTTACAAAAAAAAAAAAAAAAAAAAAAAAAAATAAATAAATAAATAAATAAATAAATAAATAAAAAAATCTGCAGTGCAGAACGCTACATTAATCAAAATGACAATCAAACCATGTCACCAGTTTTTTTTTTTCACAATTACCAGTAATTCATTTGGCTCATTTAATACCGCGAACCTGTGAGCATGCGCCCGAAAGAACAGACACCGCAAGAATATAATAAGTATCTAAAAGCGAAGACGACATTTCGTTCATTTACTTCACCGCAGATGCGGTCGTACGTTCGACCTCGCGCGGGAATCCGTAAGAGGGCTTGGACGATGAGGGCGCTACAGTCGTAGGGTGAGACTTGTGGAAGTGTGAGACGGACGCGGGTAGCCAAGTGGTTAAGGCGACCGTTGACCCAAAGCGGGAGACCCGTGTTCGATTCCCCTGGCTCACATCTTCACTTGTCGCAATTGTTTAATTTCAGTGCCCTAATACAGCTAATGTCAATCCTTTCCTGCATAGTCCTTCTTCATTCCACTCCTTAATAAATAACTTGCAAAATCATGTTCAGATGTCTGTAAATCTATCGGACCAAAGAGCGTGGTCATCAGTCCGTAGTTTACAAACTACTTAAACATAGGTAAACTAACCTACAGACAAACACACATATCCATGCGCCAGGGAGGACTCGAACCTCTACGGCGAGCAACCACGCGCTCCGCAGCGAGGTGCTTTAGACCGCTCGGCTACTCCACAGCGGCAAAAAGCATGTTCCGTTGTAGATTTTACTGTAGGTATTTTTGTTAGTGTCATTAGCTAATTTGGACTACACGGCATTCCCAAGCACATGTATTACGTAGTTTAATTCGAAGATATTTCTGTTGTACAGATGCCAAAACTCAGGCACCATCTTGCACACTACATAAAACTGTTTTCACATTAAAAGAATTGTACTATCACAACTCGACACCTAGAGGTACTCTTTTATTAGTCAGCATCGGGATGGTAAGGAAATGAACGCCGCGGAATGTCTCAAAGTTCTGCAAACAGTGGTTATACTTGGGTAGGACAAGAGCGGAGGCTGGAAATAACCACAAGCTCCCTTAGCTACCGCTTTTTAATGTTTACTCATCTCTGCGGTCAAGTATTTTTATCACTAATTCTGTGAGTTTCTTTATGAAACGAAGCAGCATATACGACATGTGCATTTTGCGGACAGGAAGAGGATAGAGGCTTTTGAAATGTGGTGCTACAGAAGAATGCTGAAGATTAGGTGGGTGGATCGCGTAACTAATGAGGAGGTACTGAACAGAATTGGGGAGAAAAGGAATTTTTGGCATACCTTGACTAAAAGAAGGGATCAATTGGTAGGACACATTCTTTGACATCAAAGAATTGTGAATTTAGCGTTTAAGGGAAGTGTGTAGGGTAAAAACCGCAGAGGAAGACCAAGAGATGGATACAGTAAACAGATTCAAACAGATGTTGGTTGCCGTTCTTATGTTGAGTTGAAAAGGCTTGCTCAGGATAGGGTATTGTGGAGAGATCAAACCAGTCTCCGGACTGAAGACCACAACAACAAGACACACACACACACACACACACACACACACACACACACCATTTCAGCAACAATCTCAAGACTGGATTTTTGTGTTTCTTCGAGAAGTGTACAAGGAACCCATATTTCACTTTCTGTATAAACGCCTCGGTAGATAACATTAGCTGCTGCAGCAAACTCTTCGCAAATGACAAATGAATATCCAAACCCAGTGTGGTGAGCCTGGTATTGGTAAAGCACGACTGAACTGTAGTTTGACTGATTGACAGTGTTACTGTTCTGTAATTGATGTAGAGAGTCATTGGAAACACACTGCGTTGTGGAATTCCGTAAATGAGAGAGCAGCGCCGAGGACACGAGTTCGATTTCCGGTACAGATGGTTGCTGTAAGGAGTGCATATTGCCCTAGTTGAGTAGCTACTTACGAGCAGTGCGGTCACCGAGGCCGGAACGCGCCGTCCTAACCTGGCATACAGCATTTGGTCGTTTACCGATAGACCCGCTAGTTCTGTCAAAGGAGTTCGCGTTTATCCTTCATTTCGCGAGTTCTAGCTCAAATCAAATGTTTGTTAAGCTTAATGGACTTAAATGCGCGGTCGTCAGTCCCTAAACTTACAAACATCCATGCCCTAGGGCTGAGTGGAACACCCGAACGTAGCGAGTTCTAGTCCTGCAAGGTCAGCGAAAGAGATTCTGTGAAGTTTTAAAAGCAGCAGAGAAGTTGTGAAAAAGGTCGTGAGTCGTCCGGCCGCGGTGGAGCGGGCGAGCGCATTGAGGAACTATGCTCGGATGCGCGAGGCCGTTCCCCGTCAGGGGTTCGAATCCCCCTCGAGCATGGATGTTTGTGCTGTCTTTAGTATAGTTAGTTCATAAGTAGTTTGTAATTTTAGGGACTGATGACCCTGCAGTTAAGTCCCATAAGCTTTACAGAACTTTGAACATTTTGAGCGTAGTCGGTAGGATCGTAGCTCGCGAAAGGCAAGGTTCCGGGTTCGCGTCGCAGTCCGCAACACGGGTTTCATCTGCCAGATAATTACAAAGCTCTCGAACGATGGAACTGAAATGTGTAAATGCTCTAGTTCAAATGTTCAAGTTTATGGGACTGAACTGCGGAGTTATCAGTACCTAAACTTACAAACAACTTATAAACTATCTTATACTAAAGACGGCGCAAACATCCATGCCCGAGGGGAGATTCGAACCGGTGACGGGGAACGGCCTCGCGCATCGGAGCATAGCGCCTCAATGCGCTCGGCCACTCCGCGGCGGCGTAAGTGCTCTAGTGCTTACATTGGCAAGCTGTATACCGCTACCCCCGCTGTACACTCAACTAAACTTGATTCTCCGACGACAAGTGCAACAGTGAAACGGTACAGCCCCAGACGGACAGCTAGCATAGTTAAACAAGCGTCCGCACCAGAGTGCGCTGAGTAGTTGCGTTCTGTCGAGGTGTGAGTGGGGGCGGGACGTGCTACGGCTGACAAGCGCACAGGGTCTTCCAAGTTCGGCCGTTGGTTGGCTGCGTTCTTAGAGGGTTGCGATCGGATCATACGGGAAGTACAAATGTACCATCATTTGATCGACGTACTAATTCCGAAATTGAGGACATAGTAATAGGTATTTCCGGTGTAGAGAAGCAGCTGAGAGAACTAAATACGAAAAAGTGTCCTGGTCCGGATGGAATAACCAGTTCGGTTTTACAAAGAGTATTGTGCGGCATTGGCCCCTTACTTAGCTTGTATTTATCGCGAATCTGTAATTCAGCGCAAAGTTCCTGGTGATTGGAAAAAAAAGCGCAGATGACTCCCGTTTATAAGAAAGGAAAGAGAACTGACACACATAATTACAGGCCATTATCGTTGACATCAGTTTCCTGTAGAATTTTGGAGCTTATTTTCAGTTCGAATATAGTAAATTTCCTTGAGACGGATTTAGGAAACATCGTTGTTTGTGTTGTGGTCTTCAGTCCAGAGACTGGTTTGATGCAGCTCTCCACCCTACTCTATCCTGAGCAAGCCTTTTCATCTCCTCATAAGAACAACAACCCACATCCACTTGAATCTGCTTACTATACGCGTCTCTTGGTCTCCCTCTACGATTTTTACCTCACACACTTCCCTCCAACGCTAAATTCACAATTCCTTGATGTCTAAGAATGTGTCCTACCAATCTATCCCTTCTTTTAGTCAAGGTATGCCAGAAATTTCTTTTCTCCCCAATTCGGTTCAGTACCTCCTCATTAGTTATGCGATCCACCCACCTAATCTTCAGCATTCGTCTGTAGCACCACATTTCAAAAGCCTCTATCCTCTTTCTGTCCACACTGCTTATCGTCCATGTTTCACTCCCATACAAGGCAACACTCCATACAAATGCCTTCAGCAAGGACTTCCTTAGGCTTAAATCAATATTCGATGTTAACAAATTTCTCTTTTTTAAAAACGCCTTTCTACCCATTGCCATTCTACATTTAATATCATCTGTACTGCGACCATCATTTGTTATTTTACTGCCCAAGTAACAAAACTCATCTACCTCCTTTATTGTTTCGTTACCTAATCTAATTCCTTCAGCATCACCTGATTTTCTTACACTGCATTCCATTACCCTAGTTTTACTCTTGTTAATGTTCATCTTATATGCACCTTTCAGCACACTGTCCATTCCGTTCAATTGCTCTTCCAGGTCCTTTGCTGTATCTGACAGAATTACTATGTCGTCGGCAAAACGCAATGTTTTTAATTCTTCACCCTGAACTTTAATTCCTTCTCCAAATTTCTCCTTGCTTTCCTTTATAGCTTGCTCAATGTACAAATTGAACAACATTAGGGAAAGGCTACAACCCTGTCTTACTCCCTTTCCAACCACTGCATCCCTTTCATGCCCTTCAACTCTGACAACCGCTGTCTGGTTTTTGTACAAGTTGTAAATAACCTTACGCTCCCTATATTTTACTCCTGCTTGCTTCAGAACTTGAAAGAGTTTATTCCAATCAACATTGTCAAAAGCCTTCTCCAAATCTACAAAAGCCAGAAATGTTGGTTTGCCTTTTCTTAATCTATCTTCTAGGATAAGCCGTAAAGTGAGTATTGCCTCCCGTGTTCCTACATTTCTCCTGAACCCAAACTGATCTTCCCCGAGGTCGGCTTCTACCAGCTTTTCCATCCTTCTGTATATAATTCGTGTTAATATTTTGCAACTATGACTTATTAAACTGATGGTTCTGTAGTTTTCACACCTGTCTGCACCCACTTTCTTTGGAATGGGGATTATAACATTTTTCTTAAAGTCTGAGGGTACTTCACCTGTCTCATACATCTTACACACAATGTGAAACAATTTTGTCATGGCTGGTTCTCCCAGAGACTTCAGTAGCTCTGAGGGAATATCATCTACTCCAGGGGCCTTGTTTCGACTTAGATCTTTCAGTGCTCTGTCAAATTCATCTCTCAGTATAGTATCTCCTATTTCATCATCATCTACATCCTCTTCCCTTCCTACAATAGTGTCTCGAAGTTCATTTCCTTTGTAGAGCCCCTCTATATACTCTTTCCACCTTTCAGCTTTCCCTTCTTTGCTGAGAACTGGTTTTCCATCAGTGTCCTTGATATTCATAGAGCTGTTTTTCTTATCGCCAAATGTTTCTTTTATTTTCCGGTAGGCTGTATCTATTTTTCTCCTATTTATACATTCTTCTACATCCTTGCATTTGCCTTCTAGCCATTCCTGCTTAGCCATTTTGCACTTCCTGTCAATCTCATTTCTTAGTCGTCTGTACTCCATTTTGCCTGTTTCATTTACTGCATTTTTATACTTTCTCCTTTCATCGATTAAATTTAGTATCTCCTGTGATATCCAAGGATTCTTTGTAGGTCTTGCCTTCCTACCTATCTTGTCCTCTGCTGCCTTCACTATTTCATCTCTCAATTTTACCCATTCCTCCTCAACTGTTTTATTTTCTCGTGTTTCTGTCAATTGTTGCCTGAAGCTCCCTCTGAAATTCTTAAGAACTTCAGGTTCCTTCAATTTATCTAGGTCCCATCTCCTTATGTTCCTACCTTTCTGTAGTTTCTTCAGTTTCAGCCTACAGTTCATAACCAACAAGTTATGGTCAGAGTCTATGTCTGCCCCTGGGTATGTCCTACACTTCAAAACCTGGTTCCGAAATCTATGTCTTACCATTATAAAATCTATCTGGTATCTCCCGGTGTCTCCTGGTCTCTTCCACGTATACAACCTTCTTTTGTGATTCTTTAGGGAAACATCTTTGATGTGAAACTCAGCTTGCCGTTTTCTCACATGACATCTTGCTAGCCAGGGATGAAGGGCAACAGGCGGATTGTGTTTTTCTCGACTTAAAAGAAAGAAAGTTTGACGCCATGCCACACTGCCGACTGCTAACGAAGATACGAGCTTATGGAATAGGTTCACAGATTTGTGACTGGCTGGAAGACTTCCTAAGTAATAGAACGCAGTACGTTGTTCTCGACGGCGAGGGTTCATCAGAGACGAGTGTACCGTCAGGCGTGTCCCAGGGGAGTGTGATAGGACCGCTATTATTTTCTATCTATATAAATGATCTGATGCACAGAGTAAGTAGTAATTTGCGGCTGTTTGCTGATGATGCTGTTGTGTATGGGAGGGTGTCGTCTTTAATTGACTGTAATAGCATACAGGATGACTTAGACGAATTTTCTAGCTGGCGCGAAGAATGGCAGCTAGCTCTCAATGTAGAAAAATGTAAGGTGATGCGCATGAGTAGGAAAAACAATCCCATAACGTTCGAATACAGCATTAGTAGTGAACTTCTTGATGCAGTCGCGTCGTTCACACATCTAGGCGTAACATTGTAGAGCGATATGAAATGGAACGAACATGTAAGGGCCGGCCGCGGTAGCCGAGGAGACTGGGGCGCTGCTGTCACGGTCTGCACGGCCACTACGGTCGGGGGTTCGAATCCCCCCTCGGACATGGATATTTGTGCCGTCCTTAGTATTAGTTAGTTCATAAGAAGTTTGTAAGTTTAGGGACTGATGACCCCGTAGTTAAGTCCCATAAGCTATACAAACATTTTGAACATGTAAGGGCAGCTGTAAGTAAGGCGGACAGCCAACTTCGGTTTATTGGGAGAATTTTGGGAAGATGTACTTCACCTGTAAAGGAGACCGCTTATAAAACGCTTGTACGATCACGTCTTGAGTATTGCTCAAGTGTTTGGGACCCGCAGCAGATCAGTTTAAAGGAAGACATGGAAGCAGTTCAGAGGCGAGCATCTAGGTTTGTTACTGATAAGTTCGACCAATGCGCGAATGTCACGGAAATACTGCGGGAACTCAAATGGAGATCGCTGGAGGAAAAACGACGCTCTTTTCGTGAATTTCTTTTGAGGAAATTTAGAGGGCCGGAATTTGAAGCTGAGTGTAGTACGATCTTCCTGCCGGCTACTTACATTTCGCGTAGTGATCACAAAGAGAAGATAAGAGAAATTAGGGCTCGTACGGAGACATATCGGCATTCTTTTTTTCCTCGTTCTATTTGGAAGTGGGATGTTGTTGTTGTTATGGTCTTCAGTCCGGAGACTGGTTTGATGCAGCTCTCCACCCTACTCTATCCTGAGCAAGCCTTTTCATCTCCTCATAAGAACAGCAACCCACATCCACTTGAATCTGCTTACTATAAGCGTCTCTTGGTCTCCCTCTGCGATTTTTACCCCACACACTTCCCTCCAATGCTAAATTTACGATTCCCCGATGTCTAAGAATGTGTCCTACCAAGCGATCCCTTCTTTTAGTCAGGGTATGCCAAAAATTCCTTCGCTCACCAATTCTGTTCAGTACCTCTTCATTAGTTATGTGATCTACCCACCTAATCTTCAGCATTCTTCTGTAGCACCACATTTCAAAAGCCTCTATTCTCTTCCTGTCAGCACTGCTTATCGTCCATGTTTCACTCCCATACAAGGCAACACTCCACACAAATGCCTTCAGAAAAGACTTCCTTACCCTTAAATTAATATTCGATGTTAGCAAATTTCTCTTTTTCAAAAATGCTTTTCTTCCCATTGCCATTCTGCATTTTATATCCTCTGTACTGCGACCATCGCATGTTATTTTACTTCCCAAGTAACAAAACTCATCTACCACCTTCATTGTTTCATTACCTAATCTAATTCCTTCAGCATCGCCTGATTTTCTAAGACCGCATTCCATTATTTTTGTTTTGCTCTTGTTAATGTTCATTTTATATGCTCTCTTCAACACGCTTTCCATTCCATTCAACTGCTCCTCCAGGTCCTTCGCCGTCTCTGACAGAACCACAATGTCATCAGCAAAACGCAATGTTTTTATTTCTTCCCCCTGAACTTTAATCTCTATTCCAAATTTTTCCTTGCTTCCCTTCACCGCCTGCACTATGTACAAATTGAATAGCATTGGAGAAAGGCTACAGCCCTGTCTTACTCCCTTCCCAACTAATGCTTCCCTTTCATGCCCTTCGAGTCTAACAACTGCGGTCTGGCTTTTGTACAAGTTGTAAATGACTCTCCTTTCCCTGTATTTTACCCCTGCTGACTTAAGAATTTGAAAGAGAGTATTCCAGTCAACATTATCAAAAGCAATGAAAGAATCCCTGAGACGGATTTTCGTCTCAAATATGTCAAAGACATTATTGATAGAGCTGAAGCATTGAATTAAAACTTGTGGTGCGGCCGGGAATCGAACCCGGACCTCCATGCTTACTAGACAGACGTCTTAACCGTTAGACTACCACACCACTAACGATTAAGGCGCCTCGGAATAGTCTATGTACGACTTATCTCCACAACACAACACAAACTTTAATTCAGCTTCTTTGTCCACAACACAAACTTTAATTCAGCTTCTTTGTCAAAGAAGCCACAAATTTTAATTCAATGCTTCAGCTCTATCAATTATCAAAAGCTTTCTCCAAATCTACAAAAGCTAAAAATGTAGGTTTGCCTTTCCTTAATCTGTCTTCTAAGATTAGACGTAAAGTGAGTATTGCCTCCCGGGTTCCTACGTTCCTCCTGAATCCAAACTGATCTTCCCCGAGGTCAGCTTGTACCAGCTTTTCCATTCTCCTGTAGACAATTCGTGTTAAAATTTTGCAACCATGACTTATCAAACTGATGGTTCTGTAATTTTCACACCTGTCTGCGCCTGATTTCTTTGGAATGGGGATTATTACATTTTTCTTAAAGTCTGAGGGCATTTCGCCTGTCTCATACATCCTACACACCAGTTCAAATAGTCTTGTCATGGCTGGCTCTCCCAGAGACTTTAGTAGCTCTGAGGGTATTTCATCTACTCCTGGGGCCTTGTTCCGACCTAGGTCTTTCAAGGCTCTGTCAAATTCATCTCTCAGTATAGTATCTCCTATTTCATCTTGATCGACTTCCTCTTCCCTTCCTACGACATCGTCTCTAAGTTCATTTCCCTTGTAGAGCTGCTCTATGTACTCTTTCCACCTTTCAGCTTTCGCTTCTTTGCTGAGAACTGGTTTCCCATCTGAGTTCTTGATATTCGTAGAGTTGCTTTTCTTGTCCCCAAATGTCTCTTTTATTTCCCTGTAGGCAGTATCTACTTTTCCCCTTGCTATACATTCTTCTACAGATTTACATTTGGCTTCTAGCCACTCCTGCTTAGCCATTTTGCACTTCCTGTCAATCTCATTTTTTAGACGTCTGTACTCCATTTTGCCTGTTTCATTTACTGCATTTTTATATTTTCTCCTTTCATCAATTAAATTTAGTATTTCCTGTGATATCCAAGGATTTTTTGTAGGTCTTGCCTTTCTACCTATTTTGTCCTCCGCTGCCTTCACTATTTCATCTCTCAATGCTACCCATTCCTCTTCTACTGTTTTATTTCCCCCTGTTTCTGCCAATTGTTGCCTAAATCTCCCTCTGAAATTCTCCAGAACTTCAGTTTCCTTCAATCTAAGTCCCATCTCCTTATTTTCCTACCTTTCTGCAGTTTTTTCAGCTTCAGCCTACAGTTCATGACTAACAAGTTATGGTCAGAGTCTATATCTGCCCCTGGGTATGTCCTGCAGTTTGTAACCTGGTTCCGGTACCTATGTCTTACCATTATAAAATCTATCTGATATCTTCCGGTGTCTCCTGGTCTCTTCCATGTATACAACCTTCTTTTGTGATTCTTAAACCACGTGTTTGTTACGATTAAATCATGTTCCGTGCAAAATTCTACCAGGCGACTTCCTCTTTCATTCCTCCTGCCCAGTCCATATTCACCTATTATTTTTCCTTCTCTTCCTTTTCCAACTACCGAATTCCAGTCTCCCATCACAATTAAGTTTTCCTCTCCCTTAACTGTCTGAATAATTTCCTTTAGCTCCTCATATATTTCTTCGATCTCCTCATCATCGGCAGAGCTAGTTGGCATATAAACCTGTACTACTGTTGTCGGTGTTGGCTTCGTATCTATCTTGACAATGATAATGCGATCACTGTGCTGGTCATAGTAGTTTACCCGCATTCCTATTTTCTTATTCATTATCAGTCCTACTCCTGTGATACCCCCAACTGATTTTGTATTTATAATCCTGTACTCACCTGACCAGAAATCCTGTTCATCCTGCCACCGAACTTCACTAATCCCCACAATATCTAACTTCAACCTATCCATTTCCCTTTTTAAATTTTCTAATTTTCCTACCCGATTAAGGGTAGAATGCCAGTATTGTCTTTCCTGATGACAACATCCTCCTGAGTAGTCCCCGCCCGGAGATCCGAATGGGGGACTATTTTACCTCCGTAATATTTTACCCGAGAGGATGCCATCATCATATGTTCATACAGTAGAGCTGCATGTCCTCGGGAAAGATAACGGCTGTAGTTTTCCCTTGCTTTCAGCCGTTCGCAGTAGCTGTGTGGCAAAGCCACATTAGCTGATGTTACAAGGCCAGCTCAGTCAATCATCCAGACTGTTGCCCCTGTAACTACTGAAAAGGCTGCTGCCCCTCTTCAGGAACCACACGTTTGTCTGGCCTCTCCACAGATATCCCTCCACTGTGGTTGCACCTACGGTACGGCTATCTGCATCGTTGAGGCACGCAAGCCACCCCACCTCGGTAATGTCTGTGGTTCATGGGGGTGGGGGAGTGGGATAGGAAAGGAAATGCCTAGTAGTGGTACAGTGTACCCTGCGCTGGTAGATCGCGGCGCATGTATGTAGATGTAGACTTAGAAGTATGTCTGAGTAGAGAAGCAACGTGTTCTGAAATCAGGTGGTCGGGATTTCCCATGCAAGATGGCTGTTAAAAATAATGGTGGCAATGGTGTGTCATGTTCAAAAATGTTTACATGTCTGAAGAACTTATGGGACTTAACTACGGGGTCATCAGTCCCTAAGCTTACAAACTATTTATGAACTACCTAAGACTAAGGACGGCACAAATATCCATGCCCGAGGGGGGATTCGAACCCCCGACCGTAGTGGCCGTGCAGACCGTGACTGGAGCGCCTCAGTCCCCTTGGCCACCGCGGCCGGCGATGTGTCATGACAGTCCAAAGGAATATGCTCTAATGTACAATTCAAAATGTTTTCAATAAAATGTGAACCCACTGAGATACTAGAAAGCCAGTACCACTGCAAGAAAGTGAAAATTATATCAAATAAGAGGGTATACATGCGCCCTGATTACGATATTCAGTTCATAAGTTATTCTGTGTTAAACAGCGAACCAGCGGTGACTTGAAGGTCAGACTGTACACCTCTCGTCTCGTGTGCCATCTCCTCCTCCATTCACTTGGCAACACCTCAGTGGCCAGCCGCAGTGGCCGAGGTGACTGAGGCGCTCCAGTCACGGTCTGCACGGCCACTACGGTCGGGGGTTCGAATCCCCCCTCGGGCATGGATATTTGTGCCGTCCTTAGGATTAGCTAGTTGATAAGTAGTTTGTAAGCTTAACTACGGGGTCATCAGTCCCTAAATTTACAAACTACTTATGAACTACTTACGAACTAGGACGGCACAAATATCCATGCCCGAGGGGCGATTCGAACCCCCGACCGTAGTGGTCGTGCAGACCGTGACTGAAGCGCCTCAGTCCCCTCGGCCACCGCGGCCGGCGGTACTGAAATAATTTTTGTTAGCCAGGGTAAAAAGTATTTTCAGTGCACCGACATTTAGACAAGCCGAAAAATGATCAATATTAAGGTTATGGGACTTTACTGCGGGGTCATCAGTGCCTAAGCTTACAAACTACTTATAAACTAACTTATACTAAATACAACACAAACATCCATGCCCGAGGGAGGAATCGAACCACCGACGGGAAACGACCTCGCGCATCGGAGCATAGCGCCTCAATGCGCTGGGCCACTCCGCTGTGGCAGACACGCCGAGAAATGAGAATTGTCGTCAGGAAAAATGCGGATGAAAACCAGAAACAGTACTGCAAGCAGATGATACGAAATCAGCGTATTTCAAGTATGCGTTTGCAAATAAGAATTCAGCTTCCGGCGAATAAGAAATAAGCAATGCAATAGGCTTTCAGATGCGACATGTAGCATCAATTGAAAGTACAATAAATGGCATCTTCCTGCGGAAACAAGTGTCCTTTGGTTTATGCATGTTTTTCTCTTATCTCGAACCCGAATTAATCCGTATAATCGGCGCTTGCTGTGGTTTACTAATAGACTGCACAAGTCATTTTACTCGTCACCCGTCAGGGTGGATGAAACTTCACGATGTGCTGCAGGAGCAAGTACACCCTTCTAGTACTTCGGAGTAATTTGCGGAAAACAGAATGCTCTCTAAATCGCGACGAAAACAGTTGTAATTGATTGTGAATACATAAATACTGAAAGGGAATGGGATTGAGAAAACAATTTTCGGTATTCGATCTTTGTCTATGCAAGTATGTTTAGTTGGATGTACTGCTGATGCACCATGTGGATGTAATCGTAAGGGTGTGGGGGAGGGTGTGGGTTCGCGGTGATAGCATGCAGACGGGGGCGTGGCGCCATCTTTATTGCCGAGGCGCGAGGGCCTGCACTCACTATTTATAGACTCACTGCCGCAGGCTCCGATTCCGCCCGTCTTCTCGCTCCTGGGAGTATTTGGAGCTGCCTGCCTGGTTAGTATCATGTAAGAAAGAGCGCGAGAACAATCCAGGGGCTCACTGTTTCGGGAAAGGGGCTAGAACTAGAAGGCATTAGGAAGAGGAGTCTACTGCAAAGTGAATCCTTTTATCTGTGAGGAAATACACAATTAAACCATAACATAACAGTATCTTAATGTACTGTCACTTACACTTTTCCCGTTTGTACATAATTTCGTTGGCTTATCCGGAACGGTTAAGAAAAGGGCATATGTTTATTGTAAGTTTTTAGTTCAAAATCACCAGCAGTATCACCGCTCGAAGCGTGTACCTTTCCTCCTGACTCATCCTGTATTATATGCCAAATTTCCTGTAGAGAATTAGGTTACACACGAAGTGCCTACTGTTCCCTGATACCCTGTGAACATGACGCCGAAGGGCAAACATTATTACTATGAAACATATGTTTTTAAGGAACAGACATTTGTGATGGTACCGCAGCCTTATATATATTAAATAATTAATTATTGATTTGCCATTTGCGAATTCTGTCGACATTAGCTGCATTTATAAAGATGGTCTGTTTTTTGGTGACAAATGAAAGCCGGCCGCGGTGGCCGAGGGGACTGCGGCGCGCCAGTCACGGTCTGCACGGCCACTACGGTCGGGGTTCGAATCCCCCCTCGGGTATAGATATTTGTGCCGTCCTTAGTATTAGCTAGTTCATAAGTAGTTTGTAAGTTTAGGGACTGATGACCCCGTAGTTGAGTCCCATAAGCTCTACAAACATTTGAACAAATGAAATTTTTTATTTTTTGATGCTATAAAATATCTAAATATTGAAGAATACAGCAGGCACTCAGGCAAAGACGTAAAGTGTTGTGCAACACTTCTAAAATTAATGTTTGTAGAAAAGTTTCACAATCGTAGAATATACTGAGAATGATTTCCGTTTATATGCTGCACTTGTTGTTGTGGTCTTCAGTCCGGAGACTGTTTTGATGCAGCTCTCCACGATAACCTATCCTGAGCAAGCCTCTTCATCTCCACATATGAACGGCAACCTACATCTGTCTGAATCTGCTTAATGTATCCATCTCTTGGTCTTCCTCTGCGGTTTTTACCCCACACACTTCCCTCCAATGCTAAATTCACAATTCCTTGATGTCTAAGAATGTGTCCTACCAATCGATCCCTTCTTTTAGTCAAGGTATGCCAGAAATTTCTTTTCTCCCCAATTCTGTTCAGTACCTCCTCATTAGTTACGCGATCCACCCACCTAATCTTCAGCATTCTTCTGTAGCACCATATTTCAAAAGCCTCAATCCTCTTCCTGTCCGCACTGTTTATCGTCCATGTCTCACACCCATACAAGGCCACACTCCATACAAATGCCTTCAGAAAGGACTTCCTTAGGCTTAAATCAATACTCGATGTTAACAAATTTCTCTTTTTCAAGAACGCTTTTCTATCCATTGCCATTCTGCATTTTACATCCTCTGTACTGCGACCATCATTTGTTATTTTACTGCCCAAGTAACAAAATTCATCTTCCTCCTTTATTGCTTCGTTACCCAATCTAATTCCTTCAGCATCACCTGATTTTCTTACACTGCACTCCATTACCCTAGTTTTACTCTTGTTAATGTTCATCTTATATGCACCTTTCAGCACACTGTCCATTCCGTTCAATTGCTCTTCCAGGTCCTTTGCTGTATCTGACAGAATTACTATGTCGTCGGCAAAAAGCAATGTTTTTAATTCTTCACCCTGAACTTTAATTCCTTCTCCAAATTTCTCCTTGGTTTCCTTTATAGCTTGCTCAATGTAGAAATTGAATGACATTGGAGAAAGGCTACAACCCTGTCTTACTCCCTTCCCAACCATTGCATCCCTTTCATGCCCTTCAACTCTGACAACCGCTGTCTGGTTTTTGTACAAGTTGTAAATAACCTTACGCTCCCTATATTTTACTCCTGCTTGCTTCAGAACTTGAAAGAGTTTATTCCAATCAACATTGTCAAAAGCCTTCTCCAAATCTACAAAAGCTAGAAATGTTGGTTTGCCTTTTCTTAATCTATCTTCTAGGATAAGCCGTAAAGTGAGTATTGCCTCCCGTGTTCCTACATTTCTCCTGAACCCAAACTGATCTTCCCCGAGGTCGGCTTCTACCAGCTTTTCCATCCTTCTGTATATAATTCGTGTTAATATTTTGCAACCATGACTTATTAAACTGATGGTTCTGTAGTTTTCACACCTGTCTGCACCTGCTTTCTTTGGAATGGGGATTATAACATTTTTCTTAAAGTCTGAGGGTACTTCACCTGTCTCATACATCTTACACACCAGGTGAAACAATTTGGTCATGGCTGGTTCCCCCAGAGACTTCAGTAGCTCTGAGGGAATATCATCTACTCCAGGGGCCTTGTTTCGACTTAGGTCTTTCAGGGCTCTGTCAAATTCTTCTCTCAGTACAGTGTCTCCTATTTCATCTACATCCTCTTCCCTTCCTACAATATTGTCTCGAAGTTCATTTCCTTCATAGAGCCCCTCTATATACTCTTTCCACCTTTCAGCTTTCCCTTCTTTGCTGAGAACTGGTTTTCCATCAGTGTCCTTGATATTCATAGAGCTGTTTTTCTTATCTCCAAATGCTTCTTTTATTTTCCTGTAGGCTGTATCTATTTTTCCCCTATTTATACATTCTTCTATATCCTTGCATTTGCCTTCTAACCACTCCTGCTTAGCAATTTTGCACTTCCTGTCAATCTCATTTCTTAGTCGTCTGTACTCCATTTTGCCTGTTTCATTTACTGCATTTTTATATTTTCTCCTTTCATCGATTAAATTTAATATCTCCTGTGATATCCAAGGATTTTTGCAGGTCTTGCCTTCCTAATTATTTTGTCCTCTGCTGCCTTCACTATTTCATCTCTCAGTTTTACCCATTCCTCCGCTACTGTTTTATTTTCCCCTGTTTCTGTCAATTGTTGCCTAAAGCTCCCTCTTCTTAAGAACTTCAGGTTCCTTCAATTTATCCAGGTCCCATCTCCTTAGTTTCCTACCTTTTTGTAGTTTCTTCAGTTTCAGCCTACAGTTCATAACCAACAAGTTATGGTCAGAGTCTATATCTGCCCCTGGGTATGTCGTACAATTTAAAACCTGGTTCCGAAATCTATGTCTTACCATTATAAAATCTATCTGGTATCTCCCGGTGTCTCCTGGTCTCTTCACTGAGAAGGCTAAAAAACTAAATGTTATAATTCGGTTTAGTTAGGAAGAAGAAACGCTGTTGTCCGATTTCTACACCATATGTGTAATAAATTTACACACAACCGATAGCAGCTGTATACAGTGGCGGCGCTAGGCGTCGTCGACGTCGGCCACCGCCGACGGCCTCACGCCTGTGGGGGCCTCGCAAAACATTGTTAAAATTTTAGTTTTATATTTGATGTTTAACGGCGCTTTCCAACTGCTAGGTTATGTAACGACGACCTACATCTAATAACTAGCTTAACCGAAGGACGAATACAACATCCGTACCCAAGGGTGGGGTTCGACCCCCGACGAGAGCGATTTCGCTCACCGTGGTATGACGCCTTAGAGCGCTCGGCCTTCCCGGCCGGTAGCTATTTAGTTGTCCGTATTAATTTCCGTATGAGTGCCGCAGTGATGCAATTTTTAGTTAAATACTTGCAAAACAATTTCTTCAGTACAGTTTAAAGAACGATTTGGAACAAGTACATCCAAATGTTTATAAAACAATCAGAATCATGCTCAGTTCCAGTCAGGACAGATTCGGCCGAGAGAAGCTTCACAAAGTTAAAATTGATTAAGACTAACTTGAAAAGCACAGTGAGCGAAGAAAGAGTTGTCAGTACTATCAACTGAATCCGAAATAACGGCTAGTATTAAGATGTGATCTTAAAAAAATTCAGTGAGACGAAAAGTTGAAAAGTTTCTCTAATTTGGTTTTTTATTGTAATTTTTGTCGTTGCAATAATACTCCTATATTATACTAACAGAATTTTATTATAATGATTATTGATATATAATTCAGCTCATTTAACATTTTCTTCATTAATGAAAAAATGAAAGGGGCCTCGCAAAGACGAGTTCGCCGACGCCCAGTTTTCGTCTAGCGCCGCCACTGGCTGTATATTCAGAGTCTAAAGCTGTTTTGTAGTTATATATTTAAATGAGACATAGTTTTCGCGACTTAACTCGAATGAATACACGCGCTAATCAAAAGTGTTACATTTAAAGCTCGCGCGGAAATTTACCACCATCATGGCCGCCGAGGCACTCCTTAATTTGCCTGCTGTTCATAGGCGGCCGCTTATGGAATTGTGGGGTCTTGATCTAGGCAGACATGCGTCTGGAAGAGCCCACCTGAACACGGCTCCGAAACAGGCAGTCACTAGGACTCAACTTTAATGAAACTCAACACTCTGGTGCCAGAAATAAGTCTCTCCGCAGCACACGATACGGTTTGCTCACACCAAATAACTTTGAGACCGTGTGGTGCGACAAATAAGGTTTTAAGTCTGTATTTGAAGGGGCAAAATGGATTATTTTGCACCAATGGAGAGAGAGTGTGTGTTTATTCTGAAAGGAAGGCTCGTAGCGACAATTAATATATATTCGTGTGTATGTTTTTTGTGAATTTGTATACAGGGAAGTGGGATGGGTACAGGAATGATAATTATGTTGAAATTACGATTGTAGGATACGAACAGTGTGGTACATGTGTTTAGTTGCAATGACGCGAGGTGTCTTCGATGCGGGAGCATTGGACATCAAGCTGTATTTACGTTACCGTTAGGCGATATCCTCCTCTAGGTAGTGCGTTGCTCGTGGTTACATATTACCCGTTTCTGTGGTGTTCAAAATGTTCAACCGTTTAAGGTTATGAGAACTAACTGCGAGGTCATCAGTCCCTAAACTTACAACCTACTTATGAACTAACTTATACTAAAGACGACACAAACATCCTTGCCCGAGGGGGGATTCGAACCCTCGACCGTAGCGGCTGTGCAAACTGTGAATGGCGCGCCGCAGACCATTCGGCCACTGCGGCCGGCTCTTCTACTGTTGTTGTAGTAGTTGTGCGATGTGGACGTACACACTGGGACATGGAAAGTGTGTTCTGACTTGCTACAGCTACAGCCTATAATCTAATGCGTGCCTGTTGCACTTTTGTGGTTCCAAGATATTTTTTAAACATGTCTTTGACTGTCGAATATATCATCTGTATGAGGAGCATAGTTGGTGGTTTGAACTTAGCATTGTAAGTACTTGCACACATCTTTGTGACAAAAGAAGCTTGCAGTTTAACGTCCCGTCGACAGCGCGGTCATTAGAGACGGAGCTTACGCTCGGAGTGTTTGGGTAAGGATGTGGAAGGACATCGCCCGTGCCCTTTCAAAGGAACCATCCTGGTATTTGCCTATAGCGATTTAGGTAAATCACGGAAAACCTAAATCTGGATGGTCGGAGGTGGATTTGAACCACCATCCTTCCGAATGCGAGTCCAGTGTGTTACCTCTTTGTGACATTACAGATCGCCATTGGGGGTTCAGGTCCTCTTTCGGGCATGGGTGTTTGAGTTGTCCTTAGGTTAGTTTAACTTAGTTTAATTAGTTTGTAAACTAGGGGACCAAGCAGTTAACTCGCAAAACATTTGAACATTACATATGAAATTCTTTATTATGTCTTACAGGCAAATTTTTTTGCATACGAAACGAGGTATAATATTAAGATTCATTGTATTACATTATCTAATAGAGTGTATCAAGATGTCATATACAGTTTTGCCCCGAGACATTAGGTGGCAAACTAATTCCGAAAACAAAACAGTTTTTTGATAGTCCCAAATGTTTGACTTCAATTGTAATTGTTTAAATAATTGTCGATAAAAGTATATAAGTATTTTTATCGACCCCTTCATTTTCACATCAGTGAACTGACAATTAGTGGTAAAAATTACAATTTTTGTACCTGTCAAAAGAAAATTTGGTGATGTGTTTCTGATCAGGCTTCGAAAATAGGACTCCTGATTCAATATCCCTACCTGCCCCCCTCATCACGCTTCTGTCCCTCAATTGGTCTATCACCAAACGCACTTCAATTTAATGCAAACACTGTTCCCTCGAGAATGTTTGATTTTACTGATGACTTTAAATAATTGTTATTAACTATTTCTCGCGAGCAGCATGGCAGCTGCTGTTGCTGACTGACGATTGCCGAGAGAAAAAGATATGTTCTTTTGGAAATTGTTAATGTGAATATAGGTTGTTACAATGGAATTGATATGCAAATTAGGATCGACACGTTGACTGCCTTGTGGCCGCCGGCGCGCCTCTGACGTCATCGTGGCAGCCAATGTGTTAAAAAAATTAATCGGAGGCGGTTGCGGTACAGACGGCGGGGGCTTCCTGGTAGGTGGGGAGCGGAGGTAGCCCAAGCGAACAGCTGTGCGTGCAGTCAAATGCCCTTATGTTGCTGTTGGCAAATTTCAGGCTCTTGTTAAGTACAATATAATGTTATGTGATCAGTCAAGCTTCCGCCATTGTCCTACTAAGTGCAAGTCCATGTTCACTGTTAATCGTCCTTTTGTCGCAGCGGAATGGCCGTGCGCACTAAGGCGCCTTGCTATGGTGCGTGCGGAGGCTACAGTCCTCCTTTGGGCATGTGTGTGTGTGTGTGTGTGTGTGTGTGTGTGTGTGTGTGTGTGTTGTACTTAGGATAATGTTCTTAATGTTGTTTGTAAGTTAAGGGACCGATGGCAACTGTAGTTAGGTCCCATAACTCAAAAACAACAAATTTTAAAAAAGTCATTTTGTTGCGGGAAGAGCTTTATTGTACAAGGGTGGAGGTTGGTTGGTAACGATACCTGACCCTGATGACACTAACGTACAGTCGTGATATGCTGTTCCATAATCCGCATTGCTATATTACCATCATATCAGCAGGCATTGTCACTACACCAAAATGTATTCTTTGTTCCCGTTACAACACTTTAGTACCTTGTACTACGACAAGCACTGTCAGACTATAATTTGAGCCAAGCAACTGCACCAGCCACAGGTGAACTGCGTATTGGCACGGAAAGAGGACTCCATACATTTTTCATTCCTAGTTGTTTTCATTGGTTTATCCGGTAACGGTTAAGAAAAGGGCATATGTTTATCAGAAGTTTTTTGTTCAGAATCACCAGTAGTATCACCCCTTAAAGCATGTACCTTATATACCTTAGTTTAAGTAGTTTTTAAGCTACGGACTAATGACCAAGCGCCATGCATTCAATTTTGCCTACTTTCCTCCCTTAATTTTTGAAGGTACGTAAAGCAATATACATCACGGTGGGTTTGAACACCACAGTGCTTTATGAAGAATAGAAGTATTATGTCGTTGCTTTGTCAAGCCTTTCAACTGAGACTCAGCCAGTTACAGGGAGTGCCCACAGTTTAACGTGGACCTCAAGCACGTACTAATAAACATTACCAAAGGTGAAATAAGTGGTAAGTGAAGATAAAAGTCCTAGGAATTAACGGTGACATAGCACCGGATCCGTAGTCTGGCCCTTAACCACCGAGTCACTTACTGTACATTGTACGTTCAGCTGTAGCCGCTAGTACCCATGTTGATGGATTGCTTTGTGGGGGGCAGATACAGGTGGTCTGTTTACCAACCAGCTCTGAAGACAGCACGGGGAGTTAACGTTTATAACCCACTTGACTAGAGTTGAAAGCGTAACGAGTCACACAAAGACAGACTAACTGCTGAATGATTATACTGACTTGAGGCCTGTGCTGGCACGTGCTCGGCATGCGAAACATGGGTAGGGAGCCGACAGCCATGCTCCAATTACTAGGACCTTCGTGTCACGGGGAGAGTCGAAGAATATTCAGAGTACTCGACGAAGGAAACTCAATCTATGGCTGCAGGACACAGCTAACGCTTAACAACTGCGACTTTTGCACGTTGCTACACGTTGTTTACCTGAACAAACCATTAACACATACGGGGAAGATAATGAGTTGTAGGTTTCATTATAAATAAAAAAAACTTAAAACAATGCTACTGTTATTGGATGAAGCACAGATGCAATAACAAAAGCAAAGTATATTCCACAGAAATAATCAGTCTATGCATTTACTTGTTCACACACAGATAGGGAAATGCAAAATATGTCTGAGAAGCTGAAAACAACAAGAGAGCAAATCTTCTACTAAGTAGTAATGAAGGTATTAAACACAGAGGTGGGTTAACAAGTGTGGAACGAATTCTCAGCTGGAGGGTTTGGGCTAGGCCGCAGAAATTTACGAAGGTCATGCATTAGTAGAATTTTTCGAGAAGAATATATTTGTCCTTAACTTATTATTTAGGAAGAACGTGAATAGAAAATATACATCACAAAGACCAAATGAAAATAACTATGTAACAGATTATATTTTATCAAAAAGTAAGGAAACTGTTTAGGATATGAGGATAAGAGGGCAAAACCAATAAGATCCAGAATAAAATTAAATATAAACCTCCAAAGAGACAAACTCGTCACTAACGTAAATCTTCAAAATATGTTTAAAAATACGTAGTTCATCATCATCAGCCATTTGACATGGAAACCTGAATGCAAGCCGCCTCCAGACTTTTGACTACTTTACGGGCTCTCGGAGAGCAATCTGTATAGATATGCAGTGTTTTCCAGTAAGTTATTTTCTCGATCTCTATGTCTTGGAACAATGTACTTACACCATCCTTCGAATACAATTTTGATCATTGCCTCAGAAGAGTTCATGTCGCATTAACCCACATACATATTCTCACAACTACACGGAATTCTTTGAAGAAGAGACGTGAGAGATTGACAGAGTGGTTGTTGCGGAGCATGCTTTGCAAGCAGGGGGCCATCACATTCATTTTGATAGAACTGACAGCCACAAGCGATTACCCATGAAAAGCTGTATAGCGAGGACACACCCCGAGAACTGCAATATGAAGGTGGATGGCGTGAAACTGGACTACGTCTGGATTCGGGTTATCAAGACGATGAGTAAACAGTTTTCCACCATGGGGCAATAGCGACAGTAAACAACAGCAACCGACAACGGCGATGGTGTTCGAATATTCAAAACATGTGGCGTCACGCCTCTTGGCGGGAGCACGCGAAAACGGAATCTGGTTGCAGCCAGCAGTGACCCAGCGTGTTACTCGGACATTCAAAGAAGCCACGACTCCTCTTGAAAATACACCCCCGCTGCCGGCCGCAGTGGCCGAGCGGTCTGCGGCGTGCCAGTCACGGTCTGCACGGCCGCTGCGGTCGGGGGTTCGAATCCCCCCTCGGGCATGGATATTTGTACCGTCCTAGTTTGTAAGTAATTCATAAGTAGTTTGTAAGTTTAGGGACTGATGACCCCGTAGTTAAGTCCCATAAGCCTTACAAACATTTGAACATTTTTGAAAAAACACCCCCGCTGCCGGCCGCGGTGGCCGAGCGGTCTGCGGCGTGCCAGTCACGGTCTGCACGGCCGCTGCGGTCGGGGGTTCGAATCCCCCCTCGGGCATGGATGTTTGTGCCGTCTTTAGTATAAGCTAGTTCATAAGTAGTTTGTAGGTTTAGGGACTGATGACCCCGTAGTTGAGTCCCATAAGCTCTATAAACATTTGATTTGATTTGACACCCCCGCAGATGGTGACTAAACGTTAGGTTTCAATAATAAATCCATCCGACCACAGCCCGGAAACCATTGGTAACTGTGAAAATTTACATTGTTGTGTTTTCCATCGATAACCGCGACCAATATGTTTTCCAGTTCTTTTTGGAATCTTTCCCCCTCCCCCCTCTTTCTTTCTCTTCATATTTATCTAAGTTTCACCTATTTCTTTCCGTCAAACAAACTTTCCCAGTAAGAAAGATATTAATGATAGCAGAAATAGGAAAAGTAGATATATTTACATCAGATGCACTGAATTACAGCAGGTTTTTCCCGTACGTGTATCTTTGTTTAGGGAGAAAATTCAGTCGGAATGAGGATCCGCGGTTACTTCCCGTCGTGGGTTCGAGTTCTCCCTGGAGCGTGTGTGAGCGCGCGCGCGCGCGCGCGCGCGTGTGTGTGTGTGTGTGTCCTTAGGTTAGTTTAAGTAGTTTGTAAGCCTAGGGGCTGATAACCACAGTAGTTAAGTCCCATAGATTTACAAACATTTGAACATTCATCCTTAGTTTTGTAGGCCAGTGAACTGACTTTTTAACATTTACGGATAATAGATACTCTACAACTGTAATACACAGTACTGGTGTAGCACAATAATATATTTATTTTTTATATTTTTAAAATATACAATACAACCAGAAACTATTTTATATATTTTTGTTTTTGCCAGTAAGCGTTTTGTCATTTTGACAACGTTCGATTAGCATAATACATCTTCAGTGGGCAACCTGGCAGATGCTACGCTGCTTTTGTCTACGAAAAAAGGCGTTTGTCTCAAGATTGTAAATGTGGAAAATCTGAGCAGCAACAAGTAGAATGCCGGGGTGGAGCGCCCGAGCGCATTGAGTCGCTATGCTCCGATGCGAGAGGCCGTTCCCTACCGGGGGTCCGAATCCCCCCTCGGGCATGGGTGATAGTGTCGTCTTTAGTATAAGGTAGTTCATAAGTAGTTTGTAAGTTTAGGAACTGATGACCCCGCATTTAAGTCCCTTAAGCTTAAGAAACATTTGAACGAGTAGAATAGGAAACGACTCGAGATTTTGTATAATATGCAAATTGAAGATTTGAATATGTATTACATGAACTGAACATAACTGAACGTTCTAAATGGGTCTTGGTGTAGATAAAACACACAGCAAAGCGACTGTTCGCCGTATTTCTTAAAGTGATGTAATCCACAGCCACGGAACTCAGTAAAAATAATAGGGATAAAATAGTTTACATTTCGTTGTTAACCGGCCACCTTTAGAAAACTTGGCACTAAACATGTAGTCCACATAACAGCGACAGTCGATAGCTGTGAAAAGGTGGTTTCTGCAAAGATATGTGACTTTTATTGATTACTAGCTGAAAACCCGGCGTTGCCAGGGTATATATTTATTTATTCCTGCCATTTTTCAGGTGTATATTCATTTGTATCAGGGCAATATGTCTGTAAAATCTCTTGTGAATACAATTAGTAGTAAAAAAGTAATAGATTAAAATAAAACTTGGTTCGTGATGGGGTGATTTTCCATGACCGGTAAGTTTTTATGCTTATATCTCATGAACTACGTGTCGTACTGCGATACAATTTAGAAGGTACATTCAACTATATGTGTGTTTACTTTGTAAAATTTCCTGTAGCTACAATTTGTAGTGTAGAAATTATAAATTTTAACGGCATACAGAAAACCGTAGTTTCAGACCATGAACAGCGGAACGTTACTGTTTACGCTTTCATATCTCATGAACTACGTGTCGTACTGTGATACAATTTAGAATATACATTCAACTATATTTGTGTTCACTGTCTGTAAAATTGCCTGCGGCTGCAATTTGTAGTGTAAAAATTATAAATTGTAACCATACCAAGTGCCGTAGTTTTACTCAATAAACAGCGAAAAAGTAGTAAGCGAGAAACTGTTTTCCTTTCATCATTTTGCTATGGTTGTAAGCGAGAAAAAGTTGAATATCGGTTTGAAATTATGTTCAAAGTTCATTGCAAGTTGCTAAGTACTCTCATTGTCTTATGGCGTACTAAGCAGCCAATAAAAGCATTCTGTTGGTAACACTGCGCCCGCGCGAACGTTTCGAGTATTTGCTCCAGTAAATAATTACAAAAATCGTTGTTTTTAAGCTATATTTAATCGTTTGCAGTTGTTATAAATATAATATAAGTGTTGTTACATTAGTGGAAGTGTTAGTGTAGTGTTAAATAAGGAAAAACGGTGTAAAAAGTTTATTTTACCTGTCGCGCCTATAGCACGTAGTTGTAGGCCTAATTTAACTCGCGCGAATCGTTGTAAACAGTGACTAAAACTTATTTCTAATTACCGATCGTTCTATTTTTCACTCGCGGCGTACAGTAGTTGGGATTTATAAAGTTTGTCAGACGTAAATTTCGTGATTTATCAAAAGTGAATATAGTAATCCGTGTTTATAGGCCTAAATTTTGTTTTCGTGAGCGTGTTTTTTTAGGCCTAATTTTTGTTTTCGTGACCGAGTTTCTTTATATCCAGTGCCCTTTCAGTTAATTATATTTGCGTGAACAGATTTTAGTGTCTCTTGGTGTAACTTTTACGTTTTAGTCAGTACTTTATCAAGTTTTTTACGATTTCTATTTTTACCATGGGTGAGAAGTGCGTGACATGCCGTAGGATCGTTAGTTCCGGGGTGTGGTGTGATGGTTTTTTTCATTGGGGCGAATGTAGTGGCGTGGGAAATGGGGATGTAAATGAGGCTCACCAGTGGTTTTGTAGGATCTGCAATAGAGATAGGAAAATAATGGAACAGGAGGGGAAAATTGCAGCTCTTCAAGCTGAATTAGATAAGGCAAGGGAGACTCTGAGCAGGTTAAGGAGGGAGAAGGGTGAACAGCGGTGGGAAGTGGCAACAGGTAAGAGGGGGAACAGACTTAGGACAGTTTCAGACAGCTTTGTCCTTAATGTGAAAAATAGATTTGACCTGTTGCCTCAGTCAGGATCGGATGAGCCTCATGTAGCTGTAACTGTAGAAAGGACACAACAGACTTTCAAAAAGGACTTGAAAAAGGTAGGGAAAACTGAGAAAAGAAAGAAAGTCTTGTTGTTAGGTAGTTCCCATGGTAGAGGTGTTGGCCAACTACTGCAGGAAGAGCTAGGACCAGGGTACCAGGTCACAAACGTTTTCAAACCAAATGCGGGCCTGGGTCAGGTAACAGAAGATATAGGTTCTTTATGTAAGGATTTCACAATGGAGGATACCGTGGTTATAGTGGGTGGTCCGGAAAACAGCATTGACAGAAACTGTGAATATTCTATAGAGTGTGACCTGGTGAAGATATCATCGGCAACGAAGCATACTAGTGTGGGATTTGTATCTGTCTTGAGTCGCCATGATCGGCCTCATTTGAACTCTTCTATCAGGAGAGTAAACTTGGAGTTGGAACGGCTACTCATGTCAGATATGGGGTCCCACATTGGTTTGATTCCTGTGGATGATATCTGTAGGTGGGACTATACTAGGCATGGCCTTCACCTCAACAGGAAAGGGAAGGGAAAATTGTCTGGGTTGATCGCAAGTAACTTACGGGGGGGCACTGTCACAAATGGTAAAATACCAGTGGTTACAGGTGTCAGAGGGATGCCTTTTTTAGGATAGGGAGGGGGGGAAGAAAACCAGTTTTGAAAGAGCTTGTAAGACACCCTCAGTTTGGAAAAGCAGATAAACAGGAGATAGATTTTAGCAAACAATATTTAACAGAAAGTAGTCAGAAACTTCCAGTAAATCTTACTCAAGCCATTAGTATGCAATATCAGTTATCTTTATTACATCAAAATATTCCAGGACTCAGAAATAAACTTGATGAACTACTCATTTGTATTGATGAAATAGATTCCTCTAGCCCAATTGACATAATTTGCCTCTCTGAACATCATGTGGCCACTGGTATAGATATGTTAAACATTCCAGGATTTAATTTAGCTTCACACTTCTGTAGAGTTGATATGGAGGGAGGAGGAGTTGCCACATTCATTAAAAACTGCTATAAATTCAAGAATATTGATATAAATAAATTCTGTCTAGAGCAGCATTTAGAAGCTTGCGCAACAGAAGTAGAATTCCATAACAGATGCTATATAATAGTAACTATTTACCGAGCACCTGCAGGAAATTATAATCTATTCCTAAATCATCTAGAAGCTCTATTGGGTTATTTAACAGGAAGAAATAAAGAAATCCTGGTTGCTGGTGACTTTAATACAGATTTTCTTATGCAGTCTTCCAGTAAAAATTTATTGCAGTCAGTAACTTTGTCTTTCAATCTAACACACACCGTAAACTTTCCAACTAGGGTAACTAAAACCTCTAGGACAGCAATTGATAATATTTTTATAGACAAATCAAAGGAACAAAATCATATCATAAAACCAATAATAAATGGCCTGTCAGATCATGATATGCAGCTCCTTGTTTTAGGTATAGATTCTAAACAGATTATGAAGACTGCAAAATGTACATACAGGAGAGTAGTGAACCCACCAAAAATTGAAAATTTTAGAAAACTCCTCAAAGACATGAACTGGAGAGATGTATATAGTGCTAATGGCATGAATGAAAAATGTAATGTATTCATTAATAATATTAGTATCATGTTTGAAAACTGTTTTCCTCTAAAAGTAACGCGAATTAAACAGAAGTCTATAATAAAACCTTGGATTACACAAGGAATAAAGATTTCATGTAAGACAAAAAGGAGTATGTATCTATCAGCCAAGAGTAGTTGCAATGATGATGATTTAACTAAATATAAGGAATACTGTAAAATATTAAAAAAAGTTATTCAGGTATCTAAACAAATGCACTATGAAAAGAAGATAGCAACATCAGGAAACCAAATAAATACAATATGGGATATAGTGAAAGAAGAGACTGGTAGAAACAGAAAGGAACAAGAGCAGGTACGGTTAAGAGTAGCTGAGACATTAGTAACTGATGGGCATAGTGTGGCAAATCTATTTAACAAGTACTTTATATCCGTTACTGATAGTATGGGATTGTCTGGGTCAGTAAATAATGCGCTTGAATATTTGAAACTAGCATTTACAAATAACTTCACACACATGAATATGTCAGTCACTTCACCACATGAAATATCTTCCATAATAAAATCTTTAAAAACAAACAATTCCAGTGGTTACGATGAAATATCAACAAAGTTAATTAAAGCGTGTTCTTGTGAACTTAGCACAATCTTAAGTTATTTGTGTAACCAGTCTGTTATAACGGGGACATTTCCTGATTGGCTAAAATATGCAGATATTAAACCTCTCTTCAAGAAGGGGGATAAAGAGATACCATCAAACTACAGACCCATTTCACTTTTGCCAGCATTCTCAAAAATTATAGAAAAGGTAATGTACAAGCGGCTTCTCAACCACTTAACCACAAATGGCATATTGTCTAGAACACAGTTTGGATTTCTGAAAGGTTCCGATATTGAGAAGGCTATTTACACTTTCAGTGAGAATGTACTTAATTCATTAGATAATAAATTGCAAGCAGCAGGTATTTTCTGTGATTTGTCAAAGGCATTTGATTGTGTGAACCATAACATCCTTTTAAGTAAATTAGAATTCTATGGGGTCACGGGAAATGCTGCAAAATGGTTCAAGTCGTATCTCACTAACAGGAAACAAAGGGTGTCAGTGCAAGTGACTAGTGAATTAGGCCAACAGTCATCATCGGGTTGGGAAGAAATTACATGTGGTGTCCCACAAGGATCCATCTTAGGGCCATTGCTTTTTCTTGTGTACATTAATGATCTCTCATCAGTTACACTACCAGAAGCAGAGTTCGTTTTGTTTGCAGATGATACAAGTATTGCAATAAAGAGTACGTCAAGTATAGTGATAGAAAAGTCTGCTAATGATATTTTCATGAACATTAATAAATGGTTTAAAGCCAACTCATTGTCATTAAACTTTGGAAAGACGCACTACATGCAGTTCAGAACATGTAAGAGATTTCCTGACAGCATATGCATTAAATATGAAGAAGAGCAGATAGAAGAGGTTGACAGAATTAAATTCCTGGGATTACAGCTTGATAATAAATTTAGTTGGGAGGAGCACACCACAGAACTGCAGAAACGACTCAACAAATCTGTATTTTCAATACGAGTGTTATCAGACTTAGGAGACATAAAAATAACAAAGCTTGCATACTTTGCTTACTTTCATTCCTTAATGTCATATGGTATAATATTTTGGGGTAACTCTTCAAGTCAGTCAAAAGTCTTCAGAGTCCAAAAACGTGTAATACGTATTATTTGTGGAGTAAATTCACGGACGTCTTGTAGAAGCCTCTTCAAAGAACTGGGTATATTAACTACTGCCTCTCAGTATATTTATTCCTTAATGAAATTTGTCATAAATAATATATCCCTTTTCCCAACAAACAGCTCAGTTCATACATACAATACTAGAAATAAAAATGATCTACACAAGGATTTAAAAGCACTTACTTTAGTTCAAAAAGGGGTCCACTACTCAGGAACACACATTTTCAATAATTTACCATCAAGTATAAAAAATTTAGCTACAAATAAAGATCAGTTTAAGAGGAACCTAAAAGACTTTCTAGTGGCCAACTCCTTCTACTCCATTAGTGAATTTCTAAATTGTACCAAATGATGCATGCACTCATACTATATTAGTATTATTATATTATCACCAAAAAAAACCTTAAAAAATTATGTATCTGTATTTATATTATAAGTGTATGTATTTATATTATTAGTATTATTTGTTATTCAACTTGTAAATTTTGTTTCTTGACATGTTCCACATCTACGAGGATCCCCTCAATATGGATCTACGGAACAAATAAATAATCTAATCTAATCTAATCTTCAGAAATATGGTACAGTTCGAAAGTCAGAGAGTAAATATAATTTCCAAAGAGTAATTATTGTTCCGTATTTCGCGTTATATTCTTCAAATCACTATATATCTATCCGATCGCTATAAAATCGTGCCCAAAACCTTCCTTGGGTATAAATTAGTGACTGCACAAATTTTTAAGTCACTGTGGTTCGGACGTGATAAGCGTACACCGAACAGACATTCACATTTATAGATATAGATATAGCGATACAAAAACAGTTGAATATGGTCTGAATGCAAGCTTCATAACATTTGACTTTTCAGCTGAAGAATATCACTGATATTTCTAAACGACTAATGCTTAGAG
The DNA here is from genome assembly GCA_026315105.1 of Locusta migratoria. Classification (NCBI taxonomy): domain Eukaryota; kingdom Metazoa; phylum Arthropoda; class Insecta; order Orthoptera; family Acrididae; genus Locusta; species Locusta migratoria. Next base: position 23,552,617 of record CM048755.1, on the reverse strand, counting down.
GGTAAATATAAAATATCCGTTATTTTTAGTAGTCTAGCAATTCAAATTGTTTTGAAACTGACCTTGCATTATTTGATTTTGTCCTAAGTGTTTTCGTAGGCGGACTCCGACTAGTGCGCCAAATGTCATCTTAATACTTTGTGAATAAAACTGTCTAAATCGCTGAGTAAATGCTATTACATTCGTTTCGGCTCCTGCCATCATCAGATCAAAATGTAGAAATTTTAAACCCATGTCGCCCGTATCATTAAGTACTTCAGAAAGATTAGGGATTGCGATCTGGAGATCTAAACATTTTCTTATCTAGTTTGAAGAAAAAATCTCAGGGCATGTAAATAAGGAGGATGGTTGATCGGGCGCAGTGTGTTGCATGGACCTTTGGCCGTTGGTCGGGAACCTGTCCGATGCCAAAACCGGTTGTTGTCGGCAAGCGGCCGGCTCCAAGTAATGCAGATACAGTTAGCGGTCGGAGGCCACGCCGCCTTTCTCTTCTCATATCTTTCCCTCTCTTGCGGTAGTCTTTCGCTCTCTCCTTCCTCTCGCTACGGACTCGTTCACACTTCACAGGATGGGTGACGTTTACTCACAAGCGGACCATCAGAAGTGTAAATGATGGATTTTGATGAGTTCGAATATGTTGTAGTGAGACATACCCTGAGTATGAGGCCATCGCATTTTTAGCGACGGTGTTTGGTTTGCGAGAAAATTGATGAAGTTCACAGCGCGATGTAAGATGTGTAGCTTTTGCCCTGTTCTAAGCAAGTGAGCGCGTTGTTAAGGTCTCCAGCTACATCGGTGGAGGTGCCGTGTTCGGGTCTTCATCAGTGTTACGAGGTATGTCCACAAAGTAAGTTCCGTTTGGTTATATAAACCAAACGTGAACTGATACAGATAAAATATTTATTGTATAAAAATCTGCAACTGTTCAACTACTTTTCTACATAACTTCCGAAATAGTGTATTCAACCATGTGGCAAACATGTTGTTTCAGCTCATCATCGTTGAAGTGTTGACCACCAAGGACAGATTTTAGGTGTAAGAAGAGATGAAAGGAGTCTTCTTCTTCCCTTCACGTTGCCGCCCGACCTCACAAGGCGAATGTGACCAAACAACCCTTACTGGAATTTCTCTGGGACGTGTTTATCATCCTCCGCGTACAGTCTCGCTCCTAGCAACTTTCTTCTTACACCTAAAACCTGTCCATGGTGGTCAACACTTCAGCGTTGATGACGAGCTGAAAGAACATGTTACCACATGGTTGAATACACAGGCGGCAACCTTCTACGAAAAAGGCATACAAAGAATTCTGCCACGCTATGACAAATGCCTACAAAATTTCGGAAGCTATGTAGTAAAGTAGTTTAATAGTTGTATATTTTTGTACAATAAATATTTTTTCTGTATCTGTACACGTTTGTTTTATATAACCAAACGGAACTTAAATTTGTGTATATACCTCGTATTTATTTTTGTCACAATAGTCCGACATTTTTCCATTTTATTTGACAGAATATCAACAGTGTACATCGTGTGAAATTAGTAGCCAATATTCAATTTTGCAGTAATAATTTAACCTTCGTGTCATTACTACAAAATCTTACTCGCTATGCCACGACAGAAATCCGGATGATACTTGCAAAATCACCCGAAACAAAATGGTTTACAGTACCGAGTACATTTCATAAAAGCAACTGTCTTGCAGGCGCACGGAGTTTTTAAGAGCGATACCAGAAAAGGTTCATTTACAGTAACAAAGAGTTTTCTTTCATCCGTTAACTTTGATTCGAACCGTGCGTATTTGATCATCTTCGAAACAGCAGGTTCCCTGAAATGATGTTAAATTGATGAATGTGGTCTTACGACGAATATCATCCGGATTTCTTGTGGCATAGCGAGCGATTCAGGCGATATCGAGTAAGATTTTGTAATAATGATGTGAAAATTAAATTACTACGGTAAAATAGAATATTCCTAGCTAATTTGACGCTGTGTACACTGTTTGTTGATATACTGAAAAATAAAATGGAAAAATGTTCTATTCTGATTAAAAAAAAAAGAAGGCAAAGAAGTGGAGAGGACCCGAAGATTGTACCTTAAACGCTGCGCTACCTACACGTGCTTAAGACAGCCCTAAAGTTACACGTCTTACATCGCGCAGTGAACTTCAAACTCAATTTATCGAAAACCGAGGTCCGTCGCTAAAAAAGCGGATATCCTCATACTCAGGGCATGTCCCTCTAAAACTTATCCGAGACCCATCAAAACCCGTTATTTACACTTCTGATGGTTCACTTGTCAGTAATCACTGGTGCAACTTGAGCTTCTTCGTTTTACACACCTTTGGGGGTACATTAGGTCAATCATTTAATAATGTTCTGTGTCGTTCAGTTAGCTCAGTGTTATTTCATTCTTTCTAAGCTTGTTTTCCTATAATATTCAAATATTTAGAACATTTTCCTTTTATTTTCACTTGAATTCATTCATTCTCGTTGCTGCTTTTTTTTTATTCAGTTTTCTCGGTGATTCATTTTTATGTGATTTGGAGTTTATTTTTAGTCATCCTACGTTTCTGTAAACATTTTTGTATTCTCCGGAAGTAAAAAAAAAAAAAAAAAAAAAAAAAAAAAAAAAAAAAAAAAAAAAAAAATTGGTTGGTACAATTGCTTAATTCAGAGGATGTCTCCATAAAAATCAGTTCTTTTTCTTATAGTGTCTGAGAGATATTCTTTTGTTTTGTAAAAGGTTTTGTTTCTGAGGTGGATTAGTTTTTTATTGTATACACCTTGTCGTTAAGGTTCGCAATTTTTGGTTTTATTTATTGAAATAACCGGGTTCGACGATATAGATACTCATTTTCAGATTACAATATTTTCCTATCTACAAGGTCTCTATCTCTAGACTTCATACATAAAACAGGAAAACAGTGTAATATTAAAATGACGATTTATATCGTCGAAATATATATATATATATATATATATATATATATATATATATATATATATATATATATATATATATATGAATTGCTGTTCGTTAGTCTCGGTAAAACTCGAGAACGGGTGAACCGATTTGACTAATTTTAGTCTTGAAATATTCGTGTAAGTCCAGGAAGGGTTTAAACTGTGATAAAATATGGAAAAGTTGTCCGGAAAAGAAGAAAATCGGGAAAAACTGAAACAGTTTTTTCCAGTGAGCTATCAATACCGTTAGGACAATTGCGATAATATTTTGTACGTTTCATGTTGAAAGCAAGATGAAGCTTTGCATCAAATAAAATTTGGAAAAGTCGCCCGGAAAGTAGGAAAACGTAGGAAAAACCGAAACCGATTATTTTTCTAAGAATAAATATAAATTGCCACATGGTTGTAAGAGCAACACTTGAGCACGGCTTGACAGGATGAGGTTTGTATGAAATATTTTTTTTGGAAAATCTACCGGAAAATTGAAAATTTTTATAAAAACTGAAAGTGCGTTTTTCAATGTGTTTTTGATTGAATTCAGCACTATAACTGACTATTCGCACGACGGAGAGGGGTAATTCTTTTGTTGTTTTGTTCAATATGGTCTTGGAAAAGTTTTCCCTAAAAAAATAGAAACAGTTAAAAAGGAAAGTCGCGAAATTCGAACCAAGTTTCTTTTTCAATGTGTTTCTAAATGTACTCAATACTATAAGTTGAGAACCGTTCATCCGCTTGCGATAAAATTTTGATCATTTGACCTTCAACGAAAGATGAACGTTCTTATGAACTAAAACTTCGGGAAAGTTACCCGGAAAATTTGGAAATTCGCGAGATACTGAAAGAGCTTTTTTCAATGGGATATCAATATCATTCGTCTTGTTGCGATAAAATTTTGCATATTTGACGTTCAAAGCAAGAGTAACGTTCTTATGAAATAAAAATTTGGAAAAGTTTCCCGGAAAATTGGAAAATACAGAAAACATAGAAAGAGATTTTTCTATGAAATATCAATACCATTCATCTGATTGCGATAAAATTTTGCACATTCTACGTTCAAAGCGAGTGGAAGGTTTGAGTGAAGTAAACGTTTGGAGTAGTTGGCCTGAAAATAGTAAAATTTGTGGAAAACGAAAAGAGCTCTTTTTCTTTGGGATATCAATATCATTCGTACGAGTGCGATAAAATTTTGCATATTTGACGTTCAAAGCAAATGCCTTTATAAAGCTACTGGGTCTAAAATACATATGATTGAAATTAGTATGATTTATATTAAGAGGTAAGTGATACGAAGTTCACCGGGTCATCTAGTCAATAATTGTGTGTGTGAGGTTTATATGACCAAACTTCGTGGTTATCAGTCGCTAGACTTACACACTAATAACTTGACTAACTTAAACTAACTTACTTTAAGTACAACACACACCCATACCCTAGGGAGGATTCGAACTCCCGACCGTAGCGGCCGTGCAGACTGTGACTGGCGCGCCGCAGACCGCTCGCCACTAAGGCCTGCAATAATTAATGATTTTATGGCAACAGATTCCTTGTATCATGCATATAATATACAGAGTGAATCATCTAACACTTGCACCGCAAATATTGCGGAAACGGAAAGTGCGATTGATGTGCGGTTTTCACAGAATGGAATGGTAGTCATGGGCTCGTACTTTTAGCCAACAAACAGATTGTAATATTACTTAGAAAGTGTATTTTTTATGCAAACATACTGTTTTTTAAATGGAACAATGGTTGTTTCTACCATGCACTGGAATTTTTGACACAGCTGTGTACAAAGAATTTTGAATGACATTTTTATCACGTTTAGTTTGGCAGCTACAACCGTTCAAAGTTTCGGGGGCGGAGGCTGCGATAGTGTAGCTCACTGGCCGAGTGGCTAGCCCCTGGGGCACGGCCCACTGTCTCATGACCACCAGCCAGTTAGCTACGCTGTCGTAGCCTCCGCCCCCAAAACATTGAATGGTTGTAGACGCCAAACTAAACGTGATAAAAAGTCATTCAAAATTCTTTGTAGACAGCTGGTGTCAAAAATTCCAGTGCTTGATAGAAACAACCATTGTTCCATTTGGAAACTTGTATGTTTGCATAAAAAATACACTTTCTAGGTATTTTTCAATCTGTTTATTAGCTAAAAATACGAGTCCTTGACTACCAATCCATTCTGTGAAAACCGCACATCAATCGCACTTTCCGTTTCCGCAATATTTGCGGTGCAAGTGTTAGGTGATTCACCCTGTATATATACAATCTCGAATTCTGTTCTAGTGAGACTTCTCACTGTTTCGATCTTCTAGACGTATTTTTTCTGCTTGTTTTTGGGCTGCTCTTCTGCTTTTTCCTGTGTCTCGGCCAGTACCGTCACATGATCTGCTGGTCTAGGCAACTGAATTGTAGTGCCGATAACATCTCCGTCTCTAGGCCGTTCCCCTGTTATACAGCCACATCAGTGAAATACTCCTCCGTATTTCACTTTTATCACGCGTTAGCAGGTAATGTCCTGCAGACATTCGCCAAACGCAACCCCTCTATCGGACTGCTGCAGTGCGCAGCACGATTCATCAAACCAAATCCATCGTTTCCAGACATTCACCATCCAGTAGCGTCTGTTTTTACACCGCCCCAAACGTCACATTGCACTGACTGCAGCAATGTGTGGCTCATGAGCAGATTCTCGGCAACTGTGGCCCATTCTGCTAATCCCTTGGCAAAGTCATTGCGCTAGCTGGTCTTCTGGAACAGACGAGCGATTCCTTCCGCTCATTTCACGCGACTTTTTCCCACGATGCCGTGCGGTGCCTCTCTGTCAGTACACGAGGCTTGCCTGGCCTTACCTTAGTTGTGGTTCTTCCTTTGCGTTTCCTATTCATAATCACATTATCAACGGTCTACTTGGGCAGCTTTAGAAGGTCTGATATATGTCGTGTCTGTGACATCAAAAATACATATAAATGACATGAAGAAAGGGGGAGGTTTTTATACATTTTAGCCAAAAATTAGCTACTTCAGTAGCCTTTGGCGGTGCAGTAATTTTCCTCGAGGTACAGTGTTAGGAAGAAAGGGGGCAGTTATACATATGGGTGGTCGTTAGAAGGCCGCCACAATCACAGAGGGTGGAATTATTTTGATAACCCCATCTGTGTGGGTTTATTTTTGACCTTGCTCTGTCGCTGCGTAGTCAGTTCAAAGACTTCCACACTGTCCAGCTTTCGTAGTGCCCAGCAGCTAAGGCTTCGGAGTAGTCTTGTGTAGTTCGCCAACGAACTAGTTCGGAAGAGCGCTCCCACAAGCGAACTACGCGAACTAGTTCGCAGATCCCTCGCCTCTTAGTTCGTCCGCTCCTTTTCCGGAGACTGACGGGGAACAGCGAGAGGACGCGAGAGCGTGTAGAATCGCGTGATTCCCTTCTGCCAGTTACCTTCATTTCGACATTTCGAGCTGAGATGCAGTTCAACTGTAGTTCCATAGTTCACTGCCACAAGAAATCTATGTTAAAAATAAAGTACTACAAATATTCTGTATGCAAAGTTGTTGAATACCATTGCATCACCCATTCGTGTAAATAACTGGTTTATTTGCTTAAGTATTTGATTTCAAATTGACAAAAAATACGGGTAATAGAACACGCTTTAGCAACACTGATTCATTATATAAAAAGTTGTCATAAAAAAGAGCTCTTTTAGTAGCGGTAGCAAAAGCCAAAAAGAGCGGACGAACTTGGAGCAGCGGACGAACTAGGATAAGTGGACGATAATGCCAAACGTATCTCGCTTCATAGTTCGTTGGATTCTTTTCCGAAGACCGACGGGCAATAGCGAGAGGGCACGTAGCAGAATTAAAAATCACGTGTTTGCCTTCTGCTGATGAGTCATTTCGAGGTGAGCGTCTGCCTGCTAGATTACATAGTTCAGTGCTACAACATTTCTGTTTTGATGTGTTCTGCACTCTGCAATATCTGACTAATAAATTCCATAATGCCAAGATATAGAGATAACTCTCAACTTAAACGCGAGAAATTATCTACAAACTGTTCCTTTTGGTTTGCGTGATATCGTTAGCGGCTCAAGCAGCAAGCGCATGAAGCAGCTAGGTGGGGGAACTTCCCCCTCCACCTGCACGCGCAGACCACGCCGCTCAGCCGTCACTGGGAGCGGACGAACTAAAAGAGGGAACTAGTTGGAGCGCGCCCGATCGCGAACTATTATGCGCAAGTCTACTTCGGAAGGTTCCATCCACGAGTGCTCAACCGCAACCTTCCAGCGTTCTACTGTTGTATTGTAGACGCTCTGGTTTTCACTTGATGGGAGAAAGCTGCTTCTAGATTCAACCCTCTGTGTTGCTAGTTTGCCGGCCGCGGTGGCCGAGAGGACTAAGGCGCTCCAGTCACGGTCTTCACGGCCACTATGGTCGGGGGTTCGAATCCCCCCTCGGGCATGGATATTTGTGCCGTCTTAGTTCGTAAGTAGTTTGTAAGTTTAGGGACTGATAACCCCATAGTTAAGTCCCATAAGTTCTACAAACATTTGAACATTTTTTTGTTGCTGGTTTCGTCCTATGGAGTGGTTGCTGTTTGGAGACTGTGGATTGTTGTCTCTCTTTGTAGGCTGCCTATTTTCGTCGAATTTCTGGAGGTGCAATCCCGGTCAGACTTTTTTTTCTTTCTTTCTTTAACAGGCATTGGCTGAAAACAGCCTGTAACAATTCTGGCAGATTCATTAGCGACATCGGCCTGTCTGGCGTGTTCTAATTATACTAAACTAGTTTAAAGCACTCGCCAGCGGAGTAGCGTAGAGTGTCCTTACAACCGTTGCTCTTGCAACCAAGGTCGAACCCATCAGTCGCCACAGAATGTTGTTTCGAACAGATACCTCAAGTATGTTGTTGAGACAGTGATATTTTGAACCTCAAAGATCGCTCTAGATTAACGTCAAAGAATTTACGATTTTCGCAAAGTAGGGTTGAAATATTAAAGATGAAGTGCCACGCGGATTTCGCGACCACTCCCGCCGGTCATTCGAGTCCTTCCTCGGGCGGACGTGTGTGTTGTCCTTTGCATAAGTAGTTTAAGTAGTGTGTAAGTCTATAGACCGATGACCTTAGCAGTTTTGTCCCTTAGTTACACTAACTTTGAACCTGTCGAAAAGGAAGTGATTGCTCAGGTGACAGCCCAGTGGCAAGTCCGACCCATTCTGCTGTGACTGCTTCTCTGTAGTATCCGCCTCATTTTGCACTGGCGGGTTTGACTTCCGTGATGTCTAGTAGTTCAGTCCATGTTACACCGGGGCGCCCGGATACCTTTCATCGTATAGTGTACGAAAGTGTAACAAATGCTCTGGGGCCTTTAATGGGGATCTTTGGAAGGCAGACGCCGTAGCTATCGTACAGCCATGATGGGCAAATTTAAAGAAACTCTATTCTTGGAAGATAGTGCAAAGATTTTGATATCACCATCCTACGTCTTGTATAGGAATTCGGAGGAAAAGGTACGACAGATTGGAGTCCGCACGAATGCGCTTATCCAGTCATTGTTTTTCTTTGTACGATATGCGAAAAGCTTAAGTCAGATAATTGTCAACACCACCGAGCAATGTGGCGCAGCCTGCAAGATATGGGCTGTCACAGAGGGTGAGTTTGCTCATAGCTGGGCGCTCCAACGTTAGGCGGGTAATGGAGCCCCTTACCGGTGGAGTCATTCCAAATGTGGAACGGGTCCTTCCGGGTACTATGAAGAGAACGGTGTGTAGCCACATCCAAAAGATGGCCCACGTCCCTTGGAATCGAAAGAGATTCTCTCCTGTTTTGAGTGGCTATCTGAAGTGTTAAAGACTGCCAGTCTTGCTTTCATGATGAAAGCAGAGCTCACCATCTGCAGAATAGTTGACAGAACCTACTGTGGACCTCTGGTACAGAGCCGTGTGGAGCGCCTGAATGAGAGGCTGAGACGGTTCTGCGACCGTGTAGGCTGCAGATTCTTCTACTTCCGTTATTGGGTGGTGGGGTTCCGGGTTCCGCTGAATAGGTCAGGCGTCCACTACTCACAGGAAGCGGCTACGCGGATAGCGGGGGCTGTGTGGCGTGGACTGGCGATTTTTTAGATTAGCTTAGAGGGTCTCGGGAACACACAGAAAGAGTTTCAGGCTTAAAAAGGGTACAGGTAAAAGGTATGACGAACACGCATCTAAAAACCATTGGTCTAACAGTTGTAAATTGTCGTATCTGTCTGGGGAAAGTACCTGAGATCCAAGTGCTAATAGAAAGTACTGAATCTCAAATCATTATAGGTAGCGAAAGCTGGCTAAAGCCTGTTATAGGTTCAGCAGAAAATTTTACGAAGGGTCAAATGGTGTTAAGAAAGATATAATGATTAAAACAGGTAGTGGCGTATTTATTCCAGTCACAAGCGGTTGATCTTGTGGTGAAGTTGAGGTAGATAGTTCCTGTGAGTTGGAATGGATAGAGGTTATACAACCGGAATAAATTAATAATTGGTTCTTTTTACCGACCCCCTGACTCAGACGATTCGATTCCAGAAATGTTCAAAAAAGCTTGAATCAATTTTCAAAAATGTTCCCAAAGCATACAGTTTTAATTAGTGTCGACATAAACGTATCCTGGAAATGCTGGCAAAAAAATTTCTACAACCGGAGGCAAGAATAAGAAATAGCCCGAAATTGTTCTAAAGGCATTCTCCGTAAATTACCTCGAGCAGTTAGTTCATGAACTCACTATAACAGTAAATGGTTGTGAAAACATGCCTGACCTCTTAGCAACAAATAACCCGGAGCTAATAAAGAGCATCAAAACACACTGAGATTAGTGAACACAGAGTTTTCATAGCAAGACTGAATGTTGGATTGCCAAAATCTACCAAAAATGAACGAAAAGCAGATAAAACTACGATTAACAGAAAATCTTTCGCTGCCTGCCATGTACTGGAACGACTTCCCACGCAACCACGGATGGGATGTAACTTCCTGGCAGATTAAAATTGTGTGCCGGAATCGGGATTCGTACCTGAGACTTTGCCATTCGCGGGTAAGCTCTCTAATCTGCTAGGAAGGTGTCAGCGCACACTCCGCTGCAGAGTGAAAGTTTCATTCTGCTGGAAACATCCCTCAGGCTGTGGCTAAGCCATGTCTCCACTGTATCCTTTCTTCCAAGAGTGCTAATTCTGCAAGTTTCGCAGGAGAACTTCTGTGAAGTTTGGAAAGTAGGAGACGAGGTCCTGGCGGAGGTGAAGTTGTGAGGACAGACAGTGAAGCGTTTCGGGTTAGCTCAGACGGTAGAGCGCTTGACGGTTTAAGGCAAAGTTCCCAGGTTTGAATCCCGGTTCCGGCACTCAATTTTAATCTGCCACGAAGTTTCAATCAGCGCACACTCAGCTGCAGAGTGAAAGTTTCAGTATGGGTGAGGTTCTGTCTCTTCGCAAGCAGCAACAGGGTTTGTCGCTGCCGCGGGCCGAGCGTGGACACGCCGGACATCCGTTCGGTTCCCACGAGCGGCCCCTCCACCGCAGCCACCAGCTGTGCTACCGAGGTTAACACAGCCTGAAGCTGGCAGCCAAGTGCCACCAACTCTGCTTCCATCCGCACACAGTAGCAAAATGTTCAAATGTTTGTAAATCTATCGGACCAAACTGCGTAGTCATCAGTCCGTAGCTTACAAACTACTTAAACCTAGGTAAACTAACCTAAGGAAGACACACACAACCATGCCCCAGGGAGGACTCGAACCTCCACGGCGAGGAACCGCGCGCTCCGCAGCGAGACGCTTCAGACCGCTCGGCTACTCCACCGCGGCCCACACAGTAGCAGTGGCCAGCTTGGACTCCACCGACCATCGGAAACTCCTATGTTTCCGTCATTGCACGAGCAGTAGCAGTAGCGGACTAAGGGGGGGGGGGGGGGGGAGGGGCGAGGGGGCGCGCCGCCCCGGGCCTCCGGTCTTGAGGGAGGCCTCCAAATACCTGAAAAAGACTTTTTTTTTTTTTTTTTTTTTTTTTGTTTTAGTGCGCTTGGCATCTCGTTCTGCAGGGGGCTCCAAATCTCGAAAGCTATTTTTTCAGACTGTCCTGTGTCTCTCGTCCTGGAAGGTGCCTCCAATTCCTTTTTATAGTAATACATGTATTTCCTAGTGGACGGCGGGGGGGCCTCCTTTCGTTCCGCCGCCGCCCCGGGCCTCCAACAGCCACTGCCCAGTAGTCGCAGTTCCTATTCCTGACTACAATACCCAGGAAAACTAACAACTAGGAAAACGCGAGGCAGCGTCCACAAAGGGTAACTTAGGTAGACTAGAGCTGGTACTAGTCCAACGAAAACAACAGAGACGACTGCCGTGATTCACACGGCGTAAGAATACACTAACTAGATACTTAACTCGAATCTGACTCAAAAAAAAAAAAAAATAAAATAAAATAAAATAAAATAAAATAAAAAATGTTCAAATGTTTGTATAGTTTATGGGACTTAACTACGGGGTCATCAGCCCCTAAACTTACAAATTACTTATGAACTACTTACGAACTAGGACGGCACAAATTTCCATGCCCGAGGGGGGATTCGAACCCCCGACCGTAGTGGCCGTGCAGACCGTGACTGGAGCGCCTCAGTCCCCTCGGCCACCGCGGCCGGCAGGACATTCTTCCACATGTGAAGTAACACTTCTATCGACATTGCCAGTAGTATTCAGCTTTCTTAGGTCCTAGGAGAATGAGAAAGGAATGTTTAAGGTGAAAACAAAAATGCTCAAGTATTTGTAAACCTTAAGATTACCTGACATAGTTTGGTCTGGAGGCGATCTAATCGTTTTATAGTTTTCAAAATGACAAGCCAAGATCGCACACTAACAATTTATTAAATGACGACCGGTTTCGGTGCACTGTGTCACAATCATCTGGTCATCTTGTTAAAAAATGGGTATAAAATAACAAATGCAACATTGTACTTAGTCACTATATAAAAAATTACATAAGTTAAAAACATGACAGCTTACAAAATACATTTGTCTGTCATGTTTTTAACTTATGTAAGTTTTTTATATAGTGACTAAGTGTAATCTTGCACTTGTTACTTTATACCCAATTTTTTTTAACAAGATGACCAGATTATAATATATATGTGACCAGATGATGGTGACACAGCGCACCGAAACCGGTCGTCATTTAGTAAATTGTTAGTGTGCGATGTTGGCTTGTCATTTTGAAAACTATAATTTGTAAACCTATTGGACAAAACTGCTATTGGTCATCCGGCCCTAGACTTACAAACTACTTAAAATATCTTACTCTAAGGACAACACACACACACACACTCCATGCCCGATGGCGAGTTATCGCGCGCTTCGCAGCAAGGCGCTTTAGAGCGCTAGGCCACTCCAGTGCGGCAGCTGAAAACAGAATGTACACATTTTTGTTACGACCAAGCGTTCGGAATTGGAAGTAGGACTGAGTCATATAAGCAACTGTCGTTCCCACGCACCAACAAGGAGCCACAAAAAACAGAGCTGAATGGAGGCAGTGTTGTAGCGCGGCGTCACGCATTTAGCTGCAGCAGAGCGCAGCCGGCGGCTCGTCTGGTCAGAGTAGCAGGTTATCCCACTAAAATGTCGAAGCACTGTCACTGTCGTCTGGAGAACGACGAATAGCGAAGTACGCGCTGAGAGTTCTCTACAAACTGGCTGAAAGTCTATCAGGCGCTGCTACGGCGGCTTGCTTGTCTCTAACCTGCCTCAGTTAGCCAACAGGGAAAAGGAGACCTACAGTCTAACGTGGAAACAGACCTGTGTCTCGGTTCTGAAGACTTATTATCGTTGAGGAGTAAAGTATAGGTTAAAATGTAGAATCAAAATCTGTGGGCCGACTGATATACGACGCGACGATCTTTAAATATTTAGGCACGTGGTCTACCGCTAGACTAGCAGACCCAAAATGTTCAGATATTTCCTCTATAGCTTTTGATTGGTGAATTTCAGAGAATCAAAATATGTGACATGTTTGGCCAAATTTTGATTGATCTGACTAACAAGCTTTTCATACTACGCCAAGGGATCGCATACCATATTTATTTATTTATTTAAATTAGCAAGGTTAGGGTCTTAAGGTGGTGTCTTACATTTAACGAGGCGTCCTACAACTTGTACAATGCATGTATTACAGTCATCATGTCATACGAAATTTACAAAATTAAAAATTTCAGCGGTGAAGAAAACTGAAAAGGACACACACAGTTATATAGCTGTACTTATTGTATAACAAGAATGTTTGGAGATTACAATAAGGTAGGCTTTAAATTACAGCCGCGGCCGAGCGCTTTGAGGCGCTATGCTGCGATGCGCGAGGCCGTTCCCCGTCGGGGGTTCGAATCCCCCCTCGGGCATGGATGTTTATGCTGTCTTTAGTATAAGGTAGTTCATAAGTAGTTCGTAAGTTTAGGGACTGATGACCCCGCAGTTAAGTCTCATAAGCCTCACAAACATTTGAACATTCCATTTAAATTATAAGTGCTAGCAACAATGGGCATGGAGAAAGGAAATGGAAGAGGGAGACAAATTGAAGTGATTATACTTCGCACCGTTAGTGGGATGACAAAAAAGTTGTGAAAAAATGGAAGGTAAGTTGAATGTTCACGCATGGACCTCTTCAGAATGAATCAATCAATGCAAATGTTTAAAAGCGCAAATGAAAGAGCTTGCTCCGCTGAGGGTTGTTAGGTCAAAAAGAACTGCGTATCTTAATTAGAACCGAAGATATCGTAAAACAAACCGATTAAAATATTCAGTGCAAGGACAGACGGATACCGCGTTTGAATCAAAATTAAGGATGGAGAGACTTTACTTAATTTTGATACTTGATGACAAATCTGCGAATGAATACCTTTCGTTTAAAGCAAAAATGAAGGAAATCGGTCGGATAGAACGGCTTGACCGACTGACTTTAGTTTACAGCAAGGACATCTCCATAAAAAATATACAGAAGGAAATCACATTTGAGTATACAAAAAGGAAGGCGAGAGTTATGTAAATTCTGATACTTGATGACAAATCTGTGGACGAATATCTTTCGTTAAAACAATAATCAAGGAAAGCGGCCGAGTAGTTTGATCTGGCCGACCGACTTTAGTTTTCGTAGATTCTTTTAATATACAAGATAAGGAATATAATAGAAGAGGAGATGGCGTCACTCGTAGGAAAGGCAGAAGAGGAAGAGAATAACGGGGAGAAGAGCAGGGGGAAAGTTGGCCAACTTAGCCCGGGGGAGTCTATGCGGAAGACAGAACCAAGTGCTGGAATTTTTTGTTCAACGTCACAGCACACTGAATTGTGTGAAGAGAGCAGGACAGCCCGTTCAAGATGCTGACAGGAGCGGAAGCGGATGTTGTTTCATGAGCGTGCACAGGGTACTAGCGAACATTCTGTTAGCACCCACATACATAAGAAGACGTGATCATCATAATAAAATAAGAGAAATCAGATCGAAAACAGAAATAATTGGGGGTTCCTTTTTTTCCATGTGTGTCTTCATGGAGATGTTTGTGAGGTCTTCAGACACGCATGGAATAACACAGAAAACCGTAAGTAGGGCCAAAAACTGGATTATTAAATTAACTTTGCAAAAGCTAGTGCTACAGAAGTTGTTTCTAACCTAGTAGATAAGAGCTTTAGAAATTGTAACAAGACTGTTAACTGTCATACTGTAAAAAAAAACCACATGTAATATTATGACTGTATTACAATATTATACAAAAATAACATGTATTACAGGCCACTGATGATGCTTCACAAATAAAGAAGCGAAACGCGAATGGTAAAAAAAAAAAAAAAAAAAAAAAAAAAAGGCCTTTCATTTAGTTGCTAAAGGCGGTAATACACCTCCACCAATTTCATATGCAACTAAGGACGACGGAAATCGAAAAAAATGACGAAAGTTTAACGGATTTATTTTCGTACTCATGCGGACGACTTCACACTTCTCATTATTTAGAGTAAATTGACAATTTTTACACCATAGTGATATCTTATTTAGATCGTTCTGCGGTTGGTTTTGATCTTCAGATGATTTTACTAGACGGTAAATGACGGCGTCATCGGCAAACAACCTAAGAGGGCTGCTTAGATTTTCTCCCAATTCGTTTATGTAAATAAGGAACAGCAGAGGACCAATAACACTACCCTGTGGAACGCCCGATATAACCTCTGTTTTAGTCGATGCTTGACCATCGATTACCACAAACTGTGTCCTCTGACAGGAAAGCGACTATCCCGTCGCAAATTTGGGGCGCTATACCATAACCACGCAATTTGATTAAAATCCGTTTGTGAGATACGGTGTCAAAAGCCTTCTGGAAATCAAGAAATACGGATTCGATTTGCGAACCCTTGTCGATAGCACTCATCCCTTCGTGTGTTTCGCATGAACGATATTTTTCTAAATCCGTGTTGACCTTCGGTCAATAGATCATTCTGTTCGAGATAATTCATAATATTTGAATACAGGATATGTTCCAAAACCCTGCTGCAAATTGACGTCAATGAAATAGGCCTGTAGTTTAGTGGGTTACTCCTATTGCCTTTCTTGAATATAGGTGTGACCTGTGCAACTTTCCAGTCTTTTGGTACAGATCCTTCTTGAGAGAGCGGTTGTATATGGCTGTTAAGTAAGGAGCTGTTGCTTCAGTGTAATCAGATAGAAATCAAATGGGTATACAGTCCGTACCAGAAGACGTGTTCTTGTTAAGTGATTTTATTTGTTTCACTACTCCGATGATATCTACTTCTACGTTATTCATTCTGGCCTCGGTTCGTAATCCGAAATATTGAATTTGTTGTCGTCTTCTTTGATGAATGAGTTTCGAAAAGCTGTGTTTAGTAACTCTGCTTTAGTAGCACTATCATCGGCAGGATCGCCATTAATATCACGTAGTGAGGGGATTGTTTGTGTTTTGCCCGTGGTATATTTAACATATGACCAAAATCTCATTGGGTTATCAGTCAAATTTCGAGAAAGACTTTCATTGTGAAAAGTATTGTAGGCATCTCGCATTGAAGTTCTCGCTAAATTTCGAGCTTCTGTGTAGGATCGCCAATCCTGGGGATTTTGTGTTCGTTTAAATTTAGCGTGCCTTTTCCGTTGCTTTTGCAACAGTGTCCTGACCTGTTTTGTGTACCAAGGGGGATTACCTTCTTTTATTAATTTATTTGGCATAAAGCTGTCAATTGCTGTCGATACCATCTCTTTGAATTTGAGCCACATCTGGTCTACACCTACGTTTAGTGTTAGGAACGAGTGGAAGCTGTCTTTCAAGAAGCAATTTATTTTATTTCTATCTGCTTTCCTGAACAAATATACTTTTCGTCTGTTTTTGGTAACTATTCAATCTGGCTACGACAGCTCTGTGTTCACTAATACCTGTAACCGTTTTGATGTTCGTTATGCGCTCAGGAGTATTTGTTTCCAAGAGATCAAGTGTGTTTTGACATGCATTTACAATTCTAGTTGGCTCATGAACTAATTGTTCGAAGTAATTCCCAGTGAATGCGTTGAGTACAATTTCACACAATGTTTTATGCGTACCTCCTGATTTCAAAATATTATTTCATCAACAGATTGAGGGTAAATTAAAATCACCGCCTACTATTATCGTGTGGGTCGGGTACGTTTTTGTAATTAGACTCAGGTTTTCTTTGAACCTTTATGCGATTGTATCGCCAGAGTCGGGAGGCCAATTATTAACTTCTTACGATTTTCTGGTACAACCTCTAGCCATAACAGCTCACTGGAACTATCAACTTCAACTTCGCTACACGATAGACTACTTTTGACGGCGACAAACACGCCTCCACCTATTTTGTTTAATCTATCCTTTCTGAACACAGAGCTTTTGCAAAAACTTCTGCTGAACTTATTTCCAGCTACGACAATTTACAACTGTTATACCAATAGTTCCCAGATCTACATTTCTCCTGTGATCCACCTGAGATTGCCCATTTTGTTTTTCCCCGAAGCCCTTTACCCTAAAAAACCGCCCAGTCCACGCCACACAGCCCCCGCTACCCGTGTAGCCGCTTCCTGCATATAGTGGACTCCTGACCTATTCAGCGGAACTCGGAAACCGACCACCCGATGGCGCACGTCAAGGAATCTGCAGCCTACACGGTCGCAGAACCGTCTGAGCCTCTGATTCAGACCCTCCACTCGGCTCTGTACCAGAGGTCCACAGTCGGTCCTGTCCAGAATGCTGCAGATGGTGAGATATGCTTTCATCTTGCAAGCAAGACTGGCAGTCTTTACCACTTCATATAGCCGCTCAAAACCTGAGAGAATCTCTTCAGATCCGAAGCGACACACATCATTGATACCGAAGTGAGCAACCACCTACAGCTGGCTGCACCCCGTACCCTTTTTGGCATCCGGTACGACCCGTTCCACATCTGGAATGACTCAACCCGGTATGCACACGGAGTGCACGTTGGCAGCCATCTCTCTAAGGGGCTCCATCACCCGTCTAACGTTGGAGCTCCCAACTACAAGCAATCCCACCCTCTGTGAAAGCCCGGATCTTGCAGGCTGGTTGGTGACCTCAGGATGAGAGACACCATCCGACTCAGGAACGTTGTCCTGAACAGATAGCGCCTCAAACCTGTTCGCAAGACGAACCGGGGAGGCCTCACGATCGGTTCCCCGAAATGTCTTACGCCGCCTGCCACGCACTGGAGCAACCTCCCACACAACCACGGGTGGGTTGTCTGCCTCACTGCTAGCAGTATTAGGGCATGTCGCTGGCGCAGGCCGATCGGTGGAGATGACGGGAGTCCGTTCGGTCCACCCTACCGGCCAACAAGAACGACGCTTACAGCTGTGCAACCGAGGTTAACACAGCTTGAAGCTGGGAGCGAAGTGTCACCAGCTCAGACTGCATCCGCACACAGCAGTCACAGTTCTTATTCATGATTACAGGTGCCGAGAAAACAAAAACTACTGTAGCGATGCACTGAAAGGAAGACTACACTGTTTGTTAAAACGCGAATTTGAATCTAATATGCACGAGAGCACAGTATAAATTTACAAACTGAAACGAAAACGCACAGCCGGCGCGGAGCGGCTGAGCGCATTGAGGCGCTATGCTGGGATGCGCGAGGCCGTTCCCCGTTGGGGGTTCGAATCCCCCCTCGGGCATGGATGTTTGTGCTGTCATTAGTATGTTAGTTCATAAGTAGTATGTAAGTTTTTCATAAGTAGTTTGTAGGTTTGGGGACTGATGACCCCGCAGTTAAGTCCCTTAATATATGTATATAAAAAAGAAAACGCGCAGACAAAAATCAAAATACTACATGTCGCTTCTAATCAGGAGCTGGTTTCACTTACAAAATATAAAGGCGGCGTCTGCTGCGTGTAGGCCGGCGGCTAAGCAAACACTGACTGAGCTCCACCCACAGCAGGCACAATCAAAACAAGTCGCGATGCGCTCAAAGACTACACTCTCTATTTCGGCCGTCATTTATTTTATTGTCCAATCAGCAAAACTAATCTACTATAGTTGTTTGATCGACTCATTTCCTAATCTAATTTCTTCAGCACAAGCCGACTGAACTCTTAATACATTTATTTACATCCGTTTTGGTGTTGTGTTGAGGTCTCTGAATAAATATGAATGTCATCGGCAAACGAAGTTTTATTCGGTGTCTCTAAACTTTAAATCCTCCGGATTTTTCTTTGGTTTCCTTCACTATTTGTTCAAGGTACAGATTGAATAACTTTGGGTATAGACTACAACTCTGTGGTACCTACCACTATTGTTTGTTCCGCAATCGCTTAGTCATTATAATATGGAATCTTTCTTTCTACGAACTCACAATACTTCGTAACTATTTTCGTTGAGGGCCAACTGCCACCTGACTGCTCCAAATCGGTATGCTATAGCATCATCCGCGAAAAGTATCATGGAACTTCCAACGTTATCTACTATGTCATTTATATATATCTCGAAAAGTAATGGTCCTATTACACTTCCTCGTGGTACATCGTGAATTAATTTCATGCCAGAAAACTTGTCTCCGTTGCAAATGATATGCTATGCTATGTTATGTTCGCTTGAAACTTTTCAAATCAATCACACAGTTAGCCTGACGACCGTGTTTTGTTCATTAGGCTACGTATTCCAGAAACCACGGTGGATAGCCGAGTGCTCTAAGGCGCCTTGCTGTAGAGCCCGCGGTTGCTCTCCGACGGAGGCATGGGCATGGGTGTGTGTGTGTTGTCCTTAGTGTAAGTTAAAGTAGTTTGTTAGCCTAGAGAATAATGATCCCAGAAGTTAAGTCCCTTTCATTTACAAACATTTGAACATTTGAGCTTTCCAAAGATCAACGAATACGGCATTTAGCTGGGAGCCTCTATCTACTACTTCCTGGGTTTAGGGGGCTAGTAGACGAGCTGGCTTCCAAATGATAGTTGCTTTCAGAACGCATGTTGATTCCTACAAAGATTATTTCCTTTTTCTATACATGTTACAATACATGAGCATAAAATATGTCCCAAAATACTGCTACAGACCAACATCAGAGATACAGGTCTATAGTTTTGTGCATCTGTTTGAAGACCCATTTTGAATACGGTAAAGACAAGCGCTTTTTTGTCAATAATTAGGAACTCTTTGCTCCTCATAAACCAGGAATTCCTGTTGGACTTTAAGCCGAGTGCAATTGACAAGAGAAGGCAAACGTTTCTGGTCCCTGCTGGTTATTTTTACGGTTCGTTACATGGCTGTGGGTAGAACGCTATATCTTGTAGACACATCGAACAGTGTGTGCTGGCAACTTCAGCAACGGAGGGGTCGTCCTAGGTAAAGTTGTCACGCCCCCACGGTGGCCCAAATATTGCACTGATCCCATGAACAACACACACGTACACTCAGCACAGATTCACTCGGCCTACGTCAGCGCTGGAGATTCAAACGGCCGGCCGGTGCCAGTGCTACACCATCTACAGGGCTCTAAAGCATCTAGTGTTTTCCCTTTTGGAAGCGTGAGTAATATTTTTCCGATGCACGTATATCGGATATCTGTTAATGCTGATCTACCTAATCGAATTGAAATTACATAACGAAAACTGCTACATAAAAACCTGCGACGATGTTAAAAGAAAGTGGCTTGGGTGAAGACTGTAGCGCAGGCAGGTGAAACGTGCTGTTGCCCTGTGCGGCCTGACGGAATGTTTTTACCTTTGATTTAAATGGTTTTGCGCTTTCCTCACTGAGTGGTCTTCACGGATAGCGCAGCTGTTGAAGAGTAAGCAAGTTTGTTCCGGTTTCTGCTCATCGCACTCCTACTTACACCCGGAAGTACTCTTCTGAACGACAGAAACGGGGCTGCCTGCAACAGCGAGAGAGTGCCGTGGCGTGACTGTATTCCAACTTCACTCCGCAGAAAGAGTAATTAAAATACATCATTTCAGTGTCAGTTGTGTCTCAGATTACTACTGGTGTTGCGCACTGTACGAAAGGTGAAGAGCCTGATATTTTTTGACTACAAGGTTAATCGCCGCGGTGGAGTTGCCGAGCGCTCTAAGGTGCCTTGGTGCGGAGCGCGCGATTGCTCGCCGTCGGAGGTTCGAGTCCTCCCCGGGGCATGGGGGTGTGTGTTGTCCTTAGGTTACTTTAACGTGGTTTAAGTAGTTTGTAAGCTGTTGAGTCCCATAGAGTTACAAACATATGAACTTTTTTTTTTTTTTTTTAAATGTCCAGATATATAAAGTACAACGACCACACATGTGTCGTTGCAGGTAAAGCTAATTTCAGGCTACGATTTATTAGGACAGTACTTGGATATTGCAGGCAAAACATAAGAACATCGCTGCTACTGAAATGTGTCTAATGCATATTGGGACGCATTAACAAGGATATCGAGTGTATAAGAGTATGCGAAAGGTCACCGGGGAAAAGGGGTAACTGAAATATTGAAAAATCTTAATTGGAAGACATTCAATTTGATCACGTTGGAATGAAGCTTCATCCGTCGCATGTCAACACAAGCACGGAAGTCAACATTACCTTCCTTCAATTGGGCCAACTGGCGGTGAATCGAGGAAGTACAGTACATACTAACGAAACAGTTGGGTATTTTGACAATTGTCTGCACGAATTATTTCAATTTACATTTAAAGAGAAATACTAAAATGAGCTCTAACATAAAAATTAAGCGTTTCCGGACACATGTCCACATAACATATTTCCTGTCTTTGTGTGTGAGGAATGTTTCCTGAAAGTTTGGCCGTACCTTTTTGTAACACCCTGTATATTTACAAACATTTGAACATTTTTTGTTACCGCAAAATGTGGTGTAACCCGCGTGTAGCCACTCTGACAGGTAAGCTCTCTGGGAGCTGCGACATGCGCCTCAGCCCGCGCGGCGCACCCTGCACGCAGTCGCCATCCTGCGTCAGATGGCCGCAGCCCTCTCATGTGATGTGTTCACGTCCGACATCTTGTCTCCTATTCGTGTTAACACTGCCCTCCCAACTCTTTCCACAGCTAAAAATATATTCGATTTTTTGTCGTATCATTTCTCTTCGTGAGGTTGCGAAATGATGGTTTCCAACTTTTTTCTTTATTTCTTCAAAATCGTTCCTAACAGAATCAAATCACTTTCTTCTTGGTCTACCTCGACTCCTCATACCCTCTACTACCGAAACCATGAGTCTTTGGTAACCTTATGAGCCTACCATCCAACAAAGTGATGGTCTGGCATGTAGGTCAGCGATTTCGATCGAATTTTGCATTCTATCTAATATGTAAAAATGAATGTTTGTGTGTTCGCATTGTATGCGCGACCGTACCGTTCAACCGATTTGATGAAACTTTTTCAACATATTGATTGCACTTTCGCGATGTTCATAGTCACCATTAAATGACTGTACGACAAATAGTTCAGGTGATATGACGTAATAAACAATTAACTGCGCGGGAAAAGTGTTGCATCATGGGACGTCTGCTTCTAAACCACTATACCGATTTCAACTAAATGTGGTACACATATTCCATCCATGAGGTAACAATTGACGTAGGAGTAAGAACTGCTTACGACATATAATTCAGGAGAAAACCAGTGGCATCCTTATTCATCCTAAAATCTTCATGACTTTTGGACACTTGACCTTCAAAACAAGAGGAAGGTGACTGTCACACAGTCGGCCGCGGTGGCCGAGGGGACTGAGGCGCTCCAGTCACGGTCTGCACGGCCACTACGGTCGGGGGTTCGAATCCCCCCTCGGGCATGGATATTTGTGCCGTCCTTAGGATTAGCTAGTTCATAAGTAGTTTGTAAGATTAAGGACTGATGACCCCGTAGTTAAGTCCCATAAGCTATATAAACATTTGAACTGTCACACAAAATTTTGGATGGTGCATGATGGAGGATACTTTACATATGGACTTTGTCAGATTCTACAGTTCTATGAAATTTTTAAATATGATTGAACGATTCAGTTCATCAGTGCAACCGCGATGGAGTGGCCGAGTGCATTGAGGCGCTGTGCTGCGATGCGCGAGGCCGTTCCCCGTCGGGGGTTCGAATCCCCTCTCGGGTACAAGTAGTACTGAATGTAGAGAGAGACGTGTTTCGGCCTTTTTGATGGACACTTAGTAGTTTTTGAAGAAATAAAGGACAAAGTTGATGATAGAAAATAGCGTTTTCAATGCTACACACCGAAAGGTCGTCTGAAGATGAGCATTTTTTACTAATGTATATGGGGGCAAACGTTAATGACGTTCGAGTAATGAACGGTTTCTTGTTTAGCTTGGGTAATCGTAAACATGAGCGATGAGAGATTTTTCCGAGCGCCGCTGTCGCGAGCGGTCCAGGACTTGGACTGTCCAACCGTGGATCCAGGATCGAGCCTCCATCATGGCAATTTTCTGATGTTCGATGTATTTGATAATATTCTCATATCTATGATACCTTTTCTTGCCTTATTTTGAAGTAGAGCATCGGGAAGTCTGATTAATATTCAATTAAACGTATTGTCTGTTTACAGCTGTTATAATAATAATAATTTAGTGTGGCTCATTGGTCTGGTGCAAGTCTTTCAGTTGGACGCCACTTCGGCGACTTGCGTGTCCCTAACCTACCCCAGTTAAGCAACCGGGCAAAGGTGACATACAGCTTTACGTGGGATCCGAACCACGTGTCGTTTATGGCGACTCCTCACATCGTTGAGATGTGAAGGTTGGGTTAAAACACAGACTGAAAAAATACGAGATCCGACCGGGTTTCGAACTAGCGTTTTACCCCGAGACCACCGGGCTCGACTTTACAGCTGTTTTGTGATTCACAGTGCAAAAGCAATAAAAATAAGAAATAAAATAACACGCCTACTGGCGCGCCTCTGCCGACACATCCCATCGTCCATATTATCTGTGAACAAAATTTCTACCGCCTCCTCCTGCCACGCCATGGACAGCACCTCCAAGATCTACACAGTCCGACTCATCAGAAACGCCTTCCCATAGTTCCCTGCTTATTCTCCCTTTCCTCATCCAGTCTCCTTCAGATTATGGCCTTACTGATACTTTCAGCTCTTCATCCCTATGTCTCCCAGCACCCACTTATACTTTGCCGATAATATACATTACTGCTCCATCCTTATACCCCAAACTTCTACTCTCCTCAATGCCCCACTTTCTTGTCCTTCAGCAACTAACGAACTTTTTCTTGACAGGTCTTTTCATCTTTAATGACAGCATTGTGCCTCTTCTTTAGGATCAAAGTTTTACATCGTATTTGAAATGTGTAGCCGTGGTGGAGTAGCCGAGCATTCTAAGGCGCCTCGCTGCGGAGCGCGCGGTTGTTCGCCGTCGGAAGTTCGAGTTCTCCCTGGGGTATGGGTGTGTGTGTTGTCCTTAGGTTAGTCTACATTAGTTTAAGTAGTTTGTAAGCTACGGACTGATGACCACGCAGTTTGGTGCGGTAGATTTACAAAGATTTGAACATTCTGAAACGTTTAAAGCGAATTATCATTTTTTAGCTCTTCCTTAATTGCCATTTTTAAAATGAACAAAGAATGTCTACTTCCGTAAACACAAGGTGGTCAGAAAAGTCTCAAACGCTTCAATGCTGTTGACGGCAATTTGTACTGGCAATATGTCAAGAAAAGAATTCGTCACGTTGCGCCGTTTTCGATATTTAGCACTGATGTGATCCAGTCCGATCGTCTGTAGTCGGTTTCGTTAAACCGTATTTGTGTGCGCGACGATCTGATTGGCTGCCTTCTGTGCTAAATATCTTAGAAACGGTGCGAAGTATCCGATTTTTTTTTCTTAACATATTTATTTCTGCATGTAACATCGTTACAAGCGTTTCCGACAGTTTCCCATTATTTTCACTTCTAAAAATGATTTATTTTGTTGCTGCTGCTGTGGTCTTCAGTCCTGAGACGGGTTTGATGCAGCTCTCCACGCTACAGTGTTCTGTGGAAGCCTCTTTTTCTCTGAATAAGAACGGAAACCTACATACTTTTGAAATGCTAACTGTATTCGTCTCTCGGTCTCTCTCTGTGATTTTTACCCCACAAACTTCCCACCAGCGCTCAATTGACGATTCCTTGATATCTCCGAATGTGTTCCACCAATCGATCCCGTCTCTTAGCCAAGATATGCCACAGGTTTCTTTTCTTTCCAATTCTGTTCAGCACCTCATTAGATACGGATATAGCCACCTAATCTTCAGGATTCGTCTGTAGCACCACATTTCAAATGCCTCTGTACTGAGGAGCTTCAGTCACGGTCTGCACGGCCACTAAGGTCGGGGGTGGGATATTTGGCATGGATATTTGTGCCGTCCTAGTTCGTAAGTAGTTTGTAAGTTTAGGGACTGATGACCCCGTAGTTAAGTCCCATAGACTTTACAAACATTTGAACATTTGCCTCTGTACTTGTTTTGGCCGACGGCCGTTCCGCAGTGGATGCATCTGTTCCCGGTAGATCCACAAAGTTAAGCACCAGCACGCTTGGCTGGGCATCTGTCCGTGTCTGCCGAGCGCTATGGACAAGTGGGGCGCATGCGGCCCTTCTGAGGCCAGTTGATGAGCCACGTGGATGAGAAGCAGCGGCTCCGCTAGCGAAAATCTACACAGCGGCCGGTACTGCGGGGCGCTGACACGTCCCCCTCCTCACCGCATCCGGTGACGCCTTCGGGCGGAGGATGACACGGTGTCGGTTGGTATTCGATGGGCCTTTATCGAGGTCTGTGTGGAACCGAGTTTATAGTTTAGTTCTATTCTCTTTCTATCTGAACTCCCTACAGTCCACGTCTCACACCCATGCAACGCTACACTTGAAATACTTTGAAACAGGACTTCCTAACATTTAAATTAATGTTGGATGTCAACAAATTTCGCTTCTTCTTATATGTTTTTTTCCCATAGGCATTCTCACTTTATCAAAAAATGTTCAAATGTTTGTAGAGCTTATGGGTCTTAACTACGGGGTCATCGGTCCCTAAACTTACAAACTGCTTACCAACTAGCTAAGACTAAGGACGGCACAAATATCCATGCCCGAGGGGGGATTCGAACCCCCGACCGTAGTGGCCGTGCAGACCGTGACTGGAGCGCCTCAGTCTCCTCGGCCACCGCGGCCGGCGCTCACTTTATCTACTTTACTTCGGACATCAGAAGTTATTTTGCTACTCAAATAACAAAACTCATTTACTACGTTTATTGTTAGTTCTAATGTCGGGCCCGCTGGTTTTGGGGTAACTGCTCGACTGGAAACCGAAGGGTCGCGGGTTCAAAACCCGGTCAGTCCTCGGATTTTTTCAGTCTTCACTTTAACCCATCCTTCACCTCTCAACGATATGAGGAGTTGCCAGATACGACACGTGGTTCGGATTCCACGTTAAGCTGTAGGTTCTCTCTCCCCGGTTGGATAACTGGGGAAGGCTAGGGACACGCAAGTCGCCGAAGTGGCGTCCAATTGAAAGACTTGCACCAGACCAATGAGCCACACGACATTACTATTATTACCTAATCTAATTCTTTCAGCATCGCCTGATTTTCTTAGACTACATTCCATCACACTTGTTTTGCTCTTGTTAATGTTCATCTTATAACATCCTTTCAAGATACTGTCCATTCCTTTCTAATGCTCTTCCAGGCCTTCCGCTGTCTCTGAAAGAATTATAATGTCGTCGGCGAACCACAACGTTCTTTATTCCTTCTCACTGAACTCTATTCCCTTCTCAAAGTTTATCCTTGTATTAGATCAGTTTGCTCAGTGCAATCGTAGAAAGTGAAATAATAATAATAATAAAACTATCCTTCGATTAAAAAGATTAGTAAAGGAGAAAATGCATTAATGCAGCGTATATATAACCAAGGAGACATCAGGTTTATTATGTGAATCGATTTTCGGCTTCTTAGGCCATCATCAGACTTTACTGGAGTTTAGTCAAAGAACATACGTTGTCAGCAAACAGAAGAAATAAATTATCATCTTTGATGGAGCAGTTACAATGTAAATGAATATTTAAAGAAATTCGCAAATTAATACTACAGCAAAAATGAAACATTGATACTATACATCGAGAAACAGTGCAAACATAACAATTTCACGGCAACAGTGACTACAGTGAATAAAATTAAGCCGCGGTACAGTGGCCGAGCGCATTGAGGCTCAATGCTCCGATGCGCGATGCCGTTCCCCGTCGGGGGTTCGCATCCTCCCTCGGGCATGTATGTGTTGTCTTTAGTATAAGTTAGTTTTTATAAGTAGTTTGTTAGTTTAGGGACTGATGACCCCGCAGTTAAGTCCAAAATGTTTCAAATGTTTTTATAGCGTATGGGACTTAACTATGGGGTCATCAGTCCCTAAACTTACAAACTACTTATGAACTAGCTAATCCTAAGAACGGCACAAATATCCATGCCCGAGGGGGGATTCGAACCCCCGACCGTAGTGACCGTGCAGACCGTGACTGGAGCGCCTCAGTCCCCTCGGCCACCGCGGCCGGCCAGTTAAGTCGCATAAGCTTCACAAACATTTGAATAAATTACTATTGTAACCAATATCGGAATAAAATACGTTACCATATGTGTATTGTGTATATCATCTGACCCGATTTCCTAATTATTTTGAGCAGTGTAGTATTACGTTTGCGCTTCATCAATTTTATATTTGGACTTCACATCTGGGATACTTGTACCCGTACCTAGTTCGTGTGTGCGATAGTCTTATTGCGCTCGCTTCTTATATACAGTATACGATGCTGCATATTTTCTGTCTGGTAGTGACGAAGTTACCGTCAGTGGGGTACAAGACCTCCGTGGAGATTTCGCCTGAGCGTGCAGTTTAGCTCCGTTAAGCTCACGAGAGGTGCTCATATTAACAACATGAGCCTCATTCCTTGCCTACGGCGCTGTTAATGTAAACGTTTACTTTCTCCATTGTCCTCCACGTAGCGGTGTCACACCCTGCTCCCGTCACGCGTCTCTACCAGTAAACGGAACCATCATTCTGGAAGCCAGCCGCGCGATAATCGTGCTGTTTAACAACGAGCCAAAGTGTGTGCTTTGGTCTCGAACTGACAGAGACCACATGGGTATCGGAATTTAGAATGTTTTGATATTTATAGTACGTGAAGTTTCAGAACAAGAAAAACAATCAACCAAAGACATTCGACGCAAGTCTAAAGAATTCGCGAAAAAAATCGACTTTGAAGTTTTGCAAGTACTCGTAAGTACCGATAATTAAAACAGCTGCAGCATATGTCGGTGTTGCTCAGATGGTAGCGTTCTAGCCTTATATGGTCGGTGGTTCGAATTCTGCAGTGACAGAAAAATGGTCAAATGTCTGTTAAGCTTATGCGACTTAACTGCGGGGTCATCAGTCCCTAAACTTACAAACTACTTATAAACTAACTTATACTAAAGACAACACAAACATCCATGCCCGAGGGGGGATTCGAAACACCGACGGGGAATGGCCCCGCGCATCGGAGCATAGCGCCTCAATGCGCTCGGCCACTCCGCCGCGACGCAGTGACATATATTTATTTTATTTTATTTTATCATTTTGTGTTCAAATATTTACAGAGTTTTAATATCTAATGGTAATTTTTTAAAGAAAAATGCACTTGTTTTTGTTAATTCGTAATTTTCTATATTTTATAAAAGTTTTTTTGATAATGACGGTTTCAATCAAAAAACGTAAGTTACATTTGACAGTATTGACTTCACTATTAGTTGAAGATGGTAATCTTTAATTGTTCAGTTTGTGAAGAGTTACGTCGCTGTATTTGGAAAGTCATCTCTATAGCTACCACTGGCTTTCCAAACAGCTAACCTACTCAACCATCATTTTAGGTGACAAGGTGTTCAGCTAGTCTACATACACACAAACAAAAACTGACAGAACATGTGGAATTAGAGATCCCAAAATGTTTTATATAACTGAAGTCAGAAACAACGAAAAGAAAATATTTGTCACAGTGGGATTCGAACCACTGACTATGGTTGTAAGGGTAGAACGCTACCACCTAAGCTACACCGACAGATATTGCAAGTGTTTTAATTATTGGTCCTTACGTGTAGTTGCAAAACTTCAAAGTCGATTTTCTAGAGACTTTTTGAGATTTGCGTCATATGGCCACGGCTGTTTGTTATTTAAGATGTGAACATCACGAGCCATAAATATAAAGAAATTCTAAAATCCGATGGCCATGTGGTCGCCTTATGTTTAACGGCAGCTGGGGACCGACTGTAAACTGTGAGCCAGAGCGGAAGAGTATCGCTAAGTACGGGATGATGGGAGGCAGCTTTCACCGCTCGGAAAGCAGGCTGCGGTGCGCCTTTCACGCGAGCTTTTAGCACCAGCCGACTACTCGTGGCACCGCAGTTCCTGCGCTTTGCACATCATCCCTTGCATCAAAACAGCCGCGCGTGCTCTGACAGCCCTCTGCTGCGCAATTTGCAATTTGGCGAAACTGAGAGTGTCAAGTATCGTACTTATTACAGAAAGTTAAAATCTGTTAACAGCATTAACCCTTTAATGCATGACTTTTTATTTGAAGGTATAAAAGCTACCATGATTAATGTATAGTGCGTACATACTGGCAAAAATATTGGAAAAAAAAATTCCTTAAAAGCATTATGTGCTCAAAATGTTCAAATGTTTGTGTAGCTTATGGGACTTAACTACGGGGTCATCAGTCCCTAAACTTACAAACTACTTATGAACTAGCTAACACTAAGGACGGCACAAATATCCATGCCCGAGGAGGGATTCGAACCCCCGACCGTAGTGGCCGTGCAGACCGTGACTGAAGCGCCTCAGTCCCCGCGGCCACCATTATGTGCTACTAGCAACAAAAAGTTCATAGCTGGTCAGCTGTATAGTGCTTCCATGATGTACCGGATGCAGTAAATGTCACTATTATGCCTCTAATCTTTCCAGAAAGTAACTCATAATGCAACAGTAGTATGTGATTGACTACTTTTACATGACAAAGGACGAATACTAAACAAACGCACATGTTAGGAGTAACTCAATGCAACTAACTGTCGAACTGATTCAGTAGCACTCTGCAATTTATAATTTCTAGGACGAGCTACCTGCATGTGTAACACTATGCATCGAAGCAGCTAAAATGAATTTGTGGTACAATGTTGATCAGTTTGAGAGATAATGGAAAAAGTAAAGTACGTAGCTGATAAACTGCAGTATGCATTAGAGAGGGTTAAGGAAGTAGCATTGATAAGAGCTATGAAGGATCAAAACAAATTTTGCAGGCAGCACTGAAAGTTTCCACACTGCAGGGAACTGAAATGATATGAGAATTGTCATCTAATTATTTCAAAATAAAGACATCTACATTTGATTCTGGTAGTACAATGAAGTGGCAAAAGTCACGGGATAACGATATATACAGATACAGATGGAGGTAGTATGGCGTACACAAGCATGTTATAGCCCGAATCGGATTTCCTAGTTCACTTAACCCTTTTATTCCCACAATATGAATAAGTAGTTTGTATGTTTAGGGACTGATGACCCCGCAGTTAAGTCCCATATGCTTAACAAACATTTAATTTAATTAACGCAACACAACCTCCAAGACAGACAGATTAATGCCTCAGAAGTGGCTACACGCCATACCAAGCGGCAAAATGTTGTACTAGAAGCATGTCGTTCAGCAACAGAAATGCAACATTAAGGATTGATGCACAGTGTTTAACATGTGACGGTAGCACTTACTCTTACCCTACAAAGTCCTTTTGTTTCCTCTCTCTCTTTCTCTCTCTCTCTCTCTCTCTCTCTCTCTCTCTCTCTCTCTCTCTCTCTCTCTCTTTCTCTCTCTATTTAAGTTGAATCAATTGAGAGTCCAGAGATATGTCACGGGAAGCATTTAGGAAAACTAGTACATCTCGTGGCACAATCGTCATACGTATGGACTCCGCGGTACAGGCATGAAAACTGACTAAATGGGAAGAATTCCCGTCTTACAAGGATCCTGACTAATGCGTCCTTCTCGCGCCATTCATCACAAAAGCATGCGCTTTGTTAACCGAACACGTGAAAGCTGTTTTGTATATTAGTTGCTTTTCTCTTTGAATGGTCCGTTCATGGCTTCGCTTCTCTTCACGAACGTTCAATTTGTGTCGGACAGAGTTTCATATGGTAGTCGCAACAGGAGACACTCAAATGTTCAAATGTTCAAATGTTTGTTAAGCTTAAGGGACTTAACTACGGGGTCATCAGTCCCTAAACTTACAAACTACTTATGAACTACTTACGAACTAGGACGGCACAAATATCCATGCCCGAGGGGGGATTCGAACCCCCGACCGTAGTGGCCGTGCTGACCGTGACTGGAGCGCCTCAGTCACCTCGGCCACCGCGGCCGGCAGGAGACACTCAATTACGACCTGTGGCTAAGCAATGAAATAGTTTTGCGTCAATAATTTTTTAGTTATTTAATTCTTATGAGAGTTGTGCTGCTAAGGTAGGCTTTACATCCTACACTTGAATGGAGTCCTGGACCTGATATTGTACACTCCTGGCCATTAAAATTGCTACACCACGACGATGACGTGCTACAGACGCGAAATTTAACCGACAGGAAGAAGATGCAGTGATATGCAAATGATTAGCTTTTCAAAGCATTCACACAAGGTTGGCGCCGGTGGTGAATGTTGTTTGTATAGTCTATGGGACTTAACTACGGGGTCATCAGTCCCTAAACTTACAAACTACTTATGAACTACTTACGAACTAAGACGGCACAAATATCCATGCCCGAGGGGGGATTCGAACCCCCGACCGTAGTGGCCGTGCAGACCGTGACTGTAGCGCCTCAGTCTCCTCGGCCACCGCGGCCGGCGCGCCGGTGGTGACACCTACAACCTGCTGACATGAGGGAAGTTCTCATACACAAAGAGCAGTTGACCAGCGTTGCCTGGTGAAACGTTGTTGTGATGCCTCGTGTTAGGAGGAGAAATGCGTACCATCACGTTTCCGACTTGAACCATACGAAGTTAATCATAGTAAGCATATAACCTTCGGGCTAATGCAAGCAATGAGTTGACAAAGTTTTATAGCAATCAGATGTACGGTATGGCCCTGCATAAAATACGAACAAAGAGACAAACAAACAAAGGTTCATTTTTATATATTGCCGCGAGACACCACGTGAACCGACTGCCGGCGTGGCGCAAGGGATAGCGTCACCGATTGCGGTGCTGAAAGTCGTCGGTTCAATCCCGTCCACCGGTAAAAATTTATTTCTATGTAATTAACATTTCCAGAATGTTCTACATGTTTCTTATGTTCATTTGTAATTTCTACTTGTTTCTTATGTTAACTATTCTTCTAATTTCTGGCACATTGTGTCTGTGTATAAATAACAGAGCACTCTGCCCGAGAGGCAGTCAGTGCTGCGTGTATGTTCATTTCGCATTAAACCTGCCAGTATAAGTGCTGCCTTCGAAGTCAAGCCTGCTTCCATTTCAAAGCGACAATATTACATGGAAGGGTATCTTGGATGGTCCTATTCTTAAAAAACTGTTCAAACGTTTGTAAACCTATTAGACCAAACTGCTATAGTCATCAGTCCTTAGACTTACCAACTAGTTAAACTAACCTAAGAACAACACACACACATCCATGCCCGAGGGAGGATTCGAACCTCTGACGCAGGAGGCCGCGCGATCCGTAACGTGGCGCTCCAGACTGCTACTCCCGCACGGCAAGTTGTCGCAAGATGTTCTAATTGTTACTTAGAATGCCTGACAGTTCCAATACAAAATCATTTTTGTTACGTCCCGACGCCAGTCAAAAATGCCTGTGATCATTTGCATCGCTCTTATTGGTATACGCTCGACGTTTCCTATGATTTCGACTTGTCAGAAGCCGTGTACACTTGGGCAGTACTCAACTACTGGCCATTTCTCCTACAATCTTTTTGTCTCCTCAGTACCAAATCAAATGTTCAAATGTTTGTAAAGTTTATGGGACGTAACTCGTGTCATCAGTCCCTAAACTTACAAACTACTTATGAACTACTTACGAACTAGGGCGGCACAAATATCCATGCCCGAGGGGGGATTCGAACCCCCGACCGTAGTGGCCGTGCAGACCGTGACTGAAGCGCCTCAGTCCCCTCGGCCACCTCAGTACCCTGCTGATAACCGGGCAGCTGCTTTCCCTACAACGGAGTGTGTGGTATTTCATACCTGCGGACAGTGTTGCTTCCCTTTAATTGAATGGCATGACTGATTATTTGTAACTGATTACTCCCGCCGCTACGGTCGGCGGTTCTATTACCCCCTCGGGCATGGATGTTTCTGTCGTCTGTAGTGTAAGGTTGTTCGCAAGTAGTTTGTGAGTTTAGGGACTTATAACCCTGCAGTTAAGTCCCATAAGCTTAACAAACATTCGAACATTTGATTTGATTAATCCCGTAGCCAAAGAATACCAGAATTCTGCGTTTGTTGAAGTACGCATCCTACTATATCTGTACATTAAGAACACTATGCCAAAACGAGTCTCGGGCCGTTGTATCCAGATATGTGGCTTTTTTTTACCCTACAGAAATTCTGTATGGGTAAATACTCATCTAAGAAAAACCTCAACTGGAAATAATACTGTCAACCAAATCAGTTCTGTGTAATATGAACAGAAGCATATTTATGACATTCTCCTTGGGATACCACAAGAATCTGTGCGTTCGGAACCTGTCTTCATTATGCTTTAGATTACATCAAAGAACTGATGCTAAATCAGCTGCTATACTTTCTGGACTAAAACTTGCACCGCTAGTGAAAGTTATTTGCTGGACAGGGTCTGGCGCCGTGACGTTTGTCATTGTGAGCAGAGCTGACTGAGCCATTCGAGTCGCTTTATACGGAGGGTGCAAACACCACATGCCCAAGAAAAACATTCCTATTTAACCCTTTCAGACCTGATTTTTTTCTGGAGGAAGGAAATTATTCTTTTTGCTGTATTCCTCTTAATTTAGGTTTTTAATGATTTTGTATGCAAGATTTACGCTGTTGTTTGCATCCATTTACATACTACAAAATTGCATATGCTGAAAAGCAAGGCTCCTTTTTATGGACTAAAATAATTAATTTTGTAGAACTAACTTTTGTACTAAATAAAGTTCAGTAGTTGCCATGCAAAATAATTACTACTACTTTCCAGTTGTAGAGTGGAATACAAGTAACCCACAACCTGCGTGTTCTTGTTGCGCAGTGCAACACTGATTACTTGCTATTTTTATAGTGATCTTCCGCAGTTGACAGTAACTGTGCACGATGAAAAGGTTGAACACTCACAGTCATATACATGTTTCAATTGAGAAAAAATGTTTCTGATCTATCTTAGACACTGTAAAAGTTATGTACACAATTGTAGCCAGAGGGTCTGAAAGGGTTAAAACAGATTTCATTCGTCTCGGAATGGAAGAATACAGCTACTGTATGGGGAATCCCATACGTTTACATCTATACATATACTCAACAAGCCACTGTGTCACGTGTCGGAGATACTTCGTCCCACTACTAGTCAATTCCGTTTCTGTAACATTCCCAAATGTATGTGTGGCACTGTACTGACCCTAATGTCTCCTACCTGTCTGATAATAAGTTGTTGCTGTTCCCTTTAAAGCAGGCGTATATGGCGCAAACGCAACAGATGTATGACGTGCAATCAAACGTCCTGCTTGGTGCCAGTACCGTCTCCCGCCGCCTGCGAGGTTCGGTCAGTGGTAAGGTTCCTCAATACACAAAACATAGTGCCCAGCCACGTTTATCGTCCGGTCTACGGACAGAACATCGTCAGCAAAGAGATGGTGTGTTTCTGGTGTAGGCTTTCCTTCTTTAGGTCGTCAGTGTCCATGGTGAAGAGCGCAGTGGCCTACGTCGCACATCAAGAATCACCTGGTTGAGCTGGTGCGTCAGCCCATCTCGCTGCACCATTACGGATTTCAGGAGACATTTTCCGCAGATATCGAGATTCTGAAGCCGAAGACGACCGTCATATGTTGGTCCCAATAACAGATGGCAGACTTCTATAACAAATGTTTCTCCTACAATGTGATAAGTGTCTTAGTTCTTTTGGTGACTATGTCGAAGTTACTCACACATTGCTGTACCTTCTGCCAATGCGGTTTTTCATGTAACTGGTGTATTTGTTTTAAAAACATGAGAAACTTACTTTCTGGATGAGCCTCGTATTCCAGCTGTGCCATGAAACCTCTTCGTCTAAATTTGTTTCAGTACCTCTTAATCAGTTACTTTAATCACCCTCAAAAGGCTTGAGCATTCTGTTGTAATGTCACATGTACATGTACACGCGGCAAGCTCCTTCACTGTGTGACGGAGGTTACTTTGCGTACCGCAGTCTCTTCTTATTCCAGTTGCGTATGGTGCACCACTTGCCAGTATGCTTCTGTGCGGGCTCTAATCTGTAGCCGTGCGCACTGGGGCGCCGTGCTGCGGTGCGCGCGGCCGTTCGCCGTCGGGGTTTCGAGTCCCCCTCGGGCACGGGTGTTTGTATTGTCCTTAGGTTAGTTTACCTGCGGTGCGCGCGGCCGTTCGCCGTCGGGGTTTCGAGTCCCCCTCGGGCACGGGTGTTTGTATTGTCCTTAGGTTAGTTTACCTTAGTTTAAGCAGTTTGTAAGCTAAGGGCTAATAACCAAGCAGTTGAGTCCGATAGATTTACAAACATTTGATTCTTTAATCTCTAAAATTCAAATGTTTGTATGCCTATTGCATCAAATTGCTATGGTCATCAGCCCCTAGACTTACAAACTAATTAAACTAACTTACACTAAGAACAAGACAAACACACACACACACACACACACACACACACACACACACACACACACACACATATACATACTAAGGAGGACTCGAACCTCCGGCGGGAACGGCCGCGTAGTCCGTAGCTTACCAACTATTTAAACTAAGGTAAACTATCCTAACATGCCCGAGGGGGGGGGGTACTCGACCCCCCCCCCCCCCCCCCACAGTGCGCGTGGCTAATCCGCCGCGGCCCCCTCCTCTTTTCCTTGTGGTCTTCTCGTGGAATATACGTAGGAGGAACATAATATACTAGTTGACTCTTCAAGAAACTTTAACAGAAGGTCATACCGCGATATAGGATATCTTTGTTACAGCTTCTGCCAGTGGATCATCTCTGCGACGCTTTCGCACTCGTGACGTGAGCCTGAAGCGAAGCGTGCTGATCTCCGTCGGATCCTCTCTGTCTTCTATCACCTTATCTGGTGTGGCTCACACACTGATAAGCAATACTCAAGAGTCGGCCGAATGAGTCTTTTGTCACCTACTTCCTTTGTCGACGGACTACACTTCCTGAGATTCTTCCAATTAATTTTGAAAGTCTTCTGTTCTCTCTTATCTAAAGTGTTTATCGGTTTTTTCACTTCCATACAAGGCTAAGCTCCAATTCTCCGGTAATCCAGATTTACGCATTTCGTGATTTCCCTAAATCACTGCAGTTCAGTGCCGGGATGGTTCCTTCCTCATCATTATCAAAAACAATCTGAGCTTGGGCTCCGTCTCTAATGACCGTGCTGTCGACGGGGCGGTAAACCCTAACCTCCCTTCTTCCATTTATACCAGTCCACATTTATAGCTGCAGTCGGAGGCATGTTTTCCAGTGAAAGTATCCTGCTGGATGCGCCAGTACTGGGAAGCATCCCTACAGCGGACGCCATGAACGGTGTCGGCATTTTGAACGTTTCTCAGGAAAGAAGCGCGCACGTCGGTATAAACAGACAGCCTGCGCACTTCAGTGGCCGGCCGCGGTGGCCGAGGGGATATAGTCCAGTCAAATGGTAGTTTGAAGTCGAAAAATTTGGTGTAATTGTTTTTAGTGGTTTATCTTATGTTTTTTGGGGTGCTGAACACGAACTGAAGTTTTCCAACAAGCCGGCCGCGGTGGCCGAGGGGAATGAGGCGCTCCAGTCACGGTCTGCACAGCCACTACGGTCGGGGGTTCCAATCCCCCCATGGGCATGGATATTTGTGCTGTCCTTAGTCTTAGTTATTTCATAAGTAGTTTGTAAGTTTAGGGACTGATGACCCCGTAGTTAAGTCCCATAGACTATACAAACATTTGAACATTTTTTTCCAACAAAAATTCCCTTGGCAAATATGAGAAATCACCAAAAAATCACTAAAAATCACATTTTTTGCGGTTATCAACTTATAACTCATAAAGCAAGCTGTTTACACGAAAAGTGGCCGAGTAGTAAAATAAAGAAGAGAAAATTACCTACAATTTATGTCTCTAACATTTTTCTGTAAGTCGTATGGTTTCCACAAAAAACAGTGGTAAAATATCAGGAAAATCAGTCATTCTTTGAAAACAGCAAAAAAGAACATTAATATATAGTTTTTATTTCTTGAATTTAAAGATGATTGTAAATCCTTATAAAAGAGACCACCTATTCTGATGATGACATTATCAAATTCGGGATCTCCTTGTTGGCAAGCTACAATAAATCTTGCCTTTAGGTATAGAGGCTGGTCGAAGGTGTTCACATCTGCTTGTTGATTAATTGATTTGCTCTGTTCTATGGATACGACTAAAGCTGTATATATTGTATTGTGATCAGATGGTGGAGCGTTTTATAAATGGTAGACAAGCAACATAGGTTGTATGAAAGGGAAGACTACTTGTGATTTGCTCCATTAAGCCACTCCATCCTGGAATTCCAGGCACATCTTTCCACTTGCCTTAAAGCCAAAGTAGATCTGATAAAGAGGGTAATATTGAATCAGGTGATACAAATAGCTGTTTGAGATCTTCAATGTTGATATTCATTAACCCAAGAGAACGTGTCTTATCAAAATGTTTTAAGGAAACAGCTCCCATCTCACCAATTAGTGGAACTGGTATTGGTTTCTTTACTTGGACAATTCTTTGATCCGGAGCAATGGCATTTCTAGGAGTAATTCCATTGCATTGAAGGTATTAAATCCATCCAATGTACGTGTGATAAAATCAGCGTTGTCATGAACAAATTGATGGAAAGCTGTCGGATCTATTTGTAATGGTGGCCTCATGATTGCTGACACTTCAAGACGAACAGCTTCGGAATAAGAGGCGCAAAATCCCCAGGATGAACAACATCAATCAGTTTTCGTGATCCATACTTCTTATAAAAGAAAGCTGATAGCCCAATTTGTAACGTGGAAAGGAAAGAAGTTGGCCTGACAGCACTAATAACACTGTGTGAAATGGCACCTTTTTTCCACTTGACAGTGCTCGTTCGCTTCTTCTTGAGTATCAGTCTTTCCAAGAAAACTTTGAGAACCTCCGGGACAAGGCTTTCATTTTCGTCCGTAAAAGAGTCTGTAGTAGGATAGTTGTCCATAGCATACGGTATTGATCGTATGTCTTCGAGAATTACATCAGCTGCTGTCTCAACTAATCGAAGACGTTCTTCCCGTTCTGACGAACGTCTTTCCATGTACCGCGCTTCAGTCAAAATCTTATGGCCTGTATTTTTGAAACCTACCACTGTATTCTGTTTGATCTTTGATATGATAATATCTTCCCCATATCTATCCAATAAATGTTGTATTGCAGTTCTTCTTTCAGGAATTAAGTTGCCCTATATCTGAGTTATTAACTGATATAATGAAAACTGACATTCCTCG
Organism: Locusta migratoria; assembly: GCA_026315105.1. Lineage (NCBI taxonomy): Eukaryota > Metazoa > Arthropoda > Insecta > Orthoptera > Acrididae > Locusta > Locusta migratoria. The sequence continues at coordinate 23,514,463 of CM048755.1, read as the reverse complement.
TCATTCCTTTCCATAAAATTGAAAATGTAATTCATAGCCCTTTGACTCTCTTCAGCATAAAGGCCAACGGTTTTCTTTTTATCAGTGTTGGACGTACTAATGTAAAGATTTTTTAAACATTTATCATGGTACTTACAGTCAGCAGCCACCATGTATGTTATCGGCTGGATGACAGTAGCTACTGACAGTAGCGAGCCAGGGCGTGAATCGGACATCCAAAAGTGCCACGATCCCCCATGAGAATGTCCTCCGCAGTCGGGGACGAAACGTTGGGTTTTAATAGTAAATCCACTAGACCACCGCATAACAGCCCGGAAAGTTTTAGTAATTTTGACCATTCCGGCCGTAAAAGTTTATATTTTACAATAACACCAAGGTAGCCTTTTCTGAATAAAAATCCAACCAAAAATGTTCAAATGTTTGTATAGCTTATGGGACTTAACTACGGGATCATCAGTCCCTAAGCTTACAAACTACTTATGAACTAGCTACGACTAAGGACGGCACAAATATCCATGCCGAGGGGGGATTCGAACCCCCGACCGTAGTGGCCGTGCAGACCGTGACTGGAGCGCCTCAGTCCCCTCGTCCACCGCGGCCGGCAAAAATCCAACCACAGACTTCTAGAGGAGGAGAAGTTATACAGATATCTGAGTGAGACCCGCTGCTTATTTCTTTGGAGTTCTTTCTTTGTACTGAACAAGAATTCGGTCATCATCATCATCATCATCATTAGAGACTGATTATGCTTTTCAGCGTTCAGTCTGGAGCAAAGTATTCCATAATATATATTTACACATTAAACAGACAAAGTTATTGATACCCAACGATTGGCTGCCAATTGTTTTTTTCAGTTTTGTTGGAAATCATGCTACTTGTTTCTCCCTGTTTGAGTTTATGCCAAGTTAGGAGTAAAAACGGCTCTGTTTGGTGGTGATAAAATTAGCAAGTATCTTTGGCGTCTTTCGGTGTGCCACAGTACCTTACACAGTCAGTATTTCAAATATTTCTTAGACAGATTTGTAGCTAGCCGAAAACCCGGAGTTACCCGGATTTTTATTTATTTATTAAAGCCTTAAGCTTTTCTCATTGATTTTTTAAAATCAAATTTTTGTAAAGCTAAGTGACCAAACTGCAGTAGTCACCAGTCCCTAGACTGACAAACTACTTAAAGCAACTTATGCTAAGGGCAACACGCAGCCGCGGCGGAGTGGCCGAGCGCATTGAGGCGTTATGCTCCGATGCGCGCGGTCGTTCCCCGTCGGAGGTTCGAATCCTCCGTCGGGAATGGATGTTTGTGTTGTCTTTAGTATTTTCTTGTAGTTATGGTCTTCAGTCCAGAGACTGGTTTGATGCAGCTCTCCACCCTATTCTATCCTGAGCAAGCCTTTTCATCTCCTCATAAGAACGACAACTCACATCCATTTTAATCTGCTTGCTATATGCGTCTCTTGGTCTCCCTCTGCGATTTTTACGCCACACACTTCCCTCCAATGTTAAATTTACGATTCCTCGATGTCTAAGAATGTGTACTACCAAGCGATACGAAACCGGTAGCACTGAGCCAACAAATAAACAGCTTTGATCAACCAAAATGACATTCTCAAAAGAGAGTGAGAAAAGTCTCTGAGAAAAGTCCCTACGTTTTGCAAAGAGATTGTAAATCCGTCCCTACAGTTTGGAAAAAAGAGTCAAAAGTCCTTACGCGTAGCTACATGTCCCTACGGTTGGCAACAATGGCTGCGTTTATAACCTGCGGTTCCTCCGGCGCGGAGGAAACGCAGCGGTTTATTAGTGCGCCGGCCGCGGTGGCCGAGGGGACTGAGGCGCTCCAGTCACGGTCTGCACGGCCACTACGGTCGGGGGTTCGAATCCCCCCCCCCGGCATGGATATTTGTGCCGTCCTTAATCTTAGCTAGTTAATAAGTAGTTTGTAAGCTTAGGGACTGATGACCCCAAAGTTAAGTCCCATAAGTTCTAGAAACATTTGTTTATCAGTGCGCCGTTTCTCATGGGACCTGTTTATAGGCGCTGTGGCCCCTCCTCACTTCCGCTGCAAACTACCTGCCGCTGCACTTCCAAACCGCCCCTCCGCCAGGTACGAACAGGTCCTCAAGGTCACTGTGGCTGAACCGCCTGCTGTGTTCATCGGCAGCGGAGAAACTGCAGTCTATACGTAGCATGAGGTCTCCAGCTACCATGCTGGGGGTACCTTGTTGGGGTCTTAATCGCCTTTTATTTTTATTTATTTATTTTTTAAAATAAGAACGGACAGATATTTATCCAGTTTATTTTACAGAATATGAACAGTGTAGTTTGTATGAAATTAGTAAGAAATATTTCATGTTGCCATAGTAATTTAATCTTCAAATCATTATTAAAAAATCTTACTTGCTATCACCTGCAGTGCTCGCTATGCCACAACAGAAATCCCAATGTTATTCATCGTAAAAGCACATTCATTAATTTTGCATCAATTCAGGGAACCTGCTTTTTTGAAGATGATCAAATATGCACGGTTTGCATCGAAGTTAATGGTTGAAAGAGAGCTCTTTGTTAATTAAGTGGATAGACTCATACTCAGGGTATGTCTCTTTAAAACGTATCTGAGACCCATCAAAATCCGTTATTTACACTTCTGATGGTCCCCTGTAAGTCTTTGTGACCCCCTGGGAGTCACGACCCACAGGTTGAAAAACACTGCTATATATCTACCGTTCCCTGATGTGTCCTATCCTGTGCAGTTTTCACCCGCCTGGGTCTCCGTCTCCCCTGCCTATTACGAGTCCTTCCAAATCCTCGAGTGCCACACCCTCCACCTCACTTACCCTATCCGTCTCCCTTCCTCTGTGTGGATCCAATATGACCTAATTCCTTTCCCACACCTTGTGAAATTCCTGGTGCATATCCACACTCTTTATGTTTCCTGCAAAATAGAGTCCCATCGTTCTCTGGTTTCTCCTCTTCTCTCGAATCCTGGTCCTCTGCCACACCATTACCGACTGATCGCTCCTTCCCTTCACCTCTACTCTCCGTACCCTTTCCAAGGATATCTACCGTCAGTTTCCTCTCCCGGATGATGACCTCCGTCCTACCGACCCTGATCCTTTCCCGTATACAGTACACCTCCTCTCCCCCCTCCCCTGCTTGTCTCGCCGTTTCTGTCCCCTCCCCCTGGAGTCCTTACACCTATCCTCCCCCACCTCCTTTCCCTCCCCCTCCCCTCGTTTTCTGACCCTCCTCTCCCTGTCCCTTGTGGTGTCTTCTATCTATGTTTTAACTAATGTGCCAGTGTTCTAGTGTTTCAGTGTCTCATTTTAATATGCAACCACTGTACCGGCAGAAGAAAGTGTTGCCGTGTGTTTTATACAGTGTTCTTCATCTTGTCACTGTTTGTGATTCTGTTACCATCGGTGTATTTTAGCTACCGTGGCAGTTTTAAATCTCAATAAGTGTGTGTGTGTCAGTCTCACATTTGATATTATTTTAAATCACCTCATTTATTTTTAATTCTTTCTTTGTCACCATGTGCAATTATCTGTATAATTTGTTCACCCTTTTATTTCTCTGCTGTAGAGCAGCGCATCAGCTGGCAGTCTACCCCAGTTAGAGTTTTGAAAATCGAATTAAAAATAATTATGTTTGTGAAGCAATGCAAGATCTCGTGAATGTAAGAAGGGATACAAAAAATTAGCATGATGCAAGTGACTCAAGAGTGAATAAAGATGCTAAAGATGTACAAAATCTTCTACAGTGGTTATCATCATCAAATCCTTCCCAAGAAGTTAACAAATCTCGTCTGTTGCCAGCGCAGTTGTGGGTGACGATAAAATTAACTGCTATAAAGCTAGTGAAATTTGGATTTCCACCATTTCTAAACATGCTAATAAAGTAATTCCTCTTTTAGCTATAAGTAGCACCATTAAAGTTCATGATAAGAAAATACCTGTTGACCCTGTGTTATTATTTCAATGCATGAGTATTGTTTCTGAATTTGACATCAAAGGTGAAAAATAGACCTATTTTTAATATGAATTGGCTCCCTACCCATTCTCATTCAATGAGCTCCGAATGTGGAAATCTAAAAAATCAGCCATTTATGATTGCGTACAAAAGTAAACACTGCAAAATGTTGCAAAGTGTGGTCTGTGGTTGAGAAGATACTTTCAGCAACATTTTGCAGATAAATACGTTCGAAGTAATTGTTCTATCAAACACCTCAATCCAGTAGTACAGTTGGTATGATATTCTATATGCTCTCACTTCATGCATCAGGCAACAGTTTGGAATGATATCGAGCACCTTGCAAAAGCCAAGAAACAAGACATCTACCTGTGATCCTGTATCTTCTGTCCTCTGGATCTCGTGAATGAATAGCGTGAGTTGTGTTTAATGTTATAGTTGCTTCTGGGAACTACCTATCTTCATTCCTACAAATGAGATTTCAGGTCTCCCAAAACGACATGATAATCAAACACTATGTGTTCCAAAATTGTGCAACTGACCATTGTTAGAGATATACGCCTATAGTATTGTGCATCTGATTGATGACCCTTCTTGTAAACAGGAATGATCTGCACTTTTTTTTTCAATCATTAGGAATGCTTTGCTCCTCTAGAAACCTTTGGTACACTGCTGCTAGGAGGAGGGTAACTTCCTTCATGTGCTCCATGTAAAAACAAATTGGTATCCCATTAGGTCAAGCAGTCTTTCCTCTGTTGAGCAATTTCAGTTGCTTTTCTATCTCTCCGACATTTCAATATCTGCCATTTTGTCATCATGTGACGGTTTAGAGAAGGAACTACTTCCTCTGTGAAACATCTTTGGAAAAAGACATTCAATATTTTGGCTTTTTGTGTGTCATCCTCTATTTCAACACCATTATGGTCATGGAGTGTCTGAATATCTGATTTAGAATCTTTTACCAATTTGATGTAGGACCAAAATTTCCTAGGACTTTTGTCAAGTTAGTACACAAAAGATGCCTCTTAAAGTCAATGAACCCCTCTCATATGGCAGCCCTTACGCTAGTTTTTGCATCATTTAATTTTTGCTTATCCACTAGACTGGCAATGATTACGTTTAGAGTGAAGTTGTCTTTGTTGTTGAACCACGGTGAATGGAACACTGGATAGTCTAAGATTGATGTTGCCCAATGACTTAATGTGAACCATTCTATTCATAATCATGTAAAATAACAGTTTATAGAGACCGCAGATGTATCCCAATGACCAGGGCAGGGCCCATCACATGTGACATAGATAGAGAGGGCCATTAGTTGACTATAACGGCACCTCAATACCAACATTGTACGACACAGCAACTGATATTTGACCTCACAGCATGCATTGAAAGAGTTGTATTGAGGCACACACTCTACAGACAGCTTTGGCAGAGTGGTCTTTGGTGTCGGAGACCTATTGTATGCGTACCCCTGATGCATCTTCGTAGAAGTTAACACTTCGAGTGGAGTCGTTGACATGCAGCGTGGACAGTCAAATGGTGAGCCAATGATCTTTCCATAGATGAGTCATGATTTGCTTAGAGAATGATTCTTGATGGATTCAAACCTGGAGGGAACATGCAACTTGATTTCAGCACCCAAAAATTGTGAAAATAGATTGTTGTTGAGGAGGATGCCTAATGGTACAGACAGGGATAATGTTAACTACCCAAACACCTCTTCTTGAATTACAATGAACTAGAAATATTTCCTTATCTTGGCTATTTTATGGCATTGAATTAAATTCAACAGCGAAGTGTTGGACCAAGACTCAAACCCGGAAATCCCGGTGTGAGACAGTGGTTCGTGTGTGTGTGTGTGTGTGTGTGAGAGAGAGAGAGAGAGAGAGAGAGAGAGAGAGAGAGAGAGAGAGAGAGAGATTATTTTTCTGATACACATTTTATCTAATTTCTACCATGATCTCTGTTGCAGTTGGACATAACAAAGCAGTGGTGTGTTACGTATCAAGCTGGGCTGTGTACCGACAAGGAAGTGGAGTATTTACAGTCAGTGATATAAACCCAAATATTTGTTCTCATCTTGTTTATGCATTTGCTGGGCTAAATGCTACAGACAACACAATTATAACTCTTGACAAGTATAATGATCTAGAAGAGGATTATGGGAAAGGTAAGTAAATTTACAAATGGTGTTAATAAATCACATGCAAGAAAATGAAAATTTATTAGATGTAAGTAAAGAGTTTGAGTCAGGATTGATGGTCTAGTACATCATCAAGAGGCAAAATATGCAGTACTGCTGAAAGACACACATGCAGTACCCTATCTTTTGGAATTATTAATTCCTTTGTTGACGTAGTGAGAGGGACAGATTGGGAAAAGTTAAAAAGGATGCTTAGGACACTCGGTTCCTAAGATGTGGTGGATCAACTTGTGATGATAAGTAATGACAAAGCTTAAGGAGGGGGTATCAGGAGTAGGAGGTCAGTAACAGTATAAGATGCTTTAGCAGGCAACAGACGTGTGTATGTGTGTGCAAGATATTTTTTTCTGGGTGGCAGCACTGGTTCACTAAGGCAGATAGATATTTCACTCTGTCAGTGCATCAATGTCAGGCTTATGATAGTAAAATAATAAACCAAAATAATTTGAAGTGTGCATTTCTTTTAATAATGCTAAAAGATAATCAAAAAGATATATATCATGCTGTAGATCTGCAGCTGTGAGCAACAAAAAGCTTAACAGTGTGAATATCTAAGGGAGTTGAATCTGTGCTACCACCTAGTGGCTGAGCACGTAATACACCATACTCATCGTGTATCAAATTCGTATGTATTTGTTCGTATTGGTGTGATGTCTATTCTGTTGAACATGTACTAAAGAACACTGCACCAATATATACAGTGCACATGTACATGATGATGTTAGGTATCATTTTGACACCATAGACAAGGAAAAGTGATTAGACCTCATGTGGAAACTGGATGACAAAGACTATGGACTATGGACAATAGGGACAAGGCATGTTACTTCCAGAGCATGCAACTTGTGGAAATATGTGGTGGGTGGGATCTGTGCTCAACATAAGCAAAAGGTTAAGATGACCATTGACCCAGAGTGGCAATCCTGTACTCGAATTCCAGTTCAGCACGAATTTTCACTTTTGCCAATGAATTATTTCATTGTTCTAAAGCAGCCCAAGGAAATAATTTCCCTGTAATTTTCTTAGTAGTTAATTCTGTAATTTAATTAGTGTTTTCAGTCTTACGAGCTTTATTCTCATGTATTTGTCACATCATGTTCTGCTGTCTTTTTGTCTGTGTTATGTTTATTTGGAAACAGTCACACTCTGCTGCTTCCACTAGCTAGACAGTCAATGTAATCCTAGCAGCCACCTGTGTCACACCTCAAGATCACCAAGTTCCATAATTTAACTTTTCTGTACTTTCTTTATAGTTAATACTTGAATTTCATTCACTTTTTATTTTCAAGGGCCTAGTCTCACATATTTGTTACACACTGTAAATTCGAGAAACTAGCTTGATAGAGATGGTTAAGGACTGCTCTTATTATGAACAGAATTTGGAGGAATTGGCCACTGTTGGTCAGGAGCTGGAATCTGTGTTAGTCATAGTCGTCAGGATCCTGGCTGCTGCCCTGGGCTGCAGTGTTACTGGGGCACCTAAGGTGAATGGTGGGGTACCTAAAGTGCCTATTGTGTTGCCAGAGATCCCTTATCCCACTGCACCTTCAGGTTCCCAAGTCCCTGATAGTAGACAATTGCCCCACGGTGACTGGCGAACTGTAGCACTTACACAAACCTCTGGGCAGAAATCAAAACTGAGGACTGGGGATAGGCTGTTTGCTTAAGTCTCAGCAATAGGTTAGGTGTGTTATCCACTGATAATAGAACCTCTGTCCCCACCTGTTGGGGTAGTGGCTGAACTTCATGAGATCTGGACAAGCACAGAGGGTGGGTTTGCTTGTAATTGGGAGCTCAAATGTTAGGTGGGTGATGGAGCCCTATAGGGAAGATTGCGAAGGAAGCCATTGCAAACTCTGTCTGCTTGCTGAGGGATTTCATATGAGACATGGAGAAGACAATAGAGAGTGCTGGGTACACCCAGCTGCAAATTGTTGCTAATGTTGGCACCAATGAGTCCTGCCAACTGGGTTAAGAGGCTATCCTCAGTTCCTATAAGCACCTGGTTGTTTTGGTCAAGGCAGCTGGGCTTGTTCAACAGGTGGAAGTGGAGCTATCGATTTGTAGCACTGTTCCCATAACTGATTGTAGTGTGCACTATATGCATTTAGCAGTTTCTAGGGTAGCGGAGTATGTGTGGAGTGTACATGTAGTTCATTTTTAGGATAGAAAAATCCCTCCAAAAGCCTAATATGATGCCTCCTGATTCTAGACAGGGAGTACATGGCATATCAGAACACAGAAAGAAAATGTTAATATGTTGTTTTTGTAGTCTTCAGTCTGAAGTCCTGAGCAAGTTTTTTCATCTCCTCATAAGAATGGCAACACACATCTGTTTGAATCTACTTACAATATTTGTCTCTTGGTGTCTGTGATTTTTACCCCTACACACTTCCATCCAATGCTAAATTCAAGATTTCTTCATGTCTAAGAATGTGTAGTACCAATTGAGCCCTAATTATAGTAAAGGTATGCGAGAAATTACTCCCCAATCCTGTTCAGCACCTTCTCATTAGTTCATGATCTACCCACCTAACCTTCAGCATTTGTCTGTAGCAACACATTTCAAAAGCTGCTATCCTCTTCCTGGACTATTTATTGTCAATGTTTCACTACTGTACAAAGCAACACTACACACAAATCCTTTCAGAAAAGACTTTCTAATATTTAAATTAATATTCAATGTTAACAACCCATTGCCATTCTGCATTTTATATCCTCTGTATGGTAAACATAGTATGTTATTTTATTGCTAAGTAACTAAATTCATATACTACCTTCATCATTTCATTACCTAATATAATTCCTTCAGCATCACCTGATTTTCTTACATTGAATTCCATTATTCTTGTTTGGTTCTTGTTATAGTTAATCTTATACACTCATTTCAACATGCTGTCCATTATGTTCAATTGCTCTTCCAGGTCCATTACTGCCTCTGATAGAATTACAATGTCATCAGCAAAACACAATATTTATTTATTCACCTTGAACTTTAATGCCTTCTCCAAATTTCTCCTTGCTTTCCTTCACAGCTTGCTCAATGTACAGATTGAATAACATTGGGGAAAGGCTACAGACCTGTCTTACTCCTTTTTCAACCACTGTGAACGTTTCATGCTCTTCAACTCTAACATATGATCTCTGGAATTTGTACAAGTTGTAAATACCATCAGTTCCCTACAATTTATCCCTGCTGACTTCAGAATTTGAAATAATGTAATCCAATCAACATTGTCAAAAGCTTTCTCTAAATCTACAAAAGCTAGAAATGTAGGTTTGCCTTTCCTTAGCCTATCTTTTAAGATACTGTAAGTAGTAAGATGAGTGTTGCCTCGAATGTTTCTACATTTCTCCTAAATCCAGACTGATCTTTCCCAAGGTCAGATCTGACCAGCTTTTCCATTCTTCTGAAAATAATTCATGTTAAAATTTTGCAAACTGGTTCTGTAATTTTCACACCTGTGTGCACCTGCTTTCTTTGAGATATGGATTATTAGTTTTCTTGAAATCTGAGGGTATTTTACCTGTTTCATACATCTTGCACACCAGGTGAAACATTTTTGGGACATCAGAAGCTCAGAGGGAATGTCCTCTACTCCAACGGCCTTGTTTAGACATTTTGAGTGCTCTGTCAAATTCCTCCCTCTGTATAATGCCTCCTATTTCATCTACTTCCTCTTCCATACCTACAATATTGTCTTAATGTTTATTCTTTTGCAGAGCCCCTCTATATATTCTTCTCGCCTTTCAGCTTTCCCCTCTTTACTCAGAATTGGTTTTTCATCTATGCCCTTGAAATTCATGAAGCTGGTTTTCTTGTCTCCAAGTGCTTCTTTTATTTTCCTGTAGGCAGTATCTATTTTATCTGTATTTACTCATATACATTCTTCTATAGTTTCGCATTTGCCCTCTAGCCACTCCTGCTTAATCATTTTCCACTTGCAGTCAATCTGATTTTTTTGTCCTCTGTACTCTACTTCAATTGCTTCATTTACTGCATTTTTATATTTTCTCCTATTGACAAATAAATTCAGTATTTCTCGTGATATCCAATGACGCTTTTCTAGGTCTAGTATTTCTATTTGGACCTCTGCTGTAATCACTATTTCATTTGTCAAAGTTACCCATTACTCTTCTGTTGTGTTATTTCATTCCATTTCTGTCAGTTGTGCCTAAAGCTCCTTCTGAAACTCAAGTATCTCAGGTTCCTTCAGTTCATCCAGCTCCCAACTCCTTATCTTCCTACCTTTCTTCAATTTCAGCTTGCAGTTATAACCAAAACGACATGGTCAGACCCTACATCTGCTCCTCAATATCTCTTACACTTTAAAATCTGGATCTTAAATTTATGTCTTACAATTATAAAATCTATCTGGTACCTTCCAGCATCTTCTGGTCTCTTCCAAGTATATAACCATCTTTTTTTATTCTTAAACAAAATATTTATTATAATTTAATTATATTCTATTCAAAATTATACCTGGCAGCTTCCTCTTTCATTCCTTTTCCCCAGTCCTTATTATTTTTCCTTCCCTTACTCTTCTTACTACCGAGATCCAGTCCCACATGATAATCATGTTTTCATCTTCCTCAACTGTCTGAATTACTTCTTTTATCTCATTATAGATTTTTTCAATCTCCTCCTCATTGGTAGAGCTATCTGGCATATAAACTTGTACTACTGTGGTCAGTGTTGGCTTTGTATCTATCTTGATAATGATAATGTGATCACTGTGTATTTCATGGTAGTTTACATGCATTCCTACTTTCTTATTCTTTATTATTTATAACCCTGTACTCCCCAGATATTGTATTTATAATCCTGTACTCACTTGATCAGAAATCCTGTTCATCTTTCTATTAAACATCACTAATACCACTATATCTGACTTCAACCTATCCATTTTCTAATGACACCATCTCTTCTGAAATGTGGATTTAACTGTTGAAATAGAAGTATCCTACATAATGGATACACATTTCATTTCAACAGTCAGATTTATAGCAATCCACTTCACTTTAGATGGGGAAGATCAAACATAAATATTTTACTTATCTTGGTTCTTGAAGATGGACATCTTCGTTGTTGATGCTCAGCATTCAGCAAAATTGTAGAATATGTTTCAGGAGATTCAATTAAATAATCACAGACATTCTTGATGAAAGTTCCATTGTGACAGAAACAAATTTATTTAGTTGTGCAACATTATTATGTTAGAAACATTTACCCTCAGATAACAGAGATGTTAACATGTTTGTGACTACCAACGAGTGCCAGAGCATGGCTCGCACTCAAACTTTTGCAGCATAACTGCATAATAAGGCTAATGACAATGTTTTATAATTCACTATTAAACAATATTCTTTTACTTTAAATATGCGAAAATACAGAAATTAAAATATTAAATTTAAGCTTTAACTATTTATCTCAATGTATGTACGTGTTTCAAGAAATTTGTATTTAATGTGGTACACAAATTTAAAGTCATCCTTTGACTAGTGTTTACAGTGCTCAAATTATTTACATTATTTGTGTTTTCGAAGTGCACACATATCTGTTTTGCCAATATTGTGTAGACGTACTGTTATTGAGACATGGAATTTTAATGTATTTCAGTTTGCGGTCCAATTTTCTATATATACGGATTTGTATATGGTTGTCGTAGTTTTGTTAATTTTGAAGATAGTTTCTTAGTACCAAATGGATTATTAATTTTAGTGCATGAAAAATGATCAGTATTTAATTTAGGATCCAGTGATATATTAAACATGGCCTGCCCTAATTTATTTAAACAAAAGGTATGTATGTAATCATGTTGTGCAATTGTTATAACATGCAATATTGTTGTTTTTATACAAATTAGTATCTTTATAGGTTCAGCAATTTCTGAAACTAAATGTAATGCCTTTTTTAGTGTTTGTGGTTATTATTTATGAAAGTATTAAAAATTGAAAATTACGTAAAAGGACAGCCAAAGTTATGTTTAAATCAACATTTTGTTTCTTAAAAGCATTTTACTAATAGTATGTTAAACTGAATGTGAAAAAATGATATTATACATGTCCGGTAGCGAAGTTTTATTTTAGGTGTACGATATTTCGTGATTGTAATGTTGGCAACTGATTTTTTGTAAGGAGTGTGCAACATAGCAGAAACATTACAATTTTCATTTTAAAATTTTCTAACCTTCCTACAAAATTAAGGAATCTAACATTCTTCACTCCGATCTGTAGAATGCCGATGTTGTGTTTCCTGAGCAGTCCCCACTGCAATCCGAATGGGGGACTATTTTACCTGTGGAATATTTTACCCTCGAGAATGCCATCATCATATATTCATACAGTAGAGCTGCATGTCCTAGGGAAAATTAATGACTTTAGTTTCCCCTTGCTTTCAGTTGTTCGCAGTAACTGTATGGCAAAGCCACATTAGCTGATGTTATGAGGTCAACTGCCAAGACAGTTACTCCTGCAACTACTGATAAGGCTGCTGCCCCTCTTCAGTAACCACAAGTTTGTCTGGCTTCTCAACAAATATCCCTGTGCTGTGGTCGCACATATGGTCTGTCTATCTGTATCATTACATGCATACAAGCCACCCCACCTCAGCAGTGTCTGTGATTCATTATGTTATTATAGTAATAATAAACTGCAGGAGCAACTGTGAAAAGATCCCAGAACTCTCAATTATAAATGTTACTAGGGGCAGAAAGTTGGCTAAAATCAGACGTCAGTAGTAATGAAATTCTAAACTCATATGGGCAGGTATACAGCAAAGATAGGCTGAGCACTGAAAGCATAGTCATATTCAAAGCAATAACAAATATGATAATATTGAGTGAAATTATTACAGGTCTAGAATGTGAAATAATCAGTGTTAAGGTCGGAGTGAAAAGTGGTGTGAACATGATCATTAGATGTTGTTATGGCTCCACTGGCTCAGCATTAGTAATAGCAGAACATCTGAGGTGAAAATTGGAAAATTTTTCACATAAATGTGTAATTTTCATAGTTATGTTATAGTTTTAGGAGATTTAACTTAACAGATATAGACTCACATGTTTACAAGGGGTGGAAGGAGCAGAGAATCAAGCAAAAGTGCTTTATTAGAAAATTATCTTGAACAGTTAAGTAGAGAACCAACTCATGGAGATAACAACTTAGACCTGCTAATGACAAACAGAGCCAAACTTTTTGAATCAGTTCAGAACAGGGTATCTGTGCACATAAAGCTGTTACAGCATCAATGAATACAGTTGTAAATGGAAAACTCAAGAGATATCTGTTTAGCTAGAGAGACAAGAGACTGATTTCAAAGTACTTGACTTGAGGGTTCAACATGAAAGTTTAGTCTCCAGTCCAGCACTGACATTATTGACTATCAGCTCAAGAGCATCAAACAATATACTTTAGGCAAGCATATTCTGATTAAAAGTATGAGAGATAGGAAAGATCCATTGTGATTCAACAATCAACATAAAAAAACTGTTATGAAAGTAACGAAAACAGCACTGCGAATTTAAATGTATCTAAAAACTCACAGACAACAAAAAATTATGTGATGCCAAAATTAGCATATGGTGAGCCATGCATATTGCATTGAACAACTTTGAAAGCAATGTCCTATTTATCAACTTGGCAGTAAATCCTATGAAGTTTTTGGCATATATTAAATCAGTAAATGGCACAAAAGTATATTTCCAGACACTCTGTGACCAAATACTCAAATTACATAATGATTGTGGTGACCTCTAGTGAAGCCCTGACTAACATTCTTGTTTATTGTGTATCACACCACCTAGTACACGACCATAGTCCAGAGGAAATGCTGCTCAGCTATGTGTGTGAGCCCATCTCACGCAGCACCTGTACAACAATATGGGCTGTTTAACCTGCACTGTGGTGGAGTGAAAGTAACACCAATGGTCATAGGGGACATCAGTTCTTTGAAACAGGGGCCAGACAAGATGTGCCCTTCCATCGAACATCAGCTCTGCCCACAAAAGTAAATGATGTCATGCCCTCCAACATGACCTTGTAAGAGCTGTTCTTGTCACTGCTCACTCTAGCAACTGTTAATATTCAGAACTAAAATTCCCAGAATTTGTTGTACCACCCACTAAATGGGGTGGCTCAATGGTTGTTGGTTCACTGTTGGCAGTTTTTATCTTGCCAGTGATATCTGAATATAGCTGTCACCTTAAATTTGTGGCTTGCATTTTAATGTTGAGTTCTGATTGCAAGAGCTGCTATGAAACATGATTCTGGAATTTGATACTGGTACCAATTTGGGTTGCTACTTACAGTTGTAAAGTGTATGATCTATTGCATTTTTGGCACAATTTGAGGTTGCAGATTCTGGTTGGTGAGTCTTGTACTCACCACTGTCTCACCAGTGTGACTGCCCTCTTCAGTCTGGAACTTCTTAAATATGAATGAATGAATAAACTTTTAGAGACATACTAATATCTGCTTAAGTCAAACATTTGCTGGTCTATATCGAAAGACAGAATATTTCATAAAACGAAATTATGCCAGTTTCATGCTTCATAAGAAGAGAGCAAGTGAACAATAATACCTGAGTAATATTAATATAATCTTGATTTAATCTTCTGTTGTTTCTTTGTGGAATAATGCAAGTGGCTGCTGTGCCCATAATCTGCATCAAATATGACAGCCAACAATCCAACAGAAACAATGGCTTTGTCTGTTCTACCCTCTCCAGGATTTTGCTTTGGGATTCAACCTGAGCTACATGTGTCTAACCCACATGGATCTTAAAGTGCATCAAACAACTCTTCACTGTTTCCAGCATTGTTGCAATCACTGTACTTGCTCTCTGCACTGTGAAGTGCAAGTGAGGTTAGGTGCATTTACAATGACTTTGGTTTAGAGACACTGAATGTGCTCACTCATGCTTTGCCTATTTACAATGTTCAGAACAGTGATTTCTGACATTTGAACTCTTTAATGAGTGTTTCACAGTTACCCACTGTCTTTTTCGAGTGTGCCAACTTTCGGAATTTGAATGACAGGCCTCTAACCACGCCACCAGGCATATGTAGAGCCTCATGGCTGGCCTTCAAAGTGTCAACTCACCACCACCACAGAACTCTATTCTTGCTTTGTCAATATCGACATTAATGTTAGAAGCAATGTGAATCTACCTGTTAATACATCTCATAGTTCTAAACAATTTTATTGCACATATTTCCACATGCACTATGGACATTCTTGGTAAGGCTAGGCTGGTGTGTCACAGTTTTAACTCCCACTCACCTTAAATGTAAATAGTGTAAATGCTATAGCCTCAGGCTACTGCTCCAGTGAGTTTGTGCATGGTGATAGTATTTCGAGTAATTATGTTTCCAAGGTGCAGCCGCATGCAATGAATTCCACAGCAGTTGCCCCCCCCCCTCCCCGCCACACACACCCACACACAGCCGACACAGACATGTAACCTATGCCCAGGCTCATAGATGCAATCGTCTGCATTTGCAGCACATTCCAGTGCCCCTGCAGTGCCAGACTTCAGAGTCATTTCCGCTGGCCTTGCCGCCACTCATCCACACACTGCTTCTGTGCTACTGAGCACATCTGCCATGCCAGGCAAGTATCATGCCTCATCTGAACAGGATTACCATGATGCAGCATCCACACTGATGACGAGCCACCCACCTGTGCATGTACACAAACTGCACCGCCATCTCTGCCACTGGGTTGACTCCTGAAACTACCCGCTTTCTCATTTGACTCACTGTCTGCTTGGTTTGCATTACTTGAACAGATTTTTGACCACTACTCACTGGACTATACTACAACATACTTGTGACTCACCACTCATCTATTCGAGCACATTGCTTTGATTTGTGACTTGGTCAGCTCACAACCAGCATTTGCTCTCTATACTATGATCAAATGCATGATTCTAGAATGTGTACCCCAAATGCCCAATGAGACTATCAGATACATTTTGCACAAGGAACACCTGGGCAACAAGAAGACATTGCAGCTTTGGTGCTGCCTGAGATCACTTTTAAAACAGCGTGACATGTCTGACTCAACCCCGATGGCGGTTTGGTCCAGCCAACTACAGCCTGCTATTGGGACCATAACATAACAAACACATCAGAATTCCAGACCAGGTCTTTGAGTCCATCTACACTTACGACAGTAGGGATCTTCAGTGCATGCCCTACCTCAACACCCTGCCATTGGCCGAGGACGCCCTTGCATTTGAGACAACACACACAACACTCCAGGCTCTACATGCTACCCTCACATTGTACAAGCTGCTGCTCCACTGCTTTCTCCATTGGACCAAATGCTCAAGGATACAAGTGACTCCACTATAGTTGAGCCAAAATATGATGATCCCTGGTGCTTGCGCCAGTCGACTTTGAGCACTGGCTGCGTCCGTAGACCATTGGAGTAAGTCAAATGCAAACTTTGCACTGTGAACATGCGTGTCCAGCTGCGCTTTGCACTTCTGACAGTTCTGTCGACACAACAGCGACCTTTAGCTATACTCGCCGGCAGCGAACTAACAATTTGGCAACATGGTTTCATCTCATTTCTCCAACCAGTGCGGTCTCATAGACCAGAAGACGGAGCCATGGATCATCGTATTTTGGCCCAACTATAGTAAACATCTCACAGTAGCAGGTCACGTCCTGCAACAACATGGATAGGCACCCACACATGCTCCAATCATTTTGTGACTATTCACCTGAGTGTGACCACCTTTCCATAAGGATCCTGCATCAGGTGCACTTTCCTAAAGAACATGGGTGCAGATGTGTCACTCCTACCACTGTCGATGATGACATACCATCTATGACTACATCCCACACTGCTTTTCAGCCCAGTGATGTTATATGGCATCATCATCTTCATGTGTTCCTCTAGGCCCAACCATCTGTTCAAAAATTATAAACAACACTCTAAGACTTTCCAAATGTTATTATGATTAGGTTGGCTACCATAACTTCAAGTAAATGGAGAGTATTAGGCTACAATGAATTGATAAAATATGTATTGTTGCTTAATGTCTCAGAGTATATGCAGCAAGACTTCCAAAATATTATATCAAGGTAAAGGAAACAAAGTAACTTGAAAATTGCAATAATAAAGTATTGTTGAATGTCTAATTGAGTAATAATCAGTTTGAAAATGATGTTAGTTATAGAAAAAAAAGCATATCCTGGCCAAAGATGCCATGTGGAGTTATCACAAAGTTCCCTTAAAAAGGAACTATAAAATATTGCAATCAATATGTATAGAAATATGAAATTTTTTCCCCTAAGAAATTAATGGAATTTGGTATTTTTGACAAGTAAGGACATACATGTCCCTTTGGTCCCAGAATCTGTTGCAAATGCACTGTCTTGAGCAGTTAAACCGGCAACCCACGCGCAATGGAAATATTCTAGACCTTATAGCCACAAACAGGCCTGACCTTATTAACAATGTCTGTGTTAGTGATCATGATATCGTCATAGCGTCGATGGTGACCAAAGTTCATAAACCAATCAAGAAGGCTAGGAATGTGTTTTAGTTGGGAAGAGCCGATAAGCAAATGTTACGATCACACTTAGAAAATGAATGGGCATCGTTTAATTCCGGGACTATGGATGTAGAGGAATTGTGGACTAAATTTAAGTGCATTGTTAATAAAGGGTTAGAGAAATATGTGCCAGTAAAGACGATTAAGGATGGAAAAGATCCACCGTGGTATAATAATAATGTCAGAAAGCTGCTGAGAAAGCAAAGGCTGTTGCACTCTCGATTAAAAAAAGAACACGCAAATGATGACAGGCAAAAGTTAGTAGAGATTCGTGCATCTATAAAAAGATCGATGCATGAAGCATACAATAATTATCACAGCCATACCTTAGCAAAAGATCCGAGAACCCGAAAAAATTCTGGTCTTATGTAAAATCGACAAGCGGGTCAAAGCCCACTGTCCAGTCACTCATTGATCATCCTGGGGCAGTAATAGAAGAAAGCAAACAGAAAGCTGAAGTTCTAAATTTAACCTTTAAGAAATATTTCATGCAGGAGGACCGCACAAATGTACCATCATTTGATCAACGTACTAATTCCGAAATGGGGAACATAGCAATAGGTATTTCCGGTGTAGAGAAGCAGCTGAGAGAGATAAATATGAAAACGAATACCAGTTTGGTTTTACAAAGACTATTCTGTGGCATTGGCCCCCTACTTAGCTTGCATTTATCGCGAATCTTTAATTCAGTGAAAAGTTCCTAGTGATTGGAAAAAAGCACAGGTGACTCCCATTTACAAGAAAGGAAAGAGAACTGACCCACATAATTACAGGCCAATATCGTTGACATCAGTTTCATGTAGAATTTTAGAGCATATTCTCAGTTCAAATATAGTAAATTTCCTTCAAACGGAAAAGATTCTTTCCATGAATCTGCACGGGTTTAGGAAACATCGTTCATGTGAAACTCAGCTTGCCCTTTTCTCACATGACATCTTGCGAGCCATGGATGAAGGGCAACAGGCGGATTGTTTTTTTCTCGACTTCAAAAAGGCATTCGACGCGGTGCCACACTGCAGACTGCTAACGAAGATACGAGCTTATGGAATAGGTTTACAGATTTGTGACTGGCTGGAAGACTTCCTAAGTAATAGAACGCAGTACATTGTTCTCGACGGCGAGTGTTCATCAGAGACGAGTGTATCGTCAGGCGTACCCCAGGGGAGTGTGATATGATGGACAGAGTAAGTTGTAATTTGTGGCTGTTTGCTGATGATGCTGTGGTGTATGGGAGGGTGTCATCTGTAACTGACTGTAATAGCATACAGGATGACTTAGACAAAATTTCTAGTTGGTGCGAAGAATGGCAGCTAGCTCTCAATGTAGAAAAATGTAAGGTGATGCGCATGAGTAGAAAAAGCAATCCCATAATGTTCGAATACAGCATTAGTAGTGAGCTTCTTGATGCTGTCGCGTCATTCAAATATCTAGGCGTAACATTGCAGAGCGATATGAAATGGAACGAGCATGTAAGGACAGTTGTGAGTAAGGCGGACAGCCGACTTCGGTTTATTGGGAGAATTTTGGCAAGATGTACTTCACCTGTAAAGGAGACCACGTATAAAACGCTCGTATGACCTCGTCTTGAGTGTTGCCCAAGTGTTTGGGACCCGCAGCAGATCAGTTTAAAGGAAGACATAGAAGCAATTCAGAGATGAGCAGCGAGGTTTGTTACTGGTAGGTTCGACCAATGTGCGACTGTCACGGAAATGCTCCGGCAACTCAATTGGAGATCGCTGGAAGAAAGACGACGTTCTTTTCGTGAATTTCTGTTAAGTAAATTTAGAGGGCTGGAATTTGAAGCTGAGTGTAGTACGATCTTGCTGCCGCCTACTTACATTTCGCGTAAAGATCACAAAGACAAGATGAGAGAAATTACGGCTCGTGCGGAGGCATATAGGCATTCTTTTTTTCCTCTTTCAATTTGGGAGTGGAATAGGAAAGGAAATGCCTAGTAGTGGTACAGTGTACCCTCCGCCATGCACCTTACGGTGAATTGCGGAGTATGTATGTAGATGTAGATGAGAGGAAAAAAATGTTTATAGCAGTACACAAACCAGCAGTCATTACCCTCCACTCATCAACCTCAAGGCTTTAACCACACGACCATGCCAAACATTACTAAGGCCAAGTTTGTAATTGGTTTTAGAATTCTTGACAGCTACTGTAGTCTCTTGACAATTTTTACCATCCATGTGTCACTGAGTAACATTTAACTGTGAAAAAACATACCAAGGTGAAGGGAATTCCCCATACACAAAAAACAATGATCAGGTGGAGCAATTTGAGGAGGAAAGTAGGCAATAAGTGTCTTGTTGCAGGTGAAGTGCTACCACTGAGTAGTGACCATGCAGTGAGCCATGCTCAATTTTTATGTATTGGAGCCATAAGGCATTGATGTGAGGCCAGTTGTGAATGTGAACAGCATGAATCCCAGTGTACTAGTCCAGCAGATGAGAACAGAGGAACAGTATTTAACTGCGCTAGATGACACAGAAATATCACAGTGCAAGGAATAGACTAAGTCTGCAATAGATGACCTCAGTGTTTGAACTGCTGGTCCAGGTCTATTACCACCAGCAAGTGAACACTTCGGTCAGTGGCTTTGCCCAAATCTTTGTTCTCACACCCCCTCTGACAGCATTTTAACTATATTTCACTGTGCATCCACTCAATATTCACATATGGGGGTACTAAATCTCTGACTCCTCAAAAAGTCACACAGGGCTAAATATGCATGGTTTGTGCCATGACTCCTGTTGCAAAAATGGGGAAAGTGTGACATTCATCAGCAGAGGGTTGGCCAATGAAGGAGACAATGCTGATACTGCTGCTACAGTAGAGGAAGTACATTGTATAGATTGGGATAACTGTTGATTCATCAGTTTTAGTGGAGCTGAGAACTCTGCCACTACCAAATAGGAAAGAGATGGTGCTGGTTCAAAATCCATGTGTTCCACATTGAGAGGCACTAGAGCTAGTTCTGCTTGTATCCTACTGCACGTGTGGGAGTAGGACAGCAAAGGGTGTGGAAGAGTGAGCAACACATCAGCATGTGACCATAGTCTAGTACCTCCCATTGGAACAATGCCACAACTGACACATCACCTCATTCACTTGGTATAGCTGTATTGAAGTGATAAGCAGGAATCTTGGCCCACAAAAAAAAAAAAAAAAAAAAAAAAAAAAAAAAAAAAAAAAAAAAAAAAAAAGAGGTGTGAAAACTTTTAATATAAAAAAATGATAGCAAGTGTCCATTCTTCCACCTCTGAATGATTATGTTGCACTGCAGAAAGTAGTTTTAATGTCTAAGAGATGTACTGCTTTGTTCTGATGCAACAGGATCACACCAACAGCTTACAGATATGTGTCACAGGCCAGGGCTAAATGTTTACTGGGTGTAAGAGAAGCTAAAGAGAGAGTGTAACACACACACTGTTGATGAATTGAAAAGCCTGTTGAAAATGTGTAGTCCAGACAGATTTGATGCCCTATCTGTAAAGACTGTTAAGAAGGTGGCTGAAGTGAACAGTCAAGAAAATGAACACAACATAGTAAAAACTCTTGTCAAAAAAGGACCAGAGTTCCTTCTCATTCTTTGTCACTGGCAGGTTAGCAATGGTTCTGGTGTGTTCATTTGTAATGTAAGGTAAATACCGCTTGGAACAAACACTACTCACTTCGACATACAATAACACAGCGAATGCGGCTCATCTCTGCCGGCCATTTGACAGCACACCACCAACAGATGGCACGTGGCCGGTTTGTCAGCTGTCGTCGACAGCCATGACCTCGCGAGACCTGGCTGCAATCTATCGTGGCCAGGCCGGCAACCATCGACAACGCGTGATATAAGTGCGCGCAATCCAAATGGCTTGTTACGCCCTGACTTCCCTCCCTCCTTGGGGTATGGGGTGGGGGGGAGTGGAACCCAGAACAGCGGCAAAGAATTCTGGCTGCTGGGATGATTCCATCTCCATTTGATCAGCTGCTCCCAGCACCGGCGACAGCAGCTGATCCTCCGTCCCCTTCTTTAGCAGCACCTCCATCGAAACCTCTGGGCCCATGCCGGGGGACAGCGAGGTCCCTCCACCACCGGCTGCTGGAGCTGTCCACTCCTTGGAGCTGGCTGCCAGGGCTGCCAGTGGGGAAGTGGGCCCCGGTCTGCCGCCTGTTCAAGAACTTCAGTGTTTCTGGGTAAGGTCGCCTATTATCACCACTTCTTCCTGCAGGTGGCCACAGTGGTTCACCCCCTGCACCATTGCTCTATAAGAGTGCCCCTTTCTGCTGGTTTCTAGCTTGCGAGTGGGCTTCTTGAGCACTTAAAGTGGCCGTCCTTGCCTTGCTGCATACACCCCAGGGGTCCCGCTAGTGGTGGCGGCAGACACCTCCCAGCACGATGTGGGGGCGATGCTGGCACATCGGTTTCTGGATGGGTTGGAACGCCCTTTGGTGTTTGCATCTAAAACACTTACAGAGGCGCAGCGCTGATATTCCCAGGAGGAGGTGAGGCCCACTCGATGGCTGTGACAGGAAGCAAAATACCCTCAGCCATCAGGTGATCAAGCCATCAGTTTAAGTGTAATGGAGGCCTGAAAATTTATAGAACACCCAAGACCCAGCACAAAGACGTGAATTCCATGGGTAGCTGAGAGAGACTCTCGTATGGCGCTAGAAGGGGAGGAGCGGGGTGTGAATCAATTAGAGCCACTGTAGAAACAGGTTCCGCAGATACCCAGGCCGAATCATCAACTGAGGATACCTTCATCCATGTGGAAAGCTGACTCCCCACTGCCGCAGAAACTTTGAATGCAAATGTGATACACAAAACATCCACTGCATAGAGGTCGTCAGATTGAAGAGCATGTTTGCAAATGTCCAAGTCGGGAGCAAATAGATCAAAACAAGTGCTCCCAATAGATAAGAACGCCCTATGTTACCAATTAGTAACTACAGTTGCATGACAATGCCCCAAAACATCACTGACAACACAAATATAATCATACTAGATGACAGTGCCTTTACCAAAATCCATAGACCCCAGCCCCAGAAGACTTAAGGAATTTTTCTTGTGAGTCAATCCACAGGGAGCAGTGTGTCCAAAACAATATTACAGATGAGCACAAAGGAAATCATAACACTCAAGTGGCATGTTCAACTGACAACTGAGCACCCAGAAATAGAATGATGTGTGTGAAGAAGACAAGATCCAGAATAGTTGAACTCAGCATTAGAACTGACAAGTCAAAACTATTGCAGTTGGCAAGTCTGCCCAGGCCGTAGCCAAGGGGGGGGGGGGAGGGATTAAGGAGATCAACCTCCCCCCAAAAATTATGTTGTAATGCTTTACAAGTTAGAATATATGTCATAATTTGCAGATTCTAATGTCTGATTCCCCCCCCCCCCCTCCCAAAAAAAAGGTAAAATAAATTAAAATAAAATGGATTAACTGACCACAGCTGTTGCCCATGTCACATTTCACCTGCATCCTTCATTACAGCATTCTGAACTATCCAGCTCAATATGCATGCCAGCTTCTCTGCATCCCTATAAGTGTTGACTGATGGGGATACCAAACCAAAGTTTCCTGTTATTTTTATGGTATCAGTAGCTGAACTTTAATGTTTTAGTAGGTCTACAGAATTGTTTCCCCAGTATTATTTTTCTTCAGTATGCACACCTAAATAATTAGAACTTTCTAACTTGTTTATAATTTTTTGTTGGTAAGTTAAAGTATGATTAAAAGAGATGAGATATTATGACAGAACAAAAATAAATGAGTAGGTATTATTTATTTATTGTGTTTCAAAGATATCCTATTTGTATACCTCTAGTTAGTGAATTTAACAAAAACAGTACTTACTATTTTCTCATCTGATGATGTTATGCTCAGAATATTAACAACAATGCTTGTTTCATCTGGAAAAGTGTTAATTCTACCTCCTAATTAAAATTAGTTGGTAGTTTATTAACACAAGAACAAGAACAGTAATATTGCCTGGAGAATTCTATTGTGATTTCTTTTCATATACGTAATGTTTTCCTCTTTGTGTTGTTTCTTATACATGAACTAAACCTAACATCTGTAAATATAATATCATGAAGGTTTTGTATAATCTGTGTATGCAACTACAATTAAAAGAAGCTATATTATGATTACTACAAACAGGAAGGCAAAAGAATCCTTATCTCTCCAGTGTCATTATATGTTGTTCATACTTTGAAAATGAAATACTTTCTGTTTTCACTAACAAAACCATCTGTCACAGTTATTTGTATTTTAATACATTTTTGTAGGTAATTACAAGAAGATAACAGGTTTAAGAAACCAGTATCCCCACTTGAAAGTCTCCATTGCTATTGGTGGATGGAATGAGGGCTCTGCAAATTATTCCCACATGGCATCTACTCCAACAACTAGACAGCAATTTATAAGGAGTGTTGTAAATTTCTTAAGGTAAGTTTACTACATCAGTTTAATCAAGACATGATTAGACTAAATAAACACAGAAGAGTAGAGTAAGATAGTTATTATAATCTCATGTTTAGTTCAGTGTACTAAAATCTTACATCAAGTATAACAGACTGTCTATGACAGCTTTCACTAATACATTACTTTTCTGGAGGGGGGAGGGGCAAGGGTGCACATTCAACCTGACATTACTTGGCTGACAAGAAAAATGCAGTTATTCAAATATAATTTCTTATCACTAGACACTGAGCCACTGATCAGTGTTAAATGTTTACATTCTGTTCAATGCCTATTAGAGGGGCAGGTGTAATGATCCATTCATAAGATGGGGTTATAGTGTTCAGTATTACCCCAGTGCTCCTCTCTCTCTAGCTATTTATCTAAACATAAACACATTAATGAATAATGTTTTGCACAAGCACTCATCACCCAAATGTCGTAGAAACAGATTTGACATCTCATTAACATGTGTGATCTTGTCAAGAGAACAATGTAAAATTTTCTGTATTGTCAAGAGTAATAAGTGTGACCCATTCAGACTTTCAGCTCTCTTTAGTGAAGGAATACATGGCAGGAAAACTAGTTAGATAAATATTTCATTAAGTCTCATTGAGGTAAATGTTTCCTAGAAGATGAAGTAAGAGAACTGCAGAAGATCAAGTACTGAAGTACATTAAATGAAGTAGGAAATAAGGATATTCAGTAGGAAAAGTAGCTAGAGGGAAGAAAAACATACCTGAAAAACAAGTAAAGGAGAGGCAGATGATTCAGCTTTAAAAGGAAGACAAAGAATAAAGTACAACCAACAAGATTTGGAAACCTTAAAATTAATTTTGTTGTTTGAAAACTTGCCTACATCTAGAAGAATACTCCACATTTCACAGTTAAATGCCCCACAGAGGGTTCATCAAATTATTTTCAGATTATTTCTCTATCATTTCACTATTGAATATGACATAGGAAAAACAAGCACCTAAATCTGATTCCTCATGGCGTCCTCCAGGAAATTTCAATTTTGAAATTTCCTTGAATGCTATTGGCCCTTTCCAAAAAATTTTTTGGTGAGACAAACTTATAATTTCAATCACTAGAGGTCAGCACAATAATCCCCCACCCCTACCTCCCTCCACCGCAACTAAATTGGTGGGAACCTCAGTCAGTCTGCTCTAGGAGCTCAATGAGAGAGGTCGCAGCAGCATCAGAGTCCTACACTGAATGTGAGTAATGTAATTGCATGTGTGTACATATGCAAATTACCTCGTTATGCCAAGTTCAAGTAAATCAATATGGATACCTGGTGGGAAACTTGAATTTTACTTCAATACTTTTGGCAATACCCAAAGTTTTTTGGTGGGACACTAGAGCTCATCAAGACGCTAGGACGACACCCCATTCTTGTCACTGCCCTATGATGTAATTCAAGATGGCCACCTGGCGGGAGATTCAATTTTTTTTTAAATTGTACTTGAATACATTTGGCAATAACCCAAAATGTTTTGGCAGGAAAGTAGAGGCTACCATAATACTACGACCATGCCCCCCCTTCCCCTATTGCCAGTTCTGAGCCAGGGGCGTTCCACCCCAGGGTGGCGTCGTTTCCTGTTCCAGAACAAAATGGCCATTGTTCAACCCAGTACTCCTGATTCAATGCCCCTACCTCACCCCCAAACATGTGTTCCCGTTGTACCCTAGGGTACCCATAATGCATTACGCAATGACGTCATCCAAGATGGCGTCGTTTCCTGTTCCGGAACAAAATGGCCACAGAGAAAATTCAGGACCATGTCCCCCTCACTCTTTCTGCTCCAAGAGCTATCAGGGTGAGGACCTCTTCCCTTCAGCGGCAGCAGTTGCAATATTGTTCATAAGTAATGTTTAACAACATAAATGTTTTAAACAATTATATGTAAATAAAAAATTATTTTGGCAGGAAAGCCACAATTTCAGAAACATCACTGTGTTTATCGAAAATCATTAGTTGGATAGGTAGGGAGCAATAACCACAAAGCACAAGAGATCGGGCCCTGCAAGTCTATGTAATAGATGTAGAAAGGATACCCATCAAACAACCACAAATTAGTAAGAAACCAATTCCTGATCGACCTAGAATCTTTCGCACCAGGCCGGTGGATGTCCACTCGCTCAGACAAGTACAATATATACTACAAAGTCTGTGCACTCAGTTTTGGTAACGTAATAGAAAGCACTTTAATTACAGATCATATTGCATACAAAATTAGATGTAAATATAGTTGGAACATAACGAAACTCATCTGTTAACCCACATGCATATACCCTAATTACACAACTACATATGCAGTCATTTACAAAATCGCACCTAAGAAAACGACTTGCTGTATCTCTCCTGATGAGCAAAGCAGAACTGAGACAGTTCACACCTCTGGAAATAGAGGCCAAAGAGCTTGGACAGAGAATGCTTAAAATAATAAAACATTATGATATTTTGTTTAAACATTTAGCATAGGAATAACTGGCTCTTTTTTTTCCTATGTCGATGTACATCTATACGTAATAACTTTCGTAAAAAAATTACTAGGGGCGTGGGTTCGAGTCCCGGACTGGGTCGCCCGGTTGCGGCAATATTTAGGGGTGTCAGTGGGGGCTACGGTGGTGGCGAGGCGGGGGTGAGTGGTAGTGGCTGCCCTTAAGTTACTGTTTAATTGACATAAAAATTTAATACATAATGTTCTAATTGTTAATGCATAAATTAAATTGATATGGAAAAAATAATAGAGAGTGGTGGTGGATGGCCTGGGGGCGGAGTTGGGGGGTGGCATTTGCAACAAGTGTCCACTTGTGGAGGTGCACATTTGATGTTATTCCAGGTAATTGTACTGTCCGAAGTACAGAGTAATTGGCCCTTTTTTCTAATCTTGGTGTATGTCGATAAGTAATAACTTTCATATTTTTTTTTTTTTTTTTTTTTTTTTTTTTTTGGGGGGGGGGGGGGGGGGGGGAGCACAGGTTCAATTCCTGGACCGGGTCGTTTGGGTGTGGCAATGTTTAGGGCTGTCAGTGGGGTGGAGGTGGGGGTGGAAGTGGGGGCGGTAGTGGGTGTGGGGTCTGTGCTCACGCAAGTGCTTACTTGTGGAGGCAGT
Organism: Locusta migratoria; assembly: GCA_026315105.1. Lineage (NCBI taxonomy): Eukaryota > Metazoa > Arthropoda > Insecta > Orthoptera > Acrididae > Locusta > Locusta migratoria. The sequence goes on along the minus strand of CM048755.1, from coordinate 23,487,137 downwards.
TGCCCTTGTCACTGATAAAAACATCGGTTGCTACAATTAAATTGATATGCAAATTTAATTTACTCAATTGGGGGCGGTGGGTGTGAGGTGACAGTCTGGTGGGGGTGGAGGGGATAAGGTACTCGGATGACGTCATCGACAAAGTAATGGTACATCGGCGATTGGGCGAGTGCCGGCCACGGTGGCCGAGCGGACTGCGGCGCGCCGGTCGCGTTCTGCACGGCCGTTACGGACGGGGGTTCAAATCCCCCTCAGGCACGGATATTTGTGCCGTCCTCAGTATTAGCTAGTTCGTAAGTAGCTTGTAAGTTTAGGGACTGATGACCCCGTAGTTAAGTCACATTAGCTATACAAATATTTGAACATTTCGGGCAAGTGGCCGAGTGAGCGGCGGTGGCAGCTTGGGAAGTGTGTCCGGGTAGTGAAGTGGTACCCTGCACTGAAACGCCCATCGTTATACTACTAGTACCAAAAAAAATTGCAAGAAGCTTTTCTCGTAAACGTGCTGAGAACCTTCTTTGGACAGACTGCAGGCCTCCTGAAGGCGGTCTACATGGGTGGAATTTCAAAGAAGCTGTCAGTATCTGCTAAATCTGAAGGATACTTTGAGATGGGATTGGTGATTTTAACTTTCAGTTCATTACTTTCTAGGTCCACAAAAGCCAAAAACTGGTAAAAATAGATGAAAAAGTGTTCATAGCTCACAAATATTGTTGTCAAATCTTTCATTACAACAAAATTTAAAACAGAAAAGACAAGAAAGATCTGAATTAATTTAATGCTTACAGCTGAAGTTGTTCAGCTGTCCTTTTATTTGCATCCAGTTTCCTATTGATAATCTCTGATGAAATGCCAACTGCCTCAGCAACTTCTTTTTCTTCATTCAAAGTGATGTTGTAATATCTATAACTTAATCACCGGCATCGCTATGTTGAGGGAAATTTCATTGTTCTGTATAAAGACATTTTTGTGGTCAATAGAGGTCAAGATATTGCACCAAAATGATAACGAGAGGCCTTTGAAACTGTCAAGTACTTCTTGAGATCCAAATCAATATTTTTTGCTGATGGAGTAAATACAGCAGGAGCATGTCTAAGACATTGAAGATCGAAGGATGTTGCTTCTAAACTTGGCGGAGTATTTGTAGCCTTTGATAGCAACAAGACTTGGACAGAGGGAATGTTGTTTCAACAATTCCCCATGACCAGCCCTAACAGAGAAGAAAGAATAAAACGTTTTAACATTTCTAAACAAGAATCACATCATAATTCAGTTCTGCAGCATAAGCACCGTCTCTGTTCAGTGAGTGTACTCCACAAGGAGAAAACATTGCATACTGTGTTAATACTAAGGTGACCGTATTTTCTAGATTAAAATTTGGGACATAACCACATTTTCTAGATCCAAATTCGTGACACATTACAAATTTTGCAATTTGTATATATATTTCCATTATATTAGAAGAAGATTTTAGTGAAAGTAATAATTACAAAATATCAGTTTAAGTTGTTACAAAAAGTACATTAATTTACACTTAATTTAGTACTTTATATGATGAAGGAATGTGATCAGAACAACTGTATTTAACAGTGCAGTGAATTTTCTTCAGCAAGTCTCTATTTTTCGAGAACATGTGAAAAAATTCTATAAAAGTTTCATAATAATTTACTCTAGTTACTAATACTGATTTCACAGTTTCTACGGCAAGCTGTGTTTTGTCACCTGTCCATATACTATTCAGGTGAGGAAAATACCATTTCAGGAACAGCATTATTTCTGGAAAGACAGAAGAGAAACTGCACTAGCTTAAGCACATTTGAGAATGGCACATAATTCTGTCTGAAATGAGAAATAATACCAATCCATCTTTGACCTGGAAACGTGGTGTTAGCAGTACATTGACTTATTTTTTCACTGGTATAGTTTGTGCGCAGTTTGAAACGGTTTCGACAGTTTGTGATAAGTACCATAAGTGTAACAAACCTTTTTTCAAACAGGTTCCCATCATAATTTTAACTAATAATAAAATAGACCGATACAGTTGAGATAAATTTCTAAATCAGATCATAACTGTTATAAGTGGGACAAATAGGTGTACTGAATTACCTTTGAAAAAATTTGGGACAGACACACAAATATCTTGACTGTAATACACACATGCAATACCATTCAATGGCAATAACTAAGAGCATCAATCAAATTAATCCTTTAAGATAAGCGGTTTATCATAAACAACTACTAGAATTGCCTCTAGAATCTTCTAAAATTTCATTGGATGAAAAATATTCAACATGTTTCTTCTAGTTCATTTTTTAATTTCAGTAACCAAACAATCGAATCATTTAGGGTTGGGCTCGGGCCCCCTTCTGCAGTGGGCCCTGGACCCATGGGTCCACCTAGCCCCACACATGTGTGGAATCCAATTAATGTTCTGAATTTAGCAAAGTTGAAATATGAAGAACGTGGATTCCAGCCAAAATCATCTGCTTCTCTTGAGGAGCTACATAAGTGTCATTTGTTGATTGATTTTTTTGACATCTGTTATAATCAATACTCAACCCATCTGCAATAGTAAAAAGTTTATTACAACCAGTAATTAATCCAACAATAGTATAGGTAGGCTGACAGTGTTCCATCGAGAAAGGTGTTGATGTGTCATGGCTTCTGGAGGATTCTTCAGTGCGTCGGTTATCATTGGCGAAGACTGACTGCTGCTGGAGGTTTTTTTTTTTTTTTTTTTCCCTTTATTGTATTTCACACCAATACACTGGTAGGCTGGCAGCAGCACCATAGGCTGCTCTACAGCCGAGAGTAAATAAAATACATATATGAGTTGAGAATTAAAATACATAACAGGAGATAAAACAATGGAGATACAATAACATAGACAAGGCGACAGTTTGGAGTACATTACAAAAGACAGATGATTAAAACCACATTTAGTCAGTTAAAAATGATGAGCCACAGTGACCTAAAAAAAAAATAAAAATAAAACAAGAACAACAACAACATGTAGGACGACAATAACACAGGACGGCGAGTACACGGAGACACTAATTAAAACACACGTTGCGACGATTGACTGATTTGACTGATTGCAGTGGACGCAGTTAAAAAACACACACTTCACTGGATCACTGCACACAACACTGATGTAGCACTGATAAAACTGTTGGTCCAGGACCCCGAGAAGGGAGGAGGGGTGGGGGGAGGGAAGCGCAGGGGAGAGGAAAAACGGCGGGGAAGGAGGCGGTAGGGAGGAGCCCTAGGGACTCCAGGGCAGGGAGGGGGTAGCCAAGCGGGGGAGGAGAAGGGGAGGGGAGGGGGGAGAGGGGGCCCATCATCTATGGTGAGGGATCATGGCAGGTAGGACGGGTGTATGTCAGGACGGAGGACGTCATCAGGGAGGGGGAGGCGGCGGAAGTTACCCTGGGAGAGGACATGGAAGGTGTGGAGATGAAGGGAAGGGGGTATAACACTGTAGAGACGTGGCAGAGGCCTAGGGTTGGTGAGGATGGGGTGGACCAGGGGGTTTCGGGAGTCTATTTTATGTGTGGTATAGAGGATACAGATATGCTGGAGATATTCAAGGAGGTGGGGAAACGCGATCAGGTCATACAGGATCTGCATGGGGGAAGGGAGCCGGTTTCGGTAGGCGAGGCAGAGGGCATGGCGCTCAAGGACTTGGAGGGTTTTGTAAAGGAATGTGGGAGCGAAAATCCAAGCGGGGTGGAAGCTGCAAAGGACAGGATGCATGAGGAAGTGGTAGGTGTAGAGGATGGTGGAGGGGCTGAGAACCCACATCTGGCCGGTGAGGAGTTTTAGGAGGTTAAGGCAGGAGAGGGCTTTCTGTCAGACAGTGCGGAGGTGTGGGGTCCAAGAAAGGTTACAATCGAGGGTTAGGCCAAGGTACTTCAGGGTGGGGTGTGGCAGTAGAAATCATGGAGACGGAAGGAGGGGGTGGTACGACCTATGATAATTGCCTGGGATTTGTCAGGATTGACGGAGAGGAGCCACCGGTTACACCACGGGGCGAACTCGGTGAGGTGGGACTGGAGCAAAAACTGGGAACGGGCAAGGGAGGGGGCAAGGGCTAGGAAGGCGGTGTCGTCAGCATATTGTAGGAGATAGACGGGAGGCTTGGGTTGGGGCATTTTGGCGGAGTAGATGAGATAAAGGAGAGGAGATAGGATGGAGCCTTGGGGCACCCCGGCGGAGGGGTAGAACAAATGGGAGTCGGAGTTGCAGACACTGACATAGGAGGGGTGGTGGGTGAGAAAGGAAGCAATGAGGCAGACGTAATTAATAAGAAGGGTGTAGAACTGGAGCTCGAAAAGGAGACTGGAATGCCATACATGGTCGTAGGCTTTTTGGATATCTAGGGAGACAAAAATTGCGGAGCGACGGGAATTGACTTGGACGGATAGGAGATGAGTTAGGCGAAGGAGCTGGTCATCGGCAGAGAAGAAGGGTCGGAAGCCACATTGGGAAAGGGGGAGGAACTGGTGGTGGTGGAGGTGCTGATGGATACGACAGGAGAGGGTTTCCAGGACCTTGGTAAACACAGAGGAAAGACTGATAGGACGGTAGGATGAGGTCTGGGATGGGGGCTTGTCAGGCTTAAGGAACTTGAGAATACGGGAGGTCTTCCACAGGTCGGGGTAAAAGCCAGTGAAAAGGATAACGTTGTATAAGGTGGCAAGAGCTTCATGGAAACCACTGGAGGCTGGGTGGCCGTCTTAAAAGGGCTGCCGGCAGAGCGTGGTGGCGCTAGTGGAGCCTGGTAGAGACTCGCTTCAAAGTTGCAATGCAGGCCCGACTGGTGGATCGACCAGGAACTGAAGCGCAGGTTGGCCGGCGAGTCGTACAGTGGAGTCGGCTGATACATTGCTGGCCAGGGCGTTTGTAAACACGGCTGACTGCTTGTTTGGGGGTCCACGCTTCGGTTGGTAGCTACGGAGACTGTGTTGCGGGTTGCCAGCTTTCCAGACCGCCTCCTTATGGCACGCTGCCGGTACGGAGGTAATTACAACATCAATTCTAATGATTTTGACAATTCTTTTGAAACTGTGCAAACGCTAGAAGAAGTAGGAAACAACTGTGACGATTCCACGAATTGTGATTCAGATGATGTCAGTTGTGCCAGTAACAGTTCTGAAGAAGAATACCTTCGAAGCCTTAAAATACACTTACTGCAACAGCTTTCAGCGACAAAGATAAGACAGTGAAATATTGGTTAAATGAAGGAGGAAAAAAAACGTTTGAAGTTAAGCAGTGTGCAAAGGCGTTTTCGTTTCCTTCATAAAATCTGAGCGTGAACATCATAAATGGAAGAAAGAATTACATAATGTAAGAAATATGCGCCAAATGGAAACTCAAAAACGTCTGAAAGAAAAACTGTTCGAAAGATAGAGAACTGCTTGTGAGAGACAATGCTCCTTTACCAATGGAGATCTACGAGACTGGGAGCTCCGAATTGCATCTCTCACAAACATTGCTAATTTCAAGGCTTTGTCAACAAGGCTACACAGGTTCAAGAAATCATAGAGAATAGGAAGTCACAAAATTGCCAAGTTTACTTCTCAGAAATGTGTAGGGCAACTGCCAGTAATGGACAGTGACTTAGAGAATTCATAGCTGACAAAGAAGAAACTTGCTGTTATTCCCGCAGCTGGTGTTAATAACGCTGATCAGTCAGGTTTCGCGAAAAAACTGTGTGAACACCGCACTTTTTCTTTTCGGGTTGAATCGAAGATGGAATCGATCACCCAATCAATGAATGCCATTCATAGGCCTATACGATAATGCCAGTGATAAGTATGAGTGATTTACTGTTTCCACAGTTGTACATCTGTCTTCAAGAACCCCAATGCAAATTACGAACTAGAATATAAACTGGACTGTTTAGTTGTAAGTCTTGTAATCGGCGTATCAAAAACTGGGAAAATGTGTATGAATAATTTTCACTATTTCATTTGAAACGTATTCCTACCAGTTGCAGAAACTAATTCATTGCTTTTGTTGGATTCAGAGTCTTGACATAATGACGCCTCTGCTTTTATGGAGGATGGTGAAAAATCGGTAGATGTAATGTGTATTCAGCCTGGAACTGCTATTACGATCCATCCTCTTGCTTAAGAATTTTTTTGACAGTGGAGATAATTTTTCACAAAATTATCAAGCAACATAATTTCCAATACCTCTCTCTCATTTCTGGTTTATCAGCGGAATAGTATTCTTAAGCTCCAGTCATTTATGCATTATCAGTTTTCTTCGCCACGCTTTACGAATTTGGTAAAGTATGACTGGTATGCAGCGCAATATGCAAAACAACAGCCGGGACAATTTCTGACTCCATCCTATTTCTATCTAAATAAAACTAGTGGTTATTGCAAAGTTCCCAAGTGCATCAATTTTTTCTTTGTCCAGTGTACCTGGTGCAAGAAAAATATTTTTGTCATACAATAGACAGTATTTTTGTGATGACTACATAGAATAAACAAAGAACTATTTCACTGATAGTCAAATGTACAACATTCAAAAATTATTTTAAGGAATGGCCTACAGGAATTGTTACAAAATGTGGAACTGCAAGACACATTTCATTTCAATAAATTACAATGACGGAATTTTTACATGACATCAAACACTGCCATGATTTTATTTTCTCTACTAGCCACTTTTGTCAGAACTACATGTCCAAGAATTGAACTGTCAATATCAAGTTAATCAAAAAATGTTTTTATACTTTAAGCCAGGTGTTTACCGAAGCAAACTAACTAACGAGAATGTGCAAAAGAGAATTCCGTCTGGTGTACCCGGCAGGCCTCTTGCAGGTCTTTCAACTGGATGCCACTGCGCCTACTTAGGTGTCCCTAAACTTTACCAGTTACCTGATCGGAAAATGGAGACCTGCAGTTTAACCTGGAATCTGAACCGCATGTCTTTCGTAGCAACCGCATGTCTTTCGTAGCAACCGCATGTCTTTCGTAGCCACTCCAACATCTTTGAGAAGAGAATGCTCGGTTAAAATTCACAGTGAAAAAAATTGTGGTCTGAACGGGATTTGATCCTCGATCCGGCACTCTTAGGTTCTCAAAGTGCGAGCTTTGTCACTAGAGCGGTTTTTTTGTGTGTGTTTTCTAGGGGTAGTTCTGTTCCTTATGGTCGCCGATTGGGTTTGTTGGTTGTTGTTGCACGTGTTCCTGGATCAGCTTTTTTATTACAGAGGTCAATGAGCCCTCCGATCGGGCACACTGAGCCAGAGCCATGCGCCTGGTGACCGGTAAACCTTATACTCTCAGCAGAACGCCAACTGTGTCACCTCCTCAGATGATACTCGACGTCGGTCTTTACTGTTCTCTCTATAAATTTCCAACCAGTGCTACTGAGAAACCAGAGAAAAATAGCAACCAACATACAAGGAAAATTTTAGACAAATGCTAAGGAGAGATGGAGATGCAATTCCGTGTAAAGTGCGAGATCTCAACACATGTTCCACTTCCATACTAATTGAGACACTGATTCTTCATCCCTTCGCCATTTTGCATACTCTCTCCATCCACAGCATACTCACTGAATAGCAAAGTTTGGCATTGTGGTTCTAACAGGCTGGAGTTGACTGGACGTTAAATCCTGAGCTTCCTAGGGTTGCGAAGGTCACAGTTGCAGAGCGCAGAGTTGGCAAGTATATAGTTCTGACACTAGATGTTAGGCGCAATGATTTCTGTTTTCCATAAAGCGAAAATAAGTGTGATGTATTTTAGCTGTTGTTGGATTTGTAAACACACTCTCTATGTGTTTGCTGTTGAGTCATAGAGTACACTGTATTAATTTTTCTTCAATAAACATAAATATAAGCGCTTATCGCACATAACCAACTTATGAACATATCTGCTGTTTTCTCAAAACCATGGCTTGAACTGGTCACTAAACGACAAAAATTTATACTAGTGTCTAGGGACAGTAGTGCTTCGGCCGCAGTTACCTCTACTGACCAGTAGATGTCTCTACGGTCGCAAGCTCTGTCCTGCAAAGACACCATCTTCCCTTTCGTATTTTCATGACTTTCTCCTTATAACTCGTGTGTTACTATTTCAAAGTAACGGCACACTTAAGAGGCACCAAAACATGTCGTTCTTAGTACAATTAGTTGTAAATTAGTCAATAAATGCCATATTGGTGTGTAACCCTTGACATTGGTGGAAATGTGAAACAATAACTTTTCATAAATGTGCTTCTTGTAGCGCATCTTGTTGCGGAACTGCCGAGTGCTGAGCATCATTGGTGGTTCGCTTTCCAGCCTCGACAATATATTTTCTTTTACCTTGACTCTTAAAAGTTTGCTTACACTGTTGTTAATTAAAAGGAATTTATATTTTGTGATATTTCGACATATTTACGTATACAAGCGCTTTCTCTAAATAATGTGTTTGTTCTCTTCATTGAAAATACCATGAAATATGGGCCAACGAATTGTAAACATTGTCTCGTGAACTGTAGTCGGCATCAGCTATGAAGGTGGCCGAGTTTTCAGCCATTCTGTGCATCTCCCTCCAATGACAGCCAATAATGTTCACTCTGTAAGCTCGTGGCTGACCAAGAGTTACACAATGTTTCTCCCACACGTGCAACTCTTGGCACTCGGCCGTAGCTTTTCCTATCTCTCCGCCTCTATGCATGGAAGTGCCTTCTTATTTAATGCCAGGTTTACCTGCATGTAAACTGAAGAGACACTATAATAATTAATGTTCTAAATGTCGTGCTGTTTCAAATAATTTTATATTTAGATTACATATTAGAGATCTCTGGCAACTGTAGTTTCTTAGTGAGACTGAAGTGCCTTGTTCCTTTTTTGCAACAGCTGTAATACACGTTCTTGTCCTATATGTACTGTTTATGAGACAATTGTGCTAATACTGTAGCCATTTGACCTATCTCAAGAGCTTTGTCTGTATTTTGTAGTCAATGTATAAACTATTTGTATCAGCATGTCATTTCCAACATTCACTATAACAAACATTCTTGTAGCGCATCTTGTTGCGGAACAGCCGAGTGCTGAGCATCATTGGTGGTTCGCTTTCCAGCCTCGACAATATATTTTCTTTTACCTTGACTCTTAAAAGTTTGCTTACACTGTTGTTAATTAAAAGGAATTTATATTTTGCGATATTTCGACATATTTACGTATACAAGCGCTTTCTCTAAATAATGTGTTTGTTCTCTTCATTGAAAATACCATGAAATATGGGCCAACGAATTGTAAACATTGTCTCGTGAACTGTAGTCGGCGTCAGCTAAGAAGGTGGCCCAGTTTTCAGCCATTCTGTGCATCTCCCTCCAATGACAGCCAATAATGTTCACTCTGTAGGCTCGTGGCTGACCAAGAGTTACACAATGTTTCTCCCACACGTGCAACTCTTGGCACTCGGCCGTAGCTCCTTCCCTCCACGCTTCTCCTATCTCTCCGCCTCTATGCACGGAAGTGCCTTCTTATTTAATGCCAGGTTTACCTGCATGTAAACTGAAGAGACACTATAATAATTAATGTTCTAAATGTCGTGCTGTTTCAAATAATTTTATATTTAGATTACATATTAGAGATCTATGGCAACTGTAGTTTCTTAGTGAGACTGAAGTGCCTTGTTCCTTTTTTGCAACAGCTGTAATACACGTTCTTGTCCTATATGTACTGTTTATGAGACAATTGTGCTAATACTGTAGCCATTTGACCTATCTCAAGAGCTTTGTCTGTATTTTGTAGTCAATGTATAAACTATTTGTATCAGCATGTCATTTCCAACATTCACTATAACAATATGTCCACACTTTATGTACAGGTACTGTAGTTCAGAAGACAATGTTCACAATTTGTTGGACCATATTTCACGAAATGTTCACTAAATAGAACAAATGCACTTTCAAGAAAAAGCTTTTTTACTTGTAATAATGTCAGAATATAGCAACATATAAATTCTGTTTAATAAATGTGTCAGAAAACATTTGGGAGTCAAGGTGAAAAACAAAAATATTGTTCGAAGCGAGAAACAAACCACCGCCTACACATGTATCTGTGTTTTTCCCCCTTTTTTGTATACGAGGCGCGTCCAGAAAGTAAGTTCTGTTTCAATTTATCTCCACTGCAGCGCTGCAATTGCAGTTCTGCACATGCTCTGTAGACGATGTGTATCAAGGAGAAGAATGTGTGCCATTTGGAGATCGCTGTCAGTTACGTACGCTTTGTTGTGCTTGTTTGAAATGTCGCCGTTGATTGAAAATCCCGCCGCCTGTGAAATTAGGTCGGTGATTCGATTTCTGAATGCGAGGAAAGTGAAACCAAGTGAAATTTATTGGGAAATTTGCGATATTTACGGACCAAATGCGATGAGTGATTCGATGGTGAGAAGATGGGTCCGACAGTTCAATGTCGGGCGTAGTGATGTGCATGATGAAGAACGAAGTGGGTGTCCACCTTTGGTTACAGAAGAACTGGTTCATGTGATTGATGACAAGATCCAGGACATCTCAAGTCTTTCCTTGGCAGTCATCACTTCAGCAATGACGATGAGCTGAAAGAAACTGTTTCCAACTGGTTGAAGATACAGGTGGCAGATTTCTATGAAGAAGGTATTCAAAACCTTGTGCCACACTATGACAAATGCCTGAAAAATTTCAGCAGTTATGTAGAAAAGTAGTTTAAGAGTTGTAGAATTTTGTGCAATAAAAATTTCTTCTGTATCTGTGTACAATTTCATTTTATTACCAAACTTTCTGGACGTGCCTCATATATTTTTCCTCTAAGCCCTGCCACTTCAAGCGTTGGCTCCTATCACTTATATTACCACAAAAAATTTACTAACTAAAACTACAAAACAAAAAAAATCTATTGCCACCGCCACTTTCACCGTAAGCTAAATTAACATGATATCACCAATTCTTCAGGTGCCATCATCAACGGAAAAAAAAGAGGAAAAAGTCTCCTCTAAATCTTCCTGTAAAAGAAAGGAAGGATACAAATGGGTTCAGGGACCATCTTCAGATCCATGTGGCTTTAGCTGTGGTCCACAGAGCAGACGACCATTGTGCAAATAGCAGTTACCGATTTGCTAACTAGTATATTACTAACACAATGAAAAAACCAACAATCAATTACATAATTACAAACCCTTTCATACTCTGCAAATAGCCTTACCACTACTTCATTTAAAAAAAACCTTATATTTTCTACTGTACACCCACTCTTGCAGAAAGGTTTCAATACAATAAGTAGTTTTAGCCTACTTGGTATTCATCATGAGAACAAAGTTAAAGTTCTCAAACACCAATAATAGCACAGTATGTAAAGCACTTTTCACTTTTACAGCAAATCAGCTTAATTTGAGCACTTATGGATATTGAGACCAAATGTCACACTGGGTTGGGAGCGAGTCCCGAACGAGCGACCGGCTGAGGTCGTCAGCAGAATTGCAACTGACGTTGGACCAGACCCCAGACCGACGACTGTGAACAACCTACTGATCGAGGGAGTCAGTGGAGCATTGCCACTAAGAGTCAACACTAAACAAGACAACCAAAGGCAACAAACAACGATGACAACTCTAAATGGAACGGACTTACCAAATCGTGACCCAATCGAGACCGTGACGTAGCCGAGTAAGATGCCAGACAACAACGTAGTACACATACTTATACAGAGCGCAGTCGTGAGACGGCTGAAGACCGGGCTGCAGCTCTGGGCCCCATATAGTGTGTCTGTCTGTGCAGATGGGCTGCGTGGTGTGTGCAGTGCTGCAGTTGCGATGGCAGCGCTCACGCGTTGTGCGCGCCGCCTAACGGCCGCTGTCACAGTCCGTGTGGTCTGGCGGGCTCTCGAACTCATCGTGCCGGGATACCAGAATGGAGATCTCACTTCCATTGTTTCTTTTGGAAGGCATGGTGGAATACATTCAGTTCCCTCTAAAAACCGATCTTTGCTGTCACCATCTGTGAAATAATAACAGTATTTAATACAACAGTACCATTCATTCTCATGTAAATGACACTTGAAAACTAACATGTGAATATTCTCAATAACAAAACAGAAATTCAAATAGAACCTCAGCTCTACTTTCCACTTTATTTATTAGGAAAGTATCCTCTGCTTTGTGTTGGTTTTTTCCAATTTAAGTTTCGAACTTCCAATTTTATACTGCTGGAAAGTCTTATGTAATTTTACTAGCGCAGTGTTACAGTAATATCATGGAATATTACAGGCACACTTCTATTACGGTAACACTGGAGTCTTAGTGAGATTCATATTTCGAATTTCAAAATGCGAAGGTAGAAATATTTACATAAATTAAACAGATGGAATGATAAATAGAAACCCTGGACTCGCATAGCATTACGGTAGCACGACCGTAGAGACATCTATCAGTTCGTATGAGTAACTGGGGTCCGACGCACTTCTGTACCTAGAAGCCTGTGAATTTATTTGCAATGAATCGGTACCGTGTTCAAACCTGCATTCTAGCAACTTCACTTACTTTTATTTCAGTACTATATTTTCTGTGAACTGAAAATTATATTGAATAGATGTGAATCTACACTCTTCAATGGAGTAGTCTACATGCTGAAACAATATTTTCTTGCACAGTGAATTGAGATTTAAGTGCCCCCCTCCTCTACGTCATCTACTCCTCTGACATGCCCCGACCCCAGCCTACCGTCCATCTCCTTCAGTATGCTGACGACACCGCCTTCCTGGCCCTCGCCCCTTCCCTCGTCCAATCCCAGCATTTGCTCCAGTCTCACCTCACCGTGCTCACTGCAAGGTGCAACTGTGGGCTCCTATCCATCAATCCCAACAAATCACAGGCAATCCTCATAGGTCGTACCACCCCTTCCTTCCACCTCCACAACCTGTACCTTACCCTCCAGGGTCGTCCTATCCGCCACACTTCCACCCTTAATTACCTCAGCCTCACCCTCGACAGATCCTTCTCCCGGACCCCTCACCTCCGCACAGTTCGGCAGAAAGACACGTCCTGCCTTAACCTCCTAAAACTCCTCGCCGGCTAGACGTGGGGCCTCAACCTGTCCACTCTCCTCTACACCCATAAATCAATTGTGTGCCCCATCCTACGCAGCTTCCTTCCCGCCCGGAAATCTGCCGCCCCACCTGTTATCGCACCCTTCAAATCCTCGAACGCCACACCCTCTGCCTAGCCTACCGCATCTGCCTCCCCTGCCCCACACTGATCCTCTATGACCACATCTCATTCTCCCACCTCCTCCTGTTTCCCGAACATCTCCAGCGCCTCAACATTACCTGCAAAATAGAAACCCGCGTTCCTCTGGACTACCCCATCCTTACACGTCCCGGGCCTCTGCCATGAGTTCACCAGAGTATCCCTTCCTCCCTTCACCTCCACACTCTCCACATCCTCTCCCAGGGTAACTTCCGACACCCCCTTCCCGGATGACACCCTCCATCCCAAAACCGGGGGGGGGGGGGGGTCGCGTTCACAGCCAGAGCTATATTGAGGTGCCCTCACACATTGACATGTGCCAAAGCTGTGACGACGACGCCACCCCCCCCCCCCCTCCATGAAACAAGCTTACAATTTTTTCTATGAATTTGGAAAACTTTGTGAGTAGTTAATAAAAGAATGAAGCGTTATTGAAAAAGATTGTAGACATGAAGAGCAGTCTTTTTTATTGTACCTTGAAAATGATGGCCGTTCACCTCCCGAAATACTGGCTGTTGTCGAAGACGTTGCCCGACTATATTCCCATAAATTCTTTGAACATAACATACAGAGTAAGCCCAATTTTCAGAACAAAAGTAATCACTGCAGGGATTAGTAAATTAGAAATACCTTCTGCACTACCACATCTGGCTCAAATCATAAGTTGTCAGCTATCGTAAAACATCGAAAGCCTTCAGACAAATAACATATAGGGGAGACCAGGGGAATTGCACCACCTTAAGGGAAACCAGTTTTTTTTACCTTATTAAAAGTGTGTCTTTTTTGTACAGAATACGACAGCTTCGCCAGGTAATACTATTGTATTATAATTTTTTTCACCCTTGTGTTTTGTTAAGTTTTTTTTGTTAAAAATATATCGTGAAATATAATAATGGAAAGTCCAGGTTGGAATTAATAATATAGTAAGGATGGTTTACAACTCACCGCAAAGACGTTGTGACAAGCTGCGACAGGCACATGCAAAAGACACGCACATACTACACTTTTAGCTATTGGCCATGGCCTTCTTCAGAAAATAGAACACTCACACAATCACACAGGCACACAACACAGTCAAACAACCATCACCTCCGGTGTGAAAGTATACGTAGTGGCGCCAGTACCCTGGGATCCGGGGTAATGACGCCATACATTTGAAAATCAAGGATAAACCTACACGATGAATGAGTAGTAGAAAATAAGTATTACAACTGTTCTAATATATACTTATCACTCTACTGTATTAGACATTTAGAAGGCTCAAGTACTTGTCGACGTAAAATTGGAATGAAAGTAGATTTAATAATTTAGACTTGGTTAAGACACCGCAAAAGTCAGAAATACAGATTTTGCTACTTCAAAACTACTACATTCTCTACATTCTGCAAGTGTCCACTTCACAAAATGTATGCATCTGTTTTATGCACCACCATTGTGTCATTGCCCCAGTTGCAAAATATGGCTAAGAACGTCAATTTAAAAGCCTAAGATTTGGCGAAACAATTAGGTTAGACACATGAAATCGAAGCTAAATATCTACAGATTACGTTAATACGAGTATTAAAAAGTACTGACAGCCTATAGAGGTACTTATTTCAATAACATACAAACTTGAAAATTAGATTCATAACGTCGAAACTAATAATTTCTTTCACAAGATTAACATCTGTCAAAAGAAGGTTAATTTAATATGTCCTCTATTCAATGCTCCCACTTAAGGCATGCGTGCGTGCAGATGATCAGCATCTGTGGTATAAATTACACATGGAAGTAATAAGGTTGTGATGTCATACATTTGATCTAGTTTAATCACACTCGTTAAAAAATATATTTGTCTGTGTCATATACAAGTTTGCTGCCATACTGTAGTAATAAAGTTAGCAGATCACTGAAGTTGGTAGCAGTAGTAAACATAACACACGGTGGCCTTCGTTACACGCTAGGCAAGCCTTGCGCGGTACCTACCTTAAACAGTCTGTGGAGTGTGTTTCTGGTTTGAATGAAACAATACTTGTTCATTTTACTGAAGGTTAGGTGGTGGTTACCTGAGCAATTTTTTTCTTTTTTAATTGGCAAGATTTACAGTCATGAAAGTTGTTTGCGGCGTTTGGCTATGGTTCACAAAGGCCACCAATAAGACACTGGAGACAAAGTGTCCCGACAACAAGTAAAAAGCCAAAGCTCAACTAAGCACCGATTACAATTTACAGACACCCTAGTACATCTCTTTGTTGGCAATTTTTTCAGTCTAACTCTAATATTCATTACACAAATTATTGTCAATATTTAATTTTAGCACAAGTGACAAAAAAAAAAAAAAATCTGGGGTGGGGGGTTCAAACCCCCGTATCTACACCTCTGTAGTGCAACCACCGCCACACCACACCAGACAAGTGTTTCTTCGTGTCCAGTGCTTCGTCTTAATGTGTGTTTTTAACGTCGCCATGGGGCAGGCTTTTATTTTCCAAATCCAACTATATGTGTTTTTAACTTATCTGCTATGTACGTTTTACCTCCATCATTGCTCCATGTTCAGTTTCATTGTCACCATTTTTAACTTGTCATTTCTATTGTTTTTACTCCTTGTTGCTTTCTGTGAAATCATGTGGCTGAAGAGCAGCATAGGAGTCTAATGCCAGCCTAACTCTGTTTGTATATGTATATGGGTTTGAAAAAACAATAAAGGAAAAAAAAATTCATCAGTGATGGTGAAATTCGTACATGTTTGTTTCTCCTCGGAAGGAAGATGAGATTTTTGGGCATTAGCAGAAAACAGAGGAGATATCAAATAACCCAGAAAAATGCACATGCAGTTGATCAGCACAGCGTTCTGCATATACTAATCGTAAAAATTTGGAAGACTGAATTTAAAAATTACGAAGACTGTACAAAAGCTGCAGAAAGCTCTGCAGGTCAACTGCAGCTGCATTTTCTGGGAATTTCATATCCCCTCTGAGTGAGGCTAATGTCCAATAATGCCTTCTTTCTGTGGCGAAATCATGTACGAATTATACTAGTCCCATTAATAAAACTTCATAATAATAATAATAATATTTATTCAACATTGAATAATACATATACAGTCTCTTGACATTGTACAGATTATTCTTCTGAATATGTCAGTTTCATAAATTATAAACTAATGATTACTGTTTCATAGAAACATTACAATTAGCGAATTATTTTTTTATAAAATTAAAAGTATTACATATTTTTTAAATCTTTATTTGACAATCAAACAGTTAACTACAGTATATACTTCTCATGATTAAGACACATTTTTCATATACTCATGGAATTCATCTAGGGAATAGAATGGATTTTCAATTAGAATTCTTTTTAGTTGGTATTTTAATTTGTTTTTAGGAAGGGCTTTAGCACGGTGCACTTATAAAAGTAAAGCACTCTGACCCCACAGGGGGAGAGGGAGGTGCGGAGGAGTGCGAAAGGGAAGTTTGGGGGAGTGGGGAAGGAAAATGTAAGAAATATAAGGGAGGCCCAAGTGGGGAAGGGAAGGGAGGTGAGGAGGGTTGCGAGTGGAGGGGGCTACGCAATATATGGTGAGGGGAAGGATTAGGGCTGATAGGATGGGTAAGTATCAGGACAAAGGGCGGCATCCTGGAGAGAGAGGTGGCAAAAGTTACCCTGGGAGAGGATGTGGAGAATGTGAATGTGTAGGGAAGGAGGGATATGCTGGAACCGGCATGGCAGAGGCCCGGGGTTCAGCAGGAGGGAAGAGACAAGAGGGTGACAGGATTCAATTTTGCGGGAGGTGTTGAAATGTGACACTTTCTACTGTCCAACTAAAACATTTTTTCAAAGCATTGGAGAATTTGTGATTATGGAAACTTATCTTTTGCAAAACCATGTTGTCCTGAATTCTTGCTGTTTTAATGTTCCTTGTGAAATTTACTTTGAAATAGCGTTCCAGGTTCCAAAATAGTTCAAGAATATTGCACTTTCAATTTTATTACCTTCAAGTTTCACAACCAAAATTAATGTTCTTGTTACAAATCTCAATCCAGGCCAGTTTACAACTCTGTAATACAACTTATAAAAATAGACTTCTTCCAACTCATAACAACTAGAAACTTCCTGATAGTAACAGTTTAGAACCAGAACTGAACAGCCCTAAACAGAACTCAATAGAACTACTCACACTGCCTGTGCACCAGCTTATATATACTGTGACAATTGACAGTCTATACCATGTGATCATTTTGAACATGTGAATTATGATTATATCCATTATTAATTTAAATAAAAGTTAATTGTTTAATAAATAAAGAATTACTACAGTATTCTGATTCATTACATTGTTAAAGTTTTAGTATTTTATGTTAGCAACATATAATATTACTATACATTTTCTTTATGATGAATACTAAGTTTATCACAATGTCTGCCTTGGTGTGTGTGCATCTGTGTACATGTATGGGTGTGTGTGTATTTGTTCACCTTCCTTTTCTTCCCCCAAGGTAAGTCTTTCCTCTCCCGGGATTGGAATGGCTCCTTACCCCCTTCCTTAAAACCCTCATCATTTCCTTTTCCCTCTCCTTCCCTTCTGCCTGAAGAAGCAACTGGGTTGCGAAAGCTTGCGCGCGCGCGCGCGCGCGCGCGTGTGTGTGTGTGTGTGTGTGTGTGTGTGTGTGTGTGTGTGTGTGTGTGTGTGTGTATTCATTTATTTATTTGTGATGCTGTCACACCTGTGCTCCTTCGCCTGGTGAGTAATCTTCGTCTATTTTTTATATATAAAACAATTTAATTTAATTTACAAGGTTAATATAATGTAAGTACATAATTTTACATTGAGTAATAATTTAGTTCATTGACATAGAGTATGAATTTAGATCATTTACATTTTTAACTGGCATATCTTTCCTTGAAGAGCTTTGCCTCATCTGTCAAGTAAACAACATGACATTCTCAGCTGTGAACTGTCAAAATACGTGAATGTTAATATGTTTTGATGTTATAAACACATAAATAGATTGTGATGTATAGCTTTAAATGCAGATTTTGAGGTAAGTTTAAGAAAAAATTACATAAATAATATGCTTAGCTAATTTTTAAGGCCAAAAAAGGAAACATCAAATTCGTCATGTATATATAATTGAGATGTTAGATATTTAACAGTTGTGTCGTATGTGAGGAATATAAATCATATACACGACTAAGGGTAAAACATTTCGTGATCGCTCCTCGCATTGTCACAGTGTAGAAGATACGATACGTTTGAGGAACTTTAGAAGGTGAGGGAAAGGAATGAGATCGTAGAGGATCCACGGGGGGAAGGGAGGCAGATGCGGTAAGCCACCAAGAGTGTGGTGTTCTAGGATTTGAAGGGATTTATAATAGGTGGGGGAGGCGGATATTCGAGCGGGATGGAAATTGCAAAGGACAGGGTGCATCAGGGAACAACAGATGTATAGGATGGTGGAGGGGTTAAATCCCCATCTCTGGCCGGAAAAGAGGTTGAGGAGGTTGAGATGGGAGAGGGCTTTTTGATGGACTGAAGGTCAGGGTTCCAGGAAACGAAGCGATCTGCAATCCAGGGTGAGGCCAAGGTATTTGACGGTGAAGGTACAGGTCGCAGTGACGGAGGGATCAGATGGTACAACATATAATGATTGCCTGGGAATTGGTGGGGTTGATGGAGAGGAGCCACTGGTTACACCAAGTGGAGAATTGGGAGAGGTGAGACTGGAGAAGGTAAGTAAGTGAAGGAGCGCAGATGTGGCGAGAAAGGAAAACAGTGAGTGAGCGAGTGAGCCGTAGCCAAAACAAATGAGTTGTGAATGTGAGAACTGTGAAGTGTTTGAAGTAGCAGTTCATTGTAACTGAGTGTTTACTTCAAACTTCACGGGAGTGGAGTTCATTGTGAACGACTCATTCGTGAACTACCCATCCCTACATCTGCGACCGTGACCTTCACGACCCGAGGAAGCTCAGGATTTAACATCCAGTTGGAATTGTATCCTGTATGCCAAATATTAGTTTTAAAAAATGAAAACACGTAACACAGAGTTAACAGGCAATGTTAGCTACCTTGTGTTTCCTCTAGTATCAACAATTCTACCATATACAAGCATATGGTAGTGAATTTTCTAGAAATGCTCATTTCCTCGTGTTTGCTTTCATTCATTCCTTTGTAAACCAGGCTTTAGGTGCTTAAAATATGTGCTTGTGAACCAGTGGTGGCTGGTACTTCAGGTGACTGGGAGATCATGACTTTGAGTGCAGAATATTGATAGTGGCGCCCTCTCCTCCTCCCTGCTCTGTGGCCAAAGGAGACTATTTTGTGCACCTCTGTGGATGGCGAGATCTGCAGGACGTCTTACCTCAGCTTCTTTGTGCTTGCTTCATCTCGAGCTGACGTGTTGGCATCACATGCGGCTTTATTTCACACTTTAGTTTCTAGAAGATACTGGACGTTGTTCATTTTTCTTTGATAATAAACATCATGAGCATGTGAATATACACATGCACACTAAAACACAGTAAGTAACTGATTACACTGTTAACTGACTGTAACAAAATGAATGTTATACAATGATGAGACAAGCTATCTTTGGCTCATGTGACACTGTAAGTAGCACCCCTTCCTAACCTTACTGATGTGCAAAGGCTGCTCTCCCCCACATCTTTTTGAACAGTTAAATATTTGTTACAACGAAGAGTATAAATGTCATTTACCCTCAAAATTGTGACACAGTTGCTAAAATGTCTAAATATATGTCTCAAGTAACAATACAAAAGTTGTTCTTGAGTGTCTGTTTAAAGGAAGCTTGGGTTTAAAAGAAATTTCTTGCAGGCAGTCTCGAATCCACTACCTTCGACAATGCAGTGGGATGCCACTAACCACATGCTTTTCTTGCTAGGTCGAGAGTAGTAAGTAGGTACGCTATGAGAGTTCTGGATGAATTTTGACATTGAACTTTTACCCTCTAGTTGCCTACCTCGCAGGGGCCACACAACAAGATGGCGGAAATAAACAAGATGGCTGATTGTCGTTCTTGACATAATTGAGACATAGGGAGAGTTCGATTGATAGAGGTTGATAAAGGCTGAAAGAGAGAGAATTATTTGTTCCTGAGGAGACGACACAGCCAGCTGCCATCGCAGCTCACGGTACAGGGTGAAAACCCTTAGACAAAGCCCACCTTTCCTCCTGATCAGCAATTGCAGGCTTCAGTTATGACACTTCACAATATTTATCATGATATGACAGGCTTAATGTAATTAAAATAATTAAATTGGTTTCAAGTCAAGTAGGTGCAACCCTTCAGCCATTCTGCTGATTGCACAACATTTCATCAAGTGAAATTAATTAAAAAAAATTCAAATGTTTGTAGAGCTTATGGGACTTAACTACGGGGTCATCAGTCCCTAAACCTACAAACTACTTATGAACTAGCTAATACTAAGGACGGCACAAACATTCATGCTCGATGGGGACTCGAACTCCCGGCCATAGCGGCCATGCTGAACGTGACTGATGCGTCACAGACAGCTCGGCCACCACGGCCGGCTGAAATTAATTGTTTAAATAATTGTAAATAGAGTTTTTTGAATTGTTTGTAACACCTTGACAACATCTGTCATTTCAACTAACAGTTGCTATCCAAATGTTTACTGGAAATAATATCAGTTAATTATATTTATCATGAGTTTCATATGAAAAAATTTTATTTGTAGAATAAATACCCTAGTTTTTCACTTTCTGTAAGTGTTTTCTTCCAGTAGGTAAATACATCACTTTAGTACTCGATCTGATCCTCACTAGTTACATTAGTTATACGTTTTTTCTAACAGAAAATGTTGTTTGAGTTCATTTATATATAAGTGATAATGTTTGACATATTGTAGATAATCAAGGAACATCTTTCTGAATATGCTGTGATTCCTTTCTTGCAGGAGCCTAGGGTACATCGTCAGATTATACTGCTGTACAACAAAATTAGTTTGAAGATTAAGCAAATTAAAATAATTAAAACAGTACAGTTCACATTTGAATATTTGCAGCCAGGAGTCCCAGCTCCAGTGGCTCATTGAGAGGGTCTGGCTGTCCTGCTACCTAGTTACAGAGTTGCCAAATTCGAGTGAAGGATTAACTGACCATTTTCCAGTTCCCTTCTTGTGCTTGTAAAAATTTGCTGAGTTTTAGTGTGTCCAGTATAGATTGCGAACACAATGGGATGAATGTGGTTGACTGTCTTTTACATAATCAGTGTGGTAATGAATGTTTGTTTCGGTCCTGGAAGCACGTTCGGATAACGTAATGGTTAACATGAAGTTTGGAAATCCAAGTTTGAGTTCCAGTTCAGCATAAATTTTTCTCTGCCACCATTTGGTAAAACACTCACACCTAATAAATTGGTGTTGTAATAAAAAGAAAATTAATTTCATTGTTATTGTGACAAAAGTTAATAAAAACACATGAAACACTGTAAATCATTACCATATATGAATGTTTTCTTTCTGCAATATACCTATAATTAAATACATTGAAAATTGCAAAAAATGTATTAAAAGTTAATTTAATTCCCTATTATAGGGTACACACAGATGGCACTCTGGCAGTATATCAATATTCTGTCTGTTGGCAGATGGTGTTGAAACCATTATCGTACCTCTCGTATCCCCCAGATGGCAATTACCATCATCACACCAAAATCTGCACCGTCTTTGTAGGTGTACTATTTTTTTCTTCTTTCTTTCTGGCAGTGTAGTTTCCATTAATGCTCAATCTATTAGGTTGCCTCATCTGGATTAGTTCCAGTTTGAACTGTCCAAGGGTTAATTTATTTTTCATATTATGTAGTGTTACTTTAAATGCACTGATGAGTTATTTATTTCATGTAAATACATCAGAAATCCAAATGAATTTGTTTATCATCAAAGTATTTATTCATATTTCTCATTGACAGTAAATACAATTTTGATGGGCTGGATCTGGACTGGGAATATCCGACGCAAAGAGGTGGTGTCCCATCAGACAGAGAAAATTTTGTAGCTTTAGTACGGGTAAGTCCTTTTCATGCTCAAACACTCCAAGAGAATTAATATAATTTTAAAAATGAGATAATGTCTCTAGAAATGAAATAATGAAACTGTGAAAAATGTAGGATGACTATTTGATACTACTGAACTAGGATATTGATAAAAGATACTGAATCTGAATGCTGAAGGTGTGCCATATCCATAATCTTTAGTTGTCATGACATTACGTAGAGACTTCTGTTTCAGAAGAGATCATGAATTATCTCAATAGATCTCTTCAGATAATTCATGATCTCTTTTGAAATGTTGAATTATTTACTGAGATGCATTTTTCAGTTATGGAGAGATCATAACATCTCAGGCAGTTTGTTCCATTTAGAATGTGCATATGACAATCACAAATAGTGGTAAATACCGTATATATTCGAGTAATCTGCGCCCTCGAGTAATCTCCACACTCCAAAATTTTGACGACGGGAGAAAAAAAAAAAAAAAAAAAAAAAAAAAAAAAAAAAAAAAAAAAAAAAAAAAAAAAAAAACAACAACAACAACAACAACAACACATGGATTTTTGTAGATGAGGATTCCACCCCTCAGCTTTGAACAAGCACGCAAGGGCAGCCAGCTTAGGATGTCACATCTGTTAAATTTCAAAATGACAAGTAAATATCAAAAGAGAGAGAGATAGACTCGCAGGGTTGTCATATCCAGAGTGTGCAAATTCTCGTATTTTACCTATTTAGTGTAATAGGAAACTTTGAAATATAGGTATCTTTCATAAAAAAATATCATCAAATGTAGCACCTCGCTGAATATTTGATTATAAAAGTTACTTGTCACCTGTTCGCTGCAATGCAAAATGTAAGCTCTCCGAGCGCTAGCATTGCTATTGCTAATTGACGTGTGCCTGTGTTGGAACATAGCTGCAACGCTGCGCCGTAATTAATGTGTAACCCCAGTAGGAAGAAATCGCTGTAACCCTGGAGAGCCGATATCGATGTGAGTAATATGGTGGTTCTGAACCGAATAATACCCAACTTAAGTAGATTACATCTTTATTGCTCAAAAGATGGCATCACAAGCAAATGCAACAAGTCATTCTTACATCAACAATGCAACTGTTTGCATGCACCAGCCGGGCTGCCAAAGAAACTGGTGGAAAGAGGTGCTACTCCGCCACTTGTTTGTGACGTGAGGAACCCTTTACAGTGACATTACTGATACATTGTGTCACTGTCATTGTCAATTAAATTACATGCAGTTTTGATAGTGGCTAAGGCACGACACAATAAAAAGTTGTTATTATCTGCTATCTTGAAGTATGACGACCATAATTCCCTTTTTTAACACCACATTGAAGATTTATGTCTAAGAAATATTACGAATATTTGATAATATTTCTTTGTCAAAGATTTGATCGAAAATATTATTGTGTAATACCGGGATAAAGGGATCTGTTTCTTAAAGCAGAGTAATACTCGCCTAGTGTGTTTTGTTGTTGCAGATGGAGTAATACTAACCTAAATTCGAGTAATCCATGCACCCCAGTTTTTCGTTCATAAATTCAGAAAGAAATATGTGTGAATTACTCGAGTATATACAGTACTAATTGATCCTTCCACTGTTGCCTGTAAGAACAGCTTAATAGTTGTAAATGAGATGCACATAATTATGGATTTTCTACAGTATCAATGTATCTTGTTAATTGGCTTGTCTGGTAATGGCCTTTAACATGAAAATTGATAAACGAAATAGATTAATACTTGAAATATCCACACTCTTCCATTTTATTTATAACTAGCTAAAAACGTGGCGTTGCCCTGGTATTTATTTATTTATTTTATGGGAATTAGATGGGTTGGGCCCCAATAATCCACACATATACTTGAGTTCACAGATTTATTGCTGTTCTCAAGCACATACAGGAGACAAATGAACTTAACATGGTGGGTGGAGCACAGAGTGGCTGAGCTACCAGAAATTACAGGCAGTTATATTTCATTGTCTATTCATGTCCGATCAATCATTCTGTGGATAGGTCACCACACAGCCCCGCCCCCCCCCCCACAGTGACGAGCACATCTTGTGATCTTGTGGGGGGGGGGGGGGGGGGACTACAATCTGGGGCATCGGGCGGTGGTGATGACGAAAGTCAAGTAACGGGTAGCGGAAGCGTGTCTGGATGAAGGTCGGTGTGCTGGCATCCACGAGGCGGAGGCGGTGGGGTCAATGAGTGGTGCAATGCGGGTGACCGTACAGGCAGGCAGTTCCCACCGGCACGATGACGAGGAACTCGGAAGGAAGGCTCGTACATTGTGGTCTACGGTGGTCTAAGGAAGAGGAAAATGTTTGAGCAATTGTAACTCATTAGAGGAAGGGACGATGAGTCAGGGGAAAACGGACAGAGTACAAAGCCAGTACGGTCGCAGAACATGATAGAGATGTCAGTGACCAGATGGGGGTAACAGGAATAACGAATTCGATGAAGGGAGAGGAGGGGATGGGAGACTGCGAAAAACCTTGGAAGGAAATCAAACGAGAGAGTGGAGAGTGCATCGTGGGAGCTGTGGTAGATAGGGGGGGGGGGAGGGGGATTGAGAAAGGAAGTAGAGGAGGAGGAGGGGGGAGGAGGAGGAGGGGAAGGGGACGGTGAAGCACGATCAGACAGAGGAGGGGGGGCGCGTGGTGTCAACGAAAGCTGGTTTGAGCCTGTCGATAGACACAGTGGTGGGCATGTTATTGACAGAAATGATAAAGGTGTTGCTCCCCTCTTAAGGACACGGTGTGGTCCTGAGTACGGCACCTGGAGAAGGGGGCATACAGTGTCATCACGAAGAATGACACAGGAGCAGGTGGAGGGAGCAGAGGGGCCGTGGAGGGGAGTGGCTTGTTGCAGAAGGAATAGAGAGTTTGGAGAAGTGTAGGTGGACCCGATCGACAAAGGGAGGGAGGGCTGAGGAGGGAGTGGGAGGGGAAGGATGTATGAGCTGTACCAGTAGCAACAGAGCTTGCCTGTACACAAACTCTGCCACTATGCGGTCGAGGTCCGGCTTGAAGCTCATGCAGAGTCCCAGAAGCACCAGGGGCAGTACCTTCACCCAGAGGTTGTTGTGGGACACGAGGGCAGCTTTAAGAGTGGAATACCAGTGCTCGACCGTGCAGTTTCCTTGGGGATGATAGGTGGTGGTTTGTGTTCACTTGACCCTGAGGAGATGACAGGATTTGGAAAAGCGACGATTCAAATTGGCAACCTGGTGCACGGTAATGGCACAGGGACAACCAAAGTGAGAGGTCTATGTATTTACGAAGCCATGAGCTACTGTCTCTGCAGTTATGTTCAGAATGGGGGTAGCCTCCACCCAGCAAGTGGTCTGGTTGATGGAGGTGAGCAGGTACCGGAAACACTTCGCTGGGGGAAGGGGACCGCCAAGCGTCTGGGCGGAATGGAGAAGGAGCTGGCGGGAGGGGGGGAGTGTGGGTTGTGAGCATGTACCTTGGCTTTCTGGCAGGGAAAACAAGCGCAAGCCCGTGCCTGGCAGTCGTGCTTGATGTCACACCAGACGAATCGTTCAGTAACGAACTTTGTGGAAGCTTTAATCCCAGGGTGAGTTAAACAGTGTAATTTGTTGAAGATCTCCCGACACAGGTAGCGGAGAACATATGGGCAGAGTTTGCCCAGTGATTCATTGCACCAAACCTCAACGACGACTCCGGGCACAGAGTAACATATACAGAGAAGCAGCCCTCCCTAAACCACTGTCCTATGCTCCCCTCGTAGTTCCATAAGATGCTAACAGGTGTCAGGCGGTTCCTTGGCTTAGTACCGGTAGATCACACTAGAGGCACTACTGAGGGTGTCTCTCGCATGTGAGAGGGTAGCATGGAGGGGAGGCTGAGGGGAGAGCTTGTGCCGCCTGCCATGAGGCCACAGCTGTGTCCGGCTTGGTGGCGTTTGAGGGGAGGTGGTGATGGGGACAGCCGCTACCTGCCGCCTGCTCTGGCCAGTTTAAAGGGCTGCTTCTGACCGCAGTGCCATTGTGGGACATCTTACGGAACTGCTTCAGCACCCCCCGCCCCGCACCCCTGAGTGTGGGACCGGGCCCTTATGGAGGTTTCCCGTCTGTATATATTTGTCTGTGCTCCGGGAAAGGCGGTTGAGATAGGTCGTAAAGATGAGATGCATTGTGTCATCATTTACTGCTTGTAAAGTGGCGAGCTGAGAAAGGTGTAAGAGGGAAGAAACGGCATCGATGCGTGAGAGGAAATCGGCCACGACATTTGTGCCTTTGATGTAGCGGACGTCAGTGGTGAATTGTGAGATATAGTCAAAATAATGGAATTGCCATGGGGGAGGGGGGGGGGGTTCCACTGGAGGGGTAGAGATTGCAGCAGCGAGAGTTTTGTGGTCTTTGAGGACGTAGAAGGAGCGGCCGTCTATGGAAGAATGGCAATGTTTAATGGCATCATAGACAGCCAGCAGTTCACGATCAAAGGCAGAGTACTTCTTTTGAGCGTTATTTAGGTTTCTGGAGAATAATTGTAAAGGAGAAGTGACACCGTCAAGAGATTGACTGAGGACTGCGTCAATGGCAGTGTCACCTGCATCCATCATAATGAATTGTTCAGCATCAGAATGAGGGTGATAAATTGCTACAGGTTTAGCATCAAGTGTTTCAGGGCCATGAATGCCGAAGACATGGCATCCATCCAAGGAACAGGCCAGTCACCAGAGGTGTGTCTGCCAGTGAAAGCGTCTAAGAGGGGCCTGAAGTTCAGCACCACCTGACAAATGTCATCAGTAATAATTAATTGATATATAAGGAACACATTATTGGGGCAATCTAGAATTGTTTAATAAGAGGTTTTCAGCCAAGATCACTTTCGCCAAAACTGGTCATGTAATTAAAAGAAGAAAGCGATCTTGGCTGAAAACCTCTTACTAAATAATTAATTGTGCCGATGAAACAGCGTAATTCTTTTAATGTGGTGGGGGGAGATAAGTTTCTTATACGATCAATCTTGTCTGGGGCAGGGGGCAGGGGAGATTCCCTTGGCCGAAACCATAAAGCTTAAGAAAAACACTGATTCCTGGTATAGCTCAATGCTGGCCACGGCAAGGGTGTCAAGGAGGATCTGTAAATTTATTTTGTTTTCCTCAGCTGAATTGCTGAAGATTAAAATGTTGTCTAGGTAAGCAAAACAACACTTTAAGGGGAACAGAATCTCATTGATAAATCTTTGCCATGTCTGAGTGGCGTTCTTGAGGCCGAAGGCATGAACCAGTAGTGAAATAAACCTATGGGAGTAGTGATAGAAGTTTTTTTCTATGTCTTCAGGAGCCATAGGGATTTGGTGGTAAGCACACTTGCAGTCAATTAACGAAAATACTTCTGCGTCAGCCGAGGTCTCCGTAAAGTCAGCAATGTTCAGGATCGGGTAATTGTCCATTATGATGCAATCGTTGGGACGGCGGTAGTCTCCACACATACTCCTGCACCAGTACTGTCCTGCTGTCCTGCACTGGTACTAAATGAATGGGAGAAGACCAGCTGCTAGATGAGGGTTCAATGACACCTGACTGTAAAAGTTCGGAAATTTGTTCTTTAAAGGCTGCCAATTTCTCTGAACTGAGGGGGTGCGGCTTGTTGGTGATGGGTGGACTATCTATGAGTCACAGCTTATGCACAGTTCCATTCGTAACTACTGATTTGCTACTAGCAATGGTAAGAGAGGTTTGTTTACACTCACAACTAATGTTTGGCGACTGCAGGTTGTTGTAGGCTAAAGCTGTCTGCACAGCAAGCGGTAGCTTGCTTGACCAGAGAGCCATGAGGATGGAATCTGGCATGTCATGTTCGTTGGCTAGTAGACGAATATGATGCCAGAGACAGTTTCTTGTCCCCCAAGTTTCTTCATGGATGATGTGGTGAATGGTGTTTTCCTGTGTGAGAGTGACCCTCTCCAGGATGGTTCGTTTGGTGAAGGCGCACCAGTCTTAAGCAGGAGGAGGTCACAAGGTCACAGATGAGATCCACATGCTCGTGGTAGTGCAAAATGAGGCACAGGTAGTGAGCTGCATGATCGAGTGCGTCACGTTTGAATATCTGCTCGACTGACACAAACCGGGTGGAGGGCACCTCTAAGCAGATAGGTGGTAACTTCGGCAGACGACCCGGGGGTGGCGACGGGGATGCCTCCGCAATATCGGCCACCTGGCAGGTGCCCGATTTGTTGTGATAGTGACTGTTGTACGTGCGGCGCGGCAGATGTATCACCTGATGTGGGAAGCCCAAAGGACACACTGGTACTCTGTGGTACACTGTAGTTCACATCGGCATATCTGCTTGGTGAGTCACTTAAAACATTCGGAGGCGTGGGTTGCACGTAGTTGGCCGCCATATTGTTGGCGAAGTCCAGGTCGGCTGCACACACAGAAAAAGGTGTATCCATAACACGCAAAAATTGCCCATTGCTCATCGGGTGGTTGATGCACGCAGTGTGATAAATGCCGAGAGAAGCAAGTTCAATACCGGAAGCACTAACGAAATTGTTGGCGGTCACTGCACTTTGTTGATGGAGCACACGGTCACCGGAGAGATATACACATGGGTTTGGCAGTGCAGTTGCCAGCCTGAGATTCCAATTTTGCATAGTTGAATGATTCATGTTTTGCACTATTTGAGAGTTCCGTGCACTCACAATGTGGTGTGGACTCTGATTTGCACTGTTTATTGACAAAACTGTGGAAAACGTGAGAGATGAGCCAAGGCCCGAGACCATGTAACTTCTCATCGCACTGGTAGTACTCAGTGTAACAAACATGTCCTGTGAGAAAATGTTTTGCAAACACTGATTTGATGCACTCGAGGCAGGTACACGTAGAATTCGTGTAGATGACATCGAAATCCAGGCGGTGGTGGAACAGCTAAGTTCATTGTAGTCGTGACTGTTGAGATAAAGGGCAAATAGATGCACAAAAATGAACTCCATGGCACTACTCAATGAAAACGGCGGTGAATGCGACTTTGGGGTCACCAGTATGAGAAGTAGATGGGGTTTGGGCCCCAATAATTGACACATATACTTGAGTTCACAGATTTATTGCTGTTCTCAAGCACATACAGGAGACAATTGAACTTAACATGG
Organism: Locusta migratoria; assembly: GCA_026315105.1. Taxonomy (NCBI): domain Eukaryota; kingdom Metazoa; phylum Arthropoda; class Insecta; order Orthoptera; family Acrididae; genus Locusta; species Locusta migratoria. The sequence goes on along the minus strand of CM048755.1, from coordinate 23,457,759 downwards.
TGGATGTAGCCCAGCAAGGCTGAGTTCCCAAAGATTATAGGCAGATAAATTTCATTGTCTATTCATGTTCGATTATTCATTCTGTCGATAGGTCGCCACAATTTATTAAAGCCTGCAGTTAATACTTCTATCACTTTCCTTTCTGTCCATTTCCTTTTTCCTAAATCAGGTTATATTTATCAGAGAATATATAAGAAATAAAGTTGTCTTGCATAATGTATGAAATTATAAGTACAATATCAAAACAAAGATAGATACAAATGACACATAATGTTCATACATTCATTTAATTCAAAACTTGACTATTAACAATATTTCTTGTTACTTGTCCAGGAGCTGGTTTGAATAAACTCTTTGGTGAGCCCACTCTACAGCAGATAACATATAGTTCTCCATGTGAGAAACGTGACATCAGATCCAATTTGCATTAGTAAATAGATTGCACTGTGATTAATAAATCATAATAGAAAATGCAAGTCTTGCTGGAAACTGCAGGCTTTCAAGGTTAAAAGTTAGATCTGTCAGAAATAATGGGTATTCATTGGATATGTAGTGTTTTGTTCTCCTCCTTTCCCTGAAGCCCACTAGAAGTCTATTGCCTTTTCCTGCAGCTGTGTGTGGTTCACAGCTGTCAACAGCCCTGTCAGCTTTCAGGAATTACCTTAAGCTGACTGGAGTACAGGTGGGTAGTAGTAAATAATAAATGAATTAAAATGTGGTGAATGGTGTCAGGTTTTTTACCTATTGAAGTATGTATGAAGTCATATTTACTGAGTTATATGTTCTACAATTTTTCAGGTATATATTCATTTGTACAAGTGCTGTATGTCTATAAAATCTGTTGCGAATACAGTTGGTAGTAAAGAAGCAATAGATTAAAACCTGGGGAATGATGGGGCAGTATTCCATTAATGTTACTGTTTTATGTCCTCATATCTGTTGAACTACATGTCATACTGATACAATTTCAAAGGTACATACAGCTGTATATGCAGATACTGCCCGTAAAATTTCCTGCGAGTACAATTTGTAGTGTAGAAATTATAAATTGTAGCATCACAATTAATGTTGTAATTTTACTCCGTGAACAACAATTAGGTCTATCACGATCAACATAACAGGAGGGACAAGAAGGAAGCTTCGACCAGTTGCGTAACTGCACGCCGCCCGGCCAGAGTTTCCACCGCCGTGAAACAGCTCGATCGCCCTGGCACTGTGGCTGTGCACGGGCTGCCGTGATCACATCATCCCTTACTGACCCAGTTTGTAACAGGGAAGAAGAAGTGGGTTGCATTTTCGCCACCTCACACCAAGCCAAAATTCGGTTGCCCGCCACCCGCGAAACCTCGAAAGACTGAACGACGTTAAGGACCTCCGAAAGAAAAGGATTCTTGCATAAGAGGGCTCACTTATGAACTTCACGATTGGGGGTGAGACAAATAGTAGCATCATGGAGCATTCGATCGGCATATGATTCTTTATGCATATCAGTAACAAAATGACGATGACGACTTACACCGTGGTGTTCTGTGTCCCGTGCCCGATAGGACTGCTGTGTTCTCTACTAGTTCAACAATGGAAAGTCCACATTGTAATTCAACAATATAATGATGATAAGTTGCAACTGACCTAAAAGACAATCATGGAGCCATCGAAAGGAATGTAAAAAAGACAATCACACACATACAACTTAGCTTTCAGAACACACTCTCTCATTCATGTAATCAAACAGGCACAACTGTCTAACACCCAATCCATCATCTCACTTGGGACACAGCAGTCATAGTGATGGTCATGTGTTAGACAGTTGTGCCTGTTTGATTGAATGAATGAAACAGTGTGTTCTGTTCTGCAAATTCTGTGGACAAATGTTGTAAGTGCATGAATGATTGTCTTTTATACATACTTGTCTATGGTTTGATGATCTTCTTTGTGGTGAGTTGAAACCTTTCATCATTATGTTTTTGAATGCTGTAACTTATAAGAATAAGAACTGCCTCCAATAACTACTTTATTTGTTTATTTATGTGGGTCATGTGATCTTATATTAAACAGTGTGCTACAGGTGTTACACCAAATGTATTAATATTTATAATGGGCAGATAATGGGTCATCCACATAAACTCAGATACTTTGGTGGATCCTAAGCTGGGAATTTCAGAATTTAATCATATTTGGTATATGCATACCTGCCTGTCTTAGCAGTAAATCTGCCAAATAGCACTGTTCTGAATCTAGTCATTTTTAAGAAATTCACATTTGAAGGCTCCAGGGTGTGTATTCAGTCATTAAACAGGTACCAATTACTCTATTTTCAGAGATCTACCACTTACAATTAGTAATGAGTTGACCTATGGACCTCAATTCTTTTATATTTCTAGTAGGTAGCCCATTAAGTTGATACAATATTTAAAAAGAATAGTCTTTCCCTCCAATTAAAAATGACTGCTTCTGAAAAAAAAAGTCAAATTTGACAAACTTCAAAGCTCGCAGGGCAGTTTGACAGTCAAATCTCAACTTCATTTTTTACTGAAATGTTCACATACTTGTGGCAACTGTAAATTAAAAAGGCATCAGGCACATAAAATAAAAGATGCAAGTAATAATGAATAAAAATAATATCTTTTACATGGTGTCCAAAAGAACAGCAACCGTAGCAATCTGTATATGTATTTCTATGTGCCAATGGCATATGGTTCAGTACTTCACTGCAAATTCATTAATAATGTTTGACCTCTTGTGGGAATTTGAAATAGCAGTTATAAGAGGGCATGGTCATTAAGAGCACTGTAGAGTGCAACTTATTGGGAATTTGAGATGGAGGGGAGGTGTGTGCAGGTAGCCCAGACATTAAGATGACAACTGGCCCAAAGTGAGAGACCCGAGTACGAATCCCATCCCAACTAGACCACTAGTCACCATTAAGTTTTTTCAATGCCCTAGTACAACCAAAGTCAATCATTTTGTTCCTCTTCCTTAAAATATGCAAAATGCAGAGTTCCGGAAAGACTAAATACACCATTCAACCAGTGAATAAAAAATTATCATAGAAATAATAAATTTGTATGAATAGTGTTGTTTGAGCAGATTTAGGTATACATTGCTCCTACTCAGATAGTATTTAATTTAAGAGTTAAAGAAAAAATAAGTAAATCATTAGAAAGAGTGCAATGAGGGCTGATGAACAGATTACAACTCGCTCTTTTCCATTTTGACCTATGGAGCAAAAAGTATATTTTATCAAACTATTGTATCAGTTTAACAATGGATAATCTAGGTTGGAATGTGAATGATAGAGGATAGGTAACAACTCACCATGAAGACGATTGCTGAGCTGCAGGCAGGTGTGTAGAGTAGACAATGACATTCACACAACTTAAGTTTTTGGCCATGGCCTTCATCACAAGAAGAAACACATACATTCACACAATCACTCAGACATAAGCATACATGATCACTGTCTCCCCAAGTTTCTTACAGCAGTATGTATTCTAGCAATTCATGGTATGAGAGGTGCCATTTCCCATACACGTATCAAAATGGTAAATGTTGGAAGAGAGATATTTGTACATTGTTCTATTTTTAGCCAAATCTTTAAGTGACTTATCTAGGCCCTATTTCATGCTCTTTTTCTTTCTTTTTTTATTTTCATTTATTGTGTGCCTTTGTATGTAAATATATACCAGACACGTCATCCCCACACAACACATATTTAGACAAATTTATATTTATACATTACCACTGTAGTTTGAAATTTGGATTGTAAGGGTCATGAAATCAGGCAAATGCATATCACACACCAGCAAGAACAGAGACACAACCAAAAATTCCCCCCAGGGGGCCCACAGTTCTTTTGTGGGTACGTGTGTGGTGCGCACAGGGCCCCGAGCCGGAGCAGCCTTTCTTCTGCCACCGGCTGCTTCACTTTCCCTCCCGGTTTGTGCCTTCGCCCGGAGACGGGCATATTTCGCAAGTTAAGGTGGTTTCTTGTTCTCATTTCTCTTATTGCTTGGTTCCTTCCTTTCTTACCCTTTGTTTCTGTCTTTCTCTCCTTGTACTCTCCTAGCCTTCTTCTCCTCCTCATTAGTCTCCGCCTCGGTGTTTGAGACACTTCTTTCCTTCTTTCTCTTCACTTCCTCTATTCTTCTTCTTTCCTCCCTGTGTGTGTCTGAAGGCCGACCCACGCATTATGATGTGTAGCAGGTGACGGGGTAACGCGTAATTCCCCGCCCCGGGTAGACAAGTAGGGCACGTACGTACCCCCTGGTAAAGGCCAGGCCCAGGGAGGGGTGATTACCCGAGCTGGTACCTTCTGAACGTGCCGATTGGTCCCTCCGTCAGTTCTCGGGAGGTGTGACCTGAGGTGTGAACAATCACCTAAGGCGGGTAAGCTCTCGGAGAGGGCCCCCACTAGGAAGGAGCGCGCCATCGGAGACGCCGGTAATCACGGGGGACACTTCCGCAATGACTTCCTTCTCTTCTTCAGTGACGTTGGCCCAGAAATGGAAGATAGATTCGCCTCAGCAAAAGAAGACTGCCTAATCTACTGAAATTTCTTGTTGTCTCTCGCACCGACGGAAAAGATTTCAATTCTGTAAATCCTTTCGTCATCCAGAAAGGTGTTGATGCGATTGCTGGCCCTGTTAAAACCTATTCGCGTCAGTGCAATGGCACATTGTTGCTGGAGGCAGACAGTGCATTCCAAGCCCAAAAGCTAATCCGGACTACGTTGTTACACACGTTTCCAGTCAAGGTAGAAGCCCACCGCACACTCAACTCGTCACGGGGGGTAGTTTTTACGAGATCCCTTGACGGGTTGTCTGATGAAGACATCCAATCCTATATGCCCGATCAGGGTGTGACAGCCGTCCATAGCGTGATGAAAAAGGTAGATAACCAGCTGACACCGACTCGTACTGTGTTTTTGACGTTCGACAGAGTTGAACTCCCGTCGAAGGTCAAAGCAGGGTATGAAGTCATCTCCGTCCGCCCTTATGTACCTAACCCAACGCGCTGTTTTCAGTGCCACCGATACAACCACACCCGTCAATCTTGCCCTAACGCAGCAAAATGTGTCACTTGTGGTAGGGACGCCCATGAGAGGGATTGCCCACCTCCGTCCCCTCACTGCCTTAACTGCAACGGTGACCATGCGGCTTCCTCTCGAGACTGCCCTGTATATAAGGATGAAAAAGTCATCCAGCAAATACGGGTTACGGAACAGGTATCAACATCTGCTGCTCGAAAGTTGTTGGTGAGTCGAAAGCCCACTGTTCTCCCAGCAGGCACATACAGTAAGGTCCTCACCTCCACTCGGCCTACTAAGGATTCCAGTACCCAGACCTGTGACTTCACTTTCACTGACACAGTTGTGCAATCCGCCAGCCCGAAGATTGCCCATTCCACGTCCCCGCTTCCTCCTGCTGCTTCTAAAGTACAGTCTTCGTCAACCTCTAGTAAGCCGCGGGCACCTAAACAAGATGCCCGGACTTTGAAAAAGGAACCCATCCGTGAGGATTTTCTGCATTCTCAGGCTTCCCAACTGTCAACTGCCTCTTCTCACCGTCAATCTTCCAGAAGAGCCAACAAGAAAAAGAGTTCTTCACCTTCCCCACCGAGGCGTGACCCATCCGTCACGCCGCCCAACAGTTGCCGGCCTCGGCCGTCTTCTGTTTCACCGGGACTCTCCGTCTGCCGGGCACCCAGCCCTTTACCGGCGGTAGAAACTGCCCCTCCTGATCAACTCAGGGAGGTGGCAGGCGTGTCGGTCGAACCTATGGACCACGACCCTTTGCCCCTAGACAGCGATAGAAGTGCTCCCTCGAAATCCGGTCCTCAGCGGCCGTCGAGGTGACCCCGCTTCCTTGTTCGTTTTTATCCTCATTTCTTATCTCATTTTTTATCATGGCGCTCCTTCAATGGAATATTCGCGGCATTCGTTCCAATCGGGAGGAGTTAAAACTACTCCTTCGATTGCACTGCCCGCTTCTAGTCTGTCTCCAAGAAACTAAGTTGCATCCAAGTGATCGTGCAGACTTTCCCCACTACACCTCTGCGCATTTCGACCTGCCACCTGTGGAAGGTACCCCAGCCCATGGAGGGGTTCTCATGTTCATTCGAGATGTCTATTACCATCCTCTTACATTGCATACTCACCTACAGGCAGTTGCCGTCCGCATCACTCTATCCACATTTACCTTTTCCCTCTGTAATATCTATTCGCCATCGTCATCTGCCCTTACTATGGCAGATGTGCTACACCTCGTTGACCAGCTCCCTTCACCTTTCGTGTTGGTAGGCGACTTCAATGCCCACCAGCCCCTATGGGGCTCTCCGGCACCTTGTCCGAGAGGCTCCATTTTGGTGGACCTTCTCCAACACCTCAATCTTGTCTGCCTCAACACTGGTGCACCGACCTTCCTTTCTGACACATCCCATACTTACTCCCACATAGACCTTGCGATATGCACTCCTCAGCTTGCCGGTCGGTTTGAGTGGTATGCACTTTCTGACACGTACTCGAGTGACCATTTCCCTTGTATCATCCACTTCCTGCATCATTCCCCATCTCCTCGTCCCACCAGTTGGAACATTTCTAAAGCTGACTGGGGGCTTTATTCTTCCATGGCTGTTTTTCACGATCAGAATTTTCCCAGCTGTGACAGTCAGGTTGACTACCTCACGGAGGTTATTCTCACCGCTGCCGAACATTCCATACCTCGTACCTCCTCTTCTCCACGTCGTGTTTCGGTCCCTTGGTGGACTGCAGCCTGCCGCGACGTGCTTAGAGCCCGACGACGTGCTTTACACACCTTCTGCTGCCACCCAACTTTGGAGAATTACATAAATTATAAACGAATGAGAGCGCAATGTCGTCGTATCATAAACGACAGCAAAAAAGCTTGCTGGACTGCTTTTACTAGTTCTTTTAACCGTTTTACTTCCTCCACAGTTGTTCGGGGTGGCCTACGCCGTTTATCCGGCATCGAGGTCCACTCCCCGATTCCTGGCCTGACCGTGGAGAACGCAGTCCTCGTGGAACCCGCTGATGTTTCCAAAGCATTGGGCCGTTTCTTTGCGGAGGTTTCGAGCTCTGCCCATTACCACCCTGCCTTTCTCCCTCGCAAACAGGTAGAGGAGGCACGGCCGCCTTCTTTCCACTCTTTTAATCGTGAAAATTATAATGTTGCCTTCACCATGCAGGAGCTAGACCGTGCTCTCGCCCTGTCCCGATCTTCTGCTCCCGGTCCCGATTCCATCCATATTGAGATGCTGAAGAACCTCTCTCCTGCGGGCAAGTGTTTTATTCTTAGTACCTACAATCGCATATGGACTGACGGTCATGTTCCCACAAGTTGGCGTGAAGCCATTGTTGTCCCCATCCCCAAACCAGGGAAGGACAAACATCTTCCTTCCAGTTATCACCCCATTTCTCTGACGAGCTGCATCTGTAAGGTGATGGAATGCATGGCTAACGCTCGGTTGGTCTGGTTCCTCGAATCTCGCCGCCTCCTAACAAATGTCCAATGCGGTTTTCGTCGACACCGCTCTGCTGCTGATCACCTCGTTACGTTGTCAACCTTCATTATGAATAACTTTCTACAGAAGCGTCAAACAGTAGCAGTGTTCTTCGACTTGGAGAAGGCATATGATACCTGTTGGAGAGTGGGCATCCTCCGCACATTGCACACATGGGGCCTTCGGGGCTGCCTCCCTCTTTTCATTCAAGCGTTTTTGGCGGATCGCAAGTTCCGGGTACGGGTGGGCTCTGTTTTGTCAGATACCTTTCGCCAGGAAAATGGGGTACCGCAGGGCTCCGTCTTGAGTCTGGCTCTCTTTGCCATTGCAATCAATCCAATCATAGATTGCCTTTCAGCCGACGTTTCCGGATCCCTTTTTGTAGACGATTTTGCAATTTATTGCAGTGCCCAGCGGACGTGTCTCTTGGAGCGTTGTCTTCAACGCTGTCTTGATCGTCTATATTCCTGGAGCAACGCAAACGGCTTCCAATTCTCCACTGAGAAAACGGTGTGTATAAACTTCTGGAGATACAAGGAATTTCTTCCACCTTCTCTACGTCTCAGCCCTGTTGCTCTCCCTTTCGTGGAGACAACAAAATTCTTGGGACTCATATTGGATCGTAAACTTTGCTGGTCCACACACGTGTCCTACCTGGCTGCCCGTTGTGCCCGATCCTTTAATGTTCTTCATGTCCTCAGTGGCACGTCATGGGGAGCGGATCGTACCATCCTGCTTCACCTTTACCAGGCCACTGTTCAGTCAAAGCCTTGTATACTCTTCTGCACGGCCATCGATTCTCCGCTGCCTCAACTCTATTCACCATTGGGGATTACGTCTGGCGACCGGTGCATTTTATACCAGCCCTGTTGAAAGTCTGTATGCTGAGGCTGCTGTATTACCCTTGACCACTCGACGTGACATACTCTTGTGTCGGTACGCATGCCGCCTGTGGTCGATGCCCAACCATCCATCTTACCAATTATTTTTTGACGACTCACTCGATCGCCAATATCAGTTGTCTGCAATTGTCTTGCTTCCACCTGGAGTTCGGTTTCACCGCCTGCTACAGCGGCTCGATTTCACCCTTCCTTCCAACTTTCGGTTGAGCGTAAGCCCATTGCCACCGTGGCAACAGGCCCAGGTTCACACTCACCTTGAACTTAGTTCGCTCCCCAAGGAGAGCACTCCAGATTTGGTATTCCGCTTGAGGCTTGTTGAACTCCGTTCACGGTTTGATAATGCCATATTTATTTACACTGATGGTTCCAAGAGCACTGCCAGTGTCGGATCTGCCTTCGTCATCGGGGACAACCGTTTCCAATACAAACTCCCTGACCGGTGCTCGAACTTCACGGCTGAGCTTTTTGCCCTCCACCAGGCCGTTTTGTATACCTGCCGCCACCGCCAACCTTTCTATGCCATATGTTTGGACTCCCTTAGTGCCCTGCAGAGTCTTAAGGACCCTTTCTCGAACCATCCTCTCGTGTATCGGATCCAACGCTCCCTCCAGTTGCTAGCACAGCTGTCACGTTTCTTTCCTGTGGGTCCCTGGTCACGTGGGTGTGCCCGGGAATGAGACCACCGACATAGCAGCCAAGGCCGCAGCTCTCTTGCCTCGCATGGCTACCTTTTGCATCCCATCGGACGATGTTCACCGGGCTCTTCGCCGGAGTATCGTGTCGTCATAGCACAGTGCGTGGCTTTCAATGTACAACAATAAATTGCGAACTGTAAAGCCGATCCCAACTGCTTGGAGGACCTCCTCACGCCTCTCTCAGCGAGAGGAGATCATCCTGGCCTGGCTGCGGATCGGTCACTGCCGTTTCAGCCAGCGTCACTTGCTATCCGCCGACCCTGCACCACTGTGCTCCTGCGGTGAACTGCTGACAGTGCGACATGTTTTACTGTCTTGTCCCAATTTTAATCATCTCCGTGTAGCCCTTCACTTTCTGTTTACTCTGGAGTAAATTTTAGCTGATGATACATGAGCAGCTGCTCGAGTTTTGCGTTTTATCAACTTGGCCAACTTATCGAAGGATATTGAACTCTTTTAATTGCCTTTCATCTTTCGTTTTTAGCCTCTTCTTGATGTTCTAACTGACAGTCACCAATTTTATTGAGATCTAGCGAATCTATGTTCTTGTCTGGGCGCTAATGACCGTAGAAGTTGTGCGCCCAAAAAAAAATTTTTAGGAAAGTTTTATAGTTCTTGTATGATCATTCATGAACTAGGTTACAATGAAAATTTGTTGAGAAATGTATATGCCAAGACCACTTGCTGAATATTTTATTTCAGATAACCAGTTTCAACAATCTTAGTTGTCATTTTCAGATCTCTACATTTTAAAAAAGACCGCCTCATGTGACATGGTTCTTGATGTCTATATTATAATAGTCACATACATATAAAGATAAAATAAGATAAGATGTGTTATAATTTAAAATCATATGCCATAGTTTGTCACAACACATTTTTTCCTCACTTGTTGATACTGTATGTAGAAGGAACTGTATAGAGGCTGAGCATGTGACATTATACACATGCTTAGAGTTTTAAACTTTGTGTACTGTTTTATGTGCCAAAAAATATGATTCTTGATTGTTTGATAAAATTTTTGTTCAGGCATGAATGAATATAATATAAAAGAGAGAATCAAATGTTCTCTGCATCAGTCTAAGGAAAGAAAAAGGATAACAGTTAAATGTAGTGTGAGAGTTGATACATTCACTGTAAAAGCGTTCTATTATAGTGTATGATTAAGCAGCAGAATCAGTGTAGGGTAGTTCATTGACATAGTTGTATGGTGAAGTGTGTTCAATTTTTTAATGTTAAATAAATTCAAAATTTTTCTATCATTTGTATAATAAGAAAGCACAAGTGTTAAAAAAATCCAGCTTCTTTACTACATTTCAGACAACATACATATTTTTGAATAGAGACAGTGAACTTTCTGGAAATTACAGAGTTATATAGTTAAATATAAGATATTTTTGCTAAACAATGTGCTTTTCCTTTCAGGAACTTCGGCAAGAGTTTGACAAGAAGGGCTGGCTGCTTACAGCAGCACTTGGTGCATCCATGGCAGTTATTGAAAAATCTTATGATGTGCCAATGCTTGGCAAGTACCTTGACTACATGCACATTATGTGTTATGATTACCATGGTACTTGGGATAAGATGACAGGAGCTAATGCTCCATTGTATGGATCCTCACCATCTGATACACTCAGTGTTGTAAGTTGTATAAAACTGTGCCAGCTTTATAGTTACACAATATTAGACCACTACCTTCTCCACTGATTTGTGTCAGCTTTGTAACATACAGGGCATGGGCAAAAATAGGGAATCACCAAAAGTAAAACACAATACTATGCCCAACAGGTCTAAGGAAACCATTTACATTCAAAACAGCTTCAATTCATCCCAGAATGGAAAAATAAGATTCCCATGTGGGTTTCAAGGAAATCATATGCCATTAATCCTGAAAATCGGCAGCAATTTCAGGTAACTATGTTTGGGGTGGATAACAATCATGGACCCTACTCTCCAAAGTAGACAATGTAGGTTGCATAATATTACAATTTGGTATCTTTGATGACTAGAAGAGATGCAACAATTCATCTTCATGCCCACAAAACCAGTCCTGGTTAACATGAGCTGTGTGAATAGAGCTCCAGTCATCTTGGAAAAAGGCATCACCATTGGGGAGCAACTGTTGAACCACTGAATGGATCTGATCAGCCAAAATAGTCACATAATGCTTGGCATTAATGTGACTGTGTAGTACAGGATTTCCTAATATTTTTATCTGGCAGATCCCTTTTTCAGGCAAAAGTGCACCATAGACCCCTTGTCAGTCAAGCACATAGTAACTGTTGAAATTCAATGTGAAACCCATTGGAATTGAAAAATTATTAATTCAAGTGATTTAGAGATAAATGGAAACAACTTGAAATCAAAGATGTTCTCATTTTTCTGAATTACCAGTATATTCAGATATTTTGCTGTTGTATTTACACCATTTGTTCAACACAATATAGACTGATAAAATTACGTGTTAGTTGATAGTTCACGAGTTGGAGCTGCCTTCCTCCAATCAATGTGATCAACGTCACACCCTCACTGTCCACTGCTGACAGAGTGTCACAACAGATGGTCAGTACACTCTGATTGGCTAGTGTTGTGTAAGAAGCATGTGTATATTTCATTACTATTCTTGTGCATGTGCTTTGCTTTTGGTTTCATTGTCATGTCTGTTGAAGTCTGAAGAACAGGAGCAGACTAATGATTTGGGAAGTAAACACACCAAGAAAGCAAAGTGGGCAAGGAATTACATTTAAAGGGCAATCACCACAACTCCTGTGCATTGTGTGGTAATACTTTGAGAGGGAGGCAGAAAATGGAGGACCTCTCTTACCAGTTTCCAAAGTAGTCACACGAACCGCTAATGTGATTTAATATTAGTGAAATTACTGTAATACATATTGGTAAAAACAAAGTATGAAATGATGGTAACTGCCTTGATATATCAGGGAAGAATAAAAATTTTCTTAAACACATAAGAAAATGAGAACCTTTCACACAAGAAGTGATTAACGTCATGTGAAGTCACTTGGTCCTATGGAAAGATGAACTACCAGCTTTGCCTTCTGCAAGTGCACCCTTTGGCCCTCAAGAAGGTTTCCAATGTAGCTTTGCAGCTATATAAGAAGGACACCTTGCCAGCACTGGCAGTATGTTATTTTACTTCTGATGACAATGGTGGAGTTTGCCATTGAAAGACTGGGAATTTTATTCAATGTGATGCAGCTCGTATACTGAGATTTTATTGAAGAATGCCACTGTGGAAGACTATGAGGCTACACGTATGGTTACTATCACAACAAAAATCACCTACATTAGTCAGGCTTTTTGAAGCCAGTAAATCTACATTGTGACCAATTCTGCAGTGTTTCAGGCCATGTAAAATATTGTTCAAACAAGAAACGGACACCTGGTTATTCAAATAGTTTTGTGAAGTGAAAGAAATTAATTTAGTATTGTAGTTTGGATGGAACTCTAGGACTTCAGAGTAATTCATATAATTGAGAGAGTGCATTTCCCACATGAGAGCCACCTCACTTCTATATGGTGTAGGGCATTGATGAAGGCTTCTCATATCTTTGCATAGTATTTAGAAAAGTCTTGACTTCAATGGCTGTGATTTTATGTGATTAATAATTTGATCAGATTCATCTAAAACCTTTCTGAAGCAGGTACGCATTTGTTTCATATCTAAAGCATGTCTGTGTAGAGTGTAATGACTACTGATGTAGTACTTAGTTTTCTTTTATTTTCATGATTGCTCCAACCATTGGACCCATTATAGCTTTTGCATCATCTGTGCACACATTGATGCAATTAGACCATGAAATTTCATTGGTCTTCCAAAAATCAACCAATAAATGGAATATTTCAACATATTTTGTCTTGGCAGGTAGTGGTTTGCACAATAAGAGGTCCTCTGTGAAACATCCTGAGTATTAGTAACAGACAAAAACCAATAAAATAGCTGATCCCACAATGTCAGTAGATTCATCTATTTGGAGAGAAAATGCATTGTGTAGGATGCAAGAAAACAGAGGTTCTTTCACATCATTTATGACTGCAATGTGTCTATTGTCAGTATTGTTTGATAGCAGCACAGAAGATACAAGTTGTACTTCTTTGTGATGGCAGAAAAAGATCCTGCAAAACAGGACCGATGATAACTGAAGACAATTTTTCAACGTGACAGAAGTGAAATCCTGCAAATTTCTGCAGATTTCAATGCTGGGCCATCGACAAGTGTCAGAAATGTGAACCATTCGAGAAAACATCATTGTTATGGGTTTTCAGAGCTGAAGTCCCACTCGTGTACCCTTGGCGACTGCACGCCACAAAACTTTACACCTCACCTGAACCCGTCAACAGTGAGATTGGCCTGTTAATGACTAGAAACATGTTGCTCGATCTCATTTACAATTGTATCGAGCAGTTGGACGTGTACAGCTATCGAAGCAACCTCGTGAAGCCATAGTCCCAGAATGTCAGTGAGGGACTGTTCGAGTTGGTCGAGGCTCTGGTAACAGTGTGAGATGTGTGAAGTTCGAGTAATATGAGACCCTCGATACGTCTAGAAATGACTAACAGGTGACACATCCTGGCTGATCACCTACATCCATTCATGTTCATTGTGCATACTGACAGACTTGGGCAATTCCAACAGGACAGTGTAACACCTCACATATCCAGAATTGCTACGGAGTGGCTTCAGGAACACTTTTCTAAATTTAAACACCTCCGCTGGCCACCAAACTCCCCAGACATGAACATTATTGAGTGTATCTGGGATGCCTTTCAACGTGCTGTTCAGGAGAAATGTCTTATTGAGCATATCTAAGTTGCCTTTCAACAATGTCTATCCCCTTGTACTCTTATATATTTATGGACAGCCTAGCTGGATGCATCGTTTCCATTCCCTTCAACACTACTTCAGGCAGTAGTCCATTCCATGTCGAGTTGGAGCACTTCTGCATGCTTGGGGGGGCGGGGGGCTGCATTATATTAGGCAGGTGTTCCAATTTATTTGGCTCTTCAGTCTGAATGAGCATGACTTTTACCTACCATTATTTATTATCACACATTTGTTTCAAATATGTAGAAGGCTTGTACAAAAATGTGGAAACAGTATGGTAACTGTGACTCTTCAAGCTTTCCCAGCGAATATGTTGGAAATATTCTTCATGAGTTTACTGCTGGATAACACTGTGTAAATCCTACACTATTTCCTTGGAGTATCTGTCTGATATCTTCTGGCAGTTAGACCTTGTCGGTGGCCATGTACGACTGACACCTTAGGAGTATGCTGATTCTTTCCAGGGGGTCTGCAGTCACTTTTCAACAAAACTTGTTCAACAATAACTAACATTATTAGTTAAAAGAATGTGAAAATCGTGGATTTATGTTTACATCAGGTCATGTTTCCAAACAGTGATTGGGGTTTCTGAGTGAGAACCTGTGTGTGGGGTATTTAGTCCCACTAGAAGCGGTCTCTCTACTCCAATCACCACTATTCTGCAACAATCCAGGAATTGCATTCGCATGAGCTCACAGTGCTCAATGCGCAATAACCTTTTGCGTCCAATATTCTGAAACGTTAGGAGTTCAGTCGACCGATCAGAGAGCTCACTGTCACATATGTGGTCCAAGACATCATTCTAACCTCCTGAAATTCCTTTGTCAGTGGACTACCGGTTTCATCATTTGCTTTTGCACAACGAAATTACTTCCAAGATGGATCAATGGCTGAAATCAGGATCACTGAAAAACCAAGCTGTTTCTCCATTGCCTTTGAAGCAAGGGAAGCTCCTTCTGGAAATTAATGAGGAGGGAGGCTGTCCAAATGAACAGTCACATCAAGCACCACAGCTGGGTTTATTATGTGAAGACTCTTTAGTCACAGTATGCTATGAAAGTAGAATAACAAGAGTACAATGGAAGATATTTATAAACGGGCTTTATCAAGCCAGATGAGGGTAAAGCTCAAAATGTAATTTTTGTGTGAGTACAGTTTGATAGTTCCAGTTTAAAATGCGTCATCATTTTGAGGGTACTCATTGAGATTTCCAGACTAAATTTAATTCATTGGAGGGAATGCTCTTATTACAAGAGTGCAATATTTTGTTTTTATTTTGTACTCAAGGTGACTGGTTTTGACACTCAATGCATCTTCTGATCTCTGCTACACTTAGCACTGTGGAGCACTTTAATAAGTAGATAAATGCCAAGTGTAGCAGAGACCACAAGATGACACCCTTGAATGTCAAAAGGAGTCTCTTGTGTAAAAAATAAAAAAACATGATTGTGATCTTGGCATTTTCTCATCATATTATATTGATCCTTACCAAGAGGATTTGCACTGAATTAGCTTATTCTCAAAACTAAATGAAAACTCGTGCAAAAGCATTTAATGAAAACTCCTTAAAAGCTTCCTTCTTGGTAAGCTATCGAGTGGCAAAGATAGGAAAAGCTCATACCATTGGATAAATTCACAAAACCATGTGTTAACAATATTTTTTCCTGTATGTGCAGAAGGGAACGGGTGAGTGATGATAGTAATGAAATGGCACCTAAATCTATGGCCTTTTTGCCTTACGCAGGAAGCATTTCCAACAAGATTGGTTGTATTTTGTGGAAATATGATGTGAAATGTGTTTTTTGACCACCTTCTAAGATAAAAGCCCTGTTGGGGTCCGTACAGGATGATCTTGGTTTGCGTAAGGCAGGTATATATCATATTCCTTGCAGTTGTGGCATGTCATATATTGGTCAGACAATTAGGACTGTGGAAGACCGGTGTATTGAACATAAACGTTACATGCACTTACAACAGCCAAACAAATCCACTATTGCAGAACACTGTCTTGGCACCGGTCATCCTATGGAATACAACAACACGGAGATTCTGGAATGCACTTCCACCTATTGGGATAGTGTTATTAAGGAAGCTGTTGAAATTAAACTAGCAAGCGACCTTTTCAACAGAGATGGTGGCTTTTGTTTAAATTCTTCTTGGAATCCGGCACTGTCTCTCATCAAAAAACAGAGGGACAAAATTAATGCTGCCTCACCTGTTGATTAACAGTCACTATTGATATTTTTGATGTTTGGTCATCTTTGGTTGTGTTGACTCTGCAGTGACTTGTACTGTGTGTGTTATCTTCCTTGTTTACCCTTTGCAAACAGTGGTATTAAATACGCTTGCACATTGCTTCTTTAAGTGCAGTTGTACCTTGAAAACGGCAGGGTGTCCTCCTGCCGAAATGTCAGCAGTTGTCGATGATGTCACCCGGCAGCATACCCATCAGTTGTTTGAACATTCATTACGCTGGGGAAAGTTAAGGTTTCTTAAAGCTAAAAGAAGTTATTCAGTTTTACTGTACAAGTTTCTAACTGTAGAATTTAAATTAAAAAATCGCACTGACGTGTTTTAAGGCCCACTCAAGATTTGTAGTTTTATAAGTTTTTGCAAACATTGGACCAAAATAATAATCTAAATAAAAAAATACAGTGTTAAGATTATGATTCTACTATTGTGGTAATATCTATGCACCCAACACATAGTATTCTTTCTGACCATATTTTAACAAACAGCCAAAATTATATGATGTTTGAGTTTAGCTTTGACAAACATACTCTTTTTTTAACTTTTACCTCTTTGAACTATCATTTTAATATCTCTTCCACATTTTCATTATATTTTTCTGTTAAAATATTATCACCTGTCTTGCCTTGGTAGTTCAGAGTTTATTTTCTTTGCCTGTACTGGTTACGAATGACTATAGGCTGGAACGAACATAGTGTACATTTGGCGTTCGGATGAGTGACTATATCCTGGATGGAATACAGCGTACATTTGACATTCGTAAATCAGTCACGTGACATCCCTCGGCCCAAAATCTCTGTTGCATACGTCATCTTGCCTTCTCTATTTGATGATTTTGTTATTATAAGTCAAGTGTTGTCATTTCAAAGCAATGGTGCACTGAAAATTATCAAACACATGTCATTCTTAGGACACCGAATTATAATCTAATGTTGGTTAGTTAGTTAACACCTGCCATCGATGGTTCGAGAATCACGGATTACTCTCGCAGCTGTTCGCCATAGTGTAATTGACAAGGAATTAGTTTGTGTTGTATGAACATGTTACACGGTGGTTTGGAACTTGATAGGGCATGGTTGCTCAGCTCGCTCGGTCAGAGGGTAGCACGACGCCCCTGTAATGAGAGAACCGAGTTATCCAAAATGATCATTTTTTGACAAAACAAACCAACATCCACAAAGTACCCGTTCAAACCGACGAACCAATTGAAAGAGAGAAAATGAAAGACGGTTCAACTAACATCATCTGAAGCGAAGGCGTGTGCACTGCCATGCTACATCACATCACTCTGTGTGACGTGACGTGGCACGGCAGTGTGGCACAGGCCTTCTCTTCAGAAGGTGTTGGTTCAATGCCAATAAAAAACTGAGTAAAACTCTCAATGAACATCCCAGGACAAATATGAACAAACGACCCCAAAGCATAGATTTCACTGGAGAAAAAAAAAATGAAAAATAAAAATAAAAACTATATATAACCACCACTGCGAATTTTTTTGTCCCACTTTATTTTTCCTCTTGCTTCCTAAAAGGTTTTTGCACACTCTTGTTAACTGAACGCAACTGTATTCTGCAAGATTCTGAGTTGTTCAAAGGTAACAGCACTTTCTCTGAAAAGCGCATTTGTTTTGTTTTGAGAACGTGCCATGAAATACATAGCAACAAATTGTAAACATAGACTTCTCTAACACATGTACATAAACTGGGTACATACTGTTACAATGACTGTTCTAAATGATGTATTCATAGTACTAACTTTGTATATTGAGCACTAGAGTTAGGTGGAATTCAGTATTACCACACTTATTGCATTTGTGATTTTAGGTGTAATTATGGTTTGAAATAGAACATTTGCTCTTTATTTTACGCAGAACTTTGTAACTTGAACATAGTCATATCTGAACTACAGGAAAGGTAATACCATCTACATTAAAAGCATTCATAGCAACCCTGTCAAAGACAAACATTCTAGTAGATTCATTGCTTCTAATTAATGAATTTCAATATATTCCACAAATAGTGGATAAACGCTTAGGAAAAAAAATAAACTAGGTAATTTGTTGCAATGTATACACTTCCCTTCTGTTTCATTAAGGAACTACACTTTCTACAGAAATCTGGGACTTCCTTTATATACAAAACTACCTGTATCAGCACTTTGTGCAGAATGTTCATTATTACAGTATCCTCCCAGTTTACATGCATATGCTTTAGAAGACCATTGTTCAATTTGTTGTTATGTATTTAATGGCATGTTCATGAAGTAGAACAAACACGCATTTTAGAGTGAGTATTCTAACATATGCACAACTCTAAACATTGAAGAACATAGCTCTATTTCATTAATAAGAGTGTCTGAAACCCTTTTAGGGGGGGGGGGGGGGAATTAGGTAGTGGCGGGTATTGAACCACTGACCTTCAGCATTGCAGACCAATGCATTTTCAAAATGCGTTCGTTCCATATACCGGCGCACTCTCAGGGAAGATCGCCTGCATTTTGAAAAAACACCAGGTTGGAACTGTTTTTTGTCCACCGAATAAAATTCGTCCTCTGGTGGGGAGCGCCAAAGATGATCTCGGTTTGAGGAAGGCGGGCGTGTCCCAGATTCCGTGTCAGTGTGGAAAGTCATATATTGGACAGACGATGCGTACCATCGAGGATCGATGTGTTGAACACCAGAGGCACACACAATTGATGTATCCGAGCAAGTCGGTGGTCGCTGAACATTGTTTGTCAGAGAATCACGCCATGGAGTATGAACACACTAGGATTCTGGTACAGACGTCGAGATACTGGGACTGCGTCGTTAGAGAGGCCATTGAAATTCGCACAAGTGACGACCTCATAAACCGTGACTCTGGCTATAATCTTAGCAAAGCTTGGGAAACAGCGATTGGGTTAATTAAGAGTAAATCTAGCAAACGTAACGAAGTGATGACCATGGCGGACAGAGCCCTCACACCGACGTCTTTTCAGACGCCGGCGCAATCGGTTCCACTGCGCGGCCGCGGCTCCGCGGGCCGAGGGTATTTAAATGGCCCGCTACCGGGCTAGAACCCAGTTCCCTTCGAGCAGCTGTAGCGTGCGGATCTCCATGCCGGCGCGTTTCCAGGAGCTCAGTCTGTCAGTTCACCTGGTGATGGCGACATGTATGATCGCCGAAATATTGTGCCCGTTGGACACTATAGACCAGCAGTACACCTGTGGATATTTTGATCATCAAATACGCCGGGAGAAACTGAAGAATCACGAGTACAGCATAATCTCATGGTTACGCAAATTACAAAGGAGATTAGGTAACTAGGTATAATTTTTTAATGTTGGTTTCTGGATTTTCAACCTTATAATACACAACACAAAACAATTTATACCTTACAAAATCTTTTTCCTCACTTTTAATTCTACGAACTGTTTAATTACGTCTTTTAAGTTTACTTCATTTGCTATTTCATGCTCAATCGCCAACATGGCCAAACCATTCAATCTATTTTGTGTAGTTGTAGAGCGCAAAAAGTTCTTTATTAGCTTTAATTTGGAAAAACTCCTTTCCCCACTTGCAACGCTTACAGGGAAGGTAAGCAATATTCTTAGCACAATGCTAAGGTTTGGAGCAAAATTTAGTGTTGTTAATTTCAGCACATCACTTGAGCTTTCCTTTTTAACCAAAAGCGCAGAAACAGCAGATATTTCTTCTGTTAATTCTAAGTCATTTATATCAGCTGATTCGCCATCAGTTAAAATCATTTCCATATTTTTGCAGAAAGTTCTTAGTTTTTCCTTAGACATATTTTTTAACTCGTATATGTCACACAAAAAGTGAAAGTAGTTACTGTGTTGATTCAGTTGCTCAAATCTGAATTCTAATGTAGTTAATGCCTGATTGAGTGTGGAAAAAGAAGAAGCCTATTTTGTAGGTTTTTTTTTCATCTTTGATCGGTTCATCTCTGTTTTCATACGAGAAATTTAACTTTTTTCTTCTTACTCTATGCCGTGGCACTGTTGACTCAAAATTGCTTTCAATATTGATTTCGTTAGCCAGTTCTCATGCATCTACAAGAATTTGTTCAAAAGACTCATCCGATCGAAGTTGCTCAAAGAAATTCTTACAGTTTTTCAGAAAGTCGAGTGCAGTTGGTAACTCGAAATCTTTTGTCTGCAGAAGCTTACTTATTGGATTTATACACTGTAGTATTTTATGCCATGTGACTAATGAACATAAGAACTTAAACTGTTTAATACAATTTAATAAACCTGAAGCTTCTTCTCTTACTGAATTATCAGTATTATCATTTTCAAAAATGCTTAACAAAGCATTGTATACATTTCCAATCTGAAATCTTAAAGGCGATAAAGCCTCTATTCTTATTTCCCATCTGGTTTCACTTAAAGGTTTCAAAGTTAATCCTTGAACATGTTTGAAAAGTATTGTCCAGCGAAAAGTAGATGTCAAAAAAATATATATACATATATATTTTCTGGACAATATTAAAGACACTGACTGCTTCCAAGGATGCCTTTGCCATATCGTTAACCACTAGGTTGAGCGAGTGGTTCGCACAAGGTACGTAGAATGCTCTTGGATTTAAGTTCGTAATCCTAGTTTGCACTCGTGATTTACCTCCTCTTATATTAGCTCTGTTGTCATACACTTGGCCTCTGATATCCTGCACATATAATCCTAGTTCACAAAGCTCTTCAATTAAAATTTCTGAAAGTTCTTGACCCGTAGATCTTCCAACTGGAAGAAACCCTAAAAAGCTTTCATCAATTTTTACCACCTCATCGGAATCGGCTTTGATAATCGAAACATACCTTATTATAAGAGTCATTTGTTCCACCTTACTTACATCTGGATTGCAATCCAAAATTACTGAATAGTTTTTGGCCTTTTTAATGTTACCAGTAATGTGTGATTTAATAGTATGATGGTGGTCTATTATTTCATTCTGTATATTTTTTCCAAGATAATGAGCTTTAGTTTCCTCATTGCCAAGTACTCTCCGAATGTGTTCCTCCATAATAGTATCAAATTCAGACAGTAACTCAACAATTTTTTTAAAATTTCTATTATTGTACTCGAAGAGCTTGTCGCTTGTGCCTTGAATAGCTAAACAACTTTTACCAAGCATTTTAATGGTTGATAATATGTGTAGCAGCACTTGGTACCAGTGATTTATTTCTGCATTAGTGATTCTTTGAGCAGCTGAATCTATAATTTGACTGCTTTTTAACCTTTGACTGAATTCTAACTAAGATTTTCGAGCCTGAATATGATTTTTAGAAGTTTCCTGCACTTCTAAAGTTTCTGCGGTGTGCTTCTAACTCATAAAACCTTCTTTTGAAAGAGAACTAGACATTTAGGCAAAAAGTTTGCAGTTTTTTGAAATAGAATAAACTATCCAGTCTCTTGTGACTTGCTCCCCATTTAACCGTGACATCATATGGAAAACTATAATCATACAAAGGCTTAGGTGGACCAAGTGTCACCAAAAAACTTCTGTCTGCATCTCCTAAAATTCTAGGCCACGATGCAGGATCCGAGCTCAAGGACGGCGAAGTACTTTCAGTCAGTGACAATGTGCTGACAGCTGGTTTGGAAATAGGATTCTTTAGTTGATCACCACCACTGTCTGGATGTAATATATCTTCATTTCCTTTCTGTCCATCCGGATTCGATGCTTGATCTTTACATTCCATTGTTTTGGGTCCACCCGTTCTACCTTGTAATTAAATGGCTAAAGATCCAGCTTGTTTCTGTATGTTCGCTTGCTTTTCCAACCTTCTCCTTTTGTACTGACAGCCAGACAGCCTTTTACGCCCATCAGACATTCTGAAATAATAATATACCAGTAAAAATGTGTACTAATAAAATAATAGATGAGGAAGCAGAAATAACTTCATACCTTCGTACTTCTAGAAGTTAATAACTGAATGGGCTTTTGTTAAAAGGGTAACTGTGACATTTTTGCCAAATTCATTTCATTCAGATATACATATACTAGGAAAATTGTGTGTGTGTGTTTGTGTTCAGCTTCAATTGAATTCTCCTGACATAAGAGATCCTGCAAAGTTTTCCGCAATTGCAGAGCTGGAAGTCAGGAAATACAGAAAAGTAGTAAATATTTCTTTAAAAACATTGAAGAGTGAGTTATAAGTGAAGTATGCGTAAACTGTAAGAAGTAATGTGCTTTTGCTACCTTTTGATTTCACGATTAACATATCACTGCTAAAAGTTACTGTGGATTAACTTTTATATATAAGTTAGAAAACAGTCATTATTTTTTTGCGTGCATGATGCAAACGAAGGATATGCCAACAAAAAAGAACAGAGAGTTTTTTTAAAGTTATTTGAGAAGTATTCAAACCAATTTGGAAGATATTCAACTCTTTAGGAACAACTGTGCTGGACAAAGGAAAATTGTCTAAACTAGATCAACATTCTTCAAACTCATCTACCAATTTGGAAGATATTCAACTCTTTAGGAACCAACTGTGCTGGACAAAGGAAAATTGTCTAAACTAGATCAACATTCTTCAAACTCATCTGCGTACTGGTTCCAGTCCACGAGGATTTCGTGTGAGTCCACCAAGAACTCTTCTCTTGGTGACTACGACCACACCAACATTATTTTCTAATATTGTGTTTTGCTTTTTTGTCGATACTTCGTACATAGATTCTGGAGTCGTACAACCAAATTATTTTAGTGGCAACAAAAAGAGTATGAGAGCTTTCGCACAGATCGATCATGGCATGGTACGACGTTCATTCCACATCTTTCTTTGGCAGTTGGTATGACCAAAAGTCACTACGTTAGTGTTATTTTCTGTTGAGAATGAAGACTTAAATCGTTCTCATTGGTGAAGCCATAAAAAAATAAAAAAATTAAAAAAAAAAACTGTACGAAAGCTCTGTGTACGGAAATAAGTCAGGAAAAAAGTAATGATGATATCAAAAATACGCCATGAAAAATTTATATCACTGTATGCAATAGGTGAAGTGCTACCTGCATTTGCTTTCGCTTCTGTTTCCGTTTTAGCCAGTCCTCTAAAATGTGTTCCTAGTTTCTGCGAAACACGGGAATAAGTTTGAAGAACACTGGTCTACATTGCTCTTAGCATAATAGACACCGAATATTTTAGGGAAAGGATTCAACATTTTTCCCCATTTATTACATTGCAAACATATTTCTGGCTTCCGATTGCTAATGTAGGGCTACAGACAGAATTTATCACATTCAAATTAGCTAAGTGAGCCATTTAAGTATTAGGAGTCTTCACTGTGAACTGAACTATTACAGAACGCCCTTATCATTTTTATCGCAACAATGACAGGTTTGAAGGCTTAATAATCGTGATCCTTGCAATTCATACATAGAATATTTAATCAGACGTTCAATCTGGATTATTATTTTATGAGAGTTCTACAGATTGGGATCAAACAAAAGAACCAGTCATGTGCAGTAAAGAGGAAAATGTTTTTTGCTTATTTCCTAAGGTTTGCCGTAATGGACTTTTCCCCTTTTAACGAATGCCTATTCACAAAAGAAATACATTTTCGAAATAATTTTACAGACATAATATTATTCGTTTAGGAATTATATTACTTACTTGTAGACTTGGTGTCCCGACTGACACGGTGGACGCTGGCAGAAATCACTCTAGGCCGATGCGGACTCGTCTTCATATGTTTGTTTCACCAGGAAGTGCTGCTACTCTGAATGTCGTTGAATGAGCGAGCGAGAAAGGGTAATCTTAGTGGAGAGGGTGGTGGGGGTAAGGAGATAAGTGGTACGCAGGTCGCGGAAATACCAAATCTGAACTACAAAGGTCGGTTCCCAGCTCAGGTGCTAAATGGACTTTCCGGCCCGGAGACAATAGATTTCACCACACCTCCGGAGGAATTCTGTCTACGGGACTCCTCGCAGCAGACCGACGGCCTTCACGAAGCAAAAATCTGTTGCAAAACTTGGTTCAGCCTTAAACATATTTTCCACACACACCCAAAATGCCGCCCCTCTAATTTGCCGCCCCGGCAAAGGGCCAGAATGTCCGGTCCTAGAGCAGGCCCCGGTCTAAGGCAGGTTTCTGTTTCTTACATAAAACTGTTTACAAGAAATGTTTTCTTGATAGCTGTAGTTGGCACAGTGTCCATTTTCCTCAAACATATATGCATTGCATTTGTTAAATCATTAAATGTAGACATTGCTCACTGTCTGAACTTTTTTACCTGTCCAAATCTGCAGAATTATTTATTGGTCAATAAATAGTCCAGGAAGTTAAAGAAGTTTACATTTGAAAATTTGCTATCAACATTTTTATAGACTCTGAACACATCTTTTGCAGTAAAAGGCAAACATGTCTGAAACTGTAGATGATGAACAGCAATCAGTTGCAAATATTTCTTTGTAACAAGTTCAGATTTTGGTCACTGTATGATTATTATCAATGCTTATAACATAGTTTAAAATATACAAAATTCATTCTAAAGATTAAGATCACACCAAGTGTAGAAGGTAGCAAGCAAGTACAATATTCAGAAAACTTGGTGATCTTCTCAGATGTTACCCACCAACTGTGACGTGGATCTGTAATCAACGGAATGATGGAAGTGAGTGCAGCTAGTGGCAGCACTACATTTAATGACAGCCATATTGTGTGCTCAACAGTGACAGATCGCCAGCCACAAGCAGTGATGGCATGTACTATTTGCGTGGGCTGCTCGTAAGGCCTCCATTGGTGTGTATAGCCCTGCATCAGTGCCACAGGCGTTTGTATCAGCAATGATATAATGAACAACAGACATGGACAATGGAATGAAACAACATTTTTTTTAGCAACAAATCCTAATTCTTTCTCATCCACCACAATGGTCAGATTATAACAGATTATAAGAGTCTAGAGATACTGGTGAGAGACAGTGGAATTGTTTTATGTGTCACTGTACTGTTCTGCACCAGGTATTGTGGTTTGAGATGCTATTGGATTCCACCCCCCCCCCACCCCCCCAGTGCAGTCAGTGTTACATCTCTGAAGTTTTGGAGCCTGTTGTCCTCTTGAAACAGGATAATGAGTAATCACACATGCCATACAATGTTGGAGATTTACTATTGCCCAGTGGTTTGCACTGCACCCTCATTGTCCTCATTCTTCCTATCTCGCGCCTATTAAAAATCTCTGGTCGATTACTGAAGAATGACTGGCCCATGATACACCACCCACTGCTCTGTCAGATCAACTCTGGCAGTATGTGGAAGCAGCATGGCTGTGGCAAAAGCAGCAGTTTCAATAAATCTTGCAGACTGACCAAAACATGAGTATAAAACTGTCTTCAACATATTGCCTAAATACTGTTGGTTTTAAAATGGAAGAAGTGGGTGCTTATGCCTCAAAATCTTCCACAAAAAGATTGGCCATCAGGGGCAATAAAGAACGCTCCATGACAACACCGTCATATTGTTAATAAAAATCTCATTCTTAAATTATATATATAAAAAAATATGTCAATGAAGGAGTATTCTCAAACAGCACTGTAAAGCCAGCTGCAAACCTATTGACAATTAGATGTAGTGGGTCCACTAAGGGCAAATTTGTAAAAAGTGGACCAACATCAAAATTGACCAAAACGTTGTCGCTTTGCAGCCTAAGTGCCTGAAGTCTGCTGATAAAATCACTGGAATTTCTTTTGTAATGTAGACACTTGCCTACCACGAGTTTGAGTAAAGACGCCAAACACTTCACTAAATCACAAGGGATGCTATCTCTGTGGAACACGCCAATGCAAAACCTGCCCAATCCACCTACCTGGCACTTGTTATTCCAGTCATGTCACATGCTTATCCCACCCCATCAGAGGTCAGGCAACCTTTGAAAGCAGCCGTGTGATTTAGCAACTCTGCTGCAATCATTGTACAGTGTTTTCCATTGGCACAACAAAAAACCAGCTATCCCTCAGGATGAATGGGCACCCTCAAACTGGCAAAAAAACTGTGGCACAGCATGTGACTGAACACAACACTCTCAATTTTAATGGCTGCTTTACTACCCAGGCCATCTGGATCCTCACCTCCACCACTAACTCTTCCGAACTGCACAGACGGGTGTCGTCCATTAGACAAGTTCTATGGTGCCGCAACCACCCTTGCCTCAACCTAAGATAACTTGCCATCCCTACACCCTATGCCTAACATTCCCCTTCCCTTTGCCACTCATTATCCTGTATCCCACAAATTCGTGTTTTCCTTCCAACTGTGTGTGACCCCTTACAATATTCCATTAATTAATTCCTTTTATATTGTTATACTTTTTCCTTATTGTTTTTATTGTTTCAAATGCCCCCTCCATTTTATTCTCTCCCACCCCCTCCTTTCGCTGCATTTAATGCTGCATCTTCCATTCACACCCTATCAGAGCCTTATGCAATCCCAAACTTTCCATCCTCACCCTTCCCACTCCTCCCTCACTATCAAGATGCTTGTGGTGCAGGAGATGTTAGTTGTGTGTGTATAGTTGTGTATGAGTGATTCTGTCACTTTGTGTTTCTTTTTCTGGTGACAGCCATGGTCAAATATTTTGGTTGTGTGAATGCAGTTGTCTATTTTATGTGCCTTTCAGTAGTTCAGCGAATGTCTTTATGGTGAGTTGTTATCTATTTTCTATTTATCAAAGAGTTTTTTTAACAATCTGATGGTGTCACTGTGGAGAGTCCTTTGTATCCCCTGATAGCCAATCTTTTTATGGAAGATTTTGAGCAGTGAGCACTTGTCTCTTCCATTTTAAAACCAACAGTACTTTGTCAATACATTGATGACACTTTTATAGTTTGGCCTCACGGTTTGGACAGTCTGTAAGAGTTCGTGCAAAATCTGAACTCCATACATGAAAACATATAATTCGCTACGGAGATGGGAAAAGAGAGCTACCTGCCATTTTTAGATGTCTCAGTGCAGCGTAAGAATGCTGCCACAGTTGTGAATTCAGTGTTTCAAAAATACACTTGCACTGACCTTTATTTATAAACCACAAGTTGTCACTATCTGGTACAAACAATGGACATCATAAAGACCTCAATCCATATAGTCCATACAAACTAAGATGCTGACAGTCTTCAAATGGAACTGGAATACTTGAAGACTGTTTTTCAGAACAATAGATATTTGTCCCAACAAGTACAGAGAGTGGTACATGTGTACAAATAACAGCAATAAGAAGAGGATGATATCTTCAATGTGACTGCTTGTCTACCATGTATTGGAAATGCTTCATCTCAAATAGGCAGAATATTAAAAAAATATAAAGTTAGAGTAATCTTTCATCCTACATCCAAAACCTTGGTGCTTTTGGGATCTGTAAAAGACGAGTTATTAATGGACAAAGCAGGTGTTTCCAGAATTCTATGTGAATACAGCAAATTGTATTTGGGCAGACAGTGTGCACTGTGCAGGACCGTATTGGGGAACATCAACAGCATACCTGTCTCCTTCAAACCAGTCAGTCTGCTATCACTTATTATTGAGAAATGTGATCACAATAAAATTTATTATCTACATGATGTCATATTGTGCTTGAGGTGTCACAGTTACAATTGTACATACAGAAAAACATTACTTAATTTTATTAAATGAATTAATTTTGAAATATTCACTGTTGTAATAAATGAATTGATCATTTGATAATTTGCTGACAAAATAAAAGTAACAAAGTTCAGTTTTAAACTGGACTAAAACTTACTAAACACTTCCATGTATTCTGCAGAATATTACCTTTTGTGCACTGCTTGATTTATTCTTTCATAGACTACTGTTTCAAAATGTTAATCACCAAGATTGAGAAATGTGATCACAATAAAATTTATTGTGCAAATTAGAGACTTGGCACTACACATTAGACTTACAGACTTGAACAAGCACTGTATACATGTAATTGTTACTGTATATTGTCTTCCTGATGTACTTCTCTGCACTGCAGCTACTCCATCCATTATGAGTTTGATAATGTAGCTGTTAATTCATTCTCAAATCAATGAGAGAAAATCACTGTCTACAGAGAATATGAAGAATAGATTAATCTTCCCAAGACAAGGAAAGGAAGAGTGTAAAAATGCAATGTTTGTGAATTTGCTTATTTTAATGTGTATTAATATCTCATTTGACACTTACCATACTTGGTAATCATTCCATAAAGTTAGTATATTAAAGGATAAATATAAAAATTCTGCATTATCTATATGTTCCATAATGATTACTAACTGTTCTGCAACACAGTTGTCAACTGCATGCTACATTACTTTATCATTAAGAAACCAACTCTCACACTTAATTTCCTTATCTTACAGGACAACAGTATTCGATATTATTTAAAACTTGGAGCTCCTGCAAAGAAACTGTTGATGGGTGTTCCTCTGTATGGGCGTACTTTTATATCTGATGCAAATGCTAATATGCAAGGACTTGGTGCTCCTGCAGAGGAGAAAAGCTTTCAGGGACCATATACAAAAGAAGATGGATACATGGGCTATAACGAGGTACCATAGTAATTTAAAATATTCACACCATATTAATAAAGTTTGTATATATTAACAAATCCCTAAACAATTATTTTCAGCATTGATAAGCACATTTTACATGAAATGAAATCATTGTACAGCCCACAAATTTTGAACTAGAAGACATCATTTATTTTTGTCTATAGTATTATTGTCAGTGATGTGACATTAAACCACAAAGGAATAACTTATTATTGATATCTGCTTCACATGCAAATGCTGTTTTCAACTCAGTTTATTCCTGAATAGTAATTTAATATATAGAAGTTGATTTCCATTTATAAATAGATTAAATTAGGGTGGATATTAGTAAATGGCAAGTGAAGGGAATAAAAATAAATTATAATAAATGGACCAATAGAACAGGATATATGGGGTTGAAAATTAATAAATAAAATGAAAACGTCAACATAGGCAGAAATAGGGGTTTAATAATAGGCTGCAATATATTTAATCTTAATATATGATAGGATGAGAGACTATATTAGGTGGCAGCCCTCCTCTCTTAAATCCAGTGAAAATCATATTCAGTAGGTGAAATGAAATGACAAGTTTTTTATAACAGATGCTTAGGTCATGTATCACATGCCGTAGGGTACACCATTCCACCTTGAGCACTTCCAAGTGAGTTGTGGAGCACTCCCTACCATACTTAGCAGACATAACTGAGAATTTAGTATTTATTTTCTCAAAGAAGTCATCTGTGCAGATAATTAAAAAATAATAAAGTGGTGGCCATCTTGACATTAAGACCAGCATGTCACCAGCATAATAGTGTCATCATATAACACTCTCACAAAGTAAACTACACACACCAGCCCAACAGACTGACTGACAACTGGTTCATGAGTGCCCTGTTCAATTTCTTTTATCAGATTACAAAAATTGAGCATACCATCTGCAACTTTTTGTTCTAAATATTATAAATACATAATTAACACATCAAATTCTGATAGGAATACATTTGACATAAACAGAGTTGACAACATAACTGTAGATGTTTAATATCACAATTGAAAGTTTTTAGTTGAGGTGCTTCAAATGATGATTCATAAAAGTATTTATTTTAAATATTGTGGTGTTTGTTTATATTATGACTTAGATTAAATTATATGTACCTTTCATTGAGGTGAAATGTGATTTATTCATCTCGTTTCATACAATTTTCAAATAATTTGATTTGTGTACAGGATATATGTCAAGTTTTACAATGCAAGCATATTAATATACCCTTTTATATACATATATAAGTTGCAGTTTCAAAATATTTAGTATGGTTGTTACTGAAAAGAATAAAAATATCTAATTCCCTTGTTCAAACAATGAAAGTGTCTTCAAAACATTCATCAACAAAATAGTAGCACTTTTCAACCAGGAGAGTGCACCAAACTCAATGTTAAATATATTGTTGTTGTTGTGATCTTCAGTCCACAGAGTGGTTAGATGCAGCTCTCCACACTACCCTGTGCAAGTCTCTTCATCTGAGAATATGTTTGGCAATCTACATCCTTTTGAATCTGCATACTATATTCCTCTCTCGGTCTCCCTCTAAGATTTTTACCCCGCACACTTCCTTCTAATGCAAAGTTGACAATTTCTTGATGTCTCAGAATGTGTCCAACCATTCTGTCCCTTCTCTCAGTCAGGATATGCCAGAAACTCCTTTTCTTCCCAATTCGGTTAAGCACCTCTTCATTAGTTACGTGATCTACCCACCTAATTTTCATCATTCGTCTGTAGCACCACATTTCAAAAACTTCTATGATCTTTTTACCTGAACTCCTTATTGTCCATGTTTCACTCCCATACAATGCTGCACTCCAGACTAATGTTTTCAGAAAGGACTTCCTAACATTTAATTTAATACTGGATGTTAACAAGTTTCGCTTCTTTACAAATGCTTTACTTCCCATAGCCATTCTGCATTTTATATCTTCTTCATTCGGCTATCAGAATTTATCTTGCTACCCAAATAACAAAATTCATCTACTACTTTTATTGTCTCATTACCTAATCTAATTCCTTCAGCATCGCCTGATTTTCTGACATTACATTCCATTACCTTCATTTTACTCTTGTTAATGTTCATCTTATATCTTCCTTTCAAGACACTCTCCATTCCCCTCAATTGCTCTTCCAGATCCTTTGCAGTCTCTGACAAAATTACTAAGCCATCGGCACACCACAAAGTCTTTATTTCTTCTCCCTGAACTTTAATTTCCTTTCCAAATTTCTCCTTGCATTCCTTCACTGCATGCTCAATTTACAGATTGAACAACATTGGGGAAAGGCTACAACTCTGTCTTACTCCCTTCCCAGTGTTCCTTTCTTGCCCTTCGACTAATAACCACTGCCTGGTTTTTGTATAGGTTGAATATAACTCTTTGCTCCCTATATTTTACCCCTGCTACCTTCAGAATTTGGAAGAACGTATTCCAGCTGACATTGTCAAAAGCTTTCTCCAAATCTACAAACACTAAAAATGTAGGTTTCCCTTTCCTCAGCCTATCTTTTAAGATAAGTTGTAATGTGAGTATTGCCTCCCGTGTTCCTACATTTCTCCTAAATCCAAACTGATCTTCCCCAAGGTTGGATTCCAGAAGTTTTTCCATTCATCTGTAAATAATTCGTGTTAGTATTTTGCAACCATGACTTATTAAACTGATAGTTCTGTAATTTTCACATTTGTCTATACTTGCGTTCTTTGGAATTAAAAAACGATATTCTTCTTGAAGTCGGAGAGTATTTCCCCTGTCTCATACATTTTGAATATCAGGTGATACAATTTTTTCACGACTGGCTCTCCTAACGATATCAGCAGTTCAGACGGAATATCATCTACTCCAGAGGCCTTGTTTCAACTCAAGTCCTTCAGCGCTCTGTCAAATTCTTCTCGCAGTATCATATCTCCTATCTCATCTTACTCCACTTCGTCTTCCATTTCTAGAATACTGCCTTCAAGTTTATTTCCTTTGTATAGGCCCTCTGTATATTCCTTCCACAGTTCAGCTTTCCCCTCTTTGCTTAGTACTGGTTTTCTGTCTGAGTTCTTGATATTCATACAGCTGCTTTTCTTGTCTCCAAATATCTCGTTTATTTTCCTATAGCCGGTATTTATCTCTCTCCTAGTTATACATTCTTCTATGGTTTTGCATTTGTCCTCTAGCCACTCCTGCTTAGCCAGTCTGCACTTACTGTCAACCTCATTTTTCATATGTTTGTACTCCCTTTTGCCTGCTTCACTTGCTGAATGTTTATATTTTCTCCTCTCATCAATTAAATTCAGTATATCCTGTGTTATCCAGGCCTTGTCCTTCTGCCTATATGATCCTCTGCTGCCTTCACTACCCTATCATCTCAGAGCTACCCATTCTTCTTCTATTGTATTACTTTCCTCCGTTTCAGCCAATCCTTGCCTAATGCTCCCTCTGAAACTCTCAACCACCTCTGGTTCCTTCAATTTGCCCAGGTTCCATCTCCTAACCTGTCTACCTTTCTGCAATCTCTTAAGTTTTAATCTGCAGTTCATAACCAATAAGTTGTGGTCAGTCTTTATCTGCCCATGGATATGGCTCACAGTTTAGAACCTGGTTTCTAATTCTAATCCTTACCATTATAAAGTCAATCTGGTACCTTCCAGTGTCTCCTGGTCTCTTCCACATACACAGCCTTCTTTCATGATGATTAAACCAAGTGTTGGTTATCATTAAATTGTGCTCTGCACAAAATTCTACCAAGCAATCTCCTCTTTCATTCCTTTTTCCCAGTCCAAATTCACCTACTACATTTTCTTCTGTTCCCTTTCCTACTACCGAGTTCCAGTCCCCCATCACAATCAAGTTTTCATCTCCCTTTCTCCCATTCTGAATGATTTCTTTTATCTCCTCATACATTTTTTCGATATCCTCATCAGCCGTGCTAGTTGGCATAAAAACTTGCACTACTGTGGTAGGTGTTGGCTTCATGTCTATCTTTACTATGATAATGCGTTCACTATGCTGTTCACAGAAACCTACCCGCATTCCTATTTTCTTATTCATTATCAGACCTACTCCTGCGTTACCACCAACTGATTTTGTATTGATAACCCTGTACTCACCTGACCAGAAATCCTGTTCATCCTGCCACTGAACTTCACTAATCCTTACCATATCTAACTTTAACCTATCCATTTCTCGTTTCAAATTTTCTAGCTTACCTACGCAATTAAGGGTTAGAACATTCCACGCTCCGACCTGTAGAATGCCTGTTTTGTTTTTCTTGATGACAACATCCTCTTGAGTAGTCCCTGCCCAGAGATCTGAATGGGGGACTATTTTACCTCTGGAGTATTTTACCCAAGAAGACGCCATCATTATATAGTCATACTGTAGAGCTGCATGTCCTCGGGAGAAGTAATGACGGTAGTTTCCATTTGCTTTCAGCTGTTCACAGTAACTGCACGGCAAAGCCATGTTAGCTGAAGTTAAAAGGCCAGCTCAGTCAATCATCCAGACTGTTGCCCTGTAACTACTGAAAAGGCTGCTGCCCCTCTTCAGGAACCACACATTTGTCTGTTCTCTCCACAGATACCCCTCCACTGTGGTTGCACCTATGGTATGGCTATCTTCATCATTGAGGCACGCAAGTCACCCCACCACAGCAATGTTTGTGGTTTATGAGGGTGGTTTTTAATATCCTACTGCTCTATAGAAAGCAGTATTAAAAGTAGAGAGCAGTTAAATATATTACTGCTCTCTATTTTATTGTAAATTTTAATCCCATGTACTCTGGTGTTGTAGGCGGTGTGTTTAAAATTTAAAATTATCTCTGTGGTGAGTGCTGTAGTTGTGGTGGAAATGGAAAGTGTCAAGTGTGTGTTGGTTTGTGTAAGAAAATCAACATCTCATAAATATAGAGGGAGGGAATAGTTTTCAATTTTTTAATAGTTGGTGACAAGACACTTGTTGTTTGGCAACACACACATTATTTACTTTTGTAGTACTAGGAGTCTTGAGACATTTGCTGAATTTCCCCAAAAGATTATGCCATAACAAATAAGTGACTCAAAGTAGCAGTGGTGCACTATCTTTCATGTGTCTGTTTGTGACACCTGACATAATACTCACTGCAAATGCCAAGCTATTTAGTCTATTTGCTAGGTAATCAATGTGTACCTTCCAATTTAATTCTTTTTATCAAGATGTAGACCTAAGAACTTCACATGGTTTGCTTCTGTGTTATCCAGATCATTACAGTTTATTTTTATTTCACTCCTTTTTACTGATTTAGATTCAAACTGTGTCATTTTGATTTTAGTCCATTTTGATGAAACCACAATTCCAGTTTTTCTGAAGTATTTCTTGCAAATTCTGTAATTTTTTCAGGAACTTCATTTTCAATCAGAACTGATGTATCGTCAGCAAACGAAACTGAGTTTACTTTGCTGACAAGTCATAGGTCATTTATATAGACAAAGAACACTTTGTGGGACATCTTGGGAAATAGGTTTCGAATCTGAGAAGTAATTTATTCAGTTATAGTTTACTATTACTCTTTGTTTCCTATTGGTTACATAGAAGTGGAACCACTGTAAAGCAGTATTCCTGATACCATAAATCTGTAATTTGTGAACCAGTACAGAGCAGTACACTGAATCAAATGCTTTTGTTAGATCACAAAATATCCCTGTCATTTTTGTACCTTTATTCAATGAGGAGCATATATTTATAGTAAACTCATTGATGGCATTTGAAGTGCTTTTTCCTGGTTGGAATTCAAACACATTTTTAAAAATTATGTCTTTTAAAGTAAGAAAAGATTGCTGCAATCTTTTCAAACAATTTAGAGAAGACCTGCAGAAGAGATAGAGGGTGGTAATTCCCCATATGCACAGTCAATCCTTTTTTGAATAATGGTTTTATTTATGGTTATATTTATATTTAAGTTTATCTGGAAAACATCCCTCCTCAAAGGACTGATTTATAATAGTTGACAGTGGCAGTGAAATGACATTACATACATACTGTATTACAGATGTGAGTATTTCATCCTATTCATTGAAATCAGGGTTTCTGTATGATTTTAGTTTGCCAAGAAGCGGTCGTTTTTCAGCTCTAGAGATTTTTATTTCTGCTGTATTTAATAACAATATTTCTTTTTACATATCTCTATGGGTGAATTTTTCAAACTGTTTAAAACAAGTGTTTGAATTGTTTAATAGATTTATGAAATTGATAGGCTGCCATATTTATATGTGATCTTGTTTCATTTAAAAAGAATTTATTTAAACAATTTGACATCTGAAGTGGGCTTACAACAATATCATTTTCAGATATAATTTTCTGAATATCTTGACTTTTGACCTTGGTTCTTAATTCTGACTGGACTACTGACCACACTGCTTTGGTCTTATTTTCATGTTGGAATATGAATGCATTACTTACCTTTTTTACAGCCAGTACAACATTCCTGAATTCAGCTTTATACTGTTTAACATATTTATTGAAATCAGGGTTTCTGTATGATTTTAGTTTGCCAAGAAGTGGTCGTTTTTCAGCTCTAGAGATTTTTATTTCTGCTGTAATCCACTTCAGTGTACTGCTCACTTTCTTTTGAAAATTTGTGAGAGGAAAAGATTCACTGATTGCATCTAGGAAACTATTTAACAAATTATTATAGTTTCTAGTGCATGAACTGTTGTTATCTACAGGCCATCTTACAGCATTAAGTTTACTGTGGAAAGAATCCAGATTTCTTTTGCTTAAATTCCTTTTTATACACTTTTGTAGGGGCTTAGGTGTATCAGCTTTAGAAAGCTCAATAAAAAGAGCTGAATGGTCAGAATTTTCCAGGCTAATCAGTACTTATTACTTATTTGCATTTTCAAACTCATAATTTGAAATAATATTGTCAAAGCAGGTTTAGTGATGTATTGATTATTCTTGTACCTTCATGAAAGCTTAATATGAAACCAAATTTCGGAATAAGTCACGGAGCTTTGTGCTTCACTGGTTTCAACTTACACATCTATGTTGAAATCTGCAGAGATTATGTTTTTTTCCCTTCTTACTTTCTTTCTGAAGTTTTTCTAAGAGAAACTATATAAATGAAAACAGAAAAGAGTCACATGTCTTAAAAGTTCTGGAGATTTTTAGATTTCTAGCATAAATCAGCATGCCTCCAGTACCACTGAGGCCTGATACACACCCTTAATATAAATACGGTTCTTGTATCAGGGCCACGTCCACCTCCTGTCTCCCCAGGCGACGGCTCATGGCAGCAGGGGCCCCTTTACTGTGCTGCAGGTTTATCTGCAGCACTTCCAATCCCCATCTTGCTGCCATTATTGCCTTTAAGGTCTTTGATTACCCTGATGGCAACCTGCGAGAACCCTAAAAACAGTTTAAGGCCTTGCTCTCGCATTGCCTTCAGGGACTTCTCTTCGACCTCCACCACCAGGGTTCGTCCTTCCGGAACGACCTTTTGGTTAATTACCCTCCAATCCTCTGTCGAGACTTTTGGGTTCTGGACCCTTGTTTTCTCGACAGAGTCTTTGGAGAGACATCCTTAAGGATCTTTGGTACCCATATTGATACCTTTGCGGTCTTCAGGAGTTCGGTTGCTGTCTTGACCAGCAGCTTTGCATCCTCCCAAGGGGATATCATGGGCACCTTGTCCTTAAGCCATTCTGAGTGCTGCCCCTCGCAGACAAAAATGAGGGCACTGTGATCTAGATAGACCCTCCTGAATTTGGGTCCTGGACGAGCGCCCCCCCCCCCCCCCCCCAAATCTCTTCAAAGAGGACCATCTGCACGAGCTCCTTCTGCTGCGAGGTGATGCTCACCAGTGGGTATCCTTCTTGGACAACCACCATTCGAAAGACCGAGACTGTAGTACTATAGGTCTGTTTCCCTATTTTCTGCCTCAGCCTTTTAGGATCACGCCTGTCCAGAGAGGAGGGAGTCTTAGATTCCTCCCTAACCCTCTTGCCACCTGTCTTTGACGTCGAGGGTGTCTGTGTATCCCCTTCAACCTACCTTTTTGGGGGTCTTTGGCTCAAGCCCTTTTGATTCCCTTCACTTATGCTTAGGAAGCCATTCTTTTCCTTCCTTTTGCTTCTGTTCCTTGAGAAGTTTCCTCCTCTGAGCCCCAGACAAGGCCTTAATCCTAATATGGCCCAACTTCTCTGTTACAGTTCCCACTTTTTGCTCAAGTCTAGACCCTGATTCAGAAGTAGGAGTGCACTCCATTTGTCCTGATCCTGATGTCTGAGTATCTGAGGTCTCAGATTGCCCCTCAGGTTCTTTTAAAATACTTTCTTTCTCCGTGTTCATCTTAGTCCCACGAGATTTGGGAATTTATATGGTCCACACCACGATTATCCCGCATGGTGTAAGGCTACTTACTCATGGAGGTCGCCCGGTATCCCTGAGGCTCCATTCGAGACACATCCACCCATGTGCCACGCACCCCTCGGCATGGATTGCATCACACCTTGGGTTGGGAAAGAAATTGGAAAAGGACTGGGAGAGGATAAGGAAGACGGGACGTTGTGGAGCACTCTTAGTCTGATCCATCAGCTGAGGCCTTTCCGGCAGTAGGTTCTCTACCTTCTGTATAGCCCTCAGCTTCCTACGGATGTGCAAGCCTCTCCACCCGGATGCGCAAGCCTCTCCACCCACACGGACACTGCTTCGTCAAGGTGGTGTCCCCCGGAGAGGTATGCAACCATACTAGTACATAGTGATTCAGTGAAGGATTTAGAAAAGAAAGCCAGTGTTGTCATGCAAACAGCAGAAAGATATTTTAGAGAAAATATTCTACTCATAAATACGAAGAAAACAAAAGGTACAAACTTTGGGAAAAAAAAAAAAAAAAAACATGACAGCTTTGGACGAAGTGAACTCAAATAGGTTTCTGGGAATAGAGGTGGACAAAATCTGACTTGGGAAAATCATATTAATAAAATCTGCTCAAAAATTAGCACTAATATATTTTTAATGAAAAAAATGTCTTGTACAGTGGACACAGAGACTTTACTAATAATGTACTATGGACTTATCTACCCACACATATTATATGGTATACCGGTACCAGTATGGGGAGAATTTTAAAACTACAAAAGAAAACGTTCAGATGCATTGCAAAATTAACACCATGTGGTTCATGTAAAAATACTGACAGTACCAAGTGTGTACATATATGTGACTATATGCTACTTTTTCAAATAAAAAACTGCAAAAGGAACAAAGGCATCCACAACCACAATACAAGAAATAGCTAAAATTATCATATCACTAGAAAAAGGCTAAAACTGACAGACAGAGACCCTGTAAATGCTGGATGCCTATTATTAACAGACTGCCTATTACTATAAGGAACATGAAGGAACTAAGTACCTTCAAAAGAAAACTGAAGGAACACCTTATCAATGGATGTTGGTATAATGTAAATGAGTTCTTAACAGACAGTTGAATTGAAAACAAGTAACGGAGCAGAAACGACAGATAAAGCAACATAGATTGTGTATGATCTAGTGAAATTTTGTAAAATTATTACCGAAATTGTCTGAAATTATATATAAATGTTAAACTTCTAAGAATTCACTTGCTACATGTAAAACTGAAAACACTGACATGTTTATGATATGTTAAATGTCTAATATCATTGTAAAATATGATCTACAGACAATTATTATTGTAACTTCATAGGCTTTCCCGGCGTGACAAATCTTCGAAGTCTCTGCGGTTTTCTGCCGGATAATAAAATCAAACTGATTCAATATTTCAACAGTACAGCTGGCCGCCATCTTCAGGAAACTGCTGCTGCTGAGTCCCGCTGAACACTGGTGCAAGAGCGAAGTACGGCGTCCTATATAGGCGTCTGTCGCGTGCACGGCGCATGCGCCGGCCGTCACAGTTACTAGCTCCTAGACAGGGCTGGTGGCGCCGCCCCTAGTGGTGCTGGAATCCGGGTCGAATATTGCATTTTGATATTATTTAATAATGGAGTTCATGTTCTACTAAGAGGAAACCCCATGTCTCTATTTATTAGATTGACCGTCACCCTGATTTCAATGGCTTCTCTGTAAACACTGTTCCAGAAACCGGAGGTATTGGTTACTATGCGGGTTTTATCATATATCATCTTGTGTCCTTGCGTTACACAGTGTTCTGCTACCGCCGATTTATCTGGCTGCAATAGTCTCGTGTGGCGGCAATGTTCCACGCATCTATCATGTACAGTTCGAAGTGTACGGCCAATGTGTGCCTTGCCACACTCACACGGTATTTTATAAACACTGGGTTTCGTGAGTCCGAGGTCATCTTTGACGGAGCCAAGCAATACCCTAATCTTGGATCTTGGACGGTAGACGGAAAACAGTCTTTATGTTAAAACTTTTCAAAAGTCTTCCAATTTTAAAAGAAATGGCCCCAGCGTAAGGAATGTAGGCTAGAGCCCTATACTCCTCTTCAGGCACTTTTGGAGATGGTCCAAACTGCATAGCAAACCGCAAGCTGACACATACGGACAGGTATTTGCATGCTAGTAGTTGCCATCCACCACACCAACGTAATGGCGTCCTTAGAACTCTGGTACGCAGAGCATATGCCATTTCAGATTCAGACAGTTTACCATCGGAAGTAGAACATCTGACAACTGTTTTTAAGGAAAATGGCTACTCTGAGCAACAGATTCGCCATGCTATGCCCTGTTCCACTAGGGGCGGCGCCACCAGCCCTGTCAAGGAGATAGTAACTGTGACGGCCAGCGCATGCGTCGGGCACGCGACAGACGCCTATATAGGATGCCGTACTTCGCTCTTGCACCAGTGTTCAGCGGGACTCAGCAGCAGCAGTTTCCTGAAAATGGCGGACAGCTGTACCGTTGAAATATTGAATCAGTTTGATTTTATTATCCAGCAGAAAACCCGCAGAGACTTCGAAAATTAATTATTATTATTATATTGAATTTTAATTAAGAACACTTTTGTTATGGCATATTGAGGGATTCTATAAATTGGTATAATCAATCTATTCAGTTCACTAAACTCTACACATCAACTCTAAAATGCAGACTCTTCAGTTAAATATTAAAATTTTCTCATACTTTATAATACAGTGAGGAATCAACAAGAACACAGGAGCTTCCACGAGATTTGATTTTCCTACAGAAGCTATTAGCAACCTTAAAATTATTACTATTTACAACATTTATAAAGTTTTTCTCTTAACTAGTATTCATTTAAGCAGGTGATTTTGATAGTTACACATTCTGAAAGTAAAATTATAGGTAATCTAGTTTATGATATTTAAGGATTGGTTGATCTACTGTTAATCCTAACCGAGGAAATACTCTTGAATGTAGAACATGTCAGAATAAAACACACAATGGATGCTTACAAAATAAGAGCAGATGTGTTAATATGCCTTCCAAAGATCCCAAATGTAATTGCTCTTGTGGATGTGGAATTGCTCAGAAAAAAAAAAAAAAAAAACAAAAAAAAAAACAATATGTTAAGAATATTTACATTTTAAATAACAAAAATTATTAGCGCATACTGAATGTTGAATGTAATAGATGCATAAGATAATCCTCAGGCATTTTTATTTTATTTTCAACAACACTTACTTTCAATGATCAGATTACTGCAAAAGAATAGTACTAAAGGCAGACTGAACACAAAACTCACATTTGTGAATATTATGTTTCACCTCTGCTAAGAAATTCATCATTGGAGTAGAAGGAGTTTGCCACCAAAAAGTACTTCAGATTCGTTTCAAATTGAAATTTATTGTGAGTAAATTTTTTTATGGCTGCTGGCATGTTATTTAAAATGTTAATTGTTTAATAGTGGACACCTTTCTGAGCCAAAGTGAGTGAGTTTAAATCTTTGTGAAAGTTGTTGTTTCTAGTATTGATCCCATGAACTGAGCTATTACTTTAAAAAAAAATATACATACAAAATATAATGACAAATTTCATTAGAGAGTAAATGTATTGGGAAGCAGTAGTTAGTATCAACTGTTCCTTAAATAGCCCTCTACAAGATGTTCTGGAGCTGACACCACAAATGTTTCGTATCACACATTTTTGGGTTCTGAAAACTTTAGCATGGCTTGATAAGTTGCCCTAGAAAATAATCCTGTATGGCATTATGGAGTGAAAGTATATAATATGCAAGCTTTTTTATTTTTATATCTCCTGTGTCTGACAACATTCGCATAGTAAACAGGGACGTGTTTAGGTACTGTTTAGCTACTATTTACAGAACTGTGAAGTGATTTAGACAACATCTGAAGTGATTTCATAAATAGGGATCATTAAATGAAACACTGAAAAAACAATAATGTTTTCTGTCTAGAGCAGCATTTAGAAGCATGTGCAACAGAAGTACAGTTCCATAACAGACGCTAAATAGTAGTAACTATTTACCAAACACCTGCAGGAAATTATAATCTGTTTCTAAATCATCTAGAAGCTCTTTAAGGATATTTAAGAGAAATAAATCTTGGTTGCTGGTGACTTTAATACATATTTTCTTGTGCAATCTTCCTGTAAACATTTATTACAATCAGTAATATTGTCTTTCAATCTAACTCATATTTATTTATTTATTTGCCCGTAGACAATTACAAAATTGCATGAGGCATGGTCACTACATATATAGTTTCATTTTACAAACAAATATAGATATGAATAATTTACAGTTAATCCCAACAACTTTACATAGTTTACAGATACCATTTATAAGAGTAGGCCCAAGTTTACCATGAATTTCAAGTTTTATTAATTTCCATTTCATATTTATATTTACAGAGGAAGTACAAGCTTGTCATTATTAAAAAATTCATTTATGTCATAAAATGCCTTTCCTTTCAACCAAGTTTCAATATATCTTATAAATTTAACCTCAGGTAATACCCTTATTTGGTATGGAATATTATTCAGAAATGCTCTACCTGCATGTAGAAAGTTTTTTTGGACCTTGCTAAGACAGATCCAGGGCATGTCCAATAAGTTATTATTTCTAGTGTTACATGAGTGCACATCAGATCTCATTTCATACAAATGTATAGGTGTATTTTGTTTAATATAAGTCAATGACTTTAAAATGAATAAGCTAGGAACAGTAAGTATTTTATGGTCTATGAAATGCTGTCTGCAGGAAGTTTGATTATTTAATCCAAAAATACACCTCATGGACTTTTTCTGCCATATAAAGACATCCTTGGCTCCAGCCGAATTTCCCCACAAAAGCACACCATAATGAAGGTGTGTGTGGAAGTAGGCATGGTAAGCCATAAGCTTTAGTTCTTTACTGACACAGTACTTAAGTTTTCTGAGGAGATATAGGACTGTAGCCAACCTACTGCATAGTTTTTCCATGTGCACACTCCAATTTAATTTTCTATCTACATGGATACCTAACAATTTTACAGAGTTCTTAAAATTGTTATGTGAAAAGGATATGTTCAATTTTGTTTTCATTTAATGTGCTGCCATATTAATCATTTGTTCAGCTTCATTTATATCATTGTCTGTAATGTAAACTTTCCAAGTAGAATAACTAAATCCTCTAGGACAGCCATTGATAATATTTTTATAGGCAAAACTAAGGCACAAAATTGTATCATAAAAACAATAATCAATGGCCCATCAGATCATGATATGCAGCTCCTTGTTTTAGGTATAGAATCTAAGGAGATTATGAAGACTGCTAAATCTGCATACAGTAGGATATTAAATCCACCAAATATGGAGAATTTTAGAAAATTAGTCAAGAATATGAGCTGAAAAGATTTTTATAGTGCTCGTGGTATGAATGAAAAATATAATATATTCATTAATGACATCAGTATTGTGTCTGAAAATTGTTTTCCTCTTAAAGTAACTCAAATCAAACAGACATCTACAATGAAACCATGGATTACACAGAAGTATTCTTGTTTTTCCTGCCAAAAAGATAAAAATACCAAAAAAGTAGTAAAGAAATAACCTGAGCCATGTAAGGGAGCAGTTCAGTGGCCTCAGGATTTGACACCTACCCACTTTGTCTACACCAGCTTGAAGCTGGCTGCTTCAATTCCTGCTTCCTGTGTTCCTGTTGCCATACTCCCAAGGAATAAGAAACTGGTTTAAGAGTCATACTACAAATGCAAAGATCATGTGTTCAATCCCTGGTCATTCCTAGAATATTTTAGCATTTACTTATGACGTCTTTCATTTCTGGCAATATTTGTTAATGTGAAAAACACTAAGTTACTGCTTAATTAAGAATCTGAATTTAACAGTACACTCCCTGCAAGTTGCCAACTTATTCAGTTCAAAGGTCATAAATGGAAATGACAGACTACCTCTAACACCTCTGTAAAGGAGATGACATATAAAACACTTCTACGGCCATGCCTTGAGTATTGCTCAAGTGTTTTGTACCCACAGCTGATCGGTTTAAATAAAGACATAGAAGCAGTTCAGAGGCGAGCTGCTAGGTTTGTTACTGGTAGGTTAGA
Source organism: Locusta migratoria (assembly GCA_026315105.1). Classification (NCBI taxonomy): domain Eukaryota; kingdom Metazoa; phylum Arthropoda; class Insecta; order Orthoptera; family Acrididae; genus Locusta; species Locusta migratoria. The sequence continues at coordinate 23,414,515 of CM048755.1, read as the reverse complement.
CCAATACGCGAACGTCACAGAAATGCTCCAGGAATGTTCTTTTCAAGAAATTCTGTTGAGGAAATTTAGAGGGATGGAATTTGAAGCTAACTGTAGAACAATCTACCTGCCACCTACTTACATTTCACGTAATGATCACAAAGATAAGATAAGAGAAATTTGGGGTCGTATGGAGGCATATAGACATTCTTTTTTTTCCTCATTCTAGTTGGGAGTGGAGTAGGAAAGGAAATGCCTAGTACTGGTACAGTGTAACCTCTGCCATGCAGCTAATGGTGGATTGTGGAGTATGTATGTAGATGTAACATGACCATGTCTAGTAAATAACTGTGTAGTTCAAACCAGACTTCAGATTGTTGACTGCTGTACTTATATGGTTTACTGTAAAACATGTTTTTAAATCTCTTTCATGATTCAATGCACATAATGTAATCTCAAAACCTGGATTAGCTCCACTTGAGCTAAGAAAGAAATTACAGAATGTATCTGTAATAAATAGCCTGAACTATCATATCAACATTATACAAGTCACAGTTAAATTATCCAATATTTCTTGTCAACAACAGTAACATACAGAAATAACATTTTATAGACATTCTTGCCCTGTGCAATCTGTAGTTACATGTACACTTTACATTAGCACACCTAGTGTACAGTGTTGTTGACAAATCACAACAGGAAATTACATTCTGAGTGTGTCAAACACCTGCTACTTATTCATGTTGTGAACAAGTGAAAAGTGTTAAGAGCTACTCCTGTAAATATAGAATATTCTTTGCATATTTTCTTCATAAATAAATATTTTCTAGGTTACAGGAATAATAACCATTACATGTGCACATTGTGGCAGAAAAATCTTTTTTTGGGAAATGAGTCTTGTTTTCTTTTTTTATGACGTTAATTGTGTCATGTAAATGCATCCAGGAACATTACTTCTCCAATAACAGGAGAAATGGCAGAGAGAGAGAGAGAGAGAGAGTTGATGTATTTGTGCATTGTGCAGCCAGGTGAGGCGAGCTGAGGCAAGACTCACAGTCACCGATAATGCTCAGTTACTCAGCTGCCCAGAGTTAGGATCACAGACATACAGTGTGTACTTAATAGAGCTGAGTTGTAGGCCCGTACACAGGCGGCTTGGTCCTGCCTTAACCAGGCAAGCCATAACTACTCAAACATAGCATGCTGGAGCACTCTGATGTGTACCTTTCCCTGTACTCTTCAAGTTACAATGTACTGGGGTGATTCAAGATCAAAACATTATTTACTTATTTCCCTTCTTTACTGAATGTGGGTACATATTAACACAAGGTCCCCAACTTGTATATCCACCAGGTTATCTTATTGCCCTTTCCATCCTTCCACTGTTCTAATAAGCATTTCTTCTGTTTTCTAATATTTTTCTGCCATGTCAGGACAATGTTCTGAATGGGAGGAGGGGTCTCCAAAATATCAGTAATATTTAGTATTTTCTTAAACACTATTTCAACCAGAGCATATCATGTAGAATCATGAGGAGCTTGATTGATTATATCTCCAAAGGTGGTAATCTATTGGGCCCTCTTAATATGATTTTTATGGTAATACACTCCTTTATATGACTGAGGCTTGTCTATACCTAGAGATACACATTGGTTCTGCATTATATTGTTTTAAGGTATTAGTCTAAACGTAACTAGTTAATTGATTCCTGTTGTCACTGGTTAGCACTTAAGCAAGCATGTGTTACAAAGTAGTCTTTGACCAATTTCTATACTATCTCCTGTTCCTTTTCTCATAGGATCCATACGTACATATCAAGAGAACAATTCAGTTTCATCAACATATATGTCACCCCACCATTAGATTGCAGAAGGGAGCCTAGAAGATCAACTGCAATTGCTTCCATGGGTTGCTTCAGTAGCACAGTACACATAAATACTTTATGCTGCACAATAGCAGTTTTGGTTTTCTGACACATTTCACAGTTTTTTAAATAATATTCTTACTCTGCCATCATATTGAAAAACATGTAATCTTATAACTTCTTTATACATTTCCTTAGACCAAAATGTTCGCAACTGAAATCGGTGTACTAAACTACACTCTATATACTTTGTTTAGTGATGCGCACTCTCCATTTCTCTTCATCTAAATTATTCTTATGATATAATATACCATCGTGCACTAGATAACAGATACTACACCCCCTACTGTTATATTTCCTTTTGATTAGCATAATCTATTCATCCTTGTATGTTTTATTCTCTCCTAGTGTTCTTTGTTCTTCTTCTTGCTGTTCTTTCCTGTACAACAACTTTTATTAGGCAAATACTGTTTTGTTGGGGGTAGAGGGGAGGCAGAACAATCTTATGATCCCAAAGGCAACCTTTGAAATTCATATGGCAATTTAGCTCCAGGGCATTTAACACCCCACTACCAAAGGTGATGATCCTATTATTTCTTTTCCCTTTTTGTGATCCATTTCATACAAATGTAGTCCATGTTCATAAACTGATGCATCAAACCCTAAGTAGAATGGCTTTGAAATATCTGGATGAGCCAGTATTGGGGTATTACATCTTTTTTTCCAGCAATCCATGCAGTGCCTTGCTATTCAAGGTTTGTTCACCAATGAACTGACAGAGAAATTCACAGAGACAGAAAGAACTTTTTAACTGCCTTATATTTCTTGCTTTTGGAAATTTTTTATGGCAGTTAACTTCTCTGAGTTGTGTTTTATCCCTTCTGATCTATAATGTGTCTTACAAAAGGTACTTCCAGTCTTCAAAAGTCTGATTTCTGAAAATTAATCTAAACTCTTGCCCTTTCACAGCTTTCTAAAATCTCCTGCAGAGACTTAAAGTGTTCTAGGTACGGTTCTTGTCTGAGATGTCAGATGTTGCTGTGACAACCACCACACAAAATGTCATCAGCACTGCTGACTAACTACTTCAAATGTGGCAAACACACAATGAGTTTCCAATGTCTGAAAATGTCAGTCATTTCCACTGATGAAATATTTGGCAATTTCCACAGCAATATTTGACATCTCATTTGAAAATGATATTTGCAAGAAGTTAATCAGGAACACAGCAAGCTACACATATTTAAGTGTTGTTCATTAATTTCACTTGCTATCAACATGCCATCTTCATAGATGGTAATTTTGCTCAACAAATCCTCTCCAACGTCTTGCCTAGTGTTCTAACAAAATCAGATACCAATACATTCAACCCAAAGGGTAACACTTGATACTGATAACATCTTCTGTTGTGTAAAAAAACCTGTATAGTACCTTGACTCTGGGTCTAATAGTATTTAATGCTATTTAGACATTAAGTCAAGACTTAAACTTCTGTAAAACGTCTTCTACCTTCACTAGTCAGTCTCTTTCCAGCTCAAATACTATATGTTGACTGTGAGATCATAGCAGTGAAAGTGAATGTTATGTCAGTTTCATCATCATGTGACTGGCAACATCTGAAAGCATTATCATACTGTGAAGTGCTGTATAATGCATAGTATGATCAGCAAAAGACTTAAACTTGTCCCCAGTTTGAATAACTTATCTCTGCTAATTCATGCATTGTTAGTTTGGTTGTGGGAATTCCTGGATGGATTATTATGCAGTGAAGACATGACAGTTGGTAAATGATGTGAGTAATTCCACACGTGGCCCTGGTTTCAAACTTAAACATCTAGTCACTGATGGATTTGAGCAGGCAATAGTAACTACATTGAAGACATATTTTACTGTGTGGGTCATTATTATTGTTATCATTTTTATTCTTATTCTAAAAAAAGACATCTACATAATTGAGGCCCATTGCAGGCTGTGATAATACTGCTACATATGCACAACAATGGGACTAATATTTATGAACAACCTACTGTCTATATATTTTACAAACTATTGTCACAGTAAACTGTTACTGCATTAAATTTTAGTAAGTGACCTGGAAATGTGAATGCATTATGAAATTAGTCTGCATACTGGGTGATGAAAAAGTCAGTATAAATTTGAAAACTTAATAAATCACGGAATAATGTAGATGCTTTGAATGACATGGGGTTTTATTAGGAAAAAAAAAGTTCAAAACAAGATCTCTTGCATCATGTGTTGTTTGGTGATGATTGTGTGCTCAGCCGCCACTTTCGTCATGCTTGGCCTCCCAGATCCCTAGACTTCAGTCCGTGCAATTATTGGCTTTGGGGTTACCTGAAGTCACAAGTGTATCATGATCAACCGACATCTCTAGGGATGCTGAACTGCTGATACTGCTACATATGCACAACAATGGGACTAATATTTATGAACAACCTACTGTCTATATATTTTACAAACTATTGTCACAGTAAACTGTTACTGCATTAAATTTTAGTAAGTGACCTGGAAATGTGAATGCATTATGAAATTAGTCTGCATACTGGGTGATGAAAAAGTCAGTATAAATTTGAAAACTTAATAAATCACGGAATGATGTAGATGCTTTGAATGACATGGGGTTTTATTAGGGAAAAAAAAGTTCAAAACAAGATCTCTTGCATCATGTGTTGTTTGGTGATGATTGTGTGCTCAGCCGCCACTTTCGTCATGCTTGGCCTCCCAGATCCCTAGACTTCAGTCCGTGCAATTATTGGCTTTGGGGTTACCTGAAGTCACAAGTGTATCATGATCAACCGACATCTCTAGGGATGCTGAAAGAGAACATCTGACACCAATGCCTCACCATAACTCTGGACATGCTTTACAGTGCTGTTCACATTATTCCTCAACTACAGCTATTATCAAGGAATGATGGTGAACATATTGAGCATTTCCTGTAAAGAACATCATCTTCGCTTTGTCTTAATTTCTTATGCTAATTATTGCTTTTCTGATGAGATGAAGTGCCATCTGTTGGACCCCCCCCCCCTTTTTTAAGGGGGGGGGGTTCTAATGAAACCCCATGTCATTCCAAGCACATGTCTCAATTTTTACCTCTCTACCTACATTATTCTGTAATTTATTAAGTTTCCAAATTTATGCTGACTTTTTGATCACCCAGTATATAGAGAGTGAACCATTGTTTTTTTTACGTTTGTAGTAACTTTTCAGTGTTACATTCATAAGCTTTGTAACACATTACAGTATGGAATATGATTTTACTGCAAGATATGAACAACATATAATCAAAACAGCCTTTTCACTTTCATTTCCATCTTCATGAAAATTGACATTCAACAATAGGCATGATTCCCAATATTAGTATTCTTTATCGAGCTGAAAAAGGCAGGTAAAAGAACATTTTAGAAGAAAGAGAACTACACAAGTTTGGCAAAAATATGAATAACACACACACTCATACTTTGAATTGTAATTCCTCACATGCCAGCAATAAAAAAATATGAAATAAATCGAAATTTTCATCAATTATGGCTTCACTGTACTAGGTTTAGATAGAATACTAATGTGTGGGGAATGAAAATTTGTGCCCAGCTGGGATTCAAACCCAGGATCTCCTGCTTACTAGGCAGACGCGTTGACCACTCCGCCATCGAGGACATAGTGATCAGCTCGACTGCAGAGGACTCTTCCCTGCATGTCTCCCGCCATACCCAAATCTCCATTCGCCACGCTGTCTCTTTCCTATACCACAGCCGGGCACAAATTTTCATTCGCCACACGTTGGTATTCCATTTAAACCTAGTACAGTGAAGCCATAATTGATCGTAAATTGCGATTTATTTCATTCACTGAATGCTGTAACGTCATCAAAAAACATATAATTGTATAGAAAATATCTCTCACAAATTTTCATCCAGTGCATATTTCCAGCAGTAAATGGATGTTGAAGACAAGTGTGTGTGTGTGTGTGTGTGTGTGTGTGTGTGTGTGTGTGTGTGTGTGTTTGTTTGTTTGTTTCAGAATTACAGTACACAGTAACAACAAACAAATGTCTAGGGGATGTAGAAAGTGACTTGAGGAACAAAATGAGCATAGAAACCCATGCCCAAAAATGCCATTCAATGATGCTTTGGAGAGTCCAAGTTACAGGTGCCAGCACCAACTGTTAGACATCCCCAACAACAACTTTGATGCTGTAGCATCATTGGATGACATTTCTGGGCATGGGTTACTGCGTTCATTTTGTTCCTCAAAATGTCTTCTACATCCCCTAGACATTTGTTGGTGTAATTGTGTAATTCTGAAACACACTGACATATGGAACACACACCCATTTCAGTCTTCGATGTCCATTTACTCCCAGGATTGTGCACAGGATGAAATTTTGTGAGATATTTTATTATTGTTTGCATGCGAGGAATCATGCTGTGAAGCCTGAGTGGGTGAATTTAGATTCACACTGTGTAACACAGAACATGATAATTTTCAGTTTTGCATACAATATAAACATATTTTTGACAGATATGAAATTTAATTGTGACACTTGTCCCTGCCATATAGATTGATACCTTAATAACCATGCATGGATATGACAGAAAAAGTAGCATATATTTTAAACATAAAATTTTAAATCTTATAAGTAAAACTTATAATACAACAAAAAAAATGCTAATTTTATATATGTATGCTTCTGATAGTTTGACTGTATCTAGGTACCACTATAACATGTGCAATCACTCAAAACTAACAGCAGTAAATAAAATAATAAATAAGCAGCTTGTGGGATATTATCAAAACAGTATGCATTTCATATTTTAAAGCATTGTCTGATGTATTATTTGACTCACAAATGCATGTTTCCAGATATGTTTGGAACTGAAGACTAATAGTTCCATGTGGACAACAATGTGGGATGAGAAATCATCTACACCATATGCACTCAGTACAAACAAAGTGATTGTATATGACAATGCTAAGAGTCTGACAGAAAAGGTAATGTATACTATCATTTATCATTAACATTAAAACTATCCATTTGACTCTTAGTTTTTTTATAGTTTTAAATACAAAGTACCAACACCAACAATAAGAGGAGTAGAGCATTACACAGCTGTGATACTTTTACTTATTGTTGTGATCTTCAGTCAGCAGACTGGTTTGATGCAGTTCTCCATGCTACCCTGCCCTGTGAAAGTCTCTTCATCTGAGAATATGTTTGGTGACCTACATCCTTTTGAATCTGCTTACTGTATTCGCCCCTCAGTCTTCTTCTACGATTTTTACCCACACACTTCCTTCTAATGTTAAGTTGACAATTCCTTGATGTCTCAGAATGTGCCCACCAATATATCCCTTCTCTTAGTCAGGATATACCAGAAACTCTTTTTCTCCACAATTTGATTCTCATTAGTTACGTGTTCTACTCATCTAATTTTCATCATTCGTCTGTAGCACCACATTTCAAAAGCTTCTATCATATTTTTATCTGAACTCCTTATCATCCATGTTTCATTCCCATACAATGCTACACTCCATACAAATACTATTAGAAAGGACTTCCTAACATTTAAATTAATATTGTATGTTAACAAGTTTTGCTTCTTTACAAATGCTTTTCTTCCCATAGCCATTCAGCATTTTGTATCTTCTTTGCTTTGGCATCAGAAGTTATCTTGCTACCCAAATAACAAAACTCATCTACTACTTTTATTGTCTCATTACCTAATCTAATTCCTTCAGCATTGCCTGATTTTCTGACATTACATTCCATTACTCTCGTTTTACTCTTGTTAATGTTTATCTTATATCTTCCTTTCAAGACACCCTCCATTCCCCTTAATTGCTCTTCCAGATCCTTTGCAGTCTCTGACAAAATTACTATGCCATCGGCAAACCACAAAGTCTTTATTTCTTCTCCCTGAACTTTAATTTCCTCTCCAAATTTCTCCTTGCATTCCTTCACTGCATGCTCAATGTACAGATTGAACATTGGGGAAAGGCTACAACCCTGTCTTACTCCCTTCCCAACCTCTGCGTCCCTTTCTTGCCCTTCGACTCTAATAACTGCAATCTGGTTCTTGTATAGGTTGAATATAACTTCAAACGGTGTTACTCACTGTTTGAACCACATTTTAAAGGTGTTTCATAAATAAATGCCATACATCACCTTATTTCTTGTTCAGTAGTAGATCCAGTAGCTCCAATAGCTCGAATAGCTCACCTGCCTGTACATAATTATCAAAAAGGTGGGTTCTTGAAAGTCTTTGGCATCATAAAATGCCTACATGTTGTTGATGAAAGTTTCTTCTTATTTATTGACAAATAATTGACACACACAAAGGCTGACATAAGACATGTTGAAGACTTTTCCATTACATGGTACAGACTTAGACTAACTAAATACTTAGATTTGATTGACTTAATAACTGACTGTGCTCACGCCCATAAGCACATGTTGATACAATATATTAATTTCTAGCACAAGGAAGTTTCAACATAACATATTAAATAGTTTGTTCATGGAACATAAATGAATCTATCATCAAGAAAATGTAAACAAAATTATGACAATAATAAGGATAATAATTTTGAATCAGAACAAAATGGAAATTAAGATTGTAAGTAATTTATAATTAGAGCAGTAATGGCAATTGTTGATATTATTTAAAATAATTAAAGTAATTATACAGTTTTAAGGTCAGTAAAGCATTGGAGTCAAGTCAATATATTACATAAGACATCAGATAATGTTAAAAGAATATTATAGAAGGAGACTTTCCTGATGGGAAAAATATATATATATAAAAATAAAGATTGTTTGACTTACCCAAAACAGGCTCGCCGATAGAAACAAAAAACACAAATAAAAACACACAAACATTCAAGCTTTCGCCACTGCTGGCAGCTTCTTCAGGAAAAAGAGGAAGGAAGGAGAGGAGAAAGGGAAGGATACGGGTTTTAAGGAAGTAGAAAAGGAGTCATTCCATTCCCAGGAGTGGAAGGACTTACCTTAGGGGAAAAAAAGAAAGGTAAAGAAATACACACACACTCACAAATATCCACACGGAAATACACCTAGGCTGACATTTTTAGAAACCAAAGAAGTTGGACAGAGATACCACTTGAGGCAGAGGCTCTGTCCACAGAACCGAGGCAAAGATGTTAAAGGTGGTGGGCGGGAATTTGAATTTAGCGGAGGTTGAGACCAGGTGGGCAATGGAAAGAGAGAATATGTTGAAGGGCAAGTTCTCATCTCCGGAGTTCTGAAAGATTGGTGTTGGTGGGAAGTATCCAGATAACCCAGATGATGTAACACTGTGCCAAGATGTGCTGGCCGTGCACCAAAGCGTGTTTAGCCACAGGGTGACCCTCGTTACCTACAAACACTGTCTGCCTGTGACCGTTCATACAAATGGACAGTTTGTTGCTGGTCATTCCCACATAGAACACTTCACAGTGCAGGCATGTCAGTTGGTAAATCATGTGGGTGCTATTGCAAGTGGCCCTACCCTTGATCATGTACACCTGCCGGGTTACAGGACTGGAGTAAGTGGTGGTGGAAGGGTGCATAGGGCAGGCTTTACAATGGGGGTTATCACAAGGGTAGGAGCCCGAGGGTAGGGAAGGTGGTTTGGGGATTTCATAGGGATGGACTAGGAGGTTACGGAGGTTGGGTGGGCGGCGGAAAGACACTCTCGGTGCAGTGGGAAGGGTGGATCTCATTTTGGAGCAGGATTTAAGGAAGTCGAATTCTTGCTGGAGAGCCACATTCAGAGTTTGCTCGAGTCCCGGAAAGTATACGGTGACAAGAGGGGCACTTCTGGGGTTCTTCTGTGGAAGGTTCTGAATTTGGGGGAATGAGGAAGTGGCTCTGGCAATTTGCTTCTGTACCAGATCAGGAGCATAGCTGTGGGATGTGAAAGCTGTTATTAGGTTATTGGTGTACTGGTTCAGGGATTCGGGACTGGAGCAGACTCATTTGCCACGAAGACCTAAGCTGATGGGAAGGGAACGTTTGATGTGGAATGGGTGGGAGCTGTCATAATGGAGGTACTGTTGTTTATTAGTTGGTTTGATGTGGACGGATGTGTGAAGTTGGCCATTGGACAGATGGAGGTCGACATCAAGGAAAGTGGCATGGGATTTAGAATAGGACCAGGTGAATTTGATGGCACCAAAGGAGTTGAGGTTGAAGAGGAAATTCTGGAGTTCTTCTTCACTGTGAGTCCAGATCATAAAGATGTCGTCAATGAATCTAAACCAAATTTTGGGTTGACAGGCTTGGGTATCCAGGAAGGCTTCCTCTAAGCATCCCATAAATAAGTTTGCGTACGAGGGGGCCATCCTGGATCCCATGGCTGTTCCCTTTAGTTGTTGGTATGTTTGGCCCTCAAAAGTGAAGAAGTTGTGGGTTAGGATGAAGCTGGCTAGGGTATTAAGGAAAGAGGTTTTAGGTAGGGAAGTGGGTGGTTGGCGTGAAAGGAAATACTACATCGCAGCGAGGCCCTGGGCATGTGGGATATTTGTGTATAAGGAAGTGGCATCAATGGTTACAAGGATGGTTTCTGGAGGTAACAGGCTAGGTAAGGATTTCAGGCGATCAAGGAAGTGGTTGGTGTCTTTGATGAAGGATGGAAGACTGCACATGATGGGTTGAAGGTGTTGGTGTATGTAGGCAGAGATTCGTTCTGTGGGGGCTTGGCCACAATGGGGTGTGCGGGATGATTAGGTTTGTGGATCTTGGGCAGTAGGTAGAAGGTGGGGGTGTGGGGTGTCGGTGTGGTCATCTTTATCATCTGGACTCACAGTGAAGAACAATTCTGAGAGTCTACTCCAGTCCCGAATCCCTGAACCAGTACACCAATAACCTAATAACAGCTTTCACATTCCACAGCTATCCTCCTGATCTGGTACAGAAGCAAATTGCTAGAGCCACTTCCTCATCCCCCCCCCCCAAATTCAGAACGTTCTGCAGAAGAAACCCAGAAGTGCCCCTCTTGTCACCGGATACTTTCTGGGACTGGAGCGGACTCTGAATGTGGCTCTCCAGCAAGGATACGACTTCCTTAAATCCTGCCCCGAAATGAGATTCTTCATTCATGACATCCTTCCCACTGCACCGAGAGTGTCTTTCCGCCGCCCACCCAACCTCCATAACCTCCTAGTCCATCCCTATGAAATCCCCACCTTCCCTACCCTCTGGTTCCTACCCTTGTAACTGTCCCCACTATAAAACCTTCCCTATGCACCTTTCCACCACCACTCACTCCAGTCCTGTAACCCGGAAGGTGTACATGATCTAGAGCAGAGCCACTTGAAATAGCACCGACGTGATTTACCAACTGACATGCCTGCACTGTGAAGCATTCTAAGTGGGAATGACCAGCAACAAACTGTCCATTTGTATGAGCGGTCACAGGCAGACAGTGTTTGTTGGTAATGAGGATCACCCTGTGGCTAAACTTGCATTGGTGCATGGCCACCACATCTTGGCACAGTGTTACATCGTCCGGGTTATCTGGATAATTCCCACCAACACCAATCTTTCAGAACTCCGAAGATGGGAACTTGCCTTTCAACATACTCTCTCTTTCCGTTGCCCACCTGGTCTCAACCTCTGCTAAATTCATATTCCCACCCACCATCTTTAACATCTTTGCCTCGGTTCTGTGGACAGAGCCTCTGCCTCAAGTGGTATCTTTGTCCAACTTCTTTGGTTTCTAAAAATGTCAGCCTAGGTGTATTTCCGTGTGGATATTTGTGAGTTTGTGTGTATTTCTTTACCTTTCTTTTTTCCCCTAAGGGAAGTCCTTCCACTCCTGGGATTGGAATGACTCCTTTTCCACTTCCTTAAAATCCGTATCCTTCACTTTCTCCTCTCCTTCCTTCCTCTTTTTCCTGAAGAAGCTGCTAGTGGTGGCGGAAGTTTGCATGTTTGTGTGTTTTTATTTGTGTTTTTTGTTTCAATCGGCGAGTCTGTATTTTGGGTAAGTCAAACCATCTTTATTTTTATACATATTTTCCCACCAGGAAAGTCTCCTTCTATAATATTCATTTCATCCATTTGAACCTAACAATTACTTACGTTCATTATTGCTCTGTTGCGTTTCGAAATCTTTTCTGTCCACTTACTTTCTCCTTCTGTTTTTGTTTTACATAATATTTTCAACCTATATTTGTTCTCATCTTAGTTCACAGTTCATTTTTCTCCTGGCCAAATTAGCCACATAGAACAATCAGTATTGACTTCTGAACCTTAACCTAAAAGTACAACTAACGTCTTTTTATTTTATGCTTATTATTATTATGTTATTTTATTTACCGCTTTCATCACTGCATCTCCTCTATAATATCTACCCTTCATCCACATTTACTGTGGTAATATTATTTCACAACTTCATTTTACAATAACCTATAATAACCATTTTCGGCTTTTTCTAGCAACTTCGTGATTATTTCCGATTCTCATTTCTCCACATTTCCGTTCATTCTTCCAACATTCTCGATCATTTTTCAGTAACTTCCTATACATTTTAACCCAATTATTCCTTCGTCAGCTTATTACTATTATTGATTATTTCCGATTATTTCCGATTCCCATTTTTCCACATTTCCGTTCATTCTTCTGACATTCCCTATCATTTTTCAGTAACTTTCTATACGTTTTAACCCTATTATTCCTTCCTCAGATTATTGTCTACCTCATAGTCGTAACCTGACACTACATAATCAGTCATCACAATACGCTTTCCTTTGATTTTCACCCTATTTACTCAATCTTTTCCATATTTTCTCCACCCTATAACCTGTTTTGGATGCCAATACAACCACCAAACCATTGTGCATGATGTTGTTAACCAACTGTAGTTGATCTCTGTTTCTACCAGCTTTAACTTCAACAACTCTCTTGAACGACTTTATAGATTTCTATTTTCTTTGCTGAATTCCTTTCGCTATCTATCCACCTTTTTTATTTAATTTTATTTGTTATACAATATATATATAATTTCTTTCCTTTCTTTTCTTTTCATTTCATTTCATTTCTTTTCACTTTGTAGTCTGTTATTCAACACATAGTTCTCACTTTTCCATTCCATACATTATGTTACCCTACTATGACCCCATCAAGTTTTACCTACATTCCCTCCACAAGCATGCTTTTTCCCTAGCCAGATTAGGGTCCCACATTTTGTTTACTCAGGCATGTGTAACATTTGGCATTACCCCCAAGGGCCTCACACTAAAAGTTCCTATCTCCGGCTGTAACCCATCCTTTCATCAAGCCATACACCAATTCCAAACAGAACAATCCACAGCACTCACCCACCTAAACCTTAACCTATACATCAACTCTGCCAATGAACACACCTGTCAATTCCTATCCCTAATCAAAATCCTCAACCTTTCCACTCCCTCATCCACACCCACAGTTCAGAACATCCTCTTACAGGCCAACCGCAAATTGGAACAGCATGCCACCCTCCACCTCAAAAAACTATCCCAACTCCTTGTCACCCACCTCCGGAAAGGCAATACACTCTCCCTCAACACACTCCCTCTCAACAACCTCTCCAATACACCTCAAGCTCCTCTTATTGCACAGAAACCCAGTCTCTTCCATCTGCTCAGTCTCCCACTTCCAGCTCCACTCCCCCACAAACCTTTAACTCTTACTCTACACAAACCGGAACCACGACATCCCATTTCAATAGTCAACCTCTCCTCTAAACCTCTCTCCCAATTCGAAATCTCTGTCTTATCCAAAGGCCTCACCATTAACCCTACTCCCAAATTCAACCAAACAGCCCTTGTCAAAGATTTACTATCCTATACTCATAGTCTTTGCTGGAGATATCACTTTGGCACGAAGAAAAATAATCCTACTCCTAATGATCCAGCTCCCAAAGACATCATTCAAATTGAACCCTGCCTGGAACAGTTCCATCCTCCGTCACAGAAAGACACACCTGCTCTTCCTCAAAATCACCCTCTTCAAACCTTCCAGGAATTCCTTACTTCCAACCCTGCCTCTCAGTCTTTCCTGAGAAAACTTAATCCTACTCCCAACATTACCACTTCTGAATCCCGAGCCATCCGTGATCTGAAAGTTGACCATTCCATCGTCATACTCCCAGCTGACAAGGAATCCACAACCGTGGTACTTGACCGGCGGGAGTATGTGGCTGAGGGACTGCGTCAGTTTTCAGACAAACACTACCTACAACGTTTGTCAAGACAATCCTATCCTTGGTGTCCAGGCAGAGCTTCAAGGAATCCTCAAAACCTTAGGCCCCCTACAAAACCTTTCACATGAGTCCATTAACCTCATGACCCCACCGACACCCCACACCCCCACCTTTTACCTACTTCCCAAGATCCACAAACCTAATCATCCCAGCCGCCCCATTGTGGCCGGTTACCAAGCCCCTACAGAACGAATCTCTGCCTATATAGACCAACACCTTCAACCCATCATGTGCAGTCTCCCATCCTTCATCAAAGACACCAACCACTTCCTTATACACAAATATCCCACATGCCTGGGCCTCGCTGCAATGGAGTATTTCCTTTCACGCCGACCACCCACTTCCCTACCTAAAACCTCTTTCCTTAGTAGCCTAGCCAGCTTCAACCTAACCCACAACTTCTTCACTTTTGAGGGCCAAACATACCAACGACTAAAGGGAACAGCCATGGGAACCATAATGGCCCCCTCATACGCAAACTTATTTATGGGATGCTTAGAGGAAGCCTTCCTGGATACCCAAGCCTGTCAACCGAAAGTTTGGTTTAGATTCATTGACGACATCTTTATGATCTGGACTACTTCCTGGGACTCGAGCAGACTCTGAATGTGGCTCTCCAGCAAGGATACGACTTCCTTAAATCCTGCCCCGAAATGAGATCCTTCCTTCATGACATCCTTCCCACTCCACCGAGAGTGTCTTTCTGCCGCCCACCTAACCTCCGTAACCTCCTAGTCCATCCCTATGAAATCCCCAAACCACCTTCCCTACCCTCTGGCTCCTACCCTTGTAACCACCCCCACTGTAAAATCTGCCCTATGCACCCTTCCACCACCACTTACTCCAGTCCTATAACCCGGAAGGTGTACATGATCAAGGGCAGAGCCACTTGCGATAGCACCTATGTGATTTACCAACTGACATGCCTGCACTGTGAAGTGTTCTATGTGGGAATGACCAGCATCAAACTGTCCCTTTGTATGAACGGTCACAGGCAGACAGTGTTTGTTGGTAATGAGGATCACCCTGTGGCTAAACATGCATTGGTGCACGGCCAGCACATCTTGGCACAGTGTTACATCGTCCGGGTTATCTGGATACTGGCTGAAACAGGACGTCTAGTAACCCTATCACTGACACTCTTCCTGCACATCTATAATGCAAAATGTTAAGTAAAAATGAACTCCAAAATTTTAGGAATCTGTGAATGTTTATTTAAAAAGAAACATTGTACCAACAATTATTGACAACATTCATATAATTTTTAGTGTCAATTATTGACAACATCAATGCAATGTTTATTGTTCTATGGATGAATAAATATATCAACCAATCAATAAACACATGAGAATGTGTTTCAAGGATGAAAGAAAGAAGAATGAAAATGTAAAACATTCTACATTTTTATCCTTACTATGAAATAGAGTTATAGTATACGACCACACTTCGTAACAAATTGGTTTTAATTAATCATATTACAAAAGGTGACCTATACTCCAAAACATAATATTAAAAGTAAATTAAATATAAACCATAAACCAGAAACTATACTCCAAAACATAATATTTTAAAAAATTGAAATATAAACCAGAAACTTTTTAATTCAACAAATATGATCACTAAAAGTGAGTGAACCATGTTACCACATTGCCTTTATATGTTCATAAGTGTTTAAGAAAATGCAACATAATCTTGTGATTACAGGTAAATCTTGCAATGAAGCTTGAGCTGGGTGGTATCATGGTGTGGCCTTTAGATACAGATGACTTCCGTGGTGAGTGTTCTGAAGGTGTCTATCCTCTAATGCACGCAATAAACACAGCAATTGTGCAGTCAGCACAGAAGAAGAGTGATACATCAGTAATGAAGGGGGCTGAATCTGCAGCACCTGCATCTTATGGATATGCATCACTGATTTTTCTTGAGTTTTTTGTATTTATTTGCATCATAAGATAATTTTTACTGGTTATACTTTGTTCATGTGTTTAAAGTGCAGTGCTGAGCAATAATACATATGATTAGAAGATATAATGCTCAGATTTAAACTTACACAGCATCTGTGAAACTAATTGAGAACATTATTCTCAGTGAGATTATTTTCTCCTTAAACATTCCAATGTCCCTTTGAATGTAATTGTCCTCCATTATGTTTAGAGAATTTTCACTTTTGTTCATTCACTAAAGAATTATGATGTTTCAAATTTTTGAAGTAAATCTTACTAAAATGGATTCATTGTATGTTATAAAATTTCTTCCTTAAATGTGCTATCATTATTGTACTGTAAATACTTGACTTGTGGATGTATATTAGAAGCTGCAATACACAATCTTGAAACAGATTTAGCTGTTGACTTTCATATTATAACTTCTGCCTTCTGAAATTTGATTATACCAGGCGTAGAAGTTGAATACATTCATTTTCTGTCAGGTGTACTCTGTAAATGATGGCAAGAATTCAGAGGTACAGATAATGGTTCAGATAAGGGGTATCTGGAGATGGAAGAGAAGTATCATCAGGTATTGAGTGGTAACATGAATAACAGCAGAAAGTGGTACAACAAATTAGTATAAGCTGAAGTAAAGAAGTAAACAGGGAGCCAGTGAGAACCCTGATGACATGGGAAGGGATCAAGGTATTATCAGCAACTTTGAGACTAGTGTAATACATAGATTTGTATAATAATAGAAGCAACTGACTAGATGAAAGTAAAAAAATGTATGTAATAAGCTAGAAAAATTTAAAAACAACAATTAACCAAATTAAAAGTTCCACAGCACAAATAAAAGTGGGTTCAACAGTATCTAGGTTATCTAAGAAACAATGAAATACATGTAAACAGAATGGCAGCCCCAAGAGCCATTTATAACTTAGTCCTTGAATTGTTAGAGGATATGAAGATCATAAAATGTAACTGTTAGGATCTTAATGACAACATGAATATGTGATAACCTTTGGAAACTTTAATGGGAGTCTGTGGAAGAAAGCTGTCCCAGTTCTATTGAAACCCTGAAATCTAATTGGTAAATTTCACCACCCATAATTCTAAGAAGACTGTTTCAGCAATCTGCTGCCACCATTGTATATCTCACATAGGAATCATGAGAAGAGAGAGAGATTAAGGCACATTATTATTCTCTCACTCAATATATAAGCTTAGCTAAGACTGGCTCTCTGTGAGCCCAGTCAAATCTGTTTAGTACTCTTGCTTCCTCCACCACTGCACCAAATGATTACACACTGAAAGCTTCCCACGTAGGAAACAAAGGAAGATATACCTGAAACAAACTGTGGCAGCTTTTGAGACACAAATATTGCAACATACTTTCATAAGCAGAATTTATAGTAGTGTTTTTTTTTTCCTTCCAAAACAAAAATATTAGTACTTTATTAAATATGTCCTTTAGATACTGTCAATAAGGGGAGAAGAACTACACAGGCTTTACATACATGTATATATATAATTCAGTTGTTATGTTAATAAATTTATACATATTTAGATTTAGAATATGCAGTAACTGGTACTATGTTACATGATGCAGTGAAAAACATAGAGTTACACAGATTTAAATCTGTCAAAAGTGAATGACTGTTGGTCTTTGTCAATTTTATAACAGACTAAAAAAGCTCACACATGTAAGTTGAATGACACACTGAAATAATTTTAGTGAATTTTGTACAGTAAAGTATATTGCACATGTGATAAAATTTATAATAAGTTCCTGGATTGGACAAATTTGTCTTTGAGATAAATGCTACACTGTACATCCATCTGCTAAGTGTGGAAGTAGTGATGATCACCAGTAACCAAAACAGAAAATGATGTGACAAATAAAATCGTTATTCTTTGAAGTCCCTTTGAGAAGTCATGATGGAATTTTTCATTTACTGAAATATTTTCAGTCATGTTTAATCCACAAATTCATGCTTTGAGTTCAGGGAAATGATCCATGTCATGATCATATCCATTAGTAAATGATGCTCCTCTTGCGTTAAGAGATCTAATGAATCAAAATAATTAATGATGTTGACCTTAAAAGATTTTACCACAGCTCTACTTATCTTTAACTCAGTTTTTCCCTAATGTCTACTATTAGTTTGGAAGATATCTCTTGTTTGTCGAAGACAAGGGCTTTTTTTAATTGGGTAGTCAGCAGTAGTCAGTCACTATTGAAATAGAATCTTTTATTACTGCAAAACCAGATTATGGCCAGTGACTAGACTTTCTCAATGCATTTGTTTCAGAGTGATGTTTTAAATATTCCACATGTTTGTGTACATTTTTCACAGTTCAGACATACTATGTTTTACAGGAGTCAGGCATAGCACAGGAAACATTCGTTGGTTATGTTACACCCTCTATATTCATTCCATATCACTACATGGGCTGTCAATTGGTATCATCAACTGATGATGCAGTGCTAACTTTAGTAGTAGTATTGAATAAGTATTGAGTGTGCCACATAACTAACAGATGTTTCCTGTGTTACGTCCAAATTTGTATGAAGCATAAAAAATGTACACAAACGTATGTAAGACATACCTGGAAGATTTAAAACATCATTCTGAAACAAATGCATTGATAACAGCTAGTTACTAGCCAAAATCTGGATTTACAGCAATAAAAGGTTATATTTCAACAATGATTGATTGCTACAGTGATCTGTGATGCTGACCGCTGCACCATGCATGCTCTCGGAAGACTCGTGGCATTGCTCCCCTTCCTGAAAGAACAGTGTCCCACTGTTAGGCTCCCTTTGCAGCCAGCTGCAGTGTCCTGGATCTTGTCATGGGTCCTCTGTATGGCAATTCCGGAGAATCATTCCCTTGTGCCTGCACGCCTTCCTAGCAGTGACGATGACCGGCACCAGACCCTCCTGTTGGGGCTTCATCATTACCATAACGGTCTTCAGAGTCCTTCAACAGGAGTCTGTTTTGGTCTATTTGTTCTCTGCGATCATTGTTAAGACTTCATATGGAGGACATGCAGTGTCTCTTTGTTTTTGTCATTTTGAGAACAGATCATAATCCTTGATTTCGTATGTGACATCTGACACGTGGCGTAAGACAGAATACGGACCAAAGCATCACTTCAGTAACTTTTCCAATACCCCAAATTTCCGTACAGGGGTAAAAATCCATACCAGATCTCCTGGGCTGTACACAACAGGCTGGTGCTTGTCATTATACTGCTGGTGGTCCTTTCCTAGGCATCCAGTGTCCATATTCGAACCAGCTGTCTTGCTTCTTCGACCCTGGTGATGAGCTGTTTCATATAGTCATCCTGAGTATCATCCGTTTGGCATGAAAACAGCATATCCATTGTCGTCTCAGCCTCAAGACGATGGAGGAGGAAAAAAGGCATGAAACCTATGGTGTCTTGCCTTGCTGTATTATAAGCAATTGTCATGACTGGCAGTATTGTATCCCAATCCTTCTGCTCTACATCGACAGCATATCTGCTAACGTCTTGTTAAAATGTTCTGTAAGACCATTTGTCTGATGGTAGGCAGTTGTTATTCTGTGGACAATCTCGCAACGTGACACTACCTCTGATTCTAGTTTTGACATGAATACTTTTCCTCGATCAGATATCATCACACTTGGTGCACCATGTTTCAAAATAATGTCTTCTACTAGGAATTTTGTGATCTCTGGAGCTTCTGCAGTCAGAACAGGTTTCGTGACAACTTAGCGGGCGAGGTAGTCAGTGCGGACTACTATCCATCGGTTACGAGCTGTTGACTTTGGGAACCTACCTAAAAGGTCAATCCCAATCTGGTGGAATGGAGCTGCTGCAAGTGGAATTGGTACCAGATGACTTGGAGGTAATTGCAGCACATGCTTCCGTCGCTGGTACTCCTTACAGTGACACACATACTACTTGACAGTTCGGTAGAGACCTTGCCAGTAATACCTGGGTCTGATTCTGTCTAGGGTCTTCACGAACCCCAGATGACTGGATATTGGAGAATCGAGGAAATACTTGAGAATATCTGGCTGGAGATGAGCTGGAACAACCAGTCACCATTTGGGGCCCAGTGGATGATAGTTGCTCTTATATAATGTCTTGTTTATAAGTTCAAACTCTCCTTTGGTTGGTTCTCCTTTCTCCAAGTCCTCTATGGTTTGTAGTAATGCTGGATCTTCCCTCTGTTTAGCTGTAATGTCACCTAACTCAATGAGGGCTGAAATTTCATCCATGCTCTTGTGTTCGGCGAATGGATTCCTCAAAAGGCAGTTGGCATCCCTGTGTGTGCGCCCGTTTTTGAATACCACTGTGACATCATACTCTTGTAGTCTTAGTGCCCATCTTGCTAGTCAACCTAACGGATCCTTCAAATTGGTCAGCGAACATAAAGAATGGTGGTCTGTCACGACAGTGAATGGTTTACCGAATAGATATGGCCGGAACTTGTTGATAGCCCAGATAACAGCGAGACACTACTTCTCATTTGTAGAGTAGTTCCCCTCGGACTTTGAGAGAACTCTTCATGCGTAAGCTATCACCTTTTCAGCATCTTCTTGAATTTGTACAAGCACTGCACCAATCCCATAACCACTAGCATCAGTGTGAAGTTCAGTTTCTGCATTCTCATCGTATAAAGCTAGAACTGGTGCAGAAGTCAGAGCCTCATTCTTTCATCTCATCCCAGTAAAACTTGGTGTCTCCCTGCAGAAGTTCTTGCAATGGACGTGCTCTGTTACAAAAACCTTCTATGAAATGACGATAGTATGAGCACAGCCCGAGAAAGCTTCTCACATCACGAATGTGCTGAGGAGTTTGAAATGCTGTGACTACCCTTACTTTATCTGGATCAGGATGCACACCATCTCTGTTCACAGGGTGTCCCAGGATTTTTATTTCTTTGGCAACAAAGAGGCACTTCTTTGGTTTGAGGTGGAATCCTGCTGTTTTAACACACTTCAACACAGTTAACAGGCAGCTTAGATATTCCTCAAATGTCCTTGAGAAAATGACAATGTCATCTAGATATCAAAGACATGTCATCCATTTAAGATGTTGAAGCAAGTTGTCCATCATGTGTTCGAATGTGGCCAGGGCATTACATAGTCCAAACAGCATGATCTCAAATTCATAGAGATCATCAGGTGTAATAAAAGCAGTCTTCTCCCTGTCAGATTTGTCAACATCAATTTGCCAGTAACCTGTCTGCATGTCCATGGTTGAGAAGTATGTATCTCCTTTCAAACAGTCTAACATGTTCTAACGTCCATCACCTCTTTTCGGAATGACTCAAACTGAGCCCTAATATATTCCTGAATCACGGAAATGTTTATTAGTTCTCAGTCTATAACGAAATCATTCCACTGTAGGTGAAGTTGAACTTATCTTATATGCTGGCTGAAGTCCATTGCGTTGTGATTTGTCTTCGGCATTCACTAAAGAATTTGATTTGACAGGATATTTTCATAAAGTAAATCCACCTTAGTTGATATGGAAACGATTTTATTTCCACTTAAACATTGCACAATCAAGAAATGCAGCAGCAAGCCAACAGAGCTGCTTACAGGTTTCTGGCCACTCCCAAACTGAATAAAACATGGTTTCTCTCCAACATCTTTCTGTATAACCACGTAATAATATTGATGACAAAGTTTTGTAATTCACTATTAAACAGTATTCTTTTACATCAAATATGCCAAAATACAGAAATTAAAGTATTACATTTAAGCTTCGACTATTTATGTCAATGTATGTACTTGTTTCATGATATTTGTATTTAAATGTAGTACACAAATTTAACGTCATCCTTTTGACTAGTGTTTACAGTGCTCAAATTATTTACATTATGTGTGTTTTCGAAATGCACACATATTTGTTTTGCCAATATTGTGTAGGCGTAATATTATTGACACATGGAATTTTAGTGTGTTTCGGTTTGTGGTCAAATTATTTATTAATACGGATTTGTATATGGTTGTCGTAGTTTTGTTAATTTCGAAGATAGTTTCTTAGTACCAAACGGATTATTAATTTTAGTGCATGAACAATTAGCAGTATTTAATTTAGGATCTAGTGATATATAAAATATGGTCTGCCCTAATTTATTTAAACAAAAGGTATATATGAAATCATGTTGTGCAATAGTTTATAACATGTAGCATTGTTGTGTTTATACAAATTAGTATCATATAGGTTCAGCAATTTCCGAAACTAAGTGTAATGCATTTTTAGTGTTTGCAGCTGTTATTTACGAAAGTATTAAAAAAATGAAAATCACGTAAAAAGATAGCCAAAGTTATATTTAAATCAATGTACTATTTCTTAAAGGTATTTTACTAATAGTGTTAATAGAATTTCAAACAGAAGGCGAAAATGTAAATATCACATGTTCGGTAATGAAGTTTTACTTTAGGCGTCAGATATTTCGTGTTTTTATGTTGGCAACTGATTTTTTAGGAGTTTGCAACATAGCAGAAACGTTACAATGTCATCAATGCATGGCAATGGGTAGACATCTTTCTTTGTGATTTTGTTCAGCTGCCAATAGTCAACACAGAAACGCCAAGTGCCATCCTCCTCCTTCATGAGGCTCACTGTAAACGACCATGTTGAATAATGTCATCATGCAACATTTTCTCCACTTCTTCCCTAATTATCCATCTTTCAGTTGGCAACACTCTGTACGAACACTGGCTAATTGGCGGATGATCGGATGATTCACAGTATTGATATGGTGTGTTATTGTGCGCCGTCTCATCTGGCTCATCTCCTGCCTGGCTTGGAATACACCTGAAAATTGGTGTAGAATGGTTAACACCTGCTGACGTTCCTGCATCAGACTAGGCCCTATGTGCAATGCCATAGTAGTTTCCTCTAGTACATTGTCAGCAGTAACCCCAGAACGTGAGACTTCATCGATGACATTGAGCTCACCATCCTGGACTGTTTTGGCTGTTCCATTACACATTCCTTTAGCAATGAGTAGTGGTTGCTCATGAAAATTAGTGATCCAAAATTCTTCTCGACCACCTGTAATGGTTACGATAGCTGCTGGTATGTAGATTTACTTTGTTCTACTGATTAGCTTTTTGCGATCGACAAGCACTTCACCGTCTATCTGGTTGTCTTGGCTGCTGACTGGAATTCTTCTCATTGTTAACAGTGGTATCTCAACATTCTCAACAGCAAACAACCTCCCAGGGGAGTCCATGTTACCTGTACTCGTCGGAACGGCTTTGTCAATTTGTAGCTTAGATCTTCCACAGTCAATGACGGCCTGGGATGCCTGAAGGAAATCCCATCCGAGGATGAAGTTATGGCAACATTCTGTTAAAAAGACAAATTCAAAAGGCTGCATCCTGTTGTTGATAGTTACTCTTGCAACAAATGTTCCCGCTGGCTGGACGTATTTTCCATGTGCAACCTTCAGCACAGTTGCTCTTGTATCACAGAACATTTTCTTTAGTTTGTGGTGGTAATCATTCGACAATACAGAGAAGGAAGCTGCTGAATGGACTAGTGCTCAGACAGGTTGGCCGTTGATATTGACTTCAATAAGATTTCCCAACATCTTAGCAACTGTCGTCCATTTTCACCTGCGGCAGCCTCACCTCCGTAGATGATCGCCTCATCTAGCTTTCCTGAACACTGCACCTAGGTGAGCGTCTGGTATCTCTGTAATGTGACGGTGAACGACGGTGGCGTGTTGGAGAGAGACCACGTCCAGGATATGGTGGCAGGCTTAATCCCATAGGTTGACAGTAATCATCTGCAGTTGACTGCCATTGAAAGGACTGCTCCGATGGTTGGTGTCTTGCAGCACAATAATTTTCAAATACTCTTACTCTCTCCCTACAGTATCGTACAACATGTCCGGGAAGGCCACAGTGAAAACACAATGGCATGTTGTCTTCTGTCCTCCAGGTATCTGTCCTGCTGTGAGGCTTCACAGTTGCTGTAGGATTTGGTTGTGGTCATGTTGGTTGATTCCTAAACTTCCGTTTGGCGGCTGCGGCGTAAATCATAGTAGGGTGCAGCCATTCTTCATATCGGGTGCAACTGGCAGGGCTGACAGGTGCTAATGTTTCTTATTCAGCAGCATTGACTCCCTCATGACAATACAGGATTGACATCCATGGCCATAATCTGGAGCTCGCTTAGAACAACTGTCCCGGCTGCCATAAACTGTTGTAATTCTTCTTACACAATTTGTCGTGTGAGAGAAGCAAAGTCATGCTGGTCTTCCACAATGGCCTTAGGGACAACATTCGGGAGTCTGTTGTACTTCTTTTGTCCAACCCTCCTCTGTTGCATCTTCAATTTCCTAGCACCGTTGGATAAATTCCTGTGTTGTCGAAACGTATTGTAACAGAAGAGCTTGATACATCTTCCGCAATGCCCTTCATCAGGTGTGAAACGTTATCAGCCTTCATCATATCTGGGTTAACTACATGACGTAGGGCTAAAGCACTCTGTGTATACAACTGTGTTGACTCACCATGTCACTGGGCCCTGTTCTTAAATTGTTCTTCTGATAAACGGACTTGCCACTGGTGGTCTCCAGACACCTCCTTAAGTTCTGCCTGGAATTTTTCTCAGCTATCAAGCTTGTCCTGGTTATTTTAAAACCACTGCTGGGCTGTCCCGTCCAGGTAGAAATATAAGTTTGCCAAGCAAATAATGTGATCCCACCTATTATACTTGGCAACTCGGTCGAATCCTTTCAGCTTATTATTTTATTTATTTGGGTCCTGTCCAGGGTCTCCTGAGAACATCAATGGGAGTGTGATATGCAGCTGGCTTACTGCTGTTTTAGCATCCATGGTTCTTTTGATGACACAGACTTTCAGACGGAGGCAGTCAGTATACCCTTTGTATTCCGGTTCTTGTCCGTGTAAGCGATAGCTCTCACTCTGCTTAATCAGAGCCATGATGATGCATGGTGATGCAGATGTATTGCAGAATACCCGGCACCTCAACCAGAAAGTGTCACATTGCAAACTGCAGGTGCTCTGGAATTCAAAGGCTGGTCGTTAATAGAGCACAACACGTTCACTAAGAACACGTTTATTGCGAACACAAGCATACACTCAGTAAAGACTGACTCCTGCTTGGAGTGCTCCACTATTTATACATAGAAAGACTTTTCTGGAACTTACAAGTAAATCAAACATAATAAACATGCAGAACATTCTAGAAATAGTAAATACAAAGAAATAAATTTTCTTCTGCCTGTGGCGGGATTTGAACTGGGGACCGCAAGCACAGTGAACTGCAATGGTAACCACTGCACCATGCATGCTGCCGGATGAGTCGCACGATTACAATACAGAACATAAATCTAATTTAATACTACTCACATTGCTATCAGAGTGTTTGGCACATGGAAAGGCAACTGTGTTACTCTAGTGTATATTTCCCTTATCCTTTCCCTCCTGATATCCTCGTCAGCCCCATTCATCACTACTCTTATAGCACAGCTGAAGTGCATGTGCTAGCAGAGAGCTAGTGAACAGCAACCGTGTGCCCATTTCTTCAAAACATGATAAAACTTGACTAATACTGTGGTGTGCAGGAAAGATGACAATTCATCCTTGTGATGCAAGTTGTGTGAACAGAGGCCCTGTCATGCTGTAATAAGACATACTTTGCCACAGATCCTCAGCAGTAATGTGAACTTGCAGTGTAATAATGAGGTCTACAGAATACCACAATACAGCAGCCCAAATCATCACTAGACCCCTTGCACATTCCACTCTTAGGACTTAAACCAGCCAGAAACTACAAGGATCGTTCAATAAGTAGAAAGACAAACTTTTACGGCTTTAAGTTGGCATTAATGGGATGAGCCCTAATCAGCTGATGTATCAACATTGTTTTGTTTATACCCCCAAACATATGTTTCAAGATGACAAGTCCACTTGAAACTTCCACATTAGTTGAAAAACATTCTGTTATTAGTTTTTTTATTTACTAAAGGTGAGAAATGAGTGAATATATACCGGAGAATGTCTAAATTTTATGGTGAAGGTTGTATGAATCATACAAATTTTTACAAGTGGCAGTTCAAACATGGTGTCTAAATGATTGACACACACCTTTCTGGCCAACCAGTTGCAGTTTCAACTCCCTTATTCCTGAAATTCAAATTGATGACATTATTCGTGTTCATTGCCATGTGAGTGAGGAAATGATAGTTAATAAGGTTCAAGTTAATAATGGTACAGTTCATAAAATTATCTGTAACAAGCTGAAGTACTGCAAAACATGTCCAAGATGGGTCCCAGAGGAGTTGGTGTGGCTGCATAAGGAAACAAGGTTGAGAGTGTGCACAGAGCTATACGAACATTATGAAAGAGAAGGTGAGCACTTCCTCGACAAAATTTTAACTTGTGATGCAACTTGGGTTTACTGTTATGAGCCAGAATAAAAAACGCAGAGCAATGGAGAGGAAGCACACCAACCCACATATCAAGAAAAAATTCAAAACCCAAGCATCAGCAGCAGGAAATGTCATGTTGACGTTGTTTTAGGTTGCTGATGGTCTACTTTTTTGTGCTTAATCTTGAAGAGCATCATATAATAAACAGCAAATACTACTCGGATTTGCTTTTAAGCAAGGTGAAGCCAGCCATGAGACAGAAACCTTGTGGATCTGAGAGGAGACATGTGATTCACCAGCAAAACAATGCACGTCTTCATATTGCTCAAACAACTCATGAAACCATTTACAAAATGAGCTGGGAAGTATTGCCTCATCTCCCTTACAGTCCTGATTTAGTTTGTGGTAAATTGGTTCAAACATCCAGATGAAGAGTTTTTTGCAGCTTGATTAAAAAAATCTTGTGCTCATTGGAACAAGTGCATAAATGTTTAAGGGGATTATGTTGAAAAGTAGAAAGTCTATTGTTTTGTAATTTGTTTTCCTCCAGACAAATTTGTCTCTTTAATTATTTAACAACCCTCATAGAAATGCTGTGCAATAAGACTTGCCTGAACAAATGACTTTCATACATTGGTACATGGTGCAGGTTTTATGAATCAGCACCATGCTTTCTTATTGCAAACATTTTCATCACTGATGAAGTTTTTGAACTTCACCTCACCTGCCATTCCATGATTATGGAGCTCCCTTCATATTATTTTACTCACATGAAGTGATGAGTGCTATCAATAATGGATCTCAAATCATTCCCATATTTCTAGATTTCTGGAAGGCTTTCGACAAGGTAGCTTACTAGCAGATTCTAATCAGCTTGCGGGCTTATGGAATTGGATTCAAGATTTCCTGTCAGAAAGGACAAAGTATGTAGTAGTTCACAGAAAGTTGTCAGTAAACCAGAAGTGATATCTGGTGTTCCCCAGGGAAGTGTTATAGTGCCCCTGCTGTGCCTTATCTTTATAAATGATTTAAGAGCCCGTCTGAGCTGCTCTTTTAGACTGCGCATGAATGATGCTGTCATTTATTGATTAGTGAAGTCATCAAAAGATTAAAAGCACCTACAAAATGATTTAGATATGATATCTGCATGATGCAAAAATTTGCAATTGATCCAAAATAATGAAAAGTGTGAAGTCATCCATATAACCACTAAAGGAAATCTGTTAAACCTTATGTACATGATAAATTAGTCAAATGTACAGGCAGTAGATTCAATTAAATACCTAGGAATTACAGTTATGAACAATTTGAATTGAAAGAAGACACAGACAATATTGTAGGGAAGGCAAACCAAAGGCTACATTTCATTGGCAGAACATTTAAGAAGATGCATTAGTTCTACCAGAGAAACAGTCTACACTATATCTGTGTGTCCTAATTTGGAGTATTGCTGCATATTATTGGATCTTCAACAAGTGGGACTGATGGAGGATGTAGAAAAAGGTCAGAGAAGAGCAGCTCATTTTTATTATCTCAATACAAGGGGAGAGAATTGCACAGAAGAGATGCATGAGTTGAGGTGGAAATCATTAAAAGAAAGGTGTTATTTCTTGCAGAAAGATATATTTGTGAAATTCCTTTGCCTAACTTTCTCCTTCAAATGGAAACATATTTTGTTTGTACCCACCTACATCAGGAGACATGAATACTGTTATAAAATAAGAGAAATCAAATTAAAAATGAAAAGATTCAGGTGTTCCTTTTTCATCACACTATTAGAGAATGAAACGGTAGGAAAATATCATAAAAGTCATTTGATGAACCCTCTGCCATGAACTTCCATGTGATTTGCAGAATCATTATGTATATGTTTCTGAGTTTGGAAATCAGTTCTGTGTTTGGTTTTGTAGTTGTCATCTCAATGACTATTTATTACTATTACTCATCTCACACTTACATCTGCAGTGTGACTTAGAGAATGATGTTTTTCTTTTTCCTGATTTCCGTGTATGGAGCCACCTTGGTTACAGAAATGCCTTCCATGTAAGCAACAACAATCTGCCATGATACATAACTGAGCTGTGTATTGTGAACATGTTACTGTGATATGAGTCTACTCACCTGAGCTTATCCATGAAGGGGATGGTGCAAATAATGATTATTTAAATCTAAATGGACAAATGTGGAATCTGTGATTAGTTGCTGATGTCTATACATATAATTTTTGAGATCTTAGAGTTATGTTTGAGTTGAATGTTGCCATAAACATGTTCTATTATTTGTTGTTATTGTAGGTGCAGTCTGATAGTAAGGATATTTTTTTGAATATGACAAATAATAGTAGATTAAGTTAGATTAGTAGTTGTTATAGATGATGAATAAGACATTTGAAATTATGCGGATCATGTCAATTTAATTAAGGGTATTTTACAGGATATTAGAAGACATGCAATTATTATTATTATTACCTTTTTGTAAAAATCACTAATTTATGTCTAAAAAGTCATGTAATGAGTAGAAAGAGTTCTCATTCGAAATTTCTTTTAATTCCTATTTAAATGGTAGTTGGCTATCTGCTAGAGCAAAGATTTTTGTGGCAGCAAATTCCCCCCTTTTAGGGCCTACATTAGCTATAACCTTGAATAATGCAGATAATCCTTTCTCCTAGTGTTGTAGTTATGCACACCGCCATTACTTTGAATTCGGTTGAGATATTAATAACAAATTTGATAAGTATATATACTACTGTGAAGATTCCCAGTTCCTGAAATAAATGTCTGCAGGATGGTATTGAGTGGGCTTCAGCAATTATTATCATTACACACTGTTGTGCGACGAAACAAAAGTATTCAGTGATGAATTAGCCCAAAATATGATTCCATATGAAAGAAGTGAATGAAAATACGCATAGCAAGCTTATTTACTGAGATACCTATCACCAAAATTAGCAGTAGTCCTAATAGCATAAGTAGCTGAACTTAAATGTTTCAGCAGTTCATGAATGTGTTTTATCCAATTCAATGTCTCATCAGTGCACACACCTAAAAGTTTTGAATATTCTACCTTAGCTAGCGACTTCTGTTCAGAGCCTATGTTTATTAATGGTGTCATGGCATTTACTGTACAGAACTGTATATACTGTGTTTTATCAAAATTTAATAAGAGACCATTTGCAGAGAACCACTTAATGATTTTCTGAAAGACATTATTTACAATTTCATCAGTCATTCATGTCTATCAGGTGTGATTACAATACTAGTACAATAGTATAAAGCACTAGCTTTGCAACTTACTGGATATAGAATGGCAAGTAATTAATGTATATTAAGAACAACAAACAACCCAAGACCGAGTCCTGTGAGAGCCCATTCTTGACAGCTTCCCAGTTTAAGGAAACAGCTGATTTTTGTGCCTTATGTGAACCACTTATTTCAACTTACTGCACTCTTCCAGTTAAGTAATAATTAAACCATTGGTGCACTGTCCCAATACCACAATATTTGTGACAATATTCACCACAATATTCATACCACAGTATTCATACCACAATATTTGAGCTGATCTAGAAGATTTTCACAATTTACACAATCAACAGCCTTTGAAAGATTACAAACCATCCCAATGCAATTCCTTTATTTGTCTGCAGACAACAGCAAGACATCGTCAACATTTTATATACATACATTCATATACATAAGTTGGTTTCAAAAGAATGGACCTTACACAATACAAAATTTATAGTTTTAGTACATACATACATGGAAATTTTCAAGAATATATTTTATACAAGGATATATATAAACACACAAACATTCGAGCTTTCGCCACCACTGGCAGCTTCTTCGGGAAAAAGAGGAAGGAAGGAGAGGAGAAAGGGAAGGATACGGGTTTTAAGGAAGTGGAAAAGGAGCCATTCCAATCCCAGGAGTTGAAGCACTTACCTTAGGGAACAAAAAGAAAGATAAACAAATACACACACACTCACACATATCCACATGCAAACACACCTAGGCAGACATTTGTAGAAACCAAAGAAGTTGGACAGAGATACCATTTCAGGCAGAGGCTCTGTCCACAGAACCGAGGCAAAGATGTTAAAGATGGTGGGCGGGAATTCGAATTTAGCGGAGGTTGAGACCAGGTGGGCAACGAGAAGAGAGACTGTGTTGAAGGGCAAGTTCCCATCTCCGGAGTTCTGAAAGATTGGTGTTGGTCGGAAGTATCCAGATAACCCGGACGATGTAACACTGTGCCAAGATGTGCTGGCCGTGCACCAAGGCATGTTTAGCCACAGGGTGATCCTCATTACCAACAAACACTGTCTGCCTGTGACCATTCATGCGAATGGACAGTTTGTTGCTGGTCATTCCCACATAGAACACTTCACAGTGCAGGCATGTCAGTTGGTAAATCACGTGGGTGCTATCGCAAGTGGCTCTGCCCTTGATCGTGTACACCTTCCGAGTTACGGGACTGGAGTAAGTGGTGGTGGAAGGGTGCATAGGGCAGGTTTTACAACGGGGGCGGTTACAAGGGTAGGAGCCAGAGGGTAGGGAAGGTGGTGTGGGGATTTCATATGGATGGACTAGGAGGTTACGGAGTTAGGTGCTCGGGAGAAAGACAATCTCAGTGAAGTGGGAAGGATGCCATGAAGAGAGATGAAATGAGATCCATCCTTCCTCGAATGTTTGTGTGTTTTTGTGTGTGTTTTATGTTTCTGTCAACGAGTCTGTACTTTAGGTAAGTCAAAAATCTTTATTTTATATATATTTTTCCCACCAGGAAAGTCTCCTTCTATAATATCACACATAAGCAGAAAACATCATTTGCTGTATTTTTATGTTCCAAGATCCTGAAATTTGCAGTCAAAAAACTCTTTCGTACCGTAGGAAACTTTTTGTTTAAGCCGTGACTCAACAGTCCTTTCGAACTGAATGGGACCCAGTTCTCTTATACACTGTGGTAATGTATTACAGTACACTTTGCCAGTATGCAAGAAATTCTCTTTTGTTTTAGTTAACCTAGCCCTGGGTATATTATTGAAAAGCTATCCAAGATGGCGGAAAGTAAAGCAAACAGATTATGTGAAATGTGCAACAAATTAGTAAAACACACAGATGTAAGGGTGATTTGTGGACTATGGTGTGGGAACTTGTTTCACAGTGATTGTGTTGACCTTACAAACAGTGAAGTTCGCTTGGTAAACAGTTCAAAAGGACGAATTAAGTTCTGCTGTGGTGCATGTGAAGTCAGACTACACAATGGACCATCGGAAATAGCATCAATAGCAAAACATCAACATTCTGTAAGTGCATCCAGCTACAGAAACAGTGGAAATGTGAAGGTAGGTGACGAAATAAAAATCACTCATGAGTGCAAAAGAAACGATATACAAGAGAACTCACGAAATCAACCTTGTAAACTACGTGGAATTGAACTGCTGGAAATAGAAAGGGTACTTGTAATGCAAACAATACGTAAGAAAAACTGAAATTAAGTGACACAGTCAAAAATTTAACAAAAACAGTATATCAACTAGTAAGAGACCAAAAATGAAAATGCAACTCAGTACAGTGATCACTGAAAACTCCAGATTTGAAATGCTAGTGCCACATCTGGCCAAATCTCCTTGCAAAAAAAGCAGAAAAGTGAGTAAACATTTTCTGTTGAGTGCTAAAAAAGCCAACACAACCAGTACATGTTTAAACGCAAATGAAGAGCCAATTATTGAGTCTGAAACACTAACACACAGCCCAGTTTCTAATATTTCTGATTCGAATCCGAGTACGACACAGTCTTCTGCATATCTTGTAAAAGAAACCGAGTGTGGACACTAAAACAACATTGCAACTACATTAAAGTTGAAACACATAAATAATATGGAGTGTACAGTCCATGATGTAGCGCAGGATCCACCTGTGAATAGGCCTACCATTTCAAAAACAGGACAAGAAAACATGTCAACTGCGATACCTGTACATAACAATTTGGAGCAAATAAATACTGATAAAGGCTTTACAGTACAGGATCGATGTTTGAATGATATTTCTTCCAATGATTCGAAAACTAGAGTCAGTAATGATCAACATAGTTTTTACAATTCTTTGAATACTTCAGATAAATCCAATACAGGAAAACTGCTTGTTGTGTGGATAAACAAATCACGTCCAATACAGCAAAACAACAAACAACAACACGCACAAAATTACACAGAATACATATGCACGACCAAAAATGCTATTCAAAACTGTCCTCCAGAAAACTGTAGAGAAAGAAATACCAATATCCCAACCACAAGCTTCTGCCACAGTGCCTGTCAGAAATTCAAGTACCACAGGAAGAAAAAATCTGATAATAGGCACTGGTGATGAGCAAGGAATGCTATATGAAAAGAAAAGAGCATGATTCCATTTAGGAAAAGTGAAAAATGATACAACAACTGAAAATGTAATCAAATTTCTTGAGAGAATCTTTCCAGGATACAGCAACTTTCAAGTTGAGAAACTACAAACAAAGGGTATGAACAACAGTTTTAAGATTGGTGTTGACTTCCAACTAAAGGACAAAGTAACGGACACTGCTATATGGCAAAAAGAACATTGTAATCAGGCGTTTTTTATTCCAGAGATCGACCAGTGCCCCAATAAAATAGACCCTGACAGTGAATATCAGGTCCCCAGATTATCACACAGAAATAACAATAGAGATGACAGTCATACACCTTTAGTTATTGCAAGTGTCAATGTGTAGTGTTTTTATCATTCTTTGTAGAAGATGTTAAACCAGATGTTTTATGTATCTGCGAGCACTGGTTGGCTGAAGCAGAAGGTGACTATTACAGATATATCGAATATTTGAATGTGGTAAATGCATGGTATCGAACAACGAAAATTCATGGTGGTGTATCTGTGTATGCAAACAAACATCTTAGTGTAAAGCAAATAGATCTAAAAAGCTTCTCTACAGACCTAGATCTCGAATTGGCTTCACTAGTCTTAACAAATATTGGTCTCATTATTATCTCTGTGTACCACTCACCAGACGGTATTTTGAAAACATTATTGCACAAATGGAGAACTGTTTGTCTTACCTAACACACCTTAAAAATAAAACTGCATTATGTGGTGACTTCAATGTGCATATAGGTGATAGAAGTATCAAAGAAGGAGTCTTCATGAACTTAATAAACAGCTATGAACTATTTGTAGCAAACCGACTCCCAACAAGAATCAAGAATTTTATTCACCATAGATCATTGTACAATGATATTGGTTTCATCATTGGAATATATAATACAATATGAAGTATTAAGTACATATAATGAAGTACATTAATCTAATGCCAATAAGACATATTATGCCTTCAAACATAGAAATAATAAAATACACAGGAAAGTATTAGATAATAATGTCTTAAGCTATACCATTCTGTAATCATGGTGTAGCAAATCATTTGTATAGCAATTCTTTAACATGCATGGTATACAATTACATGTCACTTAATACACATAAATCAAATATTATGAATTAAAAGAGTTGTTAAATGTTAATACCCTGTTCTGGTTCTCTAGGAATTCTTTAATGTCATAAAAAGGATGATCAGATAGCCAGCTGTACCATTTCAATTTATACATGTTTATATCCATAGATCTTGCATATGGTGGT
This sequence comes from Locusta migratoria, assembly GCA_026315105.1. Classification (NCBI taxonomy): domain Eukaryota; kingdom Metazoa; phylum Arthropoda; class Insecta; order Orthoptera; family Acrididae; genus Locusta; species Locusta migratoria. The sequence goes on along the minus strand of CM048755.1, from coordinate 23,380,391 downwards.
AATCTGTTAAAGAATATCAGAGGTTCACTTTGTGAGAATTTTTAGTCCTTGACAACCTGTGTCTTGGTATATCCAAGTTATTCTTAGCCCTGATATTGTGTTCATGTATTTGTCCCCTAGCAACAAATTCTGAGATGTTGTTTTTAATATAGAGCATAGACACATAGATGTATAAATTTATAATTGTGAGAATTCTTAGTTTTATGAAAATAGGTCGACAATGTTCCCTGCGGCCCCTTTTACACATTATGCGTAAGACCTTTTTAAAGATATTCTTAGTGTGAGAGGAGTGTCCCCATATAATCATACCATATGAAATATGGGACTGAAACATCCCAAAATATGAGATGACACCTGTCTAGATACAGTTATCACCAACCTAAATACTTGGGATTATAATATCAATGTACTTGAACCAATGATTGCAGACCACAGTGCATTGGTGATGGAAATCAATATGAATGGCAACAATAAACCACAACCAAGCACATGGCACTCAAGCTACACATTCAGTAGAAGTTTTATCAAAGAAGACAGATTAAATGACCTTAAAACTGTCCTGTCTGGTGTGAACTGGCAGTAAAAAATTGCAGAACTGGGAGCTGGTGACTCATTTGAATGTCTGTTCCAAACATTAAAAACAAAATTTGCTGGTTTGTTCCCAATAACCCACAAGAAGGATCCTGCAGGCAAATCAAAAGGAAGGGACAAACCTATAAGAGCAAGATGTGGTATACTCCTGAGCTAGACAGATTAAAAGGCATTGTAGTAATGTTCAGGGACTGTATGAAGACAGCTAAAGATCTTCCAACTAAAGATCTGCTTCACTGTAAATACTCAAAAGCTAAGAGAATTTACAGAAAGGAAGTGGAGGAAGCAAAAAAGAAATATAATGAGAAGTTTATCAAAGAGGCTGACAATCCATGTAAAGCAGCTTGGAATCTAGTAAATGAGCACAGGAAGAAGCCTACTTCAGCCTTAAATTCTTGTAGTCCTGATGCCTTCAACCAGTACTTTATTAGGATAGTGAAGAATACTGTCAGTGAAATACCCAGACTCAGGCTTACTTCTCACAGGTAATATAAAAAATGAAAGCTGTAACAGTATTTTAAAATGGAAGTAAATGCACCATAAGGACATAATAAAAATAGTAAGATCTTATAAACATTCAGAGAGTGCAGATATCTATGGCACGTCTTGCACAGTGCTAAAGAAAATAATTCCGGAGCTTGCCCAACCACTAGCCATAGTAATAAACAAATGTTTATCCTCTGGTGTCTTTCCAGAATTCCTGGAATTGGCAAGGACAGTACCAGTCTACAAAAAAGGTGATCCAAGTGAAGTGTCCAGCTACAGACCCATTTCAATAATCCCCATCTTAGTTAAAGTTATGGAGTCTGTAATGAAACATCAGTTGCAAAATTATTTTGAAGAAAATAGGCTCTTCCAGGACACACAGCATGGTTTTCGCAAGGGAAAGTTGGCAACACTGGAATTGACTACAAAGCTAAAACAGGTATTTGAAGACAAAGAAAGTGTGGCACTGACACTCTGTGACCTCAGCAAAGCATATGACTGCATCTCACACAATATACTCCTCAATAAATTAAACTTTTATGGTGTTGGAGGCACTGTTCTGGCAACTCTCCAATCTTATCTGGAAAACCGAAAGCAGGTGGTGTCAGTTCATGGTGCCTTATCACAAGAACAAAAGTTGGAACATGGCATACCCCAGGGGTCCATCATAGGTCCTCTCCTATTCCTAATATATGTAAACAATATGGGCTGTAACAACCACATGTTACAGTTTACTGATGACACCACTCTTTTTGCCAAAGGAAAAGCTGCAGCATAAGCTCTCCAAGCAACAGGTGACCTCTTTGAAAACACAAAAGAATGGTTCATCAAAAATAAAATGAAACTGAATTAAGGAAGAACACAGCATCTTATATGCAGCCTTATCAACGTTGGCTGTCACGAGAATATGGAGACTGTCAGACTTCTAGGCTTCATGATTGACAGCTAACTTACAATGAATGAACACACAGTGTATGTATGCTCCAAGCTCTCCCGTGTAATATTCCTTCTGAGAAGACTTAAAGGTACATTAGCTGACGAATATCTCGTAACAGTGTATTATGCACTATTTCATAGCCATATTATGGCCTACTGCTATGGGGACATGCTGCAGTTTGTAAAGATATATTAATGCTACAAAAAAAAAAAAAAAAAAAGGCTGTCAGAATAATTACATCAAGCAAAAGATTGGACCACTGCAAGCCAATATTCGAACGGTTAGGTATTATGACGATCTTCAGCCAGTATGTGTTTTTGTGCCTCATCAGCATAAAAAAAAGCAAGGGGAGTACAACATGAGGCAAGATATCCATAACCATGACACCCGTAACAAGAGGAGTATTCAAATACCAAGCTGACTGGAACACAAGACAGTTTTCCAATGGTTGCACTGAAATTGTTTAACTCGCTGCAAAAAGAAGTGCAGTCTCTGCCACCAGAACCATTCAAAAGGAAAATTGCACAGGACCTGAAAGAGCACCCACTATACTCAATTGGTGAATTTTTCAACAGTGACGAAAGTGACTGGACAAAATGATAATGTTATGTTGTATATGTAGAAATTGTAAACTTTTTCTTTTTTTTCTTTTCTATATATATATATCTATATGTATGTATGTAATCTTGACGCAGTCTGTCCAGTCATGACTGGTAAACGACACAGAAATAGTAATAAAGTAATATTGAATTTGAGTTTCTTGTGTTGTAATTATGGACATCTGCTCGGATTTCATACTCGTGGGCATTCTCTTTGGCATGTATCAGTGTTTTAAGAATGTAGAGACTCTGAACAGTTAGGATTTTTTGGTGTACAAAGTGAGGGCTACAGGAAGCTAAGTTGTTTAAGCCAAAGATTCGTCCCAGGCACGACATTAAACTACCCCCCAACCCAAGGTGTGGTGCGACCCGTGCTGAGGGGTGCGTGGCACATGGGTGGATGTGTCTCGAACGGAGCCTCAGGGATACCGGGCGACCTCCATGAGTAAGTTGCCTTGCACCGCGCGGGGTTATCGTGGTGTGGACCATATAAATCCCCATATCACATGGGACTAAGATGAACACAGAGAAAAAAATTATTTTAAAAGAATCCGAGGGGCAATCTGAGACCTCAGATACTCAGACATCAGGATCAGGACCGATGGAGTGCACTCCTACTTCTCAGTCAGGGTCTAGACCTGAGCAAGAAGTGGGAACTGTATCAGAGATGTTGGACCAGATTAGGATGAAGGCCTTGTCTGGGGCTCAGAGGAGGAAACTTCTCAAGGAACAGAAGCAAAAGGAAGGAAAAGAATGGCTTCCTAAACATAAGTGGAGGGAATCAAAAGGGCTTGAGCCCAAGACCCCCAAAAAGAAACTGCCTCAGGTCGAAGGGGATACACAGACCCCCTCGACATCAAAGACAGGTGGCAAGAGGGTTAGGGAGTAATCTAAGACTCCCTCCTCTCTGGACAAGTGTGATCCTAAAAGGCTGAGGCAGGAAATAGGGAACAGACCTATAGTACTGCAGTCTCGGTCTTTAGAGTGGCCATTGTCCAAGAAGGATACCCACTGGTAAGCATCACCTCACAGCAGGAGTAGCTCATGCAGATGGCCCTCTTTGAAGAGATTGGGGGGGACGCTGGTCCAGGACCCAAATTCAGGAGGGTCTATCTAGATCGCGGTGCCCTCATTTTTGTCTGTGAGGGGGAGCGCTCAGCAGAATGGCTTAAGTACAAGGTGCCCATGATATCCCCTTGGGAGGATGCGAAGCTGCTGGTCAAGACTGCAACCGAACACCTGAAGACCGCAAAGGTATCAATATGGGTACCAAAGATCCTTAAGGACGTCTCTCCAAAGACTCTGTTCGAGAAAATAAGAGTCCAGAACCCAAAAGTCTCGACAGAGAATTGGAGGGTCATTAACCAAAAGGTCGTTCCGAAAGGACGAACCCTGGTGGCGGAGGTCGGAGAGAAGTCCCTGAAGGCATTGTTAGAGCAAGGCCTGAAACTGTTTTTAGGGTTCTTGCAGGTCTGCATCAGGGTAATCAAAGACCTTAAAGGCAATAATGGCAGCAAGATGGGGACTGGAAGTGCTGCAGATAAACCTGCAGCACAGTAAAGAGGCCACTGCTGCCCTGAGCCGTCGCCTGGCGAGACCGGAGGTGGACGTGGCCCTGATACAAGAACCCTATTTACACAAAGGGGGTGTATCGGGCCTCGGTGGTACTGGAGGTAAGCTGATTTATGCCAGAAATTTAAAAAACTCCAGAACATGCATTTATGTTAGAAATGGAATACCTTTCATACCAAGGATGGATTTTTGTTCCAGGGACCTGGTGACCATCAGGATGCAGCAACGTGAGGAAGATATCACGAGGGAAATTGTTTTGGCCTCAGCATACCTTCCTTACGAAGACAGCTCTCCTCCTTCCATAGCTGCCAACTATTACGGATTGCCCGTAATTGTTACGGATTTATCGTCATATTTACGGAGTTACGGGAACTTCGTGAAAAATTACGGAAACTAGACATTGTACAATCTGATGTGGTTTTAAGAAAATCGAAGTAGTTACTATCTACATTTTGGTAATAGCCAATAAAAGTTTTATATAAATAATTTATTTCATTTCTGAGTACGTTCAAATGTTTGTTGAACTTATGGGACTTAACTAAGGGGTCATCAGTCCCTAAGCTTACAAACTACTTATCAACTAGCTAAGACTAAGGACGGCACAAATATCCATGCCCGAGGGGGGATTCGAACCCCCGACCGTAGTGGCCGTGCAGACCGTAACTGGAGCGCTTCAGTTTCCTCGGCCACCGCGGCCGGCTCTGAGTACGTAGCAAAGCTGTAGGAAATGTTAAAGATAGAATTTCCGTTGGAACAAATCTGGATCAAATCCCGCCTATAGTCACCTACACACCTACCAAATGCAGGCTCACACACCCAAGATCTTTGTAAATTCTATGGTCTATAATGAGTATAATGTCTTTGGTTCAAGCTTAACAGCCCACGTGTTTTACCGGGTGGCGGAAGTAAGCCAGTTCGTTTTCGCAGAGAAAAGCTATTACTGGCTTTCCTCGCGGGTACATGTTTTCATAGCAGTCTTGTGCAGCTAGAATGAAATATGAGTGATGAGCCATTTGTGACACCTCTGTTCAGTGGTTTCATTCGTCGTTTAAAATCCAAAACCATTTTGTGTATCCTTAGCTACTAAGGATTTTATATTTTTTAAAAAAGTGCAAGGAATTTCACCCTCTTCTGTTCCTTCGGCAACTGTTAACTTTCCGTAAAGACAGTTAATTGAAACTTACAGGAATATTTCTAAGCCACTCACATTTACACAAATGTGTTAGGTTCTTCCACCTAACCTCAGTCTTCTGAAACAGAATAGTTTTTATACGGTTCATGGCAGATATTTAGGAATACAGTATCAGACTTAAATTTTTACAATATTCTTGGGACATGGCAGTAGCCACACGTCCTCTTTGGTCTTGCACATCATTACGGACAGCCAATGGTAAAGGTTGGCAGTTATGTCCTTCTTTGGAAGTGAGGAGACTGATGGAAGCCTGTCATCGGAAAGGTGACGAACTGGTGGTGGGATGTGATGCCAATGCCCACAATCTATCGTGGGGCAGCAAGGACACCAACAGTAGAGGTGAGCAACTTCTTGAATTTCTCCTATCTAACAACTTGGAGATCCTGAATAGGGGTGATGAACCTACATTCAGGAATAGTAGAAGGGAAGAAGTAATTGACATAACTTTTAGTTCCATGATGATGAGAAGTTACGTCAAACAGTGGCATGTGATCCTGGAGCCATCCTCATCAGATCACATGTATATTAAATTCAAGGTTGAAATGGGAACCAGACAGACCATGGCCTATAGGAACCCCAGGAAAACGGACTGGGAGACATATAGGAAAGACCTTGACTTCAGCCTATCAGAAATTAAAACTTCGATAAGGAATCCAGCAGAGTTTTAGGAAGTAGCAGAGGCTGTAACCTCTGCTATAGTGACCTCATACCAGGACAACTGCTCAATCACCAAGAAGTGCACAAATAGGAGTGTGCCTTGGTGGAATAATAACCTGGAAATGCAAAGGAAACAGGTACGAAGACTGTTTAACCTTGCAAGGCGCAAAGGACAATGGGCAAAGTATCGTGAGGTCCTTGTCAATTACAACCTTGCCATCAGACGGGCAAAGGAGGCATCCTGGAAGGTATTCTGTGAGGAAGTGGAGGGCACGGCTGCTCAAGCGAGACTTCATAAAATCCTCACTAGGGTACCAACTAATCCAGAAGGAACATTGAGGAAGGAGGATGGGGAGTATACAAAGACAGCACATGAAATGCTGGAACTGCTCCTCAAGACTCACTTTCCTCAATATACTCTGCGGGATAACTCAAACCAGACTGCGATTCCTGAGAGACAACGGTTCCCAGGTATTCGCAAAGAGGACTGGGATTTGGCCAAGGAGTGTGTCGATTTCAGTAAGGTCCGATGGGTGGTGGGAACATTTCAACCGTTCAAGTCACCTGGCCCCGATGGAATCTTTCCAGCTCTCCTGCAACAAGCGGGAGAAAATCCTATTAGATTCCTATGCAGGTTATTCAGGGTTAGCCTAGCAGCAGGAATCATTCCCAATGCCTGGAGGGCAGTGAAGGTTGTCTTCATTCCTAAACCAGGGAGAATTGATCATACCAAGGCCAAGGATATGAGACCAATCAGCCTGTCCTCCTTCATTCTTAAGACATTGGAAAAGCTGGTTAATGTGCATGTTGGAGAAAGGAGGTTAAGTAGGGCTCCTCTACATTCAAACCAACATGCATATGAGCTAGGTAAATCATGTGAGACAGCTCTCCACCAACTCGTTGGGAAGGTGGAGAAAGCACTACACTTTCAGGAAATAGCCCTCTGTATCTTCCTGGACATCGAGGGGGCTTTTAGCAACATGACCTTCGATTCCATGGTTAGGGCAGCAGAGGTGCATGACCTAGGGACCACTATATGTAGGTGGACTAGAGCCATGCTTAGTGGAAGAAAGGTAGAAGCTACCATGATGAATGAAAAAATGGTAATCAACACCACTAGGGGTTGCCCGCAAGGAGGAGTTCTTTCCCCTTTATTGTGGAATCTAGTGTGAATGCTCTCATTGGTGAATTAAACTCTAGGCAGTACTTCTGCCAAGGATACGCAGATGATCTTGTCATAGTAATACTTGGCAAATTTGCTGACACAGTAAAGAATATGGCACAAGGTGCTTTAGACATTGTGCAAGACTGGTGCAGAAAACAGGATCTGGGGGTTAGTCCTAAGAAGACTGTTTTGTACCATTCACAAAGAAGCATATACAACATTCAAGTTGGAATCTAAAGCTTTTCAATGAAGCACTACCTGTGAAGGGGACAGTGAAATATCTAGGGGTTACCCTAGATGAGAAACTGGCATGGACCCCTCACATCAGGAATATTAGCTCCAAGGCAAAAGGTACTCTTGTGAGTACCAGGAGAGCTTGTGGCAAAACTTGGGGCCTGAGCCCCAAGGGTATGCACTGGATATACACCACAGTTATTAGACCCAGGATCACCTATGGGGTGGTTATGTGGTGGAAGAAGGTAGAACAGCAGGTTGCTGCTAAGGAGTTTGGTAAGGTGCAGAGATTAGCCTCCTTAGCCATAACAGGTGGAATTAGCAGCACTCCAACTGCTGGGATGGAAACTATGCTGGATATGCCCCCATTACACCTTTGGGTCAAGATGGAGGCAGCGGCTGGTGCATACAGACTCAAATCTGGCAACAACTAGAACTCTTTGGGATATCCAGAATCACACACTAAAATAGTGAGTGAGGTAAATATAGGAAAGGTTGGGGAAATGCCTGCCGACTATATTATAACCCCATACTGCTTCAACAAGCCTTTTAATATAACAATTGGAAGTAGGGAGCAGGGAGAAAATAGTTCGACACCGTACGGGGGATATTGTCTGGTTCACTGACGGGTCAAAATCGGACCAAGGTGTTGGGGCCAGTGTATATGGGGTGCAGCCAAGACTGGAGGGTGTCATCTCTCTAGGAAAACTGGCCTCAGTATTCCAGGCCGAAATCACTGCCATCAGGGCGTGTGTGGAGGAAAATTTGCGTAGGTGCTACAAAGATCGTAGCATCTATATCTATTCAGACAGCCAGGCAGCCCTGAGATCACTGGCAGCTCCTGCAACAAGGTCTAAAATTGTTGCAGGGTTCTGGTGGAGCTAGGGGAAAGCAATAGAGTAAACCTATTGTGGGTCCCTGGCCACTCGGGGATCAGTGGCAACGAACATGCCAACAGATTAGCCAGGATGGGGGCAGAGACTCCATTTATTGGACCGGAACCTGTCCTGACAATCACCAAGGCAATGATCAAATTGGAGCTATGTAACTGGCTCAGAAGACAGCACGTAGAATATTGGACCAAAGTCCATCAACAAAAACATGGCAAGGTAATGATGCCAAAGCCATGTTTTAAAAGAAGCTCTGCAATCCTGGGTTTGAACAGGAGAGAGATTAGACTCAAAGTTGGATTGCTGACAGGCCATGGGAATTTCAAAAAACACCTACGTACAATGGGAATAACTGAAGAGGACCCTAAATGTAGGATCTGTGATGACGGTGATGAAACTGCATCACATCTAATCTTCGAATGCATTGCATTGGAGAATAAAAGGCACAGAATATTTGGGACAACTAGACCTGAAGAAATTGTGTCTAATATAGAACTGGTAAAGGGACTCCTTGCACTGTTCAAGGGCATTGGTTGGCTTTACTAGATACACAGGGAGCGATACAGCACAATAAACTTAGTTTCGGTGCGGGCAGTGGCGGGTTGGTCCAAGACTGTTTTGGCTTCCCTGGAAAAATCAAATCAAATCAAATCAAGCCAAAGATACAACTTCTGCTTTTTTTGCCATATAAATACGTCTTATGCATTTCCCCAAAGCAAAATGCCGTAGTGCAAATGGGTGTGAAAAAATGCATAGTATGCCATTATTAAGATATCCACACTAACACAGCTCTTTAGTTTCCTCAAAAGATATAACACCGATACTAATTTGGAGCATAGCTTTTCTGTGTGGGTGCTCCAACACATTTTACTATCTAGATATATGCCTAGTAGCTTTACCAGGTTTTTGAGGTCACATGGCTCCTCATCAAGATTTCTCGGTGAGAAGAGGATTTGCTCAGTTTTGCTGTTGTTCAGCTTCAGCATATTTCTTTAGAGCCATTCAGTTGCATTTTTCATCATGGAATCATTCATTTCTTTCAGGACATTTATATCTCAGTGTGATGTGATGAAGGCTGTGTCATCAGCAAACATAACAGTTTTAAATAACAGAAAGGCTGGTAAATCATTCACATAAACTACAAACGTGAAAGGTCCTAATACAGAACCTTGTGGGACTCCATATTTTACACTGAGAAAGTCAGACTTATTACTTGAATTGAAAATCACCTTTTGTTTTCTGTTTGTTAACTATGATGTTAGTAGTGTTAATTCTCTGCCACTAATACCATAATTTTCAAATTTCTCAATTAGGATGCTGTGAGAAACAGTGTCAAATGCTTTGGTTAGATCAACCAAGGTAGCTTGAGTGTGTTTATTTTTGAAGCACTGTATGACAGATAGTACAAGTTCTTGAACTGCCTTAATTGTTGACTGCCCATTACGAAAACCATATTGAGCATTGTTTATTAGGTTATTAGTTTCAAAGTGATCATTTATTTCTTTTTTAATTAGTTTTTTAGTGAGTTTTGCTATTATTGAAACAATAGCAATAGGCCTGTAATTTTCAGGTGAGCTTCAAGCTTCAAGCAGTCAGGAAATGTATCCTCTGTTAAAATTCTATTTATGAGGTGAGACAAGGGATTAATTATGAGTCCTATTACTTTCTTCACAATGTAATTTGAAAGACCATAGATGTCCTCTATTCTTGAGTTACTGAGTGATGTTGCTATATCTATTATATTTTTTGGATGGATAGGCCTCCACTTGAAATTAGGCAAACTGGCTTTCACCATTGTTTCTTTTGAAATGATAGGTTTTACCCCCTTGGAACTATGATTTTCTGACTTACTTCCATTTGATGTGTCAAGTTTTCCAGAATGTATAAAAAAGTTATTCAGGTCTTCTGCTTTAATGGGTACAGTAATGTTATCTTTTTTATACCTGTTTCAGTTTTTACTATTTTCCACGCTGCTTTGCATTTAATGGTTGATTCAGAAATGTAGATACCATTGGCTGTTTTTTTTTTTTAGCAGTTTCTTTTCTGTAGGCCTTCTTGTGGTGTCGCACAAGTACAAAGTGCGCGCACCTACTTTCGCCGCGCGCCGCCAGGCACGCACGGCGCGGCGTTCTCACGATAGCCACGAGCGCCCTCTGCGACAACTCCGCTCGTGGCCACCACTGAAGGACATCGGCACTTCGGACTGAGATAGCAACCAGTGAGGACCTTCGTAATCAGATAGGCACGATTGAAGACTTTGCTATCGTACAGGCACTAGGCAGGCCTCTAACAACTATGTATCAACATTCTGCAGTACTATGTAAAAGTTAAGTATTGTTACATTCTGTGCAATATATATATCTTTCTAATTTACTCTAGTGTTTATAGTTTCTGGCTGCTCCCCCTCCGTACCTGCACCAGCGTGCTATTTTTGTTCCTGTGTCGGTCTCATTCCACTCGGCCACCGACACCTACGACGAGGCTGGGACACAAAAGCGGCGACGAAGTTGGGACACAAAAGTGGCGTCGAGGATGGGATACAAAAGTGGCGACGAGGAGTGATAGAACCTTGGACCAGCCCGCTAGTAGCAGCCAGACAGCAGCAGTCGGAGCACGCAGAAATTGCTCCCGCCCACCCACCCTTATTATAAGATTTTTGGGGGAACATTTTCAGTTACGTGTTTGTGGACTTTTTTGCTGCAGAGCGTCCTCTTTCATATTGCATTTGTGTTTTGTTATAAGTTACTTGTATACGCGGCACCTAATCGGTCAGCATGGCCACTACCCTGAACCCAAACTTAATGGAAATTATTCAGTTACAGACGGCGCAAATCACTCAACTACTGCAGGCCGTGTCGCAGTTGACGACACAGGCTGCTCACCAACAACAACAGTCGTCACATCAGCAGCCCACACCTGCCGCTGCACCGCTTCCTACATTTCGCCAGTACAACAAACGTGAGGAAGAATGGAGCGACTACTTCGCACAGTTTCAAGAACTTGTCGCGGCTCATCAAATTACAGGTCAGAGAGTGAAGAACCTTTTCTTATCGATTGTGGGCCCCCAGACCTTCGTACTATTGCAAAAACTTTTCCCTCTCGCATCTCCTTGTGACGTAGACTTTGAACAAATTGTAGATGCACTGAATGCTCATTATGAGAGAAAAGTTCTTGTAGCCGCTGCACGATACCGATTTTTCAGACTTAAAAAATTACCGCAGCAGTCACACCAAGAGTGGATTACGGAATTGAAGGGCTTAACCCGCCAATGTAAATTTACTTGCTCTTGTGGACTTTCTTATAGTGACGTTATGTTAAGAGATGCGATTACGCAGAACATTCAGGACCCCCGAATTAGGGCAGCAATTCTAAAACAGTCCGACCCCTCGTTAGACAGCGTACTGCAGCTTATAGCTGCGCATGATACTTTTGACTTAGCAGATGTAGAAATGCAAAGCCACAGTGTTAATTCAGTGCACCGCAACGGTCGCTTTCCTAGCCGTAGTTCTCAGTGTAGCACTAGTGATTCTTACAATAGTACAGGCCGTGCTGAACAGACAGTGAACAGTAGCCAGTGTAAAAGTGCGACACAAAGGTCGCCCCGTCGTGTTAGAAACAGTGATTTGAATAACGGGCGCCAACGCTCATTTCAGAAAAATGTTCGTAAGTCTTGCCCCCAGTGTGTATCTCGCCACAAACGTGCACAGTGCCCAAGTCGCAACGCAACATGTTATCAATGTGGCAAATTGGGACATGTACAGTCTGTGTGTATGCAAATTAAAAACTCAAAGAACGGTACCGTTAGAAACAGTGCTTCGCAGAATGCGAGAACAGTTCATTCTGTAAATGTTATACGGGCTGTGGAATTGAACAGTGCTTTCCTTGGATCTCAATTGCAAGGAAGTAGTTCTGCGCCTATGGCAAAACTATATAGTGCACCACGTAGCAAGCGCCGACGAGCACGTAAAACAGTGCAACGGAAAAGGGTTCGGGACAAGCAAAATGACTATGAACAGTGCATTCCTGTAGTGAAAATAGTGCCTTCTGCAATTGCTCCTTGTAATAGTGCCCAGTACTGTGTAGCTAGTGACAGTAGACATCAAGTAGCTACTCAAAAGTGTAGTGCAGTAGTTAGTACATCTGGAGTAGCTTCGCATGCTTGCGCGGACGCCGATCTGGCGGTAGTGTCATCTAGTGACAGTGTGGTTAATCCGCTGCGTGCCGAGTCTGCTCCGCTTACTTCACTACGCGGCCCGCGCAAGCGCAGTAAACAAACCGTAGCAGACGTTGCCCACATTCGCGCACCTGTCGAGCGCCGCAAGCAAAAACTTTTTGTGAATCTTTCCATTGACAATAAGACTGTGCAATTTCAGCTCGACACTGGTTCCGCTGTTACTTTAATGAATAAAGACACTTATGAACTGCTGGATTCGCCAAAATTGTCGCCGTGTCAACAAGTGCTAACAGCGTACACAGGTCAAAATATTCCCGTGCTAGGAACGTGTAGCCTGCCTGCCTCTTTTCAAGGTGTAACAAAAACAGTTGCTTTTGTAGTTCTTCAGGCCAAATCTACGCAGAACATTTTTGGACTAGATGCTTTTGACTTGTTTGGTTTATCAATTCAAAGAGATGTGCTTCAAATTTCGTCAATAGTGCCTCAGGATAAAATCAATGCATTGTGTGACAAATATAGTGACTTGTTTTCGCCGGAACTGGGTTGTGCAAAAGACTTCGTGGCACATGTAACTTTAAAAGAATCTGCAGTTCCAAAATTTCGTAAAGCTAGACCAGTGCCTATCGCCTTGCGTGATACAGTTGCCGAAGAACTTAAACGTTGGCAAGATAGTGGGGTGATTTCTCCTGTTTCTGCGAGTCAGTGGGCCTCGCCTATAGTAATTATACCCAAGCCGTCAGGAAAACTTCGTCTCTGTGCGGACTTCAAATCAACAGTGAACAGTCAAACAATTGTAGACACTTATCCCCTGCCCAGACCTGACGAACTGATGGACAAATTAGGACAGTCTCGCTTCTTTTCCAAGATTGATTTAGCAGAGGCATACTTACAGATTCCACTTGATGACGAGTCAAAAAAGTTTTTCGTCATTAATACTCACATGGGCCTTTTTCAACTTCAACGCTTACCCTTTGGCAGTTCTTCCGCCCCCGCTATTTTTCAGCATTTTTTGGAACAGCTGACAGTTTCTGTACCGTGTTGCTCGAACTACTTAGATGATATTGTGGTATCCGGAGGTACAGTTGAAGAACATTTAGCAAACCTGGAGTGCCTTTTCAAAGTTTTGACTGCAGCAGGTCTACGTTGCAATAAAGCAAAGTGTTCGTTTTTTCAAACTGAAATAGAGTACCTAGGTCATGTGATTAATGCCCAAGGAATCCATCCCTTACAGTCACATCTTAGAGCAATCAAAGACTTGCCTCCTCCTAAGAATGTGCACGAATTGCAAGCAGTAATGGGAAAGCTGAACTATTATTTCAGGTTTATTCCCAATGCCTCTCAGATTGCAGCTCCACTGCATCACTTACGTAGGAAAAATGTTCCTTTTGTATGGTCTCAAGATTGTCAGGTTGCCTTTGACAAACTAAAGTCTGCACTACTCAGTGATGCATGTTTGATTCCCTTGGACCCACAGAAGCCTAAGTGTGGTAGCACGTTTTGTTCGCTCAGGGTGGCCTGCCAGAGCCAAAGACATTGATCGGCCTCTGGTTCGACGTTATTTTGCACAACGTCATGCATTATCTTTAAGTCAGGGTGTACTGTTGTTGCATACCGACAACGACCAAGCAAGAGTGATTGTTCCTCGTTCCCTGCAACGAGAAGTGTTACGCCTCCTGCATCAAGGACATTGGGGCATTGTTAGGACAAAGCAACTGGCCAGACGTCATTGTACCTGGGTTGGAATGGACGCTCAGATAGAGAGCATGACGTCACAGTGTACTGTTTGTGCGGAGCATCAGGCGGCTCTTCCGCAACGTTTCTCAGACTGGCCACGCCCCAAGGGACCATGGCAACGTTTACACATTGACTTTGCCGGACCTTTCTGGAATACGCGCTGGTTAATTGTTGTAGACGCTTTCAGCAAGTTTCCTTTTGTGATTGCCATGAACTCAACGACAGCTTCTAGTACAATCAGTGCCTTAACATCAGTGTTTTGCATTGAAGGCTTGCCTGAAACTATCGTCAGTGACAATGGACCTCAGTTTGTTAGTGCGGAATTTCAACAGTTTTGTCGTGTGAATGGCATTCAGCATATTACCACTGCACCTTTTCACCCTCAGTCCAATGGTGAAGCAGAACGTTTCGTTCGAACATTCAAGTCTCACATGGAGAAGATGAAAGGTCAGCACTCCAGGCAGCAAGCTCTTCAAATTTTCCTGTCTACGTATCGGTGCATGCCACGTGACGGCCCGTCTCCTGCCGAGCTGCTACACGGCCGCCGTCACCGCACTCTCCTTCACCTGCTGCAGCCTCCCACGCACTGAGTCGGTTCGTACGGCGCTACGCGTTTTCAGGTTTCCACGCCGGTGCTGTACAGGGTGTTTGCTGGAAACAAGAAGAACCTATGGATGCCGGGCAGCATTCAGCGCATGCTCGGTCGCAATATGTATGTTGTACGTTCTTCCACAGGGTCGGAGCTGCGGCGCCACGCAAACCAATTGCGTCTGCATAGGCCGCGCGATCCTGTCTCCGGTTTCTTGATTCCAGACCCAGTTCACCGCCAGGGAGCACAACCACATCGTTCGTCCCCGGACTACGAGATCGTCCCGATGTAGATCGACGCGACACCGCCGCTGTCGCCGCCGCAGATGACAGCGTCACCGAGAGGGACTCCGGGACCGTGCGTGCCGCCGCCGCCTGGGCCACGCACCTCAGAAGAAGATGACCTGCTCCCTCTGGGCGGGGGGGGGGGGGGGGGGTGCGCCCTTCCCCAGGTTTTGGTGGGTTCCCTGGAGGATCGCAAGGCGGATGCCGGGGCGCGGACGGCGTCTCGATCCCAGCCTCAGCTACGACGCCCGTCCCACCAGTAACGCCCCCGCCCAGGCCCTCCTCCCAGTGCCGTCACCGTGGCCCTCAGCCCTACGCCACGACGGCGCGGCGGTTTGGGGGGGAGGGGTGTGGTGTCGCACAAGTACAAAGTGCGCGCCACCTACTTTCGCCGCGCGCCGCCAGGCACGCACGGCGCGACGTTCTCACGATAGCCACGAGCGCCCTCTGCGACAACTCCGCTCGTGGCCACCACTGAAGGACATCGGCACTTCGGACTGAGATAGCAACCAGTGAGGACCTTCGTAATCAGATAGGCACGATTGAAGACTTTGCTATCGTACAGGCACTAGGCAGGCCTCTAACAACTATGTATCAACATTCTGCAGTACTATGTAAAAGTTAAGTATTGTTACATTCTGTGCAATATATATATCTTTCTAATTTACTCTAGTGTGTATAGTTTCTGGCTGCTCCCCCTCCGTACCTGCACCAGCGTGCTATTTTTGTTCCTGTGTCGGTCTCATTCCACTCGGCCACCGACACCTACGACGAGGCTGGGACACAAAAGCGGCGACGAAGTTGGGACACAAAACTTCTTTAAATTGACATATCTAAAAATGTCATTGTTTGCATGCTTTGTCACAGGAGATATTTAAGAGGATCTATGTAAGTAAGGTGTATACCAGTGGAAACACTTCTCGTGTTCAAATTTTTATTGAGATGTGGTTCAACAGCCATAAGATATTTGAGGAAATGCATACTGTAAACCATGAGCTGTTTATTATTTTACAAACTTCTACCAGTTTTGGTTATAAACCATCTTGTGGTGTATTAGGTTCTCTTGTAATAGACCTTGGTTCACCATCACACAGCCTGGCATTGCTTTTATGTTTTTAATCAAGACTTGATGCCTAGTGACATCTTATTTATTTTTATTGTGTGACATGCATGCCAGTGTGCACAAGGATGTATATAATGCACCTGTTTAATCAGTCTGTCTAGTTCTCTTCTGTGAAGGTGGTTTATAACCGAAACCAGTAGAAGTTTGAAAAATAATAAACAGCTGATGGTTTACAGTATGCATTTCCTCAAACTTCTCGTGTGTTTCTTCTTGGTATGCAATTCATTGTGCTTTATAATGAGTGGACAACTTTGATTAAAGGCAGTTGTGATCCTATTGAGAAAATAATCGAAAGCTTCGTCAAGTGACACATTCTACATGATACTGGCAACCCAGTCTATATTGTTTAGCCTATGTATAAAATTTTGTACATTCGAATTTTTTAACTGTCTTTGTGGTCTGGGTTCAATTGTTTGTTGTTGCTCTTTTGTAAGTTCAATTACAAATATGCCATCATGATCAGAGAGCGCGGGTCGGACAACATTTAAAACTAAACTCTCATTTTTTATATTTGACATGACATTGTCAAGACAAGCATTTAATCTGGTAGGCTGATTATTATGGCAAGAGAAATTGAATGATTTTAGAGTATCCAACAGAAGTCTAGTTTTATAATTTTGTATAATCACATCAGTATTTATATCCCCCAAAATTAAGATTTGGTACATCTTATATCTGAGTAAGTTAATTAACAGATTCTCTATATGTTCCACTAAGATTTTAGCAGTAATTTCTGGTACACAGTACACTGACACAATAATAACTTTACATTCAGGGAAGAGGAGTGTTGCAATTTCAAATTCTCCCTCTAATGCTAAATGCTGAAGATCAATTACACTGACTTTTTTATTTAAATCATTTTTTATAAGTATAGATATACTGCTGTTTTTCATTTTGGATCTAAAATAACCATTTAGAAAATTATATCCAGCAGGGGTGTACATGCTACATTCATTTTCCTTAAGCCAATGTTCATTCAGGCACAACACATCACATTGTATCACTTCTAGATATATTTCAAGTTCTGTTAATTTATTTTTTATTGACTGGATATTAATGTGGAAGAAGAATGTAGTGTCCCGTAAATTTAGTATAGGTTTGTCACTACATGACCACTGTTTAACAAAAATACTATTTGTATTGCCTTTCTAAGCTTTATACTGTTTTGTAGCACTTTTCTGATTTAATGTAGGCCTACTATCTGAATTTACCCGGTACTTTCCCAGTATTTTGTTTGCTGTTTCTATCCTGGGTGTCTCATGATACTGCACACATGGGAGAGATGTTTCACACTGCTTGGAATCATTTTCTCTCCCATTACTCACCATAAAAAACACTGTGTTGGTTTTCTGTTGCATGTAGGATGGGCCACAGCTGCTGTATATGTTAGTGTTTCCTCTGCTGGTACTGCAACTGAAGATTCTGCTTGAGTGTTCACTAGCCAAGTGTCCAAAGTGGATTGAATATATCTAATCTTGCACTTTTCTTGGGTTGTGGAGCACTTTAGGTTCAGATTTGTTTCATTTGAGATCACCTGGTTCTTCTTACTTGAAATTTTTTCACAGATAAGAGATGCTAAATATCTTTTTCTATGCACATTGAAATGAAAGCCATGGGAGGTGTAGTACTCTCTGCAGAAATTGTGTACTTCTATGATGTGTACATTAGCAAATCTGCTGCAGATTTCAGCATAATGTCTATTTGTGTACCCTACTGCCCTGTTTACACATGAGGCTGGGATTAAATCATACCTGTGTGGAACATCAGCCACAATAATGTTTAAGTGCTTTCTATGGTGTAGCGCTGTTCTTAAAGCATTTACAGCATTGAAGCGTTTGTTGTGTGCAATGTCATTTGTTCTGCCACAAATCTCGAAGTAGTCTTCCTTTGTTATCTTTTGCGAAATATTTTTTACTGTAGACAGCACTTGGTCAAAGTGAGCACCCAGTTTGATAAATCCTGAAGCAGTTAAGCCATTGTTCACAGTTTTTATTTCGTGTGCAACACATCTAAGATGACTGTCGCCTATTAAAAACACATTTCTTCTTGCTTTTTTTGTCGCGCTGGTTTCATTTTGTGTTTTCCTGAACACTGGATTGATGTTTGTATTCTGTATTGACTTAAACGGCAGGCTTGGATCCACAATTTGCTTAATTCTCAGCTCTTCTTTCACCTTGGGTATAGGCCTAATTTTCGGCTCTTCTTTCGCCGTGAATATAGGCCTAATATGATCATTTGTTGGCAGAGATGTATTTATCATTGTGAGAGAATTATTTACTGGAGATGGTTTAATATTCATGCTATGCTTTGTGTGACATACTGCACCTGTTGGAACATCGTTATTGATGATGCAATCTTCAATCACTGAATACAGTTTTTTACCATTACTCTCGCTTTCTGCCTGCTTGACGGTCTGTAGTTTTTTATATTCACTTTCAGTGTTTCTCAGTCTTTCAGTTAACACTTTGTTTTCTGCTGTAGAACTTCACACAATTACTTGCAACGAGTTAATCATGCCGGCCATGGTGGCCGAGGGGACTGAGGCACTCCAGTCACGGTCTGCACGGACACTACGGTCGGGGGTTCAAATCCCCCCTCAGACATGGATATTTGTGCCGTCCTTAGGATAAGCTAATTGATAAATAGTTTGTAAGTTTAGGGACTGATGACGCCATACTTAAGTCTCATAAGCTATACAAATATTTGAACATTTGATTTGATTTGAGTTAATCATTTCTAGAAGTTTTGCTCTGTCTGGATGAAGTTCACATTTTACACACTTACACTTTGTACTGGATGATGTTTTGCTGCGGATCTTTTGCATACCACAATAGTTTTAATTCAGCGGAGCACCACTTTTGATATTATTTTTGCTCTTATCGCCTGATAACCTTTGAAAACTCGTAATAACTGGAGGCACAAATTAACTACACTTCCCAATCGCCGCCATTGTTCCTTCCTTTCCAATGGATGATGTCTGGTTGTTCAGAGCTTATAAGATTTGATTAGTAAAAATGTATATGTATATAATATTTTCTGTTAAAAAGCCTTTCTGAAAACCAAACTGACATTTTGTTAGTACTTTAATTTAACAAATATGTGAAGCTATTCTTGGTTACATTACTTTTAAAATAACTATGGATAAAATGGTTGGAAGTGAGATTAGGTGGTAGTTGTTGACATCAGACCTATCCCCTTTCTTATGCAATGGCTTAATGATAGCATATTTCCGTCTTTTGGAGAAAATACCTGTTTCAGAAAGCTATTACACTCCTTGCCATTAAAACTGCTACATCACGAAGATACAGACATGAAATTTAATTGACAGGAAGAGATGCTGTGATATGCAAATGATTAGCTTTTCAGAGCATTCACACAAAGTTGGCACTGGTGGCGACACCTACAACATGCTGATATGAGGAAAGTTTCCAACCAATTTCTCATACACAAACAGCAGTTGACCGGCGTTGCCTGGTGAAACGTCGTTGTGATGCCTTGTGTAAGGAGGAGAAATGCGTACCATCACAGTTCCAACTTTGATAAATGTCAGATGGTAGCCTATACCAATTGCGGTTTATCATATCGCAACACTTCTGCTCCCGTTGGTCGAGATCTAATGACTGTTAGCAGAATATGTAATCGGTGGATTCAGGAGGGCAATACGGAATGCTGTGCAGGATCCCAATGCTCATGTATCACTAGCAGTCAAGACGACAGGCATCTTGTCTGCATGGCTGTAATGGATCGTGTAGCCACGTCTCGATCCCTGAGTCAACAGATGGGGAACTTTGCAAGACTGGCTGTGGTTACCCTTGATGCTGCATCAGACAGGAGTGCCTGCAATGGTGTACGCAATGGCGAACCTGGGTGCACGAATGGTAAAATGTCTTTTTTCATCCTTTTTTTTTTTCAGATGAATCGAGGTTCTGTTTACAGCATAATGATGGTCACATCCATGTTTGGCAACACCACGGTGAACACAGATTGGAAGCGTGTATTCGTCATCGCCATACTGGCGTATCACCCGGCGTGATGGTATGGGGTGCCATTGGTTACACATCTCAGTCACCTCTTTTTTGCATCGATGGCACTTTGAACAGTGGCCGTTACATTTCAGATGTGTTATGACCCGTCACTCTACCCTTCATTCGATCCCTGTAAAAACCCTACATTTCAGCAGGAGAATGAACAATTGCATGTTGCAGATCCTGAATGGGCCTTTCTGGATATGGAAAATGTTTGACTGCTGCCCTGGGCAGCACATTCTCCAGATCTCTCTCTGGTCAATGGTGGCCGTGCAACTGGCTCGTCACAATACGCCAGTCACTACTCTTGATCAACTGTTGTATTGTGTTGAAGCTGCATGGGCATCTGTACCTGTACACACCATCCAAGCTCCATTTGACTCAATGCCCAAGCGTATCAAGGCCGTTATTATGGCCAGAGGTGATTGTTCTGGGTACTGATTTCCTAGGACCTATCCACCCAAATTGCGTCAAAATGTAATCACATGTCAGTTCTAGTATAATATATTTGTCCAATGAATACTCGTTCATCATCTGCATTTCTTCTTGGTGTAGCAATTTTAATGGCCAGTAGTGTATATATGTGGCTGAGTATCCTACTTATCGTTTGGGAATAAGATTGTAGCATTCTGCTGTAAATGACGTCAATTCTATGTGAGCTTAATCTTTTTGGTGAGTTTATTATTTTTCTAATTTCAAAGGGAGAGTTGGGTGGAATTTCAATTGTATCAAATTGCATAGGTATGGGCCCTTCCATCAACAGCCTTGCCTCTTCTAATGAGTTTCCAGATCCTATTTTCTCCACAGCATTTAAAATATGATCATTAAAAATACTCTCAACTTAACACTTCTCACTCATTATGATGATAATACAATCTTACTGTGTTTTTGTTGACATCTTTCCCTTTCAATATTATTCTGAATTGTCTTTATTTAACTATCAGAGGTATTAAACTCAGACATGATACACATGCTTTCGAATTTCGGAATTACTTTTTTTCATGTAGCACAGTAATTTTTATAATATTTGACTGTTTGTAGGTCACTAATCTCTTTTGCTGTTAGTTACAATTCCATTTTCCAGTTACAAGATATTTTTAGTCTTCTGGTAAGCCATGGTTTTTCCATGGTTTCTTACAATAATATTTAACTATTTTCTTGGGGAAACAGTTTTCAAATACACTTCAAATTTATCATGCAATTAGTTATCTTTTAAATTAACATTGGCTTCCTTGTGCACCTCATCCTAGCCTTAGGTGCTGTAGACTTTTCCTGAAATTTGAAGTAGTTGATTCATTAATTGAATGCACAGCATTGGTGGGCTGTTTTGAATTACTGTATGGATCTATGACATTTACTGTAACTAGTTGTTACCATGGTCAATAGTATAAGTGGTCTATAAAAAGAGTTATCTATTAGTTTGCTACTGTCCTTTACTGCCTAAGTACAAAAATAAATAATGGATATCAAATTGAAAGAGCTGAATAATGCTTCAAACTCAATTTTTCTATTACACTCTTTCAGAAAATCAACATGGAAATCCTCACAAATAATAATTTGTTTCCACCTCTCTGACAAATAGCACAATGATAATAATAAATCACAGTTTCAGTATCATGTTAATGCATAATTACAGATTTCAGATTAACAATAGATGAAATATTAAATCAAAGTATTGTACCTACTACTGTTTTATACCTAAACCATCTTCAAAGATGTTATGTCCAAAATTTATTGAATAAGTTCACAATTTCCAAACTTTTCACACAGAATTATAAAACCTTTCTTGTGCTGCTCATGGGTTATCCTATAGTGATATTCAAAGTTCAGCTTTCTACATCTACACGGGATACCCTGAAAATCACATTTAAGTGCCTGGCAGAGGGTTCATCGAACCACCTTCATACTATTTATCTCCCAGTCCATTCTCGAAAAGCACGCGAGAAGAAAGAACACCTGAACCTCTCCCTTTTACCTCTGATTTCTTGTATTTTATTCTGATGATCATTTCTACCTATGTAAGTGGGATTCAACAATATATTTTCGCATTCGGAGGAGAATGTTGGTGATTGGAGTTTTGTAAGCAGACCAGGCCGCAGCGATAAGCGCCGTTGCTTTAATGATTCCCATCCCAGATTCTTTATCATTTCCGTAACGCTGGGGCTGCAATTCAGAAAGTATTCAGAGGTGAGTTTTCCATACTGCCTTTGCTTCTAGTATACAAGAAACATAGCTTTCAGGCACAGTGAATAACACTGGACATGAGCAAATTTTGAAATTGCAGAAGGATATAATCACCTAATTTGCCCAATGGTACACAGAATTCAAATAACAAGAAAGGTAAACACCTGATAAAATTTCAAAACATTTATTTTAACATATATAGATACTTTTATTGTGATACTACATTTCATGATGCATATTAAACTCAATATAAAAAGCATATGTAACTGTAAGTAGTATTTAAAATGGAACGAACTGAAAAAACACAAAAAATATACTGGCACAATGGAGAGTTATATTAATATTTAATGAATCAAACTAAAATACATAGGTTCTGGGGCTGTTTTATGCATTGCAAGATAATCGTATAATATAATGATCTGTAGGAGGACAAAATTATGTTGAAAATAAGTAATTATATTATCATGGTAGGTAGTTACTTTATCTCCAAATGATCATTATGAAACTGTTTGTTCATAGCAAGGAAAAAAAATCTGAAGAAAGACAACAGAAAAGTATACTAATGAGTGAATGTTAACCAATGAGAAATAGAGTTATTTGTGTTACTCCACCACCAATACATGACACGGAATAAGATAAAAATGAAATTTTTGGTGGGAGCTGACCTATTATACATTCACTACCTCTGATAGTCAGTCCCTCACCAGTCTTGCACATGTTGTATCACAATACTATAAAGCATTCAGAAGTGCTCAAAAAATTTGTCTCGAGTTGTCATGTTAGAAAATTAGCATCAAACTAAGTTTATCAACTTACACTCACATGACAACTTGAGACAAATTTTTTTAAAAACTTCCATAATTCAGTTGTTTAATAATGTTGATGATTCCATAACACAAATACCCACCAACATACATCCATCATATAGCATACCTGCAGAAATAAACACAGCAGGGGAAACACTTGTACAGACAATGAACATGAGAACAAATACAAGAGGTCTTCCTTAACTCATTGCTGTGACCAATGTTGTCAATTTCCCCACCTATCGTATATACATTCACTAGTGTTTATTTAATTCCATCTCCTCATTTTTTATCTTTCTCTGATTTAAAAATGTGTTTATTATTCCTTCTCCACAGTTTTATAAACTTCATTGAAACATATTCCAGGCTTTTTCCCCCTATTTCAGAAGCTATCAGCTTTTGTCTAATAGTAAGCTGAAAACTGTGCCCTCTGCTTTGTGGATTTCTTCTATTTGATTTATTTTGCAGTAAACGTCATCTATACTGTTTAGTATGGTGGGTTTTTCTCCCTTGCTCACAATACTGCATTTTCTGTTGCCATATGAAAAAAACTATATCTTTTAAGTAAAAATATTAACTATATTACAACAAATAGTACATGCATCTCTTCTGTTTCCTGTTTTAATTGTAGCTGGAGGGGAAACTAGAAACCAACACTGGCCACACGCATTAACATTTGCAAAACTTTGTTATCTACATATAGTTATTTTACATAAACTGTTTTTATGATAAATGGTAAATATATAGCCAGGTGCAGAATTTAACTGGCCAGAAATAAATGTATGTTTTTAACAACTACTAAGAAGGCTATACTGCGGAACTCTGTTATATAACAGTGAATCAATTTAACTGACATATGGCATATCTTGAGGAGAATGAATATATTACTTATAAACTAGAATGCTATTTTACAATAATCCACAGAAGCACATATACGTTATAATACATTTAACAGACATTAGCTAACAGCCTAACTCTCTTACTGGTTACTAGTTTTGGGAACACATGTGGAAAGGACAAAGAAGAAGGCGGGAAGAGGATAAGCGTTAGGAAACAGAATGATCATGAGTAATATCACATAAATTACAAGAAATGCTTCTAAATGTAAAATTTTAAGCATTTACGGCCATTAACACAGGTCAGTTTCTTTGGGGAAAAAAATGTAGTTAACAGCAACATTATTATGAAACAGCAACATTTTTCTTGTTTTGTAAAAAATTAGCCACAGGCAACATGGAACTGACTAACATTCTTGTATTTCAAGTAATGGTTAGTCATAAAAACAGCATTTCAAACCATTAACATGAATGTTCTTAATGTGTCAGAGATGTATTCTTCGTATGCTGCCTGTTACTATAAATACTACTAATAAGTAAGTGAGCAACAATGAATGGTCAATTATATTTTCTGACAACAATACTCAGGTTCTCACCTTCTATCTCTATTTTATATAAAATTTTATATCAACTCCTAAGAGTCATCAGGATTATTTTCTCTGGTTTTCCTGCAGATGTTCTCAATTTTGAATTTGAACTGTGTAGCTGGAGTTAGTCCAAACAAACATTTCCTATAATATCTTTTATGTGACACCCAGTGTCGACAGAAAGTGTCAGTTTTTTTTCCCCACAAAAAACAAAAATGGTTTTTCATTGAGGAATTTCATGTGTGAATTTGGTAGAGTGGTCCAAATTAGTCTAGTGCAATATTTGGTTTATCATTGTGTATTAAGATGGACAGTAAAACATGAAAAATAGCCAGAACTCCATCAACATCAGCACTGCCCTGGTCCGCCCTTACTGCTATCACCATGAAGTGACCACTGCTCAGTTACTGATGACTAAACTTAATATTACACTAAACTAATTTGAAAGCACTCTATCAAATGTGCACATAAATTTTGCTTCATATATCTTTTTGTTTGTGACATGATATAAACCAATGCTTTCTATCAGAGCAAGAAATTACATGAAAGACATTATGGCAGCATTTTTTGGGCTGATTTCAGCTACTTACTACAGACAAAAATTGCAGATACCTGCAGAAATACCAGAGAAAATGCACCCAACAGCTCTTTGGTGAGACACCCAGTATATTTTACAACCACTTTCCCATAAACACAAAATATAAGTGGAGAAAAGCTGTAAAATCCTTAGGAAGTTCAATGGTGACAGACAACAAAAAACTGAGGTTTCTGTACCTCTCCATGTACGTTCCTACACTTGCTCATAACAAACAGATACATTCTGAAAGGAAACAAGAATCTCAGAAAAGTCATTTTGCAGAAGAGTGTAGTGTGAAACTTGCACAAAACAATCAGGTTTATACATGTGTGGGAGGTGTGGAAATGTAGAAAATTATAAAATCTTGGGGATGACATGAACATGTAGTTTAAAATATGTTGGGCATACCTAAGAAAAATCAATTACATAAAGGTTTTTATTCATATAATAGAGGAGAGAGTGAGTTTGTATTATAACATGATGCAAGAAGCAACTTGCACACAATGTATTTAAGTATTTCTTGTCTGCAATACTCGGTAATTGATGGAATTAAAAATTGCTACTGGTTGGCACATGGTAAAGTGCTAAGAAAACCAGTTTTACCTGGGTGGTGAATCAATTATCCCTGCAGACTGGTCAGCACATTATCATGATGAACACGAAGTCTGGCATTTTCTTCTAAACTACCTTTCAGTCGAATGCACATATTTATGTTATATAGCGTATCTTCAAATTCCAAAAGAAATCTTTATACATGGAATTTTACATGAAGGACTGTTTGCCCCAGACACTATGTTATTACAAAGACAACAAATCAAATAATACAAACAAAAATAATTAGTTGAGAGGTATCTCTAAGACACAAAACTAATTCAATAATATTTTCCTTTAAGACATATTCCTGCAGCTTACTCACAGTATAAAGGAGCAAACTACACATTGCCCTACCATAAATGACCATACAAAAATACTGCTATCGAAGTTGTCTTGGAGGGGGGAAAAATGTCAATTAAATTTTCAGAAGTTTTTGTTCATAAGTGAAAATAATGCAAAACATATTGTACCACTGTCAGCACATCAATGATTCAGTCTTCAGTTATGTTAGCAATGCAATTGTTCTCAGAGCTTTTACCCTGCATCCTCTCAAAATCAATATTGGCAGCTGGTTCCAACTTTAATCGTTTTGCATTATTATCCTCAACAGACATGTTACTCCTTTTATTGTTCCCATGGGAATATGATGAAACATCACTATCATTGCAGCTGTCCCTAGCACTGGCATGGGTGCCACATACATCTGTTGATGTGCAATCTCCAGCTTCAGATGTGTCGTTGCTCTCAGCAAATGAGCCGCTACTGTTAGGCATGTCATTATTCCCACAATCACCATCACTTTCAGTGTCACCTTCGATAAGGCTATCCTTGTTCCTGTGAACATTGCTCTCACCCTCATCATCATCATCATCTTCTTCATCATCATTATCATCATCAGAACCATCATCAGTATCACCATCACCATTGTCGTCATCCTCATCCTCATCCTCATCATCATCATCATCATCATCATCATCTCCATCGTAATCGTCATCGTTCCTATCATTGTTATCATCATCACAATATTCCTCTTCATCGTTATCATCATCTGATTCTTCATCTGTACCACAAACACTGACACCTGCACTTGTGTCACACTCATTAGTGTCACTGTTACGGATTGTACCTGGGAATCTCAGCTTCTTAGTGGCAGTACTGTCACTGTAATGATCGTCACTAGACATCTTGTCACCTTCATTTCCATCTGTGTTGCTTTCATCTACATTATAGCTAGATGTAGCACAATTGGTTCTGTTATCATCATTTTTTCCTTTGCAGTTGTCACTGCCAGCACTGTTATGGATCAAACTTTTCTGAACACTAAGTTCACTATCAGTTACTGACTGATCACCATTAGGGTGCTCATTATTTCTATTGGCTGTCTTCACATTTATAACATTACCTGATATATTGTTTGTGTTAGTGTCATTTCTGTTGTTACTAGAAACAGTACTAGTGGCAGTGCTAGTGGCAGTGCTACATCCATCAGAAAAGGATTCATGTTTGGAAGAATCCTCCTTAGGAGAGACAATGATGTTGCCAATGGTACTACTGACTTTCCTGTGACTACTGTAAGTGGGTGCATAATTACTACATTTAGTATTGTCACTACTTGTGTTATTGCAAATGTTCGGTTTATTGGCATTAGTCACACTGGCACTTGTGCAGTTGGTGGAAGATAGGCCACCATCACTTCTCGGCATGACTGTACAAATTGCATTCTCAGATACTGTCGTACTTGTGACACACTCACTTCTGGAGTTAATGCAGGTGCTACTGTTGCTATTCGTTACAGAGCTGGAGGCACTAATAGTACTATTGCCTATACCATAACTACTGTTAATGGATGCAACTTTGCTATCTTTAGAATTGCCACTACTTATGTTATTGCAAATGTTGGGTGTACTGGCATTTGCGACATTGGCACTTCTGCAGTTGGTAGAAGATGGGCCACTATCACATTTTGGAACGGCTGAATAATTTCCATTCTTGCATGTCGTGGTGCTAGTGACGTTCTCATGTCTGGAGTTAATGTTGGTGCCAATGTTACTACATACGGCAGAATTGGTAGCAAATACTCCAGTTCTGAGTGTATTTAGCCGGAATGGTAATGTTCCAATAGCTACTGTGCCAGTGCCAATTATGCGAGTTCTTCGTCTGTCACGTGAATGAAGTTTGGCCACGTGTTCAAAACTAGACGTAATAGATCTTTGCTCACTGGAGTCATCCGGTTCTGTAAATAAATACCTTATTGGCGGTTCTGCATTGTCACTATTCTCACTTTCTTGGTCACCAGTTAGATTGTCTCCTCTATTGTGGTGTCTGCTGCGTCTCGGCATTAACCGACCAACTTTTCCGATGAAATAGGTTACTGGAAAATTTTCATTTCTAGTATTCCCAGTGGTGGTAGCACTTTGTTGGGTACCAGTTACATTGTTTTCTCTATTGAGGCCTCTGATTCTTGACCCAGCAAATCTTCCAATGAAATAGGTTACTGGAAAATTGTCAGTACTGTTAATGGAGGTACTTCGGAAATTGCTATTTCCAGTGACAGTTGCTCTTTGGCCACTGCCATTTACAGCAACAATGCCATTCTTTGCATTCTCATTTTGGGTTATGTTAGCATTTGAGCCATTGATATTTTTTGTGCTGATTGTAGTTGGGGCACTGTGATTTATGTTAATAAGAATACTCTGGTTACTGCTGTCGTCGGTAGTAATGACGCTGGGCCCACTGTCATTTCTGGTGACTATGGCACTTTGGCCACTATCATTTTTTGTGACAGTGGAAGTTGGGCCACTGTTATTTCTAGTGATGGCAGCACCTGCATCTTCACCAATTCTCATGTCTGTAGTATTTGGGTTAATGTCATTTCTGCTGATTCCACTTCTTGGATGACTATCATTTGTGGTGAATGTGGCAGTTTGATGATTGACATTTGTGGAGGCTGTCACATTAGGTTGACTTCCACTTTTGGTAACTGCTGCACTAGGATGGCCACCACTTGTGGTTACTGTGTTAGTTGGATAACTGTCATTTGTGGTAACAGTGCTGCACGAATAATTGTGATCATTCTCAATTTGGTGACTCACTGGGTACAGTGAACCACGTTCTCCAGAGGGGAGACTCTTTGGAGTGCATGGACAACTACCATCCCTGGGGATTTCCATTGGGATGAGAGCATTCATTCTTTTGCCAGATGAATTAACGACGGCTACTGGTTGAAGCTTTTCTCCAGATGGGTAGCAATTCTCCGTTCCTGGGTTAGGAGGGCCATTTTGCTTTACACTGGAGATGCTAGCAGTTGTAGAACCAGCATTATTTGAGCTACCTTGGGTGTTTGTGGTACCTTCCTTGCTTGGTTTGGAAGGTCCATTTTGCTTAATACTAAAGCTGTCAGAAGTTGTAGAACCATCATTGTTTAAACCACCCTGAGTGTTGATGGTTTCTTCCTGTATTGTTTTGGAAGGACCATTTTGGTTAATATTAGAGTGTTCATCATTTGGAGAACTTGTGTTATTTGAGCCAGTTTGGGTATTGGTGGTATTGGAATTGGGTCCATGGATAGCACCATTTGTCACTCCTGGGCCAGTTCTTATGACATCGGCTGAACTTACATGGTCTGTAATAAAGAAGTCACCATTTGTCACTCCCAGGTCAGTTCTTATGACATCAGATCTGTTTTCTGTATAATCAGTAATCAAGAAATTATTACTGCTGACTACATTGCTACGACGACGACGGCGATAGCGTCGTTGACGATGTCGATGATGCATTGCCTGTAGTCTTGCAAGTGAAGGGGCAACTAATTCCAGTGGTCTCCTTCGAGTGGAAGGGCGTGGATAAGGTTTAGCTTTCGATAATTTTTGGGGTGAAGAAGTATTTGACTTAGAAGAGCTGGTGTCCTGTGTATTGTGTGGCTGATTAAAACTATCAGTTTGGGTAGCAGCATGCACACAGGATTCCGTACCTGCTTCTTGTTTTGGCTTTTGTAATTGGTTGGCTTGTCCATGTTCTGGTCTGGCATCACTTGTACTTCCTCCAGCCAACATCATTGTTGCATCTGACTCAGTAACTGCTGCCCCACCATATGCCTCATCAGGCTCTTCTTTTTTTATAGTTACATTAAGTCCTGTAAACTTATTTTGTGTTACATTTCTGTCAGGTTCTACATGTGTGTGTTTATTTGTAATCCTCTCTTTCTCTTCTGTATCACTAGTGAGATCAATTAGTTCTGGCTGCGGCCGCCGCCGCTGCTGCTGCTGATTATTATTATTACTATTATTATTATTATTATTATTATTATTATTATTATTAAGATGTTCACTACATAATGGCAGGTAAAAGAATGGATGGCAGATCATATCATAAGCTCCTGTGCTATTTTTTAGAGTAGCCTTGCGCACAGGACATTTTCTATGACATCTTCGAATAAGCTGCCAAATGGGCAAGTGAAACGCAGTGTAATGATTCACATAATGGCTATCTCCATCACATGTTTCAGTTACTTTTGGGTTAATGGGATGTTCAGCAGGACATCCACAAACTGGCATGATTGGAGTCTTCGCAGATTCAATATTCCATCAATTTTACAGCTGCAGTCCATTTATTGATCACCTTCGATTAATGTTTGCCTCGAAATGGAATTCAGCAACATTTGACCTGAAACAAATGTCAAAGTTAAAATAAGCAGCTGAAGCATGCTTCTCAATCATTTCTTAGCCTATGCCCTTATGTGACCAGATCAGTCTACACTTATTTTCAAAAGCAAATGTTTCTACTGACGCAGCAGAGAAACAACTTTTTTTTATTCTTACACTACATCACATGTTCATCAGATCTACGTACTTAGTGATAGTGTTAGCAGATACAGCATTTTGTTTTTCCAATGTGTAGCTGGGCTCAGCCTAAACAAATTTCACACAATACACACTGTTGACAGAAATTATTGCATTCTTGTTACACACAAACTGAACTTAAAGTGGAACTTTAAGCCCCAAACTAATCGAATGCTGTATTTGTTTTATTGATATGCATTCATACTGTCAGAGAGAGTAATATGCAAATAAGTACAGTACTCCACCAATCACAGCAACACTCTGGTCTTCACTGACTGCTACCGCCATGCAGGAGCACTGCTCAGTCACTTCTAGAGTACTGGTTATTCTTTGTGTTCCTGTTTCTGTTAAAACATATTGGCAAAACAGATGTAGCACTATACTAATTTGGGACTACTCTATCAAAAGGGCACGTAAAATTCTTCTTTAAAAGTAATTTTGTTTGGAATAGGCAAAAAAACACCACCAATTTAAGATGAGACTAAGCACTACATGAAAGATGTTATAAACATTACATACTTGGGCTAGCTCTAGCTACAAATTGCAGATCTGCCAAAATATCAGAGAAAATGTGCCTGATGACTCACACCATGTGAGTTTTTGTGTGTGGGCATGCCCGCATGCATGTGGGCAGGCAAACCATTCAAAACCATCAGGGAGTATGTGAAAGGGTTGTGACAATCCATGATTTCACATGTGTGTGTGTGTGTTTAGAAGCAAGAGGAGGATTATGAGCATTTCTTACAAATTTATGTGTAGGTGAGTTTTACTCACACACACACACACACACACAAAGGGTGTTTTCAAAATACTCTCAGAATTGGGACACACATTCCTTACACCTAAACAAGAAAATGTCCATATAAACATATGTGCAAAAAGCTTTCATTTTCCAGTTTTTAATGATCACTAACCACATGTGATATCAGAAAGAGAGGGCAATTACTTGGCTCTAATGGCACAATGGCATCGCCATAGTACTACACTGTAACTGTCATCTGACCCCTAAGCTTCCACTGGAAGAGTTCTTTCAATGCAAACACTGTATACATGAGTTCAATAGAGTTGTCATTAATTGTCAGAGACCTTCTGTATGCTTACCCCTGACATCTCCACGGAAGGGAACGTCTTGAGTACAGTCGTCAACATCTACATGGATAGTCTGCAAATCACATTGAAGTGCATGGCCTGCCTCCTGGATGGTCAAAAAGTGTTCCACAGATGAATTCTGATTTGTCTGGAGAGAGATTCTCAATTGATTCACATCTGGATGGAACATGATTTCAAGACCCAGACATCATGAAAACAGATCGATATCAAGGAGGCTCCCTAATGGTGAGGGCAGGTATTATGTTAACTACCTGAACATGTCTTCACGATATTGCATGGGTGAGATACAAGGTTTGACTATTGTCAAGTGTCATGATGTGATCTTTGGACCTCATTTGGCATTGTTGGGAGGTGCTGGGGGCCCAGACTTCATATCAATACACAATAATGCTCAATCTCATATAGAATAGGTGTCTGATGTTTTCTTGGAAATAGAATATATCGTATGCATGGTGTGTCCTGCTCACTCTCTTTATTTGAATCTGATTGAAACTGTCTCAAATGCATAAAGGAGATGGGTTGTGTCACATCAGCATCCACTAAACACTTTCCAAGACATGTGACAAGCTCTGCAGGAAGAATGGTCATTATTGTCTTGACATGAGATTGATGACATCATTTGCAACATCTCCTGTAGTTCTCAAGCCTGTATTGCTGTCAGAGGTGGTCACACCCTATAGTGAGTTCATTAACCAGTTGTCATAGTTTCTGTGCCAATCCTGAAAGTAGGAAAAAATTGTTGTCTTAATACAGTTTTCTGACAAAATAAATGCAACCTTGCAAAATTTCCACTTTTAGCTTTAATTTTAGATGCCAGTACACATTGATCTTTTTTTTATCTATTTACTTATTTATATATAAAAAAAAATAGATGAAGATTACTCACCAGGTGAAGGAGCACAGGTGTGACAGCAGCACAAATAAATAAAACACACACACACACAAACACAAGCTTTCGCAACCCAGTTGCTTCTTCAGCCAGAAGGGAAGGAGAGGGAAAAGGAAATGATGAGGGTTTTAAGGAAGGGGGTAAGGAGCCATTCCAATCCCGGGAGAGGAAAGACTTACCTTGGGGGAAGAAAAGGAAGGTAAGCAAATACACACACACCCATACATTTACACAGACGCAAACACACCTATATTATTCGTATAATATATATATATTTTGTGTGTGTGTGTGTGTGTGTGTGTAAGGAATCTGTCATAAAAGTACTTTTTGAAATACTCTGTACAAGAAACAGGATGTATGTATGTGTGTATGTCCAGCATCTGCCATACACCATGGGATCAATTTCCAACAAATTTGGTACACACACCACATGTCATAATGGAATCAGCACTCTTACCTCCCACAGCAGCAATATGAATGCTCTTGTGCACAGGCCACAGCACACTTAACCATTTTGACTAGAAGTAGCATATTTTGATTTTTTCTTTTTTTTTATTATGTGCTTTAATATATATATATTAGACTCAGATTTGCATTTAAGTAACAGTGTATCCTTCCACAGTGCAAATCACAACAGTCATCTGTTTTTGCTTTGAATGTAACTGCAGTTTGTAGAGGTTAGTAAGTCCACCTCACATTTTTCAAAACCATGCAGTTTGTTAGTTGTGTATTTACACCCCCTATATCACAGCAGTTATTGTAGTTTGGCTCACTTGTGTAATTTCATAGTCCAGTTTTTGTCTTCCATGTGATAGTCAAACTTCTTGGCGCAGTTCGCACGTTTATATTAGTTACCAACTGTAGCGTCCTAGAGTGCATATTTATAGACATTCATTATTCCAGTTACTGTGGTTTTGGGTAGGGACTATGACTGCTGTGTATGGATGTGAGCTGAGCAGGTGACACTTTACTCCTAGCTACAGACAGTGTTAACTTCAGTAGCACAGCTGGAAGCTACAGCCCACGGGTGTTGCTGTTGTGGGCCAGCTGTGGGTATCCATCATACATCCAACATGTCCACTGATTGGCCCATGGCCCTGTTACTGCTTCCACTGAAGCTGACAACTCACGTGTGACGAAGTGGGAGGTCACCTCAGAGCATGGCAAGTAGTGAAAACCTTCCTCAGGGACAAGTTTGATGCACTACCTGTGCCACCCAACGTTCCTGAGCCAGATGGTGTCGTGTGTGAGATGTGATCTTAGGACAAGCAAGGTCTAGGCAATCACAGAGTGTGGGATTGTTTGTAGTTGGGAGTTCAAATGCTTAGGCAGGTAATGGAGCCCCTCAGGGACTTGACTGCTAGGGGCAGACAGAAATCCAGTGTGCACTCTCTGTGTGCATGTTGGGTGGAGTCATTCCAGATGTGTAACGGGTCCTTCCAGATGCCTTGAAGAGCACAGTGTGCAGCCAACTGCAGGTGGCAGCTCATGCCGGTACATATAATGTGTGTCACTTCAGATCGGAAGAGACTGTCTCTGGTTTTGGCTAACTATCTGCCATTCTTGCTTGCAAGATGAAGACAGAGCTCACCATCTGCAGCACAGTTGACAGGACCAACTGCAGTCTTTTGCTACAGTGCCAAGTGGAGGATCTGAATCAGAGGCTCAGACGGTTTAGCAATGATGTAGGTTGCAGAATCCTCAAATTGTGTCATAGGGTGGTGGAAGGAAGATTAGGGTTTAATGTCTTGTCAAGAGTGTGGTCATTAGAGACAGAGTCCAGTGTCAGATTTTTGGGTAACGACGGTGTGTCCTTTTGAAGGAACCATCCCAGCATTTCCCTGGAGTGATTTAGGAAAGTTGTGGAAAACATAAATCTGGATGGCTGAAGGTGGATGTGAACAAGTATCTTCCCGAAAGTGAATCCAATGTGTTACCACTGCACCACCTCACTTGGTTGAGTGGTGGGTCTCTGGGTTCCCATGAATAGATCAGGCATCCTCTACATGCAGGAAGCGGCTACATGAGTAGCAGTCTGTGTGATGTGGACTGGGAGGTTTTATAATTATGGGGCCTTGGGAATACACAAAAAGGGTCTCAATCTCAAAGAGTGCAAGTAACACATAGGATGAATGTAGATCTAAGAGCCATTGGTGTAACAGCTGCAAATTGTAGTAGCTGTGTGTGGGAAAGTACTAGAGTTCCAATCACTAACATGAAGTACTGAAGCACAAATCATGATAGGTAGGGAAAGCTGGTTAAAGCCAAGGATAAGTTCAGCTGAAATTTTTACAAACGGACAAATGGTGTTCAAACAGGATAGACTGAATAAATAGGTGATGGGGTGTTTACTACTGTCACGAGTGTTTTATTCTGTAGTGAAATTGAAGTAGACAGTTCCTGTGAGTTGGTATGGTTAAGAGGTTACACATGACAACTATAGTAAATTGATAATTGGTCTTTTTTACTGATCCCTTCACTCAGTCAATTCAATTGCAGAAATGTTCAATGTAAGCTTGAATCAAATTTCAGAAATGTACCCAAAGCATACAACTGTAATTGGTGGTGATTTAACATACGCTAGATATGTTGAAAAATACATCTTCCAAACTGGAGGTGAGCATAAAACATTGTCCAAAATTGTACTCAATGCTTTCTCTCAAAACTATTAGTTCATGAACCCACTAGAATAGTAAATGGTTGTGAAAACACAATCGACTTCCTAGTAAGAAACAGTACAGAGCTAATAAAGAGCATAAAAATGGACACATTGAGTTATTACAAAATAAATAAATAAAATAAAAAATTAAAAAAATTTAAAAAAAAAACAGTCAACAATCCGAAGATTGGTTTGGACACCACAGTGCTTTACTAGGCATGGTCCTGTTAGTAGGTGGTATGCCGTTGCCTTCCTCTGACCCAAGACTGAATATCAAAATTCCCAAATCCAACAAAATTAACCAAAAATATATTTATTCAAAGAAGCAGATAAAAATTCACTTCAAGCCTTCCTAGTTGAATCTCCAGTCTTTTGAAACTTAACCGTGTGAGTTTAGACCATTTGCGGCTTACAATCAATGAAATAATATCGACAACAATTTAGAGATTTATACCAAATGCAGTACCAGTAACAAACAGGGGACTGATCCCTTATGGTACATAAAACAACTCGGATCACTGTTGCAGAAACAAACAAGCATACCAACTTTAAACAGACTCAAAATTCCCAAGACTAGCAATCTTTTACAGAAATTCAAAATGTAGTGCAGACTTCAATCCAAGAAGCTTATGATAGTTTCCCCAATGAAACTGTGTTTCATAATTTGGTAGAAAATTCAAAGAAATTTTGGTCATATGTAAAGCATACTACCAGAAAAATACACTCAATACCTTCATGCGCAACAGCAATGGTGATGCTACTGATGACTGTGCTGCTAAAGAAGAATTGCAAAACACAGCTTTCTGAAATTCCTTTGCAAAAGAAGATGAAGCAAATACTCCAGAATTTGAATCTAGAGCAGT
The DNA here is from genome assembly GCA_026315105.1 of Locusta migratoria. Taxonomy (NCBI): domain Eukaryota; kingdom Metazoa; phylum Arthropoda; class Insecta; order Orthoptera; family Acrididae; genus Locusta; species Locusta migratoria. Next base: position 23,344,196 of record CM048755.1, on the reverse strand, counting down.
TACTAATATGTGTAATGTAGAAGTAGATATCCTTGGAATAGTAAAGCAACTTCAGTCACAAAACAAAAGCCAATCTCCCAGTCCAGATTTTATATCATTCTTGTGAAACACAGCAAGCTCTTTATTCATATGAAGAGATCAGTGGTATTAACAATGAATTACAAATTTATTACATATTTCTACATTTCTGGGAGGCTTTTGTCACTGTACCTCACAAGCGGCTTAGTAAAACTTTGAAGTCTTACCTATTGCCAACAGGGTACTTCCAGTAACAGACAGCCAGGGTGGCTGACAAAGGGGATAAGAGTATCATGTAGAACTAAGTGGGAGTTGAATCAAAATGTTAGAAGCAGTCAGAATGAAGATGCAGTAGCTCATTACAAACAGTACTGTAAGGTTCTGAAAAATGTCATTAAGAATGCAAAAAGTATGTGGTACACAAAAAGAATAGCAAACTCTCGGGATAAAATTAAAACTATCTGGTCAGTCGTGAAGGAAGTGTCTGGTCAGCAGCAGCAGGTAGAAGATATAACGTCAGTGCGTAGTAGGAATGTTTCTGTTACTGACAAGTTAGATATTTGTGCAATATTCAATAATCACTTTCTGAATATAGTAGGGGAACTAAACAAAACTCTACAGGTAATCATATAACGTTTTTAGAAAATACCTTTCTGAGGCTGTTACCTGAAATGGTCCTTCATGATACTTCCATAGGTGAGATTGAGTCAATCATTAAATCACTAAAGACTAAGGACTCTTGTGGATATGATGGGGTATCTAGCAGAATTCTAAAGTACTGTTCTCCATATGTTAGCCCAGTACTAAGCCATATTTGTAATTTTTCCTTTCAGAATGGTCAGTTTCCTAACAGATTAAAATACTCAGTAGTGAAACTGCTTTATAAAAAGGGAGAAAGGGATAATGTAGACAACTATAGACCTATTTTTATGCCATCAGTTTTTCTAAAGTTATTGAAAAGGCTGTATATTCAAGATTAATTGATCATTTCAGTTCACATAATTTATTGTCAAACGTACAGTTTGGTTTTAGAAGTGGTTTAACGACTGAAAACACTATATTTTCATTTCTCTGTGAGGCACTTGATGGGTTAAATAAGAGGCTACGGACATTAGGCATCTTCTTTGATTTAACAAAAGCGTTTGATTGTGTTGATCACAAAATATTGTTGCAGAAGTTGGAACATTATGCAATATGGGGAGTAGCCCACAACTGGTTCACCTCTTACTTTAATAATAGACAACAGAAGGTACTTCTCCGCAGTGTAGAAAATGGCTATGTCGTGCAATCCCAATGGGGCACAATTAAGTATGGGGTGCCCCAGGGGTCTGTTTTGGGACCATTGCTGTTTCTTATTTATATAAATGATATGCTTTCGATTATAAACAGGTGATTGTAAAATATTTTTGTTTGCTGATGATACCAGTTTGGTAGTGAAGAATGTTGCTCGTATTATTGACACAGTATCAAATAATGCAGTTCAAGAGATAAGTTCATGGCTAGTAGAAAACAAGTTGATGTTAAATCACAGTAAAACTCAGTTTTTACAATTTCTAACACATAATTTGATGAAACCTGACATTCTGATTACACATAATGGGCATGTGATAAGTGAGACTGAACAGTTCAAATTTCTAGGTGTTCATATAGACAGTAAGCTGTCATCAAAAGCCCATGTTCAGGATCTTGTTCCAAAACTAAATTCTGCTATATTTACCATCAGAACAATATCTGAGATAAGTGATTTTTCAACACGAAAAGTAGTCTATTACGCTTATTTTCACTCACTTATGACGTACGGCATTGATTTTTGGGGTAACTCGCCTGATGCAAAAAGGATATTTCTGGCTAAAAACCGGGCGGTTCGAGCAATATCTGGTGTAAGTTCGCGAACGTCATGTCGACCCCTTTTCAGTAGTCTGGGAATTTTGACTCTGGCATCACAATACTGTTTTTCTTTAATGTTGTTTGTTGTTAATAATATCAGCTTATTCCTACAAGTTAGTAGCTTTCACTTGGTGAATACTAGACAGAAGTCTAATCTACATTTGCATCACACCACCTTAACACTTGTGCAGAAAGGGGTACAGTCTTCTGCGGCATCCATTTTCAATAAGCTGCCACAAGAACTAAAGAATCTTAGCACTAATCCACACGCTTTCAAATCTAAATTGAAGAGTTAAGTTGTGGCTCACTCCTTTTATTCTGTCGAGGAACTCCTAGAAAAGTTAAACAATTAAGCTAATTTATTTTTTCTTTATTGATTCTTTTCACTTTCTTTTAAGATTGTTGTGTGCAAAGGACTACTTAAGAATTTCCTATTACCTTTCTTGTGTAACAATTAATGTATTGACTTGTTCCATGACTATGGAGTCTCACTCCTCAATTGGGTCCTATGGGACAGAAAAAACCAATAAATAAATTGTATCACGGCTTTTACTCTGTAAATGAATATCTGTAACAAAAATTGAAATGTTTAGGTGTTCCTTTTACCCATGTGCTATTAGAGAATGGAACAGAAGAAAAATCTTATGAAAGCGATTCTATGAACCCTCTGCAGGCACTTAAATGTGAATTTCAGAGTATTTGTTTAGATGTGGCCAAAAGGTATTTTTGAAATGCAGACAGAATCTCACTTTACAACAGTCATGTTTTTGGGTAGTATCAACATGTATTGCAAAATATGAGCATAACTGAGCACAGACAGCAAGTAGTAGGAGATTAACATAGAAGCGGTTCAGAGACGAGCAGCTAGATTTGTTACCGGTAGGTTTGACCAATGCGCGAGTGTCACGGAAATGCTCCGGCAACTCAATTGGGGATCGCTAGAAGAAAGACGAAGTTATTTTCGTGAATTTCTGTTGAGTAAATTTAGAGGGCCGGAATTTGAAGCTGAGTGTAGTACGATCTTGCTGCTGCCTACTTACATTTCGCGTAAAGATCACAAAGACAAGATAAGAGAAATTAGGGCTTGTACAGAGGCATATAGCCATTCTTTTTTCCCTTGTTCTATTTGGGAGTGGAATAGGAAAGGAAATGCCTAGTAGTGGTACAGTGTACCCTCCGCCACGCACCTTATGGTGAATTGTGGAGTATGCATGTAGATGTAGATGTAACAGTGAGGGAGGGGAAGAGGAGTTGGGCAGAGAGAGGGGGCGATGACAGATAGACAAGAGATACAAGAGGTATAGATGAGGATATAGACAGAGGGATGGTAGGGAGTAAGAGAGTAGGATGAAAGAAATGGACAAACATATGGTACACATATTAAATCAACCATTGACACAAAGCCACAATGAGAACACATCTTGATAGTCCATAAAGTATAACAGAAATTTGATGTATCAAAACTGTGAAACTGTACAAGCCTGTACACTGTTCATTGTGATTGAAGCTGCCATCTTAACAATATAGAGAGAGGGTGAAACAGTGTCCAATCCACAAATACTGCTTATTTCAACAGACCTGACCTTCACCTTCTGCAAACAGCAATTTGCTTAGTGACTTGTGTTTTAGACTATGATATATGATACTATGGCTGACTTGGATGTGCATGATTTTACAGTTAAAATGAATTACAGTGATGTAGTTAAAAAGATCGTGTGTGTGAAGTGCAAAGACGAACTCAAAATGTACAGTGACCGTATTACAAGTTTACAATCTTTAATCAATGGACTATGAAGAGAAAACGACAGCTAAAAACACAAAAACAAGGAACTGAGGGTAAAACAAAACGTTGGTGTACTGCCGAAAGTTAGTGCCGAAAAATCAATGGAATGGAAAACAGTGATTGGTAAATGGAAGCTACAAGGTGCAAAAGTACCTCCTACAGTAAATCAACTAAGGTTTCAGAGTGAAAACAGTTTAAATATCCTATAATCCAATAGGCCTAACACTATCCCACTAACTAAGTCAGAATCTCAGGATAATTCAAGTGTGGAAAAGTAACCAAAAATAGTGAAAACTTTTGCAAAAAATTTAGATTTGCAATGCCAGTGCCTCAGCTCTTACCAAAAAAACGATAGTGAAAAAAGTGAAAGTGTGAATTGTGAAGTGAATGAATTTTGTAAACAATGTTATCCGCAAACAAACAGAAAAGCAGTGAAGAATCCAAACAAAAGGTACAGTGTTCTCGTTTTAACAGACAGCTACGGCAGAAATTTGGCAAGTATTTTGCAGGACAATAACAAAGATGTCAAAGCAATGGGAATAACAAAACCAGGCGCAAACACACAAGCTATTATCGAAGTTGACCTGTAAGAAAAAATGAATGATGAAAATGAATACATCATGTGTATAGCTGGTGCCAACAATGTAACAAGAAATGAAGCAAAAAATTGCCTATGAAACCTACAAAACTTCTTGGAAGCAAATAAAGCCCGAAATACGATAATTACAGCTTCCCACACAGGTATGGCCTTATATACAATTCGTGTGTTAATAAGGAAATAAGAAAAACGAACATTAAAATAAAACAAATGTGTGCTTTGTGTGGAAAATGTACAACATTTGATATAGGTAAACGGAATAGATCCCTGCATACCAAACATGGTATGCACCTGAATTATGCAGGGAAAAGATATTTGTGTGGCAAAATAAGCCATATAATCAAAGAAAAAGATGACTTAAACCAAACTCTCAGATACAAAGAAAACAGTGATGATTTTTTAGAGAAGGGCTACAGCATAGCAAACAAACCCTAGCATACCGAAAGGTCCAGTACATAAACAAACTGTACTAAGTGTAAACAATTCACCTTCCTGTAAGAAAAACGACATCATTCTGCTACATATAAATGTGCAGTCCTTAATATCTAAAATTGCTGAACTCGCTGTACTGGCTGGATGAAATTAAGTGCAACATTCTCTGTGTGAATGAACACTGGTTAAATAGCACAGGAATAAATGTATTTGTGCCATTTAGATATACACTGGCAACAAGTTACTGTAGGCCAAAGATTTCACATGGTGGAGTATCCATCTATACTAACAAAATCTTATATTTGGAATATACAACTATAGATGTTTCCAGCTTAGGTGTAGAGAGTGGTTTTGAAGCATGTGCTGTGGCATTACACACTCAGAGAGTTGTTATTGCAACTGTTTACAGAACACCATCATCCAATGAAGAAACATTTGCAGAACAACTCTCTGCTTTAATATTATACATTAGTAAATACAAGAACTATAAAATCTTCATCACGGGAGATATAAACATAGATATAAGACTCAAGGAAAAAAGTGTTATTTTCTTCTTAGATGTGTTAAGATCAATGAATTTCTTTTGCCTTAATGAAAAACCAACCAGGTAAAAAGCATGTCTTGATAACATAATTAGCAATGTACATAGAAACCAAGTAGAATAAGACACTATAAAAATGGGAATTTCTGACCATATGGCTCAAAATTAGAAACATGCCTACTTATAATCCTGCTAAGTTAATAACATACAGAGTACTCAATGGAGAGAACATTGTAAATATGAAAAATGAAAGCAAACAAATGGAGTGGTCCAGTATATTAGCCAATGAGAAAGATGTAAACAAATGCTTCTCCACATTCACCACCACCATCAAACACACACTAGACAGTAAATGCCCCCTTATCACTAAAAAAAAGCAACTATAATAATAAGTACAAACCACAACAAACAAAAAAATGGTACACACCACAACTCAATAAGATTATGATACTCCTACTTATACTGAAAGATAGAGTTGCTATCAACCTCGAGGACAAGGAGAATTATATACGCTTGAGAAAAATCTACAAGTCTTAAATCAGAGCTGCAAAAATCAAAGCAAATGAAGAATACATTCTAAATTCTAAAAATAAATGTAAAGCAGCCTGGAATGTAATAAAAAGTGATATAAATGTGCGTAAGGAAGAAATCACTGTCCCACTTAACTGCAACACACTTAATGAATATTTTGTAAATTGTGCAAGTTCCCTTGTATCACAAAATGATGATACATCTGATGCTAAGACCTTTCTGTCGCAATCACAAAAGAAAACAAATGAAAGATTCACCTGGAGAAAAATTAGTGCTGCAGATATTATTAATTCAATAAACAAACTAAACAGCTCCAGAACAGAGGAGTACTATGTTTTGAAATGCATAATCATGGAAATTAGAATATCTCTGCTTTATTCTGTAAACAAAATTCTCGATGATGGTATTTTCCCCGAATGCCTTAAAATCACAGTTACTCTTCCAATATTCAAAAAGGGTGACAAACACATAGCAGATAACTACAGACCTATAGCAATTGTCCCTATAATATCTAAAATAATAGAGAGCTGCATACATTTACAGATTTACAAGTATTTTGAGAATAGTAAGCTACCCAATAAAAGCCAGTTTGGATTTAGATTAAACCTACTGACCATAAAAGCTATTGAAAGTCTGATAACTGACATACATGATTGTTATGAAATGAATCAGACTACCTGTGCTACACTCATAGACTTAAGTAAAGCTTTTGATTCTGTGTCACATAAGATCATAGCAGAAAATTTAGAATACTATGGAATTGAGGGTAAAGCATTAAATCTATTTAAATCTTACCTAAGCAACAGGCAACAATTAGTGTATGTTAACAAGGAGAGGTCAGCACTAATGCTAATTAAGAGAGGAATCCCACAGGGCTCCGTTCTCAGGCCATTCATTTTTATAGTTTATGTCAATGATTTTTCAAATTATATGTCATGCAAAAATGTATTATATGCAGATGAAACGACAATGATTACTTGTGCTGAAGATATATGTGTAGTGAAAAAGAAAAATAAGGAACTATTACAAAAAGTAAACAGTGGTGTAAAGCTAATCAATTATGTATAAACGAAACAAAAACAGAGGAAATTTATTTTAACCTAAAGACACGGAAAGATGATAATCAAAGTGTTAAACTGCTCGGTCTCAAAATAGACCAAAGACTTTCCTGGGATGAACATATAAATTTTGTTTCTAGTAAACTTGTATGTGTAATTTTTTTATTGTATAAACTAAGACACTGTGTCAACAACAAACTATTGCTTCTCTGCTACTATGTATTCTTCCAGTCACAGCTGCAGTATGGGTTACTGTTATGGGGTAATTCACCAGGTGCAAACCTTGTATTCACATGGCAGAAGAAAGCAATTAGAATTATTCAGGGGCTGGGACCTAGAGAATCGTGTAGGAATCATTTCACTCAACTGAATATAATGACACTCCCAAGTCTATATATGTATTACTGCCTCATATATGTAAAAGAAAATATACAGAGATTTACTCTGAGAGAGAACATACACACACACAGTATGAGAAACAATAGCTTGCTGGATATACCATACTCAAGGCTGTCACTGATACATAACAGCCATAAACACTTAGGTCTTAAACTATATAATAAATTACCACAATATGTAAAAGTACTTCCACTAAGTAAATTTAAGTCAGCATTAGAGATACGGTTTAAAAAGACTGCCTGTTACTCAGTGGAAGAATATCTCCAAAGTAACTTGGAGGACATGCTTAATGCATAAAATATTCACAAATACCTTTCAATAAAAATTAAAATACCACATTATCCAAATCCACATAGAAATACATTAGAGTTGTAACATGAAAATATGTTTAATTATAAGTGAAACTGTAAGAATACGTTTGTACCCATTGTAAATTTATGTTTGTAAAAAGATAAAATGTAAATGACAAAGCCAATTGCATGGTGAACATGCTGAACGGCTAATAAATAAACATCTAAACACAGAGGCAGTCTTATTATACAATGCAGAATGAATTTGTCATCTCAGTGCTTGTCCCACAGACATCTATATGTTTCTTGTTTTATATTGATCTTGCCCCAGAATTTATTCATACTATCACCAGAAGATCAACAAAAACATTACGTACAGTCAGGTCTCAAATTAAATAAATATTACAGACAATCATGTATATTATGCACTATGTTCTTTAATGTTGTTGATGTGTTACTGTTGTTCCCTTCTCTCTGTGAACAGTTCATAACTTATACGCTGTAGTCTCAATTACACGGGAATGACATTTTCTCGATATGACACCGAAAGGACTGTTCACGGTATTCTATTTACAGTTACAACAGCTAAACACATCACACCTTAAGGAAGATGAGATGGGGAAAAGAGGAACTGGACAGAGTGGGTGTGGAGGAAAGGGGGCAAGTTGTGTATGGCGAATGCTGTTTAACAGCTTGTGTAGTGCAAACAGCAAAATTTGGAGGCAGTCGTATTATGATGTCATTTTTCTCATGGAGGGGGCTTGCACCCCTTGTTGGTTTGCATGGCATTATCACAGTACAGGCCTACATTGATGTTTACAGCAACTTCTCGCTTCCCACTTTTGAAGAGCAAATTGAGGATGGGAATTGCATCTTTCAACACAATCGACCACCTATTCATAATGCATGGCCTGTGGTGGAGTGGTTACATGACAGTAACATTTCTGTATTGGACTGGCCTGCACAAAGAGTCCTGACATGAATCCAATAGAACACCTTTGGGATGTTTTGGAATGCTGCCAGGCCTCACCAACCTACATCAATACCTTTCCTCATTGCAGCACTCTGTGCAGTATGGGCTGTCATTTCCCAAAAAACTTTCCAGTACCTGATTGAATGTATGCTTTTGAGAGTGGAAGCTGTCATCAAGCGTAAGGTTGGGCCAACACCATATTGAACTCCAGCATTACTGATGAAGGCCAACACAAAATTGTGTCATTTTCAGCCCGGTATCCAGATACTTTTGATCACAGTGTATGAATCCCACATTAACAGCAATATTCACGTATTACTCAAAATTGTGTTTTGCAAGTCACATCCTTTGTTGATGGACTATACTTCTGAGTATTCTCCAATCTACATCTACATATATACTCTGCAACCCGCCATAAAGTGAGTGGCAGAGGGTACACTGTACCACTACTAGGCATTTCCTTTCCTATTCCACTCCCAAATAGAACAAGGGAAAAAAGAATGGCTATATGCCTCTGTACAAGCCTTAATTTCTCTTATCTTGTCTTTGTGATCTTTATGCAAAATGTAAATAGGAGGCAGGAAGATCGTTCTACACTCAGCTTCAAATTCTGGCCCTCTAAATTTCCTCAACGGAATTTCTCAAAAAGAATGTCGTCTTTCCTCCAGTCATTCCTATTTGAGTTCCCGGAGCATTTCTGTGACACCCGTGCACTGATCGAACCTACCAGTAATGAACCTAGTCGCTCGCCTCTGAACTGCTTCTATGTCTTCCTTTAAACTGATGTGCTGTGTGTCCCAAACACTTGACCATTACTCGAGACATGGTCGTACAAGGGTTTTATATGCAGTCTCCTTTATAGATGAAGTACATCTTACCAAAATTCTCCCAATAATTGGCTGTCCACCTTACTCACAACTGTCCTTACATGTCTGTTCCATTCCATTTGCAATGTAACATCTAGATATTAGAATGATGCGAATGCATCAAGACACTCACTACAAATGCTGTATTTGAACATTATGGAATTTTTCTAGATTTAGAGCTAGCTACCATTCTTCACATCAACTAGAAATTTTTTCTTAGTCATCCTGTATGCTATTACAGTTAATTAAAGATGTGACCCTCCCAAATACCACAGCATCATCAGCAAACAACCACAAATTACAAGATAGAAAATAATAGCAGTCCTCCCCTGGGGCACGTTTGACGATACACTTGTCTCTGAGAAACACTTGCTGTCGAGAACAACGTACTGCATTCTATTACTTAGTAAGTCTTCCAGACAGTCACAAATCTGTGAACCTATTCCATATGAATCTCAGTCTGGCATCTTCCTTATCGATGATTAATTTTTTGTGTTCATTCCCCTTAAAATGGCTCCTTATGCCTACTACCAGATACACTGTTTTCACTAACTGTACTGCAGTTGTGAAATCATACAGTGAAGGATCTCTCTACATATTCACAATACATCACATCTGTTTATGTCAAGGCTCAATTAGCAGTCCCTACACCAAGCATCAATTCACCACTGATCATGTTGCATTTCCCTACAATTTTGCAACATTATCCACTTCTTTGTACACAACAACAAAAACCTCTTGAAACTTCTAATGTTATCTATGTGGCCATTTATATATACTGTTAAGTAATTGTATTATATCAACACTTCCCTGGCATACACCAGAAATTAATTTTATGTCAGAAAACTTCTCTCCGTTGTGAACAACTTGCTGTACTTCTGTTTTTTAGAAATTCTTCAGTCCAGCGACAATGAAATAAGTCACCAATTTTCTCATAAGTTTTTGTTAACAATAAACCCGAAGCAGATAACTGGGTACTGAGATGACAGATATTTGGCAAAATGATGTTAGACTGAAAGTAGAAATTCATTTCATGATACTGCACAATCAGAATAAGTGGTCAATAAGGGTGATGAAATGAATGACGATCAGGAACTCACACTGGCAGTAGTACCAAATCAGTCATGCAAACTGGATTAAGAAGCTACAGACTTGCAGTGCCATCTACTTACAAAGAAGAATATTTCAATGTTTGGTCTACTGATACCTACAGATTTCTTTCGCCAACTGTTTATAGATGACTTATTTCAGCTTTTAGTTAATCAAATGAATTATATTCAATTAATGATGAAAATTCTCCTCAGAGATGATAAATATTGTTCAAACGAGATAGAATGGCTGGCCAGTACTTACCTTTGTGCTGTACCAGTAACAAAATGAAGAAACAGAAAAAAGGGGACAAAAAGGACAAGCTTTCGGAACACAGTTCCTTCATCAGGTGGGAGAGAAGGGAGGAAGAAAGGATGGGAACGGAAGTGAAAGGTAATTCACGACCTAGGTCATGAAGGTGGTGTTTCGGGAGTGTGGACGTCAGAGTTACTACATGTATGTACCGAGCCAAGGCAGAGAGGAGTAGTAAAGAGAAGAGAAGATGAGTGAACAGAATGATGCTGAGGGGTGTAGGAGGGGCGGGGGGGGGGGTTGTCTAAAACGTTTTTCATTAACAGGGAAAGATGGATGGACACACACACACACACACACACACACACACACACACACACACACACACATGGAGAGAGAGAGAGAGAGAGAGACAGAGAGAGCGAGAGAGGGGGGGGGGAGGGAGGGAGAGAGGGAGAGGGAGAGAGAGAGAGAGAGAGTTAAGGAAGGGATAATGAATAGATGAGCTGAGGATGGAGGAAGGGGAGGGGTTAGCGTAGATTTAGGCCAGGGGGGTGGCGGGAGGAGAGGATATACCAACATCCCTCACACCCATGGTCTATCAGCACTGGAACACTATCTTTCCCAACGCCTACCTGAAAGCCTCCCAAAACCTCATTCCTTGTTACACTTGCTAATTTCATACTCAACAATAATTACTTCACCTTTGAGGGCCAGACCTACAAACAAATCAGGGGGACAGCTATGGGTACCAGGATGGCCCCTTCCTATGCCAACCTCTTCATGGACCGCATGGAAGAGGCATTCCTTAAGACACAGAAATTGCCTCCCCTGGTTTGGTATAGATTCATAGATGATATCTTTGTGGTCTGCACTCATGGTGAAGAAACCCTTCTGAACTTCCTCCACGACCTTAACTCCTTCTCCAACCTAAAAACCTAAAACCACACCTCAGTCCATATTAAACCTACTAACAAACAATAGTACCTCCACTTTGACAGCTGCCATCCATTCCATATTAAACGATCCCTTCCCTACAGCCTGGGCATGATGAAATTACAAAAATCACATATAAAAATATGCCAATGGAACCTAATACCTCATTATAACCATTAGGAAGCACTGATAACAAATCAAATACCCATACAGACAAATAACACAGAATACACAATAAAAGTGAGAAATTAAGATATATATAACTACACACTTCAAACCAATGTAAAATCCCATCACAAACAGATAAATCACTAAAATACGACACCATCTGAAAACACGTACAAACTTTAGCTACCTATCACATAAATTATTGAGTAAATAGAAGGTCGCCGTTGACCAAAGTCAATATAAACATTGTAAGTACCACACATTTTAAAATTTCTTTTACCAGCACATAACACAACACACACAACCTAGAATAAGAAAATAAAATATTTAATTTGTTAAAATAATATATGACATATTTACTTAAATTTTTACAGCCTCATAAACTGCCATGTAACATTAGGTTTATTTTGAAATGAGCAATTGGTACAGGTGAAGAGTGATTCCAAGCCATGTTTGATATTGGTGAGCTGATTTAGAAGAGTGTGGTTGAATTTATAATATACTGTAAAAATATTGTTGGAAATGTGTGTTGGGTGAAGTATCATACGTAATGAAGAACGACAAATAAACATGTTTACAAAACAAAAAAAGCACATTTGAAAAACTGTTTTTATTAAAAAATATCAAGCCCATTAATACCTACACTTAGCAAAGACATCATCAAGACTACACCAGACTACACATCTGAAACCATCTGATACTCAAAGATCTCTCTCATCAAATCCTATGTAAATGAACCTCTCTGTAAATATTATACGGTATACCAGTATGGGGAGGAGCAGCTGGTGTACATATTCAGAGAATTTTAAAACTACAAAAGAAAGCAATTAGATGTATTGCAAAATTACCACCACGCGATTCATGTAAAAATAAATTCAAGGAATTAAAAATACTGACAGTACCAAGTGTGTACATATATGAAACTATATGCCTACTTTTTCAAATAAAAAACTGCAAAAGGAACAAAGACATCCACGATCAAAATACAAGAAATAGGGAAAATTATCATATCACTAGAAAAAGGCTAAAACTGACAGATAGAGACCCTGTAAATGGTGGATGCCTATTATATAACAGACTGCCTATTAGTATAAGGAAAATAAAGGAACTAAGTACCTTCAAAAGAGAACTGAAGGAACACCTTATCACTGAATGTTGGTATAATATAAATGAGTTCTTAACAGAAAGTTGAATTCAAAACAAGTAATGGAGCACAACACTTACAAATTATAAAAATGAGGGAAAAAGCAACATAGATTGTGTGTGATCTAGTTAAATTTTGTAAAAGTATTACTGAAATTGTCTGAAATTATATATAAATGTTAAACTTCTAAGAATTCACTTGTTATATGTAAAACTGAAAACACTGACATGCTTTATGATATGTCAAATGTCTAATATCATTGTAAAATATGATCTACAGACAATAAATTTTATTATTATTATTAAATTATTATATGTCAGCAGGGACTATTAACCAGACACAGGACCAAAAGAAATGTCACACAACATCCTCAAATGGAAACTTTAGATTATCACTTATATTTCTAAATTTACTTAGGATGAATGTAGGGTTTATTGTTGAAAGCACACAAAAGAACTAGTCTTGTCGAGAACTGCATTACTTAGGGGCAAAATAAAACTTACTTGATTACAAGAATACTGGCAGAAAGACCTGACTGTTTAAAAATAGAAGAGATGTCACCATGAGTACAGTGGGAGGGGGAGGGGTTCAGAAATATGATTACCACACACTTGTTAAATTTTGCTAAAAATCCCGAGGTTACCTTCAAAACAAGTTGATACTATTTATAAAACACAACCTATCCAACATATTTCAACAGCAAAATGTTTCAAGTGTATTAAATTACATCTACATTTATACTCCACAAGCCATCTCATGGTGTGTGGTAGAGAGTTACTTTGAGTACCATTGTTTTCCTATTCTAGTTGTGAATGGCTCAGTCTGGCATCTGCCGTACCCACAATTAATTTTATGTGGTCATTCTAAGTCAAATTGCTCCTCATGCTTACTCCCAGATACTTCCGTAAGTAACTGTTTCCATGGACTGTTTTACAATTGTGTTCTTATAGAATAGTCTTTCTTTCTATGTATTCAAAGTACATTACATCTGTCTATATTGAGAGTCATTTACCACCACCTGCAGTGTGTGTTGATATGCTGAAGATGCTACATTTTGCTATAATTTTCCAGTGTTGTGTCTTCTCAGTATACTACAGAATCATCCACAAAAGCATCATTGAACTTCCTGATGTTATCTACAAGGGCATGTATATGTTGTGAAAAGTATAGGTCCTATAACAATCCCTTGGGGCACACAAGAAATGACATTCACATCAGCAGACTTCTCTACATTGAGAATGACAGGCTGTGTTCTGTTAATAAGAAACTCGTCACTCCAATCACACAGTTGATCAGATATTTTGACCCCTTTTACTTTGTTCATTGAGTGAATATGTGGAATCATATTGAACAGCTGTGACTCTTTGAAATCATTAGGAAAAGTTTGCTTGTCAATAAATGTACAGTAGACTGCAGCTAGAGGGGGGGGGGCAGGTCCGTTCACCATACTTTGGGTAAAATCAAATTTTGTATCCCATCGGGTCCACTAACATTTACTCTCCTCTCTTGAACAATTTCAATCCCTTTTTTATATCCCTCTGTAATTTATTTCAATATCTGTAATTTTGTTTTCAGTGTGATGTTTATTTATTAGTCTTTCAGCATGTTTACCATGCAATTGGCTTTGTTATTTGAGTTGTACATATACATCCTATCTTTTTAGATATTTACAAATTGATAATATAACTTAATTTACAAAAAGTACAAACATATTCTTACAGTTTCTTTTACTTTATTATTAAAATTATGTCATTCTAGGCCTTAATAACTACTAAAAGTGATTTTTTAATCTTTGTGCATGTCCTCCAAGTTACTTTCAAAGTACCCATCCACTGAATAATATGATGTTGTTTTGAACCACAACTCTTAAATTAACTTAAAGTAAGGATTTTTACTGTCTGTGGTAGCTTGTTATACAATTTAAGTCCTAGGTGTTTATGATTGTTATGTATCAGTGACAGTCTTGAGTGTGGTATTTCTAGCATACTGTTGTTTCTAGTATTATGCATGTGTATGTATGCTCTCAGAGTATATGTCTGTATATTATCTTTTATATAGATTATACAGAAGTAGATACAGAGACTAGGGAGTGTCTTTATACTGAGTTGACTGAAGTGGTTCCTACAGGATTCCCTAGGTCACAGCCCTTGTATATGTTACAGGCCAAACCCAATTTTAGGATGAACTAGTTTCACCTAGGCCAAACCAGTTCTCCCTACATGTGATAGGACAAACCAGTTTAGCCTAGGCCAAACTAGTTCATCCTGTTAACGACAGGAGAAGTCAGTTTAGCCTAAGTCGAATCGGTTTATCCTAGTTAGAATTTACATGCTTTAGGACAAACAGGTACGTACTACTCTGAACTAATTTCGCCTACTTTGTATCTGCTATAAGCTTTTCAAAGCAAACTGAATAAAGGAATATAAATGGAATTGTCAATGTGATTTATAAAAGTTATTTATTAACAAATCAGTAATTTTACATGTGTATCAACTTACAGTATATTCATCCACAGATATAACTTTATCTGAAATTTGCTTATTTACTTATTTTTGCAAGGTTTACTCTGGTGGCACTTAGAATTGCATAGGACTTTGTTTTTCTTACAAATGCATTTGTTTGTTGTACAGTCTTTTATGCAGCTGCATTTCACGAAGCCTTGCCCTGATCCAACTGAATGTTTTGTGACTGCAGTCCTTAAAGATATTTCAGTATCCTGGTTAATATCTTCCACATCTAAAAACTTCTGAATGCAGATGTCGAAATCAGTCCTAAAAAAATAAAATTTTAAAAGGGAAATTGTAATAAAATTATACCTGCAATAATGTTTTTCAAGTACGCCATGTTTGGTACGAACTTTGTAAAGACCCTCATCAGTCTTTTCAACTATTACTCAAATTACGTTTCGAAGGTCACCGCTGCCTTTGTCTACATCTGGAATAGGTATGATTACATTGTCTGCAATGTTAGCCGGTGGATGGGATTTGTCAGTTGAAGCTTTCATTCTTTTTGCTTGTTTTTGTAAATTTTCTGTTGCCTTTCTTCTAACATTTTCAATGTCGTTTGTGTCAATTTTCACAATGTCAACATCGTCACTGTATTCATATTGTTCAGTTTTGCTGCCATCTTCGATTGCCTTCTTTAGGTCATGTTCATCGTGGATATCATCAATGATTTATTGAGGCAATGAGGAAGTGGAAAGTCTTACTCTAGGTTCGATTCCGAACATTGCTTTGTAAAGTGACTGTTTTATGTCAGAGTGGTATGCTCGATTTTTCATGAATTGGACACACCTTAATCCTTCCGTATTGTTGTCCTTTAACCAATAACTTAACATATTTTCAATGGCTTGGTTGGCACGTTCAACAGAACCCTGACTTTGGCTGTGCCTTGGTTTTCCATGCACAATTTTCAGTTCTGACCAAAGATTTGCGAGTTCTCTTATAACATTATTGACAAATTATCTGCCATTATCAGATTGAAGAATTCATGGCATTCCTGCAGTTATGGGAGAGTTAATAAAATACGGGACAATCTACATCCCGTATTTATTTTGATGGGACAAGAGGACACTTAAGCTAAATAAGGGACGATCCCGTAAAATATGGGACATCTGGTCACCCTAGACTACGACGTACCAGTTTGTCCTAAAGCATGTGAATTCTAACTAGGATAAACCGATTCAACCTAGGCTAAACTCGTTTCTCCTATTGTTAACAGGATGAACTAGTTTGGCCTAGGCTAAACTGGTTTGTCCTATCGCATGTAGGGAGAACTGGTTTGGCCTAGGCGAAACCAGTTCATCCTAAAATCGGGTTTGGCCTGTAACATATACATCTTTTTTCTGCAAATTGAAGACAAGGTTTGGTCTTGGTGTGCTTCGCCATAATAGTACCCCATACTGCAGCTGTGAGTGAAAGACTGCATAGTAGCAGAGAATGAGTAATTTTTCACTGACACCATCTCTTAGTTTATATAATAGAAAAATCATGCTTGTAAGTTTAGTAGAGACATATTTTATATGTTCGTCCCAAGAGAGACTTTGGTCTGTTTTGAGGGCCAGCAGTTTAAGACTTCAATATTTGTTTTGCCATACCTTTATGTTAAAATACATTTTCTCAGTTTTTTTGTTATATTTATACACAAATAAAGCACTTAGAACAATTTCACTTGATTCTCTGTCCCTACCACCTGTCTTAAACATTTGAGTCTCCCAGTCTATATCTGGCAAGTTAATATCTTCACCTAATATGATGAGTTGACTAGGAAATGTATATTTCACATTTTCCCTTAGATGTTCCACTACTACTGTTGCTGAGGTGAGGAGTCTATAAAAATAGACACAGACCATGTTTGAGCCACATACATTCTGTATCTATATAATCTCTATATTGTCACATTTTTATCACCAAAAACATGCCTTTACCTCTGATGTTCAACCTGTCTCAGTTATATGCATTCCAGTCTGAGTTTAAAAATTCATTAGTATTGACATGTAGTTTCAAGTAGCTTTCCTTTCCGACGTGGGTATTGTGACCATTATAGGTGAGAGCAACTCTCGCATATTTCATAGATGCTCCTGCAGTTAACATTACTATACTACCCAAGAAGAATCTCAGTCAATGAATCAAAGATCCTTTACAAGAGGAGACAGTAACTTAAACAAAAGACACAAATGTTACACCAAAATGTATAATCCAGAGATTTTCACAGGAAAATGTGACGTGTACACTAGGGTGAGCCAAAAAAAAAATGTCGTTTCGAGCATCATATTCTAATAGGGCTCAAAAGTTACATATTTATGTGCTGAGTAATGGGAAAATAAATTTAAAAATCTAACTTCATATCTTCAGTTCATACGGAGGGCTTTAAAATTCAAGAAAAATATATAAAATCTGCAATTTTCATGATTTCATAAAGCAGAAAAACAACTTTGCAGCTTTGCATGTATGTTCTTGTTTGCTGAGCCACAGCCAGACAAGGGTTGGTGGCAGACTGCACTGGTCATGGCAGACAGTCCAGTATACAAAACTCCCCCTGACCCTCCCACCACCACTGTTTGCTCTGCTACTGCTAATGACTCCATCAGTTGCTACTTGTTATTTCTGAAGTGTTTGTATAGTTCAACCTTAGCGGGGTGTTTGATGTTTAATGAAGAGCCCTATGTGTGTTTGAGTTACTTATTTTGTTTGTACTAAGAGTGAAACGGTAACTCCGAACAAGACTAATTTGTTATTAACAAGACAGTGATATCAATGTACTATTTTTGGTTTGCCAAAAGGACTTTGTGGCACAACCCTTCCAACTTACAAGGAAATATTATAGCTCCATTCAAAACAACATAATAAAACACCAACACAATTAGATTAAAAGAAAAAAGTTTGTAGCTGAAGCCAAACCAAAACTATCTGATATGTCTGCCTGCAAATACCCTATCATTTACACCTGTGAAGGTGGGAAAAAGCTGAGTACATGTGACTGACCTGTTATTATAGACTGCAATTGTGTGGAAGACAGAAAGATACCTGTTATGGAGAGGAAATTCATACATGATCAGTGAACATCTAGGTCTGCATTCATTTCTAGTGTAGATAAAATAATAATAATAATAACAACTTCAAAAGAAAAAAGAAAGGAAACAAATAGAAAGTGTGCAACAAAATGTTGCTTTTACAAGAGACAGTCCTGTATTACAACGAAAAGCTTTTGAAAAGAAAACAAGTGAGATCCAGTTGTCATCACTTCCTTGTACTTCATCTCACATAAGAACCAATCTAAAGTCCACTACTTTAGTTAGTGATCGGTTTCATGTTTCAGATAGAGCTATAGCTGCTATAGCTTCCAGTGTTTTGTTTGATGTAGGAATAATATCTGAGATGATACATCACTAGCTGCAGTGGAGTGGCTGAGCGCATTGAGGCGCTATGCTCCAATGCGTGACGTCGTTCCCCATCGGGGGTTTGAATCCCCCGTCAGGCATGGATGTTTGTGTTGTCTTTAGTATAAGGTAGTTTATAAGTAGTTTGTAAGTTTAGGGACTGATGACCCAGCAGTTAAGTCTGATAAGCTTAAACATTTGAATTTTTGATACCTCACTTGTTATAGACAGAAATAAGGCACAAAGAGAAAAGCACAATGCAAGATTGTCTATGCAGGAACAGAACTGCAGCATTAATATAATAAAGGGAATATGCTTTGATGGCAGAAAAGACAACACTTTATTCCAGGAGAAAATGGGAAACAAAATGTACAGAAGAGTCAAGAAAGAAGAGCATGTCAGTAGTTTGTGAACCTGGAGGGCAGTATTGTTGTTGTTGTTGTGGTCTTCAGTCCACAGACTGGTTTGATGCAGCTCTCCATGCTACCCTGTCCTGTGCAAGTCTATTCATCTGAGAATATGTTCGACAACTTACATCCTTTTGAATCTGCTTACTGTATTTGTCCCTCGGTCTCCCTCTATGATTTTCATCCCACACAATTCCTTCTAATGCTAAGTTGACAATTCCCTGATGTCTCAGAATGTGTTCTACCAATCTATCCTTTCTCTTAGTCAGGATATGCCATAAACTCCTTTTCTTCCCAATTCAGTTAAGCACCTCCTCATAAGTCACATGATCTACCCATCTAATCTTCATCATTCGTCTGTAGCAACACATTTCAAAAGCTTCTACCATCTTTTTGTCTGAACTCCTTATTGTCCATGTTTCACTCCCATACAATGCTACTTTCCAAACAAGGGCTTTCAGAAAGGACTTCCTAACATTTAAATTAATAATGGATGTTAACAAGTTTCTCTTCTTTAGAAATGATTTCCTTCCCATAGTCATTCTGCATTTTATATCTTCTTTACTTCTGCCATCAGAAGTTATCTTGCTACCCAAATAACAAAACTCATTTACTACTTTTATTGTCTCATTACCTAATCTAATTCCTTCAGCATTGCCTGATTTTCTGACATTACATTCCATTACCTTTGTTCTACTCTTTTTAATGTTCATCTTGTATCTTCTTTTCAAGACACTGTCCATTCCATTCAATTGCTCTTCCAGATCCTTTTCAGTCTCCGACAAAATTACTATGTCATCGGCAAACTGCAAACTTTGTATTTCTTCTCCCTGAACTTTAATTCCCGTTCCAAATTTCTCCTTCCATTCCTTCACTGCCTGCTCAATGTACAGATTGTACAACATTGGAGAAAGGCTACAACTCTGTCTTACTCCCTTCCCAACCACTGTGTCCCTTTCTTGCCCTTCAACTCTAATAACCGCTGTCTGGTTTTTGTATAGGTTGAATATAACTCTTCCCTCTCTATATTTTACCCCTGCTACCTACAGAATTTGAAAGAGTGTATTCCAGTTGACATTGTCAAAAGCTTTCTCCAAATCTACAAATGCCAATAATGTAGGTTTCCCTTTCCTTAGCCTGTCTTCTAAGATAAGTCGGAATGTGAGTATTGTCTCCCGTGTCCAACATTTCTCCTAAATCCAAACTGATCTTCCCCAAGCTCGGATTCCACAAGTTTTTCCATTCGTCTGTAAATCAATAATGTCAGTATTTTGCAACCATGACTTATTAAACTGATAGTTCTGTAATTTTCACATTTGTCTGCACTTGTTTTTCTTTGGAATTGGAATTACTATATTCTTCTTGAAGTCGGAGAGTATTTCCCCTGTCTCATACATCTTGCATATCAGGTGATACAATTTTTTTCATGACTGGCTCTCCTAACGATATCAGCAGTTCAGACGGAATATCATCTACTCCAGAGGCCTTGTTTCGACTCAAGTCCTACAGCACTCTGCAAATTCTTCTCACAGTATCATATCTCCTATCTCATCTCCCTCCACTTCAACTTCCATTTCTAGAATACTGTCTTCAAGTGTTATTTCCTTTGTATAGGCCCTCTATATATTCTTCCCACAGTTCTGCTTTCCCCTCTTTGTCTCCAAATATGTGTTTTATTTTCCTGTAGGCGGTATCTATCTTTCCCCTAGTTATGCATTCTTCTATGGTTCTGCATTTGTCTTGTAGCCACTCCTGCTTAGCCAGTCTGCACTTCCTGTCAATCTCATTTTTCAGACGTTTGTACTCCCTTTTGCCTGCTTCATTTGCTGAATTTTTATATTTTCTCCTCTCATCAATTAAGTTCAGTATATCCTATGTTATTCAGGGATTTCTATTAAGCCTCGTCCTTCTGCCTATGACCCCCTGCGCCCTTCACTACCCTATCTCTCAGCGCTACCTATTCTTCTTCTACTGTATTACTTTCCCCTGTTTCAGCCTATCCTTGCCTAATGCTCCCTCTGAAACTCCTGACCACCTCTGGTTCCTTCAATTTGTCCAGGTTCCATCTCCTAACTTTTCTACCTTTCTGCAGTCTCGTAAGTTTTAATCCACAGTTCATAACCAGTAAGTTATGGTCAGAGTCTACATCCATCGGGTATTTGAGGATAAAGGCTTGCTCAAGTCACTTTTTGTGATCTATGCAAAGCCATTGACTGTGTAGAACATACAATACTTCTTGAAAAACCGGACTTCTACAGTGTTAGAGGCAATAGTCTTAACCCTATTAAAGTCATATCTGCACAACCGTAAGCAAGTTGTATGTGTAGGCAAAGAATTGTCCAGTATGGAACACGTAAAGGTAGGTGTCCCACAGGAATCTGTATGGGCCTTTTCCTGTTCCTAATAATGATTAATGACTTGCCTTCATGTATTATATCCAACACAGTACTATATGCAGATGATACAATTTTTCTGCATAGTACTAATGATTTCATAAGTCTTAAAACTTGTGTTGCAGAGACAGTTGCACAAGCATCATATTGCTTCAAATTAAATGGATTCTTGCTTAATGAAAATAAAACATAGCAGATGGTATTTAGTTTAAAAGACAAGCTTTCATCTGATGGTCCTATTTATGTCAAGTTTTTAGGGGTTAGTTTGGATGTTAAATTATCTTGGGGTTAACATATAGAATATATAAGTGGTAAACTGTCTAGAGAAAATTATTTGTTACGGTGACTTGTGGATTTTGTGGCTACAAAATATGTTAGATTACCTTATTTTTCATTTTTTTCAAAGCATAATCTCTTATGGTATTATTTTATGGGGAAACTACAGTTATACATGTGACATTTTATCACTGCAGAAAAAGGCTATTACGGTAATTACAGGTTCTCTACATAAGGCACACTGCAAACTTTTATTCTGTCAACAAAATATAATATCTGTAATAAACTTATATAATCTCTACAAAGAAGAAGCTACCAGAAGTAAAACTAAAAGAAAACATACATTATCACAACACAAGGAGGAATAGTTGTACCTATACTCCATACCACAGACTTTCAAAATCATCTAACAGCTATGAACTTATGGGACACTAATTATTTCATAAACTTCCACAAGCTGTGCAAGATTTACCAGAACAAACATTCAAACAAGCACTTTGTGACTGGTTAATTGCCCACCCATTCTAAGATATGAATGATTTTATAAGTTGTAAAGTTATAAAGTGATATTATACTGTAAACTATATTGTACTCTATGTGCCTTAATGGTGTAATGACAATAAAATTATTATTATTAACCATCCAAAAAATGAATGTGTACCCCATGACTGTTAGTTTGGAGTGAAAGTCAACAAACTTTATATTTTGTTTTCCTCGCTATCTGTTCTCCGAAAATTATCTTGAGCAATTAGTTCATGAACTCACTGGAATAGTAAATGATTGTGAAAACATGCTTGACCTATTAGCAACAATAATCTGGCGCTAATAAAAAGCATCAAAACAGAAACAGGGAAAAGTGTACACAGAGTTGTCATAGCAAGACTGAATATCAAATTTCCCAAACCCACGAAAATTAAACGATAATATATTTATTCAAAAATGCATATACAAATTTGATTAATGCTTTCCTGTGTGAGAATCTCCAGTCTTTCAACTAACAATGTGAGTGTAGATCAGATGTGGCCAACGCTCAAATAAAGAATATCAACAATCATTGACAAATTTATACCAAATAAATTAACAAAAAGAGAGGGATGACCCACTATGGTACACAAAACATGTTAGATCACTCTTGCAAAAGCAAAGAAAAAAGCATGCTAAACGGACAGAACATCCACAAGACCATCAATCTTTCACAGAAACTCTAAACTTAGCTTGAACTTCAATTTGAGAATCTTATAATAGTTTCCACAATGAAACCCCATCACGCAGTGGTGGATTTACCAGTAGGCTGAGTAGGGTGAAGCCTAGTGCAGCAGATTTTTGCAGTGGCAAATTTGGGGCCAAAATTTTTAATCTGTAAGAAAGTGTAATAAAAGAAATTTAATTACATTTACCAAATGTCCACCCTTTGATCCACAGACATTGATAAAGCGGGGTGGCTTGCATGTGTCAACGATACAGATAGCAGTACTGTAGGTGCAACTACAGCAGAGGGGTAGCAGTGGAGAGTCCAGACAAACATGTGGTTCCTGAAGAGGGGCAGCAGCCTTTTCAGTAGTTACAGGGGAAACAGTCTGGATGATTGACTAATCGTGCCTTGTAACATCAGCTAATGTGGCTTTACCTTGCAGTTACTGTGAACAG
Source organism: Locusta migratoria (assembly GCA_026315105.1). Classification (NCBI taxonomy): domain Eukaryota; kingdom Metazoa; phylum Arthropoda; class Insecta; order Orthoptera; family Acrididae; genus Locusta; species Locusta migratoria. The sequence continues at coordinate 23,320,630 of CM048755.1, read as the reverse complement.
CGGAAAGCAGAGGGAAACTACAGTCATTACTTTTCCCGAGGACATGCAGCACTAGTGTATGGATATATGGTGATGGCATCAGCTTGAGTAAAATATTCCAGAGGTAAAATAGTCCCCCATTTGCATCTCTGGGTGGAGACTACTCAGGAGGATGTCGTCATCAAGTGAAACAACACAGGCATTCTACAGATCAGAGCGTGGTATGTTCTACCCTTAATCAGGTAGATAATTTAAAAATTTTGAAAAGAGAAATGGATAGGGTAAAATTAGATATGGTGAGGATTAGCGAAGTTCGGTGGCAGGATGAACAGGATATCTGATCAGGTGGGTACAGGGTTATAAATACAAAATTAGTTGGTGGTAATGCACGAGTATGTCTGATAATGAATAAGAAAATAGGAACATGGGTAAGTCACTATGAACAGCAGAATGAATGCATTATTGTGTCAAAGATAGACATGAAGTCAACACCGACCACAGTAATACAAGTTTATGTGCTAACTAACTCTGATGATGATAAAGAGCTAAAAGAAATGTATGAGGAGGCGAAAGAAATTATTCAAACAGTTAATGGAGAGGAAAACTTGATTGTGATGGGGGACTGGAACTTGGTAGTAGGAAAGGGAAGAGAAGGAAATGTAGTAGGTGAATATGGACAGCTCCATAGTGTATCCACCAAATCCTCCACTCCCCCCCCCCCCCCCCTCCTGCCGCACCTCGCTACCTTGCAGTTCCTCTTCCTCCCCAGTTCTTCAGCAGACAGCTTTTACAGCTGGCCACGCACAATGGTGCGAGGATTCGATATGCAGTTATGAGTTTTCAGTTTTGTACACTGTTAATTGTGAAGTTAATATGTGCAAAGGCTAAAAGAGACTAATTTATCTTCCCTTTCACTTCAAGAGAAGCTTTGTATCAAGGACCTAGGGAGACCAATACCTGATATCAAGTTAGTAAAATAATAATAATAATAATAATAATAATAATAATAATAATAATAATAAAACATTTTTATGAACTTTGGCTTTGTAAAAAATCTTTTTCATACATGTGACTGATGGGGACTTTTCACAATTTCATTATAATGATATCCCAAACGTTTATGTAAAATTTCAGTTTGCTGTGAATTAATGCAAGAGTGAATGTCTGTTTTGAACAGAATATTCTTTCTCTATAGCACTTAAATTTGCTATCCCCCCCTCTTTTTTTCTGTTTAGAATTTTCTTATCCGTCTTTCTTTGAACCCCTAGAAAAATCTACACAACCAGTGATTAGTGTCAAACAGATGAACTGCTCCATGATGAAAAAGGCAGCTCATTGGTTTCAGGAAAACAGGCTGACGTTAAATAATAGTAGAACTGAACACATTCTTTTTTCTCTTTCTCTTAGACTAGCCACACAGGAAAGCTCTTCAGTAAATTGGCAAGGGTCTTATATCTGTTAAGGAAACTTAAGGACTGTAAGTGACTCATGCTTATGGCATACCATGCCTTTTTCCATACAGACTTACACTATGGAATACGTCTCTGAGGAAATTCTGCTGGGGCAAAAGAAGTCTTTCTCTGGCAAAAGAAATCCATCAGATGTCTGTTTGGCTTAAGCAAGTTAACTTCCTGTAAAGAATACTTTGTTCAGCACAAGATACAGTTCTCAGCTTCTACATACTCAAGGTACCATACTTATGTATGCTAAACAATCGAACATATTAGATATTACTTGGACTTGATTATGCGATTATGTTAGGTCAAAAATAATTTTTCTACATACTCGCAAAATATTCCTCAATAAAATACCTCATCTCACAAGAGAATTACAGAAAATAAATTTAAAATGGTCATAGAGACTTGGCTAAAAGAAAAGACTTTTATGATACAAATGAATTTATATGTATGGAAAAAGGGATAAACTTGTATTAATGTGACTGTTAACAAGTCAAATTGTAACATACAATCTTAATGTAGTTTACATAATCCATGTTAATGAAACCTATCATGTTGTAATTTTAACTGTGTGACATTTATGTATGTTAACTTTTGTATAATTATGTTTCTATTGACAATGCCTTATACAACATCACAGTTATCCACAGGCTGATAAAGCAATTTCAATTACTCTGCAAAATTACAGGACTATATCATTGATATCAATTTCCAACAGATTTTCGAACACATACTTTCCTCAAATATTATGAACTACCTCAAAGAGGTATTGACCCATAGTGAACACAGATTCAGAAAGTATCATTCTTATGAAACACTAGCTCTTTACTCACATAATGTGATGAGTGCCATTGACAAGGGATCTCAAATTGATTCCATTTTTCTGCCCAGGTCGCCCCATCCTTCTGACTTCAATGCTCATGCAAAACATATGTGGATGCAGACATTTAGCCCGTTTTCCCTTCTGCTACGCATTTGTAGGATAAGTGACAGATGTTGATGGGAGTGCATAATATTTTACTTTCACAGAACTGGTGACTATAAATTGTGTTATTGATGTTGTACTACAGGTGTTTCTTTTTTAGACAGGCCTTGCCGTACGTGACGCCCTGGGCGGCTGCCCAGGTCGCCCCATCCTAAAGCCGGCGCTGTTTACCATAATAATAAAATAAGAGAAATCAGACTGAAAACAGAAAAGTTTAGGTGTTGGTTTTTCCCGTGCACTATTGGAGAATGGAACTGTAGAGAAATATCATAAAAGTGGTTTGATGAACTCTGTGCCTTGCACTTCAATGTTACTTGCAGAGTAATGATGTAGATGTAGATGCAGGTCAACCTCAAATGCATTTTTCTGGCTATTTTATATCTCATCTGTTTAAGGTTAATGCCCTATAATTCCTTCTTTGCTCCTTCTGTGGTTAAATGAGCATGTATGAATTGTACCAACGTTACTCATGAATTTTCCTAAGAAATTAATTTTATTTTAACCTGCATGCATATTTCAGTTTATCATACATTGGTCAAAACAAGTAGGGCATCATTTGAGATCTAGATTCTGTCATCGACAAAATGAACTAAATTCCTTTGATGTTTTTCTGTCAGTTCTATGGGGTAGTGCCAAAAACATTACAGCAACTGAGATAGTGGTAATTACAGAAAGTTGCTGCTGAAAGAGTTGGTGTTGACTTGTGTTTACTCTACCAAACAAATTACACAAGCAGTTGGATACAGATACTGCAGTGAGCAGGTAGTGCAATGCAACAACAATGTGATGAAGCCAAACTTATGACATGGAAAGCAATAGGATGGTGGGAAGCAGAACAGACACTGAGGAAGGTGGCTGCGGCTATTGGAGTGGCCCAGAGTGTAATTTCCAGGACCTTAGTGTGATTTCAGACAACAGGAACCATTAAAAGAAGGCAAGGCCAAGGTCACCCACGGGTAACATCTCCAGTTAACAGCCCACTGAGGCAGGAGGCTGAATGCAACTCATTTGCAACACACCCTCCAGGCAGCAACAGGCGCACAATATCAACACAAACAGTCTGAAATTGCCTTCGGGAATGTAGCGTCTATGCATGGAGGCATATATTGTGTCTCTACAGAAACTGGGTGAAGGAACATCAGGATTGGAGTAATAATGAATGGCACTGGGTTCTTTTCACATAAGAGGAAAGATTTTTTGTTCAGCTGGACAAGAGTCATTCCATCATCTAGAGAACAATCCTGCTTACATGCAGGAAAAATCACCATATCATGGTACTGGACGAATGGTAAGGGCAGGAGTCAGTATTGGTGGATGTATGGACCTCTATGTTGTTCAAAATAGTGCTTTGCTGCTCAGAGGTATAGATATGAGATCCTTCGACCTTTCATTGTGCTCTATGCTGGTGCCATTGCAGATAGCTTCCTTCTGGTGGACGATAATGCTCATCCCCACACTTGAAGCTGAGGGAATTTGACGAATGGAGTGGCCAGCTGTTACACTGGACTTAAAACCTATTCAGATGTCTGGGATTCATTTTGCAGACACATTGCAGCCATACCAGCACCTACAATGGTTGCAGAGCTGGAAATTGCACTCATGGAAGATTGGCCAAATATGCTTCATGAGCTGATTGATAAACTCACAATGTCCATGCCATGCAGGTGTGTAACTGTACTGGCTGTCCAAGGTGTGTAACAAATATGAAAATAGTTCAAATACATTACAGTTATTTTCACGTCATGAAAAGAGCAACTTGTTAAGCGAGAAATCTAATGGCACAGGAGGAGTTGGCTGCAGTTCACAAAAAGCTTTAGGTCCTGTTGACTACTGTCTTCTTCAGGCTGCTATCTAAGGACGTAGCAGTGTTGGAGAATGTGGCACATTACCTCAGGTATCACTAATTTCAATCACGGCTCTACTGCTGAGACACCTTCACTAGTACCCAGTGCAGTGTATCTACAATCACTGAAGTGTGCGAGTCACAGGCTGTAATTCATTCATGTCATACAAGGCAGAGGGCCCCTCATTTACCCTATGAAAGCAGGGTCCAAGCAGGCATACAGAGAGAGGGGTTTGCTAGTTACTGGTAACCTCAATGTTAGGCATGTAATTGAGAGCCAGAATGAATTCCAATCTGCATTCAGTATGTCTGCCAGTGCTCCTCATCTGAGATGAGGAGGAGGCCTTACCTCCTATTGAGTGTATGGAGTACAGTCATCTGCAAGTTGGAGCCGACAAAGCCTACTGCTTTGGTTCTCAGGCCATCCTCATTTCATACTGATGCTTAGCATTGGTGAAGACTGCCGCGTACAAGCAGAGTTCGAAATTTGCTGCATTGTTCCCAGAGTTGCTCGGGGTCCTTTTGTTTGTAGCCGAGTCAAGGGTCGACTGTTTGAAAGTCTAGGCCACAAAGTTTTGAACCTCATTTATATAAAGGTCAGTGTTGCACTACACAAAGGAAGTATGTCAGTGAACGCGCAGATAACAGAATTATGCCACATTTTGAGGAAACACACTTCAAATGTAAAAATACCAAGAAACTGTCAAAGTATTTGTAATCATGTTCTTGGATTTACTGCATTGCAGAAAGCCATAGGATGGCTGGCTTAGGGAAAAATGTTTGTAAATCTATCAGACCAAACTGCGTGGTCATCAGTCCGTAGCTTACAAACTACTTAAACTAAGGTAAACTAACCTAAGGACAACACACACACACACACACAACACACACACACACACACTTGCCTGAGGGAGGACTCGAACCTCTGATGGTGAGCAACTGTGCGCTCTGCAGTAAGGTCCCTTAGACCACTCAGCTACTCCACCGCAGCCTGGCTTAGGGCCATAAGGTACCAGGTGTTAAGAAATTTTGTAGCTGGGAGGACACGTCACAAGTGGATTGGGCAGGAAAACATAGCAGATGGTATAGCATACTGCATTAATGTGAGATATTGTGTCAATGCTACCCAGAAACATTCTCACTGGCTTCCTCCCCACCTCTGTGTAAGGTCCCCTCTACATTTCTTTAGTAATAAAAATTAGACAAAATAATGTATAGAAATTGCTATGATTTATTGTAAATATTATGTTTAGAGTAAGGTTTATTATGGTGTGTTTTGTTTATTTAGAAAGGCTTTAATTATGTGAAACAAATGAATAACTATGTTGGAGAAGTGGTGCTTCCCGCCAAAAGTAAGAGTACACGGGAACAGCACTGGGAGGTGGCAGGTAGTTCCACGAGGGCAGTTCAGGGAGATAGTTCAGCATGGCAGGTCATGCATGAATGGAGTTAGGAAGATTAACAGTTATGTTGCAATGAAATGTTTGTACAATTTTATAACAAGGAACAGTGTGATAGATGTCATTTGTTGTTTTGCGGCATAACAATAAATTATGAAACAACTGGCATCCCGACTTTTTGAAATAACAACTACGAGCCTAGTCTCCAGTTCCAAAGCTACCACAGCACATCATTTCAAGAGAAGAAGATCTATGACCTGTGTGGGGACATCAGATATAACGTAGAAGCCAGGTTAGTGACCAGAAAATTGTACTACACGCACTGACGATGGAGGTAGTTCTACGGCCCTCACGTGCAGTGCTACATGATTAAATCTCGTGACATTGGCATGAGTGTGGCAGCAATATCACAAAGGGAAGTGTTGGAGTGAGAGAAAGGGACAGAATTTAGGTGAAAGCCAAGTGACTTTTATCTAAAGCTCTTTCCACGTATCTCTCATCTCTTAAACCCCCCTGTACATGGCATCCCTGGTGGGAAAGTCTTAGGAGTTTTTAGTACTGTGGAACAAATGGAAAGTGTTATTAAGAAGAGTGAACTTCGGACTGAGAAAATTTGTGTGCTTTGCTTACTGAAAATGTAACGTTGAAATGAAGGACCTGCGTAAAAACTGTGCTAGAGCACAAGAATAGTTAAATGCTGAATAATTGAAAAATGAACTGTGCTCGTGAACATAATAGAATTGTACAATTGTGATGCATTATAATAATTTCTGAATCAAAGTGAAGAATTGGCGGTGGCTGTAGGCTTTGTGAGCAATAGTGATTTATTGGTTAAGGAGTTTTCATGTGTGCGGTCCATGGGATTACATTTATTTCTATGAAGGAGACGTTCACATCTTGGTGAGACAGTGGCGCAGTGCAGGAGCGGCAGCGAGCAACACAACGACGCCAGGTGGCTGGCAGCAGTGGACAACGCGACATGAGTTGACAACAGGTACATGGGTAGCAGTATGGGCCACAGCGGAATGCCAGGGTCAGCAGCACGAGGAAGAACTTTGTGTCCGCTGTAAATCAACTAATGTGAGTGCGAAACATGAACAGCTCAGATTATTTGTAACGGGAGATAGGATTCTCTGCACCTAGCAGTAAATATTTATTGTTTATAAAGGGGTAATTATCGAGTCCTTGAAGCAAATCTGTATTAAATTGTTGAATTACATAAAGAGTAAAATTGCTAGCAATAATGAGATAAGGTATTTGCTTAGAAATATGGACAGGGAGCAAACAGAAGATAATAATAATAATGACAGTTAAATCAGTTGGTAGAATTGCAGTCGGATAATGTTGAACCTAATCAAGTAGGTCAAGCAAATGTAATAAATAATGTGGTAGAGAAAAATCTTACAGAAAAGGTAAATGATGTTATTAAGGATAGCATCAATGTTGTAAATCATAATTTGCAAAATCAAGATGACCTTGTAAGTCTTAGTCAAAATGACAGGAATGTCAAATTTGATGTCTGTAATGCAAAGGTTTCGGGAGATGAATTGAGCAGATTAGGTCATGATACTGGCTCAGCTGATACATTACCAGTTCAAGAAAGTATTCAGAACAAAGTAATTGTACAAGATCAGAACCACAACTTAATAGCGTTGATGCAATCATTCATGATGGAAATGAAAATAGAAGTCATGAATGAAATTAAAACAGTTCAAGCAAGTAAAACTATGTTGATGAGTACGGAAATTAAATCAGGACAAATGGAGTTCAAAAAGTCATTTGAAGAAGGGTTGAAAAAATTAGAAGCAAGTATAAATCGGCTTTATAAAAAATACACTAATATTGATCAAAAGGTCCACTACCTGGAGGCTAAAACTGACAAACACTTTAACAAGCTAAGTAATGAAACAGTAGAGCTGGGGAAGAAATTAGAAAATTGTGAACTAGAAATAAATGAAAACCTTGAAACAAAACTAAAAGTTGTAGAGAATAATTTGGAAAGTCAAAGTAAAAAAGTAAGTCAAATAAAACAACAAGTAGATAACATAGACGACATACAAACCAAGTTAGCAAAGGCTTCTAAAGAAAGGTATCAACAAAATATAACTAAACTGAATACTGTAATAAGTGAACAAAAAGTAATCATCACCAAGGTATTTGAGGTAGAATCCAAGTGTAAAGATAATGTGACTATGATTCATGGCAAATTGATTCCTGAAGTGGAAACTGTCGCTTTTGAAGTAGCAAAATTAAAAGAGAACTTCATAGAAGTTCAAAAGACAGGAACTTGTCAAGTAATCACAGTTAGTGATAGTACTAGTGCATATAAATATCATCATTTTTCAAGTAAGGGAGAGTTGCATCCTGTTGCTTTCATAAGACAGTTTGAAAACAATCTTCCATCACATTACACAGAACAACAGAAAATTCACATGGTTGCCAGTAGGTCTGAGGGAGATGTAATATCTTGGGGCACAAGTGTTATGAATAAATGTATTACATATGATGAGTTTATCAAGGCATTTTTGAATCAGTATTGGTCAAACAGTACATAGGACAGTGTTCATAAGGAAATACTGGAAGCCAAAAATTTTGTACACAGTGGTTGTGGGAGTTACAAAGAGTTCTTTCAAACACTACTGGGTGAAAAATAAATACTTAAACCCAGTTAGGGAATTTGACTTTATTTATTTATTATTATTAAAATTACCTACTTCTACACAGGGGAAATTGGCAACCATAGATAAAAACAATATTGATAATCTGTTACTTGGATGGTGTATCAAGCAGCAGGCCAGTGCAGGAAGGTTGGAGGAAAAATAAGTGGAAGACAGAGCGCCACAATGATAATGACCAAAACAGAGATAGCGGTTCGAACCAGGTGGCTGAAAGTAACATCTGGCAGGATAACAGGCAGCAGCAACAGCAACAGCACAGCCATAGTCCGTCTAGGAGGGGAAGGGGAGGACATTTCCGTGGTAGCAATTGCGGAAGCAATCATGGAAACAATCAAGAGTATAATAATAATAATAATAATAAAGATAATAACTACAGGGAAAATGAACAGGACAGGGATGGAAATGGGCAGAATCAGGAAAACTACATCTCAGAGGGCATCACACTCTTTGTCGTGCTAGGTGCATAACAAACACCAGTTACTGTAGTTATTGGCAGTATTACTTCCTTTCGTTACATGCTGTCAATCCTTCTCTTCTTTCCTTTATCTAACACCTTTCATATTTATTTTCCTCACCATTAGTAGGAATTGATATGGTCCTTAGGAAAACTTAACAATTACTTGGAAATTACGATCCTGATTATGACACAAAAAATACATAATATACTGATAGAGAATAGATGAAGAGAAAACAAGTATGGTGACACAAACATTTACACATGGTAATGTTTACAAAACAAAGAAGACACGAAACAAATTATATGGTTTCTGTTGAAGGAGAGAGTGCTAGAGAGTGATTTGCAAGTTTGAAGTAGGAAGGAGCAAAGTATGGCCAGTTGAGGATGGCAAAAATTAGTTTGAATTATATCTTACAGAACATATTTATATAATAACTAGTATAAATCATGTCGCAGCAGATGAAGAAGAGGACAAAACCAAACGAGGTAAGTGTTAACACGTAGTATAAGAAACAAGGAATGTAATTTGCTGTGCGCAGTCTGAGAATATGGGCGCTAGTGGCGGAAGATGCAAGTAAGGAAAATCCTTTCTTATCTGCCATCTAAGCATCAGAAAAAGGTGAGTGCTAAAGAAGTGTTTTAGGTGATAAGATTGGTGTATTTACATAAAATGACTGTCTGAAGTAATATTCCAGACTTGATGTATGTTTACACAAAAGAACTGTACGATGCTTTATTCCATACTTTATGTATATCTAATCAGAAGGACTGTCTAATGAGTGATTCCAGACTATTAAAAAATTTTGATTGTATTATTGATTAAGTTTGTTTAAATTACAACTTTTTCAATTTTGTTCAAAAATTTTCAAATGTGGAAATATAAAAAGGAGGGGAATGTGTATGATGGCTGGCTTAGGGCCATAAGGTACCAGGTGTTAAGATATTTTGTAGCTGGGAGGAGATGTCACAAGTGGAATGGGTGGGAAAACATAGCAGATGGTGTAGCATACTGCATTACTGTGAGAAATTGCGCCAATGCTACCCAGAAACATTCACATTGGCTGCCTCCCCAGCTCTGTGTAAGGTACCCTCTACATTTCATTAGTAATAAAAATTAGACAAACTAATGTATAGAAATTGATATGACTTATTGTAAATCTTATGTTTAGAGCACAGTTTATTACGGTGTGTTTTGTTTACTTAGAAAGGATTTAATTATGTAAAACAAATGAATAACTATGTTGGATAAGTGGCGCTTCTTGACAAAAGTAAGAGTATGCGGGAACGGCACTGGGAGGTGGTAGGCAGTTCCATGAGGGCAGTTCAGGGAGAGAGTTCCACACGGCAGGTCAGCACGTATGGAGTTAGGAAGATTAACAGTTATGTTGCAATGAAATGTATGTACAATTTTATAATAAGGAACAGTGTGATAGATGTCATTTGTTGTTTTGCGGCATAACAATAAATTATGAAACAATTGGCATCCCGACTTTTTGAAATGTCAACTACGAGCCTAGTCTCCAGTTCCAAAGCTTCCACAGCACATCATTTCAAGAGAAGAAGATCTATGACCTGCGTGGGGACATCATATATAACGAAGAAGCCAGGTTAGTGACCAGAAAATTTTACTACAGGCACTGACAAAGCAGGTAGTTCTACGGCCCTCATGTGCAGTGCTCTGTGATTAAATCTTGCGACATTGGCACGAGTGTGGTAGCAATATCACCGAGAGAAGTGTTGGAGTGAGAGAAAGGGACAGAATTTAGGTGAAGACCAACTGACTTTTATCTAAAGCTCTTTCCATGTATCTCTCATCTCTTAAACACTACCGTACACTACACAAAGGAAGTATGCCAGTCAACATGCAGATAATGAAATTAGGCCACATTCAGAGTAAACACACTTCGAATGTGAAAATACCAATAAACTGTCAAAGTATGTGTAATAATGGTCTTGAATTTACCGTATTGCAGAAAGATTCATGTGTTCAAGTTATTCTCAGGACAAAGAGCTATATGAATACTGATGCAGGAAGCTCTGAAATATTTAGCAGGGCATGAAATGTATGTCAGTATAACAGATTAGACAAATTGGAGAGGGTATGTTCATTTCAACTGAGAAAAAATTGTCTCTTGTGTGTGACTGTGAAGTTATTTGGACACATATAACACATCTAGGCGTAATCAAGTTAATGATTGGGTGTTTTCACAATGTGCCCTTAAATCCCGAGCAAAAAAAATCTTTCTGGCTAGAGATACCAGCCCTTGCCATTAGGCTAAAATTTCCATGCAATACAGATGCAGAAATGTTCTGATTATGAAGTAAATATTTAGAACAGAAATTAACGGTGTCCTCTTAGGATCTTGGTTAACTTCACATTCCACAATTGTGACATATTCCAAAATAAAGTACCAACTATTGGGGACATACAGGGGAAACCTTTCCTTTAGGTCTGTCCATAACTATATCATCGGAAATCATTACATATCTGGCATAAAGATCAAATATTTGTGTGAAGGAAGAACAGAAATGTCATTGCTGGTTGTTTTGTTTCACTTGCAGCAAATTCATTCACCATTTATCAATCAGACAGATGTCATGAAATCAGTTTTACTCAATCTTGAGACAGAGCCCTCTCACAGGTAACATTGAGTATTGCATTATGTACTACTGTTATATTTATAACTAGCTGTAAGCTGTAAGGTGTTTATTTATCCTACACTCTCGTAGTCCACATCCCCTTCCCCCCTCTCTCTGCATCGATCTCTTTCTCTCCCATCTCTCTGTTCGTTTCCACCTTCCCATATATCGGCAAACTTTTCTGCAAGGTACCCTCCACCATGCACCAAATAAAATTTCATCCAGACAGTGACATTCTTGTTGGTTTTAACGTAGAGTGTGGAAAATTTCATCAATATCGGAATAAAACTATAGATTTTTATGCAATAGAAATTCAGGAACACAATGAAAAATGCACGTTGTTGTTCTCAAATATTCCAGTTTTATTTCATACAACCTTTCTTCTAAAAATAATGAGGGAAAAAAAGAAGGATCTGTGAAATTGGTTGAGTCGCTTTCAAGTTATGGTGCGACCATGGTATTTAGGGATCTATTTTTATGTTGCAAAGTACCTGTGGTGACAGTATATCGACAGTTGCCAATAAACAAGAACATCTGTGGATTTATACTCTTTGTACAAGCCACTTCCCGGCATCCATGTTGTTTATCGCCAGTTTTGGCTCTGAACTCCGTAGTAAGTGGTTTAATAAATTGCATGTGTGTAAGCAAGGTGTTTTCTTAGTACTCAAGCCCTGGTAAACCCTTCAGTGGTGACCCTGTACGAAGTTCGAGTACCGCAAAGCGATATTCGCGAAATCTGGGCAACCGCGACAGATTTTTCAGGTTAAAAACAGCTTCAGTGTGAACGACTGTTACAACGACCATGTCGTCTCCACTCCACCTGCCTACGAGGACTACAGCCGCTTCGCACTCATCACCATGTTCTTCTCCTGTTGTCTTTTCTTCATCGAGTGTTCAAATGTCAACGCCTCGAATTGCCACTCACCAATTCTCGCCAGACGTATTTTGCTCGGCGCCGAACAACTGCATGAGTGCACAAACAATGGACTCAGGATTTGTTTCTCTGAGTGTTTCACAAAATGTGCTTTGCACGAACATTTTTAGTGCTACAAACAATTCGCACTGTGTTTTTTCGTGACAAGTGCATGATGTGAACTGTGTGGGTTCTTCAAATTTGAACTCCGGGCCCAACACAGCGCTGCCATGTTCACACATGTATCCATCCGTGACACCTGCGCCGGCTTGTGATTTGAATAGTGGCCCACAAGTGCTGATCTATTTTGCTTCTGCCACAAGTGTTTGCTCTCACGAACTTGTGTGCAACTCAGTGCTGTGAACAATTCGTGACCACATGTTACAAGTTACAAACTCTATGCAAGCTTTGAACAATTTTTTTTTTCATTCCACGTGTTAGACAGTCGGAACTGTTTACACCCAGCCCGCGTTTTGTCGAACAGAACACTCCGTCGAATACCAGTGTCAGTGCTATGCAACAGAACGCTTTGTCGAACCCATTTTCTCATGTTAACAGTGACTGTGTTCAATGTACAGCCACCTCCGGCATCCGGACACGCCGCTGCCAAAGCCGCGTCTCCGTTTCACCCTCCTGTTAATGTGGCTAACAGTTTCGTGCAGCCACAGTGTGTTGACCTACCTACCGCACCGGCTTTCTTTGATGCCTCAACCGCGTCCTTCCACGCCATGCAACCGCTGCCCACCGCTGTCGCCTCCATAGAATGTTGGATTTCACCCATCTGGTTCACAGCCCTTTCCGCCACCAGGACGTTTACTGAAGCTGCCACCTTTCTCATTTAACTTGTTTGGTCTGTGTTAGTTGAACAGATCTTTGACCATCACGGACTTGACGATTCCGCTCATCATCTCTGCCTAATTACTCATTTGCACGAACATGAGGACTTGATCTGTGACCTCATGACAGCTCCACCTATAAAGAAGGGTTACTTCACAGGTAAACAGACCATACTTGATCGTGTACCACGCACGCCAGAAGAAATTATTTGACACATTTTACAAGAGGAAGACCTTGGAGACAGAAAACTATCGTAGCTCTGGCATCACCTCCGTCTAATGGTCAGTGAGCGTGCCATGCCTGACGACACACTCATGGCTGTTTGGACGAATAAACTGCCCCTTCCGGTGCAGACAGCACTTGCTTACAACATCGTGGAGTCACCGAGTGGGAGAATACGCATCGCAGACAGAGTGCACGCCGCCTACCTCCGCCAAGTACAAGTTGCTGAGTCTGTGCCTCCTACCCGCACTGTCGCCCGAGGCCGCTCAAGTATTCCGTCGGACTAAGTCGATCCGCAGGGCATATCTCGCCACGATCTGACTGACACGTCACATCCGGCTTCGTCGCCTCCTTCCGACAATGGACCGCCTGGCCAGCCATTCTGCTATTTTCACAGCCACTTTGGTTCGGCTGCTAAAAAGTGTCGATCACCATGCTCGCACCCAAACGCATTGTGCGGGGGGACATAGGCACCTCCCCCTGCTCTGCTGAAGTCAAGTGCTCAGCCATACTGCATTCAATTCAACACGCTCGCCCACAAGGTGCTCGTCTTTACGTTCAAGACAGTGTTTCAGGTACTCGTTACCTTCTTGATACTGGTGCAGATGTGTCAATCCTCCCCACTGCTTGTGTGTCTGACCTGTTCGAGTGCACCATCCGCTCCTTCAAGCGGTCAGTGACACTCATCTCAAGTGCTCCGGTTCAACTACTGACACTGTAAATCTCTCTCCAAAGTGTAGTTTCAAACGGACTTTTCTTGTGGTCAAAATCTCTGGACCCATCCTCGGTATTGATTTTCTGACACACCATAAACTTTTGGTTGACATTGTATCTCGTTCTGTGTTCCACCATAACTCAAAAATTTACTTCCCTTGTGACTCGCCAAATGCCACGCCCCCGTCTTCCAGTCCCAGTGTCGTTAACAATAGTGCAATTAAAGTGTGTATAAATAATGTTGACTCTGTGCTACATTCGTGGGTAGTCGAGTGTCAACAGTCGGACGACCTTTGAAGTGAACAAGCTGAGATCAAGGGACAGCATCAAGAAACAGAGCCCCAGCTGTCAGCTACCCAATGCCATCTCGCCTCGTTATAATCGAAGCACAAGGTGAGTCACTGCAATGCTGTCCACAAACTGTGTCGAACGGGCTACTAACATTTTTCCTTCACCCATCCGTTGAACTTACGCAGATGTGTGTAAAGCGCCAGCAGTAGTTAGATTGGGTCACGCGCCTCAAAGACCTGTGCTCATGTTGAGCTGTGCTGCTGCCCGTGTGTCTTTCAGTAGTGCTTCCCCTGTCTCACACAGTTCAAGATTTCTTCCCTCTCTCCTGTTGCTCAAACTCCCTGATTTGTCAAGGTTTTTACCCAAATCCAACCCCCCCCCCCACCTGCCCACGTTCAAGCACAAAATAAACCCATGAAGTGTGTACGCTTTCTGCTACCTGACTCCAGTGCACTCCACAGGTCACGTGTCTCCCAGCCTGTGGCGCCCTCAGTCCTGCCAACGGCCACCGCTAACAACCATCTCCGCCCTGACCTGCACACGCACTCGGCTTGGCCACTACGTCTGCAACTGCGCCTGTGGCGCCCTTGCGCCCGGCGGCAGCTCCTGTAAGTACACCGCCAGCTGACCCACACCCTGCCTCGGCTCAGCGGCCATCTTGTGGAAGACCACCGGTGGCACCCTCCGACACCACTGCGGAGCCTGCGCGCATCCCGCGCCCGCAATCTTGCGTGGGTATGACAGGAGCGCCGGCCGGTAGCAGTACGGCAGTGGAGCAAACCTCCTGTCCGCCTCACACGCCACAGGCACCCCGCACGGTGATGTCTCCTACTACGAGCCGCTCAGTTGTGGCGCACCGGCTGTGCTGTATCACAGCCCCAGCAGTGCACCGCACAGCCACTGCAGTCACCGAGCTTTACCCATTCCCTGGTGGGTGCGCAGAGCTTCTCGGTCGTCGACTGTAAGCGGACCTACCATCAAATTCCGATGGCCCCAGAGGATGTTGAGAAGACCGCTATCACCACTCCCATTGGCCTATACGAGTATAAATTCATGTTGTTTGGGTTGAAGAACGCAACCCAAACGTGGCAGAGATTTATTATCGAAATCCTCTTTCCCCATAATTTTTTTTTTTTTTTTTTGCATACCTTGATGATATCCTCATTTTCATTTCCTCCATTGAAGGAAACAACATCATCTCAACATCCTCTGTGACACGTTGGCGAAGGCAGGTATAAAGCTCAATCACTAGAAAGATCAGCTGCACCTGCCCTCTATCAAGTTCCTAGGCTACACCGTGTCCGCATCTGGTGTTTCCCTCCCCCTACGACAAAGTCAATTCCATCCTCCAGGTCTCTCGCCCTGATACCTTCAAGGAGCTCCACAGGTTCCTTGGAAACATCAATTATCATCGACGGCATCTGTCCGGTGCCACCAAGGTGCAGGCCCCCCTTACCAATGCTCTCGCCGGTAGGAACAACTCTGGTTCCCGACCTGTTCCCTGGACCCCCAAAATGTCGAAGGCATTCTCCTCTCTAAAGAAGCTTCTCTCTCATGCTGTCACCATCTCCCACCCCCTTCCCAACGCTGACATCTCCATCACCACCAACTCCAGCGACTCTGTTATTGGCACAGTTCTGAGCCAGTCGGTTGATGGCAGTGTCACTCCCCTCCAATTTTTCTCTAAGAAACTCTCCCCGGCCCAACGTAAATACTCTGCATTCAACCGTGAACTGCTTTCAGTTTATGAGGTGATCAGCACTTTCGCTCAGAGGTCGAAGACCGTCCCTTCCACGTCATTACTGACCACAAACTCCGTGCCGCCGCTGTCGCCCCCCTCCCCTCCGTTTCCAATACCTTGACTACATCACCCAATTCACCACTGATGTAAATACATCAAGGGTGTGGACAATGTGATCGTGGACCTCCTTTACAGAGTCAACGCTGTGTCATTTCTCATTGACCTATCCAACCTCGACATTCTCCAATCCACCGATGATGAGGTTCTCCAGCTCGTCTCCGACAACTCCTCCTCCCTCCGTCCCGTCCACTCCACCTTCCCTTCAATGCGAGGTCTTCCAGGTGCTGCACAACTTGTCGCACCCAGGAATCAGAGCGTCTACCAAACTTGTCACCGACCACTTTCTGTGGCAGGATGTCAGGCGTGATTGCCAGACCTGGACTCGCACCTGCCTTCCCTGTAAGCGAAGTAAGGTCACGGTCCACACCTCCACTCCCATTACTCCCTTTCTCCCTCCTGTGGGCCGCTTTCAGCACGTCCAAATCGACCTCGTCGGTCCCCTCCCTCCAGCCGACGGTTTCCGATACGTGCCGTAGGGCATCGACCGAACGACCCGCTGGGCCAAAGCCACCCCTCTGTGTGACATCACAGCAGAGACAGTGGCTAAGGCCATCCTCTTCTCCCGGGTGTCCCGGTTCGGTTGCCCACTGGTAGTTGAACCGATCACGGAAGGCAATTCGAATCGGCACTCTTCGCTTCCATCTGCCATCTTTGCGGCATCGAGCGGATTCGTACCACCACTTACCACCCGCAAAGCAACGGTCCGGTAGAGCGGTGGCACCAAACTCTAAAAACCTCTCTCCGACGCCACGATTACTTGCAGGTGGAAGCCCCCCCGCCGGTCCCGCTCGGGCCGCAGTGCACCTACGAGGAAGGCCTACACGACACCACAGCCGAGTTCGTCTACGGACAAACCCTCCTCCTTCCCGGCGAACTGGTCGCCCTCTCCCCTCTCCCTTCCTCCGAGGAGTCGCCCACGCTGTCGGACCGCGTTCGCCGGTACTGCGCCTCCGTCACCCCTCCCCCTCCTACCGGTCACACCTCTCCTTCAGTCATCCTACCAAACGACCTTTCGTCCCGTACCCACACCGCACTCCGGGACGACGCGGTCCGTCCGTCCTCCTCCGGACCCCACCCGGTCCTCAGCCATTCCCCCGACACCTCCCTACTCCTCGTCCACGACAGACCCACCACCGTTTCCGTCCACCGCATCGAGCCCCGCTCGCGTCGAGCCGTCCTCGGAGTCTCGACCTCGAACTCCTCTCCCTCCCCTCACCGCCACCGACGCTCCGCCCTCCCGTGCCACTTTTCTGACCTCTACACCCACCCGCCCCCCTTCCGCCCCCTCTCCTCTGAACACTTCCGGCAGTGTTCCTCCTGCCTCTCCTCTTCTCCTCTCGACCGCTTTCCCTCTTCTGGCCGAGAGCACTCCTCTCTCTCCCGCTTCCCCCCTCCTCCTTCCTTCCCTCCCTCAAACTCTGGTCTGTTCCTCCTCCTCTCTCGTCCGACCTCTCCATTTTAGTATACCACTCCTCCGTATACGTCCTTTGTACGCCATCGCCTCTTCACCTTCCCCACAGCAGGCCCGCTACGAGCTGTTAAGGTGCGTCAGTCCGCCCGCACCTGCGCCACATGAGCCTTCTTCCTACCTCTCCACCCCGCCCCCCAGGCAACTGTCCGGCAGCCACGCAACTTGGGAGACTTCTATCTGGCCGGCCCGCACACCTAACTCAGTTGAGTTGCCGGTAACATGGCTGTTGCACGCAACCCCCCCCCCCCCACTGTTAAAATACTCCGTACAGGGGGGGGGGGAGGGCGGACTGTGTGGCGACAGCATATCTACAGTCGCCAATAAACAAGAACATCTGTGGATGTATGCTCTTTCTACAAGCCGCTTCCTGGCATCCATGTTGTTTATCGCCAGTTTTGGCTCTGAACTCTGTAGTAAGTGGTTTAATAAATTGCATGTGTGTAAAGAAAGTATTTTCTTAGGACTCAAACCCTGGTAAACCCTTCATACCCTTCCCCGTGCACCGTATGAAACCTAAGGTAGACGGTGACCTTCCTCTTATTTTGAAGGTCAAGCGGGCGACATTTCGTGAAGATCGGAATGAAACTGTAGATTTCGAGAATCTGTAGGAGAAGTATGCTCCGCTATGCACCTATCACAAAATACTTTCTTTTCTGACGTTTTCTACCTATAAACTACATTCCTGCCAAATTGCAGTTTCATAGGTGAAATAGTTTTCGAGATTTCGTGTTTAGTCAGTGAGTGGGTGTTCTTTCGCTTTTATATAGAGACTAGCTTATATCCCTGTGCTTCGCAACAGTTGTTACAGAGGGACATATGTATATAATGGTTTTTTAGGGTTCCGGACCTAAGTCAGGATAAACAGAATCCTTGCTGGATCCCTCTGTCAATAAACTCAGTTCTCATAACCAAGATGTCACATTTAAGTAGAATTCATTGCCGAAAACGATGAATATTCATAAAGTTTTTCATACAAAAAGTGAAATTAATTAAAGTCCGTACCCTGGAACGATGTAAATTCAATGTTAGGTTGTGTTCATAAAGTTAATACTGCGGTGTGTAATTGTCTGTTTGGCATAAACTTCTGAAAACACTTCTATCGTTGAGATGAGAAATATTAATAATAATAACAGTGTCATCTATTAATTCTATGGTGTAGTACTAAACTGATATCTCTCACAGTAAGTGTATGCTGAAGTATTAGTATGTTACAGTATAGCACTGGGAACAATGTAGTTATTCTGTATGCAGTACTCCCTATTATCGAAACCACGACGAATGCTGAAAGTCTGGTAATTCAATCAACAGAGCAGTTCATGTCTGTTTAAATAAGACGTCAATGTGCAATAAAGTAAGTCTGGGTAATCCTTGCAGGAACGGCGTCAGCTGACTGTCTGTATAGAAGTTTCATTAAATATAATATTTCCAGTGAATTGTTTTGACTGTGTTAACAGCATCGGCCACTGTTTCAGTTAATACATGTCCCCACGTCCTGCAGTGATTACTTCATATCAATATCAGTTCAAATCGACCTTTTGTAGTAGTAGTAGAACTATATATTCAGCAGTCGGATTATAACTAAGTGCAATCGTATCTGCAAAAGAAGAAGTCTTTCTCTATCTTAATGTACTCCGCACCAACAGTAATTACAATTTTTAATTACAATATTGTACCGAACAATTATGAAAGCAGAAAGGTTTCTGATGCGCCGTACCGGACATGTGCAGACGCCAACCAATAGGAGTGGGCGTCGGCGGACCTGGGCGAGGAGCAAGAGGAAGTCAGTCTCAGCCGGGGAGCCACTACCGATGCCCGGAATAACTACAGATACAGCAATCGCGACGAGGTCTGCTTAACTTCATGGTTGTTTTGCTGTATTGCATTGCTTACATTGCCCATGTTGCCTTGTTTTTTCGCCTACCTCTGGCGACAAGCTTTTCTGATTGCTCTTGCCGTGTGTCGTCAATATTTACTCTTGTTGGTGTGTGTTGTGTCATGTCATAGTCGTCTTGTTGCATATTGTTTTATTGTTTCAATTTACCATGTCTACTCCTCCGAATGTAATCCCACAGGTTGTCGCTCCGAGCATGGATTTAACTCAGTTTTGTCAGTTCCAGGCACAACAGATGTCACAGGTCACCCAAGCTGTACAGCAACGTGCGCAGTCAGAACAGGCGACTGCTCAAACACAACAGTTGTTGCCTTCGCGGCCACAACAGGATGTACAATCTGCTCCAGTGCCACCATTTCGACCTTTTATAGAAAAAAAGGAAACGTGGCACGAATGGTTGGTGCAGTTTACTTCGCATCTGACAGCATACAATGTACAAGGTACTGTGAAGCTTCCCTTTTTTCTCGCGTGTGCTGGTGTTGTAGTTTACCGAACGGCTTCCAAGTTATTCTCCACTACGTCCCCTGAGTCAGTTTCTTATGAGGCGTTAATCGAGGCTTTGTTTAAGTACTATGACGAACAAGTGCATGTGGCAGTGGCCCGTTTTAAATTTTTTAGGAGTAGGAAGCGAGAAGGTCAAACTTATCGGCAGTGGCTCGCCAAGTTGCAAGATTTAACTCGTGACTGTAAATTCAGGTGTTCCTGTGGTGAATATTATAATGATTCTATGATTCGGGATGTGATTACGCAAAATGTGCCTGACAATCGTATTCGCGAACAGATTTTACGGCACGCCGATCCTACATTGCAACAGGTTATGCAGATCATTGACTTTCAGGACGCGTGTGATGTTGCTAATTCTAGCTTTGATCCGGTAGGAGTGTGTACAGTGTCATCAGCACGTCAGGGCAAGCGTCAACAGAACGGCCCGCTGGCCTGTCGGCCGCTGGGCGTAAACATAAGCGGTCTACCTACCCTGCTCGCGGAAAAGTTAAGTCCTGTCCCCGCTGTTTCTCAAAACATACGCGTGACAATTGTCCTTCTCGTAGCGCAACTTGTTTTGCATGTGGAAGGTTAGGCCATGTTCGTTCAGTCTGTCTCCAACAGAATAAAGGTTCCACAGAACAGGCACGCACAGGGGATCGTTCACATTAATGTTGTGCATTTTTCATCACCTACAAGTGATACGACTGTTGAACTTGCGTCTTCGCAGGCTAGGTACCGTAATGTGAATAAATTGTTTGTGGATCTTGAAATTCTTGGCCAGACCGTGACGTTTCTATTAGATACTGGTGCTTCAGTTTCCTTGCTTAATCGGGACACATACAATTTGCTTGGTCAGCCGCCGTTGCAGAACTCTTGCACGTTGCTTACGGCGTATAATGGACAGGACATACCTGTGCTGGGTTTATATACTTGTGATGCTACGAAAACAGTGACGTTTCAAGTGCTTCGTGCTTCAAATAGTGCAAACATTTTTGGACTTGATCTTTTTGATTTATTCGGTCTCCGAATAGTGGATAAGGTTCTTGCTGTCATGTCATATGACCATCGGGACACGGTAGCTAAACTGTGTGATGAATTCAGTGACTTGTTTCGTGATGGTATAGGCATGGCAAACAACTTTATAGCAAGTGTGACATTGAAAGACACGGCACACCCCCGCTTCTGTAAAGCTCGTCCCGTGCCGTATGCCCTTCGGGATCACGTGGCGGATCTCTTAAGACAGTGGCAGGCTAATGGTGTCATTGAACCGTTCACGGCGAGTCAGTGGGCATCGCCCTTAGTGATTGTGAAGAAGCCAAATGGTAAATTGCGTCTTTGTGCAGATTTAAAATCTATCGTGAATCCGCAGACTGTGATTGACACTTACCCTTTACCACGACCGGAAGAACTGATGGACCGCTTAGGTGCAGGCCGGTGTTTTTCTAAAATTGATCTGCGTTACGCATATTTGCAGCTTTCTCTGCATGTGCAATCGCAACAAGTTTTTGTGATCAACACGCACTTGGGACTTTTCAAGTTTTTGCGCCTTCCTTTCAGTAGTGCATCGTCTCCCGCCATTTTCCAGCGGTACTTTGAACAGTTGACCGCTACTGTGCCTGCGTGTTCTAATTATTTGGATGATATTGTCGTGTCTGGGCGTACTCCCGAGGAACGTGTCAGCAATTTGCGACGTTTATTCGAGGTGTTGTTGCCGGCAGGATTAACGTGTAACAGGGACAAATGTGTGTTTTTTAAGTCGGAACTCGAGTATTTAGGTCATGTCATCAATGCACAAGGTATCCACCAGACACAATCTCATTTACAGGCAATTCGCGACCTTCCACCGCCCACTACCATTACTGAACTTCACTCTGTGCTTGGGAAATTCACTTATTACTTTCGATTTATACCTAATGCATCCAAAATTGCAGCACCCTTACATCGTCTGCGACGTAAGAATGTTCCATTCGTGTGGTCAAAAGAATGTGACGTTGCTTTTCGCAAACTTAAAGACGCCTTGGTGAGCGACAACTGTCTGGTTCCTTTTGATGTTACAAAACCGGTGATATTAGCCGTTGATGCATCATCATATGGCCTAGGGGCGGTGCTTTCTCATCAGATGGGTTCCGTGGACAGACCTATTGCCTTTGCCTCTAAGCTTTTGACCAAAGCACAACAGAACTACTCACAGATTGAAAAAGAGGCCCTTGCAATCATTTTTGGTGTTACCAGATTTCATCAGTACCTCTATGGGCGAAAATTCTATCTGGTCACAGATCACAAGCCATTACAGTCTTTGTTTCATCCCGCTAAACCCATTCCACAACGTACGGCACAGAAACTGCAACGTTGGGCCCTTATTCTCTCAAACTATCAGTATGAAATTGTTTATCGGCCCACAACTCACCATGCTAACGCAGACACGCTCTCGCGGCTTCCTTTTGGTCCTGACTCTGATTTGGATGCCTCAGAGGCAGCTTGTTGCCATATAGATACGCAGGATTCCAACGCTTTGGACAAATTTCCACTAGATTACAGACAGGTTGCTCACGCTACAGCCGCAGACCCGGATTTACAGATCCTTTTACAATATATTCGCTCCGGGTGGCCACGATCCTTGAAACAGATTTCGAACCCAGGTGTCTGTCAGTATTTTGCTTGACGTTTCGCTTTATCAACACACTGAGGCATCATCTTGCTTCGCACTGACGGCGATATGTCCAGAATAGTAATACCTCAGGCCCTTCAGGCGCGTGTTCTTAACTTGTTACATCAAGGACATTGGGGAGTCGTCAAAACTAAGCAGTTGGCCCGCAAGCATTGTACCTGGGTTGGACTGGACAAAGACATTGAACATATGACGTCACGATGTCGTGCCTGTGCCGACAATCAGTCCGCTCCTCCTCAACTTTTCACTGATTGGCCGAAATCCACTGGACCGTGGCAACGCATTCATGTGTATTATGCCGGCCCATTTTGGAAGACCAGGTGGTTAATTGTTGTCGATGCTTTTAGTAAATTCCCATTTGTGGTCCCCACGAACTCTACGATGACGAGTGTTACTGTGAAAATTCTTCAGTCTATATTTTGCATTGAGGACCTTCCAGAACTTCTTGTCAGTGCAATGGACCCCAGTTTGTGTTGGCGGACTTTAAACAGTTTTGTGCATCCAACGGGATTCGTCATTTAACGAGCGCTCCTTTCCACCCACAATCCGACGGAGAAGCGGAGCGCTTCGTCCGCACCTTTAAGCAGCAGATGTCCGAGCTGCGCAGCCACCACTCGCGGGATCGGGCTCTGCTGCTGTTCCTCTCGTCGTACCGTTCGCAGCCCCGCGACGGTCCTTCGCCGGCGGAGTTACTTCACGGCGGCACCACTGCACCCTGTTGCAGCTGTTGCATCCGCCGCTGCGCCCGCCAGCCTCTCGGCACTCTCGAGCAAAGTATGGCGTCAATACCCCTGTTCTTTTCAGATGCTTTACGGGGGCCAAACATTGGGAACGGGGGACCGTCGAAAAGTGTTTGTGTAGTTCTATGTTCCTTATACGGGGTCCGAGCGGCGTGATTCGTCGTCATGCGAACCAGCTTCGCCCTTGTTATGTGTCTTTCTGCGGCTGCTCCTCTGTTTTCAGCTCCTGTCTCTACTCGGAGCACGCCGCCTGCTGGCGTGGTAACCCGCATCACTCCGGCGTCCTCCTGTCCAGAGCCGATGGAGTGGGCGCCTGCAGGAGCACTCCTGCCGGGAGCCAGGGTTTGCAGCCGGCATCACCACCACCCTCCGCTGCGGCCGCCGGATCTGGGGCCACCGGCCTGTCCCAGGAAGCGGCCGGTCCCACTTCGCTACCGCAGCCTGCAGTTCTCATGGATGCGGACGTGGAGCTGCCTCTTTCGCCTGGTCTTGGGGGTCTTCCACGGTGATCGGACACCGAATGTTGGGAGGTGGACCGGGACCCTAGACCTGCCCAAGCATCAATCCCGGTCCCACCGGAGGCTTCCACGTCTGCACCTCCCCCCACCGTCGTCCTCTTCCTCGGGGACACTATACGACGACGGTGAGGAGGTTTGGGGGGGAGGAGTGCCGTGTCGATACACATATCGACGCCGCGCACCAGAGATGTGGCGTGTCGTCTTTCCGGGCACTGCGCTAGAGGCACCGTACCGGACATGTCCAGATGCCGACCGATAGGAGTGGGCGTAGGCGGACCTGGGCGAGGAGCAAGAGGAAGTCAGTCTGAGTCGGGGAGTCATCAATCGTCCCACAACCGATTCCTGGAATAACTACAGATACAGCAGAAAGTTTGATAACAGAAGTGTGAGAATTACGGAAATCAAGATGGTGTCTATCACATGGAGGCCACACGTAAATAGTTTTGATGTCACTTCACAGGTCGCCGCTCACTGGCTGATGTCACAGTGAATTTCATTTGTGGAAAAGAAATTTTTGCTTCTGATATAAGGACTCCTATTTTTACCAACAGCCCAGTTCCAGTGTGACAGTTCCAAAGTAACCCAAAGAAAGTCTGTGCTCATAGTCTGATTTGAACTAGTTGTCACTTGATGTTTGCGGGCCAAAGGTGCAACATTGTCACGTCAAATACTGGCCGGGGGCAGCTGCCACAGTGCACCGCTCTCCGCGGCGATGTAAAAGCCTCTATCTTCTACAAAACCAGAGTACAAAATTCAAATCTACACACAGCGTACACCTCTCTGTAAAGTCATTCAGTATGTGAAAAATCTATTCTTGATTTAATTAGGGCAAGAGTTACGTTAATTTGTTTGAAACTATTTAAATTTTCTAGTACACAAACGAGCTTCAAACTTATACTTCATATCTCAAAAACTGTTGGTCTCAAAGCAATATTTTTTTCCACTATTGCCAAAATAATACACGTGGCAACAAATCTCCAAAAATTTTCATAGTGCATTGCGTTTTCCGTATATAAATTTCTGGAAACTATGTTTTTATGCAACTGTTTCAGTACTGAACTCGTAACAAATATGACGTTTAATAATTTATATATATATATATATATATATATATATATATATATATATATATTATATATATATATATATATATATGGTATGTGAAGTTCAGAACTCAAACAACAATCAGCTAAAGACATTTGACACAACTCTCAGAAATTCTCGAGAAAATCGACTCTGAAGTTTTGCAAGTAAGGGTAAGTACCACTCACTAAATGAATTGCAGTATCTGTTGGCGTAGCTCAGGTGGTAGCGTTCTGGCCTTGCAACTGTAGGGTCAGTGATCCGAATCCTGTTGTGGCAGATTTTTTTTATTGTGTTCGAATACTTACGTAATTTTAATATCTAATGATATTTTTTACGAAAAGTGCTCGTATTTTCGTTTTTCTTAATTTTCTATATTTTACAGAAGGTTGTTAATATTGATGGTTTGATTTTTTTTTAAAGTTTCATTTTTTACAATATTGGCGTAACTATTAGTTGACGACGGTAGTCTTTGATTGTTCAGTTTGTGAAGAGCTGCGACACTGGTTTTGGAAAGTCATCTGCTTTCCAAGCAGCTAACGTATCCAACCAACGTTTTACGTGACTACAATGTTTTCAGCTCGTCTACATACACATAAACAAAATCTGACACGACACGTGGCATTAGAGATCCCAAAACGTTTTATATAACTCAATTCTAAAATTAAAAAATTCTATCACAATGGGATTTGAACCTGGGACGCTATTGCTGAAAGGCCAGAACGCTATCACCAGGGCTACAGCGACAGCTGGTGTGCCTCTTTTAATTATTGGTGTACTTTACAAAACTTCAAAGGCGATTTTCTCGAGAATTTATGAGAGTTGTGTCAAATGGCTTTCACTGATTGTTATTTAAGTCCTGAACTTCATGTACCAGATATATCAAAAAATTTTGAAATCCGATACTCATGTGGTCTCCTTGTCAGTGGTATTTCTAAGCACATAAAAATATTTTCTTAATTTTAATTACGGTCAGTGTTACGTGGGATATTGAAGCACGTCTGAAAAAGCTTCCTTCTTTTAATTGCATATCTCAGAAACTATTACACACATTGAATAACATCTGAGTGTCTACAAAAAATGATTTTGAATTAAAAGGCAGTGTAACTTAACATAAGGAGGTGATGGGAGCCAGCTGGACAGTAATTTTTAGTCTCACAACAAGAATGAGATATTAAACTAAATAAATTCACAGACAATATTTGCTGGCAGTAAGTAAACTATTACACTAATCAGACAACGGGAAAACACCACTTAATTAAGAGCCACTGGAACTACGTATCTGTGTCATAGCTCGTATTGGCAGTTATTATTAAGTCTTTGACGTATTGTTGTAAGACACCATCATCCTTCCAGGCTTTCTGTGTCACTCCTTTCACATGATGCACTACCTTTTGCGTCTTCTGGTGTCACTGTTTCAACTGC
The DNA here is from genome assembly GCA_026315105.1 of Locusta migratoria. Taxonomy (NCBI): domain Eukaryota; kingdom Metazoa; phylum Arthropoda; class Insecta; order Orthoptera; family Acrididae; genus Locusta; species Locusta migratoria. The sequence goes on along the minus strand of CM048755.1, from coordinate 23,294,071 downwards.
CTCTTTCAACATGCGTTCTACTTTTTATTTACTACCTCAATATGCTGTTTAACCTGTGCCAAAATCAGCTCTATTGCGTTGAAATGGCAATGGAAGGAAGGCAATCTGAGCACTTTATGTTCGTATTTTTTGGCTACTTCATCTATAATGTAAATGGGATTCTTTGGCTTCTGTTGTGATACAAGTTAGAATAATTTCACCCCTGTCAAATTACTGTTGAACTTTATCTTACGTTTCAGTAGCCAGCAAACAATGTCGTTTTTGTCCGTTGCCACTGCGGGTACCTCGACCCGGATAACTGCACGGTACGGAGCTTTATCCGTAATAATTATAGAGCTTTTCGATAAGTTTTAGAGCACAGTCTTCGAACTGTTTCACGAAAAATATTGTGGTTAGTAGTAGGGTAAAGCTGGTACGGAGATAGGGTACCACTTCACCACCTGGGTACACCCCCACCCGCCTCCACACTCGGCCAATTGTCCGACCGCAGATCAAAGGATGCCGCGCACTCGAGGACGATTGACAGTTTACACGAAAGTGCACTTAACACCGGTGTACTCGCAGGACACGTAAACACCAACCTCGGTGCCACGCCCTCGACACGTCTGTACCTGCGCTACCCCCACCCCAGACGCTGGGGGCACGCGCCACCTCAGAGGGTTGCCACCTGATATTAATTTGCATATCAAATTAACCGGCCGCTGCCACCGCCGCCCCCGACATGTCCCCACCTGTTCGTCCCCAACCGCCAGTCCAGCGCCAAACCCGGCGATCGCGTTCTTGTGACGGAGTGCAATTGTGACGAGACAAGCGCGCCGAGCACTGCACCTCTCGCGTCAGTCGTGCCTGCCGCCATCCACCCCCCAATTAATTGTATTAAATTAACCGAAAGCCACCGCCGCCGCCGACAGTGACTCCTCCGATTATTATTTTGCATAATAGTCGTACTTAGTACGTATTTATTAAGGAAAGTAAAGTTTAACAACAAATGTTTATATTACCGACGACGCCAGGGACCTCGCGACATTTCGTAACTTACGTAAACCATCATTTTACATAGAAACAATTTATTTAACCAACTGTAAACGACCAAGTACAATCTACAAGACCCTCCCCCCACACGCTAGTGTAGCTAAATATTCTCCAGCCGAAAACTAGACCGGCCAGTTCTGCAGGGTCGAGCACGTCCGCTCCCAGCCTAGCTTGTGAAAGCATCCACCTACAGCCAGAAATAGCAAGGAATGAGTTTAAAGCCCATCTGTCTGTTCAAAATGTTCAAATGTTCAAATGCATGTATAGCTTACGGGACTTAACTATAGGGTCACCAGTCCCTAAACTTACAAACTACTTATGAACTACTTAACACTAAGGACGGCACAAATATCCATGAAGGGGGATTCGAACCCCCGACCGTAGTGGCCGTGTAGACCGTGACTGACGCGCCTCAGTCACCCCGGCCACCGCGGCCGGCATCTGTCTGTTAGCCTGGGCAAAATAACTATAGACGATGCTCACACCAGCCGACGAACGTAATGTAATGGTAACGACCGCCCCAAACCTGAGTGAGCCGACCGCGGTGGCCGAGGGGACTGAGGCGCTTCAGTCACGGTCTGCACGGCCCCTACGGTCGGGGGTTCGAATCCCCCCCTCGGGCATGGATATTTGTGCCATCCTTAGTATAAGGTAGTTGATAAGTAGCTTGTAAGTTTAGGGACTGATAACCCCGTAGTTAAGTCCCATAAGCTTAACAAACATTTGAACATTTGAAACCTGAGTGTCAAACACTCTAGGCGTGTTCACAAAATCCTTAACAAGTACGAACAGTCCACATTTAAACGCCTAAGGACCGCGGTAGAGTAGCCGAGCGGTCTAAAGCGCCTCGCTGAGGAGCGCGCAGTTGCTCGCCGTCGGAGGTTCGAGTCTTCCCTGGGGCATGGGTGTGTGTGTGTGTGTGTGTGTGTGTGTGTGTGTGTGTGTGTGTGTGTGTGTTATCCTTACCTTAGTTTAAGTAGTTTGTAAGCTATGGACTGATGACCACGCAGTTTGGTCCGATAGATTTACTAACATTTGAACATTGTTTCTTAAAAGCCTAAGAGTAACGTAGCTTGATCCACAGTACGATCGAAGTGTTGTCTAGGAAAGCTACATAAAACAAACATATGCTAAAAGTTTTAACAAAATAACATAACGTTTTAAGCATCCACTCTCAAAAAACATCTGAGTTAAATATCCAAACGATCAAACCCTTCTACGCAAGACCTCTGCAGACACACCACTTTGTTAATTCCACATCCTGTGTATACCCATGTAAGGAATCTCTGAGTCTTGTTACAATGCAAACGATTCTTTACAACAGGTCAAATACCGATAATCGAGCAGCCCAGAAGACCCTATTGTACAACGGACAGTCACAATAAAAACAATGCGTGAAATAATTTACCGATTTCCGATCGTCTACATTAAAACCTTTTTCCTCGAAAGCACTGACCTAACAACACCCTTATTCGACAGTATAGCAACCACGGAACCGAGGTAGTACTTTAACTGCCCAATGCAACACAGATTTACAGAACAAGATCGACCAGTCCTTTACCCACAAAAATTCCTACTCCAAGTTCCTTTCTTGTGACTTCTTTTTTCATTCCACTAAACCGAATTCGGATTTATTTTTTAAAGTAGCTGGCTACCACCAACGAGGATGCTAACCTACACACTGCAACACCAGAAAAATTTATAGCCACTAAACGTTGCATATTTCGAAGTCCTATGTCAAAGTACAGGCGATGATAGATGATTCATCCTAATAATAATAGTAGACCCTATGGAGACCAAAGCATTCATCAACGAGGCCGTCTGCACTATCTTCCTCTCTTTCGGAATAGTATTACACAAACAAAAGCGTTTAAAGACGAAAGTAGTGCGCCTTAGGCCTCACAAACAACATCACACAATGCAGGAAAACGCGACATCGATCATAATATTTCTACGCATTAACGTGCAAACGCAATCTAACCCTTAAGACCGCAATCGTCCCAGAGTTCGCTAGATGTACGGACAAGCCAGTAATTTTCGATGTTCTTATTAACACCGCAAAACACAGCACAAGAACTGCTCTCTAAGGAATGGAGGGGAGTGACACACAGTCCAGGGCCACACCTTGTAAATATTGGCTATCCCCGTTTACGATCTAGTCCGTAAGTGTATATTGCAACCTCCAGTCTGGTAATGACTGGGTGGATACTAAGTACTTGCACATACCCAGTTTGTTGAAAAAAAATCCCAGCGAAATCGCGAGGAATACCCAAATCCAAGAGATGAAAGTCAAATACAAGAAGATGGTTTAACATCGGCTCGCCCCACTTTATAAGGTACAACCAAATGATTTCTAGAGATATTCTCCAGTGTCTCCTTATCGAGTTTTCCAGTATTCCGAGTGCGCTCCCAACGCAGCTGCCAGGTAGGGGAGATAGTAACTTAGCCTTATCTCCATGACGATATTGTCGAATTTACTACGCATGTATAAGTTAAAAGATCAGAAATAATTTCCCATCGCACACCACTCGTAAATGAAACACCACTAAACCACAATCAAACAGGCAATACTTCGTAACGTACACAGCACAAAGTTTTAAGAACATAACCAAAATCGACTTCTTTAGAGTGCTATCGCAACACAAAATTATCGACAACTGGAAACAGACACTGTAGCGCCTATTTCAAACACTTTTTACTTAAATCTTATCCCAACTAGCCTACAACACTCTATGTAACAACCATCATCCCCAACCCAACGACCGAACTACAACAAACAGCTCTTTTTAAATGTTGATGGATCCCTCTAGAACTTCTAAACGACTGATCATACATTTTTTTGCAATGCATACTCCACCAGACAGTATTTCTGTAACGTTTTCTATCAGTCACTAGACCACATACCTCGTACGTTTGACAATCACTCCAGCACAGTCATTGTATTCCGCCTTCTTACACATCAATACTCCCAATAAACATCTATAAGACAGCCAATTACATCGTAAAAATGATTGACGCACATAGAACAGCTAACAAGGAACGATCCAGATCAACACCAAGCTCTTTTCAAATGTTCGAATGTTTGTAGAGCTTATGGGACTTAACTACGGGATCATCAGTCCCTAAACTTACAAACTACTTATGAACTAGCTTATACTAAGAACGGCACAAATATCCATGCCCAAAGGGGGATTCGAACCCCCGACCGCAGTGGCCATGCAGACCGTGACTGGCGCGACGCAGAGCGCTCGGCCACCTCGGCCGGCGAGCTCTTTTCTTATATATGTTTATCTAATCCTTACAACTAACAAAAAAAAAACATTAAAATAGTCTAGACCATTTCTAACTAATACAACACCCGAAAATTTATATCGAATGCCAATAGCAATCCTTTAGAGACTAAACAAACGATTAAACACGACTCCCAAAGGAGATAACTACCAAGCTTTAAATCGCCTAACCATAGGGTTTATTGAAATCAATGCTTCTCGACCGAAGAACAATACTTTATCGCCGTAAGCGTTACCGCTACGCTACCGACAGACATCCAGTCGTAAAGTACCGTAAACACAGCAGCCCTAACACTACTAAGTATCAATATGCAATCCACAAATGTAGAACACCTCTAGGTTGCAACGAACCGTACGACTAAACAGATCGAAATCGGTATTTTGCACAAGGCAGGATACATCGTACGCACCAGATTACGAATACACGAGAGCTAATTTTACAAAGAAAGGATGTTACTTTACTTCTATCAACAGCCATAAGAATAAAAAAACCGAATGATTTGTCAGAGCTATACCAGCGCTCTTAATGCAACATCGACACATTAAAGACCATCTCTACAGGCCATAGAGACACTTCCATGCACAATCGTATTACCGACAAATACTGCAACACTTCTATGGATCATTACCTCGCAGTGTTTCACAAACGAGGTATTTACTGTAGGAGTTGACTACAACAACCGTTACAACTTGCATGATGAAAATATAGCTAGCAATAACCTGTTTTATACACAAACCCACACACAAACAGTCGGATGAGCACTAATTGGGCGATATAAAGTCAGACTCTTGTCCCTACACCAACACAACATCGTTTAAGCGCTTGCCTACCTGTATACTAGTACAGCACAGAAGTACATCCCCGATAACTGACCAGCTAACAGATAGTCGATCCATGGAAGCACTGCTTTGCTGTGACACGTATTCCGGTATTTTATCTTAGATCCATAGACCTGTAAAACCGAAACGTTCCTCACGAAAAGCTATAAGTCTTACCAACAAATATCTGTTGGAGATGCAAAGTACTACATATTTTAGGTAATCACACCGACGTTGGAGTGATCCTCAGAACACTTAATCACCCTACAGATCTTATGATTTACAGCAAACACCTCGTAAGGTTGGTCTAGGTACACTGCAGAAGAGTAAAAGGCTCCTTCCACAGAGGGAAGAAACCTAGAATGCGTCTAACTCGATTCCCACATCGCGGAAACGATACAGTGCTACAACAGCTTACAACACATTAGATCCAACTCTAACCCTTCTTAGTGCAAAGCGACCCACAGATCAATGATTTTAACATCAAATCATAGGCTTACTACACAGCACACCCACATCTAACACTTTTTAGCACAAAACGAGGCACACCTAGTAAGACAAATAAGAGTTAAATAACGTAGACAGTGTTCTGTTTCTCTATTGTGTGCTTTTACTGGTTTCTTGGAGGTATGTTGTGTGGTCGTTAACGTAAGCATCGCCTTCTATCTCGAAAACCCAGTCCATGATAGGTTCGAATCTGTGATTAGTATAGTCCTGACTCTAACTAGAGGCGTTTATATTCGATTTTATCAGCTCTATATATACATATATAGAGCTCTGCTTCTTCAAAATGTTCAAATGTTTGTTTAAATTCAAATGTTTGTTAAGCTTATGGGACTTAACTACGGGGTCATCAGTCCCTAAACTTACAAACTACCTTATACTAAGGACGGCACAAATATCCATGCCCGAGGGGGGATTCGTACCCCCGACCGTAGTGGCCGTGCAGACCGTGACTGGAGCGCCTCAGTCCCCGCGGCCACCGCGGCCGGCAGCTGTTTCTTCCTATATACCCTTATCTAAGATTCATGGAATCGCTTCGTAAGATTCATGTTGTACTTAAGTGTGTGGTGTCTAAATGTCTGATCTATTGACATCTAGAATCGAAGGATGCGTTATACCTCTCGCCCATATGGGTTTTATTCGGACTTTCACCTAGAAATATCACTCAAAAGCATAATTTGGAGAACGAGTCGGAGTCATACTAGGACATGATCCATTGGCTGTGGTGTGAATTTTGTGCTCAGTAGCTTGATTTATCCTAAAAAGAGATAGAGGTCTGTCTGTTGCATTTTAAGTTTTTTGTGCCTCTGCACAATTATTCGTGTTGTTGGTTGCGAATATAAGCAATCTAGGGATATTCTTCTGTTCACAGACCATTTTACCCTTCGGTGGTGTGTGTAGATGACACTTGCGAATTGTATATTGGTGTCGTAAGATGCCTTATACTGCTTCTGCTGTGTTATCGATGTATGATGTTGCGACAATATGATTACCTAAAATACGTTACAGTATGTATTCTGTATGGTTAGATGGTTAATAATACTGTAGACTGTTTTTACTATTGAAATATTCTGTAAGTTGGATGTGGTGTATAGGATATATACGTATAAATTATACGTATAAATTATACATAAAAAACGTTACTTGTTGTTTGGAAGAGGACATAAGACGAATAACCCTAGTTCTGTTGTGTAAGACCAGTGTAACACGTGGTTCTTCGAATAGAATGATCATGCAAAGAGCACATTTCGAGTAGCATTTGTGTGTCTCACTAGGTGTGCCTCATTTTGTCCTAAAAAGTGTAAGATGTGGGTGTGCTGTGTTGTAAGCCTATGGTTTTGATGTTAGAAACATCGATCTGTGGGTAGCTTTGCACTAAGAAGGGTAAGAGTTGGATCTAATGTGTTGTAAGCTATTGTAGCACTGTATCGTTTCCGCGATGTGGGAATCGAGTTAGACGTATTCTAGGTTTGCCGGCCGCGGTGGCCGAGGAGACTAAGGCGCTCCAGTCACGGTCTGCACGGCCACTACGGTCGGGGGTTCGAATCCCCCCTCGGGCATGGATATTTGTGCCGTCCTAGTCCGTAAGTAGCTCATAAGTAGAAGTATTCTAGGTTTCTTCCCTCTGTGGCTCTTCCCTTACGGCTGTTGATAGAAGTAAAGTAACATTCTTTCTTTGTATAATTAGCTCTCGTTTATACGTAATGTGGTGTGTATGATGTATCCTGGTTTTTGCAAAATACTGGTTTCGATCTGTTTAGTCGTACGGTTCGTTGCAAGCTAGAGGTGTGTTACATTTGTGGACTGCATATTGATACTTAGTAACGTTACGGCTGCTGTGTTTACGGTACTTTGTGTTCTACATCTACATACATACTCCGCAATCCACCGTAAGGTGCGTGGTGGAGGGCACACTCTACCACTACTAGGCATTTCCTTTCCTATTCCACTCTCAAATAGAACGAGGAAAAAAAGAATGCCTATATGCCTCCGTACGAGCCCTAATTACTCTTATCTTGTCTTTCTGATCACCACGTGAAATGTAAGTAGGCGGTAGCAAGATCATACTACACTCAGCTTTAAATTCCGGCCCTCTAAATTTCCTCAACAGAAATTCACGAAAAGAATGTCGTCTTTCCTCCAGCGATCCCCAATTGAGTTGACGGAGCATTTCCGTGACACTCGCGTGTTTTTCGAACCTACCAGTAACAAACCTAGCTGCTCGCCTCTGAACTGCTTCTATGTCTTCCTTTAAACTGATCTGCTGCGGGTCCCAAACACTTGAACAATACTCAAGACGTGGTCGCACAAGCGTTTTATACGCGGTTTCCTTTACAGCTGAACTACATCTTCCCAAAATTCTCCCAATAAACCGAAGTCGGCTGTCCGCCTTTCTCACAACTGTCCTTACATGTTCGTTCCATTTCATATCGCTCTGCAATGTTACGCCTAGATATTTGATCGACGCGACAGCATCAAGAAGCTCACTACTAATGCTGTATTTTAACATTATGGGATTGTTTTTCCTACTCCTGCGCATAACCTTACACTTTTCCTACATTGAGAACTAGCTGTCATTCCTCGCACCAACTAGAAATTTTGTCTAAGTCATCCTGTATGCTATTGCAGTCAGTTAAAGACGACACCCTCCCATACACCACAGTATCATCAGCAAACAGCCGCTAATTACAACTTACTCTGTCCATCAGATCATTTATATAGATAGAAAATAATAGAGGTCCTATCACACTCCCCTGGGACACGCCTGACGATACGCTCGTCTCTGATGAATACTAGCGGTCGAGAACAACGTACTGCGTTCTATTACTTAGAAAGTCTTCCAGCCAGTCACAAATCTGTGAACCTATTCCATAAGCTCGTATCTTCGTTAGCAGTCTGCAGTGTGGCACCGCGTCGAACGCCTTTTTAAAGTCGAGAAAAACACAATCCGCCTGTTGCCCTTCGTCCATGGCTCGGAAGATGTCAAGTTAGAAAAGGGCAAGCTGAGTTTCACATAAACGATGTTTCCTAAACCCGTGCTGATTCATAGAAAGAAGCTTTTCCGTTTCAAGGAAATTTACTATGTTCGAACTGAGAATATGCTCCAAAATTCTACATGGAACTGATGTCAACGATATTGGCTTGTAATTGTGTGGGTCAGTTCTCTTGCCTTTCTTATAAACGGGAGTCACCCGCGCTTTTTTCCAATCACTAGGAACTTTGCGCTGAATTAACGATTCGCGATAAATGCAAGCTAAGTAGGGGACCAATGCCGCAGACATTCTTTGTAAAACCGAACTGGTATTCCATCCGGACCAGCAGACTTTTTAGTATTTAGCTCTCTCAGCTGCTTCTCTACACCGGAAATACCTATTACTATGTCCTTCATTTCGGAATTAGTACATTGATCAAATGATGGTACATTTGTGCGGTCCTTTCTTAAAGGTTAAATTTAGAACTTCAGCTTTCCGTTTGCCTTTTTCTATTACTGCTTCGGAATGTTCAACGAGTGACTGGACAGTGGGCTTTGACCCGCTTATCGATTTTACATAGGACCAGATTTTTTTCGTGTTCTCGGAAAGATCCTTTGGTAAGGTATGGCTGTGGTAATTATTGTAAGCTTCGCGCATCTTCTTTTTAAAGAAGCTCGAATCTCTAGTAACTTTTGCCTGTCATCATTTGCGTGTTCTTTTTTGAATCGAGAGTGCAAGAGTCTTTGCTTTCTCAGCAGCTTTCTAGCATTATTATTATACCACGGTGGATATTTTCCATCCTTAATCGTCTTTACCGGCACATATTTCTCTAAACCCTTTATTTACAATGCACTTAAATTTAGCCCACAGTTCCTCTACATCCATAGTCCCGGAATTAAACGATGCCCATTCATTTTCTAAGTGCGATCCTAACAGTTGCTTATCGGCTCTTTGCCAACAAAAACACGCTCCTAGCCTTCTTGATTGGTTTATGACATTTGGTCACCATCGGCGCTATGGTGATATCATTATCACTAATTCCTATCTCTACACAAACATCGTTAATAAGATTAGGCCTTTTCGTGGCTATAAGGTCTAAAATATTTCCATTGCGCGTGGGTTGCAGGTTTAACTGGTCAAGACAGTTTTCGGAGAACGTGTCCAAAAGTAGCTCGCAAGACTGCTTGTCTGTACCGCCTGAAACGATGGCACAGCCCCCATGGTCGATTAGGAATATATTACCTTTGATTGATTGATTGATTGTTTCGCACGCGCCTGAGGGAGGACTCAAACCACTGACGGGAACAGCCAGTCAGTCTGTAGCAAGACACCTTAGACCACACAGTCATTTTGTGTGGTCAGACTGACTTTGCTGATATTTATTTCCCACTGTGTACTCCCTGCATTAATCCACAATAAACAACATTCGTTGTGTTCTGAGCCCACATATTTGTAATGAGATTGACATCTTGTGACCTGGATAGAAAAAGCATAAACTGATGCTGGAACTAATTTTAGATAGTTCTGACAATATAAATTAATACAGAAACAATATCTTTCTGATTAATATAGTTTTTTAATTTATTGTTTCTATGTAGTGGACAATTCGACCCTCTACAGTGCCTCTGTCACCTAATATAGACATTTAAAAGTTACATTAGGAGAAGAGGTGACACATTCCACGAAACATGAGTGTGGACAGTGGTAAAAAATTACACACGCAAGGAGAGGGCATTGGATCGAACAGAGTATGGAATAAAGGTTGATGTACGAGGGTAAGTCAATTATTATCTGCAGTTTATGTTTATGTTGGTAGTACTGTCATTTTACGTTGGTGACGCATGCTTTGTTTATTTGTTGTTATATCTTTGCAATTTTCAAGCTGCTACATTAGTTTTGTTGTCGCTGCCGTGCTGTTAATCATCGATGCTCCGCTGTCTATTTGCACCAAAGAGGAGCTACGTTCAGTGATACGTTTTTTGTGGGCGGAAGGTGTATAAGGGGCCGAAATTCATAGAAGACTTTCAGTACAGTACGGGAGCAGTGCTATGCCACAACGAAGTGTGTACGAGTGGATTGAAAAATTCCGAAATGGTCGCACGAGTGTTAAGCACGATGAAGGAGCCGGACGACCGTTTACCGCCACAAATGAAGAAACCATTCAGCGATCACGTGAAATGATTCTCTTAGACAGACGATTAACTATTGATGAAGTGGCTCACCGTCTTCAAATTAGTCATGGTTCTGCCTACGAAATTATTCACAACAGACTTGGGTTTCGTAAAGTTTGTGCAAGATGGGTCCCAAAACAACTCACACAGCTGCATAAGCAAACGCGCCTCGACATCTGCAAAAAACATTTGGATCGCTATGGTAACGAAGGGGACAACTTCTTGGACAGAATTATTACTGGTGACGAAACATGGATCCATCATTACGAGCCGAAGAGTAAACGGCAAAGTATGGAATAGAAACATCCAAATTCGTCCTGCAAGAAAAAGTTCAAGGCCCAACCGTCCGCAGGAAAACTGATGCTTACGGTTTTTTTTTTTGTTTTTTGTTTTTTTTTTTGGGATGCACGAGGTCCTGTACTGGAACATTATGGTGAAAGGGGCACAAAAATAAACAGTGTACGTTGCAGTGAGACAGGCTAAAGTCTGCAATTCGAAGCAAATGCCGAGGTTTGCTGTCAGAAGGTGGTGTGTTGTTGCACGACAATGCCTGTACGCATACTGCTGTCCACACTGCTGAAACGCTCCAGAAACTCAAATTCGAAGTACTGGATCATCCTCCATATAGTCCCGATCTTGCCCCTTCTGACTATCACTTGTTTGGTCCACTCAAACAGGCATTAAGGGGTCGTCGATTTGACTCGGACGAAGCAGTGACGGAAGCGGTGCATTCCTGGCTCGCAGCTCAACCGAAAACCTTCTTTTATGAGGGCATAAGGAAGCTTGTAGACTGATGGACGAAGTGCATTGAAAAGCAAGGAGACTATGTCAAAAATGATGTTCTTGTAAGTTTCGTATTTTATTACAATAAAATTTTATAACTACTTTGCGGATAATAATTTGCTTACCCTCGTAGTTTAAGATGCCATGAATATAGCACCAGAAGTACTTTTGTCACGAAAGATCATCCTCGATAAGGAGACAAGATTAATTTCAATTTGCATTGGACTTTGTAATAGTGACATTGCGAAGAATGTCCGTCTGTTAAACGATGTCATGTAAATACCCCATGTCGTGCATTACAAATGCATTACCATACCAGTACTCTGCTGTACAATCCATCATCACAGGTATATAATAAGTATCTCTATTCAAATGGCAGGTGTGTTTGTTATAAATCCCTTGCAATGTTCAAATAGATGTGCATTTCATAGTACAAAGGTAGTCGAGGAAATTAATGCTTCTCGATGACACCCCAGATGCTATTTTTCTACTAGACAATACACAACCACAGGTTGATGCATGAACACATGCCTATTTAGTGTCACAGGTGCCCTGCTCTAACAAATCACTACATTTGTCACCAATCAACAATGTCTGGGGTATGGTTGAACAATGGGTGTGGCGCTGTGAACCAATAGTAACCATGGTTTTAGCATGGATGGCTATGCAACATGATGCCATTTGCTCCTTGTAAGTGTTGATGCCACCACACATACAAAGAATAAGTTATCTGGGCTTATGGCAGACCCTGTACCTTTTACATAATATGAGACATAGTGAAGTATGGTGATTGAAATGTTAATCATTTCTCCATAACATACTAATGAACAGGCCCTACAAATAATATGAATATCCTATTTCTAGTGTTTCAGGGCGTTTTTTCTGAAAACACACGTGAATCTCGCACTGCTCTAAACATTTAGGGGACTAGGTGACATATCGTGCACAATATACACACAGTAAAGTATTTTATTCAGATATTGGTTACAATTGCAATTTGTGTTTGATTCAGTAGGATATTTTGATGTCTCACCACTTTACTTACGGTTTACATGGCGTTTGCTTAAAATGAGGCACCATGGTGACACCATAATAGGGTCATTCCATGCCAAGTGGTCTAGAGGCTCCCACGTGACCCTCATGGATTTTGATGAAATTTGGTATGAACAATCACACACGTTCTCAATGAACACTGGTAAAGTTTCAGTTTCAAAAATTCAATACTTCCGGAGATACAGTCACTTGTATAAGACCATAGCACAGCTTCCAATAGTGCGTCCTTGAATTTTCAGCAACTTTGAGATGATATATCTCTGGGAGTTTTTGCATGAAAGAAACAAACCTTTGCCATCTTATACAACTTTTAGAGCTCTTTAAAGTAAAATATTAAGAACAGGATTTCTGAGCAATTTTCATGTAGAAAATTTGGGGCAAAGTTGGGCGAAAAAAGTGCTGGTTAAAAAAAAGTGCGAACTTCAGTTTTTTATATCTCCAGAAGTAATTGTGGGATGTACATGAAACTTTGCACACCATAACTCACCAACACAAGATCTTAGAATATAAAGTTTCATTCTCCTATTGCTTCCCATTATTTCACAAATCTAGGGTAAAGTTGACGATTTTTCAAAAAGTGCTAAAAATGGGTATTTTTAATCAAATTTTTCAAAAAAGTGTTTTCTCCAAACTCCTTTAAACTGTGCTCATTAAAAAGAGCATATTCTAAACTATCTAGAAAAGTGGATTTGGTTTTGCAATGCTAGCATATAAGGCCCTAAAAAGTAGCATAATCCTAGAGGCGCACTGGAAGTTTGAACCCATTTTTCTGGCACTCAGATTATACCTAAAATCTTTTATTATGTCTAATAAATATTTGTTAATGCTGGGATAAGTGAAATAAGAAGTCCTGATGAATAGGACGTAGCTAAAGTCCGAATAGAAAAAGAATAAAAATAGAAACAATGTTATTTCTTAACTGCCCCTCTCCCCCCCCCCCCATCCCACAACTCTCTTCTCTCTCTCTCTCTCTCTCTCTCTCTCTCTCTCTCTCTCTCTCTCTCTCTCTCTCTCTCTCACACACACACACACACACACACACACACACACAAAATTATAATTTAGAATGAATGTAAATTGTAAAATTTATTTGCACAATCATTATCTAATTATTAGTAGCATTTTTAATGAACACCACCAGCTTACTGAAGGAAAATAAGGATATAAATGAGTTGTTGTGGTTTAACCACTGCTAGATTCATTTCACCTGAGAAAACCAGTATCTCCATCACCGTAGGGGCTACGCTCGAGCATCAACAGCTATGGGTGAGTTTCTTTACGCAGGTTTCCAAGCCTGATGAATGTCAACACAGACGAATTTACTGACGGAGCTGGAATAACTGCAATAATGTGGTGTGATGGAACCCAGCACTTGTCACTCATTGGTGGTCAATACAAAGAATCTGCTGGACCTTGAGGGTGCATAAAGTTTATTAATACACCCCTTTGCTCAGTGGAAGTCTCACAGATATTCCCAATCCACCAAAAATTTTCTTAGATGCATGCAACATATTGTCCAGGTTGGAGAGCAGACATTAATATGCCTTCTTTAGTTCTCTGACCCATTGTAGCTAGAAAAGATGATCAATCATTTGAAACTCTGCTGGCCTGAATTATTGTTTCATCAATAGGTAAAAAGTGACTATTTTCTCTAGTGCCTGCTACAGTTTGTCCAAGTTTAAACCTCACTTCTTGTGACAATTCCCCCCCCCCCCCCAATTTCATCTTTACTGATGAAAACAAATATGATTCGATTAATGTTTCCAGAGAAGAAATGAAGCAGGTCTAGGTGAGTAAGTTTGAGCACTGGAGCCATCACTGAAATTATGAATGTGAGATATCTGTGCAAACTGTGCTTTTATATATAATTGATGAGCTCCTTGACAAAAACGTTAACTGTACCTGTGTCATGCCACAAACAAGAACTGATAATGCAGAAACTTAAAGATTCCACTTTCTCATTTTGATGAAAGTAGGTAACAAATGGATGAATTGTTGCTTTCCAGTAGAAGCCTTGCACAGCATCCTGAATAATAAAAGAATAATTTTCCAAAAAATCCATTAGGGCAAGAAGCTCTTTGTTTTTCAGGCCTTTAAGGTGCAGTTATTCCAGCTCCGACAGTAAATTTGTCTGTCTGACAATACACCATTCCTCTTGATATTCATCAGAAAATTAATGTAGCATAGGGTAAGGTGGTACAAATTCGATATAGGTACAATTCCGATCAACATAAGTTTTCAGTCTCGTATTGTTGCTAGCACTTGCCTTTGTGTGGCGTTGCAGTGTAGCAGATTTCTACAGCTCCTCCTATCTTTTTCAAGACAACTCTCTGTGTTAAGGAGACAAATTTTTTCCTGTACAGATGTACTTGGAGCTACTTCGTCGAACGTGCTCTTATAAATGTTCTAGTTTCCACGTGCTTGTAAACTCGTTATTGTGCAACGTTTGGTACAGTGAAGTATGCACTGGTGCCCGAAGGAAAAAGTGCTTTTTATGAGGAAAAGTCAGTGATCAAAATTGTACGAGGAAGTGATCATAATCGTACCTAGTGTGGTACATTTTCTACCGATTTTTCTCAATTCTGTAACCTTTATTTGTGTTCATACCAACATATGTAATTGTCTAATATTTGTGTTACATATTCACTAAACATTCAAGAACAAGTGCCATAGCTGAAATTATTTCTTTTCTCAATGTGTTTGCAGTTACAATTACATTTGTCCGAAATGATTGAAATTGTACCACCATACCCTATCAAAAATTGAAATAGGTTAGAGGAAACTAAGCAACCTATGAGTGGCTTCTAATTTTACCCAGGACAATTCAATAATTTTATTATCAGGCTTGGGAACCTGTGTAAAGAAATGCTTATCACGCTTGGGATATCCTGTGGTAAAGGAACCCACCCGTGGCTGTTGTTGCCCCTGTGGCGATGGGGATGCTGGTTTCCTCAGGTGAAATGAAACTAGCAGTGGTTAAACCATAGCAACTCATTTATACACTTCTTTTCCATCAGTAAGCTAGTGTTTGTTCATTAAACAGGCTACTAATAATTAGATAATGATTATGGAAATAAATTTTATGAATTACATTCAGTTTGTCTGTGTGTGTGTGTGTGTGTGTGTGTGTGTGTGTGAGTGAGAGAGAGAGAGAGAGAGAGAGAGAGAGAGAGAGAGAGAGAGTTGTGGGATTGGGGGGGGGGGACAGTTAAAAAATAACATTGTTTCTATTTTTATTCTTTTTCTATTCGGACTTTAGCTACGTCCTATTCATCAGGACTTCTTATTTCACTTATCCCAGGCATTAACAAATATTTATTAGACATAATAAAAGATTTTAGGTATAATTTGAGTGCCAGAAAAATGGGTTCAAACTTCCAGTGCGCCTCTAGGATTATGCTACTTTTTAGGGCCTTATATGCTTGCATTGCAAAACCAAATCCACTTTTCTAGATAGTTTAGAATATGCTCTTTCTAATGAGCACAGTTTAAAGGAGTTTAGAGAAAACACTTTTTTGAAAAATTTGATTAAAAATGCCCATTTTTAGCACTTTTTGAAAAATCGTCAACTTTACCCTAGATTTGTGAAATAATGGGAAGCAATAGGAGAATGAAACTTTATATTCTAAGACCTTGTGTTGGTGAGTTATGGTGTGCAAAGTTTCATGTACATCCCACAATTACTTCTGGAGATATAAAAAACTGAAGTTCGCACTTTTTTAACCAGCAATTTTTTCGCCCAACTTTGCCGCAAATTTTCTAGATGAAAATTGCTCAGAAATCCTGTTCTTAATATTTTACTTTAAAGAGCTCTAAAAGTTGTATAAGATGACCAAGTTTTGTTTCTTTCATGCAAAACCTCCCAGAGATATATCATCTCAAAGTTGCTGAAAATTCAAGGACGCAGTATTGGAAGCTGTGCTATGGTCTTAAACAAGTGACTGTATCTCCAGAAGTATTGAATTTTTGAAACTGAAACTTTACCAGTGCTCATTAAGAACATGTGTGATTGTTCATACCAAATTTCATCAAAATCCATGAGGGTTATGTGGGAACTTTTCTCGATATTAGACCACTTGGCACGGAATGGCCCAATAGTGAAAAAACTCACTCTTGTTGCCCTCTAATATGGTATGTGATCATGTCGGATGACCAGTACAGTTGTACACCTGCATGGAATGGACAGTATTAGATTATCAATCAGCTCTCTAGAGATATTAGAGCTATTCTTCCACGAGTGCAATATCCACCTCTGTAACCGTCGTGAGCAGTGGCATAACTAGGACTTGGCTTTGGGGGGGGGGGGGGGGGGTAGATCTGCTTGACGAGCAAAATTTTAGTTTCCAGACAGACTACCATCTACCACTCCCGTTGAAGAAACTAATTCACTCCCATCCAATGAAAGCTTATGGTAAAACGCCCCAAGTTTCCAATCTTTACCAGATTGCTGTTATACGATTTCTTTTTTTCTCTTTCTTTTTTTTCTTTTCTGGTTCTGGGGGGTTCTATCCCCTCATCCCCCCCCTCCCCATAGTTACGCCACTGGTCGTGAGAGGTGCTTGTCTGGCTACAATCCGTATGGCAAGTTCATCCGAGACATGCTCAAATGGGTTTAATTCCAGTGAACAAGCTGGCTACTCCATCGGTTCCATTCCCTCGGCTCCAAGCATATTGCCCGACAGTGCAGCTGTAGGGAAAAGCGTTATCATACAACAGAAGGATTCCATCTAATACGACACCAGCGTAGGGAAGCCAAAGCGCCAATCTGAATGACATAGAGGTCCGTACATCCACCAATACTGACTGCTACCCACACCATTTGTCCACCACCATGATATGTTGATGTACCAAGTCCCTCTTTCCCTCCAGATGATGGAACCATAATTGTCTGCCTGAACACAAAATCTTGACTCATCTATGAACGGAACCTGGCGCCATTCATTACGACTCCAATCTTGGTGTTCCTCCAACCAGTTTCTGTGGGTTAAATGGTGTCGTCGTTTTCATGGGGCACACACCACCGACCTCTGTGAATTGAGGCCACATTCCTGAAGGCGATTTTCCACCATTTGTGTTGCTATTGCGCATCCTGCTGTTACCACCTGGAGGGTGTACTGCAGCTAAGTTGCATTCAGCTTCCTGTCTAGACAGGCTGTTAACTGAAGATAAAGGTAAATCTCTCGCTAATATTACCAATGGATGACCTTGACCTTGCCTACTGTTAATGGTTCCCGTTGTCTGAAATCGCCTCCACTCCAATAGCTGCAGCCACCTCCCTCTGTCTGTTCCGCTTCCCACCTTCCTATTGCTCTCCATGCCACAAGTTTGGATACGTCACATTGTTGTTGCATTGCACTATCTCCTCAGTGCACTATCTGTATCCAACTGCTTGTCTAATTAGTTTGGTAGAGTAAACACAAGTGAACACCAACCCTTTCAGCAGCAAATGTCGGTAATTACCACTATCTCGGTTGCTGTAATATTTTTGTCACTATCGTGTAGAACCGACAAAGACATCGAACCATTTTAATTCATTCTGTCTATGACAGAATCTAGATCTCAAATGATGCCCTACTTGTTTTGACCAATGTATGACACACTGAAATAAGTAAGCATGTTAAAATAAAATTAATTTCTCAGGAAATTTCATCAGTAACGTTGGTACAATTCACACATGCTCATTTAACCACAGAAGGAGCGAAAAAGGAATTATAGGGCATTAACCTTAAACAGATGAGATATAAAATAGCCAGAAAAATGCATTTGCAGTTGACCTGCATCTACATCTATATCATTACTCGCAGGTCACATTGAAGAGCAAGGCAGGGGGTTCATCAAACCACTTTTATGATATTTCTCTACAGTTCCATTCTCCAATAGCACATGGGGAAAAGAACAACTAAACTCTTCTGTTTTCAGTCTGATTTCTCTTATTTTATTATTATGATAATCAGCACCGGCTTTAGGATGGGGCGACCCAGGTACTCGCCCAGGGCGTCACATACGGCAAGGCCTGTCTAAAAAAGAAACACCAGTAGTACAACATCAATATTACAATTTATAGCCACCGGTTTCGTGAAAGAAAAATATTATGCACTCTCATTCAACATCTGTCGCTTATCCTACAAATGCGTAGCAGAAGGGAAGACGGCATCCACATATGTTTCGCACGAGCATTGTCGTCTCAAGTGGCCAGATCCTGTTGGCAGCACTCGCATGTCAATAATTGCCTACTTTTAACGGTTCCCATTGTCTGAAATCGCCTCCAGGTTCTCGAAATTACACTTTGGGCCACTCCAATAGCTGCAGCCACCACCCTCTGTGTCTATCCGGCTTTCAATGTTCACATGGATCTCCTAGCCATAGCTGTGGGTAGGTCATGTTGTTGTTGCATTGCGCTACCTACTCAGTTGCTTGTGTAGTTTGTGTGATAAACGCAAGTCAACACCAATCATCTCTGCAACAAATTTATTATCACTATCTCAGTGGCCATATTGTCGTTGTCTCTACTGTGTAGAACCGACAAAAAGACACTGAACTGTTGTAGTTCATTCTACCAATGTCAATACTTCAGAACAGATATCTGAACTGATCCACTAATTGTTTTGACCAGTGTATAATCACATCTGAATTACAAAAAGCGTTTATCCATTCCAATGAGCTCGGTTCAGCGACATTACCTGTCTCAGAAAATAATTACAATGCTCTATGTTTATGATAATATTTTCGTATTAAATTGTTGTTTTCCATGTAACCTAATAACAAAGACAGTAATTCTCCTTGTTTTTCTAATCTGTTGGCGTCATACATAACATGCAATGTTACAGAAAATATTTTAAATATACATAAAGAAAGGGCCAGAATGTGTTAAAATTGCTAACAAGGCGAGGACGCCCACTCGTCATCGTCGAATTCATCTTAAGTGATAGTATGTGTAGGGCGTGGGGAGAGATGAAAGTGCCCCAAGTGGCACCTCCAGACGGACAAGCGTTTAGGAAATATTAGGAATTTTGATACGGATCTATCATCATATGCACCTTATCAATTGTCCCTGTGACTGTGTGTTTAGGAAGCGGAGTTTGACTCGGCAGTAAGAGATCAGATTTGAAAGATCATTTGAAAGGATTCCACCTGGCAGCTGATTGATTGTGTGGTACAGGGAGACCAAACTGTTAAGGTCATCAATCCCCCAGTGGCGAGGGAAAGGAGAGAGAAGGGGAAAGGATATGTAGTCCAGGGAAGAAAGAAGCAACAAAGACTGCATTAGCTTGGGGGCCCCGTGCTTGCCGCGCATGTATTCACGCAGCAAATATTTTTGTGCTCCTAAGCAATGCATACACTACTGACGTCACAATTAACAGCAACATCATATAGGTTATGTTATTAATTTATATCAGCACCAAAAGCACAGGCATAGGACGAAATTTGGCACTGCAAACTGCGGTCAACAGTGCAGGCCGCTAACGCTCTAGGCGGACGCTGAGATCTGAAATGATACCCCTGCGAAAACTGTAATATTGAGAACAACTGCACAAGAGGCGGTGCTGTATATAAAAATACAAGTAAGCCTACGCTTTAGCTGTATGCCGATGTGATAAATTCAAGCTGTCGGATGCTTATAAGCGTCATATGCATTTATTGCAAACAATTCTAACAATGCCTCTCATTTATTTATTTTATTGCAAACTGGAAAGAAAATGAAATTGAAACAAGCGATAAATCCATTTCATTGAGAAAAAATTATAGCCTGAAAAACACCAAACGTTTTATCAAATGGGGAAAAAAGAAACAGGTCTCATCTGCAATGTGGTACTATGCAAACCCAATCCCATACAACAAATAAGTTTGCAAGGTGTGTATAGGCGCTGTTTTTATAGCAAACCACTAAAGACGAAAACACACAACTGCAGACAGGAGAACATTACGTGATATTTATTGGTGGCTTTTACTAATATGAGTGCACAGCCAAACAAACTAAACTGAGTACTCAGCTAGCAGAAATTCACACGCACTCTGTGCAATGTCGTACATGAAATCAAACAAGTGACTATCACATCCAGTATAATAAAGATTAAAAAATGTTCAAATGTTTGTTAAGCTTATGGGACTTAACGGCAATGTCATCAGTTCCTAAATTTACAAACTATTTATAAACTAACTTATACAAAGGACAGCACAAACATCCATGCCTGAGGGAGGATTCAAACTTCACTAATGATCAGAGTGGTCATATGATAATGTTCATATAAAATTACTTCAAAATTTGTTTTAGTCAATCAGGAAATTGTTCCGAAATTTATTTATTTGACGTGGAACGACCCATAAGCAGTTTCAATGCATGTACTGTCTGTTCAGTAACTATTCTGCCACGGAGGAAGTATGCAGATAGCGCACATTGTGTGTCAGTGATTACACTTGGCAGGTGACACAGCCGTGACTGTCTCGGCTACAGAACTATCCAGCACCGGGCAAGCCGGCCGCGGTGGCCGAGGGGACTGAGGCGCTCCAGTCACGGTCTGCACGGCCACTACGGTCGGGGGTTCGAATCCCCCCTCGGGCATGGATATTTGTGCCGTCCTTAGGATTAGCTAGTTCATAAGTAGTTTGTAAGTTTAGGGACTGATGACCCCGTAGTTAAGTCCCATAAGCTGTACAAACATATGAACATATATATGAGCACCGGGCAAGGTCGCCCGAGTGACGGGCCGAGCGGCTTGCGGCACACTGTCGGCAAGCAGAATAAACTATTTTTAATAACATTTAAAATGATTCGGATGCTTTCCAAGCAGATAATCTCACTTTACACATACATACAAAACAAAAATTCGAACCTTATTTTTCTTTGAAAATATTTAATACAGACACCTATGCCAATATACTTTTCTTATTTTCACCCTTCTTTAGTGCCCCAAGGTACAATTTAACCTGAAATGTTCCTTTGTAAACAATCAGAACAAGAAAAAATGCACAATGATATGTGGTAAGCGACTAGTGCACAAAATTGATTTCTGTATATGCACAAGAATTAATGTGAACTAACTACAGTTACGCACCTACTATGTAATTTTTACAGTGGTCACTAAAGGCCAATGCACACTGTCCACCACGTAAACGTTCCGTCACGGCACGGTCACATCGACACGGGCATGGCAACAGGAACAAACGATGTTGCCTGCAACAACAGTAAAGATCTTATAACTACTTTAAGAAGCAAACTGCCCAGCATTACATAAAAAAAGTCTTCTTAGTTGACGTGCCATTTAGACATGATCTCCCAAACTGGTCAATTGTGAATAAAGAAGTAAAAAGTACAAATTCACATATACATAAACTTTGTTCTAAATTTTCAAATGTCACACTGATAAAAGCCATCAAAATTCATAGAGATCAGTACACACGAAATGGGTTTCACCTAAATAACTTGGGCAGAAAGAAAATTGCAAATTTCGTAATAGAAACCATGAAGAAAGAAAACTCACAAAGGAGGCCCACAATATCTCTTGGTCATAGTGAACTGAACATCAACCCTACTAATAGCATAAACCACACCCAGAACCGAAATGTAAGGAAAAGCCATCAGTGAAAACAACAACCTTGGAAGAAAAAGATGTCACTACAGATGCAACAGATTTGAAACTAACATCAACACAAAGGCCAGCACAAACAACCAAAGCAGTGGCACTAATACCAGTATCTCTACTGCTAAAACTACATAGGCCTACGGAAATGGAAGTCTCGACAACATCAGATGGGGGGACAACAGACCCAGAAGCAAAAGAGAAGAGAACCACAACTACAGTAAAAGAACCAACGTCAAATGCTGCAGGTAGACGGAATACAGTGCCTGCTCTCTGCCTCAACGACTTTTTAATCGAAGGTAGCAAAGAGAAGAAGCCCTAAGGTAACCTCTCAACAGTGTCCAGTACCTTCAGAATTTTGAAATCAGCAGATTTACTTTCATAATGTGCAAGGTCTTAGAAACAAAGTGAGTGAAATAGAAATCTTAGTAAATAGTAACAGTGAATTAGCAAATGTGCAAATATTATGTATTACTGAGCACCATATGTGTTGTTCTGAAATTGAATGTGTTGTGCTACCACAGTTTAAACTGATGAATCACTTCTCAAGGAGAAATTTCAGGGGTGGAGGGAGCTGCATATTTGTAAAAGATAATATTACTGCTCTACCACTGGACATATGCAACTCTCACAGCACTGAAAAAGACATAGAATTATCAGGCATAGAACTCACTGACTTTAATATTTATTTAGTATCAGTTTATAGATCACCCTCAGGCAACTTGAGCTGCTTCTATAACAAACTGGCCTTAGTACTAGAGAAACTAAAAAAACGGAAAAACTTCAGAATTGTTATTTGTGGTGATTTTAATATAGATTTCCTAGTAGAAGATAGTGACCATTTAAACTTCAAAAATTTTTATGAATCTTTATAACCTGGAACTAAAGGTTAACTCTCCTACCAGAATAACTAACCACAGTAAAACTTGTCTAGGCCAAGTAGCTACTGACATAGATTGCAGTGCATGTTCTGTAAAGCTAGGTTTTTCTGACCACAATGCTCTATTCTTACAAATAAATGTGCCAGAAAGCAAGCCCCCTCTAAAAAAGTTTTCAACACAAAGTAGAAAATATTGTGAAAGCAATGTCCACACCTTTCTGTCCCACATGCAAACAGAAAACTGGTACGAAGTATATCAGTCCCAAACTGTAGATAGCAAATTTGAGGCTTTTCTCAATACTTCTAATTATTACTTCCAACTACCATTTCCCCTTAAAAACAAAAATTATTTGCACTAACAGTAAACCCTCTAAGTGGATAACCGCAGGTATTATTACCTCAGCAAAAAGAAAGAGAACTTTTCTCCCTCAGCAAGACCGAATTTGGCAAAACTGAAGAATTACTTCACTAAATATAAACAAGTCTTTAAAAATGTAGTTAATGCAGCCAACAAACTGCAAAATTATACCCTTCTCAAATCATCAGCAAACAAAAGTAAATGCATGTGGAAAATTATTAATACACACAGTGGTAGAAATCAGCATCTGACAAGTAATGTCAACTAAAAAATAAATGGGAAGTTAACCTGAAATAAAAAAGAAACAGCAGATGAATTTAACTGATATTTCATTAAATCCGTTGAAAGTCTTACAGATCACCTCAAAAATAATCACCTCCCAAACCTTGACGCAAACCTTGACGCAATTGCACCGACGCATTGTTCTTAACACCAACAACACAAGCAGAGATAGAAAAAAATTATTCAAACTAAAATTAAAAAAAAAAGTCCTCTGCAAGACAAGATCCGATCCTTTGCTTCCTACTTCATAATTGTAGCAAGTTTATTAGTAAACCACTGTCTCACATAATAAACTCCTCATTCCTCAATGGCATATTTCCAAACAAACTCAAAACTGCAAAAATCATACCCATACATAAAAAAGGAAATAGAGATGACACTAGCAATTACCGGCCAATTGCAGTACTCTTCAGTATTCAGCAAGATACTTGAATACAGAATGGCAGACAGACTCAAGTCATTCCTGAGGAAAAATAATATCATATCACCTGCTCAGTTGGGCTTCCAAGGGGAAAAAACTACAACCGATGATGTACAGAAACTCATAGATCACACTAACACTAGTAGACAAGAAGCTTCCAGCCATCGGCATTTTTTCTTGACTTAACTACGGCCTTTGATATGGTTAACCACAATATACTACTGCAGAAAATTTACTCCTATGGAATAAGGGGGCACTGGCCATGACTGGTTTAAAAACTACCTCAAAGACTGAGAACAATATGTCCAAATAAATGAATCCAATCAATCAGGCATTGCTAATGCTGAACGGTCATCTACCCAAACCATAAAACATGGAGTTCCCCAAGGCTCAGTGTTAGGCCCCTTGCTGTTCTTGCTTTATGTGAATGACCTTCCCCTAATTTTATCCACTGACAAAATCTTTCTCTTTGCTGATGACACCACAGTTATGATATCTGACTCTATAGACCATCTCCAACGTGCAATAAACAGAAGCACAATCCAACTGAACCCATGGCTAGAATCAGACTGACTACTCCTCAATATAAAGAAGACAGTTGGTATTACCTTTCACACAGTTCAGAATAAAAACCAACCAGTCCCAATTATATCACTGAGTGACAATCAAGTAAATTTCGTCAAGGAAACCAAATTCTTAGGGGTTACCATCTCACACACACTTACATGGAAAAGCCACATTGACATAACCTGTACCAAATTGAGTAAAATATGTTTTATGGTTAGACAAATAACAAACATTGTTAGTACCAGCACACTCACATCAATGTACTATGCTCTTTTCCATTCTGTACTAAGTTATGGAATTATCTTCTGGGGCCACAGTGCAGAGGCAATGAAGCTGTTTAAACTCCAGAAAAAAGCAGTTAGATCAATACTGTTCAAACAACAGAAAGAATCATGCAAACCATTTTTCCAGAAACTGAACATACTACCCCTCCCATGCCAGTACATACTAGACCTACTATGTTACACGAAGAAAAACATTGGCAACCTAGACATAAACTCAGATTGGCACTATCACGATACAAGTTTATTCAGTTTCAGTTTATTCACCGTTGACCACCCACAGCGGAATAGGTGTGTACATTTATTCTTAATATATTACACTTAATCTATTACAATGAATTTATTCAATCAATTCTTAGATACTAATGTCAAAGATGTTTATCTCAAATATTTCTTCCATCTTATAAAATGGATGTTTGGTTAACCAATCATTTTTTGAATATGTTATATGGCAATAACCTAGCCGATTCTGGAAGTTTATTAAACAGTTTTAGACACATTATTTGGTGCGAGTTTGCAGTCTTTGCCAGTCTATGCCTTGGTGTGTCAAGGTTTAGTTTTCTTCTGGTATTGTGAGGGTGTATGTTTTCTCTGGTACTGCACTCATTTAAGTTGCTTTTGACATGTAGCAGAGCCGTGTAAATGTATAGGTTTAAAACAGTTAATATTTTGGGCTTAATAAAGAGGGGACGGCAATGTTCCTTTTGTTTAGCTCTACTCATTATTCTGATATTTTTTTTTTAATTTTCAAGATTTCAATTACATGGTAAGAATGTCCCCACAATAGTATTCCATATGAAATTTGGGACTGGAATAGGGCAAAATATGCCACTCTTAGATACTCAACTGTGACTGCATCTGTCAGTTTCCACATTAGATAGCATACTCTTGCTATTTTCTTACAGACATGACTAATGTGTTCCTCCCAGTGTAATTTGGAATCAATGTAGAAGCCTAGCAGTTTAACATATTTATTTTCCACATTTGTATTTAATCCTAGAATTAGTTTCTGCATTTTGTCGGGATTACATAAGAGTTCATTTGATGTAAACCAATTCATTGCTAGTTCTAATTTTGTGTCTGTTGCATGTTGCAATTCTGTTATGTTGTTATACGTATTGAGCAGTGTTGTGTCATCTGCATAGCAGACTATTGAATTTTCTCCTACATGACACGGTAGATCATTTGTTGCAATTGTGAACATAAAGGGGCCTAGGACTGAGCCCTGTGGCACTCATGTGCTAGTTTCTCTCAGCGTGGAGCACCTATTTTTAACAGATGCATACTGCCACCTGTCACTTAGATACGACTTGATGAAATCTAAGGAGAGATAGTTAATGCCATAATGTGCCATTTTACTAAGCAAGGTGTCAAGCGGTATACAGTCAAAGGCTTTACTGGGATTGCAAAGTGTGACATACTAGTTCTTTATTTTCAAAAGCATTTAACACCTCGTTAATAATTTCAGTAACAGCAGTGGTGGTATCCTTAACCTGTTTGCATCCAAACTGTCTGCTGGAGAGGAGATTGAGCAGTTAATGTACAACCAGTTAAATCACTATTTTACTAAAAACAAAGACTTTGGAAAATATTGGGACACTGGAAACAGGTCGGTAGTTTTGAGGCAGGTTCTTATCTCTTTTTTATAGATTGGTATTACTTTAGTCACTTCGAGTACACTGGGGAATACTCCAGATTCTATACACATATTAAATACAAAGGAGAGGGGTTGACATATAAGATGGATTATCCTTTTAATTACATAATTAGAAAACCAGTAACTGTCCATACTTCTGGAGTTAGAGAATTTTGCAACAGCTTTTATAATATTCTTGGGGTTGACAGCATTCCAGCTGAAGGTACACTTTCTGTGTGTCTCAACTACAAGGAGATCTAATGCATGTATCCCATTTTGTTTGATTTTATTTTTCAGCTCACTCACTAGGGTCACAAAGTAATCATTTAATTCTTCTGGGTCCAATATTACATCTTGTGTGTGGGTTTGGGAACTTTCTTGTTTGATAATGTCCCATGCTGCTTTGCATTTATTAGGGGCACCATCTATGTATTGTTTGCATGCACGGTTTTTGGCCAGGGTAAGTTTGTGTTTGTAGTTTCTTTTACATTCTAAATAGGTTCTGTAAGTAATGTCATCTGGTTCAAGATCTTGTTTACGATAATTTTTATATGTTCTATATAGTCTGAGCATCTCCTCCCTAATTAGGGCTAACTCCTCTGTGTACCAATTTATCCGCTTCCTTTTCTGGTTACACTTAGGGTTGATTTTTATAAGCGGTGAACAGGAGTACCATACCTCAGTGAGTTTTTTCATAAACTTATCATATACAATTTCACCAGCACCCTTCCCTGTTTGAGTGAAGTATACAATGTCCCAATTTACATCAGCTAGTCTGTCAATTAGTAAATTAATATATTCCTCTTTCTGTCTTCTTATCCATGTAGTATTGAACTTCGCACTGATTGAAGTGTCTGGTAAAGGTAATTGATCAGAGTAGAGTGTTAGAAGTAGGGATTCATGGTCTGCTACAGCTTGACTAGCAATTCAGACATAATATATATCTCTAGGAATATTAACTATAATGTTATCTAAACAAGTATTTTTCCGTGTGGGTCTGTGGTTTGTACAATGTAAATTTAGCAATCTTAAGGTATTGAAAAATGTCCTCTGAATGTTATTATTATTGATCATTTCAATCTTAAAGTCCCCACAGATAATGACCTTTGTTTTATACTATAAGACTTTCCTCACAAGTAGCTCAAATCTTTCAAGGAATAGCTTTACATCTACATCTGGAGATCTATATAAGCTAATGATTATGGTGTCATCTACAGCTAAATTCTCCGTCCACTTCAGTACAAAAGGAGCTACATCTATTAAACATTAAACTATCTGTAACCAGTATTAGAGCACCTCCATTCTTTATCTTACTTTTGCACATAATGCCTCCAACAGAGTAACCTTGTGGAAGAAAGTAGTCTACCTGTTCTTCTGTCAGCCAGTGTTCTGATATACAAGCAACATCCACCTTTTCAACATTACAAAAATTTTCTAATTGTAACAGTTTGTTCCTTATGCAGCAGATGTTCATTTGCACTACAGGAACAGTTTGTTGCACTCCCTGAGGTACTTTTGGTAGAGGGTCTGTAACACTATCTTGATAGCAAGGTAAATTAACTTTCAGTTCTATATTTAAGGCTTGCTCTGAATTGTTAATGTTGGGCCGAATTCGCTTGGAATTGGCCCATTCCACTAGTTTTCCTGTACGACATAATTTAGGCCGATAGATTGTTTATTTCGACTGCTACTTACTTGTATCATTTCGTCAACAGCTTTGTTTATATCTGATGCGAGTCTCCTCTTACCAGCCCGATTTAGGTGTTGTCCATGTGCTGTGAAACAAGCTTTTTCGTAGTTGCTGGCGTCGAAAAGTTTCACATTTTGATACCTCGAACAGAAGTGCTTTAATTTTTTATTTGTTCGCCGAATTTCACTGTTCACAGAAGACCAGTCAGGCAGGTCAAATCGTATAGGCACATTCATCACTATTAAGTTTGTAGTCGTCAGCAGCAGAAAGACAGCGATAAGTTTTTTTTATAAATGCACTAGCCTCATTTCGGTAAACATCGTTAGATGTCACTTTAAGTGGATGTGGCACATTCATTTTCGACACTGCTCGCGACGTTTGCAAACTTTGCCCCAGGTTTCATAACAGCTGAAACACTCGCGTTCTATTTAGAGGAGCTTGAGACATGTCTGTAGATACTACGTGCGTGGCTGTCGCCGAATATCTTCACTTCAATCCGCTGTTGTGCCGTTTTTGAGTCACAGCAGAATTATCTGTTGCAGGTTTTAGGCAGTGGCGGCACTAGGCGTCGGCGACCGCCGACGGCCTCGCGCCTGTGGGGGCCTCGCAAAACATTGTTAACATTTTATCTATTTTTTAATTTGATGTTTAAAGGCGCTTTTCAATTGCTAAGTAATGTAGCGACGACCTACATCTAACACTAGCGTAACGAAAGAACGAATACACATCGCTTAATACCAGAGAGACCTCAGTCTCCAACTTTTGTACATTATTTCCCGTAATAGAACATTCGTGTTATCCGGCAAAACAGCCTTATTCCAGGACTTGTTTTGCTTGTCCGAAGTAGTATGGTAATGGGCATTGAACGCCACTGAGATTCGCGCGTCTTTTGTTTTTTTGGCGGGAAATTTGAATTACGCCCCACCCCTCCTCCCTCGGCCAATTGCCTGACCGCAGATCAAAGGATACCGCCACAGGATGATTGATAGGTCTTCCTGGAAGAACGAAAGATGATTGACAGTTTACATTTAGGTCCTTTTGATTCGCTACTTGTCCGACTGCTTATCAAAGGACGCCGCCATAACGCACTTAAGGATGATTGACAGGTTGCAACATCTCCCTCGGCCACACACGACGCCCCGCCCCCGCCCACCCCCCCGCCTCCCCCCCTCTACCCCTCGGTGCCGCCGCCAGACAAGCGGCACCTCCGACAGGTCCAGACCTGTAGACCCCTCGACATGTCGGTACTCGCACCCTGGACCACACACCTGGCCGGTTCGACGCCCCCCTCCACCCCTCGGCACCGCCACTAGACAGGCGGCACCTCCGACAGGTCCAGACCTGTAGACCCCTCGACATGTCTGTACTCGCTCCCGCGACCCCTACTCGCTCGGCCGATTGCCGGACCGCCGCCTCCGCCGCCGACAGATGCTATCCCCTCCTCCTCCACGCTAGCGACCGGTTCTCAAAGGACGCCGCCACCCGCCCTACCAGCGAGAACAAACAATACCGCGACGATTGTCTTGACCGCACCGACACCGCCCCCACAGGCCGACCCCTGCTCTCTTTTTACGGCGACCGCGCCCCGACAGGTCAGCAGCCAATTAAATTGCATATTTATTATTAAGCGCGCCGCAGCGATCCGTACGCCAGATCTCGATTTATGTAACAACAACAATTTCCGCCGTTTATTATTATTCTCGGAAAAAAAATAAAGCTACCATAGTGTTCTTCGTATGCTAAAAAACAATTTAGAACAGAAATGCTTAGCTGGTCTCGTATACTACAGCATGTAGTATTAAATATTAAAACTCGTATGCAAAATTTGCAAGTAAGAATTTACACTCCCATCTCTCTCCACGCTCTTTGCATAGACTACAACCGACAGACGTGTTTAATAATAATAATAGCGCAGGTTACGGTAACGAACGCCACAAACTTACGTATCCATCTTAACATATACTCTTTCGATATACAGAAACAATTCTAACGAAAAGAAAAGAAATGGTCCGTTTTCGGAATTCAACCGCAACCTTAGATCTATAAATGTATCTCTTCGTTTAGACGATGCAAGCAACAGCCATCGAACGGAATGTAACTTGTATGCCAACCACTCTTTCGATAAAACTGCAACAGCGGCAGCAGCAGAAGACGGCATATTGTTTATACAAACATTCCAAATAACGAAAATCGGCAATGACATCTAGCACAATGTCTCTAAATATACATCTGCAAAGCACCGTTAAACACGTATGCAAAATTTGCAAGTAAGAATTTACATTCCCATCTCTCTCCAGCCGTGTTTAATAATAATAGCGCAGGTTAGATAGTAAACGCCACAAACTTACTAATCCATCTTAACATAAACTCTTTCGATATACAAAAACAATTCTAACCGGAGCCAATTAACGAAAAGAAATGGTCCGTTTCGGAACTCGACCACAACCTTGCATCTATAAATGTATCTCTTCGTTTAGACGATGCAAGCAATAGCCATCGAACGGGATGTAACTTGTATGCCAACCACTCTTTCGATAAAACTGCAACAACAGCGGCAAGCAGCTGAATACGACATATCCAAATAACGAAAATCGGCAATGACATTTAGCACAAAGTCTCTAAATAAACATCTGCAAGCACCGTTAACAATCGTCCAGAACGCAGAGCGCTCTCTCGGCAGACTACATAAAAGAAACATATGCTAAGTGTTTAAAGAAAAACACCTAAGTTACATCTCCAAATGATCAAAACCTTCTATGCAGACGCACCATTCTGACAAGGATAGCTCGCAATGCATTTATTTAATGGAGCTGAGCCATGCCGAAAGTTCCGAAATTTAACACTCTCTCTCTCTTTAGCGATCTTGCCCTGTTACATTTCCTTCTTCTTAGATCGAGGTATAACTGCGCATTCCGAGAGTTCGGGTATTTTAATTTTACCTCTTATTTCCTTGCTACAGCAGTACACATCCCATCTAAGAAATCTCTATCTCCTGTTACGATGCAAACTACATATATCTGACACCGATATTCCAGCGCCCCAGATGACATTTAATCCCTATTGTGCAATGGAAAGTCGAAATAAAAGAAAAATATGTGAAATAATTTACTGATTCCGACCGTCTACACTAAAACGTTGCGAAATTATTGGCCTAACGACACCCTTATTCGACAATACAGCAACCACAGAACCGAAGTTACCTGCCCAATGCAACACAGATTTCCAGCTCGACCCGCCCTTTACCCACAAAATTCCTACTCCGAACTAAGATTTATTATTTTAATTACAAGTAGATGTCCACCGCAAACAAGACGCTAACCTACACGCCACAACACATGATTCTACATAGGACATGGAGTGTTTACAATTTTTGTTTTGTTTATTACAGCACAACTGAGTACATGCAACGTAATGTTCGCAAACATATCGCAACCAACTCCCGCACACTTCGATCATAACCTCCCATAATGGATGGGAGTCACACACAGTACAAACACGTCTGTCGTGTGTTCCGCTAATTTCGGCCAGTACAACTATGCGAGACCAATCCCCCGCCTGTTTACTGTAAAAGCAAATATTTCTCCCCACACTATCTGTTTAAACCGGGCTTGCACATATACAATAGCCTCCTTTTAAAAGCATGTGTCTTCGCCATATAACCCAGTTTTCGTTTACCCTTCTTCTTCTTAGGACTTGTGGAATAACGTAGACGATATCTACGTCTGTGGATAATAAAGTCCTGGAATGCTAAAAAAAAAATATAGTTCCTTGCTCGACTCTACAAGTAATTTACAGTCGAAACTAAAAAAAAAAAAACATAATGTCCGAGAGAGCGGTCAATTTTCTGGTACTCTTAATACCCAAGTATCAAATCTAAAAGCGTTTGCACAGTACAACGGCGCACTTTGTAAATACCGTATCTTCTCTTTTAGAACACTTAAACAATCTTCTTACACAATCCTCCATCCTGGTAATACCATCTTCTCGACCCGGCGAAAAAATAAAAGTCCTAACAATCAACTGGCTGGACTCTTTATAAAATCGACATCTTTGCTTACACCAGGGCTCGTGATTTTTCGACAAATTTATTTTGGTTCTACAATTCGACGCCAACCACGTTAAGCAGTCGTTTCCTCGGCCGCAACCACTTTGATATTGCTCCTCCCATCCGAATGTCATGCTCGGATTCGAACGCCACTCGGTTAAAGTATTGTCCAAAAATCCAGGAGATAGAAGCCATCTACACGAAGCTGCAGCTGTAGTATAGATGGGAGCGCCTCCATTAAAAAACATCGATTAGCTGCAGTTTATAAGATATATACCCACAGGACGTATATATTTCCCCCCATGTATTCCAGAAATAGTAACTTCGTCTTATCTCCAACGTTTGCAGTATCGAACTTGCGGAACGCGCGCGCGCGCGCGCGCACTCCATTGGCTACAACTAGCGCACTTTAAGTAACGAAACTATAGGAATTTTATAAAACACGTTGATTTTCGACGAAAGAATTATGATTTACCGCAGCAGGCATATCCGCTACGTAAACGTGTTGCACACCAGCCGTAAAGTAGCCAACACTAGCATACGATTAAACAGACGATGCTTCGACGAAAGATCAATGCACCACCAAAGTCAGTTTTCTTTACAGCTTTACCGTGACGTATATATTTAGGGTATATCGACACTTTTTACTTACATTCCGTCCCATCTAGCCTAAAGCACTCTCTGTAAGCGCCAAACATTTCCAACACAGTAACAGAACTACACCTTGCAGTCAACACGAACCTACAACAACAGAAGAATCTAGCCATTCCAACTCGTTTTTTTGTCCCAACTAGCATGCTGCTATCTATGTATACGTTCGTAACAACCCAGACAGAGCTATCCTAACATCCGTCACTAACCCAGTACCAACTCTAAACAAGTTACCACAGATGGTGTTATAACCGCGATCAGTAACAGACAAGATCTCCCAGACACACAGCGTTTTAATAAAGTTTCGATCTCGCTCTCTCTCCACCCAATAACTACGTTGGTTGCTTGACCTGTCCCTAACATCCAACCACAACTTTGTTTCCAATGCGTAGCCCGGCAGACAATATTTCTGGAACGCTCTCTATCAGCCAATAGACAATATACCTCGAGCATTCGCGCACAAATCATCATCGTATTCCACTCCTTCTAACAAATTATTACTCTCGATAAACATCTGTAAAAAAATGAGCGACGTGCACACGCACAGAACAGCTAACAAGAAAAGATCTAGATCCAAGCCAAGTTCTTATATTCCTTACAAGCAGCAACGCAAAATAGTCTACACCATTTCGAACTAATGCAACACCAGATTTTTTTTTTAACGATCTCCAAGAGCATTCCTTTAGAGACTAAACATACGATTAAATGCACCTCCAATGTAGGTAACTAATCCTCTAACTCGATGCTTATCGACCAAAGAACATTAATTTACCACTGCAATCATCTCCGATACGCTACCGAGAGACGTCCATTCGTAAACACAGCTAAAAGAAGATATAAATGCCCCACATCCATGCTACGAAGTATCTATATGTATTTCCACAATTGTGGACCACATCTGCGATGCATCGTATCGCACGACTAAACAGTTCAAAATAGGTACTTCGCGCAAGCTAGCATGCATAATCACATTCCATGTTATTTCTGGCTGTAGGCGAGTGCGGACCTGTTGACTCATCGTAGACGCCGGTTTGGAGCGTGTGTACGTCCTATACATGTAAACATACCTGTCCACGCTCGCACCTGACCCGGAGAAGTTTTCGGTTTAATTTTTCCTGGCCGCACCAGATTCCGAATACAAGAGAGCTATTTTCGCGAAGATAGATTTCCTCGCAGCTGACGCAAGCGATGTTTTTACCGTACGAGCAGTCGTTAAACTTTTATACGCAGATACATATACAGACAGTAGGATGTGCGCAAATTTGCGATGTAGCTCTTACAGAAACGAAACATAGTTTTTTTAGAAATTCGATAAGAAGAAGAAGAACGAAATTTATACAAGATGAACCAATGTGCAATAAGTCAAACCCCAATCCATGCAGCAATGTACCGAGCAACATCGATTTAAACGAACGCTTTGCTTAACTGTAGAATAGAACAACACAGAATTACACCTCCCTAACAGATACTTTACCGAGGAGTTACTGCTCTTTGCTAACAAGAAACATGTCTTCTGGTATCTTCTCCTAAACCCTATAAGACCGAAACTTTCTACTCGAGAAGCTAGACACAGAATACAAATCGTTCTTTATTATGTTCTCGAACTCCATTACGTATCTTCGTTTCCTCCTGCACCTTCGGGCAATGCTTCTAGACGAGAACAATCGTGTATTTTAACTTTTCCCATTATTTCCTGGTTATAGCACTATGCGTCGCTATGTGTGTACGTTACCAACTCCTGTGGTAATTTCCGTATGGAACACTAGGTTTTACGATTATTGCAAACGATTGCTTGTTATTCCATCCGTTTTTAACTCTGCAAATGACTGTCTCCAGTCCACCACATTTGGATGCAATGTAGTCCCTTCTCCAAACGATAATGCAATACGTTTTTCGTGTCTTCCGCTGTTTTCGGCCAGTACACCGACGCGTGACCAATATCCCTGACTGCTTACTGTAAAAAGCAAATATTTTATAAGTCCCAGTCGTAACCAGATTTCTCCACACCCTCCGTTTAAGCCGGGCTTACACATATGCCATAGCTTCGTCTTTCTCCAGCATTAGTTTGTACTCGTCCTTTATGGCAGTTGCTTTAGCCATATTTTCTAGCTTCCTTCTCTTGGTCTCGATATCCGCCATTTCCAGTTTTCTTTTCGCGCACATAAGACATTAATTGCACGTAGCGATGTAATTTCTTTAATGGGGACGACTTAAGCCTGTGTGATACATTTACTCCTTTCGCTGGACTTGCAGAGTGACATTGTTTGTAGGTACCAGACCTAATTCGGCGATATCTATATCTGGAGGCAGTGTGGAGAACAATGTTTTGGATTTCGAGAAGTATGTTTCCCCTGCATTAATGTAGCTTTTAAGTGTACTACTTATATCGTCTTTGCCGCTGCCAATATTACGAATCTCCACCTAATTTACAGGTAAACAATGGAAACTAAAAGCTGACAGAACGTAACGTACAAGCTTTTATCGATCTGGAAGGTTTAATCTGTACACCGATCAATTTTCGGGTATTTTTATTACCCCAGTACACTAATTGCAGAACACTATTAAACACTACAAAGCATCTGTTGTCCCAGGTGTTTGTTATTCGCCCCACACATGGTGGAGAAACACTTTGCAGATACCGTATAAAAAACTTGCACAAGATCAAAAACACTCTCCATCCGGTAATCGTATATTGTAATACCCCTGTTCTCGACCCAACGACGAAGTAAGTGCTCAAATGCAGCAAACAGACCTCTATCTCTCTTTTTAGGGTAAATTGGGTCACGGATCACAAAATTCACACCACAACCAGCGGTTTTATCCCCTAGTAAGACTCCAGGACGTTCTCCAAATTATGGAGAAAATATTTCCAGGCGAAGTACTAAACAACCTCCATATAGGCGAGATTCTAGTTGGGTTCTTCGGGACTTGTGGTATAGAGACAAGTGCGTAGAATCGAATCCTGCATATGACAACGCGACGGTGGCAAGTTCCGAAGCGCAGCAGCTGGGAGGACCTCCAGGCTATAGCGAAGACACACATCCTCCGCAACTCCCACCAGGTGTTGTATTGGAATATATAAGGGATGGTTGGAGAAGCCTCCACGTCACATCCTCGAAACGCAAAGCATGCTCCTGGATAGCTAAAATACTCTCTGATGCGCGAATCCCTAACCTCTAAGCATTCGTATTCTATTAACACCGATACAAATATTACGTTGTACTTATAGAGTATCGCTCGCTATCTTTTCGATACCTTTCCGATACCTATTCGCTACCTTTCCGCTACCTTTCCCACTACCCATTACCTTTCTGCTACCTTTCTGCTACTATTCCTTTACCTTTCCGCTACCTACCTGCCACCATTCCTTTACCTTTCCGCTCCCATTCCCACTCCCTTTAGCGCATCAGAAGGCATGTTAGCTATCCAGGAGCATGCTTTGCGTTTCGAGGATGTGACGTGGAGGCTTCTCCAACCATCCCTTATATATTCCAATACAACACCTGGTGGGAGTTGCGGAGGATGTGTGTCTTCGCTATAGCCTGGAGGTCCTCCCAGCTGCTGCGCTTCGAAAATTGCCACCGTCGCGATGTCATATGCAGGATTCGATTCTACGCACTTGTCTCTATACCACAAGTCCCGAAGAACCCAACTAGAATCTCGCCTATATGGAGGTTGTTTAGTACTTCGCCTGGAAATATTTTCTCCATAATTTGGAGAACGTCCTGGAGTCTTACTAGGGGATAAAACCGCTGGTTGTGGTGTGAATTTTGTGATCCGTGACCCAATTTACCCTAAAAAGAGAGATAGAGGTCTGTTTGCTGCATTTGAGCACTTACTTCGTCGTTGGGTCGAGAACAGGGGTATTACAATATACGATTACCGGATGGAGAGTGTTTTTGATCTTGTGCAAGTTTTTTAAACGGTATCTGCAAAGTGTTTCTCCACCATGTGTGGGGCGAATATCAAACACCTGGGACAACAGATGCTTTGTAGTGTTTAATAGTGTTCTGCAATTTGTGTACTGGGGTAATAAAAATACCCGAAAATTGATCGGTGTACAGGTTAAACCTTCCAGATCGATAAAAGCTTGTACGTTACGTTCTGTCAGCTTTTAGTTTCCATTGTGTACCTGTAAATTAGGTGGAGATTCGTAATATTGGCAGCGGCAAAGACGATATAAGTAGTACACTTAAAAGCTACATTAATGCAGGGGAAACATACTTCTCGAAATCCAAAACATTGTTCTCCACACTGCCTCCAGATATAGATATCGCCGAATTAGGTCTGGTACCTACAAACAATGTCACTCTGCAAGTCCAGCGAAAGGAGTAAATGTATCACACAGGCTTAAGTCGTCCCCATTAAAGAAATTACATCGCTACGTGCAGTTAATGTCTTATGTGCGCGAAAAGAAAACTGGAAATGGCGGATATCGAGACCAAGAGAAGGAAGCTAGAAAATATGGCTAAAGCAACTGCCATAAAGGACGAGTACAAACTAATGCTGGAGAAAGACGAAGCTATGGCATATGTGTAAGCCCGGCTTAAACGGAGGGTGTGGAGAAATCTGGTTACGACTGGGACTTATAAAATATTTGCTTTTTACAGTAAGCAGTCAGGGATATTGGTCACGCGTCGGTGTACTGGCCGAAAACAGCGGAAGACACGAAAAACGTATTGCATTATCGTTTGGAGAAGGGACTACATTGCATCCAAATGTGGTGGACTGGAGACAGTCATTTGCAGAGTTAAAAACGGATGGAATAACAAGCAATCGTTTGCAATAATCGTAAAACCTAGTGTTCCATACGGAAATTACCACAGGAGTTGGTAACGTACACACATAGCGACGCATAGTGCTATAACCAGGAAATAATGGGAAAAGTTAAAATACACGATTGTTCTCGTCTAGAAGCATTGCCCGAAGGTGCAGGAGGAAACGAAGATACGTAATGGAGTTCGAGAACATAATAAAGAACGATTTGTATTCTGTGTCTAGCTTCTCGAGTAGAAAGTTTCGGTCTTATAGGGTTTAGGAGAAGATACCAGAAGACATGTTTCTTGTTAGCAAAGAGCAGTAACTCCTCGGTAAAGTATCTGTTAGGGAGGTGTAATTCTGTGTTGTTCTATTCTACAGTTAAGCAAAGCGTTCGTTTAAATCGATGTTGCTCGGTACATTGCTGCATGGATTGGGGTTTGACTTATTGCACATTGGTTCATCTTGTATAAATTTCGTTCTTCTTCTTCTTATCGAATTTCTAAAAAAACTATGTTTCGTTTCTGTAAGAGCTACATCGCAAATTTGCGCACATCCTACTGTCTGTATATGTATCTGCGTATAAAAGTTTAACGACTGCTCGTACGGTAAAAACATCGCTTGCGTCAGCTGCGAGGAAATCTATCTTCGCGAAAATAGCTCTCTTGTATTCGGAATCTGGTGCGGCCAGGAAAAATTAAACCGAAAACTTCTCCGGGTCAGGTGCGAGCGTGGACAGGTATGTTTACATGTATAGGACGTACACACGCTCCAAACCGGCGTCTACGATGAGTCAACAGGTCCGCACTCGCCTACAGCCAGAAATAACATAGAATGTGATTATGCATGCTAGCTTGCGCGAAGTACCTATTTTGAACTGTTTAGTCGTGCGATACGATGCATCGCAGATGTGGTCCACAATTGTGGAAATACATATAGATACTTCGTAGCATGGATGTGGGGCATTTATATCTTCTTTTAGCTGTGTTTACGAATGGACGTCTCTCGGTAGCGTATCGGAGATGATTGCAGTGGTAAATTAATGTTCTTTGGTCGATAAGCATCGAGTTAGAGGATTAGTTACCTACATTGGAGGTGCATTTAATCGTATGTTTAGTCTCTAAAGGAATGCTCTTGGAGATCGTTAAAAAAAATCTGGTGTTGCATTAGTTCGAAATGGTGTAGACTATTTTGCGTTGCTGCTTGTAAGGAATATAAGAACTTGGCTTGGATCTAGATCTTTTCTTGTTAGCT
The DNA here is from genome assembly GCA_026315105.1 of Locusta migratoria. Taxonomy (NCBI): domain Eukaryota; kingdom Metazoa; phylum Arthropoda; class Insecta; order Orthoptera; family Acrididae; genus Locusta; species Locusta migratoria. The sequence continues at coordinate 23,255,046 of CM048755.1, read as the reverse complement.
GTTCTGTGCGTGTGCACGTCGCTCATTTTTTTACAGATGTTTATCGAGAGTAATAATTTGTTAGAAGGAGTGGAATACGATGATGATTTGTGCGCGAATGCTCGAGGTATATTGTCTATTGGCTGATAGAGAGCGTTCCAGAAATATTGTCTGCCGGGCTACGCATTGGAAACAAAGTTGTGGTTGGATGTTAGGGACAGGTCAAGCAACCAACGTAGTTATTGGGTGGAGAGAGAGCGAGATCGAAACTTTATTAAAACGCTGTGTGTCTGGGAGATCTTGTCTGTTACTGATCGCGGTTATAACACCATCTGTGGTAACTTGTTTAGAGTTGGTACTGGGTTAGTGACGGATGTTAGGATAGCTCTGTCTGGGTTGTTACGAACGTATACATAGATAGCAGCATGCTAGTTGGGACAAAAAAACGAGTTGGAATGGCTAGATTCTTCTGTTGTTGTAGGTTCGTGTTGACTGCAAGGTGTAGTTCTGTTACTGTGTTGGAAATGTTTGGCGCTTACAGAGAGTGCTTTAGGCTAGATGGGACGGAATGTAAGTAAAAAGTGTCGATATACCCTAAATATATACGTCACGGTAAAGCTGTAAAGAAAACTGACTTTGGTGGTGCATTGATCTTTCGTCGAAGCATCGTCTGTTTAATCGTATGCTAGTGTTGGCTACTTTACGGCTGGTGTGCAACACGTTTACGTAGCGGATATGCCTGCTGCGGTAAATCATAATTCTTTCGTCGAAAATCAACGTGTTTTATAAAATTCCTATAGTTTCGTTACTTAAAGTGCGCTAGTTGTAGCCAATGGAGTGCGCGCGCGCGCGCGCGTTCCGCAAGTTCGATACTGCAAACGTTGGAGATAAGACGAAGTTACTATTTCTGGAATACATGGGGGGAAATATATACGTCCTGTGGGTATATATCTTATAAACTGCAGCTAATCGATGTTTTTTAATGGAGGCGCTCCCATCTATACTACAGCTGCAGCTTCGTGTAGATGGCTTCTATCTCCTGGATTTTTGGACAATACTTTAACCGAGTGGCGTTCGAATCCGAGCATGACATTCGGATGGGAGGAGCAATATCAAAGTGGTTGCGGCCGAGGAAACGACTGCTTAACGTGGTTGGCGTCGAATTGTAGAACCAAAATAAATTTGTCGAAAAATCACGAGCCCTGGTGTAAGCAAAGATGTCGATTTTATAAAGAGTCCAGCCAGTTGATTGTTAGGACTTTTATTTTTTCGCCGGGTCGAGAAGATGGTATTACCAGGATGGAGGATTGTGTAAGAAGATTGTTTAAGTGTTCTAAAAGAGAAGATACGGTATTTACAAAGTGCGCCGTTGTACTGTGCAAACGCTTTTAGATTTGATACTTGGGTATTAAGAGTACCAGAAAATTGACCGCTCTCTCGGACATTATGTTTTTTTTTTAGTTTCGACTGTAAATTACTTGTAGAGTCGAGCAAGGAACTATATTTTTTTTTTAGCATTCCAGGACTTTATTATCCACAGACGTAGATATCGTCTACGTTATTCCACAAGTCCTAAGAAGAAGAAGGGTAAACGAAAACTGGGTTATATGGCGAAGACACATGCTTTTAAAAGGAGGCTATTGTATATGTGCAAGCCCGGTTTAAACAGATAGTGTGGGGAGAAATATTTGCTTTTACAGTAAACAGGCGGGGGATTGGTCTCGCATAGTTGTACTGGCCGAAATTAGCGGAACACACGACAGACGTGTTTGTACTGTGTGTGACTCCCATCCATTATGGGAGGTTATGATCGAAGTGTGCGGGAGTTGGTTGCTATATGTTTGCGAACATTACGTTGCATGTACTCAGTTGTACTGTAATAAACAAAACAAAAATTGTAAACACTCCATGTCCTATGTAGAATCATGTGTTGTGGCGTGTAGGTTAGCGTCTTGTTTGCGGTGGACATCTACTTGTAATTAAAATAATAAATCTTAGTTCGGAGTAGGAATTTTGTGGGTAAAGGGCGGGTCGAGCTGGAAATCTGTGTTGCATTGGGCAGGTAACTTCGGTTCTGTGGTTGCTGTATTGTCGAATAAGGGTGTTGTTAGGCCAATAATTTCGAAACGTTTTAGTGTAGACGGTCGGAATCAGTAAATTATTTCACGTATTTTTCTTTTATTTCGACTTTCCATTGCACAATAGGGATTAAATGTCATCTGGGGCGCTGGAATATCGGTGTCAGATATATGTAGTTTGCATCGTAACAGGAGATAGAGATTTCTTAGATGGGATGTGTACTGCTGTAGCAAGGAAATAAGAGGTAAAATTAAAATACCCGAACTCTCGGAATGCGCAGTTATACCTCGATCTAAGAAGAAGGAAATGTAACAGGGCAAGATCGCTAAAGAGAGAGAGAGTGTTAAATTTCGGAACTTTCGGCATGGCTCAGCTCCATTAAATAAATGCATTGCGAGCTATCCTTGTCAGAATGGTGCGTCTGCATAGAAGGTTTTGATCATTTGGAGATGTAACTTAGGTGTTTTTCTTTAAACACTTAGCATATGTTTCTTTTATGTAGTCTGCCGAGAGAGCGCTCTGCGTTCTGGACGATTGTTAACGGTGCTTGCAGATGTTTATTTAGAGACTTTGTGCTAAATGTCATTGCCGATTTTCGTTATTTGGATATGTCGTATTCAGCTGCTTGCCGCTGTTGTTGCAGTTTTATCGAAAGAGTGGTTGGCATACAAGTTACATCCCGTTCGATGGCTATTGCTTGCATCGTCTAAACGAAGAGATACATTTATAGATGCAAGGTTGTGGTCGAGTTCCGAAACGGACCATTTCTTTTCGTTAATTGGCTCCGGTTAGAATTGTTTTTGTATATCGAAAGAGTTTATGTTAAGATGGATAAGTAAGTTTGTGGCGTTTACTATCTAACCTGCGCTATTATTATTAAACACGGCTGGAGAGAGATGGGAATGTAAATTCTTACTTGCAAATTTTGCATACGTGTTTAACGGTGCTTTGCAGATGTATATTTAGAGACATTGTGCTAGATGTCATTGCCGATTTTCGTTATTTGGAATGTTTGTATAAACAATATGCCGTCTTCTGCTGCTGCCGCTGTTGCAGTTTTATCGAAAGAGTGGTTGGCATACAAGTTACATTCCGTTCGATGGCTGTTGCTTGCATCGTCTAAACGAAGAGATACATTTATAGATCTAAGGTTGCGGTTGAATTCCGAAAACGGACCATTTCTTTTCTTTTCGTTAGAATTGTTTCTGTATATCGAAAGAGTATATGTTAAGATGGATACGTAAGTTTGTGGCGTTCGTTACCGTAACCTGCGCTATTATTATTATTAAACACGTCTGTCGGTTGTAGTCTATGCAAAGAGCGTGGAGAGAGATGGGAGTGTAAATTCTTACTTGCAAATTTTGCATACGAGTTTTAATATTTAATACTACATGCTGTAGTATACGAGACCAGCTAAGCATTTCTGTTCTAAATTGTTTTTTAGCATACGAAGAACACTATGGTAGCTTTATTTTTTTTCCGAGAATAATAATAAACGGCGGAAATTGTTGTTGTTACATAAATCGAGATCTGGCGTACGGATCGCTGCGGCGCGCTTAATAATAAATATGCAATTTAATTGGCTGCTGACCTGTCGGGGCGCGGTCGCCGTAAAAAGAGAGCAGGGGTCGGCCTGTGGGGGCGGTGTCGGTGCGGTCAAGACAATCGTCGCGGTATTGTTTGTTCTCGCTGGTAGGGCGGGTGGCGGCGTCCTTTGAGAACCGGTCGCTAGCGTGGAGGAGGAGGGGGGTAGCATCTGTCGGCGGCGGAGGCGGCGGTCCGGCAATCGGCCGAGCGAGTAGGGGTCGCGGGAGCGAGTACAGACATGTCGAGGGGTCTACAGGTCTGGACCTGTCGGAGGTGCCGCCTGTCTAGTGGCGGTGCCGAGGGGTGGAGGGGGGCGTCGAACCGGCCAGGTGTGTGGTTCAGGGTGCGAGTACCGACATGTCGAGGGGTCTACAGGTCTGGACCTGTCGGAGGTGCCGCTTGTCTGGCGGCGTCACCGAGGGGTGGAGGGGGGGGGAGGCGGGGGGGTGGGCGGGGGCGGGGCGTCGTGTGTGGCCGAGGGAGATGTTGCAACCTGTCAATCATCCTTAAGTGCGTTATGGCGGCGTCCTTTGATAAGCAGTCGGACAAGTAGCGAATCAAAAGGACCTAAATGTAAACTGTCAATCATCTTTCGTTCTTCCAGGAAGACCTATCAATCATCCTGTGGCGGTATCCTTTGATCTGCGGTCAGGCAATTGGCCGAGGGAGGAGGGGTGGGGCGTAATTCAAATTTCCCGCCAAAAAAACAAAAGACGCGCGAATCTCAGTGGCGTTCAATGCCCATTACCATACTACTGTCCGGTAATGATTATTGTTAACAGATTGATCAATCATATGTTGAAAACAGTAGACTGGCAGAGCGGGATTAAAATACAACCCTGACTATTAAAATTGCTACACCACGAAGATGAAGTGCTACAGACGCGAAATTTAACCGATAGGAAGAAGATGGTGGGATGTGCAAATGGATAAGCTTTTCAGAGCATTCACACAAGGTTGGCGCCGGTGGAGACACCTACAACGTGCTGACACGAGGAAAGTTTCCAACCGATTTCTCATACACAAACAGCAGTTGACCGGCGTTGCCTGGTGAAACGTTGTTGTGATGCCTCGTGTGAGGAGGAGAAATGCGTACCATCACGTTTCCGACTTTAATAAAGGTCGGATTGTAGCCTATCGTGATTGCGGTTATCGTATCGCGACATTGCTCCTCGCGTTGGTTGCGATACAATGGAATCGGTGGGTTCAGGAGGGCAATACGTAATGCCATGCTGTGTTCCAACGGCCTCGTATCACCAGCAGTCGAGAAGACAGGCATCTTATCCGCATGGCTGTAACGGATCGTGCAGCCACGTCTCGATCCCTGATTCAACAGATGGGGACGTTTGCAAGACAACAACCATCTGCACAAACAGTTCTACGACGTTTGTAGCTGCACTGACTATCAGCTCGGAGACCATGGCTACCGTTACCCTTTACTCTGTATCACAGAGTGGAGCGCCTGTGATGGTGAATACAATGACGAACCTGGGTGCACGAATGGCAAAACGCCATTTTTTCGGATGATTCCAGGTTCTCTTTACAGCATCATGATGGTCGCATCCGTGTTTGGCGATATCGCGGTGAACGCATATGTTACAACCCGTGGCTCTAACCTTCATTTGATCCATGCGAAACCCTGTATCTATCAGGATAATGCACGTCCTTACGTCCCTTCTGGATACGGAAAATGTTTGACTGCTGCCCTAGCCAACACATTCTCCAGATCTCTCACCAAGTGAGAACGTCTGGTCAATGGTGGCCGAGAAACTGGCTCGTCATAATACGCCACTCTTGATGAACTGTGATATCGTCATCCAAGCACTGTTTGACTCAATGCCCAGGCGTATAAAGGCCGTTATTACGGGCAGAACTGGTTGTTGTGGGTACTGATTTCTCGGCATCTATATACTCAAATTGCGTGAAAATATAATCACATGTCAGTTCTAGTATATTTGTCCAATGAATACCTGTTTATCATCTGCATTTCTTCGTGGTGTAGCAGTTTTAAGGGCCAGTAGTGTATGTGGGTTTATTGCAGTTGCAGAAACAATGTAAGAGTATTTAACAAATGCAGTTTTAAATGAACTAGAAAATGAAGATCCAGACAGAAAAAACTGTCAAGGACAAGGATATGATAACGGCGCCAATATGGTTGGAATTAACAGAAAAAGAATACTCAATATTAATCCACGACCATTCTTCGCCACACACTGATGCCATTCTTGGAATTTGCTGCTCATAGTTGTAACTAACTCATCTATAACAGCTACAACATTTTTCGGCTTCATCTATAAAATTTATGTGCTCTTTACAAGGTCTGACAAGCGTCGAGAACATATAAAAACTAAATTAAAGTTGACATTGGAACCTCTGTCTGAAACAAGTTGAGAAAGCAGAATCGGAGCACTAAAAGCTATATTCTTCCAATTTGATGACGTCATCGAAAGTGTGAATGACCCGAAAAGTAAAAATGTTGATTCTGAAACTCTTAGTGATGTTAAGCAGTCTCGAACGAAATTTTAACTGTTGAGTTTATTGTTGCAATACACGAGTGGTACGAGATTTGTTGTAGTTGTTGACCTTTTCGTTCATTTTGAGACTGGATTCGAGAATTCAGTATTGCAGGATTTGAAACATGCATTGCAGAAGCTCGATTGTTTGTAAAAAAAAAGTAGTTACGAAATAGTCTGAGTTTAAAAAGAAAAGAATAGCTCAGAAAAAGCGAATGTTCGATTATGAACAAATTGCTGAACCAATACCACCTGATGACATGCAGTACAGATTTTTTTTTTTTTAAACATAATGATAGATGTTGTAATAGCCGACAGTTAATGTCTATTCACAGTGCTCGAGGACTATTTTGAGCGATTTGGTTTTAGTTATGATATCAATTATTTGAAACCTCTTGCCAAGGAGGACCTTCTCAAGCTTTGTGATGATTTAGGTATGATACTCAGAGAAGGCAGAAATAGTGACATACAGCCCTTAGAACTTTACGACGAACTCCAGCTTTTAAAATCCAATCCACTATACTCAAAGACGCAAAACAATTTCTTCAGTACATTTTAGAAAACAATATGGAATAAGTATATCCAAATGTTTATACAACAATCAGAAATATTTCTCACAATTCCAGTCAGTACAGCTCCGTTCCAGAGAAGCTTCTCAAAGTTAAAATTGATCAAGACGTAATTGAGAAGCACAATGAGTCAAGAAAGACTATCTGCGTTATCAGTACTATCAACTGAAGCCGAAATAGAGGCTAGTATTAATTATGATTTGGCCTTAAAAAAGTTCAGTGAGGCGAAAAGCCGATGTTTCTCTACTTTAATTTGTGTTTGTTTATTGTATTTTTTGTCATTGCAATAATACTTGTATATGATACTAATAAAATTTTAGTATAATGATTATTGGTGTATAATTCAGCTCATTTTATTTAATATTCTCTTCTTACTGAAAAAATTAAAGGGGCCTCGCAAAGACGAGTTCGCCGACCCCCAGTTTTCGTCTAGTGCCGCCATTCTAACAATTATAAATTTATACATCTGTGTGTCTGTGCTCTATATTAAAAACAACATCCAGGGCTAAGAATAACTTGGATATACCAAGACACAGGTTGTCAAGGACTAAAAATTCTCACAAAGAGAACCCTCTGATATTCTTTAACAAATTACCAGCATATGCAAGATCTATGGATATAAACATGTTTAAATTGAAATGGTACAGCTGGCTATCTGATCATCATTTATATGACATTAAAGAATTCTTAGATATACCAGAGCAGGATATTAACATTTATCAATTCTTTGTAATTAATAATATTTGATTTGTGTGTATTAAGTGTCATGAAATTGTATACCACACATGTTAAAGAATTGCTATACAAACGATTTGCTACACCATGATTACAGAATAGTATAGCTTAAGACATTATCTAATACTTTCCTGTGTATTTTATTATTGCTATGTTTGAAGGCGTAACATGTCTTATTGGCATTAGATTACTGTACTTCATTATATGTACTTAAATACTTCATATTGTATTATATATTCCAAGGACGAAACCAATATCATTGTACAATGATCTACGGTGAATAAAATTCTTGATTCTTCATGATTCTTTCCCGTTGTTCTATATCATAGTGGAACAGAAAAGCAAGTAACTAGTTGTGGCACTGAGTAACCTCCAGCGCACACCTTTGGGTGGATTGTAGAGTATGTATGTGGAACTTTTTAATGTAATTTGGGTGTTGGGCTACTTTCCCGACTCATTGTGAGGCAATTTAAATTCTTTTAAAACCTTGAAAGACCTTTGAGAGGCTGTTAAACTGATGCCTTGTATGGATCTTGGAATGCAGGTGTGTCTCATTTGCTTTCAGTGTAGATTCCCGAGAGTCCTGTCCATTGTTTGTTCATACCCTCAGCCACACAACTTTGGATGGATTGTAGAGTATGCACGTAGATAATCAGAAACAACTGATACACTTCATTACAGATTTAATGTGATTTTCCCGAAATCTATGTGCTCACAGCTAGAAGTTCAAACGCATTTTCTCTGGCTAAATTCAGGAACACACGTTTGCATTCAGTGAGACCTTGGTTGCTTTCTTCACTCACGTTTTCACTGATATTCAATTTATATTCTGCTGTAGAACATGACTACACGTTGGCTGCCTTGTGGCTGCCAGCAGCCACAACAGGCGGCTCTGGCGCGCCTCTGACATCGTGGCAGCCAACGTGTTCGTTCACAAACAGTAGTTAACAGTGATACAAAACAGTGATACAACAGGCGGCTTTGGTGCGCCTCTGACATCGTGGCAGCCAACGTGTTAGTTCACAAACAGTAGTTAACAGTGATACAAAACAATGTTATCACATACTCTCACCAAGGAGCTTTAGATGTGGATACAATCTGTAAACACCACTGATCATATAAGGTTTAACTGATCAAACTTCAACCAATGATGTTGCCGTACTACATGTGGTACTTTAAGTCGTATTTTTCCGATACTTACCATAATGAAAATAACTATTAACAGATTATATACCTATTTCATTATTACTGTCACTTCCCCTATCTTTACTTCACAAAATGCGCAGAAAGTTATTTCTGAAAGGTGTTTTGACATTGTTCCACACTAAATACTGCTCAGGAAGATACAATCCTGTGGAATAGGTTCTCTGACATGCAGGTTGCTGAAATACTTTGTACAAAACTGAACCCAGTACATTATCTTCTACAGTATTACAGCGCCCTGCGGAATTTTAAGACAAAAGTTATTTTCTACCTACATAAATGATCCGACAGAATCAATCTACAGCTGTTTGCTGATCATGCTACGGGGTGTGGGGCTAGTGAATTTCTGTAAAAGGATGACTGACAAAATTTCTAGTTTATGTAGATTGGGTTCGGTTGTTTGGTTGGGAATAGGGGGACTAAAGTTCTAAGGTTATCCGTCGCCCTGGTGGGGAGGGGAAGGAATGAGGATAGGAAAGGAGGGGAGGGGGGATGCAGTCTGAAGTAAAGAAGGAAGGAAGACTGCAATAGCTTGGGGCCTTGTGCTCGCAACACATGTACTCGCGAAAGAACCGTGGGCCCTCTGGGGGGGGGGGATGATGCTAGCTCTAAATAGGGAAAAAGTTAATATAATGCAAAGGAGTAGGCAAAATAACCCCATAATGTTCGTATACAGTACTAGAAATGTTATGTCTGATCTCAAATATGTAGGCGTAATGTTGGCGAGCTATGTGATATGGAACTAGTATGTACAGTCAGTCGTGGTTTAACTCTGTTTAATTGGGAGCATTTTGGGAAAATGTAGTTCATCTGTGTAAGTCCACTACTTGTGCAACTCTATCTTGGTTACTGCTTCAGTGTTTGGGATCCCCCCCCACTAGATTGGTTTAAAGGGAGGTACGTTCAGTCAATGTAAGTTACAGAAATACTTTAGGGATTCAAATGGGAGGGAAAGTGACATTTTATTTAAGAAAGTGTTGAGGTAATTTAGAGAACCAGAATTTGAAACTCCCCACAGAACCATTTTAATGCCACTCACATTTCACACAGACCATAAAGATAAGGTAAGAGAAATTAGCGCTCGTACAAAGGCATATAGCCATTCATGTTTCCCTAATTCTACTTAAAGTGAAACAGAAAAGGAAATGGTTAATAGTGGTATGAGGTACCCTCTGCCATGCACCTTATGGTGAATTGTGGAGTATTTACGTACATGGTATAGCATAAGTAAATTTCAGTTAGCAAAATGAAAGGTAAACTAAAAGACAAACTTAAAATGTGAAAGAATTTCAATTGTAAAACAAATGAAGGAAATAATTTGAATAGTAATGAATGCTTAGATATTCTGTGTGGGGAGAATTCTCACAGCACATTGTGTTCAAGTCGTCATCATCATCATCGTCTTCTTCTTCTTCTTCTTCTTCAAAAATGTTATTTCAGACAAGCTTTATTACACATGGATAGATGTTGCAGTTAAGCAGTTTTCTGTTTAACAAAAGTTTCGTTTTCCAAAATATTACAAAATTAAATCTCACAAATTTCAGGAACGTTGCATTTTTAGATTTTAAATTTTGTAATATGCTTACAAAGATATTCCCTCAAAAATTTTAATATAGCACATAACCTTTTGTTATAAATTTCACCTTTTAAAATGAAATTGGGCAATACAAAAAGTGTGTGTTTCATTATTTTAACCCCTCTACATACCCACCAACTTCCAGGAATAACATTTATTTTCACTTTGGGATGTTTCATTGTAATATAGATAAAAAAAGGCACCTCTCCCAAACAGTTCCACATTAATGAAGATCTTTGGAGATGGCAAGTCCCTATCTTCACTTTTTTTCAATTTACCTCAAGCATATCTGATATTAAATGGTGGGACTGGAGTGCATAATAGTAAGTCAGAACAATTTATTGGTGTCTAATTATTGACCATGAGTAAAACTCGGTCTTTAGTAATTTAAATGTGTAGTATGTACCAGCAACATTGAATAGTTAAATTTTTTTCCAAGCTGGGAGCAGTGGTAGGACTGGTTTTTATACAGCTGGGTGACTGAACTGGAACTTAATTGATGCACGTTGGGTGATAGTGAGGGCACACAACAGGAAACATCAACTAGCTGTGGGCAGTCCCCTATTACACTGAACCCCGTCGTCATACCACAGCCACTGAGGCTAGCATGTCACTGATCAGGTATAAGTTGCAAATGGGCCCCAGTTGGGATCAGGACAGTAAGAGCTTTCTTCCCCACCTTCTTGAAGACAATGTAAATGGAGATATATTCCAGTTTCAGTTTGCTGGATCTTTGGGGTAGTGGATCAGGAGAGGTCAGTCCCAATATCCAAAAGCAAGTGGTAATAAATACTGACCCATTAACCATTAATATTTCCGAGCTAAGACAGAACATCATTTAATGAGCGGGTAAAACTCAAGTACTCCACATCTAGTAAACGAGATGGTCAAAGTGACAATGAGTGCTAAACAACAACATTTAAAGGAAAACCACTAAAGTAATGGATCAAATAAGCAATAGCACAGCAGAAGATTGTGGCTGGCTGATCGCAAGGATAATAATGGACAACATTCTGCCAGCCACTATGAAGGATAGGGTCCAAGACTCGCAATACAGATGGGGCTGCTGAATCGTACACAAAGCTCCCATAATCGAGGCACGATTGAATGAGAGCCTTACAGATCTGCAAAAGACTTGGACAGGCGGCTCTCCAACCATTGTGACTGAGTCATAAAATATTTAAGTACCGCGAACACTTCTACTTGAGCTTCTACTGAACGGGGAATTGCATGTTTCTTTCTGGTGTGTATAGAAGGACAGCTGGCGCCGTTCTAGCCGCTCTTTGAGTGCACGGATGTGTGCATTGTATGCTGCAGTGTCTGAGTTGCGAGCGTAATGCTCCAGCATATCCTCAGTGGTAGCAGTTGCATCTGTACATACAGTACCCTGGATCTGCAAGCTGGGGGTTGCTGCTGATGAAAGGTACCCAAAAGGACGTCTAACCTGGGACCAAACCTTAGATGGCGAAGTGCAAGAGCCGATGCTGGCGACATACTTCTCCCAGCTGTCCTGCTTGCTCTGCTGGATGAGTTGTCTAGCTCGGCGCCTGGAGCCGTTTGAAGGTTATTAGGTTTCCTACGGTGGGGCGCCACCGATGGTGCTGGCACAGAATAAGGAGTATACAGAAAGGAAACTCTCGCTGCAGTCTGTCATCCAAAATTTAGTGCGCATGTGCGGAATTGGCCATCTTGAAAAGCAGTAAACGTGTGATCACTCCCTACTCTGTGGCGTAGGAATGTGCCGTCTTTGTTTGTTAATTGTATACTTTAACAGCCTGAATTGCATAAAAGTAAACAAGTATTTGGTGCAGTGAAAAGAAAGATCTAAATGTCAGTAGTTGTTCCGTTTTTATTATGAGCAGTAATAAAAGAAAAGGCGGCCGATGGTGTTCAGCACCTAATTGGCGCAATAATTCGAATACAAATAAGGATATAAGTTTCTTCACCTTCCCAAAAAATGCTGAGCAGTAAGTGAACGCCGCTATATGTGTAGTGAAAGTTTAATGTTATCAGTTTCGAATGAGAGCAATGTGTGCATAATTATTAAAAGTACCCTTGCTTCTTCTCTTGATGATAACTCTCGCTGTTGCTGCAGTAGTTCAACAGCATCGAAATGTTGAAGTACATTTATATTTTATAAGTTTAACGTTGCAGGGAATAATTTAAAATGAATGACAAAGAATAGTGCGTAAGTAGGCAGGTAAAATTTTACTTGCGGCATTGGAGGCGTAGTGTGCTAATGTTGGCAACGAATGCTCTTCTGATACTCAAACAAATAGATTAAGCGGAATAATTATTTTATGCTGTTCCTGCTCTGTGGTTGACAGATTCCTCTATATGCCCTTCTCCGATCAATAAATTAATGATACTCCTAAAGCAAATACAAATTTTATATATGCCCAGACATCATTAGTTCTGTGTAATCATGTTGTACTGCTAAGTGTGACTCAATATTTTGTGCGAATTTATTCGTGTCAAATAAAACCTGGCAGCTGTAAAGTAACTTTCTTGTTTATAATTAATTTTCCAAACATAACTCTGCATTACTTGGGATTTTTCTAGAGATAAGCACCAAATAACACGATCGTAGATTCCACCGTACATTTTCGTAGTAGAAGTATTAAAATTTAGGCCTATTTTTTTTCGTTAGATTACAATTAGGTGCAAGAAGAGGGCGCAAAACAGATGAGAGCATAATGAAAATCCGTTTCCTTTCGTAAAAGTCGGTGAGATTGGCTGCACTTCGTAAAAAGTCCATTTCCATCCAAAGTACTAAGTGACTATAGTTTCACGTTTACTGCTTTTCAATATGGCGTCGAGCGCAGCGCTTGGTAACATACAGATCAAAGGCGCCGGCCCCAGCTTTCCCTTCTGTATGCTCCCTATTCTGTGGTGCTGGAGTGCCCACCAACAATCCCAGATGGCTGCAGGAATCTCTGGTGTCCACCAGTGCACAGACTTATGCCGAAGTGAGCCAGAGGTGGTGGGAACAGTGGCCTCAGCGGCAGAAAAGATGATAGCAGTGACTTGAACTGCCATGTCCATGTTGGCAAGCAACGGTACAGTAAAAGTAGCAGTGGAGGTGTAATCCTGCCAATCAGCTCTACAGAGAGACCATCGAGGTCCGCAGCCTGCAAGTTGGAAATCCAGGTGCGACAAGGATAGGAAAATGGTCCCTGCCGCAAAGGTCGTCATGGGTCCTCCAGTGGAAATGTGGGAGCAGACTGACTACATAGAGGTCGATTGCAGAGTCCTGCTGTAACAAAAGCGTCTCTACATCCCTACCTCTTCATCTGCCTTCTGCCCCACAATGGGTGGTGGGCATTAAAATCCCACAAGAGGAGAAATTGGGGGGGGGGGGTTGTGCAATCACTGCAGCGACATCAGTGATAGCTGCATCCGGTGAAAGGTAAATGGAAAAGATGAATTCCTGCCCCACCCGGATGCAAACAGCGACTGCCTCTAGTGTCGTTTGGAGAGGCACAGCAACACTAGGGACAGCTATGAGGATGTAAACAGCAACACCACCTGAAGCTCTATCCCATGTAGCCCAGTTTTGGTAGTAACCCCGATAGCCTCAAAGGGCCTCCGAACAGGAAACCACATTTCCTGCAGTGCCAGACACAACATGGGGATTCGGCACAATATCTACTGCAACTCAGCTATGCTGTTGAAGAGACTGACTGTCTCCTAGCTGAAAATCTATAAATAAAAGATGAGGAACAGATGATTCCATTGGGTCATCATCTGCCTTTTGCTCAGAACCTAGAGAATCATGATCCATAGGGTCTAACGGTTCAGTAAGTGCGAGATCCTTGGGGGATGCGAGGATCTTTACTTCATCCTCTGAACCAGAGGATGTGGTTATCTGTGGCATTGAAGCCACCACTGTTTCCTTCTTGTCTGTTTTTCTCTTTGCCTCTCGCTGGCCCTTAGGTTTTAAGGGCCAGGAGGGCTTCTCAGGCATGGCCTCAGGGGCTGAGAAAGAGCAGGAGGCTCTTCAATCAGCAGCAAGGGGATTCTGCAACAATTTTCTAGGATCGTCTTTGCCATGTGGAGAAGCCTCAGAAGGGAGCATCCTAAGGGACTCCTTCCAAGCTAGAGGAGATGGAGATGGCTGTTGCTTCTCTGCCTTTGAAGTGAGGGCCAATGTCAGTTTATCTAGAGTTTGGTACTCTTATTTTCTGTTCCTGGTGCAGGACTTCACAATCTGTTGAGCACAGGCAATGGTTTGGTCCACAATTAACACACACGAGTGGGGTGGTCGTGCAAGGGGCGTCCAGATGTGGCGCATGTCTGTACTCCCGACAGGTGGGGGGAGGGGGGGGAGGGTCAGCATCACACCGGGAAGACATGTGACCGAACCTCCAACACTTACAGCAGTGCATCGGGGGAGGAATGTAGGGCTTAACATTGCAATGGTATACCAATACCTTTACTTTCTCAGGCAACTAGTCACCCTCTAAAGCCAAGATGAAGGCACCAGTAGCAACCCTCTTGTCCTTCGGACCACTGTAGATGCACCATATGAAGTGCACACCTTGCCGCTGTAGACTTTTCTGCAGCTCATCATCAGATTGCAAAATGAGGTCTCTATGGTAGATTAAGCCCTGCACCATGTTAAGACTTATGCGGGGTTATTGAGACTGAAATGTCACAGACAAGAAACGCCTGAGACTGAGCTGGGGATGATGTGATCAAGAGCGAACCAGACCTTATTTGGACATACCGTCCACCTTTCCAAATTCATTTTCCAAATTCTTCACAAAAAATAATGGTTTGGTCGCTACAAAGGATTCCCCATCTGTTCCACTGCACACTAAATATCGAGGGACATACGCCTCACCTCGTTCTCTCGCCCTATGTTCGTCCCATGGTGTGGCCATGGAAGGGAACGATTGGGGATCATATTGTGCAGCATTGTCGTTGATGTTGTTTGAATGTTTTAGAGGGATAAAACTGCAGGTCATCAGTCCCCCATTCTATCATTGGACCTCACAAGAATAGGTGTGGACGTGTAAAAGAGCCCAGAGTTGAAAACAGCAAGGGGGAGGAATATCCCCCAAGTCAGGAAAAGGATAAAGTCGACAAGAGGCAACACAAAATGTGACAATAACACAAAGTCACCGAGCAATGACAAGAAATGGAATGTAAAAGCTGACGTCTGTGGTTGACCAACCGTGAGAATAAATAGAGCAAAAGTCAACCACACGGAAACCTCCAATCAGAGGACATGAGACAGGACGAACACAGATAACTGAAAAAAAAGCTTTAAATGTAATGGTAAAAACCATTGTCCTGAATAAAACTTAAAACAGTATAAGGCCATTTTGGCATTGTTACTTAAAACATTGGATAAAAGTGCAGGAAAATTAAAACTCCGCCAGATTGGCAAAAACAAGGCAGTGCATCAAGATGTGGGCCAGTCAGGTGGAAGTCACAGCGACACTCGGGCAGGTCCTCACCACGAAGGAGTGGCCGTGTGTCAGACAGGTATAGCTAATGCGGAGCCAGAAAAGGGAGACACAGTCCTGGCAAAAGGCCCACATGGAGGAACACCACACAGCCTTGTTCTCCTTTATAGCCCTGAGTTTGTTGGATGTTGTCAGGCTAAGCCACTCAGTAGAGCAAAGCTGACGCTCTCGACCTCGCAGCACTCTCCGCAGATAAGAATCCGGGAGGCCGATCTCTAAAACAGGTGCATCGACAGCCTGTTTGGCCAGCATATTAGCAAATTCGTTGCCTGGATTACCAACATGACCCAGAGACTAGAGGAACACCACTGATCAACCGGACCTGTCGAGGGCAGATAGTGTCTCCTGAATTCCTAACACCAGAGGAGAATGCGGATAGCGCTGGTCCAGGGCTCAAAGGCTACTCAGAGTCACTGCAGATAAGGAAGGACTCATCTGAGCAGGACCAGATGGTCTCAAGAGCTTGGGAAATTGCCACCAGCTCTGCAGTACAGATGCTGCAGGCATCCAGCAGAGTGCTGTTCAACCTGGTTGTCATAAACGTACACAAAACCAACCCGGCTCTCAACCTTCGAACCGTCCATGTAAACCAGGTAATATGCAGGGAATGTAGCTACGACCGCTGAGAACTGGAAATGGTGAGCTCCTGGGGGAACTGAGTCTTTGGGTCCACAGGCCAAGTCCACACAATTACGCGGCCTTGGCAGGCACCACGGAGGTCATAGTGGATTAGACTCAAGTTCCAACAGAAGTACCTGACCTGGGTTGTCAGCAGTCACAGAAGACCAAACGAGACAAAAGAACACGGTGATTTGGGGTGGCCTGGCGAGCTATGGACTTGTGCTGCATATGCAGCGAGCAGTTGTTGTCAGCACATCTGCAAAGGTGTGACCCCAGCCTCCATAAGTAAGCTGGTGCAAAAGGCACCCGTCTCGATGTGAACCCCGCAGTTGTGAATGGGGTCTAGCAAGTGTAATGCTGAGGGTGATGCAGACCCATAGGCGATACATCCAAAGTCAAGACACAACTGGACCAGAGCTTGATAGAGCTGCAACATGGTGGAGCAGTCACCATCCCCAGAGGTATGGCCCAGGTGGTGGAAAACACTGAGGTGGCGCCAGCACTCCTGTATCAGCTGACGAATGTGGGGGAGCCATGTCAGCCGGGAGTCAAAGACAAGCTCTAAAAAGTGGTAAGTGTCCACGACCTGTAATAGGCGATCACCGAGACACAGTTTGGGCTCAGGTTGTACCGTCCACAGCAGACAAAAGTGCATGACACTTGTCTTCGCAGCAGAGAACTGGAAGCCATGGGCAAGAGCACAGGACTGCTCCCTGCAACCTATATTCAGCGACTTGGGTGCTGGATGAGCTAAAAGAGATGCAGAAGTCGTCAGCATATAGTGAAGGGGATACTGACCACCCATCTGCTGTTGCTAAGCCACTAAATATAAGGGGACACTCAAAACTGCGGAACCCCATTTTCCTGCACGTAAGAGGTGCTATGGGAGGCAACAACAAAAGTTCGGACAGCTAAAAAGTTTTTGATTAAAATCGAGAGTAAGCCCCCGAAGACCCCAACCATGTAATGTTGTCAGTATGTGGTGTCGCCGGATCGTATCATATACTTTGTGCATATAAAAAAAGACGGCTATCAGATGTTGGCGCCTGGAAAAGGCAGTGCGGACAGCACACTCGAGGAACACCAGGTTATCAGTCATGGAGTGACCCTGGCAGAAACCGCCCTGGCATGGAGCAAGTAAGCCCCGAGTCTCAAGAATCCAACACAATCGCCGACTGACCATACATTCAGGGAACATTGGTTAGGTTAATGGCTGATAACTATCCAGATGAAGAGGATTCTTGCAGAGTTTGATCACTGGGACGATGACACTCTCCCACCACTGTGACGGTAAAATGCTATCGCACCAGATGTGGTTGAAGAGCACAAGGGGATTAAGCTGTCTCTCTGCTGATAGGTGTTTCAGCATTTGGCTGTGGATGCTATCAGGCCCTGGAGCTGTGTCAGGACACTGTTTAAGAGCATGTAGGAATTCCCACTCAGTAAATGGCGGGTTATATGCCTCAGAGCGGCAGGTGGTAAAGGAGAGGGGCTGGCGTTCCATCTGCTCCTTTAATGTACGGAAGGCAGATGAGTAATTTGCAAAGGCAAAGGCAAGAGCGTAGTGCCCAGCAAACTCTGCAAGCGTGGCTGGGTATGTACATACAACTCTGTTCACAGAGATCCCAGGGATTCCTGTTGGTGTTGGGTATCCCCTTAAACGCCTCATCTTGCTCTAGACCTGGGTGGTACCTGTTCCAATATTGGAGACGTACCTCTCCCAACACTCTTGCTTCCGTCTCTTAATGAGATGACGAGCATGAGCATGGAGCCATTTGAAAGCGACGAGGTGCTCCTAGACGGGTGCCGCTTGTACCACTGTAAGGCCCGTCTGCGATCTTTAATAGCCTCTGTGACCTCTGGTCACCACCATGGCTCTGTGTTACTCCATGGACACCCTGATGAATGGGAAATGGTGGCTTCTGCAGCAGAAACAATGGAGCACATGGCACACTCAACCGTCACATCGACGTCGAGTGGGGGAGGACCAACAGTGGCAGCAGAGGTACAGTCTTCCCAGTTAACCTCGTTTAGGGCCCAACTGTGCAGGCGTCCTGGGAACAGATGCTGTGGGAGTCACACGAAAATAGGAAAGTGATCACTACCGCACAAGTCATCATGGGCTCTCCAGTGGACAGATGGTGGAAGGCTATGGCTGCAGATAGATCAATGGCCGAAAACATGCCATGCACCACACTAAAATGTATGGGGGCACTTGTATTCAAGAGGAAGAGGTCGAAATTAGTAAGTTCTCTACTATTCTGCCATGGCCAGAAATCGTGGAACCACCCCACAAGGTGTTATGGGCATTAAAGTTGCACAGTAGTAGGAAAGGTGGGCGAAGGTGAGAAATAAGCGCAGCCAAAACATTCTGGGAGATGTCAGGAGGGAGGCAGAGACTGCAGATATGTTCAAATGTTTGTAGATCTATTGGACCAAACTGCGTGATCATCAGTCCGTAGCTTACAAACTACTTAAACTAAGGTAAACTAACCTAAGGAGACACACACACACACACACACACACACACACACACACACACACACGAGACCCTTTTATACATGCTGCGATTACAATAATATTCCCTTTAACCCAGGGGCGGGGGGGGGGGGGCAGGGGTCCGCAGTGCCACAACCCATGTTACCTGGAGAGCAATGCAGAAAGCAGGTGTAAAGCTCAAAAGGTGTCGAAGCTCAGCCAGGTGGGTGGGTGGGTGTAAAAACCGCCGCAGTTCCACTGGAGGATAATGCTTTCTAATATCTGGGAAGACGTGGCAATATGAAGTGCCTGTTATACCTCATGATCGCTCGCTGACACTGCTCGTGAAGATGTGGAACCTATGTCCATCGTTTCCGATGGCCCTTAGAGATCTAGGTCTTCAGGGCACGCTAAAATCTCCACCTAATCCTCTGAGGCAGAGGAATGATGCGGTAGTAGGAGAACCGCCACGATCTCTCTATTCTTGCCACGTTTCTTCTTTTTTGTGGTCTTTCGCTGTTCCTTTGGCTTTTCATGTGTGGAGGGCGTTGGTGGCTCAGTCTCTGGGATTGAGGAGGATCTTTTAGCCTTATGACCAGCCTTCGTTGGCAGTGTTTGCCACTGGCCAGTATCTGTTTCCAGCAGAGGAAGGGTGGGATTCAATCGAACCCTTCCTGGTGAGAGGCGGCAGAGAAGGATGTTGCTTCTCAGGCTCAGGGCAAAGACCAGTGTCCCCATTGGTTGGGGTGTTATTGCTCCCAAGGTAGAGTGTTTGGGAGCAATACAGGAGAAACCGCCCACAGTTGTCAAGGGAGCGTGAGTGGATGATTGGGCCTGTGGGCCCAAAGAGATTAGCTTAGCAGATGGGGTCATAGACAATGGTTTTGACGATGGCAGAACTGCTGTGGCGAAAGTTTTAGCCATGTTCACAGGATGCAGCTTGGTATATTTGTGCCTTGCCTCAATAGGTCAGTCTGTCCAGGGTTTTATACTCCATGATTTTTCTTTCCTTATGGAGGATCTTGCAATCTGGTGAGCAGGGGGGATGGTGCTGGCCAGAGTTAACACAGACTGGAGGAGGGGCACAAGGGATGGCTGGATGTGATGCATGTCCACACATTCCCGACATGGGGTTGGCTTCACATCGAGAGGAAATGTGTCAAAACCTCTAGCACTTAAAGCAGCTTATAGGGCGAGGAATGTAGGATTTTACTTCACACCGGTAAATCACCTCGATTTTTCAGGTAATGTGTCAGCCTAAAAAGCCAAGATGAAGGCACCGGTGGCGACCCTGTTGTCCTCCAGAGCCCCAGAGGGAAGAGCATATTTCCTTCAGGAGATCTGGAAACCAGGCTGGAAGTTTTAAGCTAAACGCAGTAGAGTAAATATAACAATCTTTTGAACAAGTTGGCTGCTGCAGTGTGCATAGAATTATTAAGTCTCTGCCGGCTTCTATGACTTTCCACTTACTTGGTTGCACACTTATAAGTAGCTCAGTATTGGCAGGAATCAACTGGACTGTAGATCAGAGAGTGCAAGTAGTCTATGTTGTGACCGGTGCCACACAATTGTGGGATTGCATTTTTGCATCACCTGGCTTGCTTCCAAGGTGGAAAGCAAAGGAAAATAGCGTATCATTCACTTTCTCATACTGGGAAATTTGGGATGGCCTGCCACCTATAGAGACCGATCTGGGGAGCTGGTCTTAGGTTTGGCTAAATGATCAGTTGGGAGTTAGAAAATCTGGATTGATTCATTGATTGGAGCAGTGTTTTATGTCTGGTCTGCCACACAAATTTGCTATTGTAACACAGCACAGTGATTCTTCAGGCAAAACTTCATAATTTGATATAATCAGTGAATAGGATTACCCAAAAGTGTAATGATTTTGTTTTATGGTTTTAGGGCGCAAAACTGCTGAGGTAATAAGCGCTAAAGTTGGAACATAGTTAAAACGCTTAACAAAAGCAAAGCAAAATAAAAGGAGAAGGCTCCTTTAAGTCAGTCAACATTCTAAAAGAAAGATGTAAAAAAATCAGGTAATCCCTACGAAAACTTCTATTTACTATGGAAACATGGCTGGATTCTGCTAAGATTTCAGGCAACTTGGATGGGGAAACAAGGACTATGGCATAGACTATTACAAAATGAGCATTCCACCAGAAGATGGTGTACAGACAACTGCTGGAAACAGTCACCACAAGTAGGAGCAGGATCACCACTTAGTAAGTGGCGGTGGCTGAAACGACATTGTGCTGTATGTAACTAGACGAGAATTACTTCTTCGTGATGAAGAGGCCAAGAGATGGCCTTCCAAACAGTTTGAAGAGGTTTAATGTCCTGATGTTTGTTCCCTTCAAGAGAAGACGAATGGGAGTTCCAGAGCGATATCACTTGCCCAGAGATGCTGATGTGAAGATCATCTGAGGGAACTGAATAGGTAGCAAACCGAGGGAGGAGGACTGCATCCTTTGCTGCAGAAACCGCCTTCACATACGCGCCCAGTAATCCACAAGAACTCCACTTTGGTTCCACTTTCAATGAGGGAGTGTAAGTACGCCTGGATTCTTTGTATCAAGGGGCGTATCACATACAGCATGCAAAGGCTCTGGCGAGCACTATGAGAATCTGAGCTGATGACACTATTAGAGAGCTCTTGTCGCCTGATGTGCTGTATGGCCTGATAGAAGGCAACGAGTTCCACAGTAAAAATTTAGCCCTGGTCAAGAAGACAATATTGGAAAGAATCGTCACTGAGCATGAATGCACACACAACATCATGGTCAGTCTTGGAACCATCAGTGTAGAAAAATAAATTTTCCCAAAACTGTGTGTGAAGGGACAGAAAATGGCTGCAATACACTAAAACTGGGGTAGCGTCTTTGGGAAATGGAATGCAAGGTTAACAGAAACCTAAGGGCAGAGCCAGGAAGGTGAAGGACTCACACCGATCGAGAATGTGACAGGGAGAGTGTAGTCAATCCACCGAAGCAGCAACCGAAAGCAAACTCCTGGAGGTAGTAGAGAAGATGGACTAGATACATATTGACGGGCCAGGGAATCATTGAAAAAATACAGCGTAACTGGATGATCGGACATAGATGATAACCGGCATGCATGACAGCTAAGGAGGATTTCCCGGCGATAAGACAGTGGTAATTTGGCAGCTTCAGCATAGAGGCTCTCAAGAGGACTGGCATTAAAAGCCTCTGTGGCTAGACGAAACCCATCGTGATGGATTGTGTTCAGACAACGTAAAATGGACCAGTGTGCAAATGAATAGACAATACACCCGTAGTCTAGTTTTGAGTACAAGCAAAGATGGGTGGTCCGGTCAGCTCCCCAGGTAGTGCCAAATGTGCACATACCACATTGAGAGAGCAGGTACAACGAGCTGCCAGGAAAGAAACGTGGGCCAGCCTCAGGAATCGAGTGGTATTAACAAACTGAAGGGAGAGTGGACCATGATGAGGGGGTGTCGGTTGAAATTTAATGCGCCGCCAGAAATTCACACACATACTGTCTTGTAAGTGGAAAAACAAAGGCCATTATTGATGCTTCACGAAGAGAGATGGTCGAGACAATGAAGAAGGCACCTCTCAAGTAGACAGGTTCGTTGAGAGCTGCTGTAAATTGCAAAGTCATCTACAAATAAAGAAGCTGAAATGCCTGGCACAAGTAAGTCCATGATACAGTTTATTGCAATAGCAAAAAGAACTACGCTTAATACAGCCCTGACGTACACCGTTCTTTTGAGAGAAAGTATTTGACAGAACCGAGCCCACACGTACTTTAACAACGCGATCTTGCAAAAAGTGCTGAATAAAACTGGGTAGGTGACCCCAGAATAACCAAGCATGTAATGTCTGAAGGATCCTTGTTCTCCAAATCGAAAAACAAGCTACTGTTTGCCACTTCCGCAAAAATTATTCATAACATGGGTTGAAAGGGCAACAAGGTGGCCTACGGCAGAAAAAACCACATTGGGCATTAGTAAGGAGGTTTCGAGATTCAAGCAACCATACCAACCACTAATCATTCGTTCCATCACTTTGCAAATGCTACTGGTGAGGGAAGTTAGACAGTAGCTGGAGGGAAGATGTTTGTCTTTCCCAGGCTTAGGTATGGGAATGACTATGGCTTCGCACCAGCGACTAGGGAACATACCGTCTGTCCAGATGCGGTTATAGGTTTGAAGAAAGAATGCAGACCATCAGGAGAGAGGTGTCTTAACATTTGTACTGGGCCCAGAGATGAGAGTCGAGATGAAGAGAGTGCATGATGAAGTTCCCTCATAGTAAACTCCGCATTGTAGCATTCACCATCCTGAGAGAAGAAAGATATCGCCCTCATTTCCACCGCCCGTTTATGAGGGAGGAAAGCAGAAGGGTAGTGTGTGGAACTGGAAATCTGAGCAAAATAATGGCGATCGAGAATGTCGGAGGTGTCTACAGGGTCCACTATGACTTCATGCGCCACAGTCAGTACAGCAATCAGTGACTAAGATGAAGCTCCGGAGAGTCATTGCAGGTTACCCCAAACGACCGAAGAGAGAGTAGAACTGTCTTTTGTATTGGATACAGTTTTCCAATGTGGGATGCCACTGAAAGACGTGGAGGGCACATCTCCAAGATCTTAGAGCATCACGACATGCCTCAGTCCACCAGGGGATGGGTGGGCATTTTGGCGTTGAAAGGGTACAAGGGATAGAACATTCTGTGGCAGTGAGGATTGTAGCAGTTAGGTAGTCGACCTGTCATTTATACTTGAAAATGAAGCAGAAATGGAGTGAGAAGCTGATTGATGAGGTGCAAAAGGTCTGCCCTGGTGACAGTGGACAACTAAGTGTAGAGGTTGCACAGAGAAAGTTGAAACCAGGGAGAGAGAGGCTAACAGCAACAGCCTGGTGCTGTGTATATAGGGGAATAGTGCGACTGTAGATATCGTCTCGTATGAGTAGCATGACACCCCCATGAGCCAGGATTCCTGCTGTGGGGGGGGGGGGACGTCAAAATGGATACATTTGAAGTGTGGCAAGTTAAAACGATCATGTGGGTTTAATTTTGTTTCCTGGAGACAGAAAATCATTGGAAAATAGGTTTGCATAAGAAGCTGCAGTTCAGTCCTATGCTGTGAATGTTCCATTGGAGGATTGACATCAATCAGATGGGTCAAAAGAAGAGCAGTCATGCAAAGGGACTGCTGACTGCCTCTGTGTACGTACTCAAAAGATGTCTATGTCTGGATCCACCTTTTGGCGACCTCCTGACTAGTTATTGTTGGATTGCACCTGTGGCACAGAAAGTGATTGGGGCTTGGTGTGCTAGGTGACGCCGTTGAGGATGAATGAAGAGGTGAAGGTGAGGATCTTTTCTTACTGGACTTTGACCCGACGGGTCATAGACGAATCAAAGCTGTTGGGTAGGAGTGAGCAGGAAGTCGTCATGGGAGTATTCCTTTTTCGATTTCCTTTCTGTTTGTGATGACTGTGTTTTCGGTGGTTCAAGAGGTGGTTTGGTTGGGCGGTGCACACCCTTTGAGATTGAAGAGGACGAAGTTGTGGGTCTGGGTGTCAAGACACCTGCACTAAACTGGATGTTGCAAGTCAGTGTTGCTATTTCTCTTGTTGGTTGGTCAAGTTGCAGCAACAACGAAGCAGTAAGAGCCAGGTGGTGGTGCTCTAGGTTTGCGACTAGTGTAGATTTTTCGAGCTATAGGTGTCTGTACTTTTTCTCCTGTATAGCTCACTCCCAGAGAAATACAGGGCAGTCTCAAGAGGATTCTATACGATTACCCTACAGTTGACGCAGCGAGGGATCGAGGTGGACAGTCGCCGTCATGAGCATCCCTGCCACATATAGCGCACTAGCATTTCTGCAGGACTGTCGAATATGGTTGAAATGTTGGCATTGGTAGCAACATGTAGGATTCGGAATATATGGTCACACAGTAATGACTTCATAGCTAGCATGGATCTTTGGTGGAAGGACTACTCGATCATAAGTCAGAAATAAGGTGTGAGTTGGCACTAAGTCCATATTTACCCTTTTCATGACTGGACAGCCTTGACTCCCTGATCAGATAGATATTCTTTAATATTCTCCTCAGTTATCCCATGCAAGAGGTTGCTGGAAACAACCCCCGACAAGAGTTTAGAGTGCAGTGAGCCTCCACCTGTACAGAGTAGCTGTTTAACAGGATGACTGAGCAGACATTGTGCTTTAAAGGCACTTTCTGTCTTCAGCAGAAGAGTGCCATTTTGAAGATGAGAACGTGATTTTACTGGGCCTGTTTTTGTGGTTTTAGCACGCACAACTGCTAAGGTAATTAGTGCCCAGATTCGCTAGATCGCGTAAAAATTGGTAAGTACCAGATAGAGTATCAAAAGAAGGCTAAAAGCGAAAGATAAAAACAATTAAAGGGTTAAATATCTTTCGATAGATTGGCCATGTTGATAAAACGCAAAACTCTAGCAGCTGCTCGTGTGTCATCAGCTAGAAGTTCCTCCAGAGTAGACGGAAAGTGAAGGGCTACACTAAGATGATTAAAATTGGGACAAGGCAGTAAAACATGTCGCACCGTCAGCAATTCACCGCAGGAGCACAGCGGTGCAGTGTCGGCAGTTAGCAAATGACGGTGGCTGAAACGGCAGTGACCGATCCGCAACTGGGCCAGGATGACCTCCTCTCGCCGAGAGGGGCGTGAGGAGGTCCTCCAAGTGGTCAGGATCGGTTTTACAGTTCTCAGTTTATTGTCGTGGAGTGAGAACCACGCACTGTGCCATGACGACACAATACTCCGGCGAAGAGCCCGTTGAACATTGTCTGATGGGATGCAAAAAGTAGCCAAGCGAGGCAAAAGAGCTGCTACCTTGGCTGCTATGTCGGCGGTCTCATTCCCGGGCACACCCACGTGGCCAGGGACCCACAGAAAAGAAACGTGACAGCTGTCATCTGCTACCAACTGGAGGGAGCGTTGGATCCGATACATGAGAGGATGGGTCGAGAGAGGGTCCTTAAGACTCTGCAGGGCACTAAGGGAGTCCGAACAGATGGCATAAAAAGGATTACGGCGGTGGCAGCAGGTATATAAAACAGCCTAGTGGAGGCAAATAGCTCAGCCATGAAATTCGAGCACCGGTCAGGGAGCTTGTATTGGAAACGGTTGTCCCCGACAACGAAGGCAGATCCAACACCGTCAGTGCTCTTGGAACCATCAGTGTAGATAAATATGGCATTATCAAACCACGAATGGAGTTCGACAAGCCTTGAGCGGTATACCAAATCTGGGGTGCTCTCCTTGGGCAGCAAACTAAGTTCAAGGTGAGTGTGAACCTGGGCCTGATGCCACAGTGGCAATGGGCTCTAACTCAACCTAAAGGTGGAAGGAAGGGTAAAATCGAGCCACTTTAGCAGGCGGCAAAACCGAACTCCAGGTGGAAGCAAGGCTATCGCAGACAATTGATAGTGGCGATCGAGTGAGTCGTCACAAAATAATCTGTAAGATGGATGGTTGGGCATCGACCACAGTTGGCATGCGTACCGACACAAGAGTATGTCACGCCGAGTGGTCAAGGGTAATACAGCAGCTTCGGCATACAGACTTAAAAGGGCTGGTATAAAATGCACTGGTCGCCAGGCGCAATCCCCGATGGTGAATAGAGTTGAGACAGCGGAGAATCGACGGCCGTGCAGAAGAGTATACATGGCTTCGACTGAACAATGGCCTGGTAAAGGTGTAGCAGGCTGGTACAATCCGCTCCCCATGATTTTCCACTGAGGACACGGAGAACATTAAGGGATCGGGCACAATGGGCAGTCAGGTAAAACACGTGTGGGGACCAGCAAAGTTTATGATCCAGCATGAGTCCCAAGAATTTCGTTGTCTCCACGAAAGGGAGAGCTACGGGGCCAAGACGTAGAGATGGAGGAAGAAATTCCTTGTATCTCCAGAAGTTTATACACACCGTTTTCTCAGTGGAGAAGCGGAAGCCGTTCGCAATGCGCCAAGGGTATAGGCGGTCAAGACAGCGTTGAAGACAAGATTGGTTGGTTGGGTGTTTAAAGGGGACTAAACTACCGGGTCATCAGTCCCCTGTTCCCAGCTAAGATATCATAGGGTTTCATGTATCTTTAAAATAAGCACCCTGCAACCAGTACACAAGACAAACGGAAGACAGTGTTGGTCATAATTACAACATAAAAAGAAAAACCACAGCAGATGATGTTGGCTGGCTGATCACAAGGATAATAATGGATGAGCCAGCCATTCTGCACATACTACAAGTGCCAGTCGGAAAGAGGACTGACAAGACAAAAGTGACAACAGATTAAAACTATAAGCGATGTATGCCGGAAGATCAGGCATATGAACCCACCATTAAAGCGTATGATAACATCCAGCTGCATGAATAAAACCTAAAACACAGTCAGCCATAGAGGCGTCGTCAGCTAAAATCGAAGAAAGTGCAGTAGGCAGGTTAAAAGATTGCTGCAATGCAGCTAAAAGTGGACAGTCCACCAAGATGTGGACCACAGTCAGCAGAGCGCCACAACGGCAGTTTGGCGGGTCCTCTCGACATAAGAGATGGCCAAGCGTGAACCATGTATGGCCTATACGCAGGCAACAGAGGATGACTGAGTCCCTTCGAGATGGCCTAAGAGACGCTTTCCAAGCTGCTGTCGAAGACTTGATCGCACGGAGCTTGTTGGGCGTGTTCAATGTCAACCATTCTGAGTTCCAGGCCATGGATATCTTGCGGCACAGACCCAAACGGATGTCCCTTTCTGGGGTACCAATATCCAGACACTGCGAGGCGATGCCCTGCTGATCAGCTCGTTCATTCCCTGGAATGCCTATGTGGCCCAGGGTCCAGATGAAAGCCACCGAACGGCCAGACACACCGAGAGTGAACACAGACTCTTGGATGTATTGCACCAGATGGTGTTTGGGGAAACATTGGTCGAGAGCTTGCAAGCCACTCAGGGAGTCACTGCAAATGACATATGACTTCCTGGGGCATGTGCGAAGGTGGTCTAGAGCACGAAGTACAGCAATCAGTTCAGCAGTAAAGACGGTACAGCCAGGAAGCAGGGAGCGTTGTTGAATGTGGTCGCCATGAACATAGGCGTAACCCAGTCTGCCTTCAACCTGGGAGCCATCAGTATATATGACTTCTGCATCACGGAACACACCAAGGATCTCCAGAAACTGTTTAAGTGTATGTGGTGAAACCATCGCCTTTGGATCGCAGGACAATTGCAAGTGAAGCTGTAGGCGAGGGATGGACCAAGGAGGGATAAGCGATTGGCAGGAGAATGCGGGAGGTAGGGGTAAGGACTCTAGTAAGGAAAGGAGAACATGTACCCGAACCGCGATTGGCAGTCCTGATCTGGGTCGATGTTCTGGAGAGGAAAGGGCGGTATTTGGAAACAAAAGCCTGCGATTAGGATGACGAGGCGAAGCGTGAACGGCGTATGAAGCCAATAACTGTTGCCGGCGCAACCTCAAGGGAGGGATGCCAGCTTCAGCGGGGAGACTTGGCACAGGGCTGGTGCGGAAAGCCACTGTTGTAAGACCAACACCACTGAAGAATGGGATCCAAGGTCCACAATGCTGAAGGTGCCGCAGAGTCATACACCTGGCTCCCATAATCCAAGCGTGATAATATTAGGGCCTTAAAGAGATGCAGCAGAGTTTGACGGCCAGCTCCCCAGGCAGTGTGGCCGAGACAGCACAGTATATTTAGATGCCACCAGCATTTTCACTTCAACTGACGGAGTGTGGTCCCCAAGTCAGTCGGTTGTCGAACAGCATGCCAAGAAACCAATGCGTTTCTGCGACATGAAGCTGTTCGTCAGCAAGGTAGAGTTCCGGGTCAGGATGAATGACCCGACAACGACAAAAGTGCATCACTCGGGTTTTGGATGCTGAGAATGTGAAGCTGTGCACTGAGGCCCATGATTGTGCCTTTTGAATGGCTCCTCGCAGTCGTCTTTCAAGGACACCAATCTAGCAGAACTGTAGTATAGACAGAAGTTATCGGCAAACAAGGACGAACAGACCGATGACGCCACAGCCGCCGTAAGGCCGTTTATGGCAACTAAAAATAAAGGTACACTGAGAACAGAGCCCTGGGGGACCCCGTTCTCTTGGGTATGACGATTATTGAGGGAGGTACCGACTGTAACTCTGAAAGTACGGAGTGAGAGAAAATTCTGTATGAACGTCGGTAGGGGACCACGTAAGCCCCAGTCATACAACGTAGCCAGTATATGATGGCGCCAAGTGGTGTCGTACGTCTTGCGAAGATCGAAGAAGACTGCTACGATGTGCTCACGCCTGGTGAAAGCAGTGCGGATGGCCGACTCCAACGACACTAAATTATCTATTGCAGAGCGGCCATGGGGGAAGCCCCCTAGTTGGGGGACGAGGAGTCCCCAGTCTTCAAGAAGCTACATGAGCCGCCGGCTCACCATACGTTCGAAGATCTTGCACAGAACGATGGTGAGGCTTATTGGGCGATAGCTCTCAGCCACCTGCGGATCAGTACCAGGTTTCATCACCGGGATAATGATGCTATCCCGCCATTGGGATGGGAAAGCACCCTTAACCCAGAGATTGTTGTACAGGGTGAGAAGTCGTCATTTAAAAGCCGCAGGCAGGTGATGGACAAACTGGCTGCGGAAATGTCTGGTCCTGGGGAGGTGTCAGGACAAGCAGCTAGGGCACACTCAAACTACCACTCACTGAATGGCACATTGTATTTTTCCTGGCGGCGCGTGTGAAAAGAAAACTGCCGCCATTCAACACGCTCTTTGAGGGCGTGGAAGTCCGCACTGTAAGATGTAGATGTTGAGTTGCTAGCATGATGTTCTGCCATGTACTGCACAATAGCAGCTGGGTCTGTGGACAAGGTAACCCGAGTGTAGAGACTGGAGATTCCTGCCAGTGGAAGATGCCCGAAAAGGCGCCTAACCTGCTTCCACACATCAGTTGGGGAGGTCCGGGAGCCAACAGTGGCTACATACCTCTCCCAGCTGTCTCGCTTGATTTGCTTTATAAGTCAACGAGCTTGGGCACGGAGCCATTTGAAAGCAATCAAGTGCTCCAATGAAGTTTGGCGGCGGTGGCGCTGGAGTGTTCGATGACGCTCCCTGATAGCCCCAGCAATTTCCAGTGTCCACCAGGGCACCAATTTACGACGGGACAAACCAGAGGATTTCGGGACTGCGGCTTCAGCAGCGAAAACAAGGGCCCTAGTAACATCATCGACAGCCAAATCAACATTGTCTGGGATTGGAGATGTTGCTGTAACAGCCGAGGTGTAAGCTGGCCAGTTTGCCCGACGGAGTAACCATCGGGGCAGGCAGCTTGCAGGTGATGACTGTGGGAGCGACAGGATGATAGGGAAGTGGTCGCTTCCACAAAGGTCATCGTGGACCCTCCAAGTTAAATGTGGAAGTAGGCTGGGACTGCAAAGCGACAGATCTATGGCTGAGTAGGTGCCATGGGCCAAGCTGAAGTGGGTGGCAGCTCCGTTGTTAAGCAGGCCAATATTTAGCTGCACCTTTAGGTACTCCATGTCTCTACCACGGGCCATAATATCAGTTCCACCCCACAAGAGGTTGTGGGCATTAAAGTCCCCCAGCAGGAAGTATGGTGAGGGAAGTTGAGCAACCAAGGCAGCGAGTTCTGCGGAAGACACTGCCTTGTCTGGAGGAAGGTACAGAGAGCAGATAGTAATCTCCTGTCCTGCCTGCATCCTCACAGCCACTGACTCGAGTGCAGTGTGCACTGGGAACATTGGCGAGAACAAAGATGCAAACACCTCCGGAAACTCTGTCATAGACTGCACGATTTTTATAAAAGCCCCGGTAACCACGAAGGGCGGGGGTCCGCTGAACAGGGAACCAAATTTTCTGGAGGGCTACACACAACACAGGGAATTGGCTCAATAAATGGTGCAATTAAGTGAGATGGAAATAACCACCGCAATTCCACTGGAGGATATTGCTGTTTGCGAACTGGGATGCCATGAACGTCGGGGACATTACGTTTACGCCTCAGTATCATCAGTTATTAATTGTGGCATCTATATCCATCAATTCTGGGAGGTCGGTGAGTGCTAGGTCATCAGCGAATGCTAGCATCTCCAACCCATCCTCAGAATCTGAAGTTTGAGAAACCGACAGCGGGAGTGCCGTCGGAAGACATTTTTTCTTAGATCTCTTTTTCTTTTGTTTCTCCTCCCACTGTTCTTTTGGTTTAGACCGCTGGGAGGGCTTCTCCGAATTTTCAGGAGCCGATGAGGATCGGGAAGCCGTTCCACCAGTGGTGTCTACATCTGCCAATGAACGGCTTGGATCCTCCAGTATAGTTTTCGAAACCGAAGAAGGGAGCGTCCCAACGGACTTCTCCCTTGCAATAGGGGCCGGGGAAGGCTGCTGCTTCTCCGGCAGGGGAACAGGGACTTGTGTCCCCCGATGGTGGGCTGAGGTTGCCCCCACCATTGGTACTAGTGGGGCAATGGATGAAGGCCCCCCGAGGAGGCAGAATGAGTTTGATGGCCCTTAGGGCCCACAGAAAATGGTTGCACTGTTGGTACCATCGACACCAGGGTAGCTGGCGACGACGTGACTGTCACATATGAAGCTGTCTGTGGTACGGGGTGGATTATTTCATATTTTTTCCTCGCCTTAGTGTATGTCAGTCTGTCCAGTCTTAATTTCCATTATTTTGCATTCTTTCCGGAGAATGGTACAGTCTGATGAACAGGATGGATGATGCTGCTCACAGTTGACACATATTGGCGGGGGAGTACACGGAGCGTCTGGACGGGATGGACACCCGCATTCCCTACATGTGGGGCTAGAGGTGCGGGGGGATGACATATGCCCAAATTTCCAACATTTAAAGCAACACATTGGGGGGGGGGGGGGGGAATGTAGGGCTTTACGTCACACCGGTAAATCATGACCTTGACCTTTTCGGTCAACGTATCGCCCTCAAAGGCCAAGATGAAAGCACCGGTGGCAACCTTACAATCCTTCGAACCCCTATACATGCGCCGGACGAAGTGGACGCCCCGTCGTTCTAAGTTGGCACGTAACTCGTCATCAGACTGTAGAAGTAGGTCTCTGTGGTAAATCAGACCCTGGACCATTTTCAGTGATTTGTGGGGTGTTATGCTGACAGGGACATCACCCAGCTTGTCGCAAGCAAGCAATGCTTTCGACTGAGCGGATGATGCAGCTTCTATCAGCACTGAACCACTCATCTTCGACATTCCCGTGACTTTGCCATACTTATCCTCTAAATTTTCGACAAAGAAAAGAGGTTTTGTTGTCATTAAGCTTTCCCTGTCTGTTCTGCTACATACTATATACTTTGGAGAGTATAACTCATCCCTATCTTTAGCCCGATGTTCTTCCCATGATATACCAAGGGAAGGAAACAATCGGAGGTCATATTTCATGGCATTGAAATTTCATCTTCCACGCTTAGAGACGCCATTGGCATAATTTATTGCTCGCTTCATCTTGGTCCCACAAGCAGCTAGGGAACTGAAGGTCCACCCAGGCAGAGCCCCGCTTGCCTGGGTAAGCCTTATAGAACTGAGGTGTGGCAGGTTCCTCAGAGGTTGCTCGCTAGCGGCTGTTCAACCTCAACAGCCATGCATCTCGTCGGCACGTAGCACACCTTGAGACTGAGATTTTTTTTTAAAGAGGTTTGTACCATCCTCACGACCCGGTCGATTAAGCCAAGATTCCCGGGCTCTGAAACATACAATGTTCCACCTTCGCACCGAACGATGGTCATTGAAGCACACACAGAGCTTACGGTGTAGCAGACTGTTGGCACGACACAGCCCACAGCTCAGGACCCCCGGGTTCGCCAAGCCCGTACTCAGCAAATTAATGCTGAGCCTCTGAGGGGCAACGCTCCAAGAGACACATCCGCTGGGCGATGCAATAAATTGCAAAATCATCTACAAAAAGGGATCTGGAAACGTCGGCTGAAAGGCAGTCTATGATTGGATTGATTGCAATGGCAAAAAGAGCCAAGCTCAAGACGGAGCCCTATGGCACCCCATTCTCCTGGCGAAAGGTATCTGACAAAACAGAGCCCACCCGTACCCGGAACTTGAGATCCGCCAAAAACGCTTGAATCAAGAGAGGGAGGCGGCCACGAAGGCCCCATGTGTCCAATGTGCAGAGAATGCCCGCCCTCCCTTCTCTAAGTCGAAGAACACTGCTACCGTTTGACACTTCCTTAAAACGTTATTCATAATAAAGGTCGATAAGGT
This sequence comes from Locusta migratoria, assembly GCA_026315105.1. Lineage (NCBI taxonomy): Eukaryota > Metazoa > Arthropoda > Insecta > Orthoptera > Acrididae > Locusta > Locusta migratoria. Next base: position 23,221,924 of record CM048755.1, on the reverse strand, counting down.
GACGAGGTGATCAGCAACAGAGCGGTGTCTACGAAAACCAGATTGGATATTAGTCAGGAGGCGTCAAGATTCGAGGAGCCAGACCAACCGAGCGTTAACCATGCGTTCCATCAACTTACAGACGCAGTTAGTACAGAAATAGGGCGATAACTTGATGGAATATGTTTGTCCTTCCCTGGTTTGGGGATAGGGGACAACAATGGCTTCACGCCAACTTGTGGGAACATGACCTTCATTCCATATGCGATTATAGGTGCTAATTAGGAAACACTTGCCCACAGGAGAAAGGTTCCTCAACATCTCAATATGGATGTAATCAGGCCTGGGTGCAGAAGATCGCAACAGGGCGAGAGCACGGTCTAGCTCCTGCATGGTGAAGGACACATTATAACTTTCACGATTAAAAGAGTGGAAAGAAGGCAGCCGTGCCTCCTACCTGTTTGCGAGGGAGGAAGGCAGGGTGGTAATGGGCAGAGCTCGAAGCCTCCGCAAAGAAACGGCCCAATGCATTAGAAACATCAGCAGGGTCCACAAGGGCTGCGTTCTCAACGGTCAGGCCAGAAATCGGGGAGTGGACCTTTATGCCAGATAAATGGCGTAGGTCACCCCAGACAGCCGAGGAGGGAGTAAAGAAGTTAAAAGAACTGGTAAAAGCAATCCAGCAAGCTTTTTTGCTGTCGTTTATGACTCTACGACATTGTGCTCATAGTCGTTTATAGTTGATACTATTCTCCAATACTGTGGCGGCCGAAAGTGCATAAAGCACGGCGCCAGGTTCTAAGAGCATCAAGGCAGGCTGCAGTCCACCAGGGGACCGGGACGCAACGTGGAGAATAGGATGTACAAGGTATGGAATGTTCGGCAGCTGTGAGAATAACCTCTGTGAGGTATTCGACCTGACTGTCACAGCTGGAAAAATTCTGATCATGAAAATCAGCCATAGAAGAATAAAGCCCCCAGTCAGCTTTAGAAATGTTCCAACTGGTTGGACGAGGAGATGGGGAATGATGCAAGAAGTGGATGACACAAGGAAAATGGTCACTCTAGTACGTGTCAGAAAGTGCATACCACTCAAACCGACCGGCAAGCTGAGGAGTGCATATCGCGAGGTCTATATGGGAATAAGTGTATGTTGTGTCGGAAAGGAAGGTCAGTGCACCGGTGTTGAGGCAGACAAGATTGAGGTGTTGGAAAAGGTCCACCAAAAGAGAGCCTCTCGGACAAGGTGTTGAAAAAGGAAAGCCCCATAGGCGGTGGTGGGCACATCTGCCCTAGTAAGGGCGGATGACGATGGCGAATAGATATTACAAAGGGAAAAGGGAATGGTGGATAGAGTGATACGGACGACAACTGCCTGTAGGTGAGTATGCAATGAAATGGGATGGTGATAGACGTCATCCCGAATGAGCATCAGAACACCTCCATGGGCTGGGGTACCTTCCACAGGTGGCAGGTCGAAATGCACATATGTGTAGTGGGGGAAGTCTGCACGATCACTTGGACGTATCTTAGTTTCTTTGAGAGAAACTAGAAGCGGGCAGTGCAATCTAAGGAGTAGTTTTAATTCCTCCCGATTGGAACGAAAGCCGCGAATATTCCATTGAAGGAGCGCCATGATAAAAAATAAGAGAAGAAAGGAAGATAAAAAGGAACAAGCAGGTGGGGTCACCTTGACGGCCGCTAAGGACCGGACTTTGAGAGAGCACTACTGTCGCCATCTAGAGGCAGAGTGTCAAGTTCCATAGGTTCAAATGATACATCTGCCACCTTCCCGACTTTATCAAGAGGGCAGCTTCCGCCGACAGTAAAATGCCGGTTGCCCGGCTAACAGTACTGTGTCCCGGTGAGACAGAAGATGATTGGGGCCGACTACTGTTGGGCGGCATGACGGATGGGTCACGCCTCGGTGGGGAAGCAGAGGAACTCTTTTTTTTGTTGGCTCTTCTGGAAGAGTGACGGTGAGAAGAGGTGGTTAACGGTTGAGAAGCCTGAGAACGCAGAAAATCTTCACGGAAGGGTTCCTTTTTCAAAGTCTGGGCATTTTGTTTAGGCGCCCGCGGTTTATTAGAGGTTGACGAAGACTGAACTTTAGAAGCACGAGGAGGAAGCGGGGACGTGAAACGGGCTATCTTCGGGCTGGTCGATCGCACAACTGTGTGAGCGAAAATGAAATCACAGGTTTGCGTACCGGCATCCTTAGTAGGTCGAGTGGAGGTGAGGACCTTACTATATGTGCCCGCTGGGAGGACAGTGGGCTTTCGACTTGGCACCAACTTTTGAGCGGCAGATGTTGATACCTTTCCCGTAACCCGAATTTGCTGAATGACCTTTTCATCCTTATATACAGGGCAGTCTCGAGATGAAGCCGCATGGTCACCGTTGCAATTAAGGCAATGAGGGGACGGAGGTGGGCAATCCCTCTCATGGGCGTCCCTACCACAATTGACACATTTTGCTGCATTTGGGCAAGATTGACAGGTGTGGTTGTATCTGTGGCATTGGAAACAGCGCATTGGGTTTCATACGTAAGGGCGGATAGAAGTAACTTCATACCCTGCTTTGACCTTCGACGGGAGTTCAACTGTCGAATGTCAAAAACACAGTACGAGTCGATGTCAGCTGGTTATCTACCTTTTTCAACACCCTATGCACGGCTGTTACACCCTGATCGCACATATAGGTTTGTATGTCTTCGTCAGACAACCCATCAAGGGATCTCATGATAACTACCCCCCGTGACGAGTTGTGCACGCGATGCGCTTCTAGCTGGACTGGAAACGTATGTAGCAACGTAGTTCGGATTAGTTTTTGCGCCTGGAAGGCACTTTCCACTTCCAGCAACAATGTAACATTGCACTGACGCGAACATGTCTTAACAGGGCCAGCAATTGCATCAACACCTTTCTGAATGACAAAAGGATTTACAGAATTGAAATCTTTACCGTCAGTTCCAGAGACAACTAGGAATTTCGGGAGATTGGGCAAGGTTTTCTTTTGTTGAGGCGAATCTATCTTTCGTTTCTGGGTCAAAGTCACAGAAGAAGAGAAAGAAGTCATTGCGGAAGTGTTCCCCGTGATTACCGGCGTCTCAGATGGCGTGCTCCTTCCTAATGGGGGGCCCTCTTAGGGCTTACCCACCTTAGGTGATTGTTCACACCTCAGGTCACACCTCCCGAGAACTGACAGAGGGACCAATTGGCATGTTCGGAAGGTACCAGCTCGGGTAATCACCCCTCCCTGGGCCTGGCCTTTACCAGGGGGTACGTACTTGCCCTACTTGTCTACCCGGGGTGGGGAATTATGCGTTACCCCATCACCTGCTACGCATGATAATGCGTGGGTCGGCCTTCAGACACGCACAGGGAGTAAAGAAGAAGAATAGAGGACGTGAAGAGAAAGAAGTGTCTCAAATGCCGAAGCGGAGACTAATGAGTAGGAGAGAAAGGCTAGGAAAGTACAGCAAGGAGAGAAAGACGGAAGTAAAGGTTAGGAAAGGAAGAAACCAAGGAAAAAAAAGACTAGGACAGGAAACCACGTTGACTCACAAAAGACACCCGTCTCAGGGCAAAGGCATGAACTGGGAGGGATAGTGAAGCAGCCTTGGGCGGAAGAAAGGCTGCTTCGGCTCGGGGCCCCGTGCGCGCCACATAGGCCAGTCGTCGTAGACAAAAAAATGGCCTTAGGTCCAAAAAAATTGCAGGAAGCTGAATTTTTGGTATGTTGTTAGGACATATTAGAGTAGTATTAAACCAAGTTTGCAGCTTCGAAATCCTTTTGCGTAACTTTTAAGAGCCAAAAAACCTCGAAATTTCCTGACTTTTTTCTGGTTTTGGCTTATAACTCGTCAAGGGTGGTTTTTAGACGAAAAGTCACTCACACCTCTATTAATGTAGATAAAATATTCTAAAATTTAAGCCTAACCACAGCTCTGTAAGTTCAATAGTTCCCGAGATATTGGACTTCAAAAATTGACTTATTTCTCCAAAAAGTTCAAATTTCCAATTTTAGTCATCTTTAGGCTAGAATATTGGCTCTAATGGTCATCCCACGGGGAAAGTCGTACAAAACAGTTATAGAGCAGTTATTTATCTTTAATCTAGGTACTGAACGAAGTCCATAGGCCCAATAGATTTCTAGTTATCGTTAAAAAACGAAAACTTGGAAAAATCGTAGTAGTCAATAAATTGACCCAGACGAATTGCAGTCCTCTTCTCCTGTGTATGTTAAAGAAAAAGGAAGAATTACTCATTGACGATGATTATTATCGCATCGTATATGAAAAGGATTTTTTCAACACTGTTTTCCGCAAATATTGAACAGAGAAGATCCTTGAGTCACTTCCTGCCATTATGGCACCGACGGCCCCCATGAATAACATGAGGTGGTGAAAACCTCTAAGTCTCACTCCTATGTTGACAAGCTGAAGATGCTGGTGGCACTCCACAATGTCTCGGGCTTTCAAGTACATTGGTTGATAGTAGGTCACAAAACATGTTTCCTGACCGTAAATGCTTGTTCTTTAACTGGCTTCTAAAAGTGATGTTAAAACAGTGTCGTAGTCAGTTGGGGGAGCATGGATAAAATGGAGATATATAATCTTTGAACGTTTGTAAGGAAGATCTTCTGTCACTTTCTCCATGAATCCATTCCATCCTGGGATGCCTGGCATGTTAGTTGCATTTCCAAACAACCACAGCAGGTCTGGGGATTTTGGAAAAATGTCTTCAGCGATTTTCACTTCGTTAATGGAAATGGCTGACAAGCCAGATTTCATTCTAATAGAAGAATGTTTAATGTGTGTGGCAGTGTGTGAACCTGATAGACTCGGCACATACAGACTTCAAACGTGGTTTGTTTATGTCTGGGTGAACGGATGAGTGAGGGGTCATGATCATTGTACCACCCATTTCATGGAACGTATTTTCTTCATCAATTGTGTTAACGTTCACATCTGCATTGTCAAAGACAAAATGCATAAAAGCTCCTTTGTCGACTGGTTGGGCCACTTCTCCACGGAGGATAGCGGAACTTTCAAAATGCATAGCCTCCGTATATGTACAAGAAATTCCCATACAGTGGCAAAGTTCAACAAGGTGCTTTAATTCAAATTTTCTATACTAATAGGTTCCAAAGCTTATTTGAATTGAGGATAGGAAAGATTTGGGCCTCATTGCAGCTATGATTGCATGAGCAAATCCTATGCACTTCTTTTTCCACTGTTCAAGAGAAGGACGCCTCTGCGCCTTTTAAAAAAAGTATCTGACGTGGGATTTTGAGTAGTGTCAAATGTTTAGGAACGAATGTCTTGCAGGATAATCTCTGCTGCAGCTTTGACAACTCTAAGCAACTCTTCAGCAGGATCGCTAAGTCTTTGATTGTACCACTTTTCATAAACAATGTTTTGTCCAACATCTGTGAACATCAAGACTGGCCAGTGATACGGACCAACCTGCGCAAAAATAATTTTTCCTCCAATTGAACACTTGCAACTGCTGGTTTGTAATCACATGTGAAGGTCTCTGCAAACAAGTCACTTACTGAAAATTGGTTTTCCTGTCTTGTTTCTGTAGGGTATGCATACATACGCTCCATACCTTCGATAAGGAAGGGATGTTCAGGACAGCCTTGTTTACCTCCTACACTAGTAGATCGCGACAAGGAGTCCAATTTTACGTAGCAATGTTTGTGGTACTTATCCTCAGCAGCAACAAGTTCACTTATACATGAAAGACGCCGAAGAATGTGTTGTCCCCATTCACTAGCTTGTATAGCTTTTTCCACAATCGATTCTTTCACTTCCAGTGTTTCCCTTTGATTTTATCTGCTTCTCGAAATATTCCTTGGAGACTTTTTCCACCACAAATGAAACAATAATATCCAATGATGTGACACCTAGAATCCGACGCACTTTTCAGCCTTTCCCTACACGAAGACGATGGTTGAGCAAATGAAACATCTCCTTCTCGCTGGACAAATGCTTACTCATTACTTTCCACAGTGGACCTTTTCCTGCATGCGTCACGTACGGTCACTTCGTTTAAACTGCAAAAAAAAACTTCATGTTCCTTTCAAGCCCACGTTTCTGACTCATTTTTATCGGCGTCTAAATTCCGCGTTTTTTCACTGTCACTGTCCCCTCTGCAAGCACTTACCGACGACCCCGAAACAAACATGCGACGGGCGTAGCTCCGACATATTGTGATACAGAAAGTACTTAAAACGCCACCAAGATCAAGATTTAGACGATTTTTGTTTGAAACGTTCTTCACGGATCCGAATACGGCTGTTTCTATGGGCAGAATGGGTGTTGTTGTGAAGGCCTCGGAGGCAAGACGTTTGGGAGGAGGACAGAACACCCGCTAAGTCACGACTCTGAGTAAGGGGGACGGGAGGGGGATTGATACCTTCGCACAACAAAAGGCCTCGCTACAAACGAAAGACCCAATCCCTTAATGGCTGCTGACCAATACCAAAAAACGGAGAGGCTTTCGTCCTTTTTTTTATATAGCAATACCTACTTTCACTACTATATTTGTATGCACTAACACATAATTACACCTATTTATGTACAATGCGTTAATAATCATCGTCAATGAGTAATTCTTCCTTTTTCTTTAACTTACACAGGATAAGAGGACTGCAATCAATTCGTCTAGGTCAATTTATTGAATACTCCGATTTTTCCAAGTTTTCGTTTTTTAACGATAACTAGAAATCTATTGGGCCTATGGACTTCGTTCTGTACTTAGATTAAAGCTAAATAACTGCTCTATAACTTTGTTCTGTATGACTTTCCCCGTCGGATGATCATTAGAGTCAATATTCTAGCCTAAAGATGACTAAAATTGGAAATTTGAACTTTTTGGAGAAATAAGTCAATTTTTGAAGTCCAATATCTCGGGAACTATTGAACTTACAGAGCTGTGGTTAGGCTTAAATTTTAGAATATTTTATCTACATTAATATGGGTGTGAGTGACTTTTCGTCAAAAAACCACCCTTCATGAGTTATAAGCCAAAACCAGAAAAAAGTCCGAAAATTTCGAGGTTTTTTGGCTCTTAAAAGTTACGCAAAAGGATTTCGAAGCTGCAAACTTGGTTTAATACTACTCTAATATGTCCTAACAACATACCAAAAATTCAGCTTCCTGCAATTTTTTTGGACCTAAACATATCTGACGACTGGCCTAACACACCTACCCACAAAAGAGCTGTGGTCCCCCTGAGGGGTTACTGGGCCTGTGACTGCATAGTCTCCTTTTTCTATCACGAACGGATTCACAGATGAAAAAATTTTCCCTTTCTCAGTCTGGGATACCACCAGATAACGAGGTGCTGCAGAAGACCTGTCGAGGTAGTGTTTCCTTTTGAATCTTAATTTCTTTATACTTTCTTCTGGAGGAAGAACTCATTGCAGTTGCATCCTCCATGACTGCCAGTGTCTTTGATGGCCCACTCCTTCCTACTGCCCCCCCCCCCCAAAGGGGGCTCACCCACGTTAAGTGACTGTCCATATCTCCCAAACGTCAGAAGGAGGGGCTAATTGGCATTCCGGGAAGGTGACAGATCAGGCAATCATCCCTCCCTGGGCCTGGCCTTTACCAGGGGGTATGTGTTTGTGTTTTTTTTTTTTTTTTTTTTGTGGTTTTAGGACGCACAACTGCTAAGGTAATTAGCGCCCAGATAAGAACAGAGATTCGCTAGATCTAAAAAAATTGGTAACTGCCAGTTAGAATATCAAGAGAGTGCTAAAAACTAAAGATAAAAAGCAATTAAAAGGGTTAAATTTCCTTTGATAAATTGGCCAAGTTGATAAAATGCAAAACACGAGCAGCCGCTCGTGTGTCATCAGCTAAAATTTCCTCCAGAGTAGACGGAAAGTGAAGGGCTACACGGAGATTAAAATTAACACAAGACAGTAGAACATGTCGCACCATCAGCAATTCACCACAGGAATACAGCGGTGCAGGTTCGGCGGTTAGCAAATGACGGTGGCTGAAACGGCAGTGACCGATCCGCAACCGGGCCAGGATGACCACCTCTCACCGAGAGGGGCGTGAGGTGCTCCTCCAAGCGGTCGGGATCGGTTTTACAGTTCTCAATTTATTGTCGTACAGTAAGAACCACAAACTGTGCCAGGATGACACGATACTCCGGCGAAGAGTCCGTTGAACATCGTTTGTCTTGGGTGTTGCTATAGATTGTCGTACTGCTGGTGTACTCAATTTTGCTTTTGATGTCAGCTACGCGATGCTCTCCTAACTGCTTGAGAACGCTGCTCCATGACCACTGCTGTTTGTTGATTTTGGCGGTCGCTGACCGCTGCCTGCTGCTGCTACTATTCGGCCGCTCCTACATCTAATTCCACTCCCAAATGGAGTGAGGAAAAAAAGAATGCTTATATGCCTCCGTATGAGCCCTAATTTCTCTTATCTTGTCTTTGTGATCACCACGCGAAATGTAAGTAGGCGGCAGCAAGATCGTACTACACTCAGCTTCAAATTCCGGCCCTCTAAGATTCCTCAACAGAAATTCATGAAAACAACCTTGTCTCTCCTCCAGCAGTCCCCAATTCAATTGCCAGAGCATTTCCATGACACTCGCGTGTTTTTCGAACCTACCAGTAACAAACCTAGCTGCTCGCCTCTGAACTGCTTCTATGTCTTCCTTTAAACTGATCTGCTGCGGGTCCCAAACACTTGAACAATACTCAAGACGTGGTTGCACAAGCGTTTTATACGCGGTCTCCTTTACAGCTGAACTACATCTTCCCAAAATTCTCCCAATAAATCGAAGTCTGCTGTCTGCCTTACAACTGTCCTTACATGTTCGTTCCATTTCATATCGCTCTGCAATGTTACGCCTAGACATTTGATCGACGCGACAGCATCAAGAAGCTCACTACTAATGCTGTATTTTAACATTATGGGATTGTTTTTCCTACTCATGCGCATAACCTTACACTTTTCTACATTGAGAACTAGCTGCCATTCTTCGCACCAACTAGAAATTTTGTCTAAGTCATCCTGCATGCTATTACAGTCAGTTAAAGACGACACCCTCCCGTACACCACAGCATCATCAGCAAACAGCCGCAAATTACAACTTACTCTGTCCATCAGATCATTTATATAGATAGAAAATAATAGCGGTCCTATCACACTCCCCTGGGGCACGCCTGACGATACACTCCTCTCTGATGAACAGTACACTCACCGTTGAGAACAACATACTGCGTTCTATTACTCGGGAAGTCTTCCAGCCAGTCACAAATACATGAACCTATTCCATAAGCTCGTATCTTCGTTAGCAGTCTGCAGTGTGGCACCGTGCCGAAAACCTTTTTGAAGTCGAGAAAAAAAAAAACAATGAGCCTGCTGCCCTTCATCAATGGATCGCAAGAGGTCATGTGAGAAAAGGGCAAGCTGAGTTTCACATGAACGATGTTTCCAAAACCCGTGCCGATTCACAGAAAGAAGCTTTTCCGTTTCAAGGAAACTTACTATATTCGAACTGAGAATATGCTCCAAAATTCTACATGAAACTGATGTCAACGATATTGGCCTGTAATTGTGTGGGTCAGTTCTCTTTCCTTTCTTATAAATGGGAGTCACCTGCGCTTTTTTCCAATCACTAGGAACTTTGCGCTGAATTAAAGATTCGCGATAAATTCAAGCTAAGTAGGGGGCCGATCCCACAGAATACTCTTTGTAAAACTGAACTGGTATTCCATCTTGACCAGCAGACTTTTTCGTATTTAGCTCTCTCAGCTGCTTCTCTACACGGGAAATATCTATTACTACTCCCCCCCCCCCCCATTTCGGAATTAGTATGTTGATCAAATGATGGTACATTTGTGCGGTCCTCCTGCATGAAAGATTTCTTAAAGGTTGAATTTAGAACTTCAGCTTTCCGTTTGCTTTCTTATATTACTGCCCCAGAATGATCAACGAGTGACTGGACAGTGGGCTTTGACTTGCTTATCGATTTTACATAAGACCAGAATCTTTTCGGGTTCTCAGAAAGATGTTTTGCTAAGGTATGGCTGTGGTAATTATTGTATGCTTCGCGCATCGATCTTTTTATAGACGCACGAATCTCTACTAACTTTCACCTGTCATTTGCGTGTTCTTTTTTGAATCGAGAGTGCATTCTCAACAGCTGTCTAACGTCATTATTATACCACAGTGGATCTTTTCCATCCTTCATCGTCTTTACTGGCACATATTTCTCTAACCCTTTATTTACAATGCACTTCAATTTAGTCCACAATTCCTCTAGATCCATAGCCCCAGAATTAAACGATGCCCATTCATTTTGTAAATGCGACCCTTAACATTTGCTTATCTGTTCTTCCCAACAAAAACATGCTCTTAGCTTTCTTGATTAGTTTATGAACTTTGGTCACCATTGACGCTATGAAGATATCATGATCACAAATTCCTGTCTCTACACAGACATCGTTAATAAGGTCATGCCTGTTCATGGCTATAAGGTGTAAAATATTTCCATTGCACATGGGTTGCCGATTTAATTGCTCAAGACAGTTTTTGGAGAACGTGGCCAAATGTAGCTCGCAAGACTGCTTGTCTGTACCGCCTGAAATGTAACTAGAGGGGTCCCAATCTATACTCTTAAGGTTGAAGTCTCCCCCGACTAATATTACATGGCCCGGATACCTAAGCACTACCTGGTGTAGACTTTCTTTGAATGATTCTAAAACTGCTATAGCAGCACTGGGGAGCCGGTATTAACACCCAACAATTAACTTCACTTCTTTTAGACCTGTTATACGTGCCCAGATAACTTCACACTTAGTTTCAATCTTGATCTCGGTAAAAACAATATCACAGTGATGAACACACCACCTCCAGTTTTAGCCGATCTATCTTTCATATATACATTCCACGCCTCGCTAAGTATTTCTGAACTTGCCTCATCATGATTTAGTCAGCTCTCGGTGCCTAAAACTTTTTTTTTTGTTTTGTGGTTTTAGGGCGCACAACTGCTGTGGTCATTAGCGCCCAACACTGCCCATAGTAAAATAGAACCGGGGTTAGAACTTAAATGACTTTCGCCATATTTGCACGATGTATAAAAAGTTAAACTCTGTTAACAGAATGCGGGTTATCAGCTAAAATATCAGACAATTCTAATGGTAAACATAGATCATGACGGAGACGGTTAAAAAATGGACTTTGCACTAAAAGATGGTTCACAGTAAAAGGTTCAGCACAGTGCTCACATAAGGGAGCAGGACCACCACGTAATAAATACTGGTGGCTATAACGGCAGTGGCCAATACGAAGCCGGGCCAGAACAATCTCCTCTCGGCGGGAGGGTCGAGATGACGTTGACCAGAGATCAGGCACCGGTTTAATGGCTCGCAATTTGTTCCCTGACAGGGATGACCAATGTAGATACCAACGGGAGATAATACGCTGGGAGATACCAGCGCGAATGTCATCAGAGCTAGTTGAAAAGGTAGATAGCCGAGGAAGGAGAAATGCCTCCTTGGCAGCCGTATCCGCAGCCTCATTCCCCAACACTCCCACGTGGCCAGGGACCCACAGAAACGTCACTGTAGTTCCGCTCGTTGAAAGAGAAGTAAGGCAATTGCGGACGCTTTGTACCAGGGGATGGGCCGGATATAGCATGCGAAGGCTCAGCAAAGCACTCAGAGTCCGAGCAAATGACAGTCTTATTGAGCGAGTTTCGCCGGACGTATTGTGTGGCTTGATATAATGCATACAGCTCAGCAGTAAAAATGGAACTCCACTCAGGAAGACAATATTTAAAAGAGACGTTGCCAAGTACAAAGGCACACCCAACACCCTGGTCTGTCTTTGAGCCATCAGTGTAAATGAACAAATTGTCATCAAATTTGAACTGGAGTGCGTGAAATTCTCTCTGGTAGTCGAAACTAAGTGTGGAGTCCTTCGGAAGAGAATGAAGGTCAAAGTTAACACTGACTTCGGGGCTTCGCCACAGTGGAGAGGTGCTCTCTCCAGTCGAGAAGATCGCAGGCATTGTAACGCCAAGCTGGCCGAGTAGCGAACGCAAGCGTACTCCCGGCGGTAGCAGAGCAGACGGGCGCATAGCGAAGAGACTGTAAAGTTAGTCGTTAAAGAAAACTGCGTACGTTGTGTCCTCGCATGGACGACAAACGACTAGCGTAACGGCTAAGCAGGAGTTCCCGGCGGTAAGAAAGGGGTAGTTCGGCGGCCTCGGCATAGAGGCTCTCAACGGGGCTTGTGTAAAACGCTCCTGTTGCCAGACGGAGACCTTGGTGGTGGATTGTATTAAGGCGGCGCAGTATGGACGGTCGAGCCGAAGAATAAATGATGCTACCGTAGTCCAGTTTGGACCGAACTATGGTGCGATACAGATGGAGGAGAGTAGACCTGTCAGCTCCCCACGAGCTGCCACTTAACACCCGCAGCACATTGAGAGAGCGGGTACAGCGAGCTGCCAAACGGGATATGTGGGGAGACCTACTTAACTTCCTGTTGAAAACAAGTCCCAAGAATGTCGTGGTATCCACAAATGGAAGTACTATGGGGCCCAGACGAAGAGACGGGGGAAGGAACTCCTTCCGCCGCCAGAAGTTCATGCAGACTGTCTTGTCAGCTGAGAATCTAAAGCCAGTGTCCATACTCCATGCGTGGAGAGTGTCTACGCACCGCTGAAGGCGCCGCTCCAGGAGACCCGTTGGCTCAGAGCTGCTGTAGATCGCAAAGTCGTCAACAAAGAAGGACGCCGACACTCCCAGTGGAAGGTGATCAGCTATAGAATTGATTGCCACTGCAAATAAAACAACGCTCAGGACCGAGCCCTGGGGGACTCCGTTCTCCTGAATAAAAGTGCTCGATAAAACCGAACCAACACGCACTTTAAAAACACGGTCTGCTAAAAATTCGCAGATAAAAATTGGCAGGCGACCCCGAAAACCCCATGTATGCAGAGTGCGGAGGATGCCCATCCTCCAGCACGTGTCGTATGCCTTTTCCAGATCAATGAACACTGCTACTGTCTGGCGCTTCCGTAAAAAGTTATTCATTACTGAGGTAGATAGGGCAACAAGATGATCCACCGCAGAACGGTGCTTGCGAAACCCACATTGGACATTAGACAGGAGATGTCGCGTTTCAAGCCACCATACCAGGCGCCCGTGAATCATGCGTTCCATCACCTTGCATACGCTACTGGTGAGGGAAATGGGGCGGTAGCTGGGAGACATTTGTCCTTCCCAGGCTTTGGTATGGGAATGACTATGGCTTCACGCCAGCGTCACGGAAAGGTGCCTTCTATCCATATGCGGTTGTGGGTGGTCAGTAGGAAGTGCAAGCTCGTTGGTGAAAGGTGTTGCAGCATCGCCATGTGAATGCCATCTGGTCCTGGAGCAGAGGACCGCGAAGACGAGAGTGCGTGGTGGAGCTCTCGTACAGTAAACTCGGTATTGTAGCATTCACGGTTCTGAGAGGTAAAGGGCAATGGAGTCGCCTCCACCGTCCGTTTCCTAGCTAGGAAAGCGTCAGTGTAATGTGAAGAGCTAGAGACCTCTGCAAAATGTCGACCCAGTGCACTGGCTATTTGTGGAGGATCGATGACGGTGTCAGATGCGACACACAGACCGGAAATCGCAGAATGAGCCATAGTGCCTGAAATTTTTCTGAGGTTACCCCAAATGATGGAGGAAGGGGTAGACCTATTAAAAGAGCTCGTGAATGAGTGCCAACTGGCGCGTTTACAGTCGCGAAAGAGGCGACAACAATAGGCCCGCAGCCGTTTCTATCGGATGCAGTTGTCGAGCGTGGGCCGTTGTTTGAAGATTCTAAGGGCACGTCGCCGTGCTCGCAGAGCGTCACGGCATTCCACAGTCCATCACGGGACAAGGGGACGACGTGCGTGGGAAGTCTTGCAGGGGATGGAACATTCCGCGGCTGTCAGAATAACTGTGGTAATGTGTTCCACTTGGTCGTCTATACTAGGATAATGGTAAGTACCAAAATCCGCCAGTGACGAGTAGAGCTCCCAGTCCACTTTGGTTAACTGCCAGCGGTGTGGATGCTCAAGGGTGTCAGGAATCATTAGGTGAATTACACACGGAAAATGATCGCTCGAATGTGTGTGTGAGAGAACAGACCATTCAAGACGCCGTGCCAGCTGAGCAGTGCAGATAGCTAGATCTATATGGCTGAAAGTATTTGTGGTGTCCGAAAGATAAGTTCCTTCACCAGTGTTAAGGCAGATGAGCTGAAGGTGGTTCAGTATATCTGCCAGGAGGGAGCCCCGTGGACATGGTTGTGGGGAGCCCAAAGGGGGTGGTGGGCATTGAAATCTCCCACCAACAAAAATGGACGCGGAAGCTGGTCAATAAGATCTAGGAGATCGGATCTAGTGACGGGAAAGGAGGAAGGAGCGTAAATATTGCACAGTGTGAAGACAAATCCAGGAAGGTATATCCGGACAGCAACAGCTTGTATTGGAGTACACAAAGGGACCGGTGTTCTGTGTACGTCATTCTGAATAAGCAACATTACGCCCCCATGGGCTGGAATTCCTGCCACTGGAGGAAGATCAAAGCGAACGGTGGTGTAGTGTGGATAAGTAATTCGAGTACCAGGGAGCAATTTTGTCTCCTGTAGAGACAATATAATTGGGTGATATGTTCACGTTAGAAGCTGCAGTTCTGTCCAATTCCACCGGATACCATGAATGTTCCATTGAAGAATATCCACAATAGGATAAAATGAGATGAAGGTGGACATCAGCCCGACGAAGGCGGCGGGCCACAATGCGAATGTTCGCAACTGGTGGTGTGTCAGATGGGAGGGTCTTGCTCCATATTCTCAGAGGTGACCACAGCAGCTGCGTGAGTGTGGTCGGCAGCCCCATTTTTGGCTGATGCACCTGGAGAGACTATAGGCTTCCAAGGGATGCCATCGTCACATTGTGAGGTACGAGGGGGAGAGTTTTCCCCCTATTTGACTTCTTGGAGCCCTCGTGAAGCTCCTTGGTTGGCTCAGGTGTTTTGGAAGGGGTGCGGAGGAAATCCTCGTGCGAATGCTCTTTCTTAGACTTTCGGGTCTATCTGTGGTTTCACAGCTGAAGATGAAGATTTGGAAGAGGTACTCACACTTTTCGTTGAACGTGACGCCGTTGTCGATGTAGACTGTTTGACAACTACTGTCGTAAACTGTAGGTCACAAGTCTGTGTGGCCATATCCTGTATCGGTGGAGGCGTTGCAACTACAGTACTGTAATTACTACGTGGTGGGGTCTTAGGCTTACGACTGGCGTACATCTTACGTGCAACTTGTATGGGAACCTTTTCCTTCACATGGATTTCCTGGATAGCCCGTTCATCGGCAAACACGGGACATTCCCGGGAGGAAGCAGCATGATTCCCGTTACAATTGACGCAATGGGGGGGACGGTGGTGGACAAATCCCCTCATGTGCCTCTTTACCACAGGTGACACATGTGACCGGGTTCTTGCAAGACTGGCTTGTGTGGTTGAATCGATGGCACTGATAACATCGAGTAGGGTTAGGGATATAAGGTCGTACTGTGATGACCTCATACCCTGCCTTGATCTTCGGCGGCAGAGCCACTCGGTCGAAGGTCAAACACTGTGCGAGTGGGCACTAAAACACTGTTCTCTTTTTTTGTCACTCTGTGTACTGTGACAACGCCTTGAGCTGCCAGATATTCTTTCAGTTCATCCTCAGTCAGACCGTCCAAACTGGCCGAGAAGACTACCCCTCGAGAATAATTGAGGGTTGGATGGAGCTCAACACGAACCGGGTAACTGTTGAGCAGAGTAGCCTTAAGCAGCCGCTGTGCCTGGGAGCCACTTTCTGTTTCTAACAGTAGTGTTCCATTACGCAGGCGGTTGCAGGTCTTAACTGGGCCGGCAATGGCATCAACCCCTTTTTGAATAATAAATGGGTTCACCGAAGAAAAGGATTGTCCTTCCTCAGTACGCGTCACCACAAGGAAGGTTGATGTCTGCAAATTTTTCTGTTCCGAGACACTATTGTCCAGTACTTCAATTTCTAAAGACTTTTTACATTTTCTTTTTTTAATAACCATCGCGGATGTATCCCCCATGATTGCCAGTGTCTCCGACAGCACGCTCCTTCCTGCTGGGGGCCCCCAACGGAAGCACACCCGCCTTGGGTGATTGTTCACACCCCAGGTCACACCTCCCGATCTACAGACGGAGGGACCAATCGGCGAATCGGGAAGGTATCAGCGCAGGCAATCACCCGTCCCCTGGCCTGGCCTTAAGCAGGGGGTACACACGCACCCTACATGCCAGCTCGGGGCTGGGACTTACGCATTACCCAGTCACCCATTTGGGTAGCCTTCAAGTGCGTACAGGGAGAAGGAAGAGAGAAATAGTGGGAGGAGAAGCCTCAAACGCAGACACGGAGGCAAAGAAAGAGGTGAATGAAGAGTGTAAAGCTAAAAAGGTCAGAACTTCAGTTCCCCGAAGGATGCACAGACTCCGTCCCCAAGAGAGGGGAAAAGGACAGAAGAAGAAGCATCATGTAGCACGGAAAGGAAAGAGTGCTACAAGGCTGGGGCCCCGTGCTTGCCACGCACGTACTCACCACAGAGCGGTGAGCCCCCCGGGGGGGGGGGGGGGGGGGGTGCCTAAAACTATCTGAGCACAATAATTTCCATGCGTGTGGCAAATTTGGGAACTTTGTTTCTAATACTTTGTAAGTTCGCGGGTAATATTTTGATATTCGAATTTTTGAGCCTGAATTCGCTGTTTGAATGTTGACAGGCAAGTCCTCGTCAGAGTTAGCACCTAGCCTAAAATACCCCCATGTGCACTCCACAAATGTTCTGCTACCTGAGTAACCACTTCCTTAGTGTAGTGCACCCCTGATCTATCTAGGGGCAGCGTACAATTCCCCACCCGATAACACAGATCCAGAAATCTGCAGCCATGACTGTCACAGAGTCAGCGAAGCCTCTGGTTCAGACCCTCCACTCGGCTCCAAACCAAAGGACCCCGATCAACCCTGGGAACAATGCAACAAATCTAAAGCTCTGGTTGTACCCCGCGTGCGAGGGCAGCAGCCTTCACCAATTCCGCCAGCTGCCCGTAGGACCTGAGGATGTCTTCACAACCCAAGCGACAAGCGTTATTGGTGCAGACGTGAGCCACGATTTGCAGTTGACTGCACCCCAAACCATCGATAGCCGCCACAGGTACGCCTCCACATCTCGAATGAGGCCCCCCAGCAGACACACCGAGTGCACATTGGACTTCTTTCCAGATCTCAATGCTATCTGCCTAAGGGGCTCCATGACGCGCCTAACATTGGAGCTCCTAATAACCAATAAGCCCCTTCCCAAATGCACCTGCTTGGACCCTGCTGAATAAGTGGCCACATGTCCACTCACAGGACAAATGAGCATGAACGGATGTCAACCCTCCACATTGGCCTTCCACCTTGAGCGACGCGAACGGCGTACAACCCACCACTCCCCTTGCGGAGATGGCAGTTTGATGACGTCCGGTACACCTGAAGGTGCCTCGGTAGCAGGGAAAGAGAGCAAAGCATGAGACACCTGAGGTGTCCCACTCAACGCACCAGACTCTTCACCATCGCTGCACCCCGAGACAGCAGCCTGAAGACAGCTGACCGTAGCCAATAGCATGCTCAGCTGTTTGCGAACTACGGCCAACTCCTGCGTCCGCACACAGCAGGCACACATCCTATCCATCATATCAATACAATTAACTGTAGAAAGTAGAAAACTAAATCAACTTTTAAGTAGCCTAGTACTTTAATAAAGGTGGCTGGCAGCTGACTGAACTGCGGTCAGTGGTAAGTACACTGTCAAAAACAACGAAACTGAGTCTGGCAGTTTTCAAAATGAACAAGAATAACTATGGAATACACCGTTATCAAATACGCAGAAATATAAGCTTTCTTAAAGCAGAACACAAAATAAGGAAGTGACAATGACACGTAGCTTGCAGCAGACGAAAAATACACACACGGTTTTTATCAAAGTATACAAGAATAAACTCAAAGCAGTATCACAAACGAAATCTGTCAAGTAGGTGAGAGTAAACCTCTTAAAAACAGATCGACTAACAAAAATTAAGAGATTAACTGGCAACAAAATTTCATACAATTAAGTTATGATACTTAGCATTCTGGGTGATGGGGCAACGACAACAGCTGGCACTGAAATGACTGCTAACTGACTGACTGCTTATCTGCTGCATACACGGGAATAAACCTCTAAAACCAAAGTACAAACTAAAATGAAGAACTAAACTGGCAAATTAAATTTGACACAAATTAAGATACTTAGCGCTGTTTACATCATGACATCGGCAGCAGCTGGCACTGGACATAAAAAATGACAACCTACAACTGAGCAACTAAACAATTACCAAATTACAAAATGAGGAACATAATACTCAGACAAGTGGCATTTCAAGTATTTACCCAAAACAATGAAAAAAATGTGGACTATAAATATGCCTTTATTAAGTGAATAGGAATTTCTGTTATACTACTAAAGCAAGGAAATACATTGGTTATAAAACAACTGATTTCATATTTACTTTGAGCATGCACAACAAATTTACTTCACTGTAATGACTGCATGAGGGACATCTTGCAACAGCAATGTGTCATTTTGAATAACTTCAAGACAATCTTGAATGTTTTTTCATATGTGAACCACCATGTGAGCTTAAATTCAGTAACCTGCACTTGTTTCAAGTTATATTCAACAATGTATTTCAGTGTCAACACAAATTTGAAGAAATTTATAGCTGGTGTAAAACCCAAGATCTATAAATAGCATCAACCTGACAATGCACACTGTAAAACCTCATTACAATTAATGCAGTTACTGTTTTAATGACAGGTAGGCAAATTTAGCACCCTCAACTCATGGAAAGATGTCTTCTACAAAATTTGTTAACAACATTGTCATTAGAGACATAACACAAGTTGGTGGTCTTTGTGAAGGAACAGTAAAGAAATTGGCAATGCCCTTGGAAAAGAACCATCTTGGCATTTGTCTGGAGTGATTTAAGGGAATTATGGGTAATGTAACTATCCTATGACCGGAAAAGTAAACCACCATCTTTCTGAGAAAGTGTCCAGTGTACCAACTACACCACCTCAGTGAGTATTGGTTTTCAAATAGTGGGTGAATTACTATGTTATCTACCCTCTCATTACTAATATGCACATCACAATCACTTATTTTTATAAACAATTTAGGTGACAATCTGAGTAGCTTACAGACTGTTCACTGATGATGCTGTCATTTATCAATTAATAAAGTCACCAGAAGATCATAAGCATCTACAAAATGATTTAGGTATCTATATGGTGCAAAAATTGACAATTGACCCTTAATGATGAAAGTGTGAAATTATCCATATGACAACAAAACAAAGTCTGTTAAACTTCAATTACACGATAAACCTACAGGTCATCAATTTTACTAAATACCTAGGAGTAACAATTACAAACAACAAATTGGAAACACACACAAAATATTGTAGGGAATGCAAACCAAAGACTGTTTCATTGGCAGGACACTTTGAAGACTCAACAGTTCTACTGAAAAAAACTGCCTACAGTACACTTGTGCATCCTATTTTGGAGTATTATTGTGCATTATGGGATCCACATCAGGTGGGACTGATTGGTGATTTAGAGGAAGTTCAAAGAAGGGCAGCTCATTTTCTATTATCGCGATATAGGAGTCATAGAAATTATTCATGAGTTGGGGTGGAAATAATTAAAAGAAAGGTATTATTTGCTGCGGTGAGATAAATTTGTGAAATTTCTTTTATCAACTTTCACTTGCAAATGCAAACATAGTAGAAGAAGAAATCTAATGTAGGCTGTTAGGTAGTTAATGTCTACATCTACCCACATCATCTACTAAGCAGCAGCAGCAGCAGCAGCAGCAGCAGCAGCAGCAGCAGCAGCAGCTTCTCCATGTATTGCTCCCAAGAGAAATGATCATTTAAATCTTTTGTCTGAGATTTATCTCACGATTTCTAACCATGTAGGCAGGCATAAAAACATTGCGAGCATTCAAAGTAAAAAGTTGAAGACTAATTTAATGAAAAGATCTGAGCCCAAGCAAAGACAGTTTTGATGCTGTTTGCATGCTTGTGGATCGCCCCACTTGTGCGGCTGAATTCGTGATTTCCTATCAGAAAGGATACAGTTTGTAGTAATTGAAGGTAAGTCATCAAGTAGAATAGAAGTGATATCTTGTGTTCCCCATGGAAGCGTTACAGGTCCCCTATTCTTCCTTGTGTTTATAAATGATTTAGGAGACAATCTGAATAGCTCTCTGAGACTGTCCGCAGATGATGCTGCTGTTTATCAGTGAAGTCAACAGAGGTTCAAAAGCAACTGCAAAGCAATTTAGACAAAATTTCTACATGGTGCGAAAATTGGTAATTAAGACTAAATAAAGAAAAGTGTGCAGTAATACACATGATAAATCAGTCAAACCTTAAGGTCATACATTCTATCAAATACCTAGGAGTTACAAGTACAAACAACTTAGATGGAGAGAACACACACAAAAGGTTGTGGGGAAGGCGAACCAAAGGTTACGTTTCATTGGCAGAACACTAAGATGCAACAGCTCCACCTGTTGTGATGCAATAAGTGGATCAGACAACACACCTTTATTGGCGAATTCAGGTAGTACAATACACATGATAAAGTAACAAACTCCGCTTCTGGTGTATGACAAAGTTCCCAGGTTGTACAGACTGCCAAACTGAGTTCACCGAGTAAAACTGATAAGGCTATCACATGTCGTCCTACCGCCAGGAAAGTCAAGTCCCTTACACTGAACCAAATAAAGTTCACAAGGCGTAACTGGCAGAGAAAGTCCGTAGCCGGTTATAGAATAACACTGGAAACACAAAGTCTGCATCACGCAGTCCAGAATAACCAGATCGGAGCCGAGGTCATCTTATGGGTCTTCCGTCTGGTGAGTGTGTCTTAGCTTGTGAGGCGCCGAGGAGAACTGGCGTTGGTCCCTGCCGGCCGTTCCTTTATAGGCAGGTCGGACCAATCGCAGCCAGAGGCGTGGTGCCGCATGACTGCTCTGATAGCAGCCTCTGGCTGCAGGACGCTCTCTGGCAGGACGCATGGGAGGCTGGCTGATCAACACGGCGGCTCAGTATATTTATGTTGGTACTGTGTTGTCATCGGCCGCTGTGTGTTGTTGTTTCCTGTCTGAGGCATCCCTTATGGCACGACCCGCGGCAACCAGTCTTAACGTTGTGCCGTGCGGCGTGCAGGAGTACGGCCGGCAAGACACCACCAAACAGACTGCCTACATCACACTTGTGCATTCTCTCCTGGAGTACTGTTGCCCAGTGTGGGACCCTCACCAGGTGGGACTGACAGAAGACTGAGGAGGTTCAGAGAAGGGCAGCCGGTTTTGTTGTATCACATTATAGGGGGGAAAGCGTCACAGAAATGATGTATGATTTGAGATGGAAATCAATAAAAGAATGGCATTATTCGTTGCAGCAAGATCTATTTGCGAAATTTCAATCGCTGACTTTTAATTCTGAATGTGAAAATATTTTGCTAGCACCCACCTACATACCTACCTACCAACCAACCTTCAAAATGTAAAAAACAGGAGATCCAGCTTAAAAAATCTGGAGATTCTTCAAACATAAAGCAGTGTTCATATGTTTGTACGTGTTTCATACAAATCTACAGTTTTGTTACAATCTTTATGAAATTTTGTACACAAGCTTCAATCCATGAGGATGAATAGTTCACGAGATAGGATATCAATGAGATGCACCAAAAACTGCTGCCTTTTGCGACAATGCTGCTCATTTTCTCCTAAACCATTGGACCGATTTCAACCAAATTTGGTACAGATTCCTTACCGTGAGGTAACAATTGCTGCATGGTTAAGAATCACATACAGCACAAGGTTCAAAAGATGTTACGTCATAAACAAAACAAATCGCTAAAAGTACCATATAATGCGGCGAGACTTTCGAAATACACTGTATGAGAATGACAGTACTTAGATACTTGCAACAAACTTTAAACATAATTTCATACCTTTATTAAACTTTCTCTCTTTGGTAACCATAGTAAAATGATGAAAGGAAAAAAGTTTCTCGCTTACTACTTTTCCGCTGTTTATGGAGTAAAACTACAGCGTTAGATATGATGTTACAATTTGGTAATGTTCTTGGAAAACTGTCCCATCACACACCACGTTTTAATCTGTTACTTCTTTACTACTAATTGTATTCCTACGAGATTTTACAGACATACAGCCCTGATACAAATGAGTATCTATATCTGAAAAATGGCAGGAATCGATAAATAAATACCTGGGCAACGCAGGGTTTTCAGTTAGTTCTTCCAAAAATCTGTAGTTATACTCTATCAAAAAGAGCGGCAAACTTTACTATAAGCCTCAAGTTAACTGATTTTAGCCTTTTCCTACCATCTCGCAATGCTACGTAATAGCTACAAAACACACTTGCATTAACCCAAATGTTGATTGCATCCTTATTTGTAGCCAGTCCAGGTAGTGATTACTTTTTGATTACAACAAAATGTAGATAAGCACTCCGCATGTATCACATGATCACTCACTCTTCTCAGCAATTTCAGTTTTTTATTGTTACAGTTTACATTTTCTCTGCATGCATTCCAGTACATCGCTTTTTCCATCAAGTGATGCAGAAATATCACAAGGAGTACAAAATGCATATAAATTTCTGATTACTGTTTAAAAAAGGGATTATATTTTTTTGCCATACTGGAACACACGTGTATTTGCAAATATGAGGCAAGGGCAGAAATAATTATACAACCCCTAATTTCTTTGAATTTCAATTCGTATTTAAACTGAAATGAACAAAGGACCTTGACTATTAGCGAATAAACAAATCATGGGTTTTAGGATAAAAGCTGAAATTCAGTAGAAATAATGACAAAATCAGGAGACGAGAGAAAAAGTGATAAATCAGGAGACTCCTGCCTAAATCTGAAGAGTTGTGCATAGGGAGAAATCAGATCGAGAAATCGGATCGAAAACTGAACGATTCAGGCGTTCGTTCTTCCTGCATGATATTAGAGAATTGGACAGTAGAGAAAGGTTATGAAAGTGTTTAATGAACCCTCTGCCAGGCACTTAAATGTGATTTTGAGAGTACGTATGTAGGTTGATGACTTCCACCCTGTTACATCATACACAAGCTCTTATGAGAACCAGTGAAATATCTGGAGTAATGAACGTGCTGTGGCTCTGTCATTGTGTTTAAACATTACGTCTAGCAGGGTACTACCATACAGTTGCGGCATAGTGCTCAGGACAACTGTCAAATAAGACTCATCACAGATAGGTGAAATTTTTTACCAGTCTTCAACTGATGCAATGCCCATTGGCAGCCAATCTCAAGTTCCTTTGTTGTGATACTGAAGAAGCTGATTTTCAGATGTTTTTTCAGTGTCTGCCATCAATCCTATTTAGTAAGTATCCAACACTGGGCAGCAATATTATTACGGACGACAGACAAGTATATTGTTCCAATTTAATTTTGTCATTTTTAATAAGCAAGTATTTGGTCAGAGTGCCAACCTTCAATTTATGTATTTTATCATTTAACTGAAACTTTGTTGTTGGATGTGGATGACCTCACACATTTCACTTTTTACAGTTATATGGAACTTTTCATACCATGTTGACAGGAGAATGATACCGGAAACCACTGCTGTTTTACTTAGTGTCAGTTTAAATTTATGGGCTGTGGTATGCGAGATATTAAATACAAGCAATGAGTGCTGCCACATGTCTTCAGATACCAGAGTGTAGTCATTGCCTCACCTAGTTTCTAGAGCGTAAACAGAATGGCACTACTATTCTACATTTCCATTTTCAATGTAGTAGTAATGAATTAGATAAATTTTCTATGAGAACCATACTTTAATAAATTCCTTACTTACCCAATTCCACTGTTTCTTCATGTATACTAAATGTTAGAGGTTTTTGAGTTGTATTCAGGAAACACACAGTTTGTGGCAGTATTTTGGGTGTCACTTGTTAGAATATAAGATAAACCAGTGAACTAAATGGATGGTTGTGGGATCTGCCACAGGTGTTCCTAACTGCGCTACTTCCGACCACCCATACCCACGCCAGTGTGAAGCATTATGCACCACTGCTCACACCTACAACAGACTATTGAACCCAAAGATGTGGTGACAGTATTGACACCTAACTATTACTGCACTACTCCCACAGGTGGATGGGGTTCTTCACCCCTGCTGCATCTCATCCGCTGCAGCGGGACCGATGCATTGTGGGGCAGAGGACTGGCAGCACCATGCCTCATTAAGAGCATCCTTGTCAAAGGATGTGTGTAATTCTCAACTTCTATTGTCTTGTGCTATGGAGTATCAATACCTCTTGTTTGTATTAACCCTGCAGTGGTCGAACTCAAAGAAGTAGTTTCGGTGGTGGTATGGATTACGTATGTATGCCTTTTCTCAAATAAAAGAGGCCATTGATTTTTCTTATTACATTTTTATTGAGGATTGTGTGTTACCTACAATAATGTTTAATAAAAAGCAAACATTACCTCACAATTTAAAAACAAAAAAATTATAAGTCATAATTTTAACGAATATGACAATGGCTTTGATTTAGTTTCAAAATATAAAACATCCAGTTATGGTTTATGGAATAAGAAATACAATCTTGGAATGATTGAGGTAAGTTTTTACATGTATTAAACACTTATTTCTATTTTGTGATTTTCTGCACTCCTAGCAGTAACTCACTGGATTAATGTTTCTTTCCAGAAGTTGACAGCCAGCTTCCACCAAAGAAACATTTTTGGCGGTATTTTCTTTTTCCATTCCAGAGAGCCAAAGGTTTCACCAAGTCAGAGGTCACTAAGAAAATCTAGATGTTTAACAGCAGAATAGATTTTGTTCTTTGCATAAATGCAAAGTACTGATGTTCAGCAAATCACAAACACAGTAAGAAGGTCCTTATGAATTACATCATAAAATATTAACTAGGTCCACACCTTTCTTTGTATGGCTGTAATGCATTATTTCTTATTTCTGTTGAGATCCTGTATTGGCATTAATTTTGGTGTGTGTGTGTGTGTGTGTGTGTGTGTGTGTGTGTGTGTGTGTGTGCGCGCGTGCATTGCCAACAGCTAAATGGTCACTTTGTTATGCTTCGGCACAATGTGTATTTTGAAGAATTTATTGGATTTCCTTTTTCCACTTCAAATTTCCTGAGCATTTCTCCTTTCCTTCCATATCATGGCAACCATGGTCATTCCATATTCGAACAGCAGCTTTGAGTGAAAAGAACCAGCTGTCCATTGTTATATTTCTGTTTCTTGTACAGCACACGATATATGACTCATTGCTCTATCGATTATTAAATTACAGGTGCAATATGGCCTTTCAGGTTCTTGGGATGCAAGTATTTTTAAGTCTAAAGTGTAAGCGAAATTAGCATCCATAAATGCAAATACCTTCACGTTGAAAACTGCAGGTTGTCTGGAATTCAAAGGCTGGTCGTTAATAGAGCAGAACACTTTACGCTTAGAACACGTTTATTGCAAACACAAGCATACACTCAGTACAGACTGCTTTGAGTGCCCACTATTAATACTTGGAAAGACTGTTCTGGAACTTTACAAGTGCATCAAGCATAAAAAACATGTAGAACATTCTAAAAATATTAAGTACAAAGAAATCTCTTTCTGCCCATGGCAGGATTTGTCCTGGGAACCACAAGCACAGTGATATGCAATGCTAACCACTGCACCACCCATTCTGTCTAAAGACTCATGGCAATATGTTGCAGGCTTGTGGAGAATTTAATGCCTAAATGAACAGTCCTCAGAATGTCAAAAGCTGTTCATACATAGTCATTTCAGCACTCTAAACAAAGTACTGTTGAAAGTTTGTAATGAATATATATATAATGTTACATATTGTAGCCAGTTTGCTAATTTTTCCATAAAGTTTCAGATCACCCGTAATACAAAATTCTGATACGGACTTTTGAAGTTTTGCTTGGGCACAGTCTAATGAATTCCATTTTTTTTGGTCAAATATTTGGTTAGAATTTGCAGCATATTTTCAATGCTCCAGTCAACAAAATCCTAATAATCCCATTATTTCATTTGGACCTCTCTCTAGCACCTCTTCCAAGAAAAGTTATTGCTGATGATTTATTTTTGTGTTATTTGCTTGAGAGATCAAAGCAACACACAATCTTTGAAAGTTTCCTGTTTGGTGGTTCCTTCAGGACCAGGAGGCGTTAGACAATGTTACGTGAAATAGTTCTTTCTACAGTAAAGTGGCTGAACAGAACATGTCATCTACACCAGTGTAAAAACCAATCCATCTAGTTCCTCAGGATGATTTATCCCAAGAAAATTAAGGACTATTTTCGTCTGCCTCAACTGGGACTTCTCCCTCTTGCTCAGATTCAATAAGATGGTCCTGCTCTTCTGGATCATTATGAGAAATATCTTCCTCATCCTTCTTCACCCATACTGCATTTCAAGCTTCTTGTCTATTATCCATAATGTTGCTAAAATTCAATGAAATTTCACATTTCAATTTTTAAATATTGTAAAACAGTGAATTAATATAATAAATACATTGCAACAAATGAAGTGGGGAAATGGGCTAAGAAAAAATGTTATAAAAATACTTACACAATACACCACATGAACTACAACAGTAGATCGTCTTTGAAGAGCTCCTGTGACATAACCACACACGACTGGCACTCACATAACACAAAGGGTCCATCATCAAAGTAGTCAGAGGCTTGAAGTATTGTTTCCACTTCATTACGTCTCCCCCCCCCCCCTTAAATTTCCACATGTGGATTATATGTGTAATCCACATGACCACAGCAGGGGTAATATATCTTACCATTAAATTGACTTTTGCTGTCTTCTTGCTGTTTAATGTGCCTTACGTTGACACCGTAAAAGAATAGCAGTGGTATGATTGTGCGAACTGCTACATATTTTATTTCAAATAAGGAAGGACAATTTTTTTAATTTTCATTCTTATTCATCCATTAAATAAAAATAAAAAAAATTGATACATTTCTCAACACCACATTATCCAAGTTTTTTTCCGGTTTCAAAAAGTTTTCTTTGGTGTAGCATGCTATTGCTAGATCTGCATGGAAATTACAGTTGCCTACTTATCCGGATTACTGCACAAGCATATATTTGATGTGTTACTGTCGGGAAGAGCTCGGCTGTGTTGTATGTGCAATTTGACAATCTGGGTTGGTACACAGCCACCCCAGTCTTGGTCTGGGATGACAACATGTAAATACTGCACAAGATGTGAGGGACACTTCATACACTAAAACTAGGAGGTTCTGACTTAGAACGCAACCCCTGTCAACAGAAAAAGCCTAACTATAGCATTCACTGAGTGACAATCCGACTTTTGTATTAAGTAGAAATATTACCCATAAGCCATGCATTCAGCAAATTCCTGGCCAAATGGCTTAGCATGAGATAAACCCATTTAATAACAGCACTGTGTGGACTCTGCTACTGGGCATCCCTCCCATAGAAAGCTCACAAGTAAGGTCACCACCGGTGACACCATCAGAACACGCTGCAGTTGCAATGATCACAGTACCGTCACTGCTTCCAATTTTGCAGAGTTCAATGTACAACAGTTAGATCTGCAGTTCAGGACAAGTTCCCACCTCTCTCAACCTCCCTCAGTACATTCTTGAGAGTCACAGTGATGTTACTGACAAACCCTGACTATGAACTGGTACTAAATGTGAGTGAATCTAAGAAAAGTGCCACACCTTTGCATGGCCTGGCCCCAAAAAAGCGATCATTATGAAGCACTAGTATTCTATTTTTCACCTTGGGAATATTTTTATTTACCCCTCTCATCACTTTCCACCCATAACTTCTATTTCACAGGATACAGCATTTACTTGTGCCTCGAGTTTTATAGGCTTCCTACAGCTAGAGGCCTGTGGTGGCCGCAACCTAGCTCCCCTTCCAATGCCCTCTCCGGCTGTACGATATTTACAAAGCTCAATTGCGCCAAGGCCTTTACACAGATTCTGGTGGCCCCCCGAGGACGTTCCGAAGACAGCCATCATCACGCCCTTTGGGCTTTTTCAAAGTCGCTTCATGACCTTCGGGTTACGGAACGCCGCTCAAACGTGGCAAAGGTTTCTGGACAACGTCCTACGCGGTTTCACCAACTGTTTTGCCTACCTTGATGACATCTTGATTTTCTCAAAATCGCCAGAGGAGCATCGCCAACACTTGTGTGAGGTATTCACACGCCTCTAGAGAGCCGGTCTAATTCCCAGCCTGGACAAGTGGCTATTCGGTGTTCCTGAGCTGGAATTCCTAGGACACTGGGTGTCAGCATCAGGTTCTCGCCCCCTCCCCGACAAGGTTCAGGCCATCCTCAACTTTCCTCGTCCCTCCACCTTCAAGGAGCTGCAGCGTTTTCTCGGAATGCTAAATTTCTACAGACATTTCATCAAATCTGCCGCCGAAATTCAGATTCCCCTAACGGCCGCACTTCGGGGCTACAAAACATCTGGTAGAAGGCCAGTTCAGTTGACGCGTCAAATGATGGAAAGCTTCTCCAATGCAAAGGTTGCACTCGCGGAAGCAGCGCTGCTCGCTCATCTGCAACACGACGCACCACTGGCACTGGTAACAGACGCCAGCCAATTAGCTATTAGCGCTGTATTACAACAACGCGTTGGCAACGCCTGGCAGCCCCTCACTTTCTTTTCCCAAACGTTAACTGAGCCGCAACAGCTGTGGCCCGCGTACGACCGCGAACTTTACGCGATATTTTAGGCCGTGCGCTACTTTCGCCCCTCTGTGGAGGGCCGTGTTTTTACAATCTACACGGATCACCGCCCCCTCATCACAGGTTTTTGCAGAAAACCCATAGAAAGTATTTTGCCACACCAGTTCAGACACCAGGAGTTTATTGCCCAATTTTCCATGGATATACGTCCTCGGCGCCGCACAGTCCGCCGATCCTGCCTTACATACTCTTAGCTGACCCGAAATCCGGTCCGCGCCTTTCCTTGCCCCCCCCCCCCCCCCCCCGTGCCCGGATCTGACAGTCGCATATGGTGCGACACGCTGCCTGACCCGCCTAACATACAACAGTGGCGCCCGGACCGCGTCCGCCTGTACCGGCCGCCCGCGTTCCGATGCGCGGACTGGCCCACCCCGGCATGCGCGCCTCTGCCCACATGGTACAGGAGAAATTTTTCTGGCCGGGCGTGCAACGAGATTGTTCATTGTGGGCCCGTAGCTGTGTAAAGTGTCAGCGCGCCAAGGTCAGCCGACACGCTCATGCGCCAATTGCTTCTTTTCCGATCACGGAGGACTGTTTCTCTCTCACGTACATATCGATATCGTAGGCCCATTACCATCGTCAGATGCCGCGCGATATCTATTGACAATGATCGATCGATTCACATGCTGGCCTGAGGCCGTCCCCCTTACCGACATTTCGGCAGAGATGGTCGCGCGCGCTTTTGTAAAGTACATGGATTGCGCGTTTTGGATGTCCCCAGCACATCACGTGCGACCGCGTCCGACAATTTACGCCACGACTATTTCAATCCCTCGCCACCACATGCGGGTCACTCGTTCACTGCACCACTTCCTACCACCCTGCATCAAAATGGCCTTGTCGAGCGACTACACCTCACCCTCAAAGCAGCACTTTCTTGCCACGACGCCTCGTGGACATCGGCTTTGCCCATGGTCTTGCTAGGCTTGCGCGTCGCGCATAAGCTGGACTTTAATGCTTCGGCAGCTGACCTAGTCTACTGTCATTCGCTTGCGCTGCCAGGGGAATTCATTGTGCCTTCGCCGCGTGATCCACCGTTCCCGGCGCCTCCAGGTTACGTCACTCAACTCCAGCAGCAGATGGCCCGTCTGCGGCCGGTACCGCCCAGCCACCACGCAATGGACCGCAGTTTTGTCCACAAGGACCTCGCCACAGGGTCACACGTCATGCTGCGAATGGACGCCCAGCAACCTCCTCTGCGCACGCAGTACAGTGGCCTCCACAAGGTTCTCGAACGCGGGGACAAGATCTTCAGGATTGAGGTCGCTGGCAAGCCTGCCACTGTTTCTATCGACAGACTGAAACCGGCGTATATCTTACCCGGTGACGAACCACTACCGGGGGCCACCGTGTCACGCCCACTGACACTGGTGCAGCCAGCGGCTCAGTAGCCGCCACCTGCTGCTCCACCGCAAACGCTTCCGAGAGATGAGTCGGTGCCACACGGCCGCCTGCTGCTGGCCGACTCACCACAACAGCCGACAGCGGAACCTCCGCAGCCCAGCTGCCCGACTTCGACGTCGCCGCCTCCACAACCGACGCCCGCCGCCCCGCCACAACAGTCGCTGACCACAACCAGTCTTGAGCATTCTCCGACGAGGGCACTGGTGCCAGACGGCCTCGCACCGCCGGGTCCTCCGGCGCACACGACTGTTCCGCCGCTGACACCTGCTGCGCCGAGCACGCCCACGGACCGCAGCACCGACGCACCGGGTCGCGAGCCTTCACCGCCCCCTTCGCCGCTGTCAACAGCCGCACCCGTTCCTGACACGCTGACCACGGCTACGACTCGTGGAGGTGATACACCGGGCCACGAGCCTTCACCGCCCCCACCGCTGCTGTCACCAGCCGCGCACGCCGACCACGCCCACTGGCCGTGACACACCGCTGGACCTGTCACCTCAGGTCCCACGACCTACTCCACAGCCGGCAGCGCAGGACTCCGGCCCACAGCTGCCATATGTCACACAGTACGGCCGCCTCGTCTATCCACGCTCCCTCCCGGATTGTGTCAGCGACATCAGTCATCAGAGCTGTGCAGCGTGCGCCGTGTCCTCGGCCGCCCGCCACAGCTGTGGCCCGCCACGCACGACGCCCCCCGCCACCACCGCTTCAAGCGCTTCGGGCGGCATCCTACCAGATGACGCACGCAGCGTTTGGTGTTCACGTGCAGCCGTACCACCTCAGACGCCAACGCTCAATGCACGACCGCCGACGTCACCTTTCAGCGCCAGGGGAAGTGTATGGTGGCCGCAACCTAGCTCCCTTCCATGCCCGTGTCCAAATGGTAGAAGGGGGGTTCCACAGTGCCGGCGATTCGTGGCGACGACCAGTCGGCCCTGAGGAGAGGAGAGCATAACAGCAGGTGAGTCCAGCTTGGCGCGGCTAGCAAGCTCCCACATGGTCATGAGCAAACCACCTCATGTAGACACGAGCAGGAATCACAGGCGTGCCCCTTTTCTTTTATTCAATATAAAAAGTCAATTATTGCGCCATGTATTTTTATTGTAGTAGTTAGATTAATAAATTCGTTAATTTCACCTCACTCAGTCATATAGTTGGTGTAGTTTATTGCTTTGCCACAGGCCTATTGGATGAACTCAACTTTTTATTTGTGTGTGCTCGTCTAAGAATCTATGGTGTTTATAATACAGTCCTGGTTTTCCTACACCTTTCATCCAAGAACTTTTCATCGTCCTTATTCCTATTACATGATGTCACTAATTAACTTGCCTGTCTAGCACTTTTAACAATCCCTTTCTATGGCTGTTGAGCAGTGGCCACAACATTTTAAAAATAGCAGTCAATACAAGTGTTATGAAGTTTTGTATTTTACCCAAAAATATCCATCATAACAAATGTATGCTGTTAGCTCAGTGTTACAACTATTTCAAACAATAGATTGAGGAAACTGCACCAGAACAACTGATCTATTACTGTCCATTAATTGCCACTTCCCCATTTGCTTCTCCGAAGTCTCACTATACGATATATAACAATGTTTAACAAATTTTATTGCATAGAAATCGGCACGTTGCTCACGTGTTCTGCTACTATCGCTACCTAGAATCGTAGACTTGCATCTTATTTTCAATTTGTCATGAAGAAAATTGAGCTTTTTGAAGTACATAATTTCTTTGAATTACTATATTATAAACTTTACAGGAACCTTTTACGGTCTAATGTTCCAACAACAGCTTTGTAATTACAGACGAAGTTTACACCCTGGGAAAGAAAGCTGAATGCTTTTTAATGTAGTGAATGTCTCAATTTTGCTACACTAAGCAGGCACATGCAGTGACAATTTCATTATGTAATTATCACTGTATTACTTCATTAAAACCTGATGTGAAAAAAGTGTTTATGAATCTAGTTTCAATCAAACACACATTATTTCATAACTAAGAGAAATATATATTTATCAAGCCATTAACATGCACTTCTTTCATACAGCATATTCTAAAATTAATTTAGAGAGAGAGAGAGAGAGAGAGAGAGAGAGAGAGAGAGAGAGAGATTCGCACCTGTTTCATAACTATTTTTCAACGTGCTGGATGTAGATTTGAGGTATAAAAGCAGAAGTGCTTACAGCTGCAATTTTGGTATGCAGCTGGGTGAGATGTGTCTGTAATATGTGAAGAGATGTAGCTGCTTCTTGAAGCTGTACCTGAGATCTGAGAAGTTGCTGGTTTGCCACGTTTAGATCTCTACTGGCACTTGTGAGGGTGCTGTAAGCAAATTCTGATATGTTCTTATGCAGTGAAATGTTACGTTCACCTGAAACAGAATTTTCAAGCACATGCTGTGAACTTTATTATACCCGACTTTTCACAGTAATTATTTTATCATCAATCTATACTTGTTCCTTCACAACATTATATTTCTATAATGTTTGAGTGAAGTTTTGCATGACTACATCTATCTGAAGCCAGAGTACTGAAATTTACCCAATACATAGGTAATTAACTTCATAAAATTTTCAATAAAAATAATGATTTCAAGATGTAAAAAGTTAACTATTGGTAAAATATTTCCCAATTATGGCTGTTATATAGACATTTTAAAACAGAAATAATATCAAACTAAAAATACAAATCCATGTCGAGTTTTGAAGATTTTTCATTACATATAATAAATGCCCACATTGGTGATGGTAAAGGTTGTAAGTTTTTCAAAATCAGTGCCTGCATCATCACTTTCTGATGTATCACAAACATTCGGATTTATTTCCATTCTATCCAATTTTTGAACACCTATATTCTGTTTTAACAAATGTAATAAGCTGTGAGTGACAACCAATTACACTAAACATTAATAATCAGCAATAAAAAACTAAGAATGTTTATGCTAATACATGAAAACGTGATGGTACTTGACAGCAGGAAGAGAGATCTTCCTAGAAAAGGAGACATGCACTGAAGGAGTTACAAAATAGCAGTTGATCCTAGCCAGTTGATCAAAGGAATACTAAAACATCTCACAGGAAATAAGGTTAGCAGGACTCAATTTACATATATAGTACACAATAGATTGTCATTTGTATCTTCAATTTCTGCCAGTACTTTAAAATGATTCACGAGATTTCACAAAATTTCGTCAATTATTTTGTGATTTTTTTGTACATTTCAATGATTTTGCGATTTTCCACAAAAATTACGCGATTTCGCACTTCACGGATAACAGGTGCCTCTATGCACGACACATGACGGTCTTAATGGAAACTCAGGAGAATGAATGTGAACTGGGAAACAAGTGATTCACATATACAAATGACAGGCAGTAGCTTAACACGTTCATACAACAGCAACAGCCCTCACCGCTGCCTTCCCCACTACCAACAAAAGACATCATAAGAGTCTGTAAGCGGACAACTTATTTTGTACCTCATGCAGTTAACTGTCAATCGCATGAGCATGTGGCAAGTTGGGTAACAGCTGGCAACTACCCTCTCCACCACGTTCATCTGTCAAAGTAATTTTAACTAGAGTTAGCATGCTAAGAATCCAAGCACAAACTATTTGCCCTACACACACTAAAGATGTTCCATTGCCTTCAGGATTGCCTAAAGCTCTGTTGCAGAAATTAAATAGACAGTGGGGGAGACAAATCTCTATGGCATAGTTGGGGAACATCACAGAACAGCTGAGGCAGCCTTGTTTCAACTATCAGCACGTAACTAAAAATATAATTTTTATCTAAAATGTTAATCACAGACAAATATAAAGTCAAGGGTGCAATCTTTCTTAAAATTTGCCCACGCTAAATTAAGTCTGGGCCTCCGAGAAGTTTTAATGTTTCTGCTATGTTGCTAGCTCCCTACAGTTTCAGTTGCCAACATTACAAACACGAAACATCTGACACCTAAAATAAAACTTCACTACCGGACATATAAAATATCACATTTTGCGTTCAGTTTAACATACTATTAACACTATTAGTAGAACATCTTTATAAAATAGTATGTTGATTTAAACAACTTTGGCTGTCCTTTTACATAATTTTCAATTTTTAATACTTTCATAAATAATAACTGCAAACACTGAAAATGGGTTACACTTAGTTTCGGAAATTGCTGAACCTATATAGATACTAATTTTGTATAAAAACAACAAGACTACATGTTATAACTATTGCACAACATGATTACATATGTACCCTTTGTTTATTTAAATTCAGGCAGACAATGTTTTATATATCACTCCATCCTAAATTAAATACTGATCATTTTTCATATACTAAAATTAATAATCCTTTTGGTACTAAGAAACTATATTCGAAATAGACAAACTACTACAACTTTACACAAATCCGTATTTATAAAAAAATTAGACCGCAAACTGAAATACATTAAAATTCCATGCCTAAATAATAGTATGCCTACACAATATTGGCAAAACAGGTAAGTGTGCATTTCGAAAACATTATTAATGTAAATAGACTTATTTTAAACCCTAATCAAAACAACTTTTAATTTGAGTACCACATTAAATACAAATTTCATGAAACATATACATTGAGATAAATAGTTAAAGCTTAAATGTAATATTTTAATTTCTGTATTTTGGCATATTTAAAGTAAAAGAACATTTTAATGGTGAATTACAAAACATTGTCATTAGCCTTATTACACTGTTATGCTGCAAATGTGAGTGCGAGCCATGCTCTTGCACTCTGTTCGTAGTCACAAATCTAAACATTTGTTATCTGAAGCTAAATGTTTGAAACATTATAATGTTGCACAACTAAATAAATTTGTTTCCGTCACAATTGAACTATTAATTGAACCTCCTGAAACATTCTATTTTGCTGAATTCTGAGCATCAACAATGCAGATGTCTGTCTTCAAGAAGCAAGATAAGTAAAATATTTATGTTCGATCTTCCCCATCTAAAGTGAAGTGGATTGCTATATATCCAACTGTTTAAACGAGATATGTATCCATTATGTAGGATACTTCTATTTCAACAGTTAAATCGATGTTCCAGAAGATTTGGCGTCATTAGAACATCAAGTTGCAAAACTGCTCCAACAATGATGCAAATCAGTCACCCATCTCTAAAACGCAGTTCTTTGTGTGTATCCAATAAGGCCGCATCACTCATTGTCAATAAAACATCCTTTCCATAGGAGGCCAAGCTACGGTATGGCATGCTGGTGTGTATAGCATGGATAGCATTTTATATGCCTGGCATACTGTGATGAGCTGTCATCTGACGTACAGTGGTGGTTCAGCAGCCTCAGCACGGAAACTGACTGGGAGCTTGTTCCGAAAGCCCCGTTGAGTAAAAATCTCTTACTATTGCATGATTAACACCTTTTAACACTTTCGCTGTGGCTGACGCTATCCTACAGTGAGAGCGGATGCTTATAAGCGTTAGCCGCAGCGAAAGTGTTAATAGGATCATGCAGACCCATAAACTATGCACCCATTATAAAGGTAAGATTGCACTAACTCACTATGAAAATTGAGTACAAAAGTTCAGTCTGCTTCAAGGAGATTGTGTTTAAGACATTTCGAAAAACACTGCTTAGAGGCACCAGCTATCCTGTTCCTTAAGGTGTCACAATCAGTTAAGTGCAGAGTCATACTTAACATCCAAAAACCTCACTGTATTTATAATTCAGGAGTGTCCCTTATCCTAACTTCAGTTAAGGTGAAAACAATATGAATGGTTAACAAGGACACAGATTTCACAGTTGAAAATATCGGACTCGAAAAGGAGCATGAACAGGACATTTAACAACTTCAGGAATACTGTTAATTGTTATGGTAAAGACAGTAACACTTAAAGCACTACCCCAAGGAACACAGTTCTATTTAACGCGATAAGAAATAAAACAGACTCAGTACCTAAAATAGCACAGGGTAAGAAACAACTGAATGAAAATAGGAATATCAAAGAAAACCCCCATTCGTGGAGCTGCTCATGCATAAGATGCATCCAAGTGGATATAAAAAAAAATTACTCTCAAAAGGGGATGCCAATGCAGGAAAGCCTGATGGATTGCCACTTTCAGAAAGGCCACAATTTCAAAGGTGGAGTGATATCCTGAATCTACACTAAAAGCAAATAAGGAGACACCTGCATTCCAAGAAACAGACAAGGCATCAGTTTAACATCTGCTTGAGGTCTTTCAAGAATTTAAATTGCCTCACAATGAGTCAGGAAAGTAGCTCAACCCCCAAATTACATTAAAAATTTCCATATCCATACTCGGCAATCCACCCAAAGGTGTGTGCTGGTACTCAGTACCACAACTAGTTACTTGCTTTTCTGTTCCACTAACATACAGAACAAGAGAAAAACAAATGCTTGTAAGCCTCTGCAAGAGTCCTAATGTCTCCTCTCTCGTCTTCAAGCAGTGCACTTCACATTTAGGCCCTCGAAATGACTTCATTTCTACAGATGAATCTCATCTTCCCAAAATTCTCCCAATAAACCGAAGTTGACCATCCACCTACCACACGATTGTCCTTATATGCTCTTTCCATTTCAGCATTACGACTAGATATTTGACATGACTGAGGCAGCACACTATTAAAGCTTTATTCGAATACTACCATATTGTTTATCTTGCTCATCTTCACCACCTTAAATTTTCAACATTTAGAGCTAGCTGCCATTCCTCATAACATCTAGAAATTTGGTCCAAGTCATTCTGCATCTTACTCAAGGAGGTTAGAGTAAAGGGAGATGGCATTATCTATGCTGAGAACAGGCACTGGTTTAAGCCAGGGAGCCATGCTTTTGTGGCCAAAACAAGGATTTCTCTGTTATTGTCCTGTGCAAATATTGCCCTCTTTATGTAAAGCCAATGAATTTAGTCACATCAGAGTATTTACTTAGGTTTGACAAATTTCAACGACTGGAACTACTTTATCACTCAGTACGACCAATGTTTTGGGCACGAATGCCGGAATGTGCATTTTGCTGGCTTCACTTTTTCGGTGTAAGGGCATCTCCAGAGATTCTAATGTCCTTGATCTTACTAAATATTCAATGACAACACTTTCCTGTACATCATAGTATCAGTAGCAAATAGCTGCAGACTGCAATTCACTTTGTCCATCAGATCATTTATATAGATAGAAAGTAATAACTGTCCTATCACAGTTCCCTAGAGCACTCCTGACTAGGGTGTGTCTCTGATAAAACACTATCGAGGTCAGCGTACTACATTCTATTACTTAGTCTTCAAACCACTCACATTTTTGTGTACCTATTCCATATGTTACTTTCAGCAGCAGTCTGCAGTGTGGCACCATGTCCCTAAATCAAGAAATATTCATTTGCCTGTTACCCTTCATCCATAGTTTGCAAAGTCTCATGAGAGAGACGGGCAAACAGTTTTGCATGATCAACGCTTCCTAAAGCCGTGCGACAGAAGCTTTTCCGTCTCAAGGAACTTACTATATCAAAACCAAGAGTATAGTGGAACCGATTTTTCGATCCCCAATTTTACGTTTTTTTGCAATTTTACATCAAATTCATAACCCCTGTGAAAAACCTACAATATCAATACTAAAAATTCGCCAATTTTACTTTTCCTAGCAAGGTTAACTTCACATCTATGTTCTTACTTGACATCTCACCTTACTTCATCCTTTTTTTCTAACTGACGTTTGATGTGAACGAGTTATAATTTGTAAATGACACTAAAGACAGACGTTCCCAAGGCCTTTTGTGATGGAGTTTATGGGTATGTGAAAATCTGCTGTGAACGGTATCCATGTAGGATGAGTGCCATGTAGTGGTAGAACGAGAAGTTAGCAATAACTCTTGTGTTTCAGCACATGCACACAACATAGTGATAACTCGCACATGCCAACAAGAGGGTACAGCAGTAAGCTTTCTAAACATAATGTCTTTTTTGATTACATCATTTGCTTTATTTCAGTAGGTCAGCAAGGAGTAACTGACAATAGTTTGTCAGTGACAGAGTCATATCACTAAATGAGAAAATTATAAGTTGTGAACTTAATATTGCTTGAAGAATAAATCTTAACTGGCTCTGCAGAAATATAAAGTCACCACTCACTCTAAAGCGGACTATTTTAGTAGTACAGTTTGTAACCAAGTAGACAATTTTAATAAAGCATTGAGTTTTTGGCACATCTTTTCTCTCTTGATTACAATGTTGTAGGTAGTATCTATTAACAATGAGAGGGGCTGATGACCAAGCTGTTTAGTCCCCTCTGAACAACAAAAACATTAACAAGGAAGTTACAAGATTATAATGAACCAGTGATACAGTAGTAGGATTTATTTGCATCTTCTTTGTTCGGAAAAAAACTACAATGTGCAGTACTTTTGTTCATTTTTTCTCAGTAGAGAATTTTTTAAAATTGCCAAAAATCATAGAAAAGCTACTCTGACCCAAACAAACCCCAGATAGTGAAGAGCAGAATATGGATTACTAAAAGTTCATTTTTATATACAGTCATTACATGTGTGAGTTGTCCAAGTGAAAAATCTTGTTTTAGACATTTAAACAAAAATATGCATATATCCTACTAAAACTGACAATAAGACAGGGACACTCACTCAGTTAGCTGCATCTTTTGGAATTCCAGTAAGACCTTTAAATACTATTGTAGTGAAACATGAATATTGAATCATACTTCTAACGTTTGCAAATCTTATAAGAAGAAATATATGAAGACATCAATTTAATCAATTCTCACAACTTGGTTCAAGCAAACACCTGACAAATGTTGCCATAGACGGACCTATCTAGATATAAAGGGCCGTAACATATTGCTGCCCAATTGGAACTGTTCATGTCTGGGTATCCAATGGATGGAAAGATCTTTCAAAAATGGGTGTTCTGACAATTTGTAGTTATAGCATGTTGGAAAAAATAGCTTTATCTTGTATCCAAACATCAATTTCAATTTTTGACAAGTGTTTACTTTGTCACTTTTCTGTATTTTCTGCGAACGGATGAAATTCATTACCACAAATTATTTTATAAAATTTTTAATGTATACTAGTTTCCCAGGGCCAGCGAAAGTTTTTGCTATCACTCATAGGTTGGCAACATACAACACTTCGCATAGCCAATGGTATGCTACTTTCACATAACTAGAGGTGAGAGAAGATTGAATGAATTTGTAGTGCCTAAATTTACGCAACTGGCTGGTTTGGTGCATATTTGCAGTTGTATCAGAGTTTTATGTACTTATTCCAGGCCATTCCATTAAATTGAGTCAATTAAGTTAATCATTATTACTTTTTACAATACAAACTAATCCTCTTACATTCACCCATCCATCTACTTAGCGTCACGATTTAATTTAAAAAAAAATTATGTGAAACATTAATCATTCGCCATGGAGATTCTTTTCTTGTGAGCAGTCAATTACTTAAGACCAGACTTTTTTGGGTTTTCAGCGAGCTCTTTTGCTGAGGTACAACAGTAGTAGTGTGAGGATGATTTATCTGTTTCACCTTGTAAGGTGCTGTAACATTGGATTCTGCTATGACTAAGGGACTTACTGCAAGCATCAGACAACCCAAAAATCAAGCTTCTGCATGGAGAAAGGGAATTTATGATCATCAATGTTGGACCGTAAGTCCAAATGGCACCTAAGCTGCTACTCTATAGTGCCAGAAAGCTGGATCCTGACTGGCAGTGGTAATAACAGTAACAGTAGAAAAATAAGCAGCAAGTCTAGCAATCTACACAATGTATTGTGGGCTGGATTGAGAACTGTCATTCCCTATTACATCTGGCACTGCACTACTCCCTCCTCTCCCGGAAGTCACCTTGATGGTTTCCCATACAATGGTAGGCCTACTCTTTGTGAACCCCTTTACAGTGTTTAGGAGCTCTTACAAAAGTATCTTCCTATTCTTATGGATAAGTCAGCAACATTTTGCCCTCACCACCTAAAAAGATGAGATTCTCTATACCTGATCAGATTTGCACACAGAACTGCCAGCCTGGTTCTGACTGACAGAGTGGCATTCATCCACCAATGGACAGGTTGCCTTTGCAGTTGTTCTGAAGACTCATGTTTTATAGTCTTCAGTGTGGTGGATTGTTTGGATAATGAGATCCACTAATGCAACTATGTTCAAACTCAGCTAGTTCACTGTGAAGTGTCCAGTCCACTGTACTCTGGTGAGTAGCAAACATGGTGGTTGTCTTAACAGGCTCTACTCTGACTGGTGGAGGCAGATCAGGAAGTGATCACTTCCCATTGAGTAGAGTTAATTTAGTTCCTCCTCATGATTCTGATCATGCATTTAATTTTCTACCATGGCTCAATGGCACAGTGGTAGAGTGCCAGACTACAAATCTAAAGGTTGTGTGTTCGATCCCCGCCAGGTCCTAGGATTTTTGTGTGTCACTTTCCAATTATTTCACCTCTGGCAGTGTTGCTGATGTGAAAAATATCGAGTAGCACCGTGGTTCGGAACCCACGTTAAACTGTAGGATTGTCGACTGCTTTACCTTACCTTGCCTTACCAGTTTTCTAGTTATCCATTTTCGAAATTTTCTTTCTTTACTACGTCCCCTTGTCAATAGAGTGCATTTTTTTAAATATAATTCACACGTTTCTGAATTCACATTTTATTTTCATCTTTGTCAATCATATTCTCTTTTTATTTGGGTAGCTCCCTTAATGAGAAACAGCATTCAGCAGCTGAAAGTTCAATTTATCACTGACGTAGCACCTTCACCAAGCAGGACTGGGTGGACATTCAGGTTTGTGGGGGAGGTGGTTGCCAGGAGGCAGAGAGATGAAGCTTCAGGTAAAATAACTTAGACATGGTCCGACATTGCTTCCTGTTTTCACCTGTGATGGTATCTTACCAGTTCCATTTTTGCCCCTTTTATTGGTGCATACTGCAGTAAATGTAGCAGTACTGTGTTGCATTTTTGGGTTGGATCTCCAACTGTGACAACTAACTTTTCTTATGTCTTGTAATTATTAAAAATATTCGAAGTACCAGCTGGTGCTCTTTATTAAATCTTAACCCTGGGAAACTCGCTAAACAATGAGTTCTGCTAGACAATGTTGATACCCCCAGTGGTGCACCCATGCCACTGGGAAGTACACATGCCTTTTTTTTTTGTTGTGGTTTTAGGGCGCACAACTTCTACGGTCATTAGCGCCCAGTACACATGCCTAGGTACATATTGTACAACTGAGGTGCAGCAGTATCCTAAGAGGTTGCACACTAGTGACTGTTCCACCTCAACAAACAGGTTGCTACACACCAGAGACCTCCCAATGACCTGTAGAAAGGCACAATACTGGTTGCTTCCACCTCAGCTGTATGTCCCACATTCTGACTACAGTGGCCAGAGACAGTGGTGATGTTTGTGTGAAGCCAAAAGATGTTATGTGCCTTTTTATGGCTCATCAGAGTAGCAACCTATCCTCCAACATATGGTTAATTCTTCCTGTAATTTCCATTCTTCACAACCTGGGTGCTTTTAAGATTCCCATTTCTGTGACACCCGATGTTTCATTCTTGTACTACACAGTTATAGCTAAACCGGGTCCAGAGTTTACAGTGACAAGACACAGTGCTTAGCAGTTCCCAGCTCAAGGACCCCAGTTTTGACAAATCCATACCCAGCAACTGAATGCCGATTCCCATGAACAAAAAAGAGATAATATATTAAAATAAAATGAAGTCGGAAACAAATGAGGATTGCATATATAATTTGAGACAGTTTGTTGACAAGAGATAGTAAGGTAAACTGAAAATTTCAAAAATTGATAAATAGAATACCAGTAAAAAATCATTTTATTTAACAAAAGAGTTTGTAACTAATAAACTTAGAAAACCTTTGTTAGGTTGAGTTATAAAGCTAATGCAACAATAAGACAAAATAATGTGTTCCAATAAACTGGAACCAAAAACAAAACTACAAACACATGAACAGATTAATGAAATAGTAGTAGTATTTTATAACAGAACAAATTACTCACAATACTGAATTTATTTACAGGAAGACTGATTAGCAACAGGGGTTGCATGTTTCAGTAGCCTTAGCAATTTTTTTTTATATCCACCACATTGAACAATTTATTTTAACAAAAATAGGAGCAAAAGAAACATACTGGTTTATACATGTGGATGACATCCTCTGCTTAATAGAACTTTGACAGAAACTTAATTACTTGTTGAAAAGGTACAGAAAGTACAAAAACAATTCAAGAGAATAGGTTAATTTTATTAACTTTCTAAATATAACAAAAAACAAAAATAATCATATATTTGAAATGTCATAAACCTCACCTATAGAAATTATCCCCCAATCCTCAACCAACCACACTCAAAGCAACCACAACTTCTAAACATTCTCCACAGATTCAATTAAAGGAAAGGAAACTACAGAAACAACTTATAATGCAGAGCCAAAAACAATAATTACTACTGTAACTTGGTTGCAAAGCTTTTAATTAAAAGTGGCTAAAAAGAATAAAAAACACTCAGCACAATAACTAGCTGGAATAATCCGAAAATCCTAACAAGATACAAAAACACTCCAACAAAATAAACTTTTAAAAAGTCAGGGCTTATACAATACATAAAACAAGCATTTATATCCAAAAATATACCAATTATTACAGTTTAACACGCGTAATGGCAAGTATGTAGGGCAAACAGGCAGAATGTTTGAGGTAAGATACAAAGAACACACAAGTCTAAGTACGAAACTAAGCCCTCCTCACTTTCACAACACCTAGATCACACTCACAATACAATCTTTAGAAAAATAAGACAACAGTTGGGCTACAGCAGCCAGATACAGCAGTCCATGTATCCACACTCTTCTGATTAAGGTTGTGGTTGAAAATTTAAAAGTTGTGTAAATGTGATTATCTTTTCTACATGGCTGCCTACAGCTCAACAATTGCCTTTACAGCAAGTTGTTACCTACCTTCATATTTGTGACATTCCATGCTGGTTTTTCCATTGGTAATTTTTTATAAGTGTTACTTTTTTTCATTTATTTGTGCCCAGTATAATAGAAAGGATCACTACAGGTGAAATATTTTGTTTACATAATTACAAGATCTATTTTGCTTTGTAAAATTTTCTCTAGGGTTTTTCATTTATAGACACCACGGATGTCCAACTACAACTGATTAGGACAAGTGTACTTTGCCTGGCCTGGAACACTCCAGCCAACTCCTGCTCGTCAGCAATAAACCAACCCTCCAATTCACCAAACAGAGTGTCTATTCAGTGACACATATGTCAAGTATCAAAGCATCATATAAAACATCTGTTATATTGTGGAAACAATATTGTTTTGTTTACACATTTGCTGTAGTGACAACTTAAGTATTACACGACATTGGGTGTGACTAAGCCCTGAAGCGTTAGATATTTTCCAATACTTTTTATCGAAAATCAGTATCTAAACTAGTTTACACTGACAATCCCTTCTAGCCATGCAAAACTTTTTTATGTTTAAAATGAGTGTCAGGAAGTTTAAATCAAACAATCCCTTACACAAATACTTACCAAAGTAGCACAAAGCTAAACAAGAGAAATATAAGCACACAATACTGAATTTACTATTACTTCATGCATTAATTATTATAAGATACACTCACGTAATTTTTTATGGAGCAATGAACTGTATTTGCTGTCAGATTTCTTTCCCTTATAGCCTTTCCTCACACTTGCTGTCAGTGAAGATTCTGAAGAAACACTTGCAGCACTACTGATACTGCTCACACTTCCTGGTTCTGTAAGAAGAGATTGTATTTCAAATGCAGGAAGTACTACTGAAAATTTATGAATGTTATTAAAAAATTAAAACAAGAATCTTTCCTCTATCTACTAACCAGTGTCAATCTACTCTGCTGGCTATCCAAACTGCAACATTGCAGAATAAAGATATCATAGCCATATTTATTTGGTGGGTTGTATAACATTTCAAGAGCACACGATTGATATAGCACTATACAAAGTGAGGAAGATGAACTCTTTGTTCTGTATTGTTCCCAATGCTGGTTGTAACTGCTGCCACATACCGTGACATTGGATTAAAGAGAACATTTGTGTGTTGTT
The DNA here is from genome assembly GCA_026315105.1 of Locusta migratoria. NCBI lineage: Eukaryota > Metazoa > Arthropoda > Insecta > Orthoptera > Acrididae > Locusta > Locusta migratoria. The sequence continues at coordinate 23,177,428 of CM048755.1, read as the reverse complement.
TGTGTCGGTGGGATATAGTACCCCACAATTCTTCCACATATTGCCGAATTTGACCTGCTGTAGCAGCAAGTGGTGTATCCCTATGCAATCTTTTCTCTATTACCAACCACACCTTTCAATAGGTGAGAAATCTGAAGAACAGGGAGGATACAGAAGCAAAGCAATTCGAGGGGTGACAAAGATATCTTGACAATTTTGTGCTGTTTGGTCAAGCATTATCCTATTGCAATGTGACTGCCAGCATAGTGAGTTTAAAGAATGGAATCAAATACCATACGAAACAAAAAATATAGGTGCAGAACTAGTGTGACAACACAAAGCAGTGTCACCATGGTGTATCCAAATTAATCTGTCCATGGTGGTGCAGGCAGAATCAGAATTGATGGGTAAATACAATGTCATTCCAATCCTGCTCCTGCCTGCACCACCACGATGGACTGACTAGTGTCTGGACACATTGTTGAGAGATTGTTGTTGTTGTTGTTGTTTAGAGGGGACTAGACTACGTGGTCATCAGTCCCCTGTTGCGAGCTAAGTCGATACAGCGTAATGCATCCTGCAAAACAATGCGTGACTCACATAGAAGATAAACTCATAATGGGCACGTAATGGGGGTAAATGAGTTCAGGACACTCAAAGAAGAAATCCTAAAGAGGAAAGAAACGTAGAAAGAAGAAAACTGAAAGGGGAAAAAAAACTGTACTAAAAGGTTTCAGCAGAAAAGTGTGGCTGGCTGATCGCGAGAATAATAAAGGATGAGCCAGCCACTCCGCACATTCTAAAACATACGGGTAAAAGCGGGGAGACAGCACAAAAGAAAAAGAGTAAAAATTTGTGAAAGATGGGTGCCTGAGATATCAGGCTAAAATACCCACCTTTAGATCAAATGATAAAACCCAGCTGCACGGATAAAACGTAAAACATAATCAGCTGTAGCAGCGTCGTCACCGAGAATAAAAGGAAGTGCAGCTGGCAGGTCAAATGACTGTCGTAAGGCAGCTAAAAGGGGGCAGTCCACAAGGATGTGGACCACTGTCAATGAAGTGCCGCAGCGACACTGTGGAGGATCCTCCCGTCGAAGTAGATGGCCATGTGTCATCCACGTGTGGCCAATACGCAGACGACAAAGGACAACTGACTCCTTCCGAGAGGCCCTCAGAGAGGACTTCCACGGAGCTGTAGAAAGCTTCACTGTACGGAGCTTGTTTGGGGTAGGTGAGTCAACCCACTCAGTGTTCCAAAGCCCTACCACCTTCTTTTGTAACTCTAATCGGTGGTCCCTCTCCTGAATACCAATTTCTAAGGGGCTTGCAGTAATCGCCTGCCTAGCCAGCCGATCCACGCGTTCGTTCCCCGGAATTCCTATGTGTGCCGGGGTCCAAACGAAAACCACAGTGCGGCCAGACTGAACGAGAAGGTCAAGAGATTCCTGAATTGACCGCACCAGTGGATGTTTTGGAAAGCACTGGTCAAGGGCTTGCAAGCCACTCAGGGAGTCGCTGCAGATAACATACGACTCCCCGGGACAGGCTATAAGGTGCTCCAGTGCTCGATGGATAGCTATCAGCTCCGCAGAGAAGATAGTACTCCCACAGGGTAAGGAGTGTAGTTCAGTATGCTCATCGTGGGTGTAGGCATACCCACAACGGCCATCAACTAGGGACCCGTCGGTGTAGACAATTTCCGCGCCATGGAACGAACGAAGTACTGCCTGGAACTGGCGGCGTAGAGTCATCGGTGCAACAGAGGCTTTAGAGTCACGTGACAAGTCCAGCCGAAACTGCGGACGCGGTATAGACCAAGGAGGAACACGGGAAGGGTAGTGGAAAGCAGGAGGAATAGGAAGGGATTCAAGTGAAGAGAGAAGGGAACGAACACGGACCGCGATCGGGAGACCCGACCTTGGCCGCTGTCGTGGGGAAGGAAGGACAACATCCGGAAATAGAAGCCTGTAGTTTGGATGGTGGGGTAAGGCATGTACATGGGCAGCATAGGCAGAGAGTAAGCGCTGCCGGCGGAAGCGCAGGGGCGGAACCCCTGCTTCAGCTAGCAGACTTGTCACTGGACTTGTGCGAAAAGCCCCTGTCGCCAAACGGACACCACTATGGAGGACCGGGTCCAATACCTGTAGTGCTGACGGTGCTGCAGAGTCATATACGATACTTCCGTAGTCCAGGCGCGATTGTATCAGAGCCTTATAGAGCTGCAGAAGCGTTGGGCGTGATGCTCCCCAAGCCGTGTGGCCGAGACAGCGAAGGATATTAAGGTGTTTCCAGCATTTCTGTCGCAGCTGACGGAGATGTGGCTGCCAAGTCAGCCGGGCATCGAAAACCATACCGAGGAAGCGGTGTGTTTCTTCAACTCGAAGGAGTTCGTTATCTAGGTACAGTTCTGGATCGAGGTGAAGTGCCCGACGACGACAAAAGTGCATTACTCGGGTCTTAGAACCCGAGAAGTGGAAACCGTGAGACGAGGCCCATGATTGTGCCTTTCTAATGGCTCCCTGCAGCCGCCGTTCGGCGACACCAATGGTGGCGGAGCTGAAGTAAATACAAAAATCGTCTGCAAACAGGGAGGACGAAACTGAGGACCCCACCGCTGCTGCGAGACCATTGATGGCAATCAGGAAGAGGGGAACACTGAGAACAGAGCCCTGTGGGACACCATTCTCCTGGACATGGGGAGAGCTGAGACAGGTGCCTACACGAACTTGAAAAGAGCGGGTCGATAAAAAGTTCCGTATAAAAATTGGAAGGGAGCCCCTCAGACCCCAACCATGCAGTGTAGCCAGAATATGGTGGCGCCAGGTTGTATCGTATGCCTTACGGAGATCAAAAAAGACCGCAACGAGATGTTCGCGCCTGGTGAAGGCTGTGCGAATAGCCGATTCCAGCGAGACAAGGTTGTCAATGGCGGAACGGCCTTGACGGAATCCCCCTTGTTGTGGGGCAAGAAGTTCGCGGTCTTCAAGGAGCCACATCAGCCGCCGACTCACCATTCGTTCAAGCAGCTTGCAGAGCACATTGGTAAGGCTGATTGGGCGGTAACTGTCAGCCACCAATGGATCTGCTCCAGGTTTCAACACCGGGATGACGGTGCTTTCCCGCCACTGTGATGGAAAGACCCCATCTGCCCAGATACGGTTAAACAGGTAGAGGAGTCGGTGTTGAAACTCAGCCGAAAGGTGACGGATGAACTGGCTATGTATCCGATCAGGTCCCGGAGAAGTATCGGGGCATGCAGCCAGAGCAGTTTCAAACTCCCACTCGCTAAATAGGGCATTGTAAGGTTCCTGGCGGCGTGTGCGGAATGATAACTGCTTCCGCTCGACCCTCTCTTTGAAGGTGCGGAAGTCTGCACTGTACGTTTCAGTTGCTGAGCAACGTGCAAAGTAATCCGCCATGTACTCAGCTATGGCTTGCGGGTCAGTGCAGAGTGCACCCTGAATAGTGAGCGTTGGAATTCCTGCCGGTGGGCGATATCCAAAGAGGCGACGCACTTGGGTCCAGACCCGAGAAGGGGAGGCGCGAGAGCCGATAGAGGCTACAAACCTCTCCCAGGAATCCTTTTTACTCTGGCGAATCAATCGCCGAGCTCGTGCGCGGAGCCGCTTGAAGGCGATTAGATGTTGTAGAGAAGGGTGTCGCCGGTGCCGCTGAAGTGCGCGCCGACGTTCCCGGATGGCCTCAGCGATTTCCTGCGTCCACCAAGGGACCGACTTACGTCGAAGTGACGTAGACGCGGTCGGGACAGTGTTCTCAGCAGCAGAAACTATGGCCTTCGTGACTAGCTGGACAGCCACATCAATGCCGGCTGGAAGCATAGTCGGTACCACTGCAGCTGAAGCATATGCCGGCCAGTCAGCCCTATGGAGCGACCAATGAGGTAGCCGGTTTGCGGCCTGAGTCTCTGGGAGCGACAGAAAGATGGGAAAGTGGTCGCTCCCACAGAGATCATCGTGGACGCTCCAGTTCAGACGAGGGAGGAGACTCGGGCTACAGATAGAAAGGTCGATGGCCGAATACGTCCCGTGAGCTACACTGAAGTGCGTCGGAGCGCCCGTATTAAGAAGGCAAAGGTTTCGCCGAGTGAAGAGCAGCTCCACATCCTTACCACGAGCCGAGGTCTGTGTCCCACCCCACATAGGGTGGTGGGCGTTAAAATCCCCCAGAAGGAGAAACGGCGGGGGGAGTTGAGCGATCAAGGCATCAAGGTCTGCAAGAGAAATAACCTCATCTGGAGGAAGGTAGAGGGAACAGATTGTCAGTTCCTGCCTGACTCTTATCCTTACAGCCACTGCCTCGAGATTCGTGGTGAGCGGCACAGCTGCACAGGGGACAGTGGCAAGGACATAGAGGCACACACCTCCAGAGACCCTGTCGCAAAAGGGGCGATTTTTGAAATAGCCCCGGTAGCCACGCAGGGCTGGGGTCCTCTGCACAGGAAACCACGTTTCCTGTATCGCTATGCAGATAACATGGAAGTTGCTCAGTAGTTGTTGCAGCTCAGCCAGATGGTGGAAGAAACCGCCGCAATTCCACTGGAGGATGTGGTGGTTAGAGACGTTAAAAGCCATGATTAAAACGCAAAATACAAAATATAAAATATTAAAATATTAAAAACGTTATTCCATAGGTTCATCTGCTGCAGCCGATTGAGAACCTATGGAGTCCAAGACAAGTCGTTCTGGGGATTCAGTAAGAGACAGATCCTCACGTGACGCGAGGATCTGCACCTCATCGTCTGATGCAGAAGATGAGGTAGCGGGTGGCCTGAGAGCCACCGAAGACTCTTTTGTCTTCTTTTTCCGTCCCTCTCGCTGGCCCTTAGGTTTGCAGGGCCGGGAGGGCTTCTCTATACCAGGGGTAGAAGAAGAGCGGGAAGCCCTTCCACCCACAGGTTTTGGATCCTTCAGACATTGGCTGGGATCTGCTGGAGCACTAGGAGAAGCCTCAGAAGGGAGTGCCCCGAGGGACCCCTTCCGAGTGAGGGGAGCCGGAGGAGGCTGCTGCTCCTCCTCTGGCTGGGAGGTGGGGACTTGTGTCCCCGGTGGTGGGGGTGGAGGTGCCCCCGCTGGTGGTGGTGGGGGGGCAGTGTGAGGAGTGCCCCCAACCCTGATGGAGGCTGACGAGCTTTGACGGCCCTTTGGGCCCACAGAAGGTAGTTGCACGGTAGGTCTGATCAGAAGTGGTGGTGATGAAGTAACTGCAGCGAAAGATGTAGTCATGGAAACTGGGTGAAGCCGATCATATTTTTTACGTGCTTCTGTATATGTCAGGCGATCCAGGGTCTTGTATTCCATTATCTTTCGCTCCTTACGGAGCATGGTACAGTCTGTAGAACAGGGTGGATGTTGCTGCCCACAGTTGACACAGATAGGTGGAGGAGTACACGGAGCGTCCGGGTGTGATGGACGCCCGCATTCCCTACATGTGGGGCTGGAACTACATCTGGAGGACATATGTCCAAATTTCCAGCATTTGAAACAGCGCATAGGGGGAGGAATGTAAGGCTTTACGTCACACCGGTAGACCATGACCTTGACCTTTTCGGGCAATGTATCGCCGTCAAAGGCCAAGATGAAAGCACCGGTGGCTACCCTATTATCCTTCGAACCCCTATGCACGCGCCGGACGAAGTGGACACCCCGTCGCTCTAGGTTGGCGCGTAGCTCGTCATCCGACTGTAAGAGAAGATCCCTGTGATAGATCAGACCCTGGATCATGTTAAGCGATTTATGAGGTGTTATACTGACCGGAACGTCACCCAGCTTATCACAAGCAAGTAATGCTTTTGATTGGGCGGATGACGCTGTTTCGATCAGTACCGAACCGCTTCTCATCTTTGACATGCCTGAGACTTCACCAAACTTATCCTCGAGGTGTTCAACGAAGAAAAGTGGCTTCGTCGACATGAAAGTTTCCCCATCTGTTCGACTACAAACAAGATACTTAGGTGAGTATGCCTCATCCCTTTCTTTAGCCCGCCGTTCCTCCCATGGGTTGGCCAGGGAAGGGAACGTTCGGGGATCATATGACGCTGCATTATAAGCAACTCTTCCACGCTTTGAGACGCCGTTTTCGCGGCCGGCCACGCTTTTGTTCGCTCGTTTCATGTTCGTCCCACGAGCAGCTAGGGAACTAAAGGTCCACCCAGGCAGAGCCCCGCTTGCCTGGGTAAGCCTTGTACAACTGAGGTGCGGCAGGTTCCTCAGAGGTTGCTCGCTAGCGGCTGTTCAACCTCAACAGCCATGCATCTCCTCGGCACGTAGCACACCTTGAGATTGAGGGGTTTTTTATAGAGGTTTGTACCGTCCTCGCGACCCGGGCGATTAAGCCAAGATCCCCGGGCTCTGAGACGTACAACGTTCCACCGTCGCGCCGAACGATGGTCGTTGAGGCACGCACAGAGCTTACGGTGTAGCGGACTGTTGGCGCGACACAGCCCACAGCTCAGGACCCCGGGTTCGCCAAGCCCGTACTCAGCAAATTAATGCTGAGCCCCTGAGGGGTTGTTGAGAGAAGGTTGAAACATTGCCTTATGTATTACCATAGAGGTTGTGCAATCAGTATTATGGTTTGAGGTGGTATTGGATTCCATTAAGCCTGCTGTCCTACTGTGCTTACAGCCACATTGCAAACAAGATTGTGTGTGAGCTCATGTGGCACACAATGTATGAGACTACATTACACCAGATGACATTTGGCAATATGTGAAAGCAGTGGAGACTGCTATATCCACAGCCTCCAATTCATGGCCAAAGTGTGTGTTAGAAGATACAGCCAACAATGGTGGTGATAGAACTGATTTCATCATTTTTCTCACTTCACATGGGGCCATATTTTCGATCATTTATGCTCCACATAAATTTGGCTGCTATATCTCTGGTCCTTCTTGATGTTTCATGAAGAAGTAGAAAACATTTACTAGATTAGTGCTATTTAACACACCGGCTGCCGCGATGACGTCAGAGGCACGCCAGAGTCACCCGCTGTGGCCGCCACTGGCCACACAGCACAGAATAACTGTCACTTACAAGCTTATTGCTGCTCCAAGTGGCAAGGCCCTTTGACAAGTAACAATTGGTTTTATAACAAAATTTGCTATGTGCAGCAAATTTTTTCTACTCCAATAGTTGGGTCAGCGCATGTTGATCCCTAAGTGCTTGTTTCGCTGTTTAAAGTTTTCAACAATGAAATGCAATCAGCTCCTGACGAAACCTGTTCTGTGGAGTTACCATGGGGATATTTACAAACTCGCAAAATATAACTGCTGACGGCAGATGCGTGAAGCTGTCATGACCAAAATACCACAACTGTCAGGGATCAACTTACAGCGACTCAACTAGAAAAGGAGTATCTGCATAGCTTAGAGGGTATTTAAACAATTTTCATGAACTGCTGACTGCTTTCAAAATTTCAGAGATAACTGAACAAAAATTTTCTAGATTAATTCTATAATTGGTTAATAACAAGAACAACTTTTTTTCTTGCCAGATTAGTAAACAATACATAATTTCTTCTAGGAAGCAGTAAGAGTGACACTGTATGCAATCAAACCATCAGTAACTAAGAACCAACAAAAGAAAGTTGGCTATACAAAATATATAAATAAATAATTCATTGAAGGCAGCAGCTTAAATGAACTGGGACCAGGCCAATGACTTACTATAAAACAACTGGTCATGAAGTACATGAACAGTGAAACGTGTGAATTAAATGATTAATGAGAATGGAACTTTCACTCTGCAGTGAAGTGTGCAATGATTTCAAACTTGCTGGCGGATTAGAATTATGTGCCAGAAATGGGATTCACACAAGGGACCTTTGCCTTTCACAAACAATGTCTCCACCATACCCTTTCTTCCAGGAGTGCTAGTCCTGCAAAGTTCGCAGGAGAACTTGTGATATTTGAAATCTAGGTGAGGTGAGGTACTGGCACAAGTAAAGTTGTGAGGAGAGACCATGAAGCATGCCGGGATAGCTCAGACAGCAGAGCGGGGAAAGCAAAGGTCCCAGGTTTGAATCCTGGTTCCTGCACACAAATTTAATTTGCCAGGAAGTTTCAAAATGAGTGATGTACAAAAACCTGACAGTACAATAATTGGATTATTTAGTTTTGAAAGGACATCTGTCCTAGTTATTGATGTTTAGAAGCCATGTAATTCACTTCTGTAGAGCTTTTTGCTCATGAAATTTTATATCTTCAAAGTTAAAAGGTTCATCAGTTTAGTGATGAAACAGCCCATAAGCAGAACAGGTGCTCTTTTACATGAAACAACATGCTCTGTCGAAACTCAGAGAATTGAGGGGGGATTAATCTTGAGTGTTTAATATGAAACAATGTTGTTCCTGCTCCATGGTTGTCTGGTTGGTTAGTAAACTGATTATCTTCTTAGGGTGAACATTTCATAAACTTTGGCACAGTAAGCCAGTACTGTTGGAAAACAACCCATTTCACACTTTTTACAAAAAAAAATTCTAGGTAGTAAGCCTCATGACCATTTAAGTATGATTATTAACACAACCTTCTTCTCAGTAGTGTCAGATTATAAATCCAAAGTGTGTGTGTGTTAGATCCTCACCATGTCCTAGGATTTTCATCTATCACTTTTCATTTCTTTCACCCCTAGCAATGTTGCAATCCACCCACCTAATCTTTAGCATTCTTCTGTAACATCACATTTCAAAAGTATCATCTTCCTGTCTGCACTGTTTATCATCCATGTTTCACTCCCATACAAGGCAACACTCCACACAAATGCCTTCAGAAAAGATTTCCTTAGGCTTAATATCCGATGACAACAAACTTCTGTTTTTTATAAATACTTTATCCCATTGCCTAATTTTCTTAGACTGCAATCCAATACCCTTGTTTTGCTATTGTTAATGTTTATCTTAAATATGCACCTTTCAAAAAAACTTCCCATCCCGTTCAACTGCTCTTCCAGGTCTTTTGCTGTCTGACAGAATTAATGCAATGTTTTCATTTCTTCACCCTGAACTTTAATTCCTTCTCAAAATTTCTCTTTACTTCCCTTTATAGCTTGTTCAATGTACAAACTGAATAACATTGAAGAAAGGTTACAACCCTGTCTTACTCCTTTCCCAACCTCTGCATCCCTTTCATGCCCTTCAACTGACAACCACATTCTGGTTTTTGTACAGGTTGTAAATACCCTTCCGTTGCCTATATTTTACTCTTGCTTGCTTCAGAATTTGACAGAGTGTATTCCAATCGACATTGTCAAAAGCTTGCTCAAAATCTACAAGAGCTAGAAATGTAGGTTTGCCTTTACTTTATCTTCTAAGATAAGCCGTAAAGTGAGGATTACCTCCGACGTTCCTACATTTCTTCTAGATCCAAAATGGTCTTCCCCAAGGTCGGTTTCTACCAGCTTTTCCATCCTTCTGTAATAAATTTGTGTTAAAATTTTGCAACCATGACTTATTAGACTAATGGTTCTGTAATTTTCACACCTGTCTGCACCTGCTTTCTTTGGAATGGGGATTATTACAATTTTTGTTAAAGTTTGAGGGTATTTCTTCTGTCTCATACATCTTGTGCACCAGGTGAAATAGTTTTGTCAAGGCTGGCTCTCCCAGAGATTTCAGTAGTGCTGAGAGAATGTCGACTTAGATCTTTCAATGCTCTGTAAAATTCTTGTCTCAGTAAAATATTTCATCTTCATTTACTTTCTCTTCCCTTCCTACAATATTGTTTTTAAGTTCATTTTATATAGAGAGTCTACATACTCTTTCCACCTTTCAGCTTTCCCTTCTTTGCTAACTAGTTTTCAATTTGAGTTCTATACATTCATACAGCTGCTTTTCTTGTCTCTAAATGTCTTATTTTCCTGTAGGCAGTATCTATTTTTCCCTTAATTATACATTCTTTTAAAGACTTGCATTTGCCTTCCAGCCTCTCCTGCTTAGCTATTTTTCACTTCCTGTCAAGCTAATTTCTTAGTAGTCTGTACTCCAATGGGGCAGACTTGGAACAATGAAATAAATCGCAACGTGCGATGTTATGGCATCACTGTATTCGGTTTAGATGGAATACCAAACTGTGCCGAATGAAAATTTCCCTGCGCGTCTCCTGCCACACACAAATCTCCATTCGCCACACTGTCTCTTTCCTATACCACAGCCTATTTATTCTATAATGCTCGCAGCCACAATACTGTATTCCCGCATCAGGGAGAACAGACCATGAGGTATCTAGACAATTATCAGGAGCCCAGCCTCGGCATATATACAATTATATATATATGTATATTTTTGACAAATTACAGCGTTCAAATGAATGAAATAAATCACAATGTGTGATGTTATGGCATCACTGTATTCGGTTTACATGGAATACCAAGCTGTGCCGAACGAAAACTCACATTAATCATGGAATGGAAGCACACAGCAACAGAACATACCAGCGTGACTTCAAACACTTTGTTACAGGAAATGTTCAAAATGTCCTCCGTTAGTGACGATACATGCACCCACCCGCCGTCGCATGGAATCCCTGATGCACTGATGCAGCCCTGGAGAATGGCGTATTGTATCACAGCCGTCCACAATACGAGAACGAAGAGCCTCTACATTTCGTACCGGGGTTGTGTAGACAAGAGCTTTCAAATGCCCCCATAAATGAAAGTCAAGAGGGTTGAGGTCAGGAGAGCGTGTATGCCATGGAATTGGTCCACCTCTAACAATCCATCGGCCGCCGAATATGTTGTTGAAAAGTGTACGAACACATCAACTGAAATATGCAGGAGCTCCATCGTGCATGAACCACATATTGTGTCGTACTTGTAAAAGCACATGTTCTAGCAGCACAGGTAGAGTATCCCGTATGAAATCATAACGTGCTCCAGTTCTGGAAATTGTCTCGATACAAACTTACCGTGTCACGGCTACTGCCCCGTGCTAATCCATACATCAAATGGGCATCTGCCAACTCCACATTTGTAAACATTGCACTGACTGCAAAACCACATTTGTGATTAACACTAACCAGTTGATGCTACATACTGACGTGCTTGATGCTAGTACTGTACAGCAATGAGTCGCATGTCAACACAAGCACTGAAGTCAACATTACCTTCCTTCAATTGGGCCAACGGGTGGTGAACTGAGGAAGTACAGTACATAGTAACTAAACAATTGGGTATTTTGACAATTGTCTGCACGAATTATTTCACTTTACATTTAAAGAGAAATACTAAAATGAGCTCTAACATGGAAATGAAGTGTTTCCAGACATGTCCACATAACATATTTTCTGTCTGTGTGTGAGGAATGTTTCCTGAAAGTTTGGCCGTACCTTTTTTGTAACACCCTGTATTATCTCACATCATCCTTTGAAGATTATTGCCAAGTTCACTTTCCATGCACTGCCCATCTATGTATTTTCCTTTCTTTGCTTGGTACTGGATTTCCATCTGAACTCCCAATAGTCACGAAGCCACTTTTCTTGTCTTCAAACATCTTATTTCCCTGTGGGTGATGTGGTGTCGCACAAGTACAAAGTGCGCGCCACCTGCTTTCGCCGCGCGCCGCCATGCATGCACGGCGCGGCGTTCTTCCGACGACAGCCACGAGCGCCCTCTGCTAGAACCCCGCTCGTGGCCACCACGGAAAGACACCGGAGACTTCGGACTGAGATAGCAACGAGTTAGGACCTTCGTAATCAGATAGGCACCAGTGAAGACTTTGCTATTGTACAGGCACTAGGCAGGCCTCTAACAACTATGTATCAACATTCTGCAGTACTATGTAAAAGTTAAGTATTGTTTCATTCCGTGCAATATATATCTCTTTCTAATTTACTCGAGTGATTATAGTTTCTGGCTGCTCCCCTCCGTACCTGCACCAGCGTGTCGGTCTCATTCCACTCGGCCACCGACACCTACGACGAGGCTGGGACACAAAAGCGGCGACGAAGTTGGGACACAAAAGGTGATATATCTCTAATTATACAATATAGATTTGTATTTGTCCCTTAGCCACTCTTGCTTAGCCAATTTCTGCTTCCTGTCAAAATATATTTTTAGCCATCTGTACTCCCTTTTGCATGCTTCATTTGATTTTTTGCATTTTCTCCCTTCAGCTACTAAATTCAATATCTCCTTTGATATCCAAAGTGTCTTACTAGACACTGTCTTCCCACTAGAGATGGGTCGAACCCCAATTTTACCAAATTGAATTCTAATACCAAATCTTAAATAAAAAATGTGCCGAATTCCGAATCTAATCTTCCAATTCTTGAACCCAAATAATCTGTCAACTGAAGTAAATGTATTTAAAAAGAATTACTACTATATCACAGGCAAGGGTTGAAGATAAAGCAATCTGGATTGCATCCTAAATGACAATATTACAGTAAAATTTAAGAAATTAAAATTTCAATTTAAATATTAATGATTTTTAATACCCCCTTCCCTTAAAAGAAATTTATATGAAACATTGAGATATATGTGTATAAGACAATAAACTTTCTTCCCACCCCCATGAACCACAGACATTGGCGAGGTGGGGTGGGGTGGCTTGCGTGCCTCAACAATGCAGACAGCCGTACCGTAGGTGCAACCACAGCGGAGAGGTATCTGTGGAGAGGCCAGACAAACGTGTGGTTCCTGAAGAGGGGCAGCAGCCTTTTCAGTAGTTACAGGGGCAACAGTCTGGATGATTGACTGAGCTGGCCTTTTAACATCAGCTAATGTGGCTTTGCCACACAGCTACTGCGAACGGCTGAAAGCAAGGGGGTTAGTGAAGTTCGGTGGCAGGATGAACAGGATTTCTGGTCAGGTGAGTACAGGATTATAAATACAAAATCAGTTGGGGGTATCACAGGAGTAGGACTGATAATGAATAAGAAAATAGGAATGCGGGTAAACTACTATGAGCAGCACAGTGATCGCATTATCATTGTCAAGATAGATACGAAGCCAACACCGACAACAGTAGTACAGGTTTATATGCCAACTAGATCTGCCGATGATGAGGAGATCGAAGAAATATATGAGGAGCTAAAGGAAATTATTCAGACAATTAAGGGAGAGGAAAACTTAATTGTGATGGGAGACTGGACTTCAGTAGTAGGAAAAGGAAGAGAAGGAAAAATAGTAGGTGAATATGGACTGGGCAGGAGGAATGAAAGAGGAAGTCGCCTGGTAGAATTTTGCACGGAACATGATTTAATCGTAACAAACACGTGGTTTAAGAATCACAAAAGAAGGTTGTATACATGAAAGAGACCAGGAGACACCGGAAGGTATCAGATAGATTTTATAATGGTAAGACATAGGTACCGGAACCAGGTTATAAACTGCAGGACATACCCAGGGAGAGATATAGACTCTGACCATAACTTGTTAGTCATGAACTGTAGGCTAAAGCTGAAAAAACTGCAGAAAGATAGGAAAATAAAAAGATGGGACTTAGATAAATTGAAGGAAAGTGAAGTTCTGGAGAATTTCAGAGGGATATTTAGGCAACCATAATTTAAGTGGAATTCCTACTCCTTTCCTTCAATGAGCTCATAAAATGTACAAACTGTACATTTGAGGAAGTAGAGGACCTTAAGTAGCACACCTTTGGCTCTTATTTGTTCATGTCACAAAAATAAAGCCTCTTCTAACTGAGGATGTGAACCTTTTCTCATTCTTTTCGAGATTTCATTGTGCTGCTTGACACTTTAGTGGAACAAAATGTTTAAATTTCTGATCAGTTTGTTTTTCAATCAGTAAAAGAACTCATACCGACATTCAAATCCGTAGCAACTTTCTGCAAAGTGCAAAGCTTTTGTTACAACGACATCATATTGTTTTTTTTCATTTCGCGCCCGTAGTCAGTGTTTTTTCTTTTTTTACCGGCACTCGAATGACTCCTTTTTGGTATTTGGCCACTTTTATCTCTGGGCAGTTTAGAGCATGTAGCGCGAGCATGAAGCTTCAAACTGAAAACACAGAGGCAAATGACAAGAAAATACTCAAGACGCATTCGAAAAAGTTTTTGACTTTTAAACCAGGCTGTGGCAGCCATCTAATGAAAACATTCGATACACCTATCGCCTTTCCCCCGTCCTACCTAAGCCCACGCTTTAACACAACAGTGTGTTAAGTATTGAACGCTTGGCTTCGTCTGATGTACCGACAACAGTCGGAAAGTGTTTGGCGCCGCACTCTCATTGTCTGTTTCTGCACTGCACCAACCAATACGGTGCGTACTGTACTTCCAAGAAGTTCCAACAGACGGCAATGACAGGAAATCACAGAATACGAACAAGAAACATGCTAAATCTTCAATCAACGCACGTTAGAATTGACAACACTCTGACGTTTGACACGTAAGAGTGCACCGATTCCTCCACGCTATCTGTTATTTGGAAGTTTTCATTGTTGTGTGACATTACGGTGGCCGCGTCCGTTATTCGAAATAGTTTTAGCATAAGGGCTAATGATGTTTTGCAGGGGAATTATAAAATGTCCGCTATTGGGAAGTGTCCATTAAGGGAAGTTTTACCGTATCTCCTACTTCATCCTCATCTACTTCTCCCCATCCTACAATATTGCCTCTAACTTCATTTCCTCTCTATATACTCTTTCCCCTTTCAGCTTTCCCTTCTTTGCTGAAAACTGGTTTTCCATCTGTGTCCTCGATATTCATAGCTGTTTTTCTTATCTCCAAATATATCTTTTATTTTGCGGTAGGCTGCATCCATTTTTCCCCTATTTATACATTCTTCTACATCCTTGCATTTGCCTTCTAGCCACTCCTGCTTAGCCATTTTGCACTTGCTGACAATCTCACTGCTTAGTCGTCTGTACTCCATTTCGCCTATTTCATTTACTGCATTTTTATATTTACTCCTTTCATCGATTAAATTTAGTAAATCCTGTGACATCCAAGGATTTTTTAAAGGTCTTGCCTTTCTACCTATTTTGTCCTCTGCTGCCTTCACTATTTCAGCTCTCAATGCTACCCATCCCTCCTCTACTGTTCCATTTTCCCCCGTTTGTGTCAATTGTTGCCTAAAGCTCCCTCTGAAATTCTCAAGAACGTCAGGTTACTTCATTTTATCCCGGTCCCATCTCATTTTCCTACCCTTCTGCAGTTTTTTTTTCAGTTTCAGCCTACAATTCATGACCAATAATCTATGGTCAGAGTTTATACCTGCTCCTGGGCAAATCTTGCAGTTTAAAACCTGGTTCCAAAATCTATGTCCTACCATTACAAAATCTATCTGGTATCTCCTGGTCTCTTCCACGTATACAACGTTCTTTCATGATTCTTAAACCAGGTGTTTGCTATAGCTAAATTATGTTCTGTGCAAAATTCTACCAGGCAGCTCCCTCTTTCATTCCTTTTGCCCAGACCATATTAACCTATCTTCCCTTCCCTTGCTTGTCCTAATACCAAATTCCCGTCTCCCATCACAATTAAGTTTTCCTCTCCCTTAATTGTCTGAATAATTTCCTTTATTTCCTATATTTCTTCGATCTCAGCATCGGTATCAACACAAACATTTTTATTGTAAAGAGTATACAATGCACTACTTCTCCACATAATCTCCAAGCAAATTTATGCATTTGTCACAACATGTGATGAGCTTTTGTATGCCAGCATCATAGTTCTCTGCCGCCAGTGTATCCAGATACATATTTGCGCCTTGTTTAAGTTTGAATAATGCAGATGAACACATCTGTTCAGTAGTAGTGTCACAACGAGTGTCAATGCACACGAGGAGTGTTCAGGGAGAGCACCTGTCATTACAAACGAGCTGCTGCACTCCATAGACAAATTCATTAGGAAAGATTGGCGTGTGACATTTGATGAACTCTAAGTTTCCTCATGTGTGTAACAATTGTTCACAAAATTGTCAAAGACCATCTGCATTATTCAAACTTAAACAAGTTATGACTATGTATCTCAATATGCTGGCAGCAGAGGACTATGATGTTGAGATACAAAAATTCATCACACATTCTGACAAATGGCTAAATTCAATTGGAGATTATGTGGAGACGTAGTGTGATGTATGCTCATTCCAATAAGAATTGGAATGTGTGGTAATATTTACTCCTGTGCCTCTATAACAGAAAAATTTATCACTTTCCAGATGGTACTCATAGTATCTTGCATGCAATGATAAATACAAGAGTTATTTTCAAAAATCTTCATAGATGGAAGCAGAATACAGCTGCCTTACCTCTCCACTGGTAATTAAGCACATCTGCATATATAACAATGTCTGAGGAAATGGCATACCACTGGAATGTCAGATACCATGTTTTATGTCCAAGCACCCTGTCTGTACACAATTATATTTTTAATCTAATTATTGCATGCCCAACACTGTCAAAGTGGCCAATGGACAAATAAACATTCAACACATTAAGTACCTACAACAGAACACTTCTCTAACACCGACAAAAACACACATACATGCGTGAATAAGGTAAATACATAGTTCTGTATAAATAAATTTCATTCCATGGTGCTGTATGTGGACTTTACACTCAAATTTTGTTTTACTGGGTTATTTCACCAAGTAATCTCTGACCTAATGCTGAACACAAAAAATAAAATTATCCGACTTTATGATCAAAAAGATTCACATATAAATGAGCAGAAACTATTTAGTACACAAAGCACAAAACATGATTTGAGGCTCGTGTACCAATGCATAAACACATAGGTTAGACCAATTTTCTTTTATCTACCTATGTAGTTTTAGCTAGAAAAAAAAAAAAAGAATAGTTACATATAACGCAACCGCTAGACACTAGGCCTATGTCACAATTTTTTTCCACAACAGTATTCTATAATAGAGTATTTTAAAGTGATAGTAATTAATTACTTATGTGAAGAATTATTTTTCCTACAATATTCTTGTGGTTTATTGTTGTGTTTCATATATGGAAGCCGTATACTATATATATAAATACGAACACCGACAGCAAAACACTTCACGGACTATACCATTACAAGATGACAAGACCGATCGATACAAGGGGTACCACACCCAACTTCTGAGGAGTTTATAATACTAAACGAGCTGGGGTAAAAACACGAAAGATATTTACCAAACAATATTACCTTCGCGTTCCTCGTCAGATTCTGGCGCTTCTCCTGCAACTATTATGCCTTGCAAGTTGCTAGCATTCGAAGTTCCGGATTGTTGGAAATTTGAATCCTGAAAAACAAAAATGAATATACAATAGTTGCAATACATGTTCCAAACAAAAACAACAAAAGTATGAAACAGTACCGAAACCCCAAATTCCTCGCCTCCGCTGTCAGATTCAGGAGCTTCCCCAGACACAACGTACGGCTTTCTTTCCATACTCCATCGATCTGTGCAAAGCACTTACACACAGAGATGTTTCAATGGTGGCCAGTGGCTGAATGACAAAAGATTTCCAAAGACTCGATTCTAGCAACCTATTTGACTGCGCGCCATCTATATTCTATTTAAAAATGAATCCCAACTTTGAGCTTCTTTTCTAGCTACATTTCGGTACAAAGATTAATGTGTTGTACCTCATCGCAATTGACAGCAGTTTTCATGGAGGTAAAAGGTACCTCCATGGCAGTTTTCGTCGACTGATAACTTTGCACAGTCACAGAAGGCAGACCGTAATTACATTCAACCATTTAATTTGTACAGTTTTAATATACAACTATGCTCTATTTACTGGCGGATTTTCGTTAATTTCCTATAAATCGTTTTGTCTTAACAACAATGAATTCACAATTTCCGTAATACAACGAACCAGACGACGAAAAGTGCAAATTCAAGCACTGTTCTTGCTTATCACTCAGTATGTTTCTATACACATGAATCTACATACGGTGCTATTATCACGTGTTTAATGTATTGTTTTTCCGACGATTGTTCGAGCATTCTATACTGTCGAACTTCTAACAGTATTTCTGTTCCAGTATTCATTGTTCCAATGTTTACATTAGTGTTTCCAGGCAGATAGGAAATAATAGTGTTCTCAGTAGTTGTATATTTAAGTGAGACAGTTCACATGGTGTAATTTTTTATTTTGGAATGTTGTGAAATTGCGTTTTACTCATAGAGTTGAGAAAATTAAATCAGTGAGTGTTATGTGGGCTTACCTTCAGGCACAAAAGGAACTGTTCTGCATAACAACAGTAAAGAGAACTTCTGCATGTCTCGGTATTATAGGTAATAAAATTTAAAAAGAATGTAGATGTATTTTATCGCTTCTATAACAAAAAGTGTTCGGACAGAATTTCTCACTGAAAGAGTAAACAGGGGGGAAAACACAGAAAAACAGTTTCCAACAATAGTTTTTATGTACGGTACTGGAAACACTTAAGAATGAAATTGAAGTCTTTCTTGGAATGAATAAAAGTGAAACCCCCTCTACAGTGTTATTCAGAAATAATCCTCAACATTGTTATTTGGAAATGGGACTTCATATATAAGAAGTTGAATGAAAAACTATACCTAATGGACAGTCAGCAAGAAAAAGAGAAGATTGTTTCTGGGATGTAAAACATATACGAAACATTGAAGAACTCTGTGGGTAGAAGTCCTTCCTTGGAGTCAGGTACATTAAAACCTCATGTCTATTCAAATAGGTGGACGATACTTCTGTTGCTTGGTCTCATTGTAGTGAGAATTTAAACATTGGTAGGTTTTTGGAACATCGAAATTCAAGCCAGCCAAATATTCCTTTTACCATGGAGGTGGGTAAGAATGGCTGCCTTTCCTTCCTTGACGTGTTGGTTGGTTATGGGGGAGGTTGATAGAATGTTGGTACATGTTGTTCATAGGCAGCTAACTCACACTGACTTGTATCTGCAGATTAGATTAGATCCATGTTGAGGAGATCCTCGTGGATGTGGAACATGTCAAGAAACAAAATTTAAAAACTGAATAATACTGATAATATAAATACAGATACATACATTTTAAGTTTATTTAATGTCATTTTTTTAGCTGATAATATAATAATACTAATATAGTATGAATACCGATACATGCATCATTTGGTACAATTTAGAAATTCACTAATGGAGTAGAAGGAGTTGGCCACTAGAAAGTCTTTTAGGTTCCTCTTAAACTGATCGTTATTTGTAGCTAAATTTTTTATGCTCGATGGTAAATTATTGAAAACGAGTGTTCCTGAGTAGTGGACCCCTTTTGAACTAAAGTAAGTGCTTTTATGTCCTTGTGTAGATCATTTTTATTCCTAGTATTGTATGTATGAACTGAGCTGTTTGTTGGGAAAAGGGATATATTATTTATGACAAATTTCATTAAGGAATAAATATACTGAGAGGCAGTAGTTAATATACCCTGTTCTTTGAAGAGGCTTCTACAGGACGTCCGTGAATTTACTCCACAAATAATACATGTTACACGCTTTTGGACTCTGAAGACTTTTGACTGACTTGAAGAGTTACCCCAAAATATTATACCGTATGACATTATGGAATGAAAGTAAGCAAATTATGCAAGCTTTGTTAGTTTTATGTCCCCTATGTATGATAACACTCGCATTGAAAATACAGATTTGTTGAGTTGCTTCTGCAGCTCTGTGTTGTGCTCCTCCCAAATAAATTTATTATCAAGCTATAATTCCAGGAATTTAATACTGTCAACCTCTACTTAATGCATATGCTGGCGGGAAATCTCTTACATGTTCTGAACCGCATGTAGTGCGTCTTTTCAAAGTTTAATGACAATGAGTTGGCTCTAAACCATTTGTTAATGTTCATGAAAATATCATTAGCAGATCTTTCTATAAGTATGCTTGACATACTTTTTATTGCAATACTTGTATCATCTGCAAACAAAACGAACTCTGCTTCTTGTAGTGTAACTGATGAGAGGTCATTAATGTGCACAAGAAAAAGCAATGGCCCTAAGATGGCTCCTTGTGGGACACCACATGTAATTTCTTCCCAATACAATGATGACTGTTGGCTTAATTCACTAGTCACTTGCACTGACACCCTTTGTTTCCTGTTAGTGAGGTACGACTTGAACCATTTTGCAGCATTTCCCATGACCCCATAGAATTCTAATTTACTTAAAAGGATGTTATGGTACACACAATCAAATGCCTTTGTCAAATCACAGAAAATACCTGCTGCTTGCAATTTATTATCTAATGAATTAATTACGTTCTCACTGTAAGTGTAAATAGCCTTCTCGATATCGGAACCTTTCAAAAATCCAAACTGGGTTTTGGACAATATGTCATTCGTGGTCAGATGGTTGAGAAGCTGCTTGTACATCACCTTTTCTAGATTTTTTTAGAATGCTGGTAAAAGTGAAATCGGTCTGTAGTTTGATGGTATCTCTTTATCCCCCTTCTTGAATAGAGGTTTAATATCCGCATATTTTAGCCAATCAGGAAATGTTCCAGTTATAATACACTGGTTACACAAATAACTTAAAATTGTGCTAAGTTCACAAGAACACGCTTTAATTAACTTTGTTGATATTTCATCATAACCACTAGAATGCTTTGTTTTTAAAGATTTTATTATGGAAGGTATTCCTTGTGGTGAAGTATATTCATGTACCTGAAGTTAACTTCCGCCAGGAAGTTTCGCAGGAGAACTTCTGTGAAGTTTGGAAAGTAGGAGGCGAGGTACTGGCGGAAGTAGAGTTGTGAGGCGGCATCGTGAGTCGTGTCGGGGTAGCTCAGTGGTAGAGCGCTTGCCCACGAAAGGCAAAGGTCCCAGGTTCGAGTCCCTGTTCCGGCACACAATTTTAATCTGCCAGGAAGTTTCATTCAAGGGCATTATTTATTGACCCAGACAATCCCATACTATCAGTAACAGATATAAATGACTTGTTAAATAGATTTGCCACACTATGCCCATCAGTTAATAATGTCTCATCTACTCTTAATGCTACCTGCTCTTGTTCCTTTCTGGTTCTACCAGTCTCCTCTTTGACTATATCCCTTTTTTTATTTGGTTTCCTGATGTTGCTATCTTCTTCTCATAGTGCATTTGTTTAGATGCTTGAATATCTTTTTTTTATATATAATTTACAGTATTTCTTATATTTAGCTAAATCACCATCATTGCAACTACTCTTGGCTGATAGATACATTTTCCTTTTTGTCTTACATGAAATCTTTGTTCCTTGTGTAATCCATGGTTTTATTATAGACTTCTGTTTAATTCGAGTTACTTTTAGAGGAAAACAGTTTTCAAACATGATACTAACATTATTAACGAATATTATATTTTTCATTGATGCCATGAGCACTATATACACCTTTCCAGTTCAGGTCTTTGAGGAGTTTTCTAAAATTTTCAATTTTTGGTGGGTTGACTACTCTCTTGTATGTAGATTTTGCAGTGTTCATAATCTGATTAGAATCTATACCTACAACATGGAGCTGCATATCATGATCTGATATGCCATTTATTATTGGTTTTATGATATGATTTTGTTCCTTTGTTTGTCTATAAAATATTGTCAATTGCTGTCCTAGAAGTTTTAGTTATCCTAGTTGGAAAGTTTACGGTATGTGTTAGGTTGAAAGACAAAGTTACTGACTGCAATAAATTTTTACTGGAGGACTGCATAAGAAAATCTGTATTAAAGTCACCAGCAACCAGGATTTCTTTATTTATTCCTGTTAAATAACCCAATAGAGCTTTTAGATGATTTAGGAATAGATTAAAATTTCCTGCAGGTGCTCGGTAAATAGCTACTATTATATAGCTTCTATTATGGGATTTTACTTCTGTTGCACAAGCTTCTAAATGCTGCTCTAGACAGAATTTATTTATATCAATATTCTTGACGTTATAGCAGTTTTTAATGAATGTGGCAACTCCTCCTCCCTCCATATCTACTCTACAGAATTCTGAATCTAAATTAAATCCTGGAATGTTAAACATATCTATACCAGTGGTCACAAAATGTTCAGAGAGGAAAATTATGTCAATTGGGTTAGAGGAATCCATTTCATCAATACAAATGAGTAGTTCATCAAGTTTATTTCTGAGTCCTGGAATATTTTGATGTAATAAAGATAACTGATATTGCATACTAACGGCTTAACTAAGATTCACTGGAACTTTCGTAGTACTTTCTGTTAAACATTGTTTGCTAGAATATATCTCCTGTTTTTCTGTTTTTCCAAACTGAGGGTATCTTCCAAGCTCTCTCAAAACTGGTTTTCTTTCCCCCCTCCCTATCCTAAAAAAGGCATCCCTCTGACACCTGTAACCACAGGTATTTTACCATTTGTGACAGTGCCCCCCCATAAGTTACTTGCAATCAACCCAGACAGTTTTCCCTTCCCTTTTTCTGTTGATGTGAAGGCCATGCCTAGTGTAGTCCCACCTACAGATATCATCCACAGGAATCAAACAAATATGGGACCCCATATCTGACATGAGTAGCTGGTCCAACTCCAAGTTTACTCTCCTGACAGAAGAGTTCAAATGAGGCCAATCATGGCGACTCGAGACAGATACAAACCCCACACTAGTATGCTTCGTTGCCGATAACATCTTCACCAGGTCACACTCTATAGAATATTCACAGTTCCTGTCAATGCTGTTCCTGGGCCACCCACTACAACCACGGTATCCTCCATTGTGAAATCTTTACATAAAGAACCTATATCCTCTGTTACCTGACCCAGGTCTGCATTTGGTTTGGAAAGGTTTGTGACCTGGTACTCTGATCCTAGCTCTTCCTGCAGTAGTTGACCAACACCTCTAACATGGGAGCTACCTAACAACAAGACTTTCTCTCTTTTCACAGTTTTCCCTACCTTTTCAAATCCTTCTTGAAAGTTTGTTGTGTTCTTTCTACAGCTTCAGCTACACGAGGCTCATCAGATACTGACTGAGGCAACAGGTCAAATCTATTTCTCACGTAATGACAAAGCTGTCTGAAACTGTCCTAAGCCTGTTCCCCCTGTTACCTGTTGCCACTTCTAACCGCTGTTCATCCTTCTCCCTGCTTAACCTGCTCAGAGTCTCCCTTGCCTTATCTAATCAGCTTGAAGAGCAGCAATTTCCCCCTCCTGTTCCATTATTTTCGTATCTCTGTTGCAGATCCTACAAAACCACTGGTGAGCCTCATTTATATCCCTATTTCCCACGCCACTACATTCGCCCCAATGAAAGAAACCACTACAACTATCACACCAAACCCCAGAACTAATGATCCTATGGCATGTCACACACTTCTCACCCATGGGTAAAAATAGAAATCGTAAAAATTTGATAAGTACTGACTAAAACGTGAAAGTTACACCAAGATACACTAAAATCTGTTCACGCAAATATAATTAACTGAAAGGGCACTGGCTATGAAGAAACTCGCTCACGAATACAAAAATTAGGCATAAAAAACACGCCCACGGAAACAAAATTTAGCCCTATAAACACGGATTACTATATACACTTTTGCTAAATCACGAAATTTACGTCTGATAGACTTTATAAATTCTAACTACTATATGCAGCGAATGAAAAATAGAAGAATCGGTAACTAGATATAAGTTTTCGTCACTGTTTACAACAATTCGCGCGCGCGCGTTAAATTAGGCCTACAAATACGAGCTACAGGCGCGAGAAGAAAAATAAACTTTTTACACAGTTTTTCCTTATTTAACACTACACTAACACTTCCACTAATGTAACAACACTTATATTTATACCAACTGGAAACGATTAAAAATAGCTTAAAAACAACGATTTTTGTAATTATTTACTGGAGCAAATATTCGAAACGTTCGCGCGGGCGCATTGTCACCAACAACAGGCTGATAGTTGTCTCTGGCTGAGTTGAAGGAGTTCTTCTTATCTTGCTGCAAGAGCTCACGCCATTTCAGACCCTGAATGTTTGTCAGCTGACTCACCCCACCTTGAAGTCACTTTTCTGCTGAACTGTTACAATGAAAGACATATTAAACATGCATTGTGCTCTCGAACAACTGTGCAACAGGTGAGTGATGATAGCACCAAGGTGACACCCAAGTTAATGACCTTTTTGCCTTATGCGAGAATCGTCTCAAACAGAATTGGCGTTATTTTGTGGAAATAAGATGTGAAATATGTTTTCCACCACCATCTAAGATTAAGGCACCATTATCATCCATAAAGGATTATCTCAGTTTCCTTAAGATGGTTGTCTACCGTATTCCATGCAGTTGTGGCATGTCATATACTGGTCATACTGCCAGAACTGTGGAGGACTGTTGTACTGAATATAAGGTTCACAGAAGCTAACAATAATCTAGCAATTCTGCTGTTGAAGAGCATTGTCTAGGCACAAGCAACCAACTGGAATATAACTACACTGAGTTTCTGCCTTGCACTGCCAGCTATTGGGCTTGTGTTACAAGGGAGCAGTTGAAATTAAACTAGGGAATAACCTTATAAATACACGAGGAAGTTTGTGCTTAAATTTTGCATGGAATATCCCTCTCTTGTCAAACAGTAATGGGACAGATTCACTCTTACCTCTCTAGTAGATCACTGACAGTTAACATAGATGTTTCTGACATTTATCACCTTTGATCATGTGGAGGCACTATTGCTATCCCTTTTTCATTGAAAATCCAGATATTAATGTCCAAGTTCAGTGCTTGCTCTCTCTGCAGTTGAAATTGGCAGGGGGTCCTCCTGTCAAAGAAAAGGCAGTTGTTGATACTGCTACCTAGTGACAGAATATTCAATACATTATGAGAAGCTCAGGATCCACAAGGGTAAAGTAGATCACACCAATTTGAAGTCCATTTCGACTCTTGTTCCCTACATGATTTGTGATTCCTCATTAATTAGATCCTGGTTACAATATAATATTCTCTTATTCGAATATAATCTTCTATTTTAATTAAACCAGTTACGTCAAGAGATATTGTGAAATGACTTGTCAGTGCTAGGCAAAAGGAAGTGTTATATAGCAACCCTCGAATGCTTGTTCACGTGCAAAACAATCCAAAAAGCTTCTAGCTCTTGTGCACATCTATGTTTGTCCAGATATTTTCTGTCATGCCTCTTGTTAAAATAAAATTTTTGGGTAGTCAAATATAACGAAACCAAAAGATAAATAAGCATGGAAAGTATCTGCTTGTAGATTACATTATTTGGACATCGAAAAGGAGATCAATAAACCGAAAATGGTAAAGCAACTTATTTAGATGATATAAAATAGGATCACATAAAATATATTGATGTTAAAATAAAAGTCATTGCTTCCATAAGTGTTAATTTGCTCATAGATGGCAAAATTACCCTTATGAAATGTTATTGATGTTCTGTTTGAAACATACTGCAATAACTTGAGATTATGCTCACAAGAATAGTGCACCTCCAGTGGAATATGGCATGGGGCCTCATTACAACTATGACAACTGATCAGGAGAGGCAAGGGAGGCCGGACATCCTCACATTTCTGTAGTAGTAGTTGCAGTAGTAGTGGATCCAATAATTTTTACTACAAACCTTCAAGTACTAGTTATCAGCGAGTGAGAAAGACTTTAATCTTATGTTATTCCTTGTGAATCACCAGCACTATACACAGCAAGACTAGCTGCACGGAAGCATGAAGCACACAGTTACTGACATGAAGTGGGCTAGCTTTGCTGTGCCCAGGTGGCAGAGAGCATGGCTCACACGTAGGTTATGTTGGGAGACCAATACCTCCTGTAAACACTAGGTTGTGATTGAAACATGTCCACTGAATGTGTGGTCGTGTTCCCTTTTTGAGTTACTCATTAACCTAAAGTGTTCCTGCACCACTAATATATATATTTTTTCACCCATGTGATTGCACTTGTGTGTTCATGTGAATGTGGAAGGTTGTTTTTAATATTGACTGACTGCTGCGCAATGGCTTACAGTCGCCGACTCGCGCTTTAGGGCCTCATTTACATTAATCAAGGACGAACGGCTTCGTTTGTGGTCTGCGCTGGCGTCTGCTGGGTGGCCAGAGACAAGCGTACTTGGCAAGATAGCGAGATGGCTGTGTTCTTAGTGTATGCCAATCTAATCTTGGACAAAAAGAGGTGACAAGAGATCTCTCTGGGAGCTGATGAAGAAGGTATTATCTGCCTCATGTAGAGAGGGTTGTCAGACACTATTCTCTGAATGCGCTTTGTATGGGTTTTTAGCACGCTCTGGTGTGTGATGGGGAAGGTTTTGGCGTTGCCTTAGTGCTTCACTCTTGCTGCAACCATGGAAGTAAGTACTTAGTCAAATCATGCTGAGGGGAAGGAACACTGTTAGAACTTTGCTTTCTGTGTGATATCAGGCAGTCTTGGTTTATCAGTGATAGTTTTCTGGAGTACTTCTTCCGCTATGCAAGGCGAAGTGTTTCTTAATTTACAGAACTCGAGTAATTCGGTGTAAATTTAGTATTTGCATTTTCATTCTTGTGATGATTTTGTGTCCGGCTTTTCTCAAGTTAGAATACTCGTCTATGGCCTTCAGCCTTTGTGTAAATCCGCCATCTCGTCAAAACGCCGCCGACGCTTCGTTTGCCACTGCTATGATCTGTCCCCGCAAGGTTAATGTACCGCAAGCATTATGCGCTTGTCTGGCTGTGAATGAATGAATGCGCTTTCATCTATCCATTGTGTGTTCACAATTTTCCTCCCACGTTACCTCCATATTTATAAAGGGCAGAAACAATTTTATTACTGGCAGTTTAATTCACTATTCTACAAGGTGTGTGCTTAATTTGGTCTTCCCACATTTATTTTCTTGTTCTTTTTATTGAATAGATGATGATTTAAAGTATCAAACCTCTGCTTTATAATGTTATGCTCCCCATACCATGTTTAATTATCTATTCATTTATTTTTAACTTTAATTTTGTGTTTGTTAAAACGTTGGCTGCTCCCTTAAAGAATGAGAAGTGAGATAAATTTCCGTTGTGCAAGTACAGTGGCCACTCGTAAAGTAATTTAGAGCAGCAGTGAGCGTTTTAACTTGCATTTCCAGGTCTCAACTGCATGAGATCTTACTTAAATAATTTAACAGGCTACTTTCACGATGGCAACAGGCTGAGCGCCGGCTACAGCCAGCTAAAGGAGGCCCCGATCCGTGGAGCCGTCTTTTACGACTTCTCTCGTGTGTTGGTAGGCAGGGGGGTGGAGCTGTGGTAGATTGATGCACGGCAACACATGATGCTTCATCCAATAGCGTCAATCCACCACTGTTGTCCGCGTTGCTGAGTCTACTTTGAATGTGTAGAAGTGTTTTCTTCTCCAGTGTATATGTGTTGACAGTTATAATATGAGCAAAATATTTGTTGTAGTTGATGGATCACAAAACGCCAAATGTTGCAGAAACAAGTAACATTTACAGTGTTCTGAATGTGTAACTTGTTTAGAATAGCGTCTGAAGCAGACGACTTGTGGGCATAAGATGCTCGCCTCAACATTGACATTAGCCAACAGAAAACACTTCAGGCATCTGGTGTGACTTCGATAAGGGTACAGCGCATGTTAAGCGAAGTGAATGCGTCTATTAAAGCTACTGAGTTGTCATCTTTTAAATCGCCAGGGAAGTGACACAGTCGTAAGGTAAATGTCGGCAATGTGGAGGATTTTTCTAAGGAGGATAATAAAAATAGGTTCATGTATAGCATTAAAATTAGCCAGGATTGTGGACTTTAACCTATATTCATCATCATTGATAAATCTAGATTAGATCTGTCTCAGGAACACATAATATTTCGATCTAAGTATTTAGAAGACGTCTTTGCGTCATACAATATTTGAGATGTATAGGACGGATGAATACCTGACACTCGCGCCCGCCTGAAGCAGAAAGTCAAGTTGAATGGACGCAATAAGTAATGCCGCGTGCGCTTCCTCCGCCAGGAGCCTCCAACATGGGGATCCATTACATGAATGCACTCCAGGGGCGAGGCCAAAGTATGCTGTGATTGGTCAGCGCATCACTAAAAGGGGACCACGCCACAAATTCAGGGCAGTCTTGGATCTGGAGTCAACTACTGTGGCAGACGGTGATGTTATGTGCAATAGTTATGTCAGTCTGTATTCTATCGAAATTCTGGACTCTGTGACAATGCTACGACTTATGTGTTGGATGTATTGTCATGTCTGTAGACAAGAAGTAACATTATATTGAGAAATTACCCGCAAACAGTATTGACACTCACTTGTATACAGTTCTCAAAGAAAATTTAAGTATTCGTCTTTATATATGAATTTATGTGTCATACTAATAAATATACAGACTGTTTAAAAACTTGGCATCTGTGTTGACTCCCATGAAACCCTGTAAATAGAAGCTGTCAGTAGACAGAATATGAATGCAGAAAAAATAATTTCACAAATAAAAGAAAACATCGAGTCCAACAACAGTTGATGAGCAGTTCTAAGAATAAATTGTAAGATAAACAATGGAAGAAAAGGTCCGTGAAATTGCCCATTGCCGCAGCGGAGTGGCCAAGTGCATTTAGGTGCGATGTTCCGATGCGTGAGGCCATTCCCCGTCGGGGGTTCGAATCTCCCCTCAGGCATGGATGTTTGTGTCATCTTTAGTATAAGGTAGTTCACAAGTAGTTTGTAAGTTTAGGGACTGCTGACCCCACAGTTAAGTCCCTTAAGCTTAACAAATATTTGAAATCGGCCATCAAGGTTTTTTTTACTCACTGTTTTGTGCATCGTTTAAATTTAGGTTTGCTGCTCTAAAAACCACTATGGAGACATTTCTCCATGCTTTAGAATATTCCTGCATTCTTCCTCCAATCTTAAAAATGCGCGACAATCCCGAACAGTATTGATAGTAAACGAATTTCAGCGAACAATGAAACGAACGCCACAATAATATCTTCACAATAATATCTGGTCGAACCTAACAGTAACAAATCTAGATGCTCGCCTCTGAACTGCCTCTATGTCTTCCTTTAAACTGATCTGTCCCAAAGACTTCAGCAATACTCAAGACGTGGTCACACAAGCGTTTTATACGCGGTCTGCCGGTCGCGGTGGCCGAGGAGACTGAGGCGCTCCAGTCACGGTCTGCACGGCCACTACGGTCGGGGGTTCGAATCCCCCCTCGGGCATGGATATTTGTGCCGTCTTTAGTATAAGGTACTTGATAAGTAGTTTGTAAGTTTAGGGACTGATGACCCCATAGTTAAGTCCCATAAGCTTAACAAACATTTGAACATTTTATACGCGGTCTCCGTTACAGGTGAAGTACATCTTCCCAAAATTCTTCCAATGAACCGAAGTCGGCTGTCCGCCTTACTCACAACTGTCCTTACATGTTTGTTCCATTTCATATTGCTCTGCAGTGTTACGCCTAGATATCTGAACGGTGCGACAGCATCAAGAAGCTCACAACTAATGCTGTATTCGAACATAATAGGATTGTTTTTCCTACTCATGCACATCACCTTACATTTTTCTACATTGAGAGCTAGTTGCCATTCTTCGCACCAACTAGAAATTTTGTCTAAGTCATCCTGTATGCTATTGCAGTCAGTTAAAGACGACACCCTCCCATACACCACAGTATCATCAGCAAACAGCCGTAAATTACAACTTACTATGTCCATCAGATCATTTATATAGATAGAAAATAATAGAGGTCCTATCACACTCCCCTGGGACACGCCTGTCGATACGCTCGTCTCTGATGAATACTAGCGGTCGAGAACAACGTACTGCGTTCTATTACTTAGAAAGTCTTCCAGCCAGTCACAAATCTGTGAACCTATTCCATAAGCTCGTATCTTCGTTAGCAGTCTGCAGTGTGGTACCGGGTCGAACGCATTTTTGAAGTCGAGAAAAAGACAATCCGCCTGTTGCCCTTCATCCATGGCTCGCAAGATGTCATGTGAGAAAAGGGCAAGCTGAGTTTCACATGAACGATGCTTCCAAAACCCGTGCTGATTCATAGGAAGAAGCTTTTCCGTTTCAAGGAAATTTACTATATTCGAACTGAGAATATGCTCCAAAATTCTACATGAAACTGATGTCAACGACATTGGCCTGTAATTGTGTGGGTCAGTTCTCTTTACTTTCTTATAAACGGGAATCATCTGCGCTTTTTTCCAATCACTATGAACTTTGCGCTGAATTAAAGATTCGCGATAAATGCAAGCTAAGTAGGGGGCCAATGCCGCAGAATAGTCTTTGTAAAACCGAACTGGTATTCCATACGGACCAGCAGACTTTTTCGTATTTAGGTCTCTCAGCTGCTTCTCTACACCGGAAATACCTATTACTATGTCCCCCATTTCGGAATTAGTATGTTGATCAAATGATGGTACATTTTTGCGGTCCTCCTGCGTGAAAGATTTCTTAAAGGTTGAATTTAGAACTTCAGCTTTCCGTTTGCTTTCTTCTATTACTGCCCCAGAATGATCAACGAGTGACTGGACAGTGGGCTTTGACTCGCTTATCGATTTTACATAGGACCAGAATTTTTTCGGGTTCTCGGAAAGATCTTTTGGTAAGGTATGGCTGTGATAATTATTGTATGCTTCGCGCATCGATCTTTTTATAGACGCACGAATCTCTACTAACTTTTGCCTCTCATCATTTGCGTGTTCTTTTTTTGAATCGAGAGTGCAAGAGTCTTTGCTTTCGCAGCAGCTTTCTAACATTATTACTATGCCACGGTGGATCTTTTCCATCCTTAATCGTCTTTACTGGCACATATTTCTCTAACCCTTTATTTAAAATGCACTTAAATTTAGTCCACAATTCGTTTACATCCATAGTCCCGGAATTAAACGATGCCCATTCGTTTTCTAAGTGCGATCCTAACATTTGCTTATCGGCTCTTCCCAACAAAAACACGCTCCTAGTCTTCTTGATTGGTTTATGAAATTTGGTCACCATCGACGCTATGACAATATCATGATCACTAATTCCTGTCTCTACACAGACATCGTTAATAAGGTCAGGCCTGTTCGTGGCTATAAGGTCTAAAATATTTCCATTGCGCGTGGGTTGCCGGTTTAACTGCCCAAGACAGTTTTCGGAGAATGTGACTAAAAGTAGCTCGCAAGACTGCTTGTCTGTACCGCCTGAAATGTAACTAGAGGGGTCCCAATCTATACTCTTAAGGTTGAAGTCTCCCCCGACTAATATTACATGGCCCAGATACCTATGCACTACCTGGTGTAGACTTTCTTTGAATGATTCTAAAAATGCTACAGCAGCACTGAGGGGGGGGGGGGGGCGGTAAAAACTCCCAACTATTAACTTCACTTCTTTTAGACCTGTTATATGTGCCCAGATAACTTCACAGTTACTTTCAACCTCGATCTCAGTAGAAACAATATCTTTGTCCACAGCGATGAACACTACTCCTCCAGCTGTATCCGATCTATCTTTCCGATATACAATTCATGCCTCGCTAAATATTTCTGAACTTGCCACATCATGACTTAGCCAGCTTTCGGTGCCTAAAACTATCTGAGCACAATAATTTCCATGCTGTGCGGCAAATTCAGGAACTTTGTTTCTAATAGTCTGTAAATTCACGGCTAATATTTTTAACGTTCGAATTTTTGTTCCGAACGTGGCCTGAATTCGCTGTATGAATGCTGATAGGCGAGTGCTCATCAGAGTTAGCGCCTAGCCCAAAAAAAAAAAAAAAAAAAAAAAAAAAAAAAAAAAAAAAAAAAAAAAAAAAAAAAAAAAAACCATGTGCACTCCACTAGTACTTTGCTACCCGAGTAGCCGCTTCCTTAGTGTAGTGCACCCCTGATCTATCTAGGGACACCCTACAACTCCCCACCCGATAACGCAGATCCAGAAATCTGCAGCAATGACTGTCAAAGAGTCGGCGAAGCCTCTGGTTCAGACCCTCCACTCGGCTCCAAACCAAAGGACCCTGCTCAACCCCGGGAACAATGCTACAAATCGACAGCTCTGCTTGCAACTCACGTGCGAGGGCAGCAGCCTTCACCAATTCCGCCAGCCGCCCATAGGACCTGTGGATGTCCTCAGAACCCAAGTGACAAGCGTCATTGGTGCCGACGTGAGCCACGACTTGCAGTCAACCGCACCTCGCACCCTCGATGCCGCCAGCAAGGCCGCCTCCACATCTCGGATGAGGCCCCCGGCAGACACACCGAGTGCATATTGAATTTCTTTCCGGATCTCGACGCTATCTGCCTAAGGGGCTCCATCGCGCTCCCAATTACTAATAATCCCCTCCCCCCGTGCACCTGCTCGGACCCTGCTGAAGGAGTGGCCACACGTTCACTCACGGGACGAACGGGCGCGGACGCACGTCCAGCCTCCACATTGGCCTGCCGCCTCGAGCGACACGAACGCCGTACAACCCGCCACTCCCCTTGCGGAGAAGGCGGTTCGACGACGTCCGGTACACCTGAAGGTGCCTCGGTAGCAGGGAAAGACTGCGAAGCTTGAGACACCTGAGGTGTCCGAACTGACTGAATGCTAATCTGCCAAGTACGCGGGAATAAAGACGGCTGACCGTAGCCAACAGCACGCTCAGCTGTTCGAGAACTGCGGCCAACTCCTCCTGCGTCCGCACACAGCAGGCACACATCCTATCCATCCTATCGATACAGTTAACTTTAGAAAGTAGAAAACTAAATTAACTTTTAAGTAGCCTAGTACTCTAGTAAAGGCGGCTGGCAGCTGACTGAACTGTGGTCAGTGGTAACTACACAGTCAAAACAACGAAACTAAGTCTGACAATTTCCAAAATAAACAAGAATATCTGTGGATACACCGTTAACAAACGCGCGGGAATATAAGCTTTCACAAAGCACAACACGAAATAAGGAAGTGACAATATGACACGTAGCTTGCAGCAGACGGTAACTATACATACGGTATTTATCAAAATACGCGAGAATAAACTCTTAAAGCAGTAGCACAAACGAAATGTGTCAAGTAGGTGAGAAGAAACCTCTTAAAAAAAGAAACACTAACGAATATTAAGAAAATAAGTGGCAACGAAATTTCACGCAATGAAATTTTGATACTTAGTGCTCTGGGTGATGGGGCATTGACAACAGCTGGCACTGAACTGACTGCTAACTGACTGAATGCTAATCTGCCAAGTACGCGGGAATAAACCTCTAAAACAGAAGTACTAACTAAAATGAAGAACTAGACTGGCAAATTAAATTTGACCCAAATTAAATTAAGATACTTAGCGCTGTTTACGATGTGGTACTGGTGGCAGCTGGCACTGGACTGACTGATAACGAGCTATAGTAACTGTCTCTGACTTGTTTTGAAATACACCAGTCAAAGACGAAGACTAAACACAACGGTATTTATCAAGTACGATAGAATAAACTATTAAAACAATAGTACAAGCGAAATCTACCAAGCACGCGGGAATAAACCTCTTAAAACAGAAGTACTAACGAAAATGAAGAACTAGACTGGCAAATTAAATTTGACACAAATTAAGATACTTAGCGTTGTTTACGATATGGCACTGGTGGCAGCTAGCAGCATACAAAATATCTGTCATTTTTACATTTCTGACATAATGTTTCTTTTCGAAAAGTCAAATCAGGTAAGTTACAGTCAATTGTAGTTAAGACAATAGCCTTTAAGTTTACATTTTCAGGACTATTTTTAAGACACAATATAGTTTGCTCAATATCTTTCCTGCCTTCAATATTTTCATCACAAACTTTTCTAAATCCTTCATTACCAATAATATCAGTTATCCTATTTTCAACATTTATAGCTTCAACATACTGCTCAGTACCCAATATATCTGTTTCATTACCATTTTCCTCCAAGTCCGTACTTTCAACATTTTTATATAAAGTATCATCTTTAGAAAGCATAATATTCTCATCATCATCATGAACATCAACATTTTCATTGCCAATACATTGTACTCTACACATCTCCACAGATAAATCATTACTGTCAACATAATCATTATCCTCAATATCAACAGAGCTACTATTTCCAAAATCAAAACTGTCATCACAATCAGGTATACTATCATGGCATTTAGTAATACAAACATTATTCAAATTACGATTGTCAGGTTCGGATACAAAAATCATGTCTCAATTAGATTCAGGCCTGAAGTTCACCACAAGTATTTTCAAATACACAATTATCCAAACCCTCTGTATTACAGCTGTCATTATCTATCACATTAACATTATCTTTAAATTCACAATTAGCAAAACCATGGTCTTCAGCATTAACTGCAGTTTCTAAGTCATTATTGTTATAGCTTTGTGTCTTAATGTTATGCTTCCTATCATGAAATTCTGTTGAAGGTACCTCATATTTTTTAAATTTCAAACTTTGTTTAGAATTACCTCTGTATCTATTTTTTCCATTAAAATGTTGATTACCATAATCATTATGTCTTTGCCACCATCCACTCCATTTATTACTATAATTAGAGCTTTGACTTTCAATAAGTTTGTCAATTTTGTACACAAAATTTAAAAATTCTTCTATATCATTATCAGGTGCACGCATTAATTCCCATAGCAAATTTTTACGTAACCTTCTTTTTAAGACTATGATTTGTGTCATATCATCTAATGGTTCCTTTAGGTGTATTAGTTTCTGTAGCTCATTTTTACAACAGTGTGTCATTGCCCCTGGAAAGTTGGTCCATATAAAAATCTACTTTTAACACTGTGATGATCACTTTCTGACTAAAATTTATTTTAAAAACTCTTTTTAAATTCCTCAAAATTTGTCCAAAGTTTTATGTTTTGATTAGCCCAATTTAAAGCTTCTCCATTCAAAAGGTATTTTACATATTTTATCTTCTCAGCATGAGTCATACATTCAACAAAATCATTTTCACAGCTTAAAATAAAATCTACAGGGTGTAAATTCTTGTCTGGGAATCTTTTTACAGGAAATTTAGACCATAAACCAAAATTGTGTATTCCATTTGTTACAAGATCATTATTCAGAACATCACCTGATGATAAAATTTTAACCTTTTCCCTTTCCCTATTAACTTCTTTAACAAAGTCTACACTTGTTTCAACTGTCTGCACTGCTGATTCTACTTCATGAAAACAACTCTTTACATAACTATCATTGATTAGGCCTAGCTCGTATTAACTACATTTTTATTTGTTTTGAGATCAGTAACTTCACATGAAACGATAAGTTCATTAATTTGATTAACTTTAACTTTCTCTATTATCTATTAATTCGTCTTTCATTAAAGTTTCTTGATCTGTAAACGTTTTATTAAAGTGTTTCCTATTTCACCTAACATTGTCTGTAGCATATCTAACATCTGATTTTGCTCCATTACATAATCCCCTTTTATAGTTGACGTATTAATGTTTTCTTTCTCTTTATCCATGTTGAATAAACTGTAGTCACTTTAGAAAAAAACAAAGTTTAATAGCACTTACAGTTTTCGGAATCCAGTCCATTCCAAGTTCAAACATAACATACCTTTTTCTTCCCATATAGATCGTCATATCGCTTTGAAACCCATGCCAGTTAAATTTATTAAGATTTCGTTCATAAAACGTGTGTACATGTATCATTTCTTCTTCCTTTTGCTTCTTTGATGTTCCTGAAACATGTCACATTTTAGATTTCCCAAAATCGACAGCATTTCCTGACCATCGCACCAAGTGTAGAGTTTTTTACACTACATTAGAACCACATTTTATATATGTTTCATACACATCACCTTATTGTCTCAGTGCAGTAGTTTTAATAGCTCGCCTGTATTATTCTTATGAACACATCAAGACGATTGATTCTTCGCAATCATAAAAACACAAACATGACATGTTTCATTCATTTATTTGCATTATTGGTGAAGCACAAGATGTTTGAAGTAAGACTCTGACTGTATTCTACATAATGACTAAAGTAAGACTGCCTGTTGACTGTCTTAAGACTCCTCAACTATGACTGCTTAAAGTAATACTGACTGCCTTTGTGCCAATTCGCGCATATGAATACAATCTGATGTTCTAGGACATGGAAACAGTTAAATACAGTTTTCATAATTTGCTTGTAGAACAAAAATGAATCTTGCGTCAAGTAAAAATACACAAAATTATGACAAATTTAGTAATATGATTTTCGTATCAAAACAAATCAGAAATCAAGATCTTAAGTAGTTTAAAATTAGAGCAATAGACAGGTTTGTTTATATTATTTAAAATGGTTAAATTAAAGTAATTCTACAATTTTACAGTCAGGAAAGTATTGCATTAAGGTCAATGCATAACGAAAGGCCTCAGATAATGTTAGTTATTAATTTCATTAACAAACACATTGTTGTCCAACATTATGACTTTCAATAATTAATTAATTAATGTAGTTTATTAGCAGACCAAAGTAATGAAAGTGATTAAATCAATGTGGCCACGTAGTGGTGTTACAAAATGCTTATATAATATAAATATGGAATATTAGGGAATAATACTACGATCAAATGTGTTATCGTACTTTGCATTTATCCAAACAAACGGAATTTTATAGGGTATATACATTACAAACTGATGTACTTGTTGCAAGAATGGTAGCAATTAAATAAAATAATATTTGAATGCTTATAGAAGAATGTGGTATATTTCATTCTCAATTACATCTCTTGAATTGACAGACAGAAATGTTAGGTTTTACTGCAAGAATAGTTTCCAGGTCTACCCACAACTGCAAGTGACTGGAGAATGCACCATACGTTTATAGTAAAGGATCTACACAATCTACTGGGCAATTCTAAGCATAACTGCCGAACTGATTAGTATCTCCGACTTTAGGAAGAGAAATTTAACACGATGTGACAATCTTGTTTCCAGTTTTGCTATAACATTATCCAACACCTCAAAATACACTTATTTGTATTTCGATGTCAACTGATTGACAATGTATTCATTCACCATTTCAGCTCTATTCATGGAAGTTTCAGGTTCCAAAGAGGTCGAGGGTTTTTGAGAATTTAAAGGGTCGATCAGTTTATCTTCATCTAATAAATTTTTCTTGTAAGCAACACATTCTGAGACGGAATTACTGCAGTATGGTGCATCATATATTTTATTCTGAATGATGTTGGAAACCAGTTCAGTCTACGAAAAATTTGCTTTCAAAAATAAGGAGAAATTCAAAAGACTACTTTGGAAACATAGATTTCTCTTGTACACTTCGGTCTATTAAAATTGCTACACCAAGTAGATGACATGGTACAGACGCGAAATTTAACCGATAGGAAGAAGATGCTGTGATATGCAAATGATTAGCTTTTCAGAGCATTCACACAAGCTTGGCACCAGTGGCGACACCTACAACGTTCTGACGTGAGGAAAGTTTCCAACTGATTTCTCATACACAAACAGCAGTTGACTGGCGTTGCCTGGTGAAACGTTGTTGTGATGCTTCGTGTAAGGAGGAGAAATTCGTACCACCATGTTTCCGACTTTGATAAAGGTCAGATTGTAGGCTATCGTGATTGTGGTTTATCGTATCACGACACTGATGCTCGTTGGTCGGATCCAATGACTGTTAGCAGAATATGGAATCGGTGGGTTCAGGAGGACAATACGGAACGCCCTGCTAGATCCCAACGGCCTCATATCCTCAGTAGTTGACATGACAAGCATCTTATTCACATGGCTGTAGCGGATCATGCAGCCACGTCTCGATCCCTGGGTCAACAGATGGAAACATTTGCAAGACAACAACCATCTGCATGAACAGTTCGACAACGTTTGCAGCAGTATGGAGCATCAGCTCGGAGACCATGGCTGAGATTGTGATATTATAGATACAGGGGGAAGCTGATTGTTTCCATGTGAAAGGCAGGTTTTGCCAGGCAGTTGGGTTCCCCAGCCAGATGGCTACCAGTTTGTACCTAGTGAATGGGATAGTCAGGGTTTTCCTAATGTGGTCGGAAACCGGAAGCAACGATCTTGAATGACCGAGGGCGGCTAACCCAGAATGCAACTGAAACACAATATAGCCATACACA
The DNA here is from genome assembly GCA_026315105.1 of Locusta migratoria. Lineage (NCBI taxonomy): Eukaryota > Metazoa > Arthropoda > Insecta > Orthoptera > Acrididae > Locusta > Locusta migratoria. The sequence goes on along the minus strand of CM048755.1, from coordinate 23,139,476 downwards.
TTTTTCTAAAACTCCATATAAAATCAGGAAATGATCATGCAGCAAATATAAATATATGAATGGATTCAGGAGACTTGAGAGAATCAAACGTCGTAATTATAATTTCAATATCTCTTACCAATAAAAAGCCGATAAATTTCAGTACCATAATAACAATATTATAAGACTTATATTTACAATTATTGATATGTAGTGTTTCTCAGTAACAGTTTAAGAAGCAAATGGACAGCGCTGCACCACACTACCTATCTTAAAAGATGTACCATGTTATTTCCGTATTCTTTCAATAAACCTCATTTTACTTTCTTGTTTTGCTTTTCGTTGAGGTAATAATATTCTTGTGTCAGAACATAGGAAATTGAGTTTATACATTTTTATCGGTTTTCGGAAAATAAATAAAATTAACTGTGGCATGCAATCCTTAGAAATGTTTAGAATTACATAAGGAAGCAAATGAAATGCAGCTACACGCGATAGGGAGCGATTACAGAGACGGATGAAGTCCGGTCTCAAAAACACCAGAAAAGTGAAATAATTACAAAGACGAAAAAATAAAAATAAAAACTATGGTATGCAACGCATAGAAATGTTTAGAATTTCATAAGCAAGCTATTGAAGGAGGTTGTACAAGGCTCGGAGAGAATTACTGACAAAGATGGAGTGCATACTACAAGTTCAGAGAGGAAACAGCAAAATTAAAAATAGGCGGGGAGAACAGATCGGAAAATATTAGTGGAAGTCAGAAGGATACATAGATAGTTACTGGCCTGATGGGCATGGAACAAACAATTGTGTAAGCTGAAGGCTTTGTTCTAAGAACCAACCACGTGGAACTCACATATCACTCATGGAAGGAAGCAATAAGAAAGAATTTTACATGTACTGTACAAAAATGAACATATTGTCTGTTAGAAATGAATATACCAGGCCGTTATCAAACTGCAACTAGTAACACATAGACTGTGTTTATCTGTTGAAAAAACTATAACACATTTCCACACATGATCGAAAGGAATATTCCAAAAAAATGAATCTAAGTTCAAGAGTCTAAGTTAAACATGCTAGACTATGAATCGCTACCATCTCCCCAGACACAAGAGAAGAACCAACCTTACCTCATTACGATCCCAGCACAGAGTGAAGACCTAGCGGCCAGGAAATGCGGGAAAGGTACCGGAAATTGAGAAATCCATGACAACAGCGGTGATGGGGAGAGAAGATCGTGAGACTCGCCCTAGAGAAGGCTCGTCGACTAGCTTGTAACCAAAGGGTGTGGAAACCTCTTTGGTCGCATCAGTAGCAGGGGGTTAGTAACGACTAACTATCGACACTGAGCCAGAGGGAACCATGCAAAGCGAGCTATTACCACCCACATTTAGACAGCCATTAGATTCTTGCACATCCACATAAAAGTAAAACAAGTAGGCATTCTCACATGGACAATAATAAATTATTAAAATAACAAAATCCTAGCAATATTGACTAACATTTCAGAAACTAATATTTTAAAACATGAAATAAAAATGCTATTCCTCATGCCTTGAAAAGAGTATGGTTCTAATTGAACAAAATGCTAATCTAGCGACATCAAATAAATTACAATTTTATAGAAAAATATATAGAAGACAACAGACCATCGTCTTTCATCGAACCATGTGGGTCCTAACTCCAACTTCAGGGCTTTGGAGCTAGTCGCCTGAATTCACACCACTTCTCATAAAACCAGTGCCTAGATAGTTTACTCTCAAACTGTAGCTTAAGAGTTCTCAGTCAGTTTGTGTAATGAATCCGATCTTTAACCACTTCAGCTTCAGCAATCATGTAACATAGTTGTCTGTCGCCGTTAGCGTGTTTGCTCGTGGTCTAATCTAGTTGCAACTTAACTTTGCTATACTCACGCACCATCTCAAATCAGGCACGACAGATCAGAGTGATCTTCGCAGTTTTATTGTATATTGTGTTGTGTGTTACCATCAGGTTTGCTGAATTTCGCCTATGATAGCGGCGCCTGCTTCTGCCTCGTTTCAGCACACTGATTTAGGTGAGTTTTAGTGTTGCGTTGCGTGTGTGTGAGCGAGTGAGTGATGTTTGTAAATCCTCCGCCCAGTAGCGTTAAGTTCTGTGTAATTTATGTTAATTTCATTTCTGGGCATCGTCAGTATTCCGGTAAATGGGACGCTTTTTATTGTATTAACAAAATTGTTTCCCCATTTTGCTTGTGTTCGACACGAATAAACAAGTAAAGTTCAGTATAATTTTGACTTGCATATAAATTGTAGTTTTCCCCCTTTTATTTAACATTGTTTTTGACCAGTGCTGAGAACAAGCTCAGATGCAATTTTCTATGTTTAAGTTCCATTGCTCCATAAATGTTTTTCTTTAGCCACCTTTATGAAATAACTTTAATTGTGGTGGTTTGTTTGTTAATGTCTGCGTGTAATTTCGTGTGAGCTGCTACGTATGTTGGCCACTGTGTCGTTAACTTCCTGTTATTAGAATAACTTGAATCAAGTCAGTCCTCAATTTGGGCCAGGGAAAAAGTTTTGCAGCAGGGAGTAGCCGGTGGCTCACTGGATCATTTGCTAATTTTATTGCTAAAATTAAGCTTTCTTATAACAGTAAATTCTTATCTGGGTATCTCCTACCAGAATTTAGCTTTTATTGCGTACAGTGGCCAACTTTTAAAGCTGACATACATAACTCACCTCAATGAACAGAGACAACGAGCCATAAACTATTACTACCCTGAGTTATGTATTGCCAAGTCTTATTCGTGAGAACCGATAGGAAGGTTGCATGGTTACCCTTGTTGCTGCATCACAGACAGGAGTGCCTGCGATGGTGTATGCAAAGATGAACCTCAGTGCGCGAATGGCAAAACGTCGTTTTTTTTATGAATCCAGGTTCTCGGAATGAAAGTTTCACTCTGCAGCAGTGTGTGCGCTGATAGGAAACTTCATGGCAGTTTAAAATTGTGTGCCGGAACCGGGACTCGAACTTGGTACCTTTGCCTTTTGCGGGCAAGCGCTCTACCAACTGAGCTATCCCGACACAACTCACGATCCGTCCTCACAATTTTAGTTCTGCCAGTACCTCCCCTCCTACTTTCCAAGCTTCACAGAAGTTATCTTGCAAACCTTGCAAGACTAGCACTCCTGGAAGAAAGGGTATGGTGGATACATGGCTTAGCCACAGCCTAAGGGATGTTTCCAGAATGAAACTTTCACACTGCAGCAGAGGGTGTGCTGATATGAAACTTCCTGGCAGAGTGAAAGTTTCATTTTGGAAACATCCCTTAGGCTGTGGCTAATCCATGTCTCCACCATATCCTTTCTTCCAGGAGTGCTAGTCTTGCAACGTTCGCAGGAGAGCTTCTGTGAAGTTTGGAAAGCAGGAAGCGAGGTACTGGCAGAACTAAAGTTGTGAGGACGGATCGTGAGTCGCATCGGGAAGGCTCAGTAGGTAGAGCACTTGCCCGCAAAAGGCAAAGGTCCCATGTTCGAGTCCTGGTTCTGGCCCACAATTTTAATCTGCCAGGAAGTTTCAATTTAGTTTTTGTTTACAGCATCATGATGGTCGCTTCCATATTTGACGACATCGTGGTCAACACACATTGGAAGCATGTATTCGTCATTGCCATACTGGTGTATCACCCAGCATGATGGTATGGGGTGCCATTGGTTACACGTCTTGGTCACCTCTTGTTTGCATTGACGGCACTTTGAACAGTGGCCATTACATTTCAGATGTTTTACAACCCGTGGGTCAAACCTTCATTCATATGACCATGACTTCAGACTATATCCATACTATGTGATTAGTGCTCAACAAAACTTTCTCTACTTAAAATTAGTTACTGTAATATGATTTATAATTGAATTTGACAGATATATAGTATAAACTTCGAATTGCTAATAAAACTGTATATTTTATATAAACATCTGTAATTTTTGTAAACATAACAAGAAGACTATTAATGGAGAAGACATCAAAGAAGAAGACCCCACAAATTCCCCTACAAATTTGTTCTTGTCATGTGAAATAACCTTTATTAGGCACATGGTAGAATCACCCAAATTTCATATCTTTAAATTTGGATTGAATACCTTTGTGAATACCAATTTCGTAAAATTTGATAAATTTTCTGCCATCAAAGTATTTGTTTTTACTAGATATACAGTATAACCTTGCATGATTTTATAAAATGTTGTGCTCTTTTTCATTCTAAAAACTGATCAACATTTTGACTTGTGTGGTTTAAAATCAAAATTTTTGCTGAATGTAAATACTCCTCAATTCTGTAATCACACAATGTCATACACATGTTATGTGTGACATTGTGTGAGGGGGTATTGTAATGTATATACCCTATAAAATTCCTTTTGTTTGGATAAATGCAAAGTACGATACCACATTTGATCGTAGTATTGTTGTTGTTGTTATGGTCTTCAGTCCAGAGACTGGTTTGATGCAGCTCTCCACAATATCCTATCCTGAGCAAGCCTTTTCATCTCCTCATAAGAACGACAACCCACATCCACTTGAATCTGTTTACTATACACGTCTCTTGGTCTCCCTCTGCGATTTTTACCCCACACACTTCCCTCCATTGCTAAATTTACGATTCCCCGATGTCTAAGAATGTGTCCTACCAAGCGATCCCTTCTTTTAGCCAGGGTATGCCAAAAATTCCTTTTCTCACCAATTCTGTTCAGTACTTCTTCATTGGTTATGCGATCTACCCACCTTCAGCATTCTTCTGTAACACCACATTTCAAAAGCCTCTATTCTCATCCTGTCCGCACTGCTTATCGTCCCATGTTTCACTCCCATACAAGGCAACACTCCTCACAAATGCCTTCAGAAAAGACTTCCTTACACTTAAATTAATATTCGATGTTAGCAAATTTATCTTTTTCAAAAATGCTTTTCTTCCCATTGCCATTCTGCATTTTACATCCTCTGTACTGCGACCATCATTTGTTATTTTACTGCCCAAGTAACAAAACTCATCTACCTCCTTTATTGCTTCGTTACCTAATCTAATTCCTTTAGCATCGCCTGATTTTCTTAGACTGCACTCCATTACCCTAGTTTTGCTCTTATTGACGTTCATCTTATAAGCACCTTTCAGCACACTGTCCATTCCGTTCAATTGCTCTTCCAGGTCCTTTGCTGTATCTGACAGAATTACTATGTCGTCGGCAAAACGCAATGTTTTTAATTCCTCTCCCTGAACTTTAATTCCTTCACCAAATTTCTCCTTGTTTTCCTTTATAGCTTACTCAATGTACAAATTGAACAACATTGGAGAAAGGCTACAACCTTGTCTTACTCCCTTCCCAACTGATGCTTCCCTTTCATAAACTTGGAGTCTAATAACTGCGGCCTGTCTTTTGTAGAAGTTGTAAATAACTCTCCTTTCCCTGTATTTTACCCCTGCTGACTTCAGAATTTGAAAGAGTGTATTCCAGTCAACATTGTCAAAAGCTATCTCCAAATCTACAAAAGCTAAAAATGTAGGTTTGCCTTTCCTTAATCTATCTTTTAAGATAAGACGTAAAGTGAGTATTGCCTCCCGGGTTCCTACGTTCCTCCTGAATCCAAACTGATCTTCCCCGAGGTAGTTTTGTCATGGTTGGCTCTCCCAGAGACTTTAGTAGCTCTGAGGGTATGTCATCTACTCCTGGGGCCTTGTTCCGACCTAGGTCTTTCAGGGATCTGTCAAATTCATCTCTCAGTATAGTATCTCCTATTTCATCTTTATCTACTTCGTCTTCCCTCCCTACAACATCGTCTCTAAGTTCATTTCCTTTGTAGAGCTGCTCTATGTACTCTTTCCACCTTTCAGCTTTCCCTTCTTTGCTGAGAACTGGTTTCCCATCTGAGTTCTTGATATTTATAGACCTGTTTTTCTTATCTCCAAACAAGCCTGCCGCGTTGGCCCCGGGGACTGGGGCGCTCCAGTCACGGTCTGCACGGCCATTACGGTCGGGGGTTCGAATCCCCCTCGGGCATGGATATTTGTGCCGTCCTTAGTATAAGGTAGTTCGTAAGTAGTTTGTAAATTTAGGAACTGATGACCCTGTATTTAAGTCCCATAAGCTTAACAAACATTTGAACATTTAGAGTTGCTTTTCTTGTCCCGAAATGTCTCTTTTATTTTCCTGTAGGCGGTATCTACTTTTCCCCTATTTATACATTCTTCTAGAGATCTGCATTTGGCTTCAAGCCACTCCTGCTTAGCCATTTTGCACTTCCTGTCAATCTTATTTCTTAGTCGTCTGTACTCCATTTTACCTGTTTCATTTACTGCATTTTTATATTTTCTCCTTTAATCAATTAAATTTAGTATTTCCTGTGATATCCAAGGATTTTTTGTAGGTCTTGCCTTTCTACCTATTTTGTCCTCTGCTGCCTTCACTATTTCATATCTCAATGCTACCCATTCCTCTTCTACTGTTTTATTTCCCCCTGTTTCTGTCAATTGTTGCCTAAATCTCCCTCTGAAATTCTCCAGAACTTCATGTTCCTTCAATTTATCTAAGTCCCATCTCCTTATTTTCCTACCTTTCTGCAGTTTTTTCAGTTTCAGCCTACAGTTCATGACTAACAAGTTATGGTCAGAGCCTATATCTGCCCCTGGGTATGTCTTACAGTTTATCACCTGGTTCCGGAATCGATGTTTTACCATTATAAAATCTATCTAATACCTTCCAGTGTCTCCTGGTCTCTTCCACGTATACAACCTTCTTTTGTGACTCTTAAACCAGGTGTTTGTTATAACTGAATTGTGTTCCGTGCAAAAGTCTACCAGGCGACTTCCCCTTTCATTCCTTCTGCCCAGTCCATATTCACCTACTATTTTTCCTTCTCTTCCTTTTCCTACTACCGAATTCCAGTCTCCCATCACAATTAAGTTTTCCTCTCCCTTAACTGTCTGAATAATTTCCTTTAGCTCGTCATATATTTCTTCTATCTCCTCATCATCGGCAGAGCTAGTTGGCATATAAACCTGTACTACTGTTGTCGGTGTTGGCTTCGTATCTATCTTGACAATGATAATGCGATCACTGTGCTGCTCATAGTAGTTTAACGGCATTCCTATCTTCTTATTCATTATCAGTCCTACTCCTGTGACACCCCCAACTGATTCTTTATTTATTCTGTACTCACCTGACCAGAAATCCTGTTCCTCTTTCCACCGAACTTCACTAATCCCCACTATATCTAACTTCAACCTATCCATTTCCCTTTTTAAATTTTCTAGCTTCAGCCGTTCGCAGTAACTGTGTGGCAAAGCCACATTAGCTGATGTTACAAGGCCAGCTCAGTCAGTCATCCAGACTGTTGCCCCTGTAACTACTGAAAAGACTGCTGCCCCTCTTCAGGAACCACACGTTTTTCTGGCCTCTCCACAGATACCCCTCCGCTGTGGTTGCACCTACTGTACCGCTGTCTGCATCGTTGAGGCACGCAAGCCACCCCACCTTGGCAATGTCTGTGGTTCATGGGGGTGGATCGTAGTATTATACCCTAATATTCCATATTTATATTATATAAGCATTTTATAACACCAATACCTGGTCACATTGATTTAATCACTTTCATTACTTGGGTCCTCTAATAAACTACATTAATTAATTAATTGTGGTTCATCGTGTGGGTTCCTGTAGTCATGTCCTAGTTCATGAACCACGGGCAACGTATGAGTGGCCAAGTAAGTGGTCCTGACAGTTGGGATACCAGTTACTTTGGAATAAGGTTGGGCATCTCAGACATATTCTGAGTCATGGCCACCTTTGTGCTCAGACGGCAAAGATTACCAAATGTACCAGTTAGTCCCTCAACCGTTAGGGGTAAAACCCAGTGCGGCCCTGGGTAAGTAAGACTACTAACCTGCTTCCCAGGTACTTCAATATCATGCTGGCAACAGAGCAAAGTGCCTCGGACCTTTGGAGGTGATGGAGTCCCACCTCTAATTGACAGACCAGGGACTCCTCCGATACGACTTGGCAAACGATCTGGAATGAGATGGGGAGCTATTAATATCAATGGGGACTACACTGGGAAGAAGGTAAAGCTGGCGGAGGCTTCAAGTAAGATGGGGTTAGATGTTTTAGCTGTTAGTGACGTTAGAATAAGGGGAGAGAAAGAGGACGAAGTCGGAGAATACAAGGTCTACCTGTCAGGAGTCAAAGTAGGAAGAGCACAGTGGGGTGTAGGGTTTTACATCAGGAAAGCAATCGAACCCAGCATAATTGCAAGAAGGTATGTAAATGAACGACTGATGTGGATAGATTTGGCCACCTCCAGCAAGAAAATTAGGATTGTGGCAGTGTATTCACCCGGTGAAGGGACAGATCAAGATGAGATGGACAGATTTTACAACACACTTAGTAATGTAGTTATTTGAGTGAAGGATAAGGATAGTGTTTTACTCATGGGTGATTTCAACGCCAGGATAGGAAATCGAACAGAAGGTTATGAAAGGGTTATGGGTAAGTTTGGAGAGGATATGGAGGCCAACAGTAACGGAAAACAGCTCTTGGATTTCTGTTCCAGTATGGGCTTAGTTATCACAAACTCCTTTAAGCATACGGACATTAACCGCTATACTTGGGAAGGAAGGGGAACCAGATCTGTCATCGACTATATAATAACAGACCAGAAATTCAGGAAGACAATCAAGGACACACATGTTTTCAGGGGGTTCTTTGATGACACTGATCATTATTTGATCTGCAATGAAATTGGTTTCGTGAGGCCAAAAGAGCAGAAAGTCAGATCCATGTGTAGAAGGATAAGAGTGGAGAAGCTTTAAGACAAGAAAATTAGGCAGAAATACATAGCAATGATCTCGGAAATGTACCATTTAGTTGAATATAAAGATTTACAGTCACTGGAAGAGGTATGGTCAAGGTACAGGGATACACTACTAGAAGCAGCTAGAGAATGTCTTGGAAGAGTAGTGTGTAAAGGTAGGAAGAAGCAGACAGCCTGGTGGAATGACACAGTCAAGGCAGCCTGTTAAAAGAAAAAGAAGGCATTTCAAAAATGGCTCCATACTAGAAATCAGGCAGACAGAGAAAGTTATGTTGAAGAAAGAAACAAAGCCAAACGTATAATCTCAGATTCCAAGCAGAAATCATGGGAAGACTCTGGAAATAAGCTAGAAACTCTGGGTCAAACGGCAGGAAAACCATTTTGGAGCGTAATTAGCAATCTTCGATAGGGAGGGAAGAAGGAATTAACAAGTGTTTTGGACAGGCCAGGAAAGCTGTTAGTCAATCCTGTGGACGCCTTGAGCAGATTTTGAAGAATTGCTCAATGTAGGTGAAACGTTCAATGATTCAGATTTTCAGGTAGAATGGGATAGGAACGATGATGGAAACAGGATCTCATCTGAGGAAGTGGAGAAAATGGTCACTAGATTACAGTGCAATAAGGCGGCTGGAGTGGATGCAATTAAGTCGGAACTCGTCAAATACCGTATAATATCAGGCCTCAAATGGTTACACAGAATAATTGAGAAGGCGTGGGAATCGGGACAGGTTCCGTCTGACTGGACGAAAGCGGTAATAACGCCAATTTTCAAACATGGAAACAGAAAAGATTGTAACAACTATCGAGGTATCTCTTTAATTAGCGTTGTAGGCAAAATATTCTCGGGTATTGTTGAAAGGAGAGTGCGAGTATCAATTGAGGACAAATTAGATGAAAATCAGTGTGGGTTTAGGCCTCTTAGAGGCTGTCAGGACCAGATCTTTAGCTTACGCCAGGTAATGGAAAAGTGCTATGAGTGGAACAGGAAATTGTATATATGTTTCATAGATCTAGAAAAGGCTTATGACCGTGTTCCTAGGAGGAAGCTACTGTCAGTTCTACAATATTATAGTATAGGAGGCAAACTTTTGCAGGCAATTAAAGGGCTTTACGTAGACTGTCAGGCAGCAGTTAGAGTAGATGGCAAATTAAGCTTATGGTTCAGGGTAGTTTCAGGGGTAAGACAAGGCTGTAACCTGTCACCACTGTTGTACATATTATTCATGGATCATATGTTGAAAACAGTAGACTGGCAGGACGGGATTAAAGTAGGTGAAAAAAAAGCAGTCTCGCATATGCGGATGACTTAGTTGTAATGGCCGATTCGATTGAACGGTTGCAAACTAATATTTCAGAGCTCTCTCTCTATCAGATGTGCAAGGATTATGATATGAAGATCAGCATCTCCAAAACAAAAGTAATGTCTGTGGGAAAGAGATTTAAACGGATTGAGTGCCAAATAGGAGGAAGAAAGCTAGAACAGGAAGACAGTTTCAATTACCTGGGATGTATTTTCTCACAGGATGGCAACATACTGAAAGAACTGGAATCGAGGTGCAGCAAAGCTAATGCAGTGAGTGCTCAGCTAAGATCTACTCTCTTCTGCAAAAAGGAAGTAAGTACCAAGACTAAGTTAGCAGTGCACCGCTCTATCTTTCGACCAACTTTGTTGTATGGGAATGAAAGTTGGGTGGATACAGGTTACCGTAGTCATAAAGTAGAGGTTACAGATATGAAAGTAGTAAGAATGACTGCAGGTACTAATAGATGGGAACAATGGCAGGAGGGCGTCCATAATGAGGAAATCAAAGAAAAACTGGGAATGAACACCATAGATGAAGCAGTTAGAGCGAACAGACGTAGATGGTGGGGTCATGTTACACGCATGGGAAAAACAAGGTTACCTAAGAGACTCATGAGCTCGGCAGCGGAGGGTAAGGGGAGTCGAGGTAGACCAAGAAGAAAGTACTTAGATTCGGTGCAGAATGATTTTGAAGTAAAAGGCATAATATCTGACGAGGCATCAGTGTTAGCATTGAATAAGGGATCATGGAGGAATTCTGTTACAGGTACTATGCTCCAGACTGAACGCTGAAAGGCATAATCAGTCTCTAATGATGTTATTATTATTATTATATTGTAATTCTGTCAGAGACAAATCAAATGTTGGAATGCAATCTAAGAAAATCAGGCGATGCTGAAGGAATTACCAATAAAGGTGGTAGATGAGTTTTGTTACCTGGGTAGTAAAATAACATTTGACGGTCGCAGTACAGAGGATATGAAATTAAAATGCAGAATGGCAATGGGAAGAAAACCGTTTTTGAAAAATAGAAATTTGTTAACATCGAATATTAATTTAAGTGTTAGGAAGTTCTTTCTGAAGGCATTTGTGTGGAGTGTTGCCTCGTACGGGAGTGAAACCTGGACGATAAATAGTTTAGACAGGAAGAGGATAGAGTATTTTGAAATGTGGTGTTACAGAAGAATGCTGAAGATTGGGTGGGTAGATAGTGTAACTAATGAGAAGGTACTGAACAGAATTGGGGGGAAAAGGAATTTTTGGCATAACTTAAGAAGGGATCAGAGGGTAGGACACAATCTTAGACACGAAGAGATCGTAAATTTAGCGCCGCGCGGGAGTAGCCACGTTAAGGATCGCGCGGCCTCCCGCGTCGGAGGTTCGAATCCTCCCTAGGGGCAAGGATGTGTATGTTGTCCTTAGGTTAGTTTAACTTAGTTTAAGTAGTTTGTAAGACTAGGGACCGATGACCAACGTAGTTTGGTTCCATAGTATTAAAAAAATTTGAACATTTTTGTAAATTTAGCGTTGGAGGAAATGTGTGGGGGAAAATCGCCGTGGGAGACCAAGAGACGAATACAGTAAGTAAATTCAGATGGATATGAGTTTTCGCTCTTATGATGAGATGAAGAGGCTTGCTCAGGACAGAGCAGGGTGGAGAGCTGCATCAAACCAGTCTCCGGACTGCAGACTTCAACAACAGACAACTACTAGATATACAAAGGAAAAATCTGCTGTCAAAAATGGAACACTGTCAACGTTAGGTTCACAAATCAGTTGCAGATAACATCGTACATTTCAGTTCAGTATCAGAAAGAATCTCCACAATAACGTTCAAACCGGGAAATAATAGACACAAGATCATCAACGTAAATGCATTGACAAATGATCACAACAGAAAGAAACCAAAGGAAGTTGAGGGCGTGTCGGAATATACGGAAGAAATAACAATCAAAATACCTTGAAATCACATTAAAATAGTGCAACGCACAACTAGGTAAAGAAATGAAGTTCAAGCAAACTACAGGCCCATACACTGCACACAAACGCACAAATAAGAATGGGGAACGTCTTGTATGCTATTGTCAGAACTTTGACTTAAATGTTATGTCAGCACAATTCAGAAGCCAAGACGAAAACTCACAACGTGTAAAACACCTAAAAACATTTGGGGAGAGTTCGAAATCGACCATGAAACCATAACAATTATAAGCACAAGAGAAATTTTGAACGCCGTAACTCGTAAAGGGTTTATTGAGTCCCACCATAACCTTCTACAAGTAAAGATTAGGCCAAACCCAAGAAACAAAAAGACGACACAGAAGAAAAGGATAAGACATGACGTTGAATACTTGAAGCAAAATAAAGACAATATTATTCATGAAATTAATCAAACTCCAACAGAAATTTGGACAGACTTCTCGAAAACAGTTCATAAGGCAATGGGTTGGGGCCTTCTCCCAACAAAAGGCAAACCTGGATGGTGGAACGCAACTTTTCCCCATTGATCGAAGAATCCAGGCCTGGAAGACGTTTAGCTGTAACAGAACAACAGAAACATGACAGGATTTCCACGAACTCCAGGAACAATTCTCAAAATATATTCGATCAGTGACAAGGGCATATGACAAAAGTAGACTCAATGAAATTGAAAAAGATTTTATGAGAAGTAACATGAAAAATTCATACAGAACTAGCAGTAAACCCGGCGTTGCCCGGGTGTTTATTTATCCTACACTCTCGTAGTCCAAATCCCTTTTCCCCCCTCTCTCTGCGTCCACCTCTTTCTCTCCCATCTCTCTGTTCATTTCCACCTTTCCCTCTCTCGGCAAAGTTTTTCTGCATGGTACCATCTGTCGTGTACCATTCAAACATTTATGTGCCAGTGATCTTCCTCTTGGTTTAAAAATCATGTGTCCAAAAAATTCACAAATATTGGAGCAAAACTATGCATTTTGTAAAATTCCGTAAGTTCAGTACCCTTCCCCATGCACCGACCGAAATTTTATACAGACAGTGACATTTCTCTTGTTTCTAAGGGAGAGTGTGCAAAATTTCATCAATATCGGAACAGAACTATAGATTTCGATGCAATAGAAACGTAGGGTCACATTGAAAAACGTACTTTGTTGTTCTTAGATATTCCAGATTTACTTCATACGACCCTTGTTCTAAGAATAACAAAAAATAAATAAACAAATAAAAAATAAATAAAGAATCTGTGAAATAGGTCAAGCCTTTTTCAAGTTATGGCGAGACCAGGGTATTTAGGGATCCATTTTTATATTGAAAAGTACCCTCCCCCATGCACCGTATGAAACTTAAGGTAGACGGTGACCATCCTCTTGTTTTAAAGGGCAAGCGTGCGAAATTTCGTGAAGATCAGAATGAAACTGTAGTTTTAGTGAGTCTGTAGTAGAAGTATACTCCGCCATGCACCTATCACAAAAAAGTTCTTAGCTGACGTTTTCTACCTATAAACTACATTCCTGCCAAATTTCAGCTTCATAGGTAAAGTAGTTTTCGAGATTTCGTGTTTAGGCAGTGAGTGAGTGAGTGTCCTTTTGCTTTTATATAGATTGAGATTAAGAAAACAGATTGCTTAATTTTGGATGCAAGAGAATTAAGGAAGACTTGCAGACAAAAAATAAATAGTAACATGCAAATCTGTAATGCTAACTTTATTTGATACAAAGTCATGCCTGATGCGACAGTTTTACGGCGTCTACAGCGAAACTGTTGTGAGCGGTAGACTTCTCATGCAAACTTTGTTGCACGTCCCTAACTACTCCTATTTTCCAATAATTGACGCATAAATCTGGGCATTCTCACGCGGTGGCCGCTCATTATTTTGTTGTGTTGTTGTGGTCTTCAGTCCGGAGACTGGTTTGATGCAGCCCTCCACAATACCCTATCATGAGCAAGCCTCTTCAACTCCACATAAGAACGGCAACCTACATCTCTCTGAATCTGCTTACTGTATCCATCTCTTGGTCTTCCTCTGCGGTTTTTACCCCACACACCCCACAATTCCTTGTTGTCTAAGAATATTTCCTACCAATCGATCCTTTCTTTTAGTCAAGGTATGCCAGAAATTTCTTTTCTCCCAAATTCTGTTCAGTACCTCCTCATTAATTACGCGATCCACCCACCAAATCTTCAGCATTCTTCTGTAGCACCACATTTCAAAAGCCTCTATCCTCTTCCTGTCCGCACTGTTTATCGTCCACGTTTCACTCGCATACAAGGCAACACTCCACACAAATGCCTTCAGAAAGGACTTTCTTAGGCTTAAATCAATATTCGATGTTAACAAAATCTCTTTTTCAAGAACGCTTTTCTACCCATTGCCATTCTGCATTTTATATTCTCTGTACTGCGACCATCATTTGTTATTTTACTGCCCAAGTAACAAAACTCATATACCTCCTTTATTGTTTCGTTACCTAATCTAATTCCTTCAGCATCGCCTGATTTTCTTAGAATGCACTCCATTACCATTGTTTTGCTCTTGTTAATGTTCATCTTACATGTACCTTTCAGCACACTGTCCATTCCGTTCAAATGCTCTTCCAAGTCCTTTGCTGTATCTGACAGAATTACTATGTCTTCGGCAAAACGCAATGTTTTTAATTCTTCACCCTGAACTTTAATTCCTTCTCCCAATTTCTCCTTGCTTTCCTTTATAGCTTGCTCAACGTACAAATTGAATGACATTGCAGAAAGGCTACAAGTGTTTGTCTTACTCCATTCACAACCACTGCATCCCTATCATGCCCTTCAACTCTGACAACCGATGTCTGGTTTTTGTACAAGTTGTGAATAACCTTACGCTCCCTATATTTTACTCCTGCTTGCTTCACAACTTGAAAGAGTTTATTCCAATCAACATTGTCAAAACCCTTATCCAAATCTACAAAAGCTAGATATGTAGGTTTGCCTTTTCTTAATCTATCGTCTAGGATAAGCCGTAAAGTGAGTATTTCCTCCTGTGTTCCTACATTTCTCCTGAACCCAAACTGATCTTCCCCGAGGTCGGCTTCTACCAGCTTTTCCATCCTTCTGAAAATAATTCGTGTTAATATTTTGCAACCATGACTTATTAAACTGATGGTTCCGTAGTTCTCACACCTGTCAGCGCCTGCTTTCTTTGGAATGGGGATTAAAACATTTTTATTAACGTCTGAGGGTACTTAGGCTGTCTCATATATCTTACACACCAGGTGAAACAGTTTTGTCATGGCTGGTTCTCCCAGAGACTTCTGTACCTCTGAGGGAAAGCCATCTACTCCAGGGGCCTTGTTTCGACTTAGGTCTTTCAAGTACTCTGTCGAATTCATCTCTCAGTATAGTATCTACTATTTCATCCTCATCTACTTCTTCTCCCCTTCGTACAATATTGCCTCTTAACTTCATTTCCTTCGTAGCGCTTCTCTATATACTGTTTCCACATTTCAGCTTTCCCTTCTTTGCTGAGAACTGGTTTTCCATCTGTGTCCTTGATATTCATAGAGCTGTTTTTCTTATCTCCAAACAAGCCTGCCGCGTTGGCCCCGGGGACTGGGGCGCTCCAGTCACGGTCTGCACGGCCATTACGGTCGGGGGTTCGAATCCCCCCTCGGGCATGGATATTTGTGCCGTCCTTAGTATAAGGTAGTTCGTAAGTAGTTTGTAAGTTTAGGGACTGATGACCCTGTATTTAAGTCCCATAAGCTTAACAAACATTTGAACATTTTTTATCTCAAAATATATCTTTTATTTTGCTGTAGGCTGCATCTATTTTTCCCCTATTTATACATTCTTCTACATCCTTGCATTTGCCTTCTAGCCACTCCTGCTTAGCCATTTTGAACTTGCTGTCAATCTCACTGCTTAGTCGTCTGTACTCCATTTTGCCTATTTCATTTACTGCATTTTTATAGTTACTCCTTTCATCGATTAAATTTAGTAAATCCTGTGACATCCAAGGATTTTTGTAGGTCTTGCCTTTCTACCTATTTTGTCCTCTGCTGCCTTCACTATTTCATCTCTCAATGCTACCCATCCCTCCTCTACTGTTTTATTTTCCCCCGTTTCTGTCAATTGTTGCCTAAAGCTCTCTCTGAAATTCTCAAGAACGTCAGGTTCCTTCAGTGTATCCAGGCCCCATCTCCCTATTTTCCTACCTTTCTGCAGTTTTTTTTTTCAGTTTCATCCTACAATTCATGACCCATAAGTTATGGTCAGAGTTTATATCTACCCCTGGGCATATCTTGCAGTTTAAAACCTGGTTCCGAAATCTATGTCTTACCATTATAAAATCTATCTGGTATCTCCCAGTGTTCCTGGTCTCTTCCACGTATACAACCTTGTTTCGTGATTCTTAAACCTGATGTTTGTTATAACTAAATTATGTTCCGTGCAAAATTCTACCAGGTGGCTGCCTCTTTCATTCCTTTTGCACAGACCATATTCACCTACCATCTTTCCTTCCCTTCCTTGTCCTACTACCGAATTCCAGTCTCCCATAACAATTAAGTTTTCCTCTCCCTTAATTGTCTGAATAATTTCCTTTAGCTCCTCGTATATTTCTTCGATCTCTTCATCATCGGCAGAGCTAGTTGGCATATAAACCTGTACTATTGTGGCTTCGTATCTATCTTGGCTACGATAATGCGATCACTGTGTTACTCATAGTAGTTTACCCACATTACTATTTTCTTATTGATTATCAGACCTACTCCTGTAATACCCCCAACTGATTTTGTATTATCCTGTACTCACCTGACCAGAAATCCTGTTCATCTTTCCACCGAACTTCACCAATCACTACTATATCTAACTTCAACCTATCCATTTCCCTTTTTAAATTTCCTAGCTTCCCTACCCGGTTAAGGAATCTAACATCCCATGCTCCGATCTGTAGAATGCCTGTATTGTCTTTCCTGATGATCACATCCTCCTGAGTAGTCCCCGCCCGTAGCTCCGAATGGGGGACTATTTTACCTCCGGAATATTTTACCCAAGAAGACGCCATCATAATATGTTCATACAGTAGAGCTGCATGTCCTCGGGAAACGTAACGGCTGTAGTTTCCCCTTGTTTTCAGCCGTTCGCAGTAACTGTGCGGCAAAGCCACATTAGCTGATACGGCCAGCTCAGTCAATCATCCAGACTGTTGCCCCTGTAACTACTGAAAAGGCTGCTTCCCCTCTTCAGGAACGACACGTTTGTCTGGCCTCTCCACAGATACCCCTCCCCTGTGGTTGCACTTACGGTACGGCTATCTGTTTCGTTGAGGCACGCAAGCCACCCCACCTTGGCAATGTCTGTGGTTCATGGGAGTGGGCTCATTATTTATGACGTCATATCTCTTGACCTATGTGTCATGCTCTTTTGTTTTTAGGTCAGGAACCTTAGTGGGCGTTCGGTGAACAGTTCACCAAACTTTCAATGTAATCGAATGAATGGTTTATGAATACATAGAGGACATACAGACAGTCATTTATATACAGGGTGTTACAAAAAGGTACAGCCAAACTTTCAGGAAACATTCCTCACACACAAAGAAAGAAAATATGTTACGTGGACATGTGTCCGGAAACGCTTATTTTCCATGTTACAGCTCATTTTAGTATTTCTCTTTAAATGTAAATTGAAATTAGTCGTGCAGACAATTGTCAAAATATCCAATTGTTTCGTTAGTATGTACTGTACTTCCTCGATTAACCGTCAGTTGGCCCAATTGAAGGAAGGTAATGTTGACTTCCGTGCCTGTGTTGACATGTGACGGATGAGGCTTCATTCCAACGTGATCAAATTGTAAATTTTCACAATGAACATGTGTGGGCTGACGAGAATCCGCACGCATTTGTGCAATCACGTCATCAACACATATTTTCTGTGAACGTTTGGGCAGGAATTCTTTGGTGATGTCTTGACTGGGCCTCATGTTCTTCCACCTACGCTCACTGGAGCACGTTATCATGATTTCATACAGGATACTCTACCTGTGCTGCTAGAACATGTGCCTTTACAAGTACGACACAATATGTGGTTCATGCACGATGGAGCTCCTGCACATTTCAGTCGATGTGTTCGTAAGCTTCTCAACAACCGATTCGGTGACCGATGAATTGGTAGAGGCGGGCCAATTCCATGGCCTCCACGCTCTCCTGACCTTTACCCCTCTTGACTTTCATTTATGGGGGCATTTGAAAGCTCTTGTCTACGCAAGCCCGTTACCAAATGTAGAGACTCTTCGTGCTCATATTGTGGACGGCTGTGATACAATACGCCATTCTCCAGGACTGCATCAGCGCATCAGGGATTCCATGCGACGGAGGATGGCTGCATGTATCCTCGCTAACGGAGGACATTTTGAACATTTCCTGTAACAAAGTGTTTGAAGTCACGCTGGTACGTTCTGTTGCTGTGTGCTTCCATTCCATGATTAATGTGAGTGAAGAGAAGTAGTAAAATGAGCTCTAACATGGAAATTAAGCGTTTCCGGACACATGTCCACATAACATATTTTCATTCTTTGTGTGTCAGGTATGTTTCATAAAAGTTTGGCCGTACCTTTTTGTAACACCCTGTATAAATAGATATTCAGGGGAAACATAAAAGGTGTTCAGCCTCAAAAATCTACTTAAAAAGAACTGATGAGTTTCTAGAACCAAATACCAGAGAAAACTGCAAAATTCTTAAAAAAATATTTTGATAAACTCCTCAACTGGCCGAAACCTACAGACCAATTAAACTTCACGAAGACAAAACCAAATCCACATTCGGAACCAACCACAATCACAGAGGTGGAGAATATTATAAAACAGTTGTAAAACAACTGAGCTCCAGGAGAAGATGGCATTACTGCTGAGATCTGGAAACCCAAAGACCCAGAAATCACAAAGAAAATTCATAAAATTCGCATAGAAATACGAATTACAGAGGAAATCCCACAGGAATGGAAATGTGCATTGATCCACCCACTGGATAAAAAGGGCGATAAGACACAGCCTAATAATTACAGGGGAATTGTATTATTACTGCAAAAATTCTCTCGGATCCATTACTCAATAGATTAAAACCACAAGATGATGCAAAGATAGGCGAATACCAAGCAGACTTCAGAAAGGGATGATAATATATTGAACAGGATCAAACAAGGTCGGATAGATGAAGAACACAGTAGTCACATTTGTGGACTTTAAGAAGGTGTACGATTCCATAGATAGTCACTCCCTTCTTTCATACTCTAAAAGAATGCGGAATAGACAGGTTCTCATACCCATTTGAAATACACACAGGAATTAGAGAGGAGATGGGCTCTCGCTACTCTTATACAATATGGCATTGGTCAAAATTACAAAACAATGGCAAGAAAAGGTAAATGACATTCAGTTAAGAAGAACACGTGCAAACAAAACAATCATAAAACATCTTGCCTCTGCAGATGGTCGGGCAGTACTCAGCAACAATAGACAAGAAGCACAAGAATCACAGGAATACGTATATGTAGTCTCTGAAAAAAAGTCTACATATGAGAAAAGTCAGTACATGGAAAGAAAGAGAAACAACAAACAAGCCATGCACACAAAATACGGGAAGAAAAAAAAGAGTGGAAAAATTCAAGTACCTAGGTGAATGTATATAAAAGGAGGATCAAACAAGACATCTAACGTAGAAAGAAGAAAATAACTTCAGAAAGTGCACAAACTAACATGAACACACTACAACAACGAGAAGTATCAAGACCGGCCAATCTCAGACATTGTAATACAGTTGTACTACCAGAAGCATTCTACACATCAGAAATAACCACAATTGGAGCATTAGGTATCACAGAAACAGAAAAAAAATACAATGCAAAATTCTGAGAAAAATTTTTGGAGCAGTAAAAAGAGACGGTATATGGATGAAGGGACCAACCAAAGAATTGTACAAACAGACTCACAGACATGATCAGAAAACGTCGGCTAACATCCAGTGGACATATACGTAGGATGAACAGCAACCGACTGACAGAAAGATGTACTAGGAAACTCAATGAAAAAAAAACTGGTTTCAATAGATAGACGAAGACCTGAAATATGCAAGAATCAATGGAAAATGATAAATGAAAGGGACAAATTCAGAATCAAAATTATGAGCTTTAAATATGACATAAAAGAAAGGAAGGAAACAGGGGAAAAATGGACACAGCAAAGGACACAGGACTACAGTCAAAGAATGAAAAGGGTCTGGGAAGAGGAAAAGAGAAAGAGATAAAGGCTATGGAGGAGCAAATGGCGGCATCTATGTCGGCAGAGGGGATGGATGCGTCCAGTGCAAACGCGGCAGAGGCTGTTCTTATGGAGATTCCAGTGTTGTTCTGCAATCTTAGGGGGAAACAGGAGAAGGACCTGGAGTTTAACAAAATCCAAGAGGAATTGAAGGCGGCAAGGCCGGGGACAGGTATTAATTAGAAAAAGAAGTACTGTGTTATCGTTCCAGGTATGACGAAAGCCTGTCTTCCGAGGAATCTGGTGATGGCTGTCTTTGTCTATTTCCATCAGTCGCTTTGTGGAGAGCACTTAGGTGCTCGTAGGACGCATTCAAAAATTAGTGAACAAGTGTCAAGAATGTAAGAGGGGAAGCCTGATACTGGGTCCAGGAAGGGTCCAAGAGAGAACCTGTATCCATAAGATAAGCTGTTTGTAGACTATCTAGGTCCTCTCCCGCGGACTAGAGACGGTAAAAGGTTTGTGTTTGTAGCAGTTGATGCATTCACCCGTTTCGTCTGGCTGATCCCAAGTAGTAGTACCACTGTGGAGGCTAGTATGTGGCACCTTTGCTATCTTCGCTAGTTTCGGCCCTCCCAGGGTGGTCGTTAGGGATAATGCCCCAGCATTCACTTCACGGCTGTTCAGAGGATTTTGCTTTGGACATTGAGTCAGACATGTCACTACCACTCCTTACTGCCCGCAACCATTTCTCGCCGAACGTATTAACCGGAATCTAAAATGGGCGTTAATTATGTACAGTGCCAGCGCAGCACATACCTGGGACCGCTCTCTCAACTGGTCTACAATACCGCCCATCACGAAGCCCACAAAGCCATTCCGGCTGAGCTTATGCTGGCGTACAGGATTAACAGCTCTCTGAGTAACCTGCCGGAGCGTGTGGACTCAGGTAGTGTGAGGAATAAGCGGGAGGCGGCCCGCAACAACGTAATGCGGAGGCCCGGATCTACAAGCGGCCAGTGCCCGTGCTCATCCAAGATCTGGTTTATGTCCGATCAGAGGTACTGACGTTCTGAAAGTACTGTCAACAGCCATTTTCTTACTAAGGAACCTGCAGACGCGTAAGAGAATAAGGACCCACATAAATCAGCTCGAGCTGGGGGAGGGTTGTATGAGTAGGTAGTCACTGCCCCGTACTGGGTGATCTCAGTCCCCAGACGTTAGGGGTGGAGGTTGATATCGATCAGTCGTTCCATGGCGGTGCTAGACGTGGAGAGAGGAGAGAGGGAAGTGGAGTTACTTGTGAGGCACGAGGAAGTGAGGAGAAACATGAAGGGCACGAGTGTGACGCCTGGGGAAAGTGGGGCACCTGTACACCTGTGTATCTTTGCTAAATAATTGCCTCCTTTTTCTGTTTTTGTAAAATCCTCATTTTCTACAATTATGAACTTCTTTATTAATTTAAACTAGTATACCTTCCCTCTCGTAAATAAATTTTCGTTATACACATTTTAAGGCAGCCTTTGTAATAATTCTTTTTAATTCTGGCTTGGTAGTTACTTTTACTGAGGATGCAAATACGCTACAATTGCCTTTTTATTGGACAAAGTTCAATTATTTGGTCCCTGGGAAGTTTGTGTTTGCATTGTGGAGGATTATGTTGGTCTAATGTTATATACGGAACAACAAATTATTACGTGTGCACTTATATATTTTCCTGGCCAGCCATTTTATATGTAATTTAATTAGGAAATAATTCTAACGTGCCGGCCGCGGTGGCCGAGGTGACTGAGGCGCTCCAGTCACGGTCAGCACGGTCACTACGGTCGGGGGTTCGAATCCCCCCTCGGGCATGGATATTTGTGCCGTCCTAGTTCGTAAGTTGTTCATAAGTAGTTTGTAAGTTTAGGGACTGATGACCCCGTAGTTAAGTCCCATAAGCTTAACAAACACTTTTGAATTCTAACGTTTTGGAAGGAAGGAAGGAAACTTAGGGTTTAACGCCCCCCCCCCTAACGTTTTGGTTAGTAGCTCATACCTTACAATGAGTGTTGTATTTCATTGTAGTGTTTGACATAATATGTTTACCTACATTGGTTATTTGTAGGTTTTCGGTTCACTATGTATCACTAACATGTAATAATGATTTAATTTGTATTCAGTAATACTACTTATATCGGTTAGACTTTTCTCTTCAGCGGATAGATTACCTATAATTTTTATGGGTTTATGTTTCACATCACTATGTACCAAAATTGAACAGAAAAGACGATAATGTGCATCATGTTTTCATACACCGTCATGAAAGGCTTATTTTTATTTCTCTTGTCTAATGACTTATTTACAAACTTTTCGTCAATGAATTGACATTTCATAATGCTGTAGATAATATTTCCATCTATTGTAATAGGCATCTATCTATTCGTTGAATCCAAACGACCGAAAGATAACCCCCAGGAAGCTCACGGTACTTTCCTGAGTACGTGCGTGGTGGCGAACACGGGGCTCCGAGCTAATGCAGTCTTCCTTCCTTCTTTACTTCCCTGACTGCATTTCCTTTCCCCTTCCCCCCCTTTCATATCCTCACTCCTTCCCCTCCCCACCGGGGGACTGATACTTCTTGCAACACACTTTCCCTGAGTCTGTCTCGTTCTGATCCCATTGCACCGTCTCTGATCTGTCGGAATGTCCCTCACGTCAATGGTTCGAGATTTCCTAACGTCCAGAAGATGACATTAAGCTGCACGTGATCGTTCTCAGCGATTTCCGCGTGAAACAATCATATATTCATATCGTTCTTCAATTGCAGAATTGGGTTTTTCTGTACTCAAAATACTGAAAACATCTATATATTTACTCTTCAAATAACATTTACGTGCTTGGCAGAGGGTTTACCGATCCGCTTTAATAATATTTATCTACAATTTCTCTGCCATATTTCTCTACCATTTCCATTCTCTAATAGCGCGTGGGAAAAACAAACACCTAAATACAAACTTGATTACTGCAAATGCGGAGAGGAGGCCAATAATAAATAAATAAGATTCATGTAACACCTAAATCATTCCGTTTTCTATCCGATTTATCTTATTTTATTATGATTATCATGTCTCCCTTCGTAGGTGGATGACAGAAACTAGGTGAAAGGAACTTCGCAAATAGGTCTCTCCGTAACGAATAACGCCTTTCTCTTAATTATTTCCACCCCAACTGGTGCATCGTTCTCTCCCATGTATCGCGGTAATACAAAACCAGCTGCCCTTCTCTGAACTTTCTCTATGTCCTCCATCAGTCCCACTTGGAGAGGATCCCACAATGCGCAGCAATACTCCAAAATAGAACGTTCAAGTGTAGTTGAGATAAATGTGAAATGTTAATCAAAACAGCCAACAGAAACGGACATAGGAGAGTGCCAGTTTGCTGGCAGTCACGGTTCCGTCAGTGCAATCTGTATCCATCGCACCTGCGCACAGAGAAGGTGCGGCTCTCCTGCACAGGCGCGCAGCAGCGGCCGTTTCTTTCTGGCTTATCGCGTCGTAAAGCCGCGTGCACAGCACATCGCAAAAGTCGCCGCTGCCATTCTAGGCACTAGCATTCAGCGCAAAACCGCCTGTCCACAAATTTAAAACATAAAAACACACTAGCCGTATCAGTTGAAACTGCAACGAGGGCACGTGTCCGTTACAGCTACAATAAACCATTATAATGGATACATTAACTGACGGTAATTTTTCCCGTATTTTTTGCTGCCTAGAGAAGCATAGAATTTTTCGATTATGGCACACGAAACATCGCCACAACACTTCCATCGAATGATCGTCGTCGTCTTGCATACATGATGTAACCTGTTCCCTCTTCAAAAATTTCATGTCCACCGCTCCTTTGGAATCGTTGATCAGGATATTCTGGGATAGTTTCCCATCCCATCATGTTTCTTCCATCCATAGATGTATGCAATTGTTATCATTAACAGCACATTCAATTCATTATGTACGACTTCATTCTGTACATTACATCTTTCCTTGAAATATAGCATTTCACAGTCGTCAAGAACATCTATGCTGCTCGAATTTTTAAGTAATTTTATTGATGCAGCTTTCATTTACCTAAAACAGCCACAGATTCTCGTGGCCGTGCGCACTGGGGCGCCATGCTGCGGTGCGCGCGGCCGTTCGCCGTCAGGGGTTCGAGACCCCCCCCCCCCCTAGGGCATGGGTGTTTGTGTTGTCCTTAGGTTAGTTTACCTTAGTTTAAGTAGTTTGTAAGCCACGGACTGATGACCCAGCAGTTGAGCCCGATAGATTTACAAACATTTGTACTTTTTTTTTATTATTCTCGTATTTTCCCGTTTCCTGTTTATCGTTCTACGTATAGCTTGAAAATCGTGAAACTTCTCATCGATGTCACAGCGCGGATAAAAAGAGAGAGGGAAAAAAAGAGTACGGAAGCTTAGGATTGAACGCTCCATCGATAGCGTATTTATTAGAGGCGGGGCTAGCGCTCCGACTGTTTTGGTTAAGTATGGGGAAGGAAAAGGGGAGTGCCCTTTCAAAGGGCCTGGAGTGATTTAGAGAAATCACACAGCACGGATATTTAAAATGTGAAAACTAATCATTTATTTTGTTGTTAAACACTCAGTACATTTTAAGACGGTACGCGCCGTGAAAGAAAATAGCTTTTGTGTGAGGCACTGACGTTTTATATCACAGAGAAAGGAGGTGTAGTGTATGACACTGGACTAATACTCAGGAAGATGGCGGTTCATTCTCTGTCTAATCGTGAGATTGGTTTTTCCGTGATTTCCCTGTATCGCATGTTTCCTTTGGAAAAGCATCACCAGTGTGTCCTTTCCCAATCCTAAATATTGCTCCGTTTCTAATGACACACTTTCGATGAGACTTTGGACCTTAATCATCTTTCTCTTTAAACGGCATCTTGCACATGTTCGCTAGTTGTTGTTGTGCTACCTGAAGCTCCTCTTCACATTCATGAATGTGCTCCGTCAGCAATGGTGTTTAACATCTATACAAGAAACCGAGCACTTATGGCGAACATAAAGAGCTTCCATTATGTCGACGATCTGGCATTAGTGAGTCAAACAAAATAATTTGGTGGTGTTGAAAGACCACCTGACAGACGCCTACCTGTAGCATTAACCTTCTGCCATACCCAGGCAAAATAAATTTGTGTTTGTTTAATGTTAAGAACAGGCACACTGTAATTTTAACGTCATATGGCAAGAATCACAACTAGTAAATACGACCCACATTAGATCGTACTCTGACGTACAAGCACCATTTCCAGAATATGAGGGTGGAAGCCAGAGATAATTTCCTTCGCAAGATCACTGGCAGAATAAGGAACTGTCCATCTAGATGGCAGCACGAACCGAAGCAAAATTATTGCCTCATACTTCAGCCTGTTTCAAGCTATATTCCAGTCAGCTTGCAGGCCATCCGTGTCTTGTGTGACTCAGTCCTGCTCGTCAGCTTTGGTTGTCTATGTGCTTGCGGCTTCCACTGTAACACTTTATTACCATCTTTTTATTTCTTGTCAGTGCATTTCCACAAAATATAAACGGCCCTGCTCTCTGTTACAGCTACCATATTCTGCTCGTGATACAGTGCACTGTTTCTTCATCTCACACTTCAGCTCTCAAACACTGGTCCAAACTTTTTTCTTAACACCTGCTTTTCAAAGCTAATTTTTCTTTCTCTCCATAATATTGTTCAGTGTCCATGTCTCGGCCCCAAATGTTAACACTAATTGTATAGCATAGTGTTATAAATTTCGACGTTAGATGTTATTCTTAACACTGTACTGGTGAATAGTGCAATCATTGCAAAGCTCTATATCACTGCAGCCGGCCGCAGTGGCCCGGCGTTCTGCGGCGCGCCTGTCACAGTCTGCACGGCCGCTGCGGTCGGGGGTTCGAATGCCCCCTCGCATGGATGTTTGTGTCGTATTTAGTATAAGGTAGTTCATAAGTAGTTTGTGAGTTTAGGGACTGATGACCCCGCAATTAAGTCCCTTAAGCTTAACAAACATTTGAACTTTTATCCCTGCAGACCTTACATGGTTAATTATTTCTTCTTTGTTATTCAAAAAATGTTCAAATGTTTGTAAATCTATTGGACCAAACTACGTGTTCATCAGTCCATAGCTTACAAACGACTTAAGCTAAGGTAAACTAACGTAAGGACAAACACAAACACCCATGCCCCAGGGAGGACTCGAACCTCCGACGGCGAGCAACCGCGCGCTCCGCAGGGGGCGCCTTAGACCGCTCGGCTACTCCACCGTGGCCTCCTTGTTATTATTCCAACTAACAATCTTTCATAAATAGTGTTAAAATCTAGGATTTCCGATTACACTGATACACCTGCATTATTACCAACGTATGGTACATATCTACATTCACACCGACATCCTCACCTGAAGACATCAAGTAAGAGAGGCGTATAATATGTTTGTGAGGTATTATGGTTCTTACTGCTTCAATTAACCGCTGCTGATCTTGAGCAATTCGCGTACTTCAGTCAGCTGAAAACCTCAAGACGAGGATGTAAAAAATAAAGATTGGAATTAAAACACCGCACTCGGAATTGAAGTCCAGTATCTCTTAAAAATGTTCAAATGTTTGTTAAGCTTATGGGACTTAACTACGGGGTCATCAGTCCCTAAACTTACAAACTACTTATGAACTACCTTACACTAAAGACGGCATAAATATCCATGCCCGAGGGGGGATTCGAACCCCCGACCGTAGTGGCCGTGGAGACCGTGACTGAAGCGCCTCAGTCCCCGCGGCCACCGCGGCCGGCTGTATCTCTTAAACGGAATGTCGTTAGTAGTTTGTATTTTCATATGTTTCAATCCAGTAAATCATGGCCGGAACTACAATGAATTTGAAAAATAAGTACATTGCGATTGAGCTCTAAATCAATTTTTCGTATATTCTCCGCAAATTATTGTGAAGGCAATGAAATAGGCTGCCTTTTATTCTGTGTTAATTTTAAATTTTTTCCAATAACATTGACATTTTTACGCACAATTCCTGAGGAATTTGTGTTTAGAAGAGTGAAGAATATGAGTAGTTTGCACAGTAGCCTAGTATATAGAGGATCCAAAAGTGCTTCAGCATACATTAATTGCGGCAAAAGATTTTTTCTAGGATTGTTTAGTATGGTCTGAGCATCCCAAATCAGTGGCGGCTGGTGCTTCTGCGAGTTGCACTGGGGGAACCCCCCCCCCCTCTTTAGATATATTTTCGTTAAAATATCTGCAGAATGTCTTACTCGGCTTGTTTGCACTTCATTCAACTCGAGCTGCGGCGTCGGCCTACCAAGCTTCTTTATTTCAAACTTTACTTACTAGCTTAAAGCTGACTAATTTGTTTGTAAAATATATTGTTCAAAAATGTTCAAATGTTTGTATAGCTTATGGGACTTAGCTACGGGGTCATCAGTCCCTAAACTTACAAACTACTTATGAACTAGCTAACACTAAAGACGGCACAGATATCCATGCCCGAGGGGGGATTCGAACCCCCGACCGTAGTGGCCGTGCAGACCGTGACTGGAGCGCCTCAGTCTCCTCGGCCACCGCGGCCGGCAAAACATATTGAAAGTTGTTCATTTTGCTTTGATAATAAACACCAAGAACATATGAATATGCACTTGGACACTATACCACAGTAAGTAACTGATTACACTGTTAAGTGACTGTAAGAAAATGAACCTGTTACGATGAAGAGACAAGCTACCTTCGGGTCACATGACACTGTAAGCAGCACCCCTTCCTAACCCCACGCATGCGCAAAGGCTGCTCTCCCCATATCTATATGGGTGCTATCGACAAGGGTTCTCAAATCGATTCCGTATTTCATGATTTTCAGAAAGCTTTTGACACCGTACCTCACAAACGGCTTTTAATCAAATTGCGTGGTTATGGTATATCGTCCCAAATTTGCGATTGGATAAGGGATTTCTTGTCAGGATCGATGGTAAGGCATCGACTAAAACAGAGGTGACATCGGGCGTTCCACAGGGTAGTGTTATTGGTCCTCTGCTGTTGCTTATTTACATAAACGATTTAGGGGAAAATCTAAGTAGCTCTCTTAGGCTGTTTGCAGATGAAGCCGTCATTTACCGTCTAGTAAAATCATCTGAAGATCAAAACCAACTGCAGAACGATCTGAATAAGATATCACTATGGTGTAAAAATTGGCAATTGACTCTAACTAATGAAAGCGTGAAGTCGTCCACATGAGTACGAAAAGAAATCCGTTAAACTTTGTTTACAACATAAATAAATCAACGGAAATGATACGGGATCTGGGATGGGAATCATTACAACAACGGCGCTTATCGCTGTGGGGTGGGCTACTTGCGAAACTCCAGTCGCCAACATTCTCCTCCGAATGCGAAAATATATTGTTGACTCCCACTTACATAGGTAGAAATTATCATCAGAATAAAATACGAGAAATCAGAGCTCGAACAGAGAGATTCAGGTGTTCTTTCTTCCCACGCGCTATTCGAGAATGGACTGGGAGATAAGTAGTATAATTGTGGTTCGATGAACCCTCTGCCAGGCACTTAAATGTGATCTGCAGAGTATCCCATGTAGATGTAGATGTAGATCTTTTCAAACAGTTAAATATTTAATACACTAAAGAGTATAAATGTCATTTACCCTCAAAATCGCGACTCATTTTCAAAAAGTCCAAAGATATGTGGCAGGTAACAATACAAAAGTCATTGCTGCTGTCGTATCTGTTAAAGACAAGTTTGGGTTTATAAGAAATTGCTTGCAGTCCGTCTCGAACTCACTATCTTAGACAACGCAGCGCGATGTCACTAACCACACGGTTATTCTTGCTAGGTGTAGAATAGTTACTTCATTACTATTCATTATCAGATCTTCTGAAGGCTTTTACAGTTGATACGTCTTTAATTTATAGTAATAAGATACTTTACCAAATATGACGTGTTTTTGATGAATCTTCAATGCGCCAAAAACAAATATGAGGGGCGGATGTTGCCTTCGAGGAGGATTTGCGCATGCGTAAGATGCGAGGTGCGCAGTAGCTCCATTGTCTTGCTTCGGGACTATTCAGAGCTCGAGTAGCCAGGAGCTGGCGTCTCCCTAGATTCAACGCCAGTGGTAAAACCGGCGTTTCTCGTCGCCCCTCCCTACTGCGGGAGCGCCCATATGCTGCCTCAAGAGCAGGAGTGGCCAAATAGCGGCCCGCGGGCCACATGTGAGGGGTTTTGTGTGGCCCGC
This sequence comes from Locusta migratoria, assembly GCA_026315105.1. Taxonomy (NCBI): domain Eukaryota; kingdom Metazoa; phylum Arthropoda; class Insecta; order Orthoptera; family Acrididae; genus Locusta; species Locusta migratoria. The sequence continues at coordinate 23,109,857 of CM048755.1, read as the reverse complement.
CAAGACATTTACAAAAATCCTAGGAAAAACAAAATTTCCCTTCCTCGCGCGACTAAAATAATCCGCGAGCATGTGCGCTACTTGGTAGTGCATACTACCGTCAGATGTCTCTACAGTCGCGCAACCAACCAAGCTGCACGTGGACGCTGTGGATTATGGGAGCACTATCATCAGCCACCACAGGCACGGAAAAAAGCATTGTGCATCCTGCTCTTTATGCTCCACGCGGTGGCTGATGGGAGCGCTGTATCTTCCCCGCGGTGAGTGAATAGTACGACGTTCAGAGCAATTTTCTTCTTTTTCGGGTGGTTTACTTGTGTTTTGTCTGTGCAGCAGTACAGAGGAATACATTTTTCTTTTTTTACTTCAGTACAATCATGACTCCTGCGAAGAAGCGTAAAGTCGGTGATAAGTGCCGTCTGTTTAATGAAGACTGGGCGACCAAATATTTCTTTATTGAAGCAGGAAATAAAGCCGCATGCTTACTGTACCATGATACAGTTGCGGTATTCAAGGAGTACAATCTGAAACGACATCACGAAACAAAACACAATGACTTTGGCTGCAAACTTTCGGATGAAGAACGAAAAATTAAAGCAGCGGAGTTCGTGAAACGCTTGAAGAAGCAACAAGCGTTATTTACGAAGCAAACACCGCTTCAAAATATTGCTACAGAAGCAAGTTTCATGGTCGCCTATAACCTTGCCAAACGAAACAAACCTTTTTGGATGGCGAGTTTATTAAACAGTGCATGGTACAGTGTGCAAGTGTATTGTGTTCTGGGGTTAGAACCAAATCTGAGAGCATTTCGTTGTCAAGGACGACTATAGTGCGGCACATTCATTTAATTAGTGACGGACTTGCAGACCAGCTAAAGACAGCGAAGATTGTTTGGTTTCCACTGTCAATGGACGAAAGCTCAGATATTGAAGACATTGTACAAGTACTCATCTTTATCCGTAGAATTAATGAACATTTCGTCATCACCGAGGAATTACTTGGTATAGTATCCATGAGAGATAGAACCACTGGTCAGGACTTGTTAATATGTGTTGTTAATTGTGTGGAAACAAGTGACTTATCCTGGAACAAAATGGTAAGCCTTACAACAGATGCGGCCAGAGATTTCTGTGGGAAAAATATAGGTATGGTGAAACTTTTAAAAAACAAGTTACAAGCCGTATACACAGAGAGTGATATTTTGGATTTATATTGTATTTTACATCAGGAAAGCATCTGCAAGACGGCACTAGACTTAAAGCATGTGGTAGATCCTGTTGTTGGTGTTGTGAACACAATCAGAGCAAAGGCACTCCATTACAGACAGTTCAAATCTCTTCTTGAGGACGTGGGGGCAGAACATGAAGATGTAATTTACCATAACAGTGTGAGGTGGTTGAGCTTGGACAAAGTATTAAAAAGAGTCTGGGCATTACAGGATGAAATTATTTTATTTCTGGACACTAAGGAGAAATCTCATGATTTTGTTTCAAAAATAGGATGCGATGAGTGGAGATATGAAATGATGTTTGCAGCTGATATTTTTGAAAAACCGAATGAGCTGAATGTGACATTGCAGGGTAAGGGGTTGTTTGCTCATGAAATGTGGACACATGTCAAAGCATTTAAAACAAAACTAGGTCTGTTTGCAAGGCAAGCAAATGAAGGCAAATTTTGTCACTTCCCTTTACTAGGAAAACAGAAAGTACCTGGAAGTGTTTCACCTAAGATTTGGGATTATCTGCAGAGTTTAGAAGCTGAGTTTACTAGAAGATTTCATGATTTTAAGAAAAATGAGCCTCAATGTAATGTTTTATCATATCCCATCACTACTGATATTGACACTGCACCACAGGAGCTGCAACTTGAACTGATTGACATGCAGGCAGATCACGCAGTGAAAGAAATGTTTAGTGCTGTAACTTTAGTTGACTTTTATAAATCTTTGTCAGATGAAAAAATTTCCATGTACAAGAAATTTGCAGGCAAAATGTTCTCCATATTTGGATCGACGTGTATTTGTGAACAAAGTTTTTCTTGCTTAAAAATCAACAAGAGCAAATACCGAAGCTGTTTAACAGACAGTAATTTGCAGGCTGTGATGAGAATATCAACTAGCAGTCTGACTCCTGATTTCAAAAAAATTGTGCAAAATTGTGATAGGATGCATTTGTCCCATTAAACGTGTTTTAAAATTTAATTTACTTGGAGATGATATTAAATTAGCAAAATAAATGAAATTGAACACAATTATCTTATTTGAGGATGTCAGAATGAAAGAGGTACAAGTGAAATTTCCCAGAAAAATGAGATTAGTGAAACTATGTCATGATAAAGCGTGTGTAATTATAAAGGCAGAGGGATAGAAGTAGACTCACACTGTGCTTAGGTACCCGTGCTTCCGGAAAGCACCAGTTCCGAAACCTTGTGAAATTATGACTTTAGTCTTATCAAAATTATAAGTATACTTATACTCCTTTACTTCTGACTCTATCATTAGATATAAATGATTTTTATGATACCTTTTATGAAATGTAAAGCTAACTAATCAATGCATTTTAACGCTTTCACTGCTACACCCGAAATTGCAACTCTGTGCGTAATATGTGATTAGAAATAAAGAAAACTTGCATTTTCATAAACATTTTGGGAATACAGAGGGAAACAATCCTGCTCAGAAAAATATTTAAAAAACGTAAAGAAAGTTGGACTTACCAGGCGAGAAGGCACCAGTTCGTTGATACACAAATAAAAAAAAAAACATACACATACACACGCACGTAAACACACACACACACACACACACACACACACACACACACACACACACACAAAACTTAGCTTTCGCAACCTAAGGTTGCTTCGACAAAAAAAAAAAAAAAAAAAAATGTTTGTAGAGTCTATGGGACTTAACTACGGGGTCATCAGTCCCTAAACTTACAAACTACTTATGAACTACGTACAACTAAGGACGGCACAAATAGCCATGCCCGAGCGGGGATTCGAACCCCCGACCCTAGTGGCCATGCGGACCGTGACTGGAGCGCCTCAATCCCCTCTGCCACCGCGGCCGGCTTGCTTCGTCAGAAAGAGCAGGGAAGGAGAAGGAAAAGGAAAGGATGAGGGTTTTAAGGGAGTGGGTAAGGAGTCATTCCAATTCCAGGAGAGGAAAGACTGACCTTGGGAGGGGGGGGGGGGGGGGAAGGATAGGTAAACAAACACACACATATACAAGCGCACACACACATATACAAGCGCACACACACCAGGGCAGACATATGCAAAATGCCATATGCCATACACAAGTGTGTGTGTTTTTATTTGTATCTGTCAATGAGCCTGTGTTTTGGGTAAGTTATCCGATATATATATGCCACCAGTGTATATACAGCATTAGAAGTGAAAGGTTTATAAGGTGCGGCCCTCCACTAACCTCTGTGTCTATAATGTGGCCTTCGAGCCAAAACAATTGCCCACCCCTGCTGTAGGGGATTCAGAAAATTTGAACTTCAGACGCGCATGCGCATTGCAAGGCTGCGGCTACTGCCTCCTATATTAAGCCGCCGCGCTACGACCCCCACCCTAAAATACCTTGGCCTTACCCTTGGCAGGAAACTTTCCTGGACCCCATACCTCAAATCCCTCCGTGAGAAAGCTCTGTCCCGCCTCAACCTCCTTAAACTCCTTACCGGCCGGACGTGGAGCCTCAACCCTTCCACTATTCTCCACACCTATGAATCCATCATGCGCCCCGTCCTCTGTTCCTTCCACCCCGCCTGGATATCGGCCCCTCCTACTTTCTACAAATCCTTACAGATCCTGGAACGCCACGCCCTCCGCCTCGCATACCGTATCAGACTCCCTACCCCCACACGGATCCTCTATGACCTAATCCCCTTCCCTCCTCTCCTACAACACCTCGAACATCTCCGACTCCTTTACACTACTCGAGTCCCAAAACCCTCTGGTATACCCTATTCTCACCAATCCTGGGCCTCTGCCACGCCTCCACCAAACTATCCCTCCCGGCCTTCACCTACATACACTCCGTATCCTTTCCCAGGGCAATTTCCGCACCCTTCCCTTAGCGGATAACGAACTTCGTCCCGATATCTACCCCTCCTACCAACTCTGATCCCTTCCCCGTAGCATCAGCGCCCCTCCCCTCTCTCCTGTCCTTTTCCTTCTCAACTTCTTGGCTACCCCTCTCCCATGCCCAGAGTCTCGTCAATCCTTCTTTCCCCTCCTTTCTCCCTCTCCCCTCCCCTCCCCCCTCTCCCTCGCTTCCCTCATCCTTGTCCCACCTCACCCCCCCCCCCCGCGGGGGCGTCTCGACCTTTTAAGCGCGCACAGTGCCAGTGTGTCCAGTGTAATGTGTGGCTTTTAATCAGTGCCTCCGCGATCAACGACAACAAGTTTTATCATGTGAGCGTCAACTGTCTTCGTGTTTGTCCTTGTGTTTCTTCCAATGTACTTTTAAACCGCCGCCATGGCCTAAACAGTTTTACTGACTATGTGTGCTTTTGTTACCGCTTCATTGTTCTCGTTTTCGTTCTACCGTATATGTTTGTCTCTTTGTTCTTTTACGTTTAGTCCTTCAAAAACTCAGCCTGTCTATTGTTTTTAATTCCACAATTTTTTATTCATCTGTTTTATGCTCCTTCACCGTATGTCATAACATGTATTTCGCAGGGCTGAAGAGCAACCAACGCAGCTGCTGCCATCCTGCCAACTGTACATAGTTGGTTTTAAAATAACAATAAAGGAAAAAAAACTCGTATACGCCCTGTCACCGCAACGTAAAATGTTTTTCATGCGATAAAAATACTTCGAATGTGCATATAAAATGATCTGATAGAAGAACGAAACGAACACTGATAGTTAAAAAAAAAAAGAAATAAAAAATAAAAAAAATAAAAAAAATAAAATAAAATAAAACTTTTTTTTTTCTTATTTGCTTTTTTTTATGGCGATCTTTCTTCCGGTGGTTCACTGAACCAATGAATACACAGGACGCGCCGGCACTGCCCCAAACGTTTTCGACCTCGAAAGTGGGGTGGGGGGAGGCAAATATTGGCGCCCGAAAAACTTCGGCATTTTCTGACGTTTCCCACTTTTTCGTTTATAACTCGAAAACGGTCCATATTTTGGAAATAACCATTCTATACTAAAATCCTGCGTCGATTGAAATAAGAAAAAAATTGAAAATTGATGCAGTAGTTCGATTTTTTATGGGGATCCATGAAACATCAGTTTTTTTCCCCAACTATGTAAAAAACTGTTTTTCTTGTTTAAAATGAGCTGTAACTTTCCAGCATCAAATTTTATCAATTCCCCCTGCTTAAAGGTTGTAGAGCATCAATCCGTGAGTTCAAAAGCAGCAATTTTTCCAAATTGTGCCGATGGTTAATTTTGTTTACTCGTGAAACAAAAGTGAGAAAATCGTTCAATTCACACTATCGGGTTTTCGCAATATTTTACGCCTTAAAGTATGGGAATCAATTCTAACTTCATTCTGATGCTGTATTATGCCATATGAATGCTTTAAAATAGTTTTCAGGAATTTTGTAGAAATTTAAAAATGGATTTTTTTTCATAATTTTCGTCTAGTACGGCTGGTTTCTTGTTCAGAGCTTGTAGCCGGTACCCCTCGTTTGGGCTCCTTACGCCTTAACTGGACCGAACGGTACGGAGACGACCTACTCCCACACCTTCGTTATCCCACGTGCTCTACGGTCCGAACCATTTCGCCAAAGTGAAAGAAGGAAGGAAGTTTGGTCAGTCGACACCGGGCTAACGCTCGGAGTTTTGGGTATAGATGGGGAAGGAAATCGGCCTTGCCCATTGAAAGGAACCTTCCCGGCAATTACAGGGAGTGACTTAGGGAAATAATGGAAAACCTACATCTGGATGGCCGGATGTGGATTTGAACCACCGTCCTCCCGAATGCGAGTCCAGTGCGTTACTACTGCGCCACCTCTCTTGGTTTCGCGAAAGTGAATGAATACTAATTTGTTGTGAGCCAGTTGTGTTTTTATTTCAACATGTCTGGAAAAGTTTGTTTCATCTGTGAAGTCTGCGTTGATGAAGGTGAATCGATAGTTGTCAAAGAAAAAGGAATGAGAACATTATTGGAGAGCAACGGAAAATCGAAGAATGCTGACCACACTCGTTGGCTGGAGAGACCTCGAGAGGTAAATGTTCATATTACATGTCAAAAACGATACAGTAACCGGAAATTGTTTGACGTTTACTTTTACCATGGTCATAAAGAAGCTGAACAACCAACTGTAGCTAGACGATTTTGTGGTAAAAGTCCTACTTTCACTTTTAGAGTATACAGTATGTGGTGAGCGACTCACTGCAGCATTCAAAGATTCTCAGAAACGGAGACCAAAGGACAAGAAGCAACATCTGCAGTGAGGCTCATCTCATCTTCTCGTACAAATTCAAGTCCTGCCCTCCTGCTAACAACGAATAACTCAGCGTCCCCATCCATCACAATGATACCCCTACCCCTGCCAATAATTCCTTATGCCCTCCCTCTACTACAGAGGACATCATCTGGTTCCTTACCATTGTTCTCCAGATCATTCATCCCTTCCAACGATGTCACATCCTTCACCAAGCCTCCCTTGATGCTCGCTTTCTATTCAACTCGACTTAAAGGCCACAACTTCCCAAAACAACATCAATTAATCCTTTTCCTGAACCACCCGCCAACAAACCCCAGTTTCGTCTCTCCCTTTCCTCTCCTCTGTCCCCTTTTTCCTACTCACTCATCGTAGTGCAACAACAACTTACCCTTTTGTACTCCAACATTTGCTCCCTCCACTCCAACTAACTCCTACTCTTGAACACACTCTCCCAGCACTCTCCTCACCTACAAGTTAGCACCAACTCCTACCTCCTCCACTGCCATGGTTCCCCACATCCGCCTGCACGAGGTGGAGTTGCTTTTGGCCACCTCTCACACACCAGGTTCGGCCACATCCCATACAAACATCTCATCCACACGCACTTCCTCCCCTCCCTTACTGTTACCTGCAAAACCATTTCTGTTCATTCCCATACCCCTATCCCTTATGATTTCCTTGCCCCCAATGACAGTATCTTCTCAACCTATGTGATCGCTGCCGACCTCAATAACCATTCCCGCATTCCTGCCAAAGTCCATTGGTGACATTAGTTCCTTCCCACCTTTAGTTGCGAAGTCATCCCCCTTCCCAACCACATCCGCCCTTGTAGCAACATCACCCCTCACGTCATCATTTGTCTAAATCTGCTTTGCGTGTCACTGCCGACGCCCGTGGCTCTGTTGCAGTGACCACAACCCCATTATCATTGCCTTTACCACCAATGTCTGTCGCCCCCAGAATCCCTAACTGCTCCCACGTCCCAAACTTGTCCACGATCACTCCCAGGCAGCGTGGGATGCGTTTCGCCTCTCCATCATCCGTCAGGTCAAAAGGCACCCCCTCCCTCTCCACTCTAGCCGCGACGGATTAGCCATGCGCGCTGGGGCGCTGTGCTGCAGTGCGCGGCCGTTCGCCGTCGGAGGTTCGAGTCTTCCCTCGGGCATGAGTGTTTGTGTTGTCCTTAGGTTAGTTTACATTAGTTTAAGTAGTTTGTAAGGTAGGGACTAATAACCGAGCAATTGAGTCCCATATATTTACAAACATTTGAATTTGCCTCTCCACTCTCCCGACGATAATGACCATGCCGCCTCCTTCCTTCCGCTGACACCGTTCATTCCCATATTCCCAAGAAAGCCACTCAGCCCCACTCTCTCCACAGGATGTCCTGCTCCGGCGGGAATCCCGTCACCTCTACTGCACCTCCATCTGCACCCATGACTGCACTAATGACTACTGAGGCTGCTAATATGGAGTAGGTGGCAGCACAATGCACCTATGTTTTGGGGGTGTCCGGATACTTTTGATCACACAGTGTCTACGTCATGTAGTACGAAAATAGGTATACAAGAACTCTCGGGTATTATGAAACAATGTAATGTCAAAATTTCAAAGCAAGGAGTCAAGAAGTTGTAGAGTTCTACTATAACTTGGTGCAACAGAAACTCTTTTTCGCAATGAAATCGAGCATTTTGATATAATTTCACTCTTTAGAATAAACGACACTTAAGTCGGAAGCACGATTAGGCACTGCATTTCACGACTCAGTGGCAACAATACAGCTAATACGGGAAGCTACCAGAACTGCTCATCTGATGTAACATCAACTACTACACCATTCTGTCAACGGTAGAAGTAAGTGTGGTGTCGCACAAGTACAAAGTGCGCGCCACCTACTTTCGCCGCGCGCCGCCATGCATGCACGGCGCGGCGTTCTTCCGACGACAGCCACGAGCGCCCTCTGGTACAACGCCGCTCGTGGCCACCACTGAAGGACATCGGCACTTCGCACTTAGCACTTCGGACTGAGATAGCAACGAGTTAGGACCTTCGTAAACAGATCGGCACCAGTGAAGACTTTGCTATTGTACAGGCACTAGGCAGGCCTCAAACAACTATGTATCAACATTCTGCAGTACTATGTAAAAGTTAAGTATTGTTACATTCTGTGCAATATATCTCTTTCTAATTTACTCGAGTGTTTATAGTTTCTGGCTGCTCCCCTCCGTACCTGCACCAGCGTGTCGGTCTCATTCCACTCGGCCACCGACACCTACGACGAGGCTGGGACACAAAAGCGGCGACGAAGTCGGGACACAAAAGTGGCGACGAGGAGTGATAGAACCTTGGACCAGCCCGCTTGCAGCAGCCAGACAGCAGCAGTCGGAGCACGCAGAAATTGCTCCCGCCCACCCACCCTTATTATAAGAATTTTGGGGGAAGATATTTTGTTACGTATTTTGTGGACTTTTTTGTTGCAGAGCGAGTCCTCTTTCATATTGCATTTGTGTTTGTTATAATTTACTTGTATGCGCGGCGCCTAATCGGTCAGCATGGCCACTACCCCGAACCCAAACTTAATGGAAATTATTCAGTTACAGACGGCGCAAATCGCCCAGTTGCTCCAGGCTGTGTCGCAGCTCACAGCGCAGGCAGCTAACCAACAACAACAGCCGCCGCTTCAGCAGCCCACACCTGCCGCCGCAACACTTCCTACGTTTCGCCAATACAACGAACGTGAGGAAGAATGGAGTGATTATCTGGCGCAGTTTCAGGAACTCGTCGCGGCTCATCAACTTACAGGTCAGACTGTTAAGCATCTTTTATTGTCTGTGGTGGGCCCCAAAACTTTCGTGTTACTGCAAAAACTATTCCCGCACGCATCTCCTCGTGATGTAGACTTCGAACAAATTGTAGATGCACTGAATGCTCATTATGAGAGAAAAGTTCTTGTAGCCGCTGCACGATACCGATTTTTCAGACTTAAAAAATTACCGCAGCAATCACACCAAGAATGGATCACGGAATTGAAGGGCTTAACCCGCCAATGTAAATTTACTTGCTCTTGTGGACTTTCGTATAGTGACGTGATGTTGAGGGATGCGATTACGCAGAATATTCAGGACCCCAGAATTAGAGCAGCAATTCTGAAACAGTCTGACCCCTCATTAGACAGTGTACTGCAGCTTATAGAAGCGCATGATACGTTTGACTTAGCAGATGTAGAAATGCAAAGCCACAGTGTTAATTCAGTGCGCCGCAACGGACGCTTTCCTAGCCGTAGTTCTCAGTATAGCACTAGTGATTCTTATTTTTCTACCGGCCATGCTGAACAGACAGTGAACAGTAGCCAGTGTAAAAGTGCGACGCAAAGGTCGCCCCGTCGTGTTAGAAACAGTAATTTGAATAACGGGCGCCAACGCTCATTTCAGAAAAATGTACGTAAATCTTGCCCCCAGTGTGTGTCTCGCCACAAGCGTGCTCATTGCCCTAGTCGCAACGCAACCTGTTATCAATGTGGCAAATTGGGACATGCACAGTCCGTGTGTATGCAAATTAAAAACTCAAAGAACGGTACCGTTAGAAACGGTGCTTCGCAGAGTGCGAGAACAGTTCATTCTGTAAATGTTATACGGGCTGTGGAATTGAACAGTGCTTTAGTTGGTTCTCAATTACAAGAAAGTTCTTCTGCACCTATTGCAAAACTATATAGTGCACCACGTAGCAAGCGCCGACGAGCGCGTAAAACAGTGCAACGGAAAAGGGTTCGGGACAAGCAAAGTGACTATGAACAGTGCATTCCTGTAGTGAAATTAGTGCCTTCTGCAACTGCTCCTTGTAATAGTGCCCAGTACTGTGTAGCTAGTGACAGTAGACACCAAGTAGCTACTCAAAAGTGTAGTGCAGTAGTTAGTACATCTGGAGTAGCTTCGCATTGCGCGGACGCCGATCCGGCGGTAGTGTCATCTAGTGACAGTGTTGTTAATCCGCTGCGTGCCGAGTCTGCGCCGCTTACTTCACTACGCGGCCCGCGCAGACGCAGCAAACAAACCGTAGCAGACGTTGCCCACATTCGCGCACCTGTCGAGCGCCGCAAGCAAAAACTTTTTGTGAATCTTTCCATTGACAATAAGACTGTGCAATTTCAGCTCGATACTGGTTCCGCTGTCACTTTAATGAATAAAGATACTTATGAACTTCTGGGTTCGCCAAAATTGTCGCCGTCACAGCAAGTGTTAACAGCTTATACAGGTGAAAATATTCCCGTGCTAGGAACGTGTAGCCTGCCTGCCTCTTTTCAAGGTGTAACAAAAACAGTTGCTTTTGTAGTTCTTCAGGCCAAATCGACACAGAACATTTTTGGACTAGATGCTTTTGACTTGTTTGGTTTATCAATTCAAAGAGATGTGCTTCAAATTTCGTCAATAGTGCCTCAGGATAAAATCATTGCATTGTGTGACAAATATAGTGACTTGTTTTCGCCGGAACTAGGTTGTGCAAAAGACTTCGTGGCACATGTAACTTTAAAAGAATCTGCAGTTCCAAAATTTCGTAAAGCTAGACCAGTGCCTATCGCCTTGCGTGATACAGTTGCCGAAGAACTTAAACGTTGGCAAGATAGTGGGGTGATTTCTCCTGTTTCTGCGAGTCAGTGGGCCTCGCCTATAGTAATTATACCCAAGCCGTCAGGAAAACTTCGTCTCTGTGCGGACTTCAAATCAACTGTCAACAGTCAAACAATTGTAGACACTTACCCCCTGCCCAGACCTGAGGAACTGATGGACAAATTAGGACAGTCTCGCTTCTTTTCCAAGATTGATTTAGCAGAGGCATACTTACAGATTCCACTTGATGACGAGTCAAAAAAGTTTTTCGTCATTAATACTCACATGGGCCTTTTTCAATTTCAACGCCTACCCTTTGGCAGTTCTTCCGCTCCCGCTATTTTTCAGCGTTTTTTGGAACAGCTGACAGTTTCTGTACCGTGTTGTTCGAACTATTTAGATGACATTGTGGTATCCGGACGTACAGTTGAAGAACATTTAGCAAACCTGGAGTGCCTTTTCAAAGTTTTGACTGCAGCAGGTCTACGTTGCAATAAAGCAAAGTGTTCGTTTTTTCAAACTGAAATAGAGTACCTAGGCCATGTGATTAATGCCCAAGGAATTCATCCCTTACAGTCACATCTTCGAGCAATCAAAGACTTGCCTCCTCCTAAGAATGTGCACGAATTGCAAGCAGTAATGGGGAAGCTGAACTATTATTTCCGATTTATTCCCAATGCCTCTCAGATTGCAGCTCCACTGCATCACTTACGTAGGAAGAATGTTCCTTTTGTTTGGTCCAAAGATTGCCAGATTGCCTTTGACAACTTAAAGTCTGCACTACTCAGTGATGCATGTTTGATTCCCTTTGACCCCCAGAAGCCTGTAGTGTTAGCAGTTGACGCCTCATCGTACGGTCTGGGTGTTGTTCTGTCGCATCGTATTGGATGTCACGATCGTCCTATTGCCTTTGCATCCAAGCTACTGACGCCGACGCAACAGAATTACAGTCAGATAGAAAAGGAGGCCTTAGCAATCATTTACGGCGTCACAAAGTTTCATCATTATCTCTATGGCAGAAAATTCTATTTGTTGACAGACCACAAGCCTCTCACGTCGTTGTTCTCACCCACAAAGCCAATTCCGCCACGTACGGCACAAAAGCTTCAGAGATGGTCCTTGATATTGTCTAATTATCAGTATGAGATTTTGTACCGACCTACCACTAAACATGCCAACGCGGACACACTTTCCCGACTTCCGGTTGGCCAAGATGTATCATTTGATTCTTCAGAAATGGCATGTTGTCAGATAGACTCCAGAGATGCTTCCGCTGTCGCAGACTTTCCTTTAAACTCTCGTCGGGTTGCACAGGAGACAGCTGCGGATGCAGACTTAAGTGTGGTAGCACGTTTTGTTCGCTCAGGGTGGCCTGCCAGAGCCAAAGACATTGATCGGCCTCTGGTTCGACGTTATTTTGCACAACGTCATGCATTATCTTTAAGTCAGGGTGTACTGTTGTTGCATACCGACAACGACCAAGCAAGAGTGATTGTTCCTCGTTCCCTGCAACGAGAAGTGTTACGCCTCCTGCATCAAGGTCATTGGGGCATTGTTAGGACAAAGCAATTGGCCCGACGTCATTGTACCTGGGTTGGTATGGACGCTCAGATAGAGAACATGACGTCACAGTGTACTGTTTGTGCGGAGCATCAGGCGGCTCCTCCGCAACGTTTCTCAGACTGGCCACGCCCCAAGGGACCATGGCAACGTTTACATATTGACTTTGCCGGACCTTTCTGGAATACGCGCTGGTTAATCGTTGTAGACGCTTTCAGCAAGTTTCCTTTTGTGATTGCCATGAACTCAACGACAGCTTCTAGTACAATCAGTGCCTTAACATCAGTGTTTTGCATCGAAGGCTTGCCTGAAACTATCGTCAGTGACAATGGACCTCAGTTTGTTAGTGCGGAATTTCAACAGTTCTGTCGTGTGAATGGCATTCAGCATATCACCACAGCACCTTTTCACCCTCAGTCCAATGGTGAAGCAGAACGTTTTGTTCGAACATTCAAGTCTCACATGGAGAAGATGAAAGGTCAGCACTCCAGGCAGCAAGCTCTTCAAATTTTCCTGTCTACGTATCGGTGCATGCCACGTGACGGCCCGTCTCCTGCCGAGCTGCTACACGGCCGCCGTCACCGCACTCTCCTTCATCTGCTGCAGCCTCCCACTCACCGAGTCGGTTCGTATGGCGCTACGCGTTTTCAGGTTTCCACGCCGGTGCTGTACAGGGTGTTTGCTGGAAACAAGAAGACATGGTTGCCGGGCACCATTCAACGCGTGCTTGGGCGAAATATGTTTATTGTACGTTCTTCCACAGGGTCGGAGCTGCGGCGCCACGCAAACCAATTGCGCCTGCACAGGCCGCGCGATCCTGTCTCCGGTTTCTTGATTCCAGACCCAGTTCACCGCCAGGGAGCACAGCCACATCGTTCGTCCCCGGACTACGAGATCCCTATGGACGTCGACGTACATCCGACGCAGTCGTCGCCGCCGCTGTCGTCGCCGCAGATGACTGCGTCACCGAGAGGGACTCCGGGACCGTGCGGGCCCCCCCAGCTTGGGCCACGCACCTCAGAAGAAGATGACCTGCTCCCTCTGGGCGGGGGCGGGCGCCCTTCCCCAGGTTTCGGCGGGTTCCCTGGAGGATCGCAAGGCGGATGCCGGGGCGCGGACGGCGTCTCGATCCCGGCCTCAGCTACGACGCCCGTCCCACCAGTAACGCCCCCGCTCAGGCCCTCCTCCCAGTGCCGTCGCCGTGGCCCTCAGCCCTACGCCACGACGGCGCGGCGGTTTGGGGGGGAGGGGTGTGGTGTCGCACAAGTACAAAGTGCGCGCCACCTACTTTCGCCGCGCGCCGCCATGCATGCACGGCGCGGCGTTCTTCCGACGACAGCCACGAGCGCCCTCTGGTACAACGCCGCTCGTGGCCACCACTGAAGGACATCGGCACTTCGCACTTGGCACTTCGGACTGAGATAGCAACGAGTTAGGACCTTCGTAAACAGATCGGCACCAGTGAAGACTTTGCTATTGTACAGGCACTAGGCAGGCCTCAAACAACTATGTATCAACATTCTGCAGTACTATGTAAAAGTTAAGTATTGTTACATTCTGTGCAATATATCTCTTTCTAATTTACTCGAGTGTTTATAGTTTCTGGCTGCTCCCCTCCGTACCTGCACCAGCGTGTCGGTCTCATTCCACTCGGCCACCGACACCTACGACGAGGCTGGGACACAAAAGCGGCGACGAAGTCGGGACACAAAAGTAAGTGGTATGACATTCGCGCAGTTTTGATAACTCTTCTCTGCTTGTCACGCTTTTGACTGTTACAACAGTACAACTATTCCTCATCCGTCTTAGCACTTAAAATATTATTGTTTCACTGTATCAATATTGATACTGTGAGAAATAAAAATAAACTAAAATGTATTAAGTAGCGGTGTGTATTCCGTTTTATCGAGGGAAACCTATAAAAAATATAGAATTTCATAAAGTATATTTGAAAACTTAATTCTGAGAATTTGGATCGTCCTGAAAGGTTTTGAGACATCAATAGTATGACGAAAAATCGTGACAAACCCGGTTTCCCAGTACGATTGGTCACCCTATAAGGCTGTTCTATGCCGCGGGTATCACTGATCTGCCTGACGTAGTTTCACATGACTTCTTTCTGCAAAAGAGTGTTGACTTATTTAATAGGGGTCTTGTGTCGGTGGAAAAATAACCCTCCTGTATCCGGTAACACTACCTTTCTGCGATGTTTTGTGGGGCACTTTATAAATTGGTAAGGGTGTTTAATAAAAACGAACCTTTATTGAGAAACATAACTCAAATTTACTATGTAACTGATAAATTTGTGTTAGTATGATTTACGATGAAGAAAATATTTTATCTGATCCGTGTATCGGTATTAATGACGTGGAAGCGGCCTCTCAAGTCAGTACTGGGTGTCAGTTTAAACTACTGCATATTTCTACGAACCGGCGCGGCGTGTGGCCTGCGCGGTCCTTACGTCTTTTGTGGAGAGAAGGCCTGGAAGGCTTGACCTCGCACGCGGCTGCAGAACTGTCCCTGCCTTCTTCTGTCACTTTTTGTGCTCCCATCCTCCCTGCACCCTCGCGTGGGTCCTGCTATACGGCCACGCACTTAAGTTCTTCTAGAAACATCACAATCTGAGTCTTCTTCGAGGATATTTTCTACCGACAATTAATAGCATAAACAAGCATGTGACACTTTGTAACACCCCAGTGGTATTCCTAGAGTACACTCACACTTACACGACGCGAAGTTATGCGCGCGTTATGCACTGCAAAGCACCCCTGTTATGTTAATACACCTGTGCCAGGATTTTAGTTTTAACCGTGTCGTGTGTCTAATGGACAATGAATCGTTTTTCAACTTCGTCTATAAAGATTTTTCGTTTCGAGAGGTAATGCCTTTCAAATAATGCTGTTAGGTTCAGTATAAACTGCAAATTAAGTGAACTGTAATGTATAACAAAAACGGTTGCCACCCTGGTTTAGGGAAATAAATAAATTTTAACTAAAAATGGAATTTCAGATCAAGTGAATTTAGTCCTACATTAGTTATCATAGCTTTCCAAAAACTTCGAGGCAAAAAGAAAGGAAACATTTATGGCAGTAAAACTTGAACAATTACTAATGTATACAACACTGTGGTGCAGTCAGTAATCTGTTTAAATTTGGAATCATTACCAAGATAGGCCTATATGAATGTTACTGGTTAATAAAACAAAGAAGCTAATATGCTGCGCTGTTCAACACTTCTGACTACAGTATGTTCACAACTATCACAAAAAAACCTTGACTAATTGGCACCAATAGAAAATCTGATACTTTGAATATCCTTGTGATTGTTTTAATCAATGGGTACAAGAATAATATTGAAAAAACTGCACTTTCATTACTTTACCTTACCTTGCAGTTTCTTTACTAAACAATAGTACTTTTCAATGGTATGGTATTTCTAAAAGATATTTGACAACATGTTTGATTCTGGATTTTATAGACAATAAATGAAACTGTTGATCCTTGGAACCTCATGAAAGACCAGATGCTAGCTACACTTGTGATAATGCAAATAGATTTGTTTGCTGGCTAAAACTTTAGAAATGTAACTTTCAACAAAATATTTAATATTAAACTTTCAGTTAGTTTTGTCTATCTGAAAACTATTCAAATAATTGGTACTTGATTACTGTACTGATGATATTTAATACTAGTACTGTTCGGCTTAACACACACACACATATTGCATTAAAAGTTCTTGCAAATAATAATATTTATTCTCGGGATTCTCGGAATTTGCATCACCAGGAAAGGAACCGACTTGGTAGTATGACTTGGGAAAATCATGGTTTGTTACAATGTGTTTTTTGATCGATTTATCTATTGTGCAACTTTAAACAAAATGCTAGTTCATGCATGAATACAAAACTAAAAATACATTACTTGCAGTACTGTAGGTGGCTGATTAGGTGATTTAGTGCCACAGTATTCTTCCAGAAACATTTCAGCAGTTGGTGTGGCTGTGTGAGCTCATTTCCGCTTCGTGGCGAAGTTAGTATTGCACAACAAGCGAACATGACAAAACCACATTACTTCAGAGAGTATATACTTGCATCCGAGGCTATTGGAAACTTGCAGCAAATTAATTTAGCCTCCAATTCTGCAGTTTCTTCTTAGTCTCCAACACGTTTGCTACAAAAGCCAGTATTTCCGCTTAATTTGGTAGTTGGCTGCTCCTGTACTTCATACTCCACTGCTCGCGGCTACCACTGAACTACGACTCCGCCAAAACTGCCTGTTACCGCCTTTCCAGAAGCGTCTCCCGCCAACCAACCACCTTTTACCTTGCACTGGCCACCTTTCCGTTCCTACATACTGCACTCCATCTTTTAACTACAGTTACTAAATTTGCCCTAACATGAACCAGCACACATTATTTCATATTTTATATAGAACAATTTATTTAGTAACAACTGTAGTATGTTTAAATAGAAAATAAACATTGTCTCAGAAAAATAAATAAGTTTTACAGTTTCTAGCAGAACACATACTTCTACTAAGTCAAGGATTATGAATACAGACATCAGTCATTACAATACAATTGACAATCGATATATATCAAATCATTAATATAAATAATTTAGTAACAATTGCATAAAACAATAATAAACAATGGATTATCAGGGAAAGGAGTACGCTATAGTGTTACAAACTGGTAAATGAAGGCACGTCAAATGAATTTTTTTCAGTGAGTTGAAAAGCCTTTAACGAAACCAAATAGTAGATAAATTCAAGACGCACCTGGTCTTTTTTTTTTTTAATATTTCGTTATTATTAATATTTCGTTGATGTGGGTTGTCGTTCTTATGAGGAGATGAAAAGGCTTGCTCAGGATAGAGTAGGGTGGAGAGCTGCATCAAACCAGTCTCTGGACTGAAGACCACAACAACAACAACAATATTTCGTTCTTTATTGTATGGTTAGCGAAATGCCTATTTTGGTTTTATTGCCATATTAGCTACCTGAGAACAATAATGTTTTTTTAGGGTTTATTTCTGTTCTCATATGTAGCTACTGACATTTTAGGGTAATTGTATATACATACTTAGGTCTGGCTGGTTTTTCCATCCACAAAACATCGATTGGTGAAGTCATGTCAAACTATTTTGTAACTGTGGTAGTTATACTGCCATAATTATGTCGTCGTTAATTGTGTTAATCCGAGGTTCTTTGTTAGCTATCGCCTTTTTGTTAAGTATTATAATTTTGTCATGTTGTGAGGGGATTAGTTGTCTGTCTGTGCAACTGAAATAATATTGCAATTTTTTCACTAGACGCGTTTCGTTTTTATTGAATACTAGCTGAAAACCCGGCGTCGCCCGGGTACTTACTTATTTCAGTCTTAAGTTAGTCCCTCTCTCCTTTCCTTTTCGTTCTCTAGTCACCTTCTCTTTCATTCACTTTCTGTACAATCTCTCTCTCATTCCCCTCCTCTGTTCATTGCCTCATCTCTCCCCTCTTTGCCACTGCCTCCAACCCCTATCTCTGCCGATCGACGCCTTCTCCTTTTCCTGGCAATGAAATTCTCGTCTCTCTGTGAGACTCTCCTCCATCTCCTTTCCCCTGTCTGTCCCCATCTCCCCTCTCTCATTCTCCTCCTCTCCCCTCTCTCTGTCCATCTCCTCTCTCCCCTGTCTGATCGTCTCTTCCTCCGCCTACTCCTCTCCCTCCTATATATGAAAACACATTTATGCGCCAAGTTCCATGGTAATTGGTCACATCGTGGTGTCCAAGTCGCAAGGTACCCTCAGTCATGCTAATTTCACTGGTATGCACATTATAAATATCTCATTCATGAAAACATACATTTATATGCTGATTTTCATGGTGACCACTCAATTTGGATGTTTGTTGTAACGTACACTCCATCATGCACCTACGGCGGCTTACGAAAGGTAGCCCATGTATTAAATCGGGCCATAAGGTATCTTCATTCCAGATTTCATTCAATTCTGTCCTGCCTTTTAAGCGTCAAGAGTAACAAACGTGTTAACCCCTTGTAAGGTACCCTCCGACATGCACCGTACGGTGGCTTACGAAAGGTAGATCATGTATTAATCAGAATATATGCTATCTCTGTTCCAAATTTTATTCATATCCGTCCAGCCCTTTCAGCGTGAAGGCGTAACAAACGAATTAACTAATTGTAGAGCACCCTCCACCATGCAGCACACGAAGTTAATTTTAGTATGCCTATAACCTTCACGCGGGTGCAATCAGTTGACAAAATTTCATCGCATTTGGATGTACGGTATGGCCGCGCATAAAATACAAACAAAAAGACAAGCAAACAAACTTAAAGTTTTATATATTAGATTTATTTTCAAATTCGCATTACATCCATACGTTGGTAATAACAAATCCTTCTGCTGGTGGTTTTCACCCCAGTGATTCGGTACGCTTGGTACGCATCAAAGCTGACAGTCAAAAAACCGTCATTTAAAAATTTGAATGAAGTATGCTTTCTGTTGTATCTTCACTCTTTATTGAAAGTAACTTCTTCTACAAGACTATTGAAAATCACTTCTTTTACAATACAATCACTTGCTGTACCAGTAGACTTCGACGTCCGTCGGTGTAGCCGGAGATGTGGTTCCTCTCGGTCGGCTGGTACGTCGGTCGGCGGTCTTCCCGTACAGCGGCTCGGCGTAATCTTCGCGGGGTCTCTGCGGTTGCGATTAGCAGCGAAACGAAGACTGACTCTGTCCTCGTCCGGCCGAGCCTATATAGCGAGCTGGAGCCAATAGGAACCCGGCGTACGAATCCGTGTCCGGAATATGTAGCAGCGACCTCTGCAAGGAAAGGTTCCTATTAATCGATTGGAATCGACTCCGTGTTTACCTGATGTCGTCGCCCTTTTTGCTGTTGGTTTGTTTCCCCTACAGCGTTGCCTTTATGCGCAGCTGCCTGCCATTCAGGAGAACCTAATGGCAGAAAGTACACACCTCCCTTCCTGGGGTGGAAGGGGGGGGGGGAGATGAGGGCGACGTCTTCCTGCTCAGCCTTGGCTGCCTCATGGAGGACGCGGTGCAAACTCGCCCCTGCAGAGTAGGGGGCGGTTTGATGGGCCAGACGGGTGGAGCTGCCTTGCGGAAGAGGCTGGGAACTAGGCAGCAACGACAGTGACATAGGTTCATCGACGTTCATTGGCTGCTGCCCATAAAATGGACTGTTCGGGCGTCGCCGACTAGGCTGCGACAGCGGCAGCTGCAGTGCCGAGGGCATGGGGTCATCCTCCTTGGTGTCGTGTGGCGCAGAAGACCGGCCCGGCGGAGGAGCCGGCTGCGGCTGCAACTGCTGTGGAGGTGACGGCTGCTGCTGGTCGGGCGCCCCTGCACTCCAACCATGGGTGGAAGGGAGTATATGCAGGCGCCTGGAAGAAGTAGGTGGTGGAGCGGCTAGCCGGGAAGAAGAGGCGGCAGGAGAACCTTGATATCGGCGCCGGAGTTCGTTTCGGTGACGACGGACCACTATGTCAGTGATGTGGACGTCAAAGAGCTGGCAGCCTCGCGTTCGGATGATCACCCCTCGAATCCATCCGGCCCTCGGGCCGAAACCTCGCGCCCAGACAAGGGATCCCGGAACAAAGGTAGCAGTTGTAGCCGGAACCCGTTGCTTGGGTCCGGGCCAGAGGAGGTGCAAAAGAGTACGGTTTGCCAGCCGCTTGATTGTGGGTGAAAGGGTGGAGTGAGGATGTCTTGGATGCCATTGGCAGAGCAAAATGTCGCGAATTCCTGCCTCCGGAATTGAGGGCCGTTATCCGTGACAATCGTCAGTGGTAACCCTTCTAAGGAAAAAACGTTTTTGGAGAGCAGTGAGGATCGCTTCAGAAGTTGTGCTGGTACAATGGATAACGAACGGAAAATGTGAAAAGGCATCGGTGATGAGAAGCTATCGGTAGCCGAGGAAGGGTCCGGTGAAATACAACTGAATGCGATCCCGTGGACCAGCTGGTTTAGGCCAGGAGAGTAAGGTTTGAGGTGGCCTGGACAGCTGTTGGGCTCACGTGGAGCAGTCCTGAACCATCTCAGTGACGTCCCTCGTGAGCCCAAACCAAAAGACGTGACGTCCGGCCAACGCCTTGGTGCGAGCGATTCCCCAATGGCCCTGGTGTACGAGACACAGGACCGCGGCCCGTAGTTGCTGGGGATCGACCACTCTTGGCGCTGAAGTAGGGTCTACCCACAACAGGACGCCATCGACTGCCGACAGCTGATGGCAGATGGAAAAAAAGAACCGAAGTTGCTGGTGGCTGTGGGAGGGGGTACGGCTAGTCAACCCACGCTGAACATAGGAGCGGACACAGTGCAGCAGTGGGTCACGAGTGGTCGCAATTGCCACCGTTGAGGCCGTGATGGGAAACCCGCACAGGGCCTCGTGGATATCTTCATCTACCTGGAACACAAGGACAAGAGTCAAATGCTGGGTATGAACCAAGAGGAAGGCGGAAAAGAGCATCCACGTTGGAGTGCTGTGAGGTGGACTTAAAATGCAAGGTGTAACGGAATTGCGACAGGAACAAAGCCGACTGTTGAATTCTCTGCGACGTCTTCGTTGGAAGCCAGGCCTCTGGGGAAACAGGGAGAGGAGCGGCTTGTGGTCAGTAATGATGTGAAAGGCCTTCCCATACAGGGGAACATGATAGCCAATGCCTCTTTTTCTATCTGAGAGTGTCAGTTAAGGCCTCGGATAGAAAAGTCACCAGACGTTCCGTCCCGTCCCATCCGGAAGCTTTTCAGAGAGGACAGCATCAACCCCATAACCAGAGGCGTCCAAACTAAACAGATCTGCAGTATCGGAACTGTTGACTACCAGAAAGGAAACCGTAAACCTGACAGATTAGTAGGAAACGACTTTTTTGAACTGCCCCAACAAGGCGATTTCTTGTTTTTTCTACGTGAGGAGTCGTCAAAGAGCCGAATGGAGGCTTGTCGCTCCTAAAGCGGTGTAGATGGCGTAGTTGAGCAGGGATACCGGTGCCGCCGTATCGACCTGCATTCGAAATGGCTTACCCAGAATGGTGACGTCAGTATACAGTTTGGGGGAGGCTGATGAAACAACTCGGTTGATGTCCATGGGCGCCTCGGTGTCGGAGCGCGTGGAGGTCGGTGCTGTAGAAGAGCGACAGACTGACGCGAGGTGCCCGTCCCGGCCGCTACGTCGACACGTCGCCCAGCGGTCAGGACAATCCTCGCGTTCATGCTGGGAGTAGCATCCCGGACAAGATGGAAGGCGCAGAGGTTCCCTGCGGCGGCATTGCTGGGTTGGCGGTGGCTGCCGGTTGTCTTCACGGAACGACCGTACTTTTTTCTTTGCCGTACGCTGGGAAGGTGCCGGATCGTTGCGTTGAGGGGTTGTGGTGTGCAGGTGTGTATATGGCCGCGACGTCCTCCTGGATGTCGGAAGTGTCTTCTCGGATTACTGCGACGTCGGCCCATGTTTCCAATCTGCGGTCAGCTGCAGTGGAAACTTCAAACTTGAATGCTAGGTCTATGATTTGATCTAGCGACGGGTCTTCCAATTTTAAGGATTCGTGGCGGAAGGCTGCGTCGGGAGCTGCTCGGATCACGTGATCCCGGACCATGTCATTTGTGTAGGATTCCCGGGATATGCGGGTGACAAAATAGCACTGTCGGCCGAGACCTTGGAGTTCAGCCGCCCATTGTCTGTATGTCTGGTCGGGTTTCTTTCGACACTGGTGGAAATACACTCTTGCTGCCATGACGTGATATCTGCGACGATAGTAGGAGGTGAGACATTCACAAATGGCAGTGAAGGTAAGACAGTCAGGATCCCGTGGTTGGAGTTTCGTTAGGAGAACGTTCATACGGGAGACATTCTAAGAAAGAAAATAGGCTCTCTGGTCATTTTCCTGGGATACCTGATGAATCCGGAAATGCTGAGATACCTCTTTTCGTATGTTTCCCAATATTCAGCATCTTCGTCGAATGCCCGGAATGCTGGCGGCGTCGGTGGACGGCGAAGATTTTGAATTTCGGCAATCAGTTGCTGCTGCAGTAGTGCGAACTATTGAAAAAGTTGATTCAGTACCTGCTCTACTGACAGATTCTGCTGTTGATGTTTTAGTATGCCTATAACCTCCGCACGAGTTCAAGCAATGAGTTGCCAAAGTTTTATCGCAATCGCGTGTACGGTGTTTCCGTGCATAAAATACGAACAAAAAGACAAACATTAATTTTTATATATTAGACCAGCTAGTACCAGCACCGGGCGCGTTGCTGCGGCTGAAGAAATGGTTGGCCCACCTCCTGCTTTCCCTTCTCTCTGTTCAC
This sequence comes from Locusta migratoria, assembly GCA_026315105.1. Taxonomy (NCBI): domain Eukaryota; kingdom Metazoa; phylum Arthropoda; class Insecta; order Orthoptera; family Acrididae; genus Locusta; species Locusta migratoria. The sequence goes on along the minus strand of CM048755.1, from coordinate 23,086,947 downwards.
CTGCTAGTCTCCCGTCTCCTCCTGCCGCTTTCTCTGTCCAATTCATCCTCGCCCTCCCTCTGTTCCTCTTCTTTCCCCTGCTTGTCACCATGTGCCCTCTCTCATTCTCCTCCTCTCCTCCCTCTCCTTCCTGTTCGTCTCCTTCTCCACATACTCCTCTCCCTCCTATATATGAAAACACACATATATGCGCCAAGTTCCATGGGGACGAGTCAAACGGTACCAAAGTCACATGATACACTCCGCCATCCTAAATTCACTGGCTTGCAGATTATAAAGATCTCCATCATGAAAACATACAAATGTGTACTGACTTTCATGGTGACAAGTCAAACAATTTGGATGTTTCTTGTAACGTACCCTCCGCCGTGCAACTACGGAGGTAGTCCATGCATTAATTCAGCCTCCATTCCAAATTTCATTGATATCTATCCATCCCTTTGAGCATGAAGGAGTAGCAAACATATTAACCCATTGTAAGACAACCTCCGTCACGCACCACACGGTGGCTTCCGAAAGATAGCCCATGTATTAATAAGGGTATATGCTACCTCTGTTCCAAATTTCATTCATATCCGTCCAGCCATTGCAGCGTGAAGGCGTAACAAACGAATTAACTACCTGTAAAGCACCCTACACCATGCACTATACGAAGTTAATTTTAGTATGTCTATAACCTTCGCGCAAGTGCAAGCAATGAGTGGACTTTGTTTTATCGCAATAAGATGTACGGTATGGCCGTGCATAAAATACGAACAAAATGACGAACAAACGTTAATTTTTATATATTAGATTTATGTGTTTATTTTGAAATTCGCATTAAATCCATACGTTGGTAACAACAGATTCCTTCTGCTGGTGATTTTCACCACAGTAATTCTGTAGGCCTGGTGTGCATCAAAGCTGACAGCCAAAAAACCTTCATTTGAAAATATGAATGAAGTATGCTTTCCACTGGAGCATATTTAAAAAGAAATTCTTACTTTAAATTGCTTACATAAAATTCACATCGTGTGAACAATATTTATGTTTAAAACGTTTCTTTGATTATTATCACCCAGAAAAATGTTACGTAACTTCCAGAGACAGCTGCTAGAATTTTCAGAATTATCATTTCATTCGAAACTTCGCCCAGATCTGAAAATTAACTTTTTACTCATATTAATAAATTGAAATGATTGGAGATGGTCTGAATGTATTTATACTGCATTGATAAACTGAATTGTTCAATCATATTTAAAAATTTCATCAGGATCGGAATACAACTGCAGAATCTCACGGAGTTTATACGTAAAGTATCCTCCGTCATGCACCATCCAAAATATTATCCTTCCTCTTGTTTTAAAGGTCAAGTGTCCAAAATATCATGAAGATATTAGAATGAATGAAGTGTCTTTATTCGCATGTCACATGATACCACACGTTTTCAGCCATATAATTGTTTATGACATCACATCTCCTGAATTATATGTCGTAAGCAGTTCTTACCCGTACGTCAATGGTTACCTCAAGGAAGGAATATGTGTAGAAAATTTTACTGAAATCCGTACAGTGGTTTTGAAGCAGACGTCGCATGATGTAGCACTTTCCCGCGCAATTCATTGTTTATTACGTCATATCTCCTGAACTATTTGGCGTACAGTCATTTAATGGTGACTGTGACCATCGCGAAGCGAAAGTGCAAGCAATATGTTGACAACGTTTCATCACAATCGGTTGAACGGTGCGGCCGCGCGTGAAATACGATCGCTGGCCGCGGTGGCCGAGAGGACTGAGGCGCGACAGTCACGGTCTGCACGGCCACTACGGTCAGGCGTTCGAATCCCCCCTCGGGCATGGATATTTGTGCCGTCCTTAGTTGTAGCTAGTTCATAAGTAGTTTGTAAGTTTAGGGACTGATGACCCCGTAGTTTAGTCCCATAAGCCATACAAACATTTGACTTGATTTTGAAAATACGATCACACAAAAACTGATTTTTATATATTAGATAAAATATCTTCAATCATCTACAATGACAGTGTTTCGTTAGATCGAAAAACAGTTTGTTAGAAAATGGGAAGAATATTGACTTTTTACTTACGGAAATTCGTCTGTGCGTTTTGCCTCACATCATTAAGGACATTTGATGGCATTTTTCTTATTTCTGCCACCGTTTCGTGACTTGATATTTTCAAATGTAAAAAGTCAGCAACCTACCCCTATTCTACCGAACTGTTGTTATATCTAAGGAAACAAAACAAATTATAGATATCTATCATTACAGTCTACTCAAGATGTTTTATATTCAATAAAACGAAATGCGTCTGGTGAAAAAGGTCACATCTTATTGTAGTTGTATAGACGAAAAAAATACACTTCCTAAATGTACAGCAACTATGGATATGATGGTCACAAAAATGAAGTATAGTTTTTATGTTTTTGAAAGCTAAATTGCGAGGACACCAGTGACAATAAATTTCGGCGGATGAAGTGAGAACGGTCAGCGAACAACACAGGCGAGTCCCCGCGCTGCACCTGCGCAGCGGCCGTGGTGACAACTAAATTAAATGTTCGTATAGCTTAAGGGACTTAAATGCGGGGAAATCAGTTCCTAAACTTACAAACTACTTATGAACTAGCTAATACTAAGGTCTGCACAAATATCCATGCCCGAGGGGGGCTTCGAACCCCCGACAGTAGCGGCGGTGCAGACTGTGACTGGCGCGCCGCAGTCCCCTCGGCCACCGCGGCCGGCTGGTGACAACTGTCCCCACCGTAGCGTCTTGTGTGTTCCGCTTAAATCTGTTGGATCAAGTACCAGTTTAGTGCGTTGGTTCTGGAATGAGAACAGGACAATGAACGAGCAAAGGATCGATTTAAAGTTTTGTTTTAAGCTTAGTAAGACCCTAACGAAATGCACGCGATGCTGGTACATGTTTATGGGGATCGAAAACTGTCCGAGAGATGCGAGGTACGAGTGGTTCGCCGGTTTTAGAGGAAGCCGGGAAAGTGTTTTTGACAATTTCCGTAGCGGACGACCGACGACCGCCGTCAGTGAAGGAAACATTGAGAAAGTGAGGACATTCATCTCCGGTTAACTGTGCGCTTCATAACGGACGAATTGCAGATTAACCGTGAATCCGTACAAACCTTACCCATAAGTTAGGGAAGAGGAAACATGTTGTCGTCTTGTGCCGCATCACTTGAATGACAATTATAAGCAGGCACGTTTAGAGGCTTCACAGGATTTTCTCAAAACGGTGGATGTGACAACAAATTTCTTGAACCGTATTGTCACTGAGGATGAAACCTCCTGTCTCCGGTATGGCCCTGAAACGAAACGGCAAATCATGGAATGGCGGTCTCCGACATCACCTCGTTGAAAAAAGGCAGGCCGGCCGAGGGGACTGAGGCGCTTCAGTCACGGTCTGCACGGCCACTACGGTCGGGGGTTCGAATCCCCCCTCGGGCATGGATATTTGTGCCGTCCTAGCTCGTAAGTAGTTTGTAAGTTTAGGGACTGATAACCCCGTAGTTAAGTCCCATAGACTTTACAAACATTTGAACATTTGAAAAAAAGGCAGAGCCAAAAAAATCACGTATCACATTTTCCTATAGTCAAGACATCCACAAGGGATTTCTATCTGAGGGGAACGTCGATGAAATTTTGATCCGTTCTTGCGTCGTCTACGCAGGCTACGACCCCAGTACGCTCAGTAAGGTTGCTGGTATTTTGTTTACGATGAAGCTTGGCCTCGCTCAGCCAATATCGTCAAACAATTTCTGGCAAAAAAGGGAATGGTGCCACTTTGACATCTACCATACTCACCGGATATGAATCGTCCACACTTCTTCCTATTCCCCCACTCAAACTCGCTTTGAAAGAAAAGAGATTTGACGGCATTCCTGACATCCGACGAAACGTGACGATGCTTTTGAACACTATCCCAAAGGAAAACTTCGAGCTAACTTTCCAGGACGTATCGCAGAGCTCAGCGGTGCATTATTATGGGAGGTGACTATTTCGAAAGACTGTTAGGTAACTTCTTTCATAGTTCATCTATGTTACTTTATTGACAGGGGTTGTAGTTATAATGTTATTTTGATTTCGTATTCTGAGTGTTTTTAAGTAACAGTACTTTGATGTTTTTACGTCGACTTTCTCGGCGTAGTAATTCTTCGTAATCTCTACGGGTTTGCTGTCGGTTCCTACAACCAAACTGATTCAATATCTCGGCAATACAACTGTTCACCGCCGCGGTGGAACGGACGAACGCTCTAAGGCGGCTTGCTGCGGATAGCGCGGTTGATCCCCGTAGGAACTTCGAGTCTTCCCTCGGGCAAGATTATGGGCATTGTCCTTAGGTTAGTTTAGGTAGTTTGTAAGTCAAGGGACTGATAACCACAGTAGTTATGTCCCATAGATTTAGAAACATTTGAACGCCTCTGCTGGTAACGCTGCAGTTGATCGCCTTACATCGTGGCACACACGGCTCGTGCGCCACCCCTAGTAGAACAATGGCAGCAGTAACATGTAAGGAGTACGCACCAATAAATCCTTTAGACTCTTCTAAAACTGAACTGTAAAGGCCATATCAAACAGATAATCTCGGCTATAACAGCATTAAGGCCGAGATATGGCAGTATAGCTGCCGCAGATATAAAATTGTTTAACAGCGACAAGACCAATCGACGTTTTACTGGAGTCGATAACAGCCAGATATAAGTACGAATGTATATTTACCGTAAATTGTCGGTAGCTATACATAGGAATAGAAACAAGGGCTAAAAGCTATGTATTATTCTCAGGTAACTAAAAACGGCAATAAATCCGAAATAAGCCTATCTTTAACCGAACAGCAAACAAATTCATATTAAAAAATAGCAGCGTTTTGGAATAATATACTTATAATGTCCCTACAAGACACATTGTGCTGTGGACCCTGAACAACAAATAAAAGAAATCTAACAGATTAACCCCTTCATTCCTGCATTATGAATTCAGCTTTGGAAAAATTAATATTCAGCGTTTTCTGTATTAGTCTAAACATCAAAATATGTGTTTTAAAATTTTTGATCGAACTATAGTTTTTATTTTTTAATGTCATATATTTCATGAGCAACACAACGTTTGTATGGAGGTATTTTATTACTTGGGACGTTATTTTGTTTAGAGATAACACTGCCAGATCAATAATGCTAGCATTATCGTCGCCACAGCACCAAAGACAAGACAATTCACTGCTGAAATAAAATAACATGAACATCACTCACGATCACACTCACAGCCACATACAGACGGCAACGTAACACAGCCTCCAAGATGGATAAATTAATGCCTCATAAGTGGCTACACGCCACACCAAACGGCAAAATGTCATACTGGAAGCATGCTGTTCATCAACAACCATGGGACTTTAAAGGCTGATATACAAAATACGGTATAAATCAGCTTTTAATACGTTGTTGTCCAGGAACAACACTGAGAATGAAAGGGTTAACAGAAAGTTCCATAAAGGTACGTGTGCCAGAAGACGGATTGAACTGTAACGTGCACCCTGACTGGGTTATCCTTCGTGCTTGAAGATAGAGATGACATAATGCAGTAATCACTTGGTATAATCTGAGGTTTACTGATTAACTCATTCAAGCACGATCACATTTCTCGTTGGAGTTCTTTCAATTTCAAAAACTAGGAGTGCATAATTATCTAGACCAGGTGCTGATAGGTGCTGTTGGTCCATTATGTCATGACCTTCGGTAATGCAACTGAGAGAATTCAGCGCTTAATAGCTTGATCAAATTATCTTTCCACTTAGCCACCCTTGGTTTGTGTTGCGAATCAATTTTCTTTATTTATCTACAGAAAACAAGCACACAGAGTTTGAGTGAGTTCCACATATCATGTTAATGTGCATTAGTGTAATTTTATGTGGAAACTGCGTAAATGTCGAATCTAATGAACTTGCAAACCCTCTATTTTCCAAGACAGAGATAAATAATGTTAAAATTTATAGGTGTGGTAGCGAAGTCATTCATAATTCTCATGGAACTAATACAAGAGATTTCTGTTTCCGAATCTAATTAATGGTTGTATTAATGTTTCAAATGTAGGGGAGAGTATTGCACCTTGGAACACATTTCAGACTCTCGTCTCTGTAATATAAGTTTGATAGATTTTATTATTTCGTTATGAAATGACAACACTCTCTCTATGATGCTGCTGTGTTTTTCTTCCAAAATTTAAAAAAGAAAAAAAAAGTGGTCGAGAAAAAAAAAGGGTTTTCCCAAATGTGAAAACGTGCAAAGAACAATAACGTCATTTACCAAATAACAAACATTCCTTAAAAATTTTAAAATGTTTAAATCGAGAGAATTTTGTCAATACTGTAATGAATAGTTAATATCTTACATTATCATTACACCTGATACTAATAATCAGTAAGTGAAATCAAATTAAGTAAAAATATTATCAACTACCAGTTACAAGTTTAAAACAATTTAAAATGGAAGCTATAGGTACCTAACGCAAATTTGCATTTTCAAGATAACAAAAATGGTTAAGACATTAAAGTAACTCACTCAGTTTGCGAGTATCACGTGGTCCATGGTAGACCTCTTCATGTTTCAAAGTACAAGATGGCACAGGACCGAAGAAGTACCATAGATAATGGTACAAGTTTTAAAAATACATTGAATTTTAATAATCATATACCTTTGTAGCTCAAGAATTAACAATAGTTTTAATATATTATACAGCACTTAGATATGTAGAAGCACAGCAGCAGCACGCAGCACATAACACAGCTTCATGTCTCAACAACAAAAACAATGAAAGATGCTGGAAGCTGCTTATGGCGAATTCAATACATCCATTAAGGATTAAACTGCCATTTCAATTAGCGTTTTATTTTGATGGAAATATGATAGCAGTTGCTTTTATGGATACTTTTTATTGTTTCATTTAGTCATTTTCGAGCGACCTGAAACACATCTTAACCCTTTCATTCCCAGTGTTGTTCCTCAACAACAACGTTTTAAAAGTGGATTTATATCGTATTTTCTGTCATCATCATCATCATTAGAGACTGATTATGCCTTTCAGCTTTCAGTCTGGAGCATAGTACCTCTAATAAAATTCCTCCGTGATCCTCTATTTAATGCTAACATTGATGCCTCGTCTGATGTTATGCCTTTTACTTCAAAATCATTGTTCACCGAATCTAAGTACTTTCTTCTTGGTCTACCTCGACTCCTCTTACCCTCCACTGCCGAGCTCATGAGTCTCTTAGGTAACCTTGCTTCTCCCATGCGTGTAAGATGACCCCACCATCTCAGTCTGTTCGCTCTAACTTTTGTGTCCCAGCCTCGTCGCCGCTTTTGTGTCTCGTTTCCGTCGTAGGTGTCGGTGGCCGAGTGGATTGAGACCGACACAGGAATAAAGATAGCACGCTGGTGCAGGTACGGAGAGGAGCAGCCAGAAACTAGAAACACTAGAGTAAATTAGAACGAGATATATATATTGCACAGAATTTATACAATACGTAACTTTTACATAGTACTGCAGAATGTTGATACATAGTTGAGCTAGAGTCCTGCCTAGCGCCTAACTGATAGCCAAGTCTTCACTGGTGCCTATCGGATTCCGAAGTCTTTACTGGTTCCCAACTCAGTCCCAAGTGAACGATGTCCCTCACTGGTGGCCACGAGCGGAGTTGCCGCAGAGGGCGCTCGTGGCTGTCGTCGTAAGAACGCCGCGCCGTGCGTGCATGGCGACGCGCGGCGAAAGTAGGTGGCGCGCACTTTGGACTTGTGCGACACCACACCCCTCCCCCCCAAACCGCCGCGCCGTCGTGGCGTGGGGCTGAGGGCCACGGCGACGGCACTGGGAGGAGGGCCTGGGCGGGGGCGTTACTGGTGGGACGGGCGTCGTAGCTGAGGCTGGGATCGAGACGCCGTCCGCGCCCCGGCATCCGCCTTGCGATCCTCCAGGAAACCCGGCGAAACCTGAGGAAGGGCGCAAACCCCCGCCCAGAGGGAGCAGGTCATCTTCTGAGGTGCGTGGCCCAAGCTGGGGGGGCCCGCACGGTCCCGGAGTCCCTCTCGGTGACGCTGTCATCTGCGGCGGCGACGGAGGCGGAGGGGCCGACTGCGTAGGAGGCGCGTCGACATCCATCGGGAGCTCGTAGCCCGGGGAAGCTGGGCCCGGCGGCGAGCGATGTGGCTGTGCTCCCTGGCGGTGAACTGGGACTGGAATCAAGAAACCCGAGACAGGATCGCGCGGCCTGTGCAAGCGCAATTGGTTTGCGTGGCGCCGCAGCTCCGACCCTGTGGAAGAACGTACAACATACATATTGCGACCGAGCTCGCGCTGAATGGTGCCTGGCAACCATGTCTTCTTCATACCAGCAAACACCCTGTACAGCACCGGCGTAGAAACCTGAAAACGCGTAGCGCCATACGAACCGACTCGGTGCGTGGGAGGCTGCAGCAGGTGAAGGAGAGTGCGGTGACGGCGGCCGTGTAGCAGCTCGGCAGGAGACGGGCCGTCACGTGGCATGCATCGATACGTAGACAGGAAAATTTGAAGAGCTTGCTGCCTGGAGTGCTGACCTTTCATCTTCTCCATGTGAGACTTGAATGTTCGAACGAAACGTTCTGCTTCACCATTGGACTGAGGGTGAAAAGGTGCAGAGGTAATATGCTGAATGCCATTCACACGACAAAACTGTTGAAATTCCGCACTAACAAACTGAGGTCCATTGTCACTGACGATAGTTTCAGGCAAGCCTTCGATGCAAAACACTGATGTTAAGGCACTGATTGTACTAGAAGCTGTCGTTGAGTTCATGGCAATCACAAAAGGAAACTTGCTGAAAGCGTCTACAACAATTAACCAGCGCGTATTCCAGAAAGGTCCGGCAAAGTCAATATGTAAACGTTGCCATGGTCCCTTGGGGCGTGGCCAGTCTGAGAAACGCTGTGGAGGAGCCGCCTGATGCTCCGCACAAACTGTACACTGTGATGTCATGCTCTCTATCTGAGCGTCCATACCAACCCAAGTACAATGACGTCTGGCCAGTTGCTTTGTCCTAACAATGCCCCAATGTCCTTGATGCAGGAGGCGTAACACTTCTCGTTGCAGGGAACGAGAAACAATCACTCTTGCTTGGTCGTTGTCGGTATGCAACAACAGAACACCCTGACTTAAAGATAATGCATGGCGTTGTGCAAAGTAACGTCGAACCAGAGGCCGATCAATGTCTTTGGCTCTGGCAGGCCACCCTGAGCGAACAAAACGTGCTACCACACTTAGGTCTGCATCCGCAGCTGTTTCCTGTGCAACCCGACGAGAGTTCAAAGGGAATCAAACATGCATCAGTGAGTAGTGCACACTTTAAGTTGGTAAAGGCAACTTGGCAATCTTTAGACCACACAAAAGGAACATTCTTCCTACGTAAGTGATGCAGTGGAGCTGCAATCTGAGAGGCATTGGGAATAAATCTAAAATAATAGTTAAGCTTTCCCATTACTGCTTGCAATTCATGCACATTCTTAGGAGGAGGCAAGTCTTTGATTGCTCGAAGATGTGACTATAAGGGATGGATTCCTTGGGCATTAATCACATGGCCTAGGTACTCTATTTCAGTTTGAAAAAAAACGAACACTTTGCTTTATTGCAACGTAGACCTGCTGCAGTCAAAACTTTGAAAAGGCACTCCAGGTTTGCTAAATGTTCTTCGACTGTATGTCCGGATACCACAATATTATCTAAATAGTTCGAACAGCACGGTACTGAAACCCTCAGCTGTTCCAAAAAGCGCTGAAAAATAGCGGGGGCGGAAGAACGGCCAAAGGGTAGGCGTTGAAATTGAAAAAGACCCATGTGAGTATTAATGACGAAAAACTTTTTTGACTCGTCATCAAGCGGAATTTGTAAGTATGCCTCTGCTATTTGTTCAAAGTCTACATCACGAGGAGATGCGTGCGGGAATAATTTTTGCAGTAACACGAAAGTTTTGGGGCCCACCACAGACAATAAAAGATGCTTAACAGTCTGACCTGTAAGTTGATGAGCCGCGACGAGTTCTTGAAACTGTGCGAAGTAGTCGCTCCATTCTTCCTCACGTTCGTTGTACTGGCGAAACGTAGGAAGCGTTGCGGCGGCAGGTGTGGGCTGCTGAAATGGCGGCTGTTGTTGTTGGTTAGCGGCTTGCGCTGTCAGTTGGGCCACAGCTTGCAGGAGTTGTGTTATTTGCGCCGTCTGTAACTGAATAATTTCCATTAAGTTTGGGTTCGGGGTAGTGGCCATGCTGACCGATTAGGCGCCGCGCATACAAGTAAATTATAACAAAACACAATTGCAATATGAAAGAGGACGCTCTGCAACAAAAAAAGTCCACAAAACACGTAACTGAAAATGTTCCCCCAAAAATCTTATAATAAGGGTGTGTGGGCGGGAGCAATTTCTGCGTGCTCCGACTGTTGCTGTCTGGCTGCTGCAAGCGGGCTGGTCCACGGTTCGTCTATCACTCCTCGTCGCCACTTTTGTGTCCCAGCCTCGTCGCCGCTTTTGTGTCTCGTTTCCGTCGTAGGTGTCGGTGGCCGAGTGGAATGAGACCAACACAGGAATAAAGATAGCACGCTGGTGCAGGTACGGAGAGGAGCAGCCAGAAACTAGAAACACTAGAGTAAATTAGAACGAGATATATATATTGCACAGAATTTATACAATACGTAACTTTTACATAGTACTGCAGAATGTTGATACATAGTTGAGCTAGAGTCCTGCCTAGTGCCTAACTGATAGCCAAGTCTTCACTGGTGCCTATCGGATTCCGAAGTCTTTACTGGTTCCTAACTCAGTCCCAAGTGAACGATGTCCTTCACTGGTGGCCACGAGCGGAGTTGCCGCAGAGGGCGCTCGTGGCTGTCGTCGTAAGAACGCCGCGCCGTGCGTGCATGGCGGCGCGCGGTGAAAGTAGGTGGCGCGCACTTTGGACTTGTGCGACACCACACTAACTGCTTCATTTATGGTGTTCATACCCAGTTTTTCCTTGATTTCCTCATTATGGGCACCCTCCTGCCATTGTTCCCATCTATTTGTGCCTGCAATCATTCTTGCTACTTTCATATCTGTAACCTCTACTTTATGAATAAGGTAACCTGTATCCACCCAACTTTCACTCCCATACAACAAAGTTGGTCGAAAGATAGAGCGGTGCACTGCTAGCTTAGTCTTGGTACTTATTTCCTTCTTGCAGAAGAGAGTATATCTTAGCTGAGCACTCACTGCATTAGTTTTGCTGCACCTCGAGTCCAGTCGCATTGTTTTTGATGAACAACGTGCTTCTAGTAGGACATCTTACGGCGTATAGTAACTTGTGAGGCATTAATCTGTCCATATTGGAGGTTGTGTTACGTCGCCGTCTGTACGTGACAGTGAGTGTGGTTCATGTCACTTTATTTCAGCAGTGAATTGTCTTTGCTGCTGTGGTGAAGATTACAGTAGCATTATTGATCTGGCAGTTTTAAGTACCAACAAAATGAAGTCCCAAGTAATAAAATAGCACGATACAAAGATCTGTGTTGTGCATGAAATACATGACAAAAAAAATAAAAAATAATATAATGATAATAGTTCGATCAAAAATTTTAAAACACATATTTCGATCTTTAATGCATTATATTAATGCAGAAAACACTAAATTTCAATTTCTCCAAACCTGAATTCATAATGTGGGAATGAAAGGGTTGATGTGGAGATGTTACACGAACATTATATCTTAATCCCAGTACATCAAAACGCCGTGCCGGTGGTTCTTCTGAGAGTGACGGAAATTTAGTAATCTGTAATTCCGTTCGCCGTCGGGGGTTCGAGTCCCCCCTCGGGCATGGGTGTTTGTGTTGTCCTTAGGTTAGTTTACCTGAAATCAGTCACAAGATTGAAATACTTATTAGTAACATGTGTTACTAGGTACGGCACCCTATCCTCCAGGTTAGAGCTTGTGCTCCGTGTGTAATTTTCCATGCTGTCGTTTGGAGGTTAAATCATAATCTTCCTTACTTATTTCCTCCATGTACACACTCCCACACTTGGTGATTGAACTAACTCAGTAAATTTCTTTACTGAGTACTTTCATATTTTACAAAATAGTAGTCGGCACCTTCAATTAGTCGGATTGACTAGGCAAGTTGAAAGTAAAGTTCATCATGTGTCTATTTTTTGTTAGCAGACTGATGATAAGAAACATTAATTTTTACAACCTATCGCACATGGAGCGCCAGGAAATGTCTAGAATGTTGAAGGTTCCTGGATAAACCTTAATATAAATAAAAATCCCTTGTCACGATTAAATCCAAAAATGCTCAACTGATCTCATAAAATTTTGCTCGTTGTAGGTCCAACTTAAAAAAATAGGATAGTTTTTATCTGGATTAGTAACCACAATATTGTTTTATTCCAAAATAAATGATGTATCCAATAATTGGCGCTATATTTCAGCAAGATATCATAAGTTTGAAATTCGTTGGGACCACGGATTGTTTCACTTTGAGACTTAACCTGGCCTTCAACTCTCAGCAATGTGAGGAGTCGCCAGAAAGGAAACGTGGTCGGATTACACGTTAAACTGTAGATCCCCTTCTCCCGGTTGGATATCCAGGGTAGATTAGAGCATGTAAGGCGCCGAAGTGGCGTCCAATTGAAACGCACCAGGTCACTGAGCCATACGAAATTACTATTATATTCGATTTAGGGCGTTTCCTTTATGCTACAATTTATTTCACATTACACATTTTTTCCAAGTTTACATAAGTCATAATCGCGCTTTTTAAATTTTTTGTGTTCAATTCTAATTTTGCTGTGTAAGAAAGCCGAACTAAGAGAACTAGAAAAAAGAAAGAGGAAAATGCTAAGAAAAATTCTAGGCTGTGAGAAAAACAATGATAATGTATGGATTAAAACGAGAATAGAGATTTATATAAAAATTGGAATAAACACAGATACTATGCAAAAAAGATGAAATGGTGTTACAGAAGAGATAATACATGGAAGGAATCACGTTAGGCCGCTGATAGAAAACGCAGTCTATCAAGAAGACAAGCCGAAACCTTGACCGAAGAGAGCTTGTTTAGAAGAGCAGAGACGAGCGGTTGGAGAGAAACGAAGTACTGGGAAGAAAGGAGTAAAAGAAACACCGTTAGTCTTTAGTTGTATGCTGTCCACAGCTGACCAAATTAACATAGACTCTCTGACAATAACGTTTGATGGATAGTCCTGTAACATTAACGTAGATGAACTATGAACTAAAGCCAACTTACTGTCCTTCAAAATAGTCGCCTCAATTAACTACTCTGCGATACATGCCCTGGAAACGTTACACCAAGTCTTCCTTTGGGATGGTGTTCAAAAGCCTCATCACTTAATCGTTGGATGTCAGAAATATCGCAGATCTGTTTCCTCTCAATGCTAGTTTGAGTCGAGGGAACAGGAAGAAGTCTGGAGGTCCGGCGAGTATGGCGGATGTTGAAGTTGCAGCCTTTCCTTCCAGGAACTGTTTGACGACGTTGGCTGTGTCTGGGAGAGCGTTGTAGTGTGATGTCTCCTTCCAACTCCACTGCACACTTCATTTTACTGTGGTTTGAATTTAAATATTGCAATTTTTTTTTTACTCTCTGGTGGTATCTATCCACAAGCATAAGCATAGTATATCAACCACATACAATGGTCCAGTATCCTATTTTGGAACTGAACGTATCTTTCTATCAAAATGTTAGTGAAAAATTATTCATAAGTATCGGTAAATAAGTGACTTACTGCAAAGGGTTAATGGAAATAGTTTTGCTTCAAGAGTGTCTCCGTTTTCAATGCAGCGCTTCGGTTGCACAATGGTAGAGTGCCAGACTACCTATCCAAAGGTCGCGGGTTTGATTCCCGCCAGGACCTAGGATTTTTATCTGTCACTTCCACTTCATTCACCTCTGGCAGTATTGCTCAGGTGAAAAATACCGAGTAGCACCGTAGTTTGGAACCCGTGTTAAACTGTAGGTCCCCCTATAACTGGCTGGGTAAGTCAGTTCGAAGGTCGGAGGAAGGCAACTGCATACCACCTCCAAACAGGACCATGCCTAGTATAGCACTGTGGTGTTCAAACCAATCTTCGGATTGTTGACTGCTTTACCTAGTTTTTCCTTTATCTCAACTGAATTTGTTCAAAAAGTTCAAATGTTTGTAAATCTATCGGACCAAACTGCATGGTCATCAGTCCGTAGCTTAGAAACTACATAAACTAAGGTTAACTAACCTAAGCACAACACACACACACACACACACACACACACACACACACACACACACACACACACACACCCATACCCCAGGGAAGGCTCGAACCTCCGACGGCGAGAAACCGCGAGCTCCGCAACGAGGCGCCTTAGACCTCTCGGCTACTCCACCGCGGCTGAATTTGTTCTAGTTTTATATAACAACTCTGTTAAAACGTCCATAGCTCATCCCACCATAATATTGTAAAATAGGCAGCACACATCAAATGAAACTATCTTAACATTAGGTGAAGCAAGTGACACATTCCAAGTTTTTGTTGAAATTTAATTTTTGTTAAAGTAGTGAATTTTGGTTGATTTATGCCAAGGTGCTGAAGATAAAGACGCTATATCTTATTGTAGGTCACCCATAAACTCTTGGCACTATTGTGTTCATGTTCGTGAGATATTTGGAATCACTATCAATAAATCCGGATTGGCCGGTTTTAATAAGGTTTTTCGCTGCCACAGCATATTTCATTCATTCACCTTCATTAACACACGCGTGTATGACATTCTCCAGGCATGAAGGTCACGGATATAGCTCGTCTAGATTTCTGTTTACATGAGACTCGTCGTGTGCCTCCATATTTTCTCGGGCGTTAGATTGATGTTATGTGAATGTCGATGAATATGGTTGCTGGAAAGTTATTCGAGCTGTGTCAAACCTGATTTACTATTATACAAGTGATACGAAGACTTTTTAAAGAACTTTCACACTTTGAATACACCTTGATCTATAGAGCCACATTAATATTAAATATGGAACATTTAACAGATTTTATAATGTACTAGCTGAAAACCGGGCGTCGCCCTGGTAGTTCTTGCGAGCGTGAAGGTCGGGGTGAGAGTTTAAATCAGGGAAAGATTAATTTTTAAAACTCACAACCACCAGCTGCGAACCAAATTCCTAAACATGCAAAAACACTGGAACTGTGATTGCGACTGTTTGACTCGTTTTCTAGGGGATGATATCACACGTTCGCAGCTTTCCTTCCCTGCATATGATTAACAAAAGAATTCATAATAAAGTAAGTTCATGAGAGAAAAAGGGTGTACTAACTACTATTTTTGAAAACACGTGGAAGTTCACTTTATGTTGTTTATTACACCATATTAAAACCCTGTGGCTGATACGTCTGTACGTCGGCACATTTATCAAATAAAGTTATAGCTCGTGAGCCCCGAGACAAAATGAACATTTGTCGCGAATTGTTTTCACACCACGTGGCTGTCTCAAACACCGTTTATGTTCATGCCTATGCGACTACACGTGTTACATTAACAAATCACAGTGACTTTAATTCAATGCGATGCACACCTTGTTCCACCGGCTAAATATTCACAAATACACAGTAGCACTCAATTTAACTTGGTGCAGTCTACGACGAGCAACCACACGTGGCGATTGCCACACACAAATCTATAACCTCCTCCTCGAGGTCCACATGCCGACTGATTCAGAGCGACGCCGCCCGGCCAGCTACCCCACGTGCTCGCGCTCCTCACTTCCTGCCCTCGCGCGCGAGCGCGCGCGCGCCATAAGCTCAACTGCCGGGGTTTTTTCCCTACGTCATCAACTTCCCCACGTGAGCTGTTCTAACAGATTTGCCAACATACAGCGCTCAGCCAATACATTTCTAAACTTTACTTAAAATCAAAATAATTACACTACACATTAAATAAATATCTTCTTACGTTTTTATATTAGTATAAACATCCTTTGTACTATTTATTATAATCGTGCAATTTCTTATATCACAGATAAGTGATTTAACTGAATATTTCAAGGTAAAATACACAACATTAATTGAAAATAAAATGAGAAATAGTTAATATATTATTTTTATAAACAAACATTGCCATGCTGGTTGTGTAACTGTCTTGTATTCATTGGTAATTTATTACTTTTCATTGTCAATTAAACATATTACGCCAGATGTGACTATATCAGTTAATGTACTGTTTATTTCTCAACAGGCTTTTTGTAATGAGGGCCTTAAAGGTTCCTAACTGCATCGTATTACTTCAAATGCCAGTAGTATTAGAATATTTTATTTCACGCTGTGCACTGCAATGTGCCTGGCACTCGCTATTGTCCCTCTCTCCCCTCACCGGAAACGAACCTGGAAAATCCTAAGCTGGAACAAGTCACCAACGTCGGCCTGCTTGCTGGCCTCCCGTCAGCTACAAGCACACAGCAAATCTCAACGTGGAGAATTTCTACCTATGGCCTAACTATAAATGTTGTCACCCAACTGTGTACATACATTGCTACCATAATTAGTAAGATTAAAATTGTGTAACATTGGCATGGTCAATGTTTGCAGTGAACTTCATACTGTTTAATTATCAAAAGCTATTAATTACCAATATTTCTATTGGGCGGTAATCTTACATTCTTCATCTCAGTCTTCAATTAGTACATCTTTCCTTAGGTTTTCTCTCTCTGATCTCCTTCTCTCTCTTATATTCTCTCTCTGTTCGTCTCCCCTCTCTTCGTTCACCTGCTCCTGCCCCTGTCTCTGTCCATTCCCTCCTCCCCTCCCTCTGTTCATCTCCTGTCACCTGTCTGTCACCATCTCCCCTCCCTCATTCTCCTCCTCTCCCCTCTCTCTGTCCGTCTCCTCCCTCCACTTTTAACGCTCTTCTCATCCACATACTCCTCTCCCTCCTGTATATGAAAACATATGCGCCAAGTTTCAGGATGACTGGTCAAAGTCACAAGGTGCCCTTCGCCATGCTAAACTGACTGGCTTGCAGATAGTAGAAATCTCCTTCATCAAAACATACATTTATGTTCTGACTTTCATTGTGACCACCCAGTTTGGATGTTTGCTGTAATATACCCTTCGCTATGCACCTACCGAAGCTTACGAAAGGTAGCCCATGAATTAATTCGGGATATAAACTATGTTCATTCAACTTTGCATTCACACACCGTACGGTGACTTACGAAAGGTAGCCCATGCATTAATGCAGGGTATAAGCTATCTCCATTCCAAATATCATTCAAATCTGTCCATCCCTTTCAGCATGAAGGAGAAGCAAACAAAGTAAGATACTGTGAGGTACCTTCCGCCACGCACCATACGGTGCCTCACGAAAGGTAGCCCACGCATTAATCGGGGTATAAGCTACCTCTGTTTCAAATTTCGCTCATATCTGTCCAGCCATTTCAGCGTGTAGGCGTAAGAAAAGAATTAACTAATTGTAAAGCACCCTCCATCATACACCATACGAGGTAAATTTTAGTATGCCTATAAGCTTCACGCCGGCCGCGGTGGCCGAGGGGACTGAGGCGCTCCAGTCACGGTCTGCACGGCCACTACGGCCGGGGGTTCGAATCCCCCCTCGGGCATGGATATTTGTGCCGTCCTTAGTGTTAGCTAGTTCATAAGTAGTTTGTAAGTTTAGGGGCTTATGACCCCGTAGTTAAGTCGCATAAGCTATACAAACATTTGAACATTTTTTTTTATAAGCTTCACTCGAGTTCAAGCAATGATTTGATAAAGTTTTATCGCAGTCGGGTGTACGGTGTTTCCGTGCATAAAATAAGAACAAAAAGACAAACATTAATTTTTATATATTACACCAGCTAGTGCCGGCACCGGACGCGTTGCTGCGGCTGCAGAAATAGTTGGCCCACCTCCTGCTTTCCCTTCTCTCTGTTCACCTGCTAGTCCCCCGTCTCCTCCTGCCCTTTCTCTGTCCACTTCATCCTCGCCCTCCTCTGTTCCTCTCCTTTCACCTGTCTGTCACCATCTCCCCTCTCATTCTCCTCCTCTCCTCCCTCCCCTTCCTGTCCGTCTCCTCCTCCACCTACTCCTCTCCCTCCTATATATGAAAACATACATACATGCGCCAGGTTCCATGGGGACGGGTCGAACGGTGCCAAAGTCGCATGCACTATACGAAGTTAATTTTAGTATGTCTATAACCTTCGCGCAAGTGCCAGCAATGAGTGGACTTAGTTTTATCGCAATAAGATGTACGGTATGGCCGTGCATAAAATATGAACAAAAAGACAAACAAACGTTAATTTTTATATATTAGATTTATGTATTTATTTTCAAATTCGCCTTAAAGGAATACGTTGGTAACAACAGATTCCTTCTGCTGGTGGTTTTCACCCCAATGATTCGGCACGCTTGGCATGCATCAAAGCTGACAGCCAAAAAACAGCCATTTAAAAATCTGAATGAAGTACAAATATGATTTCCACTTCTACATGTACATCTACATCTACATAGATGCAAATCACATTCAAGTGCCTGGCAGCGGGTTCATTAACCACTTTCATAACTTTTCTCTACCGTTCCACTCTCTAATAGCGCGCGGGAAGAAAGAACACCTAAATCGTTCCGTTTTCGGTCTGATTCCTCTTATTTTATTGGGATTGTCATGTCTCCCTAAGTAGGTGGGTGCTAGCAAAATATTTTCACATTCAGAAGTAAAAGTCGGTGATAGAAACTTCGCAAACAGATCATGCCGCAATGAATAACGTCTTTCTTTTAATGATTTCCACCCCAATTCGTGCAACATTTCCGTGACGCTTTCCCCCCGTAACGTGATAAAAAAAACGAGCTGCCCTTCTCTGAACCTTCTCAATGTCTTCCGTCAGTCCCACCTCGGGGACCTTAAGCATTTCTTTTTAAATTCTTACTTTAAATTGCGCACATGATATTCACATGATGTGATTAATATCTATGTTTCTTTGATGATTATCACCCAAATGTTTCTTTGATGATTTATTGTTGTTGTGGTCTTCAGTCCGGAGACTGGTTTGATACAGCTCTCCACCCAACTCTAGCCTGAGTAACCCTCTTCATATCCTCATAAGAACGGCACCCTACATACATTCGAATTTGCTTACTGTATTCATCTCTTGGTCTCCCTCTGCGGTTTTTACCCCATACGCTGACCTCCAATGCTAAATTCATGATTCCTTGATGTCTAAGAATGTGTCCTACCAATCGATCCCTTCTTTTAGTCAAGGTATGCCAGAAATTTCTTTTCTCCCCAATTCTGTTCAGTACCTCCTCATTGGTTATACGATCAACCCACCTTACCTTCAACATTCTTCTGTAGCACCACATTTCAAAAGCCTCTATCCTCTTCCTGTCAGCACTGTTTATCGTGCAAATTTCAGTCACATCTAAGGCAACACGCCACATAAATGCCTTCAGAAAGGACTTCCTTACGCGTAAATTAATATTCGATGTTAACAAATGTCTCTTTTTCAAAAATGCTTTTCTTCCCATTGCAATTCTGTTTTTATATCCTCTGTACTGCGCCCAAGTAACAAAACTTATCTACTGCCTTCATTGTTTCGTTACCTAATCTAATTCCTTCAGCATCACCTGATTTTCTTACACTGCACTCCATTACCCTAGTTTTGCTCTTGTTAATGTTCATCTTATATGCACCTTTCAGCACACTGTCCATTCCGTTGAAATGCTCTTCCAGGTCCTTTGCTGTATCTGACAGAATTACTATGTCATCGGCAAAACGCAATGATTTTAATTCTTCACCCTGAACTTTAATTCCTTCTTCAAATTTCTCCTTGCTTTCCTTCATAGCTTGCTCAATGTACAAATTGAATAACATTGGAGAAAGGTTACAACCCTGTCTTACTCCCTTCCTAACTACTGCATCCCTTTCATGGCCTTCAACTCTTAACAACTGCCGTCTGGTCTTTGTACAAGTTGTAAATAACCTTACGCTCCCTATATTTTACTCCTGCTTGCTTCACAACTTGAAAGAGTGTATTCCAATCAACATTATCAAAAGCTTTCTCCAAATCTACAAATGCTAGAAAAGTAGGTTTGCCTTTCATTAATCTATCTTCTAAGATAAGACGTAAACGAATATTGCCTCCCGTGTTTCCACATTTCTCCTGAATCCAAACTGATTTTCCCCGACGTCGGCTTCTGCCAGCTTTTCCATCCTTCAGTAAATAATTCGTGTTGAAATTTTGCAACCATGACTTATTAAAGTGACGGTTCTGTAATTTTCACACTAGTCCACGCCTGCTTTCTTTGTAATGAGGATTATTACATTTTTCTTAAAGTCTGAGGGTACTTCGCCTTTCTCATACATCTTCCACACCAGGTGAAATGGTTTTGTCATGGCTGGTTCTCCGAGATACTTCAGTAGCTCTGAGGGAATGTCATCTACTCTTGTGATATCCAAGGATTTTTTGTAAGTCTTGCCTTTCGACCTATTTTGCCTCTGCTGCCTTCACTATTTCGTCTCTGAGTGCTACCCATTGCTCTTCTACTGTTTCATTTCCCCCCATTTACGTCAATTGTTGCCTAAAGCTTCATTTTGAATTCTCTAGAACGTCAGGTTCCTTCAATTTATCCAGGTCCCATCTCCTTATTTCCCTACCTTTCTGCAGCTTTTTTCAGTTTCAGCCTACAATTCACGACCAATAAGATATGATCAGAATCTATATCTGCCCCTGGTTATGTTACACAGTTTAAAACCTGGTTCCCAAATCCATGTCTTACCATTATAAAATCTATCTTGTACGTTCCGGTGTCTCCTGGTCTGTTCCACGTATACAACCTTCTTTCGTGATTCTTAAACCAGGTGTTTGTTACAACTAAATTATGTTCCGTTCAAAATTCTACCAGGCGGCTTCCTCTTTCATTTATTTTGCCCAGCCCATATTTACCTACTATCGTCCCTTTCCTTCCTTGTCCTACTACCGAATTCCAGTCTCCCATAACAATTAACTTTTCCTTTCCCTTAATTGCTTGAATACTTTCCTTTACCTCCTCATACATTTCTTCGATCTCCTCATGATCGACAGAGCTAATTGGGATATAAACATGTACCACTGTGGTCGGTGTTGGCTTCGTATCTACCTTGACTACGATAATGCGATCACTGCGCTGATCATAGTAGTTTACCCGCATACCAATTTTCTTATTCATTATCAGTACTATTCCTGTAATACCTCCAACTGATTTTGTATCTATAATGATTATCACCGTGAAAAATGTAACGTAACTTCCAGAGACAGCTGCTAGAATTTTCAGATTTTTTCCTTAACTTCGCCTTAATATGCAAATTAACTATTAAGTCACGTTAATTAATTGAAATGATTGCAGGTAATCATAATATACTGCTACTGCACTGATAAACTGAATTGTTGAATCATATATAAGAATTTCATCAGGATCGGAAAACAACTATAGAATCTGACGAAGTAAAGTATATTCCGTCATGCACCATCCAAAATTTTATGTGACAGTGACCTTCCTCTTATTTTGAAGGTCAAGTAACCAAAATATAATGAAGATTTTAGGATGAATAATGTGTCATTCGCATGTCGCATGATACCACACGTTTCAACCATATAAATGTTTATGACGTCAGATCTCTTGAACTATATGTCGTAAGCAGTTCTTATCCCTACGTCAATTGTTACCTCACGGAAGGAATATGTGTAATAAATTTGGTTGAAATCGGTACAGTGGTTTAGCAGACGTCGCATGATGCAGCACTTTTCCGCGCATTTCATTGTTTATTACGTCATATCTCCTGAACTATTTGTCGCACAGTCATTTAGTGGCGCCTATGATCATCGCGAAAGTGCAAGCAATATGTTGTGAACTTTAAAATTCTCCCGGCGGATCGAATATTCATAGAAGTTTCGGGTATGCAGCCGGTCGTCGTCTAAAACATCACACGATATTTCGGCCAGACACCTGCTAGCCATCTTCAGGTGAGTCGAGGAAGACTGAAGAGTGCGTCCAGCGTTCCACTATATATAGAAAACTTGGCGGTTACAGCGCATGCGTCAAAACATAAACAGACAGGCCACACTGCCGGACGGCAGCGCCCTCGCTGGTGGAGCCGCGGAGTTCAGCTGTCCTCTGCACTGCCACTGCCGTTCACAGCCGACGTCGGCGCTCTCTGTCGTCTTCGATCTGAGCAAATTTTAGTAATGACGGGATTCCATGCTTTGTCAAGATTGTAGCCACTATCCCGATTCATCAAATTTTCTGCGACACGTATTTCCACAGATTCTTTGATAATGGAGTCCCAAAAAGATGTTGCTGTTGTCAAAATTACCGTTTTATCGTACTCCATAGAGTGTCCGGTGGAAATGCAATGTTCAGCAATAGCAGACTTGCTTGGCTGTAAAAGGCGTGTGTTGCGTTTGTGTTCACTGCAACGTTCTTCAACAGTGCGCGTAGTCTGGCCTATATAAGCCATCCCACATTGGCAGGGAACTTTGTAGACACCAGCCTTACGCAACAACAAGTCATCCTTAACCGAACCCAGCAAGTCTGTAATTTTGGATGGTGGGCGGAAAATTACTTTCACTTGAAAATTTTGGAGAATTCTTGCTATTTTAAAAGAAATATTGCCAACAAACGGAAGAAAAGCAAGGGATTTTGCCGGTGTGTCCTCCTCGTTCTCCACTTTTTTGTTTTTCTTTTTAAGTGAGAGAGCCTTACTTATTTACTGGTTAGAATATCCGTTGTCTCGAAACACTTGCTGGAGGTGAGCCAGCTCTTGTGGCAGACTATCAGCATCTGAGATTGTATGGGCTCTGTGAACAAGTGTTTTAAGGACACTACTGGTTTGCGACGGGTGGTGACAACTTGAAGCCTGTAAATATAAATCAGTATGAGTTGGCTTCCGAAAAACTGAGTGTCCCAAAGAGCCATCATCCTTCCTTTTAACTAAAACATCCAAAAAAGGTAAGCATCCATTTTGCTCTACTTCCATTGTGAACCGGATGTTATCATGAAGAGAGTTGAGATGGTGTAAAAACTTCTTTAGATTATCTTCCCCATGAGGCCATACAATGAAAGTATCGTCTACATATCTCCAAAATACTGTTGGTTTAAGGGGTGCTGATTCAAGGGCTCGTTCCTCGAAGTCCTCCATAAAAAGGTTAGCCACCATGGGAGACAGAGGGCTACCCATGGCGACACCGTCAGTTTGCTCAAAATATTCTTTGTTGAAAATAAAATAGGTCGAGAAGAGAACATGCTGAAAGAGAGCAGTGATATCAGCTTGAAAATATTTACCAATTAGTTTCAAAGAATCTGTGAGAGGAACCTTTGTAAAAAGAGATACCACATCGAAGCTGACTGAAAGGTCAGAGCTACTAAGACGAAGAGCCCCCAGTCTCTTGATAAAATCTGCAGAATTCCTTATATGGTGCGAGCATTTGCCCACCAATGGTCTGAGTAAGGAAGCAAGATGTTTTGCTAAGTCATATGTGGGGGCACCAATATTGCTAACTATGGGACGCAAAGGCAAATTTTCCTTATGGACCTTAGGAAGGCCATACAATCTAGGCGGAACAGAGCCATGTGGTCTTAATCTCTTGATGGTAACTTGAGGTAGTGAGGAAGAGTTTAAAAGAGTTTACGTAGATAAGATGTATGGACTATTAAGTGAGTCTGCCTATAGAAAGTTGGATGATGATCCTACAGGACGGGTGCAACGGAAGACTATTTCTCTTTTAAACTCTTCCTCACTACCTCGGAAGCCAACTCATACTGATTTATATTTACAGGCTTCAAGTTGTCACCACCCGTCGCAAACCAGTAGTGTCCTTAAAACACTTGTTCACAGAGCCCATACAATCTCAGATGCTGATAGTCTGCCACAAGAGCTGGCTCACCTCCAGCAAGTGTTTCGAGACAACGGATATTCTAACCAGCAAATAAGTAAGGCTCTCTCACTTAAAAAGAAAAACAAAAAAGTGGAGAACGAGGAGGACACACCGGCAAAATCCCTTGCTTTTCTTCCGTTTGTTGGCAATATTTCTTTTAAAATAGCAAGATTTCTCCAAAATTTTCAAGTGAAAGTAATTTTCCGCCCACCATCCAAAATTACAGACTTGCTGGGTTCGGTTAAGGATGACTTGTTGTTGCGTAAGGCTGGTGTCTACAAAGTTCCCTGCCAATGTGGGATGGCTTATATAGGCCAGACTACGCGCACTGTTGAAGAACGTTGCAGTGAACACAAACGCAACACACGCCTTTTACAGCCAAGCAAGTCTGCTATTGCTGAACATTGCATTTCCACCGGACACTCTATGGAGTACGATAAAACGGTAATTTTGACAACAGCAACATCTTTTTGGGACTCCATTATCAAAGAATCTGTGGAAATACGTGTCGCGGAAAATTTGATGAATCGGGATAGTGGCTACAATCTTGACAAAGCATGGAATCCCGTCATTACTAAAATTTGCTCAGATCGAAGACGACAGAGAGCGCCGACGTCGGCTGTGAACGGCAGTGGCAGCGCAGAGGACAGCTGAACTCCGCGGCTCCACCAGCGAGGGCGCTGCAGTGTGGCCTGTCTGTTTATGTTTTGACGCATGCGCTGTAACCGCCAAGTTTTCTATATATAGTGGAACGCTGGACGCACTCTTCAGTCTTCATCGACTCACCTGAAGATGGCTAGCAGGTGTCTGGCCGAAATATCGTGTGATGTTTTAGACGACGACCGGCTGCATACCCGAAACTTCTATGAATAAGCAATATGTTGACAAAGTTTCATCACAATCGGCTGAACGGCACGACCGCGCATAAAATACGAACACACAAACATTCATTTTTAAATATTAGATGGTAGAAGAACAAGAAATTATCTTGTACCATGGTACTCCCCTGCAATCTATGCAGTATGGGTATTACAGCAACTGGCGCAGAATGAAATCTACCGTTAAAATAAGATAATATTTAGATATATACATATGAGACTGAAAAGCCAACAGTTTCTCATGATTTCGTGTGAAATTTTTGGCCGTTAGACCGCAGCTCGTGTCTGGCCTGTCTGGTGCAAGTCTTTAGGTGACACCACATTGGCCACTTGCTCGTCGATGATGAAAAATTGTGAGGAGGATAACGCAACACCCTGTCCACGAGTGGATAAAGCCTCCAACCCCACCGGGAATCGAACCCGGGCCCCCTGCGTAGGAATCTAGCATGGTGTCCACTGGACTCTGGAGGCAGTCAACAGTTGGTGTTGTGAGATGTGTGTGGCGGGTGCCACAGCGAATCCCGGCTGCGGCTTCAGCCAAACTGGAACACATGTGTTGCGTGGTTGCCTGCCACCAACTGCTGCCTCTTGGATTCCGTGGTCTTCATCTACGTTTCGCAAGTCACGTAAAGTGTGGGAAGGTCTTTTTCTTACAATATTCATTCCACCCTCTCCCTATTCTATTAGTGCATGGTGCCTTTTCTTGGAACTTAATTTCTCAGAACATTCGTGACGTACTGTGCATCGGCAATCTTTTAGCATCTACCATTTGAATTTGATAAGCATCTCCGTAACGCTTTCATGTTAACTAAATGAAACTATGGCGGATGTTTTCTATTTCTAGTATTAATCCTACTAACGTCACACAGAGAAGCAGAGAAGATCCGATTGAACAAATGATTTGTAAACCATTCGAGAATGAACTCACATCCTGGAATGTGCATATCTCTAAAACTTTTTGGTTATGGTCTTTCGATACTTCCTTCGGGTTGTACATTCTTGAAATTTTTACGGATATTACTGTTTCTACAACAGTGTCTTCACTTAATTAATTGTTCAATTAAGAAGCTTCAAAATGTTCAAATGTTTGTTAAGCTTATGGGCCACTCCGCCGCGGCAGTTAAGAAGCTATTCGGATCATGAAGGAGAAGACAAAGGCATAAAAACCAATAGTGAATGGATAAATTGTATTAGATCTGCTGATGATATTACTTTGGTTGCCGTCTCCCATATAGAAATAAACAAAATACTGCAAGTGCTATCAAACAAACTTAAACTATAAAAACTGAAAATTAAGATACGGATTACAAGCGTAATGGGAGTGCGGTAAACGTGGGAGAAATTAAAACCAATGTGACAATAAGTGACGTCAAAATTGATCAAAGAGCACACTAGAAACTAAAGATACGGCTTTCTTGCCAAAACAGGATCTTATGACTATTAAAAACAGTTTAACTAGAAAACACAGAATACAGATTGAAACTTTCACTCTGCAGCGGAGTGTGCGCTGATATTCTGGAAACATCCCTTAGGCTGTGGCTAAGCCATGTCTCCACCATATCCTTTCTTTCAGGAGTGCTAGTCTTGCGTGTTTGCAAGAGAGCTTCTGTGGAGTTTGGAAAGTAGGAGGCGAGGTACTGGCGGAAGTAAAGTTGTGAGGCGGCATCGTGAGTCGTGTCGGGGTAGCTCAGTCGGTAGAGCGCTTGCCCGCGAAAGGCAAAGGTCCCAGGTTCGAGTCCCGGTTCCGGCACACAATTTTAATCTGCCAGGAAGTTTCACAGAATACAGATGTCTGAAAATCCTTTTCAGAACCATGTGTATATATAGTAGACTGTTCTACTGAATGAAAGCTGGACTCTGAGTAAACTGGAAAAGCATCGGCTTGAAGTCGCTGAAACGTGGATATGGCGGAAAACAACCATATCGTGTTTGACGGAAAGAAAACTTAACCTAGAAGTCTCGAAGAAATTCTACGGATAGAGAATATTATTACAGGAAATGGACAAAGAGAATTTATTGTACTTGTCATAAGTACAACCCCTTCATTACTAATATTATTCCGAGGAAAGTGCTGGGAAAGAAAGGATGAAATATTTTGAAGTCATCTAGAAGGGGATTTGATGTGACAGTTACGCGGAACTATAGGCTTTAGCCTTTAGAATACATATAATTTATTTTTGTTGATGGTGAACTGCCAACACCTGAACCAACCGTCGATTTTCTTCTGATCTTAAGGCTTATCTTTGCAGTTTTGTGCTGTTGCAGTAACCCTATATAGGACGACCAAAAACTATGTGATAAAACAACTAATTGGTCATGGAGTTTCAAACCGCAATATTTTCCCACCAGAAGATGGTCCTTGACAGAAAGCGTTAGTGAACAATAAATAAAAGCGCGCTGAAGCAGTAATAATGCAATGACGTTTATAAAGTATTTACATACTGCTGACAGTTGCCTGTAAAAGAAATGCGCCGTTCTTGAGCAACGTCCATAAAAACCGACAGCGCGCAGCAGTTTGTGCCTTTAAAGTAACATACTTTAGATACTAGCTCTTATGCACAACGCCGCAGCTACTAATTAAGTAACAAAAAATTATGATTTCAGGAGAATGGTCAAAGCTAGGCAAACATTATATTCCTGTGTATTTCTGTTTGTGTTATATGCGAGTTTTCTGTGATGTTTTCTAGGTAAATCTTGACTGTTAAATCAACTAAGATGATTCTATTAATATGGTCAGATAATAAACTGTACTTCAGTAACAAGGCTGCTGTAAAATAGCTTACATACTGCAGTGAATGTAATTAATAATGAAATTTAAATGCCAACAATTTAATAAGGTATCAATGATTTTTTATTATAGTAAGTATAGTAGAATAGTAAGTGTAAACTAAGGCAATGGTGAAAAAGGAAACATAAATTATATTTTAAACGCTCTTTCTTTCAAATCACATGTTTGCAGCATATTTTCGAAGTTAAATCGTCCAACATCGCTAAAAAGAAATGATCAGTGTACCCTCTCTAATATGCCTCACATTAGTGAATTATCCAAACATGTTCGCTTTCCAGGTGAACTTCCGCACTCTAGTGCATGAGTTGCTATCATTTATTTTCGCAGTTACAGAACGATGCAGTGCTTGCTCAACTTGACAGGTCACTTACTTTCACTGCTGGAGTTGTAATTGGAAGAATTATCGAAGAGACTTCCCGTAGCTTCAGTTTTCTTTAGCTCATTCACATTTGATCTACATATAGGTTTCTCTTCTATCTGCGTAGTGAGTTTCTTCTTTATTTTCTCGGTGTTTTCCTGTTGAGGGATGTGAATCGCTACTCTAGATTTTCTTCTCCCCACCTTTGCTGTTTGCTGCTTTCTGTCTTAGAGTTGTCATTTATGGTTCTTGGAGGCTGTGGAAAAGTGCTCAACTGAGCGTTCTTGAACTGTACTACTGAAGTTTGTATTATCTGCCAGAATGCTTCAAGCATCAGATTCATCATCTCCAAAAATATTGTTATTGGCTAAATATAAATCACAGTTATACCTTTCATCGATCACAAGTACATCAAAATTAGTGCTCAAAGGAACAATATGTAAGGTTTTCTCTTAGGACCACATTTCAGCATTAGGTTATGCTTTTAGATCAATTTTTTTTTCTAAATATTACCCGCAGTTCACTTCCATATACATAAATGACGAATAATTTAAAATTTGAACCTAATTACATCACACAATAACGTATTAAGATAGTGTATAATACTTAATTTTATGGATGCAAATCGATAACTTCTTCGTTTGCAAATATGCTACTAAATAGCTCTACAAAAACATGTTCACATGCTGCCCCTGCCCCAAAACTATGAACAGAAGCAAGTGGTTCCGTGGTTCCTCTCTTCACATACAGATGACCCCATAAATCACAATGTCCAAAGGTACAATGTGGTCAAAGGTATCCAGATCAGTGTGGCCGACTGTAGTACTAGTTCATAAGATACGTAAGACTAAGCACATACTTTTCATGCGGTTGCTATTGCGGTGGATTTTTTAAAACTCAGTGGATAAAAATATGTCACGCTAGCCCCCTCAAAAGAGTAAAATGGTCTGTATGGATCAGAACAATAAAATGCCCTGCCAAGGTCGATCACGTCTTCCCAAATTTGTGCTCCATTTTAAGCAAAGGCACATCTTTGAAGCATCTCATTATTTATGACGTCATATCTCCTGTACTATTAGCTATTTAGTAGTATAATTTTACAGATGCATTTAACGGTATACTATGCAGATACTGTATGAAAAGTATGTTGGGAATAAAGTTATTAGTTAGACAGTAATAAATTAAAACGACATGACGATACAACGACTCCATAATGGGTTGTGTCCCAACCACCACAAAATAATAATAACAAATTTTCAGATTGTTGTGTGACATAAAATATTTATTTAAAATATTGCCTGTCGATTTCGTTCAATGATTGAACATCATCAGTGCCGTTTCGAGTCCGGAAGACTAATATAGCAAAATCATTTCTACAGTCAAAATAAGGCCTTTCCAGTGCGCGCTACTATTTTTCCCAGTTGAAACTTGTAACACGCACTGGACAGGCCCTTTTTATATATTTGTAATGTATTTGGACTGTAGAAATGTTTTTATGCGCTGTATATGAGTCTTCAGGACTCGAAACTGCACTGATGAGGTTCAATCATTGAACGAAATTGATAAGCGATATTTTTGAATTAACATTTTACATCACACCACCGAGCTGAAACTTTGTTACTATTACAGATATTTAAGTTTGACTGCAACAAAAACGAAAATGTAATAAGCGAGAAATTTTTCCCCTTCGTCATTTTTGGCTTGGTCAGCGATAGAAATTTGTAAAGATTTGAAATTATATGCGAGGTCGCTAAACATGCTATTAAATTAATGGATGAGCGAAAATGAAATATTTTAAGGCCTTCGGCTTCAAGACAAACACTCAGTTTCTAATCGCAATATTTTTAACCTTAAAAATTTACCTCTTAATGAATGGATTATAATATCATTTTAAATTTTGTCACTATTTCCGCGAAAAATTGAAAATGAAATTTTTGTTGACCATGGAACTCGTCAGAGAGACCACGTGCAAGAAAGTCCAAGACGGGTTTGATATTGTAGGAGGAGGGTTGTACGTGACGCGCGCTGTGAAGGGGTCGCTATGAAGCCGCGCCACACTGCGAAGAAAGTTGCCAGATTTGTTGGCACACCAAAACAAGCTGTCCGACGTATCTGCAAAGATTGGGGTACCATTCTCAGCCATGAAACATGAAACAAGAATAGTGATTTTCAACATATCCAAGCCTGCGGGGACCGGAAGCGAGAAACAAACATTTTCGATGATAGGCGCTTTCGAATCCTTCTGAATTACTGTTGTCAGTGAAAACAAATCAATCTCAATAAAATTTTAAGTGAACGTTGCGAAGGGAAGGGCATGAAATGAACACTTAGAGATTTCTGCCTTGAAAAAGGCCGTTACTGGCAGTGGAACATAAATTTGCATATCTGCAGTCTGAAAGTAACGTGGTAACTTGACCGTACATCACTGGAGCCGCACACTGTTGTTCAACAAAGAACGATTTTGCGTCGAGTATTCCGTCGCTCCAATGAGCTGTTTAACGCCCAGTGTTCAGGCAGTAGGCGCCTCACTGATGTTTTCATCTGTTCTTCATTCTTTGACTTCGGACCACTCATTCAATTTACCGTGAACGGAAACCAGAATGGTTGCGTGGGAGGCTGCTCCAGTGCGTGGAAGGAGGCGCAAGACATTCCGGGGGACCGATCGTGAGACCTCCCTGGTTCGTCTTGGAATAGGTTTGAGGAGCTATTTGTTCAGGACAACGTTCCTGAGTCGGATGGTGTCTCTCATCCTGAGGTCACCACCCAGCCTGCAAGATCCGGGCTTTCACAGAGTGTGGATTTGCTTGTAGTTGGGAGCTCCAACGTTAGGCGGGTGATGGAGCCCCTTAGAGAGATGGCTGCCTAGGAGTGGAAGAAGGTCAACGTGCACTCAGTGTTCATTCCGGGTGGAGTCAATCCAGATGTGGAACGGGTCCTCCTGGATGCCATGAAGGGTACGGGGTGCAGCCAACTGCAGGTGGTGGCTCACGTCGGTACCAATGATGTGTGTCGCTTAGGATCTGAAGAGATTCTCTCGGGTTTTGAGCGGCTATCTGAAGCGGTAAAGACTGCCAATCTTGCTTGCAAGATGAAAGCAGAGCTCACCATCTGCAGCATAGTCGACAGGACCGACTGTGGACCTCTGGTACAGAGCCGAGTGGAGGGTCTGAATCAGAGGCTTAGACGGTTCTGCGAGCTTGTAGGCTGCAGATTCCTTGACTTATGCCATTGGGTGATGGGGCTTCCGAGTTCTGCTGAATAGCTCAGAAGACCACTATCCGCAGGAAGCGGCTACACGGGTAGAGGGAGCTGTGTGGCGTGGACTGGGCGGTTTTTTAGGATAGAGAGCCTCGGGGAAAAAAGGGAATCTCAAAGGGTGCAGGTGGATCACAGGAGAAATGTAGATCTGGGAACTATTGGTATAACAGTTGTAAATTGTCGTAGCTGTGTCGGGAAAGTGCCAGAACTCCAAGCGTTAGTAGAAAGCACCGAAACACACATCATTGTAGGCAGTGAAAGTTGGCTCAAGCCGGAAATAAGTTCAGCAGAAGTATTTGCAAAAGATCTGTGTTCAGAAAGGATAGATTAAACAAAATAGGTGGAGGCGTGTTTGTCGCCGTCAAAAGTAGTATTTCGTGTAGCGAAGTTGAAATTGATAGTTCCTGTGACCTATTATGGTTAGAGGTTGTACCTGATAATTGTAAGATGTTAATAATTGGTTCCTTTTACCGACCTCCCGACTCTGACGATACAATAGCAGAAATGTTCAAAGAAAACCTGAGTCTAATTGCAAAAACGTACCCGACTCACACGATAATAGTAGGCGGTGTTTTCAGTTTACCCTGAATCTGTTGGCGAAATTAGACTTACAAATCAGGAGGTACCAATAAAACATTGTGCGAAATTGTACTCAACGCATGCTCTGAGAATTACTTCGAACAATTAGTTCATGAGCCAACTAGAATTGTAAATGGGTGTGAAAACACATTTGATCTCTTAGCATGAGCTCATAACGAGCATCAAGACGGATACAGGTATTAGTGAACACAGAGCTGTCGTAGCGAGATTGAATATCGAAAGTCCCCAAGTTACCAAAAATAAACGAAAAGTATATTTGTATAAGGAAAGTAGATAGAAATAAAATACATTGCTTCTTGGAAGACAGCTTCCACCCGTTTCTAACACTAAACATAGGTGTAGACCAGATTTGGCTCAAATTAAAAAAAGTGGTATCGACAGCTATTGACAGTTTTATACCAAATAAATTAATAAAAGAAAGAGGTGATCCCCCTTGGTACACAAAACAGGTCAGGACACTGATGCAAAAGCAAAGGAAAAGGCATGCTAAATTTAAACGAACACAAAATCCCCAGGATTGGCGATCCTACACAGAAGCTCGAAATTTAGCGAGGATTTCAATGCGAGATGCCTACAATACTTATCACAACGAAACTCTTTCTCGAAATTTGACTGAAAACCCAAAGAGATTTTGGACATATGATCAATATATTAGGGGCAAAACACAAACAATACCCTCACTACGTGATAGTAATGGCGATCCTGCCGATGACAGCGCTACTGAAGTAGAGTTACTAAACATAGCTTTTAGAAGTCATTCACCAAAGAAGACGAAACCAAGATTCCATATTTCGAATTACGAACAAAGGCCGTAATGAGTAACGCAGAAGTAGATATCATCGGAGTAGTGCAGCAACTAAAATCACTTAACAGGAACAAGTCTTCTGGTCCGGACTGTATACCCATTAGATTTCTATCTGATTATGCTGAAGCGATAGCTCCTTACTTAACAGCCATATACAACCGCTCTCTCAAAGAAGAATCTGTACCAAAAATTGGAAAGTTGCACAGGTCACACCTATATCCAAGAAAGGCAGTAGGAGTAACCCAGTAAACTACAGGCCTATTTCATTGACGTCAATTTGCAGCAGGGTTTTGGAACATATCCTGTATTCAAATATTATGAATTATCTCGAACAGAATGATCTATTGACCCAAGGTCATCATGGATTTAGAAAATATCGGTCATGCGAAACACCTTGTATTAGGTGCAGGAATTGATTAGTAATGTTTTGTACCCTAAAACGGTTGGATCTGCAAGTGGAAGATATCTATTGTGACACGCAGGCTTGGATATCAGAAATTAGTGCACATTTCAATCTAAGACAAGTGAGAGGTTCTTAACTGTCCTCTGAATGGCCCGAACGACCACTCCTGGAAGTGGAAAATAAACAATGACTTCACTGGGTACAGGAATGTGGTATTCAGCGGAGTCTAAGTAAAATGAAAAGTGCTGTTCTGCTGAGAGGTAGAAATTTAGTTTTTATCTTTAAAAATCAGAAAAACAAATGGAAATAAAGTTGGAGTAAATTAAATAATGAAATTTAATAATAAAGAACAGGGTTAGGTCGTTAATGTTGACGTTTTGAAAACGGAAACCACAAATAGAAACAAAATAATTACCACCAGAAAAATATCTATCAAAGGGTCACTGAGGTCGTTCCTACACCTGATTTTACAATTAAAAATGATATAAGTTATATACACGTGGTGTCTGTTCTTTCAGACTTGTCGGAAAGAAAAACATCCGTGCTGTCCGACTCCATATACATATAATTTATACAATTTGTCGATGACGGGCAATGAGCCTTTCTTCAGTGCGGAGGCACTCCTAGGTCCTTACTCTTACGGGGATTAGTTTATAAAGTAACTACGAGATTGAGTGCTAGTGGGTAGGGCGATGCTGAAGGAATTTAGAGTAGTCAACGAAACAATAAAGGTGGTAGATGATGGCCGCAGTACAGAGGAATGCAGAATGGCCCTGGGAATAAAGCGTTTTTAAAAAAAGATGAATTTCTTAACATCAAAAATTAACTTAAGGGGAAGGCACTCTTTTCTAAAGGCATTTTTGACAAGGATTGCCTTGTACGAGAGTGAAACATGAACAATAAATAGTTGAGACAGAAAGAGGAAGGAGGCTATTGAAATGGGATGCTACAGAAGAATGCTAAAGATTAGGTTGGCAGATCACGTAACTAATGAGGAGGTACTTAACGGAATTTGGGTGAAACGTAATTTTTTATAGTGTGTGGGGTAAAAATCGCAGAGACCAAGAGATGAATACAGTAAGCAAATTCAAATGGATTTAGGTTGCCGTTCTTGTGAAGAGATGAACAGACTTGTTCAGGATAGAGTGGAGAGCTACATCAAACAAGTCTCCGGACTGAATACCTCAACAACAACAAGTTAGAAAATTTGAAAGGAATAATGGATAGGTTGAATAGAGGTATTGTGGGGATTACTGAAGTTCGGTGGCAGGATCAACAGGATTTAAGATCTGATGAATATACAGTTATCAAGATATAAATACAAAAACAACTGGGGGGAACGCAGCAGTAGTTCCGATAACGAATAAGAAAATAGGAATTCAGATAAGTTACTATGAACAGCACAGTGAACGCATTATTGTAGCAAAGATAGACACGAAGCCAACAGCGACAGCTTTCTTTGGAATGGGGATTATTTCATTTTTCTTAAAGTCTGCGGGTATTTCGCCTGTCCCATACATCGTACACTGCAGGTGAAACAGTTTCTTCATGACTCTCTCTTCCAGAGACTTCAGTAATTCTGGGAGAATGTCGTCTACTCCAAGGGTCTTGTTTCGACTTAGGTCTTTCATTGCTCTGCCAAATTACACTCTCTGTATAGTTTATCCTATTTCATCTCCATCTCCATCTACTTCATCTTCCCTTCCTACCATATTGTCTCGACGTTCATTTCCTTTGTAGAGCCCCTCTATATATTCTTTACACATTTCAGCTTTCCCTTCTTTGCTTAGAACTGGTTTTCCATCTGAGTTCTTGATATTCATACAGCTACTTTTGTTGTCTCCAGATTCCCTTTTTTATTTTCCTGTAGGCGGTATCTATTTTCCTTTAGTTATACATTCTCCAGCAGACAAGCATTTGTACTCAAGCCACTCCTGCTTAGCCATTTTACACTTCCTGTCACTCTCATTTCTTAATCGTCCGTACTCCATTTTTCCTGCTTCATATCTTGCATTCTTATATCTTCTTCTTTCAACAATTAAATTCAATATTTCCTGTGATACCCAAGGATTTATTGTAGTTTTTGTCTTTCTACGTATTTGGACGTCTGCTGCCCTCATTATTTTATCTTTCAAAGCTACCTATTCGCAGTGGCGGCTGGTGACCAGAAAAGATGGTAGTGCACTTTTTCACCAATAAAAAGTTCGGACTCTCCATTGTGGCAGCTCAACGCATTCGGAAAAAAGTCAAGATATCATAGATGTATATGTATCAGAAACAATCACTCGACCGCAGACACAATATCTAACCGAGGCATTAAAAAAAAAAGTAAAATTAATTGACGACTTTTTTTAACTGTCTGTGAAATTGTCAAACTTTGAATCGGTCTACCTAGCCTCTTGATTTATAATTTCTCTTCAAACCTGCGTAAATTGAAGGGTTCAGAACGCAAGGAAATTACCTGATTCATTACTTCACCTGTTCCTTAAGACTCAAAATTAACTATAAAACACGCTAAACAACGGACACAACGCACAGTTACTTCGCTCGTAGCTACAAGTGAACTGGTAAGAAGGCGCGAAAAGCCCGTTTTTTAAGGGCCGACGACTCCGGTTGTCTTCGGGAGAGTTGGGGCTCTGTTTCTGCGACTGACAGGGTGGCTCGGGCGGGTGTGTATACACTCAAGGCGCCTATAGGGGAACACTGTTGCCAAGCGTTGCCCCCGCACCCCGCACACCCCCTGAGACTCCCTGGTCGGCGTTTGCAGGCCGGCTGCAAACCCAGCCGCTGTCGGCGAAGTTCGGTCAGCTCGGGAGCGGTCGGTGCGTAACAGCCCGGGCATTTCGAAAGCGATAAATGGAGTGCTACTTCTCCCATTTCATAGAATCTCTAACAGTAAATGGAGTTTAAGAATATTGTTATTCCTGGGGGTAGCGCAAACCTGCAAACGTATGCAGGAGCCGCACCTGCCTATTCGTCTTCTACTGTGTAAAATAACACCAGTTTCTTTCAATTGTTACCTAAAGCTCCTTCTGAAACTTTCTAGAACCTCATGTTCCTTCAGTTTATCCAGATCACATCTCCTTTTTTTTCTACTTTTCTGCAGTTTCTTTAGTTTCGGTCTACAGTTCATAACCACAAAGATATGGTCAGAGTCTATATTTGCGACTGGATAATGTCTTACAGTTTAAAACCTGATTCCTAAATCTATGTCTTACCATTATAAAATCTATTCCTATGTCTCCTAGTCTCTTCCAAGTATATAACCGTCTTTTATGGTTCATAAGCCAAGTGTTTGTTATGATTAATTTCTGTGCTGTGCAAAATTCTACCAGGCGGCTTCCTCTTTCGTTTCTATTCCCCAGTCTATATTCATGTACTATCTCTCCTTCCCTCCCTTTTCCTACTTCCGAATTCCAGTCCCCACATCACAATTACGTTTTCTCTCCATTAAGTGCCTGAATAATTTCCTTTACCTCGACATACATTAGAGGCTTTTGAAATATGGTGCTACAGACGAATGCTGAAGATTAGATGGGTGGATCGCGTAACTAATGAAGAGGTACTGAACATAATTGGGGAGAAAAGGAATTTTTGGCATACCTTCACTAAAAGAAGGGATCGATTGGTAGGACACATTCTTAGACATCAAGGAATTGTGAATTTAGAGTTGGAGGGAAGTGTGTGGGGTAAAACCCGCAGAGGAAGACAAAGAGATGGATACAGTAAGCAGATTCAAACAGATGTAAGTTGCCGTTCTTATGTGGAGTTGAAGAGACTTGCGCAAGATAGGGTATTGCGGAGAGCTGCATCAAACTAGTCTCCGGACTGAAGACCACAACAACAACATTTCTTAGATCTCCTCATCATCGGCAGTTGGCATATAAACGTGTTCTACTGTTGTCGGTGTTGGCTTCGTATCTCTCCTGACGACGACAATGCAGTCACTGTGCTGCTGATAAAAGTTTACCTGCATTCCTATTTCCTTATTCGTTATTAGACCTACTCCTGTAAACTCCCAACCGATTTTGTATTTATAACCCTGTACTCACCTCACCAAAAATCCCGTTCATCTTTCCACCGAACTTCAAAAATTTTAAATGTTTGCACAGCTTATGAACTAGCTAATCCTAAGGACGGCAAAAATATCCATTCCCGAGGGGGGATTCGAACCCCCGACCGTAGTGGCCGTGCAGACCGTGACTGGAGCGCCTCAGTCCCCGCGGCCACCGCGGCCGGCTCCACCGAACTTCGCTAATGCGCACTATAACTAATGTCAGTCAATCCTTGTCCCTTTTTACATTTTCTAACCTCCCTACCCGATTACGGTATCTAACATTCAACGCTCCGATTAGTAGAATGCCACTGTTATCTTTCCTGACGTCGACATACTCCTGAGTAGTCGCCGCCCGGAGATCCGAATGGGGGACTATTCTACCTCCGCAATATTTTATCCAAGAGGATACCATTATTATATATTCATACAGTAGAGCTATGTCTCCCCGGGAAAATTAACGACCGTAGTTTCCCCTTGATTTCAGCCGTTTGCAGTAACGTTATGGAAAATCCACATTAGCTGATGTCAGTCAGTCATCTAAACTATTGTCCCTGCAACTACTGAAAAGGCTGCTGCCTCTCTTCAGGAGCCACAAGTTTGTGTGGCCTCTCCGCAAACATCCCTCCTACGGTACGGCTATCTGTACTGATGACACGTAAGCCATCCCCCTCGTCAATGTCAGTGGTTCTTGGTGGCAGATCTAGTGTACGTAATTTAATCTTCTGTTTTATACACGTAAATTATTGTATCTGTCATTATTATTGTCTTGTACAGGGTTTGAAGACGGTAATAATGAGTTACCAAAACTAGTAATAAAGGATTTACAACATTAACGGCAGAGTAGTAGTGGTAGGAGATATCCTACACAGCGCACCTTGAGGTGCATTGCGGAATATGTATTTAGATGCGTGGGAGTTGTTCAAATGTTCAAATGTTTGTTAAGCTTATGGGACTTAATTACGGGGTCATCAGTCCCTAAACTTACAAACTACTTATGAACTAGCTAAGACTACGGAGGTCACAAATATCCATGCCCGAGGGGGGATTCGAACCCCGACCCTAGTGGCCGTGCAGACCGTGACTGGAGCGCCTCAGTCCCCTCGGCCACCGCGGCCGGCTGGGAGTTGTTCCAAATGCAATGCTTCTTTTTTACTTTATTTTATTTATTTATTTGGTGTGCTTTTGGGTGACCGCGACGTGCTTGTGGCCCCCTCTTCCTGCCGTTGTTCTGCGTTAATTGGCGCTATCAAAAGAGTCTTCCAAAATGAAATCTGATATGGATGCGTGTGTAAAACAGCGATGTCTGATCGAATTCCTCACAGGTGAAGAAATTGCGCCGACTAAAATCCATGGACGTTTACTAAAGGTGTATGGAGACTATAGATTAGACGTAAGCAATGTGAGGCGATGGGTGCGGCATTTGAAATGTGCTGAGAAGAG
Organism: Locusta migratoria; assembly: GCA_026315105.1. NCBI lineage: Eukaryota > Metazoa > Arthropoda > Insecta > Orthoptera > Acrididae > Locusta > Locusta migratoria. Next base: position 23,048,406 of record CM048755.1, on the reverse strand, counting down.
TGTGCATCAGAAGCCACGGCGCGGTCGACCCTGCACTGCTGCATCCGTCGCAATAAAGAGCGCCTTCATCAACTCATCCGTGCAGATTACGACCCGAGAATTGCGTGCAAATCTAAATGTCGGCTGCAATGACTTGAAAATCTAGGTTATCGTAAAGTGTGTGCGAGACGGGTTTCGCGAACGCTTACAGAGGAATGAAAAAATCATAGAATGGAAATTTGTCGGGAACCGATAGACTAATTCAGTGGCGCAGGCACGGGGGGGGGGGGGGCTAATGTGGCGCTAAAGCCCCCCCCCCCCTCCCCGGCACCTCCCAAAGATTTTTTTTTTTTATTTCATTTTTTTTCATTTTTTATCAGGTTGGCAACGGAAATTTAAAATAGTACACATGTAATAAATCACAACCTAACATTAATTTGCCAAACACAAGTGAACGTGTCAATGGGTCGCAAACGTGATGCCTCCACTGAGAACGTCTGCTGCTGTCACTGAGCGGTTTTAATGCCGCCGCGACCAGCTTTGGTGCTGCCGCTGTTGTTACTGCTATGCTGAAGTTACGAGCCGATTGCTCATATGCGGCGACCCGCTGCTTAGCAGGTCAGCGGCGCCACGGAATGGAGTCTTATAAACAACAATAGCGTTATTTTACTTCAATTTTTGCATATAGAGTCTTATGTTAATGAACTGTAAAGACCTTTCTCTTTGGCTAGTAACATAGAAGCTGCTTAATTATTTTACGAGCTGATTATATACACTCCATTTCCACCACGTTGCTCTTCTTCGTCTTTATTTTTCAGCTGGTGGCAAATTGCTGGATTGGAGAATGAAAGGTCACGGATTCGAAACTCGATAGGATCACAAATTTCCTCACTTTAAGATTTAACACTGCCTTCACCTCCCAACAATGTGAGTAGTCGTCACGGTACGGATTCCACATGAAACTGTATTCCATAACTGGGGGAACACTTGCACCAGGCCACTGAGCCACGCCAAATTATTATTACAGAGGATTCTACCGCTTATTTCACATTACATGTCTTTTCCAATTTTACATAAGACATAACTGTACTTTTAAATTTCTTCATTTTATTTCAGTTGTACTGTGTATTGTCTTCAATAAAAAGCCACGAAGAAAAATAAGAAGAATGTTCGTTTGTTTGTCTCCAATACATACAAATCTACAGTTGTAAGAAATTTTGCGCAGTTGACCTTCAAACCGATAGGAGGGTCACTGTTTGCCTAAAATTCGAAATGTTTGCATGGCGAACTGGACACCTGTCTACACTTTTATTCGGTTCTTGCACACTTCAAAACAAGAGGAAGACAACTGTGTGCGTAATATTTCGAACGGTTCGTGGCGAAAGGTTTCGTGCAACAGTCATGGACACACTTTGACCGATCGCCGTGAATGAACTCTCGACTCCGTCCCACACAGACCTCGGAGGCCCGCTGGGTACTGACCGGCCACCGTGTCATCCTCTGCTCGAAGGCGACACCGGATGCGGTGTGGAGGGGGCGTGGTCAGCGCCCCGCACTGCAGCCGCTGCTTCTCAATCGAGAAGCATTTTATTTCTTGTGCAACTGGTAAAATTATAAAAAGTGTAACATTAAGTCATAGATTAATAAATTCAATAGACTATTTTTAGAAAATGAGCCCTCCCTCAGAATCTAATCTTGGCCGCGCCACTGGACTGATTTGAAGCTGGAGGTGACAATTTTCTGAACAGCATCGACACCGGGGCTGAACGCGGTGCCACCACTACGAGGTCATCGCCTGAGAATTCTCCGTCAAAGACAGAGCCGTCTGCAGGCAAGATGATGCGCAGTCTCATGCGATAGCCAGGGTGTGGTTCTGTCACGCAGCCGGGAGAAACTGTCAGTTCAGCGCGCTACGAGGCTACACTGACTAAGGTGAAGCCCGAATTTCCAGGGTAAGGCCAAAACGCCAGGCCCCACACAGTTTTGCGACCACGCAACTCGCAAAATTCGGCTGGACTGCCGCACCACATCTACCGTACAGTTCCGATTTAGCGCCTCCGAACTCCCATTTGTTGGGCTCTCTGAAAGATGGACAACGCGGCGAACATTTTCAAGATACGGATATTATTTTCAAAGCTGTAAGGACGTGGTCAGCCTCAGGTGGTTCCAGTTCTTTGCGAGTACGGCACGCGAACTCTGGTTCATCGTTAGAAAAAGTACATAACGTGTGATTGTGACTATGCGAAGAAATGACAGTCTGCAGCTGAAATCTCATATATAAAGCAGAGTGTCCGTATGTTTGTACGTGTTGCATACAAATCTACAGTTATCTTCCAATCTTTATGAAATTTTGTACACGTAAGCTTCAATCCATGAGGACGGTCGCCGTAACTGTAAGAATCACATACGATATATAGTTCACGAGATATGACGTCATAAACAATGAGATGCGCGATAAACTGCTGCATTTTGCGACAATGCTGCTCATTTTCTCCTAAACCATAGGACCGATTTCAACCAAATTTGGTACACACATTCCTTACCGTGAGGTACCAATTGCTGCATGGTTAAGAATCACATACGGCACATGGTTCAAACGATATGTCGTCATGAACAATTGGAATCGCAAAATATTGCCACAAAATGTGGCGAGACTTTCGAAATACACTGTATGAGAATGAGTGTACTTAGCGAGTTGCAACAAACTTTAAACATAATTTCAAAGCTTTATTGAACTTTTTCTCGATGACAACCATAGTAAAATGATGAAAGGAAAAAAGTTTCTCGCTTACTACTTTTCCGCTGTTTATGGAGTAAAAGTACGGCTCTCGGTATGACGTTAAAATTTTTAATTTCTACACTACGAATTGCAGCGACAGGAAATTTTACAGGCAGTATATACATATATAGTTGAATGTAGATTCTAAACTGTATCACATTCCGACACGTAGTTCATGAGATATGACCACGTAAACAGTAACGTTCATGGAAAACCGACCCATCACGCACCAAGTTTTAATCTATTACGTCTTTACTACTAATTGTATTCCCAAGTGATTTTACAGACATACAGCCCTTATTCAAATTAATATACACCTAGTGAAAAATGGCAGCAATAAATAAATAAATACCTGGGCAACGCTAGGTTTTAAGCTAGTCTAATATATAAAGCAGAGTGTCCGTATGTTTGTACGCGTTGCACACAAATCTACAGTTTTGTTCCAATCTTTATGAAATTTTGTACACGTAAGCTTCAATCCATTAGGACGGTCGCCGTAACTGTAAGAATCACATACGATATATAGTTCACGAGATATGACGTCATAAACAATGAGATGCGCGATAAACTGCTGCATTTTGCGACAATGCTGCTCATTTTCTCCTAAACCATAGGACCGATTTCAACCAAATTTGGTACACACATTCCTTACCGTGAGGTAACAATTGCTGCATGGTTAAGAATCACATACGGCACATGGTTCAAACGATATGTCGTCATGAACAATTGGAATCGCAAAATATTGCCACAAAATGCGGCGAGACTTTCGAAATACACTGTATGAGAATGAGTGTACTTAGCGAGTTGCAACAAACTTTAAACATAATTTCAAAGCTTTATTGAACTTTTTCTCGATGACAACCATAGTAAAATGATGAAAGGAAAAAAGTTTCTCGCTTACTACTTTTCCGCTGTTTATGGAGTAAAAGTACGGCTCTCGGTATGACGTTAAAATTTTTAATTTCTACACTACGAATTGCAGCGACAGGAAATTTTACAGGCAGTATACACATATATAGTTGAATGTAGATTCTAAATTGTATCACATTCCGACACGTAGTTCATGAGATATGACCACGTAAACAGTAACGTTCATGGAAAACCGACCCATCACGCACCAAGTTTTAATCTATTACGTCTTTACTACTAATTGTATTCCCAAGTGATTTTACAGACATACAGCCCTTATTCAAATTAATATACACCTAGTGAAAAATGGCAGCAATAAATAAATAAATACCTGGGCAACGCTAGGTTTTAAGCTAGTCTAATATATAAAGCAGAGTGTCCGTATGTTTGTACGCGTTGCACACAAATCTACAGTTTTGTTCCAATCTTTATGAAATTTTGTACACGTAAGCTTCAATCCATGAGGACGGTCGCCGTAACTGTAAGAATCACATACGATATACAGTTCACGAGATATGACGTCATAAACAATGAGATGCGCGAAAAACTGCTGCATTTTGCGACAATGCTGCTCATTTTCTCCTAAACCATTGGACCGATTTCAACCAAATTTGGTACACACATTCCTTACCGTGAGGTAGGTAATCATTGCTGCATTGTTAAGAATCACATATGGCACTTGGTTCAAAAGATATTACGTCATAACCAATAGAAATCGCAAAACGTGCCATATAATGCGGCAAGACTTTCGAAATACCCTGTATGAGAATGATAGTACTTAGCAACTTGCAACAAACTTTAAACATAATTTCAAACCTTTATTAAACATTTTGTCGCTGGGAACCATAGTGAAAAGATGACAGGAAAAAAGTTTCTCACTTACTACTTTTTCGCTGTTTATGGAGTAAAACTACGGCTCTCTGTATGACGTTACAATTTATAATTTGAATACTACAAATTGCAGCGACAGGAAATTTTACAGACAGTATACACATATATAGTTGAATGTAGCTTCTAAATTGTATCACATTCCGACAAGTAGTTCATGAGATATGAGCACGTAAACAGTAGCGTTCATGGAAAATTGCTCCATCCGGCTGGAAGCGAAAGCAGTTTACTTCCACAGAGCTACAAGGAAAGATTTGTTTATGAAACATTTTCATTTATTTATGATTTTCAGAGTCAACCTATTTCTTGGCGAAATTCAAGTATACTGATATGAAAAAATATTTACTTTATAATTTAAAAAAAAAATCGAAGAATAAGTGATATCAATAAACCTTTGGTTGGGAATTGGTGTATATCCGGAAAGTCGGAATGAGAAGCCTGGAACCTGATTTTTATAATATCTGGTTTCTATCTACACGTACTGCAGTTTTACGTGCAGCCTGTCAGATATTGACGCTAGTATTGGTATATTCGCCGCGCGGTTGTGGGTTATTGGTCTCCCTTACTGTGGGACGGCGCTGTCAGATGTGAGGTGCAGTGAGAGACGGAGCGGGCAGCAGGGGCCCGGCCTGCCCACGCCTATTACTGCGGATCGATTGAGCTGGCCGCGTCCTGCGCACAATCGACCCCCAGGGCCACGGCCTGCACTCAGCCAATAACACGGCGCCCGCTCTATTACCTCACGTGCACGAGCCAGTCGTCATAGACTCAGCTTCTCCGTATGTCCTTTCTGCAGCTCTCACGCTACGTATCTGAGACAGCAGATTTGAAAATAATGCCATCTTCCTACTCTTTTTTTATGTTCAAACGGAGAATTTCCAAACACTGCTTCCTTAAAATCTCGTAACGAGCCTGTAAAAAAACACTATGAAAGACCACGTATATATGCAAATAGGAGCTGTTTATCTTCGCCGACCGCGGTGGCCGAGGGGACTAAGGCGCTCCAGTCACGGTCTGCACGGCCACTACGGTCGGGGGTTCGAATCCCCCCTCGGGCATGGATATTTGTGCCGTCCTTAGTATTAGCTAGTTTGTAAGTAGTTTGTAAGTTTAGGGACTGATGACCCCGTAGTTAAGTCCCATAGACTTTACAAACATTTTGTTTATCTTCTACATAAGGCTAGCTATTACTCATCTCGGCGGTGGAGTGACCGAGCGCTCTAAGGCGCCTTGCTGCGGGGAGCGCGGTTGCACGCCGTCAGAGGTTCGAGTCCTCCCTCGAGCATGGGTGTGTGTGTTGTCCTTAGGTTAGTTGAAGTAGTTTTTACGTCTTGGGACTTATGTTCAAATGTTTGTATAGTCTATGGGACTTAACTACGGGGTCTTCAGTCCGTAAACTTACAAACTACTTATGAACTACCTAACAATAAGGACGGCACAAATATCCATGCCCGAGGGGGGATTCGAACCCCCGACCGTAGAGGCCGTGCAGACCGTAACTGGAACGCCTTAGTCCCCTCGGCCACCGAGGCCGGCTGGGACTTATGAGCGACGTAGTTGAGTCACTTAGATTTACAAACATTTGCACATTTATCAATCATCTTTTGCAAATCCATTTCTATATTTCTTCAACTAAAGAAGATTAAAATTTACTTAATCAATAATTTTTTTTATATATGCAGTTTTATGGCAGCAGTCATCGGTAACCTTAATATTTACGTTTCATGCAAATACAGGGAGATTAAGTAAACTTTGAGCTTAGCCTCCGCCGCGGTGGAGTAGCCGAGCGGTCTAAAGCGCCTCGCTGCGGAGCGCGTGGTTGCTCGCCGTCGGAGGTTCGAGACCTCCCTGGGCATGGGTGTGTGGTGTTATTCTTAGGTTAGCTTACCTTAGTTTAAGTAGTTTGTAAGCTACGGACTGATGACGACGCAGTTTGGTCCGATAGAATTACAAACATTTGAACATTTTTGCTTAGCCTCTCACCGGCAAGGTCATTGGAGACGGACAGGATACGAGTATAAGATGGCACGTACTGTAGTTTTATGTCCCCACAGTGTACGTGCCTTCATTGCTGCAAAACAAAGGAAGCTGTTTAAAACATCGAGGTGTTGCAGCTTAGACTATTACTCGAGTGTGGAGGACCCATATGAAATACTACTAACATGAAAAACTGAAAATTTACAAAGAAGCTTGACGCAAATTGTCACATGATTGTTTAACCCGCCATTGAGGTGGAAGGAAATTCTGAAAATACAAAGTGGCTGACGTTTCAAGGCGGCCTACGTTCACTGTAGGACACTGTCCTACATTTCCCTGATTTGCAAAATTTCAATCATTCACGTACTTCAAATACTGATTATAACTGATGGTTGATCGGCCTAATGAAATAAAATTTGAATCTATTACGAGAAAACTTGTGCAATAACAATAGGTTGAAAAGTCTTGTAATTAAAAAAAATGGCAGCTAATCAGAACGTCAAAATGGCTGGCGGGTGATCGATAAGGACGAGCCAGCAGCTCTGCAAACTGCCGCGAGGACGCCCGCGCCATCTAGCCGCCATCACTTGTAAACTCGCAACACTTACCCGTGTCGGTTCGCTCCAAAGACCTTGTAAAACGTTCGGTCCCAGACAAGGCGGTTCTAACATCCTTGCTCCCAGCAAATGGTTGACAGTTTCTTCTATACACCCTGGCCGCTCAGTAGCTAGCAAACAGAATTCTCTATAAAACGGCAAACAGTTTTCCAACACACTCAAACAGAAAATTAACTCGCGCCTGCTAAGAGTACATGTACCCCGGAAATAACGAAAAGTACAAGGCACTATACCGTCTCGTATTCAAACACAGGGCAACGATGTTCTATCAATATCAAATTCGCGGAAATGAGCTGAACATATACAGCTGTATTTAGACGCCTGCAGGTTGTCCCCCTGTATTATACTCTCCTCCGTGTGAACGCTGACGCTTTGCAAATGAACCAGAAGTTAATTTCAAATTGAAACCATACTTTGAGAAGCGTGAATTTTACTTCCGGTATAACAGTAGATTACAACAATAATATTATGCATGGTCGATATAACTTCAACAAAGCCAGTTTTGCACGGTTTTTCATTACTTCTATTTACAAAGAGAAGCGACAACGTTCGAATGACTGATTTTCGTCAAACTTTGTATGCTTTTAGTAGTTCATTACGACAATTAATGCGCAAGTAGTAAGGCGTACTAGTAAGGCAGTTTTGACAAAATCGCAAGAAAAGTTTTCCCCACGGGACATTCCGGTGCGCAGCAATCAAGTCTCGCAAGGAGACCACATGGGTATCGGATTATAGAATTTTTTTATATTTATGGTATGTGAAGTTAAGATCTCAAATAACAATCAGCGAAAGCCGTTCGATGCAATTCTCGAGAAAATAGACTTTGAAATTTTGCAAGTAAGTGTAAGTAGCAAACATTACATACGTTATAACATCGGTCGGTGTAGATCAGGTGCAAGCGTTCTGGCCTTCCATTCGTGTGGTCGGTGGTTTGAATCCTATCTTAGCGAAATTTTCATTTTTGTTTTCGTTGTGTTCGAATAATTACACAATTTCATAATCTAATGGTAATTGATTGTTTACACATAATTTTCTACATTTTGTAGAAGGTTGTTCATAATGATGGTATAAACCAAAAAATTAAAAGTTACATCTGCTACAATGGGTTTGGTTTGGAACCACCGACTCTACGGTTGTGAGGCCAGAACGCTACAACCTATGAGTAGTTGTGTTGCTTGTGGTCGCTGTAGTTAGATGTGTTCTGGGCTCAGCTGTTTTTATTACAGAGGGCGTTTGACTGGCGCGCTGAGCCACGGCGCCCGCGACTGACAGACCTGCAACTGTGTCAATTATTGGTACTTACGTGTACTTTGCAATATTTCAAAGTCTATTTTCTCGAGAATTGTTTTAGCGTTGCATCAGATAGCTTTGGCTGGTGTTATTTAAATTGTGAACTTCACGTACCATAAATATGAACATATTCTAAAATCCGATACCCGTGCGGATTGTGGTCTCCTCATCAGAAAAGAAACTATCGCAGTATACTGCACAAGTCGTCATCGACCAAGAGGCGAAAGCTTGCTAGGCAGCCGGGAATTGTGAGTACCCTGTTGCAGCTGTCGGTGACAGGAACCCGTCGTCCCGCAGCCCGCCTGTCGGCCGCCAGCCATCGCCGTCATCGAGCTTCGCACCGGTCAGCCCCGCCGCCGCCGCAGCCGCTCCGTCGACGCGGTAATCGTCGACCCTCGTCACCGTGGACGCTCACTCGACCACTACCACCTCCGTCATCTACTATACCTCCCCATTCCAGGCAACCACAATTACCACCTGGAGCAACTGAAGTCATCCCCCTAGAACCTGTCTCCCTTTCCTTCGCCCCTTCCTCTGCTTCCATCTCCGCCTCTGCCTCCTCCTCCACCGGCAGCAAACCCACGAAACCGTCAAAATGTGGAAGCGCGGACCCTACTCCCAGAGAAGGCTCCTCCCTCTCCTCCCCCACTCCCCCCTTCTGACCCTCCCCCTTCTTCTGACCCCGTGGACACTGCCCCCATACCTGCTAACACACAACCCGACCTCTCCTCATACATCCTCTCACGCCCTGACTGACGTTTCCTGGATAACAAGACCCTATTTCTCGAGATCCGAAAACACTACCCTGATGTCCCACTCGTACGGACACTCCCACGCCGAGACTCCGTTATCCTTAAGCCCCACAGCCCCACTCTACACACTGACATCCTACAATGCCTTCCCCGAATCCACTTTGGTCCTAACGCCACCCTGACTCCCTATTATACTGCCTCCACAGCCTGCCGACCACCTCCTGCCCACCGACCACCCACCCTCACTGCCGTGATCACTAAACTGAGTCCTCTGATCGCAGAGGAAGAGGTGACGGGAAAGCACGGCGCCGTGCCCGGCGTATCCGTCCGCTCTGCCGAGCTGATCTTCGCGCCACCGGCCCGACCGACCCGGTGCCGATCTTCGCCGAGTCCGCATCGTCACTCGACCGCCTTTTCCTTCACGGGGCCCGTATCTACGACCGCCACCACGAGATGGAACCCTCCCGATCCCGACCACAATCCTACTGCTGTGCCGAGTGTCTTGTCTATAACGACCACCTGACACAGAACTGCTGCAAATCCCCCACGTGTCCTCACTGCAAGTCCTCTCACCTCCACAGACATTGTCCCAATCTTGCCTCCCCTGCCACCTCCAACACCTGTGGCAGACCCCATCCCACCTATTCCTACAAATGCAAATCCGTCCCCGCCCCCACCACCCTGAACTCACCGTCCCCTTTTGCCCTGTAGACCCACCCGTGCACCCCAACAACTCCTTGCTCCCTCTCCCCACCACTGAAGATGTCATCCAGTCTGTAACCACCATCCTTGCAAACATCCATCCTTTTCAACACTGCCACACCCTTCAGCAGATTGCACTGGCCACACAGTCAGTGTTCCACCTTGAAACCTTTGCCACCTTCTCCCGTGCCTACTCCCACTTCACCTTATCCTACCTTGGAACACAACTCTAAATGCACCGCTCCCCCTCTTCCCATCTACCCCTCTACTAGCCCCCCTCTTCCACTATGGCAAACCTGTCATACACCTTCCTCTAAAATAAGATCCGATCCCTTCCAGCCAATAACAACCTCTTCATCCATACCGTCTCCCAAAACTACATGGACACCTTCCTCTTAAATGAAACATTCCTCCAAACCCGCCATCCCATCATTACCAATCCTTACCTTCTCCATCACACTGATGGCCCCCCTCCCTTGGCCAGATGTGGAGTGGCGATCGGCCACCTCCGCCACCACCCCGTCCAGCTCCACCCCCTCCTAAATGGTCCCACCAAACATGTCATCCTTTGTCTCTTCCTCCCTTCCGTCACTGTCACCCTGACCACCATCTAAATCTGCAGCACCTCTCCTATCCCATATGACTTCCTATTCCCACATCAACCGCAGCTATGTGACCTATGTGATTACTGCTGACCTAAATATTTCTTCCCGTCAGCCCACTGTACTCTGGCGGTGGCATCAGTTCATCACCACCTCGCTCCGGGGCGACATCCTTCCCTTTCCCTGCCCAACCTGCCCTGAAAGAAGTACCACCCCTAACATCATTATAGTGTCTCCCAACCTCCTTGGATGCATCATGGCATACGTCCTTCACCTTATAGGCAATGACCATGCCCCTGTCCTGCTTATCCTTGACCACTGCCCCCACCCTGCCTGAGCTCCCTGTCCTAGACCGTCTCCCAAACTTATCCATGACTACTCCTGTACTGACTGGAATGCCTACAGTCACTACAAAGACACCTTCGTCGAAAGCCACCCCCTACCCCTCCACACACCTGACGACATTGACCATGCCACATCCTTTCTCCTCCAGACCGTTGCTGACGTAGTTGCAGCCCACATTCCCACAAAAGCCATATACCTGCACAATACTACCCTTCCTCCACAGGCCGTTTTCCTCCTTCATGATTCCTGCCACCTCTACCGATCATATCACCGGTTCTTGGACCGGGACACACTCACACGTCACAGGCTACTTCAACGGCACATCAGAAACCTTTTGTCTGTGAATAAAACGCCGGGAGTGGCGACAGATATGCACCCGCCTTAACTCAACTCTCCCCATCAACTCATCAAAGTACTGGAAAGCCTTCCACTGCCTCACTAGCTGTCACTCTACACTCTCCTACCCGCTCCTCCATGAAGACCATCCTTTTCCTGACAGCACCAGTAAGGCAGAACACTTTGCTACTTACCTGTCCGAAGTTTTATGCATCCCTGACAATCCTCAATTTGAGTACTCACTTTTTCCTGACATCCATTAGCACACGACACCTCCTCCCCTCCGCTCGCCTCTAGCTTCCAGTACTTGGGACACATTCCTCCCTTAGAACTCAATACACCTATTACAGCACATGACATTATAGCAACACTCCACACAAAACACAACACAGCTCCTGGTCATGACCCGCTAACCTACAGGCACCTCTGGTCCTGTCCCCTCATCTTCCACACCGCCATCACCACCCTATACAATGTTATCCTACATACCGGTTTCTGTCCATGCCTGTGGAAAATCTCCCACATTCCCATGTTCCTCAAACCCAACAAACCCCCTCCCACACCTCTTCCAACCATCCCATCAGTCTTACCTCCACATTCAGCAAGGTTCTGGAAAGCAACCTCTCTCACCGTATCCATCAACACCTCTGCCAACATCAGCTCCTTCCTTTATCCCTGTGTGTTTCCAACCATCCTTCTCTGCCTCACCCAGCTCCTATCCATCCAGCTCAATTCCCATTGCTCCACTATTTTTGTATCCCTTGACATTGAAATGCCTATGACTGTGTATGGCATTCTGATGTCCTCTTCAAGCTCCAACTCTACACACTTTCCATTAATTATGTCCACCTCATTGCTTTCTTCATCACCCATCCTATGTCACTGTCTGCAACTCCAACTCCTGATTATTTTACCCTTCGGCCTGGGTGCCCCAAGATTCCGTCCTCTCCCCTCTCCTATACCTTCTCTACTCTACCAAGATGTCCCAACCTCAGCCTCTCTCTCCCCTCCCCTCCTATTCCCTCCTACCACTTGGCTTTTCCCCTTCCCCGCCCTGGAGTTTCGACAACCCCCATCCTACCTTTCCTCCCTACCTCCCCAAACTCCCCTGTACTTCCTACCTATCCCTTCCCATCCCCTTGTAGGGGCCTCAGTGAAGAATTTTAAAACAGTGTCGTCTAGTGTTCAGTGCATCCATGACTCCATGAGTGTCTTTACAGTGTGTCAAAAGTAGGTACGCTATGGGGCTTCTGAGCCAAAACTTTAGGTTTCTGGATGTGGTGACATCATCGATAATGTCATCAGTGATGTCATCAGTGACGTAATCAGTGACGTCAAGACCGCTGCAAGATGGCGAACGTAAACAAGATGGCGGACATAAACTTGTGACGTCATCAGTGACATCACGGCTGCTTCAAAATGGCGGACATAAACAACAATAAGGCGGGCATAAACAGTATGGCGAACATGAACAAGATGGCAAAGTTTATTATCATATCGTTTTTCAGGTATTAGCTTCACGATAACATTGTGATATTCGATATAAACAGTAGTGTGCAATCTCCTCATGTAGAGAGTACATATCATGACTGTTCGCTATCTGTTACGCTTGAGGATGTTTACTTTCGAGGTGTTGGGCATTAATTTCACTATTACTTTGCAGTAATTAGTATAATATTACTTTTTTAGAGTTTGAAATTTTTAAACATAAGTATCGCTTTTAGTGCATACATTCCGTATTACTATGGTATTTGGGTTGAAGGGACTTATTTATTTAGCATATTGCTGGCTCTGAAATTATGCAGGGAAAGAAAATTGTAAGTTTAAGACTGTGGTACAAAAATCGAATTTGTACATTCTTTTGCAGGTTATGTGTATGCACTAATTCAAAAGAGTCCACACTGTTGCTGCAAATGCTATAGTGACATTCATCTAGCATCACTAACATGGGAAATCATTGAGTAAACTGAATAGAATTTTTTTTCTTTGCATATCATGTTATTAATAGTGAGAGGACACTATTTATGTTAACAAATTATTTCCAAAGCTGTTATTCAACAAGGAAAATGGCATAAGGGAGCTACGTTTATTGATTTGTTATGCAATATCTTTTATTAAATTGTTAGTTGTATACTTTCGATATATCGATTATAGAAATGTCTTTGATATTGCAGTATGACTTCTCTGTGACTTAGTGTCTTTGGTAAAACTGCTGTTTGGATGCAGTAATTAATGTAATATTACAGTTTTTGGAGTTCAAATTTTTTAAACATATATATCGCTTTAAGTGCATCATTCTGTACTACTATGGTATTTGGGTTGAAGGGACGTATTTATTTAGAGTATTGCTGGGTCTGAAATCATGCATGGAAAGAAAATTGTAAGTTTAAGACTGTGGTACAAAAATCGTACTTGGTACGTTCTTTTGCAGGTTATGTTAATGCACTAATGTAAAAGAGTACACAATGTTGCTGCAAATGCTATAGTGACATTTAAGTAGCATCACTCTTTTATTGAGATGATATGCAGTACCTTTTTTTAATTGTTAGTTGTATAATTTCGATATATAGATTATAGCAATGGTTTTGGTATTGCAGTATGACTTCTCTGTGACTTTATGTCTTTGGCAAAACAGCTGTTCGGATAATTCAGGAAGTTGTGAATAATTTCCTCAGTGCACCATTGTCGCTGCTGCTAGAAACAATGGTGTCTGCAATGGAGCCTTCTGCAAAACGATTTAAATACGATGATGATACACTAGAATGGGTCTCTGAAGTGAGTGCATGCGAAGGACACATTTGCACAGGGAAGACAGTGAATTCGCTTGGCATTAAGGATCCAAAAAAGTTTACTAGAGCATGCCAGTGTCTATTCATCAGCAATGTGAAAGAGCTTAATCAGCCATTAAAAATCAATGTTTCGCTGGCATGTAAATTTGTGCTGCCAAAATCAGGTAAAGGAAGAGTGATGTACATTAATACGAAGAACACTCCTCGATTCCTAATAGATGATGATGTTATTGAATGGTATTCAACTAATATTACTGAACGATTTAAAAAAAAAAAAAAAAAAAAAAAAAAAAAAAAGAAACCTAGAAACTTTTCAAGCTAGGGATTCTGGTTGGGCTCTCAAAGATATGTTGAAGCTTTACATTAATGTAAACGTTAATAAAGGTTCTTCTGTGGGAAAGCATAAAAAATTACCCAAAGTGATAGCAGACAAACACGCAGTTGTTAATGTTGTTGCAGGAAAAGTTCATGACGTTTGCTGTTTCAAGTGATCAATAATTGCTGCATTGTACCCAGCAAAAGATAATGTATGCAAATTATATAATTATCTTCCATATATCAATTCATTGAACTTTGAAGGTATATCTTTCCCTACAAAATTGACAACATTTGAAAAAAAAAAAAAGAAAACAATGCTACAGTATCTATAAATGTTAATAGTATTCAAATTTCCGAACAGCAATGGTTAACTATAGGAGGTAGTGAAGAGTATAAAGACAAAAATTTTACATCTTGGTCCATTGCACATTTCAAAAAATTATATCTTCCTGTAATCCTCAGCAAAACCAAGTACCATGCTCAGTGCGATGCAGAAGCTGAAACGTCTATCGGAGTTAACAAATTCTTTTAGTACTTCCATCTCTCCCCATCCTGCATTTTGCAGTACATTAGTTTCACTCAGTGTGAATGAGGTAGACCCCTTCATCAGTCCAGGTTTGCGTACATCTTCTATTTGCTCATTATTCAAATAATATTGAATTTCAGAAAACAAGTGAATCATACAATTTTTGTTTATATGAATATCAGTAGCCACTCCCAATCCATCTGCATTTAGTAGTCGACTGTGAATATGAAGATGGCTCTCACAAGGCAACAGGAACAGGTTTTTATCGTTTATCGTTATTGTTATTTTATCAGTGGGAGCATAAGCTGGATGACCATACGATATTTAAATCTGGTAACAGAGTTATCAGAGTGAATCTTCGCTCTCACACTCAGTAAATGAGACATTGTTTTGTCCATATATACGGTAGCAATTTTGAAAGAGAATTCACGGAGAGTGACGTTGGGATTTATAGCACACTATAGTCCATTCTCGATAGTAGTTCTCGATTTTAAGGAGTCAACACCTTTTTTACATCAATCTAATTCGTCTTTTTGATCTGCTTCACCTGTCGCTTTTTTAACACATAACCTGTTTCTTCTTGATTTGACTCTTGTTCCTTTTATATTTTCTATTTGTAGACAGATTCATCTCATAATGCATAAGTTGTTGTCTGTAATGGTTTACCATCTCGCTTTTCTTAAATGTAATATCACTGTTATTTCCTCCCCATCGAAATCTACTAGATTCCTGTTCTGATCTCTAATAGATATACTTAACTATTTAATGTATTGTACAACAACTGGCATGTAAATGGGTGAATATGGTGATTCCACAATCTTATATCCAGGTGGGACTCCAGGCCAAAACTGATGCAATGTGTGCTTATAGGAAGCATTAGCAGATTTACGTGTTTTTCCTGTTTATAATTTTTTGAAATGTGCAATGGAAAAAGTGTAAAATTTTTGTCTTTATAGTCTTCGCTACCTCCTATAGTTAACCACTGCTGTTCCGAAATGTGAATACCATAAACATTTAAGCATTGCTTTTTTCGAAAGTTGTCACATCCTTCAATTCTGCAGGGAAAGATATAACTTCAAAGTTCCATGAATTAATATAGAGAAGATAATTATATAATTTGCATACATTATCTTTTGCTGGGTACAATGGAGCAATTATTGATCACTTGAAACAGCAAACATCATCAACTTTTCATGAGTCAACATTAACAACTGTGTGTTTGTCTGCTTTCACTTTAGGTAATTTTTTATGCATTCCCACATAAAAACCTTTATTAACGTTTACGTTGATGCAAAGGTTCAACATCTCTTTGAGAGGCCAACCAGAATCCCTAGCTTGAAAAGTTTCTAGTGTTTTTTTTTTTTTTTTTTTTTTTTTTTTTTTTTTTTTTTTTTTTTTTTTAACAATCGTTCAGTAATATTAGTCGAATACCATTCAATAACATTGAACCGAAACTGCGAGTGGAGTAGAGCAGGTCAAATTTAAATAGAAGGCTCCCTTTTGACATTATTTATTGCTAAATAAAACACGAAGCAGAATAACAACATACTAAACATACATAGAATTAACAGCAACTTTGGCTTGGCTGTCATAGTTTAACATTGGCCTCCAAAGGTAAGAATTACTGACCGAAACAGTAGCAAATCGTAACTCTATCTGATCTCTTACACGTGAAAGACTTGCAACCATACTAAAAGGACAGGAAGGACGCTTAAATGGTTTACCACCTTGAAGCTACTGGCATGCACAACCTACCGTTGTTGTTACATCAAAATAGGAGCAGAGGCAAGTTGTCTGAGGTACAGGTTCGTATCCAATAGCTACAACATCATAATTAAACTATATTTTGCCACGAGGACACCATAACTAAAACTGCTTATTGCGTGAGTGGCGTGGTTGTTTGTGACAAAATCTCGTTATTTAGGAACGTACTTTAGTTATTAGAAAAAGATTGTAATTTGTTACAAAATGAATAAGCAAGGTACTGCACTGCATAACACTTGGATGAAAGTTTCTAAGTGTGAACCAATTTAAAAATATTGATAAACTCACCGGTCTTTCCGGGCACACCCTAGTTAAATGAATTAACATTAATATTGCGCCCAAAACATGTGAACAAAACGGCCAAATAACAGTACTTCATCTACGCTGCTCAAGACGTGGCTTTTGCACAAGTTGTAAATAGCTCTCCTTTCCCTGTGTTTTACCCCTACTAACTTCAGAATTGGAAAGAGTGTATTACAGTCAACATTGTAAAAATCTTTCTCCAAATCTACAAAAGCTAAAAATGTAGGTTCGCCATTCCTTAATCTATCTTCTAAGAAAAGTCATAAAGTGAGTATTGCCTCATGGGTTCCTACGTTCCTCCTGAAGCCAAACTGATCTTCCCCATGGTAAGCTTATACCAGCTTTTCCATTCTCTAGTAGATAATTCGTGTTAAAATTTTGCAACCATGACTTCTCAAACTGATGGTTCTGTAATTTTCACACCTGTCTGTGCCTGATTTCTTTGGAATGGGGATTATTACATTTTTCTTAAAGTATGAGAGTATTTTGCCTGTCTCATACATCTTATACACCAGGTGAAATAGTTTTGTCATGGCTGGCTCTACCAGAGACTTTAGTAGCTCTGAGGGAATGTCATCTGCTCCCGGGGCCTTGTTCCGACCTAGGTCTTTCAGAGCTCTGTCAAATTCATCTCTGAGTATAGTATCTCCTATTTCATCTTGATCTACTTCCTCTTCTCTACCTACAACATTGGCTCTAAGTTGAATTCCTTTTTAGAGCTCCTCTATGTACCCTTTCCACCTTTCAATTCTCCCTTCTTTGCTGAGAACTGGTTTTCCATCTCAGTTATTGATATTCATAGAGCTGTTTTTTTTTGGTCCCCAAATGTGTCTTTTATTTTCCTGTAGTCAGTATTGTGAGATTACCGCCCATTAGAAATATTGGTAATTAATAGCATTTGTAATTAAACAGTATGAAGTTTACTGCAGACATTGACCATGCCAATGCACCAAATGTTACACAATTTTAATCTTAATAATTATGGTAGCAATGTATGTACGCAGTTGGGTGACAACATTAATAGTTAGGCCATAGGTAGAAATTCTCCACGTTGAGATTTGCTGTGTGCTTGTAGCTGACGGGAGGCCAGCAAGCAGGCCGACGTTGGTGACTTGTTCCAGCTTAGGATTTCCAGGTTCGTTTCCGGTGAGGGGAGAGAGGGACAATGGCGAGTGCCAGGTGCAGTGCAGTGCACAACGTGAAATAAAATATTCTAATACTACTGGCATTTGAAGTAATACGATGCAGTTAGGAACCTTCAAGGCCCTCATTACAAAATAGCCTGTTGATAAATAAACAATACATTAGCTGATATAGTAACATCTGGTGTAATATGTTTAATTGAAAATGAAAAGTAATAAATTACCAATGATACAAGACAGTTACACAAACAGCATGGCAATGTTTGTTTATAAAAATAATATATTAACTATTTCTCATTTTATTTTCAATTAATCTTGTGTATTTTATCTTGGAGTATTCAGTTAAATCACTTATCTGTGATATAAGAAATTGCACGATTATAATAAATAGTACAAAGGATGTTTATACCAATATAAAAAAAACTAAGAAGAAATTTGTTTAATGTGTAGTGTAATTATTTTGATTTTAAGTAAAGTTTTAGAAATGTATTGGCTGAGCGCTGTACTTTGGCAAATCGGTTAGAACAGCTCACATGGGGAAGTTGATGACGTAGGGAAAAAACCCAGCAGTTGGGCTTTTGAGGCGCGCGCGCGCGCTGGCAGGAAGTGAGGAGTCGGGAGCGAGTGGGGTAGCTGGCCGGGCGTTGTCGCTCTGGGCAGTCGGCATGTGGATCTCCAGGTGGAGACTATAGATTTTTTTGTGTGGCAATTGCCAAGTGTGGTTGCTCGTCGTAGACTGCACTAAGTTGTATCGAGTGCTACTGTGTGTTGTGAATATTTAACCAGTGGAACAAGGTGTGCATCGCACTAAAAGTGACTCTGTTTTGTTAATGTAACACATGTCGTCGCATAGGCATGAACATGAACGGTGTTTGAGACAGGCACATGGTGTGAAAACAATTGGCGACAAATATTCATTTAGTCTGGGGGCTCACGAGCTATAACTTTATTTGATAAATGTGTCGACGTACAGACGTATAAGCCACAGGGTTTTAATATGGTGTAATAAACAACATAACGTGAACTTTCACGTGTTTTCAAAAATAGTAGTTAGTACACCCTTTTCTATCATGAACTTGACTTTATTATGAATTTTTTTGTTAATCATATGCAGGGAAGGAAAGCAATAAACGTGTGATATCATAACCTAGAAAACGATTCAAACAGTAGCGATCACAGTTCCAGTGTTTTTGCATGTTTAGGATTTTGGTTCGCAGTTGGTGGTTGTGAGTTTTAAAAATTAAACTCTCACCCCGATCATCACCCACGCAGTATCTACTTTTCCTCTTCTTATACATTCTTCTACAGATTTGCATTTGGCTATTAGCCACTCCTGCTTCGCCATTTTGCACTTCCTGTCAGTCTCATTTCTTAGTCGTCAGTACTCCATTTTGCCTGTTTCATTTACTGCATTTTTATATTTTCTCCATTCATCAATTAAATTTAGTATTTCCTGTGATATCCGTGGATTTTTTGTAGGTCTTGCCTTTCCACCTATTTTGTCCTCTGCTGCCTTCACTATTTCATCTCTCAATGCTACCCATTCCTCTTCTACTGTTTTATTTCCCCCTGTTTCTGTCAATTGTTGCCTAAATATCCCTCTGAAATTCTCCAGAACTTCACTTTCCTTCAATTTATCTAAGTCCCATCTTTTTATTTTCCTATCTTTCTGCAGTTTTTTCAGCTTTAGCCTACAGTTCATGACTAACAAGTTATGGTCAGTCTATATCTGCCCCTGGGTATGTCCTGCAGTTTATAACCTGGTTCCGGTACCTATGTCTTACCATTATAAAATCTATCTGATACCTTCCGGTGTCTCCTGGTCTCTTCCATGTATACAACCTTCTTTTGTGATTCTTAAACCATGTGATTGTTACGATTAAATCATATTCCATGCAAAATTCTACCAGGCGGCTTCCTCTTCCATGCCTTCTGCCAAGTCCATATTCAATTACTATTTTTCTTTCTCTTCCTTTTCCTATTACCGAATGCCAGTCTCCCATCACAATTAAGTTTTCCTCTTCCTTAATTGTATGAATAATTTCCATTAACTCGCCATACATTTCTTCAATCTCCTCATCATCGGCAGAGCTAGTTGGCATATAAACCTGTACTACTGTTGTCAGTGTTGGCTTCATATATATCTTGACAATGATAATGCGATCACTGCGCAGCTCATAATAATTTACCGACATTCCTATTTTCTTATTCATTATCAGTCCTACTCCTGTGTTACCCGCAACTGATTTTGTATTTATAATCCTGTACCCACCTGACCAGAAATCCTGTTCATCCTGCCACCAAACTTCACTAATCCCCACTATATCTAACTTCAACCTATCCGTTTCCCATTCTAAATTTTCTAATTTTTCTACCTGATTAAGGGATCTAACATTCCATGCTCCGATCCGTAGAATGCCACTATGGTCTTTCCCGATGACAACATCCTCCTGAGTAGTCCCCACCTGGAGATCCGAATGGTGGACTATTTTACCTCTGGAATATTTTACCCGAGAGGATGCCATCATCATATTTTCATACAGTAGAGCTGCATGTCCTTGGGGGCTGTAGTTTCTCCTCGCTTTCAGCCGTTTGCAGTAACTGTGGCAATGCCACATTAGCAGATGTTACAAGGCCAGCTCAGTTAATCATCCAGACTGTTGCCCCTGTAACTACTGAAAAGGCTTCTGCCCCTCTTATGGAATCTCACGTTTGCCTGACCTCTCCACAGATATTCCTCCCCTGTGGTTGCACCTACGGTATGGCTATCTGTGTCGTTGAGGCACGCAAGCCACCCCACCTCGGCAATGTCTGTGGTTCATGGGGATGTAGCAATACATTACATAAATATGTCCTTTCAACCCAAATACCATAGTAGTACACAATGTATGCACAAAAAATTATGTTTATATATCCTCTCACTATTAATAACACAGTATGTAAAAAATAATCTTCTTCAGTTTACTCAGTAATTTCCCATGTTAGTGATGGTAGTTAAATGTCACTAAAGCATTTGCAGCAACATTATGGACTCTTTTGAATTAGTGCATTAACATAAACTGCAAAAAACTTACCAAGTACTTTTTTGTACCACAGTCTTAAACTTACAATTTTCTTTCCCTGCATAATTTCAGCCCCAGCAATACGCTAAATAAATAAGCCCCTTCAACCTAAATACCACAGTAGTACAGAATGCATGCACTAAAACGATACTTATGTTTAAAAAATTAAAAGTCCAAAAATGTAATATTAAACTAATAGTAATAGTGAAATTAATGCCCAACGTCGCTAAAGTAAACATCCTCAAGCCTAACAGATAGTGAACAGTCATGATATGTACTCTCTACATGAGGAGATTACACAGTATTGTTTATATCGTACCTCACAATGTTATTGTGGAGCTAATATCTGAAAAACCATAGAATAATAAACTTCCTGCTGGCGCTGCCATCTTTTTCATGTCCGTCATATTGTTTATGCCCGCCATATTGTTGTTTATGTACGCCGTCTTGTTTATGTTAGCCATCTTGCAGTGTTCGTGACATCACTGATGACATCACCAGTTTATGTCCGCCATCTTGTTTATGTTCGCCATCTTGCAGCAGTCTTGACATCACTGATGATGTCACTGATGACATCATTGATGACTTCATTGATGATGTCACTGATGAAGTCATCAATGACGTCACCAGATCCAGAAGCCCCAAATTTTGGCTCAGAAGCCCCATAGCGTACCTACTGTTGAACAACAAACTCTCTTTTTAAACGCCGTGGTGGACTAGCCGAGCGGTCTAAGGTACCTGGTTGGGGAGCTCGCGGTTGCTCGCCGTTGGAAGTTCAAGTCCTCCCTGGGGCATGGGAGTGAGTGTGTTGTCCTTAGGTTATTTTACCTTAGTTTAAGTAGTTTGTAAGCTATGGACTGTTGAACACGCAATTTGGTCTGATAGTTTACAAACATTTCTCTTTTTAAACAGTGTCATCATGTAAATTCTTCATTTGTCCAGTGACTGTTCTAAATATGATTTTACCGCCGCCGTTGCACAGACTGTTTTTAACTGTATATGTGTTTGTTTCTGTCGCCTTGTTCATGTGTTTTATGACTGCACCGTTATCTACTGTGTCATGTTTTTGTAATTCATCAATGTTTTCTTCGTGCCATGTTTTTCATTCATTATTGTTTTAACCTAATGCCATGTTTTTTAAGACTTAATTGTAATTCGTATGTACGCTCGGCCGGCGCTGCTGCCAGCCTGCCAATCCCTTTGGCATGAATATAAAAATAAAGGGAAAAAGAATACACTGCACATTACCTTCATCCTTGGCTTCTCTAGCGCCGTGCTATGCTGATGTGGCTCATGGATTTCAGTATGTGCCAGCTCTTTAGACATGTAACTGAAAATAAATTATTACTTAAAAAGAGGAAAGGGAAAAGAAAAAAAAAATGGTAATTTCGATAAAAATTTATAATTATTATTCTTGTTTCTTATGTATCTGCCATTACATTGACAAATTTAGATAGATGACTCAATGAAAGAATGACGTAAAAAAAAGTTAACATGCTCATTTTAGGAATTCTATTTCACCATCTTCAAGGCTGTTGACTCTACTTACTGCCATCTTTGAGACTGATCTCACGCATACTTCTACTTCCATACAGCAAAATTGTACATTGAGTTAAAGTAACACAAAATTCCACCTGCATAGTACATACTGTTGAAACGTGAAACTGGTGGAAAATAATTCGAAACATGAGTATCCATTCTGCGCAAGCCACGTAGCAGTGGGACGTGGAGGGTACGTCATCTAACACTGCCACATCCTCTCTAGTTCCGTCACGAATGGTGCGCTGGAACGACTGTTAGTCAGCCTCTAAGTGGGCTCAGACTTCTGAAAATTAACCTATACAGTGGATTTATCTAGGAGCGCACACTCTCGCAATTTTAACAGCACACCAAATTGTGATACACATTGATATTCTTGTAGCTTTTGTCAGTGGAGTAAGTTAAACATACAATGAGATGAAAAAAGTCATTTGATATGCACAGACAAGTATCAGAAATCTGAGATCAAAGTGTGTCGTTAATTCCTAATTTGAGCCATTACTTCTTATCACGGAGAATACAGTGGCCGACGGTCTGCACTCGATGACCGAAAGTAGTGGTGTTTTCGTGAAGTTGTCATTCTATCAGACAAGCAAATCTGCATAAAAAATCTGAAAAAATCTATGCCTTTACATATCCGTTACGACATTGCAGCGTAATTTGGTGCTAAAGGACTATAGCAATAGACGACTACTCGACTGTGTTTTCTAACAGCACGACATCTCCCACAGCACACCTTCTAGACTCGTGACCGTACCGATCGGATCCTAGTCGACTGAAAAACCGAGACTTGATCAGATGAGTCCCGGTTTAGGAGGTGCTGGTAGGGCTCCAGTGTGGTGGCTCCCAGGGGACATGGACACGAGTTGCCAATCAGGCTCTGTGCCGGCTGATGGTGGCTCCATAATGCACTGGGCCCTCGGGTCCAAATGAACCCATCATCGATGGAATGCTTACTGTCGGCTGCTTGTAGACCATTTGCAGCCATTTATGGACTTCATGCTCCAAACAACGACGGAATTGCTATGAATGACAATGCGCCATGTCACTGGGCCACAATTTTTCGCGTTAGGTTTGAGGAACATTCTTGGAAATTCCAGTGTAATGTGGCCACCCAGATCGCCCGACATGTATTCCATAGATAATTTAGGCGATATGATCGAGAGGTGATCTGTGCATAAAATCCCGCCGTGGAAAAACGTTTCTAGCTATGACCGACTATAGAGGCAGCATGGGTCAGTATTGCTGTAAGGGACTTCCAAAAACTTGATGAGTCCCTGGCACGTCAAGTTACTGCTCTTCTCAGACAAAAATATCTCCGACGCGATTTTAGGTGCCCTTCCATGACCCTTGTCGCACTGTATATATGGAGCTTCCGCACTTACCGAACGAAACTGTGAAGGAACCTGCTGCTCGTCTTTGTATTTTTACCTATATCACAATCAGTCATACCTGGTAAGGGTCCGACACTGCGAAGAAATATTCAGGTATAAGTCGAATGAGGTTTTTATTAAGCTACCGTACAGCTGGGTAAACAAAAATCCAGTATACGGCCTATGCACCTTAGAGAACGGCAACCACACTGACAGCGAAGATGTAGCTCCATGTCTAACACCACTGCATTACCTCATCTGGACCACAGAAAAAAATCAAATTGTTCATAAACTTATTGGACCAAACTGCAATTGTAATCAGTCCCTAGGCTTACAAACTACTTGATCTAACTTACACTTAGGACAACACACACACATCCAAGTCCGGGGGAGGACTCGGACCTCCGGCGGGAACGGCCGCCCAGTCCGTAGCATGATGTCTTACAGCAAATGACCATTCTGGAAGTAGGGGAAGGAAGCTTAGGGTTTAACGTCCCATCGACAGTGTGGTCACTAGGATTTTTAGATAAGGATAGGGGCAGGAAATCGGCCGTGCCCTTTGAAAAGAACCATCCCAGCATTTGCCTGGAGTGATTTAGGAAAATCACGGAAAACCTAAATCTGGATGGATGGCCAGAGGTGGATTTGCACAAATGTTCAAATGTTTGTAAATCTATTGGACCAAACTGCGTGGTCATCAGTCCGTAGCTTACAAACTACTTAAACGTGGGTAAACTAACCTACGGACAAACACGCACATCCATGCCCCAGGGAGGACTCGAACCTCCACGGCGAGCAACCGCGCGCTCCGCAGCGAGACGCTTTAGACCGCTCGGCTACTCCACCGCGGCTGGATTTGCACCACACTCCTTCTGATTACGAGTCCAGTGTGTTACCACTGCGCCACCTCGGTACGGCCATTCCGATCAGCAGGACGACAGAGATGAATCACGTAAGCTGGCCAGGCCACGCTGGTCCACCAAGCTATTTTCTCCCCAGCGGACCATGTGACGGCACCTCTATGGAGCTTCGGTATTCTGATCGACGATGAGCAGCTCTCAGGCACCATTTCGCACACTTCTGCTCCATGGCCATCATTCAGCTCCCTCAAATGAAAGCTTCTATACGTGCGACTCCGTGCCTTTTTTGCAACACTTTTGGAGTGAATGATACTCCAGAAATTCTCTCCCACACGTTGATGTCCTTAGAAAATTACAGATGACCTAAGCTGGTGCTCCTAAAGCAGTTACTGCTGTGTGTGTGTCTTTTTATGTAACAACCCTATTGTCAGTATTTTAGAGCATGGTCCGCATTTTAGGATATGCTCTGTGTTGTGTATGCGTCAATATACGAGAAAATAAACCTGACATTGACCAAGCACCAGTGGCGGACAAAGCCCTGTCGGAGACCTGGCCAGGGGCGAAACAAAATGAGGCGCCCCCTCCCCCCTTCGTCCACTTGGAAATATATGTATTACTATAAAAAGTAAATTTTGAGATTTGGAGGCCCACCAATACGAGACACACGGGACAGTCTAAAATAATAATAAAAGAAAAAAAAAAGAAGAGTTTTCGAGATTTCGAGGCTCCAGAACGAGAGGCCAAGTGAGCTGCTCTCCTCCCCCCGTCTTCCCTTAGTCCACCACTGCCAAGCACATCTCCTGTCCCAATTTCGATCTGATTGTCCTACGTTCACCAGCATCATAGTTGAGCCCGGTGGTCTTGGGGTAGAGCGCTCGACTGAAAACGGAAGGGCGCGGGTTCGAATCCCCATCGGACCTCGGATCTTTTCCAGTCTGCGTTTTAACCCATCCTTCACCTCTCAACGATGTGCGGAGTCGCCAGAAAGGACACGTGGTTCGGATTCCACGTTAAGCTGTAGATCCCCTTTCCCCAGTTGGATAACTGGGGTAGGCTAGGGACATGCAAGTCGCCGAAGTGGCGTCCAATTGAAAGATTTGCACCAGGCCAATGAGCCACACGAAATTATTATTATTACCAGCAGCATGCTTACACAACGTAGCACATTTATTTCGAACACCTAACGTGCCTCAACTTACCTATCCTTCATCTGTGTAGAGGCACACACACGACGCAATTAAAGAGAACAGTGGCAATTGAATAATGCAATGGAACTTCATAACGATACCTCTATCATACTGTTAAGTCTAATTTTATTTCTAAAAATGTATCGAAACATTTCTTCCGTGTGTGCAATGCTGAAAACCCAAAATATACGCTAGACAACAGATTTTTATTTCTCGTGTGCCTGAAACATTGTAGATGTCTTGTGGACCATTACGAAAGATGGTAAAACCAGTAATCCTGCTGTATTTGTTTTATTACGCTTTTTGACAATTTGCAAATATGTAAAGTAAGCTATAATTTGTGTTATTCCTTTCTGAAAGCATTTGTCTGGAGTGTACCATTGTATGGAAGTGACACGTAGACGATAAGGAGTTCAGACGAAAAGATGAAAGAAGTTTTCGAAATGTGGTTCTACAGACGGATGATAAAGGGTAGATCACGTAACTAATGAAGAGGTGCTCAACAGAATTGGGGAGAAAAGGAGTTTCTGGCATATCCTGATTAAGAGAAGGGATAGGTTGGTGGGACATATTCTGATACATCAATGAATCGTCAACTTAGCAGTAGAAGGAAGTGTGTGGGTAATAATCGTAGAGGGAGACCGAGGGACGAATACAGTAAACAGATTCAAAAGAATGTAGGTTGCCGTACGTATTCACAGATGAAGAGAATTGCACAAGACAGGGTAGCGTGGAGAGCTGCATCAAATCAGTCTGCGGACTGAAGACCACAACAACAACAATGGATGACTTCAGATTTATCATTATTAAGCTTCAACTGCCAATTCCTGCACCGTGCAGATATCGAATCCAAAGGATTTTGCAGCTGCTTTTTATCTTCTGGTGACTTTACTAACCGATAACTGACACCATCATCTGCGGACAGTCTAAAAAACTAGTAAGATTGTCTCCTAAATCGTATATAAAAATAAGGAACAGTAGGCGGCATAGAACACTTCCCTGGGGAACGCAAGATATCACTTCTGTTTGCTCGATGACGTACCGTCAATTACAACATACTTCGTCCTTTCCGACAGGAAATCACGAAATCTATCGCAGAACTGTGGTGATACGCCGCAAGCACGCAATTTCAATGCAAGACACAGTGTCAAAAGCCATCCCGAAATCTAGAAAAACTGAATCTATTTGACATCCCTTGTTGATAGCAGTCATCACAAAATTTGCGTAAAGAGTTAGCTGGGTTTAACCAGAATGATACTTCCTGAATCTTTGTTGACTATAGGTCACTAGGTCGTCCTCTTGAGGTAGTTCATGTTCTAAAATCCTGCTACAAACCAACGTCAATGATATAGGCCTGTATTTCTGCGGATCACTCCTATTGGCTTTCTTTAATATTGTCGTGACCGGTGCAACTTTCCAGTCTTTCGCTGAGAAAGCGGTTGCATGAGCATACTCTGAAAGGAATATTGGTATACAATCGGGACTGGGAGACATGTATGTTAGTGAAGTAATTTAAGTTGCTTTCATACTCCAGGGAAAACAACTTCTAAATTACATATGCTGGCAGCTGTTCTTGATACGAATTCTGGACTGATGAAAAACAAATTCAAAAATGGTCACAAACTGGGAACCTATATATGAACATTTAATAAAAATTAATATTAATATTCATGAACACAAAATTACTATGCTAGAGTATATTGAACAAGGAAAGATGCTCCAGTTTGTTTGAAAGATGAATTTTACAATAAATTAATGGAATAATAGAGGACATAAGAAAAACAAGGGAAATTATTTTGCAGGGGACTTTAACACCAGAACAGGGAGTAAAATGGGAAATAAAATAATAGAACTTTTGGAGAAAATGTTGGGATTGATTATTTATTTATTTATTTTCGTGTTCCATGGATCCATGATGCGATAATGTTGCTCGGATATAGAACGTGTCAGATAATTACTTTGATGACCATATGTAAATGGACATTAGACTTACAGTTAAGATCAGATACATATACATATACATATATAGATACATAAAAGCAACAAGTGTTCAAATAACAGCACATTCGTAGTAGTAGTGGCAACATAAAAAATATAAGGCTTAAATTCTAATTCTTGTAAAAGGTATTCTGTCAACAAGGCATATGGTGCAACAGTACTGGTTTTAGGGCATACATGGTTCTACGTATATATCGTATTGCTTAAGATTATCACATATTTGACAAAAAATACCATTACATTTTATCAAAATATTCCTGTAAAGAACAGAAAGAGCTATCTAAAAGATGAAATTTAATTTTTTAAAATTTAATCTTGTCTCCACTGACTGATCTGACATGAAATGGAAGTTTGTTGTATACATTTATACTTGAATAGAGAACTCAATTCTGTACCAAGGTGAGATTAATAATATCTTTGTGGAGATCATGTTTGCTTCTTGTATCATAATCATCATACGTACTGTTTGTTTTGTAGAATGAAGGATTATTGATCAAAAAGCACATCAGCCAGAAAATGTAATGGCATGGTATGGTGAGGATCCTCAGCTGTTTGAATAAATTTCTACAGGAGCATCTAGAGTGCACTCCACTTATAATTCTTATGACCCTCTTCTGCACAATAAATACTTTACTTGCTTTCGACTGGTTTCCCCAGAATATTATGCCATATTGCATAAGTGAATGGAAATATCCAAAATATGCAGCTTTCATTGTTTACAGGTCACAGACAGATGCTATTGAACGAATGGCAAATACTGCTGAATTTACTCTTTTTCATAGGTCGAGGATATGAACTGACCAGTTTAGGTTGTTATTAATATTTAATCCCAGGAATTTGGAGGACTCGACTCTGTGTATTTCTTTGTCATCAATTTTTATTTCAACGTTTTGCTGTTTTTTGTTTGGTGTTTCAAACTGAATAAATTGGGTCTTTTAATATTCAGGGACAGACCATTTGAAGTGAACCAGTCTAGTGCTTCTTTGAAGACAGTGTTTGCAGATTCCTTTAGACTGCTATTGGGCATTTTGTCAACCATAATGGTTTTGTCATAAGCAAATAGGGTAAGGTGAATTTTTGGGTCATACACAATGGGAGGTCATTAATGAAGATTAAGAAAAGTAGGGGACCAAGAACCAAGTCTTGCGGAACTTCACATTTTACTGTGCCCCAGCCAGAACAGGTGGGTTCTCTTGAGGAATTATTCAATAATAACTTTTGTTTTCTATCATTTAGATATGACTCGAGCCACAACCCTACACATCCATCTATGCCATTATGCCATAGTGCTTAGTCTTACTGAGAAGAATTTTGTAATCCACACAGTCGAATGCTTTGGATAGATCACAAAATATTCCAACTGGTGACATTCTAAATGAGAAAATGGCCTGTTCAATTGAAATGCATGTTCTGAATCTGAACTGATTTTTATTACGGATGTTGTGCTTATTTAGATGATCCATGATTTTCTTAAATATAAGTTTCTGTAAGATTTTAGAAAGACTTCTTAGCAATGAAATTGCACAAGTTTTATCACATTTTTAAAAAGATGTTGACAATTGCATATTTAAGTCTCTTAGGGACAGTACCTTGAATCAGTGACTCATTGAATATGTGACAGAGGACTTCAATAATAGATTTGCAGCAGTGTTTCAGTACATAAGTTGCCCACACCAGTGGAATTCTTGTATTTCATTTGACATATTTCGTTTTCAACCTCATCTGGTGTTATATGGGGTACATACATCTGATTAATTTTGTTCTGCACTGATTTATGTAAAAGGTTCATGGCATCAACTGTAGACCCTTTACAAGCAATCTGATCTGCTACGGTTAAAAATGATTATTAAAGATTTTTGTAACTGCTTCAACTTCATCAACCAAGATTCCATTATCAGATACTTTGATACTGTCAGTATCTGCAGAAACGTTTCCAGTCTCCCTTTTTATCACCTTCCAAATTGTTTTAATTTTGTTATCTGATCTGTCAATTTCAGATTTAATGAAAATGCTTTTGTTTTTTTATCACATTCTTTTGGATGCTACAGTATAATTTGTAGTACTCCTTATCCTGCGGGTTTGTTATAATTTATCAGTGAAGCATAAAACATCCTCTTTGTTTTACAGGATGTTTTGATCCCCTTAGTGAGCTATGGTGTCTGGTAATTGCTCACGTTGGTACTTTTTGAACATTTCTTTGGAAATACAACTCCAAAAATGGTAATAAATTAATTAAGAAATAGGCTGAATTTATCATCAAAATTCTTAGTCTGATATACACTTCCCCACTATAACTGCTGCAAATGCCTGCTGAAAATTTCCAGATTCTCACTGTTGAGTAATCTAAAATATTTACTGCTATTATTCCCCTTGCTAGTAAGGCTTACATTTTCCATTTTTAATCATGGTCAGAAAGACCATTTAAGATGTTGGTCACACGTATATTACAAATTCTGTTATAATCAATAAAACATTGACAATCTGACTTGTGCAGTTTTTAGTAACTCTTGTTGGAAAGTCAACAACAGCCATCAGGTTAAATGAGCTCATTAAATTCTCCAGATCCACGACCTGTTTTTCTTAATTCTTCAGTGCGCCATTGCTTTGAAATGACAACGTGTATCATAAGAAAATCATCAAATATGCAGCGCAAGATGGCGTATGCTAGGGAGAGTTCTCAGCGAGGAATGTCACGTGACATTTCCGAACAGCTGGTTTTTGTCAATTCAATGGAGGGTGTCAAATCTCCGTTATTTTTGTAAATATCTCTGAAACCGTGCAGGATATGAAAAAAAAAACATGAGAGAGTGAAGTTGTACAGAATTTTCTCCTCTAAAAAGCAACGTTTGCAGCCACAATTACATTACAAACGGCTTTTTTTGGTGTTACTAACGTTTTTTTTTTGTCCAAAACATTTGAAAAATGGAGGTTCTGGTCTATGGCGGCCTGCAATTGTGTCTCTAAAATTTGGTGCTGATCGGTTGAACGGTTCGACTTAAAAAGTGGTAACACGTTACGGATAGACAGACAGACATCTCAATATCGCCGATATTTTTGCAAATATCTCTGAAAGTTGTAGAGATTTTCACCTCTAAAATTCGGTGATTCAATTTTCGTGTCAGATGAATGGTTAAGCTGACATTTTCATTTAAATTTCGAGCTGTCAAAAGACGATCGCAAAAAACCACTTTTAGTGTTACTACCGTAACCCAAAGTGGGCCAAAAACCTGTGGTATTACTCCACATTGTTCCCTATTTTATTTCGGTATTTACTTCATTACATTTTCATTTCTGTTCGTCTGGCCTGCCATCTGCAGTCCAGACAGTTTTGTTTCGGATAGCTGGGCGCACACGGAAGCGAGCCGAGCTGGTTCATACCGGCCGTGACATATGGTGCAGTACTGTGCCGTGGGAAGCATTCGTTCGCTGCGGCAGTCAGGGCGGTTCTTCCCGGCCGCTGTGGAGGCGGGAACCGCGTGCTTTTCGTTTCATTATTTTGCCGATAATATTTTTGGAGACATAACTCCAACCTACCGAAGAATTACGATCATGTCTTATTAGATTAATTACAATTTCAGATTCATTTAAAAGTGCAGCTTTACCATAAACTAAAAATTATATAAACTGATTTGTTATTGGCTGATACAAATCAGCCAATCGGGTGAAAGCTCCTAACATCTAGGCGCCAAGTCAGAGCGTGGGCTCTGTACCCAGTCTGCGACAGGCCACAGGACGGTCAACACGTATGTGAAAGGCTAGGGTCATAAAGTGTATAATTAGGCGCAATTAACCGTCAGATAAAGTGATATTAATGAGAATTATCTGCCGTACAGTCACGAGCAGTGCGTGTGAAGTTTTGGTGCTGATATTGTGTGAATTAGACGAGCTACGGCTCCGAGGATAGTCTGCAAAGGAAAATAAGTTAATATTGTCATTGCGACACAGTTGATAAGTTTAATAATTAACAGATTCAATATTGAGAAGGTGCTCAACAGATTTAATTACCGGGATATTTCAGACGTCCACCCCCATGAACCACAGACATTGCCGAGGTGGGGTGGCTTGCGTGCCTCAACGATGCAGATAGCCGTGCCGTAGGTGCAACCACAGCGGAGGGGTATCTGTGGAGAGGCCAGACAAACGTGTGGTTCCTGAAGAGGGGCAGCAGCCTTTTCAGTAGTTACAGGGGCAACAGTCTGGATGATTGACTGAGCTGGCCTTGTAACATCAGCTAATGTGGCCTTGCCACACAGCTACTGCGAACGGCTGAAAGCAAGGGGAAACTACAGCCGTTACTTTTCCCAAGGACATGCAGCTCTACTGTATGAACATATGATGATGGCATCCTCTCGGGTAAAATATTCCGGAGGTAAAATAGTCCCCCATTCGGATCTCCGGGCGGGGACTACTCAGGAGGATGTTGTCTTCAGGAAAGACAATACTGGCATTCTACGGATCGGAGCGTGGAATGTTAGATCCCTTAATCGGGTAGGAAAATTAGAAAATTTAAAAAGGGAAATGGATAGGTTGAAGTTAGATATAGTGGGGATTAGTGAAGTCCGGTGGCAGGATGAACAGGATTTCTGGTCAGGTGAGTACAGGATTATAAATACAAAATCAGTTGGGGGTATCACAGGAGTAGGACTGATAATGAATAAGAAGATAGGAATGCGGGTAAACTACTATGAGCAGCACAGTGATCGCATTATCATTGTCAAGATAGATACGAAGCCAACACCGACCACAGTAGTACAGGTTTATATGCCAACTAGCTCTGCCGATGATGAGGAGATCGAAGAAATATATGAGGAGCTAAAGGAAATTATTCAGACAGTTAAGGGAGAGGAAAACTTAACTGTGATGGGAGACTGGAATTCGGTAGTAGGAAAAGGAAGAGAAGGAAAAATAGTAGGTGAATATGGACTGGGCAGGAGGAATGAAAGAGGAAGTCGCCTGGTAGAATTTTGCACGGAACATGATTTAATCGTAACAAACACCTGGTTTAAGAATCACAAAAGAAGGTTGTATACATGGAAGAGACCAGGAGACACCGGAAGGTATCAGATAGATTTTATAATGGTAAGACATAGGTTCCGGAACCAGGTTATAAACTGCAAGACGTACCCAGGGGCAGATATAGACTCTGACCATAACTTGTTAGTCATGAACTGTAGGCTGAAACTGAAAAAATTGCAGAAAGGTAGGAAACTAAGGAGATGGGACTTAGATAAATTGAAGGAAAGTGAAGTTGTGGAGAATTTCAGAGGGAGATTTAGGCAACAATTGACAGAAACAGGGGGAAATAAAACAGTGGAAGAGGAATGGGTAGCATTGAGAGATGAAATAGTGAAGGCAGCAGAGGACACAATAGGTAGAAAGGCAAGACCTACAAAAAATCCTTGGATATCACAGGAAATACTAGATTTAATTGATGAAAGGAGAAAATATAAAAATGCAGTAAATGAAACAGGCAAAATTGAGTACAGACGATTAAAAAATGAGATTGACAGGAAGTGCAAAATGGCTAAGCAGGAGTGGTTAGAAGCCAAATGCAAATCTGTAGAAGAATGTATAAGAAGGGGAAAAGTAGATACCGCCTACAGGAAAATAAAAGAGTCATTTGGGGACAAGAAAAGCAAATCTACGAATATCAAGAACTCAGATGGGAAGCCGGTTCTCAGCAAAGAAGGGAAAGGTGGAAAGAGTACATAGAGCAGCTCTACAAAGGAAATGAACTTACAGACAATGTGGTAGGAAGGGAAGAGGACGTAGATCAAGATGAAATAGGAGATGCTATACTGAGAGATGAATTTGACAGAGCCTTGAAAGACCTAGGTCGGAACAAGGCCCCAGGAGTAGATGACTTACCCTCAGAACTACTAAAGTCTCTGGGCGAGCCAGCCATGACAAGACTATTTGACCTGGTGTGTAGGATTTATGAGACAGGCGAAATACCCTCTGACTTTAAGAAAAATGTAATAATCCCCATTCCAAAGAAATCAGGCGCAGACAGGTGTGAAAATTGCAGAACCATCAGTTTGATAAGTCATGGTTGCAAAATTTTAACACGAATTATCAACAGGAGAATGGAAAAGCTGGTAGAAGCGCACCTTGGGGAAGATCAGTTTGGATTCAGGAGGAACATAGGAACCCGGGAGGCAATACTCACTTTACGTCTTATCTTAGAAGATAGATTAAGGAAAGTCAAACCTACATTTTTAGCTTTTGTAGATTTGGAGAAAGCATTTGACAATGTTGACTGGAATACACTCTTTCAAATTCTGAAGTCAGCAGGGGTAAAATATAGGGAAAGGAGAGTTATTTATAACTTGTACAAAAGCCAGACCGCAGTTATTAGACTCGAAGGGCATGAAAGGGAAGCATCTGTTGGGAAGGGAGTAAGATAGGGTTGTTGCCTTTCTCCGATGTTATTCAATTTGTACATCGAGCAGGTGGTGAAGGAAAGCAAGGAAATATTTGGAATAGGGATTAAAGTACAGGGGGAAGAAATAAAAACTTTGCGTTTTGCTGATGACATTGTAATTCTGTCAGAGACAGCAAAGGACCTGGAAGAGCAGTTGAATGGAATGGACAGTGTGTTGAAGAGAGCATATAAAATGAACATTAATAAGAGCAAAACAAAAATAATGGAATGCGGTCTTAGAAAATCGGGCGATGCTGAAGGAATTAGATTAGGTAATGAAACAATGAAGGTGGTAGATGAGTTTAGTTACTTGGGTAGTAAAATAACATGTGATGGTCGCAGTACAGAGGATATAAAATGCAGAATGGCAATGGGAAGAAAAGCATTTTTGAAAAAGAGAAATTTGCTAACATCGAATATTAATTTAAGTGTAAGGAAGTCTTTTCTGAAGGCATTTGTGTGGAGTGTTTCCTTGTACGGGAGTGAAACATGGACGATAAGCAGTGCGGACAGGAAGAGAATAGAGGCTTTTGAAATGTGGTGTTACAGAAGAATGCTGAAGATTAGGTGGGTAGATCGCATAACCAATGAAGAAGTACTGAACAGAATTGGTGAGAAAAGGAATTTTTGGCATACCCTGGCTAAAAGAAGGGATCGCTTGGTAGGACACATTCTTAGACATCGGGGAATCGTAAATTTAGCATTGGAGGGAAGTGTGTGGGGGAAAAATCGCAGAGGGAGACCAAGAGACGCGTATAGTAAGCAGATTCAAGTGGATGTGGGTTGCCGTTCTTATGAGGAGATGAAAAGGCTTGCTCAGGATAGAGTAGGGTGGAGAGCTGCATCAAACCAGTCTCCGGACTGAAGACCATAACAACAACATTTCAGACGTTTGTAAATCTGGTTCCAACGTAGTTAGCCACACTAAAGATAATAAACAAAATTGTTCAGAAAGGCCGCTTTCATATCAAGTGTGCAGAAACATTTTCTCTTGTAATATTAATTTCCAGCAACACACGATGAGATTTACATTCCGTCAGAGTCCACGGAAACATCCAATGGGACTTAATCGAGTCTGCATAATCAGGTAAGCAAGCCTGAACGGTGTTTGAATGAGGTAGGAAGAGAGGGCGCACACCGCAGAGAGTTCTTGATATTGACATTTATTCAGAGTGTGTGTATGTGTGTGTGTCCGCATGTAACCGCACTCGGCAAATTAATTCCGAGCGGCACTTTCACGTAGCTGTCATCCAGCAAAAAAACTGTACTGACATTTCATAATTGCCCAGTGAGTAACCGTTACAAACTGAGTCAAGATTTTATAGATGAAGAACGAGCAAACACGAACTCACATCCTCAAGGAAAAGCTCTACCCGAAGGAAGAAAGAAAAAAGTAATAATTGGTCGAGGCAACCGTTAGCCCGTAGCGAGAAATCTGGACCGCATCACGGCCCAGCACAAAATTTCAACTTCACCAATTATTTTAAATCTAAAAGTACAACTTCTGAGAAAATTTGACAGTATTTAGAAATAATTTGAGGAGTGTTCAAATGAAAAGGTACGAATCGACACTGTGGGTATAACTGAATTCCTTACTCACCAGAGGCCTTAGCACAAGTATCCCACTGTTTAACAAAGGATTCCCTGTTCACAGAATTCCTGTGGCTCTGCTCTGACCTCCAGTCCATCATCCGAGTTGAAGTGATTCCCTTTGAGATGTTTTCTAGCGGACCAAACATATGTTCACAGGGCGACATGCTGGGCTGTAGGGAGCATGCGCAAGATGCTCCCACTTGGACTTGGCCACTACACTTTGTGTGAGCCTGTAGACGTGTGGACGTGCGTTATCATGGAGCAGAATTCGTGAGCAGCCCAGGCCGTTTGCTCTTGATGGACTTGCGTAGACTACGGAGTGTCTCACATTACACGTCACTGTTAATGGTTTCTCGAGGATTCTATGAGTATCGGACCTGGGACGTCGAAAAAGACGGCGAGCATCACCTTGCCTGCTGCGGGCTCAGCCTTGAGGTGACGACTCGTTCTCCCCTTCCCTTGATGTCGCACTACGTTTTCCCAAAGCGGCACATCTGAAATCCATCCGGTTTGGTCGTTAAGACGTTTCGTGCTTTTTCATTTGAACACCCCTCCTATATGTAGGTAACTTTTGGAGGATACGAGTAATCTCACATGCGTCTGGTCGTTTCAATGTTTTGGGGCGTTCGTTGAATAATCCCTCCCAACCTACACACAGAAAGTGTCTGCACGGAGCTGTGTTCAGAGCAGAGCACCTGAACGAGGATACTGGCGGTGGATTTCAAATAAATGGTCAAATGTCTGTAAATATAGCGGACCAAACTGCGTGGTCATCAGTCCGTAGCTTACAAACTACTTATAAATCTAGGTAAACTGACCTAAGGACAACACACACACCCATGCCCCAGGGAGGACTCGAACCTCCACGGCGAGCAACCGCGCTCTCCGCAGCGAGACGCTTTAGACCGCTCGGCTACTCCACCATGGCGCGGTGGATTTGTTCGCTTACATTTTCTAAAACCATTATTTGAAAATAAATGATCACAACTTCCATCATCCTAATTTTCTGTATGCGCGTTTAATTTTTTTTGATTAGTCCATCGTAATGTAGCAATTACCAACTGACTACTCAGCCCACCATTAGGCTTTTCAGCAATGTTTTATTCACATAGTTGTTACAACGTCCGCTGCAGTCAACCCCTACTTAAACATACTGTATCATAACGCACATACTAAATGCAAAAAATTATGAATTAGAAGTACTGCAGTGTACATGGAATCGTAAGTTGAAGGAAGTATGTAGATAATAGCCCGAGACCAGGACAGTAAGTATATATAACTTTACAACGTTTGCTAAGGAGTTCAATATGTCGGTAGTTAGTTGCCCAGTCACCTTCAGAGAAATCTGAGTCCAGCTTTCAAAACTAACATTCAAGCAGAACAGTCAATAGTAGTGATATGCTTGTAATGCCTGCAGAAGTACTGGCTATTCAAATGTTCGTAGAGCTTATGGGACTTAACTGCGGAGTCATCAGTCCCTAAACTTACAAACTACTTATGAACTAGCTTATACTAAAGACGGCACAAACATGGTTGGTTCATAGAACAGCTTTCACTCTGTTCCATGCCCATCAGGCAAGTAACTATGCGGCTATCCTTCTAATTTCCACTAATATTTCGCGATCTTCTCTCCCCGCCTATATTAATTTTGCCGTTTCTACTCCGACTTGTAGTACGACTTCTGTCTTTGTCAGTAATTCTCTCTGAGCCTTGTACAACCTCTTCCAATAGCTTCGTTGTGTAATTCTAAACATTTCTATGGGTTGCATGCTGTAATTCTTAATTTTATTTTTCCGACTTTGTAATTATTTCATTTTTGTGGTTTCTCTGAGACAGGACCTCATCCGTCTCTGTGATCGCGTGTTGCTATATTTCATTTGCTTACTTATATAATTCTAAGCATTTCTATGGGTTGCATGCTGTAGTTAATTTTCTTTATTTTTCGGAAACTTAGTTTATTCAATTTTATCGGTTTTCGGAACCACGTGGGTCAGAGTTCCGACTTCCGGGGTATGCAGCTAGTCGCCTGAGTTCACGCCACTTCTCTTATGAAACCAGTACCTAGCTCGATTTCTAACAGACTGCAACTTAAAAATCCACCGTGATTTTGTATAATCGATTTTCAACCACTTCCCCTTCAATGGAGTGCGTTCATGACACGTAGCCGTGTGTCGCTGTTAGCGTGTTTGCTCGCGTTTTCTGTTCAGATGTAATTTAACTTGCTATACACATCACCATCTCAAAACAGACACGACAGACCAGAGCCAGCTTCAAAGTGTTTTGTATATTGTGTTTTGTGCTACCCCCGACTTGCTGAATTTCGCTACGATAGCGGCGCCTGCTTCCGCCTCGTCTCAGCACGCTGAATTTGATGAGTTTCGCTGTGGCATTACGTGTGTGAGAGAGAATGAGTGTTGCTTGTGAATCCTTCCCCCCAGTAGCGTTAAATCATGTATAATTTAGGCTGGGCACCATCCGCATTAATCAATGTAAGAGTTGCATTTTTAATGTATTAACAAAATTGTTTCCCCATTTTGCTTGTTTCCTATCTGAATAAACAAGTTCAGCATAATCCGTAAGCTGCCTACAAATTGTAGTTTTAGGGCAACTTTCCTCTTTTATTTAATATTGTTCTTCACAAGTGCTGAGAATAACTTAAGATGTTTAAATTCCGTTGCACCATAAATGTTTTTTAGACACCTTTATAAGATAACTTTAATTGTGGTGGCTTGCTTATTAATGTCTGTGTGTAATAATGTGTGAGCTACTATGTATATTGGCCACTGTAATATTAACTTCCTATTATTGAAGTAATTTGAAACGAGTCAGTTCTCAGTTTGCACCAGGAAACAAGGTTTTGTAGCAGGGAGTAACCAGTAGTTCATACGGACCTTATTTACTAATTTTAGTGACAAAACAACGCTCTTGTTACGGACAGTGGTCGGCTTTTAACCTTACAAGCGCTCACTGCACCCACTTGCCAAGAGTGCTCGGCAAACCCTGATGGCGACTTTTTTTTATGTGTTGCAACGTAAACCATGTCATATCACGACTTTAGGGCTCTGTATCTTGATTAGAAACAAGCATAAAAAGAAACACTTCTTGATGTGATGATGATTTTTAAAAAAGGGGGATAATGAAAACTCCTCTTCTAGAGTTAGAAAATTTCCTTATCCGAAATTTAAATTAAACTGTCTTACTCCGTTCTGAGCCGAAGCTACCAGGAGACATTGAAGCTGCGTACGACACAGTGGAGGTCGTTATTTTCTGGACGTGATGGCGAGCCCAATAATATGCATAACACAATATAAAACCATATGATTAGAATTAAAAGGCTTCCTAAGTGCCATAATAAAATAACTGAAAAAAAGTCTTCATGACGAAGAAGCGATCAGGAGAACTAAAATTCTGTTCCGTACACTGAAAAAAAAACACTTCCTGAGATACGATGCACACTTTTGTGTGAAAATAAAACAACATACGAAATAAAAGGAAATTAAAAAGGAATCTGTGAAAATAAGTTATCCTTCCAAAATCAATAAGACATAATAACAGATACTTCTATGTACGATATCATAGTACGTCATTTATGCAGTAGGTGCACACAATAAACTAAACTGCTATCTATGCAGTCATTTCATCATAAATTTGCATTTTAATGGGCTCGACATCACGTCCAGTGCAGCCTGTAGAAAATTTGCATACATATCAGTATAACCAACTCGGTTCCTTTCCTTGCTTAGTTCGTCAGAGATAAGCCAAATAGTCCAAGTGCCCGGTCGACATGAAAATATGCAGTGAACCGTATGTCCTAATAACCAGAGAGTAGCATTTTTCTTTGTCTGAGGATAGGGGTTTCGTTGGGGTAGAGTGGCGTCCTCCACTGTCACACTTTCGATGGGGAGTAGGTTGACGAGGCGAACCTTGTCCCTGGCGGTATTCCGAACTTGGGGCACACGAAACGGTGAGCTATCGTGTCCTCCGCAGCACAGATCTCACATTCGCCGGTGCGGTGGTGTCGGACGGCGTGCAGTTTGGAGTTAGTGGCTACGGTGCGATTAACCACCTCGTACCGCGTCGCGCGCACCGAGGCAGGAAGGGCGGCGGCGGAGATGTTCTTCTAGGCGGCTCTCCAGTCTACGTCCGGCAGGCGCGCCTCCCACCTGTTCCTGCCGGGAGTCCTCCGAAGTTCTTCCACTAGCTTACGGCCGTCGTTTGCTCTCTGGGTGGACCACGAGATGTAGCTACTACGAAGGAAGAAGAGGCGGACGTACCGAAGGGGAGGAGGGATGCCGGCGAGCGATACGGGGTCGGCGAGAGAGGACGGCCGGTACCTGGCGAAGAGCGCGGCGGTGGGGCCGGCGGGCGACGCGCGGGCCACGGCGCGGGGCCTCTTCACGAAGAGCGCGCCGCACTGGCAGTGGAAGTCGGCCAGCCCGAGGCCGCAGGGTGTAGGTGGCCAGGGAGACCTTGAAGAACTCGCCCCTCCAAATCATTCAGTACACGGTACATTGGATGGTGCGTTACAGTTCCAGGATCTGCCCCAGGTACCGCGCCCTGGCGAGGATGTCGGAATTGATAACTGCCACCCTGTCCGGGAGTGCCAGGTTTCTAGCAGCGTGGATTTTACTGACGGCACGGACCTTATACAACGTAGTTCACCAGTTGAGGGCACCCATCCGCTGGGGAGGGGCCGTCATAACAACTCCCAGCACCTTCTGTTGCAAGCAGATGGAATACCAGTCCCGATGTTCATTCTGGAAGCGACGCGTCACTGGCAGGAGGACCGTCTTTGTTGGATTTACTACCGCTCCGGTGCCCCTTTCGTAGTGTTGGAGGACTGTTCATATGGACGCTCGATGAATACCCCGAGGTAGACCAATCGGCTGTTGCCGATGCCGATACCACCGCATTCCTCCGAAATGTAGCGGAGTAGCGGGTCGATGGCGATGGCGTACTGTGCGGCGGGGTTTAAGTCACGAAAGATACGTGGAAAGAGCTTTCGAAAAAAGTCAGTTGGCCTTCACCTAAATTCTGTCCCTTTCTCTCACTCCAACACATCCCTCAGCGATATTGCTACCACACTCGTGCCAATGCCGCGACATTTAATCGCGTAGCACTGCACGTGAGGGTTGTAGAACTACCTGCATCGTCAGTGCGTGTAGCACAATTTTCTGGTCACTAACCTGGCTTCTTCGTTATACCTGATGTCCCCAAGCAGAAGCAGCGCACAGGTCGTGGATCTTCTTCTCTTGAAGTAATGTGCTGTGGAAGCTTTGGAACTGGAGACTAGGCTCATAGTTAATACTTCAAAAAGTCGCGATGCCAGTTCTTTCATAA
This sequence comes from Locusta migratoria, assembly GCA_026315105.1. Lineage (NCBI taxonomy): Eukaryota > Metazoa > Arthropoda > Insecta > Orthoptera > Acrididae > Locusta > Locusta migratoria. Next base: position 23,007,012 of record CM048755.1, on the reverse strand, counting down.
TTTATGGTTATGCTGTGAAACAACAAACGACATATATCACACTGTTCCTTGTTATACACTTGTTCAAACATTTCATTCGAACATAACTGTTAATCTTCCTAATTCCATAGGTGCTGACCTGTTGTGCGGGACTCTCTCTCTGAACTCTCGCGCGGAACTGCCTGCTACCTTGCAGTGCCGTTCCAGCGTACTCTTACTTTTGGCGGGGAGCGCCACTTCTCCAACATAGTTATTCATTTGTTTCACATAATTAAAGCTTTTTTAAATAAACAAAACACACCATCATAAACCTTACTCTAAACATAATATTTACAATAAATCATATCAATTTCTATGCATTACTTTATCTATTTTTTATTACTAAAGAAACATAGAGGGGACATTACACAGAGGTGGGGGGGGGGTAGCGAATGTGAATGTTTCTATGTAGCATTGGCGCAATTTCTCACAGTAATGCAGTATGCTACACCATCTGTTATGTTTTCCCACACATTCCACTTATGACGTGTCCTCCCAGCTGCAAAAGTTCTTAACACCTGGTACACTATGGCCCTAAGCCAGCCATCCTACAACAGGTCCATAGACAAAGGGCAGCCTTGGCGCACCGACCAGCTGATGGAAATCCGTTCTGTCCGTGACCCATTAACGTTGACGCTCGACGTGGCCGTGCGAAGCATATTGCGAACCATGGCGGAAAATTTCGTCCCAAATCCCATTCTGGTCATGACCTGCATCAGGTACATGTGGCTGATTCGATCGAAGGCGTTCTTGAAATCCACAAGTAAGATGGCTGCACTGCTCATTCGATTGCCTTTAACTGAGCCTATACAGTCCCTATAGGCTAGGACAGCATCGAATATATTTCTGTCAGGGATGGCAAACGACTGATATTCACTAATTACTTTCGTCAACATGGGTTTAAGACGGCCAGCGATACATCGAGCTACAATTTTATAGTCCGTATTGAGCCGTGTAAGGGGTCGCACAGTGTCAATACTCAGTATGGCACTGGATTCTGGTACAAGTATGATGGTTCCTTCAGTGAAGTCCGGCGGTATAGGGACCCCATTCTGAATTTCTATAGCGATGGTCTTTACCACGTCACCAAAAACACAGAAATATTTGTGATAAAATTCCTCGGGGATACCGTCGATGCCTGGGGATTGCCCTTTAGGGCTTCGTCTGACAGCGTCTTCCAATTCGTCGATCGTAAAAGGTTCATTGATGCGTGCTCAGTCAGCCCTGGTTAGAACGTGCAGAACTTTCTGGATGAGCACTCGTAAGGATCGAGCGTCGATGTCGGTGTCAGTGAACAGCAGTTGGAAGTAGCCGTGTTGGTACTGCTTAATGACTCCGACGTGTGTCGTCCATTGCCCGTTGCGAGTGATCCACGAGTCGATGTGGAGCTTCTCCCGCCTCTTCCGTTCCCTGTTGAGGTGGTACGGGGACAGACGTTCGCCTCTGAAGGTCCCGACGGGTTGGCTGCGAACGACCGGTCCGTCGCTCCAGCGCCTCAGGTCGGCCAGTAAGCGCGCCTTGTAACGCTTGAAGTCGGGCGGCAGGTTTGGACGTTCCGTGACGCGTCTCGCAAGGTACTGCAGGCACTGCTGGTGGAAGCTGGAGGTCGCCCTGCACCAGTGCTCCGCCGCACGGTTGTACTCCTTCAGGAAGGACCGGAGGGCGGGCTTCGCCATAGCCACCCACCACTCGATCGTGCTGCCGGCGTCGCTCCTATCCCGCAGTAGCTCGCGCCAAATGGTTGTGCACTTCACTGTCAAGCTGGCGTCGTCGAGGAGGCTGCAGTTGAACTTCCACAGGTTCCGGCGACGCGGGATGGAAAGTGTGGGCAGCGCGACACGCAGGATGTAGCTGCAGTGGTCGGAGAACGCGACTGGCTGGACGACGGTCGCCGCGACGTGGCCCGCGAGGTCAGCTGACACGTCAATCCGGGCGAGGCGGCTGTGGCCCGTCGGGTAGAAGTATGTGTACTCCGTCCTGAGTGGGTTCAGCACGCGCCACGAGTCCTTAAGGCGGTAGCTGTCGACCAGAAGGCGCAGCTCCTGGCTCCTATTCGGTCAGGGCACCTGATCGCCGTCTGCTAGGACGGCATTGAAGTCGCCGCCCATAATCAGTTTGTCGGTATTGCGTCGCAAGAGTTGACAGACTTCTCTGTAAAACTGTCGGGGCAGGACAGAGACAAACACCACGCACATTCACTGGCACTGTAGAAGACAATGGAACACAATGTCACCTGACCCATGAGGAATGGCCCCAGATACTGTAAAAATGTTCAGCAAATTAGTTCCTACCAACACACACATCCATAGGCATAACATACAACAGGTGAACCATCAAACACAGAATATACAAACCCCTATCCAATATAAAATGTAATACTCCTCAACACACGAATAACATGGTAAAAGTGATGAAAGGGGATATCACAACGCGTCGTCACGTTCACTGTATAGACGCGCCAGTCGGCGTCGGCACGCCCTCTGGTGTCGCCCCACGTCCCTCGCTACTGGTTGGATGCGGGCGGCGGCCGCTCCTTCCCGGAGTCCTGCGCCGCTACCGCCATCGGCATGTCGGGACGAGCGTACGTCCCGGAGTCAAAAGAATGTTCAAATGTTTGTTAAGCTTATGGGACTTAACTACGGGGTCATCAGTCCCTAAACTTACAAATTACTTATGAACTACTTACGAACTAGGACGGCACAAATATCCATGCCCGAGGGGGGATTCGAACCCCCGACCGTAGTGGCCGTGCAGACCGTGACTGAAGCGCCTCAGTCCCCTCGGCCACCGCGGCCGGCGTCCCGGAGTCGAGCCAAGACAGATGCACTCGTCGCCCCGGACTTTCCTTCAGCTTCCTCTTCCCAGACGACTGCGAAGACGTGGTGTTCTGGTCGGCGAAGCGTCCATCTTCACGTCGGGCTGCGAGGTCGACTTCTCCAGAAAGTCTTTCAGCTGCTGCACGGTCTGCTCGTTTCACCGGCCGAGGAGCCGGCCGGGTGGGCGAGTGGGCGGGTTAGCTGTCCGCACCGCGAGGACGCTGCCGACGCAGGGGGTTCGAGTCCCGCGCGGCGTCTCTTGTGGAGTACGGCGTGGTCTCGTGGCGAGGCCTGTTGCTGCTACTACGCGACTTGTACCGCCTTCCGGGGGAGGGGCTGCTACGCATCCACTCGGCACGGCGCACCTCTGGGGAGCGGGAGGCGCTGCTGCTGCGGTTGCGCCACGGCTTCGCTTGCTCCTGGGCGACGAGGGCGGCAGCGTCCTGAGGCGCCTGCTCTACTGGAGTACCGGGAGCGGCCAGCTGGGCAGTCGGCTCTTCAGTCAGAGTTGCGGGTCGGACGGTCGAGCCTCCACACACTCGGCAGCAGTCGACACTGCGGGGACGGCGACGTCTTCTACACCGAGCTCGGGTCCGGGGGCGGTGGCAGACACCTCGGGGACGACGGATTCTGGGTCGGGTTCGGGTCCTGCGCTCGCGTCTACTTCCTGCAGGTGTCGCTCGGCCGCTGCGTTCCGTTTGGCGTCGACTTCGTCCGCCCACGACAGGTGCTGTGCTGCGCCGATATCTTCCGCGTCCATCGGCACCTCTTCCGTTGCGGGAACGTCGTCCACTGCGCATCCCGCGGGGAGGGTGCGACGCCGAGGGCGACCGACGCGTACTTTGCGCCGTACAGCTGCACGGGGCCCTGACTGCGAGGACACTCGTTCCGAATGTGGCCGACGGCGTGGCAGAACGAACGTGTCTGCGGTTGGCCGCTGTATGAGACGAACGCGCGGTTGCCGCCCATTACGAGGAACAACGGTATTGCGGCTAACGGGGAAGACAGTGCGGTCGTCTTGCCACGTAAGCAAGGTAGTTCCGAGCCGGCGGATCGCTAGCCGATTGGCCGGCGCCGGGGTGCGGGCCACTGCGTCGTAGCGGGCAGCCACTGAGCTAGCGATCGCGACGGCTCCCAACTACCTTGCTTACGTGCCAGGACGACCGCGCTGGAGCCTGTCGTTCCCGTTGGCCGCAGACAGTATGTGCTGACGTACTACCATCCGGACGCTGCGGATGCCGTTCTCCACTTATAGATGTTTGAAGGGACAATTACCACCGTTTGCATTTACCAGTTTGTCACATATTTCGGAAGTCGGTAGTTTCAGAAATAAAGCGTTTACGCAAACGTCTAGTTTTAACCCGAGAAGGTCCGTATCAGAAATTTTCAATTCTTCCAATATCCAACGATGAATTTCGTACGTGGAGGGGCGGGGAACAGAGCGATCGAACGTACATTGAATATTGTTCTGCCTGTCTTCGGAATCCATTTCTACTTTCAAACAGGTGTTAAACACCAAACAAGGAAACACGCCGCAAAGACCGCAGCCGGCCGCCTCAAAGCACACTTGTTTACACTGCCCAGAGACAGAGAAATGCTAGGCACGCCCGACAGCGCTTAGCTTCGACGATATAGCGGGAACCGGTGTATCCATTGCGGCATGGCCGCTGGCAGAAGACATAATAACACCGGGAACATAACAGCTGCAATATGCGATAAAATAAAACTGTTTGCAAACTTCCAACTTACAATTTAAGCTCTAGTGTTATATGGATTTAGCGTGCATGGGCGTAAGAAAGGAAAATTTATTGTGAAATTTTGAAATTTAAGCGGAACGTTTTGCATTCTTGTTACTTTCGTGCTGCGTCTACATCTACATCTACATGGGATACTCTGCAAATCACATTTAAGTGCCTGGCAGAGGGATCTTCGAACCACCATTATAGTATTTATCTTACATTCCATTCTCGAATAGCGCGCGGGAAGAAAGAACACCTGACTCTCTCTGTTCGAGCTCTGATTTCTCGTATTTTATTCTGATGATCATTTCTACCTATGTAAGTGGGAGTCAACAATTTATTTTCGCATTCGGAGGAGAATGTTGGCGATTGGAATTTCGCAAGTAGCCCACGCCGCAGCGATAAATGCCGTTGTTGTAATGATTCCCATCCCAGATCCTGTATCATTTCCGTAACGCTGTCTCCCCTGTATCGTGACAATACGAAACGAGCTGCCCTTCTTTGGACTCTTTCGATGTCCTCCGTCAAACCCATCTGATAAGGATCCCACACTGGGCTGCAATACTACAAAAATGGACGGACAAGCGTAGTGTATGCAGTTTCTTTTGTAGTTCTGTTGCATGTTTTAAGGGTTCTGCTAATAAAACGCAGTCTCTGGTTCGCCTTTCCCACGATATTATCTACGTGTTCTTTCCAATTTAAGCCTGAAGTAATAGTAATTCCTAGGTATTTTGTGGAGTTTACGGCTTCACTTTTGATTGATTTATCTTGTAAACAAAGTTTAACGGATTTCTTTTCGTACTCATGTGGACGACTTCACACTTGTCATTATTTAGAGTCAATTGCCAATTTTTACACCATACTGATATCTTATTCAAACCGTTCTGCAGTTGTTTTTGATCTTGAGATGACTTTACTAGACGGTAAATAACGGCGTCATCTGCAAACAACCTAAGAGAGCTACTTAGATTTTCCCCTAAATCGTTTATGTAAATAAGGAACAGCACTGCCCTATGGAACGCCCGATATCACCTCTGTTTTAGTCGATGCCTTACCATCGATTATTACGAACTGTGTCCTCTCTGACAGGAAATCGCCTATCCAATCGCAAATTTGGGGCCGATATACCATAACCACGCAATTTGATTAAAAGCCGTTTGTGAGGTACGGTGTCAAAAGCTTTCTGGAAATCAAGAAATACGGAATCGATTTGCGAATCATTGTCGATAGCACCCATCACTTCGTGTGAATAAAGAGCTAGTCGTGTTTCGCATGAACAATATATCCGTGTTGACCTTGGGTCAATAGATCGTTCTGTTCGAGATAATTCATAATATTTGAATACAGGATATGTTCCAAAACCCAGCTGCAAATTGACGTCAATGAAATAGGCCTGTAGTTTAGTCGGTTACTCCTACTGCCTTTCTTGAATATAGGTGTGACCTGTGCAACTTTCCAATCTTTTGGTACAGATCCTTCTTTGAGATAGCGGTTGTATATGTCTGTTAAGTAAGGGGCTATCGCTTCAGCATAATCAGATAGAAATCTAATGGGTATACAAGCCGGACCAGATGACTTGTTCTTGTTAAGTGATTTTAGTTGCTGCACTACTCCGATGATATCTACTTCTACGTTACTCATTACGGCACCTGTTCGTAATTCGAAATCTGGAATATTGGTTTCGTCTTCTTAGGTGAATGCGTTTCTAAAAGCTATGTTTAGTAACTCTGCTTTAATAGCGCTGTCATCGGCAGGATCGCCATTACTATCACGTAGTGATGGTATTGTTTGTGATTTGCCCCTAGTATATTTAACATATGACCAAAATCTCTTTGGGTTTTCAGTCAAATTTCGAGAAAGAGTTTCGTTGTGGTAAGCATTGTAGGCATGTCGCATTGAAATCCTCGCTAAATTTCGAGCTTCTGAGTACGATCGCCAATCCTAGGGATTTTGTGTTCGTTTAAATTTAGTATGCCTTTTCCTTTGCTTTTTCAACAGTGTCCTGACCTGTTTTGTGTACCAAGGGGGATCGCGTCCTTCTTTTAATAACTTATTTGGTATAAAACTGTCAACTGCTGTCGATACCACTTCTTTGAATTTGAGCCACATCTGGTCTACACCTACGTTTAGTGTTATAAACGAGTAAACGAATGGAAGCTGTCTTTCAAGAAGCAATGTATTTTGTTTCTAGCTGCTTTCGTGAACAAATATACTTTTCGTTTATTTTTGGAAACTTTATGACTTTCGATATTCAATTTCGCTACGACAGCCCTGTGTTCACTAATACCTGTATCCGTTTTGATGCTCGTTATGAGCTCATTATTATTTGTTGCTAAGAGATCAAGTGTGTTTTCACATTCATTTACAATTCTAGTTGGTTCATGAAGTAATTGTTCGAAGTAATTCTCAGAGAATGCGTTGAGTACAATTCCGGACGATGTTTTATGCTTTCAAAAAAATGTTTCAAAATGTTTCTATAGATTATGGGATTTAACTACGGGGTCATCAGTCCCTAAACTTACAAACTACGTATGAACTAGTTACGAACTAGGACGGCACAAATATCCATGCCCGAGGGGGGATTCGAACCCCCGACCGTAGTGGCCGTTCAGACCGTGACTGGAGCGCCTCAGTCCCCTCGGCCACCGCGGCCGGCATGTTTTATAACTACCGTATGTTCGTTTTTCACCGTGGTCTGCTGAGACGGCTGTAATGTCTGGTACTTCGCCTCCAAATGCGAAATATGTCGTTTTTCAACCAACCTACTTGTGAAGTGCTTATAATGGAAGAAATCGGCAATGGACGTATCATATACGGATTTCTTTCAGTGATGGAGCAAATCCACAGAAGTACTTGGTCAGCCGTGTGGTCTAAAGCACCGCTTCTCGAAAGGGGGAGGTGTACTGGCCCAGGTGAGAATCCGCCCGATGCACACAGCAGTATTTGATACAAAAAGTTGGACAACATTATTTTTATACATGTTCTGCACTGTGAGACTGTATACAACATTTTTTAGGTTAATAATGGATTTGTGTATTTCATAGAATGAAATAAAACAAAATTGTCATATGTTTATTACTTTGCTTAATTCATAATTACAACTACTTGACTATTATCAAAATATCCACGGGTGCACTGCCGGTCTACAGTGTCCAATGGGCACAATATTTCAGCGATCATACATGTCGCCATCATCAGGTGAAATGACGGACTGAGCTCCTGGAAACGCGCCGGCACGGAGATCCGCACGCTACGCTCGAAGGGAACTGGCTTCTACCCCAGTGGCGGGCGATTTAAATACCCTCCGCCCCCTCCGTGGTCCGCGCCCCGCGCCGCGGTCGCGCAGTGGAACCGATTGCGACAGCGTCTGAGATGACGTCGGTGTGAGGGCTCTGTCCGCCGTGGTCGACACTACATTACGTTTGCTAGATTTACTCTTAATTAACCCAATCGCTGGTTCCCAAGCTTTGCGACGATTGTAGCCACAGTTACGGTTTATGAGGTGGTCACTAGTGCGCATTTCAATGGTCTCTCTAACGACGCAGTCCCAGATCTCGACGTCTGTACGAGAATCCTAGTGCGTTCATACTCCATCGCGTGATTCTCCGACAAACAATGCCAAAAAACTTGCTCGGATACATCAATCGTGTGTGCCTCTGGTGTTCAAGGCATCGATCCTCGACGGTACACATATATGTCCAATATATGACTTGCCACACTGACACGGAATCTGGTACACGCCGGCCTTCCTCAAACCGAGATCATCTTTGGCGCTCCCCACCAATGCACGAATTTTATTCGGCGGACAAAAGACAGATCCAACCTCATGTTCCTTCAAAATGCGGGCGACCTTCCCCGAGAGTGCGCCAGTATATGAAATAAACGCAGTGCCTACATCCTCCCTCGTGTTTTGGTCCGTTTCCACAGGTTGTGCTGTAGTGGTTGGGGGGAGAGCCCGCTGAATCTGCCACTCTGAGTACCCATTTTTTTCGGAATACAGGCCTCAGGTGTTCCAATTCCTGGGGTAGACTCTCTGTGTCGGAGATTTGCGTGCCCTATGTACTAAAGTTTTAAGTACCCTATTCCTCTGTAAAGGGTGGTGACAGCTATCTGCATGTAAATACAGATCCGTGTGCGTTTTCTTCCGATACACACCATGACCCAGGGTGCCGTCAGCTCTTCTCTTGACCAAGACGTCAAGGAATGGCAATTTACCCTCCGTTTCAGTCTCCATAGTGAATTTGATGTTGGGGTGTATGGAGTTCAGATGTGTAAGGAAGTCAAGGAGTTTATCCATACAATGTGGACAGATGACGAAAGTGTAGTCCACGTAACGGAAAAAGCAAGTAGGTTTCCATTCAGATGACGCCAGGGCTTCCTCCTCGAAATTTTCCATGTACAAATTTGCGACCACAGAGGAGAGTGGGCTACCCATGGCGTAGTATTCGCCATTGAAAAGAAAATACGTGGAGGTCAAGACATGCCTAAAAAGTTCGGTGGTCTTCTCGTCAAACGTCTGACCAATCAAATCTAGTGACTCTCGACAGGGTACCCTCGTAAACAACGAAACGACGTCAAAACTCACCATGATATCGGACTCATCCAGCCTGAAGCTGTCAAGGCGTTTAACAAAATCCACGGAATTACGGATGTGATGAGGGCATTTACCTACATAAGGACTTAATATTCCCATCAAGTATTTGGCCAACAAATATGTAGGTGCTCTGATGTTATTGACAATGGGGCGTAATGGCACCCCATCTTTGTGAACCTTAGGGAGACCATAAAGTCTTGGCGGTACTGGACTTTGAGGTAGCAGTTTCTTGGCGACACCCTCTGGTAAATCCGCATCCTTGAGAAGCGCCCTCGTCTTGTTCTCCACCTTCTTTGTGGGGTCAATGCTGATCTTCCGGTAGGAATAGTCATTTAGCAGGCTCTGCAGCTTTTCAGTGTAGTCGTTATCGGAGACTATTAGTTATTCAGATGATGTGTCCAAGCCTTATTCATCTGAGCAGTGTGTTTCAGTTGAGGCCTCCTCTTCATCTTCATTTTCAGGTTGACAGACCTTCCTATCCCCTTCTTCACTTGGCAGAGGTAAATGTATGAGGGTTGTTTTTTTACATAAGGGCCGTTTTTATTTTTAAAAAAATACAAATACTTTTGTAAGAAAACTTTTATTTTCTGATTCTACACACTTTTAACTATTTTTCTACGTAGTTGCCTTGTTTATTTGAGCACTTGTCATACCATAAAACTAAGTTTTTAATTCCCTCTTCAAGGAATTCGGCCGCCTGCTCCGACAGCCGAGAGATCACGGCCGCTTTCACTTCATCGCCGTCATTGAAGCGCTGCCTGCCAAGATGGTGTTTCAGGTACCGGAAAAGGTGAAAATCGCTAGGAGCAAGGTCGGGGCTGTATGGTGCATGGTCCAAAACTTCCCATCCAAAAGAATTAATCAAATCCCGAGTCTTTTGAGAGATGTGAGGCCTAGCATTATCGTGCAGGAGCAAAACACCTTTTGTCAGCCTGCCACGCCTTTTATTTTGAATTGCTCTGCGGAACTTCTTTAGAGTTGCACAGTAGGCATCTAAGTTGATTGGCATAAAGTCCACTAGAAAAACACCACGCCGGTCCCAGAACACTGTTGCCATAATCTTGCGCTTTGTCAGCGTCTGTTTGGCTTTGACCTTGATGGGTGAGGTTGTGTGTTGCCATTCCATCGATTGTCGCTTGCTTCCAGGAGTGATATGGGATACCCATGTTTCATCTCCAGTGACAATTTGACTCTACATGTCATCCCCTTCTTCCTCGTAACGAATCAAAAAGTCCAATGAAGTGGGAAATCTCTTCCCTTAGTGGTCCTCTGTGAGGAGTCTGGGTACCCACCAAGAACACAGTTTCTTAAAGTTTAGGTTTTCAGACACAATTTTGTACAAAACGATCTTGAAACTTGTGGACATTGTGAATCTTCTGTCTTCACAAATCTTTGTTTCGACTGCAGCCACCAAATCATCAGTGATCACAGAGGGCCGGCCTGAGCGTTCTTCGTCATGGACGTTTTGACGGCCATTTTTAAACTCTCTAACTCATTGACGCACTTTACCTTCACTCATTTCATTCAAGCCATAAACTTCTGTTAACTGACGATGAATTTCTGCAACAGATATGCTTCTCGCGGTCAAAAAACGTGTTACTGACCATATCTCACACGCGGCGGGCGATTCAATAATCGTAAACATTATAAAGTAGCACAGCGATGCGTACACGTCAGCTACAGATCTGCAACTGGCATCAGTGTGAATGGGAAGGATGCCGGCAAGTGGCGCGGTGGCTTGTTGCGACGTCCGCGCGAACTACGGGACTATACGCGCGAACGGCCCTTACTTAAAAAACAACCCTCGTAATGTCTCTGCTAAGAAAGGTTTGCTGCTTTTCCTTGGCGTCTGTGTCCGACCCGTTATCAATGCTGTCGCTAATAGCCTGTTTAGTATATCCAAATTGCATGCTTTCCGTGAGAATTTCCTGGCAAAGCTCTGTCTGTACAAACGGAAGCGCTTATTGCGAGCCTCGGCTGCTTCTTCTGATAAACTGCCTGTGGGTAAAAGAGCACGTTCGATGGCAATTGGGCCAGGCACCAAACTCTTGTGAACGGTGGGAGACATAGGATACCATGGATACAATTCAACATACATCCTTGCAGTTTCAACAATATAAGCAGAAAATTTGTCTGTGTCTGTCTTAAACCCACTGGAAATAGCTTCTACAACTACCTTGAATCGGAGGATGAATTGCATATCAACACCTGTTATTTCTGAAGATGTTTCAAGGTTTGCAAGAAACCTTCTACCGGTGTTTCCATCATTGCTGTTTCCATAGCCTGCCTTGGGAACATCAACTATTAATCCTAATCGATTTCTACATTTCTCTTGTTTGACTTTTTTCCCTGCTTGAACAATTTTCCTTTCCTCTTTTGAACGAACGGATTGAAGGTCCTAGAATAACCACAAATAATTTAAAAAAAAAGTTCAAATGTGTGTGAAATCTTATGAGACTTAACTGCGACGGTCATTAGTCCCTAAGCTTACACACTACTGAAACTAACTTATTCTAAGGACGACACACACACCCATGCCCGAGGGAGGACTCGAACTAGCCGCACAGCCCATGTCTGAAGCGGCTAAGACGGCTCGGCTAATCCCGAGCAGCTAAAGTAAAAAATTTGTAAAAGTATATCGGCGGTATCTGTGGCTGCGTTCTACAATTTCCAGTAGAAAATATTTTTCTATCATACTGTATTCAAATTTATGCCGGGAAACACCCTGAACTAACACAAAACCTTTACATAGTTGTACTACAAAATATATTTTCTTTGCTTTACAGGTTAGCTTTAAACGAATTATTACTTAGCAAAATACTAAATACTATAAATGACTACAATTATAAATAACAGTACATACCCTGATGGTCGGAATCCATATCGATTTTCAGCACAATTCAAGTAAGAAAACATATCACAACCGCCACAAACACAGAGAGTTATCAAGCCAAGTGAGACGCTTCACGTGAACCATCGGCGAGACGTTGGAGACTGACTCCACTGCCTGTCAATGCACAACACACACACACACAAACACACACAGACACACACACAAACACACACACACACACACACACACACACACACACACACACACAATGCTGCTTCAACACTGCCCGATCTAGCGACTATCACAGGACATGGCGAGTTCCGAGAATTACTCGCATTTTAAATATGGACTTTTGGCCAGCTTTTAGGGCTAAATACCCCTGTGTGGCGGATTAACGAAGGGAGTCGGAGTGCCGGCCAGTCTGGGTGTGATTTTTAGACGGTTTTCCACATCCCCCTAGGTGAATAACGGGCTGGTACCTAAATCTCGCCTCAGTTACACGATTCGTCGCAAACATTTCGTTAAATTTTCACTCGTATAACTCTATACACATTTCCTCCTGGGGAGCATCGGGTGGCGACAGGAAAGGCATCCGGCCACCACATAAATATTAACCAGCCAAATGCGGATTTAACAAATCCCGCCCCGCATGTGCAGAAGAGAAATAAGAAGATAGAGCAAATCCACAGTGATTATTCATAACTTGTTTGGTCGCAAAAGCGTTGCATGCTGTAGTAATAGAGGCACGTAGCAATCTAGCTGGACAGCGGCGCGACAGGCCGCAGGGCTACGCCTCTGCCGCTCAGTTTGACGTTTACTTCCTCTCCTGGCATCACAATACAGCGGAAATACACGGCACGCAGTCTGTGGAAGTGGGTCACTGCCAGAGGTCAACTCGAGATAGAGTCGTCGTTCTTACTGAAGATGGGGGATATTCCATCAGAGAAGCTGGTAGAAGGAACGGCGTGCCATATCCTACTGCTACCGGGTACTGGAAGAAATACACAGAAAGAGTTTATGGCTCAGGCACGAAGAGCTCACAGCAGGAGGACAGGAAGCTAGTGTCATAGAGCAGAGGAAATTCCATTCTCGACGCGAAGCAGTTGTGGTGGGAGACTTCCTCGGCTCCAGTGAGACAACTCGCCGAAGGCTGGAAGGCTGAGGGACGCTGGGCTACACCACAGACAAAAATATACTGACGGGAAACCTCCGTAAGGGCCCGGACACACGTGCAGGGGTGCGGGGTAGGGGGTTTTAAGCAGTTCCGTAAGATATCTCACGACGGCCCTGAGGTCAGAAGCAGCCCTTTAAAACTGGTGAGAGCAGGCGGCAGGTAGCGGCTGTCCCCACCACCACTTCCCCTCAGACGCCGGCACAACGGCCACATCCGTGGCCTCGTGGCCTCGTGGCAGGCGTCACGAGCTCTCCCCTCAGCCTCCCCTCCATGCTACCCTCCTGTGTGCGAGAGGCGCCTCTAGTGTGGTCTACCGGTACTAAGCCGGGGAACCGCCTGCCACCTGCTAGCATCTCATGGAACTACTAGGGCAGTGTAGGACTGTGGTTTAGAGGGGGCTTCCTCTCTGTGGCTACACACACGATGGTCCACTGTGAAACAAGAGCTCATACTAGATGGAATTTGCAGAGCATCATAAAAAAAAAGTTATTTTCACTGACTAGAAAATGTTATCCACCAGTAACGACGGTCCAAGAGTCGTTTACAGGCCGCAAGGGAGTCGCCATCGACGCGAATACGTAACCACGACGAGAAGAAGTGAGCAGATACCTGCTTCCTGTTGGGGTTGAATATCTGCACAAGCAGCAGGAATTCTTCGTACAAAAGAAGGAACCATTGACAGTGAGCAGTACACCCACATATTGGAAAATGCTATGCTTCCGTCAGAGCGAATGCAATACAGAGAAGGTGACTTGGCATTGCAAGAGGGCGATTCTCCCATCCACAAGTGTGCATTCGTCCAGCAGCGGCTCTCCACGATGTGCGGCAACGTGATGGACTGCTGACACAGGTGGCGCTAGACGAAAACAGGGCGTCGGCGAACACGGCTTTACGAGGCCCCTTTCAGTTTTTCAGTACGGAAGAGAATCTTAAAAAGAAAGGAGTTGAACTATAGATAAAAAATCATTATACCAAAATTTTATTAGTATAATATACAAGTACTACTGTAATGACAAAAATTACCATAAACAAATTAAAGAAGAGAAATTTTTCGGCTTTTCACCTCACTGAATTTTTTAAGATCACATATTAATACCAGCCGCTATTTCGGCTTCAATTGATAGTATTGAGAACGCAGATAGTCTTTCTTGGCTCATTGTGCTTCCCAAGTTAGTCTTTTGTGAAGCTTCCCTCGGCCGAAGCTGTACTGACTGGAGCATGATTCTGATTGTTATATAAACATTTGGATATACATCTTCCAAATTGTTTTCTAAAATATACTGAAGAATTTGTTTTGGAAGTTTTAACTGAAAATTGCATCACTGCTGCACTCATATGGAAATAAATACGGACAACTAAATAGCTGCCGGCCGGTAATGGCCGAGCGCACTAAGGCAACATACCACAGTGAGTGAGCTTGCTCTCTTCGGGGGTCGCATCCCACACTTGGGTACGGATGTTGTGTTCGTCCTTTGGTTAGGCTAGTGTAAGTTAGATATAGGTCGTCGCTACATAATCTAGCAGTTGAAAAGCGCCGTTAAACATCAAATATAAAAAAAGGAAAAAAAACTAAAATGTTAACAATGTTTTGCGAGGACCCGCAGGCGCGAGGCCGTCGGCGGTTGCCGACGTCGCCGACGCATAGCGCCGCCACTGGCTGCCCCATGTGGGCTGAGGTCGCCAGAAACCAGCCAACTACGGCGAACGCGCTTTTGGACTGCCTTCTGGAAGCATGGGTGGAAGTTGCTTCTGCAGCCTGTTAGCCTTATAGATTCTGTGCTTAGAAGCATGATAGAAGTAAAAAGGAATGATGGATTCTGTGAAAAATATTAAAGAGTCCCCAAAACGATTTCTTGCGTCTTCTTTATTTTCAATTTTCCTCAGTGAAAGCCAGTGGAACATCGCTTGGGGACAGAAATAAAATATGAGTTAGTTTTATTTCACTTATATCCTATCTCCATACAAACAGAGTAATGAGTTTTGGTGGACACTGTCAATGATTTTTTTTATTTCAAATACGTCTTACGTCTCCTTTTTCCCTTCCACCCATTAATACACCCTCAGTTCTTCACAAAATATGCAAACGATTTCGTCTTGCATTTGTTAATTCTTAATTTCTCACCCATTCTCTCTTTCACTCTCTTTTATAGTACCTACAGTTACCCTTCCGGTATACACTCCAAAACGTTAGAAACAAATTTAGTGGCTTCCGTTGAACTATAATTTTTCTTTTAATACCTTTCTTTACTATCAGTCCTCTCTACGAAACAGTGTCCTTTCTTATCTCTTTACCTGTAACACATTCTTCTTTCTGTAAAACATTCCTTCCTTCTATCTCGATGCTATGATAAAACTAACTGTGGTATAACTCTAAGTACAGAATACTTTGCAAGCATTTCACTCTTTTATTTTTCACTTCTGCACTCCTCTCCATGCCTAGATTCCACCGTCCGTCCTGCTACCCTTCCCTTGATATCTTACGCCACAGTTCACTGTTTTGTGTTTGGAAAACGGATATTTGAACCACTGTTACAATTTCTCTACCGTTCCACTCTAAAAACAGTGCGTGGGAATAATGAACAACTAAACCTCACCATGGCAGCATTGATGTCTCCATCACAATGGCAATTTCCCCTCTGTATGCCGGGGTTTATAAAATATTGTGGCATTCAGCAGAGGAGCCTGGCAAGAAAGGGAAAAGCGTGCAAAGCCAGTCAGAAAGTGTTCTGTTTCCGAATGCTGCTGACAGGTGATCTACATAGTTCCAGCGCCATATCTACGGGGAGGAGGGAGGCAAGTCGTGGTGTCTTGCCAGTGGCGTAGCTACTACACCAAGGGCCCCGGGGCAAAAATGACGTTGGGGCCCTCTCTAAAACTAAAACTATACCACAGGCGCCGACTTTTTAAATTTTGGGGTATGCTCAGTGGCGTTTCCGATAGAGGGAAGGGGGTTGCCTGCCTGCAGCCCTCTACCCCGCGACAGGTATTTCTAAAAAAAAAAAAAAAAAACCTTTATTATATTTTTCGAATTCCAGGTACAAAGGTAAAGTAATAATTTTGTTTTATTTTAGTAGTATTTCTTCTTTTTTGCTTCATCTGGTGTTAATTTGGGACCATTTTAATCTCTGAAAGGAGGAAAGTAATTTTTTAACATACATTAAAGAAATTAACAGCCATTAATTTCAATTTCACGTTTCAGAGCTACTGGGCGACTTTTGCGACCATTTGAGCCTGTTTTCCCATTGTAGTAAGTACAGAAATCATTTTCAGAGTTTTCGTCTTCTGAGACATGCATATCAGATAATGATGTGTCTGTATTGTGAATACTATGTTCATTATCACAAAAACTGACATCGGATGGTCTCCCTGCCTTCTTTCTTCTGCAGATTTATTTTCTATACAGTATTACGAAAATAGTCCATAACCACTTCTGCTGTCATACCATGTCTGTCGACACCAATAGATTTACAACCCATTGTTACATCACACACCAATTCAGTAAACAGGATGCCGGCCGCGGGGGCCGAGGTGACTTGAGGCGCTCCAGTCACGGTCAGCACGGCCACTACGGTCGGGGGTTCGAATCCCCCCTCGGGCATGGATATTTGTGCCGTCTCTAGTCTTAGCTAGTGCATAAGTAGTTTATAAGCTTAGGGACTGATGACCCGTAGTTAAGTCCCATAAGTTGTACAAACATTTGAACATTTGAAGTAAACAGGATGAAAAATGATATGAGTTAGCAGTAACACGATTCCTTGAAGACAATTCACTTCTAAGAGAATACATAAACGTTAAATTAGTAGTATACACATTTTCATCGTATCGTACCAAACCCACTTCATTTATAGTTATTTAATACAACAATTAAAGGTTACCGCCTTCAGTTTACGATATTGAACTTACAAGCAGCATTCCATTAACATTCTGACTATTTAGAAAATGATCACTCACATGTCAAGATGAATTTTAATGCCTACGAATTAAATTACCTGTTTGTTTTAGATAATCTCTTTACAGTGGTGTATTACAAAAGCCAGCTGCCCATCAATGAAATGAGAGAGTAGAATTAATTACAATCAAGAAATATAAAGTAAAGAATAAACAATACCAAAATTTTCAGTGGGGTACGCCGATCATACCCACTAAAATTTTGGGGTATGCTTGAGCGACCGAGAACACCCGTAATCGGCGCCTATGAACTATACAGATGCAGTACTACTTCATCAAGTCCTTACCGCTTACTGGAAGACATAATAAGGCAAACCTAAATACTCTTATGTAAATTAGTGTGTGCCACGCAGCAGATAATATTTAATCGTACTCTCTAATATAATTATAACTGTGAAAGTTAATTATGCTTTCAAGCAGAAACTAATGTGTGGATTTGGATGAAATTTTGGAGAGGGGTAGAGTTGGACCTGGGTAGGAGATACAGATAAAACTACCATGGAATAGTTTTCGAAGTTGCTACATACTAGGTGAATGAAGTCGCAGACAGAAGCTAGTAAAAATGAACAACCACGAAAATATGGCCCCCTGCCACGACTCAAACCATGAACAGTATTGTCACACACTGCTAGTAATTCAGCAGGTGGCAGGGTGCACGTCTTAGCGGACAAGCAATACCTTTTTATGTTTATATTCTGAGATGGGAATAATTTTTGGATTTCACTTCCTGCATTTGAAGTTTGTTGGCAGTGTTAGAAAAGTTAAAAGTCGAAAATCCTTCATTCAGCTAAAATATTATATACAGTAGAACGTCGATTATCTGAAGTGTAATCGGGGAACATGGATTTTCGGAAAACCGATTATTCGTGTAATCGAACTGTACACTTCTACTTGCCAATAAGAAGTACCAAAAAAATGTTCAAATGTTTGTAGAGTCTATGGGACTTAACTACGGGGTCATCAGTCCCTAAACTTACAAACTACTTATGAACTACTTACAACTAAGGACGGCACAAATATCCATGACCGAGGGGGGATTCGAACCCCCGACCGTAGTGGCCGTGCAGGCCGTGACTGGAGCGCCTCAGTCCCCTCGGCCTAAGAAGTACCGTACAGTAAATGTATTTATACAGTATTTGGAGCCGCGCGATCCTTCACATTGCGCTGAGCGGCACGCCGCGACACTTGAAAGGCGCAGCTGTTGCCGTGATGCTGCCGCTACTGTACTTCTGCCGACTGGAGTGTGCTGATTGTTGTCCTCAGCGACTGTCGGCTGGGCCTGTCAGCAGGCCCCACTACAAACAATGTTCCGTCACCCTGTGGCCCAGTGCGGCTACTGTGGGAACCTTTGTTTGACGGGAGGGGGAATTGATGGACGGTAGGGTGGGAAGGGAAAAAATAATAATAAAATAAATAAAAAAATAAAAAAATTGACGCTCTACTGTAACTTTTTCCGAACTTTGCTCACGGAGGCCGAGGGGCCCCTTGACCTCGGGGGCCCCGGGGCACTGCCCCGCCTAGCCCAATGGTAGCTACGCCATTGTGTCTTGCCCCGGTCAGTACTTACAGAGGAGCGCCAAATGTCTCCAAGACAAGGCGACGTGCCCATATCGAGCGGGGGAGGGGGCGCCACAAGTGGGGGGGGGGGGCGCCGAGTGGAGCCACTGTCAAGTTTGTGCATAGTTCAGAGGGAGGCCTAGTTCTGGGATGTGCTATCTGGATAAACGACCTCAGCTCTGAAGACAAGTTGTCAGTAGTTGGGCGGCATTCGCTGTCTGGACGAGGATTGATGTCTGGCGCCACGGCATCGACCTCTAGCCGCCAAGTTTCGCTAGCATTCGCCACAGTTCATTACACAGGGGAACGCGTTGCCGTACAAATGTGGCACCAGGTTATTGATCCTATTCGCATGCTCTTAGCAAGCCTTATTAGTAATACGCGCACTTTCTTTCTTTGTTTCTTTCTAACTTGCCGACCATTGCGCACGCGTCGTAAAACGGCTTCAACGCAAGCATGCAACGAAAATAGTTTTAAAAAATCTATACGAGATTCCACGGCGTTATCCACAAATTTAGTACAATCATTATTTTCAAGTACTTTCTTTCCAGAAACCAAAAGTGTGTAACGGCGCTTCGTGGGGCACGTACAATTTGTAAACTTAATTCATGATTCCTTTACGTTGTTTCTTCATACTCTTCAGTTCGAGGTCAGCAGAGAAGACGAACGTTACCTTAGCGACATCTATCGGCTTTCCGCTAATCTTTTGTTTCCGCGCATCGTCGATAGATGGCAGAGTTAGTCCACTCGGACTAAAGCTCTGCATACAGGGCTTTAACACAGACTACAGAGGCTGTAGGCGTTCTAGCTCGGACGTTTTAAATTTGCGAGAGGCAGATAGAACGGCAAGAGTGTCAGAGGGTGGAGACCATAGCCGTAGCCTACGTTTGCAGTGCTTATTTTTTTAGTTAATAACATTTAAAGCTCGTGAATTTGATTTCTTAAATATTGGTTCAAATTTTTCTTAAGCTTATGGGACTTAACTGTGAGGTCATTAGTCCCTAAATTTACAAACTACTTATGAACTAACTTTCACTAAAGACAGCACAAACATCCATGCCCGAGGGCTAAATATTGCTACGGAAATAAATACTACCGTATGATAATTAGGCACCCACAGGAGAAATCCTGCTAAAGCTTTTACGTAGTCACAATGCCCACTTATTACTAGGGACGGAAAGCTGGCTCAAGGCAGATGGCTATAGTAAGACCTAAACTAAGAATGGAACTTATACCGCATAGTAGTGTGAATACTGAAGGGAGAAAGCGTGTTTATAGCGATAAAGAATACGATTTTATTGAGTGAAGTTAGTACAGATTCGGAATGTGAAATACAACCCTTGACAAAGTTCGTGAATATTCCTGTAATATTAACATAGATGAACTATGAACTACTCCCATAACTGTGCACCACTGAGCTGTGCGATACATGTCCTGGGGCCGGCCGCGGTGGCCGAGGGGACTGAGGCGCTCCAGTCACGGTCCGCACGGCCACTACGGTTGGGGGTTCGAATCCCCCCTCGGGCATGGATATTTGTGCCTTCCTTAGTTGTAAGTAGTTCATAAGTAGTTTGTAAGTTTAGGGACTGATGACCCCGTAGTTAAGTCCCATAGACTCTACAAACATTTGAACATTTGAACATGTCCTGGAAACTTTGCACGAAGTCTTCCTTTGGAATGGTGTTCAAAAGCCTCGTCACGTTTCGTTGGATATCAGGAATATCGTCAAATGTCTTTCCTTCCAAAGAAAGAAGTGTGGAGGACTGAGATCCGGCGAGTAAAGCGGATGTTCAAGTGGGACCCCCTTTTCTGTTTGACGATTACTAGCTGTGTGTGGCCGAGCGTTGTCGTGCAACTTCAACGCATTTTAAATTTCAAATAGTTTCTCATCATAATTCATCTTATTTCTGCACGGGCGTTTGAAACTTTTGTCTTGCATTGTAAGCGTTACCTGTGTTTCGGTTCGTGACCCTTGTCTCTTAAATTAATCAAAATTATTTCCATTATTGGTACATGCTCTATAATACGAGCGGTTTCATTCGAATGAACCCCATTGTTCCTTATATCTTCATCATCAGACTCAGTGCTTTGCGTTTCGTCTGTAACGCTGCTTTGGTGTTGTTTGGATTATGGTATACATCAGAAAGGTCATCTGAGAGAAGGAAAGCCACTATTTGGATTTATTCGGTACCGTAGCTCAGCCACATGTGTGACATGTATTATATTTACATTTATTCTCCTTTCACTCTGAAAACGGTCCCTCGCACTTCCTAATCTTATCTTTACTTCAGCAACTACAAAAAAATGGTAATACCGAAGTGATGTCCACTACTTATGTTACAGATACAACTTGTTACATCTTTCAGAAGTATCTCGCAATTCCTTCGTCATTCAAAACCTCGGATAATTTCTATCGCTTGGTGAAGGATGCAATTGGGAAGATTCTTCAGGAAATGTGTTTTGCCATTTCTGTCATGCAGACGAGAGGTACAATGCATCGCAACGAAATTTTGGTAAAAATCGAAATCTAATTGTTTTGTTTTTCCATCGGTGGCAATAATTTTTAAATGTCGAAGTATTCTGGAAGTGCCAGTCACAAAAAATGGAATTTTTTTCTCATTTGCATTACAGGCAGTCGTGGGAGATGTCTACAAGTTAATCTACACTTTGTGATCGAAAGTATGCGGACACGTGGCTGAAAATGACTTAGAAGTTGGTGGCGCTCTCCGTCGGTAATGCTGGACTTCAGTGGCTTCGATAACAGCTTCCACTCTATGAGGCATGCTTTCTAACAGGTGCTGGAAGGTTTCTTGGGAATGGCAGCCCATTCTTCACGGAGTGCTGTATGGATGTAGGTCGGGAGGCCTGGCACGCAGTCGGCGTTCCAAACATTCCAAAGGTGTTCTATAGGATTCAAGTCAGGACTGTGCAGGCCAGTCCATTACAGGGATGTTATTGTTGTGTAACCACTCCACCACAGGCTGTGCATTATGAACAGGTACTCGATCGTGTGCTAGATGTAGTCGCCATCCCTGAATTGCTCTTCAACAGTGGGAAGCGAGAAGGTGCTTAACGCATCAATGTAGGCCTGTGATGTGGTAGTGCCACACAAAACAACAAGGGGTGCCAGCCCCCTGCATGATAAACACCACTACACCGTAACAACACGGCCTCGAATTTGACTGCTGCCACTACACACGCTGGCAGATGGCTTTCACCGGGCATTCGCCATACCCACACCCTGCCATCGGACGCCACATTGTGTACTGTGATTCGTCGCGACTCACAACTTTTTCCCACTGTTCATTGGTCCAATGTTTTCGCTCCTTCCACCAAGCGAGACGTCGTTTGGCATTGACCTGAGTGATGTGTGGCTTACAGGCAGCCGCTCGACCGTGAAGTCCAAGGTTTCTCACCTCTCACCTAACTGGCGTGAATTCTTATGCAGTTTGGAATTCCTGTGTGACGGTCTGCCTGTTGCACTCTTCAACAGTAGGCGGTCTCTGTCTGTAAACAGACGAGGTCGGCCGGTACGCTTTCGTGTTTCGTTCACTCTTAACTTGACTAGCACATCAGGAATAGTGGATCCAGGGATGTTTAGGAGAGTGGAAATGTCACGTACAGACTTCTGACACAAGTGGCAACCAATCACCTGACCACTTTCGAAGTCTGCGGATCGCGTCATTCTGCTGTCTATTGACTACTGAGATTGCTAGTATGGAGTAGGTGGCAGCACAATGAAAAACCTATGTTTTTAGGGGTGTCCGGATACTTTTGATCACACAGTGATAGTGTTGTTGTCGGTAATTCAAACTGCTTGAATGTGGTGCTCTGTATTCCAGCAGTGATAAAAACCTTCCTGCAAGCGAAGGAATACTCAATGTCTTGTTATGAGATGGAGATTTTTTCTTGAAGACATATCTCCTGGCCGGCCGCGGTGGCCGAGGAGACTGAGGCGCTTCAGTCACGGTCTGCACGGCCACTACGGTCGGGGGTTCGAATCCCCCCTCGGGCATGGATATTTGTGCCGTCCTAGTTCGTAAGTAGTTCATAAGTAGTTTGTAAGTTTAGGGACTGATGACCCCGTAGTTAAGTCCCATAAACTATATAAACATTTGAACATTTTGAACATATCTCCTGCGGCCATAACCTACTGAAAATCACTTCACCGTGAAATGTTCAAAATACGATAGCCGAAAGCAAGAAAAATGGTATAATATAGTTTTGGAGGACACACAAATGAGAAAATGAATTTGGTCCCGTCAAAGGTAAAAACATGTTTTAAACGTACTACTTTGCTACACCCCATACTAATAGACAAGAGGGCCACTGCAGACTTACTAACGATATCGCCTGAAACAAATAATCCATACAGATGTTTACCACTTTGCAGCTCGCCTAGCAGAAGTACTGATTTGCTATATTAGATTTTAGTCACTCAGAAGAAGTACAGTTGCGAATTTTCTACGGAGAAAAAGGCTTTGTCTATTCTAAAAGGGGATTCGGAAGTCATCTATCTTCACGAACAGTCACAAAACACACGAGCTCTGAATAGTTTCAGTAATCTGACGGTAAATTTCTAGTTTAAGGATCGCGATGTGTTAATAAATGTTATTCGGTGATAACGAAGTGTGAAAGTGAAAACTTCGAATTTTCGTGCGAATTGTGATTAATGAACATCTTTAATCTGCGTAGAATATTGTTTAATTCGTTACCGAGAAATGAACATTTCGAAATCATCGATTTACATGATATTCGAGTGAGCAATCAACACAGTCAGTGTGTAGATTTCAGAAATAAGTTCACTCTACCATGAGCTGCCCACATGTCTGACTGTGTGTGTGATAGGAAGAGAGAGAGGGGGGGCAGTGGTGCATTAGAACGGTTTTGCCAATTGATTGTGTTATAATTTTGTAACATTAGTAACCATTTTTTTCTCGAAAAACGCTCAGATCATCTGTATCTTACTCAAAAATTTACAAAAAACATTCTTTGCTGCGAAGTACATTGGCAGTTTTCTGGCAAAGCTGGCCTGAATTGCTGAAGTTTTTGTGCAGTTATTCGTGATGGACGACTAGACGTCGAAGTGATCGTGTAAAAACATTAACGTGTAATGTTAACACAGCCCCACATTTGCGTAATAAAAGAACGTGAGGTACTGTATAATTAACCAGTGGGTACGTACGAGCCATTATTTGTAGACAGCTGCTATCAACTTGAGTTTATGACCGTGGTTGACTACTACGAGGCATGTTTTCATGATTTTGCACGTCACTAATGAGGCGGAATTTTCGAAATACTTCTCTGGGCTGTAGGTCAATACGGCGAACAATTTTACGTGCTGACTGATATTTCCACATCATCACACGTGTTACAGAGATCAGAAGAGTATCGAGAAAGATGTTCTCAATTTACCCCCCCCCCCGTCCCGTCCCATAAAATACAGGAAACATCCAAGTGATGATGACGTTTAAAAATCTTTTTTGTCCCGTTACTTGAGGTTTCCATCCATTTTATTTATTTGTTGAGCGTGGGAATAATTGCTCTCTGTACGACTGCACAGGAGCAATTATTTAGCTATTTTTTCTACTCTCTCTATTTGGAAAACACACACATGCGGATGACGTACAATAACATGCAAAGCGAAAGTGACCTTCGCTTGATATGTCATCGTGAAGAAACAGTTCGCCGAAAGTTGGAACACATATAGAAAGATCTGCTGCAGTATAGTACAGGAGGTCGATGCTAGGAGGCCGGCCGCGGGGGCCGAGGGGACTGAGGCGCTCCAGTCACGGTCTGCACGGCCACTACGGTCGGGGGTTCGAATCCCCCCTCGGGCATGGATATTTGTGCCGTCATTAGTCTTAGATAGTTCGTAAGTAGTTTGTAAGCTTAGGGACTGATGACCCCGTAGTTAAGTCCCATAAGTTCTACAAACATTGGAACTGCTAGGAGTTCACAAGGAGAACACTTTCATATTGCATCTGTTCACGCTGTTGCACTCAAATATTTGTGTTAGATGACTGACGGTATGTGACTCATTAATCGTGTAGTCAAAGAGAACCATACTTTTAAGTTTCGTCAACTTTGAATTTCAATACACGAAGGGCTAACTTCCTGTCCGTCATCGGGGAAATATGTCGACATGTAACTGGAAATTATTCTGATGAATAACTGCCGGCCGCGGTGGCCGAGGGGACTGATGTGCTCCAGTCACGGTCTGCACGGCCACTACGGTCGGGGATTCGAATCCCCCCTCGGGCATGGATATTTGTGCCGTCATTAGTAGTAGTTAGTTGATAAGTAGTTTGTAAGTTTAGGGATTGATGACCCCGTAGTTAAGTCCCATAAGCTTTACAAACGTTTGAACGTTTGATGTATATCTACGCAGTATGCGGAGAACGTGAAAGAAGCTACTGAGCAACATGGGCTGTTCACTCTCTCCTGTGTTGTACTTTGGATGCATTCAGAGGGCAATAGGAAAACAATTTTGGAGGAAACTAGCAAGTATAGAAGGAATTAAAAGCAGCGATAAGAAAAGAGAAGTGTTGATGATATTGGGATTTTAAGTAACGACGAGCAACAATTAGATGCGCCGCTGGTGCCAATAGAAATCACTTTTGCACTTCCTTTAATATGAAATTGAATAGGCATGAAACAAAGATCTTAGTGGTTGTTAGTAGAAACACCATTGCCCAATGCTCATTTTAAGAATGAGCGTTTAAAGACCACCGAAACCTTTCCAAATGTAGGGAGTAAAATTACATCCTGCTGCAAGTTGAAAGAAAGATATTGCATAGCCTAAACCACAGCAAAATACTACTACTAACAAGAGAAACGTTTTCATATCCAGCCGCATAGACACACATCTAAAGAAATAAGTCATAATTAGGTTTGTTTGGAATGTGCATCCATACTTAACTGAAGCATGGTCGCTTGGAGTAGAAGTAAAACATAAAATAATAGCCTTCAAGATAATAAAAGATTTTATGGGTAGTCATCAAATGAATAGTTACTTCACAGAGTGTAGAAAGAGAAAGCATGTATCTCGAAGATGATCCAACCCACAAGGAAAGCATGGGTCGACCATCTGCTGAGACATGTTGGTGTCATTAGAAGTAGCGCTAAAGGGACAGTATGAGAGAGAGAAGCAAGCTGAGACTAGAGGACATCAACCAGGAGCGGCCTCACGCGCCTTCTCGTATTGACCACACTAAGTTGTATTGGGCAAACACAACATACACCTATTGGTCTATGTACGTCGCAGTAAATGAATTATAGTCTAAGGGCCGAAGTGTACATGTCTTCATTCATGCTCAGCAACTACAATAGCCGCGGAGGAGTGGCCGAGCGCATTGAGGCGTTACGCTCCGATGCGCGAGGCCATTTCCCGTCGGAGGTTCGAATCTTCCCTCGGGCATGGATGTTTGTGCTGTCTTTAGTATACGTTAGTTTATAAGTACCGTAGTTCGTAAGTTTAGGGACTAATGACCCCGCAGTTAAGTCCCATAAGCTTAAGAAAAATTTGAATCAATATTTAAGAAATTCCACCCCCATGAACCACAGACATTGCCGAGGTGGGGTGGCTTGCGTGCCTCAACGATGCAGATAGCCGTACCGTAGGTGCAACCACAGCGGAGGGGTATCTGTGGAGAGGCCAGACAAACGTGTGGTTCCTGAAGAGGGGCAGCAGCCTTTTCAGTAGTTACAGGGGCAACAGTCTGGATGATTGACTGAGCTGGCCTTGTAACATCAGCTAATGTGGCTTTGCCACACAGCTACTGCGAACGGCTGAAAGCAAGGGGAAACTACAGCCGTAACCTTTCCCGAGGACATGCAGCTCTACTGTATGAACATATGATGATGGCATCCTCTCGGGTAAAATATTCCGGAGGTAAAATAGTCCCCCATTCGGATCTCCGGGCGGGGACTACTCAGGAGGATGTTGTCATCAGGAAAGACAATACTAGCATTCTACGGATCGGAGCGTGGAATGTTAGATCCCTTAATCGGGTAGGAAAATTAGAAAATTTAAAAAGGGAAATGGATAGGTTGAAGTTAGATATAGTGGGGATTAGTGAAGTTCGGTGGCAGGATGAACAGGATTTCTGGTCAGGCGAGTACAGGATTATAAATACAAAATCAGTTGGGGGTATTACAGGAGTAGGTGTGATAATGAATAAGAAAATAGGAATGCGGGTAAACTACTATGAGCAACACAGTGATCGCATTATCGTAGTCAAGATAGATACGAAGCCAACACCGACAACGGTAGTACAGGTTTGTATGCCAACTAGCTCTGCCGATGACGAGGAGATCGAAGAAATATATGAGGAGCTAAAGGAAATTATTCAGACAGTTAAAGAAGAGGAAAACTTAATTGTGATGGGAGACTGGAATTCGGTAGTAGGAAAAGGAAGAGAAGGAAAAATAGTAGGTGAATATGGACTGGGCAGGAGGAATGAAAGAGGAAGTCGCCTGGTAGAATTTTGCACGGAACATGATTTAATCGTAACAAACACGTGGTTTAAGAATCACAAAAGAAGGTTGTATACATGGAAGAGACCAGGAGACACCGGAAGGTATCAGATAGATTTTATAATGGTAAAACATAGATTCCGGAACCAGGTTATAAACTGCAAGACATACCCAGGGGCAGATATAGACTCTGACCATAACCTATTAGTCATGAACTGTAGGCTGAAGCTGAAAAAGCTGCAGAAAGGTAGG
Organism: Locusta migratoria; assembly: GCA_026315105.1. NCBI lineage: Eukaryota > Metazoa > Arthropoda > Insecta > Orthoptera > Acrididae > Locusta > Locusta migratoria. The sequence goes on along the minus strand of CM048755.1, from coordinate 22,979,603 downwards.
AAAATAAGGAGATGGGACCTGGATAAATTGAAGGAAAGTGAAGTTCTGGAGAATTTCAGAGGGAGATTTAGGCAACAATTGACAGAAACAGGGGGAAATAAAACAGTGGAAGAGGAATGGGTAGCATTGAGAGATGAAATAGTGAAGGCAGCAGAGGACACAATAGGTAGAAAGGCAAGACCTACAAAAAATCCTTGGATATCACAGGAAATACTAAATTTAATTGATGAAAGGAGAAAATATAAAAATGCAGTAAATGAAACAGGCAAAATGGAATACAGACGACTAAAAAATGAGATTGACAGGAAGTGCAAAGTGGCTAAGCAGGAGTGGCTAGAAGCCAAATGCAAATCTGTAGAAGACTGTATAAGAAGGGGAAAGGTAGATACCGCCTACAGGAAAATAAAAGAGACATTTGGGGACAAGAAGAGCAGATCTACGAATATCAAGAACTCAGATGGGAAACCAGTTCTCAGCAAAGAAGGGAAAGCTGAAAGGTGGAAAGAGTACATAGAGCAGCTCTACAAAGGAAATGAACTCAGAGACGAGGTTGTAGGAAGGGAAGAGGAAGTAGATCAAGATGAAATAGGAGATACTATACTGAGAGATGAATTTGACAGAGCCTTGAAAGACCTAGGTCGGAACAAGGCCCCAGGAGTAGATGACATACCCTCAGAGCTACTAAAGTCTCTGGGAGAGCCAGCCATGACAAGACTATTTGAACTGGTGTGTAGGATGTATGAGACAGGCGAAATGCCCTCAGACTTTAAGAAAAATGTAATAATCCCCATTCCAAAGAAATCGGGCGCAGACAGGTGTGAAAATTATAGAACCATCAGTTTGATATGTCATGGTTGCAAAATTTTAACACGAATTATCTACAGGAGAATGGAAAAGCTGGTAGAAGCTGACATCGGGGAAGATCAGTTTAGATTCAGAAGGAACATAGGAACCCGGGAGGCAATACTCACTTTACGTCTTATCTTAGAAGATAGATTAAGGAAAGGCAAACCTACATTTTTAGCTTTTGTAGATTTGGAGAAAGCATTTGACAATGTTGACTGGAATACACTCTTTCAAATTCTGAAGTCAGCAGGGGTAAAATACAGGGAAAGGAGAGTTATTTACAACTTGTACAAAAGCCAGACCGCAGTTATTAGACTCGAAGGGCATGAAAGGGAAGCATCAGTTGGGAAGGGAGTAAGACAGGGTTGCAGCCTTTCTCCGATGTTATTCAATTTGTACATCGAGCAGGCGGTGAAGGAAAGCAAGGAAAAATTTGGTGAAGGAATTAAAGTTCAGGGGGAAGAAATAAAAACATTGCGTTTTGCTGATGACATTGTAATTCTGTCAGAGACAGCAAAAGACCTGGAAGAGCAGTTGAATGGAATGGACAGTGTATTGAAGAGAGCATATAAAATGAACATTAACAAGAGCAAAACAAAAATAATGGAATGCGGTCTTAGAAAATCAGGCGATGCTGAAGGAATTAGATTAGGTAACGAAACAATGAAAGTGGTAGATGAGTTTTGTTACTTGGGTAGTAAAATAACATGCGATGGTCGCAGTACAGAGGATATAAAATGCAGAATGGCAATGAGAAGAAAAGCATTTTTGAAAAAGAGAAATTTGCTAACATCGAATATTAATTTAAGGGTAAGGAAGTCTTTTCTGAAGGCATTTGTGTGGAGTGTTGCCTTGTACGGAAGTGAAACATGGACGATAAGCAGTGCGGACAGGAAGAGAATAGAGGCCTTCGAAATGTGGTGCTACAGAAGAATGCTGAAGATTAGGTGGGTAGATCGAATAACTAATGAAGAGGTACTGAACAGAATTGGTGAGAAAAGGAATTTTTGGCATACCCTGACTAAAAGAAGGGATCGCTTGGTAGGACACATTCTTAGACATCGGGGAATCGTAAATTTAGCATTGGAGGGAAGTGTATGGGGTAAAAATCGCAGAGGGAGACCAAGAGACTCGTATAGTAAGCAGATTCAAGTGGATGTGGGTTGCCGTTCTTATGAGGAGATGAAAAGGCTTGCTCAAGATAGGGTAGGGTGGAGAGCTGCATCAAACCAGTCTCCGGACTGACGACCATAACAACATTTAAGAAATTAATTTCACGAGCTTTAAATGTTATTAACTAAAAAAAATAAGCACTGCAAACGTAGGCTACGACTATGGTCTCCACCCTCTGACACTTCTTGCCGTTCTATCTGCCTCTCGCAAATTTAAAACGTCCGAGCTAGAACGCCTACAGCCTCTGTAGTCTGTGTTAAAGCCCTGTATGCAGAGCTTTAGTCCGAGTGGACTAACTCTGCCATCTATCGACGATGCGCCGAAACAAAAGATTAGCGGAAAGCCGAGAGATGTCGCTAAGGTAACGTTCGCCTTCTCTGCTGACCTCGAACTGAAGAGTATGAAGAAACAACGTAAAGGAATCATGAATTAAGTTTACAAATTGTACGTGCCCCACGAAGCGCCGTTACACACTTTTGGTTTCTGGAAAGAAAGTACTTGAAAATAATGATTGTACTAAATTTGTGGATAACGCCATGGAATCTCGTATAGATTTTTTAAAACGATTTTCGTTGCATGCTTGCGTTGAAGCCGTTTTACGACGCGTGCGCAATGGTCGGCAAGTTAGAAAGAAACAAAGAAAGAAAGTGCGCGTATTACTAATAAGGCTTGCTAAGAGCATGCGAATAGGATCAATAACCTGGTGCCACATTTGTACGGCAACGCGTTCCCCTGTGTAATGAACTGTGGCGAATGCTAGCGACACTTGGCGGCTAGAGGTCGATGCCGTGGCGCCAGACATCAACCCTCGTCCAGACAGCGAATGCCGCCCAACTACTGACAACTTGTCTCCAGAGCTTAAGTCCCATAAGCTTAACAAACATTTGAACAACTACAATAACTGGAAATAGTACCTTGTATTGTGATCCTGAAGTCTATCACACTATGCATAGGCCAACATTAGCGAAATAATAATGATACGCAAAACATAGATAATGATTAATTAATAAAAGAGGTTTTATTCTAACATTTGGAAGTGTGTAGGCAACGTCAGATAACTCAGCTGAATAATATTTATTGAAACACAAGATTTATCTACCGGTAGCGGTCCTACACAAATAAAAGTAATAAACTAGAAATAAACCTTTTAAAATTATCAGAACAGATGCTTTAACTGCGTTATGAGAACGGTGGCAAATCCCAACTAAGTAATCGTTGACGGTGCTCAGATGCTAAGTCTATTTCACGATCGCACAACAGGAAATAATTGTTAATTGCCGGCCGCGGTGGCCGAGGTGACTGAGGCGCTCCAGTCACGGTCAGCACGGTCACTACGGTCGGGGGTTCGAATCCCCCCTCGGGCATGGATATTTGTGCCGTCCTAGTTCGTAAGTAGTTCATAAGTAGTTTGTAAGTTTAGGGACTGATGACCCCGTAGCTAAGTCCCATAAGCTTAACAAACATTTGAACATTTTGAATTGTTAACTCAAAATAGTCCATATCTTAATCCCAACGAATAACATATCAATAATCGTAATGTCTCGTGCAGAATAATATACACTATTCGGTTATAATTGCACAATGGAATCAGAAAAAGTTAAAGTCCTTAAACTGGCACACATTAGACTTTGTCGTGGCACGCGGCCGTTTGCTGCTAGTCCTTCTTCTTCCAACACCAAACAAAGTGTCCTACAGCCCCAAGAAGCATTTTGCTTGGCCACAACAATTTTCTACCCTAGCCACTCTTTCATTGGCAAATCGCCATCCCCTCCAGAAGTTGCAGTTGTTAACAGAAAACATTTGTTTTGACTTAACTTTGACCACTTCCACACTAACTTAATTTTTTACAACATTAAATTGAAAAGTTATAAACGTTCAGTCACCTTGTAGTTATTTATCAGTTGTACAAGTAATGTATGAAATAAATAAACGCCGGCCGCGGTGGCCGAGGGGACTGAGGCGCTCCAGTCACGGTCTGCACGGCCACTACGGTCGGGGGTTCGAATCCCCCCTCGGGCATGAATATTTGTGCCGTCCGTAGTCTTAGCTAGTCGATAAGTACTTTGTAAGCTTAGGGACTGATGACCCCGTAGTTAAGTCCCATAGACTCTACAAACATTTTTGAAGTGTGTTGCTTTGCAAGTGTAAGCTGGAGGTAATAAGCAGCGTTTGCCCACCTGTGGCTCGCGACTTCCTCGCTGCCGGCCGCGGTGGCCGAGCGGTCTGCGACGCGTCAGTCACGGTCTGCACGGCCGCTGCGGTCGGGGTTTGGAATCCCCCCTCGGGCATGGATGTTTGTGCCGTCCTTAGTATTAGCTAGTTCATAAGTAGTTTGTAAGTTTAGGGACTGATGACCCCGTAGTTAAGTCCCATAAGCTCTACAAACATTTCAACATTCTTTGACTCCCCGGCCGGTCGCACAGTGTTTCCGTCACACCAGCAAGTACCGGCACCGTCAAATAACTGCCGGTCACTAAACATATGCCTAATTAAATTTATTTCATGTTAAAATTACGGAGTTACTTGGGTAACATTCGTTATGAATGTAAAATTATGAATAAACGCAAGGCCTGGAAACTCTTTTCAGGAACCAATCGAAAGGTAAAAGAACATGAAACAATAAGTAATTCTGAAAATTTGTAAAAAAAAGGAACTACTTCTTTACAAATTGTCTATACAGTGGGACCTTTCTTAACGAGCATACTTCGCTTCTGAGTCTTTCCAAAATGCGAAACACTCGTTAAGCAAAATATATTTTTCTGTCGGAAATCATGGAAAAATTGGATAATGTGTTCCGTCCCGAAAAATACACAAAGACACTTCTTCTAACAAAAGAGAGAAGATTGAATTTGTTTTGTTCGACAGTGTTGCGGTGAGGAGAGGGTCGCCACAATGTTTTTATTTGGAAGTGGTCGCCAGAATATTGTTACTTTCAAACGGGTCGCAGATTCGAAAAGGTTGAGAAACACTTATCTAAAGCATAGTTTGTTGGAATTGCATGATACGATAAAAAGTTGGTAATTTTAATTTTGCTATATTTAGATACTCTGAACATTAACTTTTGTAGTTTTCAAGATACTAAAAATATTGTTGCTTCGTGAATGCAACTAATGTTTCTGGGTTCATGAATAAATTTGGATTTGCTATAAGTCAATAGGCTGAATTATTATTGAATTTTGTATTTGCAAGTATGGCCAACTTTCAGCTCAGCTGCGTTCTCCACATTGACCGCCATCTTTGCGTGCCCTAACGGTCCTGTCCGCTGTCTAGGCCCGTCGCTTAACCGATGCGGTTACCCAGGTCCAGGTACGTCGTGAAAAACAGAAGCTGCCTGCTATCTAGACAGTAACGTTCCACATGTCTCTTTACCACGGAATAAAGATTCCCCGGTATTCCTGTTACCTTACAGAGGATACGAGATGCACCACTTATACCACTTCCTAGAGTAACGCCAAAGACAGAAACACATGACCACCTGCTGCTAACCGAGCTGACAGTTTAATATCTAAGAACAACTGCTGCAGCATACCTGAGACGGTAAGTGACACTGTATGCCAACTTATAGCGTATAGCATGAGCAGCATCGGCCCTATTACTCTCCTCGTACATATCAAATATTACCTCTGTATCCGCCGCGGTGGAGTAGCCGAGCGGTCTAAAGCTCCTCTCTGCGGAGCGCGCGGTTGCTCGCCGTGGAGGTTCGAGTCCTCCTGGGGCATGGGTGTGTGTGTGTTGTCCTTAGGTTAGTTTACCTAGGTTTTAGTAGTTTGTAAGCTACGGACTGATGACCACGCAGTTTGGTCCGATATATTTACAGACATTAACTTCTGTTTCCTTGGATAACTCTCCAGTCTGCATAACCTGCTGCGTCCTTAATGACAGGAGTTTTTTATTCAGGTACAAACCTCATTAGGATCACCATTAGAAAGTTATGAGAAGTCTACATATACCGCATCGATCTGGTTTCTTATCCGTGGCACTTACGACATCGCGCGTAAAGAGTCTAAGTCAAGTTTGGCATAACAGATGCTTTCGGAACGTTGCTTTGAGCCAGGTAGACATAATTTACCGAAGTATCGTGTTTTGCCATCGCAGACTGCTGGATGACGATGCAGCTGCCAGTAGACAATAAGGGTATGGTAATTTCAAGCAGCAGAATGTGCACTGTGAACCTTCCCGTTCTGTTAAGCAGAGTGCATAGTTATTAGTATCAGCTGCGTACTGGTGTAGAAAAGAAAAAAGTAATTTAGAAGTGCAGTCGTTGCTACAAAGGATTTCACAGGAATCCATGTATTTCAGAGCATTTCTCAATACAAGTACGTCATCACCAACTGTTGCAGTGGATGTAAGAATACCGTAATTGCCACAAGGAAAAAAGAAAATCAGTTGCGTGGTAATATGAAACGGCTCTCGTTTCACTAATGGTCGTGTCTGTGTGTCGTACGCTCGGCGTCGAAGAGGAAGAAAAAGGTTGGTCTCGTCGACTACGAGCTCATTAAAGCAGGAGCACAAAATCGGACTGGAGAAGGTATTCCGAAACGTCTTTCTCAGGGGCACAGTCCTGGAATTTTGCTTATACCTATTGAGAGAAACTGTATGGCTGGATGGAAATTTGAAATGACCTTCTCGTGAATGAAGGCTGACGACTGCGCTACCGCGGTATGCGCTCTGTTGAAGGAATTATTCTTCGCTGACCTCCGCCTCCCTACATACTTCGCGAGCTACAGGTGCTAAAATTAATATTACAGTTGAAAATTTAATGGCTAGACTGAGAAGCAGACTGTCTCAATTTGGGGCCACGGATTTCAAAACCCTTTTAGTATAAGAAAGTACTCGTTGTAAGAAAACTAGAGCCCCCTACACCCTTTTTTGGGCTCAACCGTTTCCAAGGAAAGCCGGTATGAGTAACGTGCCGCTATTCACATTGCGCAAGTCAGCAGCGCGCCTGCAGCCCTCGATTAGCCTGCGCGACACCTCAGCGCCTGGCAAACCTCTGGACAAGAGAGAGGGGGAAATTACTCGTCCGTCAACAAAGAACAAACACGAGCGCAAGTCCGAAAAGGGCCGATCTACCAGAAAAAGAGAAAAAAGTTAATAACTGGCCGGTCGGAATTCGATTCCCAACCCAGACTTTGTTTTTTGCCTTTTTATTACTATATTACGACATATCTATTCGTCCACGATTTTGTCGATTAACTGTGGATTGGAATTCAATTAATACTAATTATTTCCAACTATTTGTCACAAAATTTTACAAAAATGTGCACTGTACTGCGTATGTGATAACGTTATTCTCCTGAATCTCATCTGGAGCCCCAATATTTATGCGGATGATACTTTTATAAATGAATGTCCTCTCATTTGCAACGTGAATTTGTAATCGTCACAGAAAAGCACATTTCTTTCACATTTAAAAAAGCAGGCCACTGTTACGTCAAATTGGCGGCAAACGAAAAACAAGTATTTAAAAAATGTTCAAATGTTTGTAAACCTAAGGGACTTAACTCCGTTGCTCATCAATCCCTAGGCTTACAAATTACTTAAAGTAACTTATTCTAACAACAACACAAACACCCATGCGCAAGGGAGGGATCGAACCTCCGACGGTGAGCAACCGCGCGCTCCGTGACATGGAGCCTCAGACCACGAGGCCATTCCCGTACGGCTAAGAATATTTCAACATATTTTGAGTATTAATCGAATGACGTCATCACAAATTATTGTAACTTGTTAGCATTACAAGTGAAATTCGGAAGGAATTAGATTCAAATCCCCGATGATAAAACCCCAGTTGCGACCTTCCGTGCCTTAAGGTGTTGATCAAACTATGCTGTATTGATCAAAAGCATTATAGACGTATTGGACTATGTGCGGCTCTGTTAAAGAAATATATCTCGATGTAGTCTCTGGGTGACCGTCGTAGCGACCACAGCGCATCAGAGACAGAATATTTTCACTTGTAAGTGTAAGCCGTGGTCGATTTGACGAGCGGTCTAAGGCGCCTCGCTGCGGAGCGCGCCATCAGAGGTTCGAGTCCACCCTGGGGCATGTGTGTGTGTGTGTGTGTGTGTGTGTGTGTGTGTGTGTGTTGTCATTAGGATAGTTTACCTTAGTTTAAGTAGTTTGTAATCTACGGACTGAAAACAACTCAGTTTGGTCCGATAGATTTACAAACATTTGAACATTTATTTTTTATTTATTTAGTTTTTTTAATTTAATTTTTTTTTTTGTAAGTGTAACCGGCTTCTCACTAGAGGCGATATATTTTGATTTATCTGTGCGGTTTTCCTTGGGTTTCTTAAATTTATCACGTGCTTGCATATATATTAGATACAGATTAGCGTTAGTGTATTCCTCCTCAGCGTCAACTGCTACCGTCTTTTGGTTTTGTTTACCTTATTTACTCACTTGGAGAGTCTACATCGCGCCTTTTTAGTTGTTCGTTTTTCTGGGCACTGTATTCATGGATACGGACTGTGTGTGGATGCAAACTGAGTTGTCGACACTTGGCTCCTCCTTGAGGCGGTGTTAACCTCGGTTTCACAGCTGCCGTGTCCAGCGATCAGCCAACAGCTGCTGCGAGCCCTATTACTGCTCGCAATGAGCCTGCAACCCACCCGCGGTTGTGTGGGAGGTTGCCCAGTGAGTGCCAGGCAGCGAAAAACTTACCGGGGGACAGATCGAGATGTCTCTCCTGTTTGTCTCACCAACAGATTTGAGTCACTATCTGTTCCTGAGCCAGATGGTGTCGCTTGACCTGAGGTCACCTCTCAGTCTCCTAGAAGGTGGATTGACTTGTAGTTGGGAGATCCAAAGTTAGGCTGGTAAGGGAGCTCCTCACGCATATGGCTGCCAGCGTGTGAAAGAAGTCCAATGCTCACAGGGTATCCACACCGGGTGGAGTCATTGCAGACGTGGAACCGGTCCTACTGGATGTGGTGGCTCACTTCGTTACCAACGATGAGTGTTGCTTTGGAGCGGCTATCTGAAGTGGTAAATACTGCCAGTCTTGCTTGCAAGATGAAGGCAGGGCCCACAATCTGCATAGTGGTAGGACCGACTGTGACTTCTGCTGCAGAGCCGAGTGGAGGGTTTGAATCAGAGGCTCAGACGGTTCTGCGGCCGTGAAGGTTGTAGATTCGTCGACTTGCGCCATAGGGTGATGGAGTTCCGGATTCCGTGAAATAGGTCAGTCCTCTACTACACTGCACAGGTAATGGGGGCTGTGAGACGTGGATAGGGCGTTTTTTTTTTTTTTTGTAGGATAGAGGGCCTCGGGAACACACAAAAAGTGTTTCAGTTTCAAAGAGTACAGGTCATAGAACGATTACTCTAACAGTTGCCAGTTGCAAGTTGTGGTAGCTGTGTGGAGAAAGTACCAGAGCTCCAAGCTCTGAAGCTCAAATTATTACACGTAGCAAAAAATCTGTTAAGGCCAGAGATAATTTCAGCTGAAATTTTTATCAGGGGACAAATGTTGTTCAGAAAGGATGGATTGAATAAAATAGATGGTGGCGTATTTGTTTATATCTGTCACAAGCGCTTTATCCTGTAGCGAAACTGAAGTACATAGTTCCTGTGAGTTGGTATGGCTAAATGTAATATCTGACAACCGGAATAAATTAATAAATGGTTCTTTTTACCGATCCCCTGGCTCGGACGATTCGATAGCAGAAATGTTCAAAGATTGCTTGAATCAAGGGCGGATTCAGGAGTGCACAGGGGCACGTACTCCCCCCTCTCCTGGCAATTCGACAAAAGAAAAATAAGAGAGAAAGAGAAGGGGGAGAGAGAGAGAAAGTAGAGAGGGAAAGGAGAGAGAGAGAGAGAGGGAGAGAGAGAGACAGAGGGGAGGGAGGGTGATCGTCTCAGCATAAGAGTAGTTAACTTTTACTTACAGGCAGCATATAATTGTGAGTGTAAAAATGAAACATCCCTGTAATTAACACAAAGTAAATTGTCTTTTTGTGTAATGCTTCTATTTAATTGCTTCTTGCTCCTTTTATGTCAGTTACTTACGATAAAACTAAATAAGACATAGGGTTTTTTTATTGTTTCGTGATTGCTTGGGAGATAAATGAGCTATTGTGTATGTTTTATTCCTACGTAAATAAAGTTAAAGGATTTGAGTGTGTGAAAAAAAATCGTGAATTTCTAAGACTGAGTTCAGGCAGGCACATTAAGGTGTTTTCGGTAAACAGTTTATCTCTCTGGATTCTTTTCCTAGAGAGTAAGAAATAGTACTGCTACCCATTAGAAACAGTTTTATTTGAAGCTACACGTTCCTATTTTTCAGTTATTGGAGTAGATCAGAAATTTCTATGGCATGTTTTCGCACATCAGATACAAAGTATTTTCACGGTAGTATAAATTCTACTAAAAACACAGTCAAGTGCAATTTTAGTGATCGAGAAAGCTTTCTTGAAAACTTTCTATTGATTCAGTACAATGTGACACAGAAAATCAGATTTTAGGTTGTGAAGGAATATCAAACTTAGCGAAATATATTTACTAATACATAATTAGGCGACCTTTTAGAATATGCTCTTCTTCAATTTCTGCATAGTTGTTGAGTGCAATGTTTGATGATGACACATGTAAGCCAGAAACAGTACTGTTCGCTCACGGTAAGTTGGCAGCGGTAGGAGGCGCGCACCGTGGCTGCCTGGGGGCGAGGAGCAGCGAGTGTTGTTAATAATATCAGCTTATTCCCACGAGTTTAACTTTCACTCGGTGAATACTAGACAGAAGTCGAATCTACATTTGCATCACACACCTAAACACTTGTGCAGAAAGGGGTACAGTATTCTGCGGCATCCATTTTCAATAACCCGCCACAAGAACTAAAGAATCTTAGCACTAATCTACACGCTTTCAAATCTAAATTGAAGAGTTACCTCATGGCTCACTCCTTTTATTCTGTCGAGGAACTCCTAGAAAAGTTAAACAATTAAGCTAATTCATTTTTTTCTTTATTGATTCTTTTCACTTTGTCTTAAGATTATCGTGTGCAAAGGACTACATAAAAATGTTCTAGTGCCATTCTTGTGTAACAATTAATGTATTGACTTGTTCCATGACCATGGAGTCTCACTCCTCAATTGGGTCCTATGGAACAGAAAAAACAAATAAATAAAAATAAATAAATAACGTTACCCATACACGTGGCCGTAATATTTCTTGTCTAGGGACAGCGTAACGTTGACAGCGCTCCGAAAAAAATGAATGTCCTTCAACTAGTGCAGATGCTTTCTGCTTCTGGCAGCACCGGGTTACTGTTGAATTACATAGTGCTACAGTTTTGTGTGACAGTTTGCAAGTACTATAACTATTAAAGGTAGTGTAACTATTTCGGTACAGTGATACTATACTACCATGAGTGGCAAAGATAGAAAAAGACAGATCAGCATAAATCATAAATAAGTTCTTCTCTCCCAAAAAAAAAAAAAAAAAAAAAAAAAAAAAACACAAAAGTCATCATGCGCTGATGAGACACCGTCATGTTCATCCTGGGTGACAACTACAATTGCGTCCACCAGTTAGGTTTTTCAGGAATGAGATATAGGGACGTGCTCCTCTCATTTCTGCCAAATCTTAGCATCTATAATCTGGCCCAGTGTGGCTCGGGGCATGAGCAAGTGGGGCGCAACTATCAAGTTTCTGTCAAATATCGTAAATCCAGTACTGTCTATAATGTTCGGTATCAAGTGTTGACATGAACTACGTATGCTGTTCTTGCTTGCCCTATCGTACCAGATTGGAACATGAGACATTTTAAAACACACACAAAACTTCATTCTAGTAACGTATTTGCACCATAGCAGATGATCAGCATGAACAATATTTTTTCAGCCCCCCATGACTTATTGCTGCAGGTCCCCTCCCCCCCCCCCCCCAAAGCTCGTTCCAATCTCCCGGCAATGTGTAATGGCCAAATGAGCCGGTTTTTGTCTGTTTAGTGAGGCGTGTTTAGAGGGCTCGTGCTACAAACGTGATTTGGATTACAAGCGCTCCAGCGGAAATAGCTGACAATTTTTTCTGGGAGAGTACCACAACAGCGTGCAATGACGTGTCCACTTTAGATATGTCTGCTGAAACAAACAAATGTAATATTTCCGAGAATATTTCAGACCTTCCACTTTGAGAAAATAAACAGATCATCAGTAGGTGATCAAAGTCGGTTTCACCCCACAAATTTGGGGCTTCTGCCCCAACCTTGACCTTTTAACCTTGACATTAACCTATCGATCAATCAATCAAACGATGCATATATAAATTAATAAGTAGACCTATCCATCAAATCGACCTGTCGATCAAATCGAGCTATCAAGCTATAGATCAATCGACGAATTGGTCAATCAATCAGTTGACCTATGGATAAATCAATAAATCGATCATCTTAACAATATGATGGACATGAACAACAACAAGATGACGGTCATGAACAACAATATGGCGGACATGATCCACAACAAGATGGCGAACATTGACAAATGCTGCACATCATTAATTTTTGACCAAAACTTGCCGAGTTGTTCGCGTTCAATGTCCTCAGCATCGCTTCCGGAGGCCCAAAATGGGACTTTATGATATACCAAACAAAGCTTCCTTCCATGCTCTATCAACTGCTTGAGGTCACGAGTCTATGCGGCTATCCATTGTCTCGATAGACGCGATAGAACACACCTATGTACACTGCGCAAAACGCGGTGTTCAAGTTCAATGTCCACAGAATCGCTACCGGTGGCCTAATTAACTTACTATATACCAAACGACACGTCATTCTATGGTCTATCGATTGCTTGAAGTCGCGAGTCTATGAGGCTGACCCTTTTCTCGCCAGACGCGATAGAACGCAACAATGTGCGACGCGTCTAACGTTCGTGACGCAGTGTTCCACCTTATGTCTTCTAGAGTCAAAGTTATTGCTACTGGAGGGCCAAAATAGACATTTTCCGATTCGCAAATGATCGTTCTACAATTTAGAGTCCATCCCGAGGTCGTGGGTGGATTCAAATATTTTCTACAAATGTTTAAAGTCCCCCTAAACTCTTCAAATTCAGTTTCTATTGTCCCCCAAAGCTAAAGTATTTATCTTATAGTGTTTGATGATAATGCTTGTTTAGTTTCAGTCACCTTGTAGTTACGTATTGATCAACAGATATTGATTGACGATAGCTTAGTGCGTCGCGATTCTCGTAAGAAACGTGACATGAGCAAAGAATCCCGTAGGGCTTCCAGGGAAATGAATAGTAGGAAAGGTACAGATAACTATTCTAGTGAGAGTGAGGTAGTTATTCCCCACGAGCATAGTAACAGAAAAAATTACACCACACGTATGGCAAGTGTAGAAGAAGTTGTGCTAAGTGCCCCACACGTCCGGGAAGCATAATCGGAAACGAGACGTGATGTTAGAATACTCTCATCAGCCCGAAATTCGCCAGTAAGAGACAGGTCTATTCCTCGCGGTGAAAGTGCCCGTAATATTCCCGAGGAACACGAACCAGAAAACAACTGCTGTCGCTGTCGCTGTCGCATCCAAGAATCAGATGTTTCAGAAAGATACCCATCAGCTGGCATGGATCAGTATGTTAATAGGGGATACGATCCGGTACAATTCGGTGGTGGCGGCCAAGCTTATAGAGCGTTTGACCTGAACCACTTCCTGTCGCTTCAGAATTTCGAGGTCTATAAGGAATCTAATAATGCGTTACATCCGAAGTCGTTTATAGCGCAGTGTGTTGCCGCCAGAGGTATCGAAATCATTGAACTAAGACCGCCCAATCCGACCAGTAATAACAGTACCAACAATAATCACAATTGACACATTGTCTCTGTGGATTACGCGCGTTCTAGATCCGCAGCATTTCTCGGAGATTGCGCGCTTTATCTTCTTGATTACGAAGATATAACGGATATACTCAGGGATGAGAAGCCTACGATACTTAGGCAAGAGATCCATCCCATGTTAACTGTAACGATTGGCAACATAAGTTTGACGGGAATTATCGACAGTGGGAGTCCGATTTCTGTCATTTCGGAGTCTGCTCAAAAAATGTTCAAATGTTTGTATAGCTTGTGGGACTTACTACGGGGTCATCAGTCCCTAAACTTACAAACTACTTATGAACTAGCTAACAGAAATATCCATGCCCGGGGGGGGATTCGAACCCCCGACCGTAGTGGCCGTGCAGACCGTGACTGAAGCGCCGCAGTCCCCTCGGCCACCGCGGCCGGGTTGTATTAATGACCACCCGTGGCCGACGCTGAAGCTGAAGAAGGCCAAAGTTAGGGGCTCTCTTATCGGCAAACAAGCATAGATTCAGTTACAGTGTCACCTGACCTTAAAATGTCAAGGTCATGAATGGGACATAAATCTCTCGGTGGTTCCTATGTTGGCAATCGAACTGTTACTAGGTATGGATTTCTGAATCACCAGAAGGCCATTCTCGATGTGGATCGTGGTGAGCTCGTACTGAATAAAGACGAAAAAATCACTATCCACTTCGCTGAACAAATTTCGAAAGCGGAAGTCCCAGCCGAGTGTTTACGGCTGAGCATAGCAGATGGGGAGAACCACTGCGGTTTCGTACCTATATATAGTAAAAAAAAATAGGTACGAGAAATATCAGATTGTACACGAAGAAGTGATACAAGCCATAGAGAGTGTTGTGCTATCACAAAGCAATATTTCCAGTTCTGAGCGAGAGGAGCTTGCTTCTGTGTTAACAGAAAACTCAGAGGTGTTTTATCCAAAAACAGGGGCAAGTGTGCGGTGCCTCCTTACTCAATACCGGCGGCTCATAGAGAAGCCGTGCGAAAGGAGCTGGCAACAATGGAAGAGGAGGACGCGCTTCCTCTTCCTATAATTGACCTCTGGTGGTCGTTGAAAAACATGATAAGTCTGTGCGTCTTGTCCTCGACTCCAGACAAATCAACACCATAATTGAACCAGAAACAGAGGATGGAAGAGCTATTGCAAAACTTCCACGGTGCACAAATGTTCACTACAAAAAAATGTTCAAATGTTTGTTAAACTTATGGGACTTAAGTACGGGGTCATCAGTCCCTAAACTTACAAACTACTTATGAACTACTTACGAACTAGGACGGCACAAATATCCATGCCCGAGGGGGGATTCGAACCCCCGACCGTAATGGCCGTGCTGACCGTGACTGGAGCGCCTCAGTCACCTCGGCCACCGCGGCCGGCTATTCACTACACTCGACTTGAGATCGAGTATCTAGCAGATCGTTCTCGATCCCGAGTGCCGGCCATATACTGCTTTTGTTGCGTTCGGGACATCCTACAGGTTCAAGTGATTGCCTTTTGGCTTGAATGTGTCTTGTTCTGCCTTCATCAGAGGTTTAGACTCAGCTTTGCCAGCGTCTATCAAGAGCCGGATTACTACTTATGTGGACGACCTCCTCATTGCCGAACCCGACTAGGGACAGCATAACCTCGTCTTGGCTGAGGTACTTAGTGCCTTTCGGCAGTGTGGAGTGACAGTAAACATAAAGAAGTCGTGCATCGGTACGTCTGAAGTGAAGTACCTAGGCCACGTAATATCTGCGGAGGGAATTGCTCCCGACCCAGAGAAAATAGAAGCGATTGAAAAATTCCCTGTTCCCAAAAACAAACGACAACTTAGAGGTTTTTTGAGCGTAGTAAATTTTTTAAGCGCTTTATTTTCATCAGGAAACTGGCGACCTACGTCTATGTTCCGTAACGGGTAAAAATATTCTTTGGAATTGGGACGATGTGGCAGAAGAAGAGTTTCAGAGCTTGAAGGAAGCGCTGGTTAAAGCTCCGATTCTGTCACATCCGAACTTTCCTGAAGAGTTGTGCATGGCGACGGACAGTTCCTATACGGGGCTGGGAGTAATGATCTTCCAAAGATACCAGGAGGCAGGAAATGCCGTGTATAAGACCATCGCGTTCGGCAGTAGGATATTAAACAAGGCAGAGCGGAATTACTCCGTCACCGAAATAGACGCCCTCGCCGTAGTGTGGGGTTTTGAGAAATTTAGGTACTTCCTTTACGGCCGGAAAGCCAGGGTCTTTACTGACCACAAGGCCTTGGAATTCATCATGTCTGCAAAACTGAGGAGTAAGAGATTGACTTGGTGGGTGTTACCTCTTATGGAGTTTGAATTTACCATCTAACATGTGCCGGGAGTAGAAAACATTGCCGATGCATTGTCGCGATCTCCTGTGGGGTACGAACAATTAGGACACCAACATCTAGACGAGGAGCATTACAGCCTTTTCTACATGCGCCAGGTTGCTTTTGAGAATTATGTGTCTACCATTTTGCAGGGCTTGCGGAAGGAACAGGACAAAGTTCCCGTCTGGAAAAAAATAAAGGAAAAGATGAAGGCCAAGAATTTTCCGAACATCCGGAAATATTACCTTCTCCGGTATTTTGAGACCTGAGAACGAAAGAGGACGTTCGAAAATTCCGGAGAGCTCTTAGACTTGGGTACGGTATCGTCTCTGTGGGAACTTTGTTAGTATGTGAGGAGCTTGTAGGGGCGTCTGCAGAGTGCTCTGTGATTCGCCAAAGCTTAGGATAGTGACAGTTTTGTAATTTGTGAGCAGCTTCTCGCAGGCTGTTAGCGGTGTGTGGTAATTGGAGCGCTCTGCGGTTGCGGGTCGCGACCAGGAACGCCGGCAGAGAGAAAGATTTTTCGGGGGATTCGCTGGTAGGTCTCCGCGGTGTGCGGATCGACTTAGCTCTCGCGGTTTACTTGTGCTGTTGTCTATCTTTGTTTTTTGTCCTGTAGGATCGCTTCCGGCGGCCACAGTTGACTTACATATTTTGGAAGTCTCACTTTGAGCATTCGCACTATGCGGATCGCACATAAATGAGATTTTGTGTGGCAAGTTTGACTTGGTGATTTGCACTTGTGAACACTGTTTCACAAGTACACTACGATCGACTTGTCTGCTCGCTATATAAAATTGTGCAGCCATTGTCTAGCAGCGCCGACTCTATAGTGGCTGTTAGTTTAAATATCGTTTCTGCTTCACAGAACGAAGTGAGAAAACGGTCGCGTTTTATTTCAGCTCTGGTCTGCAGTCATCAGCTGCCGCTGCCGAATCTTGTCTGCTCCAAATATTTGGTAATGTGTCGCCTGCATCATTGCTAGGGCCAGTATACTGCTGCTTTTGAAGGAATTTCTCTGTATTTTCATAACTGCACTTAGTTGCTCAAATTAGGAAACTTCATCTGCCCTTTGAGTTTGTGCATTTGTGGCGGTAGTTTGGATAATTATTCTTCCTGAAGAGGGTTTCCTTATCCCTTGACTCAGCCAGTCATTTGTTATATAGGCAAATATCATTTCATGTTGATAATTGTCAATTTTCTTTAACTTTTGCGTATAGAATCTCTTATTTTCAAAGTATGTGTAATGTTTCGATTGCTTTGTCATGTGCCAGGATGAACTGTTATGGTAAATAAATTGCACCTGACGTATGTATACTCTTTCAATTGAAAACTTCATAATTTTGGAGGGGCAAACATATTAGTTATCGTGGGAGTGTGCCGAGTAAGTTAGATTAAATTGCTGGTACCCCTCATTGGATTATTGGTTAGGAATTTATAAAGTAAATGTGTTTGACCATATAATACGCCACCAAGTGAGGTCAATAAAAAATAATAATAATAGTAATTTTCCATGTTTTTTTATAAACATGGTGGCGGCCCTAATTTAATTGTCAAAAATATGATGATTCACTTTTATATCTAAAAGTTACATAATTAATTATAACTATTTTAAGAAGTGGGAATTTGCATGTTGACTACTGTCGCAGTCAACAGAACTCGCACACTTAGTAAAGACACCCACACAATTAGAGACACACTTCTCAAGGTTGTATTAATTGTTTATATATTGGAGGAAACTGAGTGATGTACAAGTAGTACTACTCCCATAGAAAATAAATAGATATCAGCATTCCGGTTGCCAACAACAAAAACGTAACTTCATATTCTCCAGCTACTGGTGAAATTAAACGATTTTTTGCACTCATAAATAATAAAATAAATAATAAATAAATACACCTAATACAGTATTAAAAAATGTATTTTTCATCTTATTTCAAAATGTGGCCGCACCTTGAAAATCCAATTTCTTGCATGATACTGGAGTAAAATAATGTTATTACAATTAACATAATTAATGTAAACATAATTGGCGCACTTTTCTATTGTAACTTTAAGTTGAGAACAGCAGTTAAATAAGCACCTATAACTGTTTGCCATTCATGTGTCAGAACTTTTGCCTTACTCTTGTTTGATGTCATAATGAAATTCCAGGGGCGACTTTATCTCCATGCCCAAGGCGGAATCAATGAAATTAGTAATAAGTAGACAACCGTTTTTAATTTGTATAGGTCCAACTCGTCGGAGATAACAGTTCCTCCAAATTTATATTTTACCAATGTGTAGTTCATAACTACAAGCTTGCATTTTGTTATCTGCGCCACTGTATCTCCTTGCCCAAGTCAGAATCAATGAAATTAGTAATAAGTGGACAACCGTTTTTAATTTGCATACGTCCTCCTCGTCGGAGATAACAGTTCCTCCAAATTTATATTTTACCGATGTGTAGTTCATAACTACAAGCTTGCATTTTGTTATCTGCGCCACTGTATTTCCTTGCCGAAGGCGGAATCAATGAAATTAGTAATAAGTGTACACACCGTTTTTAATTTGCATACGTCCACCTCGTCGGAGATAACAGTTCCTCCAAATTTATATTTTACCGATGTGTAGTTCATAACTACAAGCTTGCATTTTGTTATCTGCGCCACTGTATCTCCTTGCCCAAGTCAGAATCAATGAAATTAGTAATAAGTGGACAACCGTTTTTAATTTGCATACGTCCTCCTCGTCGGAGATAACAGTTCCTCCAAATTTATATTTTACCGATGTGTAGTTCATAACTACAAGCTTGCATTTTGTTATCTGCGCCACTGTATCTCCTTGCCCAAGTCAGAATCAATGAAATTAGTAATAAGTGGACAACCGTTTTTAATTTGCATACGTCCACCTCGTCAGAGATAACAGTTCCTCCAAATTTATATTTTACTGATGTGTAGTTCATAACTACAAGCTTGCATTTTGTTATCTGCGCCACTGTATCTCCTTGCCGAAGGCGGAATCAATGAAATTAGTAATAAGTGGACACACCGTTTTTAATTTGCATACGTCCACCTCATCGGAGATAACAGTTCCTCCAAATTTATATTTTACCGATGTGTAGTTCATAACTACAAGCTTGCATTTTGTTATCTGCGCCACTGTATCTCCTTGCCCAAGTCAGAATCAATGAAATTAGTAATAAGGGGACAACCGTTTTTAATTTGCATACGTCCTCCTCGTCAGAGATAACAGTTCCTCCAAATTTATATTTTACCGATGTGTAGTTCATAACTACAAGCTTGCATTTTGTTATCTGCGCCACTGTATCTCCTTGCCCAAGTCAGAATCAATGAAATTAGTAATAAGTGGACAACCGTTTTTAATTTGTATACATCCAACTCGTTGGAGATTACAGTTTCTCCAAATTTATATTTTACCGACGTGTAGTTCATAACTACAAGCTTGCATTTTGTTATCTGCTCCGCAAGTGAACTGGTGAAGTTAAGTGTCTGTCGCCGGCCACGGTGGCCGAGGAGACTGAGGCGCTTCAGTCACGGTCTGCACGGCCACTGCTGTCGGGGGTTCGAATCCCCCCTAGGGCATGGATATTTGTGTCGTCCTAGTTCGTAAGTAGTTCGTAAGTAGTTTGTAAGTTTAGGGACTGATGACCCCGCAGTTAAGTCCCTTAAGCTTATCAAACATTTGAACATTTTTTTAAGTGTCTGTCTGTTGACAATCCATTCATTTGTCAGTGTTTGACTATACAGTCCTAAATAGACGTTCATTTGTGCATACATTGTTGAACAGCGCAGAACCACGCAGCTCGTACGTTTGACGGTGAGGTTTTCAGATAAATATTTTTCCTTATTCTACTTTGCTTGTGCCCGTATCTTCTAGTAGCACTTTATAAATTTGCTTATTTGTATAATGTCTTACTCTGTCATTACTGTGGCTGTTCTCACAGCGCTATGCGCCGATGCGTGTGGCCGTTTCCCTCCGGGGGTTCGAATCCCCCTACGGGCACGGATGTTTGTGCTGTCTTTAGTATAAGGTAGCTCGTAAGTAGTTTGTAAGTTAAGGGACTGATGACACCACAGTTAAGTCCCATAAGCTTCGCAAACATTTGTTCTCAAAGACTTTAGCTTTAATACGTGGCAGCTCATGAGAGATGCTAGCGAATGCAACTGGCGCCGTGTTATCTTGCAGAGTAACCGCGTTTGCAACGTACGCCGTGACATTTCCGTCTCCTGCTGCGAAGGCCTTAGCCGTCTCACATATTAGCAACCTTTTACACTTTGCTCTAACTTTGGTGAGTCGTAAATCTCTTTTTCAGGCAGAATTGTGGTTAGCCGTAAATCCGGAAACTACCTCTCCATATAAGTCACGCATGCGAGGTTTTAACGCCCTTTCCTATTCTTTCACGTAAGTGGAAAATACTGGTGAGGTAGTTCACTTTAGGTAGACTGGATTTATCAGAGTGACTTTCTTTGTTACATCTAGGGAACGAGTAGAATTCTCTCTTAATTCGTATCGGACACTATGTGGCTTCATTATACAATTCCAAGCTGCTGTCTTGATAGAGGATATGCTGTAACGTATTTCAAGAAGTTTTAGGTTATCTGCTTGGATCACTACAACAGTTCTGTGGAATATTATGACTTTGCCTGTTTGCAGAATGCTGAAGTTAAGTAAATTGTTTTGTTTTTAACTCCAGAATAGTACCCACATCCTGTACTTTCATGTGATCTGATGGATAAATCATGTACACAGATCATCTACATAACCTCTGCATACGTATTTGTTGCCGCAAGTTTCAATTCTTGGAAGTTTGAGAAAAAGAGTTTGTAGTTAGGGCTCATCTAATACTGAGAGAAACAGCTTTTAAGGGGAGCAAACTTGTCTTATCGACGTTAGGATGGTATATTTGCATTTTCGGTTCACAACTATTGTTGAAGTTGCGCCAGCGTATAATCGCCTAACAATGTTTACAAAAAAGGCTTCAACTCCATCTTCGACATAACATCCAGCAGGAACTTGTGACGGCCTCTTTTGAATTAGGCCAGAAGATGAAAAAAAGAAATTTGTTTTCTTTGATGAACTGTTCGATCTTACTTTAATAAGCTCTATTTGCTCTTAAACAGAGGTTACGTTGGTTTTGATACTGTATATTTTCACAATATCACTTGGCATGTTGCTGACACATGCGCTGCGAGGGTGAAGGTCGGGGTGAGAGTTTAAAATAGGGAAAGACTCACAACCACCAACTGCGAACCAAATTCCTAAACATGCAAAAACACTGGAACTGTGATTGCTATTGTTTGACTCGTTTTCTAGGGGATGATATCATACGTTCACAGCTTTCCTTCCCTGCATATGATTAACAAAAAAATTCATAATAAAGTCAAGTTAATGCGAGAAAAGGGTGTACTAACTACTATTTTTGAAAACACGTGAAAGTTCACTTTATGTTGTTTATTTCACAATATTAGAACCCTGTGGCTGATACGTCTGCACGTCGACACATTTATCAAATAAAGTTATAGCTCATGAGCCCCCAGACAAAATGAATATTTGTCGCAAATTGTTTTCACACCATGTGCCTGTCTCAAACACCGTTTATGTTCATGCCTATGCGACGACACGTGTTACACTAACAAAACACAGTCACTTTTGGTGCGATGCACACCTTGTTCCTCCGGTTAAATATTCACAACACACAGTAGCACTCGATACAACTTGGTTCAGTCTACGACGAGCAACCACACTTGGCAATTGACACACAAAAATCTAAAGTCTCCACCTGGAGATCCACATGCCGACTGATCTAGAGTGACGCCAGCTACACCACTCGCTCCCGACTCGTCACTTCCTGCCCATGCGCGCACGCCAAAAGCCCACTGCCGGGTTTTTTCCCTACGTCATCAACTTCCCCATGTGAGCTGTTCTAACCGACTTCCAACGTACAGCGCTCAGCCAATACATTTCTAAAACTTTACTTAAAATCAAAATAATTACACTACACATTAAACAAATGTCTTATAATGTTTTTATATTGGTATAAACATCCTTTGCACTATCGTGCAATTTCTTATATCACAGATAAGTGATTTAACTGAATATTTCAAGGTAAAATACACAAGATTAATTGAAAATAAAATGAGAAATAGTTAATATATTACTTTTATAAACAAACATTGCCATGCTAGTTGTGGAACTGTCTTGTATTCATTGGTAATTTATTACTTTTTATTGTCAATTAAACATATTACGCCAGATGTGACTATATCAGCTAATGTATTGTTTATTTGTCAACAGGCTATTTTGTAATGAGGGCCTTAAAGGTTCCTGACTGCATCGTATTACTTCAAATGCCAGTAGTATTAGAATATTTTATTTCACGCTGTGCACTGCACTGCACCTGGCACTCGCCATTGTCCCTCTCTCCCCTCAGCGGAAACGAACCTGGAAAATCCTAAGCTGGAACAAGTCATCAATGTCGGCCTGCTTGCTGGCCTCCCCTCAGCTACAAGCACACATAAAATCTCAATGTGGAGAATTTCTACCTATGGCCTAACTATAAATGTTGTCACCCAACTGTGTACATACATTGCTACCATAATTAATGAGATTAAAATTGTGTAACATTTAGTGCATTGGCATGGTCAATGTTTGCAGTGAACTTCATACTGTTTAATTATCAAATGCTATTAATTACCAATATTTCTATTGGGCGGTAATCTCACAGCGTGTAATCCCCTTAAACACTGGAAGTAGAATTCCATTGTGTGTCTTTCCCACAATTTCTTTCAAAAGCATAGCTTTTTAGTAAAGATCATGTTTTTTGTTTTGCATGTGCGATTCACCATTCTAGTTCAGTTCTGTAGCTGTGTGTGTTCCTTGCTCATGCTCTTTCTATAGTTTACTGTCCATTAAACATGCTTTGTCGAATTTCCACTTGCCCCTAATCTTAATATCTACTTTAAGGCTCTGTTAATACTAGCTTGAACTGACAAACGGTTAGTAAAAACTGAACGGACAGGTTTTGACACTGCGGAAACACTTCTTCAGTCTATTAGAGGCATGATTCTATTTATATCGCTCATAGAGTGGCTAGTGATAAAGGTCAACCCTTGATTCCCTCTCGGCTGGTTTAGTCAGATGTCACTGAGGTGCAGTCCACTCACTAAGTCTCTCAGTTGCAGGCATACGTAGGGTTTAAGCGCATGAATGTTGTTCACTTTCGCGGATTTATTAACTTGACTATGTTTTTCTGGAAGAAAGTCGATCTGTACTCTAGGGCTTGTGAACCTAATGACGTTTAAACATTAATAAGGTGTGCTGTGTCAGTTTCTATTGAGTGCCTCGTCAACAGGATAGTTTTTTCGCGCTTCACGATATGATTCCGTCCTTAAATAACGTGGCCGTACCGCTTTTGGTGCCTCTGTTAAGGATTCCATTGTACCCCGCAATATGTTCAATACTGTTCTTGTAGCAAGACAATCTCTACGTCGAATGAATATTTAAACTCTGTAAGGCATTCTACTTCTTTCAGACTAGTGACTATGTTAAAAGTTGCTATGCAATCTGCTGAACGCTAGTATTAGACGACAGTTCTGTAAGTCATCAGTTTTTGGCTGAGTGTTAACAAAAGCTGTCTTACAAGTCTGTCAGTGCTGTCGACCCCCGCGTTGCGCTGACGACAAATTACCGAATTCGGTGGCTTCATGTCGTGGTTTATTGTCGGATACTGATGCAGTCACGGCAGTTCTGCTCGGAGGAAATTTTAGAAGACTGTCACAATGCTGCGTTCTATCAATCGGTGATTCATTGTTGCAGTGTTTCTTAGGATTCCTTTCTACAATCTCGAAATTGTGATGTTTAGCTCTTCTGTTGAAGCTCGTCGTGTTGACTATATTGCCGCGGTGGAGTAGCTGAGCGGTCGAAAGGGTCTCGCTGCGGAGCGCGCGGTTGCTCGCCGTGGAGGTTCGAGTCCTCCCTGGGGCATGGGTGTGAGTGTGTTGTCCTTAGGTTAGTTTACCTAGGTTTAAGTAGTTTGTAGGCTACGGACTGATGACCACGCAGTTTGGTCCGATAGATTTACAAACATTTGAACATTTCTGTTGACTATATTACTTTCCTCTGTCGTTTAGTCTCCTTTCTTCCAGATTTTAGACCACTTCTTAGTCTCGAAAACTTTCCTCGTCATTGTCCGCCCAGACTTACGGGTGGTCGGTTTTTCGGCTTCATTTTTTCCCCCCTTCTATGTTTCTGTAGGTTGGTCGTTAGCGTCTCCTGCACCTTTGAGATTCAACTTCGGTAATTTCGGTATGCCCTAATTTTTCCGTTACACGGTCTGGCGGTTGTGGCGACCGTGATTTCTTAGTTGCTGATTGTCTTCCTGCACGTCGTGTAGTTTTTGCCGTCCCTGTTCGGCCTCTTCTCGCGCGCTGTTTTCCGCTCTCTGGCGGGCAGCCCGTCGTTTTTTGTTGTCCTCGATAGATTTTTCTGTTGCATCGTCAGCTGTCCCCGGTGACACAGTGTCGTCTGCGGACGTCTATTCATTGTTTGGTGTGGCGGCAGGACTTCGATCTGCGATTTGTCCTGCGTCATGTCTGCACAGTTTTTCCGTACCTTCTCTTCACATATTCTGGAACTGCGTTTTCTATAGATTCTTCTGCATTACACTTTTCCATTCGCGTGTCCTCGTCAATGTTTCTGACAACTTGAAGGATAAATCCTGATGCAGCTGGTGCTACGAATGGTAGAGGGTGGGCGGCTGCTATGTTACGAGCACGTTGATCCACACCCCGACACGTTCTCAGCTGCCTCTCGTAAATCACAATAGCCCTGTACCCACAGACCTTGACATATGACGGTTGGTGTTTAAACTTGTCAATTTTAACCTGTCTCGCACCACTGAAGACCGGAAATGTATGTCAAGAATACCGCTCGTCATCATTGTTATTCATAAATTGTGCTGTAAGGTATCAATAGAGCATTAATTTGTTCTGGGGTTATTTTAAACGGTAGTTCGACAATACGAATGGTTTTGATTCCATTACCTGTGTTAATAGCTCTAAAGTCACCGATATTGCCGTTGAAATGTTTGAACTTAAAATTATTCCCATATAATTATACAATTTTGTCCCGTTTTACAGGATTCCGGAACTTGAGAAGCACGATACTACTCCTGATCGAGAGATGTTTCCAATTAGCTCCTCACCATTTAACTTTACTGATTCTTCCATAAAGTCAACTACTTCAAATGATTTGGACCATGCAAAGTAATTGGCAAAGATGAACTACAGTGTATCTTTTCTCACAGGTTCTGCCATTTTTCTTTCTACTATTTAATCAGCGGTAAACGCATATAATAAACTCTCCAGCTGTGGAGACGTAGCGGGCAGCGGTGAGCGAGCGGTCTGCGGCGCGCCAGTCACGTTCTGCACGGCCACTACGATCGGGGGTTCGAATCCCCCCTCGGGCATGGATATTTGTGCCGTCCTTAGTATAATGTAGCTCATAAGTTTAGGGACTGATGACCCCGTAGTTAAGTCCCATGAGCTGTACAAACGTTTGGAGACGTAAGACGTCATTTCCTGCGCCCAGGGCCGACCACGCCCACTGAGCCGCGCGACCTGCGCGTCGGATTGCCGGTATATGAAAGGCCAGGTAAATCGCCTCACCTTATTCTAACTGATTTTCCTCCTAAAATAGTGAGCGTTGGCGGCCAAACCGGGGCCTCTTTAGTCTACTTACGTGTACTACCTTAAGGGTTTTTAAAATCCTTGACCCCAAGTTGAAACTGTCTCTTTGTAAGTAATGCATTAAAAAGAGAACCATTCACTAGTTAAACACGCGTATTCGTTTTTCAAAAGATTACAGTTTTGACAGTGATCGTTCCACGGACGTGAGGTAGCAGACATTACTAATACGCGATAATTATGTGATATTTATATTCCTGTTGACCGACACTTTCGGTCCAAGTCCAAGTCCAAGTCCTCAGGTTAAATGTAACAGAATAACATTACAGTCCGTACAAAGATGTGTTCTGACCTGCATATTACGACTGATCAACTATGGAAAAAAACAGTATGTACGCTACAGGATACCGAAAAAATCACAAAAATTAGAATTTTACGTACGGAGGATAAAGACAGGAAAGTGAACTTGTTGGAGCAATTATAAAGCAAGATTCACAGAAAAAATTGGCGACGTTCTGAATGAAGTGTAAATGCAGCCAGTTCCTGAACTGCTTTGTTAAAGTTTTGTACTGTATTAGGTTCTTTGGTTAACCCTTTCAGTCCCAGTGTTGTTCCTGAACAACGTATTAAAAGCTGATTTATACCGTATTTTGTGTATCAGACTTTAAAGTCACATGGTTGTTGTTGAACAACATGCTTCTAGTACGACATTTTGCCGCTTGAAACGGCGTGTATCCCCTTCTGAGGCATTAATTTATCCGTCTCGGAGTTCGTGTTACGTTGCCGCCTGTATGTGGCTGAGAGTGTAAGCGAGAGTGTGGTTCATGTTATTTTATTTCAGCAGTGAATTGTCTTGTCTTTGGTGCTGTGGTAAAATTATGCTAGCATTATTGATCTGGCAGTGTTATATATCAACAAAATAACGTCCCAAGTAATAATATACCTCGATACAAACGTCTGTGTTGTGCATGAAATACGTGACATTAATAATAATAATAATAATAAACAGTTCGATCGAAAATTTCAAAACACATATTTTGATTATACAATATAAGCTTCTACGGCCGGCCAAAACTAAAAGTCTTCAGATGTACACTACGTTCATCGCCAACACCAGACGGTTGTTCCTTTACCCTACCAATGTGTGTTTATTCAGAAAAATTTTGGAACTTGAAGTATGTAAGATGGACATTTGACTTTCATAGGACTGCAGTGCCACTATAAATAAAGTTGTCAAGTTGACTAAATTTTCTGCAATTCTTTTGTGGTGCATGAAATTGAAAAAGTCAGTTACTTTGCTATGTTTAAAACTGAACAATGTGATACCATGCTTCTGCTCAAACAAGCAAATATATTACATACACCTCAGGTGCAAAAAACAAAAAATGCGACTTCATAAGTTGCCACATTGCTAAAGGCAGTGGTCGCGTGAGCGACTCTTGCCCATAAATGACCTTGAATGTTCAGGTATTCGAGGAGGTTGCATACATTTAAGGGCGAGAGCATCTACCCAGAAATGACTTTATCAGTGATATCATCACCCCTCCACTCTCCAACATATCCCAGGACGTGTACACAGGGTTGCTGGCACCCTGGGTTGAATTGCTAACCGTGTGCATCCCTCGTCGACACAGACGCATGCTGCAGATTTTATCTGAGTCTGCTGCTTCCTTCAACATGTTGCATTGTGAGTGGCCAACAGTGTATAATCAATCCTAGCTCCTCTGTTTCAAATAAAGACTCTAAGCAATGCTTCCCCTGTGAAAGTGGAACCTGTCCACTTATTATCACTTGAATTCCTTTCATTGGCCCCTCGCAATACTTATTCCATATCATTTTCTCGTATCTCTTCCTCTCCAGTAGTAGATATATCCACGTTCATTTCCTATAAATTGCAAGCCTACAGCACAATCATCCTTACAATGTTCCAGACTACACACAGCACCAACAAATCATCAAGTCTTAAGAGGGTGTATAACACACGATCACACGTACGAGAGAGAGTACGGTCACCAGAGCGTGCGCTATGTCGACGCTAGTACCGCGTATACCCTTCTTTTGCAGCGATGCAAGCTGCAAGTCTCCCATGGAGACGATCGTAGAGGTGCCGAATGTAATCTCGCGGAATGGCGTGCCTTGAAATTTCCACCTGGTGCCGCAGTTGGGCCATATTTCGTGCCGGTCGTTCAGACCGCGCAAGATGACGCTTCATCCAGTCCCAAACACGCTGATTGGGGGAAACATACAGGGATCGTGCTGGCCATGGTTGTTGACGTACACCTTGAAGATCGTGTTGGGTGGTTCGGGATAAATGTGAACGTACATTGCCCTGTTAGAACAGCTTATCGTCTTGTTAGTTCCTAAACGGTAGCAAGATGGGTCGAATGATGATTTTATTGTACCTTGCGCTGTTCAGTGTTGCATGAACGATCACCGAAGAAGAACTGCCAGTGTAGGATATGGCTCCCCACACCATGACGCCGGGTGTCGGCCCCGTGTTCCTCTGACGTATACACTCCAGATTTTTCGCGCTTCCCTGTAAGACGCCTACGTCGACAATTGTCACCAAAGCAGAAGCGACTCTCATCACTGACGACGACACGCCTCCATACGCGCCTGTCGCGACACCACTGGATGGAGGAACGACGTTGGGGCGAGAGCGGCCCTAACGGCAGCATGGTGTGGGGAGCCATATCCTTCCGTGGCCGTTCGCCTCTTTTGATCGTCGAGAGAACATTGAACAGTGCACGGTACACTGAAACCATCATTCATCGCGTCTTGCTACTATTCGTGCACCAACAGGGCGATATGCTTATCCAACTGGACAATGCACATCCACATCTATCCCGTACCACTCAACGTGCTCTCGAAGGTGTACGTCAACAACCGTGGTCAGTACCATCCCCACACGTGTCCCCCATTGCAGTGGCGGACAAAGGCTGTCGGAGGCGCGCGCGGCAGCAAAACAAAATGACTTGGAAATACGTGTATTCCTATAAAAAAAAAAAAAAAGTAAATTTTGAGATTTGGCGGCTCCCCATGTAGAGAGGTACGGGCCAGTCTAAAAAAATAGTTTTCGAGATTTGTAGGTACCATAACGTAAAAAGAAATAAAAAACTGCTTTCCAGGCATTTGGAGGAAGCCAAAAACGAAAGACCCTCTGCCCCCCCCCCTGCCCCCCCCCCCCCCCTTAGTCCGCCACTGCCCCATTGAGCATGTTCGGAACCGGATGAAACATCATCTTGGGGCGGTCTGCACGACAGACGACAAGCACGAAATCGGATCCACCTGAGGCACCAGGTGGAAATTGTACGATAGGTGATACCCGCAAGATTACATTCGGCACCTCTACGATAGTCGTGCACGCTTTGGAGACATTGTTCACGTGCGTATTGCTCTGTCTACGTGATCGTGTGTTATATACATCCTAACGAATGTGTCAATAAAAGTTTCCCTCTGCTGCCTCGACGAATTAATGGTGTTTTTTTTTTTCATTTTCCAGGAGTGTATTTCTAATTGATTTAGTACTAGACCGAAGAGTGATGGAATGGCTGTGGACAGTCCATCTCCTGTTGGTAAAATGTTAATTACCGTAGATATAAGAAAAAACCATTACTTAGAAATTTTACAGATCCATACACACATGTGTAAAGAGCAGAGTAGTTATTTTCGCTAAGAAACTGGCAGTGAAACTTATTTTCTCAACCGTAATTTATTATTAAAATGAACAATCAGAAGACGAGGAGGCAAAACGCCACAGTTAATTGGCCAAGAACGGTCACTCCATAAAGAAACGTAATCTCGTTCTTATATGAAGAAATTGCGTTTCTCCTCATGGTCCTGATGGTAAGAATGGGTGGAACTGATTAGGGATCTTATGCAACAAGACTGCCATATTTAAAGGTAGCCGCGCGGGAGTATGTGAGCGGTCTGGAGCGCCACGTTACGGATCGCGCGGCCTCCCGCTTCGGAGGTTCGAATCCTCCCTCGGGCATGGATGTGTGTGTTTTACTTAGGTTAGTTTAACTTGGTTTAAGTAGTTTGTAAGTCTACGCACTGATGACCAACGTAGTTTGGTCCCATTAGAATTACAAACATTTGAACTTTTTTTTTTATTTGATTTTAAAGGTACTTACTGTAGCATTTAATACTATCGATAGTTCAGTATAGTAACTGCAGCAATGAGGAAGGTACTTTGGTATCATTCTATTATCTGATTTTAAGGTAGACCAATATATCAGACACAAATGCAGTAGGAGCACTTATTTTCTCGAGTTAACAATCGTATATGGCACGCCTCGTCATCTACATCTACATCTACATGGGATACTCTGCAAATCACATTTAAGTGCCTGGCAGAGGGTTCATCGAACCACCGGAATACTATTTATCTCCCATTCCATTCTCGAATAGCGCGCGGAAAGAAAGAACACCTGAAACTCTCCGTTTCTACCTACGTAAGTGGGATTCAACAATATATTTTCGCATTCGGAGGAGAATGTTGGCGATTGGAGTTTCGTAAGTAGCCCACGCTGCAGCGAAACGTGTCGTTGTTGTAATGATTCCCATCCCAGATCCTGTATAATTTCCGTAACGTTGTCTCCCCTGTATCGTGACAATACGAAACGAGCTGCCCTCATTTGGACTCTTTCGATGTCCTCCGTTAAACCCACTTGATGAGGTTCCCACACTGGGTAGCAGTACTCCAAAAATGGACGGACAAGCGTAGTGTATGCAGTTTCTTCTGTATTTCTGTTGCATCTTTTAAGGGTTCTGCCAATAAAACGCAGTCTCTGGTTCGACTTTCCCACGATATTACTTACGTGTTCTTTCCAATTTAAGTCTAAAGTAATAGTAATTCCTAGGTGTTTTGTGGAGTTTACGGCCTTCACTTTTGATTTATTTATCTTGTAAACAAATTTTAACGGATTTCTTTTTGTACTCATGTGGACGACTTCACACTTCTCACTATTTAGAGTCAACTGCCAATTTTTACACCATAGTGATATCTTATTCAGATCGTCCCGCAGTTGGTTTTGATCTTCAGATGATTTCGCTAGACGGTAAATGACGGCGTCATCTGCAAACAATCTAAGAAAGCTACTTAGATTTTCCCGTAAATCGTTTATGTAAATAAGGAACAGCACTGCCCTATGGAACGCCCGATATCACCTCTGTATTAGGCGATGCCTTACCATCGATTACTACGAACTGTGTCCTCTCTGACAGGAAATCCCCTATCCAATCGCAAATTTGGGGCGATATACCATAACCACGCAATTTGATTAAAAGCCGTTTGTGAGGTACGGTGTCAAAAGCCTTTTGAAAATCGAGAAATACGGAAACGATTTGCGAACCCTTGTCGATAGCACCCATCACTTCGTGTGAATAAAGAGCTTGTTGTGTTTCGTATGAACGATATTTTCTAAATCCGTGTTGACCTTGGGTCAATACATCATTCTGTTCGAGATAATTCATAATATTTGAATACAGGATATGTTCCATAACCCTGCTGCAAATTGGCGTCAATGAAATAGGCCTGTAGTTTATTGGGTTAGTCCTACTGCCTCTCTTGAATATAGGTGTGATCTGTGAAACTTTCTAATATTTTGGTACAGATCCTTCTTTCAGAGAGCGGTTGTATATGGCTTTAAGTAAGGAGCTATCGCTTCAGCATAATCACATAGAAATCTAATGGGTATACGGTACACCCCAGAAGACTTGTTCTTGTTAAGTGATTTTAGTTGCTGCACTACTTCGATGATATCTACTTCTACGTTACTCATTACAGTCTCTGTTCGTAATTCGAAATCTGGAATATTGGTTTCGTCGTCTCTGGTGAATGAGTTTCTAAAAGCTATGTTTAGTAACTCTGCTTCAGTAGCGCTCTCATCGGCAGGATCGCCATTACTATCACGTAGTGAAGGTATTGTTTGTGTTTTGCCCCTCGTATATTTAACACATGACCAAAATCTATTAGGGTTTTCATTCAAATTTCGAGAAAGAGTTTCGTTGTGATAAGTACTGTAGGCATCTCGCATTGAAGTCCTCGCTAAATTTCGGGCTTCTGTTTAGGATCGCCAATCCTGGGGATTTTGTGTTCGTTTAAATTTAGCTGCGTTTTCCGTTGCTTTTGCATCAGTGTCCTGACCTGTTTTGTGTACCAAGGGGGATCACCTCCTCCTTTTATTAATTTATTTGGTATAGAACTGCCAATTGCTGTCGATACAACTTCTTTGAATTTGAGCCACATCTGGTCTACGCCTACGTTTAGTGTTAGAAACGAGTGGAAGCTATCTTTCAAGAAGCAATGTATTTTATTTCTATCTGCTTTCCTGAACAAATATACTTTGCGTTTATTTTTGGTAACTTGGGGACTTTCGATATTCAATCTTGCTACGACAGCTCTGTGTTCACTAACACCGGTAACCGTTTTGATGCTCGTTATGAGCTTAGGATTATTTGTTGCTAAGACATCGAGTGTGTTTTCACATCCATTTACAATTCTTGTTGGCTCATGAACTAATTGTTCGAAGTAATTTTCAGAGAATGCGTTGAGTACAATTTCGCACGATGTTTTATGCGTACCTCCTGATTTGAAAATATAATTTCGCCAACAGATTGAGGGTAAATTAAAATCACCGCCTACTATTATCGTGTGAGTCGGGTACGTTTTTATAATTAGACTCAGGTTTTCTTTGAACCTTTGTGCTATTGTATCGTCAGAAGCGGGAGGCCTGTAAAAGGAACCAATTATTAACTTCTTACGATTTTCAGATACAACCTCTACCCTTAACTATCAACTTCCACTACGCTACACGAAATACTACTTTTGACGGCGACAAACACACCTCCACCTATTTTGTTTAATCTATTCTTTCTGAACACAGTTAGACCTCTTGCAAATACTTCTGCTGAACTTATTTCCGGCTTGAGCCAACATTCACTGCCTACAATGTTGTGTGTTTCGGTGCTTTCTATCAACGCTTGGAGTTCTGGTACTTTCCCGACACAGCTACGACAATTTACAACTGTTATACCGCTAGTTTCCAGATCTACATATCTCCTACCCATTTTGTTTTTCCCCGAAGCCCTTTATCCTAAAAAAACAGCCCAATCCACGCCACACATCCCCCGCTACTCGTGTATCCGCTTCATGCGTATAGTGGACTCCTGACCTATTCAGCGGAACCCGCAAACCCACCACCCGATGGCGCAAGTCAAGGAATCTGCAGCCTACACGGTCATAGAACCGTCTGAGCCTCTGATTCAGACCCTCCACTCGGCTCTGTACCAGAGGTCCACAGTCGGTCCTATCGACTATGCTACACATGATAAGGTCTGCTTTCATCTTGCAAGCAAGACTGGCAGTCTTTACCACTTCAGATAGCCGCTGCACCCCGTACCCTTCATGACATCCGGAAGGACTCGTTCCACATCTGGAATGACTCCACCCGATATGCACACGGAGTGCACGTTGGCCTTCTTCCCTCCTTGGTAGCCATCTCTCTAAGGGGCTTCATCACCCGCCTGACGTTGGAGCTCCCATCTACAAGCAAACCCACCCTCTGGGAAAGCCCGGATCTTGCAGGCTGGATGGTGACCTCAGGATGAGAGACACCATCCGACTCAGGAACGTTATCCTGAACAGATAGCGCCTCAAACCCGTTCGCAAGACGAACCGGGGAGGCCTCACGATCGGTCCCCCGGAATGTCTTGCGCCTCGCACTGGAGCAACCTCCCACGCAACCACGGGTGGGATGTCTGCATCACTGCTAGCAGTATCAGGGCATGTCGCTGCCACAGGCCGATCGGTGGAGACGACGGGAGTCCTTTCGGTCCCCACTACCGACCAACAACAACGACGCCCCTCGATCGCAGCCTACAGCTGTGCAACCGAGGTTAACACAGCTTGAAGCTGCGAGCGAAGTGTTACCAGCTCAGACTGCATCCGCACACAGCAGTCACAGTCCCTATTCATGATTACAGTGCCGAGAGAACAAAAACTGCAGTCGCCCTGCGCTCAAAGGAAGATTACACTGTTAGTTAAAAAGCGAATTTGAATCTAACATGCACGAGAGCACAGTTTAAATTTACAAACTGAAACGAAAACGCGCAGGCAAAAATCAAAATACTATATGTCGCTTCTAAGCAGAAAACAAAGACAGACGACTGTCGCGACGCGATTCACACGGCGGAATAATACACTAATCATACAATGTAAACTTTCACGGCCGGCGTTGTCTTCAGGTAAAATTTCCGGGCTGATGGACCGTGGTCCAGATGTAAAACTTCCTCCCGACGTTTCGTCTCCAACTGCGGGAGATATCTTCAGCAGTAGCTGGAAGACCCTTGAAGATGTCTCCCGCAGTTGGAGACGAAACGTCGGGAGGAAGTTTTACATCTGGACCACGGCCCATTAGCCCGGCAATTTTACCTGAAGAAATATACTAATCTGATAATTAACGCGAATATGAATCAAATGAAAACGCGAGCACACGATAAATTTAATGAACTGAAGGGAAAGCGCAATGAAAATCCAAAATATGTAGCTTCTAAAGAGAAGCCGGTTACACTTACAACTGAAAATGTGCTGTCGCTAGGCAGGTGTGCACTCGGCGACCTTTACCTGATGGGCTGTTCCCCTCTCTTACTACTGTTTGCTGATCTGGTGAAAGTACCTCCAAAGAAAACCGAGATATTGTTAATATGTTCACTACGGAAACGCGCAAATGACAACGCTGCTCTCTGACGCCAGTAATGCAAATACAAGACATTTCCTTAATGGTGCAATGACACTGCTGTGATAATTCTGTAGCATGTCCTGTAGCTTCGATCAGTAATTTAATGAGGGCAATTAATTTGGCCTCAGGCGGAGTATCACTTCACATAAACTGCACGAATTGATTGGTATTACGTAATTTGTCGCATGACGAGCCTCAATACACTTTGTTGCCAAAGTACCCCCGACGCTCTGCCTGTCGTATATAGCCGGCCCCACACGGTGCTGTTGAGACGGCTGACATTCTCATAAATCAACGATGCTGTTCTTTCTTCTCGTCCAGACTGCAATAAATTCGCTAATTGACCCTGGCAGAGATAACAGCATTGCGTGGCACATTGTCTTTGAGCCAACTGCTGGACTGTTCTTGACTCACAATTCACATTAAATGATACAGACTCACATATGACAAACGAAATGTCTAACCCTAGGTCTAAATAAAAAGGTGATATAGAGAAACACTGTTACCATAAACAAAATTTAGCTCGAACTGCAATGCGAGGAGCTTACTATAGTTACCACAACGAAACCCTGTCACGTAATTTGGTAGAGAATCCGAAGAAATTCTGGTCGTATGTAAAGTATACTAGTGGCAAAACACATCCAATACCTTCATTACACGATAGAAATGGAGATGCTACTGATGACAGTTCTGCTAAAGCATAATTCAAATATTCAAATGTTTGTAGAGCTTATGGGACTTAACTACGGGGTCATCGATCCCTAAACTTACAAACTACTTATGAACAAGCTAATACAAAGGACGGTACAAATATCCATGCCCGAGGGGGGATTCGAACCCCCGACCGTAGTGGCCATGCAGAACGTGACTGGCGCGCCGCAGACCACTCGGCCACCGCGGCCGGAAAAGCATAATTACTCAACATAGCTTTCAGAAATTCTTTCACTAGGGAAGACGAAGCAAATACTCCATAATTCCTATCAATAACAGCTTCCAACATGGGTAATTTAGAAGTAGATACCCCTGGAGTATTAAAACAACTTAAATCACTTAACAAAAGTAAGTTTTCAGGTTCCGATTGTGTACCAATTAGTTTTCAAAAATAAAAATAGAAAAAGTTAAATATTTGTAGAGCTTGTGGGAGTTAACTACGGGGTTATCAGTGCCTAAACTTACAAACTACTTATGAACTAGCTTCTACTAAGGACGGCAAAAACATCCATGCCCGAGGGGAGATTCGATACCCCGACCGCAGCGGCCGTGCAGACCGTGACTGACATGCCGCAGTCCGCTCGGCCACCGTGGCCAGCCCAAATAATCTTCTTTGAGAGTATGCTGATGCAATAGCCCCATACGTAACTATCATATACAACCGCTTGCTCAGCGAAAGTTCCGTACCCAAAGACTGGAAAGTTGCACAGGTCACTCCAATATTCAAATAGGACAATACTAGTGATCCGCAGAATTACAGGCCTGTATCGTTAACTTCGGTTTGCAGCAGGATTTTAGAACATATACTTTCCTCAAATAATAGGAACTACCTCGAAGAGAACGACCTATTGTCCCATAGTCAAAATTATTCAGAAAGTATCGTTGTTGTGAAACAGAGTTAGCTCTTTACTCACATGATGTGATAAGCGCCATCGACAAGAGATGTTAAATAGATTCCGTATTTCTAGATTTCCGGTAGGCTTTCGACACTGTATCTCAGAAGAGTCTTACCGAGCGAGGTGGCGCAGTGGTAACACACTGGACTCGTATTCGGAAGGATGGTGGTTCAAATCCACCTCCGGCCATCCAGATTTAGGTTTTCCGTGATTTCCCTAAATCACTGCAGGCAAATGCCGGGATGGTTCCTTTCAAAGGGCACGGCCGATTTCCTTCCCCCATCCTTATCCAAAAATCCGAGCGTTAGCTCCGTCTCTAATGACCACGCTGTCGACGGGACGTAAAACCCTAAGATTCCTTCCTCCTTCAGAAGAGTCTTCTAATGAAATTGCATGTTTATGGACAGCGCCACAGTTGTGGGACTTGAGTCATGATTTCCTGTCGGAAAGGACACAGTACGTTGTAATTGACGGTAACTCATCAAGTAGAACAGAAGTGATATCTGGCGTTCCACAGGGAGGTGTTATAGGGCCCCTACTCTTCCGTATTTTTATAAACGATTTAGGAGACAATCTGAGTAGCTCTCTTACACTGTTGGCGGATAATTCTGTGATTTATCGGTTAGTAAAGTCTCCAAAAGATCAAAAGCAATTGCGAAATGATATAGATAATGTATTTCATTGTGCAAAAATTGGCAATTGACCCTTAATAATGATAAGTATGAGATCATCCTTATGACTACTAAAGGAAATCCGTTGAACCTCAGTTACACGATAGATCAGTCAAACCTTAAGGCCGTAAATTCAACTAAATACCTGGGAGTAACATTTACGAACAACTTAAATTGGAAAGAAGACATAGAAAATATTGTCGTGAAGGCGAACTAAAGACCACGTTTTATTGGCAGAACACTTAGAAGATCCAACAAAAAATGTTCAACTGTTTGTATAGCTTATGGGACCCAACTACTGGGTCATCAGTCCCCAAACTTACAAACTACTTATCAACTAGCTTATCCTAAGGACGGCACAAACATCTATACCCGAGGGGGGATTCGAACCCCCGAGCGTAGTGGCCGTGCAGACCGTGACTGGAGCGCCTCAGTCCCCTCAGCCACTGCGGCCGGCAAGATCCAACAGTTCTTCAAAAGAAATTGCCTACACTACAGTTGTGCGTCCTAGTTTGGAGTACTGCTGGGCATTGTGGGATCCACACCAGATCGGAATGGCGGACGATTAAGAGAAAATTCAGATAAGGGTATCTCGTTTTGTATTATAACGATGTAGGGGACAGAGTATAACGGAAATGATTCACCATTTGCTGTAGAAATTATTAAAAGAAATGCGTTATTTTATGCGGCGATATCTATTTGCGAAATTTCTTTCACCAACTTTCTCTTCAAAATGGAAGCATATATTGTTAGCACCCACCTACATATGGAGGCATGATCGTCAGTCGCGGCGGAGCGGCCGTGCGCATTAAGGCGCCATGCTACGATGCGCCTGGCCATTCTCCGTCGGGGGTGGGAATCCCCCCTCGGGCTTGGATGTGTTTGTGCCGTCTTTAGTATAAAGTAGTTCATGAGCAGTTTGTAAGTTTAGGGACTGATGACCCCGCAGTTAAGTCCCAAAGGCTTTACAAACATTTGAACATGATCATCATAATAAAACAAGAGAAATCAGATCGAAAACAGGAAGATTTACGTGTTCCTTTCACCCGCGCGCTGTTAGAGAATGGAACTATAGAGAAATATCATAAAAGCTGTTTGTTGAACCCTCTGCTATGCACTTCAATGTGTCTTGCAAGGAACCCATGTTGACGTAGAGGCAGATGAGTACATGTCTGCCCGCAACCAATTCTGAAGCAGAAGTGGGCGTCCTGCAGTTCAGTCTAATGTGTGATAAACCATAAGGCGACAATCTATTCGGAAATTTTTGCACCACTGACGATCCCAGCCACCGTGCTCTCACTTTTAGAACTTTCTTTTTTTAACTGCAAACGCTGTATCACTGTAACTGTCTTCTCAAGAGTTATAAAAGGCAGTTGTAAAAACTATACGTTCTACTTAAAAAAGTGATTTCTTCCTTATCTCAGTTGATACCAGCGCTAAAAACATTAACTAAACAGAAAAAAACCTGTCACTCGACGCTCTAAATTTGCTGGAAACCACGTTTCGATATCTGCAACCATTCACGAAATAAAACGCGTGTGACGTCTTATGTGACTCATCTTGCAAGCAGATGATCTAAGAGAGCCGGTCTCGGTGGCCGAGGGGACTGAGGCGCTACAGTCACAGTCTGCACGGCCACTACGGTCGGGGGTTCGAATCCCCTCTCGGGCAAGGATATTTGTGCCGTCCTTAGTCTTAGCTAGTTCATAAGTAGTTTGTAAGTTTAGGGACTGATGACCCCGTAGTTAAGTCCCATAAGTTCTACAAACATTTGAACATTTGATCTAAGAGATAACACGAGCAACACTATTTCACTGTTTGTAGATGAGGCTGTCATTTATCCTCCAGTAGAGTCTCTAGAATATTAACACCAACTGCAAAATGATCTATCTAGACAAGATACGTTTATTGTACAGTAAGTAGCAATTGGTGGTTCATGGTGTGGGTTCCTGTGGTCATGTCCTAGTTCATGAACCACGGGCAACGTATGAGTGGCCAAGTAAGTGGTCCTGACAGTTGGGATACCAGTTAGGGCATCTCGGACATATTCTGAGTCGTGGCCACCTTTGTGTTCAGACGCCAAAGACTACCAAATTCTCCAGTTAGTCCCTCAACCATTAGGGGTAAAACCCAGTGGGGCCCTGGGCAAGTAAGTCTAGCAACTTGCTTTCCAGTTACTACAATATCATGCTGGCAACAATCAGAGCAAAATGACTCGGACCTTTGGAGGTGATGGAGTCCCACCTCTAATTGACAGACCAGGGACTCCTCCGATACGACTTGGCAAACGATCTGGAATCAGATGGGGAGCTATTAATATCAATGGGGATTACACTGACAAGAAGGTAGAGCTGGCGGAGACTTCAAGTAAGGCGTTAGATGTTTTAGCTTGTAGTGACGTTAGTGGCGTTAGAGTAAGGGGAGAGAAAGAGGACGAAGTCGGAGAATTCAAGGTCTACCTGTCAAGAGTCAAAGTTGGAAGAGCGCAGTGGGGTGTAGGGTTTTACATCAGGAAAGCAATCGAACCCAGAATAACTACAATAAGGTATGTAAATGAACGACTGATGTGGTATATTTGGCCATCTCCAGCAAGAAAATTAGGATTGTGGCTGT
Organism: Locusta migratoria; assembly: GCA_026315105.1. NCBI lineage: Eukaryota > Metazoa > Arthropoda > Insecta > Orthoptera > Acrididae > Locusta > Locusta migratoria. The sequence goes on along the minus strand of CM048755.1, from coordinate 22,940,095 downwards.
GTATTCACCCTGTGAAGGGACAGATCAAGATGAGATGAACAGATTTTACAACGCACTTAGTGATATATTTATTTGAGTGAAGGATTAGGATAGTGTTTTACTCATGGGTGATTTCAACGCCAGGATAGGAAATCGAACAGAAGGTTATGAAAAGGTTATGGGTACGTTTAGAGAGGATATGAAGGCCAACAGGAACGGAAAACAGCTCTTGGATTTCTGTTCCAGTATGGGCTTAGATATCACAAACTCTTTCCTTAAGCATAAGGATATTCACCGCTATACTTGGGAAGGAAGGGGAAGCAGATCTGTCATTGACTATATAATAACAGACCAGGAATTCAGGAAGACAGTTAAGGACACACGTGTTTTCAGGGGGTTCTTTGATGATGCTAATCATTATTTAATATGCAGCGAAATTGGTTTTGGAGGCCAAAAGAGCAGAAAGTCAGATCCATGTGTAGAAGGATAAGAGTGGAGAAGCTTCAAGACAAGCAAATTAGACACAAATACATAACAATGATCTCGGAAAGGTACCAGTTAGTTGAATGTAATGATTTACAGTCACTGGAAGAGTAATGGTTAAGGTACAGGGACACACTACTGGAAGCAGCTAGAGAATGTCTTGGAACCGTAGTGTTGGCAGGAAGAAGCAGACAGCTTGGTGGAATGACACAGTCAAGTCAGCCTGAAAAAAGAAAAAGCAGACATTTCAAAAATGGCTCCATACTAGAAATCAGACAGACAGAGAAAGTTATGTTGAAGAAAGAAACAAATCCAAACGGATAATTGCAGACTCCAAGCAGAAATCATGGAAAGACTTTGGAAATAAGCTAGAAACTCTGGGCCAAGCCGCGGGAAAACCATTTTGGAGCGTAATTAGCAATCTTCGAAAGGGAGGGAAGAAGGAATTAACAAGTGTATTGGACAAGCCAGGAAAGCTGCTAGTCAATCCTGTGGATGGCTTGAGCAGGTGGAGGGAATATTTTAAAGAATTGCTCAATGTAGGAGAAACGTTCAATGATGTGTCTGATTTTCAGGTAGAATGGGATAGGAACGACGATGGAAACAGGATCTCATTTGAGGAAGTGGAGAAAATGGTCAGTAGATTACAGTGCAATAAAGCGTCTGGGGTGGACGAAATTAAGTCGGAACTCGTCAAATACAGTGGAATATCAGGCCTCAAATGGTTACACAGGATAATTGAGAAGGCGTGGAAATCGGGACAGGTTCCGTCTGACTGGACGAAAGCGGTAATAACGCCAATTTTCAAACATGGAAACAGAAAAGATTGTAACAACTATCGAGGTATCTCTTTAATTAGCGTTGTAGGCAAAATATTCTCAGGTATTGTTGAAAGGAAAGTGCGAGTAATAATTGAGGACAAATTAGATGAAAATCAGTGTGGGTTTAGGCCTCTTAGAGGCTTACGGCAGGTAATGGAAAAGTGCTATGAGTGGAACAGGGAATTGGATCTATGTTTCATAGATCTAGAAAAGGCTTACGTCCGTGTTCCTAGGAGGAAGGTACTGTCAGTTCTACAAGATTATGATATAGGAGGCAAACTTCTGCAGGCAATTAAAGGGCTTTACGTAGACTGTCAGGCAGCAGTTAGAGTAGATGGCGAATTAAGCTCATGGTTCAGGTAGTTTCAGGGGTAAGACAAGGCCGTAACCTGTCACCACTGTTGTTCATACTATTCATGGATCATATGTTGAAAACAGTAGACTGGAAGGGCGGGATTAAAATAGGTCAAAACAAAAGAAGCAGTCTCGCATATACGGATGACTTAGTTGTAATGGCAGATTCGATTGAAAGGTTGCAAACTAAAATTTCAGAGCTCGATCAGAGGTTCAAGGATTATGATATGAAAATCAGCATCTCCAAAACGAAAGTAATGCCTGTGGGAAAGAGATTTAAACAGATTGAGTGCCAGATAGGAAGAACAAAGTTACAACAGGTAGACAGTATCAAGTACCTGGGATGTATTTTCTCACAGGATGGCAACATAGTGGAAGAACTGGATTCGAGGTGCAGCAAAGCTAATGCAGTGAGTGCTCAGCTAACATCTACTCTCTTCTGCAAGAAGGAAGTCAATACCAAGACTAAGTTAGCAGTGCACCGCTCTATCTTTCGACCAAGTTTCAAATGTTCAAATGTTTGTAGAGCTTATGGGACTTAACTACGGGGTCATCAGTTCCTAAACTTACAAACTACTTATGAACTAGCTAATACTAAGGATGGCACAAACATCCATGCCCGAGGGGGGATTCGATCCCCGACCGTAGTGGCCGTGCAGATTGTGACTGGCGCGCCGTCGACGGCTCGGCCACCGCGGCCTGCCGACCAACTTTGTTGTATTGGAATGAAAGTTGGGTGGATACAGGTTACAGATATGAAAGTAACAAGAATGATTGCAGGTACTAATAGATGGGAACAATGGCAGGAGGATGTCCATAATGAGGAAATCAAAGAAAAACTTGGAATGAACACCATAGATGAAGCAGTTAGAGCAAACAGACTGAGATGGTGGGGTCATGTTACACGCATGGGAGAAGCAAGAGGGTAAGAGGAGTCGAGGTAGACCAAGAAGAAAGTACTTAGATTCGGTGAAGAATGATTTTGAAGTAAAAGGCATAACATCAGACGAGGCATCAATGTTAGCATTGAATAATGGATCATGGAGGAATTTTATTAGAGGTACTATGCTCCAGACTGAACGCTGAAAGGCATAATCAGTCTCTAATGATGATGATGATGATGTGATGATGATTATGAAGTAGCAATTGACCATAAACAAACAAAAGTATGTCACCCAAATGAGAAGTCCTTCAAATTTCGGTTACACGATAAATGTCGGGAATCTCAAGGCTGTCAATCCAATTCAGTAGCTAGGAATGACAAGACCTGAATAAAAATTAGTGACTATGTTTTTTCTGACTTTATTGACAGATCTACCTAAAATATGCTCGTCCCCTCTGTTTGCCAAATGTCCGCTGTACTGCTGCCGACTTCCTCCTGCGCTGATGGCAGTGGGAGATTGTGGAACATACACCATACTCACCCCACAAGAGTCCTTGTGATTACGAAGTTAAAGAACGTCTGTGAGGTATCCATAGATGACATTATCCAGGACGAGACATCCCCAGGAATAGACGCACACACACTGAGCACGCCTTTCGCCATTTTGTACGTCATAAACAACGACGGCGGTAATATTGACGGTAACTACGATTAACTTTAACTGGAACGACGTCGTAGATAAGACTGTGGAGAAGACGAATTAAAGACAACGCTTTGTTGACAGACACTGCGAAGATGCAACAAGTCCTTTTCAGGAATCCATTCCAGCGATGCAATGCCACATTGCAAATCAATTTCTACGATTCGTTCACAATTGTTTCTAATCTGCGATAGCACGAGTCTTACAGATTGCCAAAACGTTCTACAGCTCGATGGCAGAATATTTATGTAAATGTTATGAAGGTTAGAGTCTAACATTGTGAATCGATTCCTACGATTCGTTTAACGATTCTTGCTGGTCACTGTTCTTACCGATAGCAATAAAGAGACCGTATGGGAATCGGATGTTTGTAATTGTTTTTTATATTTATGGTACGCGAGGTTCTGACCTCAAATAGCAATCAGTCCCAGTCATTCGATTTTATCGAGAAGATAGACTGAAGTTTTGCAATCGCGTATAAACATATGTCATGGCGCCAACTATTTCAGTTGTCGACGTAGTTGAATTGCTTAACATAGGTCTGGTGGTATTATGTGAAATCGCAGAGTTTCATGAAACATGTCTATATAGACAAACTTTAAAAATCAAAATCCGTCTCTAAAAACAAAATTTTATCCAAATCGCTAACACGAAATGCGCGTTCTTTTATAAAAATGATTGTTTGTGTAAAGATAAACATAAAAGACTAAAATAGTAAAAAAGATTTACAAGATGGTGTTACAAACCATATAAAATATTGAAAAAAATATTTCTGTAAAATACGTTTTTACTAAAAAATACAATTATGTAAATGAACTCAAAAAACAAAAAATTATCTGCATACAAAATTTAATTCAAATCGTTAGAGTCCTTTCCGAAATACGTGAAATATATATGAACAACAATGGTGCGTTTAAATATATTACATGTAAACTATATAAAGAGCACGTGATTGTAGCATTGCATCTGGACCAAATAAGCCGCGGCGGAGCGGCCGAGCGCATTGAGGCGTCGTGCTTTGACGCGCGAGGCCGTTCCCCGTCGGGGGTTCGAATCCCCCCTCGGGCATGGATGTTTGTGCCGTCTTTAGTATAAGCTAGTTCATAAGTAGTTTGTAAGTTTAGGGACTGATGACCCCGCAGTTAAGTCCCATAAGTTTTACAAACATTTGAACATTTTGGATATGTATTCAAATGTTCGTTAAGCTTATGGGACTTAACTGCGGGGTCATCAGTCCCTAAACTTACAAATACTTATGAACTAACTTATATTAAAGACGGCACAAACATCCATGCCCGAGGGATGATTCGAACCTCCGACGCAGGCGGCCGTGCGATCCGTGATGTGGCGCTCCAGACCGCTCAGCTACTCCCGCGCTGACTATATGTATTTATTCATCATGTAAGGTCACAGATGACGACCTTCCATCTGCGGGTTGATTACAGAGATAGGTAGGCTAATCGTATTATACTTGTAAAAGTTTTGTATATTTTTGTGAACTAATAATTTAGGTATTTCTTTACTTGTTCATTTCATGTATGTTATGTGTTTAATTTGTAATGTTAACTGAATATTTTGATTGTACATATGTAAACTATGCTGTCAAAGATATGATGTATGAATGTAAGCAGCGCGCTGTACTGCGCCACTATATTGTTGATGCTGAGGCAGCCGGTGAGAGACGGAGTCTGAGTGTGGGTCTCGAGGCGTGCGGACGCTGTCCGCGTGTCTACCGCTAAGTTCGGTTCGTCGCGTGCAATCGCCGGTACGAAAACCGAGGAACGTTTATTCATGTGTATTGGAAGAAGAAGTGTTCACGGTGAAAGTTTATTTTGAAAAGTGCGGGAATGCCATTTATCGAAAAAGTTTCTGCAAGTGTTAGACTCGGTGATCGCGTCGTACGTATGCAATCGCGTCGCGCATGTTAAAACGGGACTACGGAACGTGTCTCCGTCGTGAGACGATTCGTGTACCGCGGAACTGACCCACTCACGTTAATGAATTTGTGTGAAAATAAGTTTTGCCTCGCAGCATCACCATAGTCAACTGGACCACTGTATGGATGTATATGTCATTGCTGGTGGATTCTTATGTGAAGATTATGTGAAGAAACGAATGCTACAGATGAGTACTATTTTGTAACTTTTATGTTAGAATATAAGAGTCAATTAAAAGTTAACAAAGACTTTTTCTATTAACAGACCTTATAAGAACTAATTTGTAATAATAATTGAAAAGTCATTAGAAAATTTGATAGGAGTGCGAAAGTTTAACTGACGAGGACATATCACCTTCATTCAATAACGATTGAGTTTTAACTGAGAAAATGAAAATTGTGTGCATTGGAAATAGAGTTCAGTGATTATAGTCAGAATTTTGATGAAACAGTAATAAACAATATGATATTAGCAATCAATCAGTTAGCCATATTTGACAATAATGAGAGAGAAAATTAGTAAAAATTATTAACAGACAATTTTTTATAATAGTTAACGCCAATAATTTATCTGATTACGTCCTCTGGATATTTTATAAGATGGGGTGATAAGTACAATCTTCTGTGAAGTGATCAGATGTGCAAAGACTAATTAGCAATCATATTCATTCAGTTAATTAACAAGCCAATTAATTTGATTAATAGTGACAGGGTGTTGTGTCGCACAAGTACGAAGTGCGCACCATGTACTTTCGCCATGCACGCACGGCGCGGTGTTCTTACGTCAGCTATGAGCGCCCTCTGCTGCAACTCCACTCGTGGCCACGACTGAACAGTATAGTTCACTTGGGAATCAGATAGGCACCAGTTAAGACGTGGCTATCGGATAGGCACTAGGAATCGTCAGTAGGCAGGACTCTATATAATCTATTGTGAGATTACCGCCCAATATTATAAATACTGGTAATTAATAGCATTTGATAATTAAACAGTATGAAGTTCACTGCAAACATTGACCATGCCAATGCACTAAATGTTACACAATTTTAATCTTATTAATTATGGTAGCAATGTATGTACACAGTTGGGTGACAACATTTATAGTTAGGCCATAGGTAGAAATTCTCCACGTTGAGATTTGCTGTCTGCTTGTAGCTGACGGGAGGCCAGCGAGCAGGCCGACGTTGGTGGCTTGTTCCAGCTTAGGATTTTCCAGGTCGTTTCCGGTGAGGGGAGAGAGGGACAATGGCGAGTGCCAGGCACAGTGCAATGCACAAATATTGTAATACTACTGGCATTTGAAGTAATACGATGCAGTTAGGAACCTTTAAGGCCCTCATTACAAAATAGCCTGTTGATAAATAAACAATACATTAGCTGATATAGTCACATCTGGCGTAATATGTTTAATTGACAATGAAAAGTAATAAATTATCAATGAATACAAGACAGTTACACAACTAGCATGGCAATGTTTGTTTATAAAAATAATATATTAACTATTTCTCATTTTATTTTTAATTAATCTTGTGTATTTTACCTTGAAGTATTCAGTTAAATCACTTATCTGTGACATAAGAAATTGCACAATTATGATAAATAGTACAAAGTATGTTTATACCAATATAAAAACCTAAGAAGACAATTTATTTAATGTGTAGTGTAATTATTTTGATTTTAAGTAAAGTTTTAGAAATGTATAGGCTGAGCGCTGTACGTTGGCAAATCGGTTAGAACAGCTCACATGGGGAAGTTGATGACGTAGAGGAAAAAACCCCGGCAGTTTTGCTTTTGGCGCGCGCGCGCGCGAGGGCAGGAAGTGGGGACTCGGGAGCACGTGGAGAACTGGCCGGGCGGCGTCGCTCTGCATCAGTCGGCATGTGGACCTCGAGGTGGAGGTTATAGATTGGTGTGTGGCAATCGCCACGTGTGGGTGCTCGTCGTAGACTGCACCAAGTTGAATCGAGTGCTACTGTGTGTTTGTGAATATTTAGCCGGTGGAACAAGGTGTGCATTGCATTGAATTAAAGTGACTGTGATTTGTTAATGTAACACGTGTCGTCGCATAGGCATGAACATAAACGGTGTTTGAGACAGCCACGTGGTGTGAAAACAATTCGCGACAAATATTCATTTATTCTCGAGCTATAACTTTATTAGATAAATGTGCCGACGTACAGACGTATCAGCCACAGGGTTCTGAGATTGTGAAATAAACAACATAAAGTGAACTTTCACGTGTTTTCGAAAATAGTAGTTAGTACACCCTTTTCTCTCATGAACTTGATTTTATTATGAATTTGTTTTGTTAATCATATGCAGGGAAGGAAAGCTGTGAACGTGTGATATCATCCCCTAGAAAACGAGTCAAACAGTCGCAATCACAGTTCCAGTGTTTTTGCATGTTTAGGAATTTGGTTTGCAGCTGGTGGTTGTGAGTTTGAAAAATTAAACTTTCTCTATTTTAAACTCTCACCCCGACCTTCACGCTCGCACTATGTATCAACATTCTTCAGTCAAGAACTATGTAAAAGTTAAGTATTACTAAGTCTCTATGAAATATATATCTCGTTCTAATTTACTCTAATGTTTCCAGTTTCTGCTGTCCCACTGGCTGGTCACCTCCTTACCTGCACACGCGTGCATCCTTTATTCCTGGATCGGTCTCTTTCCACTCTGCTACCGACACCTTAGACAGCCGGTGGAAGCGAGACACAAAAGTGGCGACGAGGCTGGGACACAAAAGTGGCGACGAGGCTGGGACACAAAAGTGGTGACGAGGATGGGATACAAAAGTGGCGACGAGGGTGGGACACAAAAGTGGCGACGAGGATGGGATACGAAACAGGGCATAAATCAGAAAAGTAAACTGTATGTTGTGTGTATAGATCTGACTAACTATTACGAACTTTTACCAGTGTGTTTCGAGCCAAAATCATTAACGAACCATTTTATTCTCATTTTTCAATCAAAAACATTTATCCACCACCACACCCCACCTTATAAATTGCGTCCACGCGAGGATGATTTTTTGACTTGCTGATGGGTATTGTTGTACTAAGTAAATAATTTACAAAATTTCACTAATTACCGATTGGGCCTTTATTATTATTGTATAAAATTTATATTTGAAACAACTGGTATTTTATTGAGAATCGGGACTTTGTGTTGTCGGTCGCGACTGTGACGCAACAAATAGAACCGTGGTATGAGCACGCGTTTAGCAGCAGCCCGCGAAGCCAAACCAAGGGACTTGAATACACCAAATAAAAAGAGTGACGTTAATGAAATTAATAATCAAAGAGGGTTTGATCAGGAAGACATGGCAGGACGATCGGTAGACAATATGAGATTAGGTCGTACGTCGGAAAAGAGACTGGTGATGAATATTGTCATTCCGACGGGAATTATGAAACGCAGACGCAAACAATTAGAAATCAAACAGATTCGTTGATAATGCGTGATCAACAAACAGAAGAAAGTAGGGAAGAGATACAGGAATGCGAATCAACTGACTTAGCTGTCAGTGGGGATGAGCACAAATGTGCAATTGATCATGACAATCAGAGCCGCAAATTAGAGAAGAAGAAATCTCGCGCAGGGAGGAAAGATAGCACAGAAATAGGGGAGGGCAACAGCATCACGGATTTATTAAAATATGTAAAAAGCAGGGACAGGAAACAAAAGAGGTATTAAAACAAGAAACAGCACAAATAAAGAAACAGATAATAACGATGCGAAAATAAATAGAAGGGAAAGTAGATCGAAAATTACAGAACATAGAGAAACTTGTGATAGAAATTTTAATGAAACTGTTCTGTCATTAAAACAATCGGTGCAACAACAGTGTACGGAAAATAAACAAAAGTGTGAAGAATTAGTCAGACGGCATCGGTCATTACGAAGGAAGAATATAATAAGAACAAAGAAGCTATGAAGACCATGCGAGAAGAACTCATTGAAGGAGTAAAAGAAATTAATAGGAGGGTAACTAATTTAGAAAATAATACAAGGACTGTATAACATGTTCGAACTGCGGAAATTACTGAAGCGCAAGTGATAGACGTGAACAATCAACGAGAAAATAATTGTTATCCATTAACACTACAGATAATACGGGAAAGTTTTAGCTGGAATGAAAAAAGAAGTCACAGGAAAGGAACTTGGAGTAGGAATTTTTGTGGGTAAAGGGCTGATCGATCTTGTTCTGAAAATCTATGTTGCATTGGTCAGGTAAAGTACTACCTCGGTTCCGTGGTTACTGTATTGTCGAATAAGGGTGTTGTTAGGCCAATACTTTCGAGAAAAGAAGTTTTAGTGTAGACTGTCAGAAGTCGGAAAATTATTTCACACATTTTTTTATTGTGATTCTCCATTGTACAATAGGGTTTAAATGTCTTTTGGGCTGCTCGAATATCGATATTTGACCTGTTGTAAATAATCGTTTGCATTGTAACAGGACATAGAGATTACTTAGATGGGTATATGCAGGAGGTGGAATTAAACTACCCGAATTCTCGGAATTGTCGGAAGGCGTATAAAACCATAAAAGTGGTGGTTTACGGGAAGACCGAAAACTTATGTGGGAGACAGCGATGCGTCGATCTAAGGAACTATTGGTATGTTTCAGAAAGAATTATGTGTATTGTAACAGGGTACGAGAGGGAGTATTAAATTTCAGAACTTGATAATTTTAAGCGTGACTGGTATGATTTGCACGAGAGAGAGTGTTGTAGTTAGATGGGGCTTGTATGTGAAAGCATGTTTGCTTTTGGGAGGGGGTTTACAGTGCCCTCTGTTGTAAAAACTCACCTGGGTCCAGTTCCATTAAATAAATGCAATGCGCGCTATCCTCGTCAAAGTGGTGTATGTGCAGAGGTCTTGCGTAGAAGGTTTTGATTATTTGGTTATGTAGCTCAGATGTTTTTTTGAGAGAGGATGCTTAAAAAGGTATGAAATTTTTTAAAAACATTTAGCATATGCTTATTTTATGTAGCCTGTTGAGAGAACACTGTATTTGTGATCGCGCTGGGGATCTAGCTACGTTACTGTTAAGCGTTTAAACGAGGATCGTTCGTACCATTTCCGAGAGAAATTGTTAAGGAAATTGTGTTACACGTCTACAGTGTTTGACACTCGGGTTTGGGATGGTCGTTACCGTTACATTACGTTCGTCGGCTGTAGTGAGCATCGTCTATACAGTTATTTTGCTTATACTAGCAGACGGGTCATTAGTCCTAAAATGCACGGGTGTAGATCGTTAAAAGGAGAGTCTTTTGACCCACAGAACCTCTAAGTACGTGGCTCTTGTTGGGGAATTGTTTGTACCTATATTACTTTACATTTTTTACTCTATCGAAGTGCTGAATCATTTTACGACTTAATTGGTTGGGTGTTACGTTTGTTTATCGGTTGTAACGACTGGCATTAGCAGAAGACGTGGTATTAATCAAATACGAGACACCTAACCGCTATGCTATCACTTCTCCATTAACATCTAAGCAGAAGAACAATTGGGAGCGGTGGTCGCTGGCCTGGCGGCTGGCAGGCTCAATTTGTTTACGAAACTCTCGTGTTATTCCAGGTAATTGTACTGTCCGAAGTATGCAATAATAATTGGCTGCTTTTTTCCCAATGTTGATGTACGTCTATAAGCAATAACTTTCGTAAAAAAATATTCTAGGGGCCCGTGTTCGAGTCCGGGATCGGGTCACGCGGGAGGCGGCAATCTTTAGGACTGTCAGTGGGGTGGAGGTAGGGGGCAGTAGCGGGGGCAGGGCCGGGGCCTGTGCTTGCTTCTGGAGGCGTTGCCCTTGTTACTGTTAAAAAAACATAGGTAGTTATAATTAAATTGCTATGCAAATTTAATTTAATTAACTGGAGGCGGAGGTCGGGCAATTGGGCGTCTGTCGGGGGTGGCGTGTCGGCCAGGTGCGTGGCTGGGGGTGGGGGGACGTGGCGTCAGTCTGGCGGGGGTGGACAGGTCTGGCCCTGTCGGAGGTGGCACCTGTCTGGGGTGCTGGAGGGGGGTGTTGTTCACTTGCAAGTGTTAAGTGCACCAGTGTTAAGTGCATTTTCATGTAACCTGTCAATCATCCTATTGTTCGAGTGTGCCGGCATTCTTTGATCTGCGGTCCGGCAATTGACCGAGCGTCTGGCGTCGATGACACTATTGTCGACGGTCGATTCTCATTGATCAAGTACCGGCACTACCATACTACTAGCGGAGTGTGTGCTGATATGAAAATTTCCTGGCAGATTAACTTTGTGTACCGGAACCGGGCACCATCAATTCTCGGTCATTATAAGGCGCGTCAAGTCTGTGCACGTAATGGGGAACATGTGTACGCCGCGGTCTCGCAATTCCGAGCCTGTAGGGATGTACAATTGTTCTGTATGCGGATCGCCTGCTGTTTCCGTGCGGTTGTGCAGAACTGTTACTCGGCTCGGGTGTGTTTCTCACCGTCTCACGACTTTGTATGGGTATTGCAGCTACTTGTGTAGTTCGTGTACTACAAAAACCGTTTCCAAAGTGCGTCAACTCCGTCTCCGTTTGCTGAATATCTTTGGCAAGACTATTCTGTTGTGGGGTTAAGCGAGACTGTTCTTCTTTCACCTCTTCTACTTCCATTTGTTTCTGTTTAATGGCCTGCAACTCTAGCGTGTTCTCTGCGATTTTCTCCCACGTTTCCTGTAGTACCTTTCTGCCCTGCTCTCTTAAAGTCTCGTTACTTCAATTCTTGTCGCACCAGCCGTCTTGCGTGCTAGCTCTGCCTGTTCTCTAGCACCGATAACTTCAAAACGAAGCTCGAGTTGCATCCTGCTTTGTTCCAGACGACAATTCTTTGGCTTCTGTAGCCGTCACGCTAACTTCTGCATCAGCTTCGCGTACCTCACCGAGCTGAGTTCTGACCTCCGTGAACTCGTGTTTCACCCCGTCGATCTTTTTGCTGAGGGCGCCGACCTCTACACTGATTTCTTCTGGGTCATAATCTCGACAGAAGCCTGGGCCCCTTCCTCTCTCCTTCGTTCCTCTTCTCGCCTTTATCGTGACTCTTCCTGTCTCTCTCGTTCCCTCTTCTCCTCGCCCAGCTGTAAAAAAGGCATGATCGCACTTATGTGCAGATTCCACCTTCCTGACTGGAGGATACTGCGACCGGGCTGTTTTACTATTTCCCGTCCGTTATCGGGTTCTATTCAGCTGTGTCCAACATCGCAAGACTGCATACTTCGCCTAATTCTGTCTCAGTGTTTGAGAAATACCGATACCATTGAGCCGTCTCCATGCCAAAGCTCATGTCCCTGCTTAAATCAATTTCCCTAATAATCTCTTTCCCACGGGGTGCCGTAAGGAGACGCACTTTGTTTTTAGTCTACAAACACGCAAATACTACGAGAGTGTCCAAGTGCGCACATTGGCTCACGACATGCTGACAAGCTTGGACGAAAAGCAAATGAATCTAATAAAATAGTGACGACAACAAATACTGTCTAACTCGATTCTTGCGGGAAGCCTAAATCTACCGCTTAATACCTTAATTCATTTTCAGAATAATAATGGTTACTCTAAGCTGGCTACTGAATCGTATTTTTCCACATAACATTATTATACATATCCAACAGAACACTAAAACATAAACACCATAAATACAAATGCTACAACGCCGTTTCAATGCTGATCAACGAAACGACAGAGTGACGAAGAAGCCACACTCTTATTTGTTGAAGCTGAAATATACAAATAATTTATTACACTGCACAGCTGCATTTCATTATAGACAAACGCTGTCTTTGCTGTCGAGCCCGCCTATTACTGACTCGTCATCGAGTGACACTGAATTATCGAAAAGGGCAGCAGCGGAGCGGCCGAGCGCATTGAGGCGCTATGCTGCGATGCGCGAGGCCTTTTCCCGTCGGGGGTTCGAATCCCCCTTCGGGCGTGGATGTTTGTGCTGTCTTTAGTATAAGGTAGTTCATAAGTAGTTTATAAGTTTAGGGACTGATGGCCCCGCAGTTAACTCCCATAAGCTTTACAAACATTTGAAAAGCGCAAGTGTAAAACCTCTTATTATTTACTCAAAATGTGTTAAAAAAAAAAGAAACGAATATCCTGGATAAGTGTCAACATAATGGAAGAGGGTTGTCACTTAAGGGCAACTGGCCAGTGTAATAGTTAAAAGTGATGTTGACAACCCTTGGGCATGGGTGTTTGTGTTGTCATTCGGTTATTTTACCTTAGTTTAAGCTGTTTGTAAGCTACGGACTGGTGACCACGCAGTTTGGTCCGATAGATTTACAAACATTTGAACATTTGATTTGATGTTGACAACGGATACGCATCTGACTACGAGAAGTAAAATAAAATAATGAAATCTAATGTGTAAATGAATACATGGAGCTGTCCTAATACAAACTCAGAGATGACATTGGGCACAATCACAAATAATCAATCCACCCCTATCCAGGAACGTATAAACTAACGAAATCGCGCTGCCTCCCGCGTCGGAGATTCGAAGCCTCCCTCGGGCCCGGATGTGTGTGTTGTTCTTTCCTTAGTTTAACTTAGTTTAAGTAATTTGTAAGTCTAGGGACTAATGACCAACGTAGTTTGGTCCCATAGACCTACAAACATTTGAACATTTGAAACTAACGAAATTAATGAATGGGTCTTGAAATGCGAGTATATTTTAATGAGACTGTAAAACACATTTATCAATACTAAAGCAACATTAATGTAAATTATCACCAAATAATAAGCTTTGACATAGTATTGTTATGCGATAAACCTGTAAATGGCAAAGTGGGGAAATGAGGGCGATGCGAAACGTTCACTTTTAGCAATCAAGCAACTCGGAATACCAAGTTATGAGAGATTTTCCGACAGTACACTGACTTGAACATGTATTTACGAGGCAATTAATCGACGTTAGTTACGAGCCGTGGCTGCTGATACGTTACCGAAGTGGCTGCTCGTCTCGGCGGCACGTCGTGTGCTGTGGCGTGTTGTCTCGTTTGATGATCGTTGCGCAGCAGTAAAGTTGAAACCGACAAGCACTCCTCTCGGGGAATGTAAAGTCACCGATCGTCAGAGCTGAATACTACGGAACTGGCTCGCTCTGAGGACACAGTACCGTGCTAGCTGTACCACTGATCGGGCTTACACTACCTAGAAAATCACCAACTAGTTCCCACTATGCAGACCAGAGAGAACTTCAAAAAATGTTCAAATGTTTGTAAATCTATCGGACTCAAATGCGTGATTATTAGTCCGTAGATTACAAACAACTTTATAACGTAAATCAACCTAAGGGCAACACAAACACCCACGCCCGAGGGGGGACTCGAACCCCCGACGGCGAAAGGCCGCGCGCACCGCAGCACGGCGCCCCAGTGCGCACAGCTAATCCTCCGCGGCAGAACACTTCGATGTAAGACTTGCTTCCCCGAAGGTAAAAACAAATTCACTCTCCAGAGCCTAAACTGGAACTTCCGAAGTCTAGCTTCCAACATGAAATCCAGACGCTGATCTCCTTCTGCCTACAATCCACACATCACTCAAAACAAACCTTGTTATTAATTTAGAAGTGACGGGGGTGCGGGTTGGAATATGAATATATTTAATGAGTCGGTGCGAAGATAGTGCCACCTCACACTGTCAGTCTCATTTCTTAGTCAACTGTACTCCATTTTACCTGCTTCATTTTAGTCTCTTCGCCTTTCATCAGTTCAGTTCAGTATTTCCTGTGACATCTAAGGATTTTTGTTGGTCTTGCCTTTGTAGCTATTTGCTTCTCTGTTATCTTTAGTATTTGATCTCTCAAAACTACCCATTCATCGACTACTGTTTTATTTCCCCCAGTTTCTCTCAGTTGTTGCCTAAAGCTACCTCTAAACTCTCCAGAACTTTCGGTTCCTTCAATTTATCGAGCCCCCCTCGCCTTCTTTTCCTATCTACCAGCAGTTTTTCCAGCTTTAGTCTACAGTTCATAACCAATAAGATATGGTCAGAGACTATATCTGCCCTGGTTTCGAAATCTGCGTCTTACTATTATAAAATCTATCTGGTACCTTCCGATGTCTCCTGGTTACTTCCATTTATAAAACCAAGTGTCTTTAATGATTAATTTACGTCCTGCACAAAATTCTACCAGGAGGCATCCTCTTTCATGCTTTTTCCCCATATTCACCTATTATTTTTTCTTCCCTTTCTTTTCCTATTACCGAATTCCAGACTCTCATCACAATTAATTTCTCCTCTCCCTTAATTGTCTGAATAATTTCCTTTACCTCCTTATAAATTTCTTCGATCTCGTCATCATCGGCAGAGGTAATTGGAATATAAACCTGTACTACCGTGGTCGGTGTTGGCTTTATATCTATCTTGACTACGAGAATGCTATCACCGTCCTGCTCATAGTAGTTTACCCACATTCCTATTTTCTTATTCATTATCAGACCTATTCCTGTAATACCTCCAACTGATTTTCTTTTTATAATCCTGTGCTCACCTGACCAGAAATCCTGTTCCTCTTTCCACCTAACGTGACTAATCCCCACTATATCTAACTTCAACATATCCATTTCTCATTCTAAATTTTCTAACGTCCCTACCCGATTACGGGATCTAACATTCCACGCTCTGATTCGTAGAAAGCCAGTGTTGTCTTTCCTGATGACCACATCCTCCTGATTCGTCCCCGTCCGGAGATTCGAATGGGGGACTATTTTACCTCCAGAATGTTTTACCTAAGAGGATGCCATCATCGTATATTGATACAGTAGAGTGGCATGTCCTCGGGAAAAGTAACAGTTGTAGTTTCCCCTTGCTTTCAGCCGTTTGCAGTAGCTGTGTGACAAAGTCACATTAGCTGATAAGAGGTCAATTATCCAAACAGTTTCTCCTGCAACAACAGAAATGGCTCTTCCGGAAGCACACGTTTGTTTGGCCTCTCCACGGATACACCTCCGCTGTGGTTGCAGCTACTGTACGGCTATCTGTATCGTTGAGGGACGGAAGCAATCTCACCTCGGCAATGTCTGTGGTTCACTTATACAATTAATGCAAACATAATTGGCGATCTTTTCTGTTGTCAATTTAAGCTGAGAATAGCAAGTGATGAATTACCCATCATTGCTTTCCATTTGCTGTGTTGAAAGCTTTCCTGTACTCTTGTCTGAGTTCATACTGAAATTCCAGGAGAGGCTTGGTCTCCTTATCCAGGCAGCACTCAATCAATCCAACAATTAACATATAAAAAATTCAAATCTTTCTAAATCCATGGGACCAGACTACTGTGGTTACCAGACCCTAGGCTTACAAACTACTTAACCCTTTCCTGCCCGACGGGACTTAAAAGTCCCAGCCCATGTACAGCGTCAGAAAACAAAGTGGAAAATGCTATCTGACATGTATTCCTGAAGGGGCGTCAGGGTCCTTCTGATGTATCATATGAAAGACTCCCTGGCCGATAGTTTTCAGTATCACTGCTCACAGACAGCAGTAAACAACGGACTATTTTACGTCTGTGTGCACGATTTCGTCAGGCGAGTTTTGTTGTCTCAAAACGATGCTGTTGTGTGTTTGCACGTTCGTAATTTGGTTTTTTATTGTTTTGGCTGATCGAAAATGATATTATCCAATGAATAGAGCTGGTTTTATTTATACAGTGTTCAAAAAAGTGCCTGGAAGTCGTTAGTATTGACAGTGTGTGAAAGGTATTTTGTCCATGTTATTTTTGTAGTTTTCTTTGTTGCTAGATGTCAGTAATAAATGGTTGTAGTTTTCTTTTGTTTACGAATTACGAAATGTGAATACTGTTCAGGGATAACTACTCTTTGCTTTTTCCCCCTTCAGATTAATATCTAAAATGGAATACCGATATAAAAATTTTGCTGTCTGTTTCTTGCTGGTACATACTTATGTTAACAGAGATAAGCATTTCATAATGTCTGCAAATTACATTATATTCTCTTGGACTTTGCAGTCTCATTTTTAATTTATATTTTTTGCGTCAAATAAGAAAAACAAAAATGTGTGAATACACTAACGTGCTTGTAATCACTCTGGTAGTGAAATAATCAAATATGAAGTTACGTGATCGAATAATTGATAGTTTGGATTTTTACTTGCACTTCAGACAAACTCCAAACGCCAGTGCAACATGTATATTTTCTCTTCTAGTATGTAAACTATTGTTCCCGTTTTTGTTATGAAGTATGTTCATCTTTTCGTAATTTAAAAAGATTTTTTTCATGTGCGTGATAGTGACTGATACTTTCTATCCTAATCTACTTAAATACTTTGCAAGTCACATTAAAGTGCGTGGCAGAGGGTTCACCGCTTTTATGATATTTCTCTGTACTTCCATTCTATAATAGCTCACGGGTAAAAGGAACACCTAAATCTCTCAGTTTTCGATCTGATTTATCTTATTTTATTATGATGATCATCTCTCACTATGTAGGTGAGTGGTTAAAAATATGTTCACATTCGGCAGAGACAGTTGGTGAAAGAAATTTCGCAAATAGATCTCGACGCAACAAATAACGCCTTTCTTATAATGATTTCCACCCCAACTCGTGCATCATTTCCGTTTCAATATCTCCTCTATATCTCGATAGTAATAAACGAGGTGCCCTTCTCTGAACTTTCTCTAAATCGTTCATCAGTCCCACAAAATGGGAATCCTACAATGCGCAGCAATACTCCAAAACAGGACGCACAAGTTTGGTGTAAGCAGTTTCTTTAGTAAAACATTTGCATCTTCTAAGTGTTGTTTAAATGAAACGTAGTCTTGGGTTCGCCTTGCCTACCATATTTTCTATATGGTCTTTCCAATTTAAGTTGTTCGTAATTGTTACTTTCAGGTATTTTGTTGAATTTACAGCCTGTAGCTTTGACCGATTTATCGTGTAAATAAAGTTTAACGTATTTCGTTTAGTGGTCATATGGATTACTTCACACTTCTCATTATTAACGGTCAAATGACAACTTTTGCACCATGCTGATATCTTATGTAAATCATTTTGCAGTTACTTTTGATCTTCGGGTGAATTTACTAACCGATAAATGACAGCACCATCCGTTAACAGTGTAAGAGAGCGGCTCAGATTGTCTCCTAAGTCGTTTATAAAAATATGGAGCAATAGGGGCCTTATAACACTTCTCTGGGGAACGCCAGATATCATTTTTGTTCTACTCGATGACTTTCCGTCAATTACAACGTACTGTTTCCTTTCCGACAGGAAATCGCGAATCAAATCACAAAACTGTGGCGATACTCCACAAGCATGCAATTTGAGTAGAAGACGCTTGTGAATTACCGTGTCAAAAGTCTTCCCGAAATCTAGAAAAACGGAAGTTATTTGACATCCACTATCGTCATATCATGTGAGTAAAGAGCTAGCTGAGTTTCACAAGAACGATACTTTCTGAATACATGTTGACTTTGGGACAATAAGGTCGTTCTCTCCGAGGCAGATCATAATATTGGAGGTAACTATATGTTCTAAAATACTGCTGCAAACCGACGTCAATGATAAAGGCCTGTAATTTTTCGCATCATTCCTATTGCCATTTTTAATATTGGAGTGATCTTTGCAACTTTCCAGTCTCTGGGTACGAATCTTTCACTGAGCAAACGGTTGTATACGATAACTAGGTATGGGGTATGGCACAGCATACTCTAAAAAAAAAAAAAACTATTTGGTGTACACTCGGGACGGGGAGACTTACTTTTGTTAAGTGATTAATTTGCTTTAAAACTCCAGGGGTATCTACTTCTAAATTTGCATGTTGGCAGCTGTTCTTGATACGAATTCTCGAGTATTTGCATCGTCTTCTGTGGTGAAGGAATTTCGGAAAGTTGTGTTGAGCAATTCTGCTTTAGCAGAACTGTCAGCTGTAGTATCCCCATTACTATTGCCTAGTGAAGGTATTGATTGTTTTACCGCTAGTATACTTTACCAACGACCAGAATTTTTTAGGATTCTCTACCAAATTACGTGACAGGGTTTCGTTGTAGTAACTACTGTAAGCTTCTCGCATTGAAGTTAGAACTCAATTTCGAGATTTTCTAAAAGACTTGGATATTCTGCATGCGTTTAAATTTGGCATGCTTTTTTCTTTGCTTTTGTATAAGTGTATAGTGTACCACGGCGGGTCAGACGCCTCTTTTATTAATTTGTTTAGTATAAATCTGCCAATAGTTGACGAAATTATTTCCCTGAATTTAAGCCACACTTGATCTACACTCACATTGATAGTTTCGAAAGACTGGAGATTCTCACTCATGAAAGCGTTAATTGAATTTTTATCTGCTTTTTTGTACTCCCACTGACCTCTGCTTGTGCAGAATGAATGTAATTAACGAGAAATCGCCTCCTGCAAGCTGCAGTGCTTCGTCTGCTGTATATATCAGTAGGTGTAGTATACCGATCTTGGCTCACCTTGGGAGGTGAATAAGAGGCTGTCATCACCCTCCACACCCTCCTATGCTGAAGATAGATCACTCTGGGAGGTCTCCCCCCTCCACACCCCCTATGCCGAAGAAAGCTCACTTTTGGAGGTATCCACTCACTCCACCCCCCCTATGCCGAAGATAGCTCACTTTGGGAGGTCTACCCCCCTCAACATCCCGCTATGCCAAAGATAGCTCAGTTTGGAAGGTCTCCCCCTTCTCCTCTTCCCGAGAGTTCAAGGTCAAGGTCACCAACCAAACAAGGGCCGGTTGTGGCTCACCTAGCTCAATTTCTCGTTCTGGGAATCAAACCCAGGTTGTCCAACCTGGGAATCCCCATTATAAAATTTGACATGATTAAGGATTTCTTAGGTACCCCCTTCCCCACCCCACCACTTGCTGACTACAAGACCCCTCCCCTTCCCACTACCGAGCTCAAGTTCACGTTCTGCGAATCGAACCCGCACCCTCTGACCTTGGAATCCCCCCACAGCGTGTGTGCTCCGAGTATTTTATATTACGTAGCTGTTTATGTAAATAATTGACTCCCCCTTCCATACAGAACGTTAACTCTATAAAAAAATCTGATTTCTATCACACCACGGACCCGCGGCATCGCATAAACGGCGGGACGCAGGTAGGCATGGGGAGCAGCTGCGCGGCCACCGTGGACGTCAAGTGGGGGCCACCTGGGCAAACATCCGTGTGTCAGCTTCTCCCCCCTTAGCAGGACCACCCAGGATGCTAATGCTTCATCAAACAGACGCACAGAGGGGATCTGGAGGCACGCGCACCTTACCGCACAGCCGCAAAAAGCGGCTGGATGTGGTGCGGCAGGATGCTGACTGTTTATGTAAATAATTGACTCCCCCCATGCTTGTCAGGTGAAAATTCTCAAAATTAAGTCAAGAGTATGCAGCTGGATGCTGCAGCGACTTAATGGACACAAGGCCACCGCAGAGCGAGTGTAACACCTGAGGGAAGCAGCTGTGCGGCCGCCGTGGACGTCAATTGGGGCCACCTGGTCAAACAGATGGTCGGTACGTCACAAAGGGCATGCCGCCACATTGTGGCGGTGAAGGCACGCGACCCTTACTGCGCGGTTTCAATAAAAACATCTGGTGGCCAGGACCCCACAGTAAGCAGCAGTTGTCGCCACGGCCCAAGGCCGACCCTGAGGGGCATGCCACAGGCCGTCACTCTTAATTGCAGTGACTGACACAAGGCCGCCATTCCGAATACCGCAGGGCGAGTATACCGCCCTTGTCCACACACCTACTGGCCGCTGAATCCAGTTTAATTTTTAATTTTCAGTTCCAAATAGCAGCATCACTCTTCCCTCCTGTGCAAATTCCCCAACCAACAAAGTTCTGGATTTTAACTTTTATTTCCTAAATGATACAGCTCTTAAGGCAATTCTACTCCACACTAATGCAGAATTGATGTATAGAATTTTAAGAATGTATTTTTTTTAAAAGACTAGTCGTTATTCTGCCATAAATATAGACACAGTAAATGTCCGGTTCTTAGGATTTTTAGTAAGGGTTAGACTTGTGGAATGACGATGGTTTTGTAAGGTCCAGACCTAATTTTGCGATAACTGTTTCTGAGGGCATTCTGAGAAAAATGTTCTGGACTGATAGAAATAGGTTTCCCCTGCATAACACAGTCGTTTGCTCTTCATTTTGTTCAGTGTAACTTTAATAACATCCAGCTTAATTTTAACTTTCAGTTTGACGGCATCATGATTTCTGGGGTGTGGCAGGCTGTGACACTGATATACGTATCAGACAGGAAAGAGGTGGCGCGCAGTGTAGAGAATGGGGTGCTTACGCACACCGGCCACACACACTAACCATTGCGCGGTGCACCTATGCATACCGCAACCCTTCTCACACCGGAGTTTTTCGTGCCACAGTATAAAAAGTATCCCTCACTTAGAGATAATGGTGATCTCTGTTAGCGTTCGAAATTTTAACTTTTATTTCATAAATAATACAACTCTACTCCACACTAATGCGGAATTTCTATATAAAATTTTAAGATAGTAATTTTTTTTAAACTATGCGTCATTCTACTATAAATATAGACACACAGAGCACAGTAAATGTCGGTTTCTTAAGATTTTTAGTAAGGGTTAGACTTGTGGAAAGATGATGTTTTTGTATGCGTCAGACCTAATTTTGCAATAACTGTTTCCGAGGGGATGCTCATGCTTTAATATAGCTTTTCTGTGTAGTACTTTTATCGTCCTTGATGGCGTCAGTATTAAGAATCTCCACGTAGGTGGAGGTAGGTAGTTGAAACTAAGAGCTGATAGAAAATAATCTCTACAGATTTACCTGTACACCTATCAATTTTCAGGTATTCTTATCACCCTGTAAAGAAAAGAAGAGCTATATTAAAGCATGAAAAACACGTTTCTCCCAGTCCAGAACATTTTCCCCAGAAGCCCCCAGAAATAGTTATCGCAAAATTAGGTCTGGCACTTACAAAAACAACGTTGTTCCACATGTCTAACCCTTACTAAAAACCCTAAGAACCAGACATTTACTGTGCTCTATGTGTCTATATTAATCTTTCCAGCTCTCCTGCAACAAGCAGGAGAAAATCTTATTAGATTCCTGTGCAGGTTATTCAGGGTTAGCCTAGCAGCAGGAATCATTCCCAATGCCTGGAGGGCAGTGAAGGTTTTCATTCCAAAACCAGGGAGAATTGATCATACCAAGGCCAAGGATATGAGACCAATCAGCTTGCCCTCGTTCATTCTTAAGACATTGGAAAAGCTGGTTAATGTGCATGTTGGAGAAAGGAGGTTAAGTAGGGCTCCTCTACATTCAAACCAACATGCATATCAGCCAGGTAAATCATGTGAGACAGCTCTCCACCAACTCGTAGGGAAGGTGGAGAAAGCACTTCACCTTCAGAAAATAGCCCTTTGTATCTTCCTGGACATCGAGGGGGCTTTTAGCAACACAACCTTCGATTCCATGGTTAGGACAGCAGAGGTGCATGACCTAGGGACCACTATATGTAGGTGGACTAGGGCCATGCTTAGTGAAAGAAAGATAGAGGCTACCATGATGAATGAAAAATGGTAAAAAGCACCACTAGGGGTTGGCTGCAAGGAGGAGTTCTTTCCCCTTTATTGTGGAATCTAGTGGTGATTGATCTCACTGGAGAGTTAAACTCTAGGCAGTACTTTTGCCAAGGATATGCAGATGATCTTGTCATAGTAATACTTAGCAAATTTGCTGACACAGTGAAGAATATGGCACAAGGTGCATTGGACATTGTGCAAGACTGGTGCAGAAAACAGGATCTGGTGGTTAGTCCTAAGAAGACTTTTGTTGTACCATTCACAAAGAAGCATATCCAACATTCAAGTTGGAATTTAAAGCTTTTCAATGAAGCACTACCTGTGAAGGGGACAGTGAAATATCTAGGGGTTACCCTATATGAGAAACTGACATGGACCCCTCACATTAGGAATATTTCCTCCAAGGCAAAAGGTACTCTTGTAAGTACCAGGAGAGCTTGTGGCAAAAATTGGGGCCTGAGCCCCAAGGGTATGCACTGGATATACACCACGGTGATTAGACCCAGGATCACCTATGGAGTGGTCGTGTGATGGAAGAAGGTAGAACAGCAGGTTGCTGCTAAGGAGCTTGGTAAGGTGCAGAGATTAGCCTGCTTAGCCATAACAGGCGGGATTAGCAGCACACCAACTGCTGGGATGGAAACCATGCTGGATATGCCATTACACCTTTGGGTCAAGATGGAGGCAGCGGCTGGTGCATACAGACTCAAAACTGGCAACAACTGGAACTCTTTGGAATATCCAGAATCACACACTAAAATAGTAAGTGAGGTAAATATAGGAAAGGTTGGGGAAATGCCAGCCGACTATATTATAACCCCATACTGCCTCAACAAGCCTTTCAATATAACAATTGGAAGTAGGGAGCAGTGGGAGAAAATACTTTGACACAGTACGGGGGATATTGTCTGGTTCACTGACGGGTCAAAATTAGACCAAGGTATTTGGGGCTGGGGTATACGGGGTGCAGCCAAGACTGGAGGGTGTCATCTTTCTAGGGAAACTGGCCTCAGTATTCCAGGCCGAAATCACTGCCATCAGGGCATGTGTGGAGGAGAATTTGTGTAGGTGCTACAAAGATTGTAGCATCTATATCTATTCAGACAGTCAGGCAGCCCTGAGATCACTGGCAGCTCCTGCAACAAGGTCTAAAATTGTTGCAGAATATTGGATCAAAGTCCATCAACAAAAAAATGGCAAGGTAATGATACCAAAGCCATGTTTTAAAAGAAGCTCTGCAATCCTGGGTCTGAACAGGAGAGAGATTAGACTCAAAGTTGGATTGCTGACAGGCCATGGGAATATCAAAAAACACCTACATACAATGGGAATAACAGAAGAGGACCCTAAATGTAGGATCTGTGATGACGGCGATGAAACTGCATCACATCTAATCTTCGAATGCATTGTATTGGAGAGTAAAAGGCACAGAACATTTGGGACAACCAGACCCGAAGAAATTGTGTCTAATAAAGAACTGGTAAAGGGACTCCTTGCACTGTTCAAGGGCATTGGTTGGCTTAACTAGATATACAGGGAGCGACACCACACAATAAACTTAGTTTCGGTGCGGGCAGTGGCGGGTTGGATCAATACTGTTTTGGCTTCCCTGAGAAAATCAAATCACATCAAATCAGTGTGTCTATATTACAATCTTAAAATTCTATATAGAAATTCTGCATTAGTGTGGAGTAGAATTGCCTAAGAGTTGTATTATTTAGGAAATAAAAGTTAAATCCCGATCACTGTTGGTTGGGAGATATGCACACAATGGAGGAGTGATGCTGCTATTTGGAACTGAAAATTGAAAATTAAACTGGATTCAGTGGCCAGTAGGTATGTGGATGGGAGCGGTATATTCGCCCTGCAGTATTTGGCAGGGTGGCTTTGTGTCAGTCACTGCAAGTAAAAGTGACGGCCTGTGGTACGTACCTCGCGGTCGGCCTTGGGGCGTGGCGACAACTGCTGCTTACTTTGGGGTCCTGGCCACCTGATTTTTTTTTTGCGGCCACTCGGTAAGGGGCACATGCCTCCAGAGCCGCGATGTGGCGGCACGACCCTCGGGACATACTGACCGTCTGTTTGCCCAGGTGGCCCTCACTTGACGTCCACGGCGGCTGAGCAGCTGCTGCCCTCAGGCGTTACACTCGCTCTGCGGTGGCATTGTGTACAGTAAGTTGCTGCAGCATCCGGCTACATGCTCTTGACTTAATTTTGAGAATTTTCACCTGCAAGCGTGGGGGAGTCAATTATTTATGTAAACAGTAAGCATCCTGCCGCGCCACGTCCAGCCACTTTTTGCAGCTGCGCAGTAGGGTGTGTGTGCCTCTGGATTTCCTATGCACGTCTGTTTGATTAAGCATTAGCATCCTGCATGGTCCAGCTAAGGGGGGAGAAGCTGACACACGGATGTTTGCCCAGGTGTCCCCACTTGACGTCCACGGACGCCGCGCAGCTGCTACCTATGCCCATCTGCATCCCACCGTCTATGCGATGCCGCAGGTCCATGGCGTGATAGAAATCAGGTTTATTTATAGAGCTATCATTCTGTATGGAAGGGGGAGTCAGTTATTTACATAAACAGCTACATAATATAAAATACTTGGAGCACGCGCACTTTGGGGGGATTCCACGGTCAGAGGAACATGAGCTTGAGCTCGGTGGTGGGAGGGGGAGGGGTCTCGTAGTCAGCGAGTGGTGGGGCAGGGAGGGGGTATCGTAGAAGTCATTAATTATGTCAAATTTCATACGGGGGGATTCCGAGGTTGGAGGGCAGGGGTTTAATTCCCAGAACGTGAAATTGAGCTCGATAGGCCACAACTGGCACTTGTAAGGTCGGTGACCTTGACCTTGACCTCTCGGGAGGAGGAGGATGGTGAGACCTCACAAAGTGAGCTATCTTTGGCATAGGGGGTGTGAAGGGGGTGACAGCCTGTTATTATCCTCCCAAAGTGAGCCAGAATCGGTATACTACACCTACTTATATCGTCTTCTGTCTCCAGTAAATATGGTGGTAAGGCTTGTCTGAAGAGTGCAGAGTTTGCCAACTTAAAACCTGTGGCAGAACCGTTTAGCAAAGATTACACCAGCGATGTTACCTTTTAGCCCTCCTGGGACTGCAAAGAGCCTAATGCCTCTGGTCTTCCCTGTCCCCTCTACCTGCACGTTCAGGTCCGAGCGACGAGAAATGGTCACTGTCCGATTGGCGAGGTGAGGTAGATTGCTCTGGCAACTCTCTTTGTTGGTGATGTTGTCAGGTCTTTGTTCAATGTAGTTTTATTTGTCAATAATGTTCATTCGCGTTTCTAGTTGTGCTTGAATTAGCCCCTCAATGCATAGCGGTGTTATTTTCATTAAATTCATGAGGGTTTGCTAGTATTCAATGATTTTTGCTAAATTGTAACTTCGCGCTCTGAATGGTGTTCGTTTGGTGGTTTCTTGCCCTTTTCATGATGTAGAATCACCCCCTCTCACTTTTAAATATATTTGTTCGCTTCAATAACTTCAGTAACTATTACATTTCATGTAGTGTCGCGATCTTCTTGAACTTCTGGTCGTCCCCCATTACCTCCTCTTGAACTTGTGGTCCCTGATAGTGTGTTTTAGCTTCCTGTGCCAATTTACATTGAACAGATTTTTCATAGTTAGGAAAATTCTGTAACTTCCTCCTGTAGTGTGTCTCATCTCGATGAAACGTTCCCATTCGCTATATCTTCCTATTCTGTTCATAACTAACCCTTGAACCCCATATCTATTTAACTTCATTTCCGAGTTTCTATTTTATTGAGATTTTTTGGACTTTGCCACTGTCCTGGTAATTTGGATGTTTATAGCAGATAGTATCACCGTATTCCTTCCCTCTAGTGATTCTAATATTCTATATTACTTCAATTATTTCGCGTTTCCACTTTTAAAGATCTGAGCATTTTCTTGTGCAAATTGTGTTCCGCGTCCGTGCATTCCGCCACGTGGTCTTTCAAACACGTGCTCGATTCAGAAAGTCGTGTTTTAGTCCTGAGCACCACAAAGGCCTGCCGCTAACGGAAGTCAGTTTTAATTTTATTGTGCACGAGTGATTACGCTTCGTTCTTCTGACCATCGAATTGCTGTTTGGCGGTTTTGCATTGAAGTTGCCAGTTGGTGAGTACCTTCCTGGCTTGGCGTCTAAAAGTGAGCGCGTATGAGTCCTAATACCTCTCTTTAGACCCCTTGAAAGTAACTCGTAGTAAATCACACATTACCATAGGCGATATTTGACCCATCTTTCTGTTTCCTATGCAATAAATATTTGTATATCTTGTGAGTTGTGTGCTTTTCAATTGTCTTAAAATAATTGGTCTTCCCCATTTATGTATAGTAGGTAATAAATCACTTACGTGAAACTTGAATACAATTTCTTAATAACTTCTCCTATCATCTTTCGTCAGATGTGTTTTGGCTACTCTCTTCTGCAGTGCGTAACAAGTCGTTTCAGTTGCAAAATTCTATTTAAATTCATTCTCAAGTAAAGGCATCTAGGCCGCAGCGGAACGGCCGTGCGCATTGAGGCGCTATGCTACGATGCGCGAGGCTTTCCCCCGTCGGGGGTTCGAATCCCCCCTCGGGCATGGATGTTTGTGTCGTCTTTAGTGTAAGGTAGTTCTTAAGTAGTTTCTAAGTTTATGGACTGATGACCCACAGCTAAGTCCCTTAAGCTTAAAAACATTTGAATATTTTTAAAGGCATCTAACTTTCAAACTAACATAAAATAATCTAAGGAAAACATATACATGCATGCCCGAGAGAACACTCGAACCTCCAACGGGAGCAGCCTCGCAGTTCCTGACAAGGCGCCTAGACCGCGAATCAAGCCGTAAGTTAATAATCACTTTTGATTTTGGTACAGCCATCCCGTCGTGTCTTATAGTTGCTCTAAAGTTGTACTGTTTACCGAAAACCATTTTAGAAATAAAAGCTTGCGCCTTTTCCCTTGGCATATCATGTTAGCTGTACCGCAAGTGAACCGGTGAAGTAAAGTACATTTTGCTCACAATCCATGCATTCTGAACAGAGGCTCATTTGTACTTCGTAATTTTTATACGGCGCAGTACCGCCTAGCTCTTACGTTTGACAGGGAGGTTTCGAGATGAATAGTGTTGCACATTCTACTTATATCCTTATCTTTCGTCAGTACTTTACATACGTCCTTATTAGCGTAGTTCCTTACCTTGTTACGTTACCAGATATAAAAATTTTAATACGTCACAGCTTATAACTGAACGACCGACCATTACTGGCGCCATGTTATCTTGCGGAGTAACCACGTTTACGACGTATGCCGTGAGATTTCCGTCTCATGCTGCTAGGCCCTTAACCGTCCTAGATATTAGTGTTTAAATTTCGCTCTAACGGTCTGACTGCTGAACCTCACTTTATTTCAGGCAGGGTCGTTGTTAGGTAGTCAACTCTATGGACACCTCCTGCTCATATAACACACAAGGGTGGATTCAGTGCATTTCCCTGTTGTTGTAGGTAAACGCTCTCAAAATAATACACTTTAGGTAGTGGAACTTGATTTGTCAGGGTGATTTTCTGTATTGTATGTAGGGAGCGAGGAGTAGTCTCTCTTAATGCAGATCTTAGGCCGTTGAGCTTCATTATCTAATTCCAGACTGCTTTCTTGACAGGACATTTGCTATAACTTTTCCCAAAAAGTACGGTGTTACCTCCTTGTTCCACTAAACCACTTCCGATCGATCTTATTTCTTA
This sequence comes from Locusta migratoria, assembly GCA_026315105.1. Taxonomy (NCBI): domain Eukaryota; kingdom Metazoa; phylum Arthropoda; class Insecta; order Orthoptera; family Acrididae; genus Locusta; species Locusta migratoria. The sequence goes on along the minus strand of CM048755.1, from coordinate 22,911,632 downwards.
TTCTAACTGCAGAATTGAATTGATTTTAGCTCCACAACAGTAGTTATATTAAATTATGCTGGTAGCCAAATACGCTGCTGTGTGAATAAATTATGTATTAAATCAGATGTGTTTCGGCAAACAAATTGCGTGACATCTGTGTTACTCGCAAATCAAGACCACCCGACATAATCTGACAATGGCATTGCCGCCATCTACTAAAAACCATTTGTTCACATGGTAGCTTCTTTCGTCTACCAGCATCATTTAATAATGAACCTTTCACATATAAACGTAGCGGAACTAGATGAGTACAAAATACAGTAGCTGTATGATTGAGCCACATCCTGTATTTTCGTAAGATCAGACTGTTCCAGTCATGTTCACAGGCTCAACTGATGCAGAGAAAACCGGCATGGAAAGGGACAGCCTTTCCCGCTTCTGGCCAGCGGACGCATTAACCAATTTACTTTTTATTTTTACATACTACTTATTCAGAAGTTAATAAACAAGACTGCACTTGAAATATGTATGTTCCATTTTGTACGTAGACTTTGATTCAACTGAAAGATATTTTGCAAAAGTAACAGTTTATAAAGAGAGGCGTGCGCGTCTGCCTACCCTCAGTCAGCCATCAGAATGGCGGGAGTGCCGTCCGCAGATAGTGTTCAAATGTTTGAAAATCTATGGGACTTGTGTGGCTCGGTAGCACAGTGGTAGAGTTCCACTCTATGAATCCAAAGGTCACGGGTTCGATCCCCATCAGTTAATGGAATTTTTATCTGTCATTTTCCACTTCTTTCACCTCTGGCATCGTGGTATCGTGGTTCGGAATCCACGTTAAACTGTAGGTCCCCCTATAACTGGCTGGGTAAGTCAGTTCTAAGGTCGGAGGAAGGTAACACCACACCACCTCCAAATAGGACCATGCCTAGTAAAGCACTTGTGGCGTTCAAACCAATCTTAGGATTGTTAACTGCTTTACCGTACCTATGGGACTTAACTACACTGGTCATCAGTGCCTAGGCTAACAAACTACTTAAACTAACTTAAATAATCCATACCTGAAGGAGGTCTCGAACCTCCGACGGTGTGCAGCGGCGCACTCCGCAGCTAGGCGCCTTGGAACGTTCGGTCACTCCACTGCGGCCGCGGATAGTGCATTCCGCTTGAACGGGCTTGTTTGGAAGACAGCTCGGAGGTAATGCGGTGGGCGCTCTGTTGAGGTTAGTACGTACTGTCAGAAGTCAAAGCGCTATTTTTCTCCATCGGTGTAAAGATAAGAGATCGTCAATTCTGTGACACATACGATAGCGTGACATTTGGTTGCAGGACAGTAGATGTCTTTCAGGGTAAATAAAAAGTCTCAGATCCATCGATTTTGGTGAAACATGGAGGTAGCTGGCGACGATCGTCTGCTGACTCGGTTTCCAGCCGTCACTCGTGGTTTCACAAGTCATGTAATGAGTGTCGTCGTCCATGCATTGGTAGTTGTGTCTAATAATCTGATAGCGTAAATACGTTTATTTGTGGCAATTTTTCCGCATATGACGTGATACTAGGTGGTCCGGGCGTTGGTGGAAAGGAAAGGCACGTGAATAAGTCGCCAACTGCAGTTCGTCGCACCGAAGGATATTGACGTTCGACACTCTTGTGGGCTATAAAACGTAGTAGTGGTACATGACAATCTTTGTTTCGTGAAGAGCACGTACTTGGAAGGGGGATGTGGGCATAGCTGAATTCTACAATGAATGTGGAGATGTAGGCCAGCTGGGGTGTGACGCATATGTGCAACGCCATTGCTCGCAGTTGGATGTTGGTGAGGCCAAGACACCCTCAACAGTCGCCCTATCCTCCACCCCCACAAAGGCTGCCATTCTTGTCCCCCAGACAGTTGCCTCTCCCACCATCCCCCTTTTGATTCCTTACCACCCTCCCCGACTGCTGTGGAAAGCTTGCCATGGTTCGCACACAGAAGGCCACCATTGAGTCCCCTCTCCCTCCACCCCTCAAGGACGCTGCTACCACCTCCCTGCCAACCCTGTTCCCATTCTCGCCTCCCAGCCCCTAGCAAAATCCTAGAAAAATAAACGCTCCTCCACAGATACCTCATCCTCCACCGCCTAAAAGGCTCCAGTTCCCTCGCCACCGGCCACCTAGACCCGATAGAAGCTGCCTCCATTCCGCCACCCATCCTCCACACCCCTCTCAGCCCCTTCCCTCGCTCCCTTTCTAACCTCTTCCTTCCCGAACCACTTGCTCACAACATCTTTATCCTTAACATTACTGACCCTAATTTCTGGACTCCTGTACCCTCACCCTCCTCTGCCAGTTGCCCCCTTTGCCCCATCTCCCACATCATCCCATGGAGGGACTCTGTCCTCCTAAAATCCTCTGACCCCAACTTCCACATTCAGCTCCTTCAAAAAAATTCCACGAATCTATTTTGGTACCAATGCCTTCCTCATCCTCGTCCCTCTCTCCCCTCCTGTCTCCCACCCCCGACCCCTTCCCCCAACCGTCCTTCCACTCACACCACTGTGATCATGAAGCTTAGCCCAAGGATCACGGAGGAAGAGGTGTTGGAGAAGCTTTATCTGATCCATCCGTTGCATTGTTAATGCAACAGAACCCACTTTCCTTGTGCACGTCTTCACCGAAGATACGGCACCTATCGATCATATCCTCCTCGACGTGGGTCTCATTTATAACAAACACCACCATATAGAACTCTCCCGTGCCATTCCTCAGTCTTATCTTTCCTTCCGCTCCCTCATGTACAACAATTACCTTGCTGAACATAACCATCTCGCCCCATTTGCTGCCGTGCCCCTCCCCTGCCCTTACTTCTCCACTGATGATCCCCTCCTCTGCCTCACCCATCTCCTCTCCCTCCAGTTAAATTCCTGTTGTACTGTCATATTTGCGTTTTTGGACCTGGAAAGGGCTCATGACCAAATCAGCACCTGCTCTTTAAACTCCAGACCTACAAACTTCCTAGTAACCTCGTGCGGATCAGTCCCTCATTCATTTACAACTGCCCCTCCTACATCACCATGCATAACTCTGACTCCCATCTTTTTTATCCCTCTGTTGGCGTGTCTAAGCCAGTGCCCCCCCCCCCCCCATACACCTCTTCCAGTATGCAGAAGACACCACCTTACTTCCATGACTACAACGCTCACCCAGTCCAAATGCCTTCTCCAGGAACATCTTGACCTCTTTGCCACATGGTGCAAGAAATGGCTCCTTTCTATAAAGCCTGACAACAACCAAGCAATCATTGTAGGTCGGACCACCCTCTCTTTCCGTCCCCACAGATTCTACCATACTCTACAAGGTTGCCCCATCCACCTTACTATGACCCTCAAATACCTAGGCATAACCATAGACTGTACCCTCTCCTGGACTTCCCATCTCTGCACCATTCAAGAGAAAGCCCACTCCCACCTCCAGTCATGAAACGCGTTATTGGCTGAACCTGGGGTCCACACCCTTCCACCATTCTTTATACCTACAAATTCTACATCTGACCCATCCTTTGCATAGCCCATCCCACTTGGATCTCCACCCCCCCACCCGTCCTTTTACAAATCGCTGTAGATCCTGCAGTGCCATGCTCTCCACCTCACCCCCTCTCCCCTACCCCCCATCCATCAACATCTCATCATCTTCAGTGTTCTAGTGAGTACTTCATGAATACGGTGTCTTTTCAGTATGATGTATTTATTTTAACGAACAATGAACAGCCAACCCATAGCTGACACCTTGGGTTTCATTTAGATGCCCATGTGCTGCTGTGCCTCTGTGTCTGTGTTTGATTTTTTCTCCTTGTGTTTCTGCCTAAAGAATCCATTATTTTCTCCATATACAGTCATATTTTAATTCTTCACCACTGCCACTGCAAGGTGATGCATATGAGTAGGAAAAACAATCCCATAATTTTCGAATACAGCATCAGTAGTGAGCGTCTTGATACAGTTGCGTTGTTCAAATATGTAGGCTCAGCATGTCAGAGCGATATGAAATGGAACAAACACATAAGAGCAGTTGTGAGTAAGGCGGACAGATGACTTCGTTTTATTGTGAGAATTTGGGACAATGTACTTCATCTGTAAAGGACACAGAGTGTAATGCTTGTATGACCACATATTGAATATTGAACAAGTGTTTGGGACCCACAGCAGATCAGTTTAAAGGAAGACATGGAAGCAGTTCAGAGGCGAGCAGCTAGTTTCATTACTGGTAGGTTCGACTAATGTGTGGGTGTCACAGAATTGCTTCAGGAACTCAAATGGAAATCGCTGGAGGAAAGAGGACGTTCTTTTCGAGATATTATGTTGAATTAGTTTAGAGGGCCAGAATTGAAGCTGACTGCAGAACGATCGTGCTGCCAGTAGGTATTCTGAGTGGATGTTGGCCCATATCAGGTCATGAATAATGGGGTGGCATCACCCTCCAGTCCTCCCTCCCCTTTATGAGGACGGGTTCTGGTCCAACTCTGAATAATTCATGATTTATGACCCTAATTAAAAACTGACATGGTTTATGAAACTAATTAAAACAATGAAGCCACTGCAGCAATGAGAGATGGCTTCTGCATGCCCCTCCATGATAGGCCAACTGCCCCAGAGCGATGCCGCGCCTCTACCCGCGGCAGCCAAGGGGAGCTAATAATTCTTATGCGCTCGTCTTTTTTTATATGACCTGTGCGTGGGGGAGCGTCCGTCTGTGGCAGTGCGCGACTGGGTTTACACCCCCTTGAAATTGCATGGGCAAGGTCTACGGACCACGTGTGGACCCTGTCAAATAAAGATAAATTAAATACTTAATGCTGGGACAGAATATTTGCAAAGCAGCCACGTCCGGCGGTTCGACAGTGCCTTCTCTGTGGACGCATCTGTGATTTCTGTAAACCACCCAAGGGATAGATTTAGAGGTTACGCCCCCCCCAACCACTTGCAGCTGCAATAACCAGGGAAGTTTGAGTAATCGCTTGCATCTGTGCGTGGTCTGTTTGAAGTACCGGTCCTGGCAACAGGGATGAGAGATGCCACACTTCCATTGGAATCATGTCAATTTTTAATTAGGGCCATAGATTACAATCATAAATTGTGAACTATTCATAAGGGAGAAGGGTGGTTGTCCCTGGCCCCATCCTCATAAGGGGGGAAAGTCGAGATTTTTTGAGAAGGCGCACAGATATTTATAACGTGTCTTGCTAGCAGCCACATCCCTCAGCTGACAGCGGTCACATCACCCTCTCCCGACCCATGCCCTATGGGGTCCCACCCACCTGCGCCGTGTTTGCTCGGTAGTAGGCGAGGGTTCGGTGTGAGCCCATGGCGTGACAGAAATGATTTTTATAGAGTTATGGTTCAGTCCAGAAGGGGGATTCAGTTATTTACATAAACATTGATGGCTCTATGTAATATAAGAAAAATCGAAACACGCGCACTGGGGGGGGGGGGGCATGTTGGGAGGTGGGAGGTCCCGGGTCCGATCCCCAGAATGGTGGGAGGCGGAGGGTCTTGTAATCAGTGGATGGTGGAACAGAGAGGGGGCCTCGATTACAGAATTTAAAAAAAAATTTGAACATGGGCTGTCGAGGGATTCCGAGGTGGGAGGTGTCGGTTCGATCCCCGAGACATGAATTTGGGCTCGGTGGTGTGACAGGGAGGTGTCTTGTAGTCAGCGAGTGGTGGGATGGGAAGGGGGTCTCGTATAAATCATTAATCATGTCAATTTTTAATTAGGGTCATAAATCATGTAAATTTTTAAGTAGGATCATAAATCATGTCAATTTTAATTAGGGTAATAAATCATGTCGATTTTTACTTAGGGCCATAAATTAGGGTCATAAATCATGAATTATTCAGGGTTGGGCAGAACCCGTCTTCGTAAGAGGGAGATGGAAGTGGAGCGGGTGTCACCCCGTTATTCATGACCTAATGTGGGCCAATATCTGCCCAGAATACCTACTGCTTGCTGGCTACTTACATTTCACATAAAGATCACAAAGACAATATAAGAGAAATTAGGGCTCGTACAGAGGCATATAGACATTCTTTTTTTTCCTCATTCTGTTTGGGAGTGTAATAGGAAAGGAAATGCCTAGTACTGGTACAGTATACCTTCCACCACGCACCTTACAGTGGACTGCGGAGTATATATGTGGATGTAGATGTACAACAATAATCTTACCCAAAACCGTCGCAACTGCCCCATCTTACATCCCCCGTCTTGTGCAACACCTGTGGCGGCACCCACCACAAATACTCCTACAAGTGTGAGGCTCATCCCACCCCTGTCATCCCTGAACTGACCATTCCTGTCTGCCCCGTCGATCGCCCATCCACTCCAACACATCCCTCTGTCCCCTCCCGCAGCGGAGGATGTCATTCGTTTTGCCACCACTGGCCTACAGAACATCCAACCTTTCCATCATCCTCACACCATCCAGCAGATCGATCTTACCATCTGCTCCATCTTACAACTTGAAACCATCATAACCTTCTCATAGAACCACTCCCACTTCACCTTCTCCTGGAAAGTGGCCCTCATATAAAACACACCTATAAACTTTTTTCCCATCTACGCTTATAGCGCCCCCCCCCCCCCCTCACAGTTCCCCCATGGCACACCTCCCTACACTCTCTTCTACTGCAATGCTCGATCCCTTACTGCTAACAAACCTATTTTCATGCATACCCTCTTCCAACATTGTGTGGACACCTTTCTCCTTAATGAAACCTTCCCACAACCCCATCGTTCCGTCAGCACCACTCCCCACCTGCCCTATCATATGCATTCCTCCCTCCCTCCGCCCCCTTGCTTGAGTTGGAATGACGATTGGTCACCTCCATCATCACTCATTCTGGCTACATCCTCTCCTAATCGATCCCTCCGAGCACCTTATACTCAGCATCTTTCTTCCCTCCCTCACGTCACCCTGGCCACCATTTACATCTGCGGTCACCTCCCCCTCCCCTATGACTTCCTCTCCCATGCTAACCACAACTTCACGACCAATGTGGTTGCCGCTGATCTTAACCTTGCCTCCTGGTCTGTCGATGAACTCCTTTGGTGGCATCAGTTTGTCACCTTGCTTCAGAGTGATACTATTCCCTTCCTCTACTTATGCCTATTGAAAATAATACCACCCCTGATGTTGTCCTTACCACTCCAAACTTCTTTGGGCGCCTAAAGGTGGAAGTGCTTCACCTCATTGGCAGTGACCATGCCCCTGTTTTCCTTACCATAGATCCCCGTATCCCCGTAGTCGCCCTGATCGTGCTCCCCATCCAAGCCCCCTCCCAAGCTGATATATGACTACTCCCAGGCTGATTGGGATGCCTAACACTGTTTCATTGACACCGCAGCCGCCAGCCACACCCTGCCTCTCCACACCCCTGCTGATATTGACCACACCTTATTCTTCCTTCACCAGATCGTCGCTGACCACATTTCCACCAAAGCCATCCACCCCCATCGCACTCCCTCCCTCCCTCCATGTCTTATGTGAATCCCGCCGCCTTTACCAATCCTTCTTATGTACTCATGGCCAAAAACTCCTATGACATATTACATACTTCTCGACCACGAAATGACGCCGGAATTGGCGCCAGACATGCACCTGCCTTTACGACTCTCTCCCTTTCAAGTCCTCCAAGTACTGGCAAACCTTCCACCGCCTTACTGGCAGTCACTCTGCTGTTAACTAACCGCTCCTCCTTTTCAAAACCCCCCAGAACCTCTTTGGACCCCAGTCTACCCTTGCCCCCTATCATTCCTCCTCCCTCGCCTACCTCCTTAAGGAAATCTTCCTGTAACCCTATTACTCCATCACTACCAATACCTACACCCTACACCAACAGACAGTTCCTGCCCCATTGCTCAGGGTGGAGATGTGTATGGCCACCTCTGCCTTCACACAGACCAGTTACAACCTCTCCTTAATGACCCGCATGGAACGCCTTACGCTTAGCTTATTCCTTCACTCCCTCATCATCACCCATGCAAAAATCTGCATGTCTCTGTACTCTTCTCCTATACAACTCCATATCCTGCATTGATCGCTCCTTCGCAACCTGTGTGGTAGCCGCTGACCCCAACTTCCACTCCCGCCATCCTACTGAGCTCCAACAGTGGCATCTATTCCTCTCCACCTTCCAGGATGACCTCATCTCTCTTCTTCCACAACCGACACATCCAGAAACCAACTCCACCACTGATGCTGTCATAGCTTCCCTCAACTTCCTGCACCACACGTCCTCGATCATATAGGCCCCCATCCGCCTTACCATCTACCACCACCACCGCCCTGCCCTACCCGCCCCTGCCCCCATCCCTGTCCTGCTCTTCCCCCAAAACGTGTCCATGACTGGGATGTCTACCAGCACACCACAGACAGCTAAGTCGCCAGCAGCCCCTTGTGCTCCCAGCTCCTGACAATACTGACCGCATTGCGTCCTTCCATCATCAGACCTTGACTGACGCCATCCATTCCCACATTATGACCAAAATCATATATCCCCACTGCCCCACTCTTCCTCCACAGGCCGTCCTACCCCTGCATGAATCCCACCGCCTCTATCATTCCTAGCTTCATACCCATGATCAGGACAGAGTCCAACACCACTGGTAACTCGAACAACATATCCAAAACCTTCTTACTGTGAAGAAACGCCAGGACTGGCGACAGACGTGCACCCATCTTAATGCCACGCTTTCCATCAACTCCTCCAAGTAGTTAATGCAGAGCTTCCTATCGCCTTATTGGCAGTCACACCTTCCCTGCATACCCATTCCTCCACAAGGTCAAGACCTTTTCTTTCCCAACAACGCCAGTGAAGCAGACCACTTCGCCACATACCTTACTAATACATTTTCCATACTGGACAATCGTCAGTTCGACTAATCTCACTTCCCTGATGTCCATGAGCGTACCGTCCACCTCCACCCCTCCGCTCGTCCCCAGCTTCCAGAACTTGAACCACGTCCCTCAACCTTCACTAAACCTTCCTATTACTGCCCTCGACAGCCAGCAACCACTTCACACTAAACATAACATCGCTCCCCGTCACAAAAACATAACCTACAAGTACCTTCTGTCCCATCTCCTCCCGTCAACTTCACACCATCCTCTACAGCGTCATTCTCTCCACACTGGCTTCTACCCCAACCTGTGGAAAGTCTCCTGCATCCACATGTTCCCTAAACGTAATAAACTTCCATCAACGTGTAGTGTGAGTAGGGCTATGCGACAGGCGTTCAAGTTCCATCTACTTGGCTGAAAATCCTATGAAATTCTGGTCAAAGCGGTAGGTGGATGAAAACAAAATGTCCGGACACTTTGTGACGAAAATAGTGTGGAAAAAGAGGATGACACACTAAAGGCTGAAATAGTAAATGTCTTATTCCAAAGAGGAAGACTGCACTGTAGTTCCTTCTCTAGATTGTCGCACAGATGACAAAATGGCAGATATCGAAATAAAAGACAGATGGATAGAAATACAATTAAAATCGCTCAAAATAGGAAAAGTCGCTCGACCTGATGGGATACCAGTTCGATTTTACACAGAGTACGCGAAGAAAGTTGCCCCCCCCCTGCCTGCAGTGGTGTACCGTAGGTCTCTAGAAGAGCGTAGCGTTCCAAAAGATTTTAATATGGCGCAGGGCATCCCAATTTTCAAGAAGCAACGTCGCACAGATGTGCAGAACTATAGGCCTATATCTCTAACGTCAGTCAGTTGTAGAATTTTGGAACACGTATTATGTTCGAGCATAATGACTTTCCTGGTGATTGGAAATCTACTCTGTAGGAATTAGCACGGGTTTCAAAAAAGCCGATCGTATGAAAGCCAGCTCGCGTTATTCGTCCACGAGACTCAGAGGGCCATGATCACGAGTTCACAGGTAGATACCATGTTTTTTGACTTCCGCAAGGCGATAATACTGTTCCTCACAATCGTTTAATATACAAAGTAAGAGCATATGGACTATCAGACAAATTGTGTGATTAGATTGAAGAGTTCCTAGATAACAGAACGCAGTATGTCATTCTCAATGGATAGAAGTCTTCCGAAGTAAGAGTGATGTCAGGTGTGCCACAGGGGAGTATCGTGGGACCGTTTCTATTCACCATACATATAAATGACCTTGTGAATAACTTCAGAAGTTCACTAAGGCTTTTTGCGGATGATGCTGTAATATATCGAGAAGTTCTAGCAATGGAAAATTGTATTGAAATGCAGGAGTATCTGCATCGAATTGAAGCATGGTGCAGGGGATGGCAATTGAATCTCAATGTAGACAAGTTTAATGTGCTACGAATACAAAGAAAGAAATATCCTTTATCATTTAGCTACACTATAGCAGGTAGCAAATGGTAGCAGTTAATTCCATAAATTATCTGGGAGTAGGCATTAGGAGTGATTTAAAATGGAACTACCACAGGAAATTAATCGTCGGAAAATCAGATGCCAGACTGAGATTCATTGGAAGAATCCTAAGGAAATGCAGTCCGAAAACAAAGGAAGTAGGTTACAGTACACTTGTTCGACCACTGCTTGAATACTGCGCACTGGTGTGGGATCGGTACCAGGTGGGATTGATAGAGTAGGTAGAGAAGATCCAACAGAGAGCATCTCGCTTCGTTACAGGATCATTTAATAATCGTGAAAGCGTTACAGAGATGATCGATAAACTCCATTGGAAGACTCTGCAAGAGAGACGCTCTGTAGCTCGGTATGGGCTTTTGTCGAAGTTTCGAGAACGTATCTTTACCGTGCAGTGAAGCACTATATTGCTCCCTCCTACGTACATCTCGCGAAGAGATCATGAGGAAAAAATCAGAGAGATTAGATAGAGCCCACACAGAGGCATACCGACAATCTTTCTTTCCGCTAGTGGTACTGAAGGTACCCTCCGCCACACACCGTCAGGTAGCTTGTGGAGTATGGATGTAGATGTAGATGCAGATGTAGATGTAGATGCTGCCCCGTCCTATTGTCTGATACGCCTTACCTCAGAGTTCAGCAAAGTTCTGAAAACTGCCCTTTCTCGCCGCATCTGTCAACATCGGCTCTTCCCCCTCTCTTCATGTGGCTTCCGACCATCCTTCTCTGCTGATGACCAGCTCCTATGCCTCACCCACCTCCTCTTTCAACAGCTAAATTTCCGTCAGTCCGCCCTTTATGCATCCCTCACATCAAGAAGGCCTATGACCGTGTATGGCATCCCGGTCTGCTGTTGAAACTCTAGACCTACAACCTTCCTATTAATTATGTCCACCTCATTGCGTCCTTTCTCTCCAACCACCCAACCTATGGCACTGTCAACAGCAATTTCCACTTGTCCCACCCTCTGCTGGGCTGCCCCAAGGATCCATCCTGTCCCCTCCTCTACCTTCTGTACTTTGCAGACATACCCCAACCCGCACCTCCTGTCCATCTCCTACAATATGCTCATAACACCACCTTCCTTGTTGCTGGTAGAACTTCTGGGCTATAAGGCCGTGGTCCATAAAACATTTCAGTTTCTCCTAACGTTTCGTCCAGAGCTGTGCCGGACATCTTCAGAGGTCTTCTTACTTGCGTTGACTCTTGCCAACTGATGAGTCGGGTGTCCGAGAGCGCCATATATGCTGTGAAAAGTTGGCGTGGCCAAGCTGTCACGTTATCAGCAGAGATAGTCCTTGTCAGAGATAAGACATCACTATCGATTGCAGTCGGTCACAGATAAAACCTGTCCATCTTTCAAAGCGACTGTCCATATGTCGCTAAGTTTCATAGCTTCTTCATTCCTGTTAAAATTTTCTTTATGTTTATATATTTCTATTGCTTCCCTGTACTGTCGTGGGTAATAATTCGTCATTGCAGATAAAACTGATGTTTCGGAAAACCTCACTACATTACTTCCAGATTGAAGAGCATGCTCCGCCACAGCCGATTTCTCTGTTTTTCCCAGTCGGCAAGACTTTTGTGTTCCTTCAGCCTAGTTTCTATACTTCGTCTTGTGGTTCCAATATAAACTTTACCACATGTACACGGAAATTTATAAACGCCACAAGCAGAGAGACTAGGTCGTTTATCCTTCACAGAACGGAGTACCTGACATATTTTCTTAGTTAGTCTGAAAACCGGTCTGATGTTGTGTTTGCGTAATATTTTTCCTATTTGATCAGTTACTTTACCGATAAATGGCAGGGAAACGGTGTTCTTCCATCGCTTTGTTTCATCAGACCGGTTTTCAGACCAACTAAGAAAATATGTCAGGTACTCCGTTCTGTGAAGGATAAACGACGTAGTCTTTCTGCTTGCGGCGTTTATAACTTTCCGTGTACATGTGGTAAAGTTTATATTGGAACCACAAGAAGAAGTATGGAAACTAGGCTGAAGGAACACAAAAGTCTTTGCCGACTAGGAAAAACAGAGAAAACGGCTGTGGCAGAGCATGCTCTTCAATCTGGAAGTAATATAGTGAGGTTTTCAGAAACATCAGTTATATCTACAATGACGAATTATTATCCACGACAGTACAGGGAAGCAATTGAAATATATAATCCTAAAGAAAATTTTAGCAGGAAAGAAGAAGCTATGAAATTTAGCGACATATGGACAGTAGCTATGAAAGATGGACAGGTTTTATCTGTGACCGATTGCAATCGATAGTGATGTTTTATCTCTGACAAGGACTATCTCTGCTGATAACGTGGCAGCTTGGCCACGCCCACTTTTCACAGTATATATGGCGCTCTCGGACACCCGACTCATCAGTCGGCAACACTCAACGCAGGTAAGAAGACCACTGAAGATGTCCGGCGCAGCTCTGGACGAAACGTTAGGAGAAAATGAAAAGTTTTATGGACCATGGCCTTATAACCCAGAAGTTCTACCAGCAACTATGACATCCGGTCGTGAAAGCCTTCATTGCACCACCTTCCTTGCCCTTGCCCCCTCCTTACAACGCTCCCAAGACCTTCTCCAAGACCATCTCTCCCAGTTTTTCTCTCCATATTCCCAATGACTCCTTATGGTGAATCCCAAAACATCTCAGGCTCTCCTCAACGGTCGTACCACACCCTCCTTCCGCCTCCATGATTTTTACCTAACCCTCAATGGCCGCCCCATCCACCTCACCCCCACCCTCAGGTGCTTTAGCCTTACCCTGGACCACTCTCTTTCCTGGACTCCCCACCTCAAAACCATACAACAAAAAGCCCATGCCTGGCTCCAACCCCTGAAACTCCTTTCCATCTAAGTGAAAATGTGTTTTATAAGACTTAGTATTTTCTTGATATTATGTCCACCCTTAAAAGAAAGTCACAATTAAAGTCTACAAATTCCTTATTTCAAATAATAATGGTTATGGATTAATGTTTTAAGTTTTTATGGATTAATATTTTCGTGTTACTCCAAATGAAAGTTGATAGTGTTTCTAGGAGTATTGATTAATACTGGTTCTTATTTTAGTAGTTACTTTACAAGATTTGACAATAAATGTGGTAGTAATCCATTTCTAGAGCAGGGCTACAACTTTAAGAAGTTAAAACTGTCAGCAATCAGTTAAGTCTTAGTGATGGAACAAATATGTATTTCTTCTGTGAACAGTTTAATTAAAGACTAAAGCCTAATCTCATTTTACATCGTAAAAGAGAGTACTGAATGCATAAAAATACATCTTTAATGGAATTAATAGGATCCACAAGATCTCCCTATGCGATCGTGCATTTTGAAGCTTCCTTTCTGTTTTTAATTTATTCATTTATTTATTATTTTTTAATAAAAGAACAAACTGTGTAGAAACTGATTTGGCCTTACAATCAAAAGGCATTGGTTAATATATGGAAAGTATCATTAATACGAAGATCTAACAATCTCACACTGAGTTTACCATTTAATTTGTATAAAACTATAACTGGACACAAAATATTCTACAGAAATATGGTGGGTTCCGATCCTAAAAGATTGGGAATTGTGCTTGAATGTTTACAAGCAATATTTACGTCAATTGTGACTGTGACGACTATGTCACTTATCTGCATTGTGGAGCAGAGTGGTTGGGTTTCCCGCTTTCCTAGAGGAGGGAGTGGAGGGGGTGCGGTGGTTGTGCTACTGACATCTGGTGGTGAAAAATATAATTTTTCCCAACAAAAAAGTTTGGGCTATGCTTAATTTAAAATTCCTAGTAGACGCCATCTCAGATTACGTCATAGGGGAGGGGAAGGGGACATGGCTCTGGGTTTTTCTCAGGTGACCATTTTGTTCCAGAACAGAACTGACGTTATGTTGAATGACGCAATTGCGATGATGACGCAATTGGGACGTTGCCATATCAATGCCCAGGTAGCAGAAGAGAGGGAAGGACATTTGAGAACACTTGAGTGCGTCAGAATCCCCAATCTCTTATTACTGTCGATCCCAGACGTCTTATTCAGGGCACCGTTGTGTACCTTGTCAAATGCAATCTGCACTGTTTTCTCGCCCAACTCATTGCTGACTAGGGCGTGAATAACGTGCGGTAACACATGCTCATCGGCATGAAAGTTATTAGGTTTTTCCTGGTATATTGTTTGGTGGTGGTCGACATAAGCATTGACGACGGCGAGTAACACGAAGTCTGTGGTATATTATGAGCTCGGTTACAAGTTGTTGCCATCGTCAGTTTCCGATGGCTACAATGTCGAGGGGCATTCTTGTCCTACTCAGTCTTGATAGTGGGTCCTCACCACCAGTGCCGAATTAAGGGGGGGATGGGGGACGGAGGGGGCCGACCGCCCTGGGCCTCTCGTATTGGGAGGCCTCCAAATACCTCGAAAGCACTATTTATTTTATTATTTATTTTAGCGTCCTTGGCCTCTCGTTCTGGGGCCCTCAAATCTCAGAAGCTATTTTCTTAAATCGTCCCGTTCGTCTCGTCCTGGGGGGCCTCCAAATCTCAAGAGTTGCTTTTTTATGGTAATACATGTATTTTCAAGTGGATAGGGCGCCTCATTTTGTTTTGCCGCCGCCCCGGACATCCGACAGCCTTAGTCCGCCACTGCTCACCACCACTCCCTGCAGTGTCATCATGACTGGTAGTTGCATTCCCGCGGCTGGGCGTCAAGGTCACAGAAGACAGCATGATAATATTCGGTGGTGTGTTGACACTGTGCATTTCTTCCTTTCCATATTGGCTCAGGGTACTTCGAATGTCGGGTTTGACACACTCTAGCCACCAAATCAACGTGGTGTGGTATGTTGGCGAGCATCTCTCTCAGGCGGCCCATGCCTCAGTAATGTGTTCAATACAGTCGGGGTCGTGGGTGTGAGAGGTGATTCACTTACAGTATATGACTGCGCCAGACCTCTTGTTGTGGAAGGAGATGTAGGCACTGTGACCCTGAAAGCATCTTTTATGGCAACTGTTAGTTCCATGGAGCATAAGCCCTGTAGAGACAACTCGCAGAGTGACTCGTCTGGTATTTACATCCCAGAGTGCCACTGTGACGTATTTCCCACTTGTTGCAGAGCACTAGATCTGGGACGAGAGGGTGTAATTCTTGACAATGGTTGTAGTGGTTGGTTTGGTTCAAATGTTCAAATGTCTGTAAATCTATCGGACCAAACTGCGTGGTCATCAGTCCGTAGCTTACAAACTACTTAAACCTAAGTAAACTAACTTAAGGACAACACACACACCCATGCCCCAGGAGGACTCGAACCTCCACGGTGCCGGCCGCGGTGGCCGAGGGGACTAAGGCGCTCCAGTCACGGTCTTCACGGCCACTACGGTCGGGGGTTCGAATCCCCCCTCGGGCATGGATATTTGTGCCGTCCTAGTTCCTAAGTAGTTCATAAGTAGTTCGTAAGTTTAGGGACTGATGACCCCGTAGTTAAGTCCAATAGACTATACAAACATTTGAACATTTGAACCTCCACGGCGAGCAACCGCGCGCTCCGCAGCGAGGCGCTTTAGACCACACGGCTACTCCACCGCAGTGGTTGGTTTGGTCCTTTGGGTGTAAGATGCAGTTAAAATCACCGGCTAGCCTTTAATGGTTGTAACGCCCAAGAAATAAATGGACGATTTCCTCTGAGTAAACCTGCGCTCTGTCGTGTTGTTGGGTAGAGCGTCGAGGGACGTAAATGTTGTAGATATGTGTGTCCACAATTGTGATCGCCATGCCTAGAGGATGGAGATACGTCGTGCCAGTCACTGGAATACCTTCGCGGACATTGCTACACCACGTCTGAGCGCCTCACTGGGGGTAAAGATTCATAGCTGGCCAGGTCCTGAAGTGTGGGCAAGTGCACTTCCTGTAGAGAGCTATGTCGATAACCGATGCCTATATCATCTCTTAGAAGTTGGATTTTCGCGGGGGAGCTAATGTTGTTGGTGTTAATCGTTGCAAGTTGAGATGCGTGGAGCGTCCGGCGGTGGGTGGTTGGAGAGGGCCGCCTGACAGCATGCCTCGGTGGCACTGGCTTCCACGAGGCTAGGAGGCCTACCATGGAAAATCATGTTCTGCTGTTCGTCCGCGATGTCGTTCCATGCCGCAGTGGCGTCCACGAGTTCTGCTGTTGCCAGAGGAACTAAAGTTGGCCCGGTGTCAGTTGTGCCAGAATTCGTTTGTGCACTTGCAACAGGACTGGCCAGTGTAGTGGGTGTCGGTGGCACTTCTTCTGATGTCATGTTGTCTGTATTCCTTTTGTCGTGAAGGTCTTTGAGTCATCATTTGGTCGGGCAGCGTCAGTATCTTCAGGGGAAGGCGAATCGCTTCGTTTCGATGTTGAGCGACGTCTGCTAGTGCATAGTATAGACGATCGTCGGTGACAGAATTGGGGAGCAGTCGCGTCGGTCGGAGAGAAGGCCTGTGTGGGTAAGATGAGCGACGCGACGTCCAATTCAGCGGCCGGTCGATACTGTGCCAGCACCGCCAAAGGGGCGCCGGTCTGGGGCCTGTCGCAGTCGCAGTGTTGTCGGAGCTCTCTTTGTCAGCGTCAAGTCTCACTAAGTCGCGTCCCAGCTGGCATCGTTCGGCGGGCGGGAATGAAAGAACAGCTGCGTACGTGGCTGTTACTACCGACGTTGTTACATAGGCGGCTGGAAGTTGGCTGATGCGCCGTTGGAGATACTTAGATCGTCGGTGGGCGTCCTTGCCGCATCTGGTTGGCTGTCGTAAATGACGATCGCGCGGCACTCGCTGGTCATCAGGTAAGACGGCACGTCGCGTTGTAGGTCTGTCGTATTCTACTGAGAACAGGGTGCGTTTAAAATTGCACCCAACGTTCTACAGTGTGACTATGTACAGTGCCACAGCTGAGGAAAGCCTCAATGACGACTTCCTGGAGTAGTTTGACGGATAATTCAGACACCAGGCCTAATCCTGCGTGGCCGACAGTGTCAGCGCCGACGTGGCAGTACTCGTGGCGAAAGCGCACTCCGTACAGGCGTGTGCCACGTTGTTCACAACTTTGACGCAGACGGTACTATTAATAATGGACAAATGAATTCCCAAAATGTCGAATGGTAGATCTTAATTACTTCACTCACGAATCGTTCTACTTCCAATGCCTTTGGTCTTCTGTATTCGAAGCAAAAGATGGATAGTTATGTGAGTTTCCTGAAAGTGTTGGCGATGTTCTTAACGTGTGTGAGTGACACGTATGTGAAGGTCGCGGGAAGTAAACAAATACAGCCAGCAATCGCTGTAAGCGTTAAGTGCGGCAATATACGCTTCGCTCGGTTGCTAGAGCCTTACTGTAGCGTACGCAAGAGATAAAAGGATGACGCACTGAAAAAGCTGTCATCGGTGATCCGGTGACTCATTTAGAAACGTTAATACGCCACACGCATGTTCACAAACCACCTAAGAAATAAAATTAGTAACCTCCATTAAGGAACTAAGGACCTAAAATGTGCCCCATTCCCTCTTAAAGTGTAAATAAATAAAGCGACATTTCTATGTTTACCCTTCACACTCCTAAAGGAAGTCAGTCTTTCGGTCCCACACGACAACACAAGAAAAAGGTCGAACCGTTTCCGACGTGACGACAATTAACAGACTTCGAACGCGTAATGATAATTGCAGCTGCACGCATAGGTATTCCATTTCGGAAATCAATATTCGGAGATCCACAGTGTCAAGAGAATATAAAATTTCGAGCATTACTTCTAACCAGGGACAATGCAGAGGCGCTTGTTTAGAATGACGAATTCGCAGTACTGAAACATTTCGACGTTGCAGGGCATTGAAATAAATTCAATGGCTCAGTTGAAAATTTGTGCTGAACCGGGATTCGTATCTGCATTTCCCGCTTCGGACCAGCACCTTAACCAATTAGGCTATCTAGGGACGTTTCCCCTCCAGCCCAAATTCTCGCACACTACCCCACCCAATTACTGCCTCATGCTCGAGCATACTTGTGAATCCGTACACAAATCAACGTACGGTTAGAGTGCAGCCATCTGTGGATAGGTGCGTCTACTTCATCAATATGCAGCTCCCACTGTATTGACATTTCTAGATCTCATTGTCGCGACGGGTTCTGTGAGATTTACAACGTAGGTACAATATTTATACTGATTTGCAATATTTTAATTTTAGAGGCCCTAAAACGTGTTTTTAGCGATCATTTGTGCATACTATATCTGTATCATTGAATACTACGTCTTATTAACAACGAACTGCGGTATGCATAAATTTTTTTTTGAAATGTCTTGGTCGAAATATACTTTATTTTACCATCACGCGCTTCGACAACATCATCATCAGATAATTTTTTTTAACGATGGGAATTAAAATAAATCTTAGTGGAGATGCATAACTAAAACATAAACCATCATCGCAGATGTCTAGTGAAGGTGTTCAACTAGATTCACATGCCAAACTGTTGAACACCTTCACTAGACATCCACGATCAGTGGCGGGTACAGAATTTTTTTCTTGGGGGGGGGGGGGGGGGCACAAGCCTGAGGAGGTTGAACACGTCCTTAAGGGCTTTGTGAGACTAATTTTAAAACACACACACACACACACACACACACACACACACATATATATATATATATATATATATATATATATATATATATATTGTTGTCTCGTATAACTACTATAGGAAACACACAAAATATGTTCAAAAGCCACAGTCGCTTCTTAGAAAAAAAACTTTTTAATTTACTTCCATCTAACTACCAATGTACTATTAGTTTCTGCTCACTATGCCTATGATCACAAAAATATTACAATGATTAAATCACATTAAACAGTGTAAATTTTCTAAATTCCTGGCATTCAGGCTCTGAATTTAATTCAATATGTAACTGATTCTGAGCCTCGCCAGAGGAAACCATGCGAAATTGACATAGGTTTCTCTACATATTTACAACTATGTAATAATTGGACTATAAGATTGAATAAGACTGACCACTTGAAAATTCAAACAATTGTACAATATGGTCGAAAAATGTTCTGTACATATTAAATGAGCCAAATGACTTAATGGTTACTGTACAAAAGCGTAGGACATATTGTTTAAAAAAAAGTTCAAATGTTTGTGATCCGAAGGGATCGGACTGATAAGGTCATCGGTCCCTAGTCTTAGAATTTACTTTAACTTATTCTAAGGACAACCCTCACACCCATGTCCGAGAGAGGACTCGAACCTCTGGTGGGAGTAGCTGCGTACTCCACGACGTTGCGCCCCAGATCACGCGGCCATTCCCGTGCGGCGCACATGGTTTGATGAATTATTAAACTTTTCACTGTTTAATGTTGTATATTTTTTAATCATAGGAACTTGAGAATGACGCCATAATGCGTCGAAACTAGTAGTGCATTGGTAATTAGATGGAAGTATATTAATTTGATAAGTGAAGACGATTTTACCTGGTGATTCCAGCAGCACAAAACATAGGCGCTACGTGAAGGACATACATTTATTTCTGATTGCTACCAACGTTACGCTGCCCCTAGACGTGAAATACTACTGCACACATTGTTAAGGGTAACGTTCCCAACACTGCGCCCCCCCCTCCCCCGGCAGCCATGATACACGCCTCCTGTCGCTGCTAACGGCCACCGCACTAATAGTACGGTGCAATTGGCTCAAAAAACGGCCTAACCCAGACATCCAAAGTAAAAGTTTCCCTCCAGCACCAAACTGTTCTATACAGCCCACATATTGCTTGGTAAAAAGTTACACCATTTTGAGCGTCGGGTTTGGGGGGTAGGGGAGGGAGAAGTTAGAAAATTAGCAGTTTCTTCAGTTTTTCTTAAATATTTGGAAAACTACGCGGTTTAGCTCGAAATGTGCGAAATACAAAAATAATCTACATTAAATTGCGAACAAAAATTTTTCAGTACGTAATCTTGCTAACGTGAACGGTTCCAGAGTTACGGAGGGTGAAAGAGTAGAAATTTTTGGATTTTTTTTTTTTTTTTTTTTTTTTTTTTGAAAAATGAAATTATACAGAAATAACTAAACAGTTTTATTGAAAAGTAATATTCCTCAAGCGAACTGTAGTCCGAAAGAGGCTAAGAGGCACCACCGAGGGTCATAAGCGTATAAATACTGGGAACGAGAGCCGGCTTAGTAGAAGCGCGGCCGAGCGTAGGGCGTGTTGTAGGGGCGTAGCGGTACAGGTGACTACCTGCAGCCGGCACCTGTCTGTCATCCACTGTCTTCCCTTCAGTCGTAGTGGGAGACCAGTCGAGTGCGTTTGTGAGTGTTATTTCTAGTCAACTTCTGCTGTCATTTTTTAAATCTTTCGTCTTTAGAATACTGTGCGAACTATGTGATAATCACTTAAAAGTGTGTGAATTATGGCGGAGTGTGTGTTGAAGCCTTGTAAGGACAAGGGTGGTGAACTAATTACTCTGACTAGGAAGGCGGTGGACAAAATCATACAGTGCAGTGAAATTCGTGAAGATGGTGTTAAAGACAAATTCCTGGAGAATGACGCGCTTCAAGTACATAGTAAGTGTCGACAAAGTTATATATTACGCCCAAAGACACCTCAACATGAAAAGAACCTCCAGCAAAGATTCCCCGTGAAACATTTGATTTTAAAACCTTATGTTTTCTTTGTGGTCGCAAGTGTGTAGATGTATCTAAATGCAGAAACCCAGCTCAAGAAAAGTGGAGCTCAGTACAGAAACTTGAAATGATTGAAAGCATCTGAACGGAAGCAAATAACAGGCATGACAAGTGGGGAGATGAGGTAACTGTGAGCGACAACAGTAGCAACATGGATTAATTCAATGCCAGCTTGTTCTCGGGTGTGTGAAGCAGTGGAAGAATTTGCAAGCGTGTGCAGCATCTCTTCTGAGCAGCACGTGGAGCTACGAGGGGCAAGGCAGATAAGAAATTGCAAGGACTTGAAAACTTTTATTTCTTGGCTTGAGGAGCACAATCCGATTTCTAAAACTCCTAAACTCTCCTCTTTATCAATAGGGGTTGTAGCAGATGAAAACGTGAACTGTGATAAAGCGTTAGAAGTTGGAACACTAGCCTTGTAAGAGATTGATAACAAAACGTTCAGTGAGATACATTTGAAAAGAAAGTTAGCTGTTAAGTCTCTAGCCTCACTAACCAAGTCTATGACAATTAATAACGTAACAGTATGTGTGAACCCTAACACTCTCTTACATCGGATGGTGTGCACAGTAAGGAGTGATGAGAGACTTGAAGAAATATTTCAGTATGAATTATGTGCTTATCCTCCTTCCTTCTTCGACGAATCTGGCTTGATGAGGAAGGGAAGCAAATCTTCAATGGTGACTGTTTTGGTTCCAGAGTCAATTCAATCATCAATCACCCCAGATTCAGAGGAAGTGTCCTACATCATTGATGGAAGCCACCTCCTTCATCGTGTTGTTTGGCGACGCCCAGCTACCTACAGACAGATTTGCGAGCAATACACAGACTACATAATTGCTCATTATGGACCAGCAACTGTAGTTTTTGATAAATACGAGCAAGGAAACACAAAAGATGAAGGACACCTACGCAGATCACGTTCTACCAGCATTGAAGTGGAAGTAGAAGACTCAATCAACGTAAATATTAATCAGAGTGAATTTCTAGCTAATGCTAAGAACAAACTGGGACTCATTTCTCTCCTTACAGTACACTTGCAAAGAGGTGGTTGCACAGTTCATCAAGCATTGGGTGACGCTGAAGTATTAATAGTTTCAACAGCGATTGATTAAGCTAAGAAAGGAGATGAAGTTTGCATAATTGTCAATGACACGGACATATTAGTATTGCTGACTGTCGACGCTCCACCAGAGAACAAATTAAAAATGGTCGTACCAAAGAAAGGCAATCAGCAGGACAAAGTGTACACTATTTCTGACATTCAGCGAGTCATTGGGGACATGAAAGGCGTACTATTAGCAATATACGTCTTCACAGGATGTGACACTGTATCAGCTATCTACAAGAAGGGGAAGATTACACCTTACAGGAAAGTGGAAGGCAACAACGCCCTTCGTACGAAACTTCTAGTCTTCAATGACCCAAAAGCTTACCCCAATGCAGTGGCCGACGCTGGAGAGCATTTCCTTCGTGCCATGTTTGGAGCCAATTACAATGAAGATCTAGATTGTTTCCGCTACCAGTGTTACTTGCCGGCTATTGCAAACAGCCTATACATTCACTTTTCAAGTTAGCTGCACTTCCCCCCACTTCAGCAGCTTCCAGGCAACATTCACTTAGAACCTACCACCAAGTGCAACAGTGGTTGAATGAGGAGAAGAATCCGCTTGAGTGGGGGTGGAAGAAGATTGGCGAACACCTGAGACCAATTACAACAGTACGTCCTGCAGCTCCTCAGGAGTTACTTTCCCTTATAGCGTGCGCTTGTAAACATGAATGTGTCCGTAACAGCGAGTACAGAAAGAGTGGTCTAAAGTGCTCAATCATGTGCGATAATTGCTCAGGCCTAGGATGTGATAACAGGGATACGAATATCACAGACGAAGATTCAGAAGAGGAGGGTGCTATGTTTGAAGACAATTGAATAATTATAAGTCGTTTACATTAATTTAAGGTCGCATTTAATATTCTACCTTTTTATTCAATAGTACTATTGAACTCAGTCAACTTCAAATCTTTTGATAAAACATGGTTGCAATATATATTCATTTATACCTATTTTGTGTGCGCCTCGGTTGTACAGTGGTAGAGTGCCAGACAACAAATCCAAAGGTCGCGGATTCGATCCCCGCCAGGTCCTAGGATTTTTATCTGTCACTTTCCACTTCTTTCACCTCTGGGAGTACTCCTCATGTGAAAAATACCGAGTAGCACCGTGGTTCGGAACCCACGTTAAACTGTAGGTCCCCCTATAACTGGCTGGGTAAGTCAGTTCGAAGGTCGGAGGAAGGCAACGGCATACCACCTCCAAATAGGACCATGCCTAGTAAATCACAGTGGTGTTCAAACCAATCTTCGGATTGTTGACTGCTTTACCTTTTTTTTACCTATTTTGTAAAGGAAAACCTCCAAAAGCTGTAGTTTTAAAAAAACATTATGTTACAAATGATATAATTATATATCGTAATTATAATACAGATTATTTATGTTGGAAAGATATTCATTCTTAGAGCGGAATTGTCCAGAGAAAATTCAGAGTGGGTTTCTCCGAACCACAGGTTTATATGGCCTAGGCCTGTTGAAGCCTCTGTTCCCTTAAAAAGTAGTGCCCCTTGAGAAGGTGGTGAGGTTGTCGTTCCTTCAAGGGCTTATCACTAACAAACCACCGGCCACTAAAATCGCAATATTCTTTTACAAAACGAAATCCTGTAAAAAATGTTTCCTTAGCGATTTTCCAAAAAAAATATAGATAAAAGCGGAAAATTGCTGCTTTTACTACCTCCGTAACTCTGGAACCGTTCACTTTAGCAAGATTATGTACTAGACCATTTTGTTCGAAATTTAATGTAGATTATTTTTGTATTTGGCTTTTTTCGCGCTAAAACGCAGAGTGTTCTAAATATTTAAGAAAAACTGAAAAAACTGCTAATTTTCTAACTTCTCCCCCCCCCCCTCCCCCCACCAAACCCGACGCTCAAAATGGTGTAACTTTTTACCAAACAATATGTGGGCTGTATAGAACAGTTTGGTGCTGGAGGGAAACTTTTACTTTGGATGTCTGGGTTTAGGTCTAATTGCACCGTACTAGAATCGTCAACTTACCGTGGATGACAGTGCAGTAACGGGAGTAGTTGTCTCATTACCAAAGAATGCAGAATCTGGAAAAACAGCGTATCCTATAAGGTCGCCCAATTACCGGTCAGAAACAAACAGCCAGTAAATACGAGTACGTCGCGCTAAGTTTGATATTCCCTCAAAACCTAAAATCAGATTTCCTGTTTCATTGTACTGAATCAATTTCTTCTTCGTTCTTCGCAAAGTTGCTATGCAAAACGAGATAAGTTTTCAAGAAAGCTTCCGCGATCAACACTTAAAACTTGCTGGCAGATGAAAATTGTGCGCGAGAAACGAGATTCGAACCTGGGAACTTTGGCTTTCGTTGGCAAGTGCTCTGCCACTTGAGCTATCCTGGCATGCTTCACGGTCCGTCCACAAAACTTTACTGCTGCCAGTACCTCTCCTCCTACTTTCCAAACTTCACAGAAGTTCTCCTGTGAACATTTCAGGACTAGCACTCGTCATTCTGGAAGCATCCGTTAGGCTGTGGCTAAGCCATGTCTACACCACACCCATTCTTCTGAAAGGTTCACAGCAGAACTGCTTTGAAGTTTCTGAAGTATGAGGTGAGGAGTAGGCAGAAGTGAAGTTGTGAGGATGGACTGTGAAGCGTGTCGGGATATTTCAGACGGTAGAGCGCTTGCCCGCGAAAGTCATAGGTCGTAGGTTCGAATCCCGAGTACAGAACACAATTTTAATCTGGTAGGAAGGTACATATCAGCGCACACTCAAATACAGAGTGAAAATTTGATTCTGAAAATTGCACTGGACTGTGTATCAAGAAGAATTTCTACTACCATGAAAATCCTTTTTTATCTGATGTTTGAAATTTCTAATTTGTTCCAATATCTGGAAAATCGAAACGTGTAGCTTCAAATAAAACTGTATAATGTGTGGGAGTAGCATTTCTTAGTGTCTAGGAAAAGGATCAGCTAAACCGTTTACCGAAAACATCTGAATGCGCCAGCCCGAACGCAGCCCTTGAAATTCAGTTTATTTTTACATAGTCAAATCCCTTAACTTCATTTACGTATGAGTAAAACATAAGCAATAGCTCATTTGTCTCCGAAGCAATCACGAAACAATAAACAACTTTTATTTATTTTTATCGGAGATTACTGACAAAAAAGAGCAAGAAGCAATTAAATAGAAGAATAACACCAAAAGTCGAATTACTTTATGTTAATTACAGGAATTTTGCATTTTTAAACTCACAATTACATGCTGCCCGTAAGCAAAAGTTAATTATTCTAATGCTAAGATTGTATCCCTCCCTCCCTCACCATCTCTCTCTTTCTCCTCCCCCCTCCCCCCCTCCTCTCTCTTTTTCTCTCATTTTTCGTCGGGCCGATATTGAATTCGCCCTTGTCTAGGATGATGGTTTATGTTTTAGTTATGCATCTCCACTAAAATGTATTATAATTCCCATCGTTTTTGGAAAATAAGTTTATCTGATGATGTCGAAACGCGTAATGGTAAAATAAAGTATATTGCGACCAAGACACTTCAAAAAATTTTATGCATGCCAACGTATGGCCGCTTGTCCGCAAAAAATGCAAGGTTTTATGAACCAAGTGATAAACTGCGGTGTCAGGAGTCAATTTTTCACTAAATACTTTTCATGTAGGCTTAATATAACCTGAACTCATTACCTACTTATCCTATCATGTGTTTACTTCGCAGCTGGTTTTGAATAAATACATTATACATCGAATACAATTTCCTAATTTATTACAAATTATGTCTTAGATATAGTTGTTTTAACTGAAACTCCTTATAGAATTGAACTGCCTGAAGAAATTAAAAGAAAATAATCCCCCAAGTCGCGGTGGAGTAGCCGAGCAGTCTAAAGCGTCTCGCTGCGGAGCACGTGGTTGCTCGCCGTGGAGGTTCGAGTCCTCCCCGGGGCATGGGTGTGTGTGTGTTGTCCTTGGGTTAGTTTAACTAGGTTTAAGTAGTTTGTAAGCTACGGACTGATGACCACGCAGTTTGGTCCGAAAGATTTACAAACATTTGAACATTTTTTGAATCCCCCAAAATTTCTGCATCTAAACTAAAACTATTCTCAAAGAACGTTACCGACTTCTTAAACAATCCTTCACGCTCAAGAGACTATAAGCTGAGGTTGAATGACAACAAGGAAGAGAGTAAAGACTGTTGACAATGCTACGACTTGTCTGATGGAGGCTGGATACGGTGTACAGGATGCGGACGCTGAGCCCGCGACTCTTTTGCAGGGATAGAAAGTGATGGCGATGAGGATGTTCACATTTGTGTACTATGTGAGAGTAATAGTCCTAAATAAGAAGAACTTGATTCTACAATTCACAAAGTCATGTTTTGAAACCTTTTCTTCTCATTATACAGTTATTCCAATCTTTAGTTAAGCTTTAGAGATGAATTCATGGTAGCTCCCCGTCTTACACCTTACAAGATGGGGAATTTGCAGTTTATTTTTCAATTCGAGATACATATAACAAAATGTAACAAGTTTCCAGGTTTCTTTGCATGTTATTGTAATTCAATAGTTGAATAAAGAAATTATAATGAAAATTATTTTGATTTGTTTATTTTTGTCCCTTTTGTAAGGGGTTAAATTTTACTTCCCCATCTTGACCCACCTCCCCCTGTTAGGAAGGAAGGAAGCCTGGAGTTCAACATCCCATCGACATCCCCCTGTTTGTGTAGAGTTTTCAGTGCTTATAGACAAGAAACACTACGTGAAATGACCAGTGAAATGAATGTTGGACGTACGACGAACGTGTCGATTAGCACAGTGATATGCTGTGCCGATGTCAGCAGACGGCGGACTCGCGTGCTTTTGCCAACAGGACGACATGCCTGCAGAGCCTCTGCTGCGCTCATACCATACTGGTTGGACCCCACATGACTGGAAAACCATGGCTTGGTTAGAAGAGTTCCGATTTGAGGTGGTAAGAGTCGATGGTACGTTCCGCGTGTGATGGAGATTAACGAAGCCACGGACCCAGTTTGTCAACAAGGCACTGTGCTAGCTCTGTGGGTAACGGAATGGGCTGGGTCCTATGGTCCAATTAACCGATCATTGACTGGAAATGGTTATTCAAATGTTTGTAATTCTATGGGACCAAACTACTTTTGTCGTAAGTCCCTAGACTTACCAACTACTTAAACTAAGTTAAACTAACCTAAGGACAACACACACATCCATGCCCGATGGAGGATTCGAACGTCCGACGCGTGAGGCCGTGCGATCCGTAACATGGCGCTCCAGACCGTTCGGCTACTCCCGCGCGGTTGTAAATTGTTATGTTCGGCTACTTGGAGATGATTTTCAGCCGTTCACGGACTTCATGTTTTCGAACTACGCTGGAATTATTATGGATGATAATACGTCAGGTTACCGGGCCACTGTTTCTCACGGCTGGTTTGAAGAACATTCTGGACATGTCCAGCGAATAATTGGGCCATCGAAATCGTCCGACATGAATCCCATTTGACGTATAATGGAACATTATCGGGAGGTCAGTTCGCGCAAAAAATCCTGCACCGCTAACACTTTCGCAAATTTGTACCGTTAAGAGGCAATACGGCTCATTTCTCCTAGGGACTTGCAATAACGTTTTGAGTCAACGCCACGTCGAGATGCTGAATGTCGGTGGGCAACAGAGGTACGGCATCTCAATAAAACGTTTCAGAGCATGCGTTTCTCAAGAAGTCAACCAATAGATTGCTCCCTCCTTCGTTTATCGCGTATAACGACTACAAGGAAACTATTAGAGAGATCTTGAGCCCCCAAGGACGCCTACCTCCAACCATTGTGTGTGTGTGTGTTTTTTTTTCCTTTTTTTTTTTTTGTTTTTTTTTTTTTTCGTGAATCCTTCGCCACACATCGTTAGGTGGCTTGCGGATTATGGATGTAGCTGTAGATCTTGGGTAGAATGAGTAACCGATTTAATACAATACTGGCCATTAAAATTGCCACACAAAGAAGAAATGCAGATGATAAACGGTCATTCATTGGACAAATATATTATACTAGAACTGACATGAGATTACATTTTCACGCAATTTGGGCGCATAGATCCTGAGAAATCAGTACCCAGAACAACCACCTCTGGCCGTAATAACGGCCTTGATACGCCTGGGCACTGAGTCAGAGCTTGGATAACGTGTACAGGTACAGATGCCCATGCAGCTTCAACACGATACCACAGTTCATCAAGAGTAGTGACTGGCGTATTGTGACGAGCCAGTTGCTCGGCCACCATTGACCAGACGTTTTCAATTGGTGAGAGATCTGGAGAATATGCTGGCCAGGGCAGCAGTCGAACATTTTCCGTATCCAGAAAAGCCCGTACATGACCTGCAACATGCGGTCGTGCATTATCCTGCTGAAATGTAGGGTTTCGCAGGGATCGAATGAAGGGTAGTGCCACGGGTCGTAAGGCAACTGAAATGTAACGGTCACTGTTCAAAGTGCCGTCGATGCGAACAAGAGGTGACCGAGACGTGTAACCAATGGCACCCCATACCATCACGCCGGGTGATACGCCAGTATGGCGATGACGAATACACGCTTTCAATGTGCGTTCACCGCAATGTCGCCAAACACGGATGCGACCATCATGATGCTGTAAACAGAACCTCGATTCATCCTAAAATAAATGACGTTTTGCCATTCCATGTACATGCAACCATCCCCACGAATCACAGATATTGCCGAGGTGGGGTGGCTTGCGTGCCTCAAAGATACAAATAGCCGTAACGTAGGTGCAACCACTGCGGACGCCATACAAACGTGTGATACCTGAAAAAAATGTTTGTTAAGCTTATGGGACTTAACTACGGGGTCATTAGTCCCTAAACTTACAAACTACTTATCAACTACCTTATACTAATGACGGCACAAATATCCATGCCCGAGGGGGGATTCGAACCCCCGACCGTAGTGGCCGCGCAGGCCGTGACTGAAGCGCCTAAGTCCCCTCGGCCACCGCGGCCGGCCGATTCCTGAAAAGGGGGAGCAGCCTTTTCAGTACTTACAGGGGCAAAAGTCTGGATGATTGACTGAGCTGGCCTTGTAACATCAGCTAATACGGCGTTGCCATACACTTTCTGCGTACGGCTGTAAGCATGGAGAAACTAAAGTAGTGACTTTTCCCGAGGACATGCCGCTCTGCTGCATCATTATGCAGGGTGTTAAAAAAAGGTATCAGGAAGAGACGAGTTATCTATACGACTCTACATGGACTGTGCCAAAAATTCCGCTCCATTTCCACGGCATTCCTGTTTCCGAGAAGTATCGTAGAACAGATTGTCATAAATATAGGCCTATGTCTTTCATATCAATAATTGTGCAACATGTTTTATGCCAAACTTCTATAACTTTTTGGGGAAAGAAAATGTCATCTTTAAGAATAAACATGTATTCCGCAAACAGTGATCTTGGGGTAATCAGCTTGCTCTGTATCTCCTTGAGATGCAGAACAATGTATATATAGGCGCTGAGTTTGATACAGTGTTCCACTTTGACTTGAGGAAAACATTTACCACTTCGCCACACTAGCGTTTTTAAAGAGGCAAAGGAAATAAAAAAAGAGAAACAGGCTTCACGTGCTTTGTACTGTATTTGTGGCTGGATCCAAAATTTCTTTGCAGATAGAGCTCAACAACCTGACGCTCAAGAGAATAACGCAGTTCCCTGGAGAGCCGAAGGAACTGTGAGATACGATTGTTACTGTAAACATTGTATATAAACAATGTAGTACACTTCTGAAAATTATATTTTATATAACTTTAAGTTACTAATAAAGTCGCCTATGCCTTCGTATCCCAGATAAGGATTTCTTGATGTTGGTTGTTTCACGATTACACTCAATTATGATTTCAGTATACGATAATACACGTGTTCTCTCTCTCTCTCTCTCTCTCTCTGTGTTCGTTTATTCCAGTGTTTTTGAACGTGTGAGGTCGCCGTCACGGGAGGAATAACTTCTCCATATAACAACCAGCCTAAGAAAAGTGAAATGAATATTATATTAAAATTCCGCGATTCCTTTATGGTCGTCAGTTCTCATTTGAATAGAAAAAAATTATTTTATAATACATATACCGTGTTAACGAGTGAACGAAAGGCCTGAAATCTATTTTCAGGTACCAGGCGATAGCTAAATTTACCAGTAATTTTGAGAAATTCGTTTGTTTAAAAACTGACTGTAAGTGGGACCTTGCTCAACGGTCATAATTCAATAAAATGCATCTTTAACCATCAGCTGTTTATTAAATCCATAAAATCGACTATTTTCGGTTCAGGACCATCATCATAGATGGAAAGGTATTAAAACAGGTTAGACAACAGCATTAAATAAGATAAATCTGGACGAAAACAGAGAATGGACGTCCATTCTCGTATTCAATGTTTGTTTGACTGCTAGGATAATCCAGTATGACCTTTGTAAATTTAATAAAAGTGACTCCTGCTGTTTTCGGCCAGATTTATCTTATTCAATGCTGTCGACTAACCTGTTTTAATACCTTTTTATCTATGGTGATGATCCTGGACCGAAACTAGTCGATTTTAAGGATTTAATGAACAGCTGATGGTTAAAGATGCATTTTATTAAATACATGACGGCTGTTAGGACTCACCTTACCAAAACTTTGATCATAATTCACTTTTGAGTTTTACTTGGGATGTGAAACCTCGTTATGCAACATATGGTTTTTCTGCTGGAGTTCATGTAATAATAGGATGTGTTCCATTCAGAAAGGTGGGCAAGAAATTTATCCTATAATGTACAGTTCTGTTTTTTTTTATTATTATTTTTTTTTTTTTTTCAAGAAAATTGTATCTACAGAAGATAAGTGAATTCGTTGCGTTAGAAAATACACACATAGTTGTGGTATGGTTCGGGGAGGAGTTGTGGGTCGCCAAAATATGTTTAGCTGGAAGGGGCTCGCATATTCAGAAAGGTTGGGAAACCCTGGTTTAGCCGATTCCGACTCTTGGTGACCCAATGAACCAAATCACGCCACTTTCTACTGTCCGGCGCTTACATATGGGTTGCAAAATATTTAGTTGTCGGTGTACTGTTACCCCACATGTGTAAACAATGGCACGTAACTCGTGTCGTCTAAATACATTTTCTGAGCATATTGCTGCAGCGTTTCAAGACGTCACACACGCCCATGTTGTGGAGAAACAAAACACCTTGAAAGGCTAGAGATAAGTTGACATTCTCAGGACATGTTCACTACGACGCGTTATGCAAAAATGATTAGCATTTGTACCACGTCGGTCCGCTCGTTGAAAGTCAGTCGCCGAGTGGACGTCCTGCACTACGAACGTCTCCAGCGCCAGCACATTTTCAGTTGTAAGTGAAACCGGCTTCTCTCTAGAAGCTACATATTTTGAATTTTCAGTGCGCTTTCCGTTCAGTTCAGTAAATGTATTGTGTGCTCGCGTTTTCATTTGAAACATATTCGCGTTAAATATCTGGTTAGTGTATCATTCTGCCGTGTAAATCGCGTCTTGAC
Source organism: Locusta migratoria (assembly GCA_026315105.1). Lineage (NCBI taxonomy): Eukaryota > Metazoa > Arthropoda > Insecta > Orthoptera > Acrididae > Locusta > Locusta migratoria. The sequence continues at coordinate 22,879,929 of CM048755.1, read as the reverse complement.
CTCCACGTATTTTCTTTTCAATGGCGAATACTACGAACAAACGGAGGGAGTCGCCATGGGAGCCCACTCTCCCCTGTGGTCGCAAATTTGTACATGGAAAATTTCGAGGAGGAAGCCCTGGCATCATCTGAATGGAAACCTACTTGCTTTTTCCGTTACGTGGACGACACTTTCGTCATCTGGCCACATGGAATGGATAAACTCCATGACTTCCTTACACATCTGAACTCCATACACCCCAAAATCAAATTCACTATGGAGACTGAAACGGAGGGTAAATTGCCGTTCCTTGACGTCTTGGTCAAGAGAAGAGCTGATGGCACCCTGGGTCATGGTGTGTTTCGGAAGACAACGCACACTGATCTGTATTTACACGCAGACAGCTGTCACCACCCTTCACAGAGGAATGGGGTACTTAAAACTCTAGAACATAGGGCGCGCACTATCTCCGACGCAGACAGTCTACCCCAGGAATTGGAACACCTGAGAACTGTATTCCGAAAAAATGGGTACTCAGAGTGGCAGCTTCAGCGGGCTCTCCGCCCAACCACTACAGCACAACGTGTGGAAACGGATGAAAACACGAGGGAGGAGGTAGGCACTGCGTTCATTCCATATACCTGCGCACTCTCGGGGAAGGTCGCCCGCATTTTGAAGAAACACCAGGTTGGAACTGTTTTGTCCGCCGAATAAAATTCGTGCACTGGTGGGGAGCGCCAAAGATGATCTCGGTTTGAGGAAGGCCGGCGTGTACCAGATCACGTGTCAGTGTGACAAGTCATATATTGGACAGACGATGCGTACCGTCGAGGATCGATGCGATGAACACCAGAGGCACACACGATTGATGTATCCGAGCAATTCGGCGATCGCTGAACATTGTTTGTCGGAGAATCACGCGATGGAGTATGAACGCACTAGGATTCTGGTACAGACCTCGAGATACTGGGACTGCGTTGTTAGAGAGGCCATTGAAATTCGCACAAGTGACGACCTCATAAACCGTGACTGTGGCTATAATCTTAGCAAAGCTCGGGAACCAGCGATTGGGTTAAGTGTAAATCTAGCAATCGTAACTTAGTGACGACCACGGCGGACAGAGCCCTCACACCGACGTCATCTCAGACGCGTCGCAATCGGTTCCACTGCGCGACCGCGGCGCGGGGCGCGGACCGCGGATGGATCGCTCCGCGGGCCGAGGGTATTTAAATCGCCCGCTACTGGGCTAGAACCCAGTTCCCTTCGAGCCGCCGTAGCTTGCGGTTGTCCGTGCCGGCGCGTTTCCAGGAGCTCAGTCCGTCAGTTCACCTGATGATGGCGACATGTATGATCGCCGAAATATTGTGCCCCTTGGACACTATAGACCGGCAGTGCACCCGTGGATATTTTGATTATCAAATACGCCGGGAGAAACTCAAAAATCACAATTTTTTATTTATTTTACTGCCCAACTAACAAAACACATCTACTACCTTTATTGTTTCATTACCTAATCTAATTCCTTCAGCATCGCCTGATTTTCTAACAAGGAGAGGACGCCTACTCGTCATCGCCGGATTCGTCCAAATGTATGGTACATGTAGGGCGTGCTGAGACACCAAAGTGCCCCAAGTGGGAACTCCAGATGGCGAAGCGTTTAGGAAATAAAAGGAAGTTTGATACGGATCTATCACCATATTCGTGTAATCGGCGGTCCCTGCGCGTCTGTGTTAAGGAAGCGGTGATCGGCTCAGCGGCGTGGCTCAGCGCGCCCGGTCAGGGGGCTAAACGCCCTCTGTAGTAAAAAAATACTAAACCATCAACAAGAACCATCATGACCTAACCACAGCGAACCATTGATCAACCTGAGGGGGAGGAAGAAAACTGTAAAAGATAGGATTAGTAAAGAGAAGGTCGCGGGTTCAACTTCACCCGGCGACAAATTTTTTCTGCTCCTTGGCAATGCGTACACCTACATATTGTTGCCGTAGGGATCGGGATCGTAAGAGCAAGACTAGATTAATTACAGCACGCACGAAGGCATTTAAACATTCATTCTTCCCACGCTCAATACGGGAATGGAATGGGACAAAACCTTAATAACCGGTACAGTGGAACGTACTCTCTGCCATGAACTTCCCAGTGGTTTGCAGAGTATTGATGTAGATGTAGCCAGACGTCACAATTAACCGCAACATCATATAGGTTATTTTATTAATTTATATTAGCGGAAAAAGATACGGCATTGGAAAACATTTAAAAAGGCACTATAGTTAACGCGTGTACTTGGGGACGTCGTGTATGTAAATCGATAGTTCCATTCTTTTGCAATTGATCAATGACATGTACTGGGCTGATATTCATCGAAAAACAGGGGAAGCAATAATTTTGACCGCATCTTGCGCACCTTAGGAACGCCGCCCTATTGCAGTTACATGGTTTTTTAATGTCTCCATAGAAAAACAAAATTGACTGTCGTTCTGAAAACAACTTATTTCATCGCACAGTCCAGCAGCAAACCGAACCAAGCGTAACGCAGAATGTCGCTGAATACTTGCGAGGACAGCTGCTGATGTATAATGGAATGTAGTTTGATGCAAGCTTCTCGGGAAGGGATTTCTTCTTCTTTCTCAATTAGGTAAGTGCAGTTCTGACATTTTTTTAATTAAATTTTTACTCGACATTAAAAATATACATAGCATGGTTGTACTAGTGGGGCTACATTTGGGGGGATACTGCATGTTAGCAATCCGTTTTCATCTTGGAACAGTTCGTCATATATTTGTGGATTTGTTTGTCCCCCCACGAGTCAAAATACAAAATAACATATATGATGTTGCGGTTAATTGAGAAGTCAGTAGTGTATGCATTGCCAAGGAGCAAATAAATATTTACCGCAGGGCGGAACCGAACACGCGAACCTTTGAATAAAAATCCGATTTGTTAACTCTGAGCCAAACACCGCTTTCTACACAGTCTGCAGTTGACAAGGTGAGAGATTCCTTTATTTCCTAAAAGCTTAGCCATCTCGAGTTCCCACTTGGTGCACTTTCATATGTCACCACCATGTACCATAAATTTGGACGAATTCGGCGATGACGAGTAGGCGTCCTCTCCTTGTAAGTCGGCATTCCATTACCCTTGCCGGCCGCGGTGGCCGAGGGGACTAAGGCACTCCAGTCACGGTCTGCACGGCCACTACGGTCGGGGGTTCGAATCCCCCCTCGGGCATGGATATTTGTGCCGTTCTAGTTCGTAAGTAGTTCATAAGTAGTTTGTAATTTTCGGGACTGATGACCCCGTAGTTAAGTCCCATGGACTATATAAACATTTTTTAAACATTCGATTACCCGTGTTTTGCTCTTATTAATGTTCATCTTGTATGCACCTTTCAACACACTGTCCATTCCGTTCAACTGCCTTCCAAGTCCTTTGCTGTGTCTGATAGAAAAATAATGTTATCGGCAAAACGCAATGGTTTTTTTATTATTATTATTATTTCTTCATCCTGAACTTTAATTCCTTCTCCAAATATCTCCTTGCTTTCCTTCACAGCTTGTTTGTTCAATGTACAAATTAAATAACATTGGAGAAATGCTACTGTGATGTCGCACAAATACAAAGTGCGCGCCACCCACTTTCGCCGCGCGCCGCCATGCACGCACGGCGCGGCGTTCTCACGACGACAGCCACGAGCGCCCTCTGCGACAACTCCGCTCGTGGCCACCGCTGAACGACTTGCCACTTCGGACTGAGATAGCAACGAGTTAGGACCTTCGTAATCAGATAGGCACCATTGAAGACTTTGCTATCGTACAGGCACTAGGCAGGCCTCTAACACCTATGGTATCAACATTCTGCAGTACTATGTAAAAGTTAAGTATTGTTACATTCTGTGCAATATATATCTCTTTCTAATTTACTCTAGTGTTTATAGTTTCTGGCTGCTCCCCTCCGTACCTGCACCAGCGTGCTATTTTTGTTACTGTGTCGGTCTCGTTCCACTCGGCCACCGACACCTACGACGAGGCTGGGACACAAAAGCGGCGATGAAGTTGGGACATAAAAGTGGAGACGAGGATGGGATACAAAAGCTACAACCCTGCCTTACTCCCTTCCGAAACCCTGCGTCCCTTTTATACCCTTCGACTCTTGTCTGATTTTTGTACAATTTGTAAATAACATTCCATTCTCTATATGTTAACCTGGTGACATCAGACTTTCAAAGCGTGTATTCCAATCAACATTGCAAAGCTAATAATGTAGGTTTGCCTTTCCTTAATCTATCTTCTATGATAAGTCGCAAGGTGAAAATTGCCTCACGTGTTCCTACATTTCTCCTGAATCCAAACTGATCTTCCCCGTGAACAGCTTCTTCCAGCTTTTCCATCATTCCGGAAATAATTCGTTTAAAATTTTGCAGCCATGACTTATTAAACTTATGGTTCTGTAAATTTCACACTTGCCTGCGTCTGCTTTCTTTGGAATGGGGATTATTACGTTTTTCTTCAAGTCTGAGGATATTTCGCCTGTCTCATACATCTTACGTACAAGGGCCTTCAAGAGCTCTGAGGGAATGTCATCTACTCCAGGGGTTTTGTTTCGACTTGATCTTTCAGTGCACTGACAAATTTATTTCTCGGTACAGTATCTCCCATTTCATCTTGATCTACTTCCTCTTCCCTTCCTACAGTATTGTCTCTAAGCTCATTTCCTTTGTAGAGCCCCTCTATATACTCTTTACACCTTTCAGCTTTCCCGGTTTTGCTCAGAACTTCCATCTGAGTTCTTGATATTCATAAAGCTGATTTTTGTTTCCAATTGTCTCATTTTCCTATAGGCGGTATCTATTTTATTCCTAGTTGTAAATATTTCTACAGGCTTTTTCAAATGTTTGTATACCTATTGAACCAAACTGCTATGGTCATCGTTCCCTTCACTTACAAACTACTTAAACTTGATTAACCCTGTGGGCCACACCACCAGGCTCCTACGTCTGGGCTACACACTATATACAATGATGAAAAACTCTTTAAGGAATTCAATGTCATGATAAGGATGAGGGTATAATATATTAAATAACCTTGAATAACATAAAACAATTATATATTTCCTCAAGAAACCACAAAACAAAATAACCATACTCTCATAAATTAAACAACAGTAGTCTAAACTTCAGATAACGCAAAAACTCCATCATATTCAAAAACCACGTACAATTAATAATGTTTAGAACTAAAATCGGTATCACACAATTCAGCGGAAGTTTCTCATTTTTTACCGGTACAATTTGGACAAATCTTTTGCGGTGCTGACTATACACTGGCAACTTACACAAATGACATTGCATTTTTTATTTCCTTTGTTTTTTGTAGTCACAAAACGTGCAGTAAGTTCTTTTTGGAATAGCTCCTTGCTCAATTTCTTCACGAGCTGCCTCTCCAGGTGGAGTCATGTTTAGCCATCTATAAATACTGTCCCGTAGCCTTAATCCAAAGTGCTGTAAGCTGTTCAGAAAGCGTCAACATAAACTCAAATCGGGACAATGGTTTTGTTTGATCGTTGTCTCCCTTTCCCTTGGTTTTTGTAAAATTTATGGAGGTAGACACTATAGGCATTTATGCAAACAATGTTTACCATGTTGTAAAAACACATTTTATTGAAGTGTTTTTCGGCCAACATTATGGTACTGCCACACTTGATCAAACGGGTCGACACCCGCTTTGGTTTTGTTGTAGCTGAGAATCATATAGGTTTCTTTTTTTTTTTTTTTTTTTTTTTGGAGTCGGGATGTACAGCATCATCCCCATGCATGGTTCAGATGACAGTAACCATTTTATTTTTCTTGGGTCTATATGAAACAGCTGTCACGTCTTCTCGGAATATGAAAAGCGACGTTCCAACTTTGCGGTCCTTGTACTTCATATCGATGAATTCAGGGGGTAGTTCTCGTTTATTTTTCTTTATAGTCAATCAATGGCAAGAGGAATACCAGTAAACCAGTTATCCACCATTAGTACCGTAAACTGGTTTCGTAAGTAGTTTGTTAATAGCACACAGCAGCAGGAATACCGGGTGGTGGGGAACCCTTACCGAAGTATGGAATAGCATTTATTAGATATCGAGTTGCATGATCGCAAAACATTATGGTCTTAATCCCGTATTTATTGGGCTTGCAAGGTATGTACATTTTGTATGGGCACTTGCACCTAAAACCCACTAACTGTTCATCTATAGTAAGATACGGACTTGGTTGATAATTGGTCTTACACTTGTCCATTAGAATATTCCAAATTTCAGAGACTAACGCGAATTTGTCTATCTTCCGTATTTCTTCTCGCGTCTGGGAATCTTAAGTTGCTACTAATGGACACAAAGCAGTTGCGAGACAGTGTAGCTTGGAATCTATCTCCACTTATCGTGCGGTCATACAGCAGTTTGATGGGGATATGATTGTTTTTCGTGGCTCCAGACAAAACAAAAAGACCAATAATATCTTCCAGTTCTTCTACAACAAGTGGTTTGAAAGGAGGCTTGCACTTCTTCTCTGCTGGAAAATGCATTGTTTTCTTGTCCATCCTCTCATTAGTGTATTTCACTACAAGATGCATTAGGGAATATGTGAAAAATGTTCTGAAGCATTCAACAGGCGTCTGAGCATCAGCAGCGGGCCCAAGGGTCTTAACTCTCAGATTTACTATTTTTTTGTTTTAGTATTTTCGTCGCGGTCGTTCTCATAGGTCTGGTTTTACAAACTGTGAGGCCATTCTTCCCTTTAACCTCTGATCCGTCGACGTACATTTTCAAGCTCTCAGCTTCCTCGTCCACTACCATCGTCTCAACTTCATCTGCTACACGTGTTTTACAATGTACCTGAAGGTTACATTCTGCCTTCGTCTTTTTACGTGGTTGTAAATGTTTTGGCCGCGGTGGAGTAACCGAGCGGTCTAAAGCGTCTCGCTGCGGAGCGCGCGGTTGCTTGCCGTGGAGGTTCGAGTCCTCCCTGAGGCATGGGTGTGTGTGTTGTCCTTAGGTGAGTTTACCTAAGTTTAAGTAGTTTGTAAGCTACGGACTGATGACCACGCAGTTTGGTCCGATAGATTTACAAACATTTGAACATTTTTTGTAAATGTTTTGAAGACGACGAAGTGTCCTTTTTGGAGGTTTCGGGTAAGACATGTAGTCGCACAGTCTCTCTCACTGCTTCTTCATCATCTGAAGGGGTGAATCCAGGATCGTCATTTGAAGAGTGTTCTGATTCCGAATTGGAACGTTCTTCTATTTCGGTATCACAATCTCCGTCCCCTAGTAGTGATTTAACTTCAGAGGCACAGTCATCATCTGACAAAGGTTGTGTCAATTGTGCTAACATTTCATCACCAGTGTAGAATCGCTTTTGCCCCTTAGAATCCATTCTGGCAATAGTAGGAACACCTGCATTGGAAGACAGTATAATTAATCAGCCGACAGAATGGAATATCTAAAGATTTTATCTGTTGAAAGAATACGTGTATTGTTATAGACGAAGGGAAAAAAACAAGAAGTCAAAAGAGGGATATTGTTAGATAAAATACGGACTACTGACAAGCACACCAAGGCCTCTGAGACCTAGCTACTGGCATACGTTCAACCACATTATAGGCCTCTCAGGCCTAGGGACAATTTACATGTAAGCCACACCACAGATTTCGGAGGCCTAGTTGTTTACCTGAACGGGCTGATAGGAGCGGAAGTGTTGTGCACTGTACACTGGCTCAGATACAACTAACTAGAGGAGTCTTACATACGAATCACGTCCTCTTCAGCTGTGTTGGAGCGGGATTAGACAGGTCTGAGTGAGCATCTTGGCCTCAGAGGCCTATGGTGTGGCCGGCAGGGTTAAAGTAACCGAATGAAGGGTAGAGCCACGGGTCGTAGCACATCTCAAATGTAACGGCCACTGTTCAAAGTATCGTCGATGCGAACAAGAGGTGACCGAGACGTGTAACCATTGGCACCCCATACCATCACGCCCGGTGATTCGCCAGTATGGCGATGACGAATACACGCTTGCGCCGGCCGCGGTGGCCGAGCCGTCTACGGCGCGCACGACGCGCACGGCTACTACGGTCGGGGGTTCGAATGCCCCCTCGGGCATGGATATTTGTGCCGTCCTTAGTATTAGCTAGTTCATAAGTAGTTTGTAAGTTTTGGGACTGATGACCCCGTAGTTAAGTCCATAAACTCTACAAACATTTGAACATTTTGCACACGCTTCCTATGTGCGTTCACCGTGATATCGCCAAACACGGATGCGACCATCATGATGCTGTAAAGAGAACCTGGATTCATCAGAAAAAAAGACGTTTTGCCATTCGTGCTCCCAGGTTCGTCGTTGCGTACACCATCGCAGGTGCTCCTGTCTGTGATGCAGCGTCAAGCGTGACCGCAGCCATGGTCTCCGAGCTGATAGTCCATGCTGCTGTAAACGTCGTCGAACTGTTCGTGCAGATTGTTGTTGTCTTGAAAACGTCTCCATCTGTTGACTCAGGGATCGAGACGTGGCTGCACGATTCGTTACAGCCATGCGGATAAGATGCCTGTCATCTCGACTGCTAGTGATACGAGGTCGTTGGGATCCAGCACGGCGTTCCGTATTGCCTTCCTGAACCCACAAATTCCATATTCTGCTAACAGTCATTGGACCGTGACCAACACGAGCACCAATGTCGCGATACGATAAACCGCAATCGCGATAGGCTACAATCCGACCTTTATCAAAGTTGGAAACGTGATGGTACGCATTTCTCCTCCTTACACGAGGCATCACAACAACGTTTCACCAGGCAACGCCGGTCAACTGCTGTTTGTGTATGAGAAATCGGTTGAAACTTCCCTCGTGTAGGCACGTTGTAAGTGTCGCCACCGGCGCCAACCTTGTGTGAATGCTCTGAAAAGCTAGTAATTTGCATATCACAGCATCTTCATCCTGTCGGTTAAATTTCGCGTCTGTAGCACGTCATCTTCGTGGTGTAGCGTTTTTAATAGCCAGGAGTGTAAATATGTACGACTGTGGTCAGTGCTGGCTTCGTATCTATATTGACTACGATAATGCGATCACTGCACTGCTCATAGTAGTTCACCCGCATTCCTATTTTCTAATCCTGTGATACCTTCGAGTGATTTTGTATTTATAACCAGATATCCTGTTCCTCTTTTTACCGAACTTCACTAATCCCCAATATATCTTATTTCAATCTATCCATTTCCCTTTTTAAATTTTCTAACCTCCCACCCAGATTAAGGGATATGACATTGCACGCTGTTGTCTTTCCTGATGATGATATTCTCCTGAGTAGTCTCTGCCTGGAGATCCAAATGGGGACTATTTTACCTGCGGAATATTTTACCAGAGAGGATGCCATCATTATATAATGGTGCAGGAGAGCGGTATGCCCTCGGAAAAAGTCACTACTTAAGTTTCTCCATGCTTACAGCCGTACGCAGTAACTGTATGGCAAAGCCGTATTAGCTGATGTTACAAGGCCAGCTCAGAAAGGCTGCTGCCCCTCTTCAGGAACCACACGTTTGTGTGGCCCCCGCTGTGGTTGCACCTACGTTACGGCTATTTGTATCTTCGAGGCACGCAAGCTACCCCACCTCGGCAATATCTGTGATTCGTGGGGATGGTTGCATGTACATGGACGCAAAATTCCAGACTCTCGAGCAACGAATTGAGAAAAAACACATGAAACTGACCCAGTATTCCAAGCGTCTCTTGATACTCAACAATCAGGTAAATGCAAGAGTGGATGTAATTCAGACGAAAGTAAAGACCTTGCCAGAAAGAGTATTGCCATTGAGAGGGAATAATTGGAGTTAGACGGTCTGTCTCTGCGTAACCTGCAACTGGTTTGCTTTTTAAATCCTTTCGATAGCCTCAATTTTTAATTCTTCAAAAGTCAACGCATTTCTTAGCTCCTCATGGTATGAAACATATGCTTTTGCCTCGCGTAACAACCGTAATTCGTCATTTGTAAAAGTTGTTCATCAGCCGCCACTTTCGTCATGCTTGGCCTCCCAGGTCCCCAGACCTCAGTCCGTGCGATTATTGGCTTTGGGATTACCTGAAGTCACAAGTGTATCGTGATCCACCGATCATTCTAAACAGCTTTTATCTGGATGGTACACAGAAACATTTAAAGACACAGTAACAAGAAGAAAGAATGAACATTTACCTCATCAATCGTAAGTTGGAAACTCTGCAGTACTGGAGAGTGCTACAGTCGATTACAATTTGAATGAAATTTTTATGGTGGAACATGCACACACACACACACACACACAAACACAAACACAAGAAAGTTCAGTAAGCGGAAGGAGACAGAACAACGTAGTGGTCTGAAGCGTTTTATGTTGGAACACAGAAAGTAAAACTATCTATACGTATATAGGAGCTCTCCAAGGCGATGACTCCTGCACTCGGCACTGATGCTGCTACTGCTACTGCTTCTAGAAGTCTTCTTTATGGTGATGCTGGCGGTAGCAGAGCTGACGAGAGAATGAGGAAGACAATCCTGCCAGATGCTCTTATATACAATCCCCCCGCCATACCTCCCTCCAATGACGTTGACCAATCGTATTCATCCCCCCTCCAAACCAATTTGATGGTGCTGCACCTGGTGTGCCCCTAGAGGCCAAACTGTGGACGCCGCGCGGGAGTAGCCGAGCGGTCTGGAGCGCCACGTTGCATCTCGCGCGGCCTTCCGCGTCGGAGTTTCGAATCCTCCCTCGGGCATGGATGTTTGTGCTGTCTTTAGTATAAGTTAGTTCATAAGTAGTTTGTAAGTTAAGGGACTGATGACCCCGCATATAAGTCCCATGAGCTTTACAAACATTTGAATTTGAACAAACTGTGGACGACTCACTTCAAACTCAAACTTCTAGTAGTTAAATGTGGAGTACTTTTTTTATATGTTACTGAATCACTGGAGATAATATTTGTTCCGTGTGGTGTAATCGTCTTTGGAAATTAGTCTGCTCTAGTGCATCCTAAAACTATGACTTCTTACGAGCTGCTTGATAGGCCTAACTCCATGCAATCAAAACTTGAACCGTGTAATCGGTGTATCAAAACAAACGCACCTTTCGCACCCCTACACTCATGTTCAAACGGTGATGCATATTGTATTTATAGTTAGTCATGTGCAGTTGTAAAGGAACTTTCTGCCTGAGAGTATGTGCTGTAGTTAAGAAAATACGTGTGGTGTGATGCAGGGCCGTCTTTAGCAGGGGTTCGGGGCACCCCAGGCAACGCCAGGCGGGCGCCGCGCGGTCTGAGGCGCCATGTCGTCGTGGAGGGCGCAGCCGCCATCGCTGGAGGTTCGAGTCCTCCCTCTAACATGGGTGTCTTTAGAATAAGCTAGTGTCAAAGTTGAAGTGGTGTGCAAGAGTAGGTACCAATGACCTTAGCAGATTTATTCCATAATTACACACACTTCGCCAGGCGAGCGCCTTATACCATGTGCAATTTGCCAGTGTTAAAAATTACTGAACAAACATTAATCATACCAGTAAAATGTAGGCAACGATATTGTCTACAAATACGCCTCATGGAGCTTTCGACTTTCGATAGGATAGTGTAAATGGCAGACACACACACACACACACAAAAGAAAAAATAATGATGATTTCGCTGAGGAGAGAATGAAATAACTTGACTGCCGTTGCGGAAAGGGAAGGCGTGGGACAGGAAATGTTAAGTAACACACACTCGGTGCTGCTGACAGAAACTGGAATGCCTAGATTAGACACACAATAATAAGCTAATACTGCAACTCCTAAACATTGGGTGTGAAATGTTGCTGAAACATTAAAACGGACTTTACATTGGTACTTCGTAATCCAGACTTCCCACAGTTGAATGTCATTCGGGAACGAATGGTAGATTACAACCTTATATTTTGCCTTTCTACTGTGTGACATATCTCATTACAACAGCCAGGCATTGTAAGACGATACAGCAGAACTAGAAAACAAAGAATGACCACATTACCCTGTCGTGCGCCTCAATATAAAGGGGAGCAGCGTGCTGCAGTGGTGACGTCATGCTCAGAACGACCAAGATGCACGATCTGCGCATGTTACTGTGAGACAACCCACACAGGCGTCACAATCCGAGAGAGTGCGCAGCGACATCATTAATCTCCTACGGAAATTTGCTGTCTGCACCATTTATTGTATCCACTTACTTTATACTGAAAGAAAGCTTGATGTGTAGTGAAGTGAAAATTTTGTGCAAGGAATTTATGTAAAATGGTTGTTTAACGTTACATTCTCAAGGCATTTTTATATGTGACAAGTATGACAGTAACACAAGAAATATGGCAAATTCATTACTGTCAAGTTAAAGTCTTACAGGTTCATATGTTCATTTGTAATATGGTACAACATTATATCAAAAATTAATTCTGCAGAGGTCTGACGTTATTATTTCAGAGACGGTCAAAATGATAGATTTAGTCGAAAACGATTTAGATGCATACCACACAGAAAGTGCATTTGAAAAAATGCTAGTTGATTCAAAATTATTTGCTGAAGATTTAGAATGTGAACCTGAATTAAAAGAAACGCTCGTCCACGTCCTCAAAAACGACATGTTGAATACTCGCTGTGGAGCGCGCGGTTGCTCGCCGTGGAGGTTCCAGTCCTCCCTGGGGCATGTGTGTGTGTTGTCCTTAGGTTAGTTTACTTAGGTTTAAGTAGTTTTTAAACTACGGACTGACGCAGTTTGGTCCGATAGATTTACAAACATTTGAACTAAGTTTAAAGTAAATTTTAATTTTTTGTTGTTGGACACGGCGATCTTACAATTAAATGAAAGATTCCATTTGTTGATAGAACACAACAACAGGTTTCTTATTTTTGCAAAACATTGAAAACTGGAGGGAATTGGACAGAGAGCAAATAAATACACAATGTCTCAAATTTTAACAAAAGTTAACACATGAAAATAGGTCGGTTAGTGATGGGAAGGATCTGTTTAATGAGTTGGAATTGCTTCCTTTATTTTTTTTAATTTGTTATTTTTTATTCATCAAAATAATTTAACGTCTGTGTTCCCAAATGTTTCAACATCTTTGCGCACATATTTAACACTTTCTGTGCCAGTAGCACAAGGCGAAAGGTCACTTTCCAAACTAAAAATAATAAAAAACTATTTACGATCAACCATGACCGAAGATAGATTGACTAATTTGGCCATCTTAAGCATCGAATAAAAAGTAGATTTCAAAACAGATTACATCATTAAAAAAATTGCCGAATTATACACCAGAAAAATTGAATTCAGTGTCTGAAAATGTTTCTGTATTTTTATGTAAGTATTAAATACAATAAATGGAATATAAAAATTAAATTTCTTTTTTTCTTTTCCTTTTGTTGGCAAGAGGGGGGCCGCTAGGTAACATTTCGCACCGGCGCCCAATATCATCAAGACGACCCTGGTCTGATAAAGTAAAGCGCGATGCATAGCACCTGTAGAACTCATATACATGGTGCAGTCAGTAAGTTCTGAGGCTTGACGCGTGGGGGACAGGCACACAGCCACATTACAGAGGCTTCCATTTAGCTGTCATGACCTCTTCAGACGACCACAATCTGCGCCCATGTAGGAGTGCTTTAGGGTGAGGAAAAAGAAAAAATCGCATGGTGAAAGTAATGTGAGTACGGATGGTGTGGCAAATCCGCCACCAGCTGCCTTGCAATTTCTTCTTGGACACGGAAAGACGATGCTCAGGGGCGTTTTGTAGCAACAGCCAATTCTTTGTGAGCAAAGCACACGGCGTTTACGGCGAATTACATTGTGTAAATGGCCAAGGATCTCCTTGTAGCAGGTTTTGTTTACCGTTACAACGTCTGGATTGGAATTCCATGTTGGTTTTTTCGATCATGGTGATGATGGCTTTTCCAGATGGATGATTTCAGATTATATAAGTTTCTTTTGCTTCCTTGTATAATTAGTATTAAATTCGGTATTTCATTATTCGTTTTCAACTATTCGTATTATGATTGCACAGTGATATAACGACGGAAGTGTGTAGTTTCCATGTCTGTTTGTCCTTCTGTTTTTCAAGTGACATCCCTAAATCCGTCTAGGCTAAAGCCAAGATGGTTCCTTTTTTAAGAGCACAACCAGTTTGCTTCGCCATCCTTAACAAAACAATCCGTGCTGTGTTCCATCTCCAATGATAACGCCGTTAACAGGATATTAAATCTTGATCTTCCTATTCTGATTTCTAAATTTTACATGATACTCAAATAAGCAAATAAACAGTTGTATCGGACGACAAGATACTGTGCACAGGGTCTACCCTAAAAGTCAGTGGCTGCGCTAGACGAAAACTGGGCGTCGGCGAACTCGTCTTTGCGAGGCCCCTTTCATTTTTTCAGTAAGGAAGAAAATGTGAAATAAAATGAACTAAATTATACACTAATAACCATTATACTCAAATTTTATTAGTTTAATATACAAGTATTATTGTAATGACGAAAATTACAATAAAGAAACACAAATTAAAATAGAGAAACGTTTCGGCTTTTTGCCTCACTGAATTTGTTTTGACTACATCACAATTAATACTAGCCTCTATTTCTGCTTCAATTGATGGTACTGATAACGCAGATAGTCTTTGTTGGCTCATTGTTCTTCTCAATTAAGTCTTAACCAATTTTAACTTTGAGAAGCTTCTCTCGGCCGAAGTTGTACTCACTTCAACTGTGAGCAATATTTCTGATTGTTATACAATCATTTGGATATACTTCTTCCAAATTGTTTTCTAAAATCTACTGAAGAAGTTGTTTCGCGTCTTTGATTGAGTCTAGTGGATTGGATTTTAAAAGCTAGAGTTCCTCGTAAAGTTCTAAAGGCTGTATGTCATTATTTTCGCCTTCTCGATCATACCTAAATCATCACAATGCTTCAGAAGGTCCTCCTTGGATAGAGATTTCAAATAATTTGTATCATAGAATATAGCTTTTAGTTATCTGATTCTCCTTTCCCTACTTGTTTCAGAGAGAGGTTCCAATGTCAACTTTAATTTACTTTTTGTATGTTCCCAACGCTTGTTAGACCTTGTAAAGAGCACATACATTTTATTGATGAAGCCGAAAAATGTTGTAGCTTTTGTAGATGCGTTAACTGCAACTATGAGTAGCATATTCCAAAAATGGCATCCGCGTGGGGCGAAGAATGGTCGTGAATTAATATTGAGTATTGTTGTTCTAACACCTTTACTAATGCCAACCATATTGGCGCCGTTATCATATCTCTGTCCTCGGCAGTTTTTTATATCTGGATCATTATTTTCTAGTTCATATAAAATTGCATTTGTTAAATACTCTCCCGTTGTTTCTGCAATGGCAATAAACCCAACAAAGTGTTCCGGTATCTCTCCAGTTGACGGCTTGCAAAATTTTAATTTCATTGACATTTGCTACACATGGCTCACAACCTTGGTACAATCGAGCATGAAGGCATAATATTTTTCTTGTTTGACTCTTTTTACAATTTCGTTAGTGACAGATTTTGATATCAATGAAATTAATTCATTTTGGAACTCGTGGCTAGAGAAAGTTTCTGAGAAAGTTGCTTTTCATTAATACGTTGCAAGTGCTCTTTTTGTGTTACATCATATTTGGATAACAGTTTAAAAACTGTAGGTCTATTAAATTTAAACTGTTACCAGTATATTCAGGTTAAGGGATTCTCGATGATCTCTAAATGCCAGATTGTGTGACGCGAAGTAGTTGATAATATCGATCAATCTTTCAAACAAGTTATACCAATACTTTTGTGATTCTCTAATCAGTCTCTGGTTTTCCTTATCTATTGTTTTCCCATACCTGATTCCTTTATAGAATTCCATCAATTGAATCACACACTCCATGTGTCCTTGACTTTGTTCATGTCTTTGTATATCCTATTCAGATCTTTCCAGTCACAACAGCATTGTTTTACAATCTGTGTCTGAAAATGTGAAAAAAGCAATAAACTTTGCCTTGAGATGTGGAGTACACCAACCACCTACGATGTTGCTCTTCACCATTACTCAATTTTCTAGTAAAATGAAGTTTAGTAAAATGTCTTTTATTTGCGTCTTTGGGGTAACTCTCATCAGATTTGAGGTTTTGTTGGGGACCATTTTGGATTAAGTCATGACGCTGTGAATCTGTTACTGGGAACACCCACTTTCCCGTATCTAATTCTGTAAATGACTCTGTTTTATGAACAATGTCCTTCGCCGAATCTAAGTACCTTCTCCTTGGTCTACCTCGATTCTTGTTATCCTCCGCTGCAGAGCCGATGAGTTTCTTAGGTAAGCTTGCTTCTCCCATGCGTGTAACATGACCTTACCATCTCACCCTCTTCTCTCTAACTGCTTCATCTATGGTGTTCGTTCACGTTTTTCTTTGATTTCCTCATTATGGACACCCTCCTCCCATCCTCCTTGTGGATATGATGGGGTATCTAGCAGAATTCTAAAGTACTGTTCTCCATATGTTAGCCCAGTACTAAGCCATATTTGTAATTTTTCCTTTCAGAATGGTCAGTTTCCTAACAGATTAAAGTACTCAGTAGTGAAACCGCTTTATAAAAAAGGAGAAAGGGATAATGTAGACAACTATAGACCTATTTCTATGCCATCGGTTTTTTCCAAAGTTATTGAAAAGGCTGTATATTCAAGATTAATTGATCATTTCAGTTCACATAATTTCCTGTCAAACGTACAGTTTGGTTTTAGAAGTGGTTTAACGACTGAAAACGCTATATTTTCGTTTCTCTGTGAGGCACTTGATGGGTTAAATAAGAGGCTACGGACATTAGGCGTCTTCTTTGATTTAACAAAAGCGTTTGATTGTGTTGATCACAAAATATTGTTGCAGAAGTTGGAACATTATGGAATACGGGGAGTAGCCCACAACTGGTTCACCTCTTACTTTAATAATAGACAACAGAAGGTAATTCTCCGCAGTGTAGAAAATGGCTATGACGTGCAATCCCAATGGGGCACAATTAAGTATGGGGTGCCCCAGGGGTCTGTTTTGGGACCATTCCTGTTTCTTATTTATATAAATGATATGCCTTCGAGTATAACAGGTGATTGTAAAATATTTTTGTTTGCTGATGATACCAGCTTGGTAGTGAAGGATGTTGCTCGTAATATTGACACAGTATCAAATAATGCAGTTCAAGAGCTAAGTTCATGGCTAATAGAAAACAAGTTGATGTTAAATCACAGTAAAACTAAGTTTTTACAATTTCTAACACATAATTTGACGAAATCTGGCATTATGATTACACATAATGGGCATGTGATAAGTGAGACTGAACAGTTCAAATTTCTAGGTGTTCATATAGACAGTAAGCTGTCATGGAAAGCCCATGTTCAGGATCTTGTTCCAAAACTAAATTCTGCTATATTTACCATTAGAACAATATCTGATATAAGTGATTTTTCAACACGAAAATGAGTCTATTTCGCTTACTTTCACTCACTTATGATGTACGGCATTATTTTTTGGGGTAACTCGCCTGATGCAGAAAGGATATTTCTGGCTCAAAAACGGGCGGTTCGAGCAATATCTGGTGTAAGTTCGCGAACGTCATGTCGACCCCTTTTCAGTAGTCTGGGAATTTTGACTCTGGCGTCACAATACGTTTTTTCTTTAATGTCTTTTGTTGTTAATAATATCAGCTTATTCCCACGAGTTAGTAGCTTTCACTCGGTGAATACTAGACAGATGTCTAATCTACATTTGCACCACACCACCTCAACACTTGTGCAGAAAGGGGTACAGTATTCTGCGGCATTCATTTTCAATAAGCTGCCATAAGAACTAAAGAATCTTAGCACTAATCGACATGCTTTCAAATCTAAATTGAAGAGTTACCTCGTGGCTCACTCCTTTTATTCTGTCGAGGAGCTCCTAGAAAAGTTAAACAATTAAGCTAATTCATTTTTTCTTTATTGATTCTTTTCACTTTGTCTTAAGATTGTCGTGTGCAAAGGACTACTTAAAATTTTTCTATTACCATTCTTGTGTAACAATGTATTGACTTGTTCCATGACCATGGAGTCTAACCTAGGTAACCTGTATCCACCCAGCTTTCACCCATACAACCAAGTTGGTCGAAAGATAGAATGGCGCACTGATAACTTAGTCTTGGTACTGACTTCGCCGCGGCAGAGCGGCCGTGTGCATTGAGGCGCTATGCTACGATGCGCGAGGCAGTTCCCCGTCGGGGGTTCGAAAGCCCCCGCGGGCATGGATATTTGTGTCGTCTTTAGTATAAGTTAGTTCATAAGTAGTTTGTAAGTTTACGAACTGATGACCCCGCAGTTAAGTCCCTTAAGCATGACAAACATTTGAACAATTTGAATTTGGTACTGCCTTCCTTCTTGCAGAAGAGAGTAGCTCTTAGCTGAGCACTCACTGCATTAGCTTCGCTACATCTTGATTCAAGTTCTTCCACTATGTTGACATCCTGTGTGAAAATACATGCTAGGTACTTGAAACTGTATACCTGTTCTAACTTTATTCCTCCTATTTGGCACTCAATCTGTTTAAATCACTTTCTCACAGACATTATTTTCGTTTTGGAGATGCTGATCTTCATATCATATCGTGGTCTGAAGTATTAGATTGCAATCTTTCAATCGAATCTGCCATCACAACTAAGTCTTCTGCTTATGCAAGACTGCTTATTTTGTCCGGCAGTGAAGGCTTTCACGACCGGCTGATATAATTGCTGTTGAATCTTCTGGGTTATATGGTCGTGGTCGAAGAAACATATCTGCTCCTGACGTTTCGTCCAGAGTTGCGGTGGACATCTTCAGAGGTGCTACTGGTAGCGGTGAGTCTTGCCGACTAACGAGTCGGGCGTCGGAGAGCGGTATAAATACTGTCCAAAAGGGGGTGTGGTCAAGTGTTCACGTGCGCAGCAGAGATAAGCCTTGTCTACGCTTGTAGATAAAATTTCCGTTTCGGAAAACTTCACTTCATGATTTCCTGATTGGAAAAAACTCCTATTTGTAGTACCAATATACACCTTTCCGCAAGAACACGGAATTTTGTATGCCCCACTTGATGATAGAGGAGGGCGTTTGTCCTTTACAGATCGGAATGCCAGACTTATCTTTTTGTTGGTTTAAAAACCGATCTTATATCGTGTTCACGTAAAATCTTTCCTATCTAATCCGTAACTGTTTTAATGAAGGGGAGAGAAATGGTGTTCTTCCATCGTTGTGATTTGTTGCTGTCTTTTTGTTTATCCTTCCTTGGTAGCAGAACCCTATTTACTTCTTTCCGTGTATATCCATTTTTCTCAAAAGCCTGCATCAGATGCTGTAACTCGGCATCTAGGTGTTCTGGCGTACAAATTAGTTTAGCTCTGTCCATAAGACTTTTAATGACCCCTCTCTTTTGCTGAGGATGATGGATGGAATCCTTGTGCAGGTATCTGTCCGTATGCGTGACTTTCCGGAAAACCTTATGCTTCAAACTTCCATCCGTCTGTCACATAACTGAAACATCCAAGAAAGATATTACGTTGTCATTTTCCATCTCCATAGTAAATTGGATCTTTGGATTTACACTATTCAGATAATTAAAAAAGTCTTCCAATGCTTTTTTACCGTGTGAACAAACGACAAATGTGTCATCCACGTATCGAAACCAAGGATTCGGTTTCCTATTTGCTTTTTCTAGAGATAACACCTCCAATCTTTCCATGTAAAAATTAGCGACTGCAGGACCTAACGGGTTACCCATTGCGACACCGTCAACTTGCTTATAAAACTCATCATCCCATTGGAACTGACACGAAGTAAGGCAATGTCGAAAAAGAGCGGGCCAATCTCCCGGGAAAAGATCCGTTATTTAAACCATAACTTCGTTGACAGGAATCAAAGTGAACAACGACACTATATCAAAACTTACAAGAATGTCTCCAGGAGCCAGGATTAGTCCTTCAATTTTCTCAATAAAATGACGTGAGTCTCTTATACAAGAGTCAGTCTTACCAATATATGGTTGTAAACGAGTTGCCAGATATCTTGCTACTTCGTATGTTGGTGAATTGATAGCACTGACGATCGGTCTTAGAGGAAAATCGGTTTTGTGTATCTTGGGTAGCCCATAAAGTCTGGGACACATTGCTTCAGATTTCAATAGGGCTTTCTTATCCTCTTTCTGAATCGAAATGGATGACTTTATCAGTGCGTTTGTTTTCTTCAGTACGCTGGCTGTAGGGTCTTTCTTCAGTTTTTTGTTGTGTCCTGAGGTTAAATGGATCAAAATTTTGCTACGGTAATCCTCCTTATTTAAAACAACAGTAGCATTGCCCTTGTCTGCGGGAAGAACCACTATCTCTTTATCTGTATTTAAATCTTTTACAGCCTTTCTCTTTCCTTTCATTAAATTACTGTTCAAAGGTTTACTGTGGCACGGAACTCTAGTGGTTTCGATTCGAATTGCATTTGCAGTTTCTTTAGGGAGGGTTCGAATCCCAGCTTCAACGTTTGCAATAATTTCCTCAACTGGTACTTTCATAGGTGATATGGCAAAGCTTCCTCCCTTTGCAAGGACAGAAATCTCGTCTTGAGATAATGCTCTTGCTGACTTATTAACAACAGTACTGGACATCACAATATTGTTACTACATTGTACCTTAGGTTGTAATTTTTCGAACTTCTTCTTATGCCTGTTAGTAGTTGTTTCCATTATGGCTTCCATGGAGCTAAACGTGAGGTAATCTATTTTATTCCAGAGATCAATTTCTACAGTACTAGAAATGAGTAAATGAAGTTGTAACAACTTCATTAAATTAATGAAAGTCCAGCTCCAGTTGCATTTATTGGTGCTTTATTTAAGCCCACACTACCGGTTTCGGCCTCTATGTTAGGCCATTTTCAAGTGTGACAAACCTGCATATACTGTGTAGCAATAAGTTTACAAAAATTACATGGTACAAGATAGAATGGAGGATGGAGAAACTAATAACTTCATTAAAACAGTTACGGATCAGATAGCAAAGATTTTACGTAAACACGATCTCAGACCGGTTTTTAAACCAACAAAAAAGACAAGTCAAGCAATCCGATCTGTAAAGGACAAACGTCCTCCTCTATCATCAAGTGGGGTATACAAAATTCCGTGTTCTTGCGGAAAAATGTATATTGGTACTACAAAAATAAGTGTGAATACAAGACTGAAAGAACACAAAAGTCTTTTACGACTGGGTACAAATGAGAAATCAGTTGTAGCTGAACATATTTTCCAATCAGGAAATCATGAAGTGAAGTTTTCCGAAACGGAAATTTTATCTATAACGACGACCTATTATCCATGACTGTACGGAGAAGCAATCGAAATATACAAACATGGGATAATTTCAATAGAAAGGTAGAAGCAATAAAACTTAATGACATATGGACTGTGACTCTCAAGGAGGTTAGAATGTAGGGATGTGGCATTATCTGTGCTGAGAACAGACATTGGTTGAAGCCACGGGGGTCATGCTTTTGTGCCCAAGGCCAGGATTTCTCGCTTAAAATACTGTGTGAATATTGCTTTCTTTACTAAAGCCACTAAATTGATAGACATATCTGAGTATTTAATTAGTTATGACATACATTTAAACGACTAGAACTACTTCACCACACAGTACGA
The DNA here is from genome assembly GCA_026315105.1 of Locusta migratoria. Taxonomy (NCBI): domain Eukaryota; kingdom Metazoa; phylum Arthropoda; class Insecta; order Orthoptera; family Acrididae; genus Locusta; species Locusta migratoria. Next base: position 22,858,239 of record CM048755.1, on the reverse strand, counting down.
CCAATGTTTAGGGCAAAAACAAATGCCGGAATGCGCATTTCGCTGGCTTCACTTTTCCAGTGTTAGGGCAACTCCACTTATTCTAACATCCTTCAGAGTAGGTAATTACGCTTTCATCTTTAACCATCGACTATCGAAAGTTATGTTTTATGTTTGACAAGGCTTATCTCTGGTGCGCACGTGAACACTTGACCACGCCCCCAGAGCGGTCTCCGCCTCGCTGCGGAGCGCGCGGTTGCTCGCCGTGGAGGATCGAGTCCTCCCTAGGGCATGGGTGTTTGTGTTGTCCTTAGGTTAGTTTACCTAGGTTTAAATAGTTTGTAAGCTACGGACTGATGACCACACAGTTTGGTCTGATAGATTTACAAACAAACAAACCACGCCCCCTTTTAGACAGTATTTATACCGCTCTCCGACGTCCGACTCGTGAGGAGAAGATATGTTTCTTCGACCACGACCATAAAACCCGGAAGATCCAACGGCTTACTTTGTTTTCACCTACTTTAATCCCGCCTTGCCATTCTACTGTTTACAACATGTGGTAGATGAATCTGTTAACAATTATAATTACCTGACAAGCAAAACAACTTAAGTCCTTCACTTAAGGCTATTTTTCCGGAAAACACGAACGTTCTGTTAGTGAAAATAATGTACAAAAGTTGGAAACTGAAGTCCCTTTCGTATTAAGCGATATGTATTCGTTCCTTGGTTAGGCTAGTGTTTTAAACGTTAAATTGAGAAAAAAAAAATGCTAAAATTTTAACAATGTTTTGCGAGGCCGACGGCGGCCGCCGACGTTGCCGACGCCTAGCGCCACCACTGCTAAAAGTGTTATTAAGATTTTCTCATGGGCTTTAAGATAAAAAAAAATTACATTAGGATTTGTCCACTAAGTTAAATTCAACCGCAAGTGCCGAAATATTTAACAATTACACTTCAATAATTACCGCTGCAGTGTTGTGATAGCCTATAGACGTCATCAGAATGAAACAACTGAGAAATAAACTATCAACAAACCACGCCATCTGCGAGACACTGTATTGAAATCCCATCTCACCCACGTTGAGGGAAACCTTTTCCTGTTTCTTTCATCCCTCTCTTGTTTCTGGGAATCTGGATATCGGAAAAAATCATTCATCAGGCGCTTTTCAATATTATTTACAACACATAACCAGCAGTTACACTGTAATCGTTACATTCTATTTATAAAATGAATTAATTATTTCAGACATCACTAACAGTATAACACCGGTTCTGGCACAATTTTACCGTCGACGATAGTGTCATTACGGCCAACCACCCACAAGATGGTCGGCTGGGTGAAAACCCACCACCACCTTTCTCAGGCAATGGCTCTCTTTCAAGAACCGCCAAGGATGATTGACACATGAAACTGCACTTAGAACAATGGCGCTCTTAAATTATTCACTGATATCATGAAACTGCACTTAGTTTAAGGAGTTTGTAAGCCTACAGGCAAATAAAGCTACCTACGACTGTTACGGAACAGGAAAGCCGCTCAAATAATTTCCCAAACACTAGAAATGCGATTAAGACTCATTGGTGTAAGCTAGGTATTTCTGTTCTCACTGTCAGTAAACATGGTGGCTGGCTGCGCGCCGCGCCTTCGAAGCTTCCATCTACGGTCAGGCGAGGGACACACATGCCGAGGAAACCTAATTTGCCTGTCGCTAGTCTAATGGAGCAGTGGCAACATCGTACATTACGTTTGGCAACTCTGTGAAAGTCGAGTTACTTCCTGCTTAGCACAGAATGAAGCCGATAAATTCACTTGATTTTCCATGTCATTTCCATTATATAATCTGAGTGATTTTTACCTAAGATATGACATAAAGTTATTAATTCGTGTTTCTGAGTGCTGGAAATTCGTTCCACGAGAAAATTGCAACTAATCCCTTCTTTTACGTTTCGCTTGATCTTGTCTGCCAACTGCTGAAGCACGAAGGTAGAACCAAATACCGTACGTCTTCGCTAGCTCTTGCGCACCGTTCGCCTGCAAAGCGAAGGGCCGGCCGCGGTGGCCGAGGGGACTGAGGCGCTTCAGTCACGGTCTGCACCGCCACTACGGTCGAGGGTTCGAATCCCCCCCCCCCCGGGCATGGATATTTGTGCCCTCCTTACTATTAACTAGTTCATAAGTAGTTTGTAAATTTAGGGACTGATGACCCCGTAGTTAAGTCCCATAGACTCTACAAACATGCAAACAAAGCGAAGGTGCGTTCGGCATACGGCTCCCGACTCATTGACAGTAATTTTTTAACTGTTCTGTGATAGAGTTCAAGTATCCAGATTGCCGCGGCGGAGCGGCCGAGCGGATTGAGGCGCTATGCTACGATGCGCGATGCCGTTCCCCGTCGGGGGTTCGAATCCCCCCTCGGGCATGGATGTTTGTGCCGTCTTTAGTATAAGCTAGTTCATAAGTAATTTATAAGTTTAGTGACTGATGACCCCGTAGCTGTGTCGCGTAAGCTCTACACATATTTGAACATTTTTGTAATCAGATTGATAATAAATAGGGAATTCTTAAGAAAACTCCTGTGTAAAAAGTGGTTTGTCTATTTCCAACGACGCCATCCTCCCATATTATCTGAAAGTGACTGACAATGCTCAGTTAGTTCAGCTATTCCGTGCATGTGGACAAACCATATTGAAGTGCATTTTAGCCCATAAATAAATTTCTTGGAGGTTGGGCAACTGCTTCTAAAAACGTGAAATAAGCCTTAAATGCTCTTTAACATTCGTGGAGTGTGTAGATAATAATAGCAATACTGACAGTAACAATCGAATCGTCTGGTAAATTCAACCTCTACAGCGGTGTTTTTCAAACTAAGGTATTTGTTGAAAGAATGGAAATTTTCGTCGGGATATGGTGGCTAGAGACGTTTTTACATCCCGCAGTCATTATGCTAGTATAATTTATGTGTCAGAAGCGTCCTTGTAGTCGATCATTACGTTGAGCGCCACATTGTCTTCACCGCCTCTATTAAAGATATGCTAAGCGCACTTTACGTTACGACGCCATCTTGCCGTATTAGTCTCGTGAATCGATTCCGGTTTAATCTCTGCAATGTATAGATTCGATTCCCTCCTTCCGACGTATATTTTTGACCAGCACTACTTCACCTTCGGTAACGCCAAGTGAAGAACATCAAGTTGCCCCGTAGTTCAACATCCGTATTAAAAAAATCAATTCGCTGCCAAGCGGAACAGAGCCGATTTATGGTTGGCAGTAACAGGGGTAATACACGACAATAAGTAACCCTGTCACCAGAAAGCTTTCCTTACATTATAGTACTACTTTTTTTTTTTTTTTTGCCCATTATAGGTTACGGTAGTAACACTAAAAGTGGGCCATTGCGATAGTCTTTTGACAGCTCGAAATGTAAATGCAAATAACAGCTTAACTATTCATCTGACACGAAAATTGAACAACCTAATTTGTAGGGGAGAATATTATCTAAAACTTTGTTCTCTTATGATTTTTTCATATCTCGTATAGTTTCAGAGATATTTGCAAAAATAACGTCGATTTTGGGATGTCTGTCTGTCCGTAACGTGTTCCCACTTTTTGAGACGAACCGTTCAACCGATCAACACCAAATTTCACAGACATAATTGTAGGCTGCCAGAGACCAGAACCTCCCTTTTTCAAATTTTTCGGACAAAAAATACGGTAGTAATACCAAATGTAGTAATGTAATTTTAATTGCAAATAAATCGTTCATCTGACGCGAAAATTGAATAGCCATCAATAGTACGAGATTAAAGAACGCAATTTACAATTGTTAGCCGTGGGCATATCGTTGGACTGTGATGTTAAAGGTCAGTGGTTCGGAACCCGCCACTAGCTAATTTCTTTTTTCCTAAAAGGGTTTCAGACACTCTTATTAACTAAATAGAGCTATGTTCTTCAATGTTTAGAGTTGTACATATGAAAGAATGCTCCCTCTAAAATGCGTGTTTGTTCTATTTCGTGAACATGCCGTTAAATACGTAACAACGAATTGAACAATGGTCTTCTGAAGCATATGCACGTAAACTGGGAGCGTGCTGTAATAATGAACATTCTGCACAAAGTGCTGATACAGGTTGCTTCGTATATAAACGAAGACCCAGATTTCTGTGGAAAGCGTAGTTCCTTAATCAAACAGAAAGGAAGTGTATACATTGCAACGTTGTTTATTTTTTTCTAAGTGTTTATTCACTATTTGTGGAATATAATGACAGTCATTAATTAGAATCAATTCCTCCACTAAAATGTTTGTCTTTGACATGGTTGCTATGGACGCTTTTAACGTAGATGGTATTACCTTTCCTGTAGTTCAGATATGACATCGTTCATGTTACACTGTTCTGGGCTAAAATAAAGAGCAAATATTTTATTTCAAACCGTGATTACGTTTTCTTTTACAGCTAAAATCACAAATGGAATAAGTGTGGTAATACTGAATTCCAAATAACTCTAGTGCTCAATATATATACAATACGTCATTTACAAGTCATTCTAACAGTATCTTCCCACTTTACGTACATGTGTTAAAGAAGTCTGTGTTTACGATTCGTCGCTATGTATTTCATGGCATGTTCTCGAAATAGAACAAATGCGCTTTTCACAGAAAGTGCTGTTACCTTTTAACAACTCAGAATCTTGCAGAACACAGTTGCGTTCAGTTAACAAGAGTGTGCGGAAACCTTTTAGGAAACAAGAGGAACAATAAAGTGGAGCAAAAAAATTGACAGTGGTGGTTATATACAGTTATTTTTTTCTTCGGTGAAGTCGATGTTTTGCGGTCGTTTGTTCATATTTGTTCTGGGTTGTTCGTTGAGAATGTTACTCAGTTATTTATTGGCGTTGAACCAACACCGTCTGAAGAGAAGGCGTGTGCACTGCTGTGCCACGTCACGTCACGTAGAGTAGCTCGCGATCGCGTAGCTTACTGGCTGGCTGATGGGGCACAGCCCACCGCCTCACAGCGGCCAGCCAGTCAGCTACGCGATCGCGACCTACTCTGTGTGATGTGACGTGGCACGGTAGTGCACAGGCCTTCTCTTCAAAGAAGTTGAACCGTCTTTCGTTTTCTCTCTTTCGATTGGTTCGTCGGTTTGAAGGGTACTTTGTGGACGTTGGTTTGTTTTGTCCTATTTTGATCGTTTCGGATATATCAGTTCTCTCGTTACAGAGGGCGTCGAGCTACTATGCCGGCAACCCTCTGACCGAGCGCGCTGAGCAACTGCGCCCTAGCAAGTTCCGAAGTAACGTGTAACATGTTTGTACACCACAAACTAATTCCTCGCCTATTACGCTATGGCGAACAGCTGCGAGAGTAATCCGTGATTCTCGAACTGTCGATGGCAGGTGTTAACTAACCAACATTAGATTATAATTCATTGTCCTAAAAACGACGTGTTTTTGATAATTTTCAGTGCGCCATTGCTTTGAAATGACAACGTTTGATTTATAATAACAAAATCATCAAGTAGAGAAAGCAAGATGGTGTACGCAAAAGAGATTTTGGGTTGAAGGCTGTCACGTGACTGATTTACGAACGCCGAATGTACGCTGCGTTCCATCCAGGCTATAGTCACTAGTCCGAACGCCAAATGTACGCTGCGTTCGTTCCAGCCTATAGTCACTTTAGGAATTCCGATAGTGTGGTAAAATCTGTTGTTGATAATAATAGTAAATGTTTTCTGATAATTACTGAATGCCTTATGTGGCAGTTTCTGTTGTATCTCAGTGCAAGCCGGCCACGGTGGCCGAGGGGACTGAGGCGCTCCAGTTACGGTCTGCACGGCCACTACGGTCGGGGGTTCGAATCCTCCCTCGGGCATGGATAATTGTGCCGTCCTAGGTATAAGGTAGTTAATAAGTAGTTTGTAAGTTTAGGGACTGATGACCCCGTAGTTAAGTCCCATAAGCTTAACAAATATTTGAACATTTCCCAGTGCAATGAGTGTCGTTGTTGACACGTGATCTCGCGCCCGCCTGCAGTCAAGTTGGACGCGCCGCGTGCGCTTCGTTCTCTCGCGGAGACCCAGTACACCAACCAGCTCTAGCCGCGTGTGCTGTGGTTGGTCAGCGCATCGCTAAAAGACCACCAACTCGGGGCAGTTTACGATCTGGAGTCAGATCCGTTATTCTGGACGCTCTGATGCTGCTACGACTTATGTGTTGAATGTATTCTCATGTCTGTGGACAAGAAGTAATATTATACTGAGGAGTTACGGGCAAACAATACTGGCACTCACTTGTATACAGCTCTCAAAGTTAAGTATTCTACTTTGATTATATATACTAATAAATGTACAGACTTTTTAGAAGCTGCCAGTAGACAGAATATGAGCTACCTATTGCAACTGTGAGTAGCTGAAACTGTTCTTGTATTTGGGTCGAGTCGCAAAACTGGCAACTAGTCTCAGCACTAAAATAAATGTTCAAATGTTTGTAAATCTATCGTACTCAACTGCTTGGCCATTAGTCGGTAACTTACAACCTACTTAAACTAAGGAAAACTGACCTAATTACGACACAAACACTCATGCCCAGAGGGGGGGAGGGGGGGAGACTCGACCCCCAACGGCGAACGGCCGCGCGCACCGCAGCACGGCGCCCCAGTAGGAACGGCTAATCCGCCGCGGCAGTTTCAGAACTGTCGACTCTCAAAAGGGGTAAAATTTCTGATACGTCACTTGTTATATATTTCTTACCTTTGTAAACTCCATATTATTAAAAAGTGTTTCCCATTATTTGCAATATCGTGATGTTAGTTTACATCTGGAATGATTGCCATAAAGAGCAGTTTTCTCTAGTGGATCCATTTTGAATTGTCGAACGACTACACCGCAAAGCGATTAGACTGCCCCCAAGAGAGGTTTGTTATTTGGGTTACATGGGCATCAGGCGGAATGCAGTTCAGGTTGTTCGGATATTTTTGCGCATGATAGTACATTTCCTCCTGACGCCCTTACTTTTAAATCTACATCGCTACTTTGAAAGTGTCTGGCAGGGGGTCATCGAACCAAAAGAAACGGACATTTCCTAGTTCCGGAATAACGAAATTTCTTATGGGAGAAATCAAGAATAGCGAGAATGAGGAAATGCAGAACTGCAAGTATTGCCCAACATCTACAAAAATTGCATAGAATAAAGGTGAACCGCGTGGGGAAATCAAAAACGTTAGTTCGACTCCGTTTCAATAGACAAAGCACCAATCATCATTATAACATCACTCAAGTGAGTAAGACAGGACAAAATAAAGATGTTACATTTATCTATAATACCATTCTCGAATAGCGAGCGGGAAGAAAGAGCACCTACAGGTCAATCTCTCCGTCCGAGCACTGATATCTCTTAATTTATGGTGGTGATGATTTCTCCCTATACAGGTGGAGTCAACAACATAAGCCGGCCGCGGTGGCCGAGGGGACTGAGGTGCTCCAGTCACGGTCTGCACGGCCACTACTGTCGGGGGTTCGAATCCCCCCTCGGGCATGGATATTTGTGCCGTCCTTAGTATTAGCTAGTTCATAAGTAGTTTGTAAGTTTAGGGACTGATGACCCTGTAGTGAAGCCCCATAAGCTATATACAAACATTTGAACATTTTAAACGACATATTTTTTGCATTAAGAGGAAAAAGTTGACGATCAAAATTCCGTAAGTAGATCTCGCCGCATCAAAATTTGTCGGTGTTGTAATGATTCCCACCCTAACCTATGTATTATATCTGTAACACACTCCCCTGCATGGTAATACAAAAGGAGCTGCCGTTTGTTCTATTCTTTAGAGGTCGGCCGCTAATCCTACGTTATAAGCCTGGCCCCCACAAGGGTGGGACTGGGTGGACCCATGGGTCCAGGGGCCGGTGGTGAAGGGGGGCCGGGCCCACGCCGAAATTATTCCATTTTTTGCTTACTGAAATTAAAAACAAACTAGAAAAAACATTTTGAATATTTTTCATCCAACGAAATATTAGAAGACTCTTCAGATAATTGTAATAGATAATTATGATGAACCGCTTATCTTAAACGATTACTTCGACTGATGCTCTTAGTTATTGCAGTTGGTTGGTACTGTATGTGTGTATTAACTAAGGTGGCCAACCATACCGATTTTTTAGGGACAGTCACGAATTGTGTGCCTGTCCCGAATTTTTTCAAACGTAATTCGTACACCTTTTTTGTCCCGAATTTAACAATTATGTTCTAATTTATAAATTTATCTCAGCTGTATCGGTCTACTTTATTATTAGTTTCAATTATAATGGGAAACTGTTTGACAAAAGGTTCGTTAAAGTTAAGGTACTTATCACAAACATGAAACCGCTTCAAACTGTTTCCACTGAGCATACGCGCACAAACTGTACCAGTGAGAAAATCTGTGAATGGACCGGTAACATCACTTTTCCAGATCAACGACGGATTGATATTATTTCTTATGTCAGAATCATGTCATTCTCAAATGTACTTAAGCCAGAGCCGGATCTAGGGAGGGGCAAAGGGGGCAGTTGCCCCGGGCGGCAGAATTTAGAGGGCGGCAAATTTAGACCGATTTTTTTTTTTTTACAGATGTAACTTTCTGGTTTAATTTAATAAAATTAACTGACACAGAATTATTAAAAGTAAAATGACTGCAGGAAATACCGAAATCATGTAATAAAACTAAAATTCCTGGTTGCTGACTTCAGTGTTGCCCTGTCACAGGTACTTCAGCTAATCAAACTTTAAAAATCTACTAGATATTAGCCAGAATGAGGGAAATGTTTGCGTTATTGCATAAATAAATGCACGATGTTTATTAATTTGCATAGATTTCCTTTTCCAGATAAATGAATATGAATATTCCATATCAAGGTAATATTTGTAGAACAGGTGAATTTGAATAACATTCCAGTCCTTATAATTAAAAAAAAAGTATTTCAGGTGCGCACACTTCTTATTGAAAATCAAAAGCATTAAGGATCTAGAGTCCTCTCTTGGTAGCGGTGGAACTGATAGACATCTACACAGGATGCTCTGTATATCACACTTAGCTGCCTGACATCGGATCACTTTTATACTATTTATCTCCTATTCCATTCTCGAATAGCGCGCTGGAAGAAAGAACATCTGAATCTCTCTGTTCGAGCTCTGATTTCACGAATTTATTCAGATGATCTTTTCTACTTATGTAAGTGGGAGGTAACAATATATTTTTCGCATTCGGAGGAGAATGTTGACGATTGTAGTTTCGTAAGTAGCCCACGTCGCAGCGATAAACGCCTTTGTTCTAATGATTCCCATTCCAGATCCTGTATCATTTCCGTGTCTCCCCTGTATCACAACAATACAAAAAAAGCTGCCCTTCTTTCGACTCTTTCGACGTCCTCCGACAAACCCACCTGATAAGTATCGCACACTGGGCAGCAAGACCAGATAAAACAAGAGGAATCTCACTGTATTATTGATGCTGTCATTTTTCTAGCTAAGTAAGGAAGTCCTTTTAGAGGAACAAAAGAAGATGGTGATTTTGGTGATCCACATAGCGGCAAATTTCTAAATAAAATTGATCTCATATCATACTATAGTGTCCCTCTTCGTCTGCGTATTGAACGCCATAAGAAAGGCCAGATTAGCTATTTTTACAAAAATTTACAAGATGAGTTCCTGACAAAATAAAACAAGATATAATTAAAGATATTTTAGCTGCTAAATACTTTTCACTGATGTTTGACTACACTCCAGATATCAGCCACAATGCGCAGATGACACAAGTAATTCGATATGTCAAGTAGAATAACTCAGAGGTTGTGGAAAGTTTTACTGACTTTTTTACAGTTACAGACAAAACAGGAGAAGGCCTTAGTCAAGCGATGCTGCAAAAATTGTAACAAGATGGGTTGTTCAAATGTTCAAATGTTTGTAAAGTCTATGGGACTTAACTACGAGGCTATCAGTCCCTAAACTTACAAACTACTTATGAACTACTTACGAACTAGGACGGCACAAATATCCATGCCCGAGGGGGGATTCGAACCCCCGACCGTAGTGACCGTGCAGACCGTGACTGGAGCGCCTCAGTCTCCTCGGCCACCGCGGCCGGCAAGATGGGTTGAACATTAAGTACTGCAGGCGGCAGTCTCATGACAATGGGGCAAACGTGGCTGGAAAGTACAAAGGGGTCCAGTCAATAATACTTCAGAAGAATGAACTGGCCTATTTCGTACCATGTGCTGCTCACTCTTTAAATTTAGTAGGAGCAAATTCAGCAGAGATTCAGAAAGACTAGGTGATCTGCAAGAGTCGATGCGGTTGAAGCTGTTTACAAGCATTTTCATAAAGTTTTGAAGGTCCTGGAAGAAACTGAAACTTATAAATTGTCAACACCAGAAACAAAATCAGAGACAAGGTCTGTTTAAAAAAAAATATGAGAAAACTCAAATTCATTAATTTAACTTGTTTCTGGTATGCAATATTAAAATAAATTGCTCATGTTAATCAGTTTCTGCGAAGTTAATACTTTACAATTGATAAAGCTGTTCGAAACATTCATGGACTTTTGGGCTTTCTCAAAACTTCCCGGGATTCTTGTACCTCTGAAGCTATTTCTGACGCAAAGTGCTAGCAGAAGATAATGAGGTATCAACGGTGTTCTCCGAAAAAAGGATTCGAAGAAAGAAGAAAATGGCCGAGGAGCTTTGTGAAGATGAAGTATCCAACATTCACAGAAAAAATAAGGAATAATTGACAGAGCTTAGTACCAGGTTTACCGCACTTGAGAAAATTGGTGCAAAAATTAGTTTTCTGTGTGGTGTGCAAATTCGAGAAATGGAATTGGAGGGCTTGAAGGCCAAAGCAGCGGAACTGGCAGAAAATCTTAGCGAGGAAAAACTTGAAGTTGAAAGTTTCAGACAACATGCGCTGGCAGTAGACAGAGACCTGCAAGATTCCACTGCATCGTCAACATTAAGTTTAATTTATAAAAATAAATTGGTAGAGGGGTATCCCAACCTTCCTACAGCGTTAAAATATATCTTACCATTCTAGTTTCTGTTTCATCTGGAGAAAGAAGTTTCAGCAAGCTGAAACTAATTAAATACAGTTGAGGAGCACGACTGTTTAACAAATCTGAGTATAATATCCATAGAGCACAAACGAGCTGCTTCTCTAAACTATGATTTTTTTTTTGAATTGATTTTTTTACGATGAGTAATCTTGTAATATTTTTGTTTGTATTAAAATTGTTCTGTTTTTCTTTGATCTTAATTCAGTCAATAAAATAAGTTCATGTTGTGAGATTGTGACATTTATTTAGAAATATGTAACCCTATAAGCGTCAAAAAGTCGATTCTTAGAGGGGGGTGAAAGAAGGGGCGGCAAATTTAAGCTTGCCCCTCTTGGCAAATGTCCAAGAACCGGCCCTGCTTAAGCTAATGCAGTTTAATCTTCTGCCTTTCCGGAAATAATGCTATAATTGAAAGGCTAATCTCTCCACATGAATAACATATGGACAAGTGACAAACACCTAACAAGATCAGGACGCTCCTTGGAACTGTCAAGGATGATCTGGGGTTAAGGAAACCTGGTGTCTACCATATACCATGTGAATGTTGGATGGCTTACATCGGTCAAAGTACCAGAACAGTTGAAATAAGATGCAAAGAACACCAGAGGCATTCCAGGCTACGACAAGTTACTAAATCTGCAATAGCAGAACATTGCCTTGATCTTAAGCACACCATGGATTATGACAAAACTAGGATCCTGGCTCAGCCCCCCCCCCCCCCCGATTCTGGGCTAGTGTCATCAATGAATCGATTGAAATCAAGATGACAGAGAACTTGATCAACCGAGAAGCAGGATATCAGCTTAGTACTGCGTGGAATCCTGCTTTGGAACTACTACAGAAACAACGGAAGAAAGTTCCATCCTCCAGTAATGAACTACAGACGTCCAAGGGCGTAAGTAACGGAACAGAACGACATACGCTATACCAGGCAGCAGCAAGCTCCTTGGAGGATGGCCATCATAATATGCAGCTCCAACAACAACCGGATGCCACAGGAAGCGCACCTCACAGGCACATACCGGGTTCAGAAGGCCTGGACAATGGCTCGGCCACGAGAGAAACTCGCCGCGGTCGCGGACAGCATAAGGAGGTTCAACAGAGCCATGACAGTGCTAGGATCGCGCCTATCGGGCGCGGACCCAATAGGGAACGCCTTGGGACGTCCGCTACCTCAGAAGAGAGCCGCAACGGGCGCGGACCGAGGAGGAAGCGCCTAGAGACTGATACCACCGACAGAAACGTACGCAGCGGGCGCGGGCGGCATAGGGAGCACCACACACCGCCCAGGCATAAATATGGGACGAGAGCAGCTCGCCAACCAGTCTCAGGGAACACCTGATGAAGACGCCGAGTTACGACGTCGAAATATCGTGTTGGGAAGACGCGGACCACCGGCAGTACACCCGATTTTACGAGATGACAACAAATCGCCGGGAAAGTCTTAGAAATTATAAGTGACAAACAGCTGGCCATGGAAACTGTGAAATCAATTTTAGTAACTAGAGTAAATTATGAAACTTCTGTAGAATTTTTTCACATGTTGTTGAAAAATGTAGATTTGCTAAAGAAAATTCCCTGCACTGTTAAATACAGTTGTTCTGATCGCATTCCTTCATCATATAAAGTACTAATTAAGTGTAAATTAATGTACTTTTGTAACAAATTAAACTGATATTTTGTAATTATTCAGAAAAGTTCAAATGTTTGCAAATCTTAAGGGACTTAACTGTGGGGTAATCAGTCCCTAAGTTTACAGACTACTTATGAACTACCTTATACTAAAGACAGCACAAACATCCATGCCCGAGGGGGATTCGAACCCCTAATAGGGAACGGCCTCGCGCATCGCAGCATAGCGCCTCAATGAGCTCGGCCACGGCTTGTAATTATTACTTTTACTAAAATCTTCTCCCATGAACCACAGACATTGCCGGGTGTGGTGGCTTGCGTGCCTCAACGATGCAGATAGCCGTACCGTAGGTGCAACCACAGCGGAGGGGTATCTGTGGAGAGGCCAGACAAACGTGTGGTTCCTGAAGAGGGGCAGCAGCTTTTTCAGTAGTTACAGGGGCAGCAGTCTTGATGATTGACTGAGCTGTCCTTGTAACATCAGCCAATTTGGCTTTGCCACACAGCTACTGCGGACGGCTGAAAGCAAGGGGAAACTACAGCCGTTACTTTTCCCGAGGACATGCAGCTCTACTGTATGAACATATGATGATGGCATCCTCTAGGGTAAAATATTCCGGAGGTAAAATAGTCCCCCATTCGGATCTCTGAGCGGGGACTACTCAGGAGGATGTGATCATCAGGAAAGACAATACTGGCATTCTACGGGTCGTAGCGAGGAATGTTAGATCCCTTAATCGGGTAGGAAAATTAGAAAATTTAAAAAGGGAAATGGATGGATTGAAGTTAGATATAGTGGGGATTAGTGAAGTTCGGTGACAGGATGAACAGGATTTCTGGTCAAGTGAGGACAGGATTATAAATACAAAATCGGTTGAGGGTATCACAGGAGTAGGACTGATAATGAATAAGAAAATAGGAATGCGGGCAAACTACTATGTGCAACACAGCGATCGCATTATCATTGTCAAGATAGATACGAAGCCAACACCGACAACAGTAGTACAGGTTTATATGCCAACTAGCTCTGCCGATGATGAGGAAATCAAAGAAATATATGAGGAGCTAAAGGAAATTATTCAGACAGTTAAGGGAGAGGAAAACTTAATTGTCATGGGAGACTGGAATTCGGTAGTAGGAAAAGGAAGAGAAGGAAAAATAGTAGGTGAATATGGACTGGGCAGAAGGAATGAAAGAGGAAGTCGCCTGGTAGAATTTTGCACGGAACATGATTTAACCGTAACAAATACGTGGTTTAAGAATCACAAAAGAAGGTTGTATACCTGGAAGAGACCAGCAGACACCGGAAGGTATCAGATAGATTTTATAATGGTAAGACATAGATTCCGGAACCAGGTTATAAACTGTAAGACATACCCAGTGGCAGATATAGACTCTGACCATAACTTGTTAGTCATGAACTGTAGGCTGAAGCTGAAAAAACTGCAGAAAAGTAGGAAAATAAGGAGATGGGACTTAGATAAATTGAAGGAAAGTGAAGTTCTGGAGAATTTCAGAGGGAGATTTAGGCAACAGTTGACAGAAACAGGGGGAAATAAAACAGTAGAAGAGGAATGGTTAGCATTGAGAGATGAAATAGTGAAGGCAGCAGAGGACAAAATAAGTAGAAAGGCAAGACCTACAAAAAATCCTTGGATATCACAGGAAATACTAAATTTAATTGACGAAAGGAGAAAATATAAAAAATGCAGTGAATGAAACAGGCAAAATGGAGTACAGACGACTAAAAAATGAGATTGACAGGAAATGCAAAATGGCTAAGCAGGAGTGGTTAGAAGACAAATGCAAATCTGTAGAAGAATGTATAACAAGGGGAAAAGTAGATACCGCCTACAGGAAAATCAAAGAGACATTTGGGGACAAGAAAAGCAATTATACGAATATCAAGAACTCAGATGGGAAACCAGTTCTCAGCAAAGAAGGGAAAGCTGAAAGGTGGAAAGAGTACATAGAGCAGCTCTACAAAGGAAATGAACTTAGAGACGATGTTGTAGGAAGGGAAGAGGAAGTAGATCAAGATGAAATAGGAGGTACTATACTAAGAGATGAATTTGACAGAGCCTTGAAAGACTTAGGTCGCAACAAGGCCCCAGGAGTAGATGACATACCCTCAGAGCTACTTAAGGCTCTGGGAGAGCTAGCCATGACAAAACTATTTGAACTGGTGTGTAGGATGTATGAGACAGGCGAAATGCCCTCATATTTTAAGAAAAATGTAATAATCCCCATTCCAAAGAAATCAGGCGCAGACAGGTGTGAAAATTACAGAACCATCAGTTTGATAAGTCATGGTTGCAAAATTTTAACACGAATTATCTAAAGGAGAATGGAAAAGCTGGTAGAAGCTGACCTCGGGGATGATCAGTTTGGGTTCAGGAGGGACGTAGGAACCCGGGAGGCAATACTCACTTTACGTCTTATCTTAGAAGATAGATTAAGGAAAGTCAACCTACATTTTTCGCTTTCGTAGATTTGGAGAAAGCGTTTGGCAATGTTGACTGGAATATACTCTTTCAAATTCTGAAGTCAGCAGGGGTAAAATACAGGGAAAGGAGAGTTATTTACAACTTGTACAAAAGCCAGACCGCAGTTATTAGACTCGAGGGGCATGAAAGGGAAGCATCAGTTGGGAAGGGAGTAAGACAGGGTTGTAGCCTTTCTCCGATGTTATTCAATTTGTACATCGAGCAGGCGGTGAAGGAAAGCAAGGAAAAATTTGGAATAGGGATTAAAGTTCAGGGGGAAGATATAAAAACATTGAGTTTTGCTGATGACATTGTAATTCTTTCAGACACAGCAAAGGACATGGAAGAGCTGTTGAATGGAATGGACAGTGTGTTGAAGAGAGCGTATAAAATGAACATTAACAACAAAAATAATGGAATGCGATCTTAGAAAATCAGGCGATGCTGAAGGAATTAGATTAGGTAACGAAACAATGAAGGTGGTAGATGAGTTTTGTTACTTGGGTAGTAAAATAACATGCGATGGTCGCAGTACAGAGGATATAAAATGCAGAATGGCAATGGGAAGAAAAGCATTTTTGAAAAAGAGAAATTTGCTAACATCGAATATTAATTTAAGGGTAAGGAAGTCTTTTCTGAAGGCATTTGTGTGGAGTGTTGCTTTGTACGGGAGTGAAACATGGACGATAAGCAGTGCAGACAGGAAGAGAATCGAGGCTTTTGAAATGTGATGCTACAGAAGAATGCTGAAGATTAGGTGGGTAGATCGCATAACTAATGAAGAGGTACTGAACAGAATTGGTGAGAAAAGGAATTTTTGGCATACCCTGACTAAAAGAAGGGATCGCTTGGTAGGGAATCGTAAATTTAGCATTGGAGGGAAGTGTGTGGGGTAAAAGTCGCAGAGGGAGACCAAGAGACACGTATAGTAAGCAGATTCAAGTGGATGTGGGTTGCCATTCTTATGAGGAGATGTAACGGCTTGCTCAGGATAGAGTAGGGTGGAGAGTTGCATCAAACCAGTCTCCGGACTGAAGACCATAACAACAAAATCTTCTTCTGATATAATGAAGTATATATATACAAATTACAAAATTTTTAATGTCCCGAATTTGGATCTAGAAAATGTGGTCATGTCCCGAATGGCCAACTTAGTATTAACACAGTATGCAATGTTTTTTCCTTGTGGAGTACACTCACCGAACAGAGACGGTGCTTATGCTGCTGAACTGAATTACGATGTGATTCTTTTTTAGAAAAATTGAGAGTTTTATTTCTTCTCTATTAGGGCTGGTCATTGGGGATTGTTGAATCAGCTTCTCCCTTTAAGTCTTGTTGCAATCAAAGGATACAAATACTACGCCAAATTTTGAAGCAACATTCTTCGACTTCAGAGTTTCAGACTTGTTCCTGCTGTATTAACTCCATCAGCAAAAAGTATTGATTTGGATCTCAAGAAGTACTTGACGACTTTCAAAGGCCTCTTTGAAAGGCCTCATTTTGGCGCAATATCGTGACCTCTATAGATCACAAAAATGTCGTTATATAGAACAAAAGAATTTCCCTCAGCGTAGCGATGCCGGTGATTTACTTAAAGACATTATGACATCAGTTTGAATGAAATTGTCTTTACTGTTTAAAAAAAATCATTACTGTTTAAAAAAATCTGAATTAATTTGATGCTTACAGCTGAAGTTGTTCAGCTGTCCTTTCATTTGCATCAGGTTTCCTATTGATAATAATCTCTGATGAAATGCCAACTACTTCAGAAATTACTTTTTTTCAATCAAACTGATGTCTTTACTGTTTTTAACCACCCCTACGAACCACAGACATTGCCGAGGTGGGGTGGCTTGCGTACCTCAACGATGCAGATAGCCGTACCGTAGGTGCAACCACGGTGGAGGGGTATCTGTGGAGAGGCCAGACAAACGTGTGGTTCCTGAAGAGGGGCAGCAGCCTCTTCAGTAGTTACAGGCGCAACAGTCTGGATGATTGACTGAGCTGGCCTTGTAACATCAGCTAACATGGCTTTGCCATGCAGTTACTGCGAACGGCTGAAAGCAAGGGGAAACTAAGTCGTTACTTTTCCCGAGGACATGCAGCTCTACTGTATGACTATACGATGATGGCGTCTTCTTGGGTAAAATATTCCGGAGGTGAAATAGTCCCCTATTCGGATCTCCGGGCGGGGACTACTCAGGAGGATGTCGTCATCAAGAAAAACAAAACAGGCATTCTACGAGTCGGATCGTGGAATGTTATAACCCTTAATCGCGTAGGTAAGCTAGAAAATTTGAAAAGAGAAATGGATAGGTTAAAGTTAGATATGGTAGGGATTAGTGAAGTTCGGTGGCAGAATGAACAGGATTTCTGGTCGGGAGAGTACAGGGTTATCAATACAAAATCAGTTGGTGGTAACGCAGGAGTAGGTCTGATAATGAATAAGAAAATAGGAATGCGGGTAAGTTACTATGAACAGCATAGTGAACGCATTATCGTTGTAAAGATAGACGCGAAACCAACACCGACCACAGTAGTGCAAGTTTATATTCCAACTAGCACGGCCGATGATGAGGATATCGAAAAAATGTGTGAGGAGATAAAAGAAATCATTCAGAAAGACGAAAACTTGATTGTGATGGGGGACTGGAACTCGGTAGTAGGAAAGGGAAGAGAAGGAAATGTAGTAGGTGAATATGGACTGGGAAAAATGATTGAAAGAGGGGATCGCTTGGTAGAATTTTTCGCAGAGCACAATTAAATGATCACCAACACTTGTTCAAATGTTCGTTAAGCTTATGGGACTTAACTACGGGGTCATCAGTCCCTAAACTTACAAACTACTTATGAACTAGCTAAGACTAAGGACGGCACAAATATCCATGCCCGAGGGGGGTTCGAACCCCCGACCGTAGTGGCCGTGCAGACCGTAACTGGAGCGCCTCAGTCCCCTCGGCAACCGCGGCCGGCACCAACACTTGGTTTAATCATCATGAAAGAAGGCTGTATATGTGGAAGAGACCAGGAGACACTGTAAGGTACCTGATTGACTTTATAATGGTAAGGAATAGATTTAGAAACCAGGTTCTAAACTGTATGACATATCCAGGGGCAGATATAGACTCTGACCATAACTTATTAGTTATGAAGTGCAGATTAAAACTTAAGAGACTGCAGAAAGGTAGAAAGGTTAGGAGATGGAACCTTGGCAAAATGAAGGAACCAGAGGTGGTTGAGAGTTTCAGAGGGAGCATTAGGCAAGCATTAGCTGAAACGGGAGAAAGTAATATAGTAGAAGAAGAATGGGTAGCTCTGAGAGATAGGGTTGTGAAGGCTGCAGAGGACCATATATATAGGCAGAAGGTCGAGGCCTAATAGAAATCCCTGGATAACGCAGGATATACAAAACTTAATTCATGAGAGCAGAAAATATAAAAATTCGGCCAGTGAAACAGGAAAAAACTTCTGAAAAATGAGATTGACAGGAAGTGCAGACTGGCTAAGCAGGAGTGCCTAGAGGACAAATGCAGAATCATAGAAGAATTCATAACTAGGGGAAAGATAGATACTGCCTACAGGAAAATAAAGAGATGTTTGGAGACAAGAAAAACAGCTGTATGAATATCAAGCAAAGATGGGAAAGCTGAATTGTGGAAGGAAGATATAGAGGGCCTATACAAAGGAAATAAACTTGAAGACAGTAGTCTAGAAATGGAAGACGAAGTGGAGGAAGATGAGATAGGAGATATGATACTGCGAGAAGAATTTGACAGAGCGCTGAAAGATTTGAGTCGAAACAAGGCCCCTGGAGTAGATGATATTCCGTCTGAACTGCTAATGTCTTTACGAGAGCCAGTCATGAAAAAATTGTATCACTTGGTATGCAAGATGTATGAGACAGGGGGGAAATACCCTCCGACTTCAAGAAGAATATTCTAATTCTAATTCCAAAGAAAACAAGTGCAGACAAGTGAGAAAATTAAAGAACTATCAGTTTAATAAGTCATGGGTGCAAAATACTAACACGAATTATTTACAGACGAATAGAAAAAGTTGTGGAATCAAACCTCGGGGAATATCAGTTTGGATTTAGGAGAAATATAGGAACACGGGAGGCAATACATTACGACTTATCTTAGAAGATCGGCTAAGGAAAGGGAAACCTACGTTTTTAGCGTTTGTAGATTTGGAGAAAGCTTTTGACAATTTCGACTGGAATACACTCTTCCAAATTCTGAAGGTATCTGGGGTAAAATATAGGGAGCGAAGAGTTATATTCAACCTATACAAAAACCAGAGAGCGGTTATTAGAGTCGAAGGGCAAGATAGAGACGCAGAGGTTGGGAAGGGAGTAAGACAGGGTTGCAGCCTTTCCCCAATGTTGTTCACTCTGTACATTGAGCAGGCAGTGAAGGAATGGAAGGAGAAATTTCGAGATGGCATTAAAGAGCAGGGCGAAGAAATAGAAACATTGCGGTTTGCCGATGACATAGTAATTCTGGCAGAGACCGCAAAGATCTGGAAGAGCAATTGGATGGACAGTGCCTTGAAAAGAGGGTATAAGATGAACATCAACAACAGTAAAACAAGGATAATGGAATGTAGCATCCGATAATCTGGCGTTGCTGAAGGAATTAGATTAGATAATGATAGCATGAAAGTAGTAAATGAGTTTTGTTATTTGGGTAGCAAAATAACTTCTGATGGTCGAAGTAAAGAAGATATAAAATGCAGAATGACTATGGGAAGAAAAGCGTTTCTAAAGAGGCGATATTAGTTAACATCCTATGTGTGGCATTGTATGGGAGTGAAACGTGGACGATAAGGAGTTCAGATAAAAAGATGATAGAATCTCTTGAAATGTGGTGCTACAGACGAATGATGAAAATTAGATGGGTAGATCACGTAACTAATGAGGTTCTTAACCGAATCGGGGAGAAAAGGAGTTTCTGGCATATCCTGACTAACAGAAGGAATAGATTGGTTGTACAAATTCTGAGGCATCAAGGAATTGTCAATTTAGCATTAGAAGGAAGTGTGTGGGGTAAAAAACGTAGAGGGCGACCGAGGGACGAATATAGTCAGCAGATTCAATAGGATGTAGGTTGCCGAACGTATTCTCAGATGAAGAGACTTGCACAGGAAAGGGTAACATGGAGAGCTCCATCAAACCAGTCTGCGGACTGAAGACCACAACAACACTGTTTTTAATTTTATAGTGCAAGATTCCAAATGTTTGTAAAACTTGAGGGACTTTACTACTGGATCATCAGTCCCTGAACTTACAAACTACTTATGAACTAACTTTTACTAAAGACAATACAAACACCTATGCCCGAGGGAGGATGCGAACCCCCGACGCGGGAGGCCGCACGATAAGCAACGTGGCACTCCAGACCGCTCTGCTACTTCCGAGCGACAATGCCAGATTTAACAATAATATTTGCGAGGGATGAAAAAAAATTTTAATCTTTTTTCACCAGCCTTTGGATTTCTTGAACCTAGAAAGAAATGAACTGAAATTTAAAATCACCAATCCCATCTCAAAGTATCCTTCAGATTTAACAGATACTGACAAGGTCGCCGGCCGCGGTGGCCGAGGGGACCGCGGCACGCCAGTCACGGTCTGCACGGCCACTACCGTCGGGGGTTCGAATCCCCCTCGTTGTTGTTGTTGTTATTTGGATGTTTAAGGGGGACAAAACTACAACGGTCATCAGTCCCCCATTCCATCACAAAATGTCAAAAATAAAAGCACGGACGTCAAATGAATGCGCCCAGAGGTTAGGTTTGCGAAGTGGGATGGAAATCCCACTGGGTCTATAAAACATCGACAAAACGGAGAAGAAACTAAAAGGAAAGGGGACGAACACACAAAGACACCTTACTACAAAGAGGCCGAAGGCAGTGGTTGACCGACCATAGGAATAAAAAAGGAAAAGTCAACCACTCGGCAGTGCAAGGAAAAGACCAGTCATAGAGACTGATAAAAACCTCCTGCTCGAATAAAACTTAAAACTGAATTCGCTGCTGAAGCATCGTCACGTAAAATATCTGATAAAACGCCAGGAATGTTAAAATGACGCCACAAGGCGGCTAAAAACGGGCAGTCCACTAGGATGTGGACTATTGTTAAGTGGGAGCCACAACGACACTGGGGCGGGGCCTCACCACGAAGGAGATGTCCGTGGGTGAGCCACGAATGGCCAATACGGAGTCGACACAGCACCACGGAGTCCCGACGAGAGGCCAGCACGGAAGAACGCCATGCGGTGGTGGTCTCCTTGACTAGCCGCAGCTTGTTGGGTGTGCCCAGGCTATGCCACTCGGCATCCCAACGCTGATGTACGCGGTGGCGCAACAACGAACGGAGATCAGACGCCAGGAGGCCGATGTCCAAAATGGACGCACTGACTGCCTGCCTGGCAAGTCTGTCAACACGTTCATTGCCCGGGATGCCGACATGACCCGGGGACCAGACGAACACCACTGATCGCCCGGACTCTCCAATGGCACAAAGTGTCTCCTGTATGGCCAACACCAGAGGAGACCGTGGGTAACAGTGCTCCAGAGCTCGGAGGCTGCTCAGAGAGTCGCTGCAAACAACAAAAGACTCGCCGGAGCAGGACCGGATATGCATGAGAGCTCTGTGAATGGCCACCAGCTCTGCAGTGTAAACACTGCAGCCATTCGGCAGAGAGTGCTGTTCCACATGGTCACCATGAGTATAGGCATATCCCACACAGCCATCAACCATTGAACCATCTGTGTAGATCAGGTCATAACAACGGAACTCCGCTATGACAGCAGAGAACTGACGGCGGAGCGCCTCCAGCGGAACTGAGTCTTTGGGCCCCTGGGCCAAATCCAGCCGAGTAGACGGCCTTGGCAAACACCACGGAGGTGTACGGGCACGGACCCGATAGGAAGATGGAAGGGGAGAAGACTCAAGCTCCTGCAGGAGGGACTGAACCCGATAGGCAATCGTATGACCTGATCTGGGGCGTCGCTGATGGGCACGGATTACCACATCAGGAAAGAGGAGACGATGGTTCGGGTGGCCTGGTGAGCAATACACATGGGCTGCGTAAGCCGCAAGTAGGTGTTGGCGGCGGATCCCCAAGGGTGGAACCCCAGCCTCCACTAGTAAGCTGTTCACTGGGCTGGTGCGGAAGGCACCCGTCGCGATGCGAACCCCACAGTTGTGAATGGGGTCCAGGAGATGCAGTGCCGAAGGTGCCGCAGACCCATAGGCAATGCACCCAAAATCAAGACGGGACTGCACCAGCGCCGTGTAAAGCCGCAACAGTGTCGAGCGATCAGCACCCCGGGTCGTATGACCCAGGTGGCGGAGAAGGTTGAGATGGCGCCAGCACTTCCGTTTCAGCTGACGAATGTCAGCCACGTCAGCCGGGCGTCAAAGACCAGTCCTAAAAAACGGTGAGTTTCCACTACCGTAAGTGGTTCGTCATTCAGATAAAGTTCAGGGTGTGGGTGGACGGTCCGACGCCGGCAGAAGTGCATCACTCTGGTCTTGGAGGCAGAAAACTGAAAGCCATGGGTAAGCGCCCAGTTCTGCGCCTTCCGAATAGCGCCTTGCAACCTGCGCTCGGCAACTTGGGTGCTGCAGGAACTAAAAGAGAGACAAAAGTCGTCAGCATAAAGAGAGGGGGACACCGACGATCCAACCGCTGCAGCTAAACCGTTGATGGCGATTAAAAATAATGGGACACTTAAAACGGAACCCTGAGGAACCCCATTTTCCTGGATATGAGAGGAGCTCAGGGAAGCACCAATTTGAACACGAAAGGTACGGACGGCTAAAAAATTCTGAATAAAAATCGGTAGGGAGCCCCGGAGGCCCCAGTCATGTAAAGTGTTGAGGATGTGTCGTCGCCAGGTTGTATCATATGCTTTGTGCATATCGAAGAAGACGGCAACGAGGTGTTGGCGCCGGGAAAAGGCTGTGCGGATTGCAGACTCGAGGTACACCAGATTATCGGAGGTAGATCGACCCTGGCGAAAACCGCCCTGGCACGGAGCCAATAAACCCCGAGTCTCAAGAATCCAACACAACCGCCGACTGACCATCCGCTCCAACAGTTTGCATGGCACGTTAGTCAGGTTAATGGGCCGATAGCTATCCAAGTTCAGAGGATGTTTGTCGGGCTTAAGCACTGGGATGATGATACTCTCCCGCCACTGTGACGGGAAAACACCATCACACCAAATGCGGTTATAGACCGCAAGTAGATTACGCCGACTATCTGCTGAGAGATGTCGCAGCATGTTGCTATGGATGCTATCAGGCCCAGGCGCCGTGTTAGGACATTGTTGAAGAGCACTGAGGAGCTCCCACTCTGGAAAAGGAGTGTTGTAAGATTCAGAGCGGCTGGTACGAAAGGAGAGAGACTGGCGTTCTACCCTCTCCTTTACTGCACGGAAGGCCGGTGGATAATTTGCAGAGGCAAAGGCACGAGCATAATGCTCGGCAAACATCTCTGCAAGAGTGGCCGGGTCCGTACATAGGACTCCATTTGTGGAGATCCCAGGGATTCCCGATGTAGTCGGTATTCCCTGTAGCCGCCTGATCTTACTCCAGACCTGCGAGGCTGAGGTACCTGTCCCAATAGTGGAAACGTACCTCTCCCAGCACTCCCGTTTCCGTCTTCTTATAAGCTGGCGAGCACGTGCGCGAAGCCGTTTAAAATTGATTAGGTGCTCCTGAGAGGGGTGCCGTTTGTATCGCTGTAAGGCCCGCCTGCGGTCTTTAATGGCCTCAGCGATCTCCGGCGACCACCACGGCACTGTCTTACGCCGTGGGCACCCTGATGTACGTGGAATGGTCGCGTTCGCAGCAGAAATGATGGAATGTGTGGCGCTCTCGACCACCACATCGATTTCCTCGAGTGGGGGAGGGCCAACGATGGCAGCAGAAGCATAGTCTTCCCAGTTAGCCCTGTGCAGAACCCACCTATGTGGGCGCGCAGGGGACTCGCGTTGTGGGAGTGACAAAAAGACAGGGAAATGGTCACTGCCACACAAGTCGTCATGGGCTCTCCAGTGAACAGATGGTGGAAGGCCGTGGCTGCAGATCGACAGATCAATGGCCGAAAATGTGCCATGTGCCACACTAAAGTGTGTGGGGGCACCTGTATTTAAGAGGCAGAGGTCGAGTTGAGTTAGGAAATCCTCGACAACCCTGCCGTGACCTGAGATCGTAGAACCACCCCACAAGGGACTGTGGGCATTGAAGTCGCCCAACAGTAAGAAAGGTGGGGGTAGTTGAGCAACAAGTGCAGCCAAGACGTTCACAGATATGTCACCATCTGGCGGCAAGTAGATACTGCAGATAGTCAACTCCTGTGTGGTCCTCACCCTGACAGCCACTGCTTCTAATGGTGTTCGAAGGGGCACGGGTTCACTATACACAGAGGTGAGGACATACACACACACTCCACCTGAGACCCGGTTATATGAGCTACGGTTGCAGAAAAATCCCCTGTAGCCACGAAGGGCAGGGGTCCGCATTGCTGGAAACCAAGTTTCCTGAAGAGCAATGCAGAGAGCAGGTGTCGTGCTCAGAAGCTGCCGTAGCTCAGCCAGGTGGGAAAAGAAACCGCTGCAGTTCCACTGGAGAATGACATTGTTCGAGTGCTGGGAAGACATGAATGAGACAAATGAGCGGGTCATACCTCAGCATCACTTGCATCCACCGATGGAGGTTTATCAGTTTCAGTCATCGGTTTGTCAAGGGCGTCCCCGAGAGCGAGGTCCTCGGGTGACGCAAGAATCTCCACCTCATCCTCAGAAGTAGAGGCGGAGGCAGAGGGGAGTGGTGGCACTGAAGCCACCGTGGATTCTTGTGATTGGCCTTTCTTTGGCCTTTGCTTTCCCCTCCGTTCCCTCGGGGGCTTCGCCGGTGGGAGGTGCTCCTCGGACTCAGCCACAGGGACTGAGGAGGAGCGCGAAGCCCTACGACCAGCAGTCTGCGAGCGCGCCCGCTGCTGGTTAGTGTCGCTACCGACACTGGCGGAAGGGAGCGTCCCAAGGGACCCCTTCCGTGTGAGGGAAGCCGGAGAAGGTTGTTCTTTCTCCAGCGGAGAGGGGGTAGCTGATCCCGAGGCTTTCGCCTTGGGAGCTTTGGATAGATGGCCCCCAACCTCCCTGGGGGCAGGCTTAGGTTGGCGGCCCTGGGGGCCCACAGGAACAGAGGTAGTAGAAACTACTGTTGCCGCCAAGGAGAGTGGCGACGACGTCACTGCTGCGAACGTTTTTGTCATTGTTACCGGGTGCAAACGATCAAACTTTTTCTTGGCCTCATTATAGGATATACGGTCCAGGGTTTTATATTCTGTAATTTTCCGCTCCCGTTCAAATGCGGGGCATTGCGACGAGCAGGGAGGATGGTTCTGACCACAGTTTACGCAGATGGGAGGCGGAGTGCATGGGGCGTCTGGATGTGCTGGACGCCCGCAGTCCCTGCATGTAGCACTGGACATGCAACGGGAAGACATGTGGCCGAACTTCCAGCATTGGAAGCACCGCACAGGGGGAGGAATATAAGGCCGCACGTCAACACGGTAAACCATCACCTTGACCTTTTCGGGCAACGTATCACCCTCAAAGGCCAAGATGAAGGCACCAGTTGCGACCCTATTATCCTTTGGGCCCCTATGGATGCGCCGGACAAAATGGACGCCTCGTCGTTCAAGGTTCGTCCGTAGCTCGTCGTCTGTCTGGAGCAACAAATCCCGGTGGAAAATTACTCCCTGAACCATATTCAGCGACTTATGGGGAGTGATGGTCACCGCAACGTCACCCAGCTTGTCACAAGCGAGTAGCGCCCGTGACTGGGCTGGGGATGCTGTGTGGATGAGTACAGACCCGTTGCGCATTTTAGAAATGGAATCAACTTCCCCAAACCTGTCCTCCAGGTGGTCAACAAAAAACTGAGGCTTCACTGCCGTAAAAGATTCCCCATCAGTCCTTGTACACACTAAATATCGAGGTGAATATCGCTCATTTCCGGTAGCAGCCCTGCGTTCCTCCCAGGGCGTGGCCAAGGAAGGAAACGACTTGGGGTCATAAGAAGAGGCACGAAACTTCCCACGCTTAGAGACGGTGGTTGTACGTCCACCAACGTGTTCTGTTGCTCGTTTCATTTCGTTCCCACGAGCAGCTAGGGATCGAAAGGTCCACCCAGACAGAGCCCCGCTTGCCTGGGTAAGCCTTATACAACTGAGGTGCGGCAGGTTCCTCAGAGGTTGCTCGCTAGCGGCTGTTCAACCTCAACAGCCATGCATCTCCTCGGCACGTAGCACACCTTGAGATTGAGGGGTTTTTTATAGAGGTTTGTACCGTCCTCGCGACCCGGGCGATTAAGCCAAGATCCCCGGGCTCTGAAACGTACAACGTTCCACCGTCGCGCCGAACGATGGTCGTTGAAGCACGCACAGAGCTTACGGTGTAGCGGACTGTTGGCGCGACACAGCCCACAGCTCAGGACCCCGGGTTCGCCAAGCCCGTACTCAGCAAATTAATGCTGAGCCCCTGAGGGGGAATCCCCCTCGGGCTGGATATTTGTGCCGTCCTTAGTATTAGCTAGTTCATAAGTAGTTTGTAAGTTTAGGGACTGATGACCCCGTAGTTAAGCTCTACAAACATTTGAACTGACAAGTTCTTTGAAATTCTACCCATGTAGACCGTCTTCAGTAGGCGTGCAACCATAGAAGGATCCAATGAGGGTTCTGAGCACGTTTCTGAGAAAAGCTCCAAGCAATTTTTTTGGTACTGAGTAGAAAAATTAAATATTTTTGCAAGATTTAGGGCCGGATTAAGACAATCGCAAGTACCGTGGCCGCCGGGGGCCCCGAACTAGAGAAATTTGTCACTATTTAACGTAGAGTCTTGTATCCTAGTAAAAGGGGAAAAATCATCGAATTTAGAATATTAACGTGATGCATCCACACTAATCCAGCAATCGAGAGCACCTTTATTGTTGTCTCTACTTTTCCTTTAACGGGACACTAGTGCTGAATACCGCGGCAGTCTTACTACACGTGG
Organism: Locusta migratoria; assembly: GCA_026315105.1. Taxonomy (NCBI): domain Eukaryota; kingdom Metazoa; phylum Arthropoda; class Insecta; order Orthoptera; family Acrididae; genus Locusta; species Locusta migratoria. The sequence continues at coordinate 22,830,989 of CM048755.1, read as the reverse complement.
TCCAGCGACAATAGGGATTTAGATTTGTCGCCCATTCGGCCGCCGATTTGTGTCGAAACACCAGAAATGTTTGATGTCGCCGACAGGAGCACTTCGCCTTTTTGCGTACAACGCGGCGCTTTAGGCCCACAACAGCGGGTAGTGTCTGCAGAGGCTGCCGTCAGTCGCTGCAACATCTGCGGTTCCCCCCATTTCTAGGAATAATTTGTAAGTAAACTTTTGATATTAGATAAAGTCTGCATACACACATTCTCTGTGAATTTATTATCAACTTATAGAAACACTACATCACTAAAAATTTGGAAAAATATTTACCAGTTTACTATAAAGCCATAAATGAGATAAATATAGAATAGTGTTAGTGTCATTGTAATATTAAAAACATTCCTGTTTCTCCACTTTTATGTTGTTAGTTTTAGGTACAAGTTCGTTGTTTTTAAGCTCATATAGGTATATTTTATTGAATATTTTCGTTATTTTAGCTTACATTTCCCGCGATTTGTGCATATTTGAACCAAAGCCAATTGGTGAACTATCTAGGCGGTAGTACTGTAGTGATTAAATGCAGAAGAAAGATAAACGGAGGTGATACGAAATTAATCTACCTGGTATTCAGAAAGTACAGCTTAACACGTTATACGCCATTTAAAAATTATTTTACAATGGAAGGATCGAGAGGCCGATTGGCCCCTTTACACATTTTTCCCCCGTGTCCTAATCAAACTGTTAAATGAAATGAGTTGACTTCTGCAATTTTTGCAACTATTATGTAAAGTATTGTGAACCCTCTTTTGAGCTACTTCAAATAGATTCCTAAATATTAAGATTACTACCTAGAAGGACCGTAGGACCAATTTGGCCCCTCATAGCGTTTCTCTGTATTTTCGGCATGTTTCCTTGTAATACTGTGTATGAAGTAAAACCAGCTGTTGTCTCCTTGTTCTTTCGAAATGCGACAACAATGCCATACATTCCAACACTGATCGCGGTATGGCAGCTGGGGATGGGGGTCAGGTATGGATGAGTTATGCCTGAGTGATTGATTGTATGAGTGAGTGTGATTTTTTTCTGAAGAAGGTCATGGCCGAAAATTTACAAGTTGTATGAATGTGAAAATGAGTTTGTTGGCAGCTCAGCGATCATATTTATTGTGAGTTGCTAGCTATCCTCATATTATCAACATTCAAATCTGGACCCTCCATTGTTAAAAATCAATAATTGATGGGTACTACACTGAATTATCTGTCACATTCTGGCCGTATAAGCAATAAAACTGCATGGGGCCAATTTGGCCCCAGAGGTTCTTATACGTAGTAGCTTGCATGCAATCCTTCAGGTATTAAATGCTAAGAAGACGAGATATCAGCTATAAAAACATGATATAATTAGCTCCTTTGCCCATTTCACTCCGGTTGTCATACCGCTTAGTGATTCGTTCTCAAGTCATGCCGTTTGACGTTACTTCTGGCGTAGTTTGAAAAGCAATTGACCGAGCGAGGTGGCGCAGTGGTAACACACTGGATTTGCATTAGGGAGGACGGTGGTTCAAATCCACCTCCGGCCATCCAGATTTAGGTTTTCCGTGATTTCCCTAAATCACTTCAGGCAAATGCCGGGATGGCTCCTTTGCAAGGGCACGGCCGATTTCCTTCCCCATCCTTAACCAAAACTCCGAGCGTTAGCTCCGTCTCTAACGACCAAGCTGTCAGCGGGACGTAAAGCCCTAAACTCCCTTCCTTCCTTGAAAAGCAATGAATCAGCTTTCGGTGTAATGTAGTGATAGATTTTTCTTTTCGCCAAGTTCGTGCGAAGTACATTCTAAAAAGAGCATCAGTGAGATATAAACTTGCAATTACAAACTACTGCACACAACAGTAAAAAAAAAAAAAAAAAAAAAGCAATCAGGGGGAGCGCCCGTATCTGATTCTGGGTCCAAAGCCCGCAATCGAATGTGGGGGCCATGGTTATAAGGGTGCCACCAGAGGACGGTATTCCTACTTATGGGTATGTCCTCTTTTACGCACAAAAGTACTACTATCGGTGTACGTCGAAAACTTACAGGGTTACAATATTTATCCTTATGGTACGTATTGAGACGAATATTAAATATTTTTTCAAATAAATATCTCGCAAATTTTGTCTTATAATTTTTTGTAAACGGCGATCTCGAATGGATTACAAGTGCAGAATTGTTCCTATTCTAGCTTCCTGTACTTTTCTATTAATCATATGTTTCTGGAATTTGGCACAGATTCATCCTTATGCTTACTAACTAATGTGCTGCAGTATTAACCATGTAACTTAATTCTAAGAGGCACTTAATCTATAAAGTTTTTATACTTTCTAACTTTGTGTTGTTGGTGTTATGGTATTCAGTCCGGAGACTGGTTTGTTGCAGCTCTCCACCCTACTCTATCCTGAGCAAGCCTTTTCATCTCCTCATAAGAGCAGCAACCCACTTTCACTTGAATCTGCTTACTATACGCGTATCTTGGTCTCCCTCTGCGATTTTTAACCCACACACTTCCCTCCAATGCTAAATTTACGACTCCTCGATGTCTAAGAATGTGTCCTACCAAACGATCCCTTCTTTTAGTCAGGGTATGCCAAAAATTCCTTTTCTCACCAATTCTGTTTAGTACCTCTTCATTAGTTATGCAATCTACCCACCTAATTTTCATCATTCTTCTGTAGCATCACATTTCAAAAGCCTCTATTCTCTTCCTGTCCGCACTGCTTATCGTCCATGTTTCACTCCCGTACAAAGCAACACTCCACACAAATGCCTTCAGAAAAGACTTCCTTACCCTTAAATTAATATTCGATGTTAGCAAATTTCTCTTTTTCAAAAATGCTTTTCTGCCCATTGCCATTCTGCATTTTATATCCTCTGTACTACGACCATCGCATATTATTTTACTACCCAAGTAACAAAACTCATCTACCACCTTCACTGTTTCGTTACCTAATCTAATTCTTTCAGCATCGCCTGATTTTCTAAGACCGCATTCCATTATTTTTGTTTTGATCTTGTTAATGTTCATTTTATACGCTCTCTTCAACTCACTGTCCATTCCATTCAACTGCTCTTCCAGGTCCTTTGCTGTCTCTGACAGAATTACAATGTCATCAGCAAAACGCAATGTTTTTCTCTCTTCCCCCTGAACTTTAATCCCTATTCCAAATTTTTCCTTGCTTTCCTTCACCGCCTGCTCGATGTACAAATTGAATAACATCGGAGAAAGGCTACAACCCTGTCTTACTCCCTTCCCAACTGATGCTTCCCTTTCATGCCCTTCGAGTCTAATAACTGCGATCTGGCTTTTGTACAAGTTGTAAATAACTCTCCTTTCCCTGTATTTTACCCCTGCTGATTTCAGAATTTGAAAGAGTGTATTCCAGTCAACATTGTCAAATGCTTTCTCCAAATCTACAAAGCTAAAAATGTAGGTTTGCCTTTCTTTAATCTCTCTTCTAAGATGAGACGTAAAGTGAGTATTGCCTACCGTGTTCCTACGTTCCTCCTGAATCCAAACTGATCTTCCCCGAGGTCAGCTTCTACCAGCTTTTCCATTCTCCTGTATATAATTCGTGTTAAAATTTTGCAACCATGACTTATCAAACTGATGGTTCTGTAATTTTCAAACCTGTCTGCGCCTGATTTCTTTGGAATGGGGATTATTACATTTTTCTTATAGTCTGAGGGTATTTCGCCTGTCTCATACATCCCACACACCAGTTCAAATAGTTTCGTCATGGCTAGCTCTCCCAGAGACTTAAGTAGCTCTGACAGTATGTCATCTACTCCTGGAGCCTTGTTCCGACCTAGGTCATTCAGGGATCTGTCAAATTCATCTCTCAGTATAGAATCTCGTATTTCATCTTGATCTACTTCCTCTTCCCTTCCTACAACATCGTCTCTAAGTTCATTTCCTTTGTAGAGCTGCTCTATGTACTCTTTCCACCTTTCAGCTTTCCCTTCTTTGCTGAGAACTGGTTTCACATCTGAGTTCTTGATATTCGTTGAGTTGCTTTTCTTGTTCCCAAATGTGTCTTTTATTTTCCTGTAGGCGGTATCCACTTTTCCCCTTCTTATACATTCTTCTACAGATTTGCATTTGGCTTCTAGCCACTCCTGCTTAGCCATTTTACATTTCCTGTCAATCTCATATCTTAGTACTCCATTTTGCCTGTTTCATTTACTGCATTTTAATATTTTCTCCTTTCATCAATTAAATTTAGTATTTCCTGTGATATCCAAGGATTTTTTGTAGGTCTTGCCTTTCTACCTATTTTGTCCTCTGCTGCCTTCACTATTTCATCTCTCAATGCTACCCATTCCTCTTCTATTGTTTTATTTCCCCCTGTTTCTGTCAATTGTTGCCTAAATCTCCCTCTGAAATTCTCCAGAACTTCACATTCATTTAATTTATCTAGGTCCCATCTCCTTATTTTCCTACCTCTCTGCCGTTTTTCCAGTTTCATACTACAGTTCATGACTAACAAGTTGTGGTCAGAGTCTATATCTGCCCCTGGGTGTGTCTTACAGTTTATAACCTGGTTCCGGAATCATGTTTTACCATTATAAAATCTATCTGAAACCTTCCGGTGTCTCCTGGTCTCTTCCATGTATACAACCTTCTTTCGTGATTCTTAAACCACGTGTTTGTTACGATTAAATCATGTTCCGTGCAAAATTCTACCAGGCGACTTCCTCTTTCATTCCTTCTGCCCAGTCCATATTCACCTACTATTTTTCCTTCTCTTCCTTTTCCTACTACCGAATTCCAGTCTCCCATGACAATTAAGTTTTCCTCTCCCTTAACTGTCTGAATAATTTCCTTTAGCTCCTCATATATTTCTTTGATTTCCTCATCATCGGCAGAGCTAGTTGGCATATAAACCTGTACTACTGTTGTCGGTGTTGGCTTCGTATCTATCTTGACAATGATAATGCGATCGCTGTGTTGCACATAGTAGTTTGCCCGCATTCCTATTTTCTTATTCATTATCAGTCCTACTCCTGTGATACCCTCAACCGATTTTGTATTTATAATCCTCTCCTCACTTGACCAGAAATCCTGTTCATCCTGTCACCGAACTTCACTAATCCCCACTATATCTAACTTCAATCCATCCATTTCCCTTTTTAAATTTTCTAATTTTCCTACCCGATTAAGGGATCTAACATTCCACGCTCCGATCCGTAGTATGCCAGTATTGTCTTTCCTGAAGACGACATCCCCCTGAGTAGTCCCCGCCCAAAGATCCGAATGGGGAACTATTTTACCTCCGGAATATTTTACCCTAGAGGATGCCATCATCATATGTTCATACAGTAGAGCTGCATGTCCTCGGGAAAAGTAACGGCTGTAGTTTCCCCTTGCTTTCAGCCGTCCGCAGTAGCTGTGTGGCAAAGCCAAATTGGCTGATGTTACAAGGCCAGCTCAGTCAATCATCAAGACTGTTGCCCCTCAAACTACTGAAAATGCTGCTGCCCCTCTTCAGAAACCATACATTTGTCTGGCCTCTCCGCTGTGGTTGCACCTACGGTACGGCTATCTGCATCGTTGAGGCACGCAAGCCACCCCACCTCGGCAATGTCTGTGGTTCATGGGGGTGGTTTTTTTTGTGACTTCACTAAAATATAATCCTGAAAGCTTTTCTCCTACATTTCTTCCTTAATCTAGAATTAAATGTAAAACATTCTATTTTGTAGCACTAACATTGTTGGGATTAAAGACTTGGCAAGGTTGTGCATTTGTTCGTAAGTTCGGCTATTCTATGCTTTAACCGTGCGTGGCTGGGACATTCCCTCCAGTTGTGCAATCTTAGGTAAGTGCGGCTGTTAGCAGGTGTACACACCGTGATATTCTGCTGGAGAAGAGGCAAAGCTAGCTTCCTTACAGCCTGTATGTCGCTGATCGATATACTGAACTTTTAATTTGTCTTAACAACACGAGTTCATGGTACGGTACGCCACATTACTTATTTGTAATTGAGCAATGCATTTACCTTTTATTTTTCCGTATTTAAGCTATTACTTTAGTCACTTATAAAAGAAACTTTAATGAAACAGTATAACTAAACAATACTTCGGAGTCTGATAAGTCGCAACGCTTGTCACATTAGTGTTGTCTCCCGGACTGCGAGAGAATCTTCCAACGTGTTCTCCAACGTGAGTTCCTGTATCCCCTTCCTTAAATCTTAAACTCAGCAATGGTTTTTTGTCGGTCGCATAATCGCCTTCTTTGATCGTTGATTGTTATTAACGTGTGCTGAAGCTTCCTATACCACGCCTCGCGAAGTACGAACATGTTTTCTTCAGTACCATACAACCTGTATTCGCAGGAACGTGTCAGACTTAACTATCTTACGATTGATGAAACTGTTAGTCGGTGGAGGGACGAAAAGGTCAGTGATATAGTCAAGAAATAGACCAGTGATTTTCAGTCTCCAGTGATCCCACTTCTTCTGACAAAAAAGACTACGATTCAGAGAACACAGGGCGCACATTTTCACAGAGAATGGCGGGACTTTCCCACTGCGGTATGCGTCACACTCCTTACACCAACAAAAAGATATGTGAGACAGACAACTTGTTTTTCTTCTGAGGAACATACCCAGGTAATGGAAAAAAAAATGAATCGAGGCTCCTTGGTGCAATGAGGAAAATCAGTAGAGAAATATCCAAGGAATTTCAGCCTACCAGAAGACTTCCTATAGGCCTCAATCAATAATTATGTCACAAAACACGACACTACTTTCGTAAGCTTCAAGGTGAAACAGAGTCGTTGAGCTGTCGTCTAGCATGGATAAAGCACTGGACATAAAATAACGAAACACAGAAGTTTGAGATAATTCATTTGTACAATGAAACGTAAGGCAGGCGCAGACTGTTCTGGTTATAGTACAGGAAAGAGAGCTCACTGATGACCCAGGCTCACATTTTACAGAATCGTGGATATTAGTGGTCTCAGTGCAAATGTATTGCGTAAAAGCTACTCAAATAATGAAATTGTAAAACGTCATCACTTTGTGAATAATTTTGCAAAGCAGCTTGTTACAAATGCCACTGAAAAAGTCGCGAGAACTGAGAGCTTATATTGGGAGAGTTCTGTTTATGGTACAGGAAGGAAAACTACTGCTGTCAGTGCAAATATATTGTGCAGCAGCCACCTAGATACAGAAACTGCACTGAATGTCAATTTTGCAGGTTTTCTTTTAGAAACTATCGAGTACAATTTTTGTGTGCAAGTTTGAAACTTGGAATTTTGTTTCATGTAAAAATTTACTTTTCACAGAAATTGTACAATAATTATGAATGACAAATTTAGTTCTGTAGCAGTTCGTTTAACAATACTTTTAAAAAGTAAACAGCACAGAAGTATGCCTTCATGTGTGATAAAAGTAAAATACTGCAGCATACTTTATTTATTGCAATAAAATGAAGAAAGTATAATTTAAAAAACTTAAAAAATAAATGTTATATAAGTTAGTGACTTGAATTTAACTGCGCCTCAGGTAGCGGTTTAAACATAGGATGTGTAACATAAATGTCAGCCCGTCAGTTAAGGGGTAAATGAGCCAATACTAACTGCAGCACCCATTTATGTGTAAAAAAAATGTTCAAATGTTTGTGAAGCTTATGGGACTTGACTGCGGGGTCATCAGTCCCTAAACTTCCAAACTACTTATGAACTAGCTTATACTAAAGACGGCACAATCCATGCCCGAGGGGGGATTCGAACCCCCGACGGGGAAAGGCCTCGCGCATCGGAGCATAGCGCCTCAATGCGCTCGGCCGCTCCGCCGCGGCATTTATGTGTAGTCAGACCTGATTCGTCAACGGTCGACACTCTGCATTAGTTATCTGTTGCGTGAATATGATGAATATCGACGAAATAATATCGGATTCACTCCCTAAGCGAGTTGATTTAGAGATACAGCAAAGGAAATATCTATGGATAGCATGCATCAATTACAATTCCTTGAATAAGAATTGGGTTACGTTGTGAAAGATCTATTGTACTGCACACTGAGGGAAACGATCTGAAACAACGTATATGCATGAAAACGCAGTGAAGTTACTGCAAGGGAAAAAGAGTATGATTGACACTTATTTGTCATTGATTAATAACGTTTTTAGGTTGATATACATGTCCGTCTCACTGATTGGGAAAGATTCTAATTACCATTGTCGTACCTTATGGGAATTGTAGACGTTGCTAAAGGTTTGTTATCATTCATCTTCACTATGCATTCAGAGCACTTCGTTATTAGCCAAGGTTGTAGTTAAGTACAATCTCTGCCAAACCAATGGAAAAACCAATTTTTTTTAATCCACTGTTATTTGGTTTGACTTTTTTGTTGTACGGACTATTTTTAATGTGTATCACATATATAATCGTATTACTAGACTATTACTTCAGACGCAACAATGGTGCTACATAAATAAAAGCGAAATCGGAAAGGTTAGTACTCCTCAACTGCCACACGTTTAACACTACTGTGTTTAATGCATTTAGGTGTAGAAAAAGTTAATAACACGATTGTAGGGATAGGTAGCGTTTTTTTCTAAGAACATGCATCAGTGTTAAACGAATGATGGAGCAAATTATTTGTAGTTTCTATCGAGCAGTGCTGCAACATCACCATAATCATCATCATTTATTGGATTCATGGGCCTTTGAGGCCTACATCAGAATAAAAAAAATCGCATTGACGTGTTTTATGGCCCACTTTAGATTTGCTTGTAGTTTTATGATTTTTTGCAAACATTTCGGACATAAATAATAAAAATTAAATAGTAAAAAATTATGGGCGATATGATTACGACTTTACTATTGTGATAATATCTATGCACCCAACACGTAATCTTTTTTCTGGCCGTATTTTAACAAACAGGTAAAATTATTTGATATCTGAGTTAGGTTTGACAAACATAACCTTTGTTTGAACGTTTACCTCTTTAAACTATTATTTTAATGCATCTCCTAGATTTTCATTATATTTTCCCGTTAAAATATTATCACCTATCTTGTCTTGGTAGTATATTCAAAGGTTATTTTCTTTGCATGTACTGGTTACGAAAGCCTATAGCCTGGAAGGAACGTACCGTAAATTTGACTTTCGGACGAATGACTATATCCTGGATGGAACACAGTGTACATACGCCATCTTGCTTTCTGTATTTGGTAATTTTTTTAAATTATAACTCAGGCGTTGTCCTTTCAAAGCAATGGCGCAGTGAAATTATGAGAAACACTTCGTTCTTAGGACAATGAATTATGATCTAATGTATAAAATTGCCATGTTAGCAGGTAACACCTTCCATTGATGGTACGAGAATTACGGATTACTCTCTCAGCTGTTCGCCGTAGTGTAATGGGCGACGAATTAGTTTGTGATGTACGAATATGTTAGACGGTGGTCCGAAATTTGCTAGGGCGCGGTGGCTAAGTGCGCTCGGTCAGAGGGATGCCGGCATGATAGCTCGACTCCCTGTGTATCGAAATAACTGAGTCAACGACGAAAAGATCAAGATTGAACAAAACAAACCAACGTTCACAAAGTGCCGATCAAACCGAAGAACCAATGAAAGAGATAGAAAGGTACAACGCCATCTTCAATAAAAGCTGCGAAAAATTCTCGACAAATAACACTGAACGAACGTGAAAAAACGACCGCAAAGCATCGATCTCCCTGAAGACAAAAGAATATATTTGAAAGAATGTAACACCACTGACAATTTTTTTTCCTCTTGCTTCCTAAATGGTTTTCGCACACCCTTGTTACCTGAACACAACTATATTCTGCAAAATTCCGAGTTTTTCTCTGAAAAGTGCATTTGCTCTATTTCGAGAACATGCCATTAAATACATACCAACGAATTGCAAATATAGACTTCTATATTACATGTACATAAACTGGAGAGATACTGTTACAATGATTGTTGTAAATGACTTAATGACAGTACTAAATGTTCAAATGTTTCTAAATCTATCGGACTTAACTGCTAAGTCATCAGTTCGTAGCTCACAAACTAAACTAAGGTAACCTAACCTAAGGACAACACTAACACTCATGCCTGAAAGAGGACTCGAACCCCCGACGGCAAACGCCAGCGCGCACCGGAGCACGGCGCCCCAGTGCGCACTGCTAATCCACCGCGGCAATGATCGTACTAACATATATATATATATATATATATATATATATATATATATATAGTAAGTACTATATTTATCTGGAATTCAGTATTACCACACTTATTCCGTTTGTGATTTTAGCTGTAAAAACGTAATCACGGTTTGAAGTAGAATAATTGCCCTTATTTTAAGGCAGAACAAAGTAACATGAATGAGGTCATATCTGAACTACAGGAAAGGTAATATCCTACGTTAAAAGCGTCCACAGCAACCATGTCAAAGACAAACATTTTAGTAGATGCAATGATTCTAGTTAATGACTTTCAATATATTCCAAACACAATGAATAATTGCTTAGAAAAGAAAATAAACAAGGTAATTTGTTGCAGTGTATACACTTCCCTTCCGTTTCATTAGGGAACTACACTTGGCACAGAAATCCAGGTCTCCCTTTATATACGAAACTACCAGTATCAAAACGTTGTTCAAAGAGTTCATTATTACAGTAACCTCCAAGTTTACGTGCATATGCTTCAGAATACCATTGTTCAATTCGTTGTTACGTATTTCACGGCATGTTCACAAACTAGAACAAACACGCATTTTAGAAGGAGCATTCTTACATAGGCATAGCTGTAAACATTGAAAAACAAAGCTCTATTTAATTAAGAAGAGTGCCCAAAACCCTTTTAGGAAAAAATAGATGTTGGTAGTGGCAGGTTGCGAACCACTGACCATGTGCATTATAGTCTAGCGCGCTGCCCACTACACTACGGAGACCACCTACAAAATGCGTCTTTTAATCTTGTACTATAGATGGCAGTTGTTAACTAATACTAATATGGCATTTTTAGGCACTAGATTATCATTTTCGTACGCAAAACGACGTCTTTTTGTTAATTCTTCATTGCACCATTGCTTTGAAATGACAACGTGTAAGTTATTATAAGAAAATCATCAAATACGCAACTCAAGATGGCGTATGCCACAGAGTTCTGAGTGTGGAACGTCACGTGACATCTCCGAACGACTGGTTTCCGCGAATTCAATGGAGGGTGTCAAAACTTCGTTATTTTTGCAAATATCTCTCAAACCATACGAGATATGAAAATAACATAACAGAGCAAAGTTGTAGAGAATTTTCACCTCTACAAATCTGATTATTCAATTTTCGTGTCAGATGAACGGTTTATTTGCAATTATAATTATATTGCAAAAAGCTTTTTTTTGGAGTTACATACTTATTTTTTGTCCGAAATATATGAAAAAGCGAGGTTCTTGTCTCTGGCGGCAAACAATTTCGACTGCAAAAATTGGTGCAGATCGGTTGAACGGTTCGATCTAAAAAGTTGGAATACGTTACAGACAGGCAGACATCGTAAAATTGCCGTTATTTTTGCAAATATCTCTGCAATAATGCAAGATATTGAAAAACATAAGAGAGCAAAAATTGTAGAGGATTTTCTCCTCCATAACTTCGGTTATTCAATATTTGGGTCAGATGAACGGTACGTTTGCAATTACAGTTACATTACAGATGGCGTATATTTAGTTTTACTAACGTATTTTTAATCTGAAAAATTTCAAAAATGGAGGTTCTGGTCTCTGGCGGACTGCAATTATGTGTGTAAAATTTGGTGGTGATCGGTTGAACGGTTCGACTTAAAAAGTGGGAACACGTTACGGACAGACAGACATCGTAAAATAGCCGTTACTTTTGCAAATATCTGTGAAACGATGCGGGATATGAAAGAAACATAACAGAGCAAAGTTGTAGAGAAATTTCTCCTCTAGAAATTCATGTATTGAGTTTCCGTGTCAGATGAACGGTTAAGGCATAATTTGCATTTATATTTCGAGCTGTCAAAAGGCTATCGCAAAGGCCCACTTTTAGTGTTATTACCGTAACCTAAAGTGGGCAAAAACGTATACAACTACAGCTATAAAGGAATACAGAATGCACATTACAAAATATTTGCAAAAAGTATACATTACAACCATAAAAAAATGAGCAATAACATGAGTGAGTGTCAGTACAGGACACATTTATTGCAGATGACGCCAGCGCTGCCGGCTCCTCTTGTTTGAGCACTGCCAAGACCCCAGCCTTCCTTCGCGTCTTCGGTCGTCCCTGTGGGAGTCTTCTAGCAGCTTGGGAGCGGAGAACACGGTTCTGGAGGGATCCGTCGGCTCGGAATATGTGCCCAAACAATTATAGATTTTAAAGAAATCAGAAAATAACAGCAACCAGTCACCTTTTAAAAATATGGCAAGAATAGTTTTCATCAACTTTACTTTGCACCTTCTGTATGTATTCAACGTTCCTTTTACCTGGCTAGGTAATGAAATTAAACTTGTATCCATTCTGGAAGTGTGGAACCTGCGACTGTGTTGATTAAAGAAATCAGAAAGGTGACTGGTTGCTGTGTTGATTAAAGAAATCAGAAAGGTGACTGGTTGCTGTTATTTTCTCATTTCTTTAATCAACACAGTCGCAGGTTCCACACTTCCAGAATGGATACAAGTTTAATTATAGATTTTTCTGCCACAATATTCGGCCGATGTGTGGCTTTCCACTCCGCTGGTAAACGTCTTCTTTTATTCTTAGTTCCCATTTACCTTCTGTGGTATTGTATACGGGCCCATATATTTTCCGGAGTATCTTCCTCTCGAACGCACAGATGGCTTCTTCATTTGTTGCTGAAGTTGTGTAGGTGTCACAACCATATAACACTACCGGTCATACTAGTGTCATGTACAGCCGAATCTTCTTCTTTTTTTTTGCGATATTAGCATGTAATTGAAAATATTATTTTGGCTGATGTAGGTACTATTAGCGTTTGTTATTCGTTGTTGCACCTCTTTCGTTACTTCATATTTGCTGGTCGATCTGGATTCCAGGTATTTGAATTCTTTCACTCGTTCGAAACCAAGCCCGTCAACAATAATGGAAGGAAGAAGAGCACGATGTCGTGAGACAACGAGAAAAAAATGTAAGGTGATGCGCATAAGTAGGAAAAACAATCGCCGGCCGCGGTGGCCGAGGCGACTAAGGCGCTCCAGTCATGGTCTCCACGGCCACTACGGTCGGGGATTCGAATCCCTCCTCGGGCGTGGATATTTGTGCCGTCCTAGTTCGTAAGTAGTTCATAAGTAGTTTGTAAGTTTAGGGACTGATGACCCCGTAGACTATACAAACATTTGAACATTTTTTTTTTTTTTTTTTTTTTTTTTTGAAAAACAATCCCATAATGTTCGAACACAGCATTAGTAGTGAGCTTCTTGATGCAGTCGCGTCGTTGAAATGTCTGGGCGTAACATTGCAGAGCAATATGAAATGGAACGAACATGTAAGGACAGTTGTGAGTAAGGCGGACAGCCGACTTCGGTTTATTGGGAGAATTTTGGGAAAATGTACTTCTGTAAGGGAGACCGCGTATAAAACGCTTGTAGGAACACATCTTGAGTATTGCTCAAGTGTTTGGGACCCGCAGCAGATCAGTTTAAAGGAAGACATAGAAGCAGTTCAAAGGCGAGCAGCTAGGTTCGTTACTGGTAGGTTCGACCAATGCGCGAATGTCACGGAAATGCTCCGGGAACTCAAATGGAGATCGTTGGAGGAAAGACGACGTTCTTTTCGTGAAATTCTGTTGAGGAAATTTAGAGGACCAGAATTTGAAGCTGAGTGTAGTACGATCTTGCTGCCGCCTACTTGCATTTCGCGTAGTGATCACAAAGACAACATAAGAGAAATTAGGGCTCAAATGTTTTGACTGAGTATACTTTGTATACTATAGTTTCTTAATTCATGTGCAAGGCATATTGAACACTCGTTAAAGTTACCTAAGGCCTTAATGAGTGAGCAGTTGTTTGAACTAGTCCTGGCTAAAGCGCTATTGCCGGGCTTGTGGGGGGGGGGGGGGCGCATGGAAGGAAGATTCGCGTTAAAGAGGAGCGCACGCTCCAGAGGGATGCGGAAGCAAATCGCCCGTGGCCATAGGAAATGACGAGAAAGCTAAATGAGGAAGGCCGGAGGTGGCAGCTCGCTATCGATGTTTTCCCACATCCGACTAGCATCATACCGGGCTGGTGCACATTTCTCGTCTCACTTACACGTTTCACAAATACTTGGGAAACGTTCGCATACTTTCCCGTGGATAATACTACACGAATTCGCTTCACGGGGTAAAAAGATGGTAACAGGAAAGGAAGCCTGCAGCCCTCTATTACTAACAATAGCGTATACTGACATCGTGTAAAGACAGAGTAGAAGACATTTTCTTCTGGGCCAATATTTATTATCTCGCAGCCGATAGACTTGTATCATTTCATCATTCATTGAAGGGGTCAGCGCAACTGCCTAGAAAGCAGGAGACCCGGGTTCGAATCCCGGCTGGGTACACATTTTCAGCTTTGCCCAATAGCAGTTGAAGTCATATATTCTATGAATATATTATGTGAATGCTGTTTCTTACCCCAAAAATACTTACAAAGTAAATCTCAGTTTAGAAACAATGTAATAATTTGGGTAATTCGTCGTGCAGATGTTAAACTGATTTAATTAAGAATCTTGTTTAATATCCATTTTGGCTTGAGAACACCGCAACCGTTTTTATAAGTGCATTCATTGTTATTTTCGGGCCTGAGATCTTTACCAGTCGGTCGATTTACATTCGTGTCTCGAGAGAAAGCTGCCCTTTACATATTACAGAACAGAGAAATATTTGTTGTATTGCTGCATGCTGGTGTGTGATCTTCACGGATTAGCCGTGCGCATTGGGGCGACTGCCCCTTCGGGCATGGGCGTTTGTGTTGTCCTTTGCTTAGTTTACCTTAGTTTAAGTAGTTTGTGAGCTAGGGCCAATAACCACGCAGTTTACAAACATTTGAACATTTGGAAAAAATCATCTCCCTCTTTCGTACACTATATGAACGATAGCTTTCACTGGAGACATAAACGTCAACCTCATCTGAAATCAACACTACGGCCTGGCATAGGCTAGGCCCAAAAGTAGGAACGGTGAAATAAACTGACATAAAAACGTGAGTGCTTGCAGTATTGTTACGAAAACAGCTGCGATGTTCTCAAGCTAAAAGGGATAAAATAAAGAACCATGTTTGTTGTCTCAGTATTAAAGATGTATGAAGGACTGGTACAATTAGACTTGATGAGGGGTTGAATTGGAAGAAACACATTGAAGATCTGCTGAAACGTTTGAGCTCAACTACTTATGCTATTAGGGTGATTGCAAACTTTGGTGATGTACAACTCAGTAAACTGGCATACTATGCCTATTTTCATTCTCTGCTTTCTTATGGCATCATATTCTGGGGTAATTCATCATTTAGTAAGAAAGTATTCATTTCCCAGAAGCGGGTCATCAGAATAACTGCTGGAGCCCACCCAAGATTATCCTGCAGACATTTATTTAAGGATCTAGGAATCTTCACAGCAGCTTCACAATATACATATTCACTTATGAAATTTGTTATTAACAATCCAACTGAATTCAAATATAACAGCAGTGTGCATATCTACAACACTAGGAGAAAGGGTGACCTAAACTATTCAAGGTTAAATTTACCTCTGTCACAGAAAGGGGTTAATTATTCTGCCACAAAAGTCTTTGGTCACTTACCAAGTAGTATCAAAATTCTGACAGATAGCCAACTAGCATTTAAAAATAAATTAAGAGAATTTCTGAATTGCAATTCCTTCTACACATTTGATAAAAGTTAGTACTTTAGGTAAAAAAATAAAAATAAAAAAATAAATTTAAAAAAATATTCAAAAATTGAGTGTCATTTAATATCATGTATTGACACATTTCATTTAACTGACACGTTCCACATCATTACGAAGTGTCGTATTCGTGACCTATGGAACAAGTATTAATCTAATCTAAAGGACACTGCAACATAGCGAAACTGTAGGTTTACTGCTGTTGAAAATCCATTGTAATTCAGTTTTTTTTATTTTTTTTTTATTTATTTATTTATTTATTTTATGAAACTCCTGCAAATATTTCTCTTGAAGACAAGATTATTTCACTTGGTGCTTTTTTACGATGTGTTAGTGACATAATGTCAAATTAATACTTGAGAGCCGCGGACTGGGCGGCCCCTTTCGCCGGAGATGAGAGTTCCCCCCTCGGGCAAAGGTGTATGTGTTTCATTACCGTAATTTTGTGAAAAATTAGGGGGGCTTTACAAAACGTGAAATAAAATATATTTAATTTTAATATTAAATGGCAAAACAGGACCTAATGTCTCGGGTGTGTGTGTGTGTGAGGGGGGGGGGGGGGCGAGGTTGTGAGTCATTGGCCAAGGGGGGAAGGGGTGTCACCTGAGGTGTCCTGTAAAAGAGTCTTCTTGTCCAGAGCTGTATGTGCCTTTGAGAGCGCATAAAATCTCTTTCAGTACTGAAGAAATAAAAATTCAGATGAAAAACCCATTGAGTAGCAGAAGTATATAAGTAGATTAAATGAGGATTTACTGGCAATAAGTAAACGAAAAAGATTTAAACAGCCTGGCATAAATACTGTCGTTTGTGAAAGTACTTCGGTCTTGTTGTCGTCATAGATAAATTATGTATTATCTAATATTATTACTTTTAGAGAAACATAAAGTTAAATTGTAAACGCCTACGCAGTAAGAGAGATTTGTATTACCTGCGAGTACGGAAGGCTGTTTGCAAATTTGTGTGTCACCAATTTTATTATTTATTCCAATTTATATTTCCAAACAAACTTCCTTTTTTTACATTAGGTGACAACAAACAAAGAAAACGTGCTCCCTTAACTTTATCAGGCTCGCCAACTGAAATCAGCTGCCTAAGATTGATCATCTCGCGTGCAGCGGTTTCTTTCCTCTCGTCATCCTGCATTTCAGACATCACGCCCGTAAACGTTATTAATAGGATGGGACAGAGACCAAAGAAGTGGAAAAGCGCGGCAACCTGAGGTCGGCAACAAAGCGACGAGTTTAGTGCTCGGAACGTTGGCAGCGTTGGAGGGGTGCGACGGTAGCGCCTCTAGCGAGTTGGGGTTGTGGCAGGCGGCGGCAGACGGGCCTGGCCGTTCGGCGAGGACGGAGCGGTTCGCTGTTGCCAGCCAACCAGCGGAGCCCCAGCCTGCGCGCCTGCGTAAGTACCGCAGCTGTGCCAGCCGCTCAGCTGACAATGCGCGCGCGCCAGCCGAATTCTTTCGCGAGTGCCGTCGCTTTTTAAACCGCGCCAGGCTCTAACCGACGACTCGTGCCGTTCTTCGGGAGCTTCCCACTGTTAACGAAATAGCCGCGATTATTTGCGTAAAACTCTTCACTCAGGTATACTGCAAACTTTTGCAACGGTACGTAGATTTGCTTGCAAACTAACCACATCCACCTGACAGCGACATCGTGTTATATTTCTCCCAACAGTTGTCAAATTATGGAGACAAATTAGTTCTTACTTTGTCTGCGTCACCTTAATTTTCGCTGCGCGCTTCTGTGTAACGCGTCAACCAGTTTTTTTGCTGCAAATTTTTTCGACTGAGTAACTTCTTTGGCTCTGAAATATGAGTCGACACAACTTTTCAGTAATGCCCTGCAGCATTACAGTTACACAACTTGATACTGATGTACGATCCCTTGCTTTCAGTGCGCGATGTTTTTTTCTTTTCTTCTTCTTCTTCTGTGTTGGGTTTTCAATAATTTCTCCTCTCCTTATTACCAAACCTAATAACGGCAACGTAGAAATCACCGTCGTGCTTCCTACACGTGTGCCTTTGGCAGTTCTTTCAGAGATTGCTGTTTGCATAAAAGTAAGGTATCTTTTTTAGTAAGCGTCACGCAATACAAATTTATTTAGTGTGGTAGTGTCCCCTCTCGAAATATTGATTCTTATGACACTGATTGTAGCGTAGCCTGTCTACGTTGTTTCGGCAGATCACAATTTTGTTGTGTACTGACGAAGCAAACGAATCAGAATACAAAGTAAAGATTTAACAGATTGATCTGTAGCGTTGTACGCGGTTTCCATATTTAACTTAGGCTCTTTGTAAAGAACAAAGTGAAATGGCAATTCAAAAAGCTGAATTTTATATTATACAGCTCTCCGATGGGTATTCTTGTGCGTGCACTCTAATCATTCATTAAGTATGAAAAATGAGAAGGTAAGGGGGAGGATGTACATAATTTATACCGTGCGCGTAGTTAACTGATGATGTGCGTTTATTGGTTGCAACTTGAAGCCATGCGAGCAGAAGCAACCTCTATGCTCAGTTCAGGCAGTTTCTCGTCTGTGTTCTTTGTTTCCGAATATTCCGCGCCAGCTCTGTTTCATAGAGTAGTAGAGTGGATATCGTGTTTCGGCTATAATTACTCTGTAGCTTAGAAACTCAACTGACGGAATTAAAGTATGGTGTAAACAACATTGCAACAGCCGCGACCGCTGACTGAAGGAGAACACACGCGCTCTTCCCACGTCCTTGCTGTGTGCTGGGTTTTGTCTCGTTATTGTATTGTATTAGCATGAGAAAACAAGATTGTACACGTCGAGTGATTCTTGGCGGGATTAGAACGTTCCAGTTTGGCATTCAAGTAATTATACATAGTATATTTAACATTAAAAAAAATCAGTCATATATACACTCTTGTTTTATCTTACTTGCGTGGGAGGGGGAGGGGGCGAGAAGAGATGACAGCCACATTTGAAATTCCCCACAGTGGTGCCAAAAAAATTGCAAATTAACATGTCTGTCGTATTCCATCATGGAAACTAGTCAGAATACAGACTGACTTTTTTAAGATACCATCACACTAATGCAGTTTTTCAAGCTGTGTGTCGCGATCCTCAGGTAGTCGAATGTGTCATTCAGGGGGGTCGTTGTCGCGAGTTGATGAAAAAGAAAGAGCACACTCCATGCTTCAAAACTAGGCTTTAATAATACAAATCATATGTCTGAGAATATTAAAAATTATTTTATATTAAAATTACCAAGCGGAATTCCTTGTTTATCACAATAAATACAGTGTTAACGAACAGCCAAAAGCTGTTTTCAGAAACCAATCAATAAACTAACAAGAAGTAGTCAGTAAATTTGAGAAATTTGTAGAAAAATGGTCTACTCCTTTATAAACCGAATCTACAGTAAGACCTGGCTAAGTGAGGATAATTCGATTCTTCGTTTTGCCTGCAATGCGTAACACTCATTATGCAACAAATATTTTTCTGTCGGAATTAATCTGAAATTAGGAAAATGCGTTCCATTCCGAACAACAAATAAAAAAAAATACGTCCTAAAATCTACAATGCTACACTTTTTTCTTCGTGAAAATTGTATCAACAGAAGCGAAGTAAATTTGTTGGGTTTGAAATCACACACTTGTTTTGCAGTTCGGGGAAGGGGGACGCCATGATATTTTTACATGAAAAGGCGTCGCATTTTCGAAAAGGTTAAATACACCCCACTAATGTAATCGTAATCCTGTGTCATTTTTTTTTTTTTTTTTTTTTTTTTTTTTTTGCTGATACTTGCCGATGTACCTCCTAGAAGTCAGTGCGTGGCTTATCATTTTGTATCTTGGGGTTGAAAGCAAAAATGACACAATGATGTTACTGTTTTCTTATCGCTTAATATAGAATTGTCTAACGGATGCTCGTTTTACAATTTTGGGTTTAACTTTTTGTCGTGGGGGTTCGTTTAACAAAATGCAAAACGATGGGAGAAAATTTGAACTGTCTGTGGAAAAGTTAAAAGTGTGTTGTTGCCGGAATGAGTCATCCATGTTTGACTATATTGTGACATAGCATCCCAAGTAGGTGAAACTATCAGTTTTCAACATTGCAAATCTAGCGACGGCTTCTGGAAATATTCACAAATAAAGTCAAGAAGTTAGTGTTAGACAGGATTCACTGTCATGCCTTTACTCATTGTGAATTTCATATTTTAAATAAATGGAAATGAGTACTTGCGTCGCCTCGTTGAAGTGGCCGAGCGCTTCAAGGCGCTTTCTGCGGAGCGCGCGGTGCTCCCCGTTGGAGATTCGAGTCCTCCATTGGGCATAGGTATAGTTGTTTTTCCTTGCGTTAGTTTAAGTAGTTTGTAAGCCTAGGGACTGATAACTACAGTGGTTATGTCTCGTAGATTTGCAAACATTTGGTAATTGCGCCGTGTAAATTTCTACCGCTATCAGCTGGTAATATATTTTATGTGAATATTAGCTGACAAAATTATTCGTTTTATAAGTTGATAATGCACTTGAAACTGGAACTTACTGTTTTATGCCAATGAAAATATACATTTCTATTATTTTGTAACAGATAATGCTATTGTCTCTGACAAGAATACGTTTTTACGGATTATTTGATACACTCTCAGGAACTTCGAAAAAATGTGGTCTTACTTACGCTATTCACTCAAATCTATAGGTAACGAACACCAGTAGCTCGTTCATAATATCAACATATTTCGTACATTTATGTACCTTTTTTCATACTTTTTGTTGCGGATGCAAGACTTAGTCCGCAACATTTAGTTCCAGATAGCAACTAGAGTTTCAAAGCTGATGCAACCGTAATGGAATAATGGCTAGTTGTATGGTCATGAAATGAACGTCCAGTGAATAAGTAAGTAAATAATAACCGTAATAGAAGATACAGAGAACTGTATGGTATAGAAGAAGATGTGTTCTCGCAGCTATAACATGTTTAATGAGCCTACGCAATTGTCTTTGAAAATAAATTAATGGCATAAATGTTTCATCTCGATGTTTTACGTATTTGGTAACTCCATCGAATCACGAGAAAGATGCGGATACATTTAATTCCGGTTTATTATGAAGCTTTCATATATTCGGACATTAGTGTGACACTTCATTTACCATTCTTTAATTATTTCTTTTCTCTTTATACACCCAGGATTGTTGTATGTATACTTTTCTAGGTTTGCGTTATCGCTTGGTAATAAGTTACTGCCTTGTGACTTAACTTTCTCAGCTTATGACGGTACGAATTCTGCGGTAATTATCCTTATACTTGATCACAGGAGCGTAGATAATTTAGCCTTCTGATGGGGTGGGTCGTTCAGTGCCCTTCTGGGGTGTCAGTTCTCAAGTACAATACGTTCTGGCAGGGTAGTATCCAAAATATCTGCAGCTCAACTGTCAAGCCATTTCAGAAACGTTTCTAACTGGTATACAGGTTGCATTGCATTGTGGGCGACTACAATAAATAAATATTCGTGGATATGACTTTTTTTGAGGGGGAGGAGAGGGTTTAAAACAACCCCCTCGCCGCCGCCCCCCCCTCCCCCCCGTTGGCAACACCCTTGTTATACCATCAACGATGATTGCTTCAATTTCTGTTGCTAGTCACAAGACGAATACTGGGTCCATAGGCTTACAAACTATTTTAACTTATGCTAAAAACAACACACACACCCATGCCCGAGGGAGGACGCCTCCGAAGGGTAGCGGCCGTGCAATCCGCCGCGAGGAACCTCAGACCGCACGGCTATTCCGGGCGGCCAAGTACGACCCATCACAACTTCAGTTGCCAGGGAAACCGCAGTTATTTAGGTTCGCAAGTATACACATTTTCCTGTATAACCAAATTGACCACCATGCGGTGGCCGAGGTGACTGAGGCGCTCCAGTCACGGTCAGTACGGCCACTACGGTCGGGGGTTCGAATCCCCCCTCGGGCATGGATATTTGTGCCGTCCTAGTTTGTAAGTAGTTCATAAGTAGTTTGTAAGTTTAGGGACTGATGACCCCGTAGTTAAGTCCCATAAGCTTAACAAACATTTGAACATTTTTTTTTGACCATCATGTCTTCAGGATATCCTAAGAGGGCATGGGAGCCAGAGAGGTTAAGGCGGCCAAGCGGGAGAAGTTCACTTTAGTCTCAATGCCCTAATACAGCGAAACTCATTCCTTACCTCCCATTTCGCTATCCCTTCCTCTCATTAGACGTGCGAAAAGAAATTTTGTCCACTTCGCACTGGCGTCTTCGTTACAGATGCAGTACTCTCTGTAATGTGAGAATCAGGGGGAAGGAAACTGGAAGCGTTCTGTACGTAACACGGAAGTCACCTGAGGAGATTTCAGGAAACCGTGCAAACTTAAGTCTGGGAGACCGGACGGATATTTTAATTGCGCTTCACCGAATGATAGTTAATCAGAACGACAGATTGGTTGGAACTGCCTTAGTGGTAAATGTTGGCTTAGGCCTTGCTCTCTACTGCATTACAGTGATAGCTCAATTATCCAGTTACGGTTATCATAATGGTCTGGCCTGTGTGGTGTATGCCGGCCGCGGTGGCCGAGGGGACTGAGGCGCTTCAGTCACGGTCTGCACGGCCACTACGGTCGGGGGTTCGAATCCCCCCTCGGGCATGGATATTTGTGCCGTCCTTAGTTGTAGCTAGTTTGTAAGTTTAGGGACTGATGACCCCGTAGTTAAGTCCCATAAGCTCTACAAGCATTTCAACAATTTTTTTTTTTTTTTTTTTTTTTGTGGTGTATGAATACAGGAGACAGACTACCGTACAACTATACAAACACATAACGTCTGCTTCCTTCAAGAAAGCACAATGGCTGATATGTACCTAGCACTTGTTCTCTTCAGGCCCCGTAGTCTGTCTTCAGTACAGCTATGATTTAACATTTCCTTAGTATCCTGTTTGCAAGAGGCATCAGATTTGTGAATCATATCTTGCGTGCTGAACTTTTGGTCTTGTAATTAACATCTGTCCGCAAGAAGGCACTGAAAGTTTGCTTTTAAGGCCGTGAGTAGTCGTCCATTAATATTATTTCGAAACTGGACGTGACATGCTAATCTTCCTTCTTTTACTATCTCGAGAAGTAAATTATCCAGAACGCGGAGTGTAACAACCCGGCTGGCGACACGTGCATGCGTCACACGCTTTTCATTAGGGCACTGGATGTTTGGCTTGCTAATTGAATTACTAGCCAGATTATGTCACGGTAACTAGCTGCTTCTGAATGGGTGCCAATCTGCCTAAATGTGCTTATTACCAGACAGCAACGCCATACGAAACAAATGGATAATTCGGCTCATATATTCCCCACATAATACCATTCATCACTAAGTGTAAAAAAGAAAAAAAATACCGCTTCTCTCTCCCTTCGTTTACGCTCTGCAAATAACTGTAAAATGTACAAAGTGACGTCATTATTAGGTGCTTTACTAGGACAAAGGTATTCCTTAATGATTGAAATGTTATCTTTGTATCACTGTATCAGAACAGCGTGTTGTGAGACTCGTTGTCGAAATCTTTCTCACAGACTTACAATATTTTTCTTTTCTGGGTGCCCACCTCCTTTCTTCCACTCTCCCCTCTCTCTGTTTATCTCCTGTTCCTCTCCTGCCCATCTCCCCCTTCCCCTTTCTCTGCGTCACCTCCTCGATCTCTGGCGAAGTCCTGCACTTCCTCACTGCATTTGCCTCCTTCACCTGTCAAAAAACTTGCATAACAGTCTCCACAGTCATAGTGGTGCCTAATTTTTTTGCAAGGTACCTTCCGCCATGGACTGTATGCAATCTTAGGTAGACGGTGGTGTTCTTGTTTTGAAGTGTCTAAACGTTCATCAAGATCGCAATAAAACCGTACATTTTGTCTAATTCGTAGGTAAAGTACCCTCTGCCACGCACCGTACAAAATTTTACGTAGGCAGTGACTTTTCTCTTGTTTTGAAGATCAAGTGTGCAAAGTTTCGTCGAAATCGTATGAACTGTACAGCAGCGTAAAATACAGGAACAAACCTACAGATAAACAAAGATTGATTTTTATATATTATGTTTATGGCAGTCGATACTACCGCGTGCCGAGTGAAAATCCTTTACTGATGAGGTAAACACTATACGAACCATGAGGCCTTCATCGGTACAGTGGCGTATTACCGGTAAATCCTGTAGCCATTCTAACGACCACGCAAGTCCTGACAGACAAAATGTGGTTGTGCAGAAAGCTCGGAGGAGGAGGAGCATCTGGCGCCGCTTCCTTCCGCCATTCCCGCCCATTGAGCCAAGGCTGCGAGCAATTACCTTGCTATCCGTCGTCTCCCCGGCGCTTACGTTCCTGTCTGCTGCACCACAACAAAGCAGTGACCTTTTTGTGTATTTACCGTTACCTCCGCTTATACTAGCATACGCCAACCACTATTACATCAGTTTCTTTGGTCTTGAAAGCACAATGCGACAGTTTGGTTAGCTTGACAGAGAAGTCATTAAATACAAGTTCAGGCTTCGTAAGTTCATGAAACACCTTAGAAAACACCGTAAGTTTGGATGACGATACGTATCTCATTACAAGACCTAGTAACATAAATTTATGGGATATAATATAGTGTAAAAGGTAATTCGTCACAATATCAACTACTGTAGCTGCTATTAATATTCCATTAAAATACATGCAATATTAAAGATAACAGTGTTTCGGAATATCTTCTACGCCGGCCGCAGTGGCCGAGCGGTCTGGGGTTCGAATGCCCCCCCCCCCCGGGCAGGAATGTTTGTGTCGTCTTTCGTATAAGTTAGTTGATAAGTAGTTTGTAAGTTTAGGGACTGATGACCCCGCAGTTAAGTCCCTTAAGCTTAACAAACATGTGAACAACATTTTCTACTACTACGTCAATGTACGACATTGTTATCACTGTGGGACCAGAACACAACAACTCACATAGTTCATTTTTTCTGATCCTCCATTTTCTGATATTTTCATAGGTTAACTGCTCGAAGTTTTTGAAAAGTATTTCCTGCGAGTGCTAATAGTTTTATCTTTTTTTTTTTCTAAACGTTATAACTTCGCATCCATAACATTATAACTAGTATTGAAGCACTTAACCCTCTAACCGGAACATCTCTTACATACAGTATGGAGGAACACCGGTCTTCTAGGAGCTTTAAACTGTATTTTTTCCACCTTCTTGACTCTGCCGTTTCCACGTGCTTTTGTCACTCATTGACGTATATATGTTTTGAACTACATTGCAGAGCCAAAGAAACTTCCTTGCTAGCGTCCACTGTGACGGTATCTCATACCGATGTTCCGTTCACAGGGTTAAGACGAAGTTGCTTCTGAAACGTTTTCCTTACTGCTGTGGTGTAACTCTGTTAGTAATCGTCATACCTGCCTGTGTTTCTATATCTGTTCTCTTGTCCTGATTGCAGATCTTAAAGTTGTTAACTCTTATATTTAATCCGTCTTACAGCCAAGAGTGCAATTATTCGTGTGCAGGCCGGAAATATTATTTCAAGTGTTGTAATGCGTGTGTGACTGTTATGCTGCGATGAAAGTTTCTTTGTGATTGACGGCTTGCTGTGGCTGGCGTGTGGCCGCCGTGTAGTCATGTTCCTATAAAACTAGCGCCACAGCGAGAAAACAGACAACTGCGGTGGATGATCCCTCCATAAATTAATTTTAATCATAGTGTAAGAATACCGTTATTGCCGACGCAGTTTCCTTAGAGCACGAAGAGATGTCATAAATGTTATGAAATCCTACCTGGTGTGTCCTCCCATACATTAGTCACAACTGTAGTGCGATTGTGTAAGTATTCGTACAAAATACTCGTTCGCCTCGGCTTACAAAAAACAAGCTCGGTAAGTGTGCAGACAGGTTCTCGCTGACTGCCTTCTAGGAAGGCCAGGCGAACCTAGCTGCTGCTTCCCATATGGGGCGCGAGAACAGTAATTGCACTGTACACGTTGTAATCACTGTAGTCCTATGCTCGAGGTCCTTGCGGGACATACTTACAGGCTATGGGTCTAGATCCCTCACGTAATGGTCGTTCATGGTACTGAGGTAAGCTTTCATGTGATATTTCAAGTTTCGTAAAACATAGGCAAAATTACAGATAAAATTAACAGCATATTTCAAAACACTAAAAGGAAAATGTCGACGGCCGCGGTGGCCGAGGAGACTGAGGCGCTCCAGTCACGGTCTGCACGGCCACTACGGTCGGGGGTTCGAATCCCCCCTCGGGCATGGATATTTGTGCCGTCCTTAGTATAAGGTAGTTGATAAGTAGTTTGTAAGTTTAGGGACTGATGACCCCGTAGTTAAGTCCCATAAGCTTAACAAACATTTGAACATTTTTTAGGAAAATGTCTTTCCGCACCAACAACACTATACAGACGAAAATAGAATCAGGTAAAACGAAATTCCCAAATTTCTCAAACTCCGGAATTTATAAAATCACACGTGACGACTGTAATCAACTTTACATTTGACAAACACGTCGAAACTTCACAATTAGATTTAAGGAACACACACGAGATTGCGAAAATAATCAACATTTTTCACACACTTACGTGACCATAACCACAAAGCAGAACGAATAGAAAAAGCAATGAAAATTCTACACCGCATACCCGAGAGACTCGTAATGAGTATTCTAGAAGAACTTGAAATATATCCACACGGCTGCATTTCCAGACAAAATTCTTAAAGAAAAAACAGATTTAGAGTACAAATGATATTTAGAATAATTTATTGATTTCATAAAAGAAAGGGATAACGTTCGACACTTCAAGTTGCAAACTATAAAGATATTTACATAAATTATATAATTAAAAAGAAATGTATTTGCAAACATTTTTGTTCCACTTATTGGAGATAACACTCTTAATTTAAATTTGTATATAAAAACAGTCTAGAGTGCACATTTTTTATTTAATTTTTTTCCTGACTAGTTTCGGTTTTATTTAAACCATCTTTAGGAAATTAAGGTCCATTGATGTTGTGGAGCTGGCAGGAGACTTGGAGCCTTCTAGTGCGTCACTGCAGTGGACGAAAACTGAATAACTTTATTTATTGAACTTTTCCTTCTAAACATACTATTTGATTACGTAAATTTAGTGCGATGCCTCCATTTCAGCGGACGTTGAGAATACGCAGCCGCACTGTGACAGTAGCGTGATTGTACAGTTCCGCCGGCCGCGGTGGCCGAGCGGTCTGCGGCGCGCCAGTCACGGTCTGCACGGCCACTACGGTCGGGGGTTCGAATCCCCCCTCGGGCATGGATATTTCTGCCGTCCTTAGTATTAATCAGTTCATAAGTAGTTTGTAAGTTTAGGGACTGATGAACCCGTAGTTAAGTCCCATAAGCTATACAAACATTTGAACATTTGTGAGCGAGCGGTCTGACGTAATGGTGTCTCTATGTTTTCGAAACAGCAACAACGGAGCTGGATCAAGATTGAGCACAAGTGTCATCAAGGTCTTCAAGAGGCGTGCGGGGAATCGGCATTGGCGTACAGAACAGTGGCGCGTTGGGTAAAAGCCTTGAGCGAAGGTCGGCAAACGCTCCTCCAAGGCAGACCGTCAACGTGCAGTAGCACTGTTTGTTTTTGGAGCATCATCTGCCACCGGCTTTGCGAAAGAAGCGGCAACAGTTTCTGCGCAACCCACTTACCACTTTTGCCGCGGTGGAGTAGCCGAGCGGTCTAAAGCACCTCGCTGCGGAGCGCGCGGTTGTTTCGCCGTGGAGGTTCGAGTCCTCCCTGGGGCATGGGTGTGTGTGTTTGTCCGTAGGTTAGTTTACCTAGGTTTAAGTAGTTTGTAAGCTACGGACTGATGACCACGCAGTTTGGTCCGATAGATTTACAGACTTTTGACGTACCACTTTGCACAAAGCGCGGGCGCATACAGCGCAAGCTGTGGCAGCTTTATTCGGTCGATGGGACTGGGAAGTACTGTACCATCCACCATATCCCCGGACTCAAGTCCTTGTGACTTTGATTCCGAAGACGAAGGAACCACTTCGTGGCATTCGCTTCAGAACTGTCCAAGAGATTCGACAGGCAGTAGACCCCTCCATTCGCACCAACAGAACAGGCTCTCATTACTATATCTACTACGCCTTCCACATCGCTGGCAACGGATTCTACACAACGATTGTGCAACATTAAATGCAATTAACGTTTATAAGGTCATTTCATAGGATAGTTGACGTCTATATCCAAGCGTCTGTCAGTTGAAGTTTGTCAGTATTGCCATGAGGCACTCCACTGCATCACACAGTTTAGTGACTATTCCTGTGACCCTTTACTGATAAATTGTACACATGATGTAAACCATAAGCTGCAGTTTAATTTATTCTTTCGGATGCGATCGGTTTCGATCAGCGAGAATTAGCCAGCCCCTATTTTACAAACGTCACAGATATAGAAAAATTTCAATTGAACAAGATGTTTGAAGAATGAAGAAAAAATACAATAAATATATATTTTTGTTAACAGCAAGAGTGAAATAGCTTGTTGTTGTAAGTTTCGGCTTATGCGAGTCTATCGTTTATCACTGGCTTCCACTGCAGACCTTTTCGATTCACATATCCTTCCACCTGGTTTCTTCACTTTGTCCGTTCAAATGTTCCAATGTTTGTTAAGCTTAAGGGATTTAACTGCGGGGTCATCAGTCTCTAAACTTACAAACTACTTATGAACTACCTTATACTAAAGACGACACAAACATCCAGGCCCGAGGGGGGAGTTCGAACCCCCGACAGTGGCGGCCGTGCAGACCGTGACTGGCGCGCCGCAGACCACTCGACCACTGCGGCCGGCCACCTTGTTCGTGGCCTTCCAATTGGTCTCCATCCGGACTTTGTCCATTCAAGGGCTCTTCTAGGAAGTCTTTCTGGTCCCATTCTTTTAATGTAGCCAAACCATTTAAGCCTGTTACTTCCCATAATTTCTTATTGGGGCTTGATGTGTAACGTGCTTCGTATTATTTCATTTCTTATCCCGTCCATTCTCGTGCCAACATGGATCCCTCGTAGAAAGCTCATTTCTGTTGCTTGAATCGCATGAATCATGTTAAGACCTCTATTTATACAAATTCAGCATACATAAATAAATGTAAAAATATTATAAGTAGTTTTTAGCTAGGAGAGGTAGGTGCATCTAGAGCCAGTTACTGACAACCATCCAAGAAATACACGAAAGTAAACGGCAAAGAATCGATAACTGCCATTAGCGCAAAAAATTGCAAACTTTTAAAAGACGCAGACTTTAAATGCAATCAATAGTATACCTTTGTAACAAGACATTTAATTTTATTTTTTTGAGTCCGATTTGTTCATTAGAATGGAATTTGGTTCTTTGGCATGGTGCCCAATTATTAAATTGGATTAAACTGTATTGTATTTTCATTCTTCATAGTCGGGAGTGTTCACTTTGTTCGTCTCTGTACATGGGTGTGATGACTGTCGACATTAGTGGTCCACTCTCAAATAAACAACGTTACAAGCCTATATTTCCTTCATATTATAAGTTGGAAACGAAGTTGTTGCACTAGATCTACATGGATAATCAGAATTTCACGCACCTATCATAGGGTGTAGTTCGTTACTTTCAAACTGAGTGTCTATCATTGTACACCCGAAACGAATATGCTTAAAAATTAAGACCTATATAAAAACCTACGGAGCTAGATTTATTTTATCGCGATGGCCATTCCTCTCTCTCTATGTATATGAGTGGGAACAAAATATTTTGGCATTGGGAAGAGAAAGTCTGGAACAATGGAAAACTCATTCTCGTATCCGTGCACTCTGACAAAACTTGCCATTGGCAAAAGAGGTATTTTCTGTTAACCCTGTCTGGTAAAGTATTTGTTGTACCTGCTAAGTGTTGTTTGGGCGCCACATGTCGTGGCGACTACCGGCCGTCGTGCAGGGCAGATATTCAAATGGGTCAACTCTCCCTTGACTTTTGGCCGCTCAGATCATTACGGAAACTTACAGCTGCTGTATGTACACACTGCGCAGAGATTTCCAAATACCGTGCACAAATGTGAATGCACTGCACTGCTTAAACTGTACATACCAAGTTGTGTGTGTAAAAAATTTTAAATTTTTGACATTTACTTAGGTAAGTAATCATCCACTTGAAACTAACTCCGGTGGATACTCTGATGGCTGAAAATATATTTGTCACTCAAAGGCGAAAATTTTGTTCTTTAAAACGTTGTACATGACTGTAAAATCCCTATACGAAAGCATAATCAATTGTGAAGTTGTTGACCTGTATACAATAGAGGTTGGTGACAATAGTATTTTTTTGTTTGATAATGGCGTCGTAAAGTAAAGGCCCAAGATTTCTGTAGGATACTGTTAGTGTTCTTGGTTCATAAAAACGACGGTTTCTTGATTCAGTTAGGAGCTCCGTGTCTAAACTGCATTATTCTTTTTATTTTGCTCCATTTCTAACTGAAGCGTAACTAACTGCAACCAGTATCACGTGTTGGATATTTAGCCGTCTTTTACCACTTAATGACTGACAATCGAAGCGAAAGCAGTTGATGGATGCGGCTTAGTGCTAGAGAGAAACGCTCACAAAGACGTAGCGCTGATGCCTGCAGTTCCCGGGAACTGCGTACTTACGAGGAACTGTGAGTCATTACATCCGGTCACAAGATGAGGCTGCAACAGATACCGTGTCGTTTCTTTTCTCCACTCTTGCTTCACACTTGCTTATGCTGATTGAGTACAAACGTGTTTACACGGCATTTGGAAATTAAGAACACGATTGACAAAAAGAAGAGTCACGTCTTTATTCATATGTCTATTTCTCTCTCACGGACGGGCTTAATTGGGATGGATAAAAGTATTAAAAACAAAATGTATTACCGTGCCTAATATAGTGTAGGACAACCTTTGGCATTCAAATCCTCCCTGTCTTCAATGTTCAAATGTTTGTTAAGCTTAAGGGACTTGACTGCGGGATTATCAGTCCCTACTCCCTGTCTTCTCGGAATACATAAATACAGGTCCAGTATGGCTTCTAAGAGAATCTTATAGCATTCGGCATTGAAAATAGTGGCAAGTTCAGGTAACGATGATGAAATTGGATGGCGGTCATGCAGGGCACAAAGACTTAATAATTCTGCAGTATGGTGACTAGGACAAATACAGTACCTCATCCTCGTGCTAAAGAAAAGCAGTCTTGGAAGATGCGCTCTTTCTGAACAAGTGCTCTGTCGTCTTGGAACACAGTATCACCATTTCGGGTCAACTATTGTACCACTGTATGGGCCTGAGAAACCAAAAATGTACACAGTGCTTGGCAGAAACGCCATCAGACGTGATTCATGGAATTCTGCCAATGACTGCCCAAATCATCACCGAATCCCACCATATTTCATCCTTGGGACGTAAACTCGGCCAGAAACGGTGTGCAACAAGAGTTATCCGACCAAATATCTTTCTTCCATTGCTAGGTTTCGTGTCTTGGGCACCACGTTTCCCTGTTAGGGGCATTTGCATCACTGATGAGTAGTTTCGGAATCCCAGTTGGCCCTGCAGTTTCCTGCATGTGGAGTTCGTGTTATTTCTGTGCTGTCAGGGTTCGCTAGTACGGCATTCAGTTCTAGTGCCTTTTGATTCTATAGCTCTCTTGCTTTCCGTCAAAATCCTCTTAATGACCGTTTGTCACGCTCACTCAACACACACTCTCGTCCTCGTTGTCATTTAGCGGATGAAATTTTTCTGCTTTCCCTGTATGTGATATAAATTTTCGATGCGGTGCCTGTTGACTGACCAAACATTTAGGATGCCTTCGCCGGGGTGGAGTAGCCGAGCGGTCTAAAGCGTCTCGCTGCGGAGCGCGCGGTTGCTCGCCGTGGAGGTTCGAGTCCTCCCTGGGGCATGGGTGTGTGTGTGTGTTTGTCCATAGGTTAGTTTACCTAGGTTTAAGTAGTTTGTAAGCTACGGACTGATGACCATGCAGTGTGGTCCGATAGATTTACAAACATTTACATTTATTTAGGATGCCTTCACTACGGAACTGCCCACAATCATCAACAATTTGCTCACGTTGGAATTCACGTAGCGGCGACGTAATGCACTCATAATACTGCTCTGACCACAGGTGGCACTTGCGACATAGTCAGACTTTGCACGGTCGCCGATTGCGGTCGAATACGACAGCGTAACCTGCAGGCCTGGCTAGTAACTGTATTTATTTTCAAACGTGCATTTCTCGCATTTTTACATAATTTCGTCGAACTCCTGTGTAAGTAAACTGAAAAATTACATCTAATACCTTTACTCGGCAGAATCTTCTGTTCAAAATAAGATAGGTAAAGCAATCAACAATCCAAATTTGTTCTCAATACCTCAGTGCTTTACTAGGTTCTGTTTGGAGATGGTGTGCCATTGACTTCCTTCGGCCTTTGAATTGATTTATCCGGCCAGTTATAGGGAGACCTACAGCTTAACGTGGGTTCCGAACCACGGTGCACATCAAAACCACTGCCAGAGGTGAAAGACGTGAAAAGTGACAGATAAAAATCCTAGAATTGAGCGGGTTTCGAACCCGTGGCTCTTATACTCATAACCTGCCACTCTTCCAATCCTGCCACCGAATAACTCGCAGCTTTTTAAAGCGAGCTACAATGTTACTACAGTCGACATAATCAATTTGCAAGAGTCGGCAACTGCACTAATATTTGAAACAATTTATTACCTGATTATCAGCCGAGAGTTACGAATTCGCAACTGCTGGCTGATAATCAGATAATAAATTGTTTCTAAAACAGATACAAGATGAACATACATAAATCAATGACAATGAGTTAAGTCGAATAAAGTCAGTTAATGCTGAAGGAATGAGATTAGGAAGTAATGAAGAGTTTTGCTATTTTCAGGAATGAGATGCTGTAAGATATCCGCTATTCGCACAGTGCAGTAACTGGTGACGTGGACTAGCAGTAGTAGAAAACCAGAAGTGTGTTAAAATGGAATATAATTTTAATATTACGAAGTCATATTTAAAATATTCGTTTGAAAGTCAACAACTCATGGCCTAGCGCTGCTGCCTCTAGGCCGCACGGCCCTGGGTTCGATTCCTGTTACTCTCACCATTCGCCTTATCTTCATCCTACGACCAAGTTGATGAAGCGGGTCAAATTGAAAGACTTGCGCCCTGGCGACCGAAGTAATGGGTTTTCTGGTTTAATTATGCCATACGATCACATCATTTCATTTTCATTTGTTTGCAGTGTAACCGTGTGTGGAAGAGAAATATGGACAGTACACGGTACATAAAAGAAGAGAGCACAAGATTATGAAATGTGGTGCAAGGTTCTGAAATGTAATGCAGCAGGAGAATGCTGGATTGAGCGAGAGACTAATAAGGAAATAACGAATATATTTCGACTGAAGAGAGCTTTATTCCATATATTGACTAATAGAAAGCAGTTGATAGGACACATCTTGAGGGATTTGGTATTGGAGAATTTCAGAGAAAGTTCAGGAAGGAAATTCAAATTCTTTTAGGGTGCACTAGTACAAGATAGAATGGCGAGGACAGCTGAAAAAACCTGATGACGAGAAGGTCTTTATTAATTAGCACAGTATTCAACGAGAAATCGTTGGCCATTATGCCAACTCCCCGTTTTCTCCAAAGTCGCAATTCTTCTACCAACAGTACTTAGTTTAATCCCTGTTTTGCAATTAAATTAATTTTTCAGGTTCCGTGAGCCAAAGTTACTTAAGGATTGAATTTACATAAAACTGGTGAAAAGAATGAAAAACCAAAAAACTGTATAAATGAAAAGAAGGTGAAACTTAAAATATATACAAGAAAACTGCACACTGGAAGGCTCTACACTACTGCGAACACTCATATGTGGAATAAGAGCAGTATTCCAGAAGGAAGCCTTTCAGACTGTAGTTGTCTTATCACTCAAATGTGTCATTTACGCGGGGAAACAATTGAATTTGAAACCTGCAGAATTTGCAAAACTTTCTCTAAAGGAGTGGCAATTCGTATTTCTGCCTTGTGTCGGGTCTGTTATAAACTCAATTCCCAAATCCATATTTGAGCAGGGATGACGGTTGAACAACGGCCTTCTACTGCCGTTCTATTCATTAACAGCGCCAGAGAACATGGAAGACAAGCAATGCCTACAGGTTAATGAATTCGAGTCTGGCACGCAACGCACTCCTACCTTGGAGCATCACTTCCCATTAAGGCAACACTGAGTTCGTGTATTAATTTACTCAGTCGCTCAACATAACTTCTTTGGAAGAGGAAAACCCGAAGAATGTCTGTGTTTAGCTAACCTGCTCTCTGTAGTTTGAAATTAATTACTATCCTTGATTCTTTCACCTTCCGGTGGGTTTAAAAAATTTCAGTACTACTGTTCGCTTTAATGTAACAAGCGTTTTTACAAACATACAAGAATAGAAGGTTCATTCACTAAAGGATAAAATGGAAGTAAGTTATAAAAGGAAGCTCACGATTAATGCAAAAGTAACGTATTTTTTTGCCATCAATCTTCATGTTGGTTCATTGTGATCCTCTGTGCGTATCACTAGTCAGGTATCCTTTCCATTCTAAGTACAACCGCTGTATCTTACGTCATCAACTAACAGGTTTACCTGTCCATATGTAGGCCTGTCCATGAGATTCCACCATTCCTTCAGTTACAGGAATGTCTTTTGTCGTAATATCTACCAAACCATTCTGTCCTTTCTTTTCATTATGTGCTTTGCTAGACATTTACCC
Source organism: Locusta migratoria (assembly GCA_026315105.1). Taxonomy (NCBI): domain Eukaryota; kingdom Metazoa; phylum Arthropoda; class Insecta; order Orthoptera; family Acrididae; genus Locusta; species Locusta migratoria. The sequence continues at coordinate 22,796,319 of CM048755.1, read as the reverse complement.
CACTAATTTGCAGGAATGCTCTAACACTCGATCTATCCATTCGTTTTTCTATCGCACTACAATTCAAAACCTTCTAACGGTTTCATTTCTCTTTCCCCTAGTCTCCGTGTTTTGTCCCCATGCAATTCAGAATCATTTTGTACTCGAGGGAGGATTCGAGTCCCCGACAGGGAACGGTCTCGCGCATCGGAGCATAGCGCCTCAATGCGCTCAGCCACTCCGCCGCGGCCGGTGATCAAAGCAATCTACGGATTGTTGGCTGTTTTACCCTTTCGCTATCAATCCCCGTGTACTGCATGCATCACTGTTCCCGAACAACAAATACGAACAAAGAAGTGCGTTGCGAAATACACCCGTCTTCGTATACTTTCAAACTAAAATTAGCTCGTATACTCGCTTTTTTTTACCACCCCCTAATGCCTTTCGACTTGTAGAATTTTAATGGTAACGAAATTGACTATATTAAACTGACATGTATAAAGTGAACTATTTTAATTTTTATATCTAGTTTAACATTGTGAGGAATAAAATAAAAAAAACAGCAGTGGATATCAGACCCGTAACATCAAATTGGATCTCTGTGAGCTTGACCACCACATCACACCTTTTACACTGAAGAGCCAAAGAAATTGGTACACCGGCCTAATATCATGTAGAGCGGTCGCGAACACGCAGAAGTGTCGAAAAATGACGTGGCATGGACTGCACTAATGTCTGGAGTAGTGCTGGAGGAAACTGACGCCATGCATACTTCAGGGCTGTCTATAAATCCGTAAGAGTACAGTGGGTGGAGAAGTGCACATTGCAAGTCATCCCAGACATGCTCAATAATATTCATGTCCGAGGAGCTGAGTGCCAACGCTGGACATGTGGGCTGCCGCCTTGTCCTGCATAACGGACATTAATGGATGCAGGTGATGAGCAGGATACGTACGTGTCACCTGTCAGATGTATCAAGGATCCCTTACCACTCCAACTGCACACCGTTACACAGCCTCCACCAGTTTGAACAGTCCCTGCTGACATGCAGGGTCCACGGATTCACGAGATTGTCTCCTTATCTGTACACGTCTATCCGTTCGATACAATTGCAAACGAGACTCGTTAGACCAGGCAACGTGTTTCCAGTCATCAACAGTCCAATGTCGGTGGCGAGGCGTAAAGCTTTGTGTCGTGCAATGAGCAAAGGAACACGAGGGTGCGGCGTGCCTTCGGCTACGAAAGCCCATATCTAAGATGTCTCGTTGAATGGTTGGCAAGCTGACACTTATTGATAACCCAACATTGAAATCCAAAGCAATTTGTGGAAGGGTTGCGCTTTCTGTCACGTTGAACGATTCTCTTCAGTCCTGTTGGTCCCGTTCTTGCGGGATCTTTTTCCGGCCGCATCGATGTCAGAGATTTGATGTTTTACCGGATTCCCGATATTTACGGTGCAGTCGTGAAATGGTCGTACGGGGAAATAGCCACCCCATCGCCACCTCAGAGAGGCTGTGGCCGCCTATAACGCCACTAGTGATAACTTGTCACTGTAGCACCAGTAACGCGTGCGCCAGCACCTCTTGTCTTATACAGGCGCCGTCCTCTGCATATGCATGCCTGTATCACTTTGGCTCGTCAGTGTAGATGACAAGTTGCTCCAAATTGTACACACTCTACTTGTAACTCATTACAGGGTGTTAAATTTTTCCCTCCGTGGCTTCTCATGGAAATATTGTTAGAACTAGAATAGGACATCTCACTGCTTCCACCCACATAGTATGAGCCAAATCAATGAGTTCCGTCCTCCGCCCTCTCCTTGTTAGATTGAAATTTGGTGTAGATTCACCTAACTCTTTCACTTTCACTGTCACCTCGAAAGATTTACTGCAAAAGAGGTTCTTAGCAGATCATCTAGAATTCGTGTGTTACCTGAACAATATTTCACGCACATTTTGTTTTCGTATTAGAATCTATTCCAAGATACGTATTAAGCGTAATTTTAGTGCGAGTTTTGGCTCACTTTCTCAGAGAAATAGCATATTTTGGCGAAATATATTAGATTGTGTAGCTCATTAGCACATGACCATCGGCCTGTCACTGCCATTATCGTACTCACACGATTACTATACTTTTTTTTCAGCAGAACTGTCCTATAGTCTTTCCTAATATACTTACCGTAGCATAGTTTCGCAAGAAAAACTCGCCGTTCTTCCAGAGACTAATGCGAACTCATTTATACGCGGCGCACAAAGTAAAACTGGCCGGAAAATGCTTACGATAAGACTGACGCAGGATCCATCCTGTTAATGGGCGGCTATCGTCAACTTCGATGCAGCGCAGTGTTCGATTATCAAACTGTGAGGCACGCATAGCAGTTCAACTGAGAGATAGTAATTTTGCAGCAGTACACTGTATCCTGTAAGGTTGGAATTGCAGGGAAACAGACGAGGCGACCGAGACTGTCAGGGAATTGCAGTGTCTCCGTGCTGTCGGCAAGCGGGGTGCACTCGGCACTTGTGAAGGCAACTGGCTGCGGTCACGCAGGCCGGCAAGCTGTGCGCTCACTCCTACCGCGTCCGCCTCTCTAGCCTGCCAGAGTGCCGCGCAGGGGGCCCGGGTTCCATTCTCGGTCGCGTTGATTTTCTGTAGTCGGGGACTGGGTGTTGTCGTCGTCATCATTTCATCATCGACGCGCAAGTCGCCCATGTGGCGTCAGGTAAAGACTTGCACCGAGCAAGCCGTACACGATCCCAGCTGGGGACTAATGTTACACGAAATCATCACTCCGTAACGCATCCGTCGACGCCTCTGGGCTGAAGATGACACGGCGGCGGTCGCTACTGATGGACCTTTGGAGGCAGCTATAGTTGGCGTCATGCAAGAAGGCGTTCCGCGCATAGAGGCGGAAGCCTGGAGGGGAGGAGCTGCGAGCCTGCCGGAGAAACACTGCCGTTGCTCACTAGGAAATGAATATTATTGGCTGCCAGTGCGGTAACGGACGACTGAAAACTGGGCCGCCTTCCTACGTGACGAGGAATTAGTCGTCCAACACTTTATGCACTCGCAAGGACAGGGTTGTCAAGGCGGTAAGTGACGTTACGCCTTGCTGAAAATATCCAGTCCGTCATTTTATGGGAGGCATTCCACATACGCATTAAACAGCGCTTAGCATTAATAGTATGGTGAAAGAATCGTGAGTCGCGATTGAGTGGCCGAGCGTTCTAAAGCGCCCTGCCTCGGAGCGCGCGGTTGCTCGCCTTCGGAGGTTCGAGTCCTCCCTCGGTCATGGGTCTCTGTGTTGTCATTAGTGTAAGTTAAAGTAGTTTGTAAGTCTAGTAGTAGTTTGGTCCAGGGGTTTACAAACATTTGAACATTTTGAAAGAATCGTTTATGACTCATTAAAATACCGGTAGAATGCAGACGAATGATGATTAGATGGGTAGATCACGTAACTAATAAGTAGGTGATCAACATAATTGGGGAGAAAAGGAGGCCGCGGTGGTAGCCGAGCGGTCTAAAGCGTCTCGCTGCGGAGCGCGCGGTTGCTCGCCATGAAGGTTCGAGTCCTCCCTGTGGCATGGGTGTGTGTGTTGTCCTTAGGTTAGTTTACCTAGGTTTAAGTAGTTTGTAAGCTACGGACTGATGACCACGCAGTTTGGTGATAGATTTACAAACATTTGATTTGAGAAAAGGAGTTTATGGCATATCCTGGCTAAGAGAATGGTAGGTTGGTGGGATACATTCTGAGACATTAAGGAATTGTCAACTTAGCATTAGAAGGAAGTGTGTTGGGTAAAAATCGTAGAGGGAGACGGAGGGATGAATACGGTAATCAGATTCAAAAGAATGTAGGTTGCCAAACTTATTCTCGGACGAAGAGGCTTGCACAGGACAGGGTAGCGTGGAGAGCTGCATCGAACCAGTCTGCGGACTGAAGACCACAACTACTACGGGGACGTTCTGGTAGAGAATGAATGGTGTCTGTTCTGTGAGTCCACGTATACTTTCAAGCTGAACCAGGCCACATTTTAAAGAGTGAAAAACTGAAGATCCGAAACTTCGCTCAGTAACCACCAACAAAAGTCGACACGCAAAATTTCTGACGATGATGAGATTTCGTCGGACTTTCCTTCACTCGAGGAATGTTCTCTGATGTTCAAACTATTTTCAGATAATACGTTTCTCGACACTTTACCACAAAATTTATGCAAAAAATGTTCAAATGTTTGTTAAGCTTATGGGACTTAACTACGGGGTCATCAGTCCCTAAACTTACAAACTACTTATGAACGAGCTACAACTAAGGACGGCACAAATATCCATGCCCGAGGGGGGATTCGAACCCCCGACCGTGACTGGAGCGCCTCAGTCTCCTCGGCCACCGCGGCCGGCAAAATTTATGCACTGCAGACTTTGCTGAAGTCTTTACAAAAACACACGTAGTTTTAAATCATTCCAAAAAAAACAGTTTCTGAAAAGTTTTCCGCGCATTTTCCTGAGCGCAATACTGGATAATATTGTCTCGTGAACACAAGTTTGTGTTGCATTCACCTGGTCCCTGCTCCTGCCACTCTGCACAAACAAAGCGGGAGATACGTGAGCGATCGTATGATGTGCTCCAAACAGCCAGATTACAGCACTTTGTAAATAATGGCCGCGTAGTCTAAGGCGCCGGAGGTTCGAGTCCTCCCTCGGGCATGAGTGTGTGTATTGTCCTTAGTGTAAGGTAGTTTAAGTACTTTGTGAGTCTAGGGACTGATTACCTTAGCAGTTTGGTCCATTAGATTTACAAACATTTGAACATTTTGTAAATGATGAAATTGAAATGTTCCAGTGATTGTAAACCTAAGGGCCCAAACTGCTTAGGTCATCGTCCCTGCACGTAGAAAAATACTTAAAGTAACTTCTGCTAAGGACAACGCACACGAGGGAGGACTCGTACTACTGGCGAGAGTGGCCGCGCAGTCTGCGACATGGCGACTTAGACAGCGCGGCCACAGTACTTTACATCAGATCAAAATAAGCGCAATGCAAGAGGGACAATACAACAAATAAATAATTATACAACCAAATGAATAAATTCTCTAAACGCGTTATGCTGAACATAAAAGACGAGTAGCTGGTGCTGCTTTCGTTATTGAAATTATGAATGATGCAGTTATAGACTTTCAGAAACATCATTTCTGATTAAGTAAATCAAATATTCTGCAGTTCAGCTGCTGAACGTCACGTGCTAAATATCAATCGTTGATAGGGCCTCACAGGGTATTTTAGTCCCAAGCGACAGAAACGGCAAGCTGAGACCGCCGTCAAGTGCAAGATGTAACAACTGTGTCGTCATTAGGAGCGCCAGCTGACACGGTTAAAAGTGAAGTCCAAAAGAATCGAGGACATGAGTCGGCAAACGATCCGTTTACGAGATGATTGTGTATGTGTGGGTATGAACCGCCACTGACTTCGGTATAAATTATTGTCCAAGTTGTTTGTTATAAACGAGGCCCGCCATTACGAGAAATAAAGGGCGTACGAAAGCTTATTTTTCGTGTATACCGCCACAGCGTAGTTTGGTAATTTGCCGCTGGTCGCGGTCTCTCCGACGGCACGCTGCGCGATGTGACAGAGGCGCAATCAATCACCAGGCCACTGTAGCGACCATAATCATTCCTTACTGTTAGGTGAACGCTCTCCGATCTTCCTGGTAATATTTCACGGAAGAAAAGGTAATTTTGATAAAGCCCAGTCACATGGTCGTGAACAATAAGTTCCAGCCCTGTGCTGAGGGGCACACACGAGCTACCATAGGATTTTCTAACTCCCAGACATGCCTACTAAACTGTAAACGAGCATCGAACCCTCCGTTAGTCCTTCCTCCGAGGATCGTCGCTAGTATCAGAATCAAATAAGTCCGTCAGCTAAAGAGACGGCCGCGGAGCGTAAACTCGCACGTCATTTCAAATGTAACACCCCTTATGTATTAAGGAAGCATATAGGCCCTTTGAGAATATAATTTATATATACAATGTTTTTGGCTATTGGTAGCTTGCGAACGTTACACTCTGGCGGGCAGCCTTGCAACTTTCTTAAAGCAGTTAATAGTTACGCACAAGGCAACGCGCAAGTGTAAATAAGTGTATTCATAGCTCAAGCTAAAGGAAGAGTTAGTGCAATAGTAATAACATGCTGTCTGTTGTTTCTGACATGTCCGAAAGAACAGACATCATATCAACAATTGTATATATGCTTCTAGCAAGCAATTGACTATTTCTATGTGGATGCACAAATACACTCGACCCCCTTCCGCCCTTGTGGGACCAAAAGCAAATAATTGGCAGGGGGCATTACCATCGTAGTGTGCGATATGTTGAGTTTTTGCGCAGGACGGAAAAAGAGCTTGGATAGCGGATTTGGGTCCGAGCCAAGAACAAAACAACCCAAATAGAACACACGATATGACGTCCGCAACCCAAAGAACAAACATAAATAAATAATAGGATAAGACGGCTGCTGGCCCGAAGGGGGAAATCCGGCTTCGAATCCCGGTGCAGCCCATTGTAGGATATGGCTATCCACACCATGAGGCATGATCATGCGTCCCGTTACATCTTCCGCTGACACCCAATATCGTTCAGCCCGCCTCCAGATAGGCGCTTATGGAAGGATGAATGCAGACTGTAGTCTTCCGTGATGAGAGTCGCTTTTGCCGCGGTGCCAACAATGATCGTGCAGGGGAGTGTGACAGTCTGGAATGTATACGACAGAGGCACTCGGCGCCGACACCCGGCATCAGGGTCTAAGGAGCAGTATACTACACGGGCCATTCTCCTCTGGTGATGTTCGAATTGAACAGTGCACAGTTCAGTGAAACCGTCATTCAACCTATCTTGCTACCGTTGATGCACCGACAAGGTTATATGCTTTTGGAATAGAACGGTACATGTCCACATGTATCCCGGACTACCCAAGGTGTTGGCCATATACCCTGGCCAGAACAAACCCCAGACCTGTCCTCCATTGAGCAAGTTTCGGACCGGATGAAACATCTTGCACGACCAGCTCGAAATCTGGCCCGGCTGAGGCACCAGGTGGAAACTGCGTGGCTGGCCATTCCGCAAGGCCACATTCGGCACCTCTACGATCGCCTCAATGGGAGAACTGCAGCTTGCATCGCTGCAAAAGAAGGGTATACGCGGTATTAGCGTCGATATAGCGCACGCTTTGCTGACTGTACTCACATGCGTATGGCTCTGCCTGTGTGTTGTATACATCCTAAAGAAGGTGTCAAAACATTCGTGGTGTTCTTTTTCCATTTTACAAGAGTGTATTTCTTTTGTCCTCATTACTTCTGCTAAAACGACCTTGACTTGTTACAACGTGTGTTTTGCATAGGAAGTAAGGTAATGAAGTTTTTTTATTCCTATGCAAATTTCGTCATAGTCAATGCGAATCCGCGTATCACGGAACTTAAATAGAACTTTTAATCGGGACGGAAAGCCAACAAGAATGAAAAAGAGAATAAATAAAAACAAATATGATAACGTATATCTTAGAAACAGACGGTAATTTATATATTCTTGGGTACCCCATGCCGAGTTTGAAATGGTAATCTGAAGAAACTTAAACACTCTCGTGCTAGAACAGAAACAAAAGGATGAAAATACAAGGTAGGATAAAATAAAATAGACAAAATAATAGCTATTACGTCAATATTTTTTTCTGGTCGGATTCAAACAAATTCAGATATTGATTTGTTAAGTAGTACAGGAAGTAAGGTACATCCTGATACTTTATGGACAATGGGTAGAAAATAAAATGCCTGTTCCCACTTTACCGCTTGGCTGGTGGGAAATGAATCCAATATGTCGTCGGATAAAAAGACAAATCGTAATCGTTTGCCGGCCGCGGTGGCCGAGGGGACTAAGGCGCTCCAGTCACGGTCTGCACGGCCACTACGGTCGGGGATTCGAATCCCCCCTCGGGCATGGATATTTGTGCGGTCCTTAGTCTTAGCTAGTTCGTAAGTAGTTTGTAAGCTTAGGGACTGATGACCCCGTAGTTAAGTCCCATAAGTTCTACAAACATTTGAACATTTTTCGTAATCGTTTGTGTGGTAAAAACCATTTTCTTTCAGTCCATGTTCCAAACCATCATCTGATTAGTGCACACGAAAATCTGTACCATTCACGTTAAGTGTCGCAGTATGGGATAATGTGTATCGATGAAGGGATGCAATGTGTTATCTTACAGGAAATACGTGTTGTCTTTCCGAATGGTACGCACTAAGTAGACATAATTGTTGAGTGAAGACACTTGTGTCGGGCCAGTGTTGCTAAATTAATATTCTGTGATTCCATTTTCTACATAAAATAAGGATAGGACAAAATTTCCCTACGTGACTGAACGGCAGTGTGTAAGAAATCGCTCTCTGAAATCGGCGAGTTATTCAAATGTTTCAAATGTTTGTATAGCTTATGGGACTTAACTACGGGGTCATCAGCCCCTAAACATACAAACTACTTATGAACTAACTAGTACTAAGGACGACACAAATATCCATGCCCGAGGGGGGATTCGAACCCCCGCCGACCGTAGTGGTTGTGCAGACCGTGAATGGAGCGCCTCAGTCCCCTTTTTTGTGTTCTATAGGTAGTTTTGTCCGTTGCGGACGCTGATCGTGTTTGTTCGTTCATGTTGGATGGGTTGTTGGCTCAGCTTTCTTATTACAGAGGGCGTTGAGCCCTCTGACCGGGCGCGCTGAGCTACGGCGTCCGGCATTTCCTCGGCCACCGCGGTCGGCGGCGAGTTATTCTTCAACCTACGTGTAAAAGTATGTATAAAATTTTGTTTGGTCACCGTTAAGTTCCGAATTGGATGGTTAGAACGAGGAAAGCAGACTTTGTTGCTGGTCTGTTTGTGGAGTACAACTGGGCAGGGAAAAGTGCAGCGATTGTGTGTGTGACGCGGTCATCGTCCGTGTGGGTGTGTGGGCCAGGTTCAAGGCTGCGAGCCATATGACGTGCTGCGACCCTCAGAATAGACAGCCACAAATGCCAGCTGTAAATTTAGTACGCTCGCCCAATGCGGGCTTCTGCAGCGGGCACAGGAACACGCAGGTCAAGGCTAGTGGGTCTGGAGATAGGTAACAGCATCAGGTGGAAAACACATCCTAAAAATAATGAAGTGGCCATTGTTCAGCTACATTTGCACTATACATTTTTCATTGTACCTGACGGAAGAGGGAAGAAACTAATGTCTTATCGTATTTATATTTTGCATTGCAGCTGAATAATTAGTATCGATGCACGTTTGACGTTTCTCCACATCGCAGGAACCCCACATCACGATATCTATTGAATTTGGATTTTTGTACGAAGTTAAAAACTCTGCATTTCAATTTAATATTGTATCCTTGTTGGCAATCAGGTAGTTAGTATTTCTTCAGAACATGACATTCTTTAGCAATCTTTCCAGCGGGCTCGATTCTGGGATCTTCGTGAAACAAAAAAGTTATTACTGCGCATGAAAGCGCTATTCTGCATTTACTTCCATACGCGGCACTGCACTGTGGCGGTGAGTACTTTGTGTATACTTTCACTTCCCACATATCCTGCAGCAGTCGCAAATGGTTCGTGGGTCGTACGATTGCTGGTAAACCTCTGTCTGAGTACAAATGTCTCTACTAGATAGACGTAGCAGGAAGTTGGTTGTTTTTTCTAAGAACCTTCGCTCTTGAAATTTGAGAGAAGATCGTAGAGCGAAGCAGATGCGATGTGCGGCGTCGGAGTGGCCGAGCGCATTGAGGCGCTATGCTCCGATGCGCGAGGCCGTACCCCGTCGGTGGTTCGAATCCTCCCTCGGGCATGGATGTTTGTGTTGTCTTTAGTATAAGGTAGTTTGTAAGTTTAGGGACTGATGACTCCGCAATTAAGTCTCATAAGCTTAACAAAAATTTGAACATTTTTTTTTTACATGCAATGTCTGCCGCTGGAGTTGACCCAGCAGCAGCGTGACGCTTTAGCGTAAACTAAATGAACTCTCAACAAAACTCGCTGCTCTTCATTGAACCTCCTGTATTTCCTTTACCAGTATTGGCGCATTCGTCTGTTTTCCTCGCTACTTTCTTTGTATGTGGACTAAATTACCTGACGATTATTCCAGTGAATCTGTCTGGCATGTATCACATGCGAGTACTTTTACCTTCTTAAGCAGCTTCATACGCATATTGCTATTTATATTATGAACGTTAATGTTTCCAGTGAATGTTCTGCAATCGTGCAATCCTACAATCGTGAGTCTTTCTCCCTTTTTATGCACGACACGCTATATTTTATTTTTTAATTTTGAGAGTGAATTGTCAATTTACAACAATTTTATAGCGTTGTGACGTCTCTGTATACATCAACTTCATCCGCGTAACGTTTTATTGAACTTCCAATGCTCCACCCCACTTCATATACACTGGTGTCCAAAATTAAAGCAACAAACCGCAATTTCCCTGTCCTCTGTATGATTATATCGCGAATTCGACAAACTGCCAACAGATGTCCGTACAGCGGTGTTCTGCACGAAAGATGGCGTACCTCTCAGCGTACAACCACGGCATGTGACGTCATGGCACCTAGTGTTCGCCTCTACACATTCACAGGCAGTGCAGTATGGCCCAGAGAAGGCGCCTACCAGACTCTCTGCTGTGGAGGGCTACAGGACGAATGGAAGCAGGGCAGTCTCAAACCAATGTGGCCCGATGGCTTCATGTCGATCGTCCTGTTGTTGCGCGTGACTTCAGAAAGAGACTGACAGAAGACGTCGGTGCCGCGCGGAAACTGCCATCTCACGTCGCAGCATCCTCTGGAAGACTTGTATCGATGCAAACAGTGTACAGACGGCTTCGGCAGAGTGCCCCTTATTGTCGGAGATCTGCAACGTGTCAACAGAACATGCCACAAAGGGTCTGCGTCATTTTTACAGATGAGTTCTGGAGGGAACGTGGAAAACGATTTAGCGTTCAAAAATTGTGAAAAAAAGATCGATAACGAGGAGGATCCCTAAGGTGTCGGGAGGCGTTGACTACTCGAACATCTCTCTACATGAAATTCTATGGGTGAATCAGCAAGGTCAGACTTGGTGATGGGAGGTGCTGTGGGCCCTTCCTTCGTATTGATGGGCGTGCGGCCTGGGCGCTGGACTGCGATCCGTGTTTAAGTATTCCTAGTGCTCCCGAAATTATGAGCTGATCCACTGATATGTCTGTTTGCTGCATTCCGTCTTGTGTCACGATGTAACGTCAATTTGCTACAGCGAGGTGTAAGAAAGGGTCCTATAATGAATGCTAGACCTCAGAGAGCACAGGTGGCTGGGGTTTTCTTGGAAACGGAAGGTAGTGCACGCATAAACTCCAGTATGTATAATTTGGACTGGAAAAAATTAAAGAGGAGACAATTGACACCACACTAGAATTTTTAAGACTGATCAATGTTGTTTTCTGCAATGCAAAATAAGTCAAGCAGATAACGTGTTTCTCCGATACGAACACGACGTTTCCTCTGGCTGTCCTCGAACAACTAAGCTCGTTTCTTGTGTGACATCTTACTACCAGAACCTTACTGAGCGACTACCGAATTGCAACAGTTCCGTGACGTGTCTGCTAAAGTTACTCGCGAATGTGCTTCTTGTACTTTTCTAAATGATGTAGGCTGGCACCAGTACTGTATTTACGTTACCCAACGTGACAGTTTCTGGATTCTACAAAGTCTCTGTATGGTACACTACTGGTCAGCTGCGACAGGATTTCGTGCTACGGCGTTTCCTTCAGTACCGGTGCTACGAAAATGGCATTTTCATCCTGACGTTGCGAGATGGAACCATCTCGTGTCGGGTGCGATGCGAATGACTTGTAATTGAGTTTAAGAACAGTGGCGTAAGCTCCCGATATAGCGGCTCGGATTTAGATTTTGAGTATTTTTCCGCTGTCGGCCTGTGCGGATGGTCGAAGGCAGCGGTCAACTGGTGCGGCGCCGCTTGCCAGATCAGGCAGAAATGGCCCGTCCCTAACGACTGCTAGCCTTTCATTTACACCCGGCCCCGTGGTCTAAGGCGCCATGCTACGGAGTGAGTGGCCGTTCCCAAGGGCGTGTGTCTGTGTGTGTGTGTGTGTGTGTGTGTGTGTGGAGGGGGGGGGTTGTCCTTAGTGTAAATTAGTTGAAGTAGTTTTTAAGTGTGTGGACTGACGGCCATAGCAGATTGGTCCAGTAGGTTGACAAACATTTGAGCATTTGAACAGCAGGTCGCCCCGCATCACCTGCTTTATTTGGGGCTTCGCCATCGGATGTTTCTCTGCACTGCGAGTAAGCATGAGTTGTTATTTCGCGTTTTGTGATATTGCAATTGTGAGCTGTCGACTTGCTGGTGGCTATACGTAAAGCAATGAATGCTTGTGAGGCGCGCAGCTATTTGTAACTGTTACGGAAGACTATAGAAGTGGAGGCCGAATGCTGATGGGGATGCTGGTCCAGCTTTTCTCAGAGTGCTCACTGGCTTGTCGTGCCCTCATTCTACAAGACGTGACAGAGAAGAATGCATTTGGTCGTGTACACTTCCACATCGAGATTCTTAGAATCAACGTGGCAAGTCAATCAACTTAGTCAAACCACAACTGGAAAATTATTGGCGTTTCTCCCACCGTTTTTCGCAAACTCGACCTCATATAAAGAAATGAAAGGGGTGATACCGAACATTATTGTCCGTTTAGAATATTTACCTTAAAAAAGCCAACAGTCCTGGACGCTGTACAGTTACTACATAATAATACGGTAATATTTTTCTCTCGGAAACGTGTTCTCGTGGTGTCTAGAGCGATTTATGATTGAATAATAATAGTCTTTCGTTCTTTTTAATCTAGAGTTGTCAACTGTTTCATTCATGCAAGGCGTCAGAGAACCCTATACAAAATCAAAGCCGGCCGCGGTGGCCGAGGGGACTGAGGCGCTCCAGTCACGGTCTGCACGGCCACTACGGTCGGGTGTTCGAATCCCCCCTCGGGCATGGATATTTGTGCCGTCCTTAGTATTAGCTAGTTCGTAAGTAGTTTGTAAGTTTAGGGACTGAAGAGCCCGTAGTTAAGTCCCATAAGCTATACAAACATTTGAACAAAATCAAATTCCAATGTTTATAGATCTAAGGGACTTAACTTCTGTGGTTATTAGTACCCAAGTTTACAAACTATTCAAACTAACCTACACACACACACACACACACACACACACACACACACACACACACACACACACACGCCCGAGTGAGGACTCGAACCTCTGACGACGAGCGACCGCACGCTCCGCAGTAAGGCGCCTTACAGCGCTCGGCCACTCTTTGCAAACTGCTCATTGACGTTATTGCGTACAAATTCATCTCCTACATAATCGAATGTTTGTTTGCGTTCTTCGATTGTCTCCATTTCCCACACTAGATTAATCGATAGCAGGAATCCGTTATCGCCACCTGTTGTTGGCTGCACTAGCGAGAACTGTGCATAAACCAGAAGCTAAAAGGACAGTCTTGTGTTTGGCAGCCCGTCGCACTCGTACGTACTTCTTATTTTATCCTTGGGAACGTTCACAGCGATATTCTTAGCGCAACTGGACGTACAGCAGCATACTAAAAAAACGAAACTACCGCAAGCGTGTAATAGAAAAATTATAGTTAATCCTATGTAGGTAAAACTGCGGAAATTGTTTGTTATTTTCTTATTTAGTATTACTCATACAGTTTCCAAAATAAAAAAAAAAGACGGACCTTCAGTAGGATGCAAACGGAACTAGCTCTGAACGAGGCAGGGAGTTTAGCTTTTAGGCTGTATCCACATGTAAAATTTCTTTTTTTCTGGCACTTCTTTTTATGGTGAAGAACGTGGTGGAATCGTTCTGAGGTAAACGTATAAACATTACTAACTGAATTGTGCACATTCAGTATAAATGTATTGTTTTTTACTCGTTATTTTCGGCAGTAATGTGTTTATTCTGCCATTAATACTGAGATTCAGATTTTCGATAATGAAGAGGCCAAAGTTAATGCACGTACGATAGTGGGCCAGACACGTGAAGAAGAATCAAACCGTAGCCAAGTGACTTCCAGCAAACGAGAAGCCAATATTGGAGATGTTCAGAGGAATGGCATCTGACACTGCTTGGCGACAGTCAGAAACAACACACGAGAAATTACTGTATAGCCTCTGTGTGAATAATGCATAACACTCTTAAGACTCATAGAAATGTTGTCATAAACCAGAAATATTGTGGGGCCTGGTACAGTTATCGAATAATTTTAACAGTTAATTGTGTAATAAGTCATAATTTTGAATGCTAATCATCGTTGTTTGTAATCAGTCTTGAGAAAATTGGAACAATAAAATAGTAGGAGTTCAAACTAGTAACTTTAATGGAGGTATAAAATTAAATTATTTTTAAATTAATAATCCGAATGTGAGCCTATTACCTGAAATATTGACAAGAAAATATCCCAGTAGCTGCGAGTGAGTTTCATGTTGAAATTTACTTCTTGTACTCATCTGTATAGTAGGCCAAATCAACAGTCACCTTGTTATCGACCAATGATGTGGGAATTGTTTTCATTGTCTCATTTAGTACATTACAGAGCAGTACTCAGAATTTAACAATCGTGCTTCGTAATCCAAGCGTAGAAGTATCTCAGCAGTTCCAAGCAGGGCGAAATCTTGAACTGTCTCGCCCAATCGCAAAATAGTGTACGTTACTGACAGCCTGTTACATTTCAACAAGGCATTACAACGGCTGTCAGTAGCATTCGTTGCGGTACGCCATGACTTAAGGTTCGTGTGAGGTATTATTGCGCGATGGAAAATTATTCTTCGGAGAAATCGCATCGATTGCAGCAGTCGCCTGTTCCATTTAAGACACGTCATACTGGCACAACGCAGGATAAACTGTTTTCTCTTTTTCCAGTTCCGACGACATCTAATAGGAATGTAATAATGACGATTGAAATTTTAGCGCACGCGCTGTGTACTTAACAAATCTGGTAAAACTGCTGCGTGTCTTGCGTAACGAAATTTCTCGGCAAGTAGCCCAATGTGGTTTGCGGAAACGGTGTTAAATTTAAACTCTCTTGGCTGCACTTTAGTTTGAAGCACATCCTTCCCTGTTACTAACTCAATTTTTTAATGAGTCACGCGCTTGGGCACTTTTTGTAGAGCCTCTCATCGAGATAGTATCTGTCACCCACGCGAAAAATAGCAAAGGAGAAGTCCTCGAGGCTCTTTCCCTGTACTTGCAGTATTTAGTAATACATTTGCAACTGTAATAGCGACATAGCTTCAAATATAAAGGGTCTGCCAATTTTCATTAAATTCAGACACCAAATTTCTGTTATATGATTACGTGAAATGTATGTTTTTATTACTCAAACTACCTACAGAGTAATCACGTAGGTACTCACGGATTGTATATCCTTTGTGGAATCATAAAACTGTCAGTGATCCAATGGAGTTACATCTTGACAATATTAGACAACATAATCCAAAATTTTACTGGTTACAGAAAGGGTGCAGAAATTTCGTGAACTTCACGACAAGAGAACAGAGTTAATTGTTCAGTTGCTGAAGAGTGAAGACCCGAATGTATAAGTATTTAGCGAGAAAGCTTGTGAACGTCAGTGCACCGTACTAGAGAGCTGTATTTTCACTTGTGCTTCTTGTCAGATACGGTACGTTTTCAGGCAGATGAAAATACTCTTCACTAGATCAACTTTGCAGAAAATTGACAAAAGTTAATGTATTCAAATACAACTCGATTACTTTACTATTAGGATTTGACAAAAAACATTAAAAAAGAAAGTCTTACGAGGCGATTTTGAGGATGGGAAGTATCCTCAGTAGACAGTGATATAGACATCATGTACTGCATGAAAAAAACATGTATCTTTCAGTATATTATTCACATACCTATCAGAAGTTAACCGTGTGGAAAAAGATAAGAGAAAATGTTTGTAAATCTATTGAACTTAACTACTGTGGTCATCAGTCTCTAGTCTTACAAACTACTTAAACTAACTTAAGGACAGCACACACACACACACATATACACACACACGAGAGGACTCGAATCTCCGACGGGAAGCAACTGTGCGCTCCGTAGCAAGGCGCCTTAGAGCCCACGGCCATTCCACCGCGGCGGAAAAAGATCGATCGAATAATTTGTAACTTCACGCCACACCCATATTTCTATAACATGCAAAGTTTCCAGACTAACTGATGCGGTCTATCCGATTTCCAACGTCGATTGTTCAGAGAGTTCAGATAATCCCCTATATGCAGTTATTCTATGTCGTAAATAAAAGAGATTTCAGGTTGAATCTCTAAGTAGTTTAGACAGCTGTAGAAGAACAGTATGGGAGCTGGTAAGTGGATGCATTGGCTGTGCTTTCTAAGCATATGCTACTGGCACATGTCTCAAGTGCGATGTGACGCAACGATTTTCTTGGCCGTCTTTCCACGGCCGCTTCTAATTTTTCTAGTTCGACTACAGCTGGTACGCCACCTGCCTGCCCAGGTGGACGCGGTCTACATCCCAAATATTCTTCCATTTTATAGAAATATTTCATTGTCTGGAACATGCTGTATTTTGTGTAAATTGAGGCGTTTCAGAACAAGAAAAAATAACTCGCCAAAATATAATGTAATATTTATGAAACAGAAATGAGGAGGTTCTCCTTGTTCTTCATGCTCTGTGGACAAACAAGCACAAATTTCAAAATAACTGGGGTACTGTGATATAGGACTGTTCTAGGGCCACTGTTCTTCTTGATTCACCAACGAGGAAGCGATCATCTACATCAGTGGTTCCCAAACTGTGCGGTCTATTCATGTGGGGCACCAGACCACTTTAAAATATCTAATTAAAAATCTTACCGACTTTAAAAATAATTTATTTCAAGCTGAATGTTTTATAATCTGAACAGTTATTTATAAAACCCGTTCTAAATAAGAAACCGTTGTGTCTAATAACGTACTCAGGGCGATACGAGAACAATACAGTCGTAGCATTCGTTCTTTATTACGATTTCATAAAGTCGCGTCGTCTTCCACTTGAGGCAATTTTATTTTATTTTTCATTTCATTGTAATTTTTTCCGAAGTACTGGTACCTTTGGTAGTTTGACTTCTCGATGTAGATGTTCTTTGCTTAATTTTATCCACTTCTCTCATCTGTAACAGGGTTTTAGGCATTGCCCTCTAAGCCTGCTGACTTGTAATTCTTCATTATTTTTATTTAATTTTATCTCTGTTCTCGTTACTTCCTCTTTTATTTTTATTATTCAATTATGGCCCTAGCGAATTTAAGTCTCTGCCATGGTTGTGGTTCGGCTGATCCTGTGAATTCCTAATGGGGGGATGGGTATTGTGTTGTGGAGTTGGACTATTTTTCCCATCAGGCTTCGTGTTCTGATTTTTATTTCTTCTTCTTTTGGTTTCATATTGGGTTCTTGCTGCATTTCTGTTTGCTCGTGTCCATCTAGGTGCTTTTAATGTAGGTCTGCAACATCGATTGTGAAGTGTTTGGAGCATTTTAATGCTGGATGTGCATGATGTGACCCACGATGACCAACCGTGCAGCTTTTCTGAGAGAATGATTGTTATATAGATTGTTGTTTTTGTTCTTGCTGTCATCTCAGAGCTTGCCAGTTAGGGGTAGAATAAATGGATGAGTTCGGTGATTTTGCCTCTTTTCCTGTAATATGTGAGGTTTGTATTGGAATTTCTTGTCTAAATTGTGGCCATGATACTTGAGGTGTCCAGTTTATGTAAGTACCATTAATTTGAAGACGATCGCGTAATTTCTGTCTGTTTCTGACGAATATTATTATTGCTCGGGTTCTTTCTTCATTGAGTTGGATTCTGCTTGATGCGGACCACTTCCCTATCTGTGGCAGTTGGCGTTGTTTGCGAGTAATTGCTGCATTCATACGTTTACTGCTTGTTACTGTGGCTGTATCATCTGCAAATCGTGCGAGGATGATTACTGGAAAGGTTGGAATGTAGTTAACGTAAAGGAAGAGTAAGGTAAGCGAAAGCAAAGATCCTTGTGGAATACTATCTAGTAGCTTCAGGCTTGAATTTTTGTTGTCATTTTTTAGAAAGAATTTTCGATCTGCCAGAAAGTTGTCTAAGACGTGAATGTAGCAGTCTGGCAGGATATTTAGATTGTGGATTTTTACATGGTCATCTTACAATACTCAGTCGTGGGCTTTATCTACGTCTAAAGATACCGCTGTGTGCAATATTTCCGGTTCATGTTTTATGCGATGTTTTCTGTGATGCATCTCTGCTGAGAGGCTGGACTGAAATGCGAATTGTTTTACTGATTATGTTTATGGTCTTGCAGGATCGGTCTTATGCTACATATTATGAAGCGTTCAAAAATTCTGCAGTTGTGGGCGTTGACAGACCTTCAGAGCGTGAAGTGAGCTTTGTCGGTCCACAACACGTTACTCAACCATCATCACCTTCCGCCATCTTTTGAAACGCCCATACCGCAAATGCCCTCCGTCTCACTAAATCGCCAGGTAACAGTTCATGATGCCGGTGGATTTTGTAAGGATAGCATTGGAGGGTACGCCTAAGTGCCAACCAAACTGTAGTGTATGGAATGCCGGTACGATGTGCGGCTGCACGATCGTTGACTTCCCCGTGCATAGACGAACCCGATACAGTCTCCATTTCTTCCTGAACTGTCTCAGCAGTAGACTTGCGCATAATAGTTCGCGATCGGGAGCGTCCACTTTAGTTCGCGGCTTTGCCGCGAACTAGTTCGCTCTTATAGTTCGTCCGCTTCCAGTGACGGCTGAGCGGCGTGGTCTGCGCGTGCAGGTGGAGGGGGAAGTTCCCCTCCAATTTCATCACGTTGGAATGAAGCCTCATCCGTACGAAAATGAGCTCTAACATGGAAATTAAGCGTTTCCGGACACATGTCCACATAACATTTTCTTTCTTTGTGTGTGAGGAATGTTTCCTAAAAGTTTGGCCGTACGTTTTTGTAACACCCTGTATATTCGAGGCGCATCCAGAAAGTAAGTTCCGTTTGGTAATAAAATGAAATTGTACACATATACAGAAGAAATTTTTATTCCACAAAATTCTACAACTCTTAAACTACTTTTCCACATAAATGCCGAAATTTTGCAGGCATTTGTCATAGCGTGGCATCAGGTTTTGTATACTTTCTTCATAGAAATCTGCCGCCTGTGTCTTCAATACAATTTCATGCATCAGTGATCATGAAATTAGGGGAAGTCAATAGAGAGAGCACTAATTGTAAACCTACGGTTTTCCTGGATCTTGTCATCAATCGCGTGAACCAGTACTTCTGTAACCAAAGGTGGACGCCCACTGCGTTCTTCATCGTGCACATCACTACGCCCGCCATTGAACTGTCGGACCCATCTTCTTACCATCGAATAACTCATCGCATTTGGTCCGTAAACATCGCAAATTTTCCGATAAATTTCTCTTGCTTTAACTTTCCTCGCATTCAGAAACCGAATCACCGACCTGATTTTACAGGCGGGGGGATTTTCAATCAACGCCGATATTTCAAACAAGCACAACAAAGCGTACGTTAACTGACAGCGATCTCCAAATGGCGCACGTTCTTCTCCTTGATACACATCGTCTTCAGCGCACGTTCGGAACTGCAATCGCAGCGCTGCAGCGGAGATAAATTGAAACGGAACTTACATTCTGGACGCGCCTCGTACATACATATCTTGAATCGCGAAAAAATTTTCCAGAAAAATATCTAAATAAAATATCTTACGGAATGAAAAAATGAAAATAGATTTTATGGGTCTTATTACTTTCTACCGCTTCTTCATTTAAAATGAGAGATTAATGTTGTAAGTTTAAACTTTTAAGAACTAATATGTTTACGTTAGGTCTAGTGAATGTTGCTTGTTTATCCATGAGTATTACTTACTATTGGTTATTGTTTTAGTAATTACTTTCGAAGGATTTCTAATGCATTGCTGTGGATAATTAATCTGTTTCCATAGCGCAACTTTAACTCTGTAAAACTATCAGCACCTACGAAGGACTCCCAAATGAAACTATCATGTGATTCTGAAAACATTCTTTAAAGACTCAAGCCTAATCTAATTTTGGATCAGAATAGTTGTATTCACAGGCGCATTGTCAAGAACTGCGGGGCTGTTTCCGTCGGAGGTTCGAGTCCTCCATGGGGCGCGCGCCTGTGTCTGTGTGTGTGTGTGTGTGTGTGTGTGTGTGTTGTCGTTGGATTAGTTTAAGTAGTTTGTAACCCTAGGGACTGATGACCACAGAAGTTTGCTCCCATAATCTACAAACATTTAATAATGCAAGAGTGCATTTTATTTTTATTTATTTCTTTTTGCTTGTCACCTACTTCTGTCTAAAACCAACAAGCTTCAGTGCAATTATGGTAATACTACAGCTTAACGATTTCACAAATATCATTGAGCTTACCAAGTATTTTATTTTTATGTATTAGGGAAAAAATTTGTGTGGTTATAGTGCAGCTCAGCAATGGGTGGACCGATTTACTTGCGGTTTTCGATTTCAGATACAGTGGCCGCTGGAAACACAGGGAAAAGTACGAAAAAAGTGATATCGGCACGTTTCGAGGGGTAAATTCAAAATCGAAAAATTAGAAAAAAGAATAAAAATGCGATTTTGGTTAGTTTGGCAGCGTTATTAGGGTAATTCGAACCCCAGGAATCGGAATCCGAAGTCTGTTTTTGGAAACATCCAAAAACAAATGCGGGAAAACAAAAAAGGTGTCATTTTTGGCACATTTTGTTTTTAAAAAATCGAACCGATGGATTTTTCTCATTTTGAAATATATTGCAGAGTAAAAGTATATTTTCTTATTTCTTTTTGTAGTGCTTTTTATTGGTAGTTGTAGTACATAGTAATAATATTGATTTTACACTAGTTTGTGGATTATTTGCTCTATTTTAGCGATCCAGATAAAAGGCTTCAAACGTAAAGAATAATTAAATGAAAAAGGAATTCAAATCTTCCTTCAACCATCGAGATACGATTCATCTTGGTGTCCCTAATTAGAAACGAACACTGTCTATTTCCTTGTCCATTCTTATACAGTGAGAGCTGGTTGTTGTAACACATTGACTTTAAGTCTAGAGCGTGGCCAATTGTATTCGTGGTGCGGACTGATGTTCAGTGTCGCTGTTTGTTCGGCAAGGGGAAGTGCCAGTGTACAGCGCCGATAGCCGGCCCAGTGATAATGTGCTCAGTTAAATTCCACGTCTCGCCGCAATCTCTCCTGCTTGCAAGACTGCTGATGCCGATCTGACGCGAAGCTGTGTGCCCTTCTTCCGACCTTCTGCTGTCCCGAGAAGGCTGCACGCGAAGGTGCTGACCGCCCCCTCTATGCTATTACCAACAGTCACGTCTTCATCTTGGCCTGTGTTTCAAAGTATGAGCTCATTTCCATACATGACAGACAGATTGCCACCCTAGAGTCGATTACTCACTCCTACAGATCTAGGTGGCGCAGGAATACTTAAATAACGACAAATTTCGTTGTAACAGTTACTTATCACAGCGTCGTAAGGCGTGTATCATCAGCATCCAGTTCCATCACTCAGTGATGTGGCCTCTTTGTCACCAGGGGGCGCAGTGGTAAGACACTGGACTCGCATTCTGGTGGACGCTGGCTCAAATCCACCGTGGCCATCCAGATCTAGGTTTCCCGTGATTTCCCTAAATCACTCCAGACAAATGCCGTCCTTATCCAAGAATACGAGCTTGAGCTCCGCCTCTGATGACCGCGCTGTCCACGGGACGCTAAACCCTATTCCATCCTTCCTTCTTCACTCCTGCAGACTCGAATATCTCTGACACATAACCTACAATTAATTAATACTTCACATCAATTGAGATTCAACATAACTTGGTTGTCACAGAAACTTAATTTTTCTCGTAATTTTATGATTTATTTGACACCAAACACACTAAATACAGTTTGTCATGTCAATATCTCTGAGGAGTCCAGTGTACTCTTCCAGTTCTCAGTTTTGCGAACTTGTCATGTAACGTTAATGTTCATTGAGTACAGAATCATCCACAGTTAATAGTGACATAGCAGCTTTTATAAAGGACTGCTTCATTTAACCGATTCGTGACACATCTACATCTACATAGATACTCTGCAAATCACATTGAAGTGCCTGGCAGACGGTTCATTAACCACTTTAAACAAAACAAAAAAGTTCAAATTTTTGTATATCTATCGGACCAACCTGCGTGGACATCAGTCTGTAGCTTACAAACTACTTAAACCTAGGTAAACTAAAGACAACACACACACACACACACACACACACACACACACACACACACACGCCCCAGGGAGGACTCGAACCTCCACGGCGAGCAACCGCACGCTCCACAGCGTGACGCTTTAGACCGCTCGGCTACTCCATCGCGGCTAACCACTTTTATAACTTTTCTCTACCGTTCCATTCTCTAATAGCGCGCGGGAAGAAAGAACACCTATATCGTTCCGTTTTCGATTTGATTTCTCTTATTTTATTGGGATGGTCATGTCTCCATAAGTAGGTGGGTGATAGCAAAATATTTTCACATTCAGAAGTAAAAGTTGGTGATTGAAACTTCGCAAACAGATCACGCCACAATGAATAACGTCTTTTTTTAATGATTTCCATCCAAATTCGGCAACATTTCCGTGACGCTCCCCCCCCCCCCCCCCCCGGTAACGTGATAAAACAAAACGAGCTGCCCTTCTCTGAACCTTCTCAATATCTTCCGTTAGTCGCACCTGGTAAGGGTCCCACAATGGGCAACAGTACTCCAGGAGAAAAAAAATGTTCAAATGTTTGTTATGCTTATGGGACTTAACTACGGGGTCATCAGTCCCTAAACTTACAAACTACTTATGAACTAGCTAATCCTAAGGACGGCACAAATATCCATGCCCGAGGGGGATTCGAACCCCCGACCGTAGTGGCCGTGCGGATCGTCACTGGAGCGCCTCAGTCCCCTCGGCCACCGCGGCCGGCTGCTCCAGGAGAGGACGCACAAGATTGATGTAGGCAGTCTCTTTGGTGGAGCTTATGCATCTTCGAAGCTTTCTGCCAATGAAACGTAATCTTTGGTTCGCCTTCCCCACAATATTTTCTATGTGTTCTCTCCAATGTAAGTTGTTTGTAATTGTAACTCCTATGTATTTGGTAGAATTTACGACCTTAAGGTTTGACTGATTTATCGCGTAATTGAAGTTCAGTGGATTTCTTTTAGTGGTTATGTGTATTACTTCACACTTTTCTTTATTTAGTGTCAATTGCCAATTTTCGCACCATGTAGAAATTTTGTCTAAATCGCTTTGCAGTTGCTTTTGATCTTCTGTTGACTTCACTAACCGATAAACGACAGCATCATCCGCGAACAGTCTAAGGGAGCTATTCAGATTGTCTCCTAAATCGTTTATAAACACAAGGAAGAGTAGGGGACCTATAACGCTTCCCTGGGAAACGCCAGCTATCACTTCCGTTTTACTCGATGCCTCACCGTCAATTACAACGAACTGTGTCTTTTCTGATAGGAAATCGTGAATCCAATCGCACAATTGGGGAGATATTCCATAAGCAGGCAATTTCATTAGAAGCCGCTTGTGGGGTACAGTGTCAAAAGCCGGAAATCCAGAAATATGGAATCGATTTGAGATCCCTTGTCGATGGCACTTATCACTTCACGTGAATAAAAGGCAAGCTGTGTTTCGCAAGAGCGATACTTTCTGAATCGATGTTGACTATTGGTTAATAGGTCGTTCTCTTCGAGGTAGTTCATAATGTTCGAACAAAGTATATGTTCCAAAATCCTACTGCAAATCGACGTCAATGAGATTGGCCTGTAATTTTGGGGATCACTCCTATTGCCTTTCTTGAATATTAGAGTAACTTGGGCAACTTTCCAGTCTTTGGGTACGGATCTTTCGCTGAGTGATCGGTTGTAAATTATAGCTAAGTTCGGAGCTATTACATTAGCATACTCTGAGAGGAATCTACTTGGTATACAATCTGGCCCGGAAAATTTGTTTTTCTTTAATGACTTAAGTTGTTTTACTACTCCAGGAACATCTACTTCTAAGTTTCGCATGTTGGCAGCTGTTCTTGGATTGAATTCTGGAGTGTTCACCTGGTATATGGTAATATGCAATGGTCATATTGCATAATTTTGATATTAGAGTCATTTTACGATTGCAAACAATGTGGATGTAAAACTACCACGGGCAATCGAGTGCAAGGAAAAGGTAAATTTCGTTTAAAACAGTAAATTACTAAGAGTTCATAAATACAGTATATTATTTCATGAACAAACAACAAAGGAAGGAATTACCTACAGGAACGTCATTTACAAAAGAAGAGCGAAAGATAAATTATTTTACAAATGTTTGTAAACCTATCGGACCAAACTGCTATGGTCCTCAGTTCCAAGATTTACAAACTACTGAAACTAACTTACACTAAAGACCACACATACACCCAGACTCGAGGAAGGACTCGAACCTCCACCGGGAGCGACCGCCCAGTCAGTAGCATGATGCGTTAGACCACGGGGTCACTCCAGAGCGGCTATGTTTACAATTTTATCTTTGACAGGAAAAGTACTTATTTTACATTTAGATCTAATCCAAATTGCTGATAATCTAATTCAATCAAACAATTATTCAAACCCAAAGATCACACATTCTACGAGAAACACTGTTTACTCTTTTACTAAAGCTGTTGTCTTTGACTCTTCACTCGCAGTGTTAGTCACGACGCCGTTGAAATCGTGACTAATGACGCGTCGCCGCTATTCTAGACGTGTTTTACCGTTCTTTCTACTGGGTATTGTTTCTCAGTAGTTTTAGGTTCACACATTGTTAGGCATACTATAAGTGTGATACATGTTTACTTGGTTATGGAAGAAACACGCAAGTTGACTACAGCGTTTCTTTAAATTAAGGCGTTAACACCAATATTTTTTTGTGTGTAGAATAATTACATTATTTGAACAACCTGATACGTGACGCAGTGTTTTGAGAGTACACAGCAGCAACCACAAACAATTTAGTTCTGCTTTACTTCACTAAAATCGAAAAAATTATTTGCGGTTTCTTATCACGCGTTCATCTTCAGATGGCAAGATATCGCTATCAAAACATGTGGACAGACGTTGTGTTAGAGGTTATTTGCAGAGAAATGTCCGTTAGGAACACGAAAACAAATTATCCTGGTCAGTGGGGAATATAGAATATTTTTCGGGGAGGGGGAGAGGGCAGGACTAAAATTTTTGACATAGTTCCTCAAACTGATGCCTAAAAAGAAAACGTTAAATTAGTACTAACATAGTATATCACTATAAGGAAAGATTGCTTTACATTGTTGTTAAGCACAAAACACCCACCATTTTTACGCGGGAGGAGAGATTTCTAGCAGTTAAACGGCGCACCGTCAGTTCGGGTAAAACGTTATACTTGACTGAATCCATCCAGAACGCGACCGGCCTTCTCGAGGAAGTTCGAGAAAGCTAATGTCGCCCAAGCCGAATATTCTCCTGATTTCTGGCCGAAAGTGGCCGTCACCGAAAGCGGTCGTTAGTTTCTAGGAATGTGAAAACCCCCTGCACACCCATTTTGTAGAACTGTCGATCCAGGAAGGCACTTGCGCGCCTTTCTTGAAGCGCATTGTCGTGCGTGCGGAGCCCTGAACAGCGGCAATAAAGTACGTTCAGAGGAAGGTCGGCCGGCGAATGTCGCGACCGTGTGGGCGAAGGATGCGCGATATTTATACCGCAATGGAGGCCGCCAGCCTTGGCTCACTCCGCCGGCTTCTCCAGGGATGGTCTCGCACTCGACCGTCATTACAGAACTGTCACGCACTGCTACTTTACTGTACGGCAGACCGCTCTGTCGATTATTTTGGGTGACGGCGGAAGTTCTCCGCGGTTAACATGCTACACCTCCTCTAAATATTAAAATTTAGATTTCACATAGGCTGCCAGGAAGGACACATTTTTACATTGTTGGAACGTTCTATCAGTGAGTGTAGGTTCAGGCACCAATAATCGAAAACCTAGAATGTGTTCAGTAGTCGTATGTAATTAAAACGTGGTGTTTCTGTAAATATAATTTATAATTAAAGAGAAATTTTATGTAACTATTTCGTTCAGGAAGGACCGCATTTTGATGGTTACGACTTGTAATTAGATGCAAACGAAAGATTCCTGCATCATTTTATTGTTATATTTATATTAGTAAAAGTTTTCACGGTTGACTTATGATATTAACGTGGAAAATTACGAGAACAAAAACAGTATTTTTTCTAAATTTACAATCCGAGGTTGGTGATATCAGTCTTCTTAACGCGTTGTAGCAGTAATAAAAGTACTGAGCGCTGCGGCATCTAGTTTCATTTATATCAAGTGCGTAACTAGTGAGGTTTATGTAACAACGTGTACAAACTTTTCAACATTTACTGATAGTAATGGAATTTTATCTGATTGTACAAGATAGTTTGTTAGACCTATACTGCAAGCATAGTATCACACTTTTCCGTCAGCTTTTACTCTGATAGATAGCAATTCCGTCCACTCGTGAAATCTGAAGACTAAGTTATTCTATGCCAAAATACGTTTTACATTGTTAGTCCGTCGAAGCCTGCGGCTTCACTTTACGCGTTTTAATTCAGTACTGGGTTCTGATATTGCACGTAAATATGTAACACAGGAGTGCTAGAATTCGAAATCTTCTCAATGAATATAACGAATAGAATAAAACGCGATTTAATACTATGTCATCTTTAGAATGGTGGACCACATAATTTAATACTACTAACCTGAAGAGCCGAGGTATTAATAAAAGTGTGGTATTTTGTAATGGACCGATATACTCGTTTCTTTAAAACGCACTTCAAATGATTGAAAATCCGAATACTCTTAAATAAAGAATTTTAATGCAGGCTTTGAAACGTTTCATGAAACCACCTGAGAGATACTCGCCGAAAGCCTCGTTGCAATGTCTCGAACCTTTCAGGAAATACATGCTACGTCTTTCGTGACACATCATATTGCTTTAAAATGTAAATCAACATGTTCTACTTTTTATTTTGTCCATTAACCTACTATATCTTATGCGTTATGGACAAAGTTATTGTGTTGTTTGTACCAGCACAGTGGCCTCTGTATTTTTGCAGGCGTAAAAAAAATAAATAAAAAAGGGGATTACCGCTGTAGTACGCAGTAACGCTTCCAGCTGGAATCAGATGCATCGCGCAGAGGCAGCAAACAGGCCTAATGTTGGTACGGCCAGTGTCGGCTTTCATTTCAGTGTTACATATTAAGGTAATGAGTATAATATAAAAAGCATTACAGCACAGTATTCAGCTGCAATGTTAATACTCGCCGCGGTGGAGTAGCCGAGCGGTCTAAAGCGTCTCGCTGCAGAGCGCGCGGTTGCTCGCCGTGGAGGTTCGAGTCCTCCCTGGGGCATGGGTGTGTGTGTTATCCTTAGGTTAGTTTACCATAGTTTCAGTAGTTTGTAAGCTACGGACCGATGACCACGCAGTTTGGTCCGATAGATTTACAAACATTTGAACATTTGTTAATATTCTGACAGGGTGATAATCGCTCTTGTGCGGTGCCCCATGCTAAACATTAGGCTAAGAAGATAAAAAAAAAAAAAATCGCTATACGGTACATAACGTATTTTATATAAAATTCTTATAAAAGGAAGTTTAAATCTATTGGACAGTAGACAATAACTGTTTTACAGGCAGCAGATTTTTCTGTTCTATCACTACGCACAAAGATAATGACTATTTGTTTGTAGAAGATTTGGGCTTCTCTTGTGTACGAAATATTCCACACCCTATTGAAGTGGAGACTTCACAGCTGTTTAGTTAGCTCCTTCCTCTGTACATATTTGTGAGGTATGTTTGCTGTAAAAGATAAACCAGGTTCATGAGACAAGAAGTGTTTACTTATTTTTGTTGGCATGGAAGCAAATTTTGATACAATAAACCCTTCAATTATGTGTCGTTTTCCGCACGATATTGGGCATAAGCTAATGAACAAATATTGAATTAACTACAGAAAATTCCCGAGATACGGTTTTTATGCCAAAAATGCTTTACTCTTTATGTAAGAAGTAATTCTCATAATTTTCAGTTTCAGTAGATTAGCACTAGTCATAATTTTTACGGGCGTATTTCACAGATGTTGCCTGCAGTGTCTGTTACTGTTATTGTTGTGGTCTTCAGTCCGCGGACTGGTTTGATGCAGCTCTCCAAGCTACCCTGTCCTGTGCAAGTCTCTTCATCTGACAATACGTTCGACAACGTACATCGTTTTGAATCTGCTTACTATAATCATCCCTAGGTCTTTTTTTTTTTTTTATACTTATGGGACTTAACTACGGTGTCATCAGTCCCTAAGCTTACAAACTACTTATGAACTACTTACGAACTAGGACGGCACAAATATCCATGCCCGAGGGGGGATTCGATCCCCCGACCGTAGTGGCCGTGCAGACCGTGACTGGAGCGCCTCAGTCTCCTCGGCCACCGCGGCCGGCCTCGGTCTCCCTCTACGATTTTTACCCCACACGTTTCCTTCTGATGCTAAATTGTCAATTCCTTGATGTCTCAGAATGTGTCCAAGCAATCTATCTCTTCTCTTAGTCAGGATATGCCAGAAATTCCTTTTCTCCCCGATTCGGTTAAGCACTTCCTCATTAGTTACGTGATCTACCCATCTAATTTTCATCATTCGTCTGTTACTATATAACTTGATCCGTTCTACATTCAAGAATGCTCTATTCATGATGGGATTCACCACCCTCTCTCTGTGAATGAATGAATAATTTTTAAAAAAAAAAATGAAAGCTCTTAACAGGTAGATAGTGATGAAAGTAAGAAATTATTAGAGAATAGTGTACCATAGAGGGTTGTGCCAAGAAAAAAAAAATACTTAGGTGTGAGTTAACTTTACTTGCAAAGGTGTAGAACCTGCTGTCTTTGACTCTCTGGAACATGCTTTTCATGAATTTTTCAGAGTAAAAATAGTAGTAGCACTCCTACATTATGGCATAGAAAGTGCTAATGATGCAGTAAATATGTATCACTTTAGCACTTAGGTTACAATATATACGATGTCGTCATTGAGCTCGTAGCCTGAACCGATAGTTTGCAGGTCGAAAACATACAGTTTGTTGTTCCCCTTAACTTGTTTAAACCACCTCGAGAAAATTTCAACGTCATCAGCTTAGTTAATGTATCTGTATTAGAAACGGAGGATGCTTAAGAAGAGAACGGCTGCAGTTTCTTCAGCTAGGCAGCGTGTCATTGACGGACTGGGAGGGACGCTCAGGAATAAGTTAAATGCGCCAGTACAATAGAGTTCAACTAACGTCTTTTGAACTAAAGCTCAGCGCATTCACTGAGGAATTTTTTGTCGGGTGCAATATGCCTACATCAGATATGTCCACAGCTGTAATTTAGGCCCTAATTGTGTATTAGTAATTTAGTTGTTATACTAGCGTGAATGACGCAACGAGGTTCATTAAAGCATTGAAAGCCTTTTCTGTTTTTACCAGTCACCAAGTTAAGCTCTTGTGGCCAAATCTTACATGTGCTCTTGTCGTTCGCTCCGCTGCAGAGTGAAAGTTTCATTCTTACAAACTACTTATGAACTACTTACGAACTAGGACGGCACAAATATCCATGCCCGAGGGGGGATTCGAACCCCCGACCGTAGTGGCCGTGCAGACCGTGACTGAAGCGCCTCAGTCCCCTCGGACACCGCGGCCAGCAATGACCTTTACTCGTCTGTTACACATTATGGAGTTTGGGTTGCAATATTTATCTTTCTGAAGGCAATATAAACAGAAGAAATCATTACATATATAATTAAAATCAGGATAATAAAAATACAATTTTTTCTGTCACCCAAAACATCGCACTGATAATCAAAATATCTCTCAAATGGCATTGGTCGCATAAAAAAATGATTAAAGTTGCAAAATTTTCTTATTAATAGCTGCAAAGGAGAATTGTCTTATCTGGTCATCCTACGATGGCCTTCTGTTTCATGCCGTCGAAGTGCATTGTTTATTAAGTTATTATTTGGTTACAATGCATATAAATATTTGAAATACGCAAAGCTGCACTTTGAATTTCACA
Source organism: Locusta migratoria (assembly GCA_026315105.1). NCBI lineage: Eukaryota > Metazoa > Arthropoda > Insecta > Orthoptera > Acrididae > Locusta > Locusta migratoria. Next base: position 22,766,074 of record CM048755.1, on the reverse strand, counting down.
GCGTTTTCCATCTTTGAATGGACTGGCTAGTGCATGTACCCCTTGTATGAATGGTCGCTCTTCAGTTGTTACTAATTTACCCAGGCTTTTACTCAAGGAAGTACCCAAGTCGTGCTCTCCCCTTGTAAGCTAACTAGGCAGCCGAATCGCGACTCTCAAGTAAGGTCAGAGGGCTGGTCACGTTTATTATATTGAATGGATGAATACGAATTCTGTTTGATGTAATTCGGAACACCAGTGACTATAATTTAGTTTTTAGTTAGCTCTATGCTTGAAAACACTGTGTTCCAAGGCAAACTAACGTATTTGATACGCATTTTATGTACAGAATCGATATTAAGTAATGAATGGAACAGAATACCTTTATATCTTATTAAATAAATTTTCCTGGCTTTCAAATGTTTCTAGTGTAGATGAAATGGTTCGTGCCATTTTACTCATGAATAATTGAAATATAGAATTAAATGATTCGCATCACTTGTGATAATTGGAGACGCTACTCATTTACAGTACTAGTACAGTTCAAAAAATGATGCTAATTCTTAAATGTGCAGGCTTCCCAACCTGCCATCTTCATTGATAACACAAACACACAGACTGAAAATTTACTTCCAGTAGCTAACTCGCTCGAAAATTCTCTTATAAGTTTATTGATGAAAAATTCCGAGTGTCACAATATTAATCAGGCAAACAAAGTGGAGCCATATGAAGAAGCAAATGCGTTCCGTCGAAAAACGCTAGAGAGGTTACAAAAATGAGACTTCTACGAGACGTTCGCAGGAAAGACCCGTAGGTAGATGCCATAAAACATGTGCTTTCCTCAGCAAGATGCGAGGCTTGCGCTGGATTCTAGTGTGTGGCGGAAGGTGAGGGGGCTGGAGTATCCCTGTCACACCATTGTTGGCGTCAGTTGCATGTCTTAGATGGTTTACGGATTCACATGCATTAAAATAACCACAGTACGGCTCGATAAAGCAAACTAAGCACGTCATGGGACATTTACAGCCGCTTTCCACTCTGTTTATCATTTAATTCAGTAATTTTTATGTAACGCAATTTGTAAAGGTGGAGTCGTAACAATAGTGGCTAGGGTAAGTTTCGTAATACCTTCTTTTACCGATTTTATTTTTTCTAATCTGAAAAGCGCCAGTGTCAGCTATTGTTTGAGCGACATTAAATGTGCGAATTAAAAGATATCGTCGCCGCGGAGGAATAGCCGAGCGCCTTGCTGCGGTGCACGCGGCCGTTCCCCGTCGGGGGTTCGAGTCCTCCCACGAGCATGAGTGTATTTGTCGTCTTTAGTTTAAGTTGTTTGTAAGTCTAGGGACTGATAACCGAATTCGTTGAAACATTTGAATATTTTTTGAACAAAATATCCTCAATAGGCATTAGAAATATAGGGAATGTACTTAAAGCGAACGAACCTGTACCTCAGACCAACACAGAATAGAAGCGTAAACTTAACAACTTATTAGGCGTTTCTAGCATTACAATAATACCAAACCGTTTGTTGATTGATTTTATTTGTGTCTGCTACGGAAGATAAATAAATATATTTTCCAAATCTTTCAGGAAGGTCTTCCTTACATCTGTCAAAATAATTTGCACATCTGACAAAAGTCACCTCTCTCTCACATTATGTTATGAAGTATAACTACATTATTGCAATAAAACTAATATATAATGTTATTAAGTTGCAAATTTAGCAGCAAACAAGCATCTTCCGATTTTAAAATGTATAAAAAATAAAAAAGAACTTTGTTGAGAGAAAACGTTACTACAATTACTGCAACATCTGGGAGCTGTCGCCGAACGTTACTTGTCTGTGTCGAACCATACTCCGCACTTAGTCTAGCGTTGTAGAAGAGAACTAGGGATCTGCATTGTCACTAGATCAGTTGTAGAATGACTCCCGCTGTATTCGTCAAGCCGCGCTGGAGTTTCCCAGCGGTCTGGAGCGCCACGTTACGGATCGCGCGGCCTCCCGCGTCGGAGGTTCCAGTCCTCCCTGGGGCATGGATGTGTGTGTTGTACTTAGGTTAGTTTAACTTAGTTTAAGTAGTTTGTAAGACCAGGAACTGATGACCAACGTAGTTTGGTCCCACAGGATTACAAACATTAGTATTCGTCAAAGCTGTCCGGTTTAAGAAAAAGTAAAATCAGCAATTAGGAATCTTTCGACAGCAATTCTAATGTGAAGGCTGCCTGTTAACATCTGAAGATAATTTTTATTTTAGCAAGAAGCGAGACTGTTCTTTAAGTAAAATCAGATATTGGCAGTGGCCAATCTCGGATCCCACTCAATTTTGGGCCCCCGCTCATTCTCGATGAACCTTCCCCTTAATCTTGGTGCTCCGAGCAGCTTCTGAAACCTTAAACCGAACCTACTAAACCACCTGTCACCCATCTTGCGAAAATCATTCAATGCATTTTTTAATGAAAGGGATCTATTTACTTTCACGAGTTTACGAGCAAAGACACTAACCTCGAAAGTATTTTTTTCTGGTGCAAAATAGCCGAGATACAGTAATATTGTAAATAAAATTTTGCTTCGATGGTGAAATATGGCACCGAGACTAAGTTCTTTATCTGAAACCCGTCCTTGGGTGATCTATGTACAACTACACCGAAATATTTGTAGAAATACAGATTTTTTAGATGTTATTAAATTGTTCACCATCTATTCTGCTTTACGAGCGATGAAACTTCGTATTGACATGGCGTTTAATGATAATCTAAATCCGCTGTCGAGTGGTCGAAAGGTCTGAGGCGCCTTGCTGCGGAGCCTTTGGAGGTTCGAGTCCTCCCTCTCGTATGGATTTGTGTGTTGTCCTTAGCATTAATTAAAGTAGATTGTAAGCTTAGTGACCGATAACTGCAGCAGTTAAGTCCGATAGATTTACAAACATTTGAATATTTGATAATAATTGTTACGATTATTAAGAATTTTTTAAAGAAACGATATTAGCTGCAGAAAAATGGCATTGTTGTATGTAGTGTAAGTGGGAGCAGGCGCGCGCCGGCAGCAGGAAGCCGCAGCGAGGCCGGTCAGCTGTTGCCAAGGCCAGCACGTGCCGCGGCCGATATGCCACGCTGCAACAGCCGCGTCTTCCCACCGCGCCACAGCCGCTTTGCAATTCGTCGTGGACGCATTTAACGGACGGCTGAAAAATGAAACTCTCTGTTAGTATAGTCACGCTTCTGGCAGGAATAACGACGTTATCTTCACTACCCAGCTCTTCGTCACTGTGTGTGTTCTGAGCACTATGTAGCGCACAGACTGCGTCTTGCAGACGCACGATACGTTTCTTCCCGCGTCGACAGTAGACCGGCGAGCAAAGACGAATAATGGACCAAGTAGTGCCCTCCAGGAACGTTAACTGAAAGCTAGGGTAAACTGTTCAAATATTTGTAAATCTATCGGACCAAATTGCGTGGTCATCAGTCCTTAGCTTACAAACTACTTAAACTAAGGTAAACTAACCTAAGGACAACACACACACACACACACACACACACACACACACACACACATACGCACCCATGCCTCAGGGAGGATTCGAACCTCCGACTGCGAGCAACCGCGCGCTCCGCAGCGAGGCGCCTTAGACCGCTCAAAGCTAGGATAAACGGCTTGCTCGTAAGTAATTACTCTTGCGGATGTTTTCGAAATAAAATCCTCCTGGGTCTGACAACGCAGCCCATCTGTTTTAAGGTTAAGAGCGATTGCAATGATTCGGCTGCAGCCTCCGGGATATAACAATACACGGAATAAATGAATGTTTGGATTCTCTGTTGCATCTACACTGCCGAAAAAAATTCGACACTCTCAAGGTGTACGTTGAGTGGCATCAGGGAATATCACGAGGGTTGTAGTGTTTGTGGTTCATTTGTAACCGTCATCGTTGGCGAGATGGCACTCAGGATACCTCTTACCACTCAGCAGGCTGCAGATGTGGGCTGTGTTTACGCCGCGGCGGAATAGCCGTGCGCACTGAGGCACCGTGCTGCGGTGCGCGCGGCCGTTCGCTGTCTGGGCCTCGACTCCTCCCTCCGGCATGGGTGTGTGCGTTGTCCTTACGTTAGTTTAACTTACAAACATTTGAACCCTTTTGACTGTGTTTACAACATTCATTCTAGGTTACAACCACACCACAACGACGATTACTGTCTTCTTCTTCTTTTTTTTTTTTTTTTTTTTTTTTTTTTTTTTTTTTTTTTTTTTTTTTTTTTTTTTCTAACAACTACGGGTACTTCAAAGGCGGTAACATTGTAGGTTTGGAGACAGCAGGGGACACGTATCAATGGATTGCAGTACAAGTTGGGCAAATGTATGAGATGTCCGTCGCTGCTTTCAACAGGAGTCTGTGTAACATTCCCACGGCTGTAGACCAGGTTATGCGCGTACAAACGTACGTCAACAGAGACTCGTAAGAGCAGCGGTGGTCGGCCTAGCGTCACCCAGCGAGAATGCGGTCGCCGTCATGGAGCAGGATGAAGGTCACGTATGCCTCTGGACAGCACTGCATGCCAACTGCGGTGCCGTCAAGGAGAGTGCAAAGCGCTCTTGTGTCCTCGGTGGAGAGTAATTTTTATTGTGTATGAGAGAGATGGACCTGCACGTGTATGGCGTAAACCAGTGGTTCCCAGTCGTTTTTGTTGTGCGACCCACGATCCTTTGACGTTGGGTTTTTGTTGGTAAGTGGGGTCGCTTCAGAGATATGAAGGTCAACTTTTGGCCCACTTTAGGTTACGGTAGTAACACTAAAAGTGGGCCTTTGCGATCGTCTTTTGACAGCTCGAAGTTTAAATGAAAATAACGGCTTAACCATGCATCTGACACGAAAATTGAATAACCGAATTTGTAGAGGAGAAAATTCTCTATAACTTTGCTATCTTTTGTTTTTTTCATATCTCGTATCGTTTCAGAGATATTTGCAAAAATAACGGCGATTTTGGGATGTCTGTCTGTCTGTCTGTCCGTCTGTAACGTGTTCCCTGTTTTTAAGACGAACCGTTCAGCCGATCAGCACCAAATTTTTCACACATAATTGTAGGTCACCAGAGACCAGAACCTCGCTTTTTGAAATATTTCGGACAAGAAGTACGTTAATAATACCGAAAAAAGCCGTTTGTAATGTAATTTTAATTGCAAATGAACCGTTCATCTGACGCGAAAATTGAATAAACGAATTCTCTACAACTTTGTTCCCTTATGTACCGTTTGAGAGATATTTGCAAAAATAACGGAGTTTTGACACCCTCCATTAAATTAACGAAAACCAGCCGTTCGCAGATGTCACGTGACATTCCTCGCCCAGAACTGTCTCTGGCATGCGCCATCTTGCGCTGCATATTTGATGATTTTCGTATTGTAACTTACACGTTGTCATTTCAAAGCAATGGCGCACTGAAGAATTAACAAAAAGACGTCGTTCTTCGTACAATAAATGATAAACTAGTGTCTACAAATGCCATTTTAGCATCAGTTAACAACGGCCATGAATAGGGTGAGATTAAAGAACGGAATTCCTAACAGTCAGCTGTATCGCAGCTGACGCTGAAGGATAGTGGTTCGGAACGCACCAGTACCTAATTTTTTTCCCTACAAGGGTTTCAGACACTCTTATTAATTAATTTTTAATTATTTAAATTATTATTTTGGTCCAAAATGTTTACAAAAACTTATAAAACTACAAATCTAAAGTGGGCCGTAAAACACGTCTGTGCGAATTTATTATTATTATTATTATTATTATTATTATTATTATTAATGGGATGCTGTAGTTCGGTATTTATTTTCTGATAGCGGCTATCGAGACTAATCCAATGCTGTTGATAGTAAGATCGTTGAATGTCAACAAAGGTCAAAAAGGGTGCTATGAACGTCCATTCACAGGTGTCAATACAGTGCTGCAATCTTTTTATCATGGATTGAGTGGTATTCAAATGTTTAAGTTTAACGGACTTAACTGCAAAATCATCAGTCCCTGAACTTACAAACTACTTATGAACTACCTTATACTAAATACGACACAAACATGTCCGAGGGGGGAGGGGGGGATTCGAACCCCCGACGGGGCACGGTCTCGCGCATCGGAGCATAGCGCCTCAATGCGCTCGGCCGCTCCGCCGCGGCTGACTGATATTTCGTATCACTTCGGCACTTATCGAAGCACATGCTCTGACAATTGTGTAACTGGAACTTGTTTATAAACAATGTCTTTCACGAATCCTCAGAAGAGAACGCAGAGGCGTCCAGTCTGGCGAACCGTCAGGCCGTCAGACATCTCCTCTGTGTCCAATCCAACAATTTGGAAATAGTCTCTGCAACTCGGCGAAAAATGTGCCGGATACTCATAGTATTGATACCACATTATGTTCCTTGTTCCTAAAGGTTTTTCTTCCAATAACAGACCTAATGTTTCTTGTAGCAATGTGATGTACATCGTACCATTAAGATTTCCTTCTGTGAAATATGCGCCTATAATTCTGTCCTCCAGAATCCCACACCATATATGCACCGACCACGATCTTTGCCTGTGCAACTTGTCGCAGCCAACATGGATTTTCAGTTGTCCAATAGTGCATCTTATGCAAATTAACATTTCCATGATTCCTCAATAAATAAAATCAAATTAATAAATGCGTCATCCCTCTGAATATAATGCCGAGCCCATCGGCAGAATTCCGTGCGACGCACACAATCCGTACCAGTTAATTCTTGGGGGAGACTGATGTAACGAGGATGGTATTTATGGCGACGCAGAACACGAACAACACTATTCTGGCTCACGAAATGTTCAAATGTTTGTTAAGCTTATGGGACTTAACTACGGGGTCATCAGTCCCTAAACTTACAAACTACTTATGAACTAGTTACGAACTAGGACGGCACAAATATCCATGCCCGAGGGGGGATTCGAACCCCCGACCGTAGTGGCCGTGCTGACCGTGACTGGAGCGCCTCAGTCACCTCGGCCACTGCGGCCGGCGGCTTTAGTTGTAAATGGTTTACTGTGCATAGTTGTTTTTATTTTTCTGGTAAAAAAATAACCACAAAATGCACGCTTGCACAAGTAAGTAGCGTTGAATGTCATTAATTTCACCCGAGCACTAAATCTATACTCTCCAGTAGATAAGAGACGATGCAGTCTTAATCAATGCACCCTTAGTAAAATAAATACCTAGTAGAAACATTGTATAAAATAAAACAAACTGCCACTATAAACAAGTGTACATTCACTAAACAACAAGCAAATAAGGTACGATCTTGCAGTCATATAATGAATGAATCATTCTAAGATTACTTCCAAATGCAAGGAAACACAGCTTTGTCACATCCCAATTACGAACGAGTGTTATGACTGCATTGTTCTCGGATCGCTGTATGTTATTAGCAAATGTTCAAATGTTTGTAAGCCTATTGGACCAAACGGATATGGACATCAGTCCCTAGATTTACAAACTACTTTAACTTACACTAAGGATAACACACACATCCATGCCCGAGGGAGGACTCGAACATCCGACGGCAAGCAACTGGGCGCTCCGCAGTAAAAAGCCTTAGAGCCCTCGGCCGCGGCTATGTTATTAGCCACATTGGTTTCTCGTTTCGTACATAACTATCCTCGTGAAATAAGCAATCATATTTTGCGAGCTATTTTAAAGGCGTCCAGTGGCGTGGCGGGCCGCGGACCCGTCGGTGTAATCCGGCCCGCGCAGACCGCTATTGTCGAATGTGTTCCACACGAGTGTAACATATGACATGGGAGCACATAAAAGGAATGTACGCCCAAAACCGCTTTTTAAGCGTAATTTGTCGGCGTGGCGTGCCGGAAAAATGATGAGATTCATTTCGGTGTGTTGCACTGTACGTGGAGGCGGTCGCGAGCGTGTGAATCCGGCTGACGAGTCGCGAAAGGTTGCCACTTTTAGCGTAGGCCTATGTCCGCACGTCACGCAGGCCTCGTGGTGTGTCAGTTACAACTCGCGGTGGCGTTTTGTGCAGGGCAGAGAAACCAGTGCCCAGAGTATTGCCACTGACGGAAGGCGATGTACTTTGTCAGCAGGACACGTGTGGTCTGCACACTGCCGTGGCCCGCCTCTCCACCAGCTCTCCTCCCAGTTGAACGCATTACTCCTACAATAGTAACAGCATCCGCAATATTCTTGGGGCAGTCCATCGCGAGATGCCATTACACACCTTATACGATCGTTCGTATAGGAAATAGAAGCCTGCGTCGCGGCAGGGGGTGGGGCACACTGTATATTGGTACGACCGTCTGGGCACGCTTCACTGTGACATGTACGTCTACCTGTCACTTCACTTGTCAATAAAATAATCTCGTCCTTGAGGACGGTCCACCTAGCGGAATGGCGAACTGGACTCGCATTCGGGAGGACGATGCTTTAAATCCACCTCCGACCATTCCTATTTAGGTTTCCTTGATTTCCCTAAATCACTCACGGAATGATTCCTTTGAAAGGGCACGGACGATTTCCTTCCCCGTCCTTATCCAAAAATTCAGTGTGATCTCCACTGGAATGACCACGCTTTCGACGGAACGTTAAACTCTAATTTTACTTCCTTCTTTCAGGACGTTGCATTTTTGTCCTGCAGTGTATATTAGTATTTAAATGAAGCAAAGAAATATCAAATTCTGCAGTTTGTTTTTCAATTATTCTTTATATAACAAAAGCCACAAGAAAGTGAACAGAAATGTGATCTGGCGTGATGGGAACTAAATGCGGTGTTTCTCAATTTTTTTGTTAAGGAAATGAATCGGTAATTTCATTTATGCGCGCTGTAGAATGAGTTTTATCTTTGACGTGGATGGAGTGCCCAGTAATTGGCGGTCACAGCTATTAAACTTTATTGTTCTTCTTTCGCAGGATCGGCGTGGTTAATTATGGATTTTGTGAGATTCCCTTCTTGTACCGAGGAGGTAGCACTAGGACAGAGAGTTCCAATCTGGACAAATAAGAGTGAAGAAAGAATGTTAGGGCTTAGCGTCCCGTCGTTGGACCAATAAGCGACGGTGTTTACAATCAAATGATAACGTTTAAATGTTTGTAGAGCTTATGGGACTTAACTACGTGTCATCAGTTCCTGAACTTACAAACTACTTACGAACTAGCTAATACCACAGACAAATATGTTACTCTGTGCTAATTCTAAGGACGGCACAAATTTCCATGCCCGAGGGGGGATCAGAATCCCCGACCGCAGTGGCCGTGCAGACCGTGACTTGCGCGCCGCAGTCAGCTCGGCCACCGCGGCCGGCTGTTTACAATCCTGACATTTCTTGCAGCCAAGGAAAACACCACGGAAACTTGGACACTGACATTCTGCAGTTGATTGGTGAACAATTTCGTCATAGATTAAGTAGACTGGAGTTTAAGAATCAATTATACTCTTTGTTTTTTGTAACATAACGGTCTTATTTTGAGAATCTTAATAATTGGCACTCACTTTTCAGTTTAAGATAAGTAACAGCGCTAGAGTAACTCTGCAGATACAGCCACTTATGAGTGTAACCGGTTTACCCTTCTGATATGAGTTAGCTTCTGTACTTTTGTAACTTCAGTCCAGTACTGCGGTTAACGAATCTCAGTATGTTCACACCTTAGGATTTAGAGGTGAATGTCCGCCTTCTGAAAATATCTTCCGTTGCACAGATACATTTTTGGCTATTGGTCAACGTTTGTGTCACTTGGGTAATGCAACTTTCCAGTTTCACGATTGCCTTATTGAGTTTTTGCCTGCTGAATGCCGTCTATTGGAAATTTATTCCTATAACAATGACATTCATCGTCCCAGATAAAAATTGTGTGTGACAGAGAGAGAGAGAGAGAGAGAGACAGAGAGATATTTCTGGTGTTACTTCATACAAATTACATCATTGTAGTGGAATTGTACGTCCTATTGACGTCGTCACTATTAAAGTAGGGCAACTCGCTCACTTTTAAGAAGGAAGGAGGAAGAAATAATTGGTAGCATGTGCACGAAAAAACATGTGGTAATCCAGGGACAGGTTAACCACGAGACTCGGTCCGTGCTGGCTCGTTTGCTGAGTTTCGTTCCCTGCCTCGGAGCGAAATATCCCTGTGCTTATGGGCTAGTCCAAATCCCTGCCTGGTGGTTCGTTTTATCACTACACGATGTATGGTGAGGGGATACATCTGAGACTCCCTCCCTTCTCCTCATTTTTCGGATTTTCTCGTTGTGGTCATTCCGCGGGACGAACGTGGGAGGAGCTAATATGTCGGCGACTTCTTCTACGCCGGCCGCGGTGGCCGAGTGGACTGAGGCGCTCCAGTCACGGTCTGCATGGCCACTACGGTCGGGGGTTCGAATCCCCCCTCGGGCATGGATATTTGTGCCGTCCTTAATATTAGCTAGTTTGTAAGTTTAGGGAGTGATGACCCCGTAGTTAAGTCCCAAAGACTTTACAAAGATTTGATTAGACTCCTTCTCCACGATGCGCAGCGCCCCTCTACTGGTGTTCTCGCTCTCTTACCAACCACATGATGCCATGGCGAAACGCGCCACCCTTGTCTCTTCTTATATTAACTCAAACTGATAATGATCTCGGAAACTTCCAATAAATCACCGCCCGGAATCTGCTGTTCCTACGATTAGTTCTATGAGGTAATTTCACTTCAGGCGGCTTCTGATGGTTAGTCCTAGGTATAGGCTGGGGTAAATGAAACTGGCCCGGATGAGTTGATACAGTTGCACGTGGATGTATGCAATAGGCACAACGCCACGTGATCCACATCCGTCCATATGTCATTGTAAATGGAGGCGGCGGTTCTTCAGTGGAAGCGCGTGTTACGTGACAACAACGCTGTGGTCGGTTGTTTGCTGAGACGATCAATGGTGTCAAAGTGTTGGCGAAGTGCCATGCAACGCTTGGTCCGAAAATGCCGCTAAACATTATCTACTTTGAACAAGTCAAAAACATATCGAAACGGCACGCACACCAGAAACTGTGGGTGCGGTTCACCAGAGCGTGTTTCAGAGACTTACCAAATCAACCCGAGCTTCAAATCTAATGTATATCGCAGCAACCCTCAGACTTCTGGAACTGCAGCAGAACGTTTCCAATGAGATGTCAGCAATTTCAGCAGTCCGCCCTCAGCAAGGTACTGACCATGGTCCGAGAGATGAATGGTGGTCACTTCAACATCTACTATAGTCAGGTTCTTTCCTCTGCTCTTTGTTTGAAACCTGGAACTCTGTTTTCTGGGCCACTGTTATTTGCGCCAGACTTTGTAAGGGGCGATTAAAAACTTAATTTAAGCAGTTTGTAAACCTAGGGACTAATAATTAAAGAAGTTAATTCCCATAGATTTACCAACATTAGAACATTTTATTGTTCAAATGTTTGTAAAGTTATTGGACCTCACTGCAGTGGTCCCCTTATCTTACAAACTACTTTAACTTGACCTCAGAACACACACACACACACATACGCACACACTAGGGAGGACTCGAACCTTCAACTGTGAACGGCCGCGCGCACCGCAGCAAGGCGCCTTAGTGCGCACGGTTATTCCGCCGTGGCTAGCAGGTATCGGTAGAAAACATATGTAGCGTTGAGTAGCTGATATTAGTATTTTGACTCAAGAATTTGTTATAGATAAGTACGTACAAGAAACTTAGAATTATTGCGTTCTGTTTTATCTTTTAAAAGGCCTGCCTCTTGGGAGTCCAAACTATAATTTTGGAAAACCTCAGCTAGATCCAGTCTCTACGTAACCTTCACATCATGACTGATTCTAAGGTTTTGCTATGGAGAAATTCTATTATGTGCAGACTATAGGGAATAGTTGTTACTCTGACTGTTACAAAGTATACATAAACAGTACACACGGTTTCAATTACCTTGATCTACTGACGGCCTGATCTGAAAAATAAATTTTTAAATTGGTGTAAGATCTAACAGACCAAACTGCTGAGGTGATCAGTCCCCAACCTTACACACTACTTAAACCAAATTATGCTAAGGTCAACACACACTCCCGCGCGGCTATGACGTAATCTATTTCATAAATTGTTACTAGTTTTGAATGATCTGATTAGCCTACCGCGGTTATCTATTAATCCAAAACGAGTCCAAAAATGGCAAGTGAAATAAAGAGCTTTAGCGCAGAAGAAAACGATGAGAGCTACAAGCGAAATCAATGGTAATTTTGCCTTATTTTAACCTGTTACCAAAGTACAGCCAACTTTTCCATGAATAAAGATCAATAGACGGCGAATAATACCAGTAATTTACCAAAATGTTACTGCACTTAATCGTATATGCATTAGTATAGATTACTGTACCATAAAAGAAAATTGGCAAAGTTGTCTGGAAATAATGAAAAAGTGCACCTTAATGTAACAAAAAATTCTCCCGGCATTAAAATGTTATTAAAAATTCTGATTTTTTTTTTTTGAAAGCGTATTGGAGTCCTATACATAAGTGTGCAAAATTTCAGTGAGATTGGACCAAAAATGACAGAGATATGAATTTACAAAGATATCAGTGCAAAACTGCCGCCGTCTTAGTTTGAGAATATATGACGATTTGCGATGAACGAAGTTTATAGACGTGAATATCCCTATAGTTTGTAGTTCTTGTACCCAGAATCACGGTTTTTTTGTGCTTTTCGCAGGAACGACCCATGACCAAACGGCGCTTTCATAAGCCCACACCACAGACCACACTTACTGTGGATAAAGCAACCAATTTGCAGGAAGTATGTAATGTTTAAATTTTAACACTATACTGTAGGATAGGTACACCATGGCAATACTTAGAATATTTAATCAAATGTACTAGACCAAAGGGTATCCAAAACAGTGAACCCCTCATCTCCGTGATCAATAGAACCCGTGACATGGGCCCCTGAAGCATCGCGAATTCGCACGCGGCCTCTTCCAACGTATCAAATACACGCATGATAAACTGCCTATGTAACTTAGCACAGCTAGTGATCAGAGCCGTAACTGAGTTTGTCGCAGGTTATTTCAGTAGAGGAGAGGTGAAGTAATTTCCGCAAGTATACGCAGCGAATGGAATAGCTGCAACGTGCCTAGCGATATCTGGCAGCGATCGGCGATAGAAAATCAATGGCGCGTACGTGACTGCGGCAGAGCGAGCAACCAAGTCCTGCTGCACTCTAGGAAGAGCAGCAGGTTCTTTCCCCGCAGTTCTATCTACTTCGCATTAGAACAAGTCGGCTCAGAGGATGAGAAAACTTTTTAAGACGTGTAAAGGGATGTACAATCAGGCCGAACAGGTGTAGTTGACCTACTGCCAGTGGCGACGACTGGTTCAGCGAAGCCCCGGAAAAAGCTCGTCATGAAGGAAACAGTAAATAAATAAATAAATTAAATGAAAGTGTTTTAAAATATCATTCTTCGTTCTTTTACCACACCATTTTATATGCACATTCAAAATATCTGTATCGCATGAGAAACGTTTTACGTCGCGGAGACAGCACGTATACGAGACGTAGCGCGGCCGCTTATAGGCGGCATTGGCCGCAGTGTTGCAATGCGCATGCGCGGCTGGGGTTCAAATTCTCTTGTGAACCCCCTCGACGCAGCATAAGGGCTCTCCCGCGGCAGGATGGGAGAGGGGGAACGTCGCTTATAACGTTGGCGTTGGAGCTGGTGGAGACGCCAGCTCCTGGCTACTCGAGCTCTGGTGGTTGCGCACGAATGGTTCCGAAACAAGATAGTGGGCTGCTGCACACCTCGCCTTGCGCATGAGCAAATCCTCCACGAAGGCAACATCCGCCCTTCGTATTTGTTTTTTGCGCATTGAAGATTCATCAAAAACACGTCATATTTGGTAAAATATCTTATAACTATAAATTAAAGACGCATCAACTGTAAAAGCCTTCAGAAGATCCGACCATGAATAATAATGAAGACACTACTGCCCACCTAGCAAGAATAGCCGTGTGGTTAGCGACATCGCGCTGCGCCGTCGAAGGTAGTGCTTGCGAGACCGCCTGCAAACAATTTTTTAAAAACCCAATCTTCTTTTCAATAAATATGGGATAAACAGTGACATTTGTATTGTTACTTCCACATATCTTTGGACGGTTTAGCAAATGTGTCGCGATTTTGATGGTAAATGATATTCATATTCTTTGTTGGAACAAATATTTACCTGTTTGAAAAGATGTGGGGAGAGCAGCCTTTCCGCATAGGTAAGGTTTGGAGGGGGTGCTGCTTCCAGTGTCACGTGACGTAATAGATTCATTTTGTTACAGTCACTTAACAGTGTAATCCGTTACTTACTGTGGTTTAGTGTTCATATGCATATTCATATGTTATTGGTGTGTATTATTAAAGAAACATGAACAACGTTCAGTATCTTATAGAAACAATTTACTCAACTTTAAGCTTGGAACAGAAGTGTGAAATAAAGAAGCTTGGTAGTCCGACGCCTCAGCTCAAGTTGAAGCAAGTGTCAATGAATGTTCATAAGTGCTATTGGTGATCATAATCGTCAGCCTGCTCGACGTGAAGGTAGAGCAGACTGAATTGACCCAAGACCAAGCAGCCTTTCTGATTGGCTTCTTCTACCAGTGATCAGACGGCCAATAAGATACAGAGCCCATGTACTCTCTCTTGCGCCTGTTCTAATAGTGTACTCGCGGTAAAAGTACGCGCTGTTGTTCCATTTGGCAGGGAACCAGACGCTACAGTGCGGCCGAGTGTGGGAAATTAGGTCCACGGTTAGTAGTAGCTTGACTTCCAAGAGCCTATCAATCGATCCATAAGTGAAGAGCACTGCTGTGAATTAATTTAATTTAAATCTCTATTCGTAAAATGTGTAACAAATGAATCGGCAGTCACACAGGTTCAGTGCATTATTGATTCAGTGACAGTAGTAAGAGAAAACAGGATAGATGATGGAATGTTTTTGTAAACAGTGAATAATTATTATAATAAATTTACAAAGAAGGAAGGAAGATTAATGCTTAACGCCCCGTCGACAGCATGGTCGTTAGAGGCGGAGCTTACGCTCACATTGTTTGGGTAAGGATGGGATAAGAAATGGATCGTACCCTTTGAATGGAACCATCCCGGCATTTGCCGGGAGTGATTTAGGGGAATCACGAGAAACCTAAATATGGAGGGCCCGGAGGTGGATTTGAACCACCGCCCTCCCGGATGCGAGTCCAGTGTGTTATCACTGCGCCACCTCGCTCCTTCATTAAAATAAATTTACGCTACTCTTCAAAAAAAGTTACAAAAATGAATTATGAGTTACACAACTCGCGATTTTCCTATAAATTGAAGTTGCCATGATCCAAAGAATACAGATATAGTGCCCTTTTTAGTCGCAGGGAGATATCGTTTTTGTTGATTGGATGTTTTAGGGGGACAAAACTGGGGAGATATCGGTAACGTTATTCTGTGCCTCGTTTACATCTGACGGAGCGCATGTTTTCTCATGGTGGAGGTAGAATAAACAACACAACGGTTTGTTTGCATTGGACGAACGTTTTTCTACTGGTTTATAGGCTATTTCTACGTCTTACACTCTACACAATCTCACATGCACAGCTTCGATAGCGGCCATCTGATTCTGACAAACGGTCATTTCACCTTATCAGTGGTATCACCGAGCATTCAGCTTCCATACGATTAGTCTAATTCGAGCATGTTTCAGTAAGAAGGAAGAGCCGACGAGTAGGAAGATCCCGTGGCAGGCTATACGTGAAGGAAGGTAGGCGGTGTAAGATTGACGTGGCTCGATTCTGTAACGTGACGGAAGGCAGCAGCGTCACGCTGAGTAGCCGCTGGTGTCAAACTTGTGTGTCGATAGAGTATCAACCAAAACGACGATATACTGTGCTGTCGTGCAGGAGAACGCGCGTAAACTATAATAATAACACCTGACCTCTGGAGTAGAGGAAACGCAATACTGTGAGAATGATTTATGTCGTGCTTCTGTGAGCAAAGTGGTAGAGCGTTAGTGTGTCATACCGAAAGTCCTACGTACAAGCTCTGATCACTGCACTTTTTGTACTGCAGTACGTTGACAGTGTGCTTCTTTGATTTGAAAGTAGCGAACCTGTAGGGTTTATTCGTAGCGAGGGGGTCGGAAGAACATTGTTACTAGGAAGGGGGTCGAAAAGGTTGAAAAACAGTGGCCTATATTGATCTGTGAGCGAAATCGACTACTGCTCGCCACTAAGGCGCCATGCTATGGTGCGCGAGGTCACATTTTCAAATGTTTGTTAAGCTTAAGGGACTTTTAACTGCGGGGTCATCAGTCCCTAAACTTACAAACTACTTATGAACTACCTTATACTAAAGACGACATAAACATCCATGCCCGAGGGGGATTCGAACCCACTACCGCAGCGGCCGTGCAGACTGTGACTGGCTCGGCACTCCAGCTGCCTGGGTCTCTGGTGTCCAGTCCGCCGCTGCCTTTGATGTATACCAACATCATCTAATTTCCATTTCATACCTAAACACCTGCCTTTGATGTACACCTACATCATCTAATTTCCATTTCATACCTAAACACCTGGCAGAGCGTTCACAGAAATATCTTTAGACAATTTCTGTACCGTTCCACTCCCGAACAGGGCACAGGAAAAACAAAAAATTAAAAATTTTTGTGTGAGCTCTTATTTTATGACGAAAAAAATTCCTCATTATTTATGTGGGCTTTTTAAAAACTATTTTCAGATTAGAAGGAGAAATTTGGTGAATGAAATTTTGGGAGAAACCCACACCGAAACGAAAAAGATCTTTGTTTAATGACTGCCATTCCAACTTTGTTCTGCAAAGAAAGCGCAGTGTTTGATTCGCTTTCCGCACAACATTTTCTTTTGAGCTTTCCAATATGAGGTGTTCGTCACTACTATCTCTATGTATTTAATTCCAATGAAGCCTTTAGATTTGCGTGATTTATCGTGTAACCAAATTTTAACTAACTTCCTCCATTATTTAGATTTAATTTCCACTTTTCGCGCCCGCTTAGGTCGGGACCGTACTAGGAAACAGGAGGCATGCTGCAGATTCCTGTACCCCTACGGCTACAGGAAAAACGAAATTCGGAGAGCCAAATATGGAGTCGTCTACCCCACCCTTATCTAAAGGAAGTAAAGACCCATCCTGTTGTGTCGTTGTGTACCTACTTTCTTTCTAAAAAAAAAAAAAAAAAAAAAAATAAAATAAAAGTAGTTTTGTACGAAAAATTAAGTACCACTGCTTTGGGCTTCACGTATGTTGTGCACTACCCATTCCCTCTCATTTCACACTGAAGAAATTATTTTAAAAAAATGATTCTTTCACACTTTCTAGTCTTACATCTCAGCATGATAATGAACTGGCACTCCTTTCGTTGTCCCATATAGTTAGTATGATACTTCACAAATAACTAAAACATTGCGCAGGTATCGAAAAGTTTTTACTGAAAAATGTAGTCGCTTGACAGTTAATGTTTGGTGCAGTTTAAGTTATACATATATGTAACATAATTGTTTTTAACGCTGGAATGAGACCGTTATCTCTTTCCAGTCTCGAGTAAATGTTTGATATAGGCCTACAAGGTAACGGTAAAAAGTAATGAGGACAATTGTTTTTCTCTGAAATGACTTCGTTGGCAGAGGTGCTTATAGTTACCCACCTTAAATATAATCTACACTGTTATTTATGACAGTTTGCGGGAAGGCGTCGATTTATGTTGATGTCTCTTATTGCCCGCCCTATGGCATGAATGACGTCATCTCTGGTGTTACACCGCAGTGGTTCTTTCACTTTGGGAAAGAGATCGTAACCACAGAGACTCATGTCGGTCGAGTGCGCTGGATATCCCAGGATCTCCCTTGGGAAACGGCGCAGAAGTCCTGTACAGCAGCAGGCGAGTGTCACGCAGAATGATGGGCTTCTCTTTCACGAAATGTTCCAGCGCTCAGGCGATTCCGCAGGTGACGGCTATCTAATGTCCGTTTCTTGGCACCTCGACACGCAGCTTAAGAGACCGTCAGCCTGCCAACATTTTTCTACACCACGGAATGATGGTACTTTACAGCACGAATCCCAGTTTTAGTCGTATCGAGCTGGTCGACACTTGAATATGTCACTGCCCCATGAAGCTATGGATTCAGCGTGTTAGTAAGTATGTGCCCAGGCAAGATGTGGTTCAGGTATGATCTGAGGCATGAGCATTTCGTTGTAGTTAGGGGCTGAAGGGGCTGATGTCTGGAGCACATTAGGTGGACATTTTTTTACGCCGTCTACAAGACTTTGACATTATAGAACCATGATGGCAACGGAACACGAAATTGCTCTTTTGTTTTTATTCAAGAGGCTTGATGAACACCTCAAACCATCCTATCTTAACCCAGTCGAGCAGTTGTTGGGAGCTACCGATAACCGAGTATGCTCGATGAACCGGGCACGAATTAGATGTAATCCATTGTGAGGTTTTTTTTATGTTGCGTGGACCATTATCCCCCTAGGACGACGTCAACACCTTGTAGAGCTCCGCCTTGTTACTGGGGCTCGCGAATGTGCATTGCATCGAGTGCCTCCTAAGATGTTTTTGCACTTACTGCGAATGCTGAGGCTTTCGCGGATACCGTCGGTAACGCTTACTAGGGTGACTGGCTCTCGTCCAGCAGGTCTGTGTCTCATTACCAAGGTTTCGCGTGGAGGTGTGCTGGGTATTTTCAGAGGCCTGATACAAGCCGACAAGTTATTCGCAACAATTGCAGGCGTACCACACTTCGGAAGATTACCGGCACAGACAGAGCTGAAAGTCAGGCATGCCACGCAGACCTCAGAAGTGCGGTAAAAGCTTTATACGTCTTTTTGTTCACATATTTATATTGGCACAAGTCTTACATGAATTCCTATGTTTCAATTTTGCATTCAACAGGTTACAAACTGAATTTTTGAAACTCGATGGCTGGCAAATATTTCTGATAAGGTACTTTGTTGTTCGTATACGAAAAAGATCTGTCTGTTATGGTGATCAGAACTCGGCAGCCGCGGTGGAGTGGCCGAGCGCTCTAAGGTGCCTCGCTGCGGGCGCGCGGATGCTCGCCGTCGGAGGTTCGAATCCTCCTTTGGGCATGGGAGTTTAATTTCTAAGACCTAGACACTATTTCAGACAACAGGAACCGTTAAAAGGGAGCAAGGCCGAGGTCGTCCACTGGTAACATCAGCAAGAGCTGACCGTTATTTTCGCTTAACAGCCCGTCGAGACAGGAAGCGGAACGCAACTCAGCTGCAACGCACCCTCCGGGCAGCAACAGGACGCGTAATATCAACACAAACTGTCCGAAATCGCCTTCGGGAATGTGGCCTCTACGCTCGGAGGCCTATGGTGTGTGTACCAAGGAACCACGATGCTCTTTAACCCGCAGAAACTAGTCGGAGGAACATTAGTATTTTAGTCGTAACGAATGGCGTCGGCTTCTGTTCACAGATGAGTAAAGAAGTTGTGTACAGCCGGACAATCGTTCCATTACCTGGAGAGACAGTTCAACTCGGAACAATCCATATCATGGTGGTGGACAAATGGTGCGGGCAAGAGTCAGTATTGGCAGACGTACGGACTTCTTTGTCGTTCGGCATGGCGCTTTGACTACTCGGGATATAGAGACGAGATCCTTCGGCCTCTTGTTGTGCCCTACGCTGGTGCCATAGGGGATGAGTTCCTTCTGGTAAACGATAAAGCTCGTCCACACAGAGCTTGAAGCTGAGGGAGTTGAATGAATGGAGAGGCCAGCTTATTAATCGGGTTAAAACCCGAATGAACAAGTGGGGGATGCAATTGGCAGACGCATTGCAGCCAGACCAGCACCCCCCCCCCCACCCCCCGGTTCATAACGGCTGCAAAACTGTTTGTAAAGGTTATGGGACTTAACTGCGGGGTCATCGGCCGTTAAACTTAAAAACTACTTATGAACTAACTTATACTAAAGACAACACAAACATTCATACCCGAGGGAGGATTCGAACCTCCGACGCGGGAGGCCGCGCGATCCGCAACGTTGCGATAAAGACACAACACAGCTGGATATTTGCACTCATGGAAGAATGGCCAAATATTCCTCAAGAGCTGATTGATAACCTCATACTGTCCATGCCACGCAGGTGTCGAACTGTACTGGGTCTTCGAGGTGATCACACACTATATTGGAGGAGAACTACAATGGCTTTTTCATTATTATTGTAGACACATTGTGCCTCGCTATAAGTAAACGCCATGTAAAACTCAAGTATAGAGTTTAGACAGCAAAATATCGTACTGTACGACACACAAATTACTACTGGCACCAATCTCTGACTGAAATACATTACCATATGTATATTGTGTATGTTATCTCACCCGATCCCCAGTTATTTTGAGCAGTGTAGATAGAATTTCTGTTTCGTGTATTAATGGAAGCTTGCATTAATGGAAAATAACTGTAAGGTAATGAAGATTAGTAGGACATTAAATCCTTTAATGTCCGAATACAGTATTCGTGGCATGCTGTTTCACAAATCTAAGCGTAACGATCCAAACAAAATGTAGTGAAACGAGCACGTAGGGTGGCGAATGGATTTCGGTTTATGGAAGAATTCTAGGAAAGTGTTGATGAGTTATGAAGTAGACAGCTTATAGAACACTAGTGCGGCCCATTCTTGAGCAATACTTCAACGTTTGAGATCTCGCCTGCTAGAGGCGTGCTGTTACCGGTGGGATGGATCATCACGCCATTATAAGCAGTGTGCTCGGTGAACTTAAATGGGACTCCCCGGGGAGAAAACTGCGTTCTTTGTGTGAAGCACTATAGAGAACAGTTAAAAAACTGGCATTTGCAGCCGAGTGCAGAACGATTCTACTGCCACCAACTTAAATTTCTCCTGAGTATCGTGAAGAAAAGATAGAGAAATCAGAGGCATATAGAATAGTCATCTTTCCCTCGCTCAGTTTGGGAGTGGAACGGGGTAATGAACGGTAAGTGTTGCTACAAGGTACCGTGCGCCATGCAGCTTGTGGAGTAAACAGCGTGTAGTAGCATACAACAAACAGGACGTGGACTGCGGCAGGGTAATTGCTAGTGACGCCGGGCTTTACGAGGAAGCGCGCTCCAGCACGTACCTGGAATTACAGCCTCTTGTTGCTATCTGCAGGTGTCCTGCCACAGCTTACATCGCTACCAAAGCTCCGATATAATTCGTGCTATGTGCTGCCGGCCAGGAGAACGTGCTTAAAATATAATAATATGTAACACCAGACCTGGGGAGTACAGGAAAAGCATACGTGTGGGAACATGTCCAGTCGAGCTCCTGTAGACAAGTTGATAGAGCTTTAGTTCGGTGTACTGCTCATAGCACTTTTCTTTATTTTTATTATTTTTTTACTGCATTACGTTGGCAATTGTTATATGGGGTAATGTGTTCATGACAGGTATAATGACTGTTCGGATTTTATAGCAGTATGTTATCGGCAGTTTGCTTTTGCTTCGTTTATTTGAAAGTAGCAAACCTGTAGGGTATATTCGCAGTTTCATAAAATAAACAGAAACAATTGGAACACAAGAATAAAGAAACAATTGCACCAAAGGTACAAAAGTAATAATAATAATAACTTTATAATAATGATAATAAATGTCTGCTAGATTGGCAGCACTTTTATATATCAGAAACATGATGTCCCATGTAACACTCGGTGTATGTAGATGTAGAACAATGTGCAACGTAATACAGAAAAAAAAAATTGCATCATCAGCGCTTCAAACCAGGTCTCTTGAAATGACAAACGTACGCTCTATCGACTACCCCACGGGAGCTCAACTCGACGTCCTCTCATGGATATGATTTTCCTGTACTCCGTAGGACAAGCGTTACTGATTACTTCCCTTTTAAGCACGTTCACCTGGCCGGCAGAACATATCACGAATTCTATAGAAATTTTAGTTGATACTCTATCGGTATACAACGTTTGGTCCTATTTGACTGTCTGAAACCTGAAGGATTGGGTGTTAGTCCAGGACCTGAGCACCATTTTCGTGGAGCGTAAAATGTGGGAAGTAAAACAAAAGGGAAGGAGGAGGACTTTAACAATAGAAAATGCATCTTTCGACTGCGCGTTGTTCCATTTTTAATTATGTCATTACATTATTGAAACGTATACCTATCACTTTTTATAGAATCGTGTCGATATCAGTGAAAGAAAACGAACACATCAGTAATCAGAATGAAAAATAAAATAAACAATAAATAAAGGGATGCAATGGCGGCGGCAGTAGAGAGAGACAGAGTTATCGGGAAGTGGAAGTTCCCTTGCGCAACGTTTATTCCACTACTGTCGTTTATGAAGTTACGTACGTCAGGTCATGAAGGTAACAAATTGCGTCTTGTATGCCACTACTTGTGTTGATTTGTACAACTTTGTGTTAAATTCCATACGTGGAATGAAACTGTTGCTTTAATTTTTCGGAGTGATGGATTTGATGTTTGAGTGACTATCGTACTTCCTTTCGATATGAAAATACAACTTTTTAAATTGTGATCGCTTTTTCTGCTATAGCAGTTTTATTGGGTTATTTTATTCGGTTCGTTGGCCCACAATGATAAGATTCCAGAGGATGTGTAAAATGTCATAAAACAACAAGACAATAAAAATATTTGAAATATGAGATGATTATGTTCTTACCACACATCTAAATGATACAATCCTGCTGCGCTAACTACTAACTGCAAACATCCTCTAAGAAGATTAGAAAAATCTTTTAAACTCTACATACTCAACTGAATAGGGTAATTTCAAAATTATTATGATTAAGCGTCGTAAAACAGTTCGCAAAGCTTCCTTACTCAGAATACATTACTGCAGAGAAAATGACCTGGTAGTTGCTCACCAAGAAATTCTCAACGCTCCTCTGAAACTGCATTGTAAAGTGATTGCTGACAAGCTATTGAACCCCTGAATTATAACGCCTTTCTGCGCCACGTGCTTTTTAACCCAAAGAGAGCAGTGGACATATAATTCGCAACAACGTTTACTCCATGGCAGAAATTTATTTACTGCAATCTTCGGCAAAAGAAATTTAAAAAAAGTTTGTCCACTGATTCTCTTGTGTGAGGACAACAGTAGGGCCACCAGATTATAAAAGCTGTGTCAGCTTTTGCAGACTGAATCGTCTTTCACCCCGCACCGGGACGACATATACAGGGTGTTACAAAAAGGTACGGTCAAACTTTCAGGAAACATTCCTCACACTCAAAGAAAGAAAATATGTCATGTGGACATGTGTCCGGAAACGCTTAATTTCCATTTTAGTATTTCTCTTTAAATGTAAATTGAAATAATTCGTGCAGACAATTGTCAAAATTCCCAATTGTTTCGTTAGTATGTACTGTACTTCCTCGATTCATCGCATTCAAATGTTCAAATGTTTGTAAATCTATCGGACCAAACTGCATGGTCATCAGTCCGTAGCTTACAAACTACTTAAACCTAGGTAAACTAACCTAAGGACAACACACACACCCATGCCCCAGGGAGGACTCGAACCCCCACGGCGAGCAACTGCGCGCTCCGCAGAGACGCTTTAGACCGCTCGGCTACTCCACCACGGCTACCTTCCTTCAATTGGGCCAACTGGCGGTAATCGAGGAAATACAGTACATACTAACGTTCAGTTGGGTATTTTGACAATTGTCTGCACGAATTATCTCAATTTACATTTAAAAATAAATACTAAAATGAGCTCTAACGTGGAAATTAAGCGTTTCCGGCCACATGTCCACATAACATATTTTCTTTCTTTGTGTCTGAGGAATGTTTCCTGAAGGTTTGGCCGTACCGTTTTGTAACACCCTGTATAACTGTGACACTCGTAACAAGATCAGCGCCGCGGTGGAGTAGCCGAGCGGTCTAAAGCGTCTCGCTGCGGAGTGCGCGGTTGCTCGCCGTGGAGGTTCGAGTCCTCCCTGGGGCATGCGCGTGTGTGTTTGTCCTTAGGTTAGTTTACCTAGGTTTAAGTAGTTTGTAAGCTACGGACTGATGACCACGCATTTTGGTCCGATAGAGCTACAAAAATTTGAACATTTTCAGTGAATGGACAAACTGACGTTTTCATCTGTTAAATAAGGCTAATTGTGAATAACTCTCGTTATATGATTATCGACTCATACGTATGTACTTAATCCTGACGCAGTGTGTCCAGTCTCAGTGGTGAACGACGCAGACCTAGTAATTAAGTAATGACACAATTCTTAATTGTGTTTAATACTATCGGCCTTCGACTGAAATGTTTTGCAATTTGAAATTAGTTGCGAAAGAAAACGCAGGTCATCACGATCACTTTTAAATTTAAAACAAAGCTCTTACTGTAAAGAAAATAAACGCCTGCAGTCGTACACATACACAACGTTCGCTACCGCGTATTTCTTTCTATTTCTGTTTCGTTATTTGCATACTTCGAAAGGCGAGGCCCACCTGAAGACACCCCCTATCAGACTTTCTAGAATATTGATAGTGTCTTCATGACTTCTTACTACATGTTCGATATACTCTCCTGCCTTGACGATGATATGGACATCAAACACACTTCTGCTTCGATAGGGCCGAGCTCCGTCTTCTTGTCGAAATCAGGGTCGCTTTAGATAATGGGGATGAAATCATCTTCCAACACCTTGACACGTACCGTTCGGTAGTCACCGAGCCATCAAGGAATATCGCACCGATTTTTCCGTGACTGAACACTGCACACCACAAAGTCAGTAGTTATGCGGTTTCTCCGTCCCCCAAACGCGCCAATTTTGCCCTTGGCGAATCCATCCAAATGAAAGTGGGCTTAGTCACTGAACTGCATACTAATTCAAGCCATGCCCTGCAGCCAACCTTGCAATTTGAACGTCCTAACGGAAACTATTCAGAGGTTGTAACGATTGTATTTCTTGTAGTCCAAGAATTGTTAGCCTGTACATTCTCCAAGCTAAGACTCACTGAGTTGCCGCCGCGGCGGAGCGGCCGAGCTCATTGAGGCGCTATGCTCCGATGCGCGAGGCCCCTCCCCGTCGGGGGTTCGAATCCCCCCCTACGCCATGGATGTTTGTGCTATCTTTAGTTTGTAAGTTTAGGGACTGACGACCCCACAGTTAAGTCCCATAAGCTTGACAAACATTTGAACATCACTGAGTTACCGTCCAATCTGATTGTTGGTCCAACCGTGAACGAGTTGCTTGTTTGAAAGGCAGTGACAGCTGCTCCTCTTCTGCGTGACGCACAGCCATGCCGTCCGGTGTGTCAGCTTCCGCCTGATAGATGCTCCTCCAGAGAGCCGCATAGCATCATCCGCTGCTGCGTTTGGTATCACCGCATGCTACCACTCTCCGCGGAACCGAATGTTAAACATTCCACAGCGCATTCCAGATTTCGACACACACGAATCGGCGACGGAGCAAGACGTCATCTGTTTTCGGCTAGTCCATTCAGATTGTTATTCTGGGTTTTATTCTTCCGTCGCTGCTTGGTTCTCTCTTTTTCATTACTTTCTTAATTTTCGTCATACTTTGTAAAATTTTCATGAAGAATTATACTTCTTCATCTAAGTATTCTTTTACAAACGAAACTGAAACTTATTTCGGTTTTACAATCCTACTTTAGGCATTGAGGAACAACATAAATAGCTTTTTCCACGAAAATTACTTCAACTATGAAACAGCGTCCTTTTGACGATGAAAATAGCATTTTTGGTTGTTATGTGGAAATTATGAAGTAAACACGACGCGATGGATAAAGCTAAAAGATTATATAGTGTCTTCTACATACAGTTGTTGCGTTTCTTTGTGTATATTCCATAAAAAAAATAAAGTTCTGAATTTTTTGTACGTTCTATCGGAACCGAAACTATTTACAGTAAATGTGGCATTCTCAGAAGAAACGTAACAGGTTCTTTTATATTATGGATCTGCCTTAATTAGAATATGAACTACCCACCTCGAGTGTTAGCAGACGATTCTATTGTTTATTGTCTAGTGAAGTCACCCGAAGATCAAAACGAAGTACGGAACGATTCACTGACCGCGCGGGGTGGCGCAGTGGTAACGCCGCCTCCACCATTTCCTGGATTTAAATTTACCTTAATCACTTCCGGCAGATACCGGGATGGTTCCTTTGAGCCGGCCGCGGTGACCGAGGGGACTAAGGCGCTTCAGTCACGGTCTGCACGGCCACTACGGTCGGGGGTTCGAATCCCCCCTCGGGCATGGATATTTGTGCCGTCCTTAGTTGTAGTTAGTTCATAAGTAGTTTGTAAGTTTAGGGACTGATGACCCCGTAGTTAAGTCCCTTAAGCTTAACAAACATTTGAATTTGAATTTGGTTCCTTTGAAAGGGCGCGGCCGATTTCCTTCCCCATCCCTGCCAAAACTGTCAAAGTGTGTTCTCCGTCTCTAATGTCTACAACAACAACGGGATGTTAAACCCAAAGACTCCTTCCTTTTTCTTTTTAGAACGTATCTGACACTATATTTGAATAGTGTGAAAATTGACAAGTGTGAGGTCTTCCACGTGAGTACCAACAAAATTCTGTCGAATTTTTGTTCATGTCATCTGTCACAAATTTAGAGATGGCAAATTCAACAGTATATCTAAAGGTTACAGTTACAAATTACTTAAACTGTTGTATAGAATTGCAGCGTGGTATGGCAATTTTACCAGATGGAATGAGGACACCTTATTTTGTTGCTCTAAGTTTTATCGTGTTTAATGGCGTCAATAATTTATTTTTCTGGGGTGGGGGGCGGAAGTGGTTCACTTCTGTTCAAGTATAAGGTGTTCATTCAATCAACAACTGAGGTGAACTGTGAAAGTGCTTCATCGTATACAATTTGAACACAAATAGCACTGTAAAAGATAAACCTTCATGGATACACCTCCCCCCCCCCCACCTCACACACACACACCATTGTCTACGCGCTTGATTGCGTCAAAACGTTTATCAAAATTGCAGTCGTTGGCTTGCTTGAGCCGACTGCCCGTGTTCCTCGACACTACAACGTGGTCTTCAGGGCCATGTTACACCACCTGCCGGAGGCTGCGCTCTTGCCGAAGGGGGCAATTGTACTCCCATTAACTAGAAACTAGATCATTCTGGGAGAAAGGTATTCCAAAGGCAGTGCCGTGGTTGATCCAGTTACCTGGTCGAGTGCAAATCGAACAATGTTGAGGAAGAACGGGAAGGGTGAAGAAAGAAAAAATCAGGAAGCTCAGGGTTTAGCGTCCCGTCCATAAAATGGTCATTAGAGACGGAGCTCACGCTCGGAATTTTGGAAAACGTTGGGGAAGGAAGTCGGCCTTATCCTTTGAAAGGAACCATCCCGGCATTTGCCTAGAGTGACTTAGGAAAATCACAGAAAACCTAAATCTGTATGGCCTGAGGTGAATTTGAGCCAGCGTTCTCCCAAATGCAAGTCCAGTCCTTTACCACTGAAGGAGAGTGCAGTGTAGTTTGGGGTACATTCTTCCAAAAAAGGAGAGGAGTATTTTAGAGGAAAACCCAAAACTCTCTACCATTTCTGCCAGCAGCCTTTCAAAATAGGAAGCTCGTCTCCCCTCCAGTTAGACCTCACCGACCGTGTCACCATCGCGTGTAGTGTTAACTAACTGGTCAAGAAGTGGTGTGATCTTTCACTCTACCTCATCTGTAGTGCGACAGTAATCAGGACTGTGTTATTGGAGAACTTCGTACCGCAGCAAATGTTCAAATGTTTCTAAACCTAAGGGACCAAACTGGTGAGGTGATCGGTCGCTAGACTACTTAAAGTAATTTATGCTAAGGACAACGCACGCATCCAATCCCGAGGCGCCGCGCGGGAGTAGCCGAGCGATCTGGAGCACCATGTTACGGATCGCGCGGCCTCCCGCATCGGAGGTTCGAATCCTCCCACAGGCATGGATGTGTGTGTTGTCCTTAGGTTAGTTTAACTTAGTTTAAGTAGTTTGTAAGTCTGGGGACTGATGACCAACGTATTTGATCCCATAGGATTAGAAACATTTGAACATGCCCGAGGCAGGACTCGAACCTCCGACGGGAACGGCTTGCAATCCGTGGAATTGCGCGTTAAACCGCGCGGCCATTTCCGCATGGCGTATCGCACGTACATTGCAGCTAGATGTAAAGTTATTCTCATTCAGCGAATTGGAATTCGTGACCCGCTTTCTCTGTTGTGACGCGCCACCTGTTTCGTGCTTCTGCGTATGAACATAATTCTGCATTCATGCATTGCTGAAACGAGTCTCTGCTTTTAATACGGCTCGCAGCTGCCTTTTAAGTTGTTATGTCTTTGCGAATGGCTGGTCCTGATTTATTTCTGAAAACATCATATCGGCGTAAGTCAAGAGAGGAAACTAGTTATCGAAAACTGTAATCGATTGCTCACTTCGACACCGATACAAACAAGCGATTTACCAAACAATTTCAACATGTACATTCAACGCCACAGCGTTGTCAATTTCTGCTGTGATTACCAGTACAGTGGCAGTTTTGCTGACTTTTTAAAGCATGTTTTGAGACAAATCTTCTTTGAATATATCACAAAATACATAACATTTTGATTGACTCCAAGATTTTTGTGTACAGCTCCCAGTCTATATTTCACAAATAAACATATACAGTATTTTCAAGTACGAAGAGTGTTGATATGAAAAGGTGCGAAACGACCCTGTGGGTATAATTGAACTATTTATTCAAAAGTAATCGACACAGGGCTGAGCACAACTATCACACTGCTGAATGATTCCCTGTTCCCATAATTCCTGTGGCTGCGACAAGAGCCAGTCCTTTTCTGTGCCCTTCAGTTCGTCGTCCGACTTGGAGCGCTTCCCTTTAAGATGACAGATAGCAGTGACAGGGCGACATGCCTGGGCTGTAGGGCGGATGCCCCCACCTGAACGTGGCAAATACGCGTGGTGTGAGCCTGGAGAAGCCTGTTATCGTGGAACAGAATCACTCAGCCCCGGCCGTTTGCTCTTGATGGAGTTGGGTAGGCTTCAGAGTGTCACAGTTAATGGTTTTTCCGTGCTCGAGGAATTCGATGAGTATCGGACCTTGACGTCGAAAAAGACGGTGGAGCAATAAATTGTCTGATTAGGGTACAGCCTTAATTTTTTTATGGGGAGGTGGCGACACTACATTCTCGTTCCTAGATGTCGCAGTACGTTATCCCAAAGCGCCATATTCAAATATCAGCCGGTTTGGTAGTTAAACCGTTTCGTACTTTTTCATATGAAAACCCCTCGTATTAGTGTTTATACGGGGGTTTGAAATCTCAAAGCTGCGGCAGAATAGTCGTGTGCACTAAGGCGCCCAGCTGCGGTGCGCGCGGCTGTTAGCCGTCGGGGGTTCCAGTCCTCCCTCGGGCATGGGTGTTTGCGTTGTCCTTAGCATAAGTTACTTTGTTAGTGTAAGTAATTTGTAAGCTTAGGGACTAATGACGCCGCGGTGGATTAGCCGTGTGCACTGGGGCGCCGTGCTGCAGTGTGCACGGCCGTTCGCTGTCGGGTGTTCAAGTCTCCTCTCGGGCATGGGTGTTTGTGTTGTGTTTAGGTTAGTTTACCTTAGTTTAAGTAGTTTTTAAGCTACGGACTAATAACCCAGCAGTTGAGTCCGATAGATTTACAAACATTTCGACTAATGACCAACGTAGTTTAGTCCCTTAGATTTTCAAACATTTGATTTTTGAAATCTCAGCGAGTTTGTTAAAATGCTATCAGGAAGAATACTACTAGTTCTCATAATACATGAGAAAGATATAGGTCATATGAAATGGCTACAGACTTTAGTAAAGCTCTAGAATATGTATGACCTGTAATTTAGCCTAATATCTCCATATTATCTCATTCTGTTGAGAAGTTAAAAATGTAACTAAAGATTTAGTGAATACTTAGAAAAAATTGTAACCCTGATGTCACGATTATTGCTGTTAAATTTTCATTAACTTTTATTTTCACAGCACCCAGCTTCGGGCTTGCTGATTACTGAAAAGTCTGAGGGTATGAGGGTTCTATTATTTGTATCCCGTTTTAATGCAAGAAGAAACTACTGCCTTCACTTCAAAGTGACCGATGGCTTCTAAATAACTCCAAACTCATTAGGGTTAGTTCTTATTCCACTCAGCCACAGCAAAATGAAACAGAACTACATAACATCGCTTAATAGAATAGACAAGGTTACCAAACATTACTTCTACTGACTTCGCCTGTGATTCGTAGGATGGCTAGCGACCAATGATCAATTACTACGATCTGCCAGTGGCGATTCGTGGTATTGTTGCAGTCTTGTACAACTCCCATTTTTTTAAATATGTGCGACCCCTTTTCTTATATATACATCGTTTAGGAAGCAAAACTTACACCATGAAATAAATGATAAGGAAATATTTTTGGTCGTGCAACGTCTTGTTGCCGCTGCCAGCCTCCCTCGGCCCATTTAACCTGCGGCAGCGGCGAGTCCACGCCCGTGACCTTGGCACCTCGCCCGCTAGTGACGTCACAGGGGGTTGCCGACTGCCTGCAAACCCACTGGCCAAAGGCAGTTCCCAGTGCACCGCTCTAGAGTACAAGCACCCATGTTGGTACCAGTAGCGTATTCTTTCTGTCTTCTCGGGTATGTTACTCTGCCACGCAATACATATCAACAGCAGTCGCAATAATTTTCTTCCAGTAACAAATTACCTACCAATCTAGATCATTTTAGCTGCTGTAACTTAGCAGAGTTGGTAATAATGAAAATGATGTGGAAGACGTTCACTGAGTGCTCCTAAACAATTGAAGCTAATTTTCGTAATTCCCACGACGTCAGTTGAAGCAGAAATGTACTTTTCAACTTTGAAAAGAATAACATCATTCTTACGAAACTCTATGCCCAACGAAATATTGCCAAAATTCAAATGTTTGTATAGCTTATGGGACTTAACTACGGGGTCATCAGTCCCTACACTTACAAACTATTTACGAACTAACTTACACTAAGGACGGCACAAATATCCATGCCCGATGGGGGATTCGAACCCCCGACCGCAGTGGCCGTGCAGACCGTGACTGGAGCGCCGCAGTCCCCTCGGCCAGAAAGATTGTCAGCCTTGGCGATTATTTGCATAGAAAGAGATCTTGTGATGAGGAGCGCAGACTTTAATCAAATGGGGATTGATTAATTTGCATCGATACAAATAGGAGGGCAAATTTTCAGTACAGATAAGGTAAGAATAAGTGTACTTAGGAGTTATAATAATAGGCCTACGTCTCTTATTTCCAGTCTTTTAAATGGCGAATGAATTTCATTTCGATTAAAAATGTAACTCGTAACATATTATTGATAAATTGTTGCAAGCATTCTGCCACAGATACTTTTCTGTCAGAATCATACATTGGATTTGCAAAAATTGAATTTTGTGACCTTCATACACGAAGATTTGAAGGGATGTTCATATCGTGACAGATTTCAAGAGGACAGGCGCTGAGATAAAGAATTGTCTCCCTTGTAACCAGCCGCCACTGTGATTTACATTTAAAAGAACAGCTCGCGTGAATTAGAAACAAATCGGTGCGATATGCGACACATTTTGGGGCCCTTTAACTGTCGCATCATAGGCAGTTCTGTACACAATTACAAACACTATCCAAGTGCACACGGAAGAAAAGGAGACATTTCTGCTTTCTGGCTTAATAGGAATCTGCAAGTGGTCGTTTCTTTGAATTTGTCACTATTGTATGGGTCTTTGTAGGCCACAGTTATTCAAAAATGTTTAAAAGCTTATGGAACTTAACTGCGGGGTCACCAGTCCCTAAACTTACAAACTACTTATGAACTCACTTATACTAAAGAGAACACAAACATCCATGCCCGAGGGAGGATTCGAACTTCCGACGCGGAGGCCGCGCGATCCGCAACGTAGCGCTCCAGACCGCTCTGCTACTCCCGCGCGGCACATAGTTCTTGGTTTCGAGTTGCTTTCTCAGCAGTTCCGCAATGAGAAATATAATCAAGATATCGGACACGGAAATTTATGTACAGATGAAAAATATAAAGAGTGTAAAGAACGCCGTATGATCTTGATTTTGGATGGTTTGCAATACTGTGGTGGGGAAAAATACATTGATATCCAATCCTATAATTTGTGCTTTTTTTTAATTTATTGATGTTTTTAAGAAAACTTTGGATATTGATGTAATTTATGATGATTCAAGTGAACTGCAAATGCGTAATTTAATTAGTCATATGTTAAGTTCAAAGGAAATGTTGGTTTGGAGAAACAAAGCCTCATCTATAGGCGTAGAGGTTGAATAAGTACAGGACGCAATAGTGAAGGAGTCGGCAGGTGTCCCCCCTCCCCTCCCCTCCCGCCGGT
This sequence comes from Locusta migratoria, assembly GCA_026315105.1. NCBI lineage: Eukaryota > Metazoa > Arthropoda > Insecta > Orthoptera > Acrididae > Locusta > Locusta migratoria. The sequence continues at coordinate 22,733,682 of CM048755.1, read as the reverse complement.
GGCAGGAAGTGCACAAAAGCCACGTGCCCGATTTGACAATACTCCGAGGTCTTCAGTGCCGCCTGACGGCTCGAACGGGCAGCATGCACAGCCTGGTAACCAGTGTTTTCGTGGCTGCTGTTGCAGGTAATGTTTTAAAATATCGATACACCATTTCTCTTTGTCTGTAAGTTGATAGAATGCACGTCACGATCGGATTGGATTTTCGGCGCAGAAATTCAAACTCGCAGCTCTCTTCAATGAGTTTTCTACTGTCGATAACCTCTTACGGATTAGAATGGTGTATTAACTTTATTGCTTAAAATGTACTATCGGAAACTGTAAGGCATGAACTTTTCCTTACAAATAGTACTTGCATACACGAATGAATAATAAATTTTAACTGCATTGGCTAATAGTATATAGCTGCAGTTTCTTTGCAATGGGAATATAATAACTCAAGCGTTATTGTTATGCGCAATTCAGTAAAAGAAAAAAAAAAAAGATGTATTTTGCCACGAAGGAACTCTCTTAGTTTTTTCTTTTTGTGTCCGCAATTTTCATTGCGGATTGCGATCACTTCCAGTCAAAGTATAAGTAGCCAGAAGGTTTTGGAAGTTCGGAATCACTCTTCCCAAAGCCTGTAAATTTCGTTGAGATTATGTTTATGCACACGCTGTGGTCCGTATATTCCGTTTCAAAGTGGGATGTCTAGAGATACAGAACGAATTAAGAAATGCATTGTCAAAAAGAAGTAGGTATTATATAAACTGATTCTGAAACATGTATTAACTACTAACAATACATAATGTCACCCACAAATCTTATTAATTTTGTACATGATGTATAGTTGGTATATACTTAGTGTTTATGAATAGACAGTTTATTTCCTTATTGCCTTACGTTTCTGGAAAACTGGTTGAAAAGTTCCTTATCACGGTTGAGGATAATTTAAGCATAGGCAGAATATAAAACTAGTGAGGTAAACCTCTTTAGTGATGTGTGAACCCAACTTGCAATGGGTTTCGGACTTAAATCCATATTAAGGCTCTTACTGTGGGCTGTTACCGCTGTGATGCCCTGAAACGAACGTAGAATGCGTTTGCAACTGATGAGCTGCGAAACTTTTGTTCATGTCAGGTCAAGCCATCACACCACTAATGCGGTCTTGTAATAAAAATTTTAAGTAATTTTTTTTCTTTCATACTCTTCTCAAAGAGGGAAACTTCATTTCTATTAAATGTAGGCGTAAGCTTCCACGGCCTTCATCACGACCAATAAAATTCTTCTGTGTGTGAGAGCACATCGTCAATCTTTAAGAATATGATTTTCCAAGTGGCCTTCCTATGAATATTTCTTGACTGCTGAATGAGTGAACGCTTGGTTCTTATATATAATAGTTGTTTGAGGAGGAGGAGACGGGATGTTGGGCTTTCTCTGTTGGGATTAGAGTTACTAGACGTCCTCTTTAACCCGGTCTTGTCCACTATTTTGACCATATAAATGGTCCTGCCGGGTTTTTAGGAAAATGTGGAAATGTCCTCTTTTTTGCGTTATGTAATTGCTTCAACTTGAAAGAGCGTAAAGACAACTTTCTGAACTGTCACAATCACTAAATCAAGAGAATTTAACCTTTCTTCAAACAATGTGACTTTTTTCTAAAATTGTCTCTTTTCCATGCCGCCGCGGCTCTGAGGTCAGGCTACTTCAGAATAATTGAAATAACTGGCGTGGCAATTATTGCGGAATACAGGCGGCCAATTATAAACATGCGTCTGAAAAAATGCAAGATACACCGGCTTATAAGAATATCACTTTAGAACTATTATTTACAACTGCTTTATTCTCAATTGCCTATTGGCTGCTGCGAAGGGAAGCAGTGGTTACATTTAATCGATATCATGCTAAAACGCAAATGTGTCTTAAATGACGAACTACAAAAACGATTTCTTGACTTCAGCCGGGGAAAAAATTGCCACGAGGCAGAATGTCTTATCTGCTCACCTGATACATTCAATTGCCAACAAGGGTAACCTTGCAACCGTTTGTTCGTAAACACCTATCATGAGAGTGGAAATTCGTTTAAAATCCAGAATGAAACTTCACTCTGCAGCGGAGTGTGCGCTGATATGAAACTTCCTGGCAGATTAAAATTGTGTGCCGGAACCGGGACTCGAACCTGGGACCTTTGCCTTTCGCGGGCAAGCGCACTACCGACTGTGCTATCCCGACACGACTCACGATGCCGCCTCACAACTCTACTTCCGCCAGTACCTCGCCTCCTACTTTCCAAACTTCACAGAAGCTCTCCTGCAAACACGCAAGACTAGCACTCCTGGAAGAAAGGATATGGTGGAGACATGGCTTAGCCACAGCTTCTGTGAAGTTTGGAAAGTAGGAGGCGAGGTACTGGCGGAAGTAGAGTTGTGAGGCGGCATCGTGAGTCGCGTCGGGATAGCACAGTCGGTAGTGCGCTTGCCCGCGAAAGGCAAAGGTCCCAGGTTCGAGTCCCGGTTCCGGCACACAATTTCAATCTGCCAGGAAGTTTCATATCAGCGCACACTCCGCTGCAGAGTGAAGTTTCATTCTGGAAACATCCCCTAGGCTGTGGCTAAGCCATGTCTCCACCATATCCTTTCTTCCAGGAGTGCTAGTCTTGCGTGTTTGCAGGAGTGCTTCTGTGAAGTTTGGAAAGTAGGAGGCGAGGTACTGGCGGAAGTAGAGTTGTGAGGCGGCATTCGTGTGCTGAATGTTAAAGAAAGACAATTACAGAGTTTCAAATCTTTAAAAGTAAAAGAGGTTTTGAGAAAAGATGAATGAAAGTTATGATTATAAATGCGATATTCTAGGAGGAGAAATAACGCATGTGTATGATGCAACAATTAAAAATCTTAAGAAATGGCTGGTTCCGTATCAATAGTACTATGTGTTTAAGTGCATGGGTTTGAAGAATTTTCCAAATTGGTAAGTTGTGGAACAAACAGTTCTGTATCTAAATGATACGATTAATACTAAAATTGATGGCATGCAGTGCTTTGACCAGTTTTGCAATTTTCAGAAGCTTTTGATTAATTTTAATAGAGATTAGTTGTCAAATGACACCTCGTGCCCTTAGAAATTCGTTTGTTATGCCGGCCGTAATTGTTTTGCCTATATCTTTAGTACTGAAAACGTACGTACATGAGACGTTCGTGGAAAGGGAAGCAGACGGTAGAGGGAATACCGCGAGGCGAGTTATCGGCCGCAGCCTTGGGCGCCGCAGCCGCAGCCGCCGCCGCTTCCGCGTCCCCAGCTGCCAGGCAAACCGTTGCTGTCCCCCCTCCCCTCCCCCCCCTCGCACTTCCGCCACGACTCCCCTGCACGCAGCACGACGGCAGCTCAAACTTCGCGGCGCCCTTCGAGGTGGCGTTGATAACGAGGAAATTTCGCACTACTACATTGGTTCATATTGCGCAATGACGTTATTCAGTCTCGTGTGTTATAGTTTTATTTATACAGATTTTAGAACTCTCGTATTGCATATGTTTAATTGTAATGGACAATTAGGAATACCGTGTCACCATTTTTTAAATTAATATCCGTATCCGATAAATCGTCCAAAACGACGATTATAACGAGTCTGATTTTATTCGTTCATCTCGTATAGTTCGGTAACCATCATTTATGGTGTAAAACCTGACGTTACAACAGTGTACATTAGTGCAACACAGCACTCGACGAAGCGAGAATCTCAACCATCGTAAAAGCCTGATGACTAACTCGAAGTAAGTCATACAGAATATATCACAATATAATATTTACCTTAATGACAGTTTCCGGCGAAGATAGTCGTTTATATGGTTTCTGATTTCTGTGTTGGGCATATGGCCGAAGATTTCAACAAACTGAGAAAAAGTCTAGAGATTAATGTTCAAATGTTTGTAATTCTATCGGATCAAACTGCGTGGTCATCAGTCCGTAGCTTACAAACTACTTAAACTAAACTAACCTAAGGACAACACACACACCCATGCCCCAGGGAGGACTCGAGCAACCGCGCGCTCCGCAGCGAGACGCTTTAGACCGCTCGGCTACTCCACCGCGGCAGAGATTAGTTAATAACAGTTTTTGATATAAGCATTATTTAAGATTTTTTTGTATCATTAATTCCTGATGATCAATTCCAGTGGCTCGAACCGATTCACAAATCAACTGATTTAAATAACAAATATTCATCTGGGTACAGTTACAGAAAACCGATACCAACAGTATGATATATGAATATAGTTCTAACATCTGAGTTTTAGATGAATAAATTTAAAAATGGCGGAAGTTCTCTTGAAGATGACCCAAGTGAAGTAAATTATATCTCAAAATCACAGACACAAGTGAAAACATCTAGAAATTGAACAGCAGATATGTACGACCTGCAAATTAGAAGAGTGCAGTACATTTTACACGAAAAAAAGTGATATAGAGAAAGCTTTGTGGAAGTGCTTATGCTAAATTATGACCAAAAGAAAACGAGAAAAAATTTCTTTCTAAAATACACGGAATATTTAAAAATGTTTTTGTACATAGTATTGGTATTGCAGATGAGACATGGATTTACTATTATAGATAATAAAAATGAAGGGAAGAGGTGAAAACCAGTGATCCAGCACCATTACACGTGACGTCGGTTTTGTTAGCCAGGTAAGGTTATTACCGTTGTTTTCCGTGATGCAAATAAAATTGATGTAGTCGATTCCCTTACAAAGGACCAAGGTCGGGACGTCTCGCAAATTCTACGTAATTCTTAAGTACCAACTGTGTGATGGGAAAAAAGAGAAAAGTCTGGTCACTCGACCAGCCTGCAAAGACGCTTAGGCTAGAATCATACGGTGGGCAACGTTACGTCAACGTCAGTGACGTCACACACCGTCAAAAATTCAAGTGCATTCTCACTGGACGGAACATCATGAGAAGTAAAACATAAAGTACTGTTTGCGCGTAGTAACGCGAAACACGCAATAGCTGTGTGTTTGTTCACAAAAGAGAATGGTAAACATTAAATTTATTTTGAAGAATTACGTATAACTGCAGTTACCTTAGATGACGAGAAGAGAGAGCAGAAATTTGCGTAAGGCAAGCAAAAGGAATAGAGGCTCAGAAAATGCTACTGAAAAAAATGTTCAAATGTTTGTTAACCTATTGGACCAAACTGCTCTGGTCATTAGTCCATAGACTTAACAAACTACTTAAATTCAACGCACCTCTCAACCTGACCCTCTCAGATTTCTTTCACATTTGGTGCATTCAATGATCCAGATAAGAGATGGGAAAATATCAATTTGCAGAGGTGTATTACAACTGTGAAGAAAGTTACAGGTCTGGAAAGTTTTTAATGTGTGCGAAATTTACACGCGCTTCTCTCAACATAAATGACTGTAATTCTGGTTCTAATTCAGTTACAGCGATGAAAATGGTACCGCTGGAAAGCTAATGAATAGATCTTTACACTAATATGCTACATGGCACGTTTCTGACAATTTTCATACTAAAGGTCATTGACCTCGAAAATCTCAAAACACTCCATCAGCAATTTTTTTGAAAAAAATATTGTATTGCTTCTCTATGTTACTATAAATAAGGTAAATATCAAGATGGCACACCAAAGGCATCATGCACAAAAAATTATTTTGTTAAATTAAGCACACCATAAACATGCAGTAAGCAGCTGTGCACCCAGTTTTCTTCGAGAACTGCTGCCAATACCAGTTACTTTTATCCTGATCAATTGTTTAATATTTCTAGCTGAGAACAGCCAATCGGAGAGATGTAAATTTCATCCAATCAACATTAGCCCTTTGTAGTGAAGAGACAGTGTTATTGCAATCAATCACCATTAGCTTGTTTTATGGCTGTGTCTTGTTTATTCAAAGAGCAGTGTAGAGCCGCGCGGGAGTAGCAGAGTGGTCTGAAGCTCCACGTTACTGAACGCGCGGCCTCCCGCGTCGGAGATTCGAATCCTCCCTCGGGCATGGATGTGTGTGTTGTCCTTAGGTTCGTTTAACTTAGATTAAGTACTTTGTAAGACTAGGGACTGATGACCAACGTAGTTCGGTCCCATAGGATTACAAACATTTGAATATTTTTGAGCAATGTACATGCTTTTTAACTATATGCACATTTCAAAGATAACCAACCAGATACAAATAACGGATTCTCGAAATATTGTGAGTTGCACTCAAAGCACTGTGTTCTTGCCAATGCCAGTGGGACCCATGATGTTTGTGTGTGTTTCGCACCATAATTTCAAGTGGATGATTGAAGGGTGTAAACTGAAAGCGCTAACAAAATGTGAAGAACAACATTACGATCATACAAGCACTGGGTAGCATTTGTTACATGCAATCCTGCGCTGCCAGTTAGTTTCTTAGGTTAATCTTCCTATTGTCCAAGTTTGAAAGGAGTAATTAATTATTTGTATGATCTGTTTGTACTGACGAAATGGCATAAAAGCGTTGTTTCAATACGTGCAGGGTAATCTAGAGGCTAAAACAAAGTCATCGAAGTGTTTGCATCGAGGTTACAACAGCTCCTCTCTCAGCGACAATCACATTTCTGTAAAATCACCAAAGAAGGTCTCACAGTAAATGAGTAACTTTTTCTCTACACCATTCAGGATGAGGTACAGGGATTCCACTGGAATAATTCACATGCTACAATTAATCCATTTGTAGCTCACTACAGACCCGAGCACTAATGAAATACGACATGTATGTATATGGAAATATCTGTATACCTTCTGCATGATACAGTGTGTTTCTTCTTTCCACCACAATTTCTTAAAATGTCAGTTTTCACATCTAAAGCACATTTGATACTTTTTGGGTGTCTGCCCAATACAGAAACAAAAGGAACTTCATGACTCAGTCCTACCATCAGGAAGATTTTATTGTTACAGCAGAAAGGCATAATTTGCTACAGTTCATCGTAAAGGACCTTGTGATGGGGTATCACTGTATCAGGGACTGCAAAGAGATTATCAAGACTTGCCAGACTCATGCGACCTTATGAAAATCATATTTCGACATCACGACTGTTGTTTGAATGGTGCAAGGAAAATATTCCTTCAAGTGTTTTCCATTATACATCGGCTTGTCGTCATGATGAAGACACGGCCTAGGTGAAACGTTACAAAACTACAAGGACGATTCTAGGTACCCAAAAGATTCATTTTGTAATACCTGTTCTGCTTCTTTAATGAGTGGAGAAGAGTCTGTGATTGCTATAGTGAATGAAATTCACTTAACAGACATACATGTATGAGGGTCATTGGTGGGTTGCATATGTCTTACAAACTTGTGAAGAAGGTCAACTTCTTGCATCCACCCGTACTGTTGCCGTTATTTGTATTTTCTGCCAAATCAAAGACTTTTGTCGTAAGAAAATGTGACATTACGGCAAGAGTGGATCCAGTGGCGTGAACTGGAAGGACATACAATCTCTCTGCCTCAGGTGTGGCGAATATTAACAATTTAGTTAGAGATTCGAGAGGAGAGATCTAATGACTTTTCACTGCCTTTTCATATAAACTCGAATGAATGTAAATGGTTCATAATACCACTACAATAATGTAAATCATATTTTTGTACAATATTACTTATGTACTGTACTGTATCATTTGTGTTTCATACATGTTTTTTATCTTCTTCATTTCAGTAGTGTATTGATGCGGGCAAAATAATTTTTGCACATGATGCCTTTGATGTGCCATCTTGATATTTACCATATTTATAGTATCATACTGGAGCAATACAATACATCAAAAAATTGATTGCTTTTTTTTATAGATGTTCTAGGTCAAAGGTCAAAGTCAATGACCTTTAGTATGAAAATTGGCAGAAACCTACCATGTAGCATATCAATGTAAAGGTCTATTCATTACATATCCAATGGTACCATTTTCATCACTGTAACTGAATTAGAACCAGAATTACAGTCACTTATGTTGAGACAGACGTATGTAAATTTCGCACACATTCCAAACTTTGCAGACCTGTAACTTTCTTCACAGTTCTAATACACCTCTGCACGTGGGTATTTTTCCAACTCTTATCTGGATAATTGAATGCACCAAATTTGAAAGAAATCTGAGATGGTCAGGTTGAAAATGTTAAATGTTACTTTACTGCGTTGAATTGACGTGGAACGACCCTTAAACTAACCTAAGGACAAAACACACACACACACACACACACACACACACACACACACACACACACACACACACACCGCCCCAAAGAGGACTCTAACCTCCGATGGCGAGCAACCGCGTGCTCTGCAGCAAAGCGCCTTAGAAAACTCGGCCACTTCGCCATATTGAAGGAACGCATGAACGCAAATTTGAGACACTGTGTAGCTAACTTAAAGACTACCTTTCACAGAACCCTTCGAATGATAAGGTATGTTTTTTTAATTAAGAGTCTCTGTTAAGCGGGAGAGCCAAGCAGTTTCTCAAAACACACACACACGTAGTGTGTTTCAGCTTTACCAGTCCTTTACGGTTTTCCTCTTCCTGTATTTATACAACAACATATCTTTTTCCATTACTGCACTCCATAAAAAACTAGACACTATGAAAAGCTGATTTGTAAACTTTAGCAATTGGTCAGTTGTAAGTTTAAGGCCCTGTCTAAGGTAGATTTTATAAATAGCTATTTATATTGTTTAAGATACCGTAAATAGTGACGTAAGACAACAGTAAGTAGTGATGATAGGTAGGCTTATATCTACTACAGTTTGTCTTGCATGAAGCCGTTTCTACTGTAATAACGCAATCTGAAATATTCTTGCTGTTCATATCATAAAGTACCACCACATGGTGGTGAATAAATCCAAATAATATTTCGTCGTTCATTTTCTAATACGCGTATAACCCAAAGCTCAATAACGAAATATATTTTAAATGCCAAGAACATAACTTGGCTATTTTTCATTCACAGCTATCATTTACGTCGTCATCATCATCAGAGTCTGCTTATGCCTTTCAGCGTTCAGTCTGGAGCTCCCTAATAAAATTCCTCTATGACCCCCTATTCATTGCTGACATTGGTGTCTCGTCTGATATTAAGCCTATTACTTCAAAATCATTCTTGACCGAATCTAAGCACTTTCTCCTTGGTCTACCACAACTCGTCCTACCCTCTACTGCCGAACCCATGACTCTCGTATGTAACCTTGCTTATCCGATGCGTGTAACATGACCCAACCATCTCAGCCTGTTCGCTCTAACTACTTCATCTGTAGTGTTAATTCCCAGTTTTTCTTTGATTTCCTTGTTATGGACACCTTTCCACCATTGTTCCCATCTATTACTGCCTGAAATCATCGTTGGTACTTTCGTATCTGTAACCTGAAGCTTGTGAATAAGGTAACCTGTATCCACCGAGCTTTCGCTGCCATACCACAAAGCTGGCCGAAAGATAGAGCGTGCACTGCTAACTCAGTCTTGATACTGAATTCCTTCTTGCAGAAGAGAATAGACATTAGCTGAGCACTCACTGCATTATCTTTGCTATTCGTTGATTGAAGTTCTTTAACTATGTAGACATCTTGTGAAAAAATACATCCTAACTACTTGAAACTGTCCACCTGTTCTTACGTTGTTCCTCCTGTTTGGCACTATCCAGTTTAAATATCTTTCCCGCAGACATTACTTTCGTTTTGGAGATGCTGCTCTTCATATTATAACCCTTACAGCCCTGCTCTAGCTTTGAAGTATTAGACCAGGCTGCGAAGTCACTAGCCAGTTTAACGACTTTGGTCGCTACAACTCCTTTATAAAAAAAATTCCCTTCCACCTTCCTTTCTCTGTTCAAACAATATCTTTACAGATCAATAGAAAAATGCATACCAGTACCATAGTCTAGCACCTCATTTTTGTGTAGCGTTGTATTTCTGCTGAAAAGTACCACTTGCCAACGGCACCTTTGGATCCAACTCAGAAGAAGTCTATTGACAGATATTGCCAGCAACTTCTCCAAACCTCTCTTCAGCCAAGTCCTGCACGCTGCTTTTAGTATTTAGTATTTGGTATTTGCTCTGCGAATAGGTTTTTCGCGCCATTTCTGGTTGAATTCTCGCAGATGAAGCAGTTGACGATGTGTAAAGGTGTTTCATGGGATTAAATAAAATACTTGCCCTACAATTAACTATGAAACATAATTATGAACTAGTCGAACGCAGGAACTGCAACAGCTTTTAAGAACCCACAAATAAAAACACTTAATTACGCGAGTTTATCCCCACTCCAACTCACACAGCTCTGCACATTCGCAAATCTGGCAGCTTGGAGGCGCCAAAAAAAAAAAAAAAATCCGAGTAGTCTGCTAATCAGGTTGCTTGTTGTCATTGCTTATACACCTTAAGTGAGCAGACAGACGCATCTGATACACATGCGCTGGCAGCTGCTTGTACGGTAGCCGTGATGTCAAAACAAAACTGGCGTTCAATGAGATCTGTTATTTGCACCAATACTGAGAAAGGATATTAAAAACTACCGGGAAATGCAGGCTTGCTTTATTCCTCAGTATAATTACCGCTTCAAACTCGTACAATACTGAACCTATCTCCCGTGTTTTCGGACAATGAAATGTAAGCCCATATCGCCAGCTGCCAATTTTCGGTCGCCAATGGTGAGCTGGCGACCGTAAATATCTCACCCTGTATTACACTACAATCTGCCGTCACAAATATGTCGTCTGCATATGCGGGACTGCTTATTTCGTTTTTACTGTTTTCAACATATGATCCATAAACAGTATGAACAACAGTGGTGACAGACTACAGCCTTGTCTTAGTCCTGAAACTACCCTGAACCATGAACGCTGTTTGCTGTCCACTCTTAAGTGTTGTCTGACAGTCTACGTAAAGACTTTTAATTGCCTGCAGAAGTTTGCCACCTACTCCACAATCTTGTAGAACTGACTATAGCTTCCTCCTAGCAACACGGTCATAAGCCTTTTCTAGATCTATAAAACACAGATACTATTTCCTGCCTCACTCTTAGCATTTCTCCATTATCTGCCGTAAGCTAAGGCTCTGGGCCTGACTACCTCTTTAGAGGCCTAAACCCACACTGTTTTTCATCCAACTTGTCTTCAACTAATACTCGCAATCTCCTTCAACAATACCTGAGAATATTTTGCCCACAACGCTAATTAAAGAGGTACCTCTGTTGTTGTAGTCTTTTCCGTTTCCATTTTTGAAAACTGGCGTGATAACTACTTTCGTCCAGTCAGATGGACCAAGTCCCGACTCCCACGTCATTTCAATTATCTTGAGTAACCATTTGAGACCTGACATTCCACTGCATTTGACGAATTCTGACTCAAGTTCATCTCCCACAGCCGCTTCAAAAATGTTCAAATGTTTGTAGAACTTATGGGACTTAACTACGGGGTCATCAGTCCCTAAGCTTACAAACTACTTATGATCTAGTTAAGACTAAGGACGACACAAATATCCATGCCCGAGGGGGGATTCGAACCCCCGACCGTAGTGGCCGTGCAGACCGTAACTGGAGCGCCTCAGTCCCCTCGGCCACCGCGGCCGGCCACAGCCGCTTTATTGCCCTGCAATCTATTGACCATTCTCTCCACTTCCTCAAATGTAAACATGTTTTCCTCATCATTTCTCATTCCTATCCCATTCTACCTCAAAATCTGACGCATCATTGAACGTTTCAGTTACATTGAGCAATTCTTCAAAATATTCTCATCTACGCAAGACACCCACAGTATTCACTAGCAGCTTCCCTGACCTGTCCAAAACACTTGTTAATTACTTCTTCCCTTCCTTTCTAAACCTGATAATTATACTCCAGAATGGCTTGAACCATAGTTTATAGCTTATTTGTAGACTTTTCCCGTGGTTTCTGCTTGGATGCTGCAACTATCCGCTTGGCTTTGTTTCTGTCGTGAACATTACTTTCTCTGTTTGTCTGATTTCGGTATGGAGCCTCTTTTGAAACGCCTTCTTTTTCGTTAAACGGGCTGCCTCGACTGTGTCATTCCACCAAGCTGCCTTTACACATCACTGTTCCAAGACGTTCTCTAGCCACTTGTAGTAGAGTTCCTTGTCCATTCCTCTTACAGCGATTGTAAATGACTACATTCAACTAACTGGTACCTTTCTCAGATTATTGTTATGTATTTGTGCCTAATTTACTTGTCCCGCCTCAACTCATCCTTCTACATAGGGACCTGACTTTCTGCACTTTTGGCCACACAAAACCAATATTGATCAGTATCATCAAAGAACCCTCTGAAAACACTCGTGTCCTTGAGTGACTTCCTGGATTCCTGATGTGTTATTATATATTCAATGACAGATCAGGTTCCTCTACCTTCCCAAGTATACCGGTGAATGTTTTTATGCTTAAAAAAGGAGTTTTGTGGTAATTAAGCTCATACTGGCACGAAAATTTAAGAGCTGTTTTCCGTTCCTGTTGGTCCACACATCCTCTTAACTTACCCATTAACTACCTTCTGTTATGAGTTTCAGCAAAAACTTTTCTGAAACGAAAGTAACGCATGGAGTGGCTCACGCAAATGCGACGGACCAGCCGTTGCTGTCAGTGTACAGACTAGCTGTATACGGAGTTGTAGCAGTAACAATTTTATGTAAACACTGCTTATGCTGGAATCATTATTTTTCAGTAATGCTCTGTTATTGTTTGTTCCAGTTTTAGTAATACACGTACACTAGGGATAGTCCGCCAAGGGGAGCTTATTCAGGACGGGAGGCTGCATCTGGTAGGGTGGTAGGACAAGTTAGGTGGGTTTTCTGTTGGGGGGAAAGCGGCAGGACAGATAAAGGAACGGAGGTGTGCAGGCATTTCTGCGAGGGAGCGCCAGAGGGGGATTAAGAGAGGTGAGCTGCATTTGACGAAAGGGGCGTGCCTCAAAGCTGCCGACCAACTCAAGTATACCAATTATTCCCTGCAGTAGCGGGTTACTGGCTCTAATACAAAACAAAAATTAGAGTGAATCACGTTTGATCACGTCCTTTGTTGAAGTTCGTGGCTTGAAAAGTTTAAACACAAATGATTTACAACTTTCGCGGCTTCACGGGAATGGCCATGCGGTATAAGGCGCTTTGCTGCGGAGTGGTTAGAGTTCATGAGTGTGTGTGTTGTTCTTAGCGTAAGTTCGTTAAGTAGGTGGTAAGTCTAGGGCTGTAACACTACAGTTTGGTCCCATAGTTTTACAAACATTTGCTTTGAACAACTTTAAACACAATGCTGTATTTAATCACCAAATTAGAAAATATGAAACAGAATTTTTCTGGTAGGAATCAAAACCACTAGATATCGAAAACCCCATGTGGCTGTTACGTGAGTGATGATGTTACGATTATAAAAGCCTCAAAGCTAGATATTTGTAATGAAATGCAGGAAGACGATCAGAGGATGGACGCTTGTTGCTGGGGTTGTTAGCTGCTCCTCTAAACAACCATATGTCTGATCTTTCGGAACAGACGCCATATGTATATATATAATATGCCGGTGACGGGCAATGATCCTATCGTTAGTGGGGAGGGGTGGGCAAGTTTGAAGCCCTTACTCTTACGGGAATTAGTTTCATAACTACGAGTTTGAGTACTGTGGGCAGGGCGAAGCTGGGAATTTGTATCTGACGGGAGGCGTGCTTAGGTAGTCCTTGCAGGTGCGGTGATCACTGTGTCCCCAGTGGTGTAGTGGTCAGTGCAACTGCCTAGAAAGCAGGAGACCCGGTTCGAATCCCGGCTGGGTACACATTTTCAGCTTTGCCCAATCGTAGTTGATGTCATATATTCTGTGAGCATATGTAATCCGTTACGCATAATAAGCAAAAAAACCGTTATTGTGTAATTAAGTGATTCCAGAACAGTCTGGACAGTCACATCCAATCAATAAGAAATGTTAAAACCTTTGTAAACCTATTGGACAATAGGACCAAACTGATAATGGTCATCAGTCCCTAGACTTACAAACTACTTAAACTTAAAACGAAGGACAACATACACAACCATGCCTGAGAGAGAGAGGACTCGAACCTCCGGTGGGAGCGGCCGCCTAGTCCGTAGCATGATGCGCGGCTCCAATCAATATGTGGAAGGAAGGTAAGTATGTATAATGAGCGACTTAAAGCGGAAAGAGATACTCAGTTAGAATCATCGGAAGAAGCATCAGTAAGTCATTATGAATAGCAAGTTCCTTACAAGCACTGCTTCGACCGATACTGGAGTGTTGCTTCTCAGTGTGGGACATTTACGCGATAGATGTGATCGATGAAATACACAAGAATTGAACAGAATTTGGTAGTTCTTCACATTTCGTGTAGTCAACCACTAATATATTGCTTACTCATACCTATATCTCATGAGAGGAAAATGGAGGTAAAATTAGAGAGATTTGGCGCCATAAGAGGCTTCCCTTGCGCCGTTCTTTACTTAAACAGGAGTATCAGAATAATTGTCAGAGACGCATTGTCCTCAGGGACTGGAAACTCCGCTGTTTCCAAAAGCGGCAGTGCGCCTCTGTAATAACTGCTATGTGCTGTGTTGAAAAGAGAATCAAATGGTGAAATGTTTGTAAATATATCGGACCAAACTGTGTGGTCATCAGACCGTAGCTTACAAAATACTTAAACCTAGGTAAACTAACCTAAGAACAACACACACACGCATGCCCCAGGGAGGACTCGAACCTCCACGGCGAGCAACCGCGCGCTCCGCAGCGAGACGCTTTAGACCGCTCGGCTACTCCACCGCGGCCGAAAAGAGAATGAAAACAATTTTTTTTGCTACAGTGTTGCTGAGTCGTAGTGACAGCAAGCTCCTGTTTGTTGCAGATCGTAGGCCACGCCTCCGCAGCCTTCGCGCCTGACGCGTGGGACAGGTGCTCCGTGCGTCGGCCTTCACAGCACGTGGTAAGTGTTGACTTTAGCACCGAATGTGCTCAGCCTGCAGATTACACAGAGTGCAGTGTTTCGACGTGTCGGCTACATACAAGTGAAACTACTACTCACGGACATTCATTTCTACGACACCATCGAAGACTTATCACAGATTTGTATACATATGTTCAGATTATATGTCCAAGCCTAAAACTTTACTATATTCTTGGAGACTAGTTTTGAAATTTATCGTAAATTTTCAAACCGTCCGTAACAGTAAGTCCTAAAATACGAGGCGGAATGATTCTGTTATTTAGTGAGTTATATACAGTGTATAAAACTTCTAGGCTCCATATCTATGCTGCGATAATTATCATGAAGTTTGTTAGTCTTTCTTTCTCACTACGATTTTTTTCACTGCATAGTAATGAAGCCTAGAACTTTTATCATTTATAAGAGAAGGAAAGAATGACAGCGTAATATAATACTTACCGTTAAACCGACGAAGTGGCTCACTGGTTAGACACTGTACTGGCATTCGGGAGGAGGGTGGTTCAAATCTAGCTCCGGCCATCCATATTTAGGTTATTCGTGATTTTCCTAAATCACTCCCGGCAAATACGGGGATGGTTCCTTTGAAGGGCATGGCCGAGTTCTTTGCACCACCCTTACCCAAAAATACGAGCGTGACATCTGCCTCTAATGACCACGTTGTCGACGGGGAGTTAAACCCAAATCTTCCTTTACTATTAAATGATAATGGAAAATAAGGTCTAAACTATCCATGAAAAATGTAATAGTGCTACCTCCATTGAAAATCTAAATAATGAAATACGGAACAATTTCTGGTATTTGCTGGAAAAATCTTACAAAGTTTTCTGAGATAGGTAAATGTTCTGTTATTTGCTGATTATGGAACTCGCCCGGAGTTTCTAACTTGTCAAATTCATTCCCATTTGATTCGTTCTTCACTATGTTACAGCGATTTTCGTCTTACATTCATGTATGTATCCTTATTGCTGTTTCTGCATTTGCGATAGTTCAGGTTTGTTTAGGTGTGTTTAATAAATGATGTAATTTCAGGTATCAGCCAAGTTGTTGATTTGAGTACGCATGCCAACACGATCATGGCTGGATCGGTCGTCGAAATATCGCATAAAACATAGATATATCGTACCTAATCATTAATTAATTACTGACATTCCTGTTCCAGAGATCGGCAACGCATAAATTTGCTCCTCTCAATTTATATATGGACGGTGTTTTATGAAACTATATGAAAATGAGGAAACGTAATCGCCGATCAGTGCCAAGTCAATAGCATTTGAAATTGTTAAGACCAGTGCAGCTAAGTGAGGGCTTCATGTCTCTCGGTACATTTATAATTGGAAAGATCAGAACTCTTGGTATACGTAAATCACTTAAAAGACTGAAAGATCAAGCAGAAATATCGGTTGGTTGTGCTTTGGAATTTCACACTATTTACTGGAAAAGAAACTAATTTCTGAAATTCTCAGAACATTAAAAACCACGGACGTTTTATTTCTTAGAGGTAAGTCGCCATTAAATGTATAAATTACCTTTATCTCGGTACACGTCCATAGTACATTAAAAGTGTGACAATATTTTAATTAACAAAGAGCGCATCATATTTTTGATTAGAACACTGCGCTGAGATACACAGAGTAAATAACCACAGTACATATGTTTTCCTAATATTCGAAGCGTATTCCAAAAGTGAATCCGGTGAACAATAAGTCACAGATGACAGGCTTCAATGACGTTTCACGCCTGCTGCGCTGTCTGCACTTGACACAACGGCGAGCTCGGTGCGAAATGAGAAAACCAACAGCATCGCAAGAGGTTCGGGTCCTACCCCGAGCGTGTGTGTGTGTGTGTTTTGTCCTTAGGTTAGTTTAACTTAGTTTAAGTAGTTTGTATGCCTAGGGACCAATAACCAAAGAAATTAAGTCCCATAGATTTACAAACATCTAATTATTTAGTTCAACTGGTACCTTTCAGACTTCATCGTGATTAATCGTGTAACCGTCATATAACTGACTGATTCCTTTTAGTACTCATATGGACGACCTCGCAGTTTTCATTATTTGGAGTGAAGTATGTCGTAAGGTGGAAGTCTCACACACTTCCTATGATGCTGTATTGAAGTAGGCTGGGACTTTTACACAGAGATTGCGCACGAGCGCAAGCTTTGCCCTTGGGAGCAACAAGGCGCATTTACCGGAACTCGCAACGCAATACTGTCGTTATCCTCGAATCGGCGCGTCTATGTAGCCATATAGGTAACGCGGGAGCTACGCCGATGGAAAAATGATTGTGTGTGTAACGTACCTAGAAGAGCGGTACTTGAACAACCAGGCCTGGATGTTATTTTCGTTCTATTATTTTCTCAGCTGTGTAATGCAAAAGCCCTGGATATAGTTCCATGTCCAAATCCTATAAGTTATCAGAAATATTATACTTCAGAGATAAAACGGTGTTCTTATTTTCGCTCTTAAATTGTATTACTGTGATATATATCTGGCATGTATAGCAAACTTTGTTAAATGAGATTCAATCAGAAATTACTAGCATTGGAAACACTTTGCGACGTGATTTAAGTTCTTATCGTGCAAACAATGATAATAACCTGATGCAAAGGTTGAGAGGTTTATGGATTATTAGCCAATGAAAGTTCATCTCCACTTCATTTTCTTCATACCAGAAGCATAGTTTATGCCGCGGCGGAGCGGCCGAGCGCTTTGAGGCGCTATGCTGCGATGCGCGAGGCCGTTCCCCGTCGGGGGTTCTAATCCCCCCCTCGGGCATGGATGTTTGTGCTGTCTTTAGTATGAGGTAGTTCATAAGTAGTTTGTAAGTTTAGGGACCGATGACCCCGCAGTTAAGTCCCATAAGCTTTACAAACATTTGAACATTTTTTGAGCAAAGTTTATCAGGTTGTCAGTCGCATACTAACAATAGTAGTGTTGAATCAGAGAGATAGCGTCGTCGCACTAAGTTGTGTTCCATGTTGAATTATCTGTTGTCTGATATACTTGAAAGATATTTTACTATCCAATGTCCGAAGCTGCAAATCTTATACTCATCTGAAAATGATACAGCTGAAAGAGTACAAAAACTTAACAAGGAGTCTTATTTTATTATCATTCTCCTTATTAATATCGTATCCAAGACAATACAGTACAGTGATTTACAAATTCAGAACTTATCTACAACGTAGTGTGGAAAACTGATTTTGAAGGCCGGAATTTGGCAGTCGCAACATCCTGGTGGTGGACGGTTCTGCCGCTAGCATTATTCCAGGGTGCGCTGGAGCGCGTGTGGTAACATGACAAATCGCGGGTTCAAGCCAAATGTTGACTAGACTCAGTACGTGTACTTTCGTACTTCCCTAGCTATAAAATAGTTAACTCATACAGTAAAGGACAAGAAGACAATTGGCATTTTCTGGAGACTACAGATAGTGTAATTACATATGCAGTGCTCATCATGTATGTAATTTTGTAGTTGATTTAATAATTAATAAACGATTCTAGTCTACATGTTTCCTTTCATTAATGAGTTAATATAATAAATGGTAGTTAACATAAACCGCAAGCTCTTTATTTGCAAATTTATTATTGAAGTGAAAACATGTAACATCTATCTTCATTGGGCTTAGCAGTAGCCTCCAATACGGGAAGTGGTTATTCATGATGGTAAGGTCGTTATGTCCGTGTGCTTTGTTTCCTCCGCGTCTTTATGCTGTGTGGCCAGAATCAAGTCACAGGATATCCTAATTTAAAAGATGCACAGTACATTCTAGACAGCAGTGGTGTCATGCACTACCGCTGTGGAAGACCATTATTCAGTTTCCGTGGTTTGCTTTTTGTGTGCTTCATAGTAACACGGAATGGGTTATAAATAAGAATTTCATTTCAGCATTTCGAGTCATTTCCATGGGATAAGATGTAAAAATTTGTGGAATTAAACTGCCTCCAAAATGTCGTACGCTACGCTGATGTCTGCAATTGTAACTATATTGAATTTTCTTTGGTATTTCGCCTCAATGAATGTTGTAAAAGCCAAATCCTGATCGGCGCAACAGTGTTTTACACATTTCTAGTGGCTGTAGAAGGGACTTGGTAGACAAGTTCACATAGGAACAGTGGTCGGAAATGTCACCCAACGACTCTATGAGTAGTTATTCTTTTCTGATACGACGAAACAAATGTCTTTGATTGCAGGCTTTCTGTTTTCCATATTTTGGGGGGAGGTACTACGGTAAAAAAGAAAAAAAGGCAGTCTTAGTAAAAATGGACTCCTTAATGCATTCTTAAGAGCTGTGAGCACTTAACCAGTAGAAGAGATGTCTTCCACAGTATCTAAGATGAAATGGTCATAGCTCTTACGCTAGAGCTCGTGTTTACTGGACTTCTTTTCTTGTTTTCATCAGAGTACCTCAAAGAGCTGCCAGTGGAAGAGATAGCACCAAAGATGCTTAAGTGCTCGTGGCGTAGCGTTGATGTATGACTTGGGTTTCTATGTAAAACTTAATTTACTAACAACCTCTTGAAGCATGTAACATAAATTGTGAAACACTTCGTATCTGCTGCACAAGAGGTAAAGTACTCAATAGTTTCTGAACAGTTCTGTTACACAATATCCTCCCTAGCAGTTCGTAGATCATACGGAGTAGTGTTAGGGGGCGGTGGTTTTCAGCTCTATCGTTTTGTTTACCATGCTTGAGAATGGATATAATGATTGCTGTCGAAAGACGATGTTCCATCAATACCAATTTGTAAAATGTTACCAAGAGATTTTGGTGACAATACTCCTATGTATTTACCAGATTAAAAAAAAAATGTAATTCTGGGTGGATGCCGTCCTCACCTGGGGCCTCTAGAACTTTCCTGTCATCTGTGGCTCTATTTATGCGATCTACTGTGCAAGGATCTGAATGTGGAGTTATTGTTGCTTCTTCTTTTAGTGTATTGAGATCTCGCTTTATCTGGGTGGTAAGACTGCGATCATAAGGTGCGGTACTTTCGACTTTTATTCAATCGCCAGCTATTACATTTCGCGGCTTCCGTCCAAACTGCGTAATAGATCATCGCCGATTTCACGATCAATAACTTTCCAGGAACTACTGAACATATTCATCTTACCGCTCCGAGAAATCCTTGACAAATAATAAATAAATAAGCAGTGAGTTGTTTAATTTTTGTTACTATTTCACTTGCTGATCTTTGATAATTATTATAAGTCGCACTGTATAAGTCGGGCTAATACAGTCGAGTGTCTGAAAATGTTTCCGTCTGGGTTGAGGATATGAAGATGTGAGTGTGATGGCGATACCTTTTTTAAGAATTGCAGGTTAATGTTACAAAACACAGATCCTGGCAACTGGACGCGGCGCAGTGGCCGAGCGCTCTAAGGCGCCTTGCTGAGGAGCACGCGGTTGCTCGCCGTCGGAGCTTCGACTCCTCCCTCGGGCATGGGGTTTTGTGTGTGTGTGTTGTCCTTAGGTTAGTATAATTTAGTTTAAGTAGTTTGTAAGACTAGGGAATGATAACCGCAGCAGTGAAGTCCTTAGTTTTACAAACAGCAACTCAGCCACTGCAGCTCTCTGCATCATATGCTGCGAGTCAAGTGACGTTTAGGAACAAGCTGTATGGAAAAAAGACCACAGCACGCGGCTACCTTAACGATATCAGTCGTATTACATCTTAATATGTGTGCTCCAAGTGAAATAAAAGGAAAAGCGTGCATTCATATTCCTGTTCATTTGGCGGAAACCGTTTTTAGTGTTCACGCAGGACTCTTTTGCAATGAAAATCCGGAACGCCGCGAGAACTGAAAGTTGCAGATAACACTGCCGAGGAACACACAGCCTCATACATATGCGACCTTACGGCCGTTGTGTTCTGCAGGGTATCACATGTATCTTTTTTTCGTTTACAGCGTAGTTCCTCGAAATGCGGCTAATGGGACGCGAACCAGGCGACCTTGAGAAGCTGACCGGTTCTGGTAGTCTTATGGGTGGCACTCGCGTCGTTTTTCATCCTTGCTACCTCCTGCTTCATACAGTTTAGTTGTAAACATAATTTACGTACAACGTCATTTTCAGCTGATCTGTTCTTCACCCACTTTCACTTAAATAAATGAACAGGCTAGCATGAGAAAATGGAGGTTTTATAATCGTCTACCCCTTAATCGAGCAACAAAACTATATTTTACCATTCCGTGGATTTTGAAAGCCTTTGGTACGTGTTAAAGGCAGCTACTATCAAATATCCATACGGATAACTCAAAATTCCTGTGGGTTACGAGAAGCCTATGGGCTAGTGAAGTACAGAAAGAATGTAACGATTTATTGTTGTTGACAATGAAGTAATTAGGAACCGGGCACAAATTGTACTCTAGGAAAGATGTAGAGTGAAATTGACCGTGTCCGTTTCACAGGTATCACGATGCAATTGACCTTAATCGATTTAGGAAACCCCCAAAAGGCTACGCTGGATGAGCAGACAGGGATTTAAAGCCCAGTGGGTCTGTTTTATGAAGCTGATACCCAACAAATTTGGGGGTCAGAACGTGCAGTGAATTTCATCTTAAAGCTACTCATACCAGTGCGGCACGGCGTTAGTGTTTCGGTAATGACAGCTATCGTTATCCAATCTACGACTTTCAGTGCCCCAAGTTGTCGACGCTCGTACTTTTCATGTTTTCAAAATTGTTTGTCTAGCCACAGACATACACTCTTCAGTATTCAGAGATACTTATACTCCGCCACAGCAGATGCAAGTTATCAAATATGGAATTATGAGTCTTGAAACCACACAGGTAACAATCAGAAAGCTGTTTACTTTTATGAAGCCAGATCAGACGGCTGATAACCTTCGCAGCAAGTTCTTTCTCTTGTTTCTAATGAGGCCAACACTGCCATAACCACTTAAACGTGTGTACTCGATAAAGGATTTAAGTTGCTCCCTCCATACGCTGGAATGATAAATGAAATTCTAGCCCATAATACAGAAATGTAAAAGTCTTTTCTAAAAGTTTTTCCTTTACAGAGTTCCGAAAATTTTCAAACACCAACAGTGGGTTAAAAACAGTGACATTTAAAATTTTTGAAATTGGGTGTTGCTCCCCAGTGACGTAAGAAACGGGTAGTAGCTAACAGCCGTATCCTCGTTTCTTGTCTCAGCAATTACTGATTGAGACACTTTTGATGTTAACAACTGAAGGTGATTTGGTAGCGTGGTGAATGATGAGCTGTGTACTGCGCTGTTTCTTGGAAGTATATGGCAGCAGCTCAAAGAAAACACTTGCGCCCTGCTGCCGGCTGCTGACTGATGTGCAGAGAACACAAAGAACCGCCGCAAGCGTACCAGCTGTGTACTACAGCCGAACGCATGCACAATCCTAGTCACTAAAACTAATTCTATCATCGAAAACAAATTACTTTTTCTTTAGCTATAAGCAAACTGCAATATCTGGCCACAAACTTTTCTTTTAACCGTAATACATGTTTGGTGAATTGTACTGCTGTTCTAGAAATTAGCACTAGACGCTAAAACAAGGTTTTCGAAATTCAACTGTACTTAAATGGTGAACCATATTGCTATAATGTTCATACTCTTAATGCTTTTAATTCAACGAGGTACCTTTTTAATGCATAAGTCGTATTCCACACATCCCGTAGAGACGATTCTTCAGGATGTGGAAAGAACTGAAAGACACGTTTTCTTTAAGATACAATAGAATTACGAAAGGTTATTGATTATAGTGTTACTGCTCATTATCAAATTATATAAAGCATTATTTTTAAGCATTCTAGTAAAGATACAAAAAGAAGAGTAGAAGTAGCTAATCGACAAATAGTTTTTAATTGCACAGCTGATTTTGATATATGTAAAGTAGTCTTCTATAAAACAAGTTATTTTGAAGAGTTCTTATATTATGTTTCTGTAATATGTGAATTCTATACCTGTACGTGGTAACTAGGAGCAATTAGAACCAACTAATTTGTTAATTCTTAAATTTCCAAAGATTATATCCACACATACTGAGAACATAGCTTAAACTAAGCTGTTTCATTAATGCCAGAGTATGGACTTTCGAGTAACGGATGTAATCTGTAATCCCAAAACTCAGTTTTGTATACTTTTTGTATTTCATTCACGTAATAGCCTGTGAAGTTATGTCTACATCTACATATATACTCCGCAATCCATCGTAAAGTGCGTGACGAAGAAAAGAAGAATGTCTATATGCCTCCGTACGGGCTCTAATTTCTCTTATCTTGTCTTTGTGATCAACCGCGAAATGCAGACCATGCAGCGCGGTACAGACGACAAGTTCTGTTCATAACTAGGGTCGGTTAGGCCGTGTTACACTATCAAATTTTATCAAAGAAAATTGGAGAGTGTAATATGGAACTTTTGTCAACGTTGCCTTTCGTCAATTATCCTTTCACTGAATCTAGCAGATAGCATTAGATATGATCGTCTTATGTTAACTGCAGTGAGAAATGTGACCTCTTGAAGCGCCAGCAGATTTTGACGTACTGATTAAAAATATTATCGTCCAATTATTACGGTGTGTCGCCGCAACAACAAGATTAATACAGTTGTATGAGGATGATAAAAAGCCGGCTGCATCTATCCGAAAGCTACAAGAGGTCATTAGAAAAGGAAATTAATGCGCTCAGCACCAGTTTTGCAGCGGAGAAGGCAAAAGTTCATAATGGCAATCTGTTTATTTCAGTAGCTATAGTCATTCAGAAAAATGATATTCCCACAAATTATGAAGTTATGTAGTTCACTTAACAATTGCTGTTTCAGCCGAAGGTGCTGGGAATTGTTAACGTTTCCTCCTGTTGGTTGTTAGAATGACGCGCGAGCGGTATAACTGTGCCCAATTAAAACGTAACACGGTTCGTGATTGAACTTCTTACACTTGCAACAGATAAAACAAATGTACATTCTGTTAAGTCATTCGCCGGCCGCGGTGACCGAGGGGACTGAGGCGCTCCAGTCACGGTCTGCACGGCCACTACGGTCGGGGGTTCGAATCTCCCCTCGGGCACGGATATTTGTGCCGTCCTTAGTAATAGCTAGTTCATAAGTAGTTTGTAAGTTTAGGGACTGATGACCCCGTAGTTAAGTGCCATAAGCTCTAAAAACATTTGAAAATTTTGTACAGTGCCGAGCCACATGCGTCTATCGTGTGCTGTCGAGTACTGTCGGCCCCATCCGGCCGTAAACAAAGTTCAGTTTTCCGTTCCGCCGTCGCCAAGTGTAAAGCGAACGGGCAGTACAGAAAATAGAAATATTTTTACTCTTTTTGTTTACTGCAGACGTGAGAGAGTACTAGCAAAACTGGAAACTGTGCACAGGCTCGTTATCAGCCTCAAGTGTTATTGGTTCCACCTCGTACCCCTGCAGATGCAATCGTCTCAAATGTTGACTGTTTTCCACATGGTTAGCTATTGCAGGAGCTGAGGTTAATAACAAATATTTGTCAGCCATTTTCATTGCACTTTGAGAGATTCTTTGGCAAAGCGAATTTGATATGTAATGTCTCCTTTTCACCTCGTCGAAGATTCTTTGTCAAAGAATATTGGACAAAGATTCTTTGTCGAAGAAAATGTAAGAGTAATAACGATGTTGGGGACACGCAGGTAACTGAAGCGACGTCCAGTTGAAAGACTGCACGAGAGCCGTGAAATGAGTACTTCCTGGAGCGGGTGACAGCGTGGCCACGCTGGCGCGCCTTGCGCCGTTTCGTAAACGTTGGCGCAGGTCCAGGACAGCCGGCGCGAGGCGCACATGTCCGTGGCCAGCCACAGCCAGAGCGCGTTCTCCATACACAGTGCAACACGTGTGCCCATCCAACCGCACGTCCAGTCTTCCAAATTTTCAGCCTTCTTTCCTTCTCTGCGCTCAAATTACTTGTTAGTGTGGTCCAGATTTTACGTTTGCTGTTCAAAAAATGTTCAAATGTTTGTAAATCAACCGGACCAAACTGCGTGTTCATCAGTCTGTAGCTTACAAACTACTTAAACTAAGGTAACTAAGGACAACACACACACACACACACACACACACACACACACACACACACACACACACACACACCCCTATGCCCCTGGGAGGACCTCCGCAGCGAGGCGCCTTAGACCGCTCGGCTACTCCACCGCGGCGTTTGTTGTTCGTGACATTTCCTCCTGCCACAGAACAAATGTTTGTGGCTTCAGGAATGACTTTCACATTCGACCTGTTTTGATCTTCATTGAACTGTTACTACGTTACCGGCTTATTCTTGCGCTTGAAATTTTTAAAATGAACGTTTGTGTAAATTTTACCTCAAAGTTGTGAATTTTTACAGCACAGAATAAACAAATGGTTGCGAACGCCTAACCGTCTTAACTGAAATATACTGTGCTTGCAGGCGTAGAGATGGAGTTGTATTCGTAACTATCTGAAAACCCGCAGTCTCTTGTTCATTTCAGTCTGAAGTTCATATCTCCTTCCCCTCTCTATGTCCGCCCCCTCTATCACTGTCCATCTGCTCTCCCCTCTCTCTTTTCATCTCCTGCCTCTCTGCCAGAGAAAAGGGAAGGTGTATGTGGGCAGACAATCACTTCCTCGTATCTTCTCCTCCAGTACATTGCCTCTTCCATCTGTGGAAAATTGTATGTTGATCAGCGAAGTGGTGTCGTAGTTTATTGGAAGATACCCTCTGTTTTGGACAGTGACTTTTCTCTTGTTTTGAAGATCAAGTGTGCAAAGTTTCATCGCTATCCGATGAACGGTTCGGCAGCACTTAATAATATACGAACAAACATGATGCTGCAGACTCCAATGCGCTTCAGGGTTTATGAAGCCGTATTTCCTAAGTCGTACAGTGAAATAATTTTGTACGTTCATTCACTGGCATAAATCGATACTGTTTCCAAAATATGTTGAAATACATTTAGTAGCAAAGAAACAATACATTGAAACGTCATTCATACTGCGGCGGTTTTTCACGAATCTCATTGTTCGTGATGTCATATGTCCTGAATTATGTGTTGTATAGTGATAAAATTACCCCTGTAACCTTCAAGAAATTGCTAGCGATACGCTGACGAAGTTTCATAGAAGTAGGATGAACGGTACGGCATCGTATAAAATACGAAGAAACATAAGAACATTCACTTTTATATATCAAATGACTTTATGCGAAACGTTTAAGAAGTCTTTTATCTTTCAATAACCTCACGAAAAAATTTGATAATGTCAACGAAGTAGACGATTATGCCAATGGCGTAATTTCCGGTCAAAGAAGGTAAAAGATGAGCATAGGTAAATACTTCGTGCTGTAACACATTTCTACAGTGATAAGAAGGAATGCTGTGAACATCATAATAGAAGTCCTGCATAGGATTCGGGGGGGGGGGGAGATTAAATTTCCGACAAAAAGTTCCTATTAGTTTTTTCTCTCTAGTACTAGTAGAGTAAGAAATATGGGAATTACGCGCACCGTACACACGCTATGACTTTAGTAGTATTAGTAGACAGTTTGTGGTGTTTTCCCTACGTGATGGACAAGCAGTATTGTATATAAAATTGTTCCCGCCTTCCTCTAAAGCACTGTGGTACTTTGTACACAATTGCCGTTTATTAATAATAATAAAGGTCTTCCAGCAAGTACCTGAATTCGACAGCAACATGATCCAGGCATTCAGTGCCAAGTATTCAACATCCTCATAAGATTAGTGCACGAGATAACTGTTCTATTCTTCTCTCGGCCGTGTAGGATCGTACACCGACGTTACGTAGTACCCCTAGACAGTAAAGGGATATGTTCACGACAGTGAAGGGACCCACAGTGCCATTGTGAAGACTTCAGGAGTACCACAGACTGTCGCCACGGTGACGATTGTTGCGGCAGCAGGCAGAGGCATGCGTACTGAATACATGCGTGCCACACGTCCACTTTTCAGATACGTCCTGGTCCTATGCACAACTTTGGACATACATGTATGCGGGAAGAACCAACTTTGCCAGGTTGCAACAATCGTCATATGGGTGTGATGGTATGGGATTGATACTGGGTGCACAAAACGATTACTTCTGGTACGCATGGCCCGTAATTTGGACAGCTGTGTAGCGTGTTGATGCCGATAGTGACGTAATGTTATCTTCCGAAAGATAACGCAAGACTGCATGTTGCCAAAATGTTCAAATGTTTGTAATTCTTATGGGACCAAACTACGTTGGTCATCAGTCCCTAGACTTACAAACTACTTAATCCAAGTTAAACTAACCTAAGGACAACACACACATCCATGCCCGAGGGGGGATTCGAACCCCCGACGCGGGAGGCCGCGCGATCCGTAACGTGGCGCTCCAGACCGCTCGGTTACTCCCGCGCGGCCTGCATGTTGCCCTGCTGTTCTCGGCTACCTCTGTACGCAGGGTGTTTTGAGTCTTGCACGGGCTAACACGTTCACCTTATCTTCGACCCAAAGAAAACATCTAGTCATGGATTTACAAGAGATTAGGTGACACGACTGGCCAACCACTATGAATGATGAAGTTTTTCGTATTTGAAGCAGCGTGTAATGAGCTCAAATGTCATCGATGCTCAGTTTGACTCTAGCATAGTCTACTTAGACTCCTTTTTGCATCCAGACACGAAAGCGCACGCAGATTCTCATGTTACTGTAATAACAGATATTACATGAGAGGTATTGTGTATTAGAGTATGGTTTATTGTTAAAATGTGGCTAGTGCCACGTGCTGTGAGGCGCCATGTCACGAATAGCGTAAGTTAAAATACTTTATAAGTCTCGGGACCGATGTCCTTATAGTTTGGTCCATTAGGTTTACAAACAATTTATTCCGACAGTTCGTTGTAGGGGAGTGAACCGACATTTTGTTTAGTCAAATACGCGCGCAATTTGTGACTGAAACTGGGAAGATACAAGTGACTGCTGACGGAAGACAGGAAGATCAGAGTTTAACGTTCCGTCGACAGCGTAGTCATTAAAGACGGAACACGAGCTCGGATTGTTATTGTTAAGGATGTAAAATGAAATCGGCAGCGCCCGTTCAAAGGAACTATCCCGGCATTTACCTGGAATGATTCAGGCAAATCTCGGAAATCAAATCGTGATGACTGGAGGCGAAATTGAACTGCCGTCCTCCCAAATGCGAGTCCAATGTGTGAACCACTGCGTTACGGATGACACTACGGTGGCTTCCGAACTATAGATGTAGATATTTGATCTTTTATTACCCCCTCTTTCTCTTTCTTTGTGTGTGTGTGTACTGTGGGGCTGTGGAACATTAAAGCCCTGAAGCCACAGATTACGGTAGAAGCGTCCAACAACCTCTTAAGAGAGTTTGTGACACTTGCGGGGAGTGACACTTGCGCAGAAAGGGAATTTGTAGACACTTGCGGGGAGACCTGGACGCTGCAGGTAGTGAACAGGGTGTTCCAGAAGTAGGGATACACCACCCCTACTCCACGCCCTCCAGCCGCTACCTGTGCCGTATTCAGGGAAAGGCCCACCGGACCGGCCGCGCAATTTGTGACACAAATTACATGTTTGATAATATCAATTTAATGCAAAGAAGTATGAAATCACATCAAGACTACTTCCTGCAAACATTTCGACAAAAAAAGTTGGCACTGAGTTTAGAAAAACAAAATTCTGGTATATTGGATTTCAACATTTTATCAATAAAAAAAAGGCCGGCCGCGGTGGCCGAGAGGACTGAGGCGCTCCAGTCACGGTCTGCACGGCCACTACGGTCCCGGATTCCGCGCAAGTGTCACTCCGCGCAAGTGTCACTCCCCGCAAGTGTTCCAACCCCCTCTTAAGATACCAAACGTGGTATGACTGTCCCAACTCCCAGCTAAAACCTTCGTAGACTTGATTTGGTAGCCGTCCGCTTCCACAGTCATCTACGACAATCATCGGGTGCCAGACAAATCGCCGCGGTGGAGTAGCCGAGCGGTCTAAAGCGTCTCGCTGCGGAGCGCGCGGTTGCTCGCCGTGGAGGTTCGAGTCCTCCCTGGGGCATGGGTGTGTGTGTTGTCCTTAGGTTAGTTTACCTAGGTTTAAGTAGTTTGCCGTCCGCGGTGGCCGAGGAGACTGAGGCGCTTCAGTCACGGTCTGCACGGCCACTACGGTCGGGGGTTCGTATCCCCCCTCGGGCATGGATATTTGTGGCGTCCTAGTTCGTAAGTAGTTCAGAAGTAGTTTGTAAGTTTAGGGACTGATGACCCCGTAGTTAAGTCCCATAAGCTTTACAAACATTTGAACATTTTTTAAGTAGTTTGTAAGCTACGGACTGATGACCACGTAGTTTGGTTCGATAGATTTACAAACATTTGAACTTTGAACCAGACAAATCCTTCACTCGTCGATGAATACAACCTGACGCTAATGATGATAAATCCATTACAGAAATTCCCTTACTGACCTCGTTGGTGTACAACGGCGCCAGGAAATTGCGCTGATGTTCTGAATGGGCACCTAGAGAGCAAATTGATTATTTGGAGCATATTGTGTTACTGTCAACACCGGCGCAACTCACGCAGTCACCTCCAGTACGGTAACGTGAAGTTCTGATGCCTTATTCTCGGGGTGCTTTTCACACTTTATTTGTAGTAATGGGCCTCAGCGGCTTGTTTGCTCTGCGAGCAATTATTGCGAGATATTCAATGTGTTGTAACTGGCGACTGTCGATGAAAGTTCGAAAGACGTAGATATGGAGAACGACAGTTCGGCAGGCAACTTCCCTTTCTGACGATCCTTTTTGCTGTGGAACAATACATGTACTAAGCGTGAAATGACAGGACACTGAACAGTGTACTGCCTTGCCGCGGTGGAATGGTCGAGCGGTCTAAAGCGCCATGCTGCGGAGAGCGCGGTTGCTCGCCGTCGGAGGTTCGAGTCCTCCCTCAGGCATGGGTGTTTTTGTTGTCTTTAAATTTAATATTACACAGTAGCTTGCTATTTCCTGAAGCCAAGTTGTGTTAAAAGAGGTGATTGGCCGCAGTGTTTTTTTCTTTTTGTTAGAGCGAAAAAAAATTTTCCATGGCAGGGATCAATAAATTTATCGATAATTTCAGTCGCGGGCATTCCAATAAGTTCTAGTTACAGGTATTTGTGTAGAATCGTCGTAAAGCACTGAGAATTCCATACTGTAGGAGAAGTTTCCTGTTCTGTATCGCCAGCACTATAGGCCTACGCTAGGTCCGAGTCGGCTGTAATGGTGAGTGTTCTCGTTTCTTTCATTACGAACCCGCCTCCAGCCATCCAGATGTAAGTATTCTACGATTTTCATAAATCGTTCCAGGCAAATCTCCGTATGGTTCCTTAGAAAGGGCTCTACCTACTTACTGCGCTATCTTTAACAAAACACTTTGAGCTTGTTCTCCATCGTTAATGACGACGTTTTCGAGATGACGTTAAGCAGAATTTTACTTCCTTCCGTCTTGTGCTAATTTCCGTTTTTGGATCCTCCCGCCCCCCACGCACTCCTGCTGTTACGCTGTGGCTCTCAGAGTTTCAAAAGACACGTAAGGTAAATACTTGAAAATCAGTTCTGATGTAAATATTTAACATTTGTGTGCCTATATAGACTTTGAAATGACTGTGTACGAAGGTAATAAAATAAGGCACTTTTAAGAATTTTGTATCTTCTGACCTCAAACAGAAACCTTTTGATAGACATTAAAATTAAAACTCGTTACGAAAATAAAACTTTATTGTTTTGGGAACAACACTTTTTTGTTATTTTTTTCAGCTGTTATAACTGCGAAGACAGGTGGAATTAAATTTCTTCACTTACAGAGTTTCATCAGCAGCAAGTATTTTGAAACAGTTTCTTTCCAGGCGATCAAGCCGGACGCATATCTACATAAACCATCATCATATTCTTCTGTAACGCAGAGTGCACTGCTTAAAGGTAATCGGGTGTATATTTGGTTCTTTTAGAATTCTCGTAAAGGGAACCCGGAATCCTTGACGTTCTAGATTTTGGCCAGCGCTACCCTGCACAGAGCCTATAAGCCCTAATGCATCCGTTCCAAAAATGTTTGATGGACGATAAGACGTTCTGCCTCCTCTCCGAATCGAAAGACGCGTTACTGTCGCTTGGTATGATAAACTGGAACTCGTCAGAGAAGGGAAGGTTCCTCTATTGATCTGCAGACCGTAGTAGTGGCGTGCCAACTGCGGTGTTCCCTGCACTCACGCGGCACGCAGTTCGCACACTGCCATTTCCCTCTTTTACTGGCTCTGTGGTCATCTCACGTAATACAAATCCCACAAGTAAAATTTCGGAGCCTTCTAACTTAGTGAACGAATGGAAAAAGGCATATCGACAGGAGATTTCTAGAGCTACTATCGTGACAGCTACCTACGTCTACTAAGAACGGTAGTGTAAGGAAAACCTAACATACTACGTACATA
This sequence comes from Locusta migratoria, assembly GCA_026315105.1. NCBI lineage: Eukaryota > Metazoa > Arthropoda > Insecta > Orthoptera > Acrididae > Locusta > Locusta migratoria. Next base: position 22,702,314 of record CM048755.1, on the reverse strand, counting down.
TAAAAAATAATTGATGTGGACTTCAGTCGACTCAAATTTAAGGGGACGACTGTTCAAATCCGTTTCCGACCATCCATATTTAGTTTTTCTAGATCACTCCAAGTAAATGTGATTATGTATTCCTTGAAAGATCACTGCCTGTTTTCTTCCCCATTTTTGAAACAATTTGAGCATCTTATCCGTCTAAAATGATCTCGATGTCGACTGGTCTGTCTGTCTTCTTCTAGGATGGGAAACATATCAGAAAAATAATAATACATTTATAGACATATAGAAAATAATTGATATTCAAATGCTCCTTCCACAGATCTTACGTGAGATTGTTCACGAGTAGAAGAATTTTTACATATGTATTGGTTATGCACGGAAATTCATCATTAGAATGGGAGTTGGACCCCATTAAATCCTTCGGGTCATTCGTAATCTGAACATTTTATGATAGCTGGTATCTATTGAAAATGTGTGTTCTAGAATAAAGGAGAACTTCTTGGATCTAAATGTGTGGAGGTTTCCCTTATTCCTGGAATTCATTCCAGTTACTGAGCAGTAGGTTTGAAAGAGAAATGGCAGATTTGTAGCTATTATTGGTAAAGTAGTAGACGAAAATTCTATTGGTGTTGAATAAAATACACAATTTGTTTTTCTAGTAAGGCAACAATTTTTTTAGCATTTGACGCACATTACATTGAAATCAGTTATCTCTGTGTAAATCTTTTACTAAAATTGTACAGAAAAACTCACGTATGTCGAAGTATGTAACACAAAAAGTTGCATAAGACGGGGCGAAGATGTGAATGAATTTAACAGGTTTGGTTGGAAGTGTAGAAATAACGACGTCGGCTAATGGGGCACCCCGAAAGCTAAATATGTCTGCAGGTTACATGTTTGTTTCCTTGTGGCAGACATAATGCTGGCGACCTTTAAATCGTCACGAAAGTAGGCGAGGCGTTAGTAGGCTAGTATTGCGTGTCTCGATTTATTCGCAACATTCGCGAGCTACCAACGCGAAAACCGGCTGGAGGTAGTTTCTGGCAACGTTCCCAAGTCTTTGTGGGTCAAGTGTCGGCTACAGCGAAATGCGCACTCCTTTGAGACTGCGGGACAGTACCGGAGACTAGCTCGTTGGGAGCTCCAATCAGGCGCTAAGCCCACTCGCCTGCTTCCACACAGCTCCAACCTTTCACTCACACATTTATGATGAACGCTTAATATTTGCCAGGTGTTGCCCATAATACAACCATACTTGGTTCTTCTTAACTAGCAACAGGAATCTCTTCTTTTTCTCTTGGTGTTTGCAACTGCTGTTTCATTTTTTCCCTTCATCCGAACGTTTGTGCTCACCCCGCGCTTTATTGAACATGGATGATGTTACTAATTTCGACCTTTCGCACGATGGGGAAAAGTAGTGCCGCCGCGAACGTCTGACGGTCGACAATGTCTGTAGTTAAGTACTTCGTGGAGACTCAGGGGACGTACAAGGACCTCATTGTGGTCGTGTGCCACAAGCATTCGTGCTAATGCGAAGCTTAAACGTAGCCGACAAGCCTTGCCGTCACTTCAAGCAGTTCCCTGTCCCGTCATGAGATAACGGAACGCCTCGTTAATTTTTGCACCGCACTTAACTGTAAAGCCACAGAATTATATGTACATGCGTGCGAAATGTCGGGGAAGCGTTATTTGGCTTTGAGTTCACAACTAGCGGGACGCTGAATTCTTGCCTGGAAAGCGAAATTAAGATATTGAACGGAGAAAAATGAGGGTTTACAGTACCCAGAAGTAAACAGGTTTTTAAAGAGTGAAAATTTAGACCACAGTTAGTGGTGGCGGGGTCTGAAAATTCATACAACGTGGAGAACAACTTGTGACAGCACAAGCGGGACATATGAAATTCTTCCATTTTGCCACGTGCGCTCTAAGCTGCCTCGCTGCGGAGTGCACTTCTGCTCCCCGTCGGAGGTTCTAGTTCTCCCTCGGGCATGGGTCAGTGTGTTGTCCTTAGAATAAGTTAGTTTAAGTAGTTTGGTCCTATAGCTTTATAAAATTTGAAACTGTGTTGATTGTGTCCATTGAGCCAGAGCACTGGTTGGAGGCAATGAGATATAGCGTGGAAACAAATCGTCATTTAACATTATGTCTACGTATAAGGAATGTGTCCTTGGGCAAGCCCCCCTCTCCTTAACTCTCAGGGAAAATATAATAGTGTAACCAGGTGTTTTTCTTACCGTAAAATTACGGACATGTCAATATTTTATTAACAGGCTAATTTTGACGGGGTCGGAACTGGAACTTTTCATGGGAAGTTGCCATTCGTCTTCCAAAATATTAAAAGCTCTCGAATCACCAGGTGTTGTGCCCCCTCCCCCTCACCTTCCGATCTCATATGGAGCTCTTGTCTTGTCTGCACTCATGCTCGGTTTTTACTTTTATTTATTTATTTTTGGTACAGCGCGACATTTTATTACGCGCTGCAGGGGACCATTTTTCGATGAGCGTAATGTTGTTCGGTTCTGCAGAATCGTGGCATCAACAGTGCTTACCCCTCGCTATTTGTGGTATATGTGAAATTCAGAGGTACAGTGGATGTTGACATACAGGAGGCAGTCCAGTCATCGACAAGGAAATCGCATTGTGGTACGGACAAATGCTAACAATAAAACAGTCATTTTCCCTCAGCTCGCTTGGGTTAAAGAAAACGAGTTATTTTAAGAATTTATTGTGTGCCAGTTTTATATCGGTTTTAGAGTCAGTTTGTTGTTTCAATTGAAAGCACCCTCCTACATGTGGAGCATTCCAAAACAGAAACAACGAACGATGAATACTGTAAATGAGCTTGCCAATCAATTAAATGTGTTTACATTTAATAGAACAAAAACAATTCAGACACAGCTGAAGTCAAGAATTAATACAATAATATGCGCCTCACGTTATTTGCTGATGCTGTTGATGCTCATTGGAATGTACTGGAAGAATTTATCAGGATTGTTATTTTGATCTGGAAATGTGAACCGAGCGAGTTGGCGCATTGCTAACACACTGGACTCGCATTCGGGAGGACGATTGATCAAATCCAGATTTAGGTTTTCCATGATTTCTCTAAATCAAGTCAGACAAATGTCGGGATGATTCATTTGAAAGGGCCCAGCCGATTTCTTTTCCCATCCGCACTCAGACAATATGAGCGTGAGCTCTGTTTCTAATGAGCACGCTGTCGACGGGATGTTAAACCTTAATCTTCTTTCCTTCGCTCCTTCCTGGAAATAGGACGTGAAACGCCTTACATTGGTCCTGTTATAAATTAAGCGAATAAATGCGGTGTATTTTGATCTTCACCTTCGTTTTAAACGACTTTAAACTAAGGCATACGCTAGCATTTCCATTTCGATGGGGCGTTACAGGTATATTGAGAGACTGGAAATTAGTAAATGAAGGGAGCTGTAGTGCCGTGCGTTACAGCAAATAGGTCAATGTGGAAACGCCGTGGTGGCGTGCAAGTGTACACAGTGCCACTTAGGCGGCCGCTGGACAAGTTTGAAATTGGCTGAAGTCTTTGGCTAGCCTTTCTCATCTGTCGCCGCCCCTTTTTCCAAATAGAGTCGACGGAGGGCGAATGTATGATCTTGTAATTTTAACAAATAAATCTCCCCGCGGTACATAGTCTGCCACTGGAATTTGTTGAGCATCTTTTGCACTAAACTAGAGAAACCCCCGAGTTCATTCGCTGGTCTTCTTGAGCCTCTTTTACACACCATATTAATCGTACTAAATAAAGTCCCCGATTTGACCAGCAGTAGTCATAAAACTGTGGAAATAAGAGGTTACTATGTACCTTAGATCAGTCAGTTACGAAGCATTTCCTGGGGTCTGTTCAGGTAAACCTAAAACGCATTCTGGTCCACTGAAGTACTGAAAGGGATCCTACATTGAGTGTGTGTGTGTGTGTGTGTGTGTGTGTGTGTGTGAGAGAGAGAGAGAGAGAGAGAGAGAGAGAGAGAGAGAGAGAGAGAGAGAGAGAGCGAGAGAGCGCAGCAACATCGTTCTACACATATACCAAAAGGAATAGATAAGGGGGTCCTTGTTCATTTCTTGCAAAATGACACTAATATCAAGATTATGTAGGTTCTTTTTTCTATAATGTGGTTTACCTAAATCACTCGAGACAATTGCCGGGCTTCTTCCTTTCAAAGGGCATGGCCTGTTATCCGTTCTAATCCTTTTCCAAACAATCAGAACGTGTGCTCCATCTAATTACCACGCTGTCGACGAGACTTTAAACCCTAATTTCCCCTCCTTATTCCTTTTCCTTCCTCGAATCTTAACGTACCAGGAACCATTTCCACCACTGCTTGTAAACCTCGTGAATCGTTGGGTATATTTGCACTGCATGTGTCGAGGGGTGTGTGGTAAGTTTAGAAGAAGCAGCATGCTTCATGTAAACACATCTAGTGCGCAGTAACACACAGGGCCTGGCGGTTTTCACGTTTATGTACCGTACACCGTGAAGCAAGGAAACATCCGGTTTCAAAATCTGCCGTCGTATTATAACAAGAAATACCTGGGAGTTCATCGTCGTTGCGTGTGTCATATTAGTCTCGCAGGGTACGCACAGTTGTAAAGATACGAGTTTTAATTTATGGCATTCCTAACAGTCCACTTATTGAAATGAAAGAATAATCAAAAGTAAACTTGAGTGAGATTTGGCGTAAAATGAAAGGTACATTTAAGTTCTTCATAGTTTTCCTGAAAGCTTCTACGTGTTCTGTCCAAATATTACTAAATAAACTGAACAATCAAATAACATGCGATATTATGTTGTGAATTATGACGTCTTGTTACTGTAGGAATGTGTAACCCTAGCTGAGAAGACAAACACACAGTGCGAGTTAGTGAGTTAGGGCATCTGAGAACGATGACCCAGCAAAGGGGATAAAAACGTTGCTGTCAAGCCCACTCAGTCACATCCCAACATACGGCTGTTTTCACTTTCCTAGGTAATTCACTAGCCGCTTCTTACTCTTTTTTCAGGAAAGTAATACATAAAAAGCAGATGACATAAGCTTCTGTCGCCTCCCGTTTCAGAGGAAATGATGACGTATCAATAGAAAATTTAATGAGCACAGAAATGAGAACCAGACGATGAGAGCATTGCGTCGCGTGTGTGGATCTTTAAATCTCAGTCTAAGCTCTGCAAGGCACCTTACCGTAAGTGGCGGTGGTGTGCTGGAAGAACGACTGGCGAATCTCTGCAATTTTACCTTGACGCTTATTTGGCGAGATGTAGATAGGGAGACAGTACACGTGTATGTAATGTACGACATCTCTCTTGTAGCGTCCGTCATTCCATTTGCTAAGCATCTCCTTTATCGCTCCTGCACTTGTTAAATTAACTCAAAATGTTTGTGCAGCTTATGGCACTTACAAACTACTTATAAACTAACTTACACTAAAGACAGCACAAACATCCATGCCCGAGGGGGGATTCGAACCCCCGACGGGGACCGGCCTCGCGCATCTGAGCATAGCGCCTCAATGCGCTCGGCCACTCCACAGCGACAAAATTAACTCCAGACGGATCGTGTTGCATTTACTTACATTTTCTGTAAGTCTCAGTAAGTCCTAGGCTCAGCAGCAGTAGCCAGTATCTTCGAACGAGGCGCTTGTGTGATACTCCCTCAATGACTGGACTACACTGTCTGTAGATTCTTAGAATAACACTCAGCGGCTTTTAAGTACCAATGACGATATGGTTGTCGAGATAGAGATTTTCCATGACATCTTTGAAGATAAATGTCTGTATAGCTCCTCTGAAGGTTCTAGGCGCCATGTCAGGAACTGGGCGGCCGCTCCAGTCGGAGTCCACCCTCAGGTATTGTCCTTAAGTGTAGGGACCGATGACCGCAGTTTGATTACAAACATTTTAAAAGCGACTAGCAGTATCTTGCCCACATCTGCATCTACAGTTGCGCGAGTACTCTGTAAACGCTGGAGTACAGGAAAGAGGGTACTTAGTGCGTTACTGCATGTTATAGTTTTTTCCATTGAAATCACGAATGAAGCGCGAGAAGAATGACTGCTTTATTGTTTCTGTGCGTGCTTTAGTTAGTCTAAGCCTGTCTTCGTGGCCCTGACGGGACCGATACTTAGGAGAGATGAAGAATCTCTCTGTTATTCCTTAATCCTTGTTTGCAAATTATTTATTAAGGATGGGAAGGAAGAAGTATTAGGAAGGAAAGGATTGACATTAGCTGCCTTGCGAAACTGGTATTATACAATGGCGACAAGTGAAAATGTGGTCCGGGCAGGGAATCGAATCCGGTTCTCCCGCTTCGGACCAGCGATCGCCTTAAACACTTGGCTTCCGCGCTCGTCCTCCATCCGCCTCAAACTTCTACAATCGCACGCCCCCATCGTCCAAGACTATTACACTCACCATTACGGATTCCCGTGCAAGGTCGAACGTATGACTGTATCTGCGGTTACGCAAATGAACCAAATGTCATATTCGCGTGTAAATACTTATTGTAGACTGGTGTGGTGTGTCTTCTTTCGTACATATCCGAAAGAACAGACACCACACGAATCTATAATAATTAATCCCTGTTCCCTAAGTGCACTTTTATAGGACGTCTTATCATCCGGAGTCTGTCAATTCACGTTCTTCTCATTTCGTCTAATCATTCATAGCACCCTACTTTGTATACAATTAGTACTCTTGTCATTCAAATGTTTGTAAACCTATTTGACCGAACTGCACGGTATGAGGCCATAGACTTACAAACTACTTAAAGTAACTTACACTAAAGACTACACAGACACCTATACCTAGGGACGACTGGAACCTCCGGCGGGAGCGGCTGCCCAGTCCGTAGCATGACGCCTGGACAACGCGGCCCTGCCCGCGCACCACTCTTGCTTGTTACTCATCATTCGTACGGTTCCACACATTTGCCAATTTCTCACAACAACGCACACGATATTAGTTCGGAGTCTGCAGCGTGCCTTACTTACGACACCGCCTATGTGATCATCTCATTTCATAGCTGCAGTACGAGTTCATATAGAACACCAGTTTTCTGCTTTTTGTGAAGCATCTCATCACAAGTAGAATCTTCGAAAGGACCTAAAATCCCAATAGCCTCATCTCTTACAACAGCTTCTTGCCTGTACGACTTTGGTGTCCGCCTAAAAGTTAGGCTCAATGCAGGAGTGCAGCCAGCGTCAGAAAACGTATACACTCGGCGACCTCGCAGTGGTGGTAGTAGAAGAACAGAGGGAGATTCAGCCAGCGCGTAGACGGAGGCAATATAGCTTCTTGTGGCACATCCAGATGAAATATTTCTCGCAAGCGAACAAAGAATTGCTCGTTACGGCTATTTCAAGTTTTGCATAGTCACATCCTTCAAAAACTCAAAAGTTTCACAATAATATTTTCCTATCTGATTTCTGTAGGGGTCCGGTTTCACAGTGAAAGCCTCACTAAACTTTTCACAAACTTGAAACCATGGGTTGCTCTTTTTAATCTTATCATGGTGCTTCCTTATTAGAAGTATCCCATATTGTCGGAATTTCTTCACCTCCTCAATAAACAATACCACACCTAAACCTGCTGCATCGAGCTTACATTGACACGGTTATGTTACAAATTATAATCTTGAGATTGTCAAACTGAAATGCATAAGGCTGATCTGAAATATGTGGGGCCAAATTATTGTGCTAAAACTATTAAACCGGTACAAATGTACACCGGTCAAAATAATTAGGGGATCATTTGAGATATCTAGGTTCCGAATTATTGTCATCTGCAGAATGAACTAAATGGTTCTATCTTTCTGTCGGTTCTATGGAATGGAGACGACAACATTACGGCAACCGAGATAGTGGTAATAATAGAATTAGCTCCAAAGGGGTTGGTGTTGACTTGTGTTCATCAAACGAATTACACAAGCAGTTGGCTTCAGATAGTGTAGTGAGCGGGTAGTGCAATGCAACAATTACGTGACTTACTCGAAACTATGGCGTGGAGAGCCATAGGTAGAGGTCTGCGCGGATGCGGATATATCCGCGGATATCCGCAGTATTTCTTACTTTGCAGATAAAATTGTGAGCGACGCTGATATCCGCGTGTTATATGCGGATAAAAAGCGAGGTATCTGTCTAAATGTTAGATGAAAACTTCAAGCCTGGGACATTCTTGGAATGCTTGTAGGGCCCAGGTAGAGCTGAAGTCTGTTGTCCTCATTCCCTGGCCACAGCAAATGTAGCTGTATCCGCCTAATCAATTTGCGCGACCGTGTCTTATCTGCGGTGTGTCAAGTGCTTTCTGGGTGGCAAACCGGCCCACTGCCCACCAGAGGTGCCATGCTAAATTTCCGCTGCCTTCTGTTAACGCTCTGTAGTGACCGAGTAACAACGTAGTGAATACAGTGACAGTTCTTTCTAAAAATGAACACGACATCAGTGGATACTAGATCGTGTAAAGTGAAAAGAGGTGATTTCACATTAGTGAAGGAAAACAAATTGAAACGTCAATTTGAAAAAGTTTGGATACGCACTTGATGGAAAGGAAAAGATCAAAGATATAGTGGCCTGTTTTGCATGTAAAAAAGTATATTATAACACTGTTTCATCGCAACCGAATCAACCGCATAGCCGCGCATAATATACGAACAACCTTACAAACAAAAATTCATGTTTATGCATTAAATGCCGGCCGCGGTGGCCGAGGGGACTGAGGCGCTCCAGTCACGGTCTGCACGGCCACTACGGTCGGGGGTTCGAATCCACCCTCGGGCATGGATATTTGTGCCGTCCTAGTTCGTAAGTAGTTCATAAGTAGTTTGTAAGTTTAGGGACTGATGACCCCGTAGTTAAGTCCCATAAGCTTAACAAACATTTGAACATTTTATGCATTAAATAAATGGTGACGTAAGTAATAAGGATTGACAGTACCATTTTATAGCAACTTTCATAATCAGATACGGTGTGCAATGAAAGTAGCGTATTTAGGAAGGTACACAATGTTAGACTGTATAGGCTGGCCATCGATACAGTAGACATTGTCTCTTTTTGCTGACAGTTACCAGTTAGAAGTAGACGGTAGTTTCAACAACTGAAACGACAGGCTTTGCTTTGTGTTACATAACATCTTCTGCGTTAATATGGGGAAAATAAAGAGGCCCTTTTGTAAAACTCTGAAGGAACCGTTTTTTTTTTTTTTTTTTTTTTTTTTTTTTTTTTTTTTTTTTTTTTTTTTTTTTTTTTTTTTTTTAAATGTGAACACAGTAAAATCTCCTATGCCGATCAGTTTTAACCACTGAAATTTAAAAAGATGCCTCTATTAAACAGCTGACGTAGTGCTCCGACCACACGGGCTCCGAATTGCTACTGTGTGTGTCCGGAGCGCCAGTGTTTTCCTGTTTGGAATAGCCTGTTTTGGAGTACGTACAGAACAGTTACCGTGATTCGAGAAGTCAAAAGTAGTTAAGTTGTTGCAGAAATGACCCTCTAATAATAATTATATCATTACATACCAGTGTGATTCAAAACTTAAATATCTGCGGATGCGGATAATGAAATTGCGGTTGCGGATAAAGTGTCTCGGTTGCGGATATGGGCCTTGCGGATAGCACTTTTCTTATCCGCGCAGACCTCTAGTCATAGGAAGGTTGGAAGCCGGACAGACACAGAGGGAGGTAACTGCAGCTATTGGAGTGTCCCAAAGTGTTATTTCCAGAACCTGGACGCGATTTCAGACAACAGGAACCGTTAGATGATGGCAAGACCAACGACGTCCATGGGTAACATCAGCAAGACACGACCGCAATCTCCCGTTAACAGACCGTCGAGACAGGATGCAAAAAAAAAAAAAAAAAAAAAAAAAAAAAAAAAAAAAAAAAAAAAAAAAAAAAAATGTTCAAATGTTTGTACAGCTTATGGGACTCAACTACGGGGTCATCAGTCCCTAAACTTACAAACTACTTACGAACTAGGACGGCACAAATATCCATGCCCGAGGGGTGATTCGAACCCTCGACCGTAGTGGCCGTGCAGACCGTGACTGAAGCGCCTCAGTCCCCTCGGCCACCGCGGCCGGCTGAATGCAACACAGCTGCGACACACCCTCCAAGTAGCAACAATATCAACACAAACAGTCCGAGATCGCCGTCGGGAATGTGGCCTTTACGCACGGAGGCCTACGATGTGTGTCTCATTAAAACCACGACACCGTTTATCCTGCAGAAACTGGCCGGAGGAAAATCATGACTGGAGTCGTAACGATTGGCGCAGCGTTCCGTTCACAGATGAGTCAAGATTTTGTTCAGCAGGACAATCGTCGCTCCCTTATCTGAAAACAACGTGGAACTCGCATGTCATGGTGGAGGGCGAATGCTTTTTAGGAGTCAATACGGCAGACGTAGGGACTTCTTTGTCGTTCAGAATGGCGCTTCGACTGCTCAGAGGTGTAGACGAGATGCTTCGATCTATTGTTGTGCCCTATGCTGGTACCATAGGAGATGGGTTTCTTCTGGTCGACATAACGCTCGTCCCCACAGAGCTACACTGGTGGACAACATGCTTGAAGCTGAGGGAATTGAACGAATGGAGTGGCCAGCTTGTTCGCCGGACTTAAACCCGATTGAGCATGTCTGGAATGCACTTGGCAGGCCCATTGCAGCCAGTCCAGCAGAGTTGTATATAGCACTCGTGGAAGAATGGCGAAATATCCTTCAAGAACTGATTGATAACCCCATACTGTCCTTGCTACGCAGGTGTGTAACGGTACTGGCCGTCCAAGGTGAAAATATTTCAAATGTTTGTAAACCTATTGAACCAAACTGCTGTTGTCATCAGTCCCTAGATTTAGACAGTAATTAAACGTACTTACTCTAAGGACAACAAGCACACTCGTGTCTGAGGGAGGACTCGAACCTCCGGCGGGGACGGTCGCCCAGTCCGTAGCATGACGCCTTAGATCACGCGTCCTTTCCGCGCGCCGTCTGAGATAATTCCACACCATATTAGCGGGCGATGAGCATGACTTTTGCAATATTACGGTAGCCCCACGGTGCCTAGCTGTGTAAACGCCGTGTAAACGTCAAGTAAAGAGTTGAGGCAGTAAAATAGCGCACTGTATCACACGCAAATTAGAATTGTAACCAGTATCTTAATGAAATACGTTAGCTTTTGTATATTGTTTGTATCTCGCCTCATCCCCTAATTGTTTTGAGCAGTGTATAATGATCGTTAAATTATTTAGTGTGATCTCACTGCAAGAGTTTTAGAATTTAAGTACCATCCGAGGAGCACATATTACAAGTTGCGAAATGCAGACCAACCTGTAACATAAATAAATCGCCTGTAACAAACTAGTCTGTCTTGAATGAATGTCAATAGGCTGTCTGACTGTAACGTAAAATAAATAAATAAATTCGAATCACAAGTTTCAAGCATTAAAGGTCCTGTACTTATAATTATCACGGTTCAACAATCACTGATAGAACACAGTTGCATGGCAAAGAGAATGTAAATGTGAACATATAATTTTTGCAGACAATCAGAGAAGCAATTCTTTTACGCAGAATAGGAACCACAAGCATTGCAAGTGCAACATACAATGAGAATATTGTTAAACAATTCAAGCCTTTAATAACTATACTGAACATTAATTAAATTCTACGAAGACTGCCTGCGCACAAGGAAACGCTCTTTCTGTCATGAAACTTGTTCCTTTCCAAACTGATTTTTATATTTTGTGTTAAATAGCCGAGTTTGATTTATTATTTACTGCACCAACGTACTGCCATATGTTACGTGGTAATGCAGTGCACCTCGCAATTAGATTCTTTTTACATTGAACATGAAATTGAAATCATTAAAAATGGTGAAAGCTAGGGAATTAATGTCTCCTAGGAATTAAACTAGTGATTCTGCTCAAAGTGTGCTTCAATAGGAAAATCTGCAACAATACAAAACTACAGTTATAAAGATACGGCGTCACTTTAAAAAGTGTTTCTCGCTATTCGTAATAATACACCACTAATCTTGTAAATCTCATCAGAATTTCCAAACTAAAGATATTTATAAATTATTCTGTAATATTGCTGTCTCTATTTTTAGCAGACCAGCTTCCATCTTTTGGTACTACATCTCACGCACACTGTTCAGACTGCCTCTGTTCACCGACTATCACATACTCACAATTTCTGCTCTCTACTTTCTGACAAGCTGCCAAAGACAAGGCATTACACCTCACTGACGTACATTGGCACTGGAGGGATATATCGATATTGAAAATGTATAACATTAAGTGAGGCTGTCCTCGGTGAGTACTGGTTTTCTGGCGATATGTGGCGTTCACGCGGCCCGGCGCGGCAGGTGTGTCGGTCGCCGACCTTGGCGCTGCCTCGTTATATCCGCTCTTTGTGCCGCTGCCAGCTGCCGCGGCTCGCCCTAATCACCGTATCATCGACCCCACCAGTCCAAACTCTTCCCTATATCCCCAAAAACTTACAGAAAAGCACACTGCTTTTACTTCTGTTATTATTTTTCTGAGAAGTCTACTTAACCATTAGCCAACTTGAGCTCGCCTGCAGACCCGGTTCAAAACGTTCATTGCCACTCGTGTTTCCCTCGTGGCAGGCTAAGCAACTGTCCTGCGCGGTGATGTTACTCCGACGTACCTCCTAGGATAGGTAGCAGTGTTCGGAGAGGATAGGTGGAATCCGTGACACAGTCGGAGGCACACTCAGAAAGCGTCTGCTGGCGGTAAGGGGTTCTGGGTCTGGCAGATTCCCATTTGTTACATAAAACTGAATTCCATCCGAACAGACGTCGGTAGGTCCAGCGGTACCGACTGACCGCCGTATCGTCCTTAGCCACAGGCGTCTTTTAGGATGCGAATATGGAGAGGCGTGGGGTCAGCACACCGCTCTCCCGCTTGCTATCAGTTTTCGTGACCTGGAAATACAAACTACCTAAACTATCTTATACCTATTCTCAGGACACCCGTGGGGAGGACTCAAACCTCCAGTAGGAGTGGCCGCGCAGTCCCTGACATGGCGTATAGAAACGCACGGCCTTCTTGGCGCGGGACAAACATATCGGACGTTGTTCAATTTCGGCGATATGACGGGATCCGGTGTATCCAGACATTTATTACGCTACATTATATTAATTACACTTTAATTTATCACGTTTGCTCGATTTACGCCGATATCGTTTCATCTTAAATGACTCTTTTCCTGCAACCGTTCAATTTCGATTTCAACTAATTTAATGCAGTCGGTACTTCGGTTAAATTATTGGAAACATTGGCGATAGTAGAGTAACCGGTAACAGCCACGAAGAAAATATAGAGAAGGGCTACAAAGTCATCGGATATAACGATAACGAACTTCGTTTCCACCAAAGAATAACAAAACAGCCCTTTACCTGAAACACCAGACTCAGATGATATATCATAATTAAATATTGTCGCCATCGAGAAAAGGGAACTTTTGAGGAAAGCTGTCGGACGGGAGGTCCAAGACAATATATAGTTGCGAAAAAGTCGGAAGAACTCCCTGAAAAATTTTGTTCTATTGCACCAGAAAGACGTTTGTACTCTTACAAACATGTAGGCTCAAATAGACCATTTGCAAGTAACTAAGAAAATCTTACTTATCATCAGTGGGACACGAAAGCCAAGTATGATAGTTAGCTGCCTCGACATTAAGAAAAGTATAAAGATTTCTTCGTACTCTATATTATTCAGTGTACCATCGCTTATTGTGGAATTAGAAAGAATGCAATGGACGCAAGTTTCACCAGTAGGCTCCTCTGTTCTTTTCTGAGCGGCAAGTGGATCATGTGGTTAGGTTAGCCCTTGAAACATCAGAATTACGTCCAAAGTCCTTCTTCCGGAAACAACGACGAGCTTTGTCAATTGCTTTGAACGTGACGTAATATTCGGTTATCAGAAAAAGTATATCACTAACCAATTTCAAATGAAACATCCCCGTACCAGCAACCTCCCAAAGCCCTGGTGTGAATGTATCTTTTAATCAACCTGATTCTAATGAGCTCCCTTTTTGTAGAGCATCACTGCCTCATTGGGATTTTACGATCTCAATGATATATGAATGAGCCATCAAAGTAATGATGATCATAAATCTGCTGAAATGTTGACTCAGGGGCGTATATAAGGGAGAAAGGGGGGAGGCAGAGGGCCTGCCCCCCTAATAACTAATAGAAGAAAATAATAGCTGTATTTTTAATAATATCAACAATAACAAAGCTTGAGCTCCGGGAAAGTAAAAGGAGCTTCAGCGCAAATTACCTTCTAAATATTAGCAGAAAAACTGATAAAATATCATGGGGTGTCTACTTAAAAATACTTTACTTATCTTTACATTAATCTTGTGTCCTCCCCCGCCCCAAATATATGCTATATTCGCTACTGTGTTCAATAGTTGGAGAAACTGGATGTCAGTATTCGTTACAAGCTTTAATGACGTCATGAATTATCTCTGGTAGATAATTTCATGTGGGTTTGCATTGTTTCCATGTTCAGAACCCAGTACGGGGAAAGCAGTACTGTGTTCAGCAACTACGCTTTGCAACCGATAAGAGAAAATTATTCCAGACAGCCACTGAGTTGCGTCATTCTGTGTTTCGGTTTCAGCTGTGGTAGTTGGAGGTCTTGTCTATCATAATTAGTATTCTGCTTCCGCGAGTTAAGTAGAGCCGTCGAGGCGCTATCATCCGGCGCGTGCGCACATGTTGTGTGCCGGGGATTTTACGAAAAACGACCAAGATAACGCGTTATTGGCACTTAACATGGATGGACCTGATGAGTACACGAGACGCACATTAGATTTCTACTCCAGTCCTTATCAAGCACGCTGCCGGTACTCCCACCGCACTGGGCTCTCGTCGATATCCGACCCACAACCGTCACTGACTTACCGGTCATCTTAGTGTAATGTTGGGTGACATAGAGATCTGTAAAGTAAAGCAAAGTTCATGTAGCAAAAAATCCAAAGAAATATTGCTCTTATGTTAATTCTGTAATCGGATAGAAACCATATCCCCAGATACTCTGTGACCGTAATAGCGTCGAAACAAACGACGGCACACAATAATACTAATTTTATTTTCCAGAACTGTTTAACAGAGGCAAATTGCACTCTGGTTCCTCCTCTAAACCGTTGCACCGACGACAAAATGGCTGATATTAAAATAAACGAAAGGGGGATAGAAAAGCAATTGAAATTGCTCAACAGAGGAAAGCCTGCTGGACCTGGATTTTATTTTACATGTAGTATGCGAAGCAACAATGTACTGTAGGTCTCTAGCGTCACTAATGATTGGGGGGAAGAAGGCCAGGTCTTATCGTTTTCCAGAGAGTCGCCCAACAGACATGCAAACCTGTCGTCCTGTTTTTATGACATCGGTCGGTTGTAGTATTTTGGGACATGTTTAGTGTGAGAATATTATGAAATTTCTGGAACCGAAAATCTCCTCTGTAGGAATCAATATCGGTTCAGAAAGCCGCCATCATGTGAAACCCAGCTCGCGCTATTCGTCCACTAGATCCAGAGGGCAGTAGATACAGGTTCCTAGGAATGTCGCGTTTCTTGACTTCCGCAAGGTGTTCGATACGGATCCGCACCGTCGTCTAGTAAACTTAAGAGCCTACGGACTTTCAGATGAACTTTGAGTTTGGATTGAAACATTTCTTGCTAACAACAGAACGCAGTATGTAATTCTCAACGGAAAATGTCTTCCGACGTGAAATTGAGCCGGCTGCAGTGGCCGAGCGGTCTGCGGTGCGCCAGTCACAGTCTGCACGACCGCTACGGTCGGGGGTTCAAATGTTTGTAGAGCTTATGTGTCTTAACTACGGAGTCATCAGTACCTAAACTTACAAACTACTTATGAACTAGCTAATACTAAGGACGGCACAAATATCCATGCCTGAGGGGGGGATTCGAACTCCCTACCGTAGTGGCCTTGCAGAACGTGACTGGCGCACCGCAGACTGCTCGGCCACCGCGGCCGGCTGGTCGGGGGTTCGAATCCCCCCTCGGGCATGGATGTTTGTGTCGTCTTTCAGGTAGTTCATAAGTAGTTTGTAAGTTTAGGGACTGATGAATCCGCAGTTAAGTCCCTTAAGCTTAACAAACATTTGAACGTGAAATTGATACCTGGAGTGCCCCGGCGTAGTGTTATAGAACCGTTGCTTTTTATAACATACAGAGTGTTCATTTTAGGTGAAGACATTCAAATATCACGGAACCTACACTTCGAATCGAAAACAGATACAATACTAATTTCTCTGTATCGGAGAGGGGACATTCGCCCTCCCCCATCCAACTTCCCAAGTGGGAAATTTTGAAATCTTCAATGGGTACCCCCGGATTTTCAAAATGTTCAAATGTTCAAATGTTTGTAGAACTTATGGGACTTAACTACGGGGTCATCAGTCCCTAAGCTTACAAACTACTTATGAACTAGCTAAGACTAAGGACTGCACAAATATCCATGCCCGAGGGGGGATTCGAACCCCCGACCGTAGTGGCCGTGCAGACCGTGACTGGAGCGCCTCAGTCCCCTCGGCCACCGCGGCCGGCCCCCCGGATTTTATCGCAGATTACGATTTTACGGCAACGACTACATCTACATCCATCTATCTACATAGCTACTCTGCAAATCACATTTAAGTGCCCGACAGAGGGTTCATTAACCACTTTCAAAAAAATGTTCAAATGTTTGTAGAGCCTATGGGACTCAACTACGGGGTCATCAGTCCCTAAACTTACAAACTACTTATGTACTAGCTACTACTAAGGACGTCACAAATATCCATGCCCGAGGGGGGATTCGAACCCCCGACCGCAGTGGCCGTGCAGACTGTGACTGAAGCGCCGCCGGACGCTCGGCCACCGCAGCCGGCTAACCACTTTCATAACTTTTCTCTACCGTTCCATTCTCTAATAGCGCGCGGGAAGCAAGAACAACTAAATTGTTCCGTTTTCGTACTGATTTCTCTTATTTTATTGGGATGGTCATGTCTCCCTATGGAGGTGGCTGCTAGCAAAATATTTTCACATTCAGAAGTAAAAGTCGGTGACTGAAACTTCGCAAACAGATCACGCCGCAATGAATAACGTCTTTCTTTTAATGATTTCCACCCCAATTCGTGCAACATTTCCGTGACGCTTTCCCTCCCGTAACGTGATAAAACAAAACGAGCTGCCCTCCTCTGAACCTTCTCAATATCTTCCGTCAGTCCCACCTGGCGAGGGTCCCACAATGGGCAACAGTACTTCAGGAGAGGACGCAGAAGTGTGATGTAGGCAGTCTCTTTGGTGGAGCTGGTACATCTTCGAAGCGTTCTGCCAATGAAACGTAACCTTTGGTTCACCTTCCCCACAATATTTTTGTGTGTGTTCTCTACAGTCTAAGTTGGTCGTAATTGTAACTCCTAGGTATTTAGTAGAATTTACGACCTTAAGGTTTGACTGATTTATCGCGTAATTGAAGTTAATCGGATTTCTTTTAGTGGTCATGTGTATTACTTCACACTTTTCTTTATTTAGTGTCAATTGCCAATTTTCGTACCATGTAGAAATTTTGTCTAAGTCACTTTGCAGTTGCTTTTGATCCTCAGTTGACTTCACTAATCGATAAACGACAGCATCAACCGCAAACAGTCTAAGGGAGCTATTCAGAGTGTCTCCTAAATCGTTTATAAACATAAGGAAGAAAAGGGAACCTATAACGCTTTCCTGTGGAACGCCAGATATCACTTCAGTTTTACTCGCTGACCTTACCGTCAATTACAATGAACTGTGTCCTTTCTAATAGGAAATCGTGAATCCAATCGCACAATTTGGGAGATATTCCATAAGCACGCAATTTCATTAGAAGTCGCTTGTGGGGTACAGTGTCGAAAGCCTTCCGGAAACCCAGAAACATGCGTTTTGTTTTAAAAAATTTTCCGTATCGCCACAATTGGCGCTGTAATTAGCGGAATCGTAATGAGTCCAAAACTGCAATGTACTTCATTCAGCTCATGTCCATTTAATATTCAATGATACGGGGAAACCCACATTGATATTACGAGAGTAGGACATGCCAGTAATTCGCAACGTTTACTTGGAAACAATTGCGAACGACCCCCACGTTCTGAGTCTACAAATCATGGCAGCGTTAAGCGGCATAAAATGCATTACTGGAGCGTAGATAATCCCCGCTGGTTATGGCCCGTATTCTCGGCTAACATATGGTGTGGCATCATGGGGAACAAACTCATTGACCCACATTTTATTGATGGCACGTTGGATGAACGCAAATGTGGAACGATTTTGGAACAGGAACTATCGATACTACTCCAAGATGTTGCCCTGGTCGTTCGGCAACGTATGTGGTTTCAACCCGAAGGGTGCCCAGCGCTTTACGTGGGTAAAACACGCGAAGTATTAGACCATGTTTACACTGGTCGGTGGATTATCAGAGGTGGCCATATTAACTTGCCTGCTAGGTCGCCTGATTTGACGCCACTATGTTTCTTTCTATGGGGATATTTAAGGTAAGGTGGTCAAGCAAATGGCAACAGACCGTGGAGACAGGATGGACGACATACGTAACGCTAGTGCTGACATACTGTGTACAGTCATTTGAAGAACAGGGTCACTGCGCGTGCTGCAGTTTAAGGTGCTACATTTACTTTAGCTGGAAAAGCAGGGGAACGTTCGCTTCGAGCCCCGGCCACAGAGGCGCGCCAGATAGTCCCCTGATCGATATGTCGGTAAGTATACAATCATGTGAATGGAGTACTGGCCTATCATAGCGTCGAAGCATGAAGTGGGTTTCGCCGTGCCATTCAGTATTAAATGGATATTGAGCTGCATATTTTAAATTACAGTGGCGGACTCATATTTAGATTCCGCTGATTACAGCGCCATCTGTGGCTAAACGGAAAAATATGCAAGATTGTACGTATGTGCTTTCTGCCGTGCAATCGCAACCTGCGATAAACATCGGGGTTACCATTGAAGATTTCAAAGTTGCCTCCCCGCTACCCACATACTGAGTTGGTTTGGTAGGGAGATGGGCGTGAATAGTATTATTGGATGTCACCTCCAAAACATACAAATTAGTATTGCACGTTTTTTTATCCGACGTTTAGTTTCTGTGATATTTGAATATTTCAGTTAAAATGAAACTCCCTGTACATAAATGATCTCGTAGATAACATCGGAAGTTCTATAAGGTTTTTCGTGGATGTTATTGTAAATGAAAGATTAGAGACTGAATATGAAAATGACAGTAAAAGTAAAGTTCACTTTGTCATTGGTACAGTAATACAAATTGAAATTGCGTGATACTTACAATAATGGGAAGTCATGATTTTGATTGTTGGCTATTCTGTCGTTATAACTGATAATTACACAGATAACCAGCTATCTTTTCTTTTGGGGGAAAAATAACATTCCATTGAAGACATTGATAACATAAAAACGTTATTCCAGGCAAGCACCAATGTATTTGCAACAAAACCCATTTTTAAGTCACTATGGTCACAAAAAAGACATCTAAGCCATTTACTTTATTTATAAGAAATAAATTTATTTAATTCATAATAATAATTAAAAAATCTACAGACATTGCCGAGGTGGGGTAGCTTGCGTGCCTCAGCGGTAAGAAAAGGATAGGAAGGAAAATGGGATAATTGGGGCTGGGGAAAAAGAATGAAAGAGGAAGCCGTCTGTTAGAATTATGCATGAAACATAATTTAATTGTAGCAAACACTTGGGTTAGGAATCATGAAAGACGGTTATATACTTGGAAGAGACCAGGAGACACCGGAAGATGCCAGATAGATTTTATAACGGTCGGACAGAATTCGGAATGAAGTTTTAAACAGTAAGACGTGTCCATGGACAGATGTAGACTCATACCATATATTATTGGTTATGAACTGTAGACTGAAACTGAATAAACTGCAGAAATGTGGGAAAGTAAGGAGATGGGACCTGGATAAATTGAAGAAACCGGAAGATCTTGGGAGTTTCAGAGGGAGCTCTAGGCAACATGAAGTAAAATAACATAGTAGAAGATGATTGGGTAGCCTTGAGAAATACTGAAGGCAGCAGAGGACCAAATAGGTGGAAAGGCAATACCCTTAAAAAATCCTTGGATATCACAGTAAATACTGAATTTCATTGATTAAATGAGAATAATTAAAAATGCTGTAAATGGAGCAGGTAAAATGGAGTACAGACGATTGAGAAATGAGATTGACCGGAATTACAAAATGGCTAAACGGGAGTGGCTAGAGGGCAAATGCTAGTCTGTAGAAGAATGTAGGGGGAAAATGGATACTGCCCACTGCAAAATAAAAAGCATTTGGACACAAGAAAAGCAGCTATATGAGTATAAAGAACTCAGATGGAAAACCAGTTCTCAACAAAGAAGGAAAAGCTGAAAGGTGGAAAGAATATATATAGAGGCTCTACGAAGGAAATGAACTCAAGGAACAACATTGTAGTAAAGGAAGAGGATGAAGATGAAATAGGAAATACTATACTGAGAGATGAATTTGGCAGAGCATTGAAATATTTGCGTCAAAGCAAGGCCCCTGGAGTAGATGACATTCCCTCAGAGCTACTGAAGACTGAGAGACCGAGGCATGACATAACTATTTCACATGGTGAGATGTATGAGACGGCTGAAATACCGTCAGACTGTAAGAGGAAGTAATAATCCCTATTCTAAAGAAAGCAGGTGTGATAACTACAGAAACATCAGTTTAAAGCATGTATGTACTACTGTACAGTGAAAAGTATAAAAAATAACTGGCAATCAAAATGCAAGGTGCGAGATGGATGCTTATTAATAAGCCACCCAAATTATGGCACTATGTAAAGATTCTATTTTTTTTAGTAAAAATCGATTGTTCATACTCTTGGGAATACGTTTAAAGTACATTGCTTCTTTTTGTCACAGAGCCAGCACCGGAAATTACGCTAACATATTCATGTAACATTCTGTACACCATCTGATGAACGTGAAAAGGTTCAAAAAGCAGTTTCTAGAATAGAAAAAAGTATTTGAAAAAATGATTGGTACTAATATTCTGTTTTCCATTTAATAAACGGTCACGAATTCTGAACCACCCTTCATGGATAAGTTTAGTCTATTTTTGTAAAGTCTGTACCGATGTGGTACGATCGTGGCAGCGCACCTGTGAATTTATTTGATGTCTATCATAATATCTTCTTAATAAGGACTACAAATGCTGCAGCCGCACTAGCGTCTTATTTATGATTACACTTAGAGGTACGTCGCATTTTCCCAGAACCGTTCCAACGGGGCCAAATTCACGGAGCGTCGAAGAAACTGTGGTCATTACGTGAGAAACACAAATGAAACTCGAAAAAGCACTGTGTTCGGCGGCAGCTGGGTGTAATATGTACATACTGAGGCATTGATGGTTAACCAGCTATCAGGTGGTGGTATGGAGGCATGCCTGTGCACCCTCTGCAGACACTAATTGTGCGGACTTTGGTGGTGCACAGTGTGGACTAAACGGAAGCGTGACGAATCGTGGAGCTCTTCTTTGAATCTTGTTCATCTCTTCAGTTAAAGGAACATGGTAAGTGTCCCAACGAATAATACGTAGGAATTTCTGGAACTAGAGTTTTTTAAACAACCGCTTTCGTGCGTAGAATGTACTACTACTATTTAAGATTCGTTAAATAAATATGAGTTTAACAATGCCCACGACGATATTCGTGTGTTCCTTCCATACTAATATACAAGAGACTTATGTGGGTGAAATAGCTGTTTTCTTCACTGTTACCGATACATTAGATCTTGCAAGAGAGACTTTTCCTTATATGAAAATGGTCAAATGTTTGTAAGCTTATGGTACTTAACTGCGGGGTCATCAGTTCCTAAACTTACAAACTACTTATTAACTAACTTATACTAAAGACAACACAAACATCCATGCCCGAGGAAGGATTCGAACCCCGACGGGGAACGGCCTCGCGCATCGGAGCATAGCGCCTCAATGCGCTCGGCCACTCCGCCGCGGCCCTAACATGAAAATCCTCCCGTCTAGCGTTTCCGCAATTTATTTTTCTGAGAATTTCTGCCACGTTCTTGCAGTGACTGAGCAGAACTGTGTCGAATTACGTTGCTCACCTTTAAATCACTAAGCACTCTCGCTTGGTTTTCTTTAAACTCTTTTATCGGACAGACGATTTTGTAAACAATCCTCGCATGGTTGAAGTAGTCAACTTACGTTTCATCCTTCTGACATATCTCTGTGCGGTGGCTGCCATGATTACTGTTGGCTTCTGTGATCGTTCCACTTTAAATCGCTGCGTAACATGGGTGAGAGAGAGAGGGAGCGAGAACGATGCCGGAACCGGGCGGGGGGGGGGGGGAGGAGTAGAACGAGTAGTTGTGTGACAAGCCATGTATGTCCCGATATGAAACGAGGGCAATAAGGTCGCGTAGAGAAGTGTCGAGTCTTACATGTCATAAAGCAGAACTGCCGGCGCTGCTCGCGGTCGATTGCCCGCGTCCTATATATACCGCTCTCTCTGGATTTTAAACCGTTCTGGCTCAATTGGTCCGTTTAGCTCAGATGTTTTGGAATTTTCGAAGCGAATGTATTTTTTTTTAAGAAAACTACAGAATTTTCGGCCGACGCACACTAATTTGTAACCAACAATGTGTCCTGCTTGACTGCAGCGATAAATGTAAATGAGACTATTTTCAATAACCTATCTGCTCTGTAACTTGATATGAAATTGTGTGACAGGTTAGAAAACCTGCAACGTAGCGAATTATTCCAAAGTATTATTACTGGCAGTACTCGAGTCAGCGTAGGAGTTTTTTTTAATAAACTAAGCGACAACTGAAGCTGTGCACGTTGGGGCAGTGAAACCAACTAGCGAGTATCGCGTGTTTTCATACTCCCTACGAATATCACAGGAGTAGTATTAATTTTCATTCGATAGTTTTCAAACTTCATACAATCTTTTGTTATTGCTGAAAAATGCTCTATTTAATTTCAACTCATTATTTACTAATTTTCAGATATACAGAATATACCGAAAATAATAATAAGTCTTCTGGTAATGCAAAGATAGAGATTGTAAATTGTTGACTTCATTGAAAGTATAAACAGACTCTGTCTGTCAACATTATTTGTCTAGGCTTTTCTATCGAAATACACTGCCTGACAAAAAATGTGATGAATGCAAGAGGAGTCGTCCCTTTTCAGTATACATGCGTGCTATTGGTGTGTGAGATTTACAAGGCTATCTAATACGTAGACCTGCCACTGAACTGGCGTGAGTCAGACAGTGAAGCGAGACGTTTACGTGCAGTGCGCCTCGCCGCCATCTGAATGCTTGGCAGTATTGTGCATGTGGGCCATTGAAATGTCTGTGGGGCGCTGGTGGAATCAATCGGTACATGACGCACACAGTCACGTCATATAGCTTCGGGTCGTCGAGCGAATCTTGTATGGTATGCGAAGCAAAGCGGGATCCCACGACCTCAGCGCCTGCCATTTACTGGAAACCCTACAATATTGTGTGAATTGCCTCGCAGTGTCTCGATGATTCGCTCGCCGGAGTTGGGTCCTACCGTTCCATGTGTCGACACCGGCACACCAACGGCGGCGTTTGACAGATTACCAGTGGCGTCCCACCATGTTCAGTCGCGATCCCGCTTCTTCTAAACGTCCCATTCATTGGGTTCGGGTTTGGAGACACGAAGGGTAGAGATAGAGAGCATCTATTGACAATATTATCTCCTGGCATCATGGTGTGTGTGGAAGGAACGAATCTTAAAGTTTAACGTCCCGTCGACAGCGTGGTCACTAGAGACGAAGCTTACGCTCGGATTTTTGGGTAATGATGGGGGAAGGAAATCGGCCGTGCCCTTCGAAAGGAACCATCCCGGCATGGTGTGTGTGGGAGCATAGGATGTGTGTTAGGCATTTACTCCGTATCCTTCACCGCATTTATTATAGCTAAGATTAAAGCAAGTGTGACTATACACTGTAAGAACCTGCGTATTGCGTTATGTATGGTTCTGATTTATAAGTATGGCCTCTGTCATTTTAGGGTCGCACCGTACATGTTTGCTTTCATGCTTCTGCAATTCTCTTAGTTGCAGGTATCTTTTACCTCTGATCCAGTTGTTAAAAACATTCTATGCATAGGCTGTAGCTTGCGAAATATTACATAAAATAACTGGTTCATTAAGAAAAAGAGTTTTATTTTAACGTTTGCAAATGATGTTAAGAAAGTCAGAGATTTAGTTGAATGTTAATTCTATCAAATGCTTCCGTATTGGAAGTGATGAGACGAATTATTAATCATAAATTGAATAAAATGTTTGAACAGTCGCATTGTCTGCGAGAAGAAATTGGTAGCATTTCCCCCCAACTCGGTAATCATAACTTTAATAAACACAGAAACTTTGTATATTTCGTGAGCACTCAACATGAAATTGTCAACAGTTCAAAATGGTTCGTTTCCCGAACACTATTTCTACACTCGTAAAAACAAACAAATGTCATCTGCACTGTCATACACTTGTTCTCCCGAGAAGCGACATTCGCGGCGCAAATCTTAAGACTCCGTCCCATCGAATCACTCCTATCATCCAGGAGGGCTCTTCTTCTGCCAAGACTAGACACGGAGTTTCTCTTTTTCGCACACCCTTCGCTCACCTCCTCCCTATCACACACACACTTCCCACCACTTCTGTCCCTTGGACACTTCCTCATTGGTCAATCACCATCTCTTCCAAAATAGTATACATGTTAACATGATATTTCTTTAAGTAAAAACTGACCACCTGAAACCACTTCCTTACTAATATAACATTATTTAAATACAAATAAGCACTGTTAATTAGTATTACACAAAGTCTGAAATAAATAAATACACTAACAAGTTTTTATGAGCTCAATATTTACATACATTACTGGCAAACTATACAATAAATCGACCCGCTAAATTTAGTATACGAGAGGTAAATAATGCTGCTTGCATTTTCATTGTTACTGTGGACAATATAATGATGTTTATATTTCCATTATAAATTTATATAAGTTAAAATCAGTCATTAAATAGACAAGTGTGAGGCTTTCAAGATGATAGATAGAGACAATTAGCAATCATCAGAACCAGAGTTTGATGAAATTGCATGACACATCCAAAGGTTCGTTATTTTAAGCTTGAGTTTTCTATATTTTAATTTAGTAGTTAAACATTTGTAATTTTTAAGGTATTGAAATTATTTTTAGAATAATGAGATGTGTGTAATTATTCCAACATCGTAGATGTCTTAAATGTTGATGGTAAACAATTTTATTCTGAATTGTGGAACTCACAGATGTCGTCCATACACCCTTAAGAATGCTCCACTAACAGCCCTCATTAGTTTTGAGTACAAAGCATAGGCCGCCGATTTGGACAAACCCCGACCCGATGCGCGGCTTAACGTTACACACGCACACGCATGCACACACACACACACACACACACACACACACACACACACACACATATATATATATATATATATATATATATATATATATATATATATATATATATATATATGCTCGAGGGAGGATTCGAACCTCCGGCGGGAGCGGCCGTCCAGTCCGTAGCATGATGCCTTGGACTACGCGGCTGCTCTCGCACGGCGTCACAGACATTCTGCGTCCGCACGCCCTACCCCTGACGGTATTCCAACAAGATAATGCCCACAGAAAGCACGTGTCTGTGGACTGCCTACGTCATGCTGAGGCCCTGTAACATCCCTGCGCCTGTGGAATGGAGTCGGAAGGGGCCTCCGTCCCATTGCCAACGTGCGGGATCTGGACAGCTGCAGTTACTGCACGCACACGTGCCGTAGGAGAGAATCCGAAGGCTGCTGACACCGAGGGGATCTGGGGGTGATCTGGGGGCGACCTTCCACCTGTTACTGCCGACTTCACTTCCAAGCACTCTTTCTGGGTACATAACGTATTTGTCAGGCGATGTAACTGACGTATGACTATTTATCAAAATTATGATTTATTTATGTTTTGTTGTGACACTGGCTTAGAAAGAGTGGTAGTGGGATGCTATTATTTTATAGAAAATCATTTTGAAGTATGGGAAAATTGTTGTTTAATCGGAAGGCATGTGACGTACGTAGTGTGCTTGCTTTTGTAATTAAAGTAGCCAAATTGAAATGTTGAAATGTTTGTAAAGCATATGGGACTTAACTGCGGGGTCATCAGTCCCTAAACTTACAAACTTCTTATACACTAAAGACGGCACAAACATCCATGCCCGAGAGAGGATTCGAATCCCCTACGGGGAACGGCATCGCAGCATAGCACGTCAATGCGTTCGCCCACTCCGCCGCGGCATTAGATTATGCAGAATTCTTATTAGGCGCAAAACAAATTAGTATTTGGTTTTCGGGGATATTTCCGACTTCGTTTATTTTTTTATTTATGTTTTACAGGGTAACGAAAATTTGCGTTCTCTTGACTTAGTAAGTAGATTCCTCACTTACTAGCTTACAAAAGTATTTAGAAAAACTTTCGCCCTGCGCACATTTACGGCAGTAAATTGACGTTGCAATCTGGCAACACAATATTTACACGTACGGTGACCACTTCCGTTAGCATACAGCAATAGTGCTGTGCAGTTGGTGCAGTGGATAGCGTTTCCGGTTAGCTTGCAGAAGGTCGCGGGTTCGATTCTGGGTCGATAACACTGTTGTAAACACCGTTTCTCAAGCAACACTATCATAGATTCCCACATTACAGTGTTTTATAACGACCAACTTGACGAAAACATGAATCAGACGAGTCAGAAATAGTTTAAACAAATGGCCTGTCATACAACAGTATCAATTTCTAGGTGCTAAAGATGACTTCTCATTTAAATAACTCAACATCTACTTGTCATTTGTACTACATGCATTACGTCTGCTTAGATGCAACACTTTAGCAACCAGTGACAATAGTAATATTTGTATTAAGGAGCGCTTGCCGTTGTCCTCTTGAGTTGATGCTGAGGGCGACGTACAAACACTGTCTGATCTGATGCACCATCCAGGTGGATACACAAATACAAGAGCAATAAGAACACGCACTGCCGGTCTTCTACATGCGTCGGCGCGTGTCCCCACAGGGGATTAGATCAGGTGAACGCAGAGGTCATGCACTTGGCTCTGCACTACCGAGCCATTACCTGGAAATGTCTAAATACCGTCGCACATTAATTCAAAAGTATGGAGTTGAGCTGCAATGTTGGAACAGTTACATTTCCCGAACACGAAGTATAACATCTTCCAGTGCGTCAGGAAAATAGTTTAACAGAAGTGCACGATACCGGTCAGGCAAAAAGTAGAGACCCAAAAGCGTGTCTCACAAATTCCGGCCCAGACACTGATGCCAAAGGGAAAGCGGTTGAAGGTGACGTGCCGATTAGCTTTACACCAATAGTGGGCGTTGTGCATATTGAAGACACCTTCACGAGTGAGCACTATTTCATCCGACCATACTACAGTGTTCACGAAGCCGTTGATGGCTTCCTGGACCCACAGTCGACGATCTGCAGGACGCAGGTGTATGAAAAAGGGCGTAGACCCTGCGGGTGCAGCACGTCTGCGCCTGCGCGTTGCGAGACACGCAGCTGCCTTGCTACGAGTACTTCGCAGTTCATCGTGCGTGACCTCTCGAATAACTTCCTCAGTCGCTGAGTATGGCGAGTCCATGGACGACCTTAGTCACGCGATGGTGGAAGGAGAGAACCTGTCTCTTGAAGGCGACATTCCAGACGACAAAACACATTTTTATCTGGATGACGCCGATGAGGATCTTTGGCCTGCATATTCACGAGTGGCAACAACAGCCCGGTTATCAGATGCACTAAGGACCAGAACATATCCGACAATTCATAGTTTGCGTATGCCATACGTCTGCCTCACTGATTTAGAATAGCACAAGAAGAAAGTACGCTATGTGTACATATGTACATGTGTACGGGTGCGTTATTCCGGTCACAACTGCTCATGTCTCCAGAAGGATATTTTCACTTTGCAGCGGAGTGTGGGCTGATATGAAACTTCCCTGATAGATTAAAACTGTGTGCCAGCCTGGGATTCGGACCCGCGACCTTTGCCTTTCGCTTAGTATAGTGGTGACGACCAGAGGTGCGTTGTGAAAAAAATTGCTGTTTTTAAGAAAATCAATTGTTTTATGATCGCTCTAAAAAATACTATCTTCTGATCTTGCGTTTCAATCTTTGAGTGGTTACTTTTAAAGTTCGTGGCACTGTCAATATTTCCTGACAAAAATTCGAATTCTATTCCTCAACTTACAGGACATCATTAAGTTATTTATTGAATTTACGTTTATGTTAGTGGTTGATTGATTCTGTTATTGTAAGAATTTATCGTTTCTCTTGTTTTTAACTGCAATATCTAAACGAAAGTAGTTCAGACAACGCTGAACCCTGTGAATCGGACATCTCTGGGAGTAATAAAGTGAAGCCGGAAACACGCACACAGCTTGCCTTTTTAAGGCACGCAGTTTTTTTTCATTCTGCTACCTGTGACTACTACTACTACTTTACGACCAGGTGATCGCTATTACACGATGATTATTTTCACAAAGAATTTTGACGCGGAGCAGAAAGGATTTTTCTGTCATCAAATGTTTGGAATACAATCCTTCAGAATGGCCGAGTCTGCAGTTCTGTGTATTATCCGAGTTGAATTGTTTTACTTTTGGAGAAGGGAAAAGGAAATGCAGTTGCGTGAAGCCGTACGTTTAATGGCGAGATAATAAAAGCATTAAACAAAATTTGTTACGGGAGGTGCAACTTGAGGACGTGACATCGCATGAAAATGAATTGCGAAAGGACGAGAAAGCATTTCAATACTTGTTCAGGAAGTGGCTTCTTACATAATGAAGTCGTCATGTTTATAAACACTACCTCAAACTGGAGGCCGCGGCGGAGCGGCCGAGCGCATTGAGGCGCTATGCTACGATGCGCGAGGCCGTTCCCCGTCGGGGGCTCGAATCCCCTCTCGGGCATGGATGTTTGTGCCTTCTTTAGTATAAGGTAGTTCATAAATAGTTTGTAAGTTTAGGGACTGATGACCCCGTAGTTAAGACCCATAAACTCTACAAACAACATTTCAAACTGGAGAGACGTCAGACACTGAACAGAAGATGATCAGATCGAAGGCAAGAAGCTAGATTTGTTCAAATAAATCTTACGAAAGGCAACATTTGACAAAATCGACTTTGGTAAAGAAATTTGACAGTGTAATACCGACCTGAGGTCCTCAGATGGCTTAATCTTTCTTATTGGCGTACGGGAGACTTAAGATCTGCTGAATAAAATGGAAAGCATAATTAAGGTTTGAGTATAAATAAAACATAGTCGAAGACGACGAAGACTTATTCAATATCAGAATCGGGACTGCACAGTAGTGTACCAGTTGAAAGTAATTTTATCTATGCCACTAAAGCAAATTATTCCGTGGCTCAACGAGTGTTTATTTAAGATTCGTATGTGCGTACAGAGTCCGGTTGTTTGAATAGAAGTTTCCAGTTGTTCGAATTCCGAGTCGTGATGCAATTCACAAATTAGGAAGAAAATTCCATGAAACGGGAAGTGTATGTGACAAGCGTAAGCGACGAAATACACTGCTCACAGAACCTGCAAAATTCCCTTAAATTTTCTTGCACGAAATTAACAAATTTTAAATGTTTGCAAACTTAAGGAACCAAACTGCTGCGATCATCGGTCCCTATACTTACCGACTACTTAAATTACCTTACGCTAAGAACACACACACACGCACGAAGGAGAGCTCGAACCGCCGACGGGGAGCGGCAGCGCATCCGTAGCAAAGGGCCTTACACCACACGGCCGTTCCTGAGCGGCTGAAATTAACCCATTTGATTTATAGATTGGTCAGCGGGACAGCGGTCGCCTTAACCACTTTGCAACCGGCACTCGCCTACCGTCCGTATCAAGTTCCCACAAGTAGGGCCCCCTTCGTCCATGTCCCCTTTATACTCGTTATTTCGGATTCCCGTACGAGGTCGAAAGTTATTACCGCATCCGCGTAAACCTTACGTCGTCATCGCGTATAAATGCTTATATATAGATTGTTGTGCTGTTCTTTCTGACATGTTCGAAAGAACAAACAGCATACCAGTCTACATTGATTAAAATAAAGGCCGTTCCCAGTCGGAGGTTCGAATCCTCCCTCGGGAATGGATGTTTGTGTTGTCTTTAGTATAAGTTAATTTGTAAGTTTAGGGACTGGCGACCCCGCAGTTAAGTCCTATAAGCTTAACAAACATTTAAACATTTGATTAAAACACCTGGTATTGACTCCACAATGTGCGACAATGCTTCAAAATAGGATGCAAAAGTGTAGTGGAGGCAATATTGCATATTTTAAGTGTTCTGCCAATGAATCGTAGCCTTTAGTTCGCCTTCTGCACAATATTTTCTGCCTTGTTTCTAATTTAAGATGATGCCCTCCACCCTCCTGCACCCCTAGATTTGGTGCCCCCTCCCCCCCCCTCCTGACCTTCCCCTCCTCCCGCGCTTGCTCTCCCCTCCCATGCGGGGTCCCCCAAGTGAAGAGCTTCGGATTTTAATCTGTGCTTCGTGGTCCAGTGTTATGTGTGATCTCCGTTTCTATCGTGTTGCAACCGCCGCTTGAGGCAGAACAAGCTTTGGCTGTGGATTTTAATATGTGCTACCGTAAACGTTTCTGTTCTTGTGTTTGCGTCAAACTATGTTTCTGGTTTTAGCCACTGTGGCCGTTTTAACGTTTCTACATTTTTTTTTCAACTACATAGTTTTTCTTACATCGCCAATATAAAAATAAAAAGAACACAACATCGGCAGTCAGTTTTAATCCATCGAAAGGTCGAGGATTTTAATTCGACGTGGAGCGACTTGCACACTGAGAACATTTTATAGAAGAATGCCACCGCGAAAGATTCCGAGGGTACAAGAAACGATCTTCCTTTCTACGTGACGCAGAACTTTACACTTGTTTATGTTTCCATTCCCTGTACCATGCGTCAATACGCTGCAGATCCTCCTGCATTCGCTACCCTTTCCCAGTGTTGCGACTTCTGGATAAACTACAGCATTATCTGCAAAAAGCCTCATTGAGCTTCCTATGTTTTCTACGAGGTCATTTATATATACATTGTGAAAAACAACGGTCCTATAAAACTTCCCTGGGGCACGCCTGAGATCACTTTAACGTCTGAAGACTTCGCTCCGCTGCTTTCTGTTCAAAAATGTTCAAATGTTTGTTAAGCTTATGGGACTTAACTACGTGGTCATCAGTCCCTAAACTTACAAACTACTTATGAACTACTTACGAACTAGGACGGCACAAATATCCATGCCCGAGGGGGGATTCGAACCCCCGACCGTAGTGGCCGTGCTGACCGTGACTGGAGCGCCTCAGTCACCTCGGCCACCGCGGCCGGCTGCTTTCTGTTAACTCTGAATACCTTAATGGAGTCAAACAGTTGATCAGGTCTTGGTAATGCTCGCACTCTGTTCATCAGGCGACGGTGCGGAACGGTATGGAACGCCTTGAGAAACACGACTTGTACTTGTGATCCTGTACCTACAGCCCTCTGGATCTAGCGAATGAATAACGCGATTCCTGTTTCACATTGTTTGCTTTCGGAAACGATGTTGATTTCTACAAACTAGATATTCGGTCTCCCGAAACAACAGAATATTCAAACATAAAATGTGTTCCAAAAAGCCTGTAACTTGCGTATAGTTTTGCGCATTTAATCGACGACCCTTCTGGTAAACGGGAAAGACCTGCGCCTTTTCCCAATCCTTAGCAACACTACGCTCCTGTAGAGACCTTCGGTACACTGCTGCTAGAGGGGGCACAAGTTTCTTCGCGTATTCCGTGTAAATTTGAATTGATATCTAATCAGGTCCAGTGGCCTTTCCTTTGTTATTTCAGTTGCTTTTCTAGCCCTGTGGCGCTTATTTAAATATATGCCGGTTTTTCGTTCGTACGATGGTGGAACTACCGTGCATTATTCCTCTGTGAAACATCTTTGGAAAAAAGACATTTGGTATTTCAGCATTTTATGTGTCATTCTCTCTTTATCAACATTATGGTTGCGACCTTCTTATCGGTATTCACCAATAAGAATTGGGCAATACATAACTCAGGGTAGTAAAAGTTTATGGCTCTTTGTCTCTGTTCATAGGGGTGAGTTATGTATGTCAGCTTCTATTAAACAGTTACCCAATCTGTTTAAAGAAGATTAATAATTAATGTGTAGTTTAGCCAGTCTATTAATCTGCATATGATGACGCGAAAATATATTTAAACAAACATAAATTAAGCCTCTGAATGACCAACAAAATGGATTCTAAGATAACGAAGTGATTCACTCACGATGTAATTCTTTATAAATGGAGTTTATTACTCTTATTAGACATGAAACGCGGAGGTGGTCCTACTTTATACATCGGTAAATAACTGAATATTTCTCCTACTACTGTTCATGAGAGGCACAGTAAGTATCACACGCACTTGATACTAAAAGTTCCAAATTATCACTCGTAAATTAGTGTAGTCCATCGAACATTCCAGTTCCTAATTAATCCGCGATTACAGAATTTGTTATAAAACATAGTTTGTCATCACACGAGTACACGATTGCCGAATTATCACAGTTCCACCACTTTTCAAGCAGAGACCTAGTTCCGCAGTCACAGGCCCGTAAATTTGCTAAGTCCACACATGCCTATCTCTTTAAATAACAAGTTCGTAACGCTGCTTTAGACCGCCCAGCATCACAACCTTTCACCACCACGTCAAAGTTACGAGTCCCTTTCCCAAGCGATCGAAAGCGTGCTCTACCTGTTCCCAAAATTGTATCTTTCTGCGCATCGTAACGCCTCACCTTTAAAATACAATTTCCCTTCCAAAACATTGTACATTTGAATATCACAGAATTAAATGCTTTGACCATCTCTCAACTAATGTTGTTTACATTTAACAAAGAAATATATATTTAACAATACTAAAACACGGTTGAGACTGAAGCTCTTTGCTCTGTTAGCGTCTCACTGTTCAAATACACTGCCGCCGTCGGAAAATAGTTACACAATTAATATTTAATTTATCATGGCTTTTTATGTAAATATATTCCGTTCTTGTCCACGAGTACATATAATTGTTTATATATAAGTTATCTGCTGCATATCTATAGCTGGCCGCGGTGGCCGAGGCGACTGCGGCGCGCCAGTCACGGTCTGCACGGCCACTACGGTCGGGGGTTCGAATCCCCCTCAGGCATGGATATTTGTGCCGTCCTTAGTGTTAGCTAGTTCTTAAATAGTTTGTAAGTTTAGGGACTGATGACCCCATAGTTAAGTCCTATAAGCTATACAAAAATTTGAACACATTTTGAACAGCATATATATATATATATATTTAGTCGGCCATTAAATATTTAAGTGGCAGTGTACATTATAAAAACGTACGTTACTAAGAATAATATTAAATATAATAAAATACATATATAATTGTAATGCGCTTTGCTGGTTTCATGTTTTGTGTTTCTGTGTTGGAATCTATGTTCTGACAAGAATATTACTACCTCGACGAAAAGCAGAACAAGGGAGTAAAATAAAGGTTATTGAAAGAATACGGAAATAACATGGCACGTCTTTTAAGATAGGTAGCGTGGTGCAATGCTGTCATTTACTTCTTAAACTGTTACTGATAAACACTAAGTATCAATAATCGTAAATATACGTCTTATAATATTATTATAGTACTGAAATTTATCGGATTTTTATCTGTAAGGGATATTGAAAGTGCAATTACGGCGTTTGATTCTCACACGTCTCCTGAATCCATTCATATAATTATATTTGCCGTACGACCATTCCGTGATTTTATATGGATATTGAGAATAATGTGTGTGGCTATAATGTATTCAGTTGCAATCCGCCCTCGCTCAGCCAAGACCGCCGTTTCTTGTTTCCGAGCAGATAAGGAAAACCCTAAGTACCTGTATTCCATTCACTAGGTCCAAACTGTTAGCCGGGCGGTTGGGGAACCCAACAGCCTGGCAAAACTCGCCTTTCACATGGAAACAATCAGCTTCCCCCTGTATCTGTAATATCACATGGTCAGGAAACGTCTGGATATCTGGATTCGACACGTTTACCGATTTCACGTAGGACCAAAATTTCTTAGGAATTTCTATCAAGCCTGTAGACAAAACTTTGCTCCAAAAATCGTTGAACGCCTTCTTGCATGGCAGCCCTTATGCTAATTTTGGCAGCATTTAACTTATGCTTTTCTGCTAAAATTTGGCTACGTTTATACTGGAGATGAAGTTGTCTTTGCTTACGTAAAAGTTTCCTCGGTTGTTGAACCAAGATGGATCTTTCCTATCTTTCAAAATTTTACGTGGCATATAAATATCTAAAGCGAATTGTACAATGCACTTTGAACGTCTTCCACAGTTGCTCAACATTGTCAGTGTTAGAAACTAAACTATCGTGTTGAGAAGTGAAGTACTCTGAAATCTGCTCCACTTTTGCTAAATAAGTAGGTCTTACTTTTCTTGATATTTATACTTACATCTGTATTCATTGATGCTTTAATGGCCTTATTTATGCTTGTTCCCTGATCTACGCTAACTGAATCGAAAAGTTCGGGTCTATTTGTCATATCGGCTAATAACTGACAGTGGAAGTAAAGAGTGAAGTCCTACATTCTTTGTCGACAGTAGAGCAGTTCTCCCACTTCGTCAGTAAGCTAAGTATAATGACAGGATAAAAACTCAACGTAGTACCTTTCTTCCCAATGGAATATACTTGTTGTGTTACGTTAAGTACGTGCGGATTTCCCAGTGATGTGGATTGTAATATAATTCAGATGTCGATGACTGGTGATGAGTCGAACAATATCTTGGAGAGGAATGTCCAATGAGACGCGTTGCACTTCACATAATATTATCCGAAATCTGAAACAGAAGCTGATAACGACATAGTTCAAAATGTTCAAATGCTTGTAACGCTTATGGGACTTAACTGCGGGGTCATCAGTCCCTAAACTTGCAAACTGCTTATGAACTAACCTATACTAAAGAGGACACAAACATACATGCCCGAGGGAGGATTCGAAGCCGGCCGCGGTGGCCGAGGAGACTGCGGCGCGCCAGTCACGGTCTGCACGGCCACTACGGTCGGGGGTTCGAATCCCCCCTCGGGCATGAATGATTGTGCCGTCCTTAGTGTTAGGTAGTTCATAAGTAGTTTGTAAGTTTAGGGACTGATGACCCCTCAGTTAAGTCCCATAAGCTATACAAACATTTGAACATTTTTGAGGATTCGATCCTCCTTCGCGGGAGGTCACGCAATCCGCAACGTTGCGCACCAGACCGCTCGGCCACTCCCGCGCGGCTAACGACGTTGTTACTACTTTTTTCCACTTATATAATAGTCTCTTATCAAAGCTACCCTCGCTTTAGTACAAATTGCCAGAAATTTCTATTGAAACTGGCGGAACATAGTTTCCCAGTCTCTCAAGTAAGGAGCAGACCGAAGGGGCCGGCCGCGGTGGCCGAGGAGACTGAGGCGCTCCAGTCACGGTCTGCACGGCCACTACGGTCGGGGGTTCGAATCCCCCCTCGGGCATGGATATTTGTGCCGTCTTTAGTATAAGGTAGTTCATAAGTAGTTTGTAAGTTTAGGGACTGATGACCCCGTAGTTAAGTCCCATAAGCTTAACAAACATTTGAACATTTTTGGACCGAAGGGAAGGCTAGACTACAGCCTACTTCGCGTGCACCTCTGTGTACTGTTGATGCGAAGAACTGGGGAACACAAACTCCTAAACGGCAAATGTGCGGGATATAGCGTCGGCTTCTTAACAGGTTGTCTCCTCGTTCCCGCCGTGGAAGCAAATGCTCGGGTATTTCGCAAGTTGCAAAGATACCAACAGAAGTCGGAGAAAAAGAGGGTAATCTGTTGCAAGAGTCGGCGAGACAGGTAGAACAGGAAGAGCAGAGGCCGGCTGGCCTGTGCCGCAGGGAACTGGCGCCCTCTATACGTGCTGACACACTGCCGCGGGTCTCTACTGCCGTGAAGCGAAATCGAAATAATTTCATTCACACCAGCCTAGCCGAGGTATTTTCTTTCTTTTTTACCCCTTGCACTTGCTCCATTACCGAATAAACAATTCCTTGACGCCTGAGGAAATAGCCTTTCAACTTCGACGAATCAGGATGTAGCGTTTTAACTTACCACTGATTTCTCTCTGATTATATTCATATCAAATGTTTGCAAACCTGTTCGACAAAACTGCTATGATCATCAGTCTCTAGACTTACAAACTACTTAAACTAAGAACGACACACACACACACACACACACACACACACACACACACACACACACGTACGCGCGCTTGCCCGATGGAGGGCTTAAACCTCCGGCGGGAACGGCCGCCCAGTCCGTAGCATGACATCTTAGACTATGCTGCTATTTCGCGCGGTTGGGTTATCAGAAATGTGTAAATTTCCATCTGAGCTAATATAAGATAGATTTGAAATTCTCGTGAAGTCTACGGGAGTCAATGAATTCAAAATAGTATTGAAAATATTTTATCCGCAAAAAGGTGTTTAATGTATAATTACAGTGTACTTAAAATTGAAATATAATTTTAATATTTACTGAAGATATCATTTGTTGCAAGTGCGTCTGATGAAATAGTGCGCGCTGCAAGGGTGTCGCTATGACGAAAAGTTACGAAAGTTGTGGTCTAGACTCTCCTTGTAAGGCTACTTCTAGATTATACTGCGACGTATATCCTGCATTCAACTTCACTACCGGCACTCCTTGACATTAAACGGCGGCACCGTATGGTACTAAGAAGTTCACTTCTAAGCCCGGCTGTTGGCACAGTCTGGCTCCCGTGACATATATCGAGCTTGATTGGTTAGGCGTTATTTTGATTTTATTACCCTCGCTATACCTTGTCCTTTTCTATCATCGTTCGAATCGCCGGGACAATAAGAATGATAACTGCCTAGAGACAATTTCCTGATTATTTTCCACCGCGGTAGGCGCTGGCAAAGGCCTCTGAATTTGCTGTAATTCTTATAACCTTGTCCTCGAGATCTCTGCGGGGGTAATACGTAGGAGGCGGAAGAATGTATCTGGTTTCTTGACACTGCTTGTCTCCCAGGAGAAAAAAATGTTTCAAATGTTTGTATAGCTTATGGGATTTAACTAGGGGTTCATCAGTCCCTAAACTTATGAACTAACTAATACTAAGGACGGCACAAATATCCATGCCCGAGGGGGGATTCGAACCCTGCCGCGGTGGAGTAGCCGAGCGATCTAAAGCGTCTCGCTGCGGAGCGCGCGGTTGGTCGCCGTGGAGGTTCGAGTCCTTCCTGGGGCATTTGTGTGTGTTTGTGTTGTTCAAATGTTTGTTAAGCTTATGGGACTTAACTACGGGGTCATCAGTCCCTAAACTTACAAACTACTTATCAACTACTTACGAACTAGGACGGCACAAATATCCATGCCCGAGGGGGGATTCGAACCCCCGACCGTAGTGGCCGTGCTGACCCTGACTGGAGCGCCTCAGTCACCTCGGCCACCGCGGCCGGCTGTTTGTGTTGTCCTTAGGTTAGTTTACCTAGGTTTAAGTAGTTTGTAAGTTAAGGACTGATGACCACGCAGTTTGGTCCGGTAGATTTACAAACATCTGAACATTTTTTTTTATTCGAACCCCCGACGGTAATGGCCGTGCAGACCGTGACTGGAGCACCTCAGTCCCCTCGGCCACCGCGGCCGGCTCTCCCAGGAGATACTTGGCGACTAAACTCAAGCGCCTGGAACTTATACGTAATATGGACTGTACAGGTAGCTACAAATTTTTGGCTACTACCATGGTTTACTCTTGGTTCTGCTGCTAGTAATGGAGTTACTTTGTAAGTAGTGGGAGAGTACGATTGGTAATACTTTTAAGTAAGTTATTCCAGTGGATAGATTAAGGGTTGTTTCTTGTTTTTATTTACACAGCAACTTAAACTGGCATGGAAATTACTGGTGACCAACTGTGTGCCTCATTTCTGACATTCGATTTGGATTACATTTCGTAAGCTGTTTGCTAAAATCGATCCAATAACTCATGGAAGCAGGCATATCCGTCTGCTTTACGGAAACCAAGCAAAAGTTAACACTAATTAAAATGTATT
Organism: Locusta migratoria; assembly: GCA_026315105.1. Classification (NCBI taxonomy): domain Eukaryota; kingdom Metazoa; phylum Arthropoda; class Insecta; order Orthoptera; family Acrididae; genus Locusta; species Locusta migratoria. The sequence goes on along the minus strand of CM048755.1, from coordinate 22,663,970 downwards.
ATTAATTGCGAATACTAATCACCATCAGCTGGCTGATTTAATTGTGACAGGACCGGGACTGGTAGCCGTGGTAACTACGTCGCTATCCGGGCACGCCTCACGGGTCGACCCAAACTACCCAAAACTACGCATTGCCCACCGCACGCGAGTACTCGTACAATTCATACCCTTAACCCTTTGTGTCCCATGGAACCAAATTGAGTTGTGAGACAATTTTATTTTGTATTATAATTACATTACAAATGATATATAAAAATAATATATGAAGTGAGAAAAGTACTGAGTGTTTACAATTATTATTATTATTATTATTATTATTATTATTTTCAGCTGAATGTTTTTCACTTTCCCGCGAAAACGTATTACCCAAGCCGGCAGCAAGTTGAATGTGTTGACGACACAGGGAAGTATACTCCAGTGCCGTGGCGGTTTTACAAAGCAGCCACTGGCCCGCCTTGCAGACATTCACTGTGAAACCAGTTGTACGCAAAGACTATTACTAAGTTGATCGCAAGCCTTGCTGTGGCTCATACTTGTGTAATAAAGTACTCACCTTATTAAAACTGGCTGTCTGCATCCGTTGATATGCAGTATGAAATGCAAGTCGTAGACATCTTCTGTGGATTACCACTATAGCATTTTACACAACCCAAAGCGATGAGCGGTAGCAAGGTGACATGGGGCACAGCATATGCGCCGGTAGTTAACAAGCAGATGGAATGTTATTGCACCGCGGTGCGTCAGAAAGTAGATGCGTTTCCATTACACTCACGAGGAAAGACACTATAAAAATTTAGTCAACAAGTGTTTCGATCGCTAGACGTGGCATTCGTATGTCACGCGTTTTAACACTAGCTGTTCAAATGTTTGTTAAGCTTAAGAAAATTAACTGCGGGGTCATCGGTCCCTAAACTTACAAACTTCTTTATACTAAAGACGGCACAAACATCCATGCCCGGGGGGGGGGGGATACGAACCCCCGACGGGGAGTGGCCACGCGCATTGGAGCATAGTGCCTCAATGCGCTTGACCACTTCGCCGCGGCTTAACACTAGACCACGGACGTAGCATAGAACCCTTCGAACTAAGACTTCCTCCAGCGGCTGCCGCACTCTACAGAGCTGCCAGGTGTTGCAGTCAGCTGGACTAAGATAATAATCAGTGCCGTCGAGTTGCTCGTCTCATGTCGCGATCGGCACGGACTCACGTTCAAGTGTGTGCGTAAACAAAGGCGACGCGGAAGTGGCGCGGAGCCGAAAACACGACGCGCCTCGTTCTGGCGCGGCGGGCAGCGGCCTCCCTGCTTTGGGAAGCTCGCGTGCTATTGTTAGCCTTCGCTCCCGATTCTTATCTGCAGCTTCATTCGTGAACACGAGCGCTACGTAGCTCTGGAATTTCGAGTGCTGTTTGGCCCCAGCGTCAGAATACCGGGAGTGTTCGATCTAGTTTTACGCAGCTTCCGAGTATTCATACTGTACAGTCGGAGTGGAAAATATGACAATCCTAACTGTCGTCCGTCGACTTATTAGTTCATTTCAGAACTTCGGAATAATTGGGAAAATCTTTTTAAAAAGAAGTAAATGACAAATAAAGGCGCCCACCTCTATGTGATTACAAGCTATATTTAGGGCCGGTTCGTCAATGTCTCGTTAAGTTCCAGTTAAGATTTTAACTTGTCGTTAACGGAGAATTGCGATTGTCAATGTTTCGTTATTAGTTAACCTGACGTTAAAATACCTCAAATGTCCGTTACGTTAACGAGTAAAATTCTGCTCGTTATACGGCTAACGACCAGTTAAGTTAGAATCTGTATGAAAATGGAAGGACTCCAAAGTGCTAAAATACCGCAGTGTAGCCTATTCACGCGATAAAGACCGATTTATCGAACAAAATAACAGAAGCACTACATTTATGAAAAACTAGTGTGGAAAGCAGATTTATTGGAAAATTGTATCGTCATATTTCTCGCCCCCATGCATGTCAGTAGCGATTAGATGAGTTTGATATATTGCAGATATGCAACATAACCTTAAAGTTATTGTTGCGATATCAAAATACCAACTCACGGGTAACGACCAGTTAAGTGAGAATCAGTATGATGAAAATGGCTGAAATAAGAAATTTTGTTGAAAATTACGACGTTGTCAATATTTTGGACGATCTAGAGGTCACTGCCCCTATAAGGCGTCCTAGACGTATTTATGTTCGACCAAATAATTTTGAATGCTGGGATGATGCATAATTTGTTACTCGATTTCGTCTTCGAAAATCGACTTTGGAAACGCTGCATGAAAAACTCCACGACCATCTGAAGAGTCCAACATATAGTTACGTATTTTGTAAGGTATCAGTCGTAATAGAAAACAGAATACATTATTTACGTCTGCAAGCTTATTAATTCAGTATTTACTTATGCTTGTTGCGCCTAGTGTAAGGCCTTAATTGTGATTTCTTCCTCCGATCTACAGGAACAGTGCACTTTCACCTATGTGCAAGTTATTGCTTGCACTAAGATACTACGTACTTGGCAGCATGTTATCGTACTTAGCAGTTTTGGTGTTCTACATGTTCCATGGACAGCATTAAATTCATTTGCCACAATGTCACTTCCTTTTCCTTCCGTGCCGGCAGCGGTGGCCGAGGAGACTGAGGCGCTTCAGTCACGGTCTGCACGACCACTACGGTCGGGGGTTCGAATCCCCCCTCGGGCATGGATATTTGTGTCGTCCTTAGGATAAGCTAGTTGTTAAGTAGTTTGTAAGTTTAGGGACTGATGACCCCGCAGTTAAGTCCCTTAAGCTTAACAAACATTTGAACATTTTTCCTTCCGTCGTTTTTTTTATTTTTTTATTTTTTTATAAAATTCCAATGTGTCCTTATATTTCTCTATTAAGGACACAAGACTCTCGCTCTAACCTCTTGTAAAATTCGAGCTTCTTTCACGTTTGTTTGCCATAGCGCCAAATAAAAAATGTCTGCTAACCTCTTTCCTGATTGTCAAATATGGCGAACAGCTGTTATTCAGACGGCACTTTCATTTGTTTCTATTGCCAACATAGTCGAAATATATCGCACCTTCTCGTTTTCAAATGTTTGTAAATCTATCGAACCAAACTGCGTGGTCATCAGTCCGTAGCTTACAAATTACTTAAACTATGGTAAACTAACCTAAGGGCAACACACACACCCATGCCCAAGAAAGAACTCGATCCTCCGACGGCGAGCAACCGCGCGCTCCTTAGCAAGCCACTCCACTGCGGCAGCATAAGTTAAAGTCGTTTATGAGTCTAGGGACTGATGGCCACTGCAGTTAGGTCTCTTAGCTTATAGCTGAAAATTAGTCCCTTCCTCCTTCCCTTTTCTCTCTGTCCACTTTCTCTTTTCTTGTCTCTCTGTGCATCGCCTCTCCCCTCGCTCTGTTCATCTCCTCCCACCCCTGTTTCTGCGCATTTCCACCTTCCCTTTCTCTGGCAATCACGTCCTCGTGTCTCAGCCGAACTAGTGCTACATTTATTCAGTCTAGTACCTCTTCCATCTGTGACTGTTAACTTTCATGGTGATCAGTGATGTGGTGTGTAAGGTTATTGCAAGGTAACCTCTACCATTCACTGTATGAAATCTTATGTATGCGGTCATCATGAGCCTCTCGTTATGGAGGTTAAGTGTGTAAAACTTTATCAATATTAGAATAAAACCATAGATTTTGACGAAGTTCGTAGCACACTGTTTCATGCACCATACAAAATTTTCCTTAAACAGTGTCGTTCCTCTTGCTTTGAAGATAATGTGTACAAATTTTTTTTTCGCAATAGGGTGAGCGGTACGGCAGCGCATAAAATAAGAACAAACATTATGAGGCCCCCTCTGCGGGTTCGGGGGTAAGAATAGGCTCGCGGTATTCCTGCCTGTCGTAAGAGGTGACTAAAAGGAGTCTTCATACTTTTCGGCTTTCCGTCTGTGGTCCCCTATTTGGGCTTGACCCTCCATTTTTCAAAATTTTTTCAGAAGAGCGAACCATTTTGGGAAGGACACCTTACGTGGTGCTACATGTAATTCTCGTGCCATGCCATCTTATGCACCCATCATGGAATGGACTTGCGACTGCGGCTTATATTCTGTCACTGGGCACGTCATTTCTTTTTTCCGTGCAAGTCGCGTCCATTGTGCACCGATATCTCAGCACTCTCGATTATGATGGTTCACATAGCGCCAGAAAGCCAACACGGTAGCCAGTCCGTTGTGGTGGGGTCGTCATGTACCCTCTTGGCTGTAGCCCCCTGACAACGCAGGGATCGCTCTACCGATGCCAGAGCTGTAAGCTCCTCATGCAGGCCTAGGAGTAGATGCTTGTCACCGTGGAGCATCAGGACTCCCGGCAACGGTCATCCTGCCAGGTGACGTTGCTGTGGCTGGGTGGCGCCCATGAGGAGAGCCCCTGTTCGGAGTGGGTGGCATCGGGGCGGATGATTCGCGATGAAGCGAAACAAATCCAGCCACCAAAATCCTGGTCAGACAGGTGTCTCTAAGCGTGGAAAGTACAATGCAGTTACTTATGATCCCTCATCGTTTCCTTCCCTGACTTCTTCTTGGCGGGAACGTGGGGATCGTCATAATGAGTCGTATGTTCCGAAATTTCTGGTATGTACTAGGACAGATGGGGGATCCTTCCAGGCAACCAAGCCCATGTTCTTTGTTGAACATATTGAGGACAAGTTCGGTGAGGTTGCGGGAATTTCTAAGATGCGAAACGGATCGATTCTTATACAGGCAGAGTCCCCTGCACAGTCTCGTGCTCTGCTCACGTGCACTACGCTTGGCGACATGCCCGTCTCTGTAACGGCACATAAGACTTTGAATCTGGTGCAGGGAGTCATTTTTCACCGTGACCTCTTGCTGCAGTCAGATGAGGAGTTGCGCGAAAATCTGCAACGACGCGGTGACCATTTTGTCCGCCGTGTCTTTCGGGGTCCAAAAGACAATAGGGTGGCAACCGGGGCCTTCATCTTGGCCTTCGACGGCGATACCTTGCCCGAGAAGGTCAAGGTGATGGTATACAGATGTGATGTCCGACCGTACATCCCTCCACCCATGCGCTGTTTCAAGTGCTGGCGGTTTGGACACATGTCTTCCCGTTGCGACGCAGCCCCTATTTGTCGTGACTGTGGCCGTCCCGTACACCCTGATGCACCTTGTACCCCACCACCTTCCTGTGTGAACTGCAGCGGTCATCACTCGCCTTGCTCACCGGACTGTCCCGCTTTCCAAAGGGAGCGCAAGATCGTAGAGTACAAGACACTCGATCGCGTAACTTACTCTGAGGCCCGTCGCAAGTATGAAAAACTTCACCCGGTATCCATGATGTCTACATATGCTGCTGCCACAGTGTCTTCGCCTCCATCGAGGGCGGTTTCCCGACCCCCTATCAAACCTTCTGTGGGCCCTTTGGGCCATCAGTTAATCTCGGCTCCCCAGACACCAGGGGGCGCACCTTCTTCTGCGAGGCTTTTGCCTCCCCCTTTAACGGGGTCTTTGAACCCTGTCCCTCTGCCGGAGAAATGTCTTCCTTCTCCAGCTCTTCCTTCAGGGAAAGGGCCTGACGAGCCCCTTCCACCACCTCCTGCAGTTCCCACTGTGTCTGACACCCTGGATGTCAGTAGACCTACTGCTGCACGGAAAGGGTCTCTTGAGGTCTCCGAAACGCCAGTTTCGTCGCAGCCAAACGTCAGCCAGTGGCTCAAAGTCCAGGTACCCGCTGGTAGCCGGGCCTCCCCATCTGCGTCGACATCCGACGCCACTTCTGGGAAGCCCACTCGAGCACCAAAGCCCAAACCCAAGCGGGAGCGGGCGAGAAAAAAGGATGTCCCACAGGAGAAAGAGCTGGCGGCAAAGGCGGCTTCCTCGATGCCGTCCGCTACCAGTTCTGACTCAGACAATGAGGTCGAAATCCTTGCGTCTAAAGAGGACCTCGCTGTTACAGACACCCTAGGCGCAATGGATATGGACACCACAGACCCTCAGCGGGTGGCGGCAAGTGACACTGAGGCGCACCGCGTCTCTTAATCGCTTTCTTGCCTCCCCAGTCCTTAGGCAGCACTTTCCTCCAATGGAATTGCGGCGGTTATTTTTCCCACCTAGCAGAGTTAAAACAACTTTTAAGCTCTTCTCATGTACTGTGCGTTGCCCTCCAGGAAACCTGGCTTCCGGCAACGCGAACCCCAGCCCTCCGTGGCTATCGTGGGTTTTACACGAATCGTCCTGTATATGACAGAGCATCTGGTGGCGTCTCCATTCATGTCATCAACTCTGCCTACAGTGCAGCTGTGCCCCTTCAAACACCTTTGGAGGCAGTGGCTGTTCGGATCAGGACGCCACTAGCTATAACCCCCTGCAGTGTTTATCTTCCACCTGATGGTGCAGTCCCCTGCCACGTGTTAGCTGCACTGACTGCTCAGCTCCCCCCACCCTTCCTCATCATGGGCGATTTCAACGCCCATAACCCTTTGTGTGGTGGCGACATGACTACTGGCCGAGGTAGGGAGGTTGAAAATCTTGTCTCCCAGCTCGACCTTTGTATTTTAAACACAGGTGCTCCCACGCATTTCAGTGTGGCACACGGCACCTACTCGGCCATCGACCTCTCTATTTGCAGCCCTGGCCTCGTACCATCTCTTCATTGGAGCGTGCATGACGACTTGTGTGGCAGTGACCACTTTCCGAATTTTTTGTCACTGCCCCAGCGTCATTACCCTAGCCGTTTGCCCCGTTGGGCTCTTAACAAAGCTGACTGGTATGCGTTTACGACTGCTGCCACTGTTCGATCTTTGCCGGACACTGACATTGATGTGGTGGTCGATAATTTAACAGACGTCGTTGTCTCTGCAGCTCAGTCTGCAATCCCGTCTTCTTCTGGTTCGTCCCGGCAGAGGTCCGTGCCCTGGTGGTCGCCGGAAATCGCTGCCGCAATCAGAGAACGTAGGCGAGCTCTTCAGCGTCACAAACGGCACCCATCAGTGGCCAACCTCATCGCTTTCAAGCGACTTCGTGCCAAGGCTCGGCAGCTTATCAAACGAGCCAAACAAGAATGTTGGGAGAGGTATGTCTCGACCTTAGGTTCTCGTGTCTCTCCATCTCAGGTGTGGACTAAGATCAGGCGCCTCTATGGCCAACAGACTCCTATTGGCGTCCCTGGTCTTTCTATCCATGGGGCTGTGTGTACAGACCCGAGTGTGATCGCTGAACATCTTGCTGATCACTTCGCTAGGTGCTCTGCATCCGCTAACTACAGTGCAGCATTTCGCTCCCGCATGGAGCGTGTGGAGCGACAGCGCCTCTCCTTTGCGACGCGCCGTCGGGAGTCCTACAACGCCCCATTTACCGAAAGTGAGCTGCTTAGTGCCTTGGCCAATTGCCCAGATACGGCTCCCGGTTCCGACCGTGTCCATGCACAGATGCTGAAACACCTCTCGCGGGATTCTCAGCGCTATGTCCTAGAGATATTCAACCGCATTTGGGGTAGTGGTGAGTTTCCGTCCCAGTGGCGGGAAGCCGTCATCATACCGGTGCTGAAGCCTGGCAGGGACCCACTGGAGGTTGACAGTTATCGTCCCATCTGCCTGACCAACGTTCTATGCAAGTTGCTCGAACGCATGGTCGCACGTCGCTTGACTTGGGTGCTCGAGTCCCGGGGCCTTCTGGCGCCATCGCAGGGTGGATTTCGCCAGGGTCGTTCTACGACAGATAATCTGGTGTGCCTGGAGTCAGCGGTTCGAACAGCTTTTTCCCATCGTCAGCACCTCATTGCGGTTTTCCTCGACCTTCAGAAGGCCTACGATACCACATGGCGGCATCACATCCTTGCTACACTGCATGAGTGGGGCCTTCGGGGGTCACTTCCCATCTTTATTGCAAATTTCCTCCGACTCCGCACGTTTCGGGTCCGAGTCGGTGTTGCCCATAGTTCGCCCCACATCCAAGAAAATGGGGTCCCACAGGGGTCTGTGCTGAGTGTCACACTGTTTTTGGTGGCCATTAATGGCCTGGCTGCAGCTGTGGGTTCATCGGTGTCTCCTTCCCTGTACGCCGATGATTTTTGCATATCTTTCTGCTCCACCACAACAAGTGCTGCTGAACGCCGACTCCAGGCGGCCATCCGCCAGGCACACATGTGGGCTCAGCATCATGGCTTCCAGTTTTCCGCCGGCAAAACACGTGTAATGCACTTTTGTCGGCGTCGGACGGTGCACCCCCACCCTGAACTCTATCTTGACGGCCAACTGCTTCCTGTTGTGGGCACCCACCGATTCCTCGGCCTGATCTTTGATGCCCGACTGACCTGGCTCCCTCATGTTCGTTTTCTGAAACGGGAGTGCGGGCGACATCTCAACGCCCTTCGATGTTTGGGCCATACCGCATGGGGAGCTGACCGCTCCACCCTGCTGCGGCTCTATACGGCCTTGGTGCAATCGCGCATAGATTATGGGTGCCTCGCTTATGGCTCTGCAGCACCTTCAGCGTTGCGCTTATTGCACCCTATTCACCACTGTGGGGTTCGAATTGCGACGGGAGCCTTCCGAACCAGCCCTGTGGCCAGTCTTCTAGCGGAGGCCGGGGTCCCCCCGCTACGGGTCCGCCGCCAGCAACTGTTGACAGCGTATGCAGCCCGCGTCTATAGTTCCAAAGGACATCCCAACTACCGCCTACTTTTTTCTACTGTGGCTGTTCGTCACCAGCAGCAGCGCCCCAGGTAAGGACACACAATAGCCGTCCGCGTGCAGTCCCTCCTGGGGGAGCTTGAGTCCTATCCTCTACCACCTCCATTTCGGGCCCATTCACGCACACCTCCATGGTGTCTGCCATGGCCATGTCTTCGTTTAGACTTGGCCCACGGGCGCAAGGACTCGCTTCCCCCTGAGGCTCTCCGTCGCCAGTTTCTTGCTGTCGTTGCTGAGCACCCCGGCTACGACATTGTTTATACGGACGGCTCGATGGTAAACGGCCGCATTGGCCTTGCCTACGTACATGGTGACCATGTTGAGCAGCTGTCTCTGCCAGAAGGCTGCAGTGTTCTTACTGCAGAACTGGTGGCCATCTTCCGTGCTCTCGAGCATATGCGTTCCTGCTCAGGTGAGTCTTTCCTTCTTTGTAGTGACTCCCTGAGTAGCTTACACGCTCTAGAACAGTGTTGCCCACGTTCGCCATTGGTGATGGCCATCCGAGTGGCTGTTTCTGCCCTTGTTCAGTCTGGCAGATCAGTGGTGTTCCTTTGGTCTCCAGGTCACGTTGGCATCCCAGGCAACGAACGTGCCGATGGGCTTGCCAAACAGGCGGTTAATGCCTCTGTCTTAGAGATCGGCCTCCCAGCTTCAGATATCCGTACCTTGTTGCGCCGTCGGGTACATAAGCTTTGGGATGCTGAATGGCGCAACCTGAGCACGCCCAACAAGCTTCGGGTTGTCAAGGAGACTACGGCTGCGTGGCGCTCCTTAATGCGGGCCTCTCGCCGGGACTCGGTAGTCCTGTGCCGGCTCCGCATTGGCCACACTTGGCTGACCCACGGCCATCTCCTGCGCGGTGAGGACCCGCCTCGTTGTCGTTGTGGTTCTCCCTTGACAGTGTCCCACATTTTGACGGACTGTCGTCTTTTAGCCGCCCTGCGGCGGGATTTTAATCTTCCTGCAATTTTATCTGACGTTTTATGTAACGATGCCAATATGGCTGATTCTGTTTTAGGTTTTATTCGTAACAGCGGTTTTTACAACTCTATATGAAGCTTGTGTTGCCCCGTGGCTGACCCTTCCTGCCGGCCGCGGTGGCCGAGGTGACTGAGGCGCTCCAGTCACGGTCAGCACGGCCACTACGGTCGGGGGTTCGAATCCCCCCTCGGGCATGGATATTTGTGCCGTCCTAGTTCGTAAGTAGTTCATAAGTAGTTTGTAAGTTTAGGGACTGATAACCCCGTAGTTAAGTCCCATAGACTTTACAAACATTTGAACATTTTTGACCCTTCCTATTTTATTTTCATGGTCGGTCAACCACGAACTTTGACTTTGTCATTTCATTTCCACACTTGTTTGCTGTTTCCGTGTGATTGTGTCCTATCGTGTTGTCTCCCGCCTTGTTGTCCTTTGTTGAATTTGTTTACATTTTATTGATTGAGTGGGGTTTTCCTTCCGTAACAGTTTTTACTCTGGGCGAACTTTTCAGTGTTTCCACACTTCTCTCGCTCTTTGATGGAATGGGGGACTGATGACCTCCGCAGTTTTGTCCCCCTAAAACATCAAACCAACCAACCAACCATTATGAGGTAATGTCCCATGCTTATGTGTTTAAGATGTCCCCTATGTCCATCTCCTCCTGCCCTATGCCCATCTCCTCCTCCCCTATGTCGATAATCACATATATCAGCCAAATTTAATGGTGTTCGGTGAAACGGTGGCGAAGTTTATTGCAAGGTATCCTCCAAAAAGCCTCGTATGGCGCCTAGAGGAATATAAAAACGGAATCAAACTTGCATGTGGTAACTACTGCGGTGATTGGTCAAATGGTGTCATTGCCTGTTGTAAGTTACCCTCCGTCATCCACCATACAAAATAAAACTGTATCTTGGTGTCCAATTCCGCTAGTAAATTATCATCCGCTATGCACCAAAAAATGTTTGTAGAACTTATGGGACTTAACTACGGGGTCATCAGTCCCTAAGCTTACAAACTACTTATGAACTACCTAAAACTAAGGACGGCACAAACATCCATGCACGAGGGGGGATTCGAACCCCCGACCGTACTGGCCGTGCAGACCATGACTGAAGCGCCTCAGTCCCCTCGGCCACCGCGCCGCCATGCACCTTTTGAAAGTATATACAGACAGTGATGGTCCACTGTTCTGAAGACGAAGTATGCAAACTTTCAACAAAATGATAATAAAACTGTATATTTGTATAAAATACAAACGAACGGACGTCTTCTTTTTCCTGTGCCATTATCAGTACAACTACAATAAAATTAAATACACGAATTATTAAAAAAAAGCACCTCTATATCTTATATAAATATGGCGAACACATGTAATGGGAAACAAATTGAAATCGATTGAAATAATAATTTCGTGTTGCTCTGTGGCCTCATAAAAGTCTTTCAACAAGACGCGATTTCGGCGCCTTCATGTCCCTAACCTACCCCAGTTATCCGACCGGGAACGTTTAGCGTGTAATCCTATCTATACATCGTTGAGAGGTGAAGGCTAGGTTAAACCCCGGAGTGAATACATGTATGATCGGAGACAGTGTGGAACCCGGAACTTCTCGCTTTGCCGCCGAGCGCGTTACCACCAGACATACTTGAAGTCGATACTCTGCGCTATTTATTGGACACTTTCCGAACCTAGATAACCTCATATAATTTGCAATAAAATATATCGAGATCATTAATCGCGATAAAAAGTATCCTATTTTCTAAGTTGGGCCAGCTAATACAAAGTGGGCAAAATTTCAATGAGATAAATTGAGTATTTTTTCTTCAGCAATCCATAGCATGACAAATCACATAAAAATGGCGTTGATTGCATCGCAATATTCCAATTACATCCCGAGATATTGCGACGCGAAGTTGACGCTTGAAATTCGCGAAACGCGCGGCTAGCGCACGTCCTGAGCAGCATGGGGTTCTCGCCTAAGTCTCAGGACGTGCGCTAGCCGCGCGTTTCGCGTATTTCAAGCGTCGACTTCGCGTCGCAATATCTCGGGATGTAATTGGAATATTGCGATGCAATCAACGCCATTTTTTATGTGATTTGTCATGCTATGGATTGCTGAAGAAAAAAGAAGGGTGTCCATTTAAAAAAACATAAGTTTGTATTAAAAAATACATTTTCTTTCGTTTTAGAATGTTTCCAAATATGTACATTCATGTGCCCCAGCCGTACATTGATACCGGTGAAAGTTGTTTTCCAATATCTGTTATTGTTCCAGAGATATTTTGGGTGGACAAGATAGCTCGGACACCCTGTATATGACAACATGCATGGTACTTGTTGAAACAGTGTCGTCTCTTATAAGCTACCCTTCACCGTATACTGTACGGAATATTTTGGAGGTAAAGTGTGCAAGATCGAAATAAAACTGTTGATTGGTGTCTAATTCTGCAAGTAAATTATCCTCCGCCAAGTACCATATGGAATCATATGCACACAGTGATTGTCCTCTTGTTGTGAAGGTGAAGTGTGAAAATTTTCATCCAAGTCAGGAAATAACCTGACAATTTGTACAAAATACGAAGAAACAAACAATCAGACTTTCTTCGTTTTTCGCAGCATATTATAAAAAATAATACACAGCAGAACTGGAATAAAATGAAATGTACGAAATAAGTAAAAAGTACGTTCATGTCTCACGGAAACTGGGAAACACATGTAATATGAAATAAATTGCAGCTTAAAGGAACAAACGTTTGAAATCAGTTATAAAATATTTTCGTGTGGCTCTGTGGCCTGGTGAAATTCTTTCAACTGGATGCCACTTAGGTAACTTGAATGTCCCTAACCTACCCCTGTGATCCAACCGCTAAAGGTAACAATGCAGTTGACCGTGGAATCATAACCACGTGTAGTTTCTGGCGACATTGAGAGGAGAAGGCTAGGTTAAAACGAAGAGCGAAAAAAATTCATGATCCGAGCGAGTTTCGAATCTGTGAAGTTTTGCTTTGCCGTTGAGCGCTTTACTGCGAGCACAGTCATAAAAAATCGAAACTCAGCCCTATTTATTGGCCATTTACCAAGCGTAGGTAACATTTAACTCGAAATAAAATTATATTGATGTCATTAATCGAGATAAAAAGTATCACACCTTTTAAGTTGGACTAAATCACACGCTATGTGTTATATATTCAATTTCAAAGCCTTTGCTGGGCGTGTTTTTGTTAGCTTCCTCCGACCTTCGAACTGACTTCAACAAGCAGACGGTACGTTAAACCCTAAGCTTCCTTCCTTTTACACATGGAGTCACACGGAAACGTACTGTTAGTGATTTTAAAATCCTGTAATCCTCGAAATGATGTAATTCAGTCACCGACATACCCGGAAAGCGGCGCAGTTGTTCTCAAGCCATCAAAGACAAAATAACATCGGTAGTTACTACTCAATTTAAGCGTAGAGTTTTTCGATTAATGTGGATCTTAAATAGCCTAATATTGAAAACTATTTCTGTTACTGTGTGACGTGAATGGCCGGCCGCGGTGGCCGAGGGGACTGAGGCGCTCTAGTCACGGTCTGCACGGTCACTACGGTCGGGGGTTCGAATCCCCCCTCGGGCATGGATATTTGTGCCGTCCTTAGTCTTAGTTAGTTCCTAAGTAGTTTGTAAGTTTAGGGACTGATGACCCCGTAATTAAGTCCCATAAGCTATACAAACATTTGAACATTTTGACGTGAATGAAACTGCGAGTTCTACACATTGCGCCTGACGATTAGGCAAACTCAGTGCAGCGAAAGAGGGTGAAGCCGCCAGCACGCGGGCCTTGCATTTGAAACTTAAACCATCATGCATGTAGAGCAATATCAAGCATGTCAGATCTTCTGAAGGCGCGTTTGAACGTCTACAAATGTTATGGGAAAGTGTCACGTTACATACAAGCTATCTCTCTTCATTATCGAATCGGAGATACCAAATTGGGTTTCAGTAGAAACACGTGTGTGGTAGATTTCGTGTGTTTAACTTATGCCTTATGAATATATATCATTTCGAAGTGCTAGAAAATTGAGTGTCTCTCTAAAACTCGTCGTTACAGGTAGTATTTGTTGTAGCTAAATGATGCCGTTTCAAGGCGTCGCCACATTGAACATCCAAAGAACCGCAATGTTCTTGGTACGATTTGTTATAATTAACTGTCAATTAACATCAAACCTGAGATTAATGTCTTCAGAAGCTCATATGATGCAAAATAAAAGTTGGTATTTACAGACGACTGACACTGCGTAATTTGTTGGGTTGCCAACTTACAAACTGCACATATGGTGAATTGCTGTTGTGCGTCTCAGTCTGTGCAAATAATTTTTACTGTCTTAGCTTTTCTAATAGCTTCTGAGACATTGTTGTGAATTTGATAGAAGCATTTAGTACAAAATGCGGTATTTTGTAAATATAACAGCGCTGTCTCTGTGGGGTGAGTTAATTCGACGGGTTTTATCTGCTCGACACCTTTGACTACTTGTAGTAAGATAGCGCTTTCTCGTTTAAAAAAAAACGGGGACAGAAGATCAGGGTTTAACTTCCATTCGACATCGTGGTAATTAGAGACGTAGCACACACTCGTATAGATTTTGTCAGGGGTGGGTAAGGAAATCGACAATACCATTTGAAAGGGGAACCACTGCGGCATTTGCCTGGGCTGATTTTGGGAAACCACGGAAAACCAAAATCATGGTGGCTGTAGGTGGGTTTGAACTGCCGTTCTTCCGACTGAAAGTTCAATGTTCAAATGGTTATGCGGGGTCATCAGTCCCTGAACTTACAAACTACTTATGAACTACCTTATACTAAAGACGACACAAACATCCATGCCCGAGGGGGGATTCGAACCCCCGATCGTAGCGGCCGCGACTGAGAGTTCAGTGTGTTACTACTGCACCACCACGCTCGGTTTCCTCGTATCAATTCTTGTATTTTCCATGTTCTAAAGATTTTTCTATTGAACAGGAACAGTGCACAAATAAGAATGACCTTAGGATATTACTAAAAGTGAGAATGATACATTAATTTTGACCTTATGTTGAGATCTATTGTAAATTAGTATTGCATTATTTGGAATGAAACTTTTATAACCCGATGTCCTTGTTTACTGGATATCCAATTATCCTTTCTGCTTTATAACATATTCATAGACATTGACGTTTTCATTTACGCATACTCTAGTCAGAATAAGATGGCTAGTATATGGACAATAAAGCTACCAAGGAATCGTATCCCAGTCATTTCGTAAACAGTGTGATTTGCGAGCCTGATGCGCGCTGCAGTAAAGTTGAGGCACACGTTTCGTATGCACGATCCGCATCGTTTCTGAACGACAGGGAGCTCCGCTCGCTCGAGGTTGACTTTTAAGTTGCTACGGACTTTTGTTTTACCTCGTGTCGTTCTTGGGTTAAAAGGGAACAGGCTGTAATTGTTTTCTTTATGCTAGCGAATCCAGCAATGCGTCGTATTTGCTAATATATATGAGAATTGGATATAAACCCTAATCTCGTTCCCTCTCTCTGCCCCTTTTGTCCTTCCCTCTCACATTCTCTCTCTCTCTCTCTCTCTCCTCCTCCTCCTCCTCCTCCTCCTCCTCCATCTCCCTTTATCAACCTCCTACTCCCCGCTATCCCTGTCTTTCACCTTCACCCTACACCGTTTACTTCTGTTATCCTACACACTACCCATCGCCTCCTTTCCTTCCCCTCTGCATCTATATCCTCCCTCCCTCTTTTATATCCATTTTTTTTATTCCTCCTCCTTATTTATCTGTCTGCTCCCCTTTTACATCCACCCTGTCTCAGACATTACGTTCCCCCGTTCTCTGCCATTCCCCACCCTTGCATGTATATGATAAATTACATTATGGTGATCGCTCTGACAGTGCCGAAGACTGGAGTAAGGTATCCGTCACCCTGCACCATACGAAATCTTATACAGACATTTACGTTTTTCATGTTTTGAAAGTCAAGTCTGAAAAATTTAACCAAGATTGTAATTAAATTCTGTATTGGAATTCTGTTGTAATGTACCCTCTGCCATGCACCGTACGAATTATTATGTAGACTTTACCATCCCGGGTTTTTTGAAGGTCGGATGTGCAGAATTTTGTCCCAATCGAATAAACGATATTGATGGAGATATGTCAACTATGTTATTTCTATCGTCAGTTATAATCAAGATTACCGGCCGCGGTGACCGAACGTTCTGCGGCGCGTCAGTCACAGTCTGCACGGCCGCTACGATCGGGGGTTCGAATCCTCCCTCGAGCATGGATATTTGTGCCGTCCTTAGTATTAGCTAGTTCATAAGTAGTTTGTAAGTTTAGGGATTGATGATCCCGTAGTTAAGTCCCATAAGCTATACAAACATTTTTTTGGTTGGTATGTTTTGCAAAATATGATTTAACGGAATAATAAATGTGGGAAATCAAAGGCAACATTGTATCAAAATTTCAACGCAATCTGTGAAGAATTTTCTGAGATTTCAGATTTTAAACAAACGATCATTTACATTTAGAAATGTAGATGTCCATATGTTCGTAAACCTATTGGACGAAACTGCTATGATTATCGGTCCCTAGACTTAAGGACTACTGAAACTTAGTTAAGGACAACACACACACACACACACACACACACACACACACACACACATGCCCCAGGGAGGACTCGAACATCCGACGATGAGCAACCGCGCTCTACGCAGCAAGGCACCTGAGAACGCTCGGCCACTCCACCGCGGCAAATGTGGATATTCGTAACCACAAATCTCCGAAGGTTCTTGACCGAATTCTAAGAAATTTGACGTTCTACGGGAATACGCGCACATTTTTATATACCTCTATTTAAAAATATATGTTATCTATGAATTTATATAAACGTTGCTACCATAAATAGTAAAATTGACATGGTGTATTAAAGGAATAGGTATCTGAAAACCTTCCTGTATTAGAATGCAGCTTTTTGTCAAAATTTGAGCTCAATCGTTGCAGAACTTTTTGAATTTTTAAAGCGTACCAAAATAAGTAAATAAATAAATAAATAAAAAAGTAGTTTTATATATAGAGATTACTTCGTCTTTTCTTGCGAGACATTTTAATATCTTAAAAAGCATTCCCAAACGATCACTACGATTGAGTTCTATCGTTAATGCGGTAAGTGTAAAGCTGCGTCCACACTACTCGTGTACCTGGGAGTAAAGTGGAAGGAGGTAGGCCCCGAGGGCTCGCCACCAAACAGGCTTGCGGGCCGCCCGAGCATGTGGCTTGTCTGGCTCCCGCTGTTGTCGATATGCACGCAAGTTTGATAAGCCTCCTGACAGACCAGTATGACGAGCACGAGCAGTGTGGACGCGCCTTAACTGTCATTTCATTACAAGGAAAGTACGACCCATCA
The DNA here is from genome assembly GCA_026315105.1 of Locusta migratoria. Lineage (NCBI taxonomy): Eukaryota > Metazoa > Arthropoda > Insecta > Orthoptera > Acrididae > Locusta > Locusta migratoria. Next base: position 22,646,852 of record CM048755.1, on the reverse strand, counting down.
CATTCAGGAGAAAGTTAGAACTCGGTACTCTCACATCTTAATATACGTTTATATTTCGCAAGAATGCCATCTTATGGTGTGTGGCGGAGGATACGTTTGATTCCAGCACGATTTGTCTGTCAACCAAGTGCCCCCCCCCCCCCACCCTTAACCCGATCTATTCCTGAATAGTGGGTGTAGGTATGCTTTCAATTTCTCCGATTGCTTGAGATGAAAGGCAGGGAGGCAGGGAGTAATATGTGGCTTTATTCTTCTTAGGATAGACACTCCTAAATTTGACAGTATGCCTCTTGACGGTGCACGGCATCTCTCGCTGCGTCTGCCACAGAAGGACGATGAGCTGACACGCTGAACAATTTAAAAATAGGAAAGGGTATTTCTTATACGATGTACAGGCAGTTTGTGATGCCAACTTCCGCATAATAAACATAGATGCACGCTATCCTGGATCTACGCATAACGGTAGCATTTTTAGGGCATATTCATTGTTGTTGTTGTTTTTTTTGTCTTCAGTCCGGAGGCTGGTTGATGCAGCTCTCCACCGTACTCAATCTTCAGCAAGCATTTTCATCTCCTTTTAAGAACGGCACCCTACATCCATTTGAATCTGCTTTACCCCACAAACTTACCCTCCAATGATAAATTCACGATTCCTTGATGCCTTAAGAATGTTCCTACCAATCCATCCCTTCCTTTAGTCAAGGTATGTCAGAAATTCCTTTTCTCCCCACTTCTGTTCAGTACCTCCTCATTAGTTACGCGATCTACCCACCTAATCGTCAGCATTCTTCTGTAGCACCACACTTCAAAGGACTCTATCCTCTTCCTGTCCACACTGTTTATCATCCATGTTTCTCTCCCATACAAGGCAACACTTCACACAAATGCCTTCAGAAAGGACTTCCTTACGCTTAAATTAATATTCAATGTTAACAAATTTCTCTTTTTCAAAAAATGCTTTTCTTCCCATTGCCATTCTGCATTTTATATCTTCTGCGATTCGACCATGGTGTTATTTTACTGCCCAAGTAACAAATCTCATCTACCACCTTTATTGTTTCGTGACCTAATCTAATTCTTTCTGCATCGACTGATTTTCTTAGACTGCACTCCATTAACCTTGCTTTGCTCATGTTAATGTTCATCTTTTATGCACCTTTCAACAAACACAATGTCCATTCCGTTCAACTGCTCTTCCAGGTCCTTTGCTGTCTCTGACAGAATTACAATGTCATCGGCAAAACGCAATGTTTTTATTTCTTTACCCTGAAATTTAATTCCTTCTCCAAATTTCTCCTTGCTTTCCTTTATAGCTTGCTCAATGTACAAATTGAACAACATTGGAGAAAGGCTACAACCCTGTCATACTTCCTTCCCAACCTCTGCATCCTTTTCATGGCCTTCAACTCTGATAACTACTGTTTGGTTTTTGTAAAGTTGTAAATAACGCTCCGTTCCCTGTATTTTAGTGCTGCTGATTTCAGAATTTGAAAGAGTCTGTTCCAATCAACATTGTCAAAAGCTTTTTACAAATCTACAAAAGCTTAATGTATCTTCTAAGATAATCCGTAAAGTGAGGATTGCGTCCAGAGTTCCTACATTTCTCCTGAACCTGCACTGATCTTCCCCGAGGTCGGCTTCTAACAGCTTTTCCATCCTTCTGTAGATAATTCGTGTTAAAATTTTGCAACTATGACTTATTAAACTGATGGTTCTGTAATTTTCACATCTGTCTGCCCCTGCTCTCTTTGGAATGGAAATTATTACTTTTTTCTTAGTCTGACATTATTTCCCCTGTCTCAAATCTTACGTACCAGGTGAAATAGTTTTGTCATGGCTGGTTCTCCCAGAGTCGTCATTAGTTCTGAGGAAATGTCGTCCTCTGCAGGGGCTTCGTTTCGCCTGAGGCCTTTCCGTGCTCTGTCAAATTCTTCTCTCAGTACACTATCTCCTATTTCATCTTTATCTACTTCCTCTTCCCTTCCTACAATATTGTCTCTTAAGTTCATTTCCTTTCTTTACTAAGAACTGGTCTTCCATCTGACTTCTTCATAGTCATGCAGCTGCTTTTCTTGTCACCAAATATCTCTCTTATTTTCCTGTAGGCAGTATCTATTTTCCCCTATTTATACATTATTCTACAGAATTACGGTTGCCTTCTGGTCATGCCTGCTTAGCTATTTTGTACTTCTAGTCAATCCCATTTCTGAGTCGTCTGTACTCTGTTTTGCTTGTTTCATTTACTGCATTTTTATATTTTCTCCTTTCATCGATAAAATTTTATATTTCCTCTGATATCCAGGGATTTTTTGTAGGTCTTGCCTTTCTACCTATTTTGTCCTCTGCTACCTTCACTATTTCATATCTCAATGCTACACATTACTCTTATAGTGTTTTATTCCCCCCCGTTTCTGTCAGTTTGTGCCTAAAACTGCCTCTGAAATTCTCAAGAACTTCAGGTTCCTTCAATTTATCCACGTCCCATCTCCTTATGTGCCTACCTTTCTGCAGTTTTTTCAGTTTCAGCCTACAGTTCATGACCACTAAAATATGGTCAGAGTCTGTATATGCCCTGGGTATTCATTAAAGTTTAAAACTAGTTCCCTCTTTCATTCCTTTTGCCAAGACAATATTCACCTACTATTTTTCCTTCTCTTACTTTTCCTACTACTCAATTTCAATCTACCATCACAATTAAGTTTTCCTCTCCCGTAATTGTCTGAATAATTTCCTTTACCTCCTCATATATTTCTTCGATCTCCTTATCATCGGCAGAGCTAGTTGGCATATAAACATGTACTATTGTGTTCAATGTGGACTTGACTACGATAATGCGAACACTGCGCTGTTCATAGTAATTTACCAGCATTCCTATTTTCTTCTTCATTATAAGACCAACTCCTGTAATACCCCCAACTGAGTTTGTACTTATAATCCTGTACTCACCTGACCAGAAATCCTGTTCGTCTTTGCACCGAACTTCACTAATCCCCACTATATCTAACTTCAACCTATCCATTTCTCTTTTCAAATTTTCTAACCTCCCTTCCCGATTAAAGGATCTAACACTCCACGCTCCGATCCGTAGAATGCCACTGTTGTCTTTCCCTCATGAGTAGTCCCCACCCGCAGATCCGAATGGGGGACTATTTTACCTCCGGAATATTTTACCCGAGAGGATGCCATCATCATATATTCATACAGTAGAGCTGCATTTACTCGGGGAAAGTAACGGCTGTAGTTTCCCCTTGCTTTCAGCCGTTGTCAGTAACGGTGTGGCATAGCCACGGCCGGCCGCGGTGGCCGCGGGGACTGAGGCGCTCCAGTCACGGTCTGCACGGCCACTACGGTCGGGGGTTCGAATCCCCCCTCGGGCATGGATATTAGTGCCGTCCTTAGTCTTAGTTCATAAGTTGTTTGTAAGTTTAGGGACTGATGACCCCGTAGTTAAGTCCCATAGACTATACAAACATTTGAACATTTGAATTTGAGCATAGCCACGTTAGCTGATATTACAAGGCCATCTCAGTCGATCATTTAGACTGTTGCCCCTGTATCTACTGTAAAGGCTGCTGCCCCTCTTCAGCAACCACACGTTTGTCTGGCCTCTCCACAGATACTCCTCTGCTGTGGTTGCACCTACGGTGCGTCTATTTGTATCGTTGTGGCACGTAAGCCATCACTTCTCGTCAATGTCTGTGGTTCGTGTGGGTGAGCGTCTTCATCAAGAAAGAGTCTGTAAATTCTCCTTCTGTAAATCTAAGGTAACGGAATGGACTGTGTTGAAAGGTGCGTATAAAGTGAACATTAACAAAAGTAAAACAAGGGTAATGGAGTGCAGTCTAAGAAAATCGGGCAATGCTGATTTAATTAGATTAGGTGGTGGTAGATGAGTTTTGTTACTTGGGCAGTAAAATAACATGCAATGGTCGCAGTACAGAGGATATAAAATACAGAATGGCAATGGGAAGAAAAGCGTTCTTGAAAAAGAGAAATTCGTTAGTATCAAATATTAATTGAAGTGTAAGGAAGTCGTTTCTGAAGGCATTTGTGTGGAGTGTTGCGTTGTGTGGGAATGAAACATGGACGATAAACAGTGCGAACAGGAAGAGGATAGAGGCTTTCGTAATGTGGCGCTACAGAAGAACGCTCAAGATTAGGTGGGAGGATCTCGTAACTAATGAAGAGGTAACGAATAGATGTGGGGAGAAAAGGAATTTGTGGCACACCTTGACTAAAAGAAGGGATCGACTGATAGGACACATTCTTAGATATCAAGGAATCGTGAATTTAGCGTTGAAGGGAAGTGTGTGGGGTAAAAATCGCAGAGGGAGACCAAGATATGAATAAAGTAAGCAGATTCAAAGGGATGTAGGTTGCAGGTCTTACGAGGAGATGAAGAGGCTTGCTCAGGATAGAGTAGGGTGGAGAGCTGCATCAAACCAGTCTCTGGACTGAAGACCACAAGAACAACAAATCTAAGGTATAATGCGTTTTCAATATACCTCAGATTTACAGGAGAATTAACAAACTCTTTCTTGCTTGCTGATAGTGCATATCAACAAAAGAAATTCTTTTTAACCACCTTTCTACACCCTCAAAACACTATAATAGTGCACATATGTTGTTGTTGTTGCTGTGGTCTTAAGTCCGGAGACTGTTTTGATGCAGCTCTCCACAATACCCTATCCAGAGTAAGCCTCTTCATCTCCACATAAGAAAGGCAACCTACATCTGTCTGAATCTGCTTACTGTATCCATCTCTTGGTCTTCCTCTGCGGTTTTTACCCCACACACTTCCCTCCAACACTAAATTCACAATTCCTTGATGTCTAAGAATGTGTCCTACCAATCTATCCCTTCTTTTAGTCAAGTTATGCCAGAAATTTCTTTTCTCCCCAATTCTGTTCAGTACCTCCTCATTAGTTACGCGATCCACCCACCTAATCTTCAGCATTCTTCTGTAGCACCATATTTCAAAAGCCTCAATCCTCTTCCTGTCCGCACTGTTGATCGTCCATGTCTCACTCCCATACAAGGCAACACTCCATACAAATGCCTTCAGAAACGACTTCCTTAGGCTTAAATCAATATTCGATGTTAACAAATTTCTATTTTTCAAGAACGCCTTTCTACCCATTGCCATTCTGCATTTTATATCCTCTGTACTGCGACCATAATTTGTTATTTTACTGCCCAAGTAACAAAACTCATCTACCTCCTTTATTGCTTCGTTACCTAATCTAATTCCTTCAGCATCACCTGATTTTCTTAGACTGCACTCCATTACCCTAGTTTTGCTCTTGTTAATGCTCATCTTATAGGCACCTTTCAGCACACTGTCCATTCCGTTGAACTGCTCTTCCAGGTCCTTTGCTGTATCTGACAAAATTACTCTCAGTATAGTATCTCCTATTTCATCCTCATCTACTTCTTCTCCCCTTTCTACAATATCGCCGCTAAGTTCATTTCCTTCATAGAGCCTCTCTGTATACTCTTTCCACCTTTCAGCTTTCCCTTCTTTGCTGAGAACTTGTTTTCCATCAGTGTCCTTGATATTCATAGAGCTGTTTTTCTTATCTCCAAATGTTTCTTTTATTTTCCTGTAGGCTGTATCTATTTTTCCCCTATTTATACATTCTTCTACATCCTTGCATTTGCCTTCTAGCCACAATTATAACACTGCGGTAGCTAACGGGACGGAAACTAATTTTCTAGAAACCTGGCAGTAGAGTAGTGATTAATAGACATTACGTGCATTCTCGTATTTCACTATCTTCTTATGACAAGTGTATAATTCATAATAAAACACCAAGTGATGTTTGGAGGAAATTATTAGTCTTGGGAAACATAAAGGAAATTTCAGCCTCTGGAGATAATGCTGCGACAATGAAAAGCGCAAAAGGAAATGGAATATAAGCCACTAGAATTGGAAAATTCCCTCATAATCTGTTGAAAAAACGCGCAATGCTCCCTCTTATTGCAAGTCACTCTTTTATCTCGCACGGTTTCGTATCGAGGGGAAATAGCTGCTTGGGCATAGTTCGCGCATTACTCTTATCACGTTTCCATGTTCAGTGCATATGATTAACAGAGACAGAGACCACATTTGCTATTTACTTGGCAGAGAAGTGGCATTTCCGAGTATTGTTTAAAGAACGAATGGCGCTGTGAGTGGCCGGATCACACAGCGGCCCCCTCCTGCCCTTCCCCTCTCCTCACTCAGGCATGACTCACATCGACGGAAAACCCACACTGCGGCTCTTTACAGCTTCTTGTCACGCTTAAGATGGTAGCACAATTGCGTGTTTTTCCCTATACGGTATTTTAATGTACTAAGTGCTATCGGTGAACTGTGATTTTGCTAGTCATGTGACCAGCTTGTAACGCCAGATCACTGTAGCGAAATATGTACATTTTCTGCTATATTTAAAATTTGTAGGCACATACATTGATAAGTCAACAGAAACAGCATCCGATTAGCCTCTTTCTGGGAAGGCGAGATGTGACGGCCTCGGTTCAAATCCGATCAGCGGATTATTCACATGCCGGGGTGTGCCGGCCAGTTTTTCCTACTAGGTGTATACTGGGCTTGTAACTCAGTTCCCGTCGCGGTGGAATGGTCTAGTGCTCAAAGGCACCTTGCTGCGGAGCGTCCGGTTGCCCTCCATCGGAGGTTCAAGTCCTTCCTCGGGAATGGTGTGTGTGATGCCCTTAGGTTGGTTTAAGTTGTTTGTAAGCCCAGGGACTGATAACCTCAGTAGTTAAGTCCGCTAGATTTACAAACGTTTGAACATTTGAACCACAATTCTGCCTCAGTAACACGATTCACAAACACAAAGAAAAACTTTCCAACACTTTCACATAATTACACTATACGCAAAGGTTTAGGATATACACATTTCCTCCCCGGGTGTCGACAGGAAGGGCATTCGGCCAGGTACACTGATAAGTTAGAGTGTCATGATAGCCACCATAGGTCGAAGATTTCTGTCGGACGATGATGTGCAGCAGGCTGTTACGGACTTGCTAACACACGCGACATGGTGTTTTAGCGAACTGGTATCTTCAGCCTGGTGAGTTGCTGGGATGACCGCCTCATGGCGATTTTGTCTCATTGGCATAACGAATCTAGAATATGTGGCAGAAAAACCATCACACATTTCCGCTTTAGTCTTCCTTTGATAGCAGTACTTAAATTGAGCGATGTTTTTCGGAATCTTTATGTGTGCATTTACCAATTAAACTTTATTTTGTCTCATTACCTTTTTCGTAAGCGCGATTTGTTCTGTTCTTTGGGATGCCAGTGAGGTTAGACGGCAGAAATTTCTTACTTTCTGCACAGAAATGTACTGTAACTTCGAATGGAAGATTTTGTCATATGTCATAGATTGAGGACAGTAACGGAAGTTTACCTCTGATGTTAATATACAATGTATTCCCAATCCATAAAGCTGATTTTTTTTTTGGTTTAAATTTACAAAAATGTTCAAATGTTTGTAGAGCTTATGGGATTTAACTACGGGGTCATCAGTTCCTAAACTTACAAATTACTTATGAACTAGCTTATACTAAAGACGGCACATACATCCATGCCAGAGGGGGAATTCGAAGCCCCGACCGCAGCGGCCGTGCAGACCGTGACTGACACGCCGCAGGGTGCTCGGCCACCGCGGCCGGCTTTAAATTTACGCATAGTGTTGTCAAACTGTTTCGAAGATAATTATACTGGGGATATACTGAACTTGAAATTATTAGTACTAAGGGAATTTCAGACACCTGGAGATTACATGTAAGCGAAATACCACCATCCAAGCTCCCTGACACCCACTATAACAGCAAAAACACCTATTGGTTATCAGTCTACTCTAGCACAGGTGTTCTGCTGTATGACGAATGTCGTCTGACAGGGTCGGTGTTGCGCCGTAACTTTTCTCACCATCGGCTTCTAACGAAGAGGATGGTGTCTGTGTTAGAAACATCTTACTTCTATTCAAATATGACGCAGGTTGAACAGCGGGAACTGTTTATGTTTGGTTCAATGTGGGCCTATGTGGAAGAACTGTACTGAAAGGCAATGTGGGCGTATGTGGAAGAACTGTACCGAAAGGATGAGTAAGTTATGTGACTGGAATGCATGCAATTGGGAACAGACACTCGAAAGAAATGGCTCGATGAGCAGTTACGTAAAAAGGGTTGACATAATAATTAACAGACATTACTTTTGATAAAGCGTATTAAAAGAGATGATATTGTGAATTTTCGTTTTCACTCTCTATATTTATTAGCTGAAGAAAAGTATAAATGACGAAGTATTCAAGGAAAAATTTGTGTGACGTATTTAGTGAGTTTTATTGCAGGTATCTAGTGAAAGCACAATAATAAGCAGCTTTGATAAACGTCTGAGTGGGTGTTGTCTCTCGTAAAGTCGTATGATATAATACTTGCAACCTTGGCACAGCAATTTGCTGTGAGACACTGAACCTTGTGAAAACTGGAACGCATTAGCACATTGAGTACTCTGCTGACTTAACGTGTTGACTGCACTAAATCCCTTCTAGTTGTTGCATAAACATCTTGTATGCAGCGACGATTTTGAAGGCGAGCCGAGGCGAATTGCTCAGGCATGTGGGAGCTGGCGCGGAAGCTGTACGGTCTTCTTTCTCTAACACGTCATTTGTTCTTCTCCTGAAATTTAATTGCCCTTACTCTTCTGTTTTGACACTGCTTTGAAATTTTACAAGTCAGTTTCCTTTTTATCAATATATGACCTTGGAATTCTCCCATATTCAACACTTGACCCTTAAAACTTATCAGTTGTTTTTCAACATTTTTCCCCACATGTTTTACTTAAACGGAACCAACTTGTTGACTTCTTATCGTATAATTATTTAACCTATTATTATTTGGTTAACTTACTCTTTTGATGTGGTCATTAGGACACAGTGTCCATTCCAGTAGCCACCATAAGTAGTAAAGTTGAAAAATTTTCTGTATTCGCTCTTAACAGTAGTTGTTCATAACTCTGAAGGTCCCATTTAAATATTTTCCTCATTTGATTAATAATTCATGCATTGCAGGGTTAATACTAGACTTTGCCTTGCATATAGAGATTTTAACTTCACTACTGCATTGTAATGTCTTGATTTTGAATTTTAGACGGCAGTTTTTGTTTCAAAAATTTTTGTGTCATATCCTCTTCTTATTTTATGTACTCCTCTCTGTATAATCTTTTTGCAAACAAATTTTTGAATTATATCACCGGGAAATGTTTTAACTTTTTCAATTTGAGCAATACGTTAGAATTTTTTCTGGTCGTCCTAGTAGCTATCAAAGATAGATTTGTTTTAAGAAAGTATGTAAAAGTTTTTTGCAAATATGAGACTGCTGATTCTATTCGTTTCGTAGGCGAACACGCTGCTACAGAACTAGCGAAAACGTACAGTATTTCGTTTTTCCTAACTGCCCCCATAGTTGCTAGACCAGATTAATTGTAACGTAAAAGAAGAGATTGGTTTCAGTTTTCGTATGGAACGACTTTGCTGGACGAATTAGGGTAAGTGTACCAGTTATTGGCATGTTAAGAAGATTCACATTAAATATTAGGTGTAAATCCTATTTAATAATACAATATTGGTTATAATGTATTTTGACAGGGCTTATAAATCCATCTGTTTTCATACGGCTATGCGCAAGTCTTTGTATTTCAATTTAAATAATTACATTTATGAGATACGCATTTTGTACCAGTGATCGGCAGTGCAAAATGTGCCGAGACGGTGTCATCGGCACTCAGTCGTACTGTATATCGCCAAGCGGACGCAACTACTGAAAAGGACGTTGCTCTTCTTCAGAAACCACACGTTTGTCTGGCCTCTTCACAAATACCCCTCCGCTGTGGTTGCACCTATGGTTCTGATATCTGTATCTTTGAAGCACACAAACCACCTCACCTTGGCCATGTCTGTGGTTCATGGGGGTGACACTCATATTATTGAATGGAAATTACATGAAAAATGAAGGTGATTTTATCGGCTTAATTCTGTGCTAACTAGGAAGTAACTCGACGTTCACAGAGTTGCCAAACGTAATCTACAATTCTCCATTAGACTAGCGACAGTCAGAATACGTTTGCGCAGGGTCTGTGTCCCCCGCGCTACCTTATGGCTGACGGAGATCGCGGTTTCGAAGTCGCTAAGCGCAGCCTGCCACTGAGAAGAGGAATACCTAGCATCGACCAATGAGTCTTAATCGTATATCTTTATATATAAGCTGCGTCGATAGCGTAGTTACGATGAGCAGACTTGGGGAAACCATTTGCGCGGCTCTCCTGTTCATTAGCTGTCGTCGGTAGTTTTGTTTCTTTGCCTTAAGCGAACTGCTTCGTTCGAAGGGATTTTCTACTCTAGCATTACTAGACACTATTAATATTTTGAACATGATACTTTTAAGTGTTCTATACCCGAATACTATTTTCCTTATGAATGATCTCATTGGCATCACCTCTTAAAGCATACATGCACAAATGTACACTGATTACAAAACGCAAACTTCACAATCAAATTTCATAAGTTGCTAGCATATAGTATCCAATCATACGAAATGTGCAAATAAATCTTTTCAAATGACTAAAAAATAGGACTTACTAACTGCGGAAAAATTAAGCATCTTAACAATTTCAATGTTTGTTCGATTACAGCTTACAAGTGAAACGACAAGTACTTGAGACGAGAATATGAAACAAGATAAAAAGTTGTGACAGAAAAAAAAGAAAATAAACGAAGTGGATAAAGAGGAGAACACACCAGCTAAGTCCCTAGATTTTCTTCCCTTCTTTGGAAAAATCTTTCAGAATAGATATAATACTTAATAATTTCCATGTGTAAGTGATTTTCTGTCTACTATCTAATATTTCGATCCTGTTGGGATCAGTGAAGGGTGATTTGTTATTGCGGAAGGAGGGAATTTGTAAAATACCTTGCAAATATGGTACGGCCTATGTAGGACAAACAACACGCACAGTGGAAGAATGTTGCACAGAACATGAACTCTGCATCCGCCTTCTGCAACCCAGCAAGTTTGCAGTTGCGGAACATTGCATTTCCAACGGACACACAAAGGAGTATGATAAAATATCAATCCTTTTGGGACTCCATTATAAAAGAATCTCTTGAAATACGTATGTAGACCTACTGAATATGCTCTCCGCCTCACTACATCTGAACACTCGGAATTATTGTGCTGTGTGCAGCGAAACATACTTTCATTGCATCATATACCGACGTTTCTACCAGTTGATTTTTGATTAGATTCTGTAGAGATAAACGGCATCTATCTACGAATACCTACTAATTAAGACTTTTCGTATCCTCTACTAAGTCAAAATAAGCCTTTGACCGTAACACCGACTTCTTTGCTACCTGTTTAGTGTTCTCGTTGGACCGATGTGATGTATGCCCTATATACTGACCAGTGCAAATTCTATTATAGACAGGCTGCAGTTTTCCAGTATCCTACCAGTAAGTTGTAATCTGACATTCGGTTAGCTATAAACCACTTCATAGCTCGATACATTGCTACTTCTAAATATTTGTATGGAATTATTGACCTTAGTTCTGAACATTCATTACTGATACCATTCTCATACATGTAGAGAGCCAAAACAGAAATATTGAGTTAAACATTTTGCAGACTTTGCTGTAAATTTCTTCCGTGTGCTCATCTATATCTACATTCACGTATGAATATACTCCGCAGTCCACCGTAAAATGCGTGGCGGTGGGTACCTCGTCCCACTACTAGTCATTGCCTTATATATCCCACTCCGCCGCGGCGGAGCGGCCGAGCACATTGAGGCGCTATGTTCCGATACGCAAGGCCGTTCCTCGTCGGGGGTTCGAATCCCCCTCGGGCATGGATGTTTGTACTACCTTTAGTATAAGGTAGTTTGTAAGTTTAGGGACTGATAAGCACGAAGTCAAGTCCCATAAGCTGCACACTACGCAGGGCAAGAAGGTCTGTAGAATGTTCTTTTGGTGCGTTTCTGTCGCCTACACGAGTATTGGATACTTTGTGACAGAAATAGTCGATGTTACAGTTCAAACTAGCCTAAGTGGAGCATTGTCTTTTCAGAACAAAGGATTTGATTTTACATTACGCACAATGAATCATTAAAGAGATCTCCAAACATGTTTTACAGAAAACCATCAAATATAGTTCAAAGTTAAGTAAACCAGTTATCAACCAGAAGATTGTTTGAATACCGTAGTGCTTTACCAAACAAGGACCTGTCAGAGGTGGTATACCGTTTGCCTTTCCAGTCTTCGAATTGACTTAACCCATAATTTATAGGAGGACCTACAGTGAAATTTGGGTTCATAACCATATTGCGCCTAGGTATTTTTCATGTTTACAAACATTACCAGAAATCCATAATGAAATTTTCACTCTGCAGCGGAGATTAAAATTGCGTGCCGGAACTGGGATTAGAACCTGGGACCTTTGCCTTTACATATCGGCGCTCACCCCACTGCAAAGTGAAAATTTCAATCTGAAAACATCCCTTAGTCTATGGCTAAGCCATGTCTCCACCATATGTCTTCTTCCAGGAGTGCTAGTCCTGCTAGGTACGCAGGAGAACTAATGTGAAGTTATTATGTATGTATGTTTACACACACACACACACACACACACACACACACACACACACACACACACACACACACCGGACATCATACTTAAGAGGTTCCTATTGTAGTTATCAATGATTTTGCAGTGCTTGCGACGTTTAGATTTTATAAAAGGCGAACAATGAACTATTGTCCTTTAGATGTTAGATATTCTTGTGGTCCTATTTAAGTGAAAAAGTATTGGTGGCATTCAGCGACAGTGGACTGGAAAAATGTACTGATGCCAATAATCTCGCCAGCAAATAATGGAATCGGGCTAATATGTGGTAAAGGGTACTATAATCTATTATTTAAAAAAAAATGTAAACACAGTTAACTATATTTCCTTGTAAAACTAAATACATCACTCGTTAGACTCCTGAGCAGATCGGCATCAGTATTACGAGACTGGCAGACAACCAGACAAAAGACCATCCAATCATTGTCTTTTGTAACATTTATTCAAATGTTCAAATGTTGGTTAAGGTTAAGGGACTTAACTGCGGGGTCATCAGTCCCTAAACTTCGAAACTACTTAAGAACTACCTTATACTAAAGACGACACAAACATCCATGCCCGATGGGGGATTGGAACCCCCGACCGTAGCGGCCGTGCAGACTGTAAATGGCGCGCCGCAGACCGCTCGGCCACTGCGGCAGGCTAACATTTATTACCGCCGTATTTTTACACAGAAGGAATATTTTCTCAAGAGTTTTCTTCTATACCTCACAGTACAGCAGTTAACAGTTTATAATGTTTTATTATTATTATTACGTGTTTTCGTTTGGCACATTATAAGAGATTTCCCTTCCGCTACGCTTGGCTCGCGAGCGCCTGTGCTCGAGCCACGAGCTCGCTGTGCCACTCCCGAGCAGCGGCCGCGCTTACGAGTAACGAGCGAGCGTGTCGCGCCTGCTGACCTCTCTATGAAGAAAACTACCTACTGATACATAAACATCAGGGCCTCTCTAGTTGTTTAAAAATAACTCAGTTTTCAGAAAGCTTTTGGCATCATTGCTCACAAGCGACTTCTAATCAAATAGTGTTCCTCTGGGATTTCGTCGCTGTTGTGTGACTGGATCCGTGATTTCTTATCAGAAAGGCCACAGTTTGCAGTAATACACGAAAAGTCACTTATTAAAATACAGTAGATATCTGCTCTTCCCCAAATGTCAATGTCCCTCGGTTATAAATGTTATATAAATCATCTGAGAAGCCTTCTTAGGTTATTTGCAGATGATGCTGTTATATACCGTCAACAGATGATCTGTACCAATGGCAAAATAATCTAGAAAATATATCTGTACGGTCAGTATAGAAAAGTAAGGTCATTCACATGAACACTAGAGAAATCTCTTAAATTTCGGTGACACAGTAAATATCAAGACTGTCGGTTGTTGAACTAAATCTAATTACAATGATGAACGACTTTAATTTGGAAGCCCCATAGATTATACTAGGGAGAAGGCGAACCAAATACTGCACTTCGTTGGCAGAACACCAAGAAGATGCATCAAATTCACTAAAATAGAGCCTACACTAAGCTTGTCAGTTCTCCGCTGGAATACTGCTCCACCGAATGGGGTTAATACCAGATAGAATAGACAGATATTATCGAAGAAGTACAAAGAAGAGCAGCTCTTTTGTATTATCACGCAATAGTGGAGAGTGTGTCACAGATATGTGAGTTGGAGCGGCAATCTTTTAGACAGAGGCGTGTTTCGTGGCGGTGAGATGTATTTGAAATTTCAATCACCAACTTTCTGTTTCGAATTCGAAAATATTGTTGAAAGGGAGAAGTTAACCTTATGTAGTATATAAAAATGAATGCATGTTTGTATGTTTGTTCGTATTTTATGCTCTTCTGTGTCGTTCATCCGATTTCGATGAAACTTTGTCAGCATACTGCTTGCACTTTCGCGAAGGTTATAGGCATAACTGTAGCACTGTGCGACACACAGTTCAGGATATACGAGGGCATGAACAATGAGATGTTAAAAATGCTCAGTCTCTGTTGCAGTATTTTATTCTCCAATAACGCGTTTCGCGCTGTTAGCGCATCGTCAGATTGGGCGGAGATGGAGCCACGGAACTATCTATTGCTGTGTAGGAGGTATCTTAACAATTTGTGTTATTGAGCGCCATAGCAGCAGAGGAGTCGCTGTCGCGGCAGGTCCACGTTTACAACTAATTTAATACTTAATTAATAATATAATTAATTTACTTAATATTCAACACTGTTGCTGCACCAGCCGCCACCACAACCATCATGGAATGGAATGAAACAATGAGATGCTTGAAGAACTGCCGCATTATGAATGACGTTAAAATTTATTACTTCTTTGCAACTAAATATATTTGCAACATATTTTGCGAACAATATCCATTTTTTCAGTCACGGTCTGCACGGCCACTACGGTCGGGGGTTCGAATCCCCCCTCGGGCATGGATATTTGTGCCGTCCTAGTTCGTAAGTAGTTCATAAGTAGTTTGTAAGTTTAGGGACTGATGACCCCGTAGTTAAGTCCCATAAGATTTACAAACATTTTTTGAATATCCATTTATCCCAGTGAATGTACCTACATAATTATTTCATTGTACGACTTATAATTTAGGAGACACGATGTCATAAACACTTGAGACGCGTGGGAAACTGGCGCTTCATGTTTCTTGGTATTTTATGCGCTGCCATCACGTGCATCCAATTGCGATAAAATTTACTTCAAAACAGAGGGAATGGCACTGGCTACAGAAGAAAACAGATTACGACACAAATCAAGTTTTCTTCCGATCTTGGAGAAATTTTACTCACCTGAACTGCAAAACATCATTGTCTGCATAAGATTTCGTACGGTGCAGGGCGGAGAGTACCTTACTCCAGACGTCGACACCGTATTACCTGTCTCCATGGAATGTGGCGGTTATTTTTTGCATTTATTATATACAGGTGAGGGAGGATATGAAAAGAGAAGGCACGAAGATGGATGAGTGGATAAAGAGGAGGAGGAGAAGATGGAGGTGGGGAGGCAGAGGTAGACATAGGAGCACACATACAGGAGGTAGGAGTACATGGACTAATAGATTAATACCCAAGTAATAAAATAAGAGAAATCGGATCTCGAAATAAAAGATTAACGTGTTCGTTTTTTCCTTACGCTTATTCGTCCTTGTAAATGTAGGGAAAAAATATTTAAAAACGGAGATTTCGTGTTCTGCAAAATTATTTATTGAGTCACTACCCGGTTATCGGTTTCTTAGGCGATCATCAGGTAACAACTGAATGTCGCAAACGTATGCTCACACATGTGCGACTTACAAAGAAATTGTCACAGAAGATACGAACTGACATGTTCGCAGGAAGGTATTACATTTACGAAACTATAAAAAGCTGATTTTTATGTTTAGAGGTTCAAAACTACCATGTTGAACAGTTTCGTTAAAAAGGAAACGTGGGGGATTTGTTACTGGTTGAAATAGTACCAAAATGATAACACTGGGTACATTTAACAACTGACAAATGGTAAAGCTGATAACTAAGATTTATTTTAATAGACGGAAAGAACTAGATTTGATCATTTCCTGTGCCTTATGTTTTCTGATTTCCAGTATTTCCAACAGTGTCATCTTCTTGCTTTTCTCGAGAGAATGTAAGATTTCACAGTCTACATCTTAAGTGTAGTTTTCTTTGAGCATAGTTCCATAAAGGTTAAATCTTTTTTAATCTCCAGCTTCTCTCATGTTCTGTAATATATAACCTAGTAGAGATATAGTACGAAGGTATTTTAATGAGCCCTCTGCCTGGCACTTAAATATGAATTGCAGAGTAGCTATGTTTGAGTAATTTAAGACGTCAGTGTGAAGTCTGGTGATAGGGAACTGTATTCCACCATGTCATCAGCCCCGTACGGGACAAATAGTAGCCGCGCGGGAGTAGTCGAGCGGTCTGGAGCTCCACGTTACTGATCGCGCGGCCTCCCGCGTCGGGGGTTCGAATCCTCCCTCGGGCATGGATGTGTGTGTTGTCCTTAGGTTAGTTTAACTTAGTTTAAGTAGTTTGTAAGTCTAGGGACTGATAATCAACGTAGTTTGGTCCTATAGAATTACAAACATTTGAACATTTTTTGACAAATTTTGGCGGTTATAATGCCTGACACCACCAGGATTCTAAACATCTTTTGCGAGACTAGCGCCACCGTACAAACTTCCCATTGCGACCTAGGTTAGGGTGGCAGGTGATGTTAATGCATTCATTTTACCGCATAGAATTTAGCCACGTGTAGCTCCGTGATCTGCGAAAGTCTTATATAAGCACTAATACGAACATATAGGTTATCTAACATATAAAAATGGATTTTTATATGTTTTTATCGTATTTTATGCTCCGCTGTACACTTCATCCGATTGCGTTGAAACTTGTCACATCAAAACAAGAGGAAAGTCATAGGCTACGTAAAAATTTGTTTGGTGCATGGCAGAGGTACTTTACCTACGAACGTGGACAAAATGTACATTATTGTGATCTTGACGAAATTTTGCACAGTTAACCTCTAAAACAAGAGGAACATCACCGTCCACGTAAGATATCATACGGTGCATGGCGGAGGGTACCTCGCAGTAAACTTAGACGCCAGTTCATTGATCACCATAAAATTCCAGAGTTACGTAATTTTTCACAGGCAGAGGAGGCAAAGGACTGAGGAGATGGAGGGGTAGTTCGTCACAGAGACGAGGAGGTGATTGTCAGAGAACAGAGGAGATGGAGAGAGAGAGAAAGGGAGAGGAAAGGGGACTCACTGTAGACTGGAACAAATAAGTACCCAGCTAGAACCCGATAGTCTGTCATGGAGCTCACATTATATTCATTTCGTCTGCCGTTGAACGTCTGTCCAGGATAACGTCCTTCAGTAAACATCAGCGCCAGACCTGGTTATCATAAAAACTATTGCATGAAGGAGTCGATTTAAGATGCATCAAAATTCTTTTGAGACTGCATATACACCGAATGAACTGAACTTGCTTATTTCACATGGCACTGAGGATATAATGCGACAAGAAACAAAGTTCCACCTGAGTGATGATTCTTAACCCTGGGAAATACCAACGTATTTTCAGTAACACATATTACCGTTAAAACTAGAAAAAAATATTAACTTTGTTATTGTTGTCGATTTATCGTAAGACATAAATTTTAAAGATTTAATTATATATAAATACGGTCTATAATCTGAAAAGATCTTGAAGCAGACTCATACCAATACCAACACGCTTTCAATAACGTGTTTTACCAAGAGGTATGCACTTAAAGACTATTAGATTTACAGAAAATTTTAGTCAATTGTTGACCTAACATTACATATTCTCAAGGGATTGAGATGTGTAAATACGGCCCTGAACCTAAAAAATTTTCGATATAACATTCATTGTGAAGGTCACAGTTACTGCTAAAAATCAAACTTTTGGGTTATTTTTAACTTTTTAATTTAAAACGTGTACAGAATCTGGTAGGATATTATAATCAAAATGTTCAAATGTTTGTTAAGCTTATGGGACTTAAGTACGGGGTCATCAGTCCCTAAACTTACAAACTACTTTTGAACTACTTACGAACTAGGACGGCACAAATATCCATGCCCGAGGGGGGATTCGAACCCCCGACCGTAGTGGCCGTGCTGACCGTGACTGGAGCGCCTCAGTAACCTCGGCCACCGCGGCCGGCGATATTATAATCAATGAATATTTGTTTAGAAGTATAAATTTTAACGTACGTGACTATAGCCAGATTAAAATCATTTGCTAGTTAAGGTTTCTCACGTGGAGCTAGTGCTGCCGGTAGGCAGCTCCGTACCGCTTGGATACGGCCGACACACAAACACTTCGCAAATGCTGTGCGTCTTCTAATATATAAAGCAGTGTCCGTACGTGTTGCAAACAAATCTACAGTTTTGATCCAATCGTTTTCAAATTTTGTACATGTAAGCTTCCGTCCATGAGGACGGTCACCGTAAGTGTAAGAATCACGCACGATACATAGTTCACGAGATATGACGTCATAAACAACGAGATGCGCGGAAAACTGCTGCATTTAGCGACAATGCTGCTCATTTTCTCCTAAACCACTGGACCGATTTCAACCAAATTTGGTACACATATTCCTTACCGTGAGGTAGCAATTGCTGAAGGGTTCAGAATCACGACACATGGTTCAGAATATATGACGTCATAAACCATAGGAATCGCAAAAAACTGCCTTATGATGCAGCGAGACTTCATAAATACGCTATATGAGAATGAGAGTACTTAGCGTCTTGCAACAAACTTTAAAAATAATTTCAAACCTTTATTAAACTTTTTCTCGCTGACAACCACAGCAAAACGATGAAAGGAAAAAAGTTTCTCGCTTACTACTTTTCCGCTGTTTATGTAGTAAAACTACGATATTCGGTAGGACGTTACAATTCCTAATTTCTACACTATAAATTGTAGGCGCAGGAAATTTTACAGACAGTATACAGGCATATAATTGAGTGTACTTTCTAAATTGTATCACAGTACGACATGTAGTTCTCGAGAATATGAGCACATAAACAGTAACGTTCATGGAAAACCGCCACATCACGCACAAAGTTTTAATTATTGCTTCTTTAATACTAACTGTATTCCCAAGAGATTTTAGACATACATCCATTATACAAATGAATATATACCCGAAAAGTGGCAGGAAAAAAGAAATAAATACCCGGGCAACGCTGGGCTTTCAGCTACTTCTTTATAAAGCGGAGGAGTGTGGGAAGACGCCGAGGCGATAATGCGGAAAGCTGGACTGTAGCAGAACAAGCGTTTTGTAGCCCTCAATTTAATCAAATTTTTGTAAATCTGTGGGACTTCTTCTGGCCATCAGACCATAAGGACAACACACATACCCATGCCTGAGGGAGGACTCGAAACTCGATAGCGATCAACCAGCGAGGCGCCTTCGAGCGTTCGGCCAATCCACCGCGGCGTATGTTGTAACCTAATCACGTGTAATATACAAAACGGCACTCAACATTCTCCAGCAGAACTAAACTCATTATCGCTTCGTTCACGGTGATTACAATTTTCTCTTAGCGCTGTACCTGAAATTTTTCTGTCAAAGAGGTAAGCTTTAATTTCCCTTTTCATTGTTTACCTGAAAATATCCTCACACAGTCTAGTGGCTATAGAGCTGTCCAGTCAGGAGTTCTGCTTGACACTTGGTTACAGGTTATTACCGACACAAACAAATTAAATGCGAAAAAGAATAATAACACGAAAAATAATAGCGAATAAAAAGTCAAAATTATTATGGAATAAATTTAAGAAGATATTAGAACAAAAAATCACTTAAATTAGTTTAATAGAAACAACAAGCAAAGTAATTTTGATTTAGAAATTAAAATGGTTTCAGACGACGTGAATCGAACCCACGACCTTCCATAGACAAGGTAAAACTTGACGACTGCGCTACGTAACCAGATTCATTTGGCTCTCTGTGAGATAGTACATATGCAGTAACAACGCTTAATCGTAGCCGTTGTGTTTCACGTATAACGTACGAAGCTCATCTAATGTACGCAGATCTCTACGACATAACACTTGCCCATGTATTTTTGTGTAGGTATCATAACTGGTGAAGTATGATTTGTTAAGGGCAGAGCTATGACTCGGGATTGAAACAAATCAAAAAAAGTAAGCCATTCAAGCAAGTGGAAATGAATTGACTAGTTGTTGTGGCAGTTTGGCAACGGTAAACGGTTCAGACGTGACGTGGAGAAAAGCAGCTCCAGCGCATCAACTGCCAACTAGCGAGTAATTTTAATCGGACTATCGATTACAATATGTTTTACGTGGTGGGCACAAGTACTCTCCCTCCCTTTGGGCATTTTGATGCATGTGGAATACCTTCTAGTTCTAAGCCATTGTTTATAGATAGACGAACAGCCAAGTATTAAGAAGACACGAGATTGTGGAGCCTCATTTGTTGAAGCATTTCAGTCGAGAAAGTGAGTGTAGGAATGAGAGTTTAGACATCGAAATTGTTGTGTAGGTTGGTACGACGGTGGCTTACGTATCTCCTGAAGGGGTGATAGAGAGACGAAGGGGATGGGGAAAAAGAGCGCAGAGGCGGCAGCGGCGTCGATACTGGAGGCGTCGGGGCGGCGCGGCGCCGACCAGAATAACACGCGGCCCTCTGTAGGCAAAGCGTGCCCGCGGGTTCTCAGCAGCGATCTATCTAATGTTGTGAACGAGTAAGTCGTTAGCATGTCTCGCAGAAGTGTGCAGTATGCGCTCTTCCTTAAAAGTGCGATGTCTTTTCTACAATTCTCCTAATAAATCGCATTCCTTCTTTCGCCTTCCTTGCATCTGACCTTATGTACTCACAACATTTCATGTATTTTCGTATAATTACGCCAAGCCGCGTGGTCTAAGGCATCCATGCTACGCACTGAGCGGCCGATGCCGCCGGAGATTCGAGTCCTCCGTCGGGCTTCTTTTTGTGTGTGTGTGTGTGTGTGTGTGTGTGTGTGTGTGTGTGTCCTCCTTAGTGTAAGTTAGTTTAACTACTTTGTAAGTCTAGGGACTGATGACCATAGCAGTTTGGTTCTAAAGGCTTACGAACTTCTTAAAAAAAATTACGCCCAGATATTTAATCGCCGTGATGATATGCAGCTACTTGTCAACACTGTATTCGAACATTACATGAGTTTTTCTCTTTACTCATCCGCATTAGACGTAAATATGCTCACATGAACTATAATTTACGTTATAGAGCCTCTGAAATGGTTAAGGTTTGGTTGGTGTGTTGTTCAAGGGACCAAACTACACTTGTCAACGGTCCCTCTTTCCATCCACAGAGCATCACTATTTAAAATATTAAAACAGTACGGCAAACCGCATTAATTCTAAAAAATGAGTAACCTGTCAAAAACAGTAACTGAAATGAAAGAATGTGTAGAAAGATTTAAAACAAATTATCAGAGGTTCTTGGGTGGCTGATCACAGAAATAAAAGGATGATCTATCCAGTCTGTAACATGTTAAAATCTCTCGCCTGTAAGTACGAGGCAAGAGAAACACATATAGGAGAAAGCCAACACTAAAACTTAAATAGAATGATAAAAAAACTGGCACGAATAGAAGTTAAAGCTTAATCAGCCGTTGAGGCATTGTCAGGAAGCACTAAAGGCAGCCTGTCAGGAATATTAAAATTCTGCCCTAAGGTGGACAGTTTAGGACAGTTCATTAAGATGTGGGCCACTGTAAGACGCATCTACATCTCCATGGGATACTCTGCAAATTATATTTGAGTGCATGGCATAGGGTTCATCGAACCACCGTTATACTATTTATCTCCCATTCCGTTCTCGAATAGCGCGCGGGAAGAAGAAACACCTGAATCTCTCCGTTCGAGCAAACCACAACGGCACTGAGCAGGGTCCTCAAAGCGAAGAAGCTGCCCATGTATCAGACAGCCGGCAAATCACAATAGATTCCCTGCAACAGACCTGCGGGGAGGTCCCCCATATATTCGTATCCTCCATAATAACACGTAATTTGTTTAGCAGTCAGGTGTTGCCATTGTGAATTCCATATCTCAAACACTTTTCGGTGTAATAACAATCAAAGATTAGTTACTGGGATGCCAACCTCCACAGTCGGTTTACTGGTAGCCCACTTGGCAAGTCTGTCAACCAGTTCGTTCTCCGGAATTCCGACGTGTCCTTGTGTCCAGATGAATATGACCGAAGATAAATGGCATAGACTCCTGGATAGCCACCACCAAAGGATGGCGAGGGTAGCACTGTCGATGGCTTGTAAGCTGCAGATGAGGAAAGGCTCGCCAAAGCAGGAGCGGATATTCTCAAGAGCGCGAGAGATAGCTACCAAAAAATGTTCATGTTTGTTAAGCTTAAGGGACTTAACTGCGGGGTCTTCAGTCCCTAAATTTACAAACTACTTATGAACTACCTTATACTATAGACGACACAAACATCCATGCCCGAGAGAGGATTCGAACGTCCGACAGGGAACGGCCTCGCGCATCGGAACATAGTGCCTCAATGCGCTCGGTCGCTCTGCCGCGACGATAGCTACCAGCTCTCCACTGTAAACACTGTGCAGCGAACCGGTAAGGAGCGCAATTGCGTATGGTCTGCATGAGCATATGTGAAGCCGACATGACCATCGACCTTCGTGCCATCGGTATAGGCTGTTTAGGAGCCCTGGGACGCGTGCAGAATAGAGACAAATTGACGGTGAACGGCGTCAGAGTGGACCGAAACTTTTGGTCGTCGTGACATGTCCAAACGAAGTTTAGGTTGTGGTGTATACTAGGGAGGTGTACGTGAGTGGGTCGGAAATAGATGTTGAAGAGGCCAAGATTCGAGGTGGGAGAAAGGGAACGAACGCGAACTGCGGTCGTTTCTCCTGACCTGGGCTGTCGTTGCGGGAGTTAGACGATCATGTCTAGGAAAAGCAGTTGGTAATTTGAATGTTTCCGTGAGATACGAACATGTAAAATTCATAAGCAGTTGGTAACGCCGGATCCCCAAATGAGGGACCCCAGCCTCGACAAATAAGCTTTTAACCGGGCATGTCCGGAAAGCTCCTAATGCTAGACGAATCCCGCAATCGAGTATTGGGTCTTGAATCCGCATGCAGAGGGTGATGCGGAATCGTATGCCAGACTCCCATAGTCAAGACGGAACTGTATTAGCGCTTTGTAGAGCCGCAGAGGGATGGAGTGATCTGATACCCATCTGGTGCTACTCAGGCTACAAAGAGTGTTTAGTTGTTGCCAGCAGGGTGAGGTGGCTCCCACAGGAAGTTTTGGGGGCGCAACAGGAGGACCGCCAACAATCGAGGGGGAAATTGTGGGCCCCACAGGATATGGTTGAACCTTTGTTACTGTCGTCCCCAGTGTGAAGTTACAATGGACACAGGGTGAAACCACTAGTATTTCTTCCGTCCCTTTGTGTACGTAAGTCAATCTAGAGTCTTAAACTCCATAATTTTCCCCTCTTGGCGGAGGATAATACAGTAAGGTGAGCAGGGTGGATGGTGCTGTCCACATTTGAGAGAGGCGGGAAAGGGGGATACACGGCCGCCGGCATTCCCTGCATGTAGGGCTGCAGGTGCATTTGGAAGACATGTGCCCTTATTTTCAGCACTTAAAGCACTGCATGGGGGGTGAATATATGTCACACCAGAAAATCATAACTTTGACGTTTTAGGGCAATGTATCTTCCTAAAAGGTCAAGATGAAAGCATTGGTGGCAACACTACGATCCTTTGGTCCCCTATAGACACGCCGGATGCAGTGGACACCTCGTCTCCAGGTTGGCGCGCAATTCTTCGTCACACTGCAGGAGGAGATCACGGAGGAAGATAATACTCTGGTCCGTGTTGAGAGGCTCGTGAGGTGTGATAGAAACAGGAACATCCCTAGTGGCTGCGACTGGGCTGCAGATGCTGCTTCCATCACGACTGATCCAGTTGGCGTTTTCGACAGGCCTGCGACTTCCTCGAACTTATCCGCTATATGTCCTACAAAAAACAGTGGCTTGGTTTACATGACTGATTCCCCATAAGTTCGGGTGCGCACGAGCAATTTGGGAGAGTGCGGCTCATCCCTATCTTTAGCACGACGTTCCTCCAGAGACTCTGGTGACGCACGGCTACTCCCGTGATTAGCCGTGCGCACTGGTGCGCCGTGCTGCGGTGCGCGCGGCCGTTAGCCGTCGGGGTTTCGAGTCCCCCCTCGGACATTGGTGTTTGTGTTGCCCTTAGGTTAGTTTACCTCAGTTAAAGTAGTTTGCAAGCTACGGACTAATAACCACGCAGTTGAGTCCGATAGATATACAAACATTTGGCTACTCCCACGCGGCACCCCCTGTCGGTTGTTGGACTAACACGCAAGACCCTGTATAGTCGGGCGAACGCGGACTTCTGTACACTGTTCAGTGCTCCTGCCATAGATTATCGTTCTGCTTGATCGCATGGGTTGAGATGTTGAGATGAGCTCTTTGCAGTTGTGTCATTTCAGCCTATCTGATATACAAAAAGAAAATTTTCACACGTGGGATAGGGTTTAGGGTGCATCCTAAGGTGCAACAAAGATGTAAGACAGGAGATTTCATCACTCTGTATTTTTGTTTGCTCTACGACGAAGACAAATTTGATACATATTTTAGTATGTCTGTTCGTTGCTGTGACGAGCGTGTCAGTAGAATACAAGGCAGCCTGACACTGGAAATTTTCAAAAGAATACCTATTACTCCGATAGATTAAGTAACAGTTACTTTAATATAAAAATATGAATAAGTGTATGGAAGACGATTAATTTAAACAATATATTTAATCATTCAAAGCTGTAATGCAGCAACGTATTACATACGTTTGGCAATACACACTTTTACATTCGTCTTGTGAGCAACACAACTGAATTCCTGTAATTATTATAACGTCCCCCAAGATGATACCTACGTTGATTAGGGATGAAGAGGAGTGGGGAGTCGCAACTTGGTGTTTGTACCGACTGATCCTCGTAACAACACGGCACAGATTGGTTTCGAAGCTGTTGGTATACTGAAGGTGGAGCGTACAAGCGTAGGTGAAAGAGGTTAATGGATAGTGGAAAATCAACGTTGGAGTTAAATTAATAATAAAATTAGCGTGATTAGTTTGCTTAATCGGCTACACCAGTTGATGTTTCTCACTACAAAATAATAGCTTCTGGTCTACGTTTAAGTCTTCAGGAAGAACAATGCTGACGCAACAATGCTTGGGCCTCGTCTTGCTGCTTTTCCTTGTTATCTTCAAATATAGTGTTCTTGGTAAGTCTCTTTCTATTGAAGAACTGTTTTCCAGTGTTTAAGTTCGGTCGGACATTATCGTTTTCTTCTCCAGAGGATTCGTCTCAACTGCTCTCTCTTTTTTTCCCCCGAGTGCATCGTTGTTATAATTTGTATCTTGCACCACTGAATGTGAGTCAATTGCTGTCTGTTGGTGCTTCACGGAGGTGGTCAAGAAAGTATGTAGATGTTATTTGGTCTCTTACTTGTTGCTGATCCGAATCTCGTTGATTTATTTTACTACGGCTTTTAAATTAAGCAGCCCGTGCAGTTGTCCATCTCAAATATAAAGAACAAAGGCGAGAGCTTTTATTACTGGAGATACTTAACATCTTTTAAGTTAAATTACTTCTAAGGTTTTATATCAGCTTATTCGACTTCATAATTAAGCTTGCGTCTGCTTTCTTCTGTGATTGCACATAAGTATCAGAAGAATGTTTCACAGGTCACAGGAAACTTACAGAAGCGCAAACACATTAACGGATTTGTATCATTCTTATTTTT
Source organism: Locusta migratoria (assembly GCA_026315105.1). Taxonomy (NCBI): domain Eukaryota; kingdom Metazoa; phylum Arthropoda; class Insecta; order Orthoptera; family Acrididae; genus Locusta; species Locusta migratoria. Next base: position 22,620,808 of record CM048755.1, on the reverse strand, counting down.
TTTTTTTTTTTTTTTGTGAATCAACAATCGGTCAGATTACGAGGGAGTTATGGACCACTATTTGAACTATTTTATTCACGTACTGTTTCAGTAATCGCGAAAAGATGTTTGTTTCTATTCATTGGCCAAGTTCGTGAGGGTGCAGATTTACTGTTACACCGCAGTTTTAGTGCATTCACTAACAATTTACACACACACACATATCTAGTACCCCTTTGTATCTGTAGTTAATGTGTTGTCCATATCACATTATTAAATCCAGTGACAATCATTAATGCAAAGTGTTTGAGGTACAATAGGAAATATAGTGCTAGGGTTCTATGCAGCTGTTGTGACAAATGGTTTCATTTTTTTTTTGGGGGGGGGGGGATGTAGCGGTATGGGAATGGGGAAAGCAAACAAGTCTCTTCCTTTCTATTGCAGTCTGTCAGGAAGCAGGAGGATCAATATGGAGCTAGATCAGCTGCTTAGGAGCAGCTACTCTGTCAGACATGGCTTTGGTTCCTGTTGATGCTATTGGTGGGTTGGCTTTCAATAGGCATGGCCTGCATCTCAATAGGTAGGGGAAACTGGCTGGGTTAATAGCAAAAGCCTTATGGGGGACATTGAAATTCATAGAAGTACCTCTGTTTTAGGCCAAGATCAGTGTCCAGTAAGAAGCTCAGGTAGGCAGGTGCTAAAGATGTTAAAAAATCACAAGATTCTCACAAACGTAAAGTAAAAATAATGTTAGCATTTTTCACCAGAATATTGGGAGATTAAAGAATAAAATAGATGAGCTTCTGGTTTGTTTAGATGACACAGAAACTGATAATGTAATAGGTATTCTATGAGCATCACATTGTCACTAGTGTAGAAAAGGTGAATGCCAGTGGATGTAAACTAGCTCCACACACAGAGATAAGGTAAGAGGAGGAGTTGCCATATAATGTGCCAAAAGTTATCACTGTATAAAAAATTTAGAAAAAAATTGTGTAGAGCAACATATTGAAGTATCCTCCTGTCATCTTAAAACTCAATGACGACTCTCTTGTAATTTTAACAGTGTATAGGTCTCTCTCAGGAAACGTCCAGTTATTTCTGGAAAACTTGGATGCCTTGTTGTGCTATCTGACAGATAGAGGGAAGAAAATTATTTGTGGTGATTTCAATGTTGCTTCACTGAAAGAGTGTAACAGGAAGAATGACATGGTGGTTTTACTTGGCTCCTTCAATTTAACATCCGTTATTGATTTTGCTACTAGGGTAGTAAAGCACAACAGAACATTGATAGATTACATTTTTATAGACCAAGTTAAGTTTAACAACGTAAATGCATGTCCTGTTGAGATTGGTCTTTCTGATCATGGTGAAGAGCTAGTATACGACATAACTCCGTCCAGTAATTCGAAACAGTCATCCAGAGTTGTGTGTTCAATTAATGATTTAACAACTAGAAAATTCAGAGAAATTCTACAGCAGTTGTCTGTGATGGGGTTTAATTATAAGGAACCTGATGCTAATTTAAAATATAACTTATACATTTGTAAGGGTATTTGAAAACCGTTTCTCCAAGAAAATTGTTAAATATAATTGTAAGAAACCATGAAAAAAATCGTAGCTTACTAAAGGAATAAAAATATCTTGTAACAGGAAATGGGAACTGTAACTTTCCGCAAGAAAGAGTAATGATCCAGGAACAATGAATTATCATAAAAACTACTGTGCTACATGAAAAGTCATTAAAATACAGAAGCATGTGCACCATGTCTGAGTTTAGTTCCTCTGATAATAAAATTAAAACAATTTAGGATACATTGTATTGAAAGTTCCAGATCACTGCGTACACTTTATTATATAACGCTACAGCTGTTTCAGCTTTTTTCCATTATTAAGCTCGTCTGCGATGTTTTGACGTTAGTTACTGACATCTGGCGTGCCAAGGATGTTTTGAATGCAGATTGGCAGAACTGTTGCTAATTACACAAAATATAAAACGTGTTCTGTAATTTAACGTCATAGCGTAAGAAGCTGCTGAAAACCTGACGGCTAAAAACGTAAACTGCGAAATACGTGTTTTTTTACAACAGTCACGCCAGACGTTAGTAACTAATGTCGAATCATCGTGGACGTGCTTGATAATGGCAAAAAGCTGGAACAGCTGTAGCGTTATGTAATAAAATGTACGTGTTCATTACAATGTCTTTCAATGACATTTATCACACTGCAGGAATCAATTTGGAATATTATCAAAAGGGATACAGGGTAATCAAGAGCACAGGCAGATGGCAGTAGCATCGAAACAAATGAAAAATTTAATAACAAAAAGTCAGAAGTTGAAACGTTTTTAATGATATTTTTAATGTTGGTTTGAAAAGAGGATGTAAATGTTCATTAGCAGTAGCAAGGCATTTAATGGAAGAGGCCACACCTACATTATTTGATACAATTGAAACACACAAGGTTCGGTCATGGGACCTCTGCTGTTCTTAATATATATTAATGACTTGCCATTTTAGATTCACGGTGATTATAAGCTAGTTCTTTTTGCTAACGATACAAGTATAGCTTTCAGACTGACAAACAGGAATTAACTGATGAAATTGTAAATGACGTCTTTCAGAAAATGATTAAGTGGTTCTCTACTAATGGACTCATTAAACTTTGATAAAACACAGTATTTACAGTTTCATACAGTGAATGGCATGACACCATTAATAAAAATAGATTTGGAACAGAAATCTGTAGCTAAGGTAAAATATTGAAAAAAAAATTGGTGTTTGCATTGATGAGGAATTGAATAGGAAAAAAAAAAAAACATTGTAGATCTGCTGAAACGTACGAGTTCAGCTACTTATGCTATCAGGGTCATTGAAAATTTTATGATATACATCTTACAAGGAAAGTACATGGGCTCGAACAAACATATCTGTATGAACGTTTGGTTACAGTATCTCTACGTACACCTCAATGTGCTGGTGGGTGTCGTTTTTCTGCAAAGCTCTGCAACCATGCTCTAGATATGATGTAATTGTAGACGCCATACGTAATGCAGATATATTAACTATAACTTATGTAATAATCATCGTACATGTTCTCTAGCGTATTGTCATCAAAAGCCGTGATGATAGTTGCAACTTTAACCTTCTTCCCGAAAGACTGTTGGTATTCACTGATACTGCTTCCATCTCCTCTTCACGCACTTACCGTAGCACTACCGCTTGCAATGAGTTTTCCGTCATTATCATCCCTATTATCATTATTATGAGTTAGTAACAACAGTTTCTAACTTATGCTCATATTTCTGTACCATAACAGATACGAGAAAGCATGCAAATGATTCATCTTCTACACTAATACCATCGCCACGAAGAAGGGTTCTTCGTAACTTCATCTCAACTAATCGCAATACATTAGCAGGATTGATTGGCAATCGCCGCCCCATCTGACGCTTCACCACACAAGTAACATCACAAAACGCAACTTCGGAGGCACACTGCGCCGTCCCTACTGGCGAACCGACAGGTCAAAGTGCAATGTGGCAAGGCACACGGAGAGGCCTCTAACGGACGACTGCAGGATTTTGCAGATGCGGGCGTATCACTAGTGCAATAAGGGATCTTTAAATTATCTCTCATATGATTTTGGTGTATATGTTTTTGTTAGAGCCCAAGTACTTTCCTTGTTAGCAAATTAGCTTACTAAGCCTATTTTCATTCACTGCTTTCGTGTGGGATTACATTTTGGGGCAATGCAAAAAGTATTCATCTGTGTAATTCCTGGAGCCCACCGTGCAGACATTTATTTGAGGATATAGGGATCTTCTCAGTAGCTTCACAATATATGTATTCACTTATGAAGTTCTTTATTAACAATCCGACCCAATTCAAAAGTAATAGCTACAAAACTAGGCGAGAGGGTGATCTTCACTATTCAAGCTTAAATAACTTTGGAACAGAAAGGGGAGAATTATGCTGTCACGAAAGTCTGTAGTCATTTTCCAAATACTATTAAAAGTTTGATAGATAGTCAACTAGTATCTAAAATGAAATTAAAAGAATTTCTGCTGAATGACAACTGATTTTACATGTTAGATGAATTTATAGATAAAATTTAATCATTTTGAAAAAAAAAAATAATAATAAAAAGTCCTTAAATTATTGAGTGTCGTGTATAGACACCTTTTGTTAAACTGAAAAGTTCCACATCATTGCGAAATGTAGCATTAATGATCTATGGAACAAGTTTTAATCTAATCTACCCGGAGACTACATCGTGGCAGTTAGCCGCAAACGTAAACAAATAAGGATATTCTCGTACCACTTTATAAGTGGTAATACCGCCTCCACCAGAGTCGTTTGATGTGGGGAATGAAGTCTTAAATTCCGTGAAATGATCCGTCTTCTTACTTAAAAAGAAGTTTGCATGTGAGTTTTCTTCATTTGTTTACCGTCGCGGCTGATTACCACGATGTAGTGTCCCATTAATACTACATGTCCATGCGGCATTATGAGGCTTCCCATTAACACACATGTTAAGGCAACAGGCGTGAAAAAAACATGACTCACAGAAAGGCTTTTATGTCTTTATACGGGGGACTTCCGTTGAAGTTGGCTTGGAAACAGACGTTCCCTCCGGTGGTAACACACACACAAAAAAATGTTTGTAGAGTCTATGGGACTTAACTACGGGGTCATCAGTCCCTAAACTTACAAACTACTTATGAACTACTTACAACTAAGGACGGCACAAATATCCATGCCCGAGGGGGGATTCGAACCCCCGACCGTAGTGGCCGTGCGGACCGTGACTGTAGCGCCTCAATCCTCTCGGCCACCGCGGCCGGCCCCTCCGGTGGGCTGCTGTTGCAGTTAGGCATACTCAGTGTATACAGTTTTGCTAAGTTAAAGTGTTCTTGAAAGAACATCCCTCGTGCTATCTAGCAGACACTGGAACATTCAGTGGCACGAGACTTCACCCTGCGTTTTGTGTGTGTGTGTGTGTGTGTGTGTGTGTGTGTGTTACTTATTGTAAAATAATTCTTCAAAAGTTTGAAAAACCCAAGGCACCAAACTGCTGAGATCATTTGTTTCTAGACTTACAAACAACTTTAACTTATGCTAAAGACAACACACGCACACACACACACACTCGAACCTCCGACGAGAGGGTCCGTGCAATCCGCGAAATGGCGCCCCAGACACCTACATCTACATAAATACTCTGCAACTCACGCTGACGTGCATGGCGGAGGTTTCATCGAACCGCTTTTACAATATTTCTCTACCGTTCCATATCTAATAGCGCGCGGGAAAAAGGAACACCTAAATCTTTCAGTTTACGATCTGATCTCTCTTATTTTACTGCGATGTTCATGTCTACCACTATAGGTGTATGCTAACAAAATATGTTCGCATTCGCAAGAGAAAGTTGGTGACAGAAATTTCAGAAATGAATGTCGCCGCATCGAATAAATCCTTGCTCGTGTATCATTTCCGTGGCACTCTCTCCCCTATAATACAAAACGAGCCTCCATTCGCTGAACTTTCTCCAAGTCGTCCGTCAGTCCCACTTGCTGGGATACCCCAATGGACTGCAATACTCCAAAGTGTAGTGTAGGCAGTTTTTTTTTTTTTTTATAAATAGAACTGGTGTTTCTTGTAAGTATTTTGCCAATGAAACGTAGCGTTCCCTACAATATTTTCTTACTGTTCTTCCCAATGACCGTACGACCAATCCCGCGCGGCCTGACTGCAGTGATTGATAGTTTTGAAATACAAAGAATGAATTTAAGCACAACAATTATGTTTATGTCCGCAATCTGGTTGGTTTTACAACAGAATCGGGTGTCATTTCAGTACTATTTTTTAATATTTCAGCTTCCGCAATGTGAATACAGATGGAAGAAATAAATCTTTTCGTATTATTATAAACAAACGTAATACAAGTATAAAATTGCACCAACATAAAATAGCGAACAACTAGCAGATAGTTAGTACAGCATCGATGAAGGCGGTCTTAACTGACGAAACGGAAAGGGGCTGCAGGCGGCCCAGCAGTGCTCAACTGCTATCAGTCTCTCTGTGCTATATTTTATAACCTCTTCTGTACAACTCGATGTCAAGTACTGAGGCAAATCACGCATCAGTTGTCACATAAAATTATATGCCAGAACGCCGGCCGCGGTGGCCGAGCGGTCTGCGGCGTGCAAGTCACGGTCTGCACGGCCACTGCGGTCGGGGATTCGAATCCTCCCTAGGACATGGATGTTTGTGTTGTCTTTAGTATAAATTGGTTTATAAGTAGTTTGTAAGTTTAGGGACTGATGATCCCGCAATTAAGTCCCCATAAGCTTAACAAACATTTGAACATTTGGTAATACTTTCCTGACATCCGAATAAATGTACGTCAAGTCATCCAATAAAATACAGGGCGTATCAAGCCAGGATGCCGCAAGCCACACGGTAGAAAGTACACGGTAATAGAAGCAAAAATGTGCCAGTAAACATGGGTCAGCAAACGAGCCGTTTACGTGGTAATTACGAATGTATGGTTCCAAGCCGCCACTGACGTCATTGTTCAAATGCTTGTTAAGCTTAAGGGTCATCAGTCGCTAAACTTACAAACTACTTATGAACTATCTTATACTAAGGACGACACAAACATCCATGCCCGAGGGGGGATTCGAACCCCCGATCGTAGCGGTCGTGCAGACTGTGACTGGGGCGCCGCAGACTGCTCGGCCGCTGTGGCCGGCGACGTTATTGTAAACATCGTTCTAGTTAGTATACATTAATTTGAAATTTAGAGTTTACTATTAGGATTCACATCGCATTTAGTTTACATTTCACTGACTTAATTGTAAACATCGTCCTACTTAGATGGAGCTCCGGCACATTTTGCTGCTGTGAGACGGTTGTAACGCGCAGAGACGGCCAAAGATGGACAGGTCGAGGCGGACCTGTACCTTGGCCACCAAGATCACCTGATCTAAATCCTTTGGATTTTTGTGTCTGGGCACACCTCAAAAGCGAAGTGTACAGCACACCGGCTACCACGGCTGAAGAACTGGAGCGGAGAGTTTGCACGCTTGTCAAAATTCATTGCAGAGACGAGCACAGAATTGCATACAGATGCAAGGAAGACACGTCGAACAACTGCTTTAACAGTTAACCTATACGTGAAATGTGAACTAAATGCTATGTAAAATCTAATAGTAAAGTCCAAATTTCAAATTAGTGTGTATTAACTAGAACGATGTTTACAATGACGTCAGTGGTGTATTGAAACCGTGCATTCGTAATTATCTCGCAAACGAATCGTTTGCGGAGCCATGCCTACTGGGACATTTTTGCTTCTATTATCGTGTACTTACTATCGTGTAAGTTTGCGCTATCTTTTTTGATACACCCTGTATATATGGAATACATCCCTAAGTTAATCAGCGATACTACAACATATAATCACTATCTAAAACTAGAGAAAAGATCACTTCTTTTCAAGGAGGAGATGGCTAAAACACGCTAGTAATGGTCTTAGGCAGTTCTGTCTTCTCATTTAGCACGTTGCTGGAATCCTCTCCGGCATTACTGGGCGCTTTTTAGTAATCGCCTTCCTGAGAAGCAGTGACATTTTCATGTCCAGAACAAATTTTAGAAGTGTTTCACTTCTGAAAGTGTCAACACGTCATCTGTTTCACTTTTGCTGGCTCATCGTATGTAAGATACTTCGCAACGACATGAGAAATTGCCCTAAAGTTCAGTCACGCAAGACATTTCCTGGTCTGAATCTGTCACAACAAGCTAAAACAATACCTTGGTCAACCACATTTAGGACGGAAATGTGATCCTGCCAAGTTCTGGATTGATAGTCGTCATTACACGCGTATTTTGTCAGAAATTGCTCAGAAATACTTATTATGCCAAGTCTCTTATGTTTCGTCTGAAACAGTGGCTTCCTTAATAAACTTGCAATCTCAACGCAGTTTTACGTTAGTGATGGAGCAAAGGAAAGATACATTACTTGTCTAGTTCTGACAGTGGGAGTATAAGAGCATCTAAATTATCTCCAGACATTCAAAAATCTTATGTTTGGGTTTATATGTTATTACCTTTTTTCTTCATTACCAGATAAACTAAATGTTTTTAATCGCAGTACGTGAGTTCGTACTTGTTACACATCAACCGAATTCAAAATTCTATTACACTATGTCTCTTGCTGATAATATGACTGTCTCATAAACTAAAACTGTTCGCCTCACATGACGCTTCACATGACACCAAAGATAAATTTCATCCAAATTACAATGATTTTAAAACCATAAACATTGATGGGAATTGTGTGCAGAACAATAAACAAATTTGTGTGTTATTGTGAAATACAATTTCTATGAACTTTCATAGTTTCATTTTTCCGAAATGTGCGCTAATAAACTGTCGGCCAGGCTGCCGTTGCCGCCGGCGGTGCGAGTCCTCCCTCGGGCATGTGTGTGTATCAGTTAAAGTAGTTTGTAAGTCTAGGGACTGATGACCTTAGCAATTTGGTCCAATAGGTTCACAAACATTTCAATTTGATAATCATCTCCACACAAAAAATGGAGAATGTTGCACCAAAACTGGCACTGAACGCATAAATACAGATACCAGTATAGTAGATTCATTTTAAACAGCCTTACAAAATGTGAGTGAAAGTTTCTCTAATGTCACTGAAATACAGCATAGAGCAAATAAAAGTGGCCCAAACGAATGGGTATGACCTTGATATCATTTATGGTAACGTTAAAGGAAGAGGAAAAGAACTACAGTTTCTTCCAAAAGAATGGAGTAAATGCCCATACAGCCGGACGAACCGCTTAGCACATTTGCACTGTCTTCACGCCTGGCAGAGGCCAGGTCGCCTGGGGAGCCCACAAGTCTAGTCTTCAAGACCTGCAGATGAGATGGCAACAAATTTCAGCAATTGAGGTGGCCACATTCAACATCTGATTTAATTATTTTCGCACTGTATTTCCTTTCCTCTGCTGTGTTTATTTGTAACCCTGCAACTCTGTTCTCCGGGCCATTTCTATTTACCCCACGCTTTGTTATTAGTATATACAGTGCACAGTATTTGTTATACTTAATTCATGCCATATGTCCCTATTTGATGCAGTGTAAAAAGAGAGAGAGAGAGAGAGAGAGAGAGAAAAGAAAAAATACTTACCTTATGGTCTAGAACGACTCCGTGCTGATGTTAAGGTGTCGGCCTTTTCTCACCGATACAATAGTAGTTTGGAAGTGAAAAGACGCAAATGAAGGCGGTGCGACAAAGAACGTGTGGTGTGTCCGGGCAGAGAAAATGTGCGTCAGCGTGTTTTCTGCTAGCGGCGTGTGGGCGTGCCGGCAAGCGGCCAGCTGACGGTGCGCAGGCAAAGGGCGAGCTTGCAACGTCACCGCCGCGCCGTATCGTTCGCGCAAACCTCCCTTTGCTTTTTTATGTTGCAAGTGTGGACATGATGTTGAAATGAGTAGGTGAGTAGTTTTATGTATGTGTTTTGATTATGATGACTCTTCTCGAATAACACCGAGGGGGTACTATGTTCACCGTCCTCAACCAACGAACCGATCACCATTGTCTCTTGCCCTCACTTCCCGAAACACTGTGGAGAGGTGTGGAATTAAACCCAGGCGCACAGACCTATGCAGCGATATCTCCTTCCCTGGCGTGCAAGACCTTGGCTGCGAAAATTTTGTCCTTTATGAAAGTCTAACGTCACTGCACAGGCGTTCCTTAAGAGAACTCGATTACGGAGGCTAAGTCTTCATGATGCTGTCGACACTAAACCTGGAATATTGCCTACAGCGCTTTGAACACCCTGTCGCGCCTGTACTGGGCTGCTAAATAAACGGGGATAAATTCCACAGAAAACGTTAGGCAAACACTATAACGGCGGATAAAACGTAGCATCGACAAACCCCTCTCTGATCATTAGATCACGTGAAGTCATCAGTGAAATACTTCGGCTGATATGCCAGAAATCAATAAATTTCCTCGCCCAAGTGGCCCCAGCGAAGTGGCTCAGTGGTAACACACTGGACTTCGGGAGGACGGCGGTTCAAACCCGCATCCGGCCATTCTCATTTAGATTTCCCTAAATCATTCCAGACAAGTGCTGGGTTAGGTCCTTTCAAAGAGCACGGCCGATTTTCTTCCCCATCAGTTAAAATCAGTCCGAGGGTGTGCTCCGTCTCTTAACGACCACTCTGTCGGCGGCACATTAAACACTGTAATCTTCCTTCCTTTGCCCAGAGGAGTTCAATATCTAAATTTTAAGAGCTGCTACACGGTATTAAATTCGGCGGCAGCGCAATGACCTCCCACCACGTAGGTCGCAAGGAATGCTGTGTTTTCAAATGCATTGTCAGTCGCTAGACTGGACAGTTTCATTGGCGAAAGCTTACCTGTTTCATTAGGTCAGGTTCACAATGCTCTACAGTTCGGTTCATATTAAGAGCTCTGGCTCACGAGCCATAAACGATGGCGTCCACGTTTTATATATAGTGTGATTTCTCCTCTTAGCTTTTAATTCACAGGCTTGAGGCGACGCTCTCCAGGACGGGGAGATAATGCCGATCCATGCGCACACTCACCACGTGTGTCGGTGGCCGCCCAGCCTGGATGCTGTTTTAGGCGATTTTCCACATTCCCGCAGGTGAATATCGGGCTGGCACCGGAGTCCGACCTCGGAAGATTCGCAAACGTAGACTCACTTCGACATGTATAGCAGTATACAAACACATTTGGAGTGCACTCACTTCTTCGCGGCGCGCCCTCTATATATTCCTTCCACCTTTCATACTTCTTTTCTTTTCTTAGTACTGGTTTGTCATCTGAGCTCTCGATATTCTTACAGATGCTTTTCTTGTCTCCAAATGTCTCATTTATTTTCCTGTAACCGCCATTTATCTTTCTCTTAGTTCTACGGACTTGTATTTGTCATGTAGCTACTCTTGCTCAATCAGTTTGCATTTCCTGTCAACCTCATTTTTTAGCAGTCCCTACTCCCTTTCGCCTGCTTCATTTTCTGAATGTTTATATTTTCTCGTTTTATCAGTTACCTTCAGTACCTCCTGTGTTCTCCAAATATTTGTTGTAGGCCTTGTCTACCCACCTGTTTGTCCTCGGCAGCCTTCAATATTTATTCTCTCGAACATTCGTCTTCAATTGTGTTGCTCACCCCCTCCCCCCGTTTCCGTCAAACATTGCCTAAAGCTTCCTCTGAAACTCTCAACAACGTCAAGTTGTATATATTTAACCAGGTCCCATCTCCTTTTTCTCCTATCAGCCGTTTCTTCAGTTTTAATGTACAATCGTTAACCAAAAAGATATGGTCAAAGTCTAATCTGCTCCTGGGTATGTTTTACAGTTTAAAACCTGGCTCCTAAAGTTATGTCTTACCATAATAAACTCCCGGTGTCTCCTGGTATATTAAATGAATAAAGCCTTCTTTCATAATTCTTAAATTAAGAGTTTGTGATGATTAAATCGTGCTCCATACAGTACCAGGCGACTTTCTTTCTCATTCCTTTTGCCCAGTCCATATTCACCTACTTTTTTTCCTCTTCTCTTCCTTGACCTACTACTGAATTCCAGTTCCCCATTGCAGTCAAGGTTTCCTCTTCCTTAACAGTCTGAATAGTTTATTTTATCTCACTACACATATTTTCAGTCTCCTCATCAACAGAGCTAGTTGGCATATAAACTTGTACTACTGTGGTCGGTGTTGGCTTCGTTCCTATCTTGGCTATGATAATGCCTTTACTATGCTGTTCATAGTAGCTTATCCGCATCCCTACTTTCTTTTTAATTTTAGACCTACTCCTGGATTATCTCCAAATAATTTTGTAATTATAAACCTGTATTCACATGACCAAAAATAATGTTCATTCTGCCACCTAACTTACTAATACTGTATGAAACTTCTACCTATCTTTTTCCCTTTTCAAATTTTCAAACTTATCTACCCGATTAAATTCACGCTCCGATAAGTATAATGCCTGTTTTGTCTTTCCTGAAGACGATTGTATGGTCTGGATAATTCGCAAAATTACTACATTGCTTCTGTATGTGATGTAACCAATGTTCTCTGTTATATTCAAAAGCACACCATGTCACATATAAGTTCGCACTTTAATAACACAACTGCTTGAGAAATAAGATTAGTGAAATTCACAATGGCAATAAAGATGGTACTATGGTAATATCTCATTGATACCAATAGTAACAGTTCCGTTCTTCATCGGATTGTCCATTATTTGCCAAACTCTTTCAGTTAATTTACCGAGGTTCGCCGAAGAAAAAGTTGAAAGTACCTACGCGCCTGACTGGAAAAATATAACTCCACCAAACTTGATGGTTGGATATCTAATTAGTGGAAGTCTGTATTTCAGCAGTTACAGACAGCACCTGCGAGGGTGTTGTTTACGCATTATTGCTGCATCACTGCACAACACTTGCGGGTTTTGCTTACAGCTTTCCAATCGAGTGTCCTGCTATATAAACCAAAATATCTGCAAATTCTACTGCACTTTCATCATCCACTTCCACCCCACTCGTAAACTACTGAAAAGGCATTTCGGGGTTGGAAGACACCCTACCCTGATCGAGCATTTATATTCGGCGGAGACTTGGACACCAGAGAGGGGAGGGGAGGACGGATGGTCTGAAGAAAGGGGCGGGCAGGAATAGGTGAACACGAAACGAAGGAGATGTATAGGTGAACACGACAGGAAGGAGATGAAGTAATGGAATGTTGGAATAAATACGTAATAAGAAATTTACTGTGAAATAGACGTACCATTGATTTCATCAGGAGGAGGGGAAAAGGCGACGGACAGAGTCAGAGTGGAAGGCTAGAGTGGGGAGGTGGAGACTGACAGAAAAGAGCTAGGAGGAGCTGGGCAGAGAGGAAGCTGGGGAAAGGCCGGGGTCCACCTACTGTTGTCATCAAATATGGCTGAGATCCGCGCTCTGACTTTAAGGGGACAGTCGCCGTGGTTTGCCAGTAGACGGTGAGAGATACCTACACCATTCTTGTCAAATCTGAGCTTATGCTACGTCTGTAACGATATCGCCGTCGACACTACATTAAACTGTAATGACGTTTCTGAAGTTCACTACGTATCGATACGTGCCCAGAACAAGTACTAGTCTCCTGAGAAGTCCTTTCGCTACGACCTGTCTGAGTACGTATCCTGTCAGATTTGTTTGTCCTTTCCCACAGTGCGCATAAAGAAATCGTTTCAGACGATTTTCGTAATTATGGTAGTTGTCAAGAAAGAAATAATGCTCTGGGAGAAAAATTTCTTCCTCTGCTTGCATTGTGGCGATCATTGCTTGTTACCGGTAGCAGTTCCCAGGGCGCATTATTCTTAGAAATTCGCTGTTGCGTCTTCGAGATAAGTGGCGCTGTCTGCTAGTTCAGTTCTGATTTCTCGACCGCTCTACTAAGCACAACACGGTAAGATTGTACTACTACTACTAATAATAATAATAATAGCAATAATATTACCATTATCATCATTATCATAACTCTTTCTAGCGTGAATGGCTTAGTAATGAATGACGTACATTTCGATTTATCACGTTTGTCACTATTTCTTGACTTTGAGGAAGGGATCTCTGTGGAAAGCGTGTCATAAATATGTGTCTCGTTTGGTGTTTCTGAATCAGGGCATTGCAGTTTGGATTTTTGACTCTTATAAGTTAAATATCCTTCTGTCAGGATATTTTAGTTTACATGTTTGAGGTGAGCATAGACTCCTGAATGCATTTGCGGATCGTTTCTTCGCGTTTTTTACATTACTGGAAACTACTTTGTTTGATTTACTTTGATGACTGCCGTTCTTCTTGTAATCGTTTCCTAATACCCCTTTTTTAATTATTATTTTGTTATTATTTTTTTCACACTAGCCGGCTGTCCAGAATGACCACACGTTTACTGTTGCTACTTTGTTAGCCGATGGGTTCTTTTAATCGCTACTAAGGAACAGGGTTTTGGGTGTATAAAACAACTACTGGTTTTGTTATTAGGTATCTTCACGGCGTTGCTTTGTGGGTGAACTGTTTACGAGAAGTTATATTTCTTTGATGCGTTAGAAACTACTGCTCCCCCAAACCGCTTCTACTATAGCGGTGCTCGTTATTTTTAGTTTCTCGCAACTCTAGTTGTGAGTGGATGGATAACCTAGAGACTGCGGAACTCCGAGGATATTCTGGAAGTCACCGAAAGCTAGTCATTGCACGAAAAACAGCTTTTGGCTATACGTTGAGTGGGAGATAACGCCGCAGCGAGCTCCGAGAGCAGTCTCTCAAGTGTCTTACGACGACGTAAAGTTTGCCGGTTTTTGTTATTGTCATTACTGAGGGGCAGGTGGAAAATACTTGACCTGGCGTACAAGTCACGCCGCAGCAAATAACTTCTGTTATATGGAGAAATTACGTGGAAAAACTTAAGTCACTTCTCAACGTGATCGGCCCGTGTAAGTGAAAATAAATAAAAAATAAGAAAGCCATGTCCGTAAGCTCCTAATTGATAGAATGTAATGTTTCGTCGTCATTTTCTTTTAGGTGGTTTATCACCTGTGGACATTCGCCATCTTTGTCAACTAATTGGAGGGAAACATATGTTAGGTCACTGTACAAACAAATAGGGATGAAGGTCTCAAATATATCCAGTTTTCGGTTTTGTTTAGTACATAACTAAGAACTGTGACATATTCCTTTATCATTTGTCATAATTTGGTGCATTTTACAGAGTACCAGCTACAGGTGCTCTGTGGAATATTACTGAATTAAACTGAAAGCGGTATCCCAGAGAGTCTTTAATTAAACACATTTTGAACTGTTAACTATAATTATTATTTAATTAATGTAAATCCGTTCCAGTTGCTGATTTGAACTATATTAGGTCATTTTCAAATGCGTCTGAAATTACTTTATACATGACAAGATTGCTATACAAGTATTTACATAATAAAAGAAAGATTATTCTTACATACGTATAGCAATACTGCACGAAACCTAACTTTATACTGTAGTAGAACAACGTCAAGTGATAGTAACAATAAACGCTAAGTGGATTTAAGGAAATACACTGGCAGATATTTTCGTCAATCGTTGGAAAACAAACTCTTCAAAGACCAGCCTGAAATTAACTCTCACAATTAAATCTGGTATAGTGTACTATAAGTCCACTACACGCAGGAAGCGGCTACACGGGTAGCGGGGGCTGTGTGGCGTGGACTGGGCGGTTTTTTAGGATAAAGAGCTTCGGAGAAATAGAAAATGGGCAATCTCAAAGGGTGCAGGTGGATGACAGGAGAAATGTAGATCCGGAAACTATCGGTATAACAGTTGTAAATTGTCGTAGCTGTGTCGGGAAAGTACCAGAACTGCAAGCGTTAATAGAAAGCACCGAAACACACATCATTATAGGCAGCGAAAGTTGGCTCAAGCCGGAAATAAGTTCAGAAGAAGTATTTGCAAAAGATCTATCGGTGTTCAGAAAGGATAGATTAAACAAGATAGGTGGGGGCGTGTTTGTCGCCGTCAAAAGTAGTATTTCATGTAGCGAAGTTGAAGTTGATAGTTCGTGCGAGCTATTATGGGTAGAGGTTGTACCCGAAAATCGTAAGAAGTTAATAATCGGTTCCTTTTACCGGCCTCCCGACTCTGACGATACAATAGCAGAAAGGTTCAAAGAAAACCTGAGTCTAATTACAAAAACGTACCCGACTCACACGATAATAGTAGGTGGTGATTTTAATTTACCCTCGATCTGTTGGCGAAATTATATTTTCAAATCAGGAGGTAGGCATAAAACATCGTCCGAAATTGTACTCAACGCATTCTCTGAGAATTACTTCGAACAATTAGTTCATGAGCCAACTAGAATTGTAAATGGATGTGAAAACACACTTGATCTCTTAGCAACAAATAATCCTGAGCTCATAACGAGTATCAAAACGGATACAGGTATTAGTGAACACAGAGCTGTCGTAGCGAAATTGAATATCGAAAGTCCCAAAGTTACCAAAAATAAACGCAAAGTATATTTGTTCAGGAAAGCAGATGGAATCAAAATACATTGCTTCTTGAAAGACAGCTTCCACTCGTTTCTAACACTAAACCTAGGTGTAGACCAGATGTGGCTCAAATTCAAAGAAGTGGTATCGACAGCAATTGACAGTTTTATACCAAATAAATTAATAAAAGAAGGAGGCGATCCCCCTTGGTACACAAAACAGGTGAGGACACTGTTGCAAAAGCAACGGGAAAGGCATGCTAAATTTAAACGAACACAAAATCCCATGGATTGGCGATCGTACTCAGAAGCTCGAAATTTAGCGAGGATTTCAATGCGAGATGCCTACAATATTTATCATAACGAAACTCTTTCCCGTAATTTGAGTGAAAACCCAAAGAGGTTTTGGTCATATGTTAAATATACTCGGGGCAAATCACAAACAATACCTTCACTACGTGATAGTAATGGCGATCCTGCCGATGACAGCGCTACTAAAGCAGAGTTACTAAACATAGCTTTTAGAAACTCATTCACCAAAGAAGACGAAACCAATATTCCAGATTTCGAATTACGAACAGATGCCGTAATGAGTAACGTAGAAGTAGATATCATCGGAGTAGTGCAGCAACTAAAATCACTTAACAAGAACAAGTCTTCTGGTCCGGATTGTATACCCATTAGATTTCTATCTGATTATGCTGAAGTGATAGCTCCTTACTTAACAGTCATATACAACCGCTCTCTCATAGAAGGATCTGTACCAAAAGATTGGAAAGTTGCACAGGTCACACCTATATTCAAGAAAGGCAGTAGGAGTAACCCACTAAACTACAGGCCTATTTCATTAACGTCAATTTGCAGCAGGGTTTTGGAACATATCCTGTATTCAAATATTATGAATTATCTCGAACAGAATTATGTATTGACCCAAGGTCAACACGGATTTACAAAATATCGTTCATAGGAAACACAACTAGCTCTTTATTCACACGAAGTGATGGGTGCTATCGACAAAGGTTCGCAAATCGATTCCGTATTTCTTGATTTCCAGAAAGCTTTTGACACCGTACCTCACAAACGGCTTTTAATCAAATTGCGTGGTTATGGTATATCGCCCCAAATTTGCGATTGGATAGGGGATTTCTTGTCAGAGAGGACACAGTTCGTAGTAATCGATGGTAAGGCATCGACTAAAACAGAGGTGATATCGGGCGTTCCACAGGGTAGTGTTATTGGTCCTCTGCTATTCCTTATTTACATAAACGATTAAGGGGAAAATCTAAGTAGCTCTCTTAGGTTGTTTGCAGATGAAGCCGTCATTTACCGTCTAGTAGAATCATCTGAAGATCAAAACCAACTGCAGAACGATCTGAATAAGATATCAGTATGGTGTAAAAATTGGCAATTGGCTCTAAATAATGAGAAGTGTGAAGTCGTCCACATGAGTACGAAAAGAAATCCGTTAAACTTTGTTTACAACATAAATCAATCAAACGTGAAGGCCGTAAACTCCACAAAATACCTAGGAATTACTATTACTTCAGACCTAAACTGGAAAGAACACGTAGATAATATCGTGGGAAAGGCGAACCAGAGACTACGTTTTATTGGTAGAACCCTTAAAAGATGCAACAGAACTACTAAAGAAACTGCATACACTGCGCTTGTCCGTCCATTTTTGGAGTATTGCAGCCCAGTGTGAAATCCTTATCAGGTGGGTTTGACGGAGGACATCGAAAGAGTCCAAAGAAGGGCACCTCGTTTCGTATTGTCACGATATAGGGGAGACAGCGTTACGGAAATGATACAGGATCTGGGATGGAAATCACTACAACAACGGCGCTTATCGCTGCGGCGTGGGCTACTTGCGAAACTCCAATCACCAATATTCTCCTCCGAATGCGAAAATATATTGTTGACTCCCACTTACATAGGTAGAAATGATCATCAGAATAAAATACGAGAAATCAGAGCTCGAACAGAGAGATTCAGGTGTTCTTTCTTCCCGCGCGCTATTCGAGAATGGAATGGGAGATAAATAGTATAATTGTGGTTCGATGAACCCTCTGCCAGGCACTTAAATGTGATTTGCAGAGTATCCCATGTAGATGTAGATGTGGACAATATTCTCGTCATTCTGTAGCTGACAACAAATTGATCACACTACAAAAACATGTAGTCAAAAGCACAGCAGTATTGCATTTACGTTGGAGGAACACCGCGAGAACGGTATTAATGTCTTAGATCTTTTGATCAACATGGGTGTCGGCCGCGGTGCCGAGAGTACTGAGACGCTCCATTTGATCAACATGGGTCAAAACATACTGCCGGAAAAAAAAAATAGTACACCTGGAATGAAGACGTCGATTTTGATTCGATGTCGGATGATGCCACCTCGGTGGTGGTAGACGTGTTGATAATGTTTCTCCTCCTGGTATAGTAGTGACACAGCTCCTTGAGCGCCATCTGTGTGCACCCTTTAATGGGGAGCGGCCGCCCAGTCCTTAGCACGATGCCTTAGAGCAGGCTGTGTGTTATCGTTGTCGTAAATTAGTTTAAATAGTGAGTAAGTCTAGGGGCTGAGATGAGCTGAGCAGCTTGGTCTCTTAAGAATTCACTCAGGTTTCATTTATACTGCCCTGAGACACGGGAGGAGCTCTGTACTAGCGCACTGCCGACCTCCGACTGTCGTATGTCGGATGTTCGTGTCTACTGTGCAGTCTGCACTGACAGTTCACGCTTGGACTACTAGATGCAGTGAAGTTAGTTCGAGGACAGCAACAACAAATAAGTTATCTCCTTCTAATAACACTATATGAATTCGTATCAAGGACTTGACTTTGAATATTTTGGAAACAGTGTTCGACGAAATAAGAATAAGTAATTTGTTTCAAATGCAGTTAGATGAATCCACTGATGTTGCATCTTGATTCCAGCTGTTTGGAGACTACTGCATGCGGCGAGAATGTTTTCCGATCAGTAAAGAAATTTGTTGAAGGAAATAAGTTGAATTATATAACTCCTTCTATGTTGGGCGTTCGCTCTGGATTGCACAGATTGGTGAAAGAAGTTGCTCCAAATGCAACATCCAGCCACTTCATTGTACACCGCTATACTTATGTAGTGAATACTCTTTCACCTGATTTGTTGAACGTAGTCACTACATTATTTAAGGTTGTAAACTACATCCAAGGTTTTGCAACAGATGCAAGCGTTCTCAAATAGTTGTACAAAGAGGCTGAAAAGAATTCGATGTCCTCTTGTTTCACACAGAATTCGAGGGCTGTCACGTAGCAAGGAGTGCCATAAAGTTCTTGAGCTCCGACCACAAATAGTTCTGTTTCTTGAAAGGGCGAGGACGTGAAAGGAAAAAGGCTTACATTGCAAATTAACAGGTAATATATTTATTTCCGAAGTGGTATATCTTGCGAATTTTTTGGCAGAAATCAATACGCTTAACATCGGCTTCCAAGAAATAGGATGTATATTGTGACGGCACAAGGAAAAGTTGCCAGTTTTCGTTGGAGTTTGGATGATTGGGTTTTTAATACCATTTACAGAGAACGAAGAATATTTTCACAAAGTGAAATTTACGCCAAAACTTTTATAACACGCTGTAAATAGATTTCTTAAAAAGAGGACTGGCAACATTTTGGAGAGAGCTGAATGACAAGTATCCATTATTATCAGAAAAACATTATTATGGCGTATAGAAAGTGGATTTGGACTTTTTTAATTCGATTTACGATGTGCACTAGCCGGAAAAAAACTTGATATAAAAAGAGTAGTTCAACATAAGCAATACCAACTATTTTACTAACTTTCATTATTTCTTAGTTTAAAACTCACATGTTTTTGAAAGTGTCGTATTATTTATTGAACGTTAATAAAATATTGTCTATTTTCTTGTAATTTTAAGCGGCGGTGGAGTGGCCGAGCGGATTGAGGAACTATGCTCCGATGCGCGAGGCCGTTCCCCGTCGGGTGTTCGAATCCCCCCTCGGGCATGGATGTTTGTGCTGTCTTTAGTATAAGGTAGTTCGTAAGTAGTTTGTAAGTTTAGAGACGGATTACCCCGCAGTTAAGCCCCATAAGCTTAACAAACATTTCAACATTTGTAATTTTAAAAACTGTAACGTTCAGGCCTTTTTTTCGATAATAATTAATTAAGAGTGGGTCTGCCTATTTACAAGTAGACAGTAGTTTCGTTTTGATACCCAGACAAAGTTCGCAATTAGCGGCATCTTCCGTGGGCTTATTCTCCTATTTGTTCTTGGAGTTTACACTGTGTGATTCCTGTGGCTGTCAGTGGTGCACAGGTGTAAATTAATAAACAATATCACCCTTGCTGACTTCGGTTTGTCCCAGGCGCCCGGGAATGGCCTCGTGGTCTGAGACGCCGTGTCAAGGATTGTGCGACCGCTCTCGTCGGAAGTCCGAGTCCTCCTTGGGAATGGCTGTGTGTGTTGTCCATAGCATAAGTTAGTGTAACTAGTTTGTAAGCCGTGGTGGAATTGTAGAGCGTTCGAAGGCGCCTTGCTGCTCAGAGCGCGGCTGCTCCCCGTCGGAAGCTCGAGTCCTCCCTTGACCTTAGTTAAGTAGTTCGTAAGCCTAGGGACTGATAACCTCATTAGTTACGTAGTTTGTAAGTCTAGGGACCAATGACCTCAGTAGTCTCGTCCCTCAGGTTTACAAGCATTTGTAAATTTTATTGTCCTGAGCTGTGGCTGTATTGTATTTTGTAGCAAACGTGCTTTTGTGTATTTTGAATTACGTTTTATCTTTCTGGTTTGTGAATAACCGCGCCTTGTAATTTGTTTCCCCATTCTCAGCTTCAGTTAGAAACTACACTCTGTTGGGGGTATTGATTTATATGATCTTGTTCAGGGTTAAGTGTTAGGAACCACTGCTCCACGTGAAGTTCTGTACACGGCAAGCAAGTAGCGGGCTTCATTTGTAGAATGACGTTTACGTCTTGGAAGGATCAAAGAGACTGAAACATATGCATCTCGCTTCACAGAATTTTCCCAGCATTGTTATGATTCTTATTTGTGTCACTATACATCTCCTTGATGTAACATGTGAATTTTGCCAGCAATTTTGTGTTCAAATGAAACATTGTCAAATAGGATGTCACAATAAACAAATAAATGTATGATGCATAAAATAAGTTGCTGGTGTATGGAATGCAGACCATATCTCAAAATCGAGAAGATAACAGCGTGCATATTATTTTTATCTGAATCCATAAGCTGTGGCTGGATTGCGGTGGATCGCTTGCACCACGAGGACACTTTTCAAACCTGGTAACACTGGCTGACGAGACAGAAGTCTTAATCTCAACATGGAGACGATATCTCAGACCTGTTCGAACCCTCGAAATTGCGCAGTCAAGTGAAATAGTCAGTGCACACCATCCTCACTATGTATCTTTGAGTTAAGTACAGATTTACATTTTTTTTTCGTTGTCTGCGTTACAGAAACAGTTTTTTTTTTTTTGGTGGTGGAGAAACCCTCCAAACACGTTTTGAGTTTTAAAGAGTATATTGTTAGGATGTTCGAACTACTTTCGTCTACATTGGTCGTTGTTTGAAATGAACTACATTAGTTTACTAAAATAAATGGTGGCTGACAGTTACGAGGAGGGGACAATTTTAAAGATGTCGCTTGGTATTCTGATACACCAACGCTGTTATGACACCCTGAATGAAATCAAGGAAACAGTCGCAGCTTCAGGAGGCCGTTTATCCCCGCTGTTAGACTTAACCAGGCGCTAGTCACAAAGCTACTTCAGCGGAATATAATAAGTACTTATAGGAACCAATTTTCCATTGGTAGATTGGTGATTGACTCGTAGGGAATACCTAAGAGCTTTTAAGCTCTCTATACGGACCCCAAACCACTACAACGTAGGCAATATCAGCGATGTCAGTACGCAGAAAGTTTGTTGGGTCGACAAGGTACAAGGTGCACATAAAAGATTCTTAGCTGCCTGTAGTTTCTGAATGGACTCAGGTGATACCAAAAACATCCGCTCAGCATTGATCTGCACATCTTCAGTGTTCAAAACCATTAGGGGATCAGGTGAGATGCCATACACGCTACATATATGGTAACATATTTTATTCAGATATTGGTTACAATTGTAATTTGTCTGTGACAAAGTAAGATATTTTGTGTCTCAACTCTCTACTTGAGGTTTACATGGCGTTCAATTAGAGCGAGGCACCATGGAGCTACCACAATAGTGGTAAAAGTCATTCTCTTTGTCCTCTAATATGGTACGTGATCACCTCAGGCGACCACTTCAGTTACACACTTGCGTGGCATGGACAGTATGAGGTTATCGATCAAATCTTGAGGGATATTTCGTCGTTCTTCCATGAGTGCAATAACCAGCTCTGCAAATGTTGCGGGAGGTGCTGTTCTGGCTGCAATGAGTCTGCTTAGTGCATCCCAGACATTCTCAATCGGGTTACAGACCAGTGAACAAGCTGGCCGATCCATTCGTTCGATTCCCCCACCTTCAAGCATGTTGTCCACCAGTGCAGTATTCCGGGGACGAGAGTTATCGCCAACCAAAAGGAACCTATCTGCTATGAAAGCAGCGTAGGACATATCAAACGGTTGAAGGATCTCATCTCTAAACCTCTGAGCAGTCGAAGCGCTATTCTGAACGACGTAGAGGTCCGCACGTCCACCAATACTGAGTCCTGCCCACACGATTCGTCCACTATCATGATATGATGATGTTTCCTGCACATAAGCAGGATTGTTCAGAGTTTCACGTTCTCTCAGTATGAGAGAACGACGATTTTCCGGTTGTGTTATTGTTGTGCTCTTCAGTCCGCAGACTAGTTTGATGTAGTTCTCCCTGTCATGTGCAAGCCTCTTCATCTGAGAATAAGAACGGCAAACTACATCCTTTTGAATCTGCTTACTGTATTCGTCCCTCGGTGTCCCTCTACGATTTTTACCCACACACTTCCTTCTAATGTTAAGTTGCCGATTTCCTGATGTCTCATAAGGTATTCCACCAACCTATCCCTTCCCCTAGCCAGGATATGCCATAATATCCTTTTCTCCCCAATTCTGTTGAGCACCTCCTCATTAGTGACGTGATCTACCCATCTAATCTTCTTCATTCGTCTGTAGCACCACGTTTCAAAAGCTTCTATCATTATTTTGTCTGAACTCTTTATCGTCTACGTTTCACTCCCATACAATGCCACACCCCAGAAAATGCTTTCAGAAAGGACTTCCTAACATTTAAATTAATATTAGATGTCAACAAACTTCGTTTCTTCAGAAACGTTTTACTTCTCATAGTCATTCTGCATTTTATATCTTCTTTACTTTGGCCATCAGAAGTTATTTTGCTACACAAATAACAAAACTAATTTACTAATTTTATTACCTCGTTATCATCGTCGCCTGATTTTCTGACACTTTCTTCCATTACCCTCGTTTTACTCTTGTTAAAGGTTTATCGTATACCCCCATTCAAAATACTGTCCAGTCCATTCAATTGCTCTTCCAGGTCCTTTGCTGTCTCTGACAGAATTACTATGTCATCAGCAAACCGCAACGCTTTTATTTCTTCTCCCTGAATTTTAATTCCCTCTCCAAATCTCTCCTTTAAATACTTCACAGCTTGCTCAATGTACAGACTGAACAACATTGGGGACATGCTACATCCTTGTCTTACTGCCTTCCCAATCTCTGCGTCCCTTTCATGACCTTCGACTCTACTCACTGCTTTCTGAATGTTGTGCAAGTTGGATGTAACTTTTCGGTCCCGGCTGAACACAAAATCTTGACTCACCTGTGAACAGAACCCGGCGCCATTCGTTACGACTACAATCCTAATGTTCTACCGCCCAGTTTCTGCGAGATTAACGATGTCATGGTTTTAATGGGACACACACCATAGTCCTACGTGCGTAGAGGCTACTTCCCGAAGGCGATTTCGGACTGTTTGTTGATATTGCGTGTCGTGTTGCTGCCTGGACAGTGTGTTGCAGTTGAACTGCATTCAGCGTCCTCTTGCTGAAGTTACCGATGGACGATGTTGGCCTTGCCTTCTTTTTACGGTTCCTGTTGTCTTAAATCGCGTTGAGGCCGTGGAAATTACACTTTGGGACACTCCAATAGCTACAGCCCCTTTCCTATGCCTCTGTCCCGCTTCCAACTTTCCTGTGTTTCTCCATGGCATAGCTCCGGGTAAGTCACGTTGTTGTCGCATTCCACTATCTGCCCACTATACTATGTCAACTCAGTTGCTTGTGCAATTCGTTTGGTAAACACAAGTCAACACCAACCTACTGTGCAGCAACTTTTGTATTATTACTACTATATCGTTTACCGTAATGTTGTTGTCTCTACTCAGTAGAACCGACAGAAAGACATCGAACCATTTTATTTCATACTGCCGATGACAATACTTCAGAATCTAGATATCTCTACTGATTCCCTAATTGTCTTGACCAGTGTAAATAGTCTCCGGCCCAGTTCTACTGCCGTTGACTTAACTGACTCGCCTACTATTGTGGAAGCATAAAAATACCGACGAGCTACAAAGGAACATACTTCTGCAGAATCCTAAACGATGAGTCATGAGAAGTTTCCCATTTTCTTAGCGATCTTAGTTACGTCATAACCTGCTACTACTCTTTAGTTTAAGTCAGCTATGTTACTGCAGGTCGCAGATTGCAACATAGAATTACCGTGTGGCGAGCATTCCACAAACAGCACAACCACATGATCCGATGTCATGGTAATGTCGACATTTCACACAGGTTGCACCATTCACTACAACCTTTTTTTTAAAATTTGTTTATCTTTGATAACAATATCGTCTTATTTTCCCCGTACGGATTCCTTCTTGTAGCAAAAGACGTGATGAATGAGCCTTAGAGGATATAATGTGAAATATTATTTTGTTCACATGTCGTGTGAATATTATTCAGTGAGCTTCATATTACATCAGAAATAACCTGATCATGGCGGTACAATCATTCAGAGCATATAGTAACTGGTAATAGTTTCTACAGACAACAATCTCAATAACTATTTTATAAGTGTTTTTTAATTCTCTGGTACGATGACAGTACTCGGGACTGGCCGTAGTGCTTGTTCATTGCGTCCTTCGCTATGAGGTCCAGGTACTCATTTGTTGGAGGACGTTATACTGACCAGCCAGAACGTTTTGGCCACTTAACTAATAGCCGGTATGTCCACCTCTGGGTCGCTATAGGGGCTGGCTCCGCATCTGCACACACAACTCGACTGCTGTAAATTCCGGGGGTCGACGGCCACAGGAGGCGCTCTGGCGCGCCTCTGACGTCATCGCGGCAACCAACGTGTTAAACAGAAAAGATTTGTTCACAAATACATTTTGTACTATGGTAATACTGGTTGCACGAGATATTGACGGCAAAAATCTAGCTAACGAACGGTTGTTTACGCTGCAGTTGTTCGAATCCTCAAATGTCTGTAAATCTATCGGACCAAACTGTGTGGTCATCAGTCCGTAGCTTACAAACCACTTAAATCTAGGTAAACTAACCCAAGGACAACACACACACCCATGCCCCAGGGAGGACTCGAACCTCGAAGCCTCGGCGTGGTAGTACACACACGTGTATTTAAAAATGTTCAAATGTCTGTAGAGCTCATGGGACTTAACTACGGGGTCATCATTCCCTAAACTTACAAACTACTTACGAACTACTTAACACTAAGAACGGCACAAATAACCATGCCTGGGGGGGGGATTCGAACCCCCGACCATAGTGGAACAGTTGCAGCCATGTTAACACAGCGTAAGAACAGCAGTCGTATAAAGATTCTGACCGACAGGGACCAGAGGGTGGATAAGAGAGGTGAATTGCTTATGTCGGTGAATGCAGGTCAATCACAGCCAATGACGAAGCAGAACTTTGCTAAAGGGAACTACACTGACTGGCTTTCATCGGGTACCTTGTCAAAAGCCTATTGCTCCCAGCGGCACAAAGCTGCACGTCGTTGGCATGGCTTTCTCCATTATGAATAATGCCGGAAGGAGACATCAACCACCTACGGTCGTGGGTTCGAATACCCCCTCGGGCATGGTTGTTAGAGTCGTCTTTAGTATAAGGTTGCCACCTTCCTATCGGTTCTTACCAATAAGACTTGTGCAATACATAACTCGGGTAGTAAACGTTTATTGCTCGTTGTGTCTGTACATAGGGGAGAGTTATGTATGTCAGTTTCTATTCCCTAAACAGCTCCCCAATCTGTTTAAACAAAATCAATACTTAATCTGTAGATTAGCCAGTCTATTAAATATATTTAAACAAACATAAATTAAACTTCTGACTAACGCATAAAATGGATTCTAAGATAAAGAAGTGATTCAATCACGAAGTAATTCTTTATAAATGGAGTTTATTACTTATTTTGGACATGAAATGCTGAGGTGGGCCTACTTTATACATCGGTAAATAACTGAATGTTTCCCCAACTATTGTTCATGAGGGGCACAATTAGTATCACACGCACTCGACAGTAAAAGTTTCAAATTATCACTCGTAAATTAGTGAAGTCCATCAAACATTGTAGTTCCTAATTAATCCGCGATTACAGTATTTGTTATAAAACACAGTTTGTTATCACACGTGTACACGATTGCTGAATTATCACAGTTCCACGGCCCTACTACCGTGCATAGTTTATCACTTTTCAAGCAGAGACTAAGTTCTACAGTCACAGTCCACATATGCCTATCTCTTCAAATCACAAGTTCCGAACACGGCTTCAGATCACCCAGCGTCACAACCTTTCACCACCACCTCCCAAGCGTTCGAAAGCGTGCTCTCCCTGCTCCCAAAATTGTATCCTTCCGCGCTTCCTAACGCCTCATCTTTAAAACACAACTTCCCTTCCATAATTTTATACAACACGCTGGTTTCCTGTTTGTGTTTCTGTGGTGGAATCTATGTTCTGACACAAGAATATTACTACCTCAATGAAAGGCAGAACAATAAAGTAAAATAAAGTTTATTGAAAGAATACGCAAATAACGTTACTGATAAACACTACATATCAATAATTATAAATATTTCTTATAATATTATTATTATAGAACTAAATTTTATCGGCTTTTTTCTGTAAGGCATATTTAAATTGTAATTACGGTGTTTGATTCTCACATGTCTCCTGAATCCATTTATATAATTATATTTGTCGTATGATAATTCCCTGATTTTAAATGGATTTTTAGAATAATGTGCGTGGGTATATTGTATTTCAGTTGCATTCTGGGTTAGCCGCCCTCGCTCATTGAAGTGCAATGCTTCCAGTTTCCGACCACATTAGGAAAAACCTGACTACCTGCTGTATACCATTCACTAGGTACAAACTGGTAGCCGGCCGGCTGGGGAACCCAACACCCTGGCAAAACCCGCCTATCACACGGAAACCATCAGCTTCCCCCTATATCTGTAATATCAGGTAGTTCATAAGTAGTTTGTAAGTTTAGGGACTGATGACCCCGCAGTTAAGTTCCTTAAGCTTAACAAACATTTGAAAATTTTGAACATCAACCACACACATTAATAATTCATGTTCAGGTAGTGCATCGACAGAATGTGGAATTTCTTGGAACACTGTCATGCCCAATAGGCTTGTCATGCTCAATAGGCTATAGTCCTTATAATATGCGTAACTGACGACGAATCTGATATAATCATCACTTTCAAACCTGTATGCAATCTATCACGTACTTCTATTACGAAAATGTTCAAATGTTTGTTAACCTTATGAGACTTAAATGCGGGGTCATCAGTCTGTGAACTTACAAACTACCTATAAACTAACTTATACTAAAGACAACACAAACATCCATGCCCGAGGGAGGATTTGAACCCCAGACGGCGAACGGCCTCGTACATCGGAGCATAGCGCCTCAATGCGCTTGGCCACTCCTCCGCAGCTTCTATTACGACTATAGCTTCAATAGGTAGAAAGCCCATAAGTGTTTCCGCAATTGATATTTTTGAGTTGATTATTTGTGGAGAGAAACATTCACTTGCTCCTTTGGATCCGCCGGTGTAAGAGTATAAATTATTTTTTTTTTTTTATATTTTGACCCTTTGTATATGGATACACTTAGAAGTCTGTGAGTTGACTAGATGTGTATCCACTTTGTGGGGGAGGACCAAGTAATTGTACATTTGGGTAAGACCGACTCAAGCCCTGATGGAAATAGTAAACTTTGTTTAATCTTCAAGTCCTCGGAGCTAGTGTTGTGAATGCCATTCTCCTAAATCTATTCGAAGAACGTGCAACTATTTAAGCAGAGCGTAAAAGAGAGTCTTTGAAGTAAGAAGTGAGATGCATGTAGCTCGCTAATGAATGGCTTGTGTTGCTGCAGGGAGCAGAGGGATGTCCAGCATGGAGATCGACCTGGACGACGTCCTGGAGGAGCTGGGCCACTTCGGGAAGTACCAGATCCTCTCCTTCGTGCTCATGGGCTTCCCGACGCTCTTCCTCGCTGCCACCAGCACCAGCTTCGTCTTCACAGCTGCTGAGCTTAACTACAGGTAAGAGCTCATAGCTTGTCGTAGCATTAAAACGCACCTAAACAGTGCCAGAAAACTGTGTGCAGAACGCTTTGCGGTTCCAGAGGAAGGTGAATAACGTGATGAGATTATATACCCATTTATATACCAGTTACTGTCGTTTTGAAATGTCGCTGAGGCTGCATGGCCCAGTGGTTGCGCACTACTTACTGAATGTGCGGCCATCTTCGATTCTCGTCCCCGAAGGTGGTTTTTATTTTCTTTTTCCCTCGTGAACACTATCTTCTTCTTGAAGAAATAATTTATTGCAACTAAACTTCTACAGTATTTACAATGGTCGCTACTTCTAAGGTGGTTACAGAAGTCCGTTGGAGCAGCCGGAGTGATTCCTTGGTATGGCGTCAAAAGGTCTTTCGTAGCGGGTTTCTTCTTCGGAGTCTTTAACGAGGCTATCGTTTGCTCGGTGAATGCGAGATCGCCGGCCGCGGTGGCTCCAGTCACGGTCTGCACGGCCACTACGGTCGGGGGTTCGAATCCCCCCTCGGGCATGGATATTTGTGTCGTCCTTAGTCTTAGCTATTTCATAAGTAGTTTGTAAGCTTAGGGACTGATGACCCTGTAGTTAAGTCCCATAAGTTCTACAAATATTTGAACATTTGAATCCGAGATTGACGAGTCGCCTGGCTGGTCCCTAAAAGGTGATCGCCGACCAATCGTGAGCCGGCGTAGGGATACTTCGCTGGTTCTCAGCTACGCTGCCACCTCTGTAAGAGAAAGTCCTAATTAGGCCCGAGGATACTCTGTTTATTTACAGTCGCGTGTTTGTCGGGTATAACGCCTGCTAGCGACTGAGTCGGCAGCCCCGCCGAGCTTGCGTTCATTACGTGCTGCCAGCTTATTAGGGGTAAGCGGACAGTAGAGTTTTCCAGCAAACGTTAGATCCCCCGAGTTCTCTCTTCTACCTGCAGGGCTCGCCAACTCGCTCCACCCAGCACCCCGCCCCAGCACCCCAACAGCTTATTACGTGACGTCCACGCTCATTAATCGCCGTATTTATTTCACTATTTAGATTGTTTCCGAGTTTAACTTCCCTTCAATTGCGGTACCTACACCGTTTGTAAGAAACAACTAAATGCAACTTTAGCATAAACAAGTTAGTAGATATAAATGTTTTTGAATGTAGGTAAACTTACAAACTCTTGTGTGATGAGTTCAGTGTGATCTTGTGGTTAAATGCATGTGAGGACCTGAAGGTTGGTGGTTCGAATCCTGCGAGTTGCTTACTTTTTTTTCTCCTTTTATTTTCATTTGTAATGCGTTCTGATACTTTTTGTTAGTAAAATAGCAGTATTTTCAGCAATATTTTGTTAATTACATATGACAGGCTTGAGTTTAATACATTTCATGAATATTATGACTTCACATTCATGTGACGTATGTACATTCTTCTATATTCGATGTCGTTTGCAAATAAGGGCTGCCAGTTCCCAACGATCCTCCTCCCCCCTCTCTCTCTCTTTATACCAATTAATTGCTTCTTTACTTCCTGCGAATATGCCTGGAAGATTGTAGATTTTCCTTTCGTATTCCTCAACATTTTGTTGTTGTTGTTATTTTGTGGGAACTAAATAGCTAGGTCATAAGTTCATTCCTGAAAATAAATGAAGACCTCAGGGGTGAATAATGATAATCCTCAACTTTTGTATTTTTAATGTATTTGGTGCAAACAATCATATCTGACAGAATATTTCATTTTCTTCAAGTAGTACATGAAGCTGCAGAGAGATGGCAAATATACATATTAAAACATATAATATAAACTATTTTTCAAACGTAGAAGTCGTCATATCTCAACACTTTATACTCCGCTTTATAATCCGCTGAACTTCAATTACGCAATAAATCAGTCAAACCTTAAGGTCGTAAATTCTACCAAATACCTAGGAGTTCAATTACGAACAACTTTGACTGGAGAGAACACGTAGTAAATATTGCGGGGAAGGCGAACCAAAGGTTACGTTTCATTGGCAGAACGCTTCGAAGATGCACCAGCTCCACCAAAGAGACTGCCTACATCACACTTGCGCGTCCTCTCCTGGAATACTGTTGCCTCTTGTGGGACCCTCAGCAGGTGGGAATGACGGAAGACATTCAGAAGGTTCAGAGAAGGGCAGCTCGTTTTGTTTTATCACGTTACGGGAGGGAAAGCGTCACGGAAATGTTGCACGAATTGGGGTGGAAATCATTAAAAGAAAGACGTTATTCATTGCGGCGTGATCTGTTTGCGAAGTTTCAATCACCGACTTTTACTTATGAATGTGAAAATATTTTGCTAGCACCCACCTACTTAGGAGACATGACCATCCCAATAAAATAAGAGAAATCAGATCGAAAACGGAACGATGTAGGTGTTCTTTCTTCCCGCGCGCTATTAGAGAATGGAACGGTAGAGAAAAGTTATGAAAGTGGTTAATGAACCCTCTGCCAGGCACTTAATTGTGATTTGCAGAGTATCTATGTAGATGTAGATAAATGAGGGTTATCATTATTTTCCCCCGAGGTCTTCAAATTTTCGTACAGCATACTCTGCAGTTTCAGAGAAACCTCTGCTACTTTTTAGATCGGCAACGAATCGCCCTACTCACTACTCTAGAACAGCTTCCATATATCTAACTCACTGTCAAGTTCCAAAGAAGAAGTTTACCTGTAAAGAATGTCAGTTTTCCGAAAGACGTGAGATTAGCATGTTTACAAACATCGAAAGTGTATTGTGCTGTTGCAGCTATCGTTGAACAGATTCACACGCACAGTATCGGAAGAATCAATTGGTATTTATTTTGTTAGACCAATCATGTTCTCAAGATTCTTTGGTTATGTTTTAAACACAACTAAAATTTATAGCAACTCCAAAAGAGATGTAGACCTAAATCGCATCTGTCTAACTAATAAATAATATGTACGAAACATATTGATGTATTACAGCTTATGGTAAAAATACACACTACTAAAACCAACAGCAGCCTCGACTTAGCAATGTTTATACTAGTAAGAAAAGTTAAGTAGATTCTTTGTATTGTAAAATTTCGCTTTATTTTGGGAAAAGAAGGATTTCAGATAACGAGTTGTCTTTAAGAAATACAACTATACAAAACGCTACTCACTTTAACAAAAACAGTAGTTGTATGTTACTCATGTAAATACCATTATGCAATCCGGTTTAGATGAGAGATTCTTCTATTTCGTTAATACACAGTACCTGTAAAAATGTTATACTTGAAAACTTAAACTGAGCATTACGAACTGTTGTTTTTCTGTAACTTCGACGTTCAGAGTTCTTTGTGGCACTGGGTTGAGCGCCTTGCCGCTGAGGGTCGGAGCTTGAGTACGATGGGCGATGACCAAGCGGCTGATTTAAGAGCATGTCAGTTTTCCTGCATATTTAGGGTCGTAAAACCAAGTTGTCATTGAGATCATCGATCATCGATCATGATGGTAAAGATTGTGTCGCGTGCTTCTTCGGTATTATCCGCATGCAGAACACTGTATGTGAACTGCGCTCTCAGAAAATAATAATAATAATAATAATGTTCAAATATTTGTTAAGCTTAAGAGACTTAACTGCGGAGTCATCAGTCCATAAACTTACAAACTACTTATGAACTACCTTAAACTAAAGACGACACAAGCATCCATGCCCGCTCGGCCACCGCGGCCGGCCAAAACTTCTCTCTTGTTTGGCACTTTCTCTTCTTCGTTTGAGTCTGGCAGTAGGTACTCAAAAACTTAAAGTTACCTTTCTTTTTTCTTCCTTTCCTGCTCATATCTCACGTCGTCACAGGGTTACCACGTTAATTCTGATTTTACTGTGTTAATAGTACATGTTTTAATTTATTTTTATTACTTTTGTCCTAGAAGCCATACATCCAAATGGTATGGGTTGCTCGACTGTCCTTCCACTCGCCCCCTATGCTGTAGTCGCGTTCGTTTAATGTAGCAAAATCAGATAACGATGGCACAGCGTGTTGTAGTTGCGCGAATGGAAGGGATGATTAGCGTCTATCTTTAAAAAAATGTCTCTATTCAGAAATTACACCGTCTTTATAATACTCTGCCGTGAGTTACACAACCTATCACCATTACTGCTACCCTTACTCGTATTCGTACAATATTCCTCAATAGTACAGCGAGGCCGCCAGGGGCCTCACGTTTCTTTCGTGCGTGGCGAGCAGGGGGCCTGGAGTAATGCAGTCTTCCTTCCTTCCTTAAATCCCGGACTGCATTTCCTTTCTCCCTCCCCTATCCTCTCTCCTTCCCCCTCCCCACTGAGGGACTGATAACATCCCAACCAAGCAACCCAACTCAAGTACAATGAGGTAGGTATCCCAGAAACTTGAGCAACATACTAAACATCTGCAACTAGCATTACGTATGACTCAGTCTATGTGGTTATTCCATAACAAATACCTTCATATTCCTGCGGATATACGCATTTACAATAGTTGACTGCTTCTAGTTATGACTTATTGATGCCGTAATAATATGATACACCCTTTTTTTCGTTTTTTTTAAAGTGTCCGGAAAAAAAAAAACTCAGGCACAATACCTATAAGTGTACACTTGGTACATCATAACACTTTTATAAAACTGACATGGCACATCGGGCATACAATAAAGATCTGTAATCACATTAATAATTTCTTTTGGCTCTTTGGCCTGGTGCAAGTCTTTCAATTGGACGCCACTTCAGCGACTTGCGTGTCACTAGCCTACCCCAGTTATCCAACCGGGGAAAGGGGACCTTCGGCTTAACGTGGAATCCGAACCACGCGTCGTTTCTAGCGACTCCTCCCATCGTTGACATGTGAAGGATGAGTTATAACACAGACTGAAAAATCCGGGGCCCGACCGGGTTTCAAACCCGCGACCCTTCGATTTTGAGTCGAGCGCTTTACCCCAAAACCACCGGGCCCGACAGCAATCACATTGAACGTTAAAAGTAGGTGTCGCGAACTCCAAGAGAGGAGTGGGGGGGGGGGGGGGGGCTACGGTCGCTGTCATTGTCGGAGACTGTTTAATTGGGCCGTAGCTTCTCCCGGACCGACTCGATGGTCGTACGGATCTCCTAGGAGAGGTTTTGTTGGACATGCTGAATGATGTTCCCAGGCCTATTTTTTGTAGCCGAATTCAATTACAGCACGACGGATCCCAGACAAACAAGTGAGGACACATCTGCAGGCAGGTGTTTGGTCGCATGGCCACTACGATCACCCTATCTGTCACCTACCTGAGGGGCCTTATGTATGAAACACCTGTCTCATCGTCATAGGCCCTAGTACGCAGTCTTGTTGCAGCAGTTGGAAGTCTTTGAGGTATACCAAGTATTTTTGAGAGCGTGCATCGTTCATTTCATCGTTGATATCAGGCGTATCTGGTTAAAACTTTGAGCATCTATTGTTGTGGGCGGCGTCACATTTCTAATTGCAACGCCATTTAGTAGCCCCGTATTGCTTTCCTGCCCCCGGTTCATGTGTGATTACTGATCCTTGTCGCAAAAAAAAAAAAAAAAAAAAAAAAAAAAAAAAAAAAAAAAAAAAAAAAAAAAAAAAAAAAATTTTTGTTAAGCTCATGGGACTTAACTACGGGGTCATCAGTCCCTAAACTTACAAACTACTTATCAACTACCTTATACTAAGGACGGCACAAATATCCATGCCCGAGGCGGGATTCGAACCCCCAACCGTAGTGGCCGTGCAGACCGTGACTGGAGCGCCTCAGTCCCCTCGGCCACCGCGGCCGGCTCCTTGTATGCCCGGCTCCAAAATGGAATGTGACCGAGCTGAGACAGAAGTAATGGTATGTGCGTCTTGTACAACAATACAGTGTACTAATGTTAGGAGCACCGGTTTTCCAGCCGGTAGTAACGGAGTTTCTTGTCCAAGACACCCTGACGCAATGAATTGACGAAGAAGTCGAATAATTGTTTTAAATATCTTTGTTTTAACTTTTGTACTTCGACCCATTCCTGCGACTGAAGATAGTGGCTGCCCTGCAGACAAATGACAAGTGTCAGGTGCTCCTAGACACAGGAAAAGAATATGATTATATTTCGAAGGATTTTAATTGCCTTATAAGAGAAGGCGACCTGAATGCCAATATTACAATCTTATTTCTTCTGTCAACAGTTTTTTTCAACACATAACATACTCATAAGTTTACAAGGCCACTTGGTAGCAGATACCGAAAGTAGAATAGCTGAATGCAACAACTTTCATTCTAGGGATGCAATGGATGGGATATTTTTAAATTTTGTTTATATATGGTAACTCAAATAGCAATCTGTTGGAACAGTTTGATGAGGTTCGCCAAAATTTTCTAGAAAATCAACCTTGAACTTGTTTGAGTGACTTCAATTTAGTAGAAATAGGTCACTTTTCGTTGGGCTCTGGTCGCTGTCTCTATTGCTGGAGATTGGTAATCGCTGTATCAAGTTTGCATCGGTCATTATTTGTGATTTTTACGTTCCACGAATAACTACTGTATTTAAATATAAAGTTATCATATATATTGTAAGTAACATATATGTAATTTGTGATTACATACCGCACACAAAACCAGTTTGGGAAAAATTTTAAATACTGCCGTCTGCAAGGAAGCATTTGTATAACCTCCCAGCATTTTTGTACGTCACAGTGAGATCATGTACTACGGCGTGGTCAGTGACCGTCGGGCAGATACTGTCATGTAGCGGTTGTGGCTTCCGTTATCTGTCTGACGGCAAAGGAAGCATGGAATACAGTTGTGGTTACTGTTTATCTGAATCTACACGGCGGATGTGGACGAGGTTCACTATATCGCAACATGTGCTACTGCTACTATAGCCTCTACAAGAAAATTATCTGTCTAGAAAAGGAAGGCGCAATGAATGCTTCGTATCTACATCCACGGTTACTCTCCAACCACGACAAACGCCTTTGTTCTAATGATTGCAAACTCAACCTATTTATCATTATATAAATGCAACTAAATGTATCAGGCACTTTCACAAGTCACAAACGTCAGTGAAGTATAAATGCTGTCTGAAATATCATACGAGAATTGATATAAGGCGGAGTTCGGAACTCGGGCCTCCTGCTTACTGCCTGGCAGTTGCGGGAGCTCATCTGCTTAATAAGCAGGAGGCCCGGCTTTCAAATTCCGGCCCTGGTTCACATTGTCGCACGGTACCTCAATCCGCATATATACATAGATCTAGTACGCGATAGTACAGAATGGCCCTTTTTCAATGTCCTCTGTCAAGGCGATCTACCAAGGATACCGTACCGCGCAGCAGTGCTCCAGAAGAGGACAGAGAAGCGTAGTGTAGCGAGTGCTTTCAATAAACGTGTTGCACTTTCAAAGTGTTCTGCCCGTGAAACGGTTATTGGTACGCCTTTCCCAAGTTTTCTATGTGATGATTGCAATTGAATTTGTTCGTAATTGTGGTCCCTAGGTATTATGTAGAATGTAATACCTTTAAAGTTGTATGATTTCTCGTGCAGCAGAAAATTCGCGGAATTTTTGTAGTGCACAGACGAAAGACGTCAGACGTTTTACTACTCAGGTCAGCTGCCACTTTTCGCAGCTTGCTGACATCCCATGTAAGTGGTACTGACCTTCTGATGAGTTTACTAGACAGTAAACGGCAGCATCCTCTGCAAACATTCTAAGATGGCTGCTATGATCCTCTCCTAAATCTTTTAAATAGATTAAGAACAACGGAGGGCGTATAACACGTCTTTGGAGACTCTGAGCTATCATTTCAGTTTCATTTATTGACATCCCAGTGGTGGCGCAGTGGTACTGGACTCGCATTCGCGAGGACGGCGGCTCTAACCCGCCTTTAGCCATCTTGATTTAGGTTTCGCGATTTCCCTAAATCACTCCAGGCAGTGCCGGGATGGTTCCTTTGAAAGGTCACGGCCGATTTCCTTCCCCCATCTTATCGAAAAATCCGAGCGTGACCTCCGTCTCTAATTACCATGATCTCGACGGGACGTTAAACCCTAATTAGTTCATCAAGAGTTGTGACTGGCGTATTGTGACGAGCCAGTTGTTCGGCCACCATTGACGAGACGTCTTCAGTTGGTGAGAGATCTGGAGAATGTGCTGGCCAGGGCAGCAGTCGAACATTTTCCGTATCCAGAAAAGCCCGTACAAGAGCTGCAACACGCGGTCGTGCATTATCCTGCTGAAATGTAGGGTTTCGCAGGGATCGAATGAAGGGTAGAGCCACGGGTAGTAACACATCTGAAATGTAACGGCCACTGTTCAAAGTGCCGTCGATGCGAACAAGAGATGACCGAGACGTGTAACCAATGGCACCCCATACCATCACGCTGGGTGATACGCCAGTATGGCGATGACGAATAGACGCTTCCAATGTGTGTTCGCCGCGATGTCGCCAAACACGGATGCGACCATCATGATGCTGTAATCAGAACCTGAATTCATTCGAAAAAATGATGTTTTGCCATTCGTGCACCCAGGTTCGTCGTTGCGTACGCCATCGCAGGCGCTCCTGTCTGTGATGCAGCGTCAAGGGTAACCGCAACCATGTTCTCCGAGCTGATAGTGCATTCTGCTGCAAACGTCGTCGAACTGTTCGTGCAGATGGTTGTTGTCTTGCAAATGTCCCCATCTGTTGACTCAGGGATCGAGACGTGGCTGCACAATCCGTTACAGCCATGCGGATAAGATACCTGTCATCTCGACTGCTAGTGATACGAGGCCGTTGGCATCCAGCACGGCGTTCCGTATTGCCCTCCTGAACCCACCGATTCCATATTCTACTAACAGTCATTGTATCGCGACCAACGCGAGCGGCAATGTCGCGATACGATAAACAGCAATCGCGATAGGCTACAATCCGACCTTTATCAAAGTCGGAAACGTGATGGTACGCATTTCTCTTCCTTACACAAGGCATCACAACAACGTTTCACCAGGCAACGCCGGCCAACTGCTGTTTTTGTATGAGAAATCGGTTGGAAACTTTCCTCATGTCAGCATGTTGTAGGTGTCGCTGCCGACGCCAACCATGTGTGAATTCTCTGAAAAGCTGATCATTTGCATATCACAGCATCTTCTTCCTGTCGGTTAAATTTCGCGTATGTAGCACGTCATCTTCGTGGTGTAGCAATTTTAATGGCCAGGAGTGTATTAATTGTGAACCTATCCAGATTAGTATTATATGAGCCCCCGTTCCCATAAACACAGCTAGAGAAAGTGTGTGGAAACTTGGCCGTTGCCTGTCGGCCCCCAGTATTGGGGGCCCAGAACGCATTGTATCTACTGACTTGTTTCATATTTATGCCATCTTCGACAGCTCCAGAGTTATGACACTGTAATTGTCTAAGGAAGTCTTGTGTTTGTGTGAACGGATGATCGATTGAAATACTTTATGCAGTATGAGACACTATCGCCAAAGACTGCTAAATGTTGTGTTGTGCTACAACAGACTTAACGTAATTAAAGTAACATTCCGTATTGCAAATAAGTACTACATTTGATGGTGGCCGTCTCTGTAACGCACACTCACGAATTCATGTTGTGTCAAAACTTGTATAATAGCGGCTGATCGATAGGAGTCTCTCACATTCATGAGTTGTCAGTACTGAAGACCGACAATAAAATATTCCTGTTTTTACGGTTTTACAAACTCTTATTCCTGCAGCGCATATATTATTATTATCATCATTATTATTTAGGGTTCCGGTCCTCAATTGGAAGAAGAAAGTAGAACTCTTATAGGGGCCCATCTGCCTGTGTTAATGTGTTTAGCATTCCCTAGCCTGAGAATGTACTAATTTCTTCAGCTGCTTTTCCTAGTCTTTAAGTTACCTACACCCGGATTCTGTACCAGATGTCTTATTGATCTGTGGCTCCATGTGTAAATGCCTTCATAGACGTAGTGTCTCTTGTGGTTCTTAGGACATGCAGATTCCGCGTTTAACCTGCCCGTTTATGATATTCTCCTGTAGCACAACAGATACTTACAGTTACTTTTTCTACGTATTTCCTATAGACTACAATTCAAATCCATGCCATAAGTGTCGTTAAACTCTCAGGAACAAGAAATTTCATTTCAATGTTTGGAACC
The DNA here is from genome assembly GCA_026315105.1 of Locusta migratoria. Classification (NCBI taxonomy): domain Eukaryota; kingdom Metazoa; phylum Arthropoda; class Insecta; order Orthoptera; family Acrididae; genus Locusta; species Locusta migratoria. Next base: position 22,582,062 of record CM048755.1, on the reverse strand, counting down.
AGATGAGCGCTTTTAATACTAAGTCATTTCAGAATCGCTCTGTGAACGTCTTCGTCGTTGGGAAATCTCTTTCCCCATTGTCCATGTCTGTGCGACCTAGGTCAGATTTTGTTGTCATTTCACAATGGCTGGACGCGACATTCTTTTGGTCCATAAATCGCTAGAATTTCACCGCGAATATGAGTGCAATTTAAATGTTGTGCCCACAAGAATAGTATCATCCCGTATACTTCAACTTTGGGATATGTTTGCAGTTGCCGAAGTATTTCACTCACACATTTTGTTGCAACTGTAATTTGAACCGCAGCGGAACTGTTCGAAGGAAACCCAGAACATTACTCTTTGATTACAATGCGTCACACGTGCTGCGCAGTACGCGTGAGTTAATAGCACTTACTTTCTGGTGTCACAGCACTTACAAGAGACTGCCCAACTACGCTGAAATGGAACGTTAGTAGATAGTACACTGCTGAAGACAATTAGAGGATCAGCTGAGATATCATACAGGATATACAATTGCGACCTTCCTGTCGGTACTCACCACTAAGAATTCAGGGTAGTAGAAGGTTTATGTCTCGTTGTCTCTGTACATAGGGGTGAGTTGTGTATGTCAGCTTCTATGCCCTAAACAGCTACCCAATCTGTTTAAACAAGATCAATAATTAATCTGCAGTTTAGTCAGAGTATCAATCTGCATATGATGACGTGAACATATATCTAACAAACATAAATTAAACCTCGGAATTGCCAACAAAATGGATTCTAAGATAACGAAGTGATCCACTCACGAAGTAATTCTTTATAAATTAAGTTTATTACTCATTTTGGACATGAAATGCTGAGGTGATCCTACTTTATACATCGGTAAATAACTGAATGTTTCCCCAACTATTGTTCATGAGGGGCACAATAAGTATCACACGCACTCGAGAGTAAAAGTTCCAAATTATCACTCGTAAATTAGTGAAGTCCATCGAATATTGTAGCTCCTAATCTATCCGCGATTACAGTATTTGTTATAAAACGCAGTTTGTCATCACACGAGTACACGATTGCCGAATTATCACAGTTCCACAGCCCTACTACCGTCCATAGTTCACCACTTTTCAAGCAGAGACTAAGTTCTGCAGTCACAGGCCCGTAAATTTTCTAAGTCCACACATGCCTATCTCTTCAAATAACAAGTTCGTAACGCGGCCTTAGACCGCGCGTCACAGCCTTTCCACCACCACGTCAAAGTCCCTTTCCCAAGCGTTCGAAAGCGTGCTCTACTTGTTCCCAAAATTGTATCCTTCTGCGCATCGTAACGCCTCATCTTTAAATTACAATTTCCCTTCCAAAATATTATACATTTGAATATCCCAGAATTAAATGTTTTAACCACCTCTCTACAAATGTTGTTTACATTTAACAAACAAATATATATTTAACAATACTAAAACACGATTGAGACTGAAGCTTTTTGCTCAGGTAGCGTCTCACTATTCAAATTAACTGCCGCCGTCGAAAAATGGTTACACAATTAATATTTAATTTATCATAGCTTTTTATGCAAATATATTCAGTTATTGTCCACAAATACATATAATAGTTTATATATAAATTATCTGCTGCATATGTACTATTTTTAGGCGGCCATGAAATATTCAAGTGGCAGTCTACAACATAAAAAAGAACGTTACTAAGAATAATATTAAATATAATAAAATACATAGCCGAGGGGACTGAGGCGCTCCAGTCACGGTCTGCACGGCCACTACGGTCGGGGGTTCGTATCCCCCCTCGGGCATGGATATTTGTGCCGTCCTTAGTCTTAGCTAGTTCATAAGTAGTTTGTAAGCTTAGGGACTGATGACCCCGTAGTTAAGTCCCATAAGTGCAATTAAAAAAAAGTAAATAAATAAAATACATATATAAATGTAATGCGCTTTGCTGGGTTCATGTTTTGTGTTTCTGTGGTGGAGTCAATGTTCAGACACAATAATATTACTATCTCAACGATTTGCAGGACAAGAGAATAAAACCAAGTTTATTGAAAGAATGCGGAAATAACGTGGTGCGTCTTTTAAGATAGTTAGCGTGGTGCAATGCTGCCCATTTGCTGCTTAAATTGTTACTGATAAACACTACGTATCAATAATTGTAAATATACGTCTTATAATAATACTATTATTATAGTACTGAAATTTATCGGCTTTTTATCTGTAAGGTATATTGAAAGACCGCCGTTTCTTGTTTCCGAGCAGGCCGGCTGCGGTGGCCGAAGGGACTGAGGCGCTTCAGTCACGGTCTGCACGGCCACTACGGTCGGGGGTTCGAATCCCCCCTCGGGCATGGATATTTGTGCCGTCCTAGTTCGTAAGTAGTTCATAAGTTTGTAAGTTTAGGGACTGATGACCCCGTAGTTAAGTCCCATAAACTATACAAACATTTGAACATTTGAACATTTCCGAGCAGATAAGGAAAACCCTAAGTACCTGTATTCCATTCACTAGGTCCAAACTGTTAGCCGAGCGGTTGGGGAACCCAACACCTGACAAAATCCGCCTTTCACATGGAAACAATAAGCTTCCCCCTGTATCTGTAATGTCACAATATGGTTACGTATTTTGTTTGGACAAGGTTACAATTGTAATTTTTATGTGATACAGTACGATATTTGGTTGACTCAACCCTTTACTTGAGATTTACATGACGTTTACTTCTACATCTACATAAATACTCCGCAATCTATAGAAAGGTGCATGATGGAGGTACCTAGACATCTAGTACCATTTCTAGTTAATTGGTTTCCTGTTCCCCTCCCGTACAGAACGAGGGAGAAACGAATACTTGTATGCTTCTGTACAAGTTCTAATCCTTCTGATCTTATCTTTTAGTCTTTACGGAAGCTGTAGGTTGGCGGCAGTTGAATTTTTCAGCACTTCGCTTCAAATTACGGGCCTCTAAATTTCTTCAACAATGATCCAAGGAAAGAATGTCCGCAACTTATAGCGAGGTACCCTGGGGCTACCACAATAGATAAAAAGTCATTCTCGCTGTTCTCTAATATGGTGTGGGTGATCACCTCGGACCACCAGTACAGTTGCACAGCTGTGTGGCATGGACAGTATGGGGTTATCAATCAGCTCGAGAGGGATATTTGGCCATTCTTCCATGAGTGAAACATCCAGCTTTGCAACATTTGTGGGAGGTGTTGGTCTGGCTGCAGTGCGTCTAACAAGTGCATCCCAGACATGCTCATTCGGGTTTAAGTCCCGTGAACGTGCTGGCCACTCCATTCGTTCAATTCCCTCAGCTTCTAGCATGCTGTCCACCAGTGCGCCTGTGCGCGGACGAGCGTTATCGTCTACCAGAAGGAACCCGTCTCCTATGGCACCACAAAACATCGAAGGATCTCGTCTCTCTGCCTTTTAGCAGTCAAAGCGCCATTCTGAACGACAAAGAGGTGCGATAGTGAGCCAATACTGGCCCCTGCCCACACCATTCTTCAAATGTTTGTAGAACTTATGGGACTTAACTTCGGGGTCATCAGTCCCTAAGCTTACAAACTACTTATGAAGTAGCTTATCCTAAGGACGGCACAAATATCCATGCCCGAGGGGGGATTCGAACCCCCGACCACCATTCTTCCACCAACACGATACGGAGTGTTTCCTGCAAATAAACAGGATTGTTCTAATTTCCATGTTGTCACCAAATAAGGGAACGACGATTGTCCGGCTGAACACAAAATCTTGACTCATCTGTGAACTGAGCCCGGCGCCATTCGCTACGACTCCAATCCTGATGTTCCTCCGACCAGTTTCTGGTAGCTAAACGGTGTCGTGGGTTTAATGCGACACACACCATAGGCCTCCGTAGGTAGATCCCACATTCCCGAAGGCGATTTCAGACTGTTTGTGTTGATATTGCGCGTCCTGTTGGTGCATGGAGGATGCGCTGGTACTGAGTCGCACTCAGCTTCATCTCTCGTTAATGTTACCCGTGGACGACCTTCGGCTTGCCTTCCTCTAACGGTTTCTGAAATCGCGACGAGGTCCTGGAAATAACACTTCGGGACACTACAATAGCTGCAGCCACCTCCCTCTGTGCCTGTCCTGCTTTTAACCTTCCGCCGGCCGCGGTGGCCGAGGGGACTGAGGCGCTTCAGTCACGGTCTGCACGGCCACTACTGTCGGGGGTTCGAATCCCACCTCGGGCATGGATATTTGTGCCGTCCTAGTTCGTAAGTAGTTCATAAGTAGTTTGTAAGTTTAGGGACTGATGACCCCGTAGTTAAGTCCCATAAGCTGTACAAACATTTTAACATTTAACCTTCCTACGGATCTCCGTGGCATAGCTTTGTGTAAGTCATGTGTTGTTGCACTCCAGTACCTGCCCACTACACTCTCTGACCCCAACTGCTTGTGTAATTCGTTTGGTAAACACAAGTCATCCAACTTCCTGTGTAGCAACTTTCTATTATTTACCGCTATCTCCGTTGCCGCAATATTGTCTCAGTAGAACAGACAGCAAACATCGACCCATTTTATTTCATTCTGAAAATTACAATTCTTCAGGACCTAGCTACCTCAACTGATCCCCTAATTATTTTGATCAGTTTATGTCTCAAAATCTGGCATAAAACCGAAAGAGGCAAGATACAAACAATACCCACTACGCGATTGGTGCATCCGATGGCTGCTGCTAAAGCAGAGTTACTACATACAACTTTCCGTAATTCCCTCACCAAATAATACGATGTCAATATTCTAGATTACGAATTAAGAACACCTGCTAACATGAGTAACATAGAAGTTATGTCATCGGAATAGTGAGGCAACATAAATATCTTAATAACAATGTGTTCCGGGCCAGACAGTATACCGATTAGTAGACTCCGGAACTTTGGTAAATCCCTATTTTGTACCCCATTAAATAAAGGCAATAAAAGTCGTACATACATGAATTACGACAATTTATGATCAAAAACGCTATTTTTATAGCACCTAAAAATACTTAATTTCAGATAAGTACCTAATTATACCAAAACTTTAAAAACCTAATAAAATTTAAAAAAAAAAGATTAATATCCTCTCGTAGTCTTCCTACATAAAGATTGCCCAAATATATTATCGAAAATTGTAATTTTATGCTACCTAAAATACCTCATTTCATGTTATAATCTACTGTGTCGATTTTTTAAAAATCCAATGAAATAAAATTTGTATGTGTAAAACTACTCTTGTGGTCTTCCCGGCTACTTAGAGAAGATAATTGATAATTGCATGAGTCGTGAGTCAGACGACAGCTGTTCAACCTGCCCTGCTGTGCACAGCGCTGCGGGCCTCCAGCGCCTTCCTGCCCTGTACAAAACACCTGCTTCCATGTAGCCAGTTAGATTCCTCAGTGGTGAGAAGAATTTCTTTACAGACGGAACCGTTATTTACTGCAAATTATTTATGAAGGAGGGGAAGCAGGAGGGATTAGGAAGGAAAGGATTGACGGTGGTTGCATTAGGGCATTGAAATTAAACAGTGGCGACCAGTGAAATGTGAACCCGACCGGGAATCGTACCCGGGTTTCCCGCTTCGGGCCAGCGGTCGCTTAAACCACTTCGCAACCCGTGCTCGCCTCTATCTTTCGTTAAGTCGCACGCTACGGCTAGCGCCTCTATCGTCCACGCCTTATTACACTCGCCGTTACGGATTCCCGTGCGAGGTCGAACGTATGACCGCATCTGCTGTTAAGTAAATACAGCAAACGCCGTCTTCTAGTTTAAATACTTATTATATTGGTGTGGTGTCTGTTCTTTCGGACATGGTAACAGAGAATAGATCTAAATCTATATTGTCATATGTCTTATCGATTTCCCAAATTGCTGATGTGACTAGATATCCTGTTAAAATGTTATTAAAGTTACTTATTTACGATCACCTGTCAGGCTGCTGAAGTACCAGCTACAGCTTCATACAATTATTACAAAACAATTTTAGGGTACAGTCTGTTCTCCTCTTTTTGTCGGAGCTGATGCTTGTAGTCAGAATTAATTTGATTTGGTAAGTCAGGGAACGGGACTGATGACCTAGCTATTTAGTCCCCTCAAAAACCAACAACAACAAGTCAGGGAACACGCTGTCTCCGAAATATTACATGGTTGTGGACATAGGTGAACAGAAAATAATTTCTTCAACGTTAATCAATATTATCTTTTTCACTACACAAATACTGAAAACGTGAGATTCAAGATTATCGTATTTCGAGGCACAGTTATGTTAAGGGAGTAATAGATTTGCCGGCCGCGGTGGCCGAGCGGTCTGCGGCGTGACAGTCACGGTCTGCACGGTCGCTGTGATCGGGGTTTCGAATCCCCCTCGGGCATGGATATTTGGCCGTCCTTAGTATTAGCTAGTTCATAAGTAGTTTGTAAGTTTAGGGTCTGATGACCCCGTAGTTATGCCCCATAAGCTCTACAAACATTTGAGTAATAGATTTACGCAGTCTCACTCATTGTTTTTGAAGAATGTTTCTGAAGTGTAGTTATCGACAGAACGGATCGCACTGATTGCGACACATATTGCTAGCGTGATGAAGACGCGATTCACTCGACTTGCTAAAGACCTTTTTACTATCACAGGCAACAAGAAAACGGAATCCGTCCCACGGCCATTTACCGGCTCGACACTAATGGCACATTCTGCGGCGGAGGTCACATAAAGCAATTAAAGAGCTCAACTAGACCACGACGTGGATCGTTGACCGCTGTCGAGCAGTAGGCTATTCGACTTCGGTTCCCCCGAGTTGTTGCGACCTCCGCAAAGTATGTGCGAACGTGATGAGGTAATAAGGGCCGCACGGAACGGATACGCTCTTTTTGCAAGAGCCGGCGACTCGCGACTGAGGCGATTGTCCATTTAGCTGCGTTAAGCTGTCTGGCCGTGGGCACTCCACCTTCACGTGTTACTGCCGTCTGCTGGCTTCACTGCAGCGCAAGGCTCACAGACCCGCCAATGAGGAGGAATGGAAGATTAGGGGTGTACGCATTAGTCATTGGATGTCACCTGATTAATAATAGCCATCAGGGCCATTTCAAACCTTCTAAACAAACAAAGACCAGGGAAAAGATTATTGACTGACAGACATGAAATCAGCAGAAATTATTCGTCAGCTACAAAGTGCTACCAGCAATCTTGGGAGTACTGTGACTGTGCGTAGGGAGCTACAAAGAATGAGGTCCAGTCTTCGAGCAGTTACTTATAAAGCATACATTACGTAGTAGGTACTAAACTAGGCTTCATGTGGTGTAAAGAGCAACACCAATTGACAGTCGGTGATTGGAAAAGAGTTATTTGGATTGATGAATCATATTATACTCTTGGACAATTCGATGGCACGATTAAGGCTTGGACAATGCTTGGAAAACTCTACTTCCCATCATGTGTAGTGCCGGTAGTGAGGTACGGAGGAGCTGGTGTTATGACGTGGGGATTTGGTTCGTCATTGTGGTATGGTCCATTTGCTGTACTTAAAAAAAGTTGGATGCGGAAGTACATGACATTTTACAACATTGTGTACTGCGTTCAGTGAAGATGGTTAATGTATCAGCATGACAATAAACCAAGGACTGTGAGGCAGTGATGTTCCTTACATGGACTGGCCTACCCAGAATCCCTGTCTGCGGTGCAGTGCAGTGGTTAACATACTGGACTCTCACGCCAGACGACAACGGTTCAAATCCGCGATCTGCAATGTAAATATAAATGTTTGTAGAGCTTATGGGACTTAACTACGGGGTCATCAGTCCCTAAACTTACAAACTACTTATGAATTAGCTATTACTAAGGACGGCACAAATATACATGCCCGAGGAGGGATTCGAACCTCCGACCGTAGTGGCCGTGCAGACCGTGACTTGCGCGCCTCATACCGCTTGGCTACCGCGGCCGGCCCGCGATCTGCCATCCAGATTTAGGATTTCCGCGATATCCCTAATTCGCTCCATGCAAGTGCCTGGATAGTTGCATTGAAATGAGACGACCGATTTCCTTAATGATCCGAGCTTGTGCTCTGCCTGTAATGGCTGGGACGTTAAACGCTAATGTTCCTTACTTTTTGCTTCTGACTTAAATCCAGAACACCTTTACGATTAGGCGGAACCTTCTTTTCACTGCCGAACTCTCTTCTCTAGTTTCGGCCCTTAAGGAAGAATGGACTGTCATTCTTTCATACATTCCGATACCTCACTAAAAGTGTCACCAGCAGTGTTTAAACTGTAACAAATGCAAAAGGATGGACACACCTTGTATTGATGTTCAGGACATTTTCGGTAAGATGTTTATGCCTTACAGACCACTAAATATTACATCAATGAAGTACATCATATAAGGTGAGTCTGAAAAGTTCGGTGAATGTTCACATATTTCACAAACACTGCATACATATTGAGGGGCATGTCAACAAGTGCCCACTATCGTGCAAAGCACTGTAGTAAACAGTTGGCTCACGTAGCTACTCAGCTAACAGGGTCAGTGTGAGAACTCTTGTCACTGCAACACGGGGCGCAAAATGCAGCAACGCGTTTATTAAGTTTTGTTTCAAATTAGGCAAACGGCGACGGAGACCCGTGAAATGTTAGTGCAATTGTATGGTGTTGAAGCAATGAGTAAGAAGGGTGTGTTTGAGTGGTTTAAACGCTTTAGAGACGGAAAGGAATGTGTTGAGGATGAGCCACGTGCCGGTCGACCGGCCACCGGTGGTTTTGTCATGATGTACAAATTGTTAAAAGCGTCAAAATTAGCATTAAAATTAATTTTTCAAATATCTCATGATGAGTTCGTATTTGTATTTATTCAAGTAACTATATTGTTTGACAGTACATACTTCGCACTGACCATTAATTCGATGCATTAACTGTAAGATGGTCGGCTTAACGCATAATTTTAACGGAGAAATAGCTTCCCACAACTCACCAAGATGGCGGACAGGCTTCAACTGAGATAGGTGCTCGGTATATATAACGCTATCTCCCATTAACTTCCTTGGCCCACAATCACAGACCCAGGCAACATCGAACAAGTGCGACGTTTGCTTGCGAATGATCGGCGGCTGTCTTTGAGAATGATAGCAGACGGGTTGAAGAGCAGCACAGGCAGTGTAAGCACTATTATTCACGAACATTTGGGAAAGCGGAAGATTTGTAGCCGGTTTGTACCGCACATGCTGTTAGGCGAGCATAACCAAATTGGAGACTTCTGGAGACTTCATCGACATGTCTGACTGGTATCCGCAATTTTTGGAAACCATTATTACAGAAAATGAGTGTCGGTGCTGCCAGTACGATCCGGAGACCAAGCGACAGTTAATGGCACGGTGTTCATCATTTTCCCCGGCTACCAAAAAAGTCGGCTGACTAAATTCAAGATAAAGACGGTGTTGATTGTATTTTTCGATAGCAAGGGGTCGATCCATCATGAATTTGTTCCCGAGGGTCTTACTGTCAACGCGGAAGTTTACGAGCGTGTTTTGAAATGGCTGCTGCAACGCATCCGGCGGGTTCGGCCAGAACAATACCGGGGTAGACAGTGGAATTTCCTGCCCGTCCGCACACTGCGATCCGCGTGCTCAACTTTCTCGCTAGACGCGAGGCCACACCCTCCTTATTTTGCAGATTTGGCGCCGGCAGACTTCTTTCTATTTCCCCGCCTTTAACCGATGTAGAAGTGTAATGGTATTTTGTTTGTAACTCTTGTTTCCTATTTATCCGGAGACCATTCACCGAAGTTTTCAGACACACTTTTAATATTATCGATTTTGTATCCTATTCCACCGAGGGAAGAATAACTGCTTGTTAAATGCCCTAAAATCTTATCTTATGATCCCTATCTACGTCGGGGAAGTAGAATTCTTAATAATTGTCTATGAATACATGTTTTATAAATTTACCCAAACAGCTATCTGCGGGACTTAAGTCATACTACTTTCAAGGATTCTCATGTAAGTACCAAAAGTTTTTCTGTCACACTCCCCAATGGGCTACACCGACACGTAACGATCCGTGCAGCGCGTTTCTGACTGCAGTTCGATAAGACTCCGGGCAATGGAATAGTAGGAAAAATTGAAATTTCCAATCTTAGCCACTGCAGGGCGTTCACACGTAAACGGTCATAGTTGAAAATTTTTGCCAGACCAGAATTCGCACCTGGGTTTTCCTCTTTACGCGAGAATTGGCGGTTTGGCCATCTGGAAAAGTTTCTTGTCGGAACCAAATTCTTAATTGCCACACACTACAGATGTAGTGTACCAATTCCATTATTCCACGTGTTCAATGTTCAAATGTTTGTAGAAGTTATGGGACTTAACTACGGGGTGCCGGCCGCGGTGGCCGAGGAGACTGAGGTACTCCAGTCACGGTCTGCGCGGCCACTACGGTCGGGGGTTCGAATCCCCTCTCGGGCATGGATATTTGTGCCGCCCTTAGTCTTAGCTAGTTCATAAGTAGTTTGTAAACTTAGGGACTGATGACCCCGTAGTTAAGTCCCATAAATTCTACAAACATTTGAACATTTGAACTACGGGGTCATCAGTCCATAAACTTACAAACTACTTATGAACTTGCTAAGACTACAGACGGCACAAATATCCATGCCCGAGGGGGGATTCGAACCCCCAACCGTAGTGGCCGTGCAGACCGTGACTTAAGTGCCTCAGTCCCCTCGGCCACCGCGGCCGGCTCCACGTGTTCGTTGCTCCATCCTGAATGCCCGAAAAGGCTCGGAAGGTTGTATGTAGAACTGCACTACATTTTCGAATGTTTTCCATACATGTAGTCTAATTGTACACTGATCAGCTAAAACGTGATCTCCTGCCTACAGTCTATGTAAACCCGTCCAGACGATTGCAGCGTCATCTAACGAGGACTGACTGCCAGCCGGACACACGCATGGTGCATTTGTTGTCAGTGAGCGTTCTGTCCCTGTGTTGACTGGGGAAGGCGCTCCATCTATCTGACTTTGTCCGAGGGCAGATTGTCATGGCTCTACACGACCATTCCGGAAACTGCACGACTTACCTGGTGTTCGAGGAATGGTGTGGTGAGTGTCCTCAACAACTGGCGTAACCAAGGTCGACGTGTAGGGCGGCTACCCTTCATTACAGATGTCGGACGTCTTAGGCTGCAGACTAGTCTAACAGGGCAGGCGGCGAACTGTGGCGGAACTAAAATCAGAATTTAATGCTGGGCAGAATACAATGTGTTTGAACACACAGTGCACCGAAAACTCCTAACGATGGGCCTCTGCAGTCGACGACCAATGCTTGTGGAGTTGTCAACACTACAAATGCAATGGGCCCATGGTCGAGTGAGCAGCTATGCATTTATTTATTTATTTGGTTATTTAACCTGACCATATTAGGGCCATAGGGCCCTCTCTTACATCTGATCAGGAACAACATAAACAAAAGGATTTCATTACAAAAAACACTGCATTAATAATATTAAATAATAACAATATATGATAATACTAATAATAATAATGATAATAATAACACAAAAATCAAAGTAATACTAATAATAACAAGAGATATTCACATTTGAATTAAGTTTAAAATAAACAGAAGAGAGAAAATGGTTAGTGAAAGAGGAGAAGATTGAAAAATGACAGTGCTAATGGATGTGAGGAAGTGGAGACATATATGAATGGAGATCTCTAGTGGCGAAAGGAAAGGGAAACATTTATGGGGGGAGGAGGAATTGACAACAGTGGGCTACAGACTGGTAAGTGGAGAAAAAGATGGCTATTGTGACAGAAGGTGAACCCTTAGTTGTCTTTTAAAGTTTTGAATTGATTTTATTTCTCTTAACTTTTGAGGAAGATTGTTCCACAGACGTGTTCCCGATACAGAAAATGATTTAGAGAAGATTGCAGTGTTATGTGAAGGTAGAGAGAGAGTTTTATTTTGGTAAGAGCGTGTGTTTCTGCTGTGCTGTTCAGATAGTAATATAATCGTTGAGGATAAGTATGAAGGTTTGCAATGATTGAGAAAGCGATGCAGCAGACATAGTGTACGATAGCTTCGACGCTTATCTGCACGTAGCCAAGATAACTGCTGGTATGCGGAACTGACATGGTCGTAGAAACGTAAGTTACAAATATATCGGATACAAGAATTCATCGCCAGCTCCAGCCTACGTGAGTTTTCGTGTGATAGTCCTTGCAGAATAGCATCACCATAATCTAGATTGGGAAGTATTAATGTCTCAACGAGCTTCTTTTTCAGCTGTAAAGGAAATGCTTTTTTATATTTCTGCAGTGAATGAAGTGATGCATATACCTTCTTACAGACTCTCGTTGTTTGCTCTGTCCAGTCTAAGTGCTGATCAAATATTACTCCTAAGTTCTTTGCTGAATGAGAGAAGCGTATTTGTGTGTCGTTCAGTATTAAAGGTGGAAGAGTTTCTCTGAACTGTGGAGTGATGAGTCTTTTATGGGCCACTAAGATTGCCTGTGTTTTTGATGGATTCAGTTTCAATCCCATGCTATGTGCCCATCTTGATAGTGAAAGTAAGTAGTGAAAGTAAGTAAGAAAAACATAGAAATTCCTCGTTTTAGCTGTTATAGGGCGTTAAAATACATCAACGGCAACAGTTGAAAATTTGTGCTGGAACGGGACTTGAACCCGCATTTCCTGCCTTACGTGAGCGGTGCCTTGCCATTTTGGTAATCCGGACACGTCACCCGTCTAACCCGAATTCCCTGTTGCAAAATACTACAGATCGGGTGGAGAAATGTAGGATCGCTATGGATATGTAATACGTGCACTATACGCAGGAAGCGGTTACTGGGGTAGCAGAGTACCGTGGAGCGCACATGTGGGTTTTCAGGTTAAAGAAAACCCTCCACATGCGCGTTGAGACGCTTACTGATTCCGGCCAATGCAGCACTCTGCACAATAGAACACAGAAAGAAAAGATTAATATAGCAACAGTTAACTGTAGGAGCGTCTATGGCAAGAAGTCTCAATACCCACATAGTACTAGGGACAGATAGCCGACTCAAACCAGATGCCAACAGTAATCAAATCCTAAACTAAGATAGGCTGAAAACTGAAGGAGGAGGCTTGTTTATAGCGATAAAATTACTATTCTATCGAGTGAAATTACTACAGATGCGGATTGTGAAATAATTCGGATGAAAGTGAAGTGGTTCAAACATGGTCTTTGGAAGATTTTACACAACAACTGGCTCAGTAGCAGTAATAGTAGCAGATCATCAAAGGGAAAGCTTATAAAATATTCCCCATAGGTTTCTGTTGTGATATGTAAAATTACATTTTATATATATGGTGGAAAAAAAAAGTTGCTGTAAACAGTAAAAGCCTGAATCAGTGTGTGTGTGTGTGTGTGTGTGTGTGTGTGTGTGTGTGTGTGTGTGTGTGTCATTATAAATATTAAAAAGATATGTATGTGTTTATATATGTATACAGTTACTGATATATGATAGTAAACAGGAAAATCTCTATAAAATTACGACAGGTTATGGGCCCAGGGCTCTAAAACAAAAAGTGTGCTAGTGACTATATATAGTATCTGGTGTTGTGTTTCTGTGAAGGTTAGTCTTATAAAACATTCTGAAAGTTATTGTTAAATTAAGTAAAATAAAAATGCTTCGACAAGAATTGGATGAAACTAGTGGAATACAAGTGCTTAAGGACTCTTCAACATATCCACTATGGAATGCTGAAGTAAAAATCTTTTACGGAACAAAAGATTTATGGTCAGTGGTAAGTGGTGAAGAAACACTAGAAAGCTGTGGTGTAGATGTAGAAAAGAAAAAGAAATGGAATATTAAAGACTCAAGAGCAAAGTACATTATCATGAAGACTTTGGACAAGAGTATCTAGACACAAGTGATTACTTATGACCCATCTAAAAAAATGTATGAAAAACTGGAAAAGATGTTCAAGAGAGATACTGTACAGAGGTCTCAGGCATTGCTTCAGGACTATTACAATTTTAGACTTGATAAAGGTAAGGATATTGTCACTAATATTGGAAATTTACAGAATATTGTGTTTCAATTGAACATAATAGAAACAACAAACCAGATATCTGATTTTATGATCATGAACAAAATAATGACAGTGTTGCCAGAAAAATACAAGTATTTTGAAGCAGCGTGGGATTCAGCTACTGTTGATGAAATAACCATGGACAACTTAATTGCTAGATTTATGAAAGAAGAAGAAAAATTTCACAAAGAGAAGAATAAAGAAGAAACCGTGGTATTTAAAACAACTTACAAGAAGAAAATGCAAGAAAAGTCTTTTACCAGAGGAAACAAAACAGATAATAACTGAAATAAAGAGAAGAAGAAATGTGACTATTGTAACAGAGAGAATCATGTTGTTAAAGATTGTCTGAATAAGCCTATACCAAACAGAGAAAATTGCATATATTGTAAAAAGAACAATCATCAGAGTGAAAGATGCAAATTCAAGGATCAGCACATTACAGAAAACAAGAAGAAAAACGTAAAAGCAGTCATGCTAGCAGCAGAAGCCAATTTTTCAGAAAGAAACATGCAGAATTTTTCTGAAGAGAATATTGACACTTTGTTTGCAGCAGACAGTGCATGCACAGGACATATGTCACATGAAGAAAAAACAATGACAAATCTCAAGAAAATAGAAGATGTGCAAATAAATGTGGCCACTGAGAATTGTTTCATTATAGCTGACAAAATGGGTAAAGTAGAATCAGATACAGTGATTATGGAAGAAGTTCTTTATACTCCCAAGCTGAGAAGAAATTTGTTCTCAGTTCATGCAGCAACACAAAAAGGTGCAATAGTGATTTTTGATGCTAATTTTGTTTGGAAGCACACTTTTGATGTTGTGTTTCATACGGATCCTGCTGATTGTAGCAGAGTCTGGTCTAGTCTCCCAGACTCTATGGACTGCCTAAAGTTCATAAGGATGATGTACAACTGAGACCAATTGTCTGCAATATTGGGGCAGCCGCCACCCGGCAGCTGTCTACCTGAATAAGCTGCTCTCACCATATGTCGGGAAGTGCATACACCATATCCGCAACTCAGAAGACTTCCTACAACGCCTTAAGCAGCCAGCAGCACATCACTGACGCGGACATTATGGTCAGCTTCGATGTGGTTTCCCTTTTCACCAGGGTTCCACTGAATGAGTCACTCGAACTTATTGGTGAGAGGTTCGACGGGGCAACTCTGAAGCTATTCAGACATATATTGACCTCAACATACTTCTTGTGTGGTGGGCAATTTTATGAGCAAACAGAGGGCGTGGCCATGGGCAGCCCCCTATCTCCATTGGTAGCTAACCTCTTTATGGAAAGATTTGAGGAAGAGGTACTTGCTACAGCCATATACAAACCAAAATCCTTCTTCAGATATGTGGATGACACCTTTGTCATCTGGCCCCATGGGAGAGAGGAACTCAGTGGGTTTATGGAACAACTAAACTCACGCCATCCCGACATCAAGTTCATCATGGAACTAGAGAAGGATGGACGATTGCCATTCCTGGACGTATTAGTCAAGAGGCGGACAGATGGAACCCTTGGACACAGTGTGTATCGAAAACCTACTCGCACTGATTTGTACTTACAGGCAAACAGCTACCACCACTCAGCCCAGAAGAATGGGGTCCTGAAAACTCTGTTCCACCGGGCATGGATCCTGTCAGATGCTGACAGCCTGGCATCAGAATTGGAACATCTACAACAGGTCGTCAGAAGAAATGGATATTCCAACAGAGACATTCAGAAGGCCTTCCATCCTGCCAAACAGCTGGGGGACCCAGAAGAAGAATAGGATGAGGCCAAGAAGGTAGCTTATCTGCCATTCGCAGGACCAGTCTCTGCTAAAATCGGCAGGATCTGTATGAAACACAACATCAAAAGTGTGCTCTGCCCTCCTAATAAAATTGGTGCACTACTGGGCAGTGACTTGGGGCTACAGAAGCCAGGCATTTACAGCATACCTTGCCAGTGTGGTATGTCATACATTGGCCAGACCACTAGACGGGTTGACATAAGATGCAAAGAACATCAGAGGCGTACTAGACTCAGACAGGTCATCAAATCTGCTATAGCAGAACACTGTCTGGATCTTAATCATACAATAGACTACAACAAAACCGAGATTGTGACACAGACCCCAAGATTTTGGAACAGCATCATAAACGAATCGATGGAGATGGAAGTTACTGAAAATCTCATCAACCGTGATGTCGGTTATCAACTCAGCACGGCCCGGAATCCGGCACTGGATCTTCTGAAAATACAGCGGAAACAACACCGGACCTCTCCTATTGCAGCTGAGGCACAAGCTGAATGGGTACCAGATGGAGCTGGGAGCACAACAGACTGGAGACGACATTCCACTAGATAAGACTTCAGAACAGATTCCAGAGCAACGCAGAAGTGGAACAGATAACCGGGAAAAAGTCGCGATGGCAGGAGACAAAACAGGCGGTCTGACGGGCGCGGAGCGCCGAGGGAGCTGCCTGGCGGGCGAGGACCACCCAGGGAGCAGTCTAGCTGGCTCACACCGCAGCCGCAGCGGCCGGGTGGGCGCGGACCAGCGAAGGAGCGGCCGGGTGGGCGCGGACCGCCCAGGGAGCAGTCTAGTGGGCGCGGACTGCAGCAGGAGCGGCCCAAAGGCGCGGACTGGCGGGCGCGGACCGCCCAGGGAGCAGTCTAGCTGGCTCACACCGCAGCCGCAGCCGCCGGGTGGGCGCGGACGGCCCAGGGAGCAGTCTAGCGGGCGCGGACTGCAGCAGGAGCGGCCCAAAGGCGCGGACTGGCGAGCGCGGACCGCCCAGGGAGCAGTCTAGTGGGCGCGGACCGCCGAGGCAGCAGCCGACACCGGACAGACATAAATACTGCACCAGATCAGTCTCAGGTAGCACCTGATGAAGATAGTGAGGTACACTATCGAAATATTGTGACAGAACGACGCAAACAACTGGCAGATATCCGATTTTGAATATATTTAATAAAATGTACGTAAATCGATAGAATTCTTCTGCCTAGATTTACGCAGAAACTTTCGCTGTCAACTACTGACAATATGATTGCTACAATGTGAATATTTCACAAATATTACACATTAAATTACACTGACCGTTGAATGATCCATAGAAACGAAGTACCATTGGGTGTATCTCTAGTGAGCTCTATAAGACCTCCAGTTTCTCAATGTGCATAAATGATTTGTTAGTAAGTAACATAAGCGGTTTATAAGATTGTTGGATGACCATGCTGTGAATGTAGGGGAATTGTATCTATGTTTTATAGCTCTATAAAAGGCTTATCACCGTGATCCTAGGAGGAAGCTGCTGTCATTTCTGCAACATTATTGGAATTGGAGGCTAACTTCTGCAGGCAGTTTATGTAACTTGTTAAGCAGCATTTAGAATTGATGATAAATTGAGTTCATGGTAATATCAGGGGTAAGTCGAGGATGTAACCTGTCACCACTGTACTTGATATAATTTATCAATCATATGTTGATATGATAGCCTGTCAGGGTGAGATTAACCTAGCTAAGTTACATTACTCAAACTGACAGCTACGTTCAAATAGTCAGTGAGCTGTGACGTTTTGAGGAACCATTGGTGAACAAGTGTACACAGGTAGAGTGTTGGTTTGGAATCACACTCGCCGAATTGACGGGTGTTACTAACAAAAGTTCAAAAACCCCTCAAATATGGTTGTTAGTAGCGAGCGTTAAAACCACATGTTAGTAACGCAAGGTTAAAATAGGTTAAAATAAAATAAGCAATCTCGCATATCTGAAGATTCGTTTGAAAGGTTGCAAACTAATATTTCAGAGCTAAATCAGAGATGTAAGGGTTGTAGTATGAAAATCAGTATCTCCAAATCGAAAGTAATGTCTGTAGGAAAGATATTTAAATGCAATGAGTGTCAAACTGGTGGAACAAAGTTAACAGGTGTACAGTTTCAAGTACTCAAGATGTATTTTTTCACAGAATATCAACATAGTGTAAGAAAAGTAACGAAGGTGTAATAAAACTAATACAATGAGCGCTTAGCTACGATCTGTTCTCTTCTGAATGAAGGTACAGCACCTAGACTAAGTTAGGAGTGCAACGTTCAATCTTTCGACCAACTTTGTTGCATGGGAGTGACACCTGGTTGGATACAGATTACCTTATTAATAAGGTAGAGGTTACGGGTAAAAACGTAGCAAGGATGATTGCAGGTACTAATACGAGGGTTGGAACATAAATAGTAGCAACACTGTTGTGGAGACACTATGCAATGGAATCTACTATTGTCGCTGATAGCACACGTTGTTGACATACCTACCTTACCTCCAAGCAAATGGACTCGCCCGTCCCACGTCACCGGCGTGCGCACAACCGAGCGGTCTGACGTACCGGAGTCACTATGTTTTCGAAACAGGAACAACGGAGCTGGATCAAGATTGAATGTGCCAGAGGTCGTACAGCACGACAGTGTCATCAACGTCAAGAGGCGTTCAGGGAATCGGCATTGCCATACAGAACAATGACATGTTGGATAAAAGCCTTCAACGAAGGTCGGTAAACTGTGGCAGACATGCATCGGACAGGTCGACCTAGCGTATTACTGTTCGTTTTGGAGCATCACCTGCGACCAGCTTTGCAAAAGAAGCGGCAACACTTTCTAAAATGTTCCAATGTTTGTAAATCTGTGGGACTTGCATGCGATTGTGTCTCAAAACGCTTAGCATGTTTCAAAATTCTTAACACGACGAAAAAATGTAATTTACAACAGCAGAACAATACAATACCTTCAGAACTGTTCCCGAGATTCGACAGGCACTAGACCGCTCCATTCGCACCACCAACAGAACAGGCTCTGCTAACGGTATACTACGCCTTCCACATCGCTGGCAGCGGGTTCTACACAACGCTGATGACTGCTTTGAAGGACAGTAACATGTAACGCTTTTGTATCGGTTGTGAATAAACAGTTTTGCAACTATTTAAGTTCCAACCCTCGCAGAAAGAACAATGACATAAGGGTGTCCATAAAGAAGAAATCAAAGAAAATCTGGGAATTAATACAACAGAGTTATTAGAGTAAACAGGCTGAGATGGTGGGGTCATGTTACACGCATGTGAGAAGCAAGATTACCTAAGAGACTCAAGGGGTTCAGCAGCAGAGGATAGGGAGTCGAGGTAGACCAAGGAGAAAGTACTGGAGTTCAGTCAAGAATGATTTTGAAGTAACAGGCTTCATATCAGACGAGGCATCAATGTTGGCACTGAATAGGGGATCATGGAGGAATTTTATTTGGTGTGCTATGCTTCAGGCTGGTCGCTGAAAGGCATAATCAATGTCTTAAATGATGATGTGTATTGAATTGCAGTTCTCATTAAATTTGGGTAACTGTATGACCGACAAAGCACACGTTATTATGTGATGGCCATGTTAGCAGTGCACCGTTCAATCTTTTGACCAATTTTATTATTTGGGATTGAAAGCTGGGTGGATATAGGTTGCATCACCGTAGAAGTATCTAGGAGTAATTCTTAGACGCGATATAAAGTGGGACGATCACGTAAAATCAGTATCAGGAAAAGCGAATAAAGGACTTCGCTTTGTTGAAAGGGTTGTAAGAACACCAGACGCATATATAAAGTGCCGCGGTGGAATAGCCGAGCGGTCTAAAGCGTCTCGCTGCGGAGCGCGCGGTTGCTCGCCGTGGAGGTTCGAGTCCTCCCTGGGGCATGGGTGTGTGTGTTGTCCTTAGTTTAGTTTACCTAGGTTTAAGTAGTTTGTAAGCTACGGACTGATGACCATGCAGTTTGGTCCGATAGATTTACAAACATGTGAACAATATGTAAAGGAAATGACAACAAGATATTTCTGTGATCAATTGTTTCAGTATTTGCTGTCCTCATCAAGAAGTTATGACAGCAGGCATCTGACTGAACAAGTTCAGTGATTGTAAAATGTAAACTTTCACGTCCGGAAAGGTCAGTATTACTAAAAATTTCCGGGCTATTATGCCGTGGTCTTATGGATTTTTTCGTCCCCAACTGCGGAGGACATTTTCATGGGGGGTCGTGGCACTTTTGAATGTCCGATGCACTCTCTGGATCGCTACTGACTGAAGCCAAACTCCGTTTTTTAAATGGATACCACGAAAGACTGTACAGAGAGGCTAAAATTGTAAAACACCCCTATGATTTCAATAAGGTGGAGGAAGGCATGAAACTAAATGAAATCTGGATTCCGGTGTTGAAAAAGAAATTTAACAGTCTTCCACCATGGGACGATATTAACGGACGACGGCAATTGGCAACGACGAATTGCGCGCGCATACCAAAAACATCTGACGTCACACTTATGCGCGCGAGCCTTCGTAAACTGAGTTTGGCTTCAGACAGTAGCGAGCCAGGGTGTGCATCGGACTCAAAAGTGCCACGATACACCTTGAAAATGTCCTCCGCAGTTGGGAACGAAACGTTGGGTTTCAATAATAAATAAGACCACGGCATAATAGCCCGGAAATTTTTAGTAATATTGAAGATCAGTGATTGCGCTGCCTACTGCTAGGATCGTAGCAGTTGGTATAGCTCATGGTAATCACTGGAAGAAAGACGACGGTACTTATCACGGATCACGATTGGGCATATTCGTCCATTGTGCTTTCAGCATGGCATGTATCGTCATTTTTCCCTCTGTCAGTGCGTACACAGATTAGAAAGTCCGTGTAGAGCGGGAGAAGCGCGCGTGGAAGCGGGCAATCCCCTTGAGCTGGTCGCGAACAATGGCAGTCTCCAAGTGTGAGGACGTGCGCCGCCTCCAAACGATATTGTCCTTGCTCAAGGCGCTCCTTATTACTACCACAGTTGAGCTCATTCAGGCTCGCCGGCGTCCGCCTTACGTAACGTTTATGCGCCATATCGAGTGTCAGGCGGAACACACGAGCGGGACTCGCTCTCCGCTCATCCCTAACCGCAGTACAGACCTGTTGCATTCATTTAAGAGTCGAAAGTCTTCATTTCTTGTGACGTTCGTTATGCACTTTCACTTCGCCCGAACACAAATCCTTCACGAACGACGTTGGTGCACGTTGATGCGACGACGGTTGGCAAGTAACACAGGGCGAGCCACCCCGATAAGTAAAGAACGAGTTCTTGGTGTGTAATATTTTTGTCAAACCCAGAGGTACAGTTTTTCAAAATGTTCAAATGTTTGTAAATCTATCGGACCAAACTGCGTGGTCATCAGTCCGTAGCTTACAAACTACTTAAACCTAGGTAAACTAACCTAAGGACAACACACACACCCATGCCCCAGGGAGGACTCGAACCTCCACGGCGAGCAACCGCGCGCTCCGCAGCGAGACGCTTTAGACCGCTCGGCTACTCCGCCGCGGCGGTACAGTTTTTACTAAGTGACAGATCCAATGTAATCAGAATCATTTCTTATCGGATATTTCTTATCGGGTTCGAATTCCCCCTCGGGCATGGATATTTGTGCTGTCTTCAGTGTAAGTTAGTTCATAACTAGTTTGTCAGTTTAGGGGGTGATGACCCCGCAGTTGAGTCCCATAAGCTTAACAAACATTTGAACATTTTCTTATCCGATAACGTTTATAGCTGCTGAATAACGATGCCGTCGCGCGAAATGGCCATGTGGTCTAAGGCGTCATGGTACGGAATGGGTGACCGTTCCCGCCGGAGGTTAGAGTCCTCCCTCGGACGTGTCAGTGTGGTCCTTAGCTTACGTATACTGTAAGGCTAGGGACTGATGACCATAGCAGTTTGATCCAGTAGGTTTACAAACATTTGAATAATGATACCGACGTCTGCACGGCCACTACGGTCGGGGGTTCGAATCCCCCCCCTCGGGCATGGATAATTGTGCCATCCTAGTTCGTAAGTAGTTCATAAGTAGTTTGTAAGTTTAGGGACTGATGACCCCGTAGTTAAGTCCCATACAATATACAAACATTTTTTTTGAATGATACCGACTTCTGTTAAATGGAATAACATGCTTTCAGTCAGTGGATCAGCAAAATCTTTCAAAGAGGACTTCGATTACTTAACATAGGAGGAACCTGACAAAATAACAAGAAGATAACAGCCCCTCACTCAGAACAGCAACTGACTTCTGCCATCCTGTGCCAAATGTGAGCAATAATGTAATTACAAGAAGCAACAACCGTAAATTATAAAACACGTCAACGAAACTCTGGTTCTGCTTAAAGCTTTGAAGAGACTAATCATCTCAATTCTAAGGTCAGCCACCTCTCTGTCTCCTCCCGGGTGGAATCTGCCTGCGTGTGGAGTTAATCAGCTGTGCAAGTTAGAGAATCTTTTTTAAATGTTTGTGCAGCGGGCATCTGAGGCGGTATATGGTTTCCAGCCCGGTATTTACCTAGTGGGTATGGGTAATCGCCTAAAAACCACCGAGAGCGGTGTGCTAACGCTATCGGCCATCCGGGCGGGTGCCAGCGAAAGAGAACAATAACAGGAGAGAGGCAGATAACATTTTAACGCCGA
This sequence comes from Locusta migratoria, assembly GCA_026315105.1. Classification (NCBI taxonomy): domain Eukaryota; kingdom Metazoa; phylum Arthropoda; class Insecta; order Orthoptera; family Acrididae; genus Locusta; species Locusta migratoria. Next base: position 22,559,517 of record CM048755.1, on the reverse strand, counting down.
TAACATACAACACACCTGCCGATACCCGTCAGTCTGCATGTGTGTGTGGTGTCAGCCATTCTGCGAATACTAATCAATGCGTTTTATTCCGTCCACACTACCCCTAGTTAACAGCCGCATAAAAACGACTTAGAATTCTGCTTCAGTTCTCCCAGTGGTGTTTATAAAAACTAAAAGATGTGTCTGAATTTCTAGTTAAGATACTGTTTATGGATATAACATTGTTTACAAACCATGGACAAATCAATCTGCAGGTCAATTGGTAATCCACGCTGGTTGGGAAGTGGATGAATAACGACCTTGATCTGTCACTCTGTGGTGCGCGCTATTCAAGAATCGTATCACTGGTAACTGCTTTACTGACTGGATTCTGAATAGCAATAAGCATCTACACTTTGTAGGATATACGCTGCCGCAGTTATTGTAAAATACTCCACTGGACAAACTAGTTATACCAATATGACTGACGCATTGGATCTGTCGTTCTAGAAAAACAAAATAGTCTACCTACATTCTCAACCGACTTTTATCTTTTCTCTGTGGGGAAAAAAATTAAAACCAGTGATCTACGACGAAACACTGGCGGTTCTTGAAGATCTTAAATGTGGTACAACTTACGGCTATGCTGAGGTAACTCCTGTTTAAATTTAACGTGCAGTTTTTTCTGTCGGAAATCGCAGTATATCAATTACAAATTATATAGGCCAACAGTTGTTATATTTTAAATTAATTGTGTGTTCAGTTTCTCGGTTGGTGTGAAAGTTCATGTTTATGATTTTATACGTAACTAACGAACCCGACAATGCTTCGCAGTTCCTGAATATGCACGGAAATTGTTTATACGTCCTACACTCGTTTCTGTAATCTCTGTACCCATCACTTTCCCTATCCGCATGCCGTGTCCTCTTAGACTTCTCGCTGTATTAGCTACTTGAAAACTCGCCATTGCTCGGGTATTTATTCCAGTATTGAGTTAGTCCATGTACTGTCTCCTCCTCACTCTGTCTGTCTTCTCCTTCTTCTGCCTCTTCCCCTCTACCCACCTACCTCTGTCACTACCTCCCACGCTCTGCCATTCTACTACTCCACACATCAAAACATGTTCAAATGTTTGTAATTCTATAGGACCAAACTACTTTGGCCATAAGTCCCTAGACTTACGAACTACTTAGACCAAGATAAACTAACCAAAGGACAACACACACACACACACACACACACACATATACATTCATGGCCGATGGAGGATTCGAACGTCCGACGCGGGAGGCCGTGCCACCCATCTACATCTACATGGGATACTCTGCAGCTCACATTTAAGTGCCTGACAGGTGGTTCATCGAACCACCTTTATATTATTTATGCCGGCCGCGGTGGCCGAGGGGACTGAGGCGCTCCAGTCACGGTCTGCACGGCCACTACGGTCGGGTGTTCGAATCCCCCCTCGGGCATGGATATTTGTGCCGTCCTTAGTCTTAGCTAGTTCATAAGTAGTTTGTAAGTTTAGGGACTGATGACCCCGTAGTTAAGTCCCAGAAGTTCTACAAACATTTGAACATTTGATTTATACTATTTATCTCCCATTCCATTCTCGAATATCGCGCGGGAATAAAGAACACCTTAAACTCTCCTTTCGAGCTCTGATTACTCGTATTTTATTCTGGTGATCATTCCTACCTATGTAGGTGGCAGTCAACAATATATTATCGCATTCGGAGGACAATTTTGGCGATTGGAGTTTTGTAAATAGACCACGCCGCAGCGATAAATGCCATTGTTATAATGATTCCCATCCCAGATTCTGTATCATTTCTGCGACGCTGTGACAATACAAAACGGGCAGACCTTATTTGGACTCTTTCGATGGCTTCCGTCAAACCCACTTGATAAGTATCCCACACTGGGCAGCAATAGTCCCAATGAGGACGGAAAAGCCTGGTGTATGCAGCCTCTTTAGTAATTCGGTTGTATGTTTTAAGTGTTCTGCCAATAAAACTCAATCTCTGGTTCGCCTTTCCTAAGACATTATCTTCGTGTTCTTTCCAGTTTAAGTCTGATGTAATAATAATTCCTAGGTATTTATGGAGCTTACGGCCTTCACATTTGATTGATTTATCTTGTAAACAAAGTTTAACAGATTTCTTTTCGTACTCATGTGGACGACTTCACACTTCTCATTATTTAGAGTCAGTTGACAATTTTTACACCATTCTGATACCTTATTTAGATCATTCTGCAGTTGGTTTTGATCTTCAGATGACTTTATTAGACGATAAACGACGGCGTCATCTGCAAACAACCTAAGAGAGCTGCTTACATTTTCTCCTAAATCATTTATATAGATAAGGAACAGCAAAGGACCAGTAACACTACCCTGTGGAACGCCGGATATCACCTCTGTTTTAGTCGATACCTTACCATCGATTACTGCAAACTGTGTCCTCTCTGACAATAAATTCCATATCCAGTGACAAATCTGGGGCGATATTCCATAACCACGCAATTTTATTAAAAGCCGATTGTGAGATCCCTTGTTGATAGCACGCATCACTTCGTGTGAGTAAATAGCTAGTTGTGTTTCACATGAGCGATATTTTCTAAATCCTTGTTGACCTTGGGTCAATAGATCATTCAGTTAGAGATAATTCATATCATTTGAATACAGGATATGTTCCAAAACCCTGCTGCAAATTGACGTCAATGAAATGGGCCTGTAATTTAGTGGGTTACCCCTGCTGGCTTTCTTGAATGTTAGTGTGGCCTGTGCAACTTTCCAGTCTTTTAGTACAGATCCTACGATGAGCGAGCGATTGTAAATGGCTGTTAAGTAAGGAGCTATCGCATCAGCATAATCAAATAGAAATCTAATGGGTATGCAGTCCGGGCCAAATTCAAAATGTTTCAAATGTTTGTACAGCTTATGGGACTTAACTTCGGGGTCATCAGTCCCTAAACTTACAAACTACTTATGAACTAGGACGGCACAAATATCCATGCCCGAGGGGGGATTCGAACCACCGACCGTAGTGGCCGTGCAGACCGTGACTGAAGCGCCTCAGTCCCCTCGGCCAGCGCAGTCCGGACGAAAAGACTTGTTCTTGTTAAGTGATTTCAGTTGCTTCACTACTCCGATGATATCTACTTGTACGTTACTCATTCTGGCCTCTGTTCGTAATTCATGTCCCTCTCTGTTCATCCCCTCCCTCCTCTGTGTATGAAAAATTACATTACTCTGCAAACTCACGGTGATCGGTCACGCTGTCCTGAGTAAGGCACCCTCCGCCATGCATCTTATGTTGACAGTGACGTTCCTCTTGTTTTCAACCTCAAGTGTGCAAAATTTGACCGCAGTCGGATGAACGGTATGTCAGCGCATAAAATATGAATCGAATCTCAAGTGGCTGTGCCTCCCTTAAAAACTAACCAATTTCGATTTTTGAGCTGTTCCTTTCAGTTTTCCACATTTTTCTAAATCACCGTGTATTAAAACACACACACACACACACACACACACACACACACACACATATATATATATATATATATATATATATATATATATATATATATATATATATATAACGCACGGCAATACATATACACACTAGGGAACTCAGTAATGCTTCGCAAGTGCGCAAAGAGAGAGGAATAAAACGTTAGATTTATAATGCGTCCTCCGCCATGGCTCGTACAAAATCTTATATAGGCAGTGCCTTTGCTCTGATGGTTAAATGTGCAAAATTTTATCGCAGTCAGATGAACGTTATGGCAACTCATAAAATACAAATCCAATCCAAAGTGGCGATGTCCTTCTTACAAAATTACCAATTTCGATTTCTCAGCTGTTCCTTTCGGTTTCCAATTTTATTCTAAATTACCCCTATATTAAAGCGAACAAATCAAATCGGTGAAGCCATTTCCCAGTTTCAGCAAAACTAAAGCATAGCAGTTGAAACTTCTTATAACTAATGGACCAAACTGCTCAGATCATACGTCGCTAGACTTACACAATACGTAAATTAACTTGGAGGTAAGTGTGTGGGGGAAAAATCGCAGACCAAGACCCCCCCCCCCCCACCTTATACGTAATACTGCACGGCGACCTTGGCGACTTTTTTTCTTCTTAGAAATCACGTCAGCTCGGATTGACCTCAGCCCCCACCAGGCCACGATCCTGGATACGCCACTGATTTTGCCTAAACGTTTGGACATGAGAAAGCTATCTGCAAGATGCGTGGCGCGATTGTTCACGCTTGACCAAAACCGGAATCGTGTGAAGGTTTGCAGGTGTTCCGGGAGAACCCGCAGGACTTAGAGCGTTCTCTCTTGTTTGCTAGTTAACCACAATTGTTGTTCAGTGCGCATTATTTAACTTTTTCTAGGCGCTTCGGAATGACTTCATGTCTTTGTAACAATTACTAGAAATAGAATTACATCAAATCATGCTGTGAAATGACAGAAACCGATGCTGAAATAGGAAAAATTGAAGTGATACAGCTGTTAGCGAAAATATGACGTTCCAAAATTTTCTGAAAGCTATTGAACAGCGGTTCGCATTATAATCATTAGAAGTAACTACGTGTAAAACAAGGAAAGAAAATTGCGAAGAAAAATCTTAAGGCCAAAAGGAGAAAATAGATTTTGATAAAGATGATTTCAAAAGAAATTCATCACTTTACAGGGTAAAACTGACGTAATCAGGAAATTGATTACTTTTTTATGGTCACTTAATCGAACCAATAACAATAGACAAAAATATAAACTCAAATATATCGATTTAGAACCGGAACAATTGGTAAAACAAATTCATGAACATCCAAAGGAAAGGTGCATACATAAAGAAATAATTGGTATAAAAAAGTAAAGCAGTCAACAATCCGAAGATTGGTTTGAACACCACAGTGCTTTACTAGGCATGGTCCTATTTGGAGGTAGTATGCAGTTGCCTTCTTCCGACCTTCGAACTGACTTAGCCAGTCAGTTATAGGGGGTCCTACAGTTTAACGCGGGTTCCGAACCACGGTGCTACACGATATTTTTCACATCAGTAACACCGCGAGAGGGGAAAGAAGTGGAGAGTGACAGATAAAAATCCCAGGACCTGGCGGGGATCGAACCCGCGACCTTTGGATTTATAGTCTGGCACTCTACCACTGTGCTACCGAGCCGCACTGGAAATAATTGAACAAAACAAAATTCAGAATAATAATTAATATTCACATTTTTTTCTTACAGTCCTCACCAATCCCCTTTGACAACCTGCAAAAAATGGACGCATCGGATGAAGGAAATGTGAGAACGTGTAAACAAATATCGGGAGGAATAGATGAAAAGGAATGCGACACGATTATAAACAACCCTCCAAGGAACTTACGTACATATTCGAGTCAAATGTTATTTGGACAAAGTAAAACGATAGTAAGGACGATCGCCAAGTGTTATTCTAGTGTATTTCTACGTGTTTCCACCTTCCATTCAATACCTCTCCACCGATTCAGTCTGTTAACAGTTTCAGGGTCATATTCAGCCAACAACTGCTTTAAAAATTGAAAATATGACATGTTACGCTCTCGAGCTGCTGAATACAATTCTTTATTTATACAACCAGTTTCGGCCGACGTGATCTGGTTCATGAAAGTATTTACAGCGTTATATTAGGCGTTATATTATATCATTAACGTCAGCAAAATGTCACTTTAATCATTTCGTAATATAAATCGGCTCCCCAATTTATGAAAAAAAAAATGGTTTAGGCATACACTCATTCTAGCTCTTTCGCATTTGTTGCTGAATTTAGAACGCAGCACTGGGAGTTGGTAATTACCCAGTTCTGAGTATACAAAAGGCATATCGTACAGCTGTTCGTATGTTGTATATTTGCATGTTCGTTCGCAGCGTCTATGATACCTGGCGACGCATGAGTCTATGACATGTTCGGGTGATATTTCCCCGTCAAGATCGCAACATAAAAAAATTTCAGTTCGACGAAGCCATTAAAATGAAAGTGAAGCGGAGTATTATTGTGTGCATCGTTAAGTAAAATACACACCACGGAGAAACGTGTATCACACACTGTCGAACATAACGGGAGAAAATAACTGACTCCTGATCGAGCAACAGACTAAAATTTTATTCAAACGACACACTAATATTATAGCACACTGAAGATTTACTGGAACCTAAATGAGTTAGGTAGGGTTGTCGTCTGGGCAGCTGCCTCAGTGTCTCTTATCACTTCTGTCGCAGATTAGGGTAGCAGAGATCACAGTTATTTCTTCATATATTAGAAAGACCACGTGTTATAGGAACATGCGTATCCTCGACACTGTGCAGGTGTAGAAGCGAAGGAGTGCGCTTTATGTGTCGTGAGCAACTTGTAGTAGCCCCACCAGCAACAGAGATTATAACTGCAACTTGAAGCTGCGGAACCGAACATGACAAGTCAATTGAACGATCAATTACTCCGCGTCGGCCTGCGTCAGTCGCGCAGAAATTCTGTCGCAATCACCAAGTCAGGCGGTACACAACCTGGAACGGTGGTCGAGGGGCAGTCAGCGTGTGCAGAATGAAGTGAGAGGAAATGCCATGCCCGATAACATACACAAGGGAACGGCTCAGTTTGTCACGTCAAAACTTTTCATTACACACAAAAATAGCACACCTAAAGAAGACGAACTGGCAGTATTTTTTGATATGTTGACAACTGCCAATATCGTGTGCTACCAGCGGCCGGAAGTGTACAGACTGCGCTACAGGGCTGATAGTTTCTCAGGCACAATTGTTCACAACTACACTCTTGTATTTACTCATATAACGTTCAGGCACAAGGATACCTACGCTCGGCTAGAGGGGAAGGAAGCGGCTATTGTTTTGTAAGCAACCATCCCGTCATTCGTATGAAGTAATTTGCCTGATTAAAAAGAAGCCGACATTTCGATGGCGACCTGATAACTGACCCCAGTGCTCTCGCATGCACTCAGCCCCGTGGGCGAGGAAAATGCTGTGTTTTCATCGTAATTGACTGCAAATAGACTTAACATTTGTGCACTATCGAGATGTCAGCATTCGGCATGTACAATAATATTTATAGTTAATACGTTGCAAAATAAAGCCGAAAATTGTCGCTGCCAATAATTTTCACAGATGAAATTTTAGAATACGTCGAAAAGTCACTCTATGTATTCCATGATGATTCGGGAATGCAGCGGGAACACGTCGACATCTTGTCATGATATTTCTGCTGACGGCCATTCAGCCATCCTCAGGTGAGCGATATACGCTGGATATTGCTGGTTCCCGTCGCTAACTAATACCAAAATTCGCCGCGGAGACGCACGCGTAAAGGCAGCCGCTCCATAAGTTTTCTACAAATACTGCCAGTCTATGGCGTGCAGGTGCGTGCATAATTGTGACACTACATGCACACTCTGTCGGGATACTCTCGGAAGTTAGAATTCAGATGTGGAGGCCCATTTTAGATTTGCCTGTAGTTTTATTATTTTTTGCAAACAAATCGGACACAAATAATAAAAATGTAAATAATAAAAATATATGGACGATACGATTACGACTCTGCTATTGTGATAATATCTATGCACCAACACGTGATATTCTTTCTGACCATATTTTAACAAATAGCCAAAATTATTTGATGTCTGAGTTTAGCTTCGACAAATATACTTTTTCGAACTTTTACCTCTTGGAACTATTATTTTAATATTTCTCCCACATTTTCATTATCACTTAACTTACTCATCTTAGCGAACTATCGTATTGTATAAATAGAATAGATGCCAAGATCACAATTTTTATTTTATTTATTCAAGACGACAGGTTCCGATTCTCTATGGTGTCATCATCTGGTCTTATTGACATTAAACTGCTTATTATAGTTCTCCACATAACATCTGGGAGGTGTACTGGATGATAGTTGTATAGAAAACATGTGCCAGTGGACAGTCGGATATAAAATGGATGGCTGGTCAAAATTAAAACAGTAAAATATACATAAAATAATAACCGCCATATGCACATGTCTGGTTGGTTTTATGGATGTGCTCAACATCTGGCATTCGGAAATCAGTCACGTGTCATCCCTCGCCCGAAACCCTCCTTTCTATACGCCATATTGCTTTCTGTGTTTGATGGTTTTCTCATTATAACTCAAGCGTCGTCATTTCAAATCAATAGCGCACTGTAAATGATGAGAAACACGTCGTTGTTAGGACAATGAATTACAATATAATGTCTAAAAATGCAATGTTAGCAGATAAAACTGCCATCGATGGTACGATAATTACGAATTACTCTCGCAGCTGTTCTACGTAGCGTAATGGGCAGCGAATTAGTTTGTGATGCAGGAACATGTTAGACGCTGTTTGGAAACTTGGCGGGCGCGAAGGCTCAGAGCGCTCGGCCAGATGGTTGCCGGCGTGGGAGCTCAGCGTGCTCGACACCCCCTGTAACGAAAAAACTGAGGCACTGACGAAACGATCACAATAAACCAACGTCCACAAAGGACCGAAGAACTAATGGAAAGAGCACCGAACTACCCGAAGAAAAAAATACAAATAAAAGGTTTTCGCACAGTCTTGTTAATTGAACACAACTATATCCCGCGAGATTCTGAGTTGTTCAAAGGTAACAGCACATTCTCTGAAAAGTGCATTTGTTCTATTTTGTGAACATATCACAAGGTACATACCAACGAATTGCAAACATAGACTTCTTTATCACATGTACACAAACCAGGGAGATACCCTTACAATGACTATTGTAAATGACGTAATGATAATAGTATCTTTGTATATGGATTAAGTACTAGAGCTTTGTGAAATTCGATATTAAAAGACTACGTAGTCATGGTTTGAATTTTTCGGGAATTTCTGTTGAGGAAATTTAGAGGGCCGGAATTTGAAGCTGAGTGTAGTACAATCTTGCTGCCACCTACTTAACTTACATTTCGCGTAGTGATCACAATGATATGATAAGAGGAATTAGGGCTCGTACGGAGGCATCTAGGCATTCTTTTATCCCTCGTTCAATTTGGGAGTGGAATAGGAAAGGAAATGCCTAGTAGTTGTACAGTGTACCCTCCGCCACGCACCTTGCGGTTTATGTATGTAGATGTAGAACTGTATAGTTTGTGGAACTTAAAAGTTGCATGAGACGACGGGGACCAGATTATGACTTTGGTTTTTTGTTGGTAGGTGGGGATGCTTCATGGTCTTTGAAGGTCAACGAAGATTAGATTAGATTAGATTAGATTAATACTTGTTCCTTAGATCATGTATACGACATTTCGTAATGATGTGGAACGTGTCAGTTTAGTAAATTTTGTCTATACTTGACAATCTATATTTTAAGAATTTTTTTGTAAATTTTTTTTATTTTTTATTTTTATTTTTATTTTTTTAATATATTTTTTTATGTTTTATCTAAAAATTCATCTACATTGTAGAAGGAGTTGCCATTCAGAAATTCCTTTAATTTCTTTTTAAATACTAGTTGGCTATCTGTCAGGCTTTTGATGCTACTTGGTAAGTGACCAAAGACTTTTGTGGCAGCATAATTCACCCCTTTTTGAGCCAAAGTTAGATTTAACCTTGAATAGTGAATATCATCCTTTCTCCTAGTGTCGTAGCTATGCACTCTGCTATTACTTTTGAATTGGGTCGGATTGTTAATAACAAATTTCATGAGTGAATATATATATTGTGAAGCTACAGTGAGTATCCCTAGATCCCTAAATAAATGTCTGCAGGATGCTCTTGGGTGGGCTCCAGCAATTATTCTGATTACACGCTTTTGTGCAATGAATACTTTTTTACTCAATGTTGAATTGCCCCAGAATATGATCCCATATGAAAGCAGTGAATGAAAATAGGCGTAGTAAGCTAATTTACTGAGATTTATATCACCAAATTTTGCAATGACTCTGATAGCATAAGTAGCTGAACTCAGACGTTTCAGGAGATCTTCAATATGTTTCTTCCAATTCAGTCCCTTGTCAATGCAAACACCTAAAAATTTTGAATATTCTACCTTAGCTACAGATTTATGTTCAAAGTCTAAATTCATTAATGGTGTCATGCCATTTACTGTATGAAACTGTATATACTGGGTTTTATCAAAGTTTAATGAGAGTCCATTTGTAGAGAACCACTTAATGACTTTCTGGAAGATATCATTTACAATTTCATCAGTTAATTCCTGTTTGTCAGGTGTGATAGCTATACTTGTATCATCAGCAAAAAGTACTAGCTTAGCATCTTCATGTATGTAGAATGGCAAGTCATTAATATATATTAAGAACAGCAAAGGACCCAAGACCGAATCTTGTGGGACCCCATTTTTAATAACTCCCCAGTTAGAAGAATTAATTGTCTCATCTACATCATGTGAACTGCTTATTTCAACTTTCTGCACTCTTCCAGTTAAGTATGATTTAAACCATTTGTGAACTGTCCCACTCATACCACAATACTTAAGCTTATCTAGAAGAATCCCATGATTTACACAATCAAAAGCCTTTGAGAGATCACAAAAAATCCCTACTGGTGATGTCCGGTTATTCAAAGCATTTAATATTTCATCAGTGAAGGTGTATATAGCATTTTCAGTTGAAAAGCTTTTTTGAAAACCAAACTGACATTTTGTTAGAACTTTATTTATACTAATATGTGAAGCAACTCGAGAATACATAACTTTTTCAAAAATCTTTGATAAAGCTGTCAGAAGTGAGATGGGCCGGTAGTTGTTGACATCGTATGTATCCCCTTTTTTATGCAAAGGTTTAACGATAGCATATTTCAGTCTATCTGGGAAAATACCCTGCTTTAATGAGCTATTACAAATATGACTGAGAATCCTACTTATCTCCTGGGAACAAGTTTTTAATACCCTGCTGGAAATGCCATCAATTCCATATGACCGTTTACTCTTGAGAGAGTTTATTATTTTCCTAATTTCTGAAGGTGAGGTGGGTGGAATTTCAATTGTATCAAATTGTGTGGGTATGGCCTCTTCCATTAATTGCCTTGCTCCTTCTAATGAACATTTAGATCCTATTTTCTCCACAACATTTAAAAAGTAATCATTAAAAATGTTTTCAACTTCTGACTTTTTATTGATAAAGTTTTCATTTGTTTTGATGGTAATAGCCTCTTCCTCTGCTCTTGGTTGCCCTGTTTCCCTTTTAATAATATTCCAAATTGTTTTAATTTTATTATCAGAGGAGCTAATCTCAGACATGATGCACATGCTTCTTGATTTTTTAATAACTTTTCTTAATGTAGCACAGTAGCTTTTATAATATTTTATTGTTTCTGGGTTATTACTCTTTCTTGCGGACAGATATAGTTCCGTTTTTCGGTTACACGATATTTTTATACCTTTAGTAAGCCATGGTTTTTTGCATGGTTTCTTAGAATTAAATTTTACTAATTTCTTGGGGAAACAGTTATCAAATACCCTTACAAATGTATCGTGAAATAAATTATATTTTAAATTAACATCAGGTTCCTTGTAAATCTCATCCCAGTCTAACTGCTGTAGACTTTCTTTGAAATTTTTAGTTGTTAAGTCATTAATCGAGCGCACTATTCTGGTGGACAGTTTCGAATTACTGAACGGAGCTATTTCATATACTGTTACTAGCTGTGCACCATGATCCGAAAGACCATTCTCAATGGGACAAGCATTTATGTTGTTACTCTTATCTTGGTCTATAAAAAAGTTATCTATCAATGTACTGCTGTCCTTTACTACCCGAGTAGGAAAATCAATAACGGATGTCAGATTGAATGAGCCAAGTAAGATTTCCAGGTCTTTCTTCCTATTACACTCTTTCAGTGAATCTACATTGAAATCACCACAAATAATAATTTGCTTCCCCCTATCTGACAGATAGCACAACAAAGCATCCAAGTTTTCCAGAAATAACTGAAAGTTCCCTGAAGGGGACCTATATACTGTTACAATTATAAGATAATCATCATTAAGTTTAAGCTGGCAGGCACATGCTTCAATATGCTGCTCTACACAAAACTTTTTTGTTTCTAAATTTTTTACACTGTGACAGCTTTTGGCATATATGGCAACTCCTCCTCTTATCTTATTATCTCTACTTACATTTGAGACTAATTTATATCCACTGACATTCACATTTTCCATACCGGTGACAATGTGATGCTCAGACAGGCATAGTATATCTATTACATTATCAGTTTCTATAGCATCTAAACAAACTAAAAGCTCATCTATTTTATTCTTTAGTCCCCCAATATTCTGGTGAAAAATGCTAACATTATTTTTTACTTTACTTCTCTGAGAAATATTTGATTTTTCAACATTTTTAGCACCTGCCTGCCTGAGCTTCTCACTGGACACTGATCTTAGCCTAAAAAAGAAGTACCTTCATGAATTGCAGTGTCCCCCCTTAAGGACTTTGCTATCAACCCAGCTAGTTTCCCCTTCCCTTTCCTATTGAGATGTAGGCCATGTCTAGTGAAATCCCACCTATCAATAGCATCCACAGGAACCAAACCGATGTCCGACAGAGTGTCCGCCCTAAGCAGTTGATCAATCTCCATATTGACTCTCCTGACGGAGCGGTTCAATTGGGGTTGATCGTACCGCATGAAAGCAGGCAACAGTCCAACATTTGTCTGGGTCGTTGCAGAAGCTATTTTAACCAGGTCACACTCGATATTGTAGCCCTGATCCCTATCAATGCTGTTTCCCACCCCACCCACTATAACAACATGATCCTGTTTTGTGAAACCCTTACACAAGGAACCTATATCCTCTACCACCTGGCTTAGACCTGCACTGGGCTTGAAAATGTTTGTGACCTGGTACCTGTCACCTAGTTTTTCCTGTAAAATCTGGCCCACACCTCTTCCATGACTACTTCCTAACAACAGAACTTTCCTCCTACTATCTAATTTTTTTGAAACCGTTGGTTTCCTTGTGAAAGTCTGTTGCTTCCTAACTGCACCTACTTCTAAAGGAGCCTCTTCCTCACTTGACTGTGGTAGCAAGGCAAATATATTGGTTGTGCCAATTGTGAAGCTGTCAGGAACTATACTCTCTCTGTGGCCCCTGTTCCCTGCTACCACTTCCCACCCATGCTCACCCTTCTCCCCCCTTAACCTCGTAAGTTCCTCCCTAGCACTATCCAGTTCAGCCTGAAGGGCCCTAATCTTCCCTTCCTGTTCAGCTATTTTTCTGTCCCTTGAACACACTTTGCAAAACAAAGGAAGAGACTCGTTTGCTTCCCTCTTTCCCACACCGCTACACCCCCCCCCCCCCCCCCCCCCAATGAAACCACTTGTTACAACAGCTGCATTGAAACCCAAAACGAACAAACCTACTGCAGCTCAAACACATTGCATTCATGATTGTTACTACGTGATATTGACAATATATATTAACTAAAGATACAAGGGTTACTAGATTTGCTTAGGACACTAAAATACGTGTAAGCTGTTAGTAAATGCACTTAAAATTGCGGTATAACACTAAATCTTCACACTCGCGAATTTGGCCTATGAATGTACACAAAACAACTTTTCGCGATTAATGAGACAATGCGCGAAAAAAGAAAAGAACCTTTAATGGTGAGCTTGAAGACGACACTGATAAACGTATTTAGTTAGTTAACTGTGTTAAATGCACTTAAAATTACGGAGAAACGCTAAATATGCACACTCGGAATTTAGGCCTAACAAGGACGTATGTAAACAAACCGTACTTTTAGTGATTACTGGATAAATACGTGAGTAAAAGAAAAACCTTTAATGGTAAGCTTTAAGAGCACTGTAATAAATGTTTTTAGCTACTTATAGTGTTAAACTACGCTTTATTTCTACTTAAATTACTTATCATTTCCGATCGCACTGACACCGCACGTTTGTCCTTGTGCAGGGCTACCAACCAAGATCAAAAAGCTGGCATGAACGTCCATTACTCCATTTACAGAAGGTGTTCGAAGTGATGACCATTGGTATCAATGCAGCACTGCAATCTTCTTATGTATTGAGTGGTATTCCGTATGAAGTCGGCGCTTATCGATGCACAGGCTCCGGCCATTCTCTCTCGTATATCGTGCAAATAGTAAATATTTGCTGAATATGGCGCATCCCTCTAACGTGCCCTGGACATGTAAACACCATTCGACGTTTGCGCAATACAACACTAATAGGATCGGCGAGACTAGTATCGTCGAAGCAAGCGAATGTTAATGATGCATTCCTTCGAAGAATGAATCGACGCGCTTTTCATTTACGGAGAATGCCAACGAAATTTATTGAAAGCTAGACATATACGCTAAAAGATATCCTCCACGTATTCACCATACACGTCGCACATTTAAATATGTGTTTGATAGATTGAGAACAACTGGATCTATAACGTGTCGTAAACATACGCGGCAAAGGAACGTTACTAAAGAGGAAGTGGTTAGAGAGCCTTGTCAAATGGCAGGGGAATCTGGCATGGGCCAGAGTAACGTTATTCGTGTTCTGCATCGCCATAAATATCATCCTTACCATATCATTCGCCATAGCGTTCTACCGACGGGCCCAACGTCAGATTGAGAGGGATAACAAGTTTATTAATTTGATTTTATTTGCTGGCCTGGCTACATTCACGAACCATGGAAATGTTAATTTACATAACATGCATTATTGGACTACTGAAAATCCATGTTAACTGCGGCAAGTTGCACACCAAACACCGTGGTCATTAAATGTATGATGTTGAATTCTGGAGGACAGAATTATAGGCTCCTACTTCATCAAAAGGAATCTTAATGGTAGGATGTACACCATGTTCCTGCAAGAAACATTAAGCCTCTTATTGGAAGAAATACCTTTAGGAACAAGGAACAGAATGTGGTATCAACATTTTCCGCTGATAGCCAGAAATGAATTGCAGAGATGATTTCCAAATCGTAGGACTGTACGCGGAGGAGATGCGACCCCTCTATATTTTTTTGTGGAGATTCGTAAAAGACATTGTTTATAAGAAGTTTCAACTGCACCAGAAAGTATGTGAGAGAAAATTGTCAGAGCATGTGCTTTGATAAGTACCAAAGCGATGATAGAATAGAATAGAATCTTTATTAGCCTTCCAATATGTTCTCCATACAATTGGCTTCGTCAGTGTGCTTATTTGAAGATTGTAGCGTTGCATTGATATCAATGGTCATCACTTCGAACAACTTTTGTAAATGGATATTCGTGCCACCTTTGACCTTCGTTGACCTTCAAAGACTTTACTGTTAAGCTACACATGATTGGATTCGTCTTGATACCCATTATCAGGAAATAAGTACCAAACTATAACATATCATAAATAATAATAAAAAAAAGGCTGACCTTCATATCTCTGAAGTGAGCCTACCTAGCAACAAAGAAAAACCAATGTCATATTTTGTCCCCCGTTGTCCCTTGCAACTTCTATCCCACAAACGTTTCAGCTCCTATCATGTTTTCGGAGTTATTCTAGGTGGCAAGAATTAGTGACTCACCTTGTATATTTTTTCTACATGGTTAACTGCGTCACTGATGATACGGTAATATCGTTAGACCTTGTGTGGGAATTCAAATGGTGAGCATAACATTACATGGGCAATGGGTTGATCCTTTGGATGTGTGTGGCATATGGGAATTTGAAGTGGACAGGAGTTGTGCTTCAGCTAGTCGAAGTCCGATGTAGGAGACCCGGATTCAAATCCCGGCCCGGTAGAAATCTTCAATAATCATTGATTTATTTCAGTGCACTAGTCCAACTATAGTCTATTTTTTTTCCTTCCTCTTCCTTCCAGTCATTAAAAGTGTAAGAAAAATTTAACCAACACATGGTCTCATATTGCTATTAAAAAGATAATTAAAAAGGAGCTGATGGTGTGACTTATGAATCATGGATCTTATTCTCATATAAACTCAGAAAAAGAATTGCTCGATCTGTCCTCAAATTTACTGGTTGATTGACTTAATTTGCATACCAAAAAAGAGACATGCTAGGCCAGGAAGGGCACAAAATTTTCATAATGAACATAAAATATTACATAAACAATAATAAAAAATCCATAATAATAACAATGCCTTTGCTGTCAATGGATATGAAGACAATACTCCTGCGATAAAGCAGAATACATCTCACAAACTGAAGAATTCTTTAGTAAAAGAAGCATCTCTGATATTTCAAAGAATCCAGCACAGGTGTCCAGTATAAAGTGCTGAAATGCCAAATCATTGTATCATTCTCTTTTACAACAAAGAGATTTCTCTTATGTCCCTGAGGACACGAGGAACACAATCTGAACAAAGTGTCCAAGTGGAATGACATACGCGAAGGAGCTGGACAGGAGTATAGTAATTAGTAACACACACGAAATGAAAAGCTCAGACCAATACTTAACTTTTATGTATATTTTCTCAGTTGACGTACAAAAACAAATGAGCCTCTTGCTCTACAGCTAATAGCAAAATAAGTAGACCTCTGTATCATCAATACATAACATGTACAAGCAGAAAAGACAACATGACAGGCAGCAAAGAACTGAGACACTGTACACTTGACATAAATCAGCTGCTTGGCTCTGCTGGCTGCGCTGGTGCGCACGAGGGGCGATAAATGCACCGCCGTGGGCTCTGACAGGCCACAGGTGAAGCTGCTAGTGCAGCTGCGGCTGCTGGCGCCGGGCCGCAGGTGTTTCTAAGAGTTGTGACTGTTGACTCTCGAATCCAAAGGGGTGTAGCTTAAGAACATAGACTTTCATAAGTAAAGTACACCAATAAGACTCATTGTGGTTTAGCAGATAAGTTGTGCAAACTCAATCCGATTAACAGCAATACATGAATTAAAAAGGTACTGTAACTGTGGCTGTAAAACAACAGGAGTCGTGCTGTAAAGAGTTTTATTTCAAAAGCAGACATATTTATTTAAGCTCAAGATAAATGTACACTCTTCCTCTATCCCACAAAGCTCCAGGCAATTTTTCCATCAATGGAAACAGTGCTGGACAGTGGCATAGATAATTCTTGGTGATGGTTCCAAAATATCAGCAGCCGAGCTGCTCTGTCAAACTGTTTTAATGTTTATAATTGGAGCTGGAGACACTGTAAGTGACAAAAATTAATTAATAAATAATACAACTCATAGATATGGGGCTGGGGGCTGGATTAGACATTAGATTAGATTAATACTTGTTCCATAGATCATGAATACAAGATTTTGTAATGATGTGGAATATGTCAGTTTAGTAAAAGATAACATTGCATGATATAAGTTACATTTTTAAATATTTTTTCGTTTGTAAAATTACTAATTCCTATATACAAATTCATCTTCTGAGTGGGAGTAGTTCTCATTCAGAAATTTTTTCAGTTTCTTTTTAAAGTTTCTTGGCTATCATTCAGACATTGATGTTACCTAGTAAGTGACAAAGGACTTTTGTGGCAGCATAATTCACCCCCCCCCCCCTTCCTTGCTAAAGTTAGATTTGATCTTTAATAGTGTAGATCATGCTTTCTCCTAGTGTTGTTGCTATGCACACTGGTATTACATTTGAATTGGACTGAGTTATTAATAACACATTTCATAAGAGATTATATATTGTGAAGCTACTGTGAAGATCTCTAGATCTAGTGTCTGCAAGACGATTTTGGTTGGGCTCCAGAAATTATTCTAATGACACACTTTTGTGCAACGAATACTTTTTTTACTCCATGATAAATTACCCCCAAAATTTGCAGTAACCCTAATAGCATAAGTTGCTGAACTCAAAAAAGCTTCAGTAGATTGTCAATTCAATTTCTCATCAATGCATGCACCAAAAAACTTTGAATATTCTACTTTAGCTACAGACTTCTGTTCACAGACTATATTTGTTAAAGGTGTCATGCCATTTACCATATGGAACTGTATGTATTGTGTTTTATCAAAATTTAGTAAGAGTCCATTTGCAGAGAAACACTTACTAATTTTCTGGAAGACATTATTTACAATTTCATCAGTTAACTCTTGTTTGTCAGGAGTGATTACCGTACTTGTATCATCAGCCTCCGGTGATGAAAGTCTTCCTCTTTTGATTTCCTTGGTGACAAGTGTTGCTTTTCTTTTCACTGGTTCAGTGGGCAGAAATCTTGTTTCTTTTTATGCAGATTTGACTTGGGGAATAGATAACTCACATAGTGCTAGGTAATGTCAATTAAAGTGCGAATTCTACACTGGGATGCTGTAGGCGTACTTAGCTAGACACCTATGAACAGTCAATGTGATATGTGAGGCACTATATTGCTCTTCCACAATTCAGTTCCTTTTTTCCTTATTTTAGCAAGGAGTTGAGCAAGAAAATCAAATCAGGAACTGAAGATACATGCTTTGAATCTTGATTTTTGCATTCAAGCTATTTTAATACTCATAGAAGTTGGTCATTTACAGTTCATGGGTGGGTGCATAGTTTCTTGAACAATAGTAAAAATCAAGATTTGTTGTGTTATCACTTTCTTCCAAGAAAATGGGATCACTTTCACTGGTATACAAAATGTAAAACGATTTTCACAAGAATTGTTTCATTCAATCATCACATCAATGTTCACATATTGAATCTACAAATCACATTTAAGTGCCTGTCAGAGGGTCCATAGAACCACTTTTATAATATTTCTTTAATGTTCCATTCTCTTATTTTGAACAAAGGAACACCTTAATCATTCTGTTTTGGATCTAATTTCTGTTATTTTATTTATGATATTATATCTCTCTTAGGGAGCCTCCCTATGTAGGTGGATACTAACAAGATCTATTCAAATTTGGAGAAGAAATTTGCTGAAAGTTATTATCATGATGTGGCAAATAGCTCAAAAGAATTTTAACATTAACAATAATGACCGTGAAAGCCTACGTTCATACACTGCTGAAAATTTCACAAGCAGATCTCACTGCAGCAAATACTGTAATTAATTTCTTTTAATGATTTCCATCCCAACTCTTGCATCATTCCATGACACTCAGTCCCCTGAATCACAATAATATTAACAAGTGCCCTTCTCTGAACTTGTCTTCCACCAGTCCCACCTGGTGAAGATCCCACCACAACATTTCCAGTGTGTTATTTTCAATTAAAGTTACTCCTAACTGTAACTCCTAGGTACTTTGTTGAATTTATGGCCTTTAAATTTGATCGATTGTTGTGTAAATGAAGTTTAATGGATTTCTTTTAGTGCTCATATGATTGACTTCACACTTCTCATTATTTAGGGACAGTTGACAATTTTTTAACCATGCAGGTATATTATCTAAATAGCTTTGCATTTGGTTAAGATCTTCTGGTGACTTTACTAACAGATAAATGGCAGCATCATCTGTGAACAGTCTAAGGGAGCTCCTCGGATTGTCTCCTAAATCATTTATAAAGACTAGGTACAATAGGAACCCTATAACACTCCCTGGGCGCATCAGATATCACTTTTGTTTTATTCTATGACTTTCCATCAGTTACTACAAATGGTGTCCTTCCTGACATGAAATCACAAATGTAACTGCACAACTAAGGTGCTATTCTGTAAGTATTCAATTTGTTTAGAAGCTGCTTTAAGCACTAAATTTGCTTAGAAGCTACTTGTGAGGTACAATGTCAAAAGCCTTACAGAAATCTAGAAATGTGTAATCAATTTGAGAACCCCTGTCCATAACCCTCATTACTTCATATGAGTAAAGAGCTTGTCATGTTTCATGAGAATGTTTAAATAAAGTATATGACATGGGCTTGTAATTTTGTGGATCATGCCTATTGCCTTTATTGAATTTTAAAGTGACCTGTGCAAATTTCTGTCCTTCAGTAGGGATCTTTTGCTGAGCAAAAGTAAACACTGAAAGGAACATGAGTGTTATACAGTCTGGACCAAAATGCTTGTGTTCGTTAAGTGATTTAAGGGTATCTACTTCTAAATTATGCAAGCTGGCAGGTGCTCGTGATTCAAATTCAAGGGAGAATTTTTGACACTACTTTCTTACATGCTTTTCTGATGTTAAATTGTGTAAAATTTGTCTTGTGCAACCAGTACAGTTTCAGAACTCAATCAAATACTAAATCAACCATCAGATTGAACCATATTAAATACTATTTTGATATTTCCATCAATTTTTAACATTAAAGGGTGTCATTAGCAAGAGATAACAGCTCTTATGCAAAGGCCACAGCTACACTGATTTGTCTACAGACACGAGAAATGACACATTCAACCTAGAAGGTTTCTTGCTTCACATCAATTGGTCATTCATCTTTGACATACTCTGTGACAGTATCAGTCCTATTATTTTATACCCACACTTTGATATATGTATACAAAAAGAAGCCTTTATTCAGTTTTATTTCATCTAAATCATTTGTTCATTCATCAACAGTCAAAATTTTGACTTAGATTGATGTGGTCAATGGTTTCCATGTCTGCAGGTGCTATGTTCCTGACTGTGATGGCAGCCCTGTGGGAGCAGATTTCAAGCCCCAGTGGCTGCAGAACGCAGTGCCAGTGGAAACCCGTGGAGACCTGGTGAAGCCAGCACACTGTCAACGTTACACTCGCAACAGTTCTGTGTTAGCTGATGTCTTCAACAGCACGTGCCCTGCCGCACTTTTCACCAACGCTACAGAACGGTGTGATAAGTGGGTGTATGAAGGATTTGAAACATCCATCCAGAGTGAGGTAATGAAAACAGACATCTAATATCAAAGCAGTAGTCCAGCAATTGAGATTACTATACCAATCTGATATGCAGAAAAACATGTGCATCTCCTAACTAGGAAATTTATCTGCATAAAGAAGTGCACTGCAGGTCTTGCTATAGAGGAAACATAGTAATAAAATAATACAATAGAAAAGAGAGTTTCTGAGTGAGGAAACTTACATAGGCTACAAGAAATATAAAACAAAAGGCAAAATGTTAATATCAATTTTTAGATGTTCATTAACACAGGAAAGGTCATCATTCAATAGCCACATTGCTGCCAAGTTGACTGACTGTAATCATTACTAATGGTATTGCAACAGAGTTTAAATCTCTAAAACTCAGTTGTCTTCAATTCTTGAGTACCTGAAAAGTTATATATGTATTCTGTGAGTGAATTAGCTCTGGTAATGACCATTATTTAACATAGATCCCTTTAACAGTACACTGCTTACCTGAAAAAGAGCTCAGGTCAAGCCAATGTACAACACAGGAAGTAGAAAGAAGATTGAAGTTACTTCACTGATGAGCTTGCTTTTTTCTGTTCCCAAAAATTTTTCATATTCTCACTGTCCCCCTACCCCCCTTCCATGTTTTCTTGTCCATGGTCTGTGAGATGTAACACTTAATTTGAACTGATGCTTGTTAGAGTCTTGAATGCAGCAGTGTCCTGCCCTGAAAGGAAGATTTACATCAAATTTTGATTCAGCTTGTTAGACTTTCATCTCATCTAGATTTCCTCAAAGACAAAAAATTCGTATTATTTTATTTTATTCTTTTCCTTTGTCTCTAGCTACTGATCCATCTCCAAGCATTTGTTTTATGCATGTAATACTCCAGGTTTGACTACTGTGATGTATGTACCATTATGATAAGAAAAATAAACCATTAAACATTTTCATGATTGGTTTCCAACAAGCTACAAATACTTGAAATTATGTGAAATGTAACTGATATACCGGTACAAGACATTAAGACCAGTACAAGACATTAAGATAACAGCACCTTACTTGTCCTTTGTCTTCAATTTACCATTACAATTTTAGTTAAAAATGCCGCTGATCATTTAATATCAGTTTTCAGGCAATATATACATATCCTGTATGACTAATGAGATCATTCCTGACATTTTTGAATCTCTGTATCTTCAAAACTTTTGAGCATAGAGAATATGTTAATATTATGTAATTAGTGCAAGAAGTAACAATGTTCATTATATATAGGCCTCCATTTAGCAGGCTAGAGATAATTGTTACCTATTGCAGTTTTCACGTACCACATGTAAACATTGAGCCAATAGCAGAAGATACCAGATATAACAGAAGAGGCAACAGCTTTTAGATAATAAATGGATTGTATGAATCATGTATTGGTTTATAATGTTTTGAAGTATGAATTGACTATAGATTTCATTGCTGTGACTGAAAGAATGTCTAAAAATGAAACGTGTAATATATAGAATACAGCATCAGACCAACTAAATTGATTAATTTTTTCCCAGTGGGATATAACATGTGATGAAGAATTGTGGAAACTTGGAATGGTTGGCACTGTAAATAATTTTGGTTATCTGTTGGGCCTACCAGTATTTGGATATATTTCAGACAGGTAAAAGTTTCCTAACAATGATATTGAAATATTAAATTTTAAGAGGACTGCTAATTTTCCAACAAATAACCCTTTTGTATCTTTACAGATTTGGGAGAAAGAAAGTCTTCATGTATGGTATGGGCCTTACAAGTATCTTGGGCTTTGCAAGAGCATATGCAAATAATTATATGACGTACTTGGTTCTAGAGTTCCTCGCCATGTTTGTTATGGGTGGAAACTTTTCATCTATCTTTATACTAGGTATGTACTTCTAAATGAAGCACTACTGAGCTATAATGTGACACTTCTCTGTTAAATAAGTCATTTATATAACTATGTGTTGTGGTCTTCACCTGGAGACTGGTTTAATGGAGCTCTCCATGTTTGTACATGCCTCTTCATGCCAAATAACTACTGCTACCTACATCCATTTCAACCTACTTGCTGTACATGTTTTTTGGTCACTCTCTTTAATTATTATCACACAAACACTTCTCAAGAATACTAAATTAATTATTCATTGATGTCTCCTTTCTGTTACTCAAGTTATGTCAGAAATTTATTTTTTCTCCAATAATGTTCAGTACCTCCTGATTAGTTACATAAACAACCCACATAATCTTTGGCGATAGTCTGTAGCTTCACATTTCAAAAGCTCCTATTCTCCTCCTGTCTGAACTGCATCATCCACATTTTACTCGTTTTCACAGTTCACTCCAAACAAACCTTTCAGAAAGATGCTTCCTAGCACTTAAAGTAATATTCAGTGTTAATACAGTTCTCTTCTTATGAAAGCTTTTCTTCCTATTACCATTTTACCCTTCTTAACTATTTTAACTTTTTATTTGAAGCTATAAAAACTACCACGAATTATGTATAGTGTGTATATTTGGAGAAAAATATTGAAAAAGTGAGGGGGGGGGGCGGCGGAAAATATCCTTGAAATTATTAGGCAACAAAAAGTTCATAGCTGGTCAGGTATATAGTGCTTCCATTATGTACCCAATGAAGTAAAAGTCACTATTATGGATCTTATCTTTCCAGAAAGTAACAGTAGTGCATGATTGACTACTTTTACATGTCAAGGAGGAATACTAAAGTAAACAAATGTACATGTTAAGAGTAATTCAATGCAGCTAACTTTTGAACTGATTCAGTAAGACTCTACAATTTATAATTTCTAGGATGAGCTACTAGCATATATAACACTATATGTATACAAGCAATTACAAATGAGTTTGTGGTAATATGTTGATCAGTTTGATAGATAATAGAAAAAATGATGTATGTAGCTGATCAGCTACACTATGCATTAAAGGGTTAAGTTTTGTATCTTCTCTACTTCGGTCATTATAAGTTTCTTTACTGCCCAAATAGCAAAAATCATCTACTAATTTTATTGTCCTGTTTTGTAATCTTATACCCTCAGCATCACTTGATTAAAGTCAACTTCATTCCATTCCCCTTGTGTTGTTTTGTTTATGTTTATTTTATACCTTTCTTTTAAGACACTGTCCATTCCATTCATATGCTCTTCAGTGTTGTTTAATGTCTGTGACTGAATTACAATGTCATGGACAAACAGCAAAGTTTTTATTTCTTCTCCCTGAACTTTAATTGCCTTTCCAAATTTCTTCTTGCTTTCCTTCATAGCTTGCTCAATGTACAGATTGAATAACATTAGGGCAAAGACACAATCCCATGTTACTTTCTTGCCAACCACTACTTCCCTTTCATGTTCTTTGACTCATATAACTGCTGTCTGATTTCTGTACAATCTGTTTATAACTTTTGTTCTCTATATTTTATTCACCCTTGCTAGCTTCATAATTTGAAGTAGTGTATTCCAGTCAACACTGTATAAAAGCTTTCTCCAAATCTAAAAAGATAGAAATGGATGATTGCCTTTCTTTAACCTATGTTCTACATTAAGTCACAGGGTGAATATTGCCTCATATGTTCCTACATTTCTTCTAAATCCAAACTGATCTTCCTCGAGACCAACTTCTATTAGATTTAAACTTTTTGGTAAATAATTAAGCCTCATATTTTCAACTATAACTTCTTAAATGTACAGTGTAGTATGATGATTTTCAACAGTGAGCATTGTGACTCAACATTTGTATTGTTTCAACTCTCCCATCATGGTATAAAAAAAGTGATACATTCAATAGCAGTGTGGCACAGCTTACTTTTATCCACTACATTGCAGAGTGTATGTCCATAATACACTTAATTTATTTTAAACTTAATTTTTCAAATTTCTTTATTGAGAACTGAACTATAAATTAGTTATGCCTATGAGGTGCTATAGAAACTATTGTGTTTCCTGATATATTCTCTACTGCTAAATCTGAAGAACACAAACATGTTCTACATATTTTGCAACAACATTCTATTACACAAACAATGTTGTTAGTAACATTGTCTTTCAATCTAACTCATATTGTAAGATTTCCAGTTAGAATAAAAAATCCTTTAGGACAGTCATTTATGACATTTTTATAGACAAGAGAAATGAACAAAATCATATCATAAAACCAATAATCAGATCATGACATGCAGCTCCTTGTTTTAGGTGTAGATTCCAAGCATATTATGAAGACTGCTAATTCTGAATGCAGGAGAATAGTCAATCCACCAAAAATTGAAAATGTTGGAAACTGCTCAAAGATATGAACTGGAAAGATGATTATAGTGCTCATGAAATGAATGAAAAATGTAACATATTCATTTATAATATCAGTACTGTATTTGAAAACGGTTTTCCTCTAAAAGTAACTTAAATTAAACAGAAGTCTATAATAAAACCATGGATTATACAAGGAATAAAGATTCCATGTAGAAGGAAAAGGTATCTGTTAGTCAAGAAGAGTTCCAATGGCGATGATTTAGTTACATACAAGGCATACTGCAAAATATTAAGAAAAGTAATTCAGACATATAAACAAATGAAATACCAGAGAACAATAGCAATGCCAGGCAACAAAATAAAAACAATATGGAATATAGTGAAAGAGGAGACGGGTAGAACCAGAAAGGAACAGGAGCAGATAGCATTAAGTTTTGTATCCCATGCTCGTCGCCACTTTTGTGTCCCATCCTCGGTGCCACTTTTGTGCCTCATTTCTGCCAGTTGTCCTGGGTGTTGGTGGCTGAGTAGAGAGAGAGACCGACACAGGGAAATAGGATGCACACATGTGCAGGTATGGAGGTGACCAGCCAGTGGGACAGCAGAAACTAGAAACACTAGGCTAAATTAGAACAAGATATATATTTCATAGAGATGGTACAATACTTAACTTGGAGAGCAGCAGACTAGTAGAATGTTGATACATAGTTTAGATAGAGGCTTGCCTACTGATGATTCCTAGTGCCTATCCAATAACCAAGTCTTAACTGGTGCCTGTCTGATTCCCAAGTGGCCGATGTAGCAGTGGTGGCCACAAGCAGGGTTATAGCAGAGGGTGCTCGTGGCTGACGTCGTATGAACATGCACTTTAGACTTGTGCAACACCACATTAAGAGTAGGTAATACATCAGTAACTGATGGGCCTAGTGTGGCAAATCTATTTAGCCACTTGCTGAATAATTCAGTTTTATTGTTTACAGTTGTATTTCAGGAACAAGTAACTGATTATGGTATTATTGTCAATATGATGATGAAAGTGACAAGTGTTTGTTGTTAGTATTTCTAGACTGCATTTCAAAACTGGTATGAAATTTGAATTTGTTTTGATATTTATTTCTATACATAGGTATGGAGCTCATGGGACCAAAACGCAGAGCAGTGGCAGGCATTGTCATCAATGCATTTGATTCCTTGGGTCCAGCAATATTGGGTTTAGCAGCATGGTGGCTGAAGGACTGGAAGAAACTAATTTTGGCACTTTATGTACCTTCCCTCTTATTCATAGCCTACTATTGGTAAGTCTTTCAAGAATCATTAACAACCTTGCTACAATTTTAATTAATTATAATTAAAACTAAAATATAAGTTTGTAATACAATTATTAATATTCCCATAAGCTTAAAATATTATGAAATTAATATACTGGATTCCAATGTATGAACATGTTCAAATGTTTGTCAAGCTTAAGGGACTTAACTGTGGGGTCATCAGTCCCTAAACTTACAAACTGCTTATGGAGTAACTTATACTAAAGATGACACAAATATCCATGCCCAAGGGGGGTGGGGGTTCAAACCCCCGACGGGACACGGCCTCGCACATCACGCTTGGCCACTCCACTGCGGCTCCAATGTGTCTTTCATTATATTTGAATAATGTTTAGATTCATGTTTTATACTAGCTGTTACCTGCAGTAGTGCTTTCATATCAATAGTTTTGCTATAAAAAGCAATGGCAAGTAAGGCATTGTCTGTTCAGTACTGCCACATCCCCTACTTACCTGTTTAGGTAAGAATAGCTGCTTGTGATGTGCCCCCCTTTCTCTTTCTCTCATCACTACCACAATCCATGCCCTATTGCCACACATGTAATGGTGTGTGCACACCAGGGAGGGGGGAGGGATATGAAATGTCTATGAACCATGTTAATGAAGTGACTACAGTATATGGTACACAACATGCTTATCATGCATTTTTATAGTTTATGTTCACTGATGTAAAGACAGGTGGTCCATATGCATACTACACCTTATTTCGGGTTGATTTCTTTAAATTTGTTTCCGTATACATACTGTCCATACAGGTTGATTCAATGTATGTGGAAGCCTACACTTCTTTAAATTTGTTTTCATTGGTTTTTCCTTTTCATTAGTTCCTAAAATAGCCTATGTTCTTCCTCTGGTTTGAGTCTATCTACTTATTAAGTTCCATCAAAATCAGTTCAGTGATTTAGTGAAGGAAATGTGACATATACAGTTCCTTTCATATGTAATAACTAGCCATTACTGTGGCTACACTCACATATCAGTAAAAATAAATCTGTCAATTTGTCTTAGTCTACAGTCTCTTGACCAGTTTGATGTTACTCACTGTATATTCTATACTGTGAAAGCCTTATCATTTCTTGCAGTAGTTTCTTAATTTCACTCTACTTATGTCCTATGAACCAATCCTTACTTTTGCAACATCTTTCTTTTGTCTAACAGTACCTCCTCATGTTATATGATTTACCTATCTATACTTTGGCATTATTCAGCACCACATTTCTAAGGGTTCTATTGTCTTCTTGTCTGAAGTAGTTATTTTCCATGGTTCACTTACATACAGGCCTGCACTGAAGACAAAATAATGCCTTCAGCTAAGAGTTCCTAACAACTTTACAGTCATTGCTAACAGATGTCTCTTCTTCAGAAATATCTTTCTTGTCATTGTGCACCTACATTTTATATACTTTTTGCTGAATCAGCCAACACCAGTTATTTAATGTCGAAATAACAAAACTTGTGTTCTACTTTTATTATTCCATTTATTAATCTAATTCCCCTAGCAATATCTGATTTAATCTGACAGCATTCCATTACCCTTGCTATGCTTTTGTCCATGTTCCTATCATATCCTCTTTCAAGGCACTGCCACTCTGTTCATCTACTCTTCTGAGCACTTTCCTGTTTTTGTGAATTACACTGTCATTGCATTGCTCAAAGCTCTTATTTCTTCTCCATGAACTTTAATCCCTTTCTCTAATTTTTCTTTGGTTTCTTTTACATTTGGTCAATGTACAGAATGAATAACATTAGGGATAGGCTGCAACCCTATCTCATTAATTTCTCAGTCACTCTGTCTCTAATGGCCATATTTTGACAGGATGTTAAACCCAAAACATCCTTCTTCATTAATTTTTCCAGCCACTGCTTTCCTTTAACATCCTTTGACTCTTATAACTGCCATGTTATATATGTGTAATTTGTATACAACCTTTCAGTCCCAATATTTAACCCCTGCTACTGATAGACTCTGAAGCATTTAGTTCAGTCAACGTTGATAAAAATTTACGCCAAGTCTATATACAGAGGTTTGCCTGTCATTGACTTTCCTCGTTAAATAAGTTATAGTGTCAGTATTGTCTTGTGTGTTCCTACATTCCTTGGGAACACCGACTGACCTTCCCCAGTCAAGAATCAAGAATCAAGAATTTTATTCACCATAGATCATTGTACAATGATATTGGTTTCGTCATTGGTATATAATACAATATTAAGTATTAAGCACAGATATGAAGTATAGTAATCTAATGCCGATTAGACATGTTATGCATTCAAACATAGAAATAATAACATACACAAGAAAGTATTATTTAATAATGTCTTAAGCTATATTATTCTGTAAAAATGGTGTAGCAAATCATTTGTATAGCAATTCTTTATACAATTACATGACACTTAATACAAATAAATCAAATATTATTAATTAAAAGAATTGTTAAATGTTGATATCCTGCTCTGGTATCTCTAGGAATTCTTTAATATCATAAAAAGGATGATCAGATAGCCAGCTGTACCATTTCAATTTAAACATTTTTATATCCATAGATCTTGCATACGGTGGTAATCTGTTAAAAAATATAAGAGGATTCACTTTGTGAGAATTTTTAGTCCTTGACAACCTGTGTCTTGGTATATCCAAGTTATTCCTAGCCCTGGTATTGTGCTCATGTATTTGTCCCCTAGCAACAAATTCTGAGATATTGTTTTTAATATAGAGCACAGACACATAAATGTATAAATTTATAATGGTGAGAATTCTTAGTTTTACGAAGATAGGACGACAATGTTCCCTATGGCCCCTTTTACACATTATGCGTAAGACTTTTTTTTGTAGTTTTAAGATATTCTTAGTGTGAGGGGAGTGTCCCCATATAATCAGACCATATGAAATATGGGACTGAAACATCCCAAAATATGTCACTCTGAGGTACTCCACACTCACTACTTCCCTGAGTTTCAAAATGAGGAATGCTACCCGAGATATTTTTTTGCATACATGATTTACATGTTCTTCCCATCCAAGTTTTGAGTCTATGTGAATACCTAGAAGTATTGCAGACTTATTCTCTACTTCTTTAGACATTCCCATTAACAGTTGTTGGGTTGTCAATTTCTAGCAGTGGGGGATTATTGTGCAGCCACAAGCTATTATACCAATAGCTCAGTAAAATGCACACCTGAAAATACTCGTGTTCTTTGTAATTTGAATTGTTACATTCTGCCATAAGTCTATGGTATTTTGCATGTCTCATACATCTTGCAGCCCAGGTGGAAAAAGTTTCTTATGTCTAGCTTGCGAAATGGTATCAGTAGTTTTCAGGAAGTGTCTATTCTAAGGGTTTGTTTTGTTTTGTGTATTTCAGTGCTGTGTCAGTCTTCCCATAGTAATGTACCTCCTATTCTCTTTTGATTTTCTTCATCTTCCCAGTCTATAGTCATATATTTCTGACATAGGGTCAGCCTTTGTAGCCAATCTAATATATTTAAGGGAAAAAACTGCAAAAAAGCACAGGTTGCGTAAGATCACTTCAAAAACTCTTTATTACCAGAATCGACAGGTCTAAGCTGCCACTGACAGATCTTATACTTTATTAACAGATCATAACTCACATATCAACCATTGGTGCTGCATCATAATAATGGAATTCTGGAAATGTCTCCATGCCAAAACATTTTTGTTGATGTTTCCACATACTATTTCACTTAATAACACAATGGTGTCTCTAATAATAATAATAATAATAATAATAATAATAATATACAATATCTGATGATGGCAGCCTAGATTTGCTAAAACCAGTAATAATGAGTTTTTGATGCGATCTTAGAAAATAACCTCTGCTTTTTTACAGTTAAAAAAGATCTATAATATTGCCTTCAAGTTGATTTCTCTTGAACAGTGTCTATGTATTCTTTCCAGCTTTCAGCTTTCCCTTCTTTGCTTAGCACTGGTTTTCTGTCTCAGCATTTAATATCCTTACAACTAATTCTCTTTCCTCGGAAGGTCTCTGTAATTTTCCTTTAGTTAGCATATGTTCCCTTTAGTTCAACATGTGTTTAGGGACTGAATTTCTCATCCAATCATTCTTACTTTGCCGTTTCATATTTTCAGTGAGTTGATTTTTTTTTTTTTTTTTTTTTTTTTTTTTTTTTTTTTTTTTTTTTTTTTTTAATGCCTCTAGTTGATATTTTCTGCTTTTGCCACAGGTTTGTATTTCTTCTTTTCTCATTTAATGTTATCTCTTATTTTATCTAATTATTTTTACTGGAAATGTCTTTTTGTGTGTTTGATCTCCTTTCTTTCCCAATAATGGCAACCCATTTATGTTTTTATTATATTCCTTTTTACCAGTTTGCAGCTTCTTCAATTTTATAGATCATAACCAGTAAATTATGTTCAGAGTCAATATCTGTTACTGAAAATTTCTCAAGGTTTAAAATCTGATTTCAAATATGTCTTACTGTTATATAATCACTCTGAAACCGTGTAGGGTCTCAAGTCTCTTCCATGTATGTACTCTTCTTTCATGATTCTTAAATAGTGTGTTTGTGATTATTTCATTATATTTTGGGTTAAAACAAATAAACGTTTTGTTCTACCATACATATATTTTATTCACTTCAAACTAATTTTTGGCTTATTAGGCTTAATAAGCCATCATCAGGAATGTTTCCTGATGGTGGCTTAATAAGCCAAAAACTGGTCTTAAATGAATAAAAAATTATTAATCAAAAGTAGTTTATTTGTTTTAACCCAAAATAGGTAATTGTTCTACCAAGAAGTGAGAGAAGAACCCATATGAAATATTTGATTGTACTTTATGCCAAATTCTACCAGGTGGCTTTTTCTATCACTCCTCATTCATTAATAGTGTCAGTATAACTCTATTATTAATTAAGTTGGTGAATGAGCTACAGTGGCAGTAATATGAAGTACATTGGGGAAATAGTAAATCAGATAGCCAAATGAGGATTTGAACCTTGCTCCCTCTAGGCATGAGATCAGCACTTTATATAATGTGAAATTTCATTCTATATTGCACCATACTGTTACTCAAAAGTAAGTACTAACTGTCAGTCTTTCAGCTCATTGCACATAATAGGTTCATGTCTCTCACTTTTCATCATTTGTAAAGGTTGTTGCAGGAGTCTGTCCGTTGGCTGATGGCTCAGGGAAGAATGAAGGAGGCTGGGGACATTGTTAAGGCTGCAGCAAAAACTAATGGTGTTATTCTGTCTGAGGGTGCTCTCAAGAAATTTGATGCTGCACAAACACCAAAACGTAAAGAGGTGAGATTCTCAGCATCATTCTCATGTTGTGCATGTGGTTTTCTGATCACAACAGTTGAAATTTAACTAAAATATCTTTGCTGCTTAACTTAAGAATGTTGTGGAAGGTAATCATTTTATACTTCTTTCGCAATGGCTAATTTGTGTGTTACTGACTGACTGATCAGGGAAACCACATGCACTCATATCCATGTTTAAGTGAACATTTGCTATATTGTCTGGTTAAAAGTGTCCTCATATGCTTGTTGCAGAAGGTGAAGGTGACACTGATGGACAAGTACATGTTTGTTGTGAAGGAAGAGAACCTCAGTCAACACCTTCTTTACAGACAGCTGTGTTACAGGTCTTCCGATCACGTGTACTTCTCCCAAGGCTTCTCAATTGTTGTTACTGCTGGTTAGTGTCTTTAGTTCATTAATAAACTTTCTTGTTCTTTTATTACTTGAATGTCCTTTATCTATTGCACAAAGTGAGTGACAGTCATTACTTTCATTTTTGCACTTCACTCTTTGTATCTTTTAGATTTTTGCACCTTAGTGTTAGGAATGTCATCCAGACAATGAAATTCACTGTTGACTAATCTTACTACATATAATATAATATAATATATATAATACTTCTAATTTTCATGTCTATTGATTTTCAGGATTACAAATACCTTCGTCTACACTGGCTTGTCCTTAAACTCTGTGTCATTGGCTGGAAATAAATATGAAAATTTTGTGTTGTCAAGCCTTGTGGAGCAACCTGCATGCATCCTAACGTACTTCATGATGGATAGTATAGGCCGAAAAGCAACACTTTGCAGCACTCTTGTTTTCAGTGGAACAGCTTGCTTTGCTTGTTTGCTGGTGCCGAATGGTGAGTTCTGGCCATCAGTTTATAAACACGACATTTCTGTGGATAATTCATATTCTAATGATTCAGTCATTTCATACATGATTTCACAGCTCATTTTCACCTTATCTTATTCAATACATGAAACATACTCTTAGATGAAAGCATAAAACTTAACTTTTTGCAAGAATAGTCATATTCTCTTGTGTCTAGAGATAGGAGGCAACAAAGGGCATGTAGATCGGTCAGAGCGTGGTTGAAGAAAAGGACCTCTTTGCTGGTAATCTAGCTTAATCTGTTTTAATATGGTGTTCATTCCTTTCCTTTAGCTAGGTCAACTATGAAAAAGCAGGTAAGTAGTAGGAAGGAATTTTGGGGAATGTGTAGCTATGGCTGAAATATAGACACAGCAAGTGCAAGGGATATAAATGTGGGACTGATGAGCTCATTTCAATTGCAGCAGGTTGAGCTGCATGCAGCAGCACATTGACATGGAGCATTAAACTGGGAGGAGGACATAAAACATAGGAAGATTGGGGAGAGTTAGTACTGTGATTACAGTTACAACATTTATCTTTCTTTTTCAGATATTCCCAGCCACATTTTTGTTTATTACGATGACTTTGCTTGCAACTCTCTGCTTCTTTGGGCTGAAGGAATCTGAAGTCATCATGAGCACAATCTAGAATTGTAATTTTTCATCTGAATGACACACACACACAGGAGAGAGAGAGAGAGAGAGAGAGAGAGAGAGAGAGAGAGAGAGAGAGAGAGAGAGAGAGAGAATGATCGATATCTCCATTCCTCTTTATTGGATTTTCAATTGTGTTTCCAACAATACTTTGTGTGTTGAGACAGTAAGCCCTGTCCAGAGTATAACAGCATTTCACGTCTGTCTCTGTTTCCATATTCATACTATGTCTCATAATGTATGGTAAATCTTAAAAATAATAGCTATGTACAGTCATTGACAGAATTCGCGAGACCCTTTCCCTAATTGATATGCACAACCACAAAGTTTCAGTGCCTGTTTGGAAGTATAAATAGGAAGAGGACATGATCGTACATACTGTCAATTATACGTGTATCTGCCATGAAATATGAGAGGAAAACAGTTATCTTGCAGTATTGCACGTAGTTGTAACAACATGCTCACTTTCTGTGTGACGTGAAGGGGACTATGCAAACAGATTTTAGAAACTGCTTTGCATTTATGCCATAGTGCTTTAAGCTATTGGCGACTGACACATTCCTTCCCATTCTTTTCTTACAGTTTCAGTGAACGAAGACAGCAATAAGAATTGAAATGCTGCAGTTTTTGAATATTGTCAGACTTTACTGACACATTCGAATGGAAAATGTGCATGCGTAACAAAGAATTAATTGGATTACAAAACAGGAAGCAAATTATCGACATTAGCCACTCAAAGTAACCTTCATCACACAAATGACTAGTGGGTGCTACATCGGTACACTTCCTGGAGTCACGCTACACCACTTATTCGTTGAATGAGCAGACAAAATGAAGCCTTTTCTAAACACATTTTTATGAAGCACTAACGGTTATAGTGTACCATGATGTTCAGAGTGATCATGTGATGGTTTCCATCCACTGCCTCAGTCACGCTGTAAAGACAACAGTTTGGCGTGGCAGATCGCTGATTTTATTTTCGAGAGTGATGATATCATTCTTTATGTTATTTGCATTGGTTCTCTTTCATTTGATGTTGCAATTAAGACATCAGCATAAATTTAACAAACAGAAGCCAGCTATGTTACTACAAATTACAGTTTCCCTCAGAGAAATAATATTGCTGTAATAAGTTATCAGACATACTTGATCAACCTTAGAACAAAAGTTCTAACGGTACTCAAAGAAAAATAAACACTAGGCTTGTAGGATATAGTGGTCATGAATTTTATAAATAGCAAATGTAATATAGAAACAAATATTACAACTGCTCCAGTAAGAACAGCAAACATATCCAAAACTACCAATGTGGACAAGTGATTGAGAACATCAACAGCTGCATCTAACTGATCCATAGTCCATGTCTTATTAAAATACCTAATGCTAGGCCTTCGACCTCATTTTGGGCCGTTATAATACCAGATATGATTATGTCAAATGAATGTGCAAAGAACCAAACTATGCTAAAAGATAAGCTTATTTATTACATCTCACCAAATGGCCAACTACTGATCAGCAAGCAACAGTTCGCTAACTGCCTTTTACATTTTTCTTCTGTTTTGAAATATTGCTGAATATGTTGCTCACGTAACAAAAACGAATGCACATGATGCTTGCTGCTTACCATCAACAATAGTTGTGATAAAGAGTGTAACTTTTTTATTTTATATATATACATATATATATTTTTTGGCCTTGATCACCTTTCCAGACTAACATGCTCTGTCCACAATGCTTTTTAATACTTGTTCACAATTTGTTAATTTATTTATTCCTTTAATTAATCTTAAAACATTATACTGTTCTTTCTCATTGAAAAAATACACAACAATAAAATTAAATCACAAATTAGAATGTTAAAACATACTGCATGTGCTTTAAACGAAATAAACTAAAGATCATTTCATTTCGTTGGTGAAATCTTGTTTCTATTCTAGTGAACCTTGTCATTTCTCAAACTGTTTCACACTTTTGCTTTTTTGCCTATTGCAGACAAACTGTGGGTCTTATGAGTACCACTCTTATACCGTTAAATACTAAACCATTATAAATAAATCAACTTCTTCTACTAATGTTGCTCAGAATCACGTATAGCTGCCTTCTGCTTCGCAGTGATTTGAAGCCTATTAGGTATTCTTGTTTCTTATTATATTGGTGTGGTGTCTGTTGTTTCGGACATATCTGAAGTAACAGACACATGCAAATATAATTAGTAATGACTTGCGAAGACGGCTTTTTTTCGATCACTTCACCACATATGCAGTCATATGTTTGACCTCGCACAATAGGGGTGCTACAGCCATAGCGTGCAACATATGGAAGATTAAGACGGACGCGGTGTGAGCATCACTACTCAAGTTGTTAAGGTGACCGCTGGCCCAAAGTGGGAGACCCGGGTTCGATTCCCAGCCCGCTTCACATTTTCACTTGTAGCCATTGTTTAATTCCGATGCCCTAATGCAGCCACTGTCAATCCTTTCCTTCCTAATCCTTGTTCCTTCAACTCCTTCATAATTATTTGCAATTTTTTTTTTTTTGGGCCTCCTTATCTCCCCTTCTAGTCTGTACCTCCCTCAAAAATTACGCCTTCATCGGCGATCTTCTACTCTATATTTAAACTTTTGCAGATGT
This sequence comes from Locusta migratoria, assembly GCA_026315105.1. Lineage (NCBI taxonomy): Eukaryota > Metazoa > Arthropoda > Insecta > Orthoptera > Acrididae > Locusta > Locusta migratoria. Next base: position 22,523,784 of record CM048755.1, on the reverse strand, counting down.
TTTAAATACAATTCTGCACAACCATGTTTCTTTTTTTTTTTTTTTTTTTTTTTTTTTTTCTTAGGGATTGAATTTAGAAACTGCGTACTTCTTCTATTAGAAAAATAAATAGGTAAAAGTCTTGATCAGCGGCATGGCCTAATGTATTTCCGTGACGTGAAGAGGCAACGTTTGCAACAGTCGTCGTGTATCCTTGGATGAATGGCGGCACACAATGTTTACAAGATGTGAAAATGAATGTGTTAACATCGCATTTGAATGATTTTATTTTCAAAATGAATCACAGTGTTCGAATGTAGAAGATCGCACACTACAAAACTATGTTTCTGCACATGCACTGTCTTTCTGTTCAGATGTAACACTTTGTTGTTATGTAAATAGAAATACTTGTGTGTCTGTCTCTCAAATAATACAAATTACAATAATTTTTTCAATGTTCATAATTTGGTAAAATGCTTGCAACAATTTAATCTGTACTCTTCGTTTCCTGCCTAACTACTTCCTTTTAATATCACGACCTATTCGTAAAAATCATAATGTTCGCTCACAACAATTGAAGCCATAGTCTTAGGTTTGCTGCCTAACCACAACCTTTAAAATCATGACATATTTGTAAAAACTAATAATATTCATTGATGTACCATTATACAGTCAGTAATTGAATTATCGTACACGCCATAGACTACTCAAAATGTACTACGTTGCCAACCTAATACTGCTACGCACGCACCACGATGCTACCCATGCTGCTGATCGAGACTTTAGCCAAATAAATATTATAAATCCTGATGAAAATTAGTTTGTGCATTCAGTTTAAACTTACAGCTTTTCATTAAAATTAAAATAAATAACACTTCTTTACAAGAAATAAATTCTCTGTCTGCTTTAAAACAAAGCAAAAAGCCAACAAATCTCTACTAATACTGCTCAATATCACGTATATCCTCCTTCAGCCTCACGTCGAAGTCTGTTTGGCATTGAACCCACAAGTCAAGCCACGTAACATGGACATTCAAGTAACTCATCCCAAGCATCTTGAATCGCATCAGAAAGCTGGCGACGACTGGATGCTGTATGTCCTTTTATTATTCTCACCATTTCTGCCCAAACATTCTCAATGGGATTCATGTCAGCTCGTTAAGGTGGCCGTGCCAATACAACAATATTTCTGTGGTTGTTGAACCACCTCTTAACAACTTGTGACATATGAATGGGTGACCGATCATGTTGAAAAATGATCTGTTCGTCGTGAAATCTTGCTGCCACAGAAGGTAACATCACATTCTCTAGAATAGAAATATAGGTGCACGCATTCAGTTCTTCTTCAACTTCCCACAGGAGACCACACCCCTCGGCCGATATCCATGCCCACACCATTACCGACTCCCTGGCACTTCTTCGGTAACAGTAAATATAAAGGAACAAGAATTTGCAAATATTTATGAAGGAATAAGGATTAGGAAGGAAAGGATTGACAATGGCTGCATTATGGCATTGAAATTAAACAATGGCGACAAGTGAAAATGTGAGGCGGGCCAGGAATTGAACCCGGGTCTCTCGCTTTGGATCAGCGGTCACCTTAACTACATTTTTTAACTGCTAATTTTTTTCTTTTACCGCTTTTTTTTTCTTTTGTCCCCTAAGCTTTTCCTCTTCAGGTGTTGGTGCCTAACTACTATATCCCCCAACCACTTGGAAACCGGTGCTCACCCCGCGTCCATCTCAAACTTCCATAAGTTGCATGCAATGACTGTAGCACCCCTATCATGTGAGATCGAATGTATGACCGCATATGCGGTAAAGTAATTAAAGACACACTGTCTTTATGTGTTGTTACTAATTATATTGGTATGGTGTCTGTTACTTCAGATATGTCTGAAATCACAGACACCACACCAATATAATAAGAAACAAGAATATCCAATAGGCTTCGAATCATTGCAGAATCATAAGGCAGCTATATGTGATTCTGAGCAACATTAGCAGAATTAGTTTATTTATTTATAATGGTTTAGTATGTAATGGTGTAAGAGTGGTACTCATAAGACCCACCATTTGTCTAGCATGAGCGAAAAAGAAAAGTTGTCAAAGAGTTTGAGAAAAACCGAGGTTCACTAGAAGAGAAACAAGATTTCACCAATGAAATGAAATGAGTTTTAGTTTATTTCTTTTAAAGTGCATGCAGTATGTTTTAACATTCTAATTCATGATTTCATCTTATTATTGTGTATTTTTCCAATGAGAGAGAACAGTATAAAGTTTCAAGATTAATTTAAGAAATAAATAAATTAACAAATTGGGAACAATTATAGTACTGAAGACCAAGCAAGTATAAAAAAAGCATTGTGGACAGAGCACGTTAGACTGGAAGGGTGATGAAGGCCAAATAAAAAATACAAAGCAAAAGTTAAACTCTTTATCACACCTATTGTTGATGGTAAGCAGCCATAAACGATACATTTTTTTTCTTTCAGGTCAGAATGTTTTGGAGTATTTTTTTTTCTTGAAGTAGGTTGCAAAGCTCTTGGTACGATATATACTAGCAATATTCCTGGTACATCAATGGTACATAAGGTAATCATCACCAAATTTGGTCGTGATGTAATGGAACTTATATTAGTTTACTTTCAAATTGAAGGCATGTCCAATACGCACTTCTGAACCAGCTGACAGACTATGACAAGAGGTTCAAAACTTATTGTATTTTTTGTCACACAACAGCATACTTTGTTTCACCATCAGATTTCCCGTAGGTTAGTTCTTTTCTTGCAGTTAAATCTATCGAAATTCTTAAAAAAAGAATAATGATCATGATGATGATGATAATAATAAGAACAATAATAATAAAATAAAAATAAATACTTTAAACCAAAAAAGATCCCCAATGTTCAAATCAATATGTAACTGCCATGTCATCATTAAGATGGTACTGTTCCAAGTTAAAGAACTTACTATACACTTGCTGTTTAGCAATGTAAGAATTACCGCTAAATATGGCAACTATCAGGCGGTCTATCCAAAACCAACCAATAATACAATTCTTAATTCAGTGCACAATAATATAGACTAGGACGACAATCCATTAGTAGATCGATATTAGGAAAACCAGGCCTCATAAGGCACTTTCCATTTAAGACAGGCCCAAACACATCCGTGAGCATTTGAGGAAAGGTGAGGCATTCCTCTACCCTACACAGTTGCAGCGATGTCTCGTCCTCCTGTCAGAGCCATGGGATGCAATAGGTTTACACGGAGTAAACGGGGCACTTCACAGCACGGCGAGTGCATATAAACAAAGTTTCTTACTTGACAACCTACTACAGCTACATCTTACCAAATGTAATTCAGTTTGCTTCAAACATTTCAAAAACAATCTTGCATTAGTTGTGCCGGTAATATGAAACTGCTAAATATTAACTCAGGGTGTCATAACATCTGACCACATTTTTGTGGTAACTTGACATGTTTCATTTATTAAAAAAAACTGTTCTGTTTTCAATATGGTCAGAGGAAATACAACACTGACTGATAGAAGAATTAACACCTCAATATACGAAGACCTCCCATGTGGGTGTTTAGAAGCCTGAGTGGTCAACATATGTATCACACACTTTTTGTCCTAAAATTTTTTTTCTCAAAATTACTATCCTTTTACTGCATGTGCCTTTCAACTATAGAACACTCACGAGTCAAAATACTGACAAACATGTTTGTATTAATGATTTAGAGTCATTGCTGTTTCCTATATCTGGCATTCATAGCTACAGCGGAAAGTTTCTTTATTAATATAAATGGACAAACGACTCCATTCACTTTATGCCTCCTATTTTTATGACTGTAGCTGTAAGAGGACCCTGAATTTCACATTCAAAATGCATTTCAGTCTGTGGACCCTAGGCGAGGATGTTATCATTCCTGGAATTTTCATTCACAAGGAGGAGTCCAAAGTTTCCCATAACGACTCCGACCTCATTCAGTTTATACTACATAATGTTTATGAGTGACCAGAGTAGATCACAGGATGGGTTTCACAAATTTGGTTCAAACCCTGCGAGAAGAAGGAAGCAGACAAAACCTTTCAAATTTCCAAAAATACCTCGCACGAGTTGGGCAAAGGGAAAGTAAATACTGCCGCAAAAATTTTTCACATAGAAATAGGTTTTATATAAGCTGCTTATTGAGTCCCAGTCTTCAACAAATGTGAGAAGCCTGGTGGACAAGGGCTTGGATTGCAAAATTTGCGGCCCAGGTTTGATTTCCGATACTTCATAGCATCATGTTCATTTTATATTACTTCTCGCAATGTTAACCTTTTATTTATGAAATTTAAATTTAGTTAAACATTTCAGTGTTCCATGAAAGTTGATGTCAAAAGGTGACACAATTAAATACATTTAATTGCACAGTATCAGTTCAGTGCTCCTGTTTCCACCGCAATGATTCAATACACTTGGTATGCACCAAAATCAATAGTGAAAAGTCATTTAATTAAAACCTTGAATCAAGTATACTTCGATAAAGTTTGCATAGTATGAAGTTTATGTTTCTTTGACTATGAACACCCTAAAGAAACTTCCTGGCAGCGCACCTCGCTACAGAGTGAAAGTTTCATTCTGTGACCCTAAGGAATGTAATATAAGTTCGCCATATAAATACTGCTACAATATTTGGAAATATTACTTTCATTTAAAACTTCATAGAATTATAAAAATTAAATGATTAAATAAGGTGTACTAATTAATTAAATTAGTTATAATGAAACCAAATATATTAATTATGCACTGAAATTTCATAATTAATAGTTAAAACTGCAAAGGCTAATATAATATAAAAACAATATTTTAGAAAGGCAGGTTTTGAACCTGTGCTTTTTCATTGAAAAGTTAAGTGCTTAGCCACTTTGAAAAGCTAAGTGCTTAGCCACTACACACCACCGACATCAACAATGCTGATCCTCAAGATTAGCTGATATTGTGTCTATCTGTAGTTGTAAAATTTTTGACAAGTGTTTTCTCTTTTCCTATGGCCTACACAGGGGAGATATTGGTGAAATTTAAAAGATTCATATTCATGTTTCTTCTTGCACAGTTTGGGCCAAGTAGGTGGGACCCATCCAGCGATCTCTACTGTTGAGACTTTCCACACGCAAACACATAAGGGGCAATTATCAGCCTCTGTCAAGACAATCGCATTCGAAGTCTATCATTGTAGCTATTACATGCTTGGTACGTGCCTGTCAAGTTTTGAACCCACATAAAGGCAGCGTTTTTCAGTATCCACTTATTCAGCTAATAAATTGTGGCTTCTATAATGTTTGATGTTTATAAATGCATATGATATGTGCCCTGAAATATACGCTTAAGGAAATTCAGTATGTAGCAACATGATCAAAAAATTATCTGTCTGTGGAACAAATTTACGCTATGACTCATAGGATCTATTGCATTTGGCAGTGATAATCTGCTCAAAACATCTGCATGCAAATAGACTGTCTATTTCATTCAGTCTTCCAAAAGTTGTCTTTGTTATTATAAGTCATCATATGAACTGGCTGAGTGAAGAGTTAAAACTCTTAAAGATACTATATTTGCTTCTAAAGTTCTTACTGGGCAGAAAAGTTACATATGTGAAATATACGGCTTGCAGCTTGTCTTCTCGTGCACTTGTGCAAATGAATGCATATTAAAACAACAAAACCTGCTGTGAATATCGACTCGATCCTAGGACCTTGTCTTATGCATCAGCGAATTTACGTGGGCACCACCAACACATAATTTAGCATAGCTGTTTTTCGTACCTATTCGGGAACATAGGCCTACTACCTATTCAAAAGTGGCAGACCTTATCTGGAAACCATGCACGCTTTTGATGAAAAACGATGGTTTTGTATTCTGTATAGTAACTGAAACCCATCACAGATTTTTAATAGTAATCATACAAGAAAGCCAATGAAACATACATAATTCAAAAAGTGGTTTCTCATAGATGTTGTGAATATAAAAATTATGTGTGCATGTAGCCATTAAGAGTTGTAAAAAGAAAAAAAATTAAGATGATACTCTAAATTCTCCATTAGTGTTGCCACTCTATTGTAACCTGCCATTGGTGGCTTATCCCTAGAGGTGAAGTTAGCTCAGTCAGTTAGCACTTGGAATTCTACTCATAGGGTCCCAGGTTCGATTCACACGGCCCCCATTTTATTTTAATTCTTTGTAATATTACATTCTTAACATTTAAATATAGTTTTTAAATATAATTAAACAATTGTGTTTATGAATGCAGTATTTTAAAGTCACAAGAACAAACATTTGAAAATGTTGGGATTCTATTAAGAAAACCAATTGTCACACATGGTCAGCTATATGCTGCAGCAAGAAGAGTTCGATCCTTTGATGGTTTGAAATGTTATATTTGTGAACATAGAGAACAATGCCATTCAGCGAATGGTGAAAAGATTTGTATGGTATATTTGTATGGTTCCTGAAGTTTTACAATGCTAAATTGTGAAATAAAGCAATTAATTCCCTCATTTTCTTTCATTCTCTCATGTTTTTTCTTTTCCCTTTCTTTCACCTGTTCTCATTGTTCTTATAGCATTCCCATAAAACCTATAAATTTGCAGTGATCAACAAATTCCAATTATGAAAATTCATCGTGAAGATGGGGCAGGATCAGCAAGTGGATATGTAATGAAAACCATTTATTTCTTATTTTTTCGTCACAGTTGCACTATTTAGAAGTTGGTAACTAGTTTTGGACTTGTTCATCCATTTCCAGCTATAGGCCTACAGAAAGAGAGTTGCAGGCATTAAGTTACACTGTTCACATTAAAAAACCATAAACCAGCAGTTGGTACTGATGCTAGAAAAATCACCTTTGCAGGTTTACCTTATTCCAACCATAACAATACACTGCATGAAGCAAATGTCTGATAAAATCTGTATGTTGTCCACTGTTAATAATGATTACATTGAAATTTAAAATAGATGAAGTGTTCACGGGCCTCCAATGTGTACTATGCATGTCAACGTCATTTAGATGATACCACATGGCTCCGTTAGAGGCCACCACCTGGAATGTGCCTTACAATAGTGTTGCCACCATTATGGATGATTAAAAATAAAATATGTTGATGTCTTTACATAAAATTATGGTATTGGTCTGCAAAACAACCAGCATTATAATTTAGGTATTACCGGGAAAAAGTAAAATATTAAAAATGTAAAACAAAAGGTCTCTGGCAATGACACATACTAGTGCTCCCTTTACCATCTCATATGATATTTGATTTTAATTTGAGCACTTACAAGGAAAAGTATTTTTGTAAAATATTATAAAATGTGAAACAGACGGTCTATGGTGGCACTATATACAGGCACCACTGTCACAATCCAATGTACAATACTGCATATATCATAGTGCAAAATTTCATATGAAATGTTTTAAACTAGGCGCTTAAAAATGCCAAAAAAAGAAGGAGGGGGGGGGGTACAAAGTGGCGCCACATACCGGCTCCACCACTATGAATCATGTATACAGCGTCTACAAACATCATGAACATAAGAAACTTGAAACTTCCTGGCAGATTAAAATTGTGTGCCGGAACCGGGACTCGAACCTGGGACCTTTGCCTTTCGCGGGCAAGCGCACTACCGACTGTGCTATCCCGACACGACTCACGATGCCGCCTCACAACTTTACTTCCGCCAGTACCTCGTCTCCTACTTTCCAAACTTCACAGAAGCTCTCCTGCAAACACGCAAGACTAGCACTCCTGGAAGAAAGGATATGGTGGAGACATGGCTTAGCCACAGCCTAAGGGAACCATTCTGGAATCATGAACATAACATAAAACTTTGCATCCAATCTAGAGTTGTCTTATTTACATATCTTACAAAAGTCACAGAATGTGTTACATACATGTCATATAGGTAGTATTCAAACGCTATCCATCATGAAATTCTAAGAAAGAAATCTGGAACTGTGTCAAACTTTGATCTGCCTAAGTCGATGTAGATGTACAGGATATAGTTAATGGCAGATTTGTACATGGAACATACAAGCTTGTAATTTTATATAAGTAATACAAACGTTGCACATCAAACTTTTATTATGTGTGGACCTAGACGTAAAGTTACATGGTGGTACATTGTTACACTGCTCAATATGAAAGTTTTGCTTTAACAATGACAGTGTTGAGCAACTGTGCACGAAGTTCAGTAGCACCATACAATATGTGTTACAGAAGAATATGCCCAGTAAAATTATGAAAGATGGGAAAGTTCTACTGTGGTTCAAAAAACTGAGTTAGAAAACTTCTACGAAAGCAATGAGAACTTAACTGCAAAATTAAACATAGCAAATGTCTTGCTCACAATTAAAAATTTCATTTTCGAAAATTAGTCCAAGGGCTGCCATGCGAGAGGTGTTCAACAACTTTCAGATCACACACCTCTGAGTGGCACCGGGGGAATGCGCCTCAGTTTGCCTGCCCCCCTCCCCCCACACCTTAGATATATTTTCATTAAAAGATCTTGTATGTAAAGCTTATGGGACTTAACTGCAGGGTCGTCAGTCCGTAAAAGATCTGCAGAATGTCTTACCTTGGCTTGTTTGTGCTTGCTTCAACTAGAGCTCGGGCCTAGCAAGCTCTTTCTTTTCCACACTTTTGTTCAAAGCTTAAAGCTGAGTAATTTGTTTCTAAAAGATACTGAATGTTGTTCATTTTTCTTTGGTAATAAACACCACAAACATATGAATATGCAAATATTCTAACTAAAACACAGTCTGTAACTGATTACACTGCTAAGTGACTGTAACAAAATGAATTTGTTACGGTGACGATACAAACTACCTTCGGGTCACGTGGCACTGTAAGCAGCACCCCCTCCTAACCTTATTCAAGCTCAAAGGTTGCTTTCCCATACATCTTTTCAAACAGTTAAATATTTGTTACACCGAAGAGTACAAATGTCATTTACTCTCAAATTGTGACACATTTACTAAAACATACAAAGATAGTTGCCAAGTAACAATACAAAAGTCATTGTTGTTCCCTTATCTGTTAAAAAGAAGATTGGTTAACAAAAAAAAAAAAAAAAAAAAAAAAAAAAATATTTGCATTCGGTCTTGAACACATTACATTTGATGGCGCAACACAATGCCGCTAACCACATGACTATTCTTGCTAGGTGGAGAGTAGTGACTTCAATATTATTCACAATCAGATCTTTAGAAGGTTTTTACAGTTGGTGTCTTTAATGTATAGTTAGAAGATACTTTACCAAATATGATGTGTTTTTGATTAATGTTAAATGCACCAAAAACAAATATGAAGGGCAGATGTTACCTTAATGAAGGATTTGCTTACATGCAAGGTGAGGTGCTCAATAGCTTCATTGTCTCTGTTTCAGGACCATTAGTGCATAACCACAAGAGCTTGAGTAGCCATGAGCTGGCATCTCTACCAGCTCCAACACCAATGTTAAAAGTGGCATTTTCCCTCGCCCATCCCTGCTGCAGGAGCATCCATATTCTGCCTCCAAGGAGTACTTAAGAAAATTTGAACCTCAGCTGTGCATGTGCATTGCAACACTGTGGCGATTGCTGCCTATATTAAGCGGCCATGCGAAGACTCTTATATGTGCTGTCTCCGTGACATAAAATGTTTCTCATGTGATAAAAATATTTTGAATGTGGGTGGATATAAAATGATCTGATAGAAGAACAAAATGAAGAATGGTAGTTAAAATTTTTTTTTAATTTATTTAATTTTTTCCCCCTGAGGGGCTTTTTTTCTTGGGGTTCTATGAACCATTGAACACGGGACATGCTGCCATTGATGTTTGGTGTACCAACATGGCAAAAAATCATGAGAAATTTTTGTCCTACATCAAATTGTTTAACAGTATGAACCAGATATCCAGACACTCCATAATGGCACTGAAAGAAAGGATGACACACATAAGGCAGAAATACTATACATGTCTTTTTCCAGAGCTGTTTAAAGAGGAAATTTGCAGTGTAGTTCTTCCTCTAAACCATTGCATGAATGCCAAAAAATGGCAGTTACTGACATAAATGTCAGAGGAATAAAAAAACCAATTAAAATTGCTCAACGAAGGAAAGGCCACTAGATGTGATAGGATACCAATTTGATTTTACACTGATTATCTGAAGCAACTTGCCTCTCTTCTAGTAGTAGTGTACTGAAGGTCCCTAGATGAGTGAAGATTGATAAAGATTGCAATAAAATGCAAGTCATTACCATTTGCAAGAAGGGTAATTGATGATCATATGTGCAAAACTGTAGGGCTACATCTCTGATATAGACAGTTGTAGAATTTTGGAAAACTTTTTATGATAGAGTTTTATGACATATCTGGAAACAAGAAATTTCATTTGTAGAAATCCACATGGTTTCAGAAAGCAAAGGTCATGTAAAAATCAGCTTGCACTGTTGATCCACAAGACCCAGAGGGCAGTAGATAGAGGATCCCAAGTAAATGCCATGTTTCTTGACTTCCACGAGGCATTTTATACCATTCCACAGCATTGCCTGATGATCAAAGTGCAAGCATACAAGATATGAGCCCAACTGTGTGACTGGATTGAGATGTTTTCAGTGACAGATTGAAGGATGACATTCTCAACAGAAGTCTTCACATTTGTAAATGATTTCAGGCATGTCTCAAGGGAGTGTTACAGGGCCATTTCTTTCCACAATACATATAAAAGAACTCCCAGATAGCATCAGAAGTTCAATGAGGTTTTTTGCTGGTGATGCTGTAATTTATCAAGAAGTCAGAACACTGGGAAATTGTAGCGAAACACAGGATGATCTGCAGCATATCAACATATAGTGCAGTGAATGACAATTGAGCTTCAACATAAAAAAGTGTAAAGTGCTTTGTTTACATAGAAAGAAAGATCTTTTATTATGTAACAACACAATAAGGGGACAAACACTAAAACAGTAACTTCCACAAAATATCAGGGAGTAGACATAAGAAGCAATTTGAAATGTAATGACCATATAAAATTAATCTTGGGTAAGGAAGAGGCCAGACAGATTAATTGGAATAATCGTCAAAAAGTGTGTTCCATCAACATACGAAGTAGGTTATAAAACATTTGTTTGGTCTATGTGTAGAATATCCAACAGAGAGCAGCACACTTTATTAGGGGCTCACTGATAAACACAAAAGAGGTAAGGAAACTTCAGTGGCAGATGCTGCAACAGAGATGTTCTGTATAGTGGTAAGGGCCTTTGTTAAAGTTCCAAGACCATACGTTTCTTGAAGAGTCAACCAATATATTGCTTCCCGCTTTGTATTTCTCTTGAAATGTTCACACAGATAAAATTAGAGAGAATAAAGCTCACATGGAGGCTTACTTGCAGTTGTTTTTCCCATGAACCATATGGGACTGGAATAGGAGGAACAAGTGACAATAGTACACAAAGAACCCTCTGCCACACACTGTTAAGTGGCTTGCGGAATATGGGTGTAGATGTAAACATTTATCTATAGATTTGGTCTTTATCTTTTTGTTTTACTATTTATGTATATTCATGGAATGTATGACGTTAATTATGAATGGGTAAAGTTGAAAATGTGTAAAACTTCGTTTACACCAAAGCGAACACGAGCGAACATAGGCGAATGCGCATTCCCCAGGAATTCGCCTGTGCACGCACGCATTGGCTTGTACTTGCAAATAAGCGTTTACACTGGAGCGAACGGAAGAGAAAACAGCACACTGACGCAAGGCGAGCATACGCAGTTTGTCGTATATACGCTAGCGCTGAAGCAGAGAGGACCCAAACTTCCTTTGATGGTTCGCCCTGAAACCGACATCCAGGGGAACACAAGTGAACACCTGCGAATGCGAGCCGAGCGTGACCGAACAGCGCGCGCATAGCGTTTACAGCAGAGTTAATTCTCGTTCGCTGCTGCTCGTTCGCTTGTGTTCATTTCGGTGTAAACGGGGCTTACCCAGCTGGAATTTGAACCCAAGTCTCCTGCTTTCTAAGCAGTTGTGCTGACCCCTACACCACTGGGAACACAACAATCACCACACCTGCATGGATTACTGAAGTACGCTTCCTGTCAAATACAAATTTTCAACTATACCCTGCTCACTATTACTCAAACTGGTAGTTTTGGAAACTGATTCCCATAAGAGTAAGGGCTAGTAGTGCCTCCGCACTGAAGAAAAGATCTTTGCCCGTCATCAGCATGTTGTATAAGTTATTTGTATGTGATGTCTGTTCTTTCGGACATGTCCAAATGAACAGACACCACATATGTATAGCTCTATTTATTTATTTGCTTTTTGTCCCATCTAACTTTCTCTGTCTTCTTTACTAACATGTGTTATCTGGCCTTGAGCATTTTTAATGTACAAGGTGTGCTTTTCAAGGAACTTTCAGTACTTTCTGCTTGAAGTAAATACTTTGACCATCCATCAAGTCTTACCTGATGAAGGTTATTTTTCTTACGTGCATACTGCAAAGTATTCCAGAAAGTTTAATTAATATGTAATCATAGATTTTTTATGTAATTACTGAGAAGAGCTAATATTGTATGTTTCAGATCTGACTTGGGTCACAACGATGCTTTTCATGATGGGAAAGTTTGCCATAACTGTTTCATTCTGTGCACTTTACTCCTTCACAGCTGAAATCTTTCCAACTCAGCTAAGAAACTCTTTACTTGGTACATGTTCTATGGTTGGTCGACTTGGGTCATTAGCAGCAACACAGACTTCAACCCTGGTAAGATATATAATCAGTTATTTTCACTTACTTTTTTGCTTTTGCAGTCAAATACTTAATAAACACTATGTTGCTGTGCTAGGGAAACTTAGCCCATCGGGGAGGGGAGAGAGAGAGCGGGGGAGGGGTAATTGTTTGCAAACACTTTCATTCATTCTTCATACTGTCATATCAGCACTAGGTAGACAATAGGACTGCTGCACATGCATAACAGTATTGTTAATTAACTATTTTTTGTAATTTCAGTGCAAATACTGTGCACCTGGCAACTATTTACCTGGAATTAGGGGAAAACTAATACAGATACGTTAAAAATTTATTAATAAGTAAGTGGTCAAAAAAACATTGACCATTACAATTTCTAGTAAAGAATACATTTGCCACTGTTTCACCTGCAGCAATATCAAGTCAATGGGATTGCAGTAGCAAATACACAGTGGTGATCTAATAACATGGTGCCCATATTGTTTTGTTTCACAATAACAGTGTGCAAGTTTGTGGGTATTGGCAAGTGGTAACAATTCTGTTTTAGTTTGACATTGTGAGGTGGATATAATTGTCTCACAAACAAATGATAATATGAGATTATATGGTATTCATAGAAGGAACATTGTTAGGATTCACTAAGTGAATGCTGGCTTCTCCATCAGGGTAACCAAACTTCAGGTAGGTTTTCTTAACAAATTTCTGAAAATACTATACATCATATTGTACTGGTTATCCCATGAGTATACCATGAGAAATAGATGTTGTGTCTGAAAATCCTATTTTGATAACAATAAGGAACCTCCTTTACTAGAAATCTCCCCAAATTTTTTCAGCTGCCAAGCCCATCCCTCATTTTTTGCTTATCATGTTTGGTTGATGTATGTTTTGACAGTGAAAGACCCAAGATGATCCAATATCTCTAATCTTTCTTTATTTTTTTGCAGCCACAATGTGACTCCTATCAATTTTCACCCATCAATAATTTTAAGAAAGTTAAAGAGGATATCTTGAATATTCATAAAATCAAGTGGTAGGCTGGACTGATGGAGCAACCAAGATGACAAATTATTTCTCATGTAAATTTCCTTCAGATGTGACATGCACCTGCCCTGTCAATAGGTACAGCAACTGTGCCGGTGGTTTCTTTCTCTTATGCAGTGGCAGACTAAGGAAGGGGGGGGGGGGGGAGTGACCGCCCCAGGCCTCTCATCTTAAAGGGCCTCCAAATGTCAAAAGATAATTTTTTATAGTAATAAATGTATTTTTTTTTTTAGGTATTTTGATTTGCTGCTGCCCCTGGTCTCTGACAGCCTTAGTCCACCACTGCTCTATGTACTCCCAAGAGTGCCATCAAGCATGTTCTCTTAGCCATCCAACAGGTTATGCTGTCTGTGGATTCGCATATCATAGTTCTGATGGATTGGTGGACGACAGTCCTTGTCCACCAGAAGTGCTAGTTCTGCCTGGGTGCTGAACACTGAAATCCATGTATTGTGTGTAGGCACTGTGCAGTCTGCAGGTTACCACTGTTGGCTCTGTGGGGTGAAAGTCAAGGTTTGCTCCCCTGGGTTTCTGAAGCATCAAGCTGTTTACTGTCAAAGGGCAGAGTTGCATGCCACATACATATTGTGGAGGAGGTAGCATATTATGAGCCAATCAAGCCCAAAGTCACTCTAGCTTTCTCCCAGCACTGCCGGTGGCATGGAGGCTATTCGCCCTTATGTCATCAATTGGTTATCCCAGCTGATGCTGATACTGCATGCTGGCTTGTAGACATGTCGCTCTGCACGGATACGCCATCCATAGTGATGGCCCATGCCAATCAGCTCTCTGTATTGATGCAGCCCTCATAAATACCATTTTTGTGTTTGCTTCTTACCTCTTATAATTATTTTTATACATGTCATAACACTACACCTTTAAACACTTATCTAAAACAATGCCTAACCTTAAGACTTCCCATTGCAAAGACAAAACTTCATAGTCAATTTACATTGAAGTGGATATTGGTTCTCAATTCAAATTGAAAGATTTAATAAAAAAAATTGAAAATGAAATTATAATTTCAAAATAAAAGTATTTGAACTTTGCCTTGTATAGTCATAAAGTTGAAAAATAAAATTATGAACATTGGTGTAGTGTCATTTTATTGTGCGTGTGTAATTTGCCGTTAGTACTCCAAACCCAAATTAACTATGCATTACAATCATTCTCACATTCACACATAACTCACATTCAAGCACTTCCTTCCCTACATTCTCTTCTACTGACATTCACTAATTCTATGTCAATTTCTTTTATCCTTTAAAGATTTATATACTTCCTTAATATGAGGAGCTATCCAAAATTTTTGGTACTGGTGCTGCCATCTGTTGAAAACCTTATCTTTGGACTAATGGTCACCATAACTCTCTAAGTAGTTCTTTGAGGGTCTTTAGCACCACCAGCGATGCTTCTTGAATCCTCTCTAGAGTGTCAAACAAAGGGCCTTTCAACTTGTTTCAGTTTTGGAAATAGCATGAAGAAGCAAGGTGCCAAATCTGGTGAGTACGGTGGGTGGAGTACAACCATCACCTTTTTTTTTGCAAAAAGGTCCTGTTGAGCAATGACATGTGACAGGGTGCATTGTCATGATGAGGAAACTACTTCCCTTGACACCTAAGTTTGGACCGTTGCAGCCACACATTTTCACGGAGCCGTTGCAAAATATCGCAGTAGTATGCAGAATTCACTGTTTGGTTGGGTGGGATGAATTCTTTGTGCACAATTCACATGGTATCAATGAAAAATGGAGCTCATGCTCTTCACTTTGCTCTTCACCAGTCTCGGTTTTTTGGGTCTTCCAATGGGTCAGTTGTTGCTTTCTCTCTGGGTAATTACTGTAAATCGAGCTGGTGATAACCCATGACAAGAAGGTTGGCGCATCAGATGCAGTCTGAAGATCCATGCACACTTCAACACGCTGCGCCTTCTGATCAGCAGTCAAGATCCTTAGCACTAATTTTGCGGTGACATGATGCATGCCCAATTCATCAGTCAACATTTGTTGACATGTCTCATAACCAATACCAACTTCATCTGCAAGACCTTGAATGGTCCAACGTCAATCCGCACGTACCAATTGTTGAAGTTTGGCAACAATGTCAGGCATTTTGCATCTAAGGGGCCTTCCAGTCTGAGCATCATCTTCGAAGTCTGTATGGCTGGTCCTGAACCAAGCATGCCACTCAAACACACATGCAGCTCATGCTCTGTCCCCCAAACACTTGTTGAATCACTGCAAGGGTCTCCATTTCACTTTTCCTGAAATTCGCATAGAATTTGACACACATGCTGTTCTGTTCCTGGATCCACTGTAAAACTGCCACACACCAAGCACAGAGTAATATGGAAATCACTGTGGACATGCAACATATCCTCCCAGCTGAATGCCACTCTGCACACTGACTCATCAGATACGCAGCTCTTGCCATGTAGCAGTGCAAAGATCTACTGCTCCTACTTTCCAGATGGCAGCTCCAGTCTCAAAAATTTTGGATTCCACCTCATATCTCTTTCATCCTCGGACCCATGATCTAAGTACAATGTCAAACTTTCAGATAATATTAGGGTGATGTTTGGACTCTGTGACTCACACACAACAACCATCTGAATATAAAATTATATCCTCATCTACTACTAGTTCAGCTGTTTCAAGACAAATTCATGTATAAATCTCAATTAAAGATGAAACTCTTTGTTTCTATATCGCTAATTCTGTCCCCCAAAACTCCATATAATGACCACCTTTATGTGACTTGTACTGTACAAAATTATCAACTCCAATCCAGATGATTTTTGCAAGTGACACATAATCAAAACATTAAAATGTGCACAGGTTAAAAGCACAAAGTACAACATATTACAACTTGATGAAAAAGTTCATGAGTGTGCAGCCAGATTCCTGTGTGAAACTGACACAATATTTTGGCAACCAAACCTGTTGCTATCATCAGATACGTTGTTGAACTGACTGCCTCGGAGCAAGGGTGACACTTTATCTCCTCTCTCCTTCCACTGTTTCATATGCTGTCTGCACTTGGTGACTTCTCCTGGTGTCATTGCTGTAGTCATTGCTCCGCCATCTGTGCCCAGTGGTGTCTGCACTATATTCCCGCCCCTGGCCAATGTCAGTTACTTATTAGAAATTTTATTTCTCTTCTTTATTATGCTGATTGCAGGTTTTCATGCTTCACTAAGTATGTAGCCGCTGCCGCGATTAATCTATGGTTCCTTCAGTCGGATCTCTATGGACTCTTAAACAAATGACATATCAGGGCACACTAGACATTCAAATCAATCAACCTTCCAATGAAAACAACCGAAGCAAGTAATATCCTAATTGAAGATCAATCAATATGTAACAGCTTTCAAAGTGATTATGATAGATTTTGCTGCTTAAACAAACAGAAATACAAACTATAATATCTATTCAATTATGTAACTCTACTTATGGAACACTAATTATGGCAATAACAAGGGAAACACTTGCATTTAGTTGACAAGGTGAGAGGGTGATAGTCACATAAATAAGAGTGAAAAGATTGGTAAGCTTTCAGATAATTCCCTTAAATTTTTTGTGGGTAGAGTGGTGGCAGTGCAGGGGGAGGGAGGAGGGGGCATTTACGTGCACATGTGGCCACACACATAAATAAGATGCAAATGTTTGTATAGCTTATGGGACTTAACTACGGGGTCATCAGTCCCTAAACTTACAAACTACTTATCAACTAGCTTATCCTAAGGACGGCACAAATATCCATGCCCGAGGGGGGATTCGAACCCCCGACCGTAGTGACCGTGCAGACCGTGACTGAAGCGCCTCAGTCCCTTCGGCCACCACGTCCAGCCATAAATAAGAGGTAGCATTCTCAAACTATATTTAATGAGAGTAATCTTGTCATCTTACACTAAAAAATAAAGTAGTTAAAATTATTTACATTGATATAGTTTTTGGCCAGTTTCTTCCACTCTTTTTAATTCCTTAGCATATGAATGATACACATACTATAGATTAAATTATTGTATTGTTATGTATTTATATATGTTACAACTTGGGACACATGATATACATGTTAAAGACCTGTATCAATTAAGAAAATTATATATGGTAATTATTATTTTTCAACTTAGTGTTGATTTTCAAACTTAGAACTTTGTTTTCCAGGCTCGCTACATGGAATCACTGCCACTAATCTTGTATGGTTCTATGACTATTACATCTGGACTTCTTGCACTGCTGTTTCCAGAAACAAAAAACACTAAAATGCCAGACACAGTGGAAGATGCAGAGAACTTCGGTCGTAAACCAAGCACCAAATTATCATCTCTGGTTAAAAGTGATGCTTGTAACGTGAAAGACTCTGCAGATGCAGCAGCTTAGATGAAATGATGCTAATGAGTACCTGATGACACATGATCTCTTAAATAAGAAGTGTTCCACTTTGTAGTGCTGTGAGAAAAATCTTGATGGGAATCAAGATATATCTTTTTCCTAATGCACCTCTATTTTTATTATGATGAACTAAATGTCGCTACATTTCTGTGATGGGTGCCTTTAATTCCTCATATTTGATAAAATAGTGAAACACTGTACTGATAAAGGGCATTAATTTATGTAAATGTTTGTGGTGTTGTGAAATGTGTCTTAAACTGTGATTGTGAAAGTCTCATGTGACGTGAATTACAATGTTAAGTATTTAACAAAGGTACATTATTAAAATAAAATTTAATTTAGTTTTGCTGCATGATAATCTGTGCATCCGAAGTGACTGGTGTTTCTGGTGATATTTTCATGTGAATAGATGACATTATTTGTAATGAAGAAACAAGAAATATATTTTAATTAAAATACTTTTATATAAATGTGAAATTGTGTGCAGATAAAGTTTTGTAATACAAAATATCTATGCATCACTTCATAATGTGTGTGCTACAAGCTGTGTTGTATGATAAGACATGATTTTTATAAATATGTATACAGTTAGAAATTTTTTAAAAATGTCAATTTTTTATTTGACAGTCCTTTTGTGAAATGTGTGTTTCCTTATTCCTCTACTGAAACATTTTTTAAGTAGAGCAGTACAAAATGAAAAGGAAATATAAAATAAATGTAACACAGATAATAACTGTGTTAAAAACATACAAATACTTACAATCAATTAATTAATTCCCTGTTTCAGATTGTAAAACATAGAGCAGGTAACCTTAAATTAATAGAAAATTAAAACTTTATCATTTGCCAATTTTCACCAGTATCAAATGAGAATGCAAACACCAACACAGGAATCCCTTTCCCACCAATAACAGGAAATAAAGCAAACACCAATAAAGAAAGCCTTCCCTTCTCTCATAAGTGAAAAATACAATCATATTGTGGCAACAGTTTCTACTGGCAGTATTTAAGTCCCCCAACTCGTCCTCATTCAGCAGTAAACATGACACACAGAAAAAGGACACTTTCAACAGTAGCCCAAATATTGGTGGATTTTGATATATTGACAATGCAGTTCAATGCCCATGGGAATTTTGACAGTGACAACAGCCACACAAACCTTTGTTTATCTATCTGTGTATAGTATGATTAAGGCACATGATCTACCTGAGTTTGACCAAAGGCAGATTGTTCATATAATAAAAAGGTGAACATAAAGTTTGAGATGAGCATCATAGTAAAGACATGACATTATTATGTGCATATGTATAGAGAGGCCATAGAGATTTTCAACCACCAAAATAATTTTAACAGGAAAGAGAAAGGTGTTAGATTGGTTAAAATTTGGATGTCAGCATTGCAGCAACAGTATGACAATCAATTATTTTCAATCGGAAATGTTGGCAATATCAGAGACCATAGAGCAGGTGACATCATGTGACTGACAGTGGCACCCTCTGGATGGCCTATGTATATGGTGCTCACTCGAACTCTACTTGCAGTTTTTCGCTTCACCTCTGAGGATGCCTTCTGTATGAAACATCAGGGGAAATTTTTATGCATGGAACATGGTATCTCAGCCCAGAAGTATCAAGTAATAATGAAGGCAGATTGTGAAGGCCCAGAGACTCAGATCGAGAATTTCAGAAACTGCTCAACATGTCAGGTGTTTGAGGAGCATTGTGGTGAGTTTCTCCAACAAGTGACAAAACCAGGGTGATGGAACTAACATCAGTCTTTAATGGTAGGCAGAGTAGAAATATGTCTGCATATACAGGGCACTGAACACTATTGGAAATGGACCTCCACAGCTGATGACCCATCATGAGCCAATGTTAACACCATGACATGATGGGCAACTAAGACTGAAATGGGCAAGTGACCATGACAACTAGACATTGGATTGGTGGCAGGGCATTGAATAGTGTGATGAATCCTAATACCTCTTCAATCATGCCCATGAGAGGGCGCGAATCTGTTGCCTTTCAGGGGAACAGCTTCATGACGCCTGTAGTGTGGGACAGAAACAGATCGGAAGTGGCTCAGTTATACTCTGGAAATAATTGATGTGGACATCCTTGGCTCCAGTGGAGCTCATGGAAGGCACCATAATGGCCAAGAAGAAACTTATATTTGTTACAATCCACTTATACTCCTTTATGACTATTGTGTTTCTTAGTGGCATTAGCATTTTTCAACAAGGCTTTGCATCATGTCACAAGGCCAGGAGTGTGATGGAGCAGTTTGAGACAAAGTGAATGTGGCATCAGAACTCATTGACCCCTTCCACAGAATTTACAGGATTTACATGACTTGTGTGTGCAAATATGATGCCATCTCATCACAGTTACCTACCACAGCCTCACTGTGTTCACACCACGTTGTGTCACTGCTGTTATCCATGTCAAAGGTGGACATACTGTCAGTTACATGTGTGGTCATATTGTCCTGGTTGAGCAGCGTCTTCTGCATTCTTCTATAGCACCTCATTTTGAAGGATTTGATTTTCTTATTTGAACTGCTTGTAATTCAGGTTTCACTTCTGCACAAAGCTAATATCAACACTGAAATTTATAGTTGATGTTAAAATGTTTTCTCTTCTTCAGGAACCTTTTAACTGCCATTTCCAGCCAAATTTTATATTCTCTGTACTTCAGCAATCATCATGTTTCTACTCCCCAAAGAGTAAAATCTTATTTACTACTTTTAGTGTCCAATTTCCTAATCTAATTCTCTCAGCAGTGAGTTAGAATGCCATTGCCAAACCTCTTTAAGTTATTACAGTATTTGTTTCCCCTGAACTTTAATCCCTTCTTCAAAGTTTTCTTTGCTTTACTTTACTGCTTGCTTAATGTACAAAATGAGCAACATCAGGGATGTACTATGAACCTGTCTCACTCCCTTCTCAGTCACTGCTCTTCTTTCATGTTCCTCAATTATTGCAAAGGTGGTCTGGTTTCTGAACAAGTTACATATAACATTTTGCTCTATGTATTTTACTGTTGCTACTTTCAGAATTTTAAAGTGTGTCTTGCAGTCCACGTTGTAAGAAGCTTTCTCCAATTCTATGGAAGTCTTTCCTTAACCTATCTTAATATGAGTTTTAGGAACACTGCTGCCTCACATATTTCTACATTTCTCCACGGCACAACTGATCTGCTCTGAGGTCAGTTTCTACCAGCTTTCCATTCTTCTGTAAATAAGTAATTTTCTATTGCTATGTCATTTATGGATTTTATGTAGGGTTGGAGCCCCAGTAAGAACCACATGTACTTCATACAACACTTTAATACAACACGAACAAAGGCTACATCAGAACTGAGGTTTAACTCAGCTGGTGGGCTCAGGGAGGCTGGCACACCAAAGATGGCAGCTACAAAGATAGGTCACACATCGGTTCTACCGATTTGGTGGTCAAGCAGTCACCACACAGACCCTTCCCTTGCAGTGTGGAGCACATCTTGAGAGGGCAGGGGTGGGTGGGTGGGTGGAGAAACCGAGGCATTGGGCAATGGCAGTGTGGACAGATAAGTTACAGACAACTCGACTGTGTCTGTCGGCAAGGAAATGTGTGGACAGCAACGAGTCAAAGGAGCGCCGATGACGAAATCGTAGAGAGGCCGAGGGCGTCGGGCAGTGCGAGTTAGCCTGCCTGCAGGTTAGAGGAGCCTACAGGCATGATGACGAGTACCTTGGCAGATGGAAGCAGGAACGCCTAGATAGCATGTAACATCACAGTGACAGGGAGTGGTATGTGACAGAGGAGCGGCCACTTGTTAGTGGAGGAGGTTAAGGGTGTAGAGGAAGATGTACAGAGGATGAAAACTGTGCGGTCGTGGAGGATGATGACAATGTCTCTGGCAAGAGGAGGGGCTTCTAATAAAATTGAGTGGTTATGGAATATCACCCCATATTTGTGACTGGATATGGGATTTCCTGTCAGAGTTTGTAGTAATTGATAGTAAGACATTGACAAAAACAGAGGTGATATCTGGCATTCCACAGGGTAGTGTTATTGGTCCTTTATTATTCCTTATCTACATACACGATGTGGGAGAAAATCTGAGCAGCTCTCTTAGGTCGTTTCCAGATGATGCCGTCACTTATCGTCTAGTAAAGTCACCTGAAGATCAAAAGCAACTGCAGAATGATCTGAATAAGATATAAGTATCATGTAAAAACTAGCAGTTGACTCTAAATAATGAGAAGTGTGAAGTCGCCCACATGAGTACGAAAAGAAATCCATTAAACTTTGTTTTACAAGATAAATCAAGCAAAATTGAAGGCCGTAAACTCCACTTAATACCTAGGAATTACTATTACTTCAGACTTAAACTGGAAAGACCGCACAGATAATCTACATTGGTAGAAATGATCATCAGAATAAACTATGAGAAATTAGAGCTCGAACGGAGAGATTCAGATGTTTTTTCTTCTAGTAGATGAATACTATAAAGGCACTTAAATGTGATTTGCAGAGCATCCCGTGTACATATAGATGTATGTCCAGTGACAAAGCTCAACTAGTCTATTGCTTGGTGGTTATAAGCAGTTCTGTGAATACATCTGATGCCGATCCAGGACTGCACGAACATTTGTGCAACCGTTTCCACTATGTTGTCGGGAATGGGTGTGGCTTCGTACCAGCACGTGGTGTGGTCGATGGAAGTTAGTAGATAGCAAAATCATTGGCCGGGGGAAGGGGACCGACTGTATCGATATTAACATGTTGGAAATGGCCAGGTGGGATGGGGAAAGAGCCGAGAGGGGGGGGGATGTGTGAGTATGAACGTTACCTTTTTGGCAGAGAATACAGGTGTGAGCCCAGGCCTGGCAATCACACTTTATGTCTCGCTAGATGAATTGGTCCGTGAGCAATGTAGTGGAGGCTTTTATACCCAGATGAGCAATGTTGTGTAACTTGTTGAAGATCTTGCATCATAGGCATCGATGAATGTAGGGGTGGAGAGGGCCTGAGGATTCATTGTACCAAATCTCACGCAATACACTAGGGACGGTGGTGCGGATAGTTCTCAAAGAGGAGGAAGAACGTTGAATTAGTTGCATAGTGTCATCATCAGCTGTTTGCAAAGTGGTGAACTGAGAGAGGTCCAAAAGAGAAGAAATTGCATCAATGCGTGAGAGGAAATAGGCAATGACATTGCCCATGCCCTTGATGTAGTGGACGTTGGTGGTGAATTGAGAAATGTAGTCAAAATAGCAGAACTGATTGGGGGGGGGGGGGGGGTCCACTGGACGGTTAGAGATAGCAGCTGCAAGAGTTTTATGGTCTGTGAGAACATAGAAAGTACAGCTAGAGTGGAAGTGTTTGATGGTCTCATAGACTGCCAGGAGTTCTCGATCGAAGGCTGAGTATTTTTTCTGAGCATTATTGCGTTTCTTTGAGAAAAATTGCAAAGGAGAAGTGACACCGTTGAGGGACTGTCTGAGGTCTACACTGATGACAGTGTCACTAGCATCAGTAGTAATGAACTGTTCTGCATCTGAATGTGGGTGAGCAATGGTGACAGCTCAAGCGAGCAGATCTTTGAGGGCCGAGAATGCCAAAGACATATCATCTATCCAGGGAACAGGCCGATCACCTGAGGTGTGTTTGCCAGCTAGGGTGTCTGTGAGCGGGGTCTGCAGCTTGGCAGCACCAGGCAAGTGTCATCCATAGTAATTAATGGTGCCAATGTAATGACATAATTCTTTGAAAGTTGTGGGAGCTGGCAAGTTCCTGAGGTGGTCAATCATATCAGGAGGAGAGGTTATCCCATCTGTCTAAACTGTGAAGCTGAGGAAAAGCACTGAACTCTGATGCAGTTGGCATTTGTTGTCATTCAGTTCGATGCCAGCTGCAGCAAGGGTGTCAAGAAGGATTTGTAAATGTTTCTTATACTCCTCAACTGAGTTACTGAATTTTAAAATGTTGTTGAGGTGGTTGTTGTTGTTGTTGTTGTTGTCGTCTTAAGTCCGCAGACTGATTTGATGCAGCTCTCCATGCTACCCTATCCTGTGCAAACCTCTTCATCTGAGAATATGTATGGCAACCTACATCCTTTTGTATATGGTTACTGTATTCATCCCTTGTTCTCCCTCTACAATTTTACCCCATACACTTCCTTTTAATGCTAAGTTGACAATTCCTTGATGTCTCAGAATGTGTCCCACCATCATATCCCTTTTCTTAATCAGGATATGACAGAAAATCCTTTTCTCCCCAATTCTGTTGAGCACCTCCTTATTAGTTATGTGAGCTACCCATTTAATCTTCATCATTCGTCTTAGCACCACATTCTGAAAGCTTCTATAATCTTTTTGTCTGAACTCCTTTTCATCCACGTTTCACTCCCATACAATGCTACACTCCAGACAAATTCTTTCAGAAAGGACCTCCTAGTATTTAAACTAATACTGGATGTCAACAAATTCCGTTTCTTCAGAAACAATATTCTTCCCATATCCATTCTGCATTTTTTATCTTTTTTACTTTGCCCATCGGAAGTTATCTTGGTACCCAAATAACAAAAGTCATCAACTAATTTTATTGTCTCATTACCTAATCTAATTCCTTCAGCATTGCCTGATTTTGTGACACTACATTCCATTACCCTTGTTTTACTCTTATTAATGTTCATCTTATACCTTCCTTTCAAGACACTGTCCCTGCTCTTCCAGATCCTTTGCAATCTCTGACAAAATTACTATATCATCACCAAATCCCAAAATTTTTATTCCCTCTCCCTGGACTTTAATTCTCTCTCCAAATATCTCCTTGCATTCCTTCACAGCTTGCTCAGTGTACAGATTGAACAACATTGGGGAAAGGCTACAACCCTGTCTAAATCCCTTCCCAACCACTGTGTCCCTATCATGCCCTTTGACTCTAATAATTGCTGTTTTTATTTTTATTTTTTTAGAAGTTGAATATAACTCTTCGCTTTTGATATTTTACCCCTGCTACATTCAGAATTGTCAAAAGCTTATTTCAGATCCACAAATGCTAAAAATGTAGGTTTCCCTTTCCTTCATCTATCTTCTAAGATAGGATACAAAAAAAATAAAACTTCAAGGGAAAAAAAATCTCATTGATAAATCTCTGCCAAGTCTGAGTGGTGTTCTTGAGGCCGAAAGGCACGAATCGGTAGTGAAATAAACCTATGGGAGTAGTGATGGCAGTCCTTTTAATGTCTTCAGGAGCCATATGATTTGATGGTAAGCATGTTTGCAATCCACAACAGAGAATACTTTTTCCCCTTCCAGAGTCTGTGTAAAGTCAGCAGCGTTCGGAACCAGATAATTGTCCATTACGTTGCGAGCAATGAGCCGGTGGTAATCTCTGCACATAAGCCGAGAACTGTTCGGCTTGGGCACTAAATGGATGGAAGAGGCCCAGCTGCTAGATGACGATTATACGTTCAACAATCTGTTCTGCTAATTTTCTCTGGGCTGAGATAGCAGGGTTTGCTAGTGATGGGAGGACCATCAACAAGATGCAGTTTGTGTACTGTGCCTTTAATAACCACTGAGACACCACAAGAAATGGCAGGAAGGCTATGTTTGCACTCATGGTTGTCGTCTGTGATGGGCTCGGCAGGAGCCGAGGGAGAGGGGGCGGCCCAGCACGTGTCACATGGAGTCTGCAAGGATGGGGGTGGCTCGGCCGTACTCGTGGCAGACGGCATAAGTCAAAGCACCAGGGAAAGTTATAGTTTTGGACACACGTTTACTTGGGTGCGTCACTGGCACCGTGGGATGTGATGGCATCGCGTGAGAGTTCTTAAGGTGCCCAATAGCTGGTGGCTGGGCGCACATCGTGGTAGCAGACTGCTCCACTGATGGAGTTGATATGAGTGCCGAATGCGGGGTGCGCACAGAGAAGGCGGCGTTAGATGCGGCCGCTAGAGTGGAACACTGCACGAGTCGAGCGTTCGCACGAGGCGTTGGCGTGGAAATACAGGTCTGTTTACAAACATCCGTGTATGAGCGGTGAGGAGGAGGAACACTGTCACAAACACTATTTACATTGTGCAGAGGCACAACTGCACTGGGAACATGTTTTGAAGAAACACTCATACTAACTAACCTTCGAGTGAATGTCCTTTTGATGTGACTGCAGTGACAAAAGTTGATGCAGAGCAGATGCCAGCTCTGATTGGGAGGCAGCGGGCTGTGTCCTCCTTTTTGCAGCGCAGTTGGAGCACAAATTCACATTCACTCGACCACTTTGACAAGAGTGATTCAGATTGTTTAATAGTATCAAAGCACTCACAAACTGCTTCGTCTTTTTTCCAGAAGTTTGATAACTTGTTCATGTTCACAACACAACTTTGAAAACAGAGCATCAAAGTTTTCAAACTCTCGCAAATGATCAGTGAGTTGGCAGGCCAAGAGTTAGAGCTCAACAGAGTACAAGAAAAGCGAGTGTTTGAGGGGTGGTGAAACACCAAATATTGAACAATACCTTGAGAAAGTTTATGATTAATTAAGAAGTCCACACCTAAGATGGGTTCTGGCACATCTGCTAACATAAGTTCCATGAGTGTTTACACTTTGGCAACAAGCAAACAGTGAAAGTCATTAAACCTGCACTTGGCAGCTGAGTGGCATTGACAGTACTAAGTATATCACTGTGAGGGCCGAGAGGATGGGTAGCCATTGAAGGCAGCAGGAGTGATACATCAGCACTAGTGTCGTTCAAGAAATGAACATTTGAAGAACAGTCACATATGTACAAATGACCATGCGATGGAGGAAAGTCGCTAACAGAATGAAATACATTTAGGCGCCCGTGAGTGTCTGAGCAGGAAGCAACACTTAAACCATTCTGTGCTCGGCATTTGGGTGGTGACAATGCAAATGGCATTTTCTTGTTGCATCACCAAACTGGCTGTGGAAGTAGCATTAGGGGCAATACGGAGCTTGCTCTTGCGGGAAGCGAATGAGTGGTGCTGGGTCATCCTTGGTTTCAGAGGAGCTGCAGGCAGGTAGTGCAGGGGGGGCAGAGCAGAGAAGGCGAAGCTGACACCCAATCTGCATGTAGGCAGATGTGGATGCCCGGTTTCTTCTCAGCAATTTGTTTGATGTGCAAGTGGCCCTATCCACTTGCAGGTGCATGCTGGCATGATCGCATCTTAGATGAAGATTGCCGCTCACGTGTTTCATGTAGGTAGGCATTGTAAACCCTGTTGGCGATGCGTATATGCTCGCTTGGAGTCTGCAGAAAGTTAAGGGCAGTCTGGACTGCAAGTGGGAGTTTGCTCAAGCAAACAGCCATGAGGGTGGAATCCAGAATGTCTTGCTCATTGACAAGAAGATGTAGACAGTGCCAGAGCTGAGACGGCTTCTTGTCCCTCAAGTTTTCCTCGTGAATGATGTGTCAGATAGTCTCTTCTGGTGTGTGAGTGACCCTCTTGAGGAATGTTTGTTTGGTAAAGGCATACTGGTCAGTCGCTGGAGGAGAGGTCACAAGCTTGCAGATCAAATTGACTTATTTGTGAAAGTGTGTGATGAGGCACAGGTAATGAGCTGAGTCGTCAAGTGAGTAATGTTCAAATATTTGTTCAGCTGAAGCAGACCACGTTGTGGGAGCCTCGAAGGAGAAAGGCGTCAGCTTAGGAAGGCGCCCAGGTGGTGGTGACAGAGGTGCCTCCAGAACATCAGTGGGGGTGGAGGCACCTAAATGCTGTGGCAACGTGTGGGAGCTCGACACAGTTGTTGTTCCTGGTGGAGCCTCGAAGATGAACGAGCGGGTCACGGCAGGCAGAGGTGAGATGATGTGGGTGACTGACACAGAAGAAGCACCAGTGTGTGCTATGAAAGTGGTCAGATGCATGAAAGTATGCAGTTGAGAATGTTCTTTGGTGTCAAAAGCGTGGTATAGCAGAAGTGATTGTTAAAGACACAATGCGGTAGACGCATCATGCGGGTGGCACACTGGACACATCAGTACCTCAAGGAAAATATGAGTTTATATCACCACCTACAGGATGAGCAGGCCTGGTTGGAGAATCACTGAACACACTTAGTGGTGAAGCACAAGGCTAGCTGACACATTCGCAGTGTCCAGGTTGGTTGCGTGGACAGAAATAGGTGCACCCGCAGCGTGAGAAGTGCCTTCAGCAGAGAGACTGAGTCCAGAAGCACCAGAAAAGTTCGACTCATTAGTAGAAACCACACCTCATTGGCGGAGCACGTGGTCAGCGGAAGGATACACAAACACATTTGGTAGAGCAGTTGCCAGCCTGAAATTCAAATTTTGCATGTTCGATAATTTCATGTTCTGCAAAACTTGAACATTAGGAGAACACAAGATGTGGTGAGGTAGATGATTAACACTGTTCGTAGACGAAACACTAGAAAACACGAGGGGGGAACCGAGACCCGAGTCTGTTAAGTTTCTTGCAGTACCGGGGGCACTTGGCGTGGCGAATGTGTCCTGCGAGAAATTGTTTTGTGAATACAAAGTCAAAGCATTAGAAGCAGTAATACACTGGATCCAAGGTGATGAAGTTGCTAAAGCTCGAAATCCTCGTGGTCATTGTAGTAACCATTGAGACAATGACTTCTATATTTCACGGTGAAAATCCATGCAAAGAACTGGCTGTTGCTGCTCAACTCACGTAATTGGCAGTGAACTTGACTTTGGGGTCACCAGCATGGATTTTGTGCGCGATTGGAGCCCCAATAAGAACCACATGTACTCGATATAACAAGAACAAATGCTACATCAAAACTGAGGATTAACATGGCTGGTGGGCTCAGGGAGGCTGCACCCCAAAGCTGCCAGCTACAAAGTTATGTCACACATTGGTTCTATCAATTCGGTGGTTGAGTGCTTGCCACAATGTCACTGTTTTGCAACAATGACATATAAAATTGACAAGTTGGTAATACACCTGTCACGATCTACTTTCTGTGTTACTGACGTTTTGTTACATTCTTCTTGAAATCTGTTGATATTTTGTCTGTGTAATACATCTTGCACACAAGGTGGAATGGTTTTGTTGTTTCAGGTTCTCCTTAGCTCTTTCAATTCTCCATCAGATTATTCTTGCAGCATATTTCCTATGTCATAGTCATCTATGTCGTCTGTTTTTTCTATAATGTTGACTTAATTTCCATTGTTTAGCCTCTCTCTCTCTCTCTTCCTGCCCCCTTTCTCTCCCCCCTCCCCCCTCTCTCTCTCATCTCTATTCTCTGAGATTATATATTACCTTCCAGCATTTCAATCTGCACTTGGTACAGTTTAATCATTGGGGCCTCCAAGATAAGTTTAACAAAAAGTATTCAGAAACTGCCAGTACATCTTTGTCCAACCAGTTATAATCCAATTAGCATGCAGTATCATTTATCTTTATTACATAAGAACATTCCAGGCCTCAAAACTAAAGTTGATGAACTACTCATTTGTATTGATGAAATAAATTAACCCAATTGACATAATTTACCTCTCTGAACACCATTTGATCAATGGTATAGATATGCTAAATATTTCAGGATTTAAGTTAGGTTCCTACTTCTGTAGAGTAGATATGGAATTTGGGGGGGGGGGGGGGGAGAGTTGCCACATTTATTGAAAACTGCCACAAATTCAGGGTCATTGAAATTTATAAATAATGCCTAGAGCAGCATTTAGAAGTGAGTGTAATAGAAGTAGAGTTCCATAACAGATCCTATATTATAATAAGTATTTACTGAGAACCTGCAGGAAATTATAATGTATTTGTAAATCATCTAGAAGCTCTGTTTCGATATTTAACAGGAGGAAACAAAGAAATCTTGGTTACTGGTGACTAATACAGTTTTCTTATGCAATCTTCCAGAGAACATTTATTGCAGTTAGTAATATTGTCTTTCAATCTAACTTATACTGTATACTTTCTAACTAGGATAACTAAACCGTCTATGACAACCATTGATAAAATTTTTGTAGAAAAATAAAAGAAAAATATCATATCTTAAAAATAATAATCAGTGGCCTATCAAATCATGTCACCAAGCTCCTTGTTTTTGGGTGTAGATTGTAAGCAGATTTCAAAGACTGCTAAAACTGAATACAGGAGAATAGTCAATCCACCAAAAGTTGAATATTTTAGAAAACTGCTCAAATATATGAACTGGAAAGATGTTTATAGTGATCATGACATAAATGAAAAATGTAACATATTCATTTATAACATCAGTACCATGTTTGGAAACTGTTTTCCTCTAAAATTAACTCAGTAAGTCTATAGTAAAACCATGGATTACACAAAGAATAAAGATTTCCTGTAAAAGAAAAAGGTATCTGTTACCCAGGAATAGTTCCAATGCTGATGATGTAGCTATATACAACAGCTGGAACTTTAATAGTGGCAACTATTTATTCACAATCGATACAAAAGTGTTACATGTTTGCACCTGTTACTGTCCTTCAAAGCAGTTAATAGTGTTGTGTAGAACCCGTTGCCAGAGATGTGGAAGGTGTAGTATATCGTTAGCAGAACCTGTTCTGTTGATGGTGCAAATGAAGTGGTCTACTTGTGACAGAGTAAGGTTCGCATCCCCCACCCAACCTACTGTATTTTATAACTTCCAAGACCAACTAAATTTTTTCCAAACATTAAATATAATCCCTTTAAGTACATGCATAGTACACCTAGTTAGCACCCTAAAATTACAGATACTTAAGTAAACCTCACCTATTCTACTCCCAAGTAGAACAAGGAAAAAATGAATGTTTGTATGCCTCTGTACAAGCCATAATTTCTCTTATCTTTGTTATATTTATGTGAAATGTAAGTAGGCAGCAGCAAGATTGTTCTGCAGTCAGCTTCAAATTCTGGCCCTCTAAATTTCCTCAACAGAAATTCTCAAAAAGATCATGGCCTTTTCTTTAGCCATTCCCATTTGTGTTCCTGGAGCATTTCTGTGACTCACATTGCTCGAATCTACCAGTAATGAATGTAGTTGCTCACTTCAGAACTGCTTCCATGTCTTCCTTTAAACTGATCTGCTGAGGGTCCCAAATACTTGAGCAAATCTCAAGACTTGGTCGTACAAGTGTTTTATACATGGTCTACTTTACAGAGGAAGTACATCTTCCCAAACTTCTTCAAAAAACCAAACTCGGCTGTCCGCCTTATTCACAACTGTCCTTACATGTTCGTTCCATTTCATATTGCTCTGCAATGTTACACCTAGATATTTTAACGACATGACTGTATCAAGAAGCTCACTACTAATGCTGTATTTGAACATTATGGGATTGTTTCTCCTACTCATGTGCATCACCTTACTTTTTTGCTAAGGTATGCCTGTGGTAATTATTGTATGTTTCTTGCATCAATCTTCTTATAGACACACAAATCTCTACTAACTTTTGTCTGTCTTGATTTGAATGTTCTTTTTTGAACCAAGAGTTCAACAGCCTTTTCTTTTCAGTTGCTTTCTAATGTTATCATTATACCATGGTGCATTTTTCCCATCCTTAATCTATTTTGGAGGCACATATTTCTCTAACTCTTTATTTACAATCCATTTAAATGTAGTCCACAATACCTCTACATCCATTGTATCATAACTAAACTATGTCCATTCATTTTCTAAGTGTGATGCTAACAATTGCTTATTGGCTCTTACTAACAAAAGCCTTCTTGACAGGTTTATTAACTTTGGTCAGCAGTGATGGTATGATAAGATGATTGCTACCTCCTGTCTCTACACTGACATTGTTAATAAGGTTGAGCCTGTTTGTAGCTATAATGTCTAAAATATTTCCATTGCGTGTGGGCTGTCAGTTTAACTGCTCAAGACAGTTTTCAGAAAATGTGTCCAACAGTAGTTCGAAGGACTGCTTGTCTGTACCACCTGAAATCAATCAAACTAGAGAGGACCCAAGCATAGACTTTCATTAAATGACTCTTAAAACTGCTACAGTAGCACTGGGGAGCTGGTGAAAACACCCAGATACTAACTTTAGATCTCTTAGAGGACCCAGGCATAGACTTTCATTAAATGACTCTTAAAACTGCTACAGTAGCACTGGGGAGCTGGTGAAAACACCCAGATACTAACTTTAGATCTCTTAGACCCGTTATACATGTTGAGATAACTTCACAGTCACTCTCAACTTCGACCTCAGTAGAAACAATATCTCTGCCACTGCAATGAACACTCCATCTCCAAATGTGTCTGATCTGTCTTTCCAATATACATTCCACACCTTGCTTTATATTTCTGAGCTTCCCACACCTTGATTTAGCCAGCTTTCAGTGCCTAAAACTATCTGAGCACAATAATTTCTCTGCCGTGCTGTAAATTTGCGAACTTTGTTTTTAATACTCAGAAAGTTTACAGCTAATTTTTTGATAGTCAAATTATTGTTCTCAATGCATCCTGAATTTGCTGTCTGAATGTTGACTGATAAGTACTCATCAGAGCTAGCTCCTAACCTAAAAAAACCCTCATGTGCATCCCACAACTACTCTGCTACCCAAGTAGCTGCTTCCTTAGTGTAGTGCACCCCTAATCTATCTAGGGGAGGGGTCCTACAATTGCCCACCTGATAATGCAGATCCGGGAATTTGCAGCCATGACTGTTACAGAATTGGCAAAGCCTCAGGATCAGACACTTCCTTCGGCTCCAAACCAAAGGACCCCAATAAACCCTGGTGACAATGCTAGAAATTGACAGCCCTGCTTGCACTCCACGTGCAAGGACAGCAGTCTTCACCAATTCCACCAACCACTTATAGGAACTGAGGATGTCTTCAGAACGCAAGTGACAGGCATCATTGGTGCCAATGAGAGCCACAACCTGCAGCTGACTCCACCCCATATGCTTGATATCCACCGGCAAGGCCGCCTCCACATCTCGGATGAGGCCCTCCGGCAGACATAGTGAGTGCGCATTAGAATTATTTCCAGATCTTAACGCTATCTGCCTAAGGGGATCCACCACACACCTAGCATTGGAGCTCCTAATAACTAATAACCCCCCCCCCCCACACACACACACATGTACCTGCTCAGACCCTGCTGAAGGAGTGGCCACATGTCCACTCACAGGATGAATAGACTAGGCTAGATGGCTAGATGGCCAGCTTCCACATTGGCCTTCCACCTTGAGTGATGCGAACAGTGTTCTACCCACCACTCCCCTTGTGGAGAGGGCGGCTTGAACATGCCTGGTACACCTGAAGGTGCCTCGACAGCAGGGACAGAGGGCAAAACATGTGACACCTGATGTTTCGCACTCAACACACCAGACTCTCCACCGCTGCTGCACCCTGAGGCAGCAGTCTGAAGATGGCTGACCGTAGTCAACAGCATGCTAATTGTTCACTAACTGTGGCCATCTCTTCTAGCATCCACACACAGCAGGCACACATCCAATCAATACAATTAATTACAAAGAGTAGAACACTTTTGCCAGCATTCTCAAAAAATCTGGAAAAAGCAATGTACAGGCAGCTTCTCAACCACCTGACCACAAATAATATAGTGTCAAGATCACAATTTGGATTTCTGAAGGGTTCTGATAATGGGAAGGTTACTTACACCTACAGTGAGACTGTGATTAATTAGATAATAAATTACAAGCAGCAGTTATTTTCTGTGATTTATCAAAAACATTTGACTGTGTGCACCACAACATCCTTTAAAGTAAATTAGAACTCCATGGTTTCACGAGCAATGCTGCAAAATGGTACAAGTCATACCTCACTAAAAGGAAACAAAGGTTGTCAGTACAAGGAACTAGTGCAGTGGTTCCCAAAGTGTGGATCGCGGCCCAATGTTGGGGCACAGGTTCTCTTCAGGTGGATCACTGGTCACTATTATCCTACTTTGTACAATATACACTAAAGAGACAAAGAAACTTTTACACCTGCCTAATATCCTGTAGGGCACCCACAAGTATGCAGAAGTGCTGCAAAACAAATTGGCATGGACTTGAATAATGCCTGAAGTAGTGCTGTAGGAAATTGATACCATGCATCTTGCAGGGCTGTCCATAAATCCATAAGAGTTTAATGGAGTGGAGGTCTCTACTGAATAGCATTTTGCAAGGCATCCAAGATATGCTCAATAACGTTAATGACTGGAGAATTTAGTGGCTGGTGGAGGTGTTTAAATGCAGAAGCATGTTCCTGGAGCAACCCTATAGCAATTTTGGACAAGTGGGGTGTCACATTGCCCTGCAGTAATTGCCCAATGCACAATGGACATGAATGGATACAGGTAACCTATCAGTATGTGTATGTGTGTCACTTGTCAGAATTGTATCTAGATATATCAGGGGTTTCATATCACTCCAACTGCACACAGCCCACTCCATTACAGAGCCTCCACCAGTTTGAATAGTCCTCTGCTGACATGCAGGGTTCATGGTTCATGAGTTTGTCTCCATACCCATACATGTCCATTCACCCGATTCAATTGGAAATGAGACCCTTCAGACCAGACAACATGTTTTCAGCCCAATGTTAGTGTTGATGAACCCAGGCGAGGGATAAATCTTTGTGTCATGCAATCATCAAGGTTACACTACTTGGCCTTCAGCTCCAAAGGCCCATATCAATGATGTTTTGTTGAATGGTTTGTTGATGGCCCAGCATTGAAATTTGTAGCAATTTATGAAAAGGTTGTGCCTCTGTCACATGGAATAAGTGTCGTCAGTCTTTTTTGGTCCTATTTTAGCAGGGTCTTTTTCCAGCTGCAGGGCTGTTGGAGATTTGATGTTTTACCACATTCGCAATATTCACATTGCACTTGTGAAATTGTATTGGAGATGCTGTGTCCCACCTCTCATGCACCAACTACAACACCACATTCAAAATCACTTAAATCATGATAACTTGCCACTGTAGCAGCAGAAACCAATCTAATGCATGTGCCAGACAGCTGTTGTCTTGTATAAGCACTGCCGATCACAGCACCATCCTCTGAGTGTTTACACATCTCTCGGTTTGCACATGTATGCCTGTACCAGTTTCGTCAGCTCTTCAGTGCATTACCGACAGAAACAACGAAAGTTTATTTCAAGAGGAAAGTTATATAATATGAAGAAGTTATGTAAAAAATCTATTATAACCTCTGGTGCGAGTGACTGAGCCATATGATGATGCCACAGACCACACTGCCATTCCTCGTGGATATCCAAAACTACTTAGTTGTGCTACGAGTATGCATTTCTAGATTTCTAGAAACTAGTGTTGCATGGTAAGCATTTTATGCCTAAAATCAACAAGTTTCAGTCCAAATATAAAAAGTCTCATTAACACAGGAATAAATTCTTCTGGGAAGATGGTGGGTCCCAAGGCTTCTCATCAGTTACACTGCCAGAATCAGATTTCATTTATTATTATTATTATTGTTATTTTCTTTTTAGATGATAACAAGTATTACAATAAATAGCATACCAAGCATAGTTATAGAAAGGTCTGCTAATGATATTTTCATGGATGTTAATAAACTCTTAAAAGCCAACTCATTGACATTAAACTTTGAAAAAAGTCACTACATGCAGTTCAGAACACGTGAGAGGTTTCCACCCAGCATATGCATAAAGTGAAGAAGGGCAGATAGAAGAAGTTGACAGTATTAAATTCCTGGGATGAAAACTTGACAATAAATTCAGTTGGGAGCAGCACACCAAAGAACTGCAGAACTGCCTTAAAATCTGTATTTTCAGTTTGAGTGTGTTAGCAGATGAAGGTGACATAAAAATAAAAGAGCTGGCATTCTTTGCTCACTTTCATTCCATAATGTCATATGGTAAAATATTTTGGGGTAACTCTTCAAGTCAAACAAATTTTTTCAGAATCCAAAAGCATATAATACATATTATTTGTGGAGTAAATTCATGGACACCCTGTAGAAGCCACTTCAAAGAACTGCTGCCTATCAGTATATTTATTCCTTGATGAAATTTGTCATAAATAATATATCCCTTTTTTCCAACAAACAGCTCAGTTCGTATCTACAATACTATGGAATTAATAGCTAATTTAATGTAATCTATATACACACACACACACATCCGCCATTGTCACATTAAACAGTGTAAATTTTCTAAATTTACCACAAAATAAAAAATAAACAGAATTTAGAGCCTAAATGTCCCATGTTCAACTGTGGGCACACTTGTTTCACCCTTCATTATTATAAAGGATGAAACATTTGCCAACAGCTGAACGCGAACTTTGGAATAATTGGACTATAAGACTGAATAAGACTGACTACTTGAAAATTCAAACAAAATTGTACAATATAGTCAAAAAATAAGTTTTGTACTATGATGCTCACAGGATTATGATATTAAATTATGATTATGGTAAGGATTATGATAATCAACAAAATTACACTTGAAATTTCGTGCCAGATTAAAATTGTGTGCCACAAACAGGGTTATAACCTGGGACCTTTGCCTTTCACGGGCAAGCGCTCTACCATATGAGTTATCACTGCACCCTTCATGGTCTGTCCACTCAACTTTACTTCTGCCAGTACCTTGCCTCCTACTTTCCAAACTTCACAGAAGTTTTCCTGTGAACCTTTCAGGACTGGCACTCCTTATTCTGGAAACATACCTTAGGCTGTGGCTAAGCCATGTCTCCACCATATACTTTCTCCCAGGAGTGCTAGTCCTGCATTCTGCAAGGTTTGCAGAACTTCTGTGAAGTTTGGAAAGTAGGAGGTGAGGATGGCAGAAGTAAAGTTGTGAGGATGGATTATGAAGCGTCCTGGGATAGCTCAGATGGTAGAGCACTTGCCTGCGAAAGGGAAAGGTTACAGGTTCAATTCCTGGTTCAAACACACAATTTTAATCTGCAAGGAAGTTACAGATCAGTGCACACTCTGCTGTAGAGTGAAAATTTCATTCTGAAAATTACACTTCACTGTGTTTTCAGAAGAATTTCTGCTACCATGAAGATCCTTTGTATCCGATGTGTGGAAAAATGCTATTGAAATTCCTAATTTGCTCCAATAACTAGAAAATTGAAACGAATAGCTTCAAATAAAACTGTTTATAATGGTTGGCAGTACTCTTTCTTAGTGTCAAGGAAAAGAATCCAGAGAGATGAACAAATTACCAAAAACACCTGAATGCAGCCCTTGAAATTCAGATTTTTCAGATAGTTAAATCCTTTATTTACATATGAGTAAAAAATACACAATAGCTCATTTATCTGCCAAGCAATCATGAAACAATAAACAACTTTTATTTATTTTTATTGTAAATTACTGAGAATAAAGAGCAAGAAGCAATTAAAAGGAAGCATAACACAAAAAGTCAAATTACATTATGTAAACTACAGGGATTTTGTATCTTTAAACTTACAATTACATGCTGCCCATAAGTAGAAGTTAATTATTCTAATGCTGAGATTCTTTCCCTTTCTCACCCTCTCTGTCCCCCCTCCCTTCTCTCTCTCTCTCTCTCTCTTTTTCTTCTTTCTCTCTCATTTATTGTCGGGCCCTCTGGAGGGGGCATGCACGCACCCGTGTACACCCCCCCCCCCCTGATCTGCCCTTGGTATCTACCATTCCCCTATTTATGTCTGCTTGTATTTTCTTAAATATGTTCTCCATCCATTCCTGATTAGCCACCTTGCTTTTCCTGTCAGTCCAATTTTTTAGATTTATTTTCCCTTTAGTCTCCTTAATTTGTTACATATTGGTACTTTATTTCATCAGTTAAATTCAATATCTCCTGTGATATCCAAGAATTTTTACTAGGCTTTGTATTTTGACATATTTAATGCTCTGTTGCCTCTACTATTTCATCAAAAAGCTACCTACTTCTTTTCTACAGTATTCCTTTGCCCAATTTTACATTATCATTGCCTAATACTCCCTTTGAAACTGTCAACCACTTTTGGTTATTTCAAGTTGTGCGAGTCCAATATCTTCACTTTCCTACCCTTTTACAATTCCTTCAGTTTAATCAGTCTAGTGCTAGCATAATTTAAGTTTTCGGCATTTTCATTACTAGTCTTGTTATTAAATTTTGTTATAGCCTCTGTTTTTTGAGACCATTAGTCTTGCATATTTGGTAAATACTGTTGTTTAGAGTTTCCATCTGTTACTCGTTTTTTATAACAGATCAGAGACCATTGCTTCAGGTAGTCAGTAGTCAGTCTTAAATTTTGGTTGTGTTTTTGTCTTAAAAAGTTTTATTCTCTCATAGTGTTATATATTGTCCTGTAGTCTTTAGTTTCTTGAATTGAACAGTGGGGGCCATTTTATCACAGCTCAGTTGGCTATCAGCTGCCATTAGTGAAGCCCTAGTGTATTAGTGAATTAAATTATTTAGCTACTTTTTGTTTTTATTGTTTAGGTATTTCAGTAGTAGTGTTGGATAGATCGGGTGTGAGCGTGCTGTATGTGGATGCAGGAGGAGTTGGCCACTGTTCAGAAACAGCTGAAAATGCTTTTGGCCACAGTCAGTCATCTCCAGGCTGCTGCCTTGGGTTATGATGGTGGTGGAGAGTCTGGCATGTTGCTTGGGGCAGCTCAGGTGTCACATGGGTTACCCATGGCCTCTACCACTACAGCACCTTCATGTGCTGATCTGCCCTTACCACAGGGCTTGGGGCAGGTAGCATGTTCATGTTGCTTATGGCAGAGGGCCAATGTGGAGGCTGGCTGTGTGCCATTGCCTGTTCATCCTGTGAGTGAATGGGTGGCCAGTCCTTAAGTGGGGTCCAAGCAAGCACACAGGGGGAGGGGTCTGTTATGATTGTGAGGGCCAACATTAGGCATGCTATGGAGCTCCTTAGATGGATAGTGTCCAAGGCCGGAAAGAATTCTGATGTGTACTCGATATGTCTGCTGGGGGCTTCATTCGAGATGTGGATGCATTCTTGCCGGTGGCTATTGAGCATACAGGGTGCAGTCATCTGCAAGTTGTTACTCATATTGGCAGTAATGACTCCTGTCACTTGGGCTCTGAGGACATTCTCAGATCATATGGGTGGATGGCAGAATTGGTGAAGACTGCTAGTCTTATGTGCAGGTTGCAAGCAGAGCTTTCAATTTTGCAGCATTGTTCCCAGAGTGGATCAGGATACATTGGTTTGGAGTCAAGTGGAGGGTTTCAACCAAAGGCTTCATCAACTCTGTGACGATCATTGCTACATATTTCTACACCTACATTATCAGGCGGGGAATTGTAGGGATACCCATGATAGATCAGGGGTGCACTACACAAAGGAAGCAGCTGCTTAGGTAGTGGAGTACTTGTGGAGTCCATATGGTCTTTCTTTTAGGCTAGGTGATAGTTCTGATGAACACTCATCTGTTGATAAGCAGACAGTGAAATTGTGCCACATTAGAAGGACTCTTTGAGTATTAAAATATTTGCAGTAATTTTTCAGAGTATTAGATACAAAATTTGCAAATTTATAGCACTGCAGGAAATTTGTTGTGCTCAGATAATCCTCAGGACTGAGAGTTGGCTAAAACCAGATGTAGGAAGTTCCAAAATATGTATCAAAGACTAGAATGTATATTGCAACGAGAGATCTGGTACAATTGGAAGGCAAGTGATCATTAAAGTTGAAAAAAATTTTGTTTCTACTGAGGTTGAAGTTGAGAGTGACTTTGATGTTATCTGGACATGTATAACAAGTATTTATATATAGTCAGATTAATGGTTGGGTGTTTTTACCAGCCCCTGGTTCCACCGTCACAGTGCTAGAGTCATTCAAAGAAAGTTATAACCAGACCATGCATTATTAGTTGGTGGAGACTTTAACTTGCCAAGTATAGACTGGAATGTATATGGCTTCACTACAGGGGGTACAGACAAGCAGTCTTGTGAACTACTGTTGAACACATTTTTCGAACCATGCTTTGAGCATCTAAACTGTCAGCCCACATGCAATGAAAAAAATTTGGATATTATAGCTACAAACAGGCCAGACATTATTAATGGTGTCACTCTAAAGACAGGGGTTAGTGATCATGATGTCATTATAGCAAAAATGATCAACGAAGTTAATAAATCAGTCAAGAAGGCTAGGAGAGTGTTTTTGTTAGAAAGGGCAGATAAGCAGTTGTTAGTGTCTCACTTAATGACTGAATGGGCATCATTTAGTTTTGGTACAGTGGATGTAGAGGAATTATGAGCAAAATTTAAATGCATTGTAAATAAAGTGTTGGAGAAATTTGTGTTAATAAAATGGTTTAAGGATGGGAAAGACCCAATGTGGTTCAATAATAATATTTTGAAAAATGCTGAGAAAGCAAAGGCAATCAGTTCAAAAAAGGTCAAGCAAGTAAAATCAGATTTGTGCATCTGTGAAAAGATCAATGTGTGAAGCATACAATAACTATCACTTCCATAACTTATCAAAGGATCTTGCCAAGAATCAAAAAAAAGTGGCCACATGTAAAATTGCTAAGTGGATCAAAGGCCTCTATCCAAGGACGGACTGAGGTGGGGGGGGGTTGCAGGGGCACATGCTCCCCCCCCCCCCTCCCCGATGGCCTGACAAGAAATGAGAGAGAGAGAGAGAGAGAAATGGTGAGAAGGGAGGGAGGGAAAGAATCTTTGAATTAGAATAATTAACTTTTACTTAGAGGCAGCATGTAATTGTGGGTTTAAAAATGCAAAATCCCTGTAATTAACGTAACGTAATTTGACTTTTTGTATTATGCTTCTATTTAATTGCTTCTTGCTCTTTTTTATCAGTAATTTATGATAAAAATAAATAAAATTCGTTTATTGTTTCATGATTGCTTGGGAGATAAATGAGCTATTATATATGTTTTACTCATATGTTAATAAAGTTAAAGGATTTAACTATGTAAACAAACTGTGAATTTTAAGGGCTGTGTTCAGGCTGGTGAATTCAGATGTTTTCGATAAACGATTTATCTGATTTATTTCATAGACATTAAGGAATGGTACTCCCACCCATTATAAACAGTTTGTATTTTCCAGGTATAGGAGCAAATTAGAAATTTCAATGGCATTTTTCCACACATCAGATACAAAGGATTATCATGGTAGTAGAAATTCTTCTCGAAACAAAGTCAAGTGTAATTTTCAGAATCAAACTTTCACACTGCAGTGGAGTGGACGCTGATATGTAACTTCCTGGAAGATTAAAATTGTGTGCTGTACCCAGGATTTGAACCTGTGACCTTTGATTTTTGCGAGCAAGTGCTCTACTGTCTGAACTATTCCGACGCACTTCACAGACTGTCATCACAACTTTATTTCTGTCTCTTCCTCACCTCCTACTGTTCAAACTTCACAGCTGAAGTCCTCCTGCGAATTATGCAGGACTAGCACTCCTGGAAGAAAGGATGTGGTGGAGTCATGGCTTCGCTGCAGCCTAAGGGATGTTTCCAGCATGAGGAGTGCTAGTCCTGAAAGGTTCACAGGAGATTGATTTGATTTGATTTGATTTTTTCAGGAAAGTCAAAACAGTGTTGGTCCAACCCGCCACTGCCCACACCGAAACTAAGTTTATTGTGCGGTATCACTCCCTGTATATCTAGTAAAGCCAACCAATGACCTTGACCAGTGCAAGGAGTCCCTTTACCAGTTCTTTATTAGACACAATTTCTTCAGGTCTGGTTGTCCCAAATGTTCTGTGCCTTTTACTCTCCAATGCAATACATTCGAAGATTAGATGTGATGCAGTTTCATCACCGTCATCACAGATCCAACATTTAGGGTCCTCTTCTGTTATTCCCATTGTATGTAGGTGTTTTCTGAAATTCCCATGGCCTGTCAGCAATCCAACCATGAGTCTAATCTCTCTCCTGTTCAGACCCAGGATTGCAGAGCTTCTTTTAAAACATGGCTTTGGCATCATTACCTTGCCATGTTTTTGTTGGTAGACTTTGGTCCAATATTCTACGTGCTGTCTTCTGAGCCAGTTACGTAGCTCCAATTTGATCATTGCCTTGGTGATTGTCAGGAGAGGTTCCGGTCCAATAAATGGAGTCTCTGCCCCCATCCTGGCTAATCTATCGGCATGTTCGTTGCCACTGATCCCCGAGTGGCCAGGGACCCACAATAGGTTTACTCTATTGCTTTCCACTAGCTCCACTAGAACCCTGTGACATTCTGCAACAATTTTAGACCTTGTTGCAGAAGCTGCTAGTTATCTCAGGGCTGCCTGGCTGTCTGAATAGATATAGATGCTAGAATCTTTGTAGCACCTACGCAAATTCTCCTCCACACATGCCCTGATGGCAGTGATTTCTGCCTGGCATACTGAGGCCAGTTTTCCTAGAGAGATGACGCCCTCCACTCTTGGCTGCACCCCATATACCCCAGCCCCAACACCTTGGTCTGATTTTGACCCGTCAGTGAACCAGACAATATCCCCCGTACGGTGTCGAACTATTTTCTCCCACTGCTCCCTACTTCCAATTGTTATATTGAAAGGCTTGTTGAAGCAGTATGGGGTTATAATATAGTTGGCTGACATTTCCCCAACCTTTCCTATATTTACCTCACTCACTATTTTAGTGTGTGATTCTGGATATCCCAAAGAGTTCCAGTTGTTGCCAGATTTGAGTCTGTATGCACCAGCCGCTGCCTCCATCTTGACCCAAAGGTGTAATGGGGGCGTATCCAGCATGGTTTCCATCCCAGCAGTTGGTGTGCTGCTAATTCTGCCTGTTATGGCTAAGCAGGCTAATCTCTGCACCTTACCAAGCTCCTTAGCAGCAACCTGCTGTTCTACCTTCTTCCACCACACAACCGCCCCATAGGTGATCCTGGGTCTAATCACTGTGGTGTATATCCAGTGCATACCCTTGGGGCTCAGGCCCCAATTTTTGCCACAAGCTCTCCTGGTACTCACAAGAGTACCTTTTGCCTTGGAGCAAATATTCCTGATGTGAGGGGTCCATGTCAGTTTCTCATCTAGGGTAACCCCTAGATATTTCACTGTCCCCTTCACAGGTAGTGCTTCATTGAAAAGCTTTAGATTCCAACTTGAATGTTGTATATGCTTCTTTGTGAATGGTACAACAACAGTCTTCTTAGGACTAACCCCAAGATCCTGTTTTCTGCACCAGTCTTGCACAATGTCCAACACACCTTGTGCCATATTCTTTACTGTGTCAGCAAATTTGCCAAGTATTAATATGACAAGATTATCTGCATATCCTTGGCAAAAGTACTGCCTAGAGTTTAATTCTCCAATGAGATCATTCACCACTAGATTCCACAATAAAGGGGAAAGAACTCCTCCTTGCGGGCAACCCCTAGTGGTGTTGATTAGCATTTTTTCATCCATCATGGTAGCCTCTACCTTTCTTCCACTGAGCATAGCCCTAGTCCACCTACATATAGTGGTCCCTAGGTCATGCACCTCTGCTGCCCTAACCATGGAATCGAAGGTTGTGTTGCTAAAAGCCCCCTCAATGTCCAGGAAGATACTGACAGCTATTTCCTGAAAGTATAGTGCTTTCTCCACCTTCCCAACGAGTTGGTGGAGAGCTGTCTCACATGATTTACCTGGCTGATATTCATGTTGGTTTGAATGAAGAGGAGCCCTACTTAACCTCCTTCCTCCAACATGCACATTAACCAGCTTTTTCAATGTCTTAAGAATGAAGGAGGACAGGCTGATTGGTCTCATATCCTTGGCCTTGGTATGATCAATTCTCCCTGGTTTTGGAATGAAGACAACCTTCACTGCCCTCCAGGCATTGGGAATGATTCCTGCTGCTAGGCTTGAGAAAAGGAATTTTTGGCATACCCTGGCTAAAAGAAGGGATCGCTTGGTAGGACACATTCTTAGACATCGGGGAATCGTAAATTTAGCATTGGAGGGAAGTGTGTGGGGTAAAAATCGCAGAAGGATACCAAGAGACGCATATAGTAAGCAGATTCAAGTGGATGTGGGTTGCCGTTCTTATGAGGAGATGAAAAGGCTTGCTCAGGATAGAGTAGGGTGGAGAGCTGCATCAAACCAGTCTCCGGACTGAAGACCATAACAACAACAGGCTAACCCTGAATAACCTGCATATGAATCTAATAGGATTTTCTCCCGCTTGTTGCAGGAGAGCTGGAAAGATTCCATCGGGGCCAGGTGACTTGAACGGTTGAAATGTTCCCACCGCCCATCGGACCTTACTGAAATCGACACACTCCTTGCCCAGATCCCAGTCCTCTTTGCGAATACCTGAGAACCGTTG
This sequence comes from Locusta migratoria, assembly GCA_026315105.1. NCBI lineage: Eukaryota > Metazoa > Arthropoda > Insecta > Orthoptera > Acrididae > Locusta > Locusta migratoria. The sequence goes on along the minus strand of CM048755.1, from coordinate 22,479,382 downwards.
TCTCTCAGGAATCACATTCTGGTCTGAGTTTTCCCCCAGAGTATATTGAGGAAAGTGAGTCTTGAGGAGCAGTTCCAGCGTTTCATGTGCTGTCTTTGTATACTCCCCATCCTCCTTCCTCAATGTTCCTCCTAGATTAGTTGGTACCCTAGTGAGGATTTTATGAAGTCTCGCTTGAGCAGCCGTGCCCTCCACTTCCTCACAGAATACCTTCCAGGATGCATTCTTTGCCCATCTGATGGCAAGGTTGTAATTGACAAGGGCCTCACGATACTTTGCCCATTGTCCTTTGCACCTCGCAAGGTTAAACAGTCTTCGTACCTGTTTCCTTTGCATTTCCAGGTTATTATTCCACCAAGGCACACTCCTATTTGTGCACTTCTTGATGATTGAGCAGTTGTTCTGGTATGAGGTCACTATAGCATAGGTTATGGCCTCTGCTACTTCCTCAAACTCTGCTGGATTCCTTATTGAAATTTTAATTTCCGATAGGCTGAAGTCAAGGTCTCTCTTATATGTCTCCCCGTCCGTTTTCCTGGGATTTCTATAGGCCATGGTCTACCTGGTTCCCATTTCAACCTTGAATTTAACATACATGTGATCTGATGAGGATAGCTCCAGGACCACATGCCACTGTTTGACGTAACTTCCCATCATCATGGAACCAAAATTATGTCAATTACTTCTTCCCTTCTACTATTCCTGAATGTAGGTTCATCACCCCTATTCAGGATCTCCAAGTTGTTAGATAGGAGAAATTCAAGAAGGTGCTCACCTCTACTGTTGGTGTCCTTGCTGCCCCACGATAGATTGTGGGCATTGGCATCACATCCCACCAACAGTTCGTCATCTTGCCGATGGCAGGCTTTTGTCAGTCTCCTCACTTCCAGAGGAGGAGGAGAGCTGTCTTCGTAAGGAAGGTATGCTGAGTCCAAAACAATTTCCCTCGTGATATCTTCCTCACGTTGCTGCATCCTGATGGTCACCAAGTCCCTGGAACAAAAATCCATCATTGGTATGAAAGGTATTCGATTTCTAAGATAAATGCATGTTCTGGAGTTTTTTAGATTTCTAGCATAAATCAGCTTACCTCCAGTACCACCGAGGCCCGATACACCCCCTTTGTATAAATAGGTTTCTTGTATCAGGGCCACGTCCACCTCCTGTCTCCCCAGGCGACGACTCAGGGCAGCAGTGGCCCCTTTACTGTGCTGCAGGTTTATCTGCAGCACTTCCAGTCCCCATCTTGCTGCCACTATTGCCTTTAAGGTCTTTGATTACCCTGACGGTGACCTGCGAGAATCCTAAAAACAGTTTCAGGCCTTGCTCTCGCATTACCTTCAGGGACTTCTCTCCGACCTCCACCACCAGGGTTCGTCCTTCCGGAACGACCTTTTGGTTAATTATCCTCCAATCCTCTGTCGAGACTTTTGGGTTCTGGACCCTTATTTTATTGAACAGAGTCTTTGGAGGGACATCCTTAAGGATCTTTGGTACCCATATTGATACTTTTGCGGTCTTCAGGAGTTTGGTTGCTGTCTTGACCAGCAGCTTCGCATCCTTCCATGGGGATATCATGGGCACCTTGTCCTTAAGCCATACAGCTGAGTGGCCCCCCTCACAGACAAAAATGAGGGCACCACAATCTAGATAGACCCTCCTGAATTTGGGTCCTCGACCACGTCCCCACCAATCTCTTCAAATAGGGCCATCTGCATGAGCTGCTCCTGCTGCGAGGTTATGCTCACCAGTGGGTATCCTTCTTGGACAACCGCCATTCTAAAGACTGAGACTGCAGTACTATAGGTCTGTTTTCCTATTTCCTGCATCAGCCTTTTAGGATCATGCCTGTCCAGAGAGGAGGGAGTCTTAGATTCCTCCCTAACCCTCTTGCCACCTGTCTTTGATGTCGAGGGGGTCTGTGTATCCCCTTTGACCTGAGGCAGTTTCTTTTTGGGGGCCTTGGGCTCAAGCCCTTTTGATTCCCTCCACTTATGCTTAGGAAGCCATTGTTTTCCTTCCTTTTGCTTCTGTTCCTTGAGAAGTTTCCTCCTCTGAGCCCCAGACAAGGCCTTAATCCTAATCTGGTCCAACTTCTCTGTTACAGTTACCACTTCTTGCTCAGGTCTAGACCCTGATTCAGAAGTAGGAGTGCACTCCATCGGTCCTGATCCAAATGACTGAGTATCTGAGGTCTCAGATTGCCCCTCCGATTCTTTTAAAATACTTTCTTTCTCCATGTTCGTCTTAGTCCCACGAGATTTGGGGATTTATATGGTCCACACCACGATAACCCCGTGTGGTGCAAGGCTACTTACTCAGGGAGGTTGCCCAGTATCCCTGAGGCTCCGTTCGAGACACATCCACCCATGTGCCACACACCCCTCGGCACAGATCGCATCATACCTTGGGTTGGGAAAGGACTGGGAGAGGATAAGGAAGACGGGACGTTGTGGGACACACTTTGTCAGATCCATCAACTGAGGCCTTTCCGGCAGTAGGTTCTCTTCCTTCGGTATAGCCCTCTGCTTCACACGGATGCGCAAGCCTCTCCACCCGCACAGACAGTGCTTCGTCAAAGTGGTGTCCCCTGGAGAGGTTCACAGAAGTGAAGTTTGTAAAGTAAGAGGCAAGGTACTGGAAGAAGTAAAGTTTTGTGGGCGGACTGTGAAGTGTACCAGGATAGCTCAGATGATATAGTGCTTGCCAGCAAAAGGCAAATGTCCCATGTTCAAATCCCATTTTTGGCCCACAATTTTAATCTGCCAGGAAATTTCAAGTGTAATTTTGATGATTGTGAAAGCTTTTTTGAAAACTCATCTCGATTTGCATGGCAACATTACAAAGAATGAATAAGAAATTGATTCAATACAATGGAAGCACCCAAAAATTTGATTTTAGATTTTGAGGGAATATCAAACTTAGTGACATACTTGTATTTACTGCCTGTTTGTTTCTGACCCGTAATTGATGCACTACTAGTTTCAACACAATATGGCATCATTCTCAAGTTCCTATGATTAAAAAATTTATATATATATTAATCATAGGATGATTCAACCACATTAAACAGTGAAAAGTTTAATAATTTATGAAACCATGTGCACCATGCGGGAATGACCGTGTGATCTGGGGCGCAACGTCATGGAGTACACGTCCACTCCCACCAGAGGTTCGAGTCCTCCCTCGGGCATGGGTGTATGTTGTCCTGAGAATAAGTTAAAGTAGACTGTACGACTAGGGACTGATGACCTTAGAAATTTGGTCCCTTTGGATTATAAACATTTGAAGTTTTTTGAAACAATACATCCTACATTTTATAATAATGGAAAGTCCAGGTTGGAATTGATAATATGGTAAGGACAGTTTACAACTCACCGCAAAGACGTGGCAACGAGCTGCGACAGGCACATACAGAAGACACACACATACAACACTTTTAGGTATTGGCCTTGGCCTTCTTCAGAAAATAGAACACTCACGGAATCACACAGGCACACAACACAGTCATACAACCATCACATCCAGCTGCCGCACTCCGAATCACACTCTGCGGCAAGTAAATCGGCGATGGGAGGGGGGGGAGCAGGGGAGGGGAGGGGAGAGGGGATAGGAAGGTTATGTCACGGTGGTGGGGATGGGTTAGATGTGAATAATAAGATGCAGGTTAGGAATGTAGTGGGGAGGTGGGTGAGGGGAGAAAAATAAAATAAAATAAAATAAAATAAATGTACAAAATGTGTGCACACTGCAAGTACACAAGACCACACACACACACACACACACACACACACACACACACACACACACCACACACATGTGCTCACACATGCGCACATGCACACACTCGCGCGCGCTCGTACACACACACGATCGCACATTCACGCACCACTCAAAATAGGTGTGGTTTGGGATAGAGAGGTAAGAACTGTAAGGTACGGGGGGGGGGGGGAGAAGTTATCGTAGGTTGAGGCCTGGTTGATTTCAGGATCGGAGAATGTATTTTAGGGATAACTCCCATCTGTGCAGTTCAGAAAAGCTCGTGGTGGAGGGTTGTGAAGCAGCCATTGAAATCAAGCATTTGCTCCGCTACATGCTGTGGACCACACGGTGGTCCATGTTGTTTTTGGTCACAGTTTGACAGTGGCCATTCATCCTAATGGATAGCTGGTTGGTGGTCATGCCAATGTAGAAAGCTGCACAGTTTGTAAATTATGTGGTTGCTTTCAGAGGTGGCTCGGCATCTGATAGGGTAGGATAAGCCTGTGACAGGACTGGAATAGGAAGTGCTGGGTGGGTGGATTGGACAGGTCTTGCAGCGGGGGCTTCAACAAGGATATGATCTCTGTGTCAGTGAGCTGGGTGGCATAAGGATGAACTAGGATGTTGTGGAGGTTGGGAGGGCGACGGAACACCACTTTAGGAGGGGTGGGAAGGATCTTGGGCAGGATGTCTCTCATTTCTGGGCTTGAGGATAGGAAATCAAAATTTTGGCGAAGGATGTAATTTAGTTGCTCGAGTCCAGGTTAGTACTGGGTAACAAGGGGAGCGCTCTTTTGTGGATGGTTACTGGTGTTAGGAGGAGGATTTGGGATGTTTGAGGATATGGCACAGGAGATCTGTTTGCAGACTAGGTCTGTGGGGTAGTTTCTGTCTGTGAAGGCCTTTGTGAGACCCTCAGCATATTCAGAAAGGGAGTTATTGTCACTGCAGATATGCCGTCCATGGGGATAAAAAAATCCCTCACTTACAGCCTGACCACCCATAACAAGGAGTCTTCTTGTTACTTGTGACAAGAACATACACAATTTTTAAATGTGCAATACAAATGATGAACCATTTTGGTGATGAAAATTTTAATTTATTGACAATGTTCTTTTTCTTATATTTCATTTTCACAAGTAACTTTTTATTTTATGTGAGTCCCATAGTGAAAATAGGTGGACATATATATATATATATATATATATATATATATATATATATATATATAAAAATTGTTTCTGATGATGATGACATAGTTCATCGAAACTGGTAAAAAAAAAAAAAAAAAAAAAAAAAAAAAAAAAAAAAAACCCTAGCGATCATGGCTGAAGAAAGTGTGTTTTATACAAATTTTTATCGCTCTCCATAGGCATAATATGCCACTTAACTAAAGCAATCAATGACTGTAGACTGTTCTTTACATAATGCATACAAAGAGTTGAGTGACTGAATGCCAAAGTAAGAATAACTTAAGACTGACATAAGACTGCTTGCTATTTACATACTGACTTCATAACTAATCTTAAGACTGACACTGTTCGTGCCAATTTGTGCGTATTAATACACTCTGGTTTTCAAGAACATTCTAGAACACGGAAATAGCTATTAGAGCTATTTAATAATTTGTTTTTGGAACATAAATGAATCTTGCCTCAAGCAAAGATACACAAAATTATGACAAATGTAATAATAGGATTTTTGTATCAAAACAAATCAGAACTCAAGATCGTAAGTAATTTACAATTAGAGCAGTAGTATTTGTTGACATTATTTAAAATAGTTAATTTAAAGTAATTATGCAGTTTTACAGTTAGCAAAGTATTGCATTAAGGTCAATACATTATGGAAGACCTCAGATAATGTTAGTTATTAATTTCATTAACAAACACATTATTGTTCAACATCACGACTTTCAATAATTAATTAATTAAGTTTATTAGAAGACCCAAGTAATGAAAGTGATTAAATCAATGTGACCAGGCAGTGGTGTTATAAAATGCTTATATAATATAAATTTGGAATAATAAGGTATAGTATTACGATCAAATGTGGTATCGTAATTTGCATTTATCCAAACAAGTGGAATTTTATAGGGTATATACATTACACTATCAATTGGTAGGAACGTAAATTATGAAATAGTTTAATGTAAATTGACAAATATATCAGAGCACATGGCTGACCAAATAGATGTCATGAAGTTCATTTAAAGAACCAATATAAAGTACTGCAAAGTAAATAAGATCATATTTTAATATGTAAGCTTTTAGTAGTAATCAATGTTAGATTAAATTTTGACCACATAACCAATTATATAATCAGTGACAAATCCAATAGATAAACTTACATTATGCATTATTCTTTAAATCAATCTTGCTACAGAATTGAAAATACTCATGAATCATTGCTATGTTGATGTTAGGAACAGTTTGTTATTATTAGTTTTCAAGTTATTCTGATAAATGTAATATTCATTATTATTTTTCATATTTAACTATATTTTCAGGCATTAGAAACATTTATGGAGGTTTAAATGTTATTAAACGATGAAGTAATAGTTATGCTTATTTTATAGAATATTACATGTCAATATGATTAAGAAAACTGACTGCATATTTAATAATTTCATGTTTCTAATAACTCTAACAATGTAAGGCACTGTTGAAAATTGTATATAAAGGCAGCCCACAGAGGTCGTAGGAGCGCAGTTTAATTACATTTTTAGGCAGTCACTATGCCTGTCAGCAAGATGATTTTCCATTGTTGAATGTAATTATTGTGAATATGCCAGTTTATTTAAAGTGTTGGGTTAAACCACTGATTCAAACTTACCAAGTGTTGCACTTCATAGCTTCAAAACAATAATGTACACATTAATTGAGTCCAGCTGCTCATATTCATTGTTATCCACAGGTTGCTACATTATTGCAATTCCAGATGCTGAGTTACAAGATGTTATACAAAACCCTGAGATAACATGGTAAAGCTTTATATGCACCATTCAGAACAATGTGGAGGACTGTAAACTTTTGTAGCCCAATCAAAGTCGAGTGGTTACGTTGCAATTTGTGACCTGAATTGGCTTGGTTATGTCACACAGAAGCGTGTTATAAGACTGTTAGTGTTGACCTCATAGATAACACTGGAAGTTCATTGTGGCTTCTTGCAGATGATGCTGTAGTTTATCGAGACATTGTAACGCTGGAAAAGGGTAGCATAATGCACAAGAATCTACAGCTTATTGACGTATGGGACAGGGAATGGTTATAGAGCTTCAACATGAACAGGTGTAAAGTGCTGCAATTAAATAGAAAGAAAAATTATTTATTATGTAACTATGCAATAGCAGGACAAAGACTGGAAAAAGTTACATCCATAAAATATCTGGGAGTAGACATAAGGCACAATTTGAAGTGGAATGACCATATTAAGGCAATCATGGGTATGACAGATGCCAGACTGAGATTCATTGGAAGAATCCTCAGGAAGTGAAGTCTGTCAACAAAGGAAGTAAGTTATAAAACTCTCGTTCGGCCAGCACTTGAGTATGTCTCATTAGTGTTGGATCTGTACCAGTAGGCTTAATAGAAGACATAGAGAATATCCAATGTTGTTGTAACTTTGTTATGGACTCATTTTATAAGCAAATAAACATCATGGAGATGATGAAGAACTCCAATTGCAGACATTGCAAGAGAGATGTCTTGTATTGTGGTATTGGCTTCTGTCAAAGTTCTGACAGTGTATGTTTCATGAAGAGTCAACCAATATATTGCTCCTGCCTATGTATATTTGACAAAGCAACTACAAGGATAAAAGTGGAGTGATTAGGGCCCATACAGAGGCACAGGGAATCATTTTCCCCTTCGTGGACCATATGAGACAGGAATAGGAGGAAGTGACATTGTTATGCCAAGTACCCTCTGTCATACACCATGAGGTGGCTTGTCAAGTATGAATGTAGATGTAGATATATGGAAGCAATTAAGTGTGATTGTCTTGAAAAAGGGTGTACACAAGGATTTGTCAGATTTAAAGTCTCAACAGACTGAGTTGATATCCCCATACCTTTGGGAAAGCTCTGGAGAAACTCATATGTGAAAGACTGCTAGAAAAAGAATTTTTTTCATGGAATGAACTCTCCTTAGTGTAGTTTTAGTTGTGGAAAGTTAACAGAAGACACTGTAAATCAGAAAATAATACTTGTGAAAAATGCTCTGCTTAAATATATTGTGGCTATAATTGGCACATTTTGCCTGTGCATTCTATCACATATGGTGGCCAGCACTTTTTTACTGCCTACAAGCATTATACAGTTCCTTTAAGAACTATTAAACTGTTGATCTCAGGAGAGACCCTAGCAAAATAAATTTCAAAATGCTTCCCATAGATATCCAAAGAAACTTTGTTTACTGGGGTCTTGTGATCGACCCAGTATTAGGAAAGCCGAAGCATAATGAAGAGGTTACAGGAGGAGGAGTACATATACTGATGACCTGATGATCCTTGTGATGAGAAACTCAAGAAGAAGCCTGGAAGATTTAGCAATTACAGTTGTTGTGTCAAGAACTCAATTTATACATTGTTTGTTAAAGGACCACATACATGATGCTAGAAGGGAATTTCTTAAGAGATTCATTACTGAAATGAAGGAAAGAGAGTGTCTGTTAGCAGATATGTAGGCATTTGCTTGGATGAATGACAAAATTATAGTGCACATATTACAGAAATAGGCAAGATAGGCGGAAACATTACAAGCAAAATTATTGGTCTGGTGAGTTACAACTATGTGCTGCCAATTCAGACAGTAAGAACATATCACCAGATTATTCTAACACAGAATGCAACATGAACTAATCAACTGATGAGAGCTTTGGGCTCTGTGTCAACTGAGGCATTACAAGTAATACTTGGAATATGTTTCTTTGATCTCCAGGTGTATAAGAAAGTAGGAATGAATTTATTCAATAAAGAACAATATCTTGAGGTACCGATTTTAATAAGAGTACAAGCAAGGCGCAAAAAGAAAATTCACAATCAAATCCTCCATCTATGACAGAGCAGTGGGATACTGCTTAAACAGTGAAGTGAAACCATGGTTTTCTGCAAAATATAAAACAGAGACTGGGAACGAGGCATCTGAATCCCTCAAGAGGCCCCAAACACTTCTTGACTGGTCATGGGCCGTATGCCACCTACCAACATCAAATTGGTAGAAGACAAACCTCCCAGTGTGCCTGTAGTTAAAGAGTTATGCTAGAAAATACTTCCTGGTGATTTCTGCTGTATGTCAATACAACAAAATAAAAGGCAGATACAATCACAACAGTGGCGTAACTAGGACTTGGCTTTGGGGGGGGGGGGGATAGATCTGCTTGATGAGCAAAATTTTAGTCAGTTTCCAGACAGACTACCATCTACCACTCCCGTTGAAAGCTTATGGTAAAACACCCCAAGTTTCCAATTTTTACCAGATTGCTGTTTTAAGATTTCTTTCTTCTTCTTCTTTTTTTTCTTTCTTTTTTCTTCTTTTTTCTTTATATTTTCGGGTTCGGGGGGGGGGGGGTTCTATCCCCCTCATCCCCCCCCCCTTAGTTACTCCACTGAATCAAATTGCCCTCCATGGCACACAAGAAACTGGCAAGGCATGTCTATAGACCAAAGAGTGATGGAAATGCAGTGTAGAGAGTGGCAAGAAATGACATTGTAACAAAAATAGTAGATTTATAACAGTAAAGAGTCCAAATTAAAATTCAGCAATGTAGTGAGGATAGTTTGCAACTCACTGCAAAGACATTCATCAAGCTGTTACAGGTACATAAATGAGACACTTATATACAAGTAATTTATAAACTGGGCCACAGCCTTCATCAGAAAAAGACACACATTCTCATTTGAGTACAACATCCGGAGATTATGTTTGTGTGTCTGTGAAGTATGCCTTTGTGATTGTGTGAATGAGAGTGTGTGTCTTTTTCTGACAAAGGCTGTGGCCTAAAGTTTTAAGTTATGTGTGTGTTTGTTATATGTGCCTGCTGTGGTGCAACAAATGTTTTTGCAATAATAGTAGGCTGTTGGATATGGTAGTACATGTAGTTTTCATTATATTTTTAAGTTAGTATTGTATCAGATGATTTACATTGCATGATTTGACAGCCTGTGTATAAATTAGGTGACAAGCCAAAATGTGAGAAATAAATAAATAATCTCATTATAACTCAATGTAAATTCACAATGGCCGGCCGCGGTGGCCTTGGGGACTGAGGCGCTTCAGTCACGGTCTGCACGGCCACTACGGTCGGGGGTTCGAGTCCCCCCCTCGGGCATGGACATTTGTGCTGTCTTTAGTATAAGTTAGTTCATAAGTAGTTTGTAAGTTTAGGGAGTGATGACCTCACCATTAAGTTCCTTAAGCTTCACAAACATTTGAACATTTTGATTTTAAGAGCCAGAGGAGTAAAAAGAGGTGGAAAGAGACAACAAATTTGTATAGTACTAAATCAGACTGCTTTATGTGGTAAATAAATCTAACCTATTTATCAGTTTGAAATGGGTAAGCATCAAGTGGATATTGTAAGCAGGCAACTACAAACAGTAAATTTACAAAGAAAGATTAGGGGGCATTGTAAAAGGGATAGAAGTTTTTGTTGTTGTGTAGTTCTCATGTTCCAGCATGAACTAGGATCAAAAATACAAGGTGGCCTTTTTTAAAGTTAGCATTGTAACATTTGAAACTGGGAACAAATACAAATGCACCAGTGGTGGTGGTGACTTGGGGACACTGACTGCAGGGGGCTTTGTGGCAAACTTCAGACGAAGCTTGTAGTGTAACGACTCAATGGTTGTTACCTACATAATAGCTATCCAACAGAAGATAATTGCTAATAACATTTTATTAAAGAAATGGAAAACTGTATGCCTGTAATGTTGTTTACAGGGTGCAAGAGACTTTTAGGCTGGCACATCTGAGCGGAAATTTTGGCCTGCAGCAGAGCAAAGTGGCAAAGAGTGTGCAGTCTAAGTGAGATTATGATGATTCAGAGAAGTTATAAATATTCATAATATAAACTCTTAGTGTTGTGCTTTTGTTTGGATTGTTTTAAGAGAGGACTAGAATTGTGTTTCTGAGGAGAGAGGCTTGAACTCATATATGCAATGTATATTTAGTATGTAACTTGTGAATTAAGAAGTTTCAATACACATGTTAAAATGAGTCAAGTGTTCTTCTTTTAAGATAATCATCTCTATATATGTTTTACATTCTGTGGAAATTTCCCCTGCAAGTAAGATTGATGTCTGATGCCGAGGATTCGATTGAGGAAACCGACTAGCGAGTTCCTGAAAACTCATCTGGAAGCAGCAGCCTGGCTGGATTAGTATAAAACAGATACTCACAGAACAATAATTCTGCTACACAGAAAGCTTTGGTCAGAGTCATTAGCCTTGGGGACTCTTGAGTTACAGTCACTGGTGTTGCCGTCTGGTTCAGAGCAACTCTATGTGCTTTTGTAACCTTTGCTGGGACCTAGGTGTGTTTCTGTTGCTGGTTTTTTGGCACTGGAAAGTTTGAAAGTTACAGAAATTTTTGTGTATCTGATAGACAAATGGACAGAAGCTTCTTGACATCTACAGGTCAATAGCTGACATCCTAGCTTTGGGACATGTCATTCTATAGTTGACAAAATGTATTCATTGTTATTTTTATGAGAGTTTTGTGTCTACATGCAGAAATTGCCATTTGTAGATTGCTCAGATAATATTATAGGTTGTCTTGAGTTTATGATAGATAAAACTGATTTCACCATGATTATTAGGGCGAGATTGCATTATTCATACTTATATAAGGAACACATTGTTGGGGCGATCTAGAATTGTTCAATACATACACAAAAATAGCCCTTGATGCATCTAATTTCAAAATAGGCGAAAAAAATGCACTAGCAGTTAAGATAGCTAAGTTCTTAAATGAAAAATCTAACTTGGTCATGCAAGATAACAATGAAAATAAAACCTTAATTAGCATAACTAATAAATTAACTGAAAATGAAGCTATAGTGGTTAAAGCAGATAAAAGTAGAATCTTATTAATTATCCATGAACAGGAATATATTGTGAAGACTGAAAAATTCTTTCAAGAAAACAACATAGCTGAACTGAAAAAGAACCCTATAAATAAATTTAGTTCTAAAATTAAGAATAAAATTGATAGTTCAGATTTTCTGCTAGATGGCTTCACTAAACAAAGACTAAAAATGATGTCTTGTGACTTACCTAAACTTAGATCCCAGGTTAAGACACACAAACCCAGTAAAGATATAAGAACTGTAGTGGATGGAAGAAGTGCCCCAAATGCTAAACTTAATCAATTTCTAAATAAAAAACTTAACAAGCTCTATGTGTTTGATCAATGCTTTGGTGTTAAAAATAGTCTAGAACTTGCTAATCTGATTAATGATGTTGATATACCAGAACCATCCACCCTGGTATCATTTGATATAAAAAATCTGTATACCAATATTCCTGTGAAAGAGTGTATCCAAGTGATTAAGCAAAACCTCTTAAAAACACAATAAACTTGGGATGGCAAAGGTCATTGAGTTTATAGAACTATTAGGACTATCCCTTTCATTTAATTATTTTACATTTAATGACAAGATGTATCACCAGGCCGATGGTTCAGCCATGGGGAATTGCTTGTCTGGTACCACGGCAAACATCTTCATCAACCATCTGGAAAATATGTTTTTGCTTCATACAGCCAATTGAAAGCAAAAACCATATACTATGAAATATATGTTGATGATATCATTACCTTAATAAAAGGTAATAACGATGATGTTCATGAATACTTGTCGGCCCTTAATTCCATGCATGAAAAAATACAATTTACTGTAGAAATGGAAAACAATGGTTCTATAAACTACCTAGATCTCACCATTAACACCTTGACTGCCGGCCATGTAAACCATTCCATACCTTAGAATGCCAGACATTCTGCTTGCAGGAGTAATCCGAGCTGCATTTGGTTTCCTTATCTTCTGTCTGGCATAACAAAATTGTTTACTCTTTAAAATGAACAATAAGGTTCCCTGTCCTTATAAAACAATCAGTTGAAGAATCATCAAAATCGAAATAATTTGATGCAGTTCTTGTTGCACAAAGACTGGATCATCATCTGAATTGTCGATTTCGTCATCCTCACTGTCATTATCAATAAAATGTTTCTCAAATTCACGTAAAATTTCGTCCAGCGTAAGAGAGTGTGAAGCCATATCTGTTCATTTACCTACTGAGAGAGAGCGGGCACCACTTCCTGCCTGTCCCATTTCATACTTGGATGCGACCAGTCGGCCGATTTAGAAGCTAAATTTACAAAATCTATAGGCTGCTTTAGACTCTAGATTTATCAAGTAAGGCATTTAAGGTGGATCTAGCCCGTCAATAAACTTAATTTTGTGTTTAAAAGTACGAAAACAAAGATCACGTCAAATGACGTAATTGGCATTCTACAGAAGTTTCAATATCCCATCAATTGACGTGATTGGCAGTCAAAGTGTTAAGAAGGTTGAAGGCAAACATAATTTCAGTATTTATAGAAAACCTGTTGCCACAGATCAGATTATTAATGCTCAGTCTGGCCATCCAATAAAATACAAAAATGCTTATTTTAACTCAATGATTCACAGACTCGTTAAATTACCTCTTACAGACCATGAAGTTAGAAATGAGCTATTCACACTTAAGTACATAGCTAGTAAGAATGGATATCTACCAGACATAGTTGACAAACTATATACCAAAATAAAAAAGCAAATAGTTAAGACAGGTAATAATGGCCAAAAACCTGACAATCTCAATGATAATAACAAGACCCCAAAGAAATACATTTCAGTCCCCTATAATGGTAAGATTTCAGGCAAAATAGAAAGGAAAAAAAAAAAAAACCCTAATGTGACACTGACTTTTAATGTAACAAATACTTCAAAAAATAGATTGTGACACAAAAGTGGTAGTCAAGCTGACAGATTTAAAGGAAATAGGGTATACAAATTGCAATGTGGAGATTGTGATAACTTTTATATTGGACAAACTGGAAGATCATTTTTACTAGATTCAAAGAACACACTAGTAAACGTAATAAGACTGCATTTGGGGACCACGTACGGTGTACACAGCATAGTGTTAAGGAAATGCACAATAATCTTAAGATTTTGCATAAGGTACCCAAGGGCAAAAAGTTAAACATCTTGGAAAATATACAGATAATTAGTCACAAGAAAAAGTATCCCAACCTTATTCTTAATGATCAGACAGAATTCCAAGATCATATTTTTTACAGTATCTTTGAAAAGGTCATATGAAGACACTGCAGTATTTGATATTTTTTGCTAAGAAAAATAATACCAATGTAGCCACTGTATTTTATTTTATTTTTGACTCTATTTTTCATCATAATAGCTGAACATTTTATCAAATCCTCAGACTAATGTAAGTCTTATACTTTTAACATTGGTATACCCTTATTAATTGACTGCCCAGGTTCAACCCACCAGCATGTTAGTAAGCCTGTACATAACCAGTCCTTGCAACCTAGGCTGGTTGCCTTATTAACTCAAACCTACACATTAGTATACCTTGTGGCAGATATATATCTTCCGTATGAGGCAATTTAATGATTATGGTAATACTGTCAACCATTATATATACTTTAAATAGTATGTAGAACATCACAATAACAAATGGATTGTGATATGTACTATTCACCATAAAATACTGGACACAGCAAGCCCAATGTCAATTCTTGAAAGATGTTTGGTAATATAATCTTGAAGTCTTAGATACCTGTAAAATGTCTGTAAAATGGTTCTAATACCTTTGATATATAAATAAGCTTTCTACTTTACATATATATTAAGGAATGCCTTATGTATTATAATTTTATTGGTTATACTGTATAAGGTACATAAGCAGCACTATGTTATCTGTAATTGACCTGAGATGCTAATAGACAATGTCCCCCTTTTTCTTATACATGCAAAATGGGGACCACAAAATATTACACTTCATGTGATACTATATCTTATATAGAATCCATCTAGGACAATTACCTAAGCTCTCATTGGCATTGTCAGCTACACAAAGGTAGAATGTGGATAGCACATTCTATACAATTGCTTCCTTTGCACATGGAAACTATTTTCCAAGGCACATTATCTTATATGTAATCTTGTTTTAATCACAGCTTTACTAAAAAAATGTATTATATAACAATTTTAAATGTCCTTGTCCATGTGATATGACACTGACTTCTATATTTTGATATGTGACAAAGCACCCCTACACTGTGGTGCATAACATTGTACTTTATACAAAATATTTATGTATGACATGCAATGTATATGAAATGGTATTTTATGTATATACCATATTTAATGTAAAAAAACACCACCTCG
The DNA here is from genome assembly GCA_026315105.1 of Locusta migratoria. Lineage (NCBI taxonomy): Eukaryota > Metazoa > Arthropoda > Insecta > Orthoptera > Acrididae > Locusta > Locusta migratoria. Next base: position 22,464,164 of record CM048755.1, on the reverse strand, counting down.
ATATATTAAGTCTGAAGATGGCATCTAGCACGCCGAAACCAGTCATATAATTAAAACAAGCAAGCGATCTTGGCTGAAAACCTCTTATTAAACATACTTATATTGCCGGGACTCTTTTTGAAATCCATTCCTTTATAAGATTTGCCACTTAGATTTGTATAGAATTTTCAAGTGACATTTGGTAGGATGTGTGTTACCAATTACATTTCTGTTTAGTATTGATTTCTCATTTATTCTTTGGGACAATAAATTGTATTTGGTACATAGTAGAGTAGTGTGTGGTTCATAGTGTGGGTTCCTGCAGTCATGTCCTAGTTCATGAACCACGGGCAATGTCTGAGTGGCCAAGTAAGTGGACCTGACAGTTGGGATACCAGTTACTTTGGAATAATGTTGGGCATCTCAGACATATTCTGAGTCGTGGCCACCTTTGTGCTCAGACGGCAAAGACTAAAATCCACCAGTTAGTCCCTCAACCGTTAGGAGTAAAACCCAGTGGGGCCTTGGGCAAGTAAGGCTAGCAACCTGCTTCCCAGGTACTTCAATATCATGCTGGCAACAATCAGAGCAAAATGCCTCGGACCTTTGGAGGTGATGGAGTCCCACCTCTAATTGACAGACCAGGGACTCCTTCAATACGACTTGGCAAACAATCTGGAATGAGGTGGGGAGCTATTAATATCAATGGGGATTACACTGGGAAGAAGGTAGAGCTGGCGGAGGCTTCAAGTAAGTTGGGGTTAGATGTCTTAGCTGTTAGTGATGTTAGAGTAAGGGGAGAGAAAGAGGACGAAATCGGAGAATACAAGGTGTACCTGTTAGGAGTCAAAGTAGGAAGATCACAGTGGGGTGTAGGGTTTTACATCAGGAAAGCAATCGAACCCAGCATAATTGCAATAAAGTATGTAAATGAACGACTGATGTGGATAGATTTGGCCATCTCCAGCAAGCAAATTAGGACTGTGACGGTATATTCACCCTGTGAAGGGACAGATAAAGATGAGATGGACAGATTTTACAACGAACTTAGTGGTGTAGTTGTTAGAGTGAAGGATAAAGATAGTGTTTCACTCATGGGTGATTTCAACGCCAGGATAGGAAATCAAACAGAAGGTTATGGGTAAGTTTGGAGAGGATATGGAGGCCAACAGGAACGGAAAACAGCTCTTGGATTTCTGTTCCAGTGTGGGATTAGTTATCACAAACTCCTTCTTTAAGCATAAGGACATTCACTGCTGTACTTGGGAAGGAAGGGGAACCAGATGTGTCATTGACTATATAATAACAGACCAGGAATTCAGGAAGACAGTCAAGGACACACTTGCTTTCAGGGGGTTCTTTGATGATACTGATCATTATTTAATTTTAGTTTTGTGAGGCCAAAAGAGCAGAAAGTCAGGTCCAGAAGCTTCAAGACAAGGAAATTAGGCAGAAATACATAGCAATGATCTCGGAAAGGTACAAGTTAGTTGAATGTAATGATTTACAGTCACTGGAAGAGGAATGGTCAAGGTATAGGGACACACTACTGGAAGCCGCCAGAGAATGTCTTGGAACAGTAGTGTGTAAAGGTAGGAAGACGCAGACAGCCTGGTGGATTGACACAGTCAAGGCAGCCTGTAAAAAGAAAAAGAAGGCATTTCAAAAATGGTTCCATACAAGAAATCAGGCAGACAGCTAAAGTTATGTTGAAGAAAGAAACAAAGCCAAATGGATAATTGTAGACTCCAAGCAGAAATCATGGGAAGACTGGAAATAAGCTAGAAACTCTGGGTCAAGACGCGGGAAAACCATTTTGGAGCGTAATTAGCATTCTTCAAAAGGGAGGGAAGAAGGAATTAACAAGTGTTTTGGACAGGTCAGGAAAGCTGCTAGTCAATCCTGTGGATGCCTTGAGCAGATGGAGGGAATATTTTGAAGAATTCCTCAATGTAGGTGAAACGTTCAATGATGTGTCAGATTTTCTGGTAGAATGGGATAGGAACGATCTGATTTGAGGAAGTGGAGAAAATGGTCAGTAGATTACAGTGCAATAAATCGGCTGGGGTGGATGAAATTAAGCTGGAACTCGTCAAATACAGTGGAATATCGGGTCTCAAATGGTTACACAGGATAATTGAGAAGACATGGGAATTGGGACAGGTTCCATCTGACTGGACGAAAGTGGTAATTACACCAATTTTCAAACATGGAAACAGGAAAGATTGTAACAACTATCAAGGTATCTCTTTAATTAGAGTTGTAGGCACAATATTCTCAGGTATTGTTGAAAGGAGAGTGCAAGTATTAATTGAGAACAAGTTAGATGAAAATCAGAGTGGGTTTAGGCCTCTTAGAGGCTGTCAGGACCAGATCTTTAGCTTACGGCAGGTAATGGAAAAGTGCTATGAGTGGAACAGGGAATTGTATTTATGTTTCATAGATCTACAAAAGGCTTATGACCATGTTTCTAGGATGAAGCTACTGTCAGTTCTACAAGATTATGGTATAGGAGGCAAACTTCTGCTGCAATTAAAGGGCTTTACGTAGACTGTCAGGCAGCAGTTAGAGTAGATGGCAAATTAAGCTTATGGTTCAGGGTAATTTCAGGGGTAAGACAAGGTTGTAACCTGTCACCACTGTTCATACTATTCAGGGATCATATGTTGGAAACAGTAGACTGGCAGGGCAGGATTAAAATAGGAGAAAACAAAATAAGCAGTCTTGCATATGCGGATGACTTAGTTGTAATGGCCAATTCAATAGAAAGGTTGCAAACTAATATTTCAGAGCTCGATCAGAGGTGCAAGGATTATGATATGAAGATCAGCATCTCCAAAACGAAAGTAATGTCTGTGGGAAAGAGGTTTAAACCGATTGAGTGCCAAATAGGAGGAACAAAGGTAGAACAGGTAGACAGGTTCAAGTACCTGGGATGTATTTTCTCACAGGATGACAATATACTGAAAGAACTGGAATCGAGGTGCAGCAAAGCTAATGCAGTGAGTGCTCAGCTAAGATCTACTCTCTTCTGCAAGAAGGAAGTCAGTACCAAGACTAAGTTAGCAGGGCACTGCTCTATCTTTCGACCAACTTTGTTGTATGGGAGTGAAAGTTGGGTGGACACAGGCTACCTTACTCATAAGGTAGAGGTTACAGATATGAAAGTAGCAAGAATGATAGCAGGTACTAATAGATGGGAACAATGGCAGGAGGGTGTCAATAATGAGGAAATCAAAGAAAAACTGGGAATGAACACCATAGATGAAGCAGTTAGAGTGAACAGACTGAGATGGTGGGGTCATGTTACACACATGGGGGAAGCAAGGTTACCTAAGAGACTCATGAGCTTGGCAGCGGAGGGTAAGAGGAGTCGAGGTAGACCAAGAAGGAAGTACTTAAATTCGGTGCAGAACGATTTTGAAGTAAAAGGCATAACATCAGACGAGGCATCAGCATTGAATAGGGGATCATGGAGGAATTTTATTAGAGGTACTATGCTTCAGACTGAATGCTGAAAGGCATAATCAGTCTCTAACGATGATGATGACATAGTAGTGCTTGTTTTACTACTACTACTACTACTACTACTACTGATAACAATAATAATAATTTTATTGTCATTAAGGCATTAAGGAAATATATAGAGTCACACATAGAGTAAAGTACAATTCATAGTTATTAACATGACATTACAATATTACAACTTATAAAATCATTTATATCGTAGAATGGGTGGGCAACTAACCACTCACTTACAGCTTGTCTGAATGCTTGCCCTGGTAAATCTTGCACAGCTTGTGGAAGTTTATTAAATAATTTGTCCACCACAAGTTCATAACTGTTAGTTGATATTGACAGTCTGTGGCATGAAGTATAGATACAACTATTCCTCCTTGTGTTATGACAATGTATGTTTTCTCTTCATTTTACATCCCATAGCTTCTTCTTTGTATAAATTAAAACATAATATGTATATAAGTTTATTACAGTCATTATTTTTTATTCACAGAATACAGGCTTGCAGTTTGCCTTACATGGAGAACCTATAATTACTCTAATAGCCTTTTTCTGCAGTAATATAATGTCATGTATATGTCTGGTGTTTCCCCATAAAATAATACCATAGCATAATATGCTTTGAAAAATGAAAAATAAGATACTCTAATATATTTTGTATGCAGATATAAATTACTCTAGATAGTTTACCACTTATATATTTTACAGGTTGACCCCAAGATAGTATATCATCAACGTTAACCCCCCAAAACTTAATATAACTAGGATCATCTGATGGTAGTTTATGTTTTAAACTAAATATCATCTGTTTTGTTTTGTTTTCATTGAGCAAAAACCCATTTCCTTTGAACCAAAGCGATGCTTGTGCAACTGTCTTTGTAACACATATTTCAAGGCTTATTAGATCACAGATACATAACACTCTCATTATTTTGGTGTGTTTGGTATGCATAATTAAACACTCTTAAATTTAACTGTGTGGGAATGCACAGTTACTTACAGATCAATTGCTATTTATTCAAAATGTTCAAATGTTTGTAGAGTCTATGGGACTTAACTACGGGGTCATCAGTCCCTAAACTTACAAACTACTGATGAACTAACTAATACTAAGGCACAAATATCCATGCCTGAGGGGGGATTTGAACCCCTGAGTGTAGTGGCCATGCAGACCGTGACTGGAGCGCCTCAGTTCTCTCGGCCACCGCGGCCGCCCGCTTTTTATTCATCCATAAACAATATACATTGTGTGGATGTTGTCAATGTTTGTACACTATTACTTATAAATTAACATAGGTCACTATATACAATAGTTTAAAACTTGCATTTACAGGAATGAAATGTTGATTAATAGCCACATTTGCAGTCTAGGTACACAATTATTGTTCTCAAGTTACTACATGTTAATACACATACACTAGCCTAGGTACTCAATTTTTGTACTAAGTTGTTATATGTTAATACACAAACACTGGCTATATACAGTAATTTTTTATATTCATTTACAATATATCGACTATTTACAGATGTTTCTTCCCTTGGGTTTTCAATTTTCCTATTTAGTTATTACATGTTCATGCTAATTTACGTGTTACTTTAAATATCCATCTACTGTGTAATAACAATTCTTTAGTAGATAGAGTTTTAGCATTTGATTAAATATGTGGTGATCTTTTACATCTTTTATTTCTTGTGGCAGCTTGTTGTATAGTTTCATCCCAAGGTATATTAGGCTATTTTGTGTTTTTGCCTTATTCAATCTAGTAAGATTTAGACAGTGTCTGGACCTAGTTTTGTGGTCATGTATTGTGCTGTTTGTGGCATACAGATGAAGATTTTTCTTGATGTACATTATGTTTTTGGTGTATGTCTTTGCTTGCCTTTTGAATAATTCATTGCAGTGTGGTTTGCTCCTGCTATTTGTTGTTAACCGCACTGCTCTTTTTTGTATATTGAAAATAGTCTGTATGTTCCCTGTACTTGTTCCCTAGAACATTGTACCATATGTGATGACTGAATGCACATTTCCATAATAAGCTACTTTAAGGCAAGAAATATTGCTCACTGGCACAAGAACTTGAAGGGCATAACATGCTGAGGACAGTTTCTTTGCCAGCATTCTCACATGATCTTTTCATTTTAGCTGTGAATCCACATTCATTCCTAAGAACTTGGAGTTGGTTACACAGTTTATTCTATCATTGTTTACCTTGAATATTGTATCATTGGGGTTTTATTTAGATGAAAGTTTATCCAGTTTGTGTTTTTAACATTTAAAGTTACTTTATTTTTAATGACCAGTTGTGGCCAAGCCTGAGAGCTTCATTGGATTTTTGTGCTAATTGTGCGCCGGCCACGGAGGCCGAGGGGACTAAGGCGCTCCAGTCATGGTCTGCACGGCCACTACGGTCGGGGGTTCGAATCCCCCTTCGGGCATGGATATTTGTGCCGTCCTAGTTCGTAAGTAGTTCATAAGTAGTTTGTAAGTTTAGGGATGATGACCCCGTAGTTAAGTCCCATAGACTATACAAACATTTGAACATTTGATTTGCTAATTGTGCTTGATTTTTATCTGATATCACTACAGTGCTACCATCAGCAAACAATATTTTTTTACCATATTTGACACTCTCAGGGAAATCATTTATATAGATAAGAAAGAGGATGGGGCCTAATATGCTTCCTTGGGGTACACCTACATTAGTGTATTTTGGATCTGATAAGTAATTTACCACCAGTATATTGGAAATATTTGTGATTTCAACTCTCTGTAACCTGTTTTCTAAGTGTGATTTGAACCAATAATTTGCTACACCCTTATGCAAAATAACTCTAGTTTGTGTAATAAGATTTTAGGTCAGTTGTATCAAATGCCTTTGATAAGTCCAAAAAATGCCTGCTACACTCTCACCCTTAACCTTGGTAAACTGTGCTATAGCTGGCTGTGTACCTCTTGCAGGCCTGAAACCATATTGCTCTGTGCAAAGAAGGTTGTATTTATTTAGGTATTTTATTAGTCGCTTTTTCCTTATAGTTTCTATTACTTTGGAAAAAACATGAAATTAATGAAATTGGTCTTCGATTCTCTACATTCTCTGCATCGCCATTTTTAGGTATTGGTATTACTTTTGCTTGCTTCAGATATTCAGGAAAGTGGCAAAATCTGAAAGATTCATTAATAGTTACCATCAATGATTAGTATTAACATAGTTCTTAAGGACACAAACTGGAATTTCGTCTAGCCCTGCGGATGTTTTGTTTTTGAGTTCACACACTACTTGTGCCACTTCTTTTTCTGTTGTTGGTAAGAGTACCACTGAGTGTGCTATCTGGTCCTGGTTGTGCAGAACATGTGTGTCAGGGAATTTCTCCTGCAACTTCTTGGCTATGCTACTGAAGTATTCATATACATAGTTTGCTACCTCCTTTGGGTTACTAGTTTGGAGATTTTTGCATTTAATCTGCATTTTCAGCTGCATTTGTCCAGCATGTGCAGTCTCCTGTTTAACTATTCTGCAGGCAATTTTGCTTTTATTGTCTGTCTGAATTATTGTTCTGTTATTTACAAGTTATTTTGCAGCTAGCAATAACTTTCTATAGGTTCTCTTGTAGTTTTTATAATACTCTAAGAAAGCTGTGTCAGTCTGATTATGTTTAATGGATGTACGATACCTAAGTGTTTCAGAAGATTTTTTGATTCCTCTGGTTACCCATTTATTTTTACCCGTAGCACCTATAGACTGCAGTGTTTTGGGGAATGCTTCCTTGAATTTTAATTTCAATATTTTTCATGGACTTCTTTAACAGGGTGTTGACATCTGTTACAGCATAAACGTCATTCCAACTTTTGTGCTGCAATTGAGATGAGAGCTGGCATAAATTTGACTCTGGGAATACCCTTTTGTACACATCCAATGTAGTAGCCTTTTCTAGATTCTAATTTCAAATGTTTGACAGTAATGATCTGATATGCCTAACACATGTACAAGTAGTTGGCAGTGCTTTCATTTTATATCCATTGCTACATGGTCTATTACTGAGGAAGATGTTTTAGTCACTCTAGTTGGACAATTAACAAGTGAAGATATACCATAGCTGCATATAGTGTTAATATACATAAGGCTATCCTTCTCTGATTCCATTGTTTATATCCACACAGATAAGAATGTTGATTTTTTGGGCTGGATATCTTGTCAAGACAAAGTTTTGAGAAAAAAATTTCAATGTTGCCACTTGGTGATCTATATATACGAAATAACATTAATTTTTTTGGCATGTATTTATCTCTAATTTCGACTACTGACAATTCAAAATGTTTGTTTTCACTTAATTCCATAACATATTTCCTAATTTTAAATGAAATTCCTTTTTTTCCCCACATAAATGCAGGAACCCCCTCCTTTCATAGAATTTCTGCTATAAGAACAGGCTAGGACATATGATGTTAAAGCATGATACATAATTTCATTTCCCTTGCCCCAGTGTTCAGTAATAGGCGTACATACAATTGTGCTACCTAACCTTTGCAACTCTAGTTCTAGTTATTGCACCTTATTACTCAATGATTGCACATTCTGGTGAAATATTGTTAAGCATTTACCTCTACTTATTGGGGTGATTTCCTCGTTGTTTGCTGGTTTCACCTGGATGTAGTTTCTGTGTCCAGGCACTGAGGGGGAGCTTGTACTTGTTTGGATAGAGATAGGGGGGAACTGGTGAGGTTTAAGAGGGGAGGAGGGCAACCAGAGGTTGGAAGTGATAACTGGGAACATGGGGCAGAGAAAGAGAACAGTGTCTGACAGTTTTGCAATTGGCACAACCAATAGATTTGCCCCACTATCACAGTTGAGTAAGGAAGAGGCTCCAGTAGAAGTAGGAGTAGTAAGATGCAACAGAACTCAATTAGGAAACCAAAGGTTTCAAAAAATGTAGAAAGTATGAAGAACGTTCTGTTGCTAGGTAGCAGCCATGGAAGAGGTGTGGGCCAGATTTTGCAGGAAAAATTAGATGATAGGCACCAGGTCACAAACTTTTTCAAGCCCAGCACTTGTCTTAGCCAGGTGGTAGAAGATTTAGGTTTCCTGTGCAAAGATTTCACTAAACAAGATCATGTTGTGGCAGTGGGTGAAGTGAGAAACAGTATCAATAGGGATCAGGGATACAGTATTGAGTGTAACCTGGTGAAAATTGCCTTTGCAATAACTGACACAAATGTTGGTCTGGTGCCTGCGTTCTTGTGACATGATCAGCCCCAGTTGAACCGCTCTGTCAGGAGGGTCAATATGGAGTTAGATCAGTTGCGTAGGGCGACCACTCTGTCAGACATTGGTTTGGTTCCTGTTGAGGCTATAGATAGGTGGGATGTCACAAGGCATGGCCTACACCTCAACAGAAAAGGGAAGGGTAAACTGGCTGGGTTAATAGCATAAACCTTAAGAGGAGACACTGTAATTCATGAATGTTCCTCTTTTTTAGGCTAAGACCAGGGTCCAATGGGAAGCTCAGGCAGGAATGTACTAAAGACACTCAAAACTCACATGATTAAAGAACAAAGTAGATGAACTACTGGTTTGTTTAGACGACATAGAATTAGAGAATGTAATAGATATACTATGCCTATCTGAGCATCACATTGTGACGGATATGGAAAAAATGAACATAAGCAGTTACAAACTAGCAGCACATGTGAATAGAGAGAATAAGGTGAGAGGAGGAGTTGCCATCTGTGTCAAAAGTTATCACTGTGTAAAAAGTTTAGAAACTCAAAAGTTTTGTGTAGAGCAACATATAGAAGCATGTGCCTGTCAGCTTAAACTGAATAAAGGTCCTTCTCTTATAATTGTAACAGTATATAGGTCCCCTTTATGGAAAATTTGGATGCCATGTTGTGCTATCTGTCAGATAAGGGAAACCAAATTTTTATTTGTGGGGATTTCAATGTTGACTCACTAAAGGAGTGTAATAGGAAGAATGACCTGGAAGTCTTACTTGGTTCTTTCACTTTGTCATCTGTAACTGATTTTCCTACTCGGCTAGTGAAGGACAGCAGCACACTGAGAGATAACTTTTTTATAGACCAAGATAAGTTTAAGAACATAAATGCTTGTCCCGTTGAGAATGGTCTTTCTGATCATGGTGCACAGCTAGTTACAATAAATAACACAGTTCCTCTCTGTAATTCAAAACAGCCCTCCAAAATTGTACATTCAGTTAACGATTCAACAATTAGAAATTTCAGGGAAAATCTCCAGCAGTTAGACTGGGATGAGGTGTATAACGAAGCTGATGCTAATTTAAAATATAACTTATTTCATGATACATTTGTAACAGTATTTGAAAATTGTTTCCCCAAGAAAATAGTTAAATATAATAAGAAACCATGCAAGGAACCACGGATTACTAAATTAGTCTTTTTTCTATTCATTAATGACACTTTAAGGTCCTTAAACTAATTTAAACTGTGGCAAATCTGTGTACTTTGAACTATACCTCATGAAAATCTTTGATAAAATTAGAGTTCAAAAGTTTTTCTTTTAACATTGACATACAAAAATTACTAATGGCAAACAGACTCTGGTGGTAATACTCTGAACATCTCAAGCAAGTAGAAATACGTACCTGTACTGGCAGAAGGCATGCTACTGCTTGGAGAAGTTGACAGGGAGCATCGAATTTAGGCGAGTGTTTCTCTTGCGCCAGTTCCGGCGTTTTTTCACAGACAAGAGGTTTATAATGTGTCTGTTGAGTTGCCGCTGGTGTTGGAGTGTATCCTGGTCATGAGTCTGGAGGAAGGAGCGATAGAGGCGACGGAATTCGTCTAGGAGAAGGATGGCCTGTGGAGGAAGGGTACAACGGTGAGGGTATATAGCGTTGGTGGGGATGCATGGACCACACAGCAACAGCCTGGTGGAGGCATGAAGAGGCACGGTCAATGTCGGCAGGGGTGTGGAGAGAAAGGGGGTGGCTTGCAACCGAGGTGTTAATGGAGCAACGGTAGGCATCCCAGTTGGCACGGGAGTAATCGTGGGCAAGGAGGGGGCAGAGGATGGAGAGCGCAGGCAGGGTGGGGGCGGTGGTCTAGGGTGAGTAGGACAGGGGCGTGGTCACTGCCTATAAGGTCAAGGACTTCCGCCCTGATGCGCCCAAGGGGGTCGGGAGACGCCAGTACGACGTCGGATGTGGTGTCACTTTTGGGGAGGGTGGGTTGGGGAACGGGAAGGCTGTCACCCCGGAGTGAGGCAGTGATCAACTGACGCTACCACCGGAGTAGTTCAATGGGTGGACGGGAAGAAAGGTCAAGGTCTGTGACAATCACATAGGTCGTAAAGGATTGGTTGATGTGGGAGAGAAAGGCATACGGAAGGGGAGGGGTGCTGTGGATATACATGGTGGCGAGGGTGACTGTCAGGGATGGTAGAAAGAGGCTGAGGATCAGGTGCTTGGTGGGATCATTGAGGAGGGGTTGGAGCCGGACGGGGTAATGGCAGAGATGGCCCATCGCCACAACATCTCGGGTGAGGGTAGGGGGCTATCTGTGCAGTGTAGGAGGTAGGGGATGTGTAATATTTCTGGCTTACAGGCATCATATTAAAATCGAAGTATTGCTTCAGTGCAGCCGGTTAGGACCAGTACGCGACAGATGGTGAGAACCACGATAGGCGTTTTAATAGGTCGGGTTCTCATTGGAAAGAGCACTGGCAAATTTCCACGAATTCTAGGGAAGTCCGCGAGCGGCAGGCACTGGATGCAGATTGGCTGTCGCACTGGCGGTCACGTGCCAAAACGCATTCATATTTTTGTTAATATTTATTAAACTAATTATTTATTCAATCTCATACTCAATTTAGAAAAACCCCTCAAAGCTAAGCTATGCCCTGAGTAGGTAAAACATATTAACAATTGCCAATTCAATAAACAAAATAATTAATTTAAGACAGACGATTCACGGCAGCCATATTTGCGTGCCAAATCGCGGTACGAAGGCAGTCTTGCATCGAGCCGCCACAGTTCACTTCAGTACATGCACTCGGAGGAGTAACATGTGAGTTCAGAACACGCACAAGGAGTAACATGCATACGTAGTCAGTCATAAAACAGTGTGTAATCATCTTAGATCAAAGCTAAATGACTTTATATTTACTTTTAGTTAAGAAAATGTGTGTCAAGTGGATATCATTATGCAGTTTACTGGTTTTCTGCTTTCTTTAAATAAATCAGTTGCCATCCCGATTCCCGAGGACCTCTGTTTTATTCAGTAATTAGATCAGTTCCTGCCAATAGTATAATAATTTCAGCCTCATTCAAGAACTCCGACCTGCGTGCTATAATCTGCGTGGGGACATCTATAGAAGACGTCACGTTGGTGAACGTTTAGTTTCTACTGTTCACTCAGGGCATTGGGGAGTTACTACAATCCTCGCGTACACTGTTATTGCGGTACAAACGCAAACTGTTGTGCGTCATCCATGGCAACATGGAGGAGGAAAGAAAATGATATAGGACTGGTTTAAGCACAACCCCCTGTAGTCCGTTTTCCCGTTGTTCATGGCATCCCTGGCGGGAAAGTACACTTTCAGTTTGTACATTGTATAAGTGAGGCTTGAAATTTGCGGGACTGTGAACAGCCGGCCGCGGTGGCCGAGGGGACTGAGGCGCTCCAGTCACGGTCTGCACGACCACTACAGTCGGGGGTTGGAATCCCCCCTCGGGCATGGATATTTGTGCAGTCCTTAGTCTTAGCTAGTTCATAAGTAGTTTATAAATTTAGAGGCTGATGACCCCGTAGTTAAGTCCCATAAGCTATACAAACATTTGAAATTTTGAATTTGAACTGTGAACAGTGAATGAATGAAAAAGTGACCGACCTACGCAGATATTTACGGTGTTGCGTGTGAAGTATGTGTATAATAACGAATCGTAGAGAAAGTGGTATGAAAAACAAAGCGTTAACAGTGAAAGCGCGGAGCATGGGTTTACGTCACATCTCTACGAGAACAGCGCGGCATAAGCTGTAACCAGACGGGCAACTGACAGCAGCCACGCGCACCGCGGCACGGAGCGGATATATGGGGCAGCTACGACTGTCTGGCCAGCGGTAGCCTAAAAAGCATCAGCTGGCTACCTAGCAACGAGACGGCGCAGCACTCAAAACGAGAGCGCAGTGTCTACAGTGTTCATCGCTGTGGACAAAGATATTTTTTTCTACTGAGATTGAAGTTGAAAGTAACTGTGAAGTTATCTGGGCACGTATAACAGGTCTAAAAGAAGTGAAGTTAATAGTTGGCTGTTTTTATCGGTCCCCCAGTGCTGCTGTAGCAGTTTTAGAATCATTCATAGAAAGTCTACACCAGGTAGTGCATAGGTATCCGGGCCATGTAATATTAGTCGGAGGAGACTTCAACCTTAAAAGTATAGATTGGGACCACTCTAGTTACATTTCAGGCGGTACAGACAAGCAGTCTTGCGAGCTACTCTTGGACACATTCTCCGAAAACGGTCTTGAGCTGTTAAACCGGCAACCCACGCGCAATGGAAATATTCTAGACCTTATAGCCACGAACAGGCCTGACCTTATTAACGATGTCTGTGTAGAGACAGGAATTAGTGATCATGATATCGTCATAACGTCGATGGTGACCAAAGTTCATAAACCAATCAAGAAGGCTAGGAGCGTGTTTTTGTTGGGAAAAGCCGACAAGCAAATGTTACTATCCCACTTAGAAAATGAATGGGCATCGTTTAATTCCGGGACTATGGACGTAGAGGAATTATGGACTAAATTCAAGTGCATTGTAAATAAAGGGTTAGAGAAATATGTGCCAGTAAAGACGATTAAGGATGGAAAAGATCCACCGTGGTATAATAATAATGTTAGAAAGCTGCTGAGAAAGCAAAGACTGTTGCACTATCGATTAAAAAAAGAACACGCAAATGATGACAGGCAAAAGTTAGTAGAGATTCGTGCGTCTATAAAAAGATCGATGCGCGAAACATACAATAATTACCACAGCCATATCTTACCAAAAGATCTTTCCGAGAAACCGACAAATTTTGGTCCTATGTAAAATCGATAAGCGGGTCAAAGCCCACTCTCCAGTCACTCGTTGATCATTCCGGGGCAGTAATAGAAGAAAGCAAACGGAAAGCTGAAGTTCTAAATTTAACCTTTAAGAAATCTTTCACGCAGCAGGACCGCACAAATGTAGCATCATTTGATCAGCGTACTAATTCCGAAATGGAGGACATAGTATTAGGTATTTCCGGTGTAGAGAAGCAGCTGAGAGAGCTAAATACGAAAAAGTCTACTGGTCCGGATGGAATACCAGTTCGGTTTTACAAAGAGTATTCTGCGACATTGGCCCCTTACTTAGCTTTCATTTGTCGCGAATTTTTAATTCAGTGCAAAGTTCCTAGTGAGTGGAAAAAGCGCAGGCGACTCCCGTTTATAAGAAAGGAAAGAGAACTGACCCACACAATTACAGGCCAATATCGTTGACATCAGTTTGATGTAAGATTTTGGAGCATATTCTCAGTCCGAATATATTAAAATTCCTGGAAACGGAAAAGCTTCTTTCTATGAATCAGCACGGGTTTAGGAAACATCGTTCATGTGAAACTCAGCTTGCCCTTTTCTCACATGACATCTTGCGAGCCATGGATGAAGGGCAACAGGCGGATTTTGTTTTTCTCGACTTCCAAAAGGCGTTCGACGCGGTGCCACTCTGCAGACTGCTAACGAAGATACGAGCTTATGGAATAGGTTCACAGATTTGTGACTGGCTGGAAGACTTCCCAAGTAATAGAACGCAGTACGTTGTTCTCGACGGCGAGTGTTCATCAGAGACGAGTGTATCGTCAGGCGTGCCCCAGGGGAGTGTGATAGGACCGCTATTATTTTCTATCAATATAAATGATCTGATGGACAGAGTAAGTTGTAATTTGCGGCTGTTTGCTGATGATGCTGTGGTGTATTGGAGGGTGTCGTCTGTAACTGACTGTAATAGCATACAGGTTGACTTAGACAAAATTTCTAGTTGGTGCGAAGAATGGCAGCTATCTCTCAATGTAGAAAAATGTAAGGTGATGCGCATGAGTAGGAAAAACAATCCCATAATGTTCGAATACAGCATTAGTAGTGAGCTTCTTGATGCTGTCGCATCGCTCAAATATCTAGGCGTAACATTGCAGAGCGATATGAGAAAATGTTCAAATGTTTGTAAAGCTTATGGGACTTAACTACGGGGTCATCAGTCCCTAAACTTACAAACTACTTATGAACTACTTACAAACTAGGATGGCACAAATATCCATGCCCGAGGGGGGATTCGAACAAACGACCGTAGTGGCCGTGCAGACCGTGACTGAAGCGCCTCAGTCTCCTCCGCCACCGCGGCCGGCGAGCGATATGAAATGGAACGAACATGTAAGGACAGTTGTGAGTAAGGCGGACAGCCGACTTCGGTTTATTGGGAGAATTTTGGGAATATGTACTTCACCTGTAAAGGAGACCGCGTATAAAACGCTTGTACGACCACGTCTTGAGTATTGCTCAAGTGTTTGGGACCCGCAGCAGATCTACATCTACATCTACATGGGATACTCTGCAAATCACATTTAAGTGCCTGGCAGAGGGTTCATCGAACCACAATTATACTATTTATCTCCCATTCCATTCTCGAATAGCACGCGGGAAGAAAGAACACCTGAATCTCTCTGTTCGAGCTCTGATTTCTCGTATTTTATTCTGATGATCATTTCTACCTATGTACGTGGGAGTCAACAATATATTTTCGCATTCGGAGGAGAATGTTGGCGATTGGAGTTTCGCAAGTAGCCCACGCCGCAGCGATAAGCGCCGTTGTTGTAATGATTCCCATCCCAGATCCTGTATCATTTCCGTAACGCTGTCTCCCCTGTATCGTGACAATACGAAACGAGCTGCCCTTCTTTGGACTCTTTCGATGTCCTCCGTCAAACCCACCTGATAAGTTTTGTGTCCCAGCCTCGTCGCCGCTTTTGTGTCTCGTTCCCGTCGTAGGTGTCGGTGGCCGAGTGGAATGAGACCGACACAGGAATAACGATAGCACGCTGGTGCAGGTACGGAGGGGAGCAGCCAGAAACTAGAAACACTAAATTAGAATGAGATATATATTGCACAGAATTTATACAATACTTAACTTTTACATAGTACTGCAGAATGTTGATACATAGTTGAGCTAGAGTCCTGCCTAGTGCCTAACTGATAGCCAAGTCTTCACTGGTGCCTATCGGATTCCGAAGTCTTTACTGGTTCCTAACTCAGTCCCAAGTGAACGATGTCGTTCAGTGGTGGCCACAAGCGGAGTTGCAGCAGAGGGCGCTCGTGGCTGTCGTCGTAAGAACGCCGCGCCGTGCGTGCATGGCGGCGCGCGGCGAAAGTAGGTGGCGCGCACTTTGTACTTTTGCGACACCACAATAAGGATCCCACACTGGGCTGCAATACTCCAAAAATGGACGGACAAGCGCAGTGTATGCAGTTTCTTTAGTAGTTCTGTTGCATCTTTTAAGGGTTCTGCCAATAAAACGCAGTCTCTGGTTCGCCTTTCCCACGATATTAACTACGTGTTCTTTCCAATGTAAGCCTGAAGTAATAGTAATTCCTAGGTATTTTGTGGAGTTTACAGCCTTCACATTTGATTGTTTTATGTTGTAAACAAAGTTTAACGAATTTCTTTTCGTACTCATGTGGACGACTTCACATTTCTCATTATTTAGAGTCAATTGCCAATTTTTACACCATACTGATATCTTATTCAGATCGTTCTGCAGTTGGTTTTGATCTTCAGATGATTTTACTAGACGGTAAATGACGGCGTCATCTGCAAACAATCTAAGAGAGCTGCTTAGATTTTTCCCTAAAACGTTCATGTAAATAAGGAATAGCAGAGGACCAATAACACTACCCTGTGGAACGCCCGATATCACCTCTGTTTTAGTCGATGCCTTACCATCGATTACTACGAACTGTGTCCTCTCTGACAAGAAATCCCCTATCCAATCGCAAATTTGGGGCGATATACCATAACCACGCAATTTGATTAAAAGCCGTTTGTGAGGTACGGTGTCAAAAGCTTTCTGGAAATCAAGAAATACGGAATCGATTTGCGAACCTTTGTCGATAGCACCCATCACTTCGTGTGAATAGAGAGCTAGTTGTGTTTCGCATGAACGATATTTTCTAAATCCGTGTTGACCTTGGGTCAATAGATCGTTCTGTTCGAGATAATTCATAATATTTGAATACAGGATATGTTCCAAAACCCTGCTGCAAAGGAGGACATAGAGTTTAAAGGAGGACGTAGAGGCAGTTCAGAGGTGATCAGCTAGGTTTGTTACTGGTAGGTTCGACCAATGCGCGAGTGTCACGGAAATGCTCCGGCAACTCAATTGGTGACCGCTGGAGGAGAGACGACGTTCTTTTCGTAAACTTCTATTGAGGAAATTTAGAGGCCCGGAATTTGAAGCTGAGTGTAGTACGATCTTGCTGCCGCCTACTTACATTTCGCGTGGTGATCAGAAAGACAAGCTAAGAGAAATTAGGGCTTGTACGGAGGCATATAAGCGTTCTTTTTTTCCTCGTTCTATTTGGGAGTGGAATAGGAAAGGAAATGCCTAGTAGTGGTACAGTGTACCCTCCGCCACGCACCTTACGGTGAATTGCGGAATATGTATGTAGATGTAGATGTAGGAGTGGCTGAATAGCAGCAGCAGGCAGAGGTCAGCGACCGCCCAAATCAACAAACAGCAGTGGTCATGGAGCGGCGTTCTCAAGCAGTTAGGAGAACCACGCGTAGCTAACATCAAAAGCAGAATGGAGTACACCAGCAGTACAACGATCTACAGCAACACCCACGACAAACGTCGGCCGCACACACGCAACTGAAGAAATGTTAGAGTGAGTGTTATACTCAAAAATTTTGTAAAATTATCAAAGATAGTATAATATCTAAATTATTCTGTAAATGTAACGAAGTGGTTAAGAGTAGTAGCAAAATTAGTAAAATGGGTAGCGAAAATAACAGTAAATACTTGTTAAGAAGTAGAGAGCGAGCAGGTGCTCACAATGATCCTATGGGTCAGCCACAACAGCAAGACACAAAGTGTCAAATGTTTTCAAATGTTTGTATAGTCTATGGGACTTAACTACGGGGTCATCAGTCCCTAAACTTACAAACTGCTTATGAACTACTTACGAACTAGGACGGCACAAATATCCATGCCCGAGGGGCGATTCGAACCCCCGACCGTAGTGGCCGTGCAGACCGTGACTGGAGCGCCTCAGTCTCCTCGGCCACCGCGGCCGGCTCACAAAGTGTCAGCATATATTTTTCTCATCAACCAAATAATGTAGATAATAACACACAAAATTTCGTCGGTGACAATATAGATTCAAATTTTGTGGATGATTCGAACAATGTAGAGAACACAACTAGTCAAAACATAGAGCAGTTTAATGTAAACAATATAGCAAATGTTCAAATGTTTGTAGAGTCTATGGGACTTAACTACAGGGTCATCAGTCTCTAAACTTACAAACTGCTTATGAACTACTTACGAACTAGGACGGCACAAATATCCATGCCCGAGGGGGGATTCGAACCCCCGACCGTAGTGGCCGTGCAGACCGTGACTGGAGCGCCTCAATCCCCTTGGCCACCGCGGCCGGCAAACAATACAGCAAACGTCGCTCAGAACCACATTGAAGTGGAGGATCTGAATGCTAACGCCAGAGAAAATGAATCTGACGTTGGCATTTCAGATGAGCAGAAAACAATCTTAAGTAAGGCGAGCCATAGAACTGCAGCGATGGGCAGCTCGGCCACGAATCTCCCCGGCAGCAGGAACGATGACGACGAGCCTGGAAGCAGACCGGTACGATTAGGCAACGTAGCGGCGGTGCCTGCTACCAGGCGGGTGGATCGCTAGTTGAAGAATTTTTAGTACCGTCATCAAATAATCAAAGTTTTTTCCTCTCTAGAGATATTGCAAACAACGGCATACATAGATTAAATTATAAGTATTTAGGTTAGGCCTAGATTCTTTTTTCTATAAATCATCAGAAATTACATGTTATTACTGTTTGCTTGTAGCAGCATCTGGAAATATGGCTCGCCACATGTAAAATTGCTTGATACATCTATTACACGATGGCGTATCTACGATATTTCCCACAAACTTAGTAGTGGCGCCCTCTCCTTACTCTAGGCCATGCTCTGTTATGGAGGACGCATCAGCGGTCTAGACGCGGTCACTCGAAGTGTAATAGCTCATGAATACGACACTTCCACATTTAATCTCATCTACGGCTCTAGAACTGTACTTGGTGTACAGCAGCGGATAAAATAATCTTACAAACTGCTTTCCTCTGTCGAAAGATAACGGAAACGAACACAAGGGAAAAAGCTTTCTTTAATGGCCTACAAATTGAGCAGAGCATGTAGGTGACAACGGATTTTTGTTATAGGGGAAAGTAGCCTACTATATCGCACCGGCTCTCAAATCGCACCACCGCGTTTTAATCTTACTGGTTTTACTTACGCACCACCTAGTGAGATTAGTTTGAACTATGGAACACTCGCATGATGCTACAGTTGATTGGTTTCAGTGGCAACAGTAGTGGGTGTGTTGTTTACTGTGAAAGAAAGGGGGCCATTTGTAGTGGCGGCGCGCCCTGTGTGTTCACTGGTTCACGGAACCCCGCAAAAAATCTCGTCGCGATAAAAGTATATAAATAAATAAAATAAAAAGTGTTTTCAAACTATCATTATTCGTTTCTTTCTTCTACCAGATCATTTTGTATGCACATTCAAAGTATTTTTATCCCAGGAGAAACTTTTTACGTCGCGGAGACAGCACTAATACGAGTCGTAGGGCAGCTGCTTAATATAGGCGACAGTGGCCGCAGCGTTGCAATGCACATGCGCGGCTGAGGTTGAGATTCTCTTCTGAACCCCCTGGAGGCAGTAGGCTACGTGGGCGTTCCCGCGGCAGGAAGGGGCGAAGGGAAACGCCGCTTTTAACATTGGCATTGGAGCTGGTAGAGATACCAACTTCTGACAACGTGAGCTCTGGCGGTTATGTACCAAGGTACATAGCATACATGAGGGGTTACGCACGAATGGTCCCGAAGCAAAGGCACTGGAGCTACTGCGCACCTCGCACAGGCGCATATCCTCCATGAAGGCAACATCCGTCCTTCATATTTGATTTTGGCGCATATTCATAAAAACATGTTATATTTGGTAAAATATCTTATAGCTATAAATTAAAGACGCATCAACTGTAAAAGTCTTCAGAAGATCCGATCGTGAATAATAATGAAGTCACTACTATCCACCTAGCAAGAATAGCCGTGTGGTTAGCGGCATCGCCATTCGCTGTCGAAGGTAGTGGGTTCGAGACCGACTGCGCATGCCTTTGCTAAACTGTTGATGGACATTTAACTATGGACACAGATTTGATTAGTTCTTGCTAGGTTCGCGCTACCATTCGAGCTACTTAGATCGTTCTCTTATAAGAAAAAGACATTTTTATTGTTTTTATTGTTATTATAATTTATTTCTTATCCTAAGTTTAAAAAAGAAATTCTAGTGAAAATATATAAAATCTTCATTAGTATTTTAAATTATAAGTAATCCATAAACAATAGGTATTCAGTTTATTGTAAATTTTTGATCAAAGGAGAATTCTCTTAATGTCAATTATAGGAAAACAAAGAATGTAGTAAAACAAAGTACTCCTCCCATACAGAAATGAAATAAAGAAATAAAATAATGTTTCCCCCACAAAGAAATGAAAAAAAGAAATAAAATAAAGATGTGGGGGAGAGCAGCCTCTGTGCATGAGCGAGATTAGGAGGGGGTGCTGCTTACAGTGTCATGTGACCCGAAGGTAGCTTCTCTCTTCATCGTAACATATTCATTTTGTTACAGTCACTTAGCAGTGTAATCAGTTACTTACTGTGTTTTATCATTCATGTACAAATTAATATGTTCTTGATGTTTATTATCAAAGAAAAATGAACAATGTTCAGCATCTTTTGGAAACAAATGACTCATCTTAAAGCTTGGAAGAGAAGTGTGAAATATGGAAGCTTGGTAGACGGACGCCTACCAGAGGACGGGGGGAGGTGGACCGCATCGCTTTCCCTCTGCGCCACGCGCAGACGTGTGCCAAATTGTCTCTCTGGACGACGAAGAGGGTGGGAGGTGGGGGGGGGGAGACGCCAATATCAAGATCCGGCACTGAAAGGAGTGAACCCCCAGTCATCTGAAGCACTGATGACTTGTGCACTTTCTGACACAATCCTGATACTAAAGTACAAAACATAATTCCATTATATCTATTACTTATAATATATTTAAGTACTCCTTGACGTCGTCATATCAGTAAGAAGATCAATTGTTTAGATTATGGCTGGACAAACTCACAAAAAATGGCGTTGTTGCCGAAATCTCACCACTCCAGAGTTGCTTAAAAAGCACCGGTGTGATTTGGGAAACTTTAATTGTGCGATTTAAGAGTTATGGCTAAATCTTTAAATATATTTTGGGGCCTAATATTCCGAAGCTATAAGCGAGAGAGTGAAATTCGAAGTTTCATAATAAGTATGATATATTTCGTCCTTCATTACAAATGTTCATTAAGATGGCTGGGAGACGATATGGAAAATGGTCTCCAGAAAACATGTTTCGTGTATTGGTGGAATTTAAGGAAGGTGAAATAAAACTGATTGAATGTTGCAGTAAATATGAAAAACCAAAGAAAACATTTCTGAGGCATATTAGAGGGAAAGTTGTTCAGGTGGTTAACTGTGGCAACAATGGAGCAGTGGATGGGAGACAAACAGCACTACCACTTTCAGCTGAAGAAGAACTTGTCAATGTCATTTGAAACTTCGAAGAGAATCTGTTTGGCCTTAAGATAACTGAAGGCAGGAAGTTAGCTTTTCAAATACTGGAGGCCAATCACCATCTTAATTCAGTCAGCAAAGAGAAGAAAAAAATAGCTGGTAAAAATGGTTCTAAGCTTTTCTGAAATGCCATCCCACTCTATCTTTACGGCAGCCTGAAAATGTGTCTGTTGCGAGGGCTACAGGTTTCGGTAAAGAAAATTTGAGCAGGTTTTTAGATATTCTAGAAAAAAATTGTAGACGAGCATTGTTGTGGCGTAAAGTCAGCGCCACACGCCAGACGCACGAGAACGATCGTGCAGAAGGCAGCGGACGACCGGCAGCCAATCACACGCCGGCGCCGCGCCTCCTGGAGGGAGAACCGAGAAGCGCGCCCTCTACAATCAGCTGTATGTAGGCCGACAGGCGTCTGGAAGAGCCCGTCTGAACTCGGCTCCGAACTATGCAGTCACTAGGACTCAGCGCAGCTAGCACCGTACAAGAAGAAGACGCCGCCGCGAGAACTGACAGACGTATGTCAAAAGTTAAGTAAATGTAAATATTCGTAAATAAAACTTCTATTACTAATCTCTATCGTTGTTTTAACTGTCTACAAATCCCACGCGTCCTTAGCAAAATCGTTTCCTGAAAAGTAGGCCGGGAAGGACGACTAAACACATGGCGATGAGGACGACTAAATAAGCATAAACTAAATGCATTGAGAATTTTCAATGTTGACGAATCTGGTTTCTCAATCGTACAAAGGAAATCACCAAAGATTTGGAAAAGAAGTGGAAACATCAAGTGGGTAGTATTTCTAGTGCTGAAACAGTAACTAACACCGCAGTTGCCTGCTGTATTACTACTACTAGTAATTATGTGCCTCCCAATGATGTTATTTAAAAGGCTAAGGATGCACACTTACCTGATATCTGTTGTTTCACAAGGGGCTCTTGTGGAGGTTTCAGACACTGGTTATATTAATAGTGAGCTCTTCTCCCCGTCGGGGGTTCGAATACTCCCTCGGAATGGACGTTTGTGCTGTCTTTAGTGTAAGTTAGTGTATAAGTAATTTGTAAGTTTAGGGACTGATGACCCCGCAGTTAATTCCCATAAGCTTAACAAACATTGAACATTTTTAGTGAGCTCTTTATTGAACGGCTGCAACATTTCATTGCTTATGTCAATCCATCAGCAGAGAAGAAATTTCGCCGGCCGTGGTGGCCGAGGGGACTGAGGCGCTCCAGTCACGGTGTGCACGGCCACTACGGTCGGGGGTTCGAATCCCCCCTCGGGCATGGATATTTGTGCCGTCCTTAGTGTTAGCTAGTTCATAAGTAGTTTGTAAGTTTAGGGACTGATGACCCCGTAGTTAAGTCCCATAAGCTTAACAAACATTTGAACATTTTTTTTTTTTTTTTTTTTTTTTTTGAAGAAATTTCTTCTCATGTTGGATGGACACTCAACACACTCCAAAAGTCTTGAAGCTATTAAACTAGCAATATCTAATGGTGTTTTACTACTTTCAGGGCACACAACACACCATTTGCAGACGCACGATATGGCACTGTGCAAGCCCTTGCAAACCTGTTATGATGAAGCTCTATGTACATGGCTGCGTGAGAACGAGCCGCCTATGACGCAGTAGGAGGTTTGTTCTCCGCTTTCCGAAGCGTGCAGCCCAGCAGCGACCTTGAGCAATGCAATCAACGGTTCCAGAGCCACTGGAGTGTGTCCCGTACATAGAAATGTATTTTCTGATGTTGAATTTGCTCCAGCCGTTAACATTTACAGAATAGCAACCTACATAAACCTGAAGAGACGGCAATGTGCCTATCTCTGCCTAACGCCAATGCTGAGAATGGATGTCAAGAAGTTGAAGTAGGCCTCTCCAATGAAGCAAACTCAAAAGTACCACAACCACTACAAATTATCCCTTCCAGAAGTCTTGCTGTGGTTATACATGAAATAGTCAAAAGCAGTTACCAGAGAAGAAAAACGACTAAAGAAAAGTGCTCGCTCATAAAGCAAAACTGTTGACTTCAAGGCGTTATAAGAATACATTACAAGAGAAAAGGGACAAAAATCACAAAAAGAGATTGAATTAACTCCTGAACCTGGCACTTTAACAAGAAAAAGGAGAAAGAAGCAGAAAAGCAACGGAAATATCACTCTTTCATCAGCATCAACTCCTGACAATGCTGTGGCAGAAATTGCTGTAGATGACTGGTTTTACTTCATTTGTCAGGAGACTGTGGTGGAGGATATGCTGTAATGCACAGCCTGTAAAAAAGTGGGCTCTTGAAACCTGTGCTGGTGTTTCAAAACAAGAAATTACCTTCCAGGTGAGTTCTGTGAATAAGTTAAACACTGCATCTAAACAATGATAAACATATTTTCTTACTTTTAAAAATGTAGCATTTTGAATATTTTTAATGTTTTGTTGTGTGCAAAATTCAGTGAAATACATAATTCATTGATGTATAGTACAACCGTATTTTGAAAATGTAAGTTTTCAACTAAAAACCAGCTGAGGTAGAAAAGAGTGCGATCGTAGCACCCTGTGGTGCAATTTAGGGGAACCATTCGCCTAAATCATACGATTTGCAAAGCTTCAAAAGAAGTAAAAAAAGTTAATAGCATATCTTACGTTTAACATTTCGTATAAATAGCTTTTATACTCAAAACACCCATGATCTATTATGTCTATTTATTTAACTGAAATGAAACGTTTTAAGGTTTCTGCTGCAATTTTTATGAAAAATGGTGCGATTTAAGCTACTTTCCCCTACATTCATTTTAATATGTTCTTTTACACGAAACAGTTGAAAATGAAAATAAAAAGTAGTGTTACGGTCTAAAAATTGAAGCGAACATTTCATACATTAGAAATGAATACGAACTTTTACAAAGATGTGTTCAAAATTAAAAATAAACTGTCGTTTTACGATCAAATAACTTGAATACATAGCGGAAAGAAACCACGTTCTGTATTAATACGTAAATCTATAGGAAAGCGTAAGAAATGCAAATGAAATAGTGATTTCGGTGCACGAACAAGTAACCAAATACAGACGGACAAAGACAGAACTGGATTTACTATTACACAGTTTTACAGACTAGTGTGGAAAAATCTAATTTGTTTTATAATCTAATAGTTAACGTGTAAAGCATTAGGGTATGTGTAGCTAGATGCTGCATAATAGGTGTACACAATACCTTTAATCCATGTAATGGCTGAATAGTTTTTTAGTGCAGCTACTGCTTTCACCATAACTCTTTCTAACGGTATTAGCAAAGCTTTTACACAATTATCGACAGAACTGAACTACGTTATTAACACTTTTTCAGCTGAGCGTACTTTCCGATAACGTTTATTTCCGCGATAACTATACATTTAAGCAGACGCCCAGAATACGCATCAGTTGTAATATCGCTCATTGTCAGCGCCGAGCGGCCTGCTTCATTCGAGTATTCTGTAGTATCGTTGGGCGCCTACGGTCACGTCTGCACGTAAACGAGTTCCGCGTTCTGCCATCGGCAATTGTAAAATATACAGGTAATACGTCATTTGTATAGACTCTGACCATAACTTGTTAGTCATGAACTGTACGCTGAAACTGAAAAAACTGCAGAAAGGTAGGAAAATAAGGAGATGGGACTTAGATAAATTGAAGGAAAGTGAAGTTCTGGAGAATTTCAGAGGGAGATTTAGACAACAATTGACAGAAACAGGGGGAAATAAAACAGTAGAAGAGGAATGGGTAGCATTGAGAGATGAAATAGTGAAGGCAGCAGAGGACAAAATAGGTAGAAATGCAAGAACTACAAAAAATCCTTGGATATCATAGGGAATACTAAATTTAATTGATGAAAGGAGAACATATAAAAATGCAGTAAATGAAATAGGCAAAATGGAGTACAGACGACTAAAAAATGAGATTGACAGGAAGTGCAAAATGGCTAAGCAGGAGTGGCTAGAAGCCAAATGCAAATCTATAGAAGAATGTATAAGAAGGGGAAAAGTAGATACCGCCTACAGGAAAATAAAAGAGACATTTGGGGACAAGAAAAGCAACTCTATGAATATCAAGAACTCAGATGGGAAACCAGTTCTCAGCAAAGAAGGGAAAGCCGAAAGATGGAAAGAGTACATAGAGCACCTCTACAAAGGAAATGAACTTAGAGACGATGTTGCAGGAAGGGAAGAGGAAGTAGATCAAGATGGAATAAGAGATACTATACTGAGAGATGAATTTGACAGAGCCTTGAAAGACCTACAGGAGAATGGAAAAGCTGATAGAAGCCGACCTCGGGGAAGATCAGTTTGGATTCAGGAGGAACATAGGAACCCGGGAGGCAATTCTCACTTTACGTCTTATCTTAGAAGATAGAGTAAGGAAAGGCAAACCTACATTTTTTGCTTTTGTAGATTTGGAGAAAGCTTTTGACAATGTTGACTGGAATACACTCTTTCAAATTCTGAAGTCAGCAGGGGTAAAATACAGGGATAGGAGAGTTATTTACAACTTTTACAAAAGCCAGACCGCAGTTATTAGACTAGAAGGGCATGAAAGGGAAGCATCAGTTGGGAAGGGAGTAAGACAGGGTTGTAGCCTTTCTCCAATGTTATTCAATTTGTACATCGAGCAGGCGGTGAAGGAAAGCAAGGAAAAATTTGGAATAGGGATTAAAGTTCAGGGGAAAGAAATAAAAACCTTGCGTTTTGCTGATGACATTGTAATTCTGTCAGAGACAGCAAAGGATCTGGAAGAGCAGTTGAATGGAATGGACAGTGTGTTGAAGAGAGCGTATAAAATGAATATTAACAAGAGCAAAACAAAAATAATGGAATGCGGTCTTAGAAAATCAGGCAATGCTGAAGGAATTAGATTAGGTAACGAAACAATGAAGGTGGTAGATGAGTTTTGTTACTTGGGTAGTAAAATAACATGGGATGGCCGCAGTACAAAGGATGTAAAATGCAGAGTGGCAATGGGAAGAAAAGGATTTTTGAAAAAGAGAAATTTGCTAACATCGAATATTAATTTAAGTGTAAGGACGTCTTTTCTGAAGGCATTTGTGTGGAGTGTTGCCTTGTACGGGAGTGAAACATGGACGATAAGCAGTGCGGACGGGAAGAGAATAGAGGCTTTTGAAATGTGGTGCTACAGAAGAATGCTGAAGATTAGATGGGTAGATCGCATAACTAATGAAGAGGTACTGAACAGAATTGGTGAGAAAAGGAATTTTTGGCATACCCTGACTAAAAGAAGGGATCGCTTGGTAGGACACATTCTTAGACATCGGGGAATCGTAAATTTAGCATTGGAGGGAAGTGTGTGGGGTAAAAATCGCAGAGGGAGACCAAGAGACGCGTATAGTAAGCAGATTCAAGTGGATGTGGGTTGCCGTTCTTATGAGGAGATGAAAAGGCTTGCTCAGGATAGAGTAGGGTGGAGAGCTGCATCAAACCAGTCTCCGGACTGAAGACCATAACATAACAACAACACGTAATTTGTAAATTCAATGAATGTGCTCTAAGTTATAGTTATAATATTAAATGTTTAAAACTAATGCGAATATATAAAAAAGACTCATCGGTCAGAAAAGTTTGCGTCTGGCTTTGACGGCAGAAAACTCATTGTTAACTCCTTCATAGTTCAGACGGTTATCGGCTTCGATGTGAAGAATGGACAAGCCATTCAATCTCTCCTCGGACAACGTAGAACGTAGGTACTATTTCAGTCTTTAAGAGCCGAAAACGAGCGTTCTGCTGAACAATTTGTAAGTGCCGTACAAAGAAATATTGTAAGAGCAATGTCAGCATTCAAAAACACAGACTGTAACCTCTCCTTTCGTAAACATTTACTCGTTTTGACTGGTACATCACTAATCTCAGAAGATTTCAAAAGTTCCGCAAAATGTTTAAGTTTACTAGGGAAAGAAGGTTCTAAATCTTTGCCATAAGTTTTGCTATACGTTGAGAAATATCGTTGGGTGAATTCCGTCAAATGTTCGTGAAGCTTAAGGGACTTAACTGCGGGGTCATCAGTCCTTAAACTTAGAAACTACTTATGAACTAAGCATATAAAGCAGTCAACAATTCGAAGATTGATTTGAACACCACAGTGCTTTACTAGGCATGGTCCTGTTTGGAGGTGGTATGCCGTTGCCTTCCTCCGACCTTCGAACTGACTTACCCAGCCAGTTATAGGGGGACCTACAGTTTAACGTTGGGTTCCGAACCACGGTGCTACTCGGTATTTTTCACATGAGCAATACTGCCAGAGGTGAAAGAAGTGGAAAGTGACAGATAAAAATCCTAGGACCTGCCGGAGATCGAACCCGCGACCCTTGAATTTGTACTCTGGCACTCTACCACTGTGCAACCAAGGCGCATACACTGATGAACTACCTTATACTAAAGACGACACAAACCTCCATGCCCGAGGGGGGATTCGAACCCCCGACGGGGAACGGCCTTGCGCATCGGAGCATAGCGCTTCGGCTTTCCTTCCTCCTCACTAAATTGATGTACAAGTTCTTGAGTACTGGGTGAAATATTTCGACTCTAAATTTTTCCCTTCCAGTCACAAAAACTTCTTCAGACTCCGTTTCTTCTTCATCATTAAGTTCCGGTTTTCGTTATCCTTTATACGTGCATTCATAGTTTATATCAGTCACAATCTCCATGGGGCCGCGGCGTATTATCCGTGCGTACTGTGGCGCCGTGCTGCGGTGCGCGCGGCCGTTCGCCGTCGGGGGTTCGAGTCGCCTCTCGGGCAGGGGTGTTTGCGTTGTCCTTAGGTTAGTCTACCTTAGTTTAAGTAGTTTGTAAGTAGTTTGTAAGTTGAGTCCGATAGATTTACAAACATTTGAAATTTTTTGAATCTCTTTGTATTTATTTTTATAGTAGTCGAACCTGCCACGAATAGATGCAATAAATCCTACAAGTGATTCATATAATTCATGCACTATTTTAGTAACAATATTTACACTTTGCAATTTTCGATTTGCACTATTAAATCTCTGGAATATGTCCTTCCAAACTGTCATCATGAATACTGTTCCTAGTCTGCTGGGTCGATTCAATAAAGCTGAAGCCTCATTTCACACAAGTGGTTTTTCAAAAGTGTTATTGGCAATATGTGTGAGGGCATTGATAACGCTCTCCCAGTTTTCATATAGACTTACAAACGCTTCCTCTTTTGCTGACCGACGTGTTTTTGATAAACTTTTTAACGTTTTGCTTCCTGGTTTCATGAAAGAAAGAAGTCTATCCCAGCATTATGTAGAACCAGAGAAATAATTATAGAAGTTTTGCGCTACATTGAAAAATGAGCTTCAGGGACGCCACAAATGGCTACTGATCGTTCCAGCTTATCTCCGGCCAGCTATTCTAAAGTATTTCCACGATGCTCCAATATCCGGTAATCTGGGATTCGTCAAGACTATAGACAGAATCAGACGCAGGTGTTACTGGCAAGGTCTCTACCGATCTGTCAAGCACTATGTGAGTCACTGTAAGGAGCGCCAGCGATGGAAGCATGTGCCGCAATTACCTTCAGGGCATCTTGTACCAATTCCAACTGCAGCAGCTCCATTCCACCGGATAGAAATCGACATTATAGGGAGGTTCCCGAAGTCAACAACCGGCCTGTTGTGTCTGCACTGACTACTTCACCCGCTATGTTGTCATCAAACCTATGCCTACTACAGGAGCTCCAGAGATTAAAAAATACCTTGTAGAAGACATTATTTTGAAGCACGGTGCATCAAATATGATCATATCTGATCGTGGAAAGGTGTTCCAGTCAAAACTAGTATTAGATGCATTGTGCACAGAATAACTGCCTACCAGCCTCAGACAAATGGTCTTACAGAACGATTTAACAAGACGTCGATGTTGAATAGAAGAACTGGGATACAATTCTGCCAGTTGTGACATTTTCTTATAATACAGCAAGGGAAGACACCCAGGCGTCACTCCGTTTTTCCTGCTCCATGGTCGTGATGCTGAGACGACAATGGATACGTTGTTCCCGTTCCAACCGGACGACACTCAGGATGACTATGTGAAACAGCTCATCACCAGGGTCGGAGAAGCAAGACGGCTGGCTCGCATACGGACACTGGACGCCCAGGAGAAGGACCGTCAGTGGTATAACGACAAGCACCGGCCTGTTGTGTACAGTCCAGGAGATCTGTTACGGATTGTTACTCCTGTACGGAAAGCTGGACTATCAGAAACGTTACTGAAGCGATACATTGGTCCCTATCGTGTTATACGTAGTCGAGGATTATGAGCCGTCCTCAAAAGAACAAAAACGATGAGACATCGTTTACGCCCTCCGTACGAAGCCTTAACACTATCCCAAAAAGCAGATAGATGGAAACGGCTTCTTGGTAAATAACTCTAAAAACCGTTATGATAATGAGGAAGTCAAGACAGGAGGGTCTGTAGCCGGTCATCGTTATTTCAAAGAAGACGTACAGACAGAATGGAAGGATTGTGACTGCGTAGGCTTTCCCGGCGTAATGCTTCATAATATTCTTCGCGGGTTTTCTGCCGGACCAAAACGTCATCTTGACACAATATTTCGGCGGTCCACTTGGCCGCCATCCTCAGGTGACAATGCTGGTACACCGACTCGCCGAGACTGAGTACAAGCCGCGAGCGGCGGCCCCTATATACGCCGCGGAAGGCCGAGGGCGCGTGCGCAAAAATTGACAGTTCTGCCCTCTACGTTTCAGCGCCGCCAGTGGTAAAAGCAGGCGTAAACGATAGATCGCTATTCACCAGAGACCGTTGTTTTCTGATGTCAAACAATAAAGGGTTCCACATTTTACTTAAAGGAAAACCCTTATCTCTGTTTATAATATTGTCAGAAAGACGAATAGCAATCGATTCTTTTAAAATGCAGTCCCAATAGCGAGACGCAGAAGCAACCATTTGTGTTTCATCATATTTCATTTTATGTCCCTCAGTAAGACAGTGCTCAGCTACTGCAGATTTCTCTGGTTGAAGCAATCTTGTGTGTCGATGGTGTTCAGTACATCGATCTTGAATTGTGTGAATTGTCTGGCCGATGTAAACTTTTCCACAGTAACAAGGAATTTTGTATACACCGGGTTCTCTTTTCGAGTCCTCTTACAGCTAGTATTTTCTAGAAACAAAGAAAACTTGTGGGAGTTCCACACATGGTTTCTTTAAGAGTGGTATTAATGCTCCTTTTCGTAGTTCAAAACGTTTACACCCGCCTAAAGGAACATAAAATCGTCGCCTAGGCAAGACGGATAAATCTGGGACCTGGAAATCATTAACTTTGAGCCTGTGACACCGTAGTACTAGCAAGTCCGAATAAATACTACGCTATGATGTACAGAGAAACCATCGAAATTGTGAAGCACAAAAGCAATTTTAATAGTAAAGAATAAGGACCTATTTTAGACAAATTGTGGGCCTTAGTGATGAATAAAACAAATAGTATCAAGTGTTCAGCACAAGCTCCCTAGCTAGATGGGCGCGGCTCAGCGGCTGTAGGCAGCGGCCTCAGGCAGCACCTCCTATATAAGGAGGTGCTGCCTCAGGACGTCGCGAACCGACCGTTGCGTGATACACAAACGCGCGGCTGGCTTAAGCGTGAACCAGTGTCCGTAGTCTGTCCGTAAAAGATTCCGCCTCCGTAGCTCAGCGGTAGCGTCGCTGACTATCACGCAGGAGGCCCGGGTTCGATTCTCGGCAGGGGACTGGGTGTTGTGTGTTGTCCTAATCACCATCTCATCATCATTGGCACGTAAGTCGCCCACGCGGCGTCAAATAAAAAGACTTACACTAAGGCGCCCGAACAATCCCGCAAGCGATCTTCCGGCCAAGAAAGCCATACTTTCATTTCATTTCATGTAAAAGACGAAACGCCAGCACGTGACGTCAGACAGAGGACCGTGCGCTGGACACGGCCTTATTCCCAAGGTATCTTATATCGGCAATACCTTTGCTAAGTTCAAAACGGTGAGCACTGTTATGGAATTCACATTTTTAATTAATTGGCAGCAACAAAAACGGGAACATTTTCACAATTTAATAAAACTAGACGTGATGAAGGAAAGCCGGCCGCGGTGGCCGAGGTGACTGAGGCGCTCCAGTCACGGTCAGCACAGCCACTACGGTCGGGGGTTCGAATCCCCCCTCGGGCATGGATATTTGTGCCGTCCTAGTTCGTAAGTAGTTCATAAGTAGTTTGTAAGTTTAGGGACTGATGACCCCGTAGTTAAGTCCCATAAGCTTAACAAACATTTGAACATTTTTGATGAAGGAAAGAATTTTAATTCATAGTAATTGAACTCTTACAACTTTGCTATTTATGAAATATTCGTGTCATTTTTTTAAATTACGTCCTTTAGATGGCGTCCTCCTTTACGAATACATTCGTGAAATCTGCTGTGGAGATCATCATTAACTGCTGCAACATCTCAGCTGGGATGCTGTCAATTTCATCCTCATTTCCCATCCTGGGTTCTTAGTCGAGTCGTGTAGACTTTTTTCTCGAGGTGGCCCCGCAAGGGAAAAAAAAGATGGAATGGCATTTTTGGCCGGGAGATGCCATACAGGATTGTCTGGCCGCCGTGGTGTAAGTCCTTCTATTTCACTTGCGTGCCGATGATGATCATTAGGACAACACACAACACCCAGTCCTCTGCCGGGAATCGAACCGGGGTCCCTTGCATCGGCGGTCAGAGACGCTGCCACCTCCTTTTTTTCTTTCCACTGCGCTATGGAGGCGGACCACACAAGACAATATCACAAACGGATAAATCTGGCGATCTCAGGGGCCAGGTAATGTTACAGAATTATGTCGTCACACGGTTACCAATCAGTTCCCGCACGCATGCCATTGTTTGCCGTGCAGTGTGTGACGTCGCTCCGTCCTGTTGAAATCTGGCTTCTTGAAACGTTTGGAAAGTTGTTCAGTCACGAATGTTCGTAACATCTTCAAGTAACGATCGGCATTGGCAGTTGTGTTTCTGTGTTAATTTGTGAAAAACTACGGCCCGATAATCCCATGTGATGAGACACCATACTATACTGTCATTTTACTAGAGTGTAAAGGGCGCTCAGAACGTCAATAGAATTTGTTTTTTGCGCAGTGACGATAGTTTTGTTTATTTACATAACCTCTGAGATGAAAATGTGCCTCATCTGACAGCCAAAACCTGCTTAGAAATTCACAGTCATTGTTTATTTTTGATATCATTTTTTGACAGAATCCCAATCGTAACCGGTAATCCTTGTCCTTCAACTGCTGCACCATCTGCAGTTTGTACGGATGAAATTTGAAATGAAGATGAAGAATTCTGCGAACACTCTGCAGGGACATTGCAGCCACTGCTGCCTACGTACGAACTGAACGACGTGGGCTCCGTAAGACAGACTCGCGTACACCATTAATGTTCGCTGGAGAACGCGCACTTCTTGGTTATCCTGTTGGGGGTAGATCCAGTCTCTTCAAAGTTATTAATCCAACATTTTATAACGTGTTTCGATGGTATGGCCGGCCGCGGTGGCCGAGGGGACTGAGGCGCTCCAGCACAGCCACTACGGTCGGGGGTTCGAATCCCCCCTCGGGCATGGATATTTGTGCCGTCCTAGTTCGTAAGTAGATCATAAGTAGTTTGTAAGTTTAGGGACTGATGACCCCGTAGTTAAGTCCCATAGACTATACAAACATTTGAACATTTATAAAAACGAGGACACTGCCTCTGTGCCGCTAACAAACTATCACTGTTCCTATAAAACATTTTACGACTAACGCACGATGTTGTCTATTCAACTGATCCATGACTACTGAAATGGCGGACTGTTAACTCGCTGTCGCCGGCCGCGGTGGCCGCGGGGACTGAGGCGCTTCAGTCACGGTCTGCACGGTCGCTACGGTCGGGAGTTCGAATCCCCCCTCGGGCATGGATATTTGTGCCGTCCTAGTTCGTAAGTAGTTCATAAGTAGTTTGTACGTTTAGGGACTGATGACCCCGTAGTTAAGTCCCATAGACCATACAAACATTTGAAACATTTGAACTCGCTGTCACGTAACTGCAGTGCTGCCACCGTATTTAGGGTATGCGATGCCCCTGTGCAGTTATTTATTTTACATCCCCCCCCCCCTCTGGGCATCTGGGATTCAAACTGATTTCTATAAAAAATAAGCAAATAAATAATAAAAAAGCTCTCTGGATACACCACTGCTATCAACACAACAACCTGAATTTTAAAATTCATTGCTGTAATCGAAACTCTGAATATTAATGATTCAATTAATATTAAAATAATATTTAAAAAAATCAATGGCAAAATTTCGCCGCCCTCAATATTTTGACACCCTGTGCAGCTGCACATGTTGCACCTGCCTAAATACGGCTCAAATGTTCAAATGTTTGTTAAGCTTATGGGACTTAACTGCGGGGTCATCAGTCCCTAAACTTACAAACGACTTATGAACTACCTTATACTAAAGACGACTCAAACATCCATGCCCGAGGGGGGATTCGAACCCCCGACCGTAGAGGCCGTGCAGACTGTGACTGGCGCGCCGAAGACCTCTCGGCCACTGCGGCCGGCTAAATACGGCCCTGGCTGCCACTATATATTTCAAATATTCCCGTTACTGTGTGTCGCCCTGTACAAATGGCAGAGTAACTAAAGAATGTTAGTGTTTAACACGATCCCAGGTGGTCTTATTGTCGACCAACTGCTTCATTTTCTGGCGTAGTAGAATAAGTTGATCACAAAATTTAAATAATATGTAATATTTAACTACTGCACGTCTTAAGTGATGTAGCACGATTCGTAACCATTGTAGTTTTGTATTAAATTGACGATATTTGGCCAGAAGAATCCGGAAATTATTTCATGTTCTTTAGTATAGATAATATTTCAGGTTTGTGGCAACATATCATATATATATTACGTAGCAAGCAAAAATTAAGATAACAACAACTATGGATGGTTTACACCACAGCAGCGTGTTTATAATTCTGGATTTTGAGGCTAATATCATAACAGTATATCATATTACCTGTCGTCCTCTTTAAATTTTGCTATTGATTCCCGTTCGTCTTCTTGTTAGTTGTGTTTCATCGTCCTCGTCGCCATGTGTTTAGTCCTTCCCGGCCTGTCTTTCACGAAAGGTTCTGTTCAGGATGCGTGGTCAACTATAACAACTATACTGATTAGTAATACAAATTTTATTTACTGAACTTGTTACAATACTCAACTTCTATCTGTTCTTCTCTTCTTGTGGTGGCGTCGTCTTCCTCGATGCTAGCTGTGCTGAGTCCTCGTGACTGACTATTTCGGAGCCGAGTTCAGATGGCTCGTCGAGACGCATGTCGGCTTAGATATAGCAGCCTGTAGAGGGCGCGCATCTAGGTTTCTCCCTCCAGGAGGCGCTGCGCCGGCGTGTGATTGGTTGCCGGTCGTCCGCTGCCTTCTGCACGATCGTTCTCGTGCGTCTGGCGTGTGGCGCCGACTTTACGCCACAACAAGTTGAGTCCACGATAACGGATTCACTACGTTTGTGTGAATGGGCAACGCCCCACGTGTCTCAAGACAGAGACGAACATTACAGATTTCACAAGAAATGGAATTGATTGTGACTAATTAAGGCGCTCTTGTTGAGAAGCTCATAAAAAGAAAGTGTTTTGAAATACACTTCTATCGATGTAAAGTCCAAATTATCTGCGTCTGTGGATGCTAAGAACAAATGTAATTAAAAATCTTCTTAGGGTTCTCTAAATCCTTTATTCCTACTTCCTTCTTCTTTTCACTGTTTGGAGATGGAGGGTGGCGTGATGCCCCTGCGTCGCTATCTCTTCCTCCTACCCATTTCCCGCATCTAGTGTTATCCGACATGTGCATGTGAGAAGTTTTCGAAGCATTTGTCAATCGTGTAAGTGAGGTGGGATGAGGGCACCAGCCTATTATTCACCTAGACGGATGCGGGAAACCACCTAAAAGCCGCATCAGGCTGACGTGCATGCCGATCCTCGTCGTACAATTTGAGTAGTATGCTTGATTCGGGGCCGGCGCTTCACCCCGAATCCTGGAAGAGGCGTGATAACGCGCCCAACTATCCGGGTGGGTCGATGCAGTTTCTCTCCTGCCACCTTCAATGTGTCGACGCAGTCAGGCAGTGCGTATAAACGGCTGGATATTTCCTCTCTTTAGGTTCCATTTCGTTCCTTTTCTCTGAATACTCTCTCACTAAACTGAAAAACTGTTGAGACATGCTGCAAATATTTTACACGATGACTCAAAAGTCACTAGTACACACTTTTTATTTCAAGAACTTGGCAAAATTTGCAAAACCTAACTGTTCCAGTAAGGTACGGGCGAGTTGGTGAAAAATGTTAAAATGTTTGTTAAGCTTATGGGATTTAACTGCCGGGTCATCAGTCCCTAAACTTACAAACTACTTATGAACTAACTTATACTAAAGACAGCACAAACACCCATGCCCGAGGGAGGATTCGAACCCCCGACGGGGAGCGCCCTCGCGCATCGGAGCATAGCGCCTCAATGCACTCGGCCACTCTGCCGCGGCGCGAGGTGGTCCATCTTTAAGGGATGTGCCGAACATTGGCACAATCTTGGAATCGGCCATCTTGAATCTGAGTCAATTTGTTTAAATGGATAGGAAGTCGTGTGATATATCAAACAACATCAGAATTTTCTGATGAGTTCATTCCTGTAAACAGATTCGACCTAGCAGTTATGGTTCAAAAGTTACAACAAATTTTGTTTGGAGGTACAGACTGGACTGTTCTCCATAAGGAGAACAGTCATTTACTTTGTTCAATATGTTGTTCCTCCGTGGTCAACATAAGTTGAACTCACTGAATCCAATCGTGTGTACTCGCAGAAGGATTTTCGCAGAAATGCTTAAACACTCTTCTTCAACGCGTTGCTCAAGATAGTGTCTGTTTCTTAGTTTCTCTGTATATAAGATTACTCTAAATGGCCCCACAGATGACAGTGGCCGTTCGACAGAACCACGTCGGCCTCTCCAATGACCAGGATATTGACCTTATTAACCACTGACGAATAACTGCTCGTAGTGTGGTGGAACCTCATTCTGTGGAAAGTGATAGGAAAAGCTGCCATCCTTAATCAGTACTAAGGGAAATCTTTCAGCATTTCCAGGCAGCTTCTGGTCATCGAAAATGAGCCCAATTACATGGGAATCGATATTCCACATCCCACCATAACTATACGTCACGAACTACACCATAACCGTACGTCAGCAACTTCCTTTGAAGAATCCAACGTAGATTCTGGTCGTTCCAACATTTGTGCTTCTGACGGTTTTCACCACTGGCAAAAAAGTTTGCCTCATCACTGGACCAAATACTTTGTGCAAAAGAGGGATCTTGTAACTTTTGAACCATAACTGATACCTCGAATCTGTATACAGGAATGAACTTAGCATA
Organism: Locusta migratoria; assembly: GCA_026315105.1. Classification (NCBI taxonomy): domain Eukaryota; kingdom Metazoa; phylum Arthropoda; class Insecta; order Orthoptera; family Acrididae; genus Locusta; species Locusta migratoria. The sequence continues at coordinate 22,427,248 of CM048755.1, read as the reverse complement.
AAACATATATATCCACACTCTTATCGCTGCTGAACACCTGAGATAGTGGATGACTATTTTGTTTAGAGATAGTTTGCCGGTATCTATAGCGTCTACTAACAGCTGCAATCCACCACGCTTTGGCTGCTTTCTGGACATCACACCATTCGAACACTGGCCACGTAAAACCCAGAATAAATTCTGCGCAGCGAGCGCGTCCGGCATAACTTCAAACCGCGTCTCTCTGCACAAAAACAAACACGTTTCGCACAGTGTCGGCACATCAGAGAAAATGCTCCCTTCATGCGCGACTCAGTTTGGTTAGCGTTCCTCAACTCCCTCTTTCTTAACGCACGCGCTTCACAGTAGAACACTGCTGCGCCCCTGCGAACACACTGCGCCAGACGTGTGAGCACGCTGCGACGCGTCCGGTGTTGCCATCAAACTGCATTCTTCATCTACTTCTACGTGGTTACTCTGCCTAGCAGAGCGGAATCATTTTCATACCATTTATCTACTATTCCATTTTCTAATAGCGCTCGTGAAGAAAGTACACCATTGAAGCTTTGATTTCCGTTAATTTATTGTTATGATCATTTCTCCCCATGTAAGTGGAAGTGAACAATATATGTTCACACTCGAAAGAGAAATATGGTGATCGGATCTTCGTTAGTAGATCTCGCCGTTTCCTAATGTTTCCCACCCCAACTCGTGTATCATATCCGAGACAATCTCTCCCTTAAATCGAAATACAAAACGAACTGCCCTTCTTTGTACTTGGTCGATGTCGTCCTCAATCTCACACCATGCAACAATACCCCAAAAGAGGATGGAAAAGCATAGTGCAGGCAGTCTCTTCAATAGTTTTGTTGCATCTTCTCACGCTTTAAAGGAGATCTGATGACATCTTGCGTTGTCGGGTGTTGTGTTGGATAACAGTATCGCACTTACACGATGTTTCGGTTATGTAGCTCGTAACCTTCATCAGATTCGAACTGAGACTGCTCCTTGAGTGGATCTGGTGTAGTATTTATAATGTGGCCTTTCCACTCCGTCGATGGTTGTAGGCGGTTCCTCTGTGGTCCGCGTCCAGTAGATCCGCTCCTGTGTGTTCTCCATCTCTAATGACCACCCTGTCGACGGGACGTTAAACCTTAAGATCCTTTTCCCCCTGGTTGTTATATCTTCAGCCTAGCTCCTCAATCTGTGATCAACTGGAGCGTTGGCGTTCCGTTCTGCGGTTTTGGGTGTTTCCTTTGCGGGTCGCGCCCACCAGACTCACTCCTGTGTGCCGTATCTTCGGTCCGGCGCCCCCTCTGTGGTTCGCGCCCACTTACTGTGATTTGCTGGAGCGTTCTCATTCCATTCTTCATCCGCTGCAGTTCTTGTGTTCCCTTCCTGGTCCGCGCCCGGTAGACCTGCTCCTAGGTGCTCCATCTTCAGCCTGGTGCTTCCTCTGTGATCCGCGCCCATTCACTGTCATCTCATGGAGCATTGTCTTTCCATTTTCGGCCGATGCGGTTCCGTTTGTTCCCTTTGCAGTTGGCGGACGTTGGTCCCGCTCCTAGATGTTCCCTCTTCGGTACAGTGCGTTTGGCATTCCGTCTAGGTATAGTTTTACATATCCACATTTTCAGTTCTTCTATTTGAGGTATGCTGCAGCTGTCCCTATTGCTGTCCCTATCACAGAGCAGGATCCTATGCTCTGCTTAGCTGATACCCCATGTCGCGGTTCATGAGATTGTCGGTCACCTCTGATGCTCACTGCACTCGATACCTACAGTTCTTGTTGTCTGCCAACATACCACATTGACAAGGTGTTATATAAATCCTTGATTTATGTAACCCCAGGCCTCCTTAAACATTTTCCACCAGTCCCCCGATCTTGTTGGATGGGCAGAAAACACACTTAATACTGTATTTACGTAGTATCCTACACTTTCTGGTAGAAAACCAGCATAGGGCAGATATGCCAATATCTTCCCTTCATTTTCCTCAGGTTATGGAACCTGTGGTGTAGTGGCTGGTTGGAGTGCTATATCAATTTGTTAGGTTGAATATCCATTTTTGCAGAACACCATTTAAGATGCTACCCCCCATGAGTCACAGACACTGCCGAGGTGGGGGACTTGCGTGCCTCAACGATACAGGTAGTCGTACTATATGTGCAACCATAGCGGAGGGATATCTGTGGAGACGCCACCCAAACGTGTGGTTCCTAAAGAGGGGCAGCAGCCTTTTCAGTAGTTACAGGGGCAACAGTTTGGCTGATTGATTGAGCTGGCCTTGTAACATCAGCTAACGAGGCTTTGCCATGCAGTTACTGTGAACGGCTGAAAGCAAGGGGAAACGTCAGTCGTAATTTTTCCCGAGGACATGCAGCTCTACTGTTCGAGTATATGATGATGGCGTCTTCTTGGGTAAAATATTCCAGAGGTAAAATAGCCTCCCAACCGGATATCCGGGCTGGTACTAATCAGGAGGATGTTTTCATTAAGAAAAACAAAAGTGGCATTCTACGGATCGGAGTATGGAATGTTCTATCTATCGGGTAGGTAAGTCAGAAAATGCGAAAAAATAAATAAAATTGGTAGTTAAAAGTTAGATATGGTGGCCATTAGTGAAGTTTGCTAGCAGGATCAACAGGATTTCTGGTCAGGTGAGTACATGGTTATAAATACAAAATCAGTTGACGACAACACAGGAGTAGGCCTGATAAAGAATAAGAAAATAAGAATGCGGGTAAGTTACTATGAAGAGCATAGTGAACGCATTATCGTAACAAAGAAAAAGACATAAAACCAACACCGACCGCAGTAGTACAAGTTTATATGTCAACTGGCTCTCTGCTGATGATGAAGAGAGCGAAGACGTATGAGGAGATAAAAAAAAAGTATGAAATCGAAATATTGAGCGATAAAATTAAAATTTTGTGCTGAACCGGGATTTGAACTCGGATTTCCCGATTCGGGCAAGCGGCCACCTTCACCAATTAGGCTATCCAAGAACGCTTCCCGTCCAACCCAAATTCTCAGCTTCTAGCCTACTGCTCATTGAATTCTCTTGCTCACAACATATGCTGGATTCCCACAAGGAATTGATCGTTTGAATGCATCCACTTTGAAATTGTCTTTGCCTGTTGTGGGCCTATTTACAATTAGGCCTATTGAAATGGTGTCTGTTCTTTTCGGACATGTCCGAAAGAACAGACACCATTAGTTGACAGTGATGACCGTACATTTACGAAATCGAAATATTGAAACATTTCGAGTGTTTCGGGGGGGGGGGGGGGGGTTGAAATGAATTCAACGAAAAAGTTGAACATTTGTGCTGGACCGGGATTCGCACCCACATTTCCCTCTTCTGGCCAGCGGTCTGGGTTGGAACACTTGCACGGACATCGGCTTTTTGCAGGTAGACGTGCTCTCAGAAGACCGGCAGCCCCAGTGTACCCTTCAAGATGGTTCGTTAACTACTTTCGTGGCAAATTTATTTTTAAGACTGTTGCTGTAACGAGAACTGACAATCAAATTCAACATAATGAGAACTAACCTGAAATTCGTTATTTCTAATAAACTGATGATGCAAAAATCGGGTGGCTGCCAAGTCCGAAACCTGGTAGTTCTGACGACTGTTACAGCCTTATTGCCCTTTTAGGAGAACATCTAATTGACAGATTTATGTATCATTGGCATTTGATTTAAACAGTAAACATAAAAACACATAATGGCAATTAATATTATTTATTTTCCTTTTCGTTAAAGGAACAATGATATCACTTTTCCAGTAATACCAATTCGAAGACAAGCTCTTAAGTTGAAATCTACCAGTGGGCTTTTGTGGGTGGATTTCGTTCTCTTCTTTGCGTAAGAAAGCAGCATGTACATGCTAGTCTAAACATCGACATAATCATAGCTGCAAATTTACAGCGAGGAAACAGAAGTCTACGAGACTAAATTTGCTATGAAACTAATCACGTGGACAAGTTTCCACAGTATTATGACGCGAAAATCAGTTAAACAGCAGAATCATTTGCAAGTTGAAAAGCAATATAGTAACTTGATCTAAGTGCAAATTAATTTGTTGAGTGTTCCTCCTGTAAACAAAAAAGTATTTTCGTAGTGAAAATGTTTGGAAAGTTACATTTCAAATGTTTGTAATGCTATGGGACCTAACCACTCTGGTTATCAGCCCATAGGCTTACAAACTACTTAAACTAACTTATGCTGAGGACAACAAATACAAACCTGCCCGAGGGAGGACCCGAACCTTCGCAGCTGGCGCCTTGGAACGCTCGAACACTCCACCGCGGCGTTTGCAAAGTTATTGAGACGTTTATATCTCTGCTGCCATAAGACCATGACTTTATTCAGTCATACCTCTTATTTAGAACACTAAGCATAGAATAAACATTTAGGCATCCTGCACATATATGTTGATGTGTCTAACCCTACAGTCATGCTACATTCATCATTTTAAAAACAGTTACTCTCCATTTTACCGGAAGACTCTACTCTAAAGCTTCAATTAAAAAACAGAAAAGAGAGTTACACATATTTGGAGTGTTTACTCTTAGATCCTAAACCGATTTGACTGTATTCGAAATACAAATATGTTTAGGAAATGCGTTTGAGACTGTGGCACACGGAAAGATGCTAAAGGTAATTTCTGATTTCTGTCACCGTCACAAAGAACTATTTTTCTCCAAACTTGACATAAACACAAACAGGGAGGAACAAGTTGCACGATTTACAGGAAAACTGAAGCGAAACAACGTGCAGCCAAAGGTTGCATATCAATTACTTTGCATGTTCACTGTTTAAATACAATCCTGGCCATTAAAATTGCTACACCACGAAGATGACGTGCTACAGACATGAAACCGACAGGAACAAGATGCTGTGATATGCAAATGATTAGCTTTTCAAAGCATTCACAGAACTCTCGCGCCGGTGACGACACCTACGACGTGCTGACATGAGGAAAGTTTCCAACCGAATTCTCATACACAAACAGCAATTGACCGGCGTAGCCTGGTGAAACGTTGTTGTGATGCTGCTCGGTTGGTCGCCATCCAATGACGGTTAGCAGAATATGAAATCGGTGGGTCCAGGGGCGCAATACGGAACGCCGTGCTGGATCCCAACGGCCTCGTATCACTAGCAGTCGACATGAAAGGCATCTTATCCGTATGGCTGTAACGGATCGTGCAGCCACGTCTCGATCCCCGAGTCAACAGATGGGTACGTTTGCAAGACAACCATCCACACGAACAGTTCGAAGACGTTTGCAGCAGCATGGACTATCACTTCGGAGACCATGGCTGCGGTTATCCTTAACGCTGCATCACAGACAGGAGCGCCTGCGATCGTGTACGCAACGACGAACCTGGGTGCTCGAATGGCAAAACGTCATTTTTTCGAATGAATCCAGGTTCTGTTTACAGCATCATGATGGTCACATCCGTGTTTGGCAACATCGAGGTGAACGCACATTGGAAGCGTGTATTTGCCGTTGCCATACTGGCGTATCACCTGGCGTGATGGTATGGTGTGCCAATGATTACACTTCTCGGTCACCTCTTGTTCGCACCGACGGCACTTCGCACAGTGGCCGTTACATTTCAGATGTGTTACGTCCTGTGGCTCTACCCTTCAATCGATCCCTGCAAAACCCTACATTTCAGCAGGATAATGGACGACCGCATGTTGCAGGTCCTGTACGGGCCTTTCTGGTTACGGAAAATGTTCGACTGCTGTCCTGGCCAGCACATTCTCCAGATCTCTCACCAATTGAAAACGTGTGGTCAATGGTGACCGAGCAAATGGCTCGTCACAATACGCCAGTCACTACTCTTGATGAACTGTGGTATCGTGTTGAAGCTGCATGTGCATCTGTACCTGTACACGCCATCCAAGCTCTGTTTGACTCAATGCCCAGGCGTATCAAGGCCGTTATTACTGCCAGAGGTGGTTGTTCTGGGTAGTGATTTCTCAGAATATATACACCCAAATTGCGTAAAAATGTAATCACATGTTAGTTCTAGAATAATACATTTATCCAATTTATACCCGTTTATCATCTGCATTTATTCTTGGTGTAGCAAGTATAATGGCCAGTAGTGTATAAATATGGGAATACACTAATCTCCTGTTCAGCACAATCAAAAAGTTCTAAGGAAATAGGCAGACCCTTACATTCAGATATCCATGCCACTTCTCCACCTCAAGAAGCCTGTGAGTATATTTTTATTCAGAAAATTCAAGAGAAAGTCAACCCTCGTGTTGAAATTACGAGGAGAAGCCACATATAATCAGGAGGGGGAAACGTTATGGTGTCGGTGTAAACTTTATCATCAGTATTAATCAATCTGAATGGGAGTTTCGCAGGAAGTAGTCTTTAAGTGTTTGCATACTTCTATTTATTAATGTTACGAACATGTTTATTTTATGATCATATTTAAGTACCAATAATTAAAGAAAATTTAAGGCTGAAATTTGAAATAAACACTGGAAACATATGATCTATGTATCTATGTATAAGATGAATGGACAGAACTTTTGAATAATGTCTTGTGAATGTACCTACAAAATTTATTATTTTAAAGTGCCCAAAATTGGTTTTATAGAATGCCATTAAAGCAAATTAAAAAATTCTGAACTCTAAGAACAATGAAGTTGTGGACTTAAAACCTTTGCTATTGCTACATCTTTACATAATAGACACGGAATGTTGAAATGTTCGTAAACCTAATGGACCAAACAGCTATGGTCGTCAATTCCTAGATTTACAAACTACTCAAACTAACTTACACTAACCTAAGAGCAATACACACACACCATGCACCGGAGAGGACTCGAACCTCCGACGGCGAGCAACCGCGTCCTCCGCAGCAAGGCGCCTTAGAGCGCTCGGTCACTCTACCGCGGCGCGTTTTTTGCCCCACACAGCTCCCTCCAATGCTAACCTGACGATTACCTGATGTCTCAGGACGTGCCCTACCAATCCATTCCTTCTGGTAGTTAAGGTATATCGAAAATTTCTTTTTTTCTCCGATTTTGCTTAGTACCTCCTCATTAGTTTCGCGATCTACCCACCTAATCTTTAGCATCCGTCTGTAGTACAACATTTCTGTCTTAACTCCTTATCGTCTACGTTTCACTCCTGTATAGCACTACACTCCACACAAATGTTTTCCCGCGCATGCTCGAGGGAGGACTCGAACCTCCGGCGAGAGCGACCGTTCAATCCGTAGTATGATGCCTTAGACCACGCGCCCACTCCTGCGAGGCTGTAGACATTATTATAAAATTTTGTCGCCGTCGCCAAAGTAGGAAAAAAAATTGAGTGGAGCTTCCCCTTAAACACTTCGCCGTATATACTGTATGTGCGTTGGTAAGTCTACGCCGAACGTTCCTCCGAAGACGGCAAATTGTTTGCACTTCCAGTTGACTGTGCTGTGACATGTGACGACGTCGGGGCTTTCCATCTTACCGCGAGCTCTCACAACCCAGACAGCGAGCAAGCCCAAAGCTGCCCGCGGCGGACAGGCCGGTGTGCCCTACTTCTGGAACATCCTGTCCGCTACCTGCAGTGACCGGATCTCCGGGAAAGTGTCAACAAATTTCCTCTCCGGGCGTGTGTCACTCCGTGCAAGTGTCACAAACTGCAGCGGTCGCCTTAAACAGTTAGGCTATCCACGCACGCTTCCCTTCCAACGCAAATTCTGAACTTGTAGCCCCATGCCCATAGATTCATCTCACTTGCAGCCTATACTGGATTTCCGCAAGGCATCGAGCGTTTGAATGGGTATGCATTGAAATTGTCTTTACCTGTTATGCACATATTTATAATTGTGATGTGGTGTCTGTTCTTTTCGGACATATCGCAAAAGAACATACACCATGTCAATAATTATAAAGAAATTATTCAAACAGTTAAGGGAGGGGAAAACTGATTGTGATGGGGCCTGCAACTAGGTTGCAGCAAAGTAAAGACTGAGTAAAAGGAATGAAAGAGGTGATCGCCTGGTAGGATTTTGAGTTGATCACAAGTTAATTATCCCAAACATTTGGTTTAATTATCATGAAAGAAGGTTGTATACATGGAAGCCGTCAGGAGACACTGGAAGGTATCAGATTGACTTTATAACGGCAAGACATAGGTTTAGAAACCTGGATTTAAACTGTAAGACATATCCAGGGGCAGAAATAGACTCTGACCATTTCTTATTGGTTATGAACTGTAGATTAAAACTCAAGAGATTGCAAAAAGGTAGAAAATTAAGGAGATGGAACCTGGACAAATTGAAGGAACCAGAGGTGCTTGAGAGTCTCAGAGGGAGCATTAGGCAAGGAATGGCTGAAACAGGAGGATGTAACACAATAGAAGAAGAATGGGTAGCTATGAGATAGAGTAGTGAAGGCAGCAGAGGATAATATAGAGCAGGATAGCACAGGAGATATTGAACTTAACTGAAGAAAGGAAAAAAAAATGCAGCAAGTGAAGCAGGCAAAAGGGTGTAAAGACGACTAAAAAATTAGGTTGACAGGAATGGAGATTGGTTAAGCAGGAGTTGCTAGAGGACGAATGCAAGACCACAGAAGAGGATAAAGAAAGGCGCTGCCTACAGGAAAATAAAAGAGACGTTTAGAGACAAGAAAAAAAGCTGCATGAATATCACGAACTCAGATGGAAAACAAGTACAAAGCACAGAAGGGAAAGCTGAAATGTGGAAGGAATATACAGAGGACCAATACAAATGAAATAAATTTGAAGGAAGTATTCTAGAAATTGAAGACGAAGTAAAGCAATGTGAGATAGGAGATACGATACTGCTAGAATAATGTCACAGAACACTGAAATATTTAAGTCGAAACAAGGCCCCTGGAGTAGATGAGATTCCGTCTGAACTGCTGATATCTTTAGGAGAGCCAGTCATGAAGAAATTGTTCCGCCTGGTATGCAAGATGTATGAGACTGGGGAAATCTACATCTACATCTACATCTACATAGATACTCTGCAAATCACATTTAAGTGTCTGGCAGAGGGTTCATTAACCACTTTCATAACTTTTCTCTACCGTTCCATTCTCTAATAGCGCGCGGGAAGAAAGAACACCTAAATCGTTCCGTTTTCGATCTGATTTCTCTTATTTTAGCAGGTGGGTGCTAGCAAAATATTTTCACATTCAGAACTAAAAGTCGGTGATTGAAACTTCGCAAACAGATCACGCCGCAATGAATAACGTCTTTCTTTTAATGATTTCCACCCCAATTCGTGCAACATTTCCGTGACGCTTCCCCCCCCCCCCCGTAACGTGATAAAACAAAACGAGCTGCCCTTCTCTGAACCATCTCAATATCTTCCGTCAGTCCCACCTGGTGAGGGTCCCACAAGGGGCAACAGTACTCCGGGAGAGGACGCACAAGTGTGATGTAGGCAGTCTCTTTGGTGGAGCTGGTGCATCTTCTAAGCGTTCTGCCAATGAAACGTAACCTTTGGTTCGCCTTCCCCACAATATTTTCTATGTGTTCTCTCCAGTCAAAGTTGTTCGTAATTGTAACTCCTAGGTATTTGGTAGAATTTACGATCTTAAGGTTTGACTGATTTATCGCGTATTTGAAGTTCAGCGGATTTCTTTTAGTAGTCATGTGTATTACTTCACACTTTTCTTTATTTAGTGTCAATTGCCAATTTTCGCACCAAGTAGAAATTTTGTCTAAATCGCTTTGCAGTTGCTTTTGATCCTCTGTTGACTTCACTAACCGATAAACGACAGCATCATCCGCGAACAGTCTAAGGGAGCTATTCAGATTATCTCCTAAATCGTTTATAAACACGAGGAAGAGTAGGGGACCTATAACGCTTCCCTGTGGAACGCCAGATATCACTTCTGTTTTACTCGATGACTTAACGTCAATTACAACGAACTGTGTCCTTTCTGATAGGAAATCGTGAATCCAATCGCACAATTGGGGAGATATTCCATAAGCACGCAATTTCATTAGAAGCCGCTTGTGGGGTACAGTATCAAAAGCCTTCCGTAAATCCAGAAATATGGAATCGATTTGAGATCCCTTGTCGATGGCACTTAACACTTCATGCGAATAAAGGGCAAGCTGTGTTTCGCAAGAACGATACTTTCTGAATCCGTGTTGACTATTGGTTAATAGGTCGTTCTCTTCGAGGTAGTTCATAATATTCGAACAAAGTATATGTTCAAAAATCCTACTGCAAATCGACGTCAATGAGATAGGCCTGTAATTTTGGGGATCACTCCTATTGCCTTTTTTGAATATTGGAGTAACTTGGGCAACTTTCCAGTATTTGGAAAGAAGTATATAGTCTCCGACTTTAAGAAGAATATAGTAATTCCAATTCCAAAGAAAGCAAGCCCATAAAATATGAAAATTAGAGAACCATCAGTTCAGTAAGTTATGGTTGCAAAATACTAACACGAATTATATACAGACGAACGGAAAAACTGGTGGAATCCGATATTGGGGAAGATCGGTTTACATTTAGGAGAAATGTAGGAGCACGAGAGGAAGTACATTACGTCTTATCTTTGTAGATCTGGAGAAGGCTTTTGACAGTGTTGACTGTAACACACTTTTTCAAATTCTAAAGGTAGCAGGAGTAAAATATAGGAAGCGAAGAGTAATGTTCAACTTTTACAAAAAACAGATAGCAGTTATTATAGTCGAAGGGCATGAAAGGGACGCAGTGATTGGGAAGGGAGTAAGACAGGGTTGTAGCCTTCCTCCAATGTTGTTTAATCTCTACATTGAACAAGCTGTGAAGGAATGCAAGGAAAAATTTGGGAAGCAAATTAAAGTTCAGGGAGAAGAAATAAAAGCTTTGCAGTTTCCTGATAACATAGTAATTCTGTCAGAGAGAGCAAAGGACTTGAAAGAGCAATTAAATGGAATGGACAGTGTCTTGAAAGGAGGGTATAAGATGAACATTAACAAAACAAGGGTAATGGAATGTAATGGCAAAAAAATCAGGCCATCTTAAGGAATTAGATTATGTAATGAGACAATGAAAGTAGTAGATGAGGTGTTATCTGAACTATGGGAAGAAAAGCGTTTCTGAAGAAGCGAAATTTCTTGGCATCCAATATTAATTTAAATGTTAGAAAGTCGTTTCTGAAATCATTTGTCTGGAGTGAAGCATTGTGTGAGAGTGAAACGTGAACAATAAGAAATTCAGACAAGAAGATGATAGAAACTTCTCAAATGTTGTGATATAGACGGATGGACAAGGTTAAATGGGTAGATCACGTAACTAAAGAGGGAGTGCTCAACAGAATTGGAGAGAGAAGGAATTTATGACATATACTGACTAAGAGAATGGATAGTTTAGTGGGACACATCTGAGGCATCAAGAATAGTCAACTTAGCACTAGAAGGAAGTGTGTGGGGTGAAAATCGCAGCGGTACACCGCAGGACGAATACAGTAAGCAGATTCAAAAAGATGTAGATTGCCGTTCTTATTCTCAGAAGAAGGGGCTTGCACAGAACAGGGTAGCGTGGAGAGCTGCATCAAACCGGTCTGCGAACTGAAGACCACAACAATAACAACACATTTTAAGATGCTGTATTTCTGTAGGTAGACTCTCTTGGCCTGACAAGACATGTGCTCTGTGGACTAACGTCTTAAGTACCCCATTTTTCAGTGCAGGATGGTGACAGCTGCTAGCCTCTTGGTATAAATCAGAATGTGTGCGTTTCTGATACACACTGTGGCCGATGTTCCTGATACCCTTTTTACTAATACATCCAGAAATGGCAGCTGGATCTTCTCCAGTTCCATGGTGAACTTGATGTTCGTATGGCAAGAGATAAGGTGCTTAAGAAATTCACTGAGTCTGTATTTGCCATGAGGGCGGATCGTGACGATATCATCCACATATCTGAACAAGCATGTGGGTTTATATGTGTCTGTCTCAAATACCCCTCCTCAAATCCCTCCTTGAATATGTTGGCAACCACAGGACTCTGGCGGCTGCTCATAGCTACGCTTTAAAATCGAAGAGATAGACCGCAGGACGAATACAGTAAGCAGATTCAAAAGGATGTAGGTTGCCGTTCTTATTCTTAGACGAAGAGGTTTGCACGACAAGGTAGTCTGGCGAGCTGCATCAAACCAGTTTGCGGACTGAAGACCACAACAACAACAAAACAGTTTAAGACCCTTTATTTGTGTAAGGCAGACTGTTGGCTTGACAAGACATGTGCTGTGTGGACTAGTGTCTTAAGGACCGTAATCTTCTGCGCAGAGCTGAGATTTTTCGCTGCCGAACACAAAGGTGCCAGTGTGCAACCTTGCCCAGTCTTCATGACAAAGACAGTGTGCATTACTAAACAGTTGTTAACTTTTTGATTATGGATTCAAACAGTACGCAAAAATGCGACTCAATTGATGTGTCACAAGGTATGCCCCGATTAAAATTGTGAAAGCCAATAAAATTAATGAGCAATTAAATCACATAAAACTAATTTTCCCCGGCAATCTAATGTCACAGGATGCTTGCCTAACCAGAGGGCCGTCGTCTCGTGGGGACGGAGTGATTTAAAGATCCCAAATGAATTACCATTATATATTCACAGTGTCGAGAACAGCCACAAGAGCCATTCCAGCCGTCATTTAGAGCGACTGTACACGGCTTGTTCGCGGTGTACGCACACCACTAGATCTCTCTTAGACCGGCCCTGCCCCTGCAGGACAGTAACCTACCAAACATGAAACCAGACAGAAACAATGTCCGCTGTTCCTCTGGAGAGGTTGGCTACAAGTTCCTAATTTTGCCAGCGGACGAATACTGCGGTTCGACGTTCGAGGTAGCAAAACCAACGAGAGAATCCTCCTCGTCTGCTAGTCTTGAAAGCTATTGGTTGACGAACTACTCTTGTACCGCAACTGTAGTAGATTTGCTGCTGACTTACTGCTGCAGCCATGAACTTCGCCGTCTCGACACGTAGCCTACGCGTTTGCGATCGCCCGCGGGTTAATAGAAATGCCAATATTTACATATAGAACGGTAGGCGCGACCAGTTTAAACACGCTCTCCATGTAGCACTGGTGCTGCCCCTGCCTGGGCTCAGTTGTTCATTGTCTTAGTTAAAAAGGTAACACTGTCTCTCATTAAGGGCTGGACGAGTTAATAGAATCATCATTTACTTCATTGTGTGTTTTCATTTCCATCTTCTGCTGCATCAAGACGTTCTCAATGTCAGGTTGTATTTTATATCTTATTTATTTTTATTTATTTATTATTTATTATGGTTTTCTGTTCCATAGGACTCAATTTAGGAGTGAGACTCCATGGTCATGGAACAAGTCAATACATGAATTCTTACACAAGAATGGTAGTAGGAAATTTTTAAGTAGTACTATGCACATGGCAATCTTAAGACAAAGTGAAAAGAATCAACAAAGAAAAAAATAAATTAGCTTAATTGTTTAACTTTTCTAGGTGCTCCTCGACAGAATAAAAGGAATGAGCCATGAGGTAATTCTTCAATTTAGATTTAAAAGCGTGTGGGCTAGTGCTAAGATTCTTTATTTCTTGTGGCAGCTTATTGAAAATGGATGCTGCAGAATACTGTACACCTTTCTGCACAAGTGTCAAAGCGGTGTGACGCAAATGTAGATTCGACTTCCGTCTAGTATTCACCGAGTGAAAGCTACTAACTCGTGGGAATAAGCTGATATTATTAATAACAAACAGCGTTAAAGAAAAAAAAAACGTATTGTGACGCCAGTGTCAAAATTCCCAGACTACTGAAAAGGGGTCGACATGACGTTAGTGAACTTACACCACATATTGCTCGAACCGCCCGTTTTTGAGCCAGAAGTATCATTTTTGCTTCAGGCCAGTTACCCCAAAAAATAATGGCGTACGTCATAAGTGAGTAAAAGTTAGCGTAATATACTACTTCTAAAACCAAACTGCAAGTTTCACAACAAATTATATGAACTGAAATGATCAATTAATTTTGAATATACAGCCTTTTCAATAAATTTAGAAAAAACCGATGGCATAGAAATAGGTCTATAGTTGTCTACATTATCCCTTTCTCCTTTTTTATAAAGTGGTTTCACTACTGAGTACTTTAATCTGTCAGGAAACTGACCATTCTGAAAGGAAAAATTACAAATATGGTTTAGTACTGGGCTGACATATGGAGAACAGTACTTCAGAATTCTGCTAGATACCCCATCATATCCACAGGAGTCCTTAGTCTTTAGTGATTTAATTATTGACTCAATCTCCCCTATGGAAGTATCATGAAGGACCATTTCGGGTAACAGCCTCGGAAAGGCATTTTCTAAAAATATTATATGATTACTGGTAGAAACTAGGGTTTTGTTGAGTTCACCTACTATATTCAGAAATTGATTATTGAATATTGCACATACATCTAACTTATCTTGTCGTTTGACCTCACTACCAAGTTTAACAGGCTAACAAACGTTTCACTGTGACAATTTCATAATTTAATGACCATTTATTTTAACTGAACTGTCTGACGTCTGCCCTAAAGCCTTCTCCTGTTGCTGTCAATTTTATCCACTGAATAACAAACAGAAACCCCTGCTAGAAGAAAGGAGTTTCGTTGCCGGCAACGGTCATAGCAGTACAAGATTCTCAGGTGAGCTTACCTGTTAATTGCGGAGCAGAAATGAGACAGGTTTATTAATTTCAATAACTTAGAACTTTGACGAGTAGCTAAAATTGCAACTTTTGGCCGCGGCGGAGAGGCCAAGCGCATTGAGGCACTATGCTCCGATGCGCGATGCCGTTCCTGTCGGGGCTTCAAATCCCCCCTCGGGCATGGATGTTTGCGTTGTCTTTAGTATAACGTAGTTTATAAATAGTTTGTAAGTTTAGGGACTGATGACCCCGCAGTTAAGTCCCATAAGCTTAAAAAACATTTGAACATTTTTTGCAACTTATTCAACAGTTACAGGTTTGCTCATAACACTTATTCCCGTACATGAAACAAGTTTACATCTACATCTACATGGATACTCTGCAAATTACTTTGAAGTACATGACATAGGGTTCATCGGACCACTTTTATGATATTTCTCTATAGTTCCACACTCTAATAGCTCGCCGGAAAATGGAACACACAAATCTTTCTGTTTTCGATCTGATTTATTTTATTATGAAGGTCATGTCTCCCTATGTAGGTGGGTGCTAACATTATATTCGCATTCTGAAGAAAAAGTTAGTGAAAGAAATTTCAAATCAAATACATCTCCCCGTAACAAATAACGCCTTTCTTTTAATGATTTCCACCGCTACTCGTGCATCATTTCCGTGACACTCTCTCCCCTATATTGCGATAATACAAAACGAGCTGCCCTTCTCCGAATTTTCTCTAAATCGTCTGCCAGTCCCACCTACTGTGGATCCCACAATGCGCAGCAATACTTCAAAACAGGAGGCAAGTGTTGTGTAAGCAGTTTCTTTAGTAGAACTGTTGCATTTTCTAATTTCTGCCAATGAAACGTAGTCTTTGGTTCCCCTTCCTTACAATATTTTCTGTGTGTTATTTACAATTTAAGTTGTTCGTAATTGTTTCTCCTCGGTATTTAGTTGAATTTACGACATGTAGATTTGACACATTTACGGTGTAACTGAAGTTTAATGGATTTCTTTTAGTTCTCTTATGGATGACTTCACACATATCATTATTAAGAGTCAACTGCCAATTTTTGCCCCATGTAGATAGCTTATCTAAATCATTTTGCAATTGCTTTTGATCTTCTGGTGACTTTACTAACTGATAAATGACAGCATTATACGCGAACAGTCTAAGAGAGCTACTTATATGGTGTCCTAAATCGTATATAAAAATAAGGAACAGTAGGGGCCCTATAACACTTCCCTGGGGAACGCCAGATATCAATTCTGTTCTACTCGATGGCTTACCGTCAATTACAACGTACTGTGTCCTTTCTGTCAGGAAATCACCAATCCAGTCGCACAACTGTGGCGATATTCCATAAGTATGTAATTTGATTAGAAGACGCTTGTGAGGTACAGTGTCAAAAGCCTTTGGAAATCTAGAAATACGGAATCTATTTGACATCCCTTATCAAAAGCACGCATCACATCTTGTAAGTAAATAACTAGCTGCTTTTCATAAGAACGATACTTTATAAATCCGTGTTGACTATGGGACAATAGGTCGTCCTCTTCGAGGTAGTTCATAATATTTGAGGAAACCATATGTTCTAAAATCCTGCTGCAAACCGACGTCAATGATATAGGCCTGTAATTTTGCGGATCACTCCTATTGCCTTTCTTGAATATTGGAATGACCTTTGCAACTTTCCAGTCTTTGGGTACGGAACGTTCGCTAAGCGAGCGGTTGTATGATAGGAATGCGGCTATTGCATCAGTATACTCTGAAAGAAACATAATTGGATGACATTGTATGCCTCGATAGGTCCAACAGAGCACTGACAAATTTTTCTGTGATCAGTTATAGTGATTCTGTCAGTGGTGCTCTGGTGAAAAGAGGTACCCACATCAAAACTAGCCATGGTGTTCAAGTCTGTGATGTGTAGTTCCTTGAGGCTTTGCAGGAACTTCCCTTTGTTGCGGATGTGTTGAAAATATTTCCTCACATGTGGAGACAGCAGATTTTCCTAAGTACTTGGTTGTTTCTTACGTAGGTGCCCCAATATTACTGCAAAGCCGTGGTGAAGTGGGCGAGCGTTCTAAGGCACCTTGCTGCGGAGCGCACTGTTGCTCGCCGTCGGAGGTTCGAGTTCTCCCTCTGGCATGGGTGTGTGTGTGTGTGTGTGTTGTCCCTAGTATAAGTTACTTTAAGGAATTCGTAAGTTTAGGGATTGATGACCATAGCAGTTTGGTCCAGTAAGTTTACAAACATTTAAACATTTGAATTACTGATAACTGGGCGTAAGGGCACATCCTTCTTATGTACATTAGGCAGACTATACAGTTTCGGTGGTATTGGTGCTGTTGCCAGAAGCTGTCTTATGATCTTGTTAGGAAATCCTGTCTCCTTCAGGAGAGCCCTGGTCTTCTTGTGCACTTTATCAGTAGGGTCACACGCCAGAGTTCTATATGCAAGGTACTACAGAAGATGATATACCTTCTCATCATAATCCACCTTCTGTAAAATGACTGGAGTTCCATTTTCTGACGGCAATACTACACTATTGTTGTCTTCGCGGAATCTCTTGAGTGCCAACCTCTCCTCAGTTGTGATTTTGGAAGTCTGACTTTGGTAAGAGCCCTGGAAGTCTCTGGTCAGACTTTCTCTGCCACATTTGGTGGAAGTGTGGCTGCAATTTGCTGTATTGCACTGATGAAACTCAAAACGGATAAGTTTTCTAGGGGTCGCAGCGAAATTGAATCCCTGCTAAGTACCTTTAAGGCTGTTTATCAAACTGTATGCCACTCAGATTCGTCACAGTGTGAGTTTCCTCCATCTACTGTGCTTTGTTACTCAAGCGTCAAAATTTTCAGTCTGGCAACACGAGGCACTTCTTATGATACACTCCGCTAAAGACCAAGAGGCATTGTCTACCCAGTTGCATTCTTCCTCTGTTAAGAAGGCGGCATGTAGATGACAGTCTAATCTATGGTATATATCTCAAATCCTGTCTCTCAATATTGCCATGCTTGTTCTGCGTTCTATCTTGTTCACAGCTTTGAATTTAATGTGATGTTTAATTCTCACGAGTACTGGTACCACTTCTCCATTTGGCATCTCAGCAGAAAACTGGGGGAACTCAGCATCTTTCATTTCCTCTTTCGAAGGTTGTCCAGCTTTGTTATGTTCTGGTACATCCCCTCCATACAATTTTTTTTGCTGTAACTCTTCGTGCTGTCCTGGCGATGTAATGACATCTTGGGCTGTCAGGTGTTCTGATAGATATCAGTGGCATATGTGCAGAATATTTCGGCTGCGTAGTTCGTAACCTTCATCAGGTGCGACCTCAGACTGCTCCTAGAGTGGACCGGGTCTAGTATTTATGTCTGTGGTCTTTCCACTCCGCTTACGGTTGCAGACGCTCCATCTGTGGTCCGAGCCCACCAGAACCTCATAGGTGTTCCATCTTCGGTCTGACTCTCCACCTGCAGTCCACGCCCACTCAATGCGATCTGCTGGAGTGTTGCCTTTTCGTTCTTCGTCCGTTGCGGTTCTGGATCTTCCCTTTGTGGTCCACACACAACAGGCCCGATCCTGCATGTTCCCTCTTCAGTATGATGCCTTATGACTGCATAAGAAGGCTCCAATAGATCACAGAAAATGGGCGCAGACCACACAGGGAGTGCCAGATCGAAGATGGGACACCTAGGAGCGGGTATTGGGGGGAGACTATGAAGGGAATGTCCAACGGACGAGAAGTGGAATGACAACGGTCCAGCAGCGCACAGTGAGGGACCCGGACTGACAGAGGTAGCGGCAGCCCGAAGATGGAACACCCAGGAGTGGTTCTGGTGGGCACACGCCACCGAGGGTTCACCTGCAATCGTCGTCCTAGTTGGAAGGCCACAGCCATAATTACTGACCAGGTCTACTCCAGAAGTAGTCTCAGGCCGCACTCGACAAAGGTTACAAGTTATGTAACCGAAATAGCGTGCACGTACGACACTGATATCCACCAGAACACTCGACAATCCGAGATATAATTTTTATGCGCTCTTTACAATGTAAATCTATCGTAATAGTAATTCCTAGGTATTTACTTGAATCAACGACCTTCCGATTTCACTGTTGCAAACAAATAAAGAGAGTTGCTTAGATTTTCTCCCAGATCTCTTATACAGATAAGGAACAATAGAGGATCTACATAGTACTCTGGTGAACGTCAGATATCACGTCTGTTTTTGTCGATGCATTTCTATCAGTCACTACAGTCTCTCTCTTCTCTGGCATAAAATCTCCAATCCAGGCACATATTGCCGCGAGATCCCACGTTAACCGACTGCCGGCGTGGCGCAGGGGATAGCGTCACCGATTGCGGTACTAAAGGTCGCTGGTTCAATCCCGTCCACCGGCAAAAAAGTGTTTCTTTGTAATTATCATTTCCAGAATGTTCTACATGTTTCTTAGGTTCACTTGTAGTTTCTACGTGTATCTTATGTAAACTATTCTTCTAATTTCTGGTACATTCTGTCTGTGTACAAATAGCAGAGTATAAGTATAGCACAGTATAAGTGCTGCTTCCATTTCAACGCGACAATATTTCAGTCTGACAGCCCACATTGTTGTGTCGAGAACAAGCAGCGAGTGTCATGTTTTTCTCGTGATTGGATATCGTTCGTCATCTTGACGAAATGTGACATTGACCCACTACATAAAATAGGCCATGCAACTCTAGGTGATGGTTGCGAGCCGCGCAGGAGTGCCCGTGCGATCTAAGGCAGAGTTGGCATCTTCTCTCCGTCGGAGGTTCTAGTCCTCCATTGGGCATAGATGTTTGTGTGTTGTGCTTAGCATAAGTTAAAGTAATTTCTATGTCTAGGGACTGATGACTACTGCAGTTTGATCCCATAGCTTCACAAACATTTGAACATTTTGATACACCCTGTATAAAGTTACTGCTATGGTACCTGTTCATTCAGACATGTTCGCCGGCTGCGGTGGCCGAGTGGATTGAGGCGCTCCAGTCACGGTCTGCACGGCCACTACGGTCGGGGGTTCGAATCCCCCCTCGGGCATAGATATTTGTGCCGTCCTTAGTATTAGCTAGTTCATAAGTAATTTGTAAGTTTAGGGACTGATGACCCCGTAGTTAAGTCCCATAAGCTATACAAACATATGAACTTAAAGGTGATTGCATCGTAAATACAGTATGCGCAACATGCAACACTATCCTTGAGACGACGCTGTCAACATAAATTTGTTGAGATAAATAAAACGAACTGATGGAAGGAAGATTAATGTTCAACGTCCCGTTGACTGCGTGGTCATTGGAGGCGGAAAAGTAACATATGCTGCATTTTTTTTTTTTTTTTTTTTTTTTTTTTTTGCAATACTAAGGGACCATACGTTTGTGGTAGTCGTTATTTAGACTTACAAACTATTTCAGTTAACTTGTACTAGGAATAACGCATACGCACATGCCCGAGGGAGGACTCGAACCTCTGACGCGAGCGACCTCGCGACCCTGAACGTTGCGCTCCAGTCCACACGGCGGCAATGGCGCTGCATTTATATGTTGCGCTAACAGATGGTTTTACTCTAGTACTCGAGCCAAACTCATGACAGTATTTTGCAAAATGTGGCCAAATTGTGTCTTGTCCGGATGTCGGGACAAGACGGCCTATAATGGTGACGTCCTGGGCTTGATGGCAACCTTGCCTAGGTACTGCTACTATTCGAGACAACCGCGTAGACCTTGTTCCAGTGGGGCAAGTCTAAGCACATAGAGGGAGTAATTTGCGACTCCTCTTCAGTGTCGGTTCTCGCTGCTGCCTCTTTCCGGGACACTGACGTGACGTGCTGCCCGCCTGGAGTAAGCGCTCGCGCCAACTATTGCAGCTTCAAGGCGGAGACAAGTACAGCAGTTTCAATAATAGAAATCCCTGAATGCAGCCAAGACCTGGAACGTTGCTCGAAAAGGCTGATTTCCTCAAGCTATTTGTACAATACCTACGTAGATGTATCATTACTTGTCTATTTTTGTTTTCGAATACGATAGAGCCTGATGGAAATTATCTTGTGGTTTGAACTTGACTGGTTTGTTAGTTACCCGTCAGATCTAAGTTTTACGGAAATTTTATATTCATTACGGAATAATGCTAGAAAGCCAAATACTGTATAACGCCTTAGGAAACAAGAAAACTATTTCAATTCATTTGTTTTTCATTTTAACTAAAACATAGGAATTTTTCAGTTTTTCGTCCAGTTATGCTATAAATTGTGAAGATTAAATGCTTTTGAACGTTGCCTCACAACTGAGAGTTTATATGGCGATATTAAACCAAATTTCATCTTTGAATCTAAAACAAGAAAAGAAAAAAGAAATTACAGATATAGGGATGAAAGAAGCGTGGAGTTCTCTAAACAAAATTCTGGCTCAGATAACCAAGTGAAAGAAGCGTGTCTTTACTATTTTTGAGTAATTGAACTACACTCAATTAATTGACGATCTCCATTTATGGATCTTAATTAAAATAATAAATGGTGGCAACGGAAACGCGGGTTAGTTTTCTCTCCTCCAGAAGAGAGCAAGAGACAAGATATTTGATTTAACTACACATTTATAAAATACTAGCTAAAAACCCGTCGTTGCCCGGGTATTTATTTATTTATTCGAACCTTGAGTTAGTACTTTTCCTATCCACTCTCTCTCTGTCCATCTCATTTTTCTAAAAACATGTTAAATTTATCAGAGAATATATAGGAAATCAAAGGTAAAAATGCACTCGTTTCGAAGAATCCAATCACTAAATTGAACAATAATGATTGTAATAATATCCCACATCGATCACTTGATGTAATGCGCGAAACGACAAATCGATTTTTTAAAAGAGATGTATTAAAAGAAATTTCTTTTTTACTGCTTTATTTATTCTTATATTTCCTTATTCATATGCTTATCCTTACAGAGAAAGAGCTGAAGACATTGTAGCACGCATAGACCAAAGATATGGTCTGTGGCATCACGTTTCGCTGTACGTAACCTCGTTGCTCTAAAGTCACAAACGTCATCGCTTGCCTTCAGTCCGAATTGTTTTATATCTTCCACCCCCTTATAACTGTCGGCATGGAACTGCTATGGTGTACAACGGGAGATTTCGGTCAACAATTACACACATACCATTCGTTTACGTTCTGTAGTTTTCGCTGCAGAGCGGAATATTAACACACATACACGTAGAATTTTATATAAAGCGATAACTTTCCATCCCAATATACTCCAGCCTTTTATCATTATAAACCCTCAAGCAACAATGCAACCAATAAAACCATTTTCAAATAGTAATTATTGTTCCGTATTTCGCGTTATATTCTTCAAATTACTAAACATCTATCACATCGCTTTAAAACCGTGCCTAAATCCTTACTCAGGTATAAATTAGTAACTGTACAAATATTTAAGTCTCTGCGTCTTGTCGTTTGGACACGATAAGCGTACACCGAACAGACATTCATATTAATATATATATAATCAAAATATCCACGGGTGTACTGCCGGTCTATAGTGTCCAACGGGCACAATATTTCGGCTATCATACATGTCGCCATCATCAGGTGAACTGACGGACTGAGTTCCTGGAAACGCGCCGGCACGGAGATCCCTCCGCGGTCCGCGCCCCGCGCCGCGGCCGCGCAGTGGAACCGAATGTGACGGCGTCTGAGATGACGTCGGTGTGAGGTCTCTGTCCGCCGTGGTCGTCACTTCGTTACGTTTGCTAGATTTACTCTTAATTAGTCCAATCGCTGGTTCCCAAGCTTTGCTAAGATTATAGCCGCAGTCACGGTTTATGAGGTCGTCACTGGTGCTCCGCGGGCCGAGGGTATTTAAATGGCCCGCTACCGGGCTAGAACCCAGTTCCCTTCGAGCAGCCGTAGCGTGCGGATCTCCGTGCCGGCGCGTTTCCAGGAGCTCAGTCCGTCAGTTCACCTGATGATGGCGACATGTATGATCGCTGAAATATTGTGCCCGTTGGACACTATAGATCGGCAGTACATCCGTGGATATTTTGATTATCAAATACGCCGGGAGAAACTGAAGAATCACAATATATATATATATATATATATATATATATATATATATATATATATATATATATATATCCAATCGCCATAAAACCGCGCCTAAAGCCTTCCCCGGGTAGACATTAGTAACTGTACAAATTTTTAGCTTATTATGTCTTGTAGTTGAGACGTGATAAACGTACACCAAACAGACATTCACATTTATAGTTATAGATATAGTGTGGGAGAATTTAAATTAGGAGAAAGTGTTAACGTTTAAGAAAGTGATTTATTGTCCAAGACATAAACAATAAAGGGGGAGAGACCGATTTGAATATAATAAACACACACCTTACAAAGAATCCACATTTACATAAGATTGTATGGCCCTAATACTGCCCACCTGTAAACGTAACACTAGCTTAATGAACAATGATTATTTTTCAGAGGGGAGAAGGGAGGAATTGTCACACATTCTCACACAGATACATGCCCAAGCCATGCAGGTACTGCGAGCGTGAAGGTTGGGGCGAGAGTTTAAAATAGGGAAAGATAAATTTTTAAAACTCACAACCACCAGCTGCGAACCAAATTCCTAAGCATGCAAAAACACTGGAACTGTGATTGCGACTGTTTGACTCGTTTTTTAGGGGATGATATCACACGTTCGCAGCATTCCTTCCCTGCATATGATTAACAAAACAAATTCATAATAAATTCAAGTTCATGAGAGAAAAGAGTGTACTATCTACTATTTTTGAAAACACGTGAAAGTTCACTTTATGTTGTTTATTTCACAATCTTAGAACCCTGTGGCTGATACGTCTGTACGTCGGCACATTTATCAAATAAAGTTATAGCTCGTGAGCCCCCAGACAAAAATGATTATTTGTCGCAAATTGTTTTAACACCGTGTGGATGTCTCAAACACCGTTTATGTTCATACCTATGCGACGACACGTGTCACATTAACAAATCACAGTCACTTTAATTCAATGAGATGCACACCTTGTTCCACCGGCTAAATATTCACAAACACACAGTAGCACTCGATTTAACTTGGTGCAGTCTACGACGAGCTACCACACGTGGCGATTGCCACAGACAAATCTCAAGTCACCGCCTCGAGATCCACATGTCGACTGAATGCAGAGCGACGCCGCCCGGCCAGCCACACCACGTGGTCCCGAGTCCTCACTTCCTGCCCAGGCGCGCGCGCGCGCGCGCGCCAAAAGCTCAACTGCCGGGGTTTTTTCCCCTACGTCATCAACTTCCCCATGTGAACTGTTCTAACTGATTTGCCAACGTACAGCGCTCAGCCAATACATTTCTAAAACTTTACTTAAAATCAAAATAATTACACTACACATTAAACAAATATTTTCTTACGTTTTTATATTAGTATAAACATCCTTTGTACTGTTTATCATAATCGTGCAATTTCTTATATCACAGATAACTGATTTAACTGAATATTTCAAGGTAAAATACAAAAGATTGATTGAAAATAAAATGAAAAATAGTTAATATATTTTTTTATAAACAAACATTGCCATGCTAGTTGTGTAACTGTCTTGTCTTCGTTGGTAATTTATTACTTTTCATTGTCAATTAAACATATTACGCCAGATGTGACTATATCAGCTAATGTATTGTTTATTTATCAACAGGCTATTTTGTAATGAGGGCCTTAAAGGTTCCTAACTGCATCGTATTACTTCAAATGCCAGTAGTATTAGAATATTTTATTTCACGCTGTGCACTGCACTGTGCCTGGCACTCGCCATTGTCCCTCTCTCCCCTCACCGGAAACGAACTGGATAATCCTAAGCTGGAACAAGCCACCAACGTCGGCCTGCTCGCTGGCCTACCGTCAGCTACAAGCACACAGCAAATCTCAACGTGCAGAATTTCTACCTATGGCCTAACTATAAATGTTGTCACCCAACTGTGTACATACATTGCTACCATAATTAATAAGATTAAAATTGTGTAACATTTAATGAATTGGCATGGTCAATGTTTGCAGTGAACTTCATACTCTTTAATTACAAATGCTATTAATTACCAATACTTCTATTGGGCGGTAATCTTACAGTACTTACCCGCAACAAACATGAGAAAATAGCAACGCCAGCAGCAGGACGCTGTATGGAACTGCAGGTTGACTCGAGCACCAATAAAAGAAAAACTTTGTCGCTTATTGTATGGTCTTGTGGCTTAGGCTCAGGGTAGCTATCAGCGGGAAAAAACGCACGTGGTAGAAGACCTCGTGGGGTGCGATAAAGTCGCGAAGTATAGGCTAAGTTTCCAGAGAAATTCAAGATGTCGATTAAATCGGAAAATTCGCTAAATAATACTTAAAACGGGCGTTCTGGTGTTGGTTTTGCACAGGGGGAAGAGAACTAATGAATGGTAAAGGTTTCAGGACAAAAGAACACTGCCGGCCGCAGTGGCCGAGCGATCTGCGGCGCGCCAGTCACAGTCTGCACGGCCGCTACGGTCGATCGTTCGAATCCTCCCTCGGGCATGGGTGTTTGTGTTGTCCTTAGTGTAAGTTAGTCAAATAATTGGTGTGTAAGTCTAGCGACTGATAACCACGCAGTTTGGTCGCATAAGAGCTCACACACATACATTTCAAAACACTCTACAGGGTCGGATATTAGAATCACAAAAATTTAAAAGAAATACTTCTAGCACACGTAAAACGGCGAGATAGGTTGTGCAACCATTTGTTCCACCCAGATGAATGATATCTAGCTAATAAGCAAGGTTACAGACAGGTAGGTCATGGTACATGGTCGAATCACAAAATTTGAACAGAGTGGAAAAAATACTATTTCGGGAAAAATAAAAACACGAGATAGGGCGTGTAACCATTCGTTCTACTCAGGGAAATGATATCTAGCTAATAAGCAAGGTCACGGAATTCTACAGTATTTCGCGGGGTTAAATCACAAATAGTCGGAAAAGGGAAATTACAATTTCGAAAAAAATAAAATAAAATAAAAAAATAAAAACACGAGATATGTCCTGTAACGATTCATTCACTCAGGGGAAGAAGAGCTATCTAATAGGAATGACTACGGTATAAAACACGCTATTTGCCATACACGTGGGGCAGCGAGTACGGAACATTCGGGGAAAATTACCACGTTACACGTACTAGCAACCACAACATCTAAACAAGGTTGTTCAACTCGTGCGCTTAGGGCGATAGAGTAAGCTGAGGGCTTTATCTCATACTGTCCACGTGTTCTACGGACAAAGGGCAGACACCAGAAGTATCGAAAAGTTCCCGAAAACCATCAAATTTACCGACCAAATGAACATGAAAAAATTTAAACAGGTTTAAACGTAACGAACACCAGTGATGCCGCCTAATCAAACTTCGGCAAAAAGCATAATGAAATTAGCAATCCAGAACAAAACGAAATAAAATTCACCGCTACGCATTGCGTTGATGTTATAGCGAGAACTAGAGACGCGAATGAGCATTTTCAACCTACAAACAAATCCGAACAAAGTTTAGCCACGTGCTCAGAATAGAGCCAACACTAAAAGCAAAGTTACTCCGCCAAAGGCCAGCCGGCGACTTCTGGAGCCTCTCCAAAGGGCTTAGCCGACTCAGGTAGGAAAACTTAACGTGCACATCGGACAAGAGGAGTGAATGGGAACCTTCGCAAAGCATCTTTGCTAAATATTTGCCTCTCGCCGGGTGTTGGCAGAACTTGACCGGCACCATAGGCAACTGCTGCCATGCTGTTTGAACCAGCAGACGACAAGAGCAAGGAGGCGCGGCTAACGCTCGTTTAAGCTATTTTGTACACAAGTCCCATTCATTCTGCGCTTCGAGTTCAGTGGGAACATATCATAGCATACGCCCTCACATATGGGGCCTCATATACAAAAAAAAAAAAAAAAAAAAAAAAAAAAAAAAAAAAAAAAAAAAATAGACATTTAAAATTATGAAACACAACAAAATTATTCCATACTTTGGACAAAAAAATATCTTGTACATCTGGTATCTCGCATAGTGCGAATGGTGCATCTCGTTACACTAAAAAAATGTCGGAAGTCCATCAAATTTATTTAATGGGGATAAAATAAATGGAACACGCTATATGGACGTGTTTAAGGGATTTTAAAAAATGTTTGTAAATCTATCGGATCAAACTGCGTGGTCATCAGTCCGTAGCTTACAAACTACTTAAACCTAGGTAAACTAACCTAAGGACAAACACTCCCACCCATGCCCCAGGGAGGACTCGAACCTCTACGTCGAGCAACCGCGCGCTCCGCAGCGAGATGATTTAGACCGCTCGCCTACTCCACCGCGGCTAAGGGATTTCTTGGGTGAGTGTCAGACTGAATAAAACCTAAATGGGAAGCAGTGAATAGAACGTATGTGTATGTTTTTAGAATAGAGAATATGATCTTAACTCGAATTCTTCTTTCAGAATTTAGATACACTAAATAAATACTACTTTTGAAACATTCAAACATCTCGAACATTGCAAAAGAAAAGAAAAACTCTCCGGTTTTGTCGGTCAGTTACTGTCGTTGGTTGTGTTCGTTCTATGTTGACCGATGCGTCGTTGAGTCAGAGTTTTGTTACAGACGGCGGGAAGCCCTCTGGCCGGAACCAGTTAGCAGTTAGGCCACCACCAGCACCAGCGCTGCGTAGGCCAGCTGACTGGCTGGCCACCAGGCTCCAGCGGCCAGCCACTCAGCGGCTACTTTTTTTTTTTTTTTTTTTTTTTATGACTTCTTCTTTCATATGCGTTGAACTTCTACGCCATAAGTAAATTAACTGTACCACCTCTGTGAGGACTGGAAAACAATGCTTCCTCAAATAAAAACAGAAAACGAGACTTCTTCTTACGTCTGCATTAGTGAATCTTCTAGAGCTAGTGATTGTTCTTCATGTTAGTTGAACTAAGGAGTTGTCAGTACGGAGTAAAATAATAATAATAATAGAAATAATAATAACAAAAAATGGTATATTGATTCTTCTGTTCCATTTTGTTATTGGTAAAACATTATTTATCTCATGGAGTTCAACTGGTTGTATTTCTCTAGCGTAACATATTTTATCCTATACCTTCCTTTCGGAACACTATTTGCAGCATGTTACCGAAATCCTTCTTGAAATTTCTATTCTTTAATAGTTTGTAATATTCCATTGCCATATAGCTACTATAATCCTCAGCGTCGTTCTGGCAACTTCGATGAATTACGAAGTGCACAAAATGTCCGAATATCCACATTATTGTATTGTTTTTTTGTCGTGGGAAGTATGTCTTATCCGGTATCAGTAATTCTTCTGTGGTGATGAATCGGCCGTCATTTCTTTGGAGGAACGCCACCTGCTGCTTCACTTTTGTCCATAGGTCACTGTAGCCCGAGCAGGTAAATCTGTGGAGTAACGTATCTACATGTCCACAGGTGGTGCATAAACTGGAATTAGCCTTGCCTATAACACTCAGTCTCTCGTTCGTTGCTATAGTTGCATTGACAACCTGATACCACGTGGAACGTACCTCCGATGTTAAAAGTTTGTTGCTAATATTCCTCCAGACAGAGCACCAGTCTTTTGTAGGATATTTCTTCTCCATTCTGTTTCTAACAGCACTCGTCCGTGGTTTGTCATGATGACATGGCCTATTACTATGTTCTCCTGTTGTCTGACTGTTCTTCTTGTAACTAACCTCAATGAAGTACTCCCTGACATGGTTCAGCTTGTAATTAATGGGGGCCACATTGACGGGGGCAGCTAAACTCTTTGGCTCTGTCATTTTGAAGAGTAGAGCCGTAATACTCTCAGGGTTGTTACGGAGAATATCTTGTGTCCTCTTGATCAATAAATTCATCGTTTTCTGCCGAATATCTGTAAGACCGAGGCCACCATCACCATATGGTAAGGTCACTGTGTTAGCTGCAACTCTGAATATGCATCCCTGCCAAATCACTTGACACACGGCTCTTGTAATGTTTTTTGCTATACCTAATGGGACAGGCAGTATTTGACCTAAATATAATGCTTTAGACAGGATAATGCAGTTGATTAATTGAACCCTCTGAACCAAATTTAGATTCCTGTTTCTATGTTCCCTTGTTAAACCTCTGATTGTTGCTAGCATTTCTTTCCAGTTGGCAGAAGTCATCCGGAGTGGACAGTTATAAAATATGACGCCAAGGGTCTTATGGTGGTCTGTAGTAGTAATCCAGTCTAAATCATTTCCTTCAAAGCCATTTAAACTGAGCAGCGAACTTTTCGTTTTATTGACGACCGCGCCAGTGGCACTGGAGTACATCTGAATCGCGTCGCTTAGATGTTGAACGTCTTCACTACTCCGGACTATGACTCCTAAATCATCAGCATACACATTGGTTACTTTCTTGGCAGACATTATTGTTATTCCTTCAAGGTCATTATTTATTTTTCGGACAAGAGGTTCTATCGATATGATGTACAGTAGCATTGAGAGCGGACTGCCTTGCGGAAATCCCCTGAGAATAGCAATGTTCTTCGTACGTTGTCCATTTACAAGAATTTTCGCTGTCATTCCCGTGATCATATGTTTTAATGATTGTAAGAATGAGTTGCCAAATCCCATAGTTGTCATCGTTTTAAAAAGGTAACGGTGGTCAACCCTATCAAACGCATTGGCAAAGTCAATAAAAAACAAAGATCCCTTAACTTTAGTCGCCGAAAAGATGGAAATAATGTCACGATATTCACTGACGGTTTTCACTATACTCCTATGAGGTAAAGCCGTCTGATCGCTTCCAATGACTCTTTTTAGAACAACTGTCAAGCGGGCTTTCAATGCACGAGCAGCGAGTTTATAGTCAGTGTTCAGTAGACACAGCGGCCGCAGTTTGTGCACGTCTTTCATCCCCTGCCCTTTGGGAACCACCACCATAACGCCTTCTTTAAATTCGGGCGGTAAGACGACACCAGTAAGAACTTCGTTTACAACGTCAGTAAAAGCGACGCCAATCATATTCCAATACTTTTTATAAAATTCCACTGGTATTCCATCAGGACCAGGAGTCTTATTCAGTGGAGAAGTTTTTATGATGTCCAGCAGTTCGTCGCTAGAAAAGGTTGTTCGTAAGCCTCTATTGTCATCAGATGTGACAATAGCGTCTGTACTGTCCAGCAATGTTGCTGCAGATGCCTCATTGAAATCAGTAGCTGTGTATAGGTCCTGAAAAAATCGGTGAATTTCATCCATTATTGCTCGTTGTTCAGATAGGACATCACCGTTTGCAGCTCGCAGCTTCTCCAAAAAAGTCTTCCTTCTGTTTTTTGTTTGTCTGATGATGTGGTACAGAGAAGCAGTTTCCTCTGCTATAGTTGACTGCGACCTAGACCTTACCTTCAAACCATCGAGTTGTTTCCTTTTCAGTTGTGTTAAAATTGCCTTGATTTTCTTTATTTGCATGAAGTGCTCGTCAGATAAAACAGGACGATCATAAAGTTCTCTGAGACAGGTATAATAAAATTCTATAGTGTCCTTAAAATATGTGGCCTTTTCTTTCGCATACTGAATCAACGTCATTCGTAGTTTCTTTTTAGCATGTTTCGTCCACCATTCAATTGCTGAACCGTATCTTGGTCGTGCCCTGAGGCACGCTACCCAAGTCAGTCGTACACATTCATCTAGTTCTGTGTCGTTAAGAACACTCACATTCAGTTTCCATAAACCCCGTCCCCAGAACGTTTTTTGTCGGACGAGATTGATGCTGCAACGTACCCCACTGTGATCAGAAAAACTAGCAGGTATCGCGTCGATGGAAGTTATACACTGCCTTAGGCTGTCAGAAACATACAGTCTGTCAATTCTACTAGCAGAGACATTGGTAACGTGCGTAAATTTTACCATTGTTGGGTATAGCACTTCCCAAGCATCGTTTAGACGTAAATCACGGACACAATCATTCAGTTCTTTGGAGAAATTAAAGTTTGGGGTTTGATCCTTGGGGTTCAAGACACAGTTCCAATCTCCTGCAATAATTAGATTTTCTGGATTATCTTTTAGTAGGTGAACGATTTCGGTCATGAAAAAGCTAGCTCTAGCAGTTCTGGCATTGTTGCCAGAGGGTGCGTAGATATTTACTACCGTTGTTTCAAAAATTTTACAGGATATTCCCCTGCCGGATTCTAAGAGACACAGAGTTTCTACAGGTATTCCATTTTTAACTAAAATTGCCGTTCCACACTCATTCTCTAACGCCACATTTACAATTTCGATATAGCCTGGAAATTGAAATTCATGGACGAGTACTTCTTGCAACAGTGCAATGTCAGTGTCAGATTGGTATAAATAATCTTTCAAGGCCGATAATTTTAATGGATTCGAGATCCTGTTGATATTGAGGGTCAATATATTATACGTTTGTGTCGTTGTCTGCAATCGGTGTGCCATAGTCAAGGACCACAAAGGCTAGTCATAAACACGAGTATGATGTCAAACTTCAGATTCATCAAGTAACAATGAACACAGAACTGCCATCGATTGCGACTTATCGCAATGATTCTAGGTGAAGTTCTTGGAGTCCTTCTGCATTTGTGTTCCCAGAGAACACAGGAAGATTAACACTAGTAGTTGACGCCGGACGTTTATTCTCTTGTTCCATTTCAGTCACCCAGTCCATTGTAGCCATCGAGTCACCTTTCTCCGGGTTCTCAGACATCCGTACCCGTTGACCAAAATCGGTGGCTGTTGCGATGTCTACACTTTTTCGTCGAGCACGCGGTCTGTGAGAACCAGCTTTACTGTTATCTTCTTTGTCCTGACTATACGCAGAACTATCGGACAATTCCTTATTTTCGTCTGTTCCGTCATTTCTCCTCTTCTTGTGTTTCTTCTTGATTTCCTTAAGTTTCTCCCGAGTTTTGGGAGCTTCAGTTTCCGCTTCCGGGTGTGCAATCCTTTTCTTTTCGTTTTTCTTCGGAGGAGAACTACAGGGTACGGATACAATGTGTTCAACTTCCATGTTTTGTACAACGTCATGGGTCGTCAAAGGACTGGAAGCCGTTTCCATAGCGGTTTCGTTCACTTGCTGTGACGGTTGTTGGTCAACCACAGCCTGGGGAGAAACAGTCGCATCCGCGGGGGTGACGTGTTCTTCCTGTTGCACCTGTGGTAATTCAGCCTCGCTCCGGGTAGAGTCGGTGGAGTTAACTTGAAGCAC
Organism: Locusta migratoria; assembly: GCA_026315105.1. NCBI lineage: Eukaryota > Metazoa > Arthropoda > Insecta > Orthoptera > Acrididae > Locusta > Locusta migratoria. The sequence goes on along the minus strand of CM048755.1, from coordinate 22,395,348 downwards.
GGCCTGTGTAGCGTCTTCGGTGGCCGAGTCCTGCACGACACTTGTTGTCACGGGAGGCGGCGCCGGCACCGCAGCGGCAGCCGCCGCATACGACAGGGGCATGTTTACAACGCCAGGCGCGCGCGTCACCGCGTCGCCGGGAGGCAGCTGAGCCACCCGACGGCGCGAGCACTCCGCCCGGTAGTGCTCCGTCGAATTACAAATGGCGCACGTCCTGGGCTGTCCGTCGTATATCACAAGTGCACGATAGCCTGACACACTGATAAAGGACGGTATGTGCTTCATCAAATCAATTTTTACTTGACGCACGCCATTCAGTACGGGGCACGGAAAGTTGTTCCCCCACTTTTCCTCATGAACAGACAGAACACGGCCGTAGGCACTCAGAACATCGCGTACGTGCTCGCTAGGAATTTCAAATGGTAGTTCAAATACGCGCACAGTGCGCAAACCCATACCGCCAAAGGAAACTTCTACATCGATCACACTACCATCAGAACGCAAAAATTTCATCGTCCCTCCACTTTCTTCTACAATACGCAGACACAGATCAACATTCAAAAGTTTTACAAAAAATACAGGCGCTAGCTGAGACAGATTAATTCCGTAAAGTTCGTCTAATGGAATCTTAACTTGTTCAATAAGGAATCTATGAACTTCATATGCAGCAGGTTTCACAATTCCACGATCAAAAGTAAACTTCAAAGTATATCTCCTTAAAATCGTAGCCATATTCAAAACAAATTCATATTATAAACAAAACGACCAAATCCCAGCCACAAGCACCAGACGAAGACGTTAGTAGAGAATATATCACCCAGTAACACGAAGATACAAGATTCCGCTGTCAGAATAAACAGTAAACTTGCCTTGACGTGAGCAGCGACGGAGCACAGCGTAAGCACAACCGCCCTCCACGACGGCCCAAGCCGGAATCATACTCGGCGTGACGTGGCACGGCCTTCTCTTTACGTGGCACGCTTCCCGTCCTGCTCAACATCTCGCACTCTTCTGCCCATTACTTCCTCTTGCTCGCAGCTTAACTGTATTCCAGCAGGAACGGATCGAGCGTATTTGTGTACCCCGATGGCACACGGCAATACAAGCAACACGTCCCAGTAAACATGTGTCCGCGAGATAATTGCGAGCCGGCCGCGGTGGCCGCGGGGACTGAGGCGCTCCAGTCACGGTCTGCACGGCCACTACGGTCGGGGGTTCGAATCTCCCCTCGGGCATGGATATTTGTGCCGCCCGTAGTATAAGCTAGTTCGTAAGTACTTTTTGTAAGTTTATGGACTGATGACCCCGTAGTTAAGTCCCATAAGCTTAACAAACATTTGAACATTTTTTGATTTGATAATTACGAATGTATGTTGCACGACACCACTGACGTCATTGTAAACATCGCCTAGTTATTACACATTAATTTGAAATTTAAATTTTACTATTAGTTTCTGCATCGCATTTAGTTCACATTTCACGTATGGCTTACCTGTTAAAGGAGGTGTTCGATGTGTCTATTGCATCTGGATGCCACACTGTGCTCGTCTCTGCAATGAATTTCGAATTCTGTCGAACACCCTGGATCATTTTGATATTCTTGACAAGCGTATACAATCTCCTATCCAGTTCTTCAACCTTGTTAACGAGCATGCTGTACACTCCGTTTTTCAGGTGACCCCAGTAACAAAATCCAAAGGATTTAGATCAGGTTGTGACACCATAAATGACGATACTCCATCAATATTGCTATTGATTAGTCACATATAGATTTTATCCATCAGTCTATTAATGTATGTGAAGTAATGTTCTGTCTTTGTACACCCAAAATCTTTGAGCATAATGCAATAAGTGTGAAATTTTTATTGATGTATTATTTTTAAAATATCTTATGTGGTTTGTGATGTAAATGATGATGTGATTACTTTATTGTAATATCTTCATAGAGAATATGGCTTAGGGATTTCGTAAATATTAGTGTAATGTAAAAGCCTGTGGGGTGAACTGGAAGCCTTGGCAGAGTGGCCGAGCGCATTGAGGCGCTATGCTCCGTTGCGCGAGGCCGTTCCCCGCCGGGGGCTCGAATCCCTCCTCGTGCATGAATGTTTCTGCTGTCTTTTGTAAAAGTTTGTTTATAAGTAGTTTGTAAGTTTAGGGACTTATGACCCCGCAGTTGAGTCCCATAAGCTTAACAAACATCTGAACATTTTGATGTACTGAGAAACGGAAAGAGCGTTCCTGAATGGAAAAGATGGGAAAGAGCGTCAAACAGTGCTATTGCGCGCCCCAAAGTATCTAGTTTAATACAGTAGTATTTGAGCTTTTGACGAGTTAGCAGCATGCAGTAGAGGCAGTGTTGTATCAAGACCAATAGTGGAAATGGCCCCGGATGAAGAGTGTTGAATATTTTAGGCAATGGTGCAAATATTGGTGACTTAATTTGTTTTGAATTTCCGACGCCAAGAAGATCGCAAAAGCCACAGCACTGTATGAACCCGCACTTGTACGACTGCACAACGCCGAGCAGCGCACCTCTTCTTCTCTGCAAACACAGGCAACGCAAACTTTATTACTTTTATCAATAAAATTCTTCTGGGTATGAAACCGCGTCGTCATTTTATAAATTCCACCGACGTTTCGGCCACTGTTGCAGGCGGCCTTCATTAGGGTCTGTGTCTGACTGCTGAATATAAGATATCTTGGGGTTTATATAGCAGCGGATGAGGGAAATTGACGCAGGCGGTGCTGAAGCAAACCAGGATGACCTTTAACACAGCCAAAAGACTCATCCCACAAGTTCCGCAGGCACCGAGGATGTATGGGGTGCCGAAAGTCCATAAAGAGGATTTTCCTTTGCGTCCTATAGTGGCCAGCATTAATTCACCCACGTACATGCTGGCCAAAGAGCTGGTAGCAAAGCTCCGACATCTAGTGAGCCACACAGAGACATATGTGAAGGATTCGACCCACTTCGTGGCACTTTTGAAAGAGAAGAGTCTATCAGCTACGGATCTGATGGTTAGTTTTGATGTGACATCGTTATTCTCTAACGAACCAGTGTCAGACACAATGAACATATTAGAAGAACGCTTAGCACCTGACACCTGTGACCTAGTTCGCCACTGCCTGACGACCACTTACTTCAAGTGGAAAGAATAATTTTACGAACAAACAGACGGTGTAGCTATGGGCTCCCCACTTTCTCCGATTGCAGCTGACATCTTCATGCAAGCATTTGAAGAAACGGCTCTCCAGTCAGCGCCACTACGCCCAGCATGAGGGCTGCGTTACGTTGATGACACTTTCGTCATCTGGCCACATGGGGAAGAGGAGCTAAAGAACTTTCATGAACATCTCAATCAGCAGCACAGCAAAATACATTTCACAATAGAAGTAGAAAAGAATGGGGTGCTGTCTTTCCTCGACGTCGAAGTCTACCGAAAGTCTGACGGTAAAGTCGGCCACAGGGTGTACAGAAAGGCTAGCAGCACGGGAAGGTACCTCCATGCCTCCTCTCACCACCACCCCATGCAGAAGAAATCCGCCCTACAAACACTAACAAGGAGGGCCCACAGGATCAGCGATGACGATCACCTACAGGCGGAACTACGACATCTCAGATCCACCTTTGAGGCTAATGGCTACGGACTTGGCGAGATATATAAAACAATGTCCAGGAGGAATGAAAAGAATAGAGGGGAGCAGAAGGAAGCACAAAGCATCGCCCTATTACCTTACGTGCAGGGCAAGGTTCTACGTCGGACAGGCATCAAGCCAGTCTTCCGCAGCACCAATAAGACCAAGGATGTCCTAGGTTCAACTAAGGACGCAGTTGACAAACTGAGCAATGCCGGCGTTTATGAAATAAGCTGCGAGTGTGGGCTGGTTTATATAGGAGAGACCGGGCGAGCAATCTCCACGAGGCTTTCAGAACATGAAAGATACATACGGCTTGGACAGCACACGAAGTCAGCGGTTTCTGAGCATCACAATCAGTGCGGAAAACAGATATATTTCAGCGAGGCCCGCGTGCTGGCGAAACAACCATTCTCAACGAGGAGGAAGATTAGAGAGGCTATAGAAATAGCGAAGCGTCCCGCCAATATGAACAGGGAAGATGGCTACAGGCTGCCGGCGTCTTGGCTGCCAGCAGTTGCAACGCTACGTGACGGCACCGCGCGCGGAGATCACAGCGGCCGCGAACACGCAGAGCACCGGCCCGCCGCCGTCTGCGCCAGGCGACAAGTCAACAGCGGCACGCCACAACCGCCGTCCGTTCTCTCAGGTCCATTCCGCCAATAGCAACTCCTAATGCAAAAGCCAATCGGAAACGTCCATTTTGACCAATAAGGGGGAAGAATGCAACCCCCAATCACATGGAAAACAAGCCGCTAAAACACCAATCATCATTGCCGCTTTCCACCAATGGCGTGCAATAATATAACCACCAATAAAGGCAAACCAACGTCCCCCTTCCTTTCTCTCATCCGCTGCTATATAAACCCCAAGATATCGTAATTCAGCAGTCAGTCACTGACCCTGATGAAGGCCGCCTGCAACAGTGGCCGAAACGTCGGTGGAATTTATAAAATGACGACGCGGTTTCATACCCAGAAGAATTTTATTGATAGTGACAACAGCCGCGGAAGCCTACGTTTGCATTTATTACTTTTGTAACTGCAGCCAGACACCCACGTTTGCGTGTGTTAGGATAATATCATTTAATTCTAACTGTGTTTCACCCGTCATTTTCCTAAGTCATTGACCTATGTTCAGTCCAAACCTTAGAAGTGCAACGGACTACCCGAGTATCTTAAAGTTTTGGTAATTCAGTGGAGTTTAAAGCAACTGATGTTTATTATTCATAATTGTACTTTAAACAGAAATATGTGTGAAGTTTCTTAGACAGTCCAGGTAGAAATTTACAGTAACAGTTTTTGATAAAGAGTATGTATAATTATTTAAATTACAAAAGCAGATGATGGCTAGAATCGGTGATTATTCGTAATAATCTTGCTTTACAAAGTATTTAGAGACAGTGTCAGATTTGTGACCATTCAATAACTTTGTACAGTGTGATTTTTATTGTTTAGTTATTCAGAAAATAGTTCAGTCAGTTTAGACTATTTAAAACAGAAAGGGAGTAACATAATAGTTTTTGTGCTCAGAATGAAGCTTTCACTCTGCAGCGGAGTGTGCGCTGATATGAAACTTCCTGGCAGATTAAAATTGTGTGCCGGAACCGGGACTCGAACCTGGAACCTTTGCCTTTCGCGGGCAAGTTTCATATCAGCGCACACTCCGCTGCAGAATGAAAGTTTCATTCTGGAAACATCCCTTAGGCTGTGGCTAAGCCATGTCTCCACCATATCCTTTCTTCCAGGAGTGCTAGTTTAGCATGGTTCGCAGGAGGGCTTCTGTGAAGTTTGGAAAGTAGGAGGTGAGGTACTGGTGGAAGTAAAGTTGTGGAACGGCATTATGAGTCGTGCCGGGATAGCACAGTCGGTAGTGCGCTTGCCCGCGAAAGGCCAAGGTCCCAGGTTCGAGTCCCGGTTCCGGCACACAATTTTAATCTGCCAGGAAGTTTCAGTTTTTGTGCTGCTTGCTCTGTTCAGATTCTGTATTCAGAGTAAACTTTCTTGCTTTTCACTAAATTATTCTATAGTTATTATATTTGAGTTTACTGAAGGGTAACAGTTAGAATAGTTAAAGATAACTACTGTATCATACTGCAAATAACTATTCAGAGTGGAAATCAATGCATTTAATGAAATGAAAAGGTTTGTTCCATGTAAGTACATTGTTAATGTAGGGAATGTTTTCACTGCTAAATTGCACAGCCTATATCAAAATATACAGTTATCAAACTGTTGATACCAACAAGTTTGCTAGTGTTTTTTCAAGTTGCCAATTTAGGCCTAGAATATACAAGATTTAAAATTTCTTACAAACTGGTTAGAACACTAAGAAACACGTTTATTGCGAACACAAGCGTACATTCAGTACAGACTGACTCCTGCTTGGAGTGACTTACTTACTTGACTTAGTTCCTGTCGTTCCCTCTGGAACATAGGGCCGAAACGAAATTTCTCCACCTGATGCGATTTCTGGCAAGTCTCTTCCCTTCACTCCAGGTTTTCCCATCCTCTGCAGCTTCTCTCTGGATCCTTCTTTTCCAGGTGTGTTTGGGACGACCGCGTTTCCTAACTCCTTGAGGGTTTTATGTCCAACGCCACCTTTTCAATAGCTTCATCAGGTTTTCTTAACGTATGCCCAATCCATTTCCATTTTCTTTCCTTGATTTGTATGTTGATTGGTTGCTGATCTGTCTCTCTCCAAAGATCTGGATTCGTCATTACATTTGGCCATCTTACGTTTAAAATACGCCGGAGAAAACTGTTAATAAAATTTTGGAGCTGGGTTTTGATGTGGTTAGTCACTTTCCAAGTTTCGCAACCATACATCAGAACTGCCTTCACGTTGCTATTGAAAAGCCGGAGTTTTGTTTTCTTTGAAATGTTCCTGTTTCTCCAAATGGGTTACAGCTGGACAAACGCTCCATTTGCTTTGCGGATGCGACTACGGACATCATCCTCGGCGCCTCCTGTAGTCCTGACTATACTTCCGAGGTAGAGGAAAGACTGCACCTGCTCTACATTCTCTCCATTAATGGTCAGCCTAGTGGTGGTGGTCGAGTTTATCCGCATTTCTTTGGTCTTGCGAACATTTATCTTGAGGCCTGCAGCCTCTCCTCTCTGTAACATGGCCAGTTTCTTTTCGATATCTCGATATAGCTGTGCCATTAAGCAGATGTCGTCTGCGAAATCTAGATCTTCGAGCGTATCCCGCATTCCCCATTGCACACCTCTCTGCCGTCCCCTCATTACTCTCTACATCACATGATCCAAAAGCAAAAGAAATAATGTTGGCGAGAGAATACAACCTTGTCGTACTCCCGAATTAACTTGGAAAAGCTCTGTCAGTTTTCCATTATGTAGTACTTGGCATTCATAGTCGTGATACATTTCGTTGATGATGTTAATGATCTTCGTTGGGGTGTCGTACTTTGCTAGTGTATCCCACATGACTCTCCGATTGACAGAGTCGAAAGCCTTTTCAAAGTCAACGAATGTTAGGTAGAGAGTGTATTGCCACTCTGCACTTTGTTCCAGACTAATTTGGAGATTACTGATAAGGTCCACTCAGCTTCGATGTTTTCTAAAACCCACCTGCTCTCTACTCAGTTGCATTTCCACAGAATCCTTAATGCGGTTTAAAATAATCCTCGAAAGTACCTTACTTGCTACTGACAATAGGGTAGTGCCCCGCCAATTGTTAGTTAGTAACATTTCCTTATTTGGGTATTTTCATGATAATACCTCGTTTCCATTCTATTGGCAGTTTCTCCTCTTTCCATATCTTCCCTATGAGGATGTACAATAACTCGACAGTGGTGTCCAAGTCTGTTTTCAACATCTCAGATGTTATATTATCTGGTCCTGGTGCCTTCCCATTCTTGATCTGCTTCAGTGCTTTCCGTATTTCTCCTTTCGTGGGTGCATTTACACCGATGCTGGGGCTAGGATCACGGTATTCAGTTCGTTCTTGTTCTTCCGCCTCACCACCAAGGTCTCTATTCAGAACTTCGTTAAAGTGTTCCTTCCACCTACGTAATTGTTCTTCATGTGTAGTGAGTATCTCCCCTTTTTTGTTCCTTACTGGTCGGTTTCTCTGGGAGCTTTTCTTTGAGAGCGTCTTAGTGATATTACAAAGTTCTTTCGGATCCCCCCTCCACGCTGCCTGTTCTGCTCTATCAGCCTGTTTATCTATCCATCAGTTTCGAGTGCTCCACTATTTATACATAGAAAGAATATTCTGGAACTTGCGAGTAAATCAAACATAAGAAACATGTAGAACATGCTAGAAGTAGTAAATACAAAGAAATAAACTATCTTCTGCCCGTGGCGGGACTTGAACTGGGGACAGCAAGCACAGCGATCTGCGATGCTAAGCACTGCACCACGCGTGCAGCCGGAAGACTCGCCGCAATATTACTGTGGGGTCCATTTTACACTTACTGATATCAGAATTTGCAATAGAAATTATTTTCAAACATACTTTCATAATAGAGTGCACGCTTGGGTACTGACAGACTTTGTACTTTTGTATTCCTACTCCAAAGTTACAAAATTATTCATATAGTTCATGCTACGGCTTATTTAATCATTTGAAAAATTAAACCGACTACACGTTATTACCAAATTTCTTGGTACTTTAGTACAAGTAAACTATTTTCACACCAGCATTGCATTGGTTTATAAAGTCTCTCAAGTAGAAAGTCTTAGAGAGACGAACGTTAACAGTGCAAACTTATTGCACGCAGATTATTTCAGAGTATCCCAGATAACAGGAGCGTTGCTAGGTAATCTTGCAGGCCACGGTGCACATATGCCTCGACCTATCCATCTTTAGCGTATCTGCGTGTTAGATGCCGTCTCACAGCAGCAGCAAAATGTGCCGCAGCTCCACCTAAATAACTAGGACGATGTTTACAATAAAGTCAGTGAGATGCGATGTAAATGTCAATAGTAAAGTCTAAATTTCAAATTAATGTGGACTAACTAGAACGATGTCTACAATGACGTCAGTTGCGGCTTGGAACCATACATTCGTAATGATCTCGCAAACGGTTGGTTTTGAGGACGCATATTTATTGAAACATTGTTTCTTCTCTTATCGTGTACTTTCAACCGTGTTCTACATCTACATCTACATAGATACTCTGCAAATCACATTCAAGTGCCTGGCAGAGGGTTCATTAACCACTTTCATAACTTTTCTCTACCGTTCCATTCTCTAATAGCGCGCGGGAAGAAAGAACACCTAAATCGTTCCGTTTTCTATCTGATTTCTCTTATTTTATTGGGATGGTCATGTCTCCCTAAGCAGGTGGGTGCTAGCAAAATATTTTCACATTCAGAACTAAAAGTCGGTGATTGAAACTTCGCAAACAGATCACTCCGAAATGAATAACGTCTTTCTTTTAATGTTTTCCACCCCAATTCGTGCATCATTTCCGTGACGCTCCCCCCCCCCCCCCCCCGTAACGTGATAGAACAAAACGAGCTGCCTTTCTCTGAACCTTCTCAATGTCTTCCGTCAGTCCCACCTGGTGAGGGTCCCACAAGGGGCAACGGTACTCCAGGAGAGGACGCACAAGTGTGATGTAGCCAGTCTCTTTGGTGGAGCTGGTGCATCTTCGCAGCGTTCTGCCGATGAAACGTAACCTTTGGTTCGCCTTCCCCACAATATTTTCTGTGTGTTCTCTCCAGTCAAAGTTGTTCGTAATTGTAACTCCTAGGTATTTGGTAGAATCTACGACCTTAAGGTTTGACTGATTTATCGCGTAATTGAAGTTCAGCGGATTTCTTTTAGTGTTCATGTGTATTACTTCACACTTTTCTTTATTTAGTGTCAATTGCCAATTTTCGCACCAAGTAGAAATTTTGTCTAAATCGCTTTGCAGTTGCTTTTGATCCTCTGTTGACTTCACTAACCGATAAACGACAGCATCATCCGCGAACAATCTAAGGGAGCTATTCAGATTGTCTCCTAAATCGATTATAAACACGAGGAAGAGTAGGGGACCTATAACGCTTCCCTGTGGAACGCCAGATATCACTTCTGTTTTACTCAATGACTTACCGTCAATTACAACGAATTGTGTTCTTTCTGATAGGAAATCGTGAATCCAACCGCACAATTGGGGAAATATTCCACAAGCACGCAATTTCATAAGAAGCCGCTTGTGGGGTACAGTGTCAAAAGCCTTCCTGAAATCCAGAAATATGGAATCTATTTGAGATCCCTTGTCGATGGCACTTAACACTTCATGTGAATAAAGGGCACGCTGTGTTTCGCAAGCTGTGTTAAGTTTGTGCCATCCTTTTTCATACACCCTGTATGAAGTTATTGATATGGTGCCTGTTCATTCGGACATGTTCGCCGGCTACGGTGGCTGAGTGGACTGAGGCGCTCCAGTCACGGTCTGCACGGCCACTACGGTCAGGGGTTCGAATCCCCCCTCGGGCATGGATATTTGTGCCGTCCTTAGTATTAGCTAGTTCATAAGTAGTTTGTAAGTTTAGGGACTGATGACCCCGTAGTTAAGTCCCATAATCTATACAAACATTTGAACATTTTGATTTCGGACATGTTCGAAAGAACAGAAACTATATCAATAAAAATATTACGTGATAGAACTCCTTAGTAGGAGAGCTTTTTGATGCGAAGAGTAGCCAGAACTGTACGGACGAGCTGTTGTTTCAGATGCTGCAGAGAATACAGAGCTTCTTGGATGACCGGATGCTGAATGCAAATTAGACGCTTCCGTAGTGGCGCTGTGGTGGGTGCGTGATTGCTGGATGGGCCATCAACGACACAGGAAGTGAGCGTTAATAGACCCTGAAAAGGGATGCGGCCTGCAAAACAAAGTTTGCTACGCTGATGTCCTCTTAGGTTACCTGTTCACTGCTGTGTGTGTGAGTGGCATTGGGCATTGTTTAGTAATGCTACTGTTGTGTATAACATCAAAGTCATTTAGATTCGCCGGTATGGAAACGTTATTATTCGCTAGTAAAAATATCTACGCATGGCAAGAATAATCTATTAATGTCTGTGACCTTTCTGAGAGAAAGTTCTGTTGCACTATTCAGATGATAAACAAAAATTTTATCGAAAAAAAAACGACTTAAGAAAACAATTCAAACACAAATTAATATACACTAAAAAGTAAATAAGTAATTGAATACTCTCCTACAATTTAATAATCAACTCACTTTTTCTACTCGTCAATATACAGGTACGATCTATGTGTTTACCACGCAAGGAGATAAGTAGGTACCTACCACATTAAATCTAACTCAACACATACCTATGAATAACAAACAATGATCAAAATAGATTTTAGAGTTCTAAGTAGAAAGAAATGAAAAATATTTGACTACTTAAAAGTGAATCAAGTTATTACGGTAATATAGTGTAGTTACAATTATTGTTATTTTTGTAGTTGGTATCAGCCGAGGAAACATACCACCTGACTCCGGTCTCAATATTCTCATATTATTTTTGCTAGGTATGTTGTAGTGTTTCCTTGACTGACCCCGACTCCAAAAATAACAATAATTGTAACTACATTATATTATCGTAATAACTTGATTCACTTTTAAGTAGTATAATATTTTTCATTTCATTTTACTTATGAGAACTCTAAAAAATATTTTGATCATTGTTTGTTATTCGTAGTTATGTGTCGAGTTAGGTTTAAAGTGGGTAGGTACCTACCTCTCTTCTTGCTTTGTAAACACACAGATCTTACCTATATATTGATGAGTAGAAAAAGTTAGTTTATTATTAAGTTGTAGAAGAATACGCAATTACTTATTTACTTTTTAGTGCATATTAATTTTTTGTGATTAGTTTAAAGTCGGTTATTTTGTTAAAATTTTTGTTTACTTTTTTTATTTTTAGTGTATCTGAAACACACTAATTTTTCTGATTATAGGTAGACCTACTAAACGTGCTGTTCATAATTATGAGACAGCGCCGTGTAAATGAAACAAACGAAGTCAGCGAGAAACGCCTATCTCATCATGGGAAATCTACCTCGAGCACAATTTCAAAAGAGTCTTGCGAAGAGCTCAAAAATAGACTTTAAAATGCGGCTTTACATGAAAAAAGTTTTGAACAGGGAATTACTTGACCATAACGATGTTACGGTAGATGACTCAAATCTACATCTACATTTACATGCATACTCCGCAATCCACCGTAAGGTGCGTGGCGGAGGGTACACTGTACCACTACTAGGCATTTACTTTCCTATTCCACTCCCAAATAGAACGAGGAAAAAGAAAAGTAATGCCTATATGCCTCCGCACTAGCTATAATTTCTCTTGTCTTCGTGATCATTGCGCGAAATGTAAGTAGGCGGCAGGAAGATCTTACTACACTCAGCTTCAAAATCCGGCCCTCTAAATTTCCTCAACAGAAATTCACGAAAAGAACGTCGTCTTTCCTACAACGATCCCCAATTGAGTTGCCGGAGCATTTCCGTGACACTCGCGCATTGGTCGAACCTATCAGTAACGGATCTTGCTGCTCGCCTCCGAACCGCTTCTATATCTTCCTTCAAACTGATCTGCTGCGGGTTCCAAACACTTGACCAATACTCAAGACATGGTCGTACCAGCGTTTTATACGCTGTCTCCTTTATAGATGAAGTTTTTGTTGTTGTTGTGGTCTTCAGTCCGGAGACTGGTTTGATGCAGCTCTCCACAATACCCTATCCTGAGCAAGCCTCTTCATCTCCACATAAGAACGGCAACCTACATCTGTCTGAATCTGCTTACTGTATCCATCTGTTGGTCTTCCTCTGCGATTTTTACCCCACACACTTCCCTCTAATGCTAAATTCACAATTCCTTGATGTCTAAGAATGTGTCTCACCAATCTATCCCTTCTTTTAGTCAAGGTATGCCAGAAATTTCTTTTCTCCCCAATTCTGTTCAGTACCTCCTCATTAGTTACGCGATCTACCCACCTAATCTTCAGCATTCTTCTGTAGCAACATATTTCAAAAGCCTCAATCCTCTTCCTGTCCGCACTGTTTATCGTCCATGTCTCACTCCCATACAAGGCAACACTCCATACAAATGCCCTCAGAAAGGACTTCCTTAGGCTTAAATCAATATTCGATGTTAACAAATTTCTCTTTTTCAAGAACGATTTTCTACCCATTGCCATTCTGCATTTTATATCCTCTGTACTGAGACCATCATTTGTTATTTTACTGCCCAAGTAACAAAACTCATCTACCTCCTTTATTGCTTCGTTTACCAATCTAATTCCTTCAGCATCACCTGATTTTCTTATCCTAGTTTTGCTCTTGTTAATGTTCATCTTATATGCACCTTTCAGTACACTGTCCATTCCGTTCAATTGCTCTTCCAGGTCCTTTGCTGTATCTGACAGAATTACTGTGTCGTCGGCAAAACTCAATGTTTTTAATTCTTCCCCCTGAACTTTTATTCCTTCACCAAATTTCTCCTTGCTTTCCTTTATAGCTTGTTCAGTGTACAAATTGAATAACATTGGAGAAAGGCTACAACCCTGTCTCACTCCCTTCCCAACCACTGCAACCCTTTCATGCCCTTCAACTCTGACAACTTCTGTCTGGTTTTTTTACAAGTTGTAAAAGAGGTCGGCTTCTACCTTCCTTCTGTATATAATTCGTGTTAATATTTTGCAACCATGACTTATTAAACTGATGGTTCTGTAGTTTTCACACCTATCTGCACCTGCTTTCTTTGGAATGGGGATTATAACATTTTTCTTAAAGTCTTAGGGTACTTCGCCTGTCTCATACATCTTACACACCAGGTGAAACAGGTTTGTCATGGCTGGTTCTCCCAGAGACTTCAGTAGCTCTGAGGGAATATCATCTACTCCAGGGGCCTTGTTTCGACTTAGGTCTTTCAGGGCTCTGTCAAATTCTTCTCTCAGTACAGTATCTCCTCTTTCATCTTCGTCTACATCCTCTTCCCTTCCTACAATATTGTCTCGAAGTTCATTTCCTTTGTAGAGCCCCTCTATATACTCTTTCCACCTTTCAGCTTTCCCTTCTTTGCTGAGAACTGGTTTTCCATCCGTGTCCTTGATATTCATAGAGCTGTTTTTCTTATCTCCAAATGTTTATTTTATTTTCCTGTAGGCTGTATCTATTTTTCCCCTATTTATACATTCTTCTACATCCTTGCATTTGCCTTCTAGCCACTCCTGCTTAGCCATTTTGCACTTCCTGTCAATCTCATTTCTTAGTCGTCTGTACTCCATTTTGCCTGTTTCATTTACTGCATTTTTATATTTTCTCCTTTCATCGATTAAATTTAGTATCTCCTGTGATATCCAAGGATTTTTTGTAGGTCTTGCCTTCCTACCTATTTTGTCCTCTGCTACTTTCACTATTTCATCTCTCAATTTTACCCATTCCTCCTCTACTGTTTTATTTTCCCTTGTTTCTGTCAATTGTTGTTTAAAGCTCCCTCTGTAATTCTTAAGAACCTCAGGTTCCTTCAATTTATCCAGGTCCCATCTCCTTAGTTTCCTACCTTTTTGTAGTTTCTTCAGTTTCAGCCTGCAGTTCATAACCAACAAGTTATGGTCAGAGTCTATATCTGCCCCTGGGTATGTCTTACACTGTAAAACCTGGCTCCGAAATCTATGTCTTACCATTATAAAATCTATCTGGTATCTCCCGGTGTCTCCTGGTCTCTTCCACGTATACAACCTTCTTTTGTGATTCTTGAACCAGGTGTTTGTTATAAATAAATTATGTTCCGTGCAAAATTCTACCATGCGGCTTCCTCTTTCGTTCCTTTTGCCCAGACCATATTCACCTACTATCTTCCCTTCCCTTCCTTGTCCTACTACCGAATTCCAGTCTCCCATAACAATTAAGTTTTCCTCTCCCTTAATTGTCTGAATAATTTCCTTTAGCTCCTCATATATTTCTTCGATTTCCTCATCATCGGCAGAGCTAGTTGGCATATAAACCTGTACTACTGTTGTCGGTGTTGGCTTCGTATCTATCTCGACAATGATGATGCGATCACTGTGCTGGTCATAGTAGTTTACCCGCATTCTTATTTTCTTATTCATTATCAATCCTACTCCTGTGATACCCCCAATTGATTTTGTATTTATAATCATTTACTCACCTGACCAGAAATCCTGTTCATCCTGCCACCGAACTTCACTAATCACCACTATATCTAACTTCAACCTATCCATTTCCCTTTTTAAATTTTCTAATTTTCCTACCCGATTAAGGGATCTAACATTCCACGCTCCGACCCGTAGAATGCCAGTATTGTCTTTCCTGATGATCACATCCTTCTGAGTAGTCCCCGCCCGGAGATCCGAATGGGGGCCTATTTTACCACCGGAATATTTTACCCGAGAGAATGCCATCATCATATGTTCATACAGTAGAGCTGCATGTCCTCGGTAAAGGTAACGGCTGTAGTTTCCCCTTGCTTTCAGCCGTTCGCAGTAGCTGTGTGGCAAAACCACATTAGCTGATGTTAGAAGGCCAGCTCAGTCAATCATCCAGACTGTTGCCCCTGTAACTACTGAAAAGGCTGCTGTCCCTCTTCAGGAACCACACGTTTGTCTGGCCTCTCCACAGATACCCCTCCGCTGTGGTTACACCTACGGTACGGCTATCTGTATAGTTGAGGCACGCAAGCCACCCCACCTCGGCATTGTCTGTGGTTCATGGGAGTGGATAGATGAAGTACATCTTCCCAAAATTCTCCCAATAAACCGAAGTCGGCAGTCCGCCTTACTCACAACTGTCCTAACATGTTCGTTCCATTTCTTATCGCTCTGTAATGTTACGACCTGACATTTGAACGACGCGACTGCATCAAGAAGTTCACTACTAATGCTGTACTCGAACACTAATGGGAGTGTTTTTCCTACTCATGCGCATCACCTTACAGTTTTCTACATCAAGAGCTAGTTGCCATTCTTCGCACTAACTAGAAATTTTACCGAAGTCATCCTGGATGCTATTACAGTCAATTAAAGACGGAACCCTCCCATACAGCACAGTATCATCAGCAAACAGCCACTACATATCCGGGTAGCCTATAAACTATTCGGCCGAATATCGTTAATTTACTCCTAAGAATTGACGAGTTTCGTTACTTTGTCATTGATCCCATAGTCAGAACCTAACCAAACTCTCATCAAACTACACTTAAAATACACATTTTCCAGTGAAAATCGAAATCGGTTGGCGAGATATTGAGCTATTCGTCCATTTGTATCGCACATACTTAATGCAAGTTTATATGGTTTTCTTATGGATGCCATGGTCAGAACTGGACCAAATTGAAATGGGACCACACGAGAAGCACCAGCTTTCAAATAACAAAGGAATCATCAAAATCGGTTCACACAGTCGAAGGTTATGAGGTAACAGAAAATACAGTCAAATTGAGAACCTCCTCCTTTTTTGAAGTCACAATTTAATTAAAATCGCTTGCGGGGAACGGTATAGAAAGCATTCTGGAAATCTGGAAATATGCAATCATTACTTCATGAGAATAAAGAGCTAATTCTGTTGCACAAGAACAATATTTTCTCAACCCATGTTAGTTGTTTCAATAGATCGTTTTCTTCAAGGTGATTCATTAAGTTCGAACGCAGTGTATGTTCCAAAATCCTACTGAAGGTCAACGTCTGTGATATGGGTGTGTAA
The DNA here is from genome assembly GCA_026315105.1 of Locusta migratoria. NCBI lineage: Eukaryota > Metazoa > Arthropoda > Insecta > Orthoptera > Acrididae > Locusta > Locusta migratoria. Next base: position 22,379,021 of record CM048755.1, on the reverse strand, counting down.
TTCAACAGCTTAATGCTATTCCCTTCCTTGAATATTGGCGTGATCTGTGCAGCTTTCCAGTCCTTACGCTCTGTCGCTCGTCGAGCGCGCGGTTGATGTGATTGCCAAGTATGGAGCAATTAGGACGGCGTATTCTGATGGAAAGCTACTTGGTTTACAAGATTATATTAATTAACTTGAGTTGATGTACAACATCTAGGAATCGACTTGTATGTTACTCATCCTAACAGCTGCTCTTGTTTCAAATTATGGTATCTCTACTTCGTCTGTTTTAGTCAAGGACTTTCAGAAAACTGTATTTACTGTAGTAACTCCGCTTCATTGTCATTGTCATCGGTAACATCACCATCCCTATCGCGAAGTGCAGGAATGGACTGTGCCTTACTTTTGGTGTACTTTAATGAAGAGTGGAATCTCACTGGATCTTCTACTATATTCTGTCATGGAAAGTTCTAAAAGCGTCTCGCATTGAATTCTGCGCAAAATTTAAGGCTTCTTTAAAGCCTAAACAGTGTTGTAGATTTTGCGTTCTTCAAAATTTGGCATGTCCGCCTCTAAAGACCACCCTGTTGATGGGAGTTTAAACCCTAATTTTTCTTCCTCCTTAATGTTGGCATGATTCATTCGTTTGTTCTGCAATAATTTTCTGACTTGCTTTGTGTACAATGAGGGGTCAGTTTTGTCTCTTTGTTGCTGTTGACATTTCTTCGAATTTACGCCACATTTTCTCTACACTTCCACAGTTAATATGGTAGGAATGCAGACGTTCACTTATTGAGGCAAAATCATTTTTTTTCTTTTTTAAATAGATATATTTTGCTTTTATTTTCGATTGATTGGTTGATATGGTATTCAACAGAGCTGCAAAAACATTGTACTGTATTACGTAATTTCTATATCAGTCACGAAGTTCTCTATTTACTCAGGATTATTTATGGTTAAGAGGTGAAGTGTGTTATCGCAATCATTTGCCGTTCAGTGGTTCATGAACTAATTATTCAAAATTCTTTTCGCAGAAGGCAGTTAGCACAAATTCGGAAGATTTTTTTCTGTCTACCACCGGCTTGGAATAAGTATTTTCGCATATCGAGAGTAGATAGAAGTCTCCACGAACTACAGCTGTATGAATGGGGAAGCCAATTGTAATGAGACTCAAGCTTTTCTGAACCGTTCAGCAAGTATAACATCTGCGTCGGCAGGTACATAAAAGGAGCCAGTTATTAATTTATTCAGTCGTTGATAATAACATCTACCCGTAATACACCGATGTCCATCCAATATGCACCACCAAAAACGATCAGTAATATCACAGCCAAATTTATGTATGAGACGACACGTTATACAAAGATCACAGAGTAAATATAGAACTCAATGTGAAGTGAGGAAGGTGAAGAAATCGGTATTGAGTTTTGCCACTATTGCTGACTGTACATTCCCATCATAGCTACAATCGTTTATATGGAGCCGGCCACGGTGGCCGAGGGGACTAAGGCGCTCCAGTCACGGTCTGCACGGCCACTACGGTTGGGGGTTCGAATCCCCCCTCGGGCATGGATATTTGTGCCGTCCTAGTTCGTAAGTTGTACATAAGTAGTTTGTAAGTTTAGGGACTGATGACCCCGTAGTTAAGTCCCATAGACTATACAAACATTTGAACATTTTTGTTTATATGGAATGTACTGACCGTGCTAGGTCTATCCTGCCCTGTTGTTGCCCTTCACCGTTTGAGACTGGAACCTTTTTGTACATTTAATATCACCCAAATAACCACCCAGTCCTCACCATACAGCCTCCGCTACCATCTAGTATCTTCCTGTGTGTAGTTCACCACCGCCCTATGGCGCAAATCTGGAACTCTGTAATCTACACCGTCGCAAAACTGTTTCAGCATTTCATTCAGACCTACCACCCGGTTCAGTATCAAAGGTTCGCATCGGTTCTCAGGACAATGCAGCAGATGGTAAGCTTTACCCTCATGTCGATAGCATGATTGGCAGTCTTCACCGTTAAGTCATCGGCTGGAAACCAGAGTGAATCCCTTCTGATCCAAAGCGACACATGTCATTAGTGCCAAAATGAGCCATTACCTGCAGCTGGCTGTATGCTGTGCTCTTCGTGGCACGTGGAGAGAGACTTTCCGTGTCTCGAATGAGTCCCTTCGGTATAAACAGAGTGCTTACTGGACTTTTTCCCCATCTTTGTAAGTCACATCTCCAGGGAGCCTCTTTAGGTGCCTGGCATTGGAGTTCCCAACTACATGCAATCTAGAATACTTAGATGATGGGTGGTGAGGGTCTCCTTCTGGAACACAGCAAGCCATAGAATCTAAGTCAGAATGATTATCAACTACGGACAGCCGGCCGTGGTGGCCGAGGGGACTGAGGCGCTCCAGTCACGGTCTGCACGGCCACTACGGTCGGGGGTTCGAATCCCCCCTCGGGCATGGATATTTGTGCCGTCCTAGTTCGTAAGTAGTTCACAAGTAGTTTGTAAGTTTAGGGACTGATGACCCCGTAGTTAAGTCCCATAAGCTGTACAAACATTTTTGAACGACTACGGACAGCGCCTGAAACCTGTTAGACAGACGAACCAGGCAGGCTTTTTGATCAGCCTCCTGGAAAGCCTTTGGGTGGTTACAACGCTCTGGAACAACCTCCCACTCAACCACGAATGAGGAGCTATAATCACTGGCAGCAGTAACCAGGCCAGTCACAAAACAGGTTAGGACACTGATCCAAAGGCAAAGGAAAAGGCGTGCTAAATTTAAACGAACACAAAATCCCCAGGATTGGTGATCCTACACAGAAGCTCGAAATTTAGCGAGGATCTCAATGCGAGATGCCTACAGTACTTACCACAACGAAACTGTTTCTCGAAATTTGACTGAAAACCCAAAGAGATTTTGGTCATATGTTAAATATACTAGGGGCAAAACACAAACAATACCCTCACTACGTGATAGTAATGGCGATCCTGCCGATGACAGCGCTACTAAAGCAGAGTTACTAAACGTAGCTTTTAGAAACTCATCCACCAAAGAAGACGAAACCAATATTCCAGATTTCGAATTACGAACAGAGGCCGTAATGAGTAACGTAGAAGTAGATATCATCGGAGTAGTGCAGCAACTAAAATCACTTAACAAGATCACGTCTTCTGGTCCGGACTGTATACCCATTAGATTTCTGTGTGATTATGCTGAAGTGATAGCCCCTTACTTAACAGCCATATACAACCGCTCTCTCAAAGAAGAATCTGTACCAAAAGATTGGAAAGTTGCACAGGTCACACCTATCTTCAAGAAGGGCAATAGGAGTAAGACAACTAAATTACAGGACTATTTCATTGAAGTCAAATTGCAGCAGGGTTTTGGAACATATCCTGTATTCAAATATCATGAATTACCTCGAACAGAATGATCTATTGACGCAAGGTCAACACGGATTTAGAAAATGTCGTTTATGCGAAACACAACTAGCTCTTTATTCACACGAATTGATGGGTGCTATCGACAAGGGTTCGCAAATCGATTCCGTATTTCTTGATTTCCAGAAGGCTTTTGACACCGTACCTCACAAGCGGCTTTTAATCAAATTGCGTGGTTATGGTACACCGCCTCAAATTGCGATTGGATAGGGGATTTCGTATCAGAGGGCACACAGTTCGTAGTAATCGATGGTAAGGCATCGACTAAAACAGAAGTGATATCGGGCCCTCCACAGGGTGGTGTTATTGGTCCACTGCTGTTCCTTATTTACATAAACGATTTAGGGGAAAATCTAAGTAGCTTCCTTAGGTTGTTTGCAGATGACGCCGTCATTTACCGTCTAGTAAAATCATCTGAAGATCAAAACCAACTGCAGAACGATCTGAATAAGATATCAGTATGGTGTAAAAATTGGCAATTGACTCTAAATAATGAGAAGTGTGAAGTTGTCCAAATGAGTACGAAAAGAAATCCGTCAAACTTTGTTTACAAGATAAATCAATCAAAAGTGAAGGCCGTAAACTCCACAAAATACCTAGGTATTACTATTACTTCAAACTTAAACTGGAAAGAACACGTAGATAATGTGGGCGTGGGCTCCTTAAGAAACTCCAATCGCCAACATTCTCCTAATAATGCGAAAATATATTGTTTACTCCCACTTAAATAGGTAGTAATGACCATCAGAATAAAATACGGGAAATCAGAGCTCGAACGGAGAGTTTCAGGTGCTATTTCTTCCCGCGCGCTGTTCGAGAATGGAATGGGAGATAAATAGTATAATGGTGGTTCGATGAACCTTCTTCCAGGCACTTAAATGTGATTTGCAGAGTATCCCATGTAGATGTAGATGTAGATCGGGAGAGGTGTGGAATGAGCTGGACATCCCCAGCATCTCACCACATCGGGGCCCAATGGCAGCAGCCTAACACTGCATGACCAACGCCATGGCCGCTTGAAGCTGAGAGCCAAGGGCTGCCAGCTCAAACCGCAATCACAGTCCCTATCCATACTAATCACTATGGAACTGTGCAGGTTTTAAAATGCAAAACTGTGCCTAATAAACGAGTAAGCACACAGTAAATTCCAGAATACGAAATAAAAATCACACAGAAAAATTAAAATATGTCTCATCTATTCAGAAGGCGGCACACTTACAAATGAATACTTGTGCTGTCTTGTGTCTGAACAAGAGGACGGGTGTTAAGCGAGTTGATGAATACTTCTATTTCCCCTGAGCTCAATGAATACCTGTATACACATGTTTTTATCATTTAGTTCGTGGCTCCAATATCCGCTAGAGATTCTGAAACTATATCTGCTAGAGAAACGACACCAATACCTGCAACAGGATCTACACCAATATCTGCTAGAGAATCTGTTCTGATATGTGCTAGAGAATGTACACTGATATGTGTTAGAGAATGTACACCAATATGTGCTAGAGAACCTACATCGGTATCTGCTAGAGAACCTATTAGGGTATCAGCTAGGGAATGTGCACATATATCTGCTAGAGAACTTTAACTGTTATCTGGTAGAGAAACATCACTTAAATGTGCTGTCACCGATATCAGCTACAGAAACTATTCTGGTGTCTGATATCTGCTAGAGAACCTACCCAAGTATGTTATACAGGACCTACATTGATATGTGTTTGAGAACCTACTGCTAATGAACATACACCGATATATGTTAGAGGAGCTACACTGATTTCTGCCAGAGAAATTACACCAATATCTGCTACAGAACCTACAGCGATATCTGCTAAAGAACGGCCAATGATATCTGATAGAGAACGTACCCTGATATGTGGTAGACAACGATGCAGATATGTGCTAGCTATCCTATATTGTTATCTGACAGAAAAGCTACTCCTGTATAAGTTACAGAACCTACTATGAAATCTGATGGTGAACTTATTCTAATATCACAAAGAGAACCTAAATTTATATATGATAGAGAAGCTGCAGTGATATGTACTACAGAACCCCTGCTATATCTGCTAGATAACTTCTAAAAATACCTGCTAGAGAACCTAATCTGATATCTGCTAGAGACCCTACACCGATATCTGACAGATAAACTACATTTATATTTGCTGGAGAACCATCAGCGATATCTAGTACATAACATACGCCAATATCTGCTAGACGATCTACTCTGTTATCTGCTTGGGAACCTACACCGGTATATGCTAGAAAACCTCCACCATTTTCTGCCAGAGAATCTACACTCATATGTGCTTGAGTACCTCGACTGATACCTACTACGGAACCTACACCACCATTTTCCTGAGGAATTATATCAATATCTGCTATAGATCCCACGTATGACATGAAGTCACTGATGAGGTATGCGCCAATTTATCAGTTCTCTTTATTAGACAGTGCTATTAGGGACGCTGTAGAAATACAGGGTGCTGTGGCTGTTCATTTATTGAAGCATTTCGAAAAAATCATTTTTTCGAAACACCTAAATAAATGAATCATCACCCATGGGCTTTGAATTTCTACAGTGTCGCTAATAGCACTGTCTAATACACTACTGGCCATTAAAATTGCTACGCCAAGAAGAAATGCAGATGATAAACGGTCATTCATTATACAAATATATTATACTAGAACTGACATGTATTTACATTTTCACGTAATTTGGGTGCATAGATCCTGAGAAATCACTACCCAGAACAATCACCTCTGGCCGTAATAACGGCCTTTATACGCCTGGGCATTGAGTCAAGCAGAGCATGCATGGCGTGTACAGATACAGATGCCCATGCAGCTTCAACACGATACCACAGTTCATCAAGAGTAGTGACTGGCGTATTGTGACGAGTCAGTTGCTCGGCCACAATTGACCACACGTTTTCAATTGGTGAGAGCTCTGAAGAATGTGCTGGCAGGGCAGCAGTCGAACATTTCCCGTACAGGACTTGCAACATGCGGTCGTGCATTATCCTTCTGAATTGTAGGGTTTCGCAGGGATCGAATGAAGGATAGAGCCACGGGTCGTAACACACCTGAAATGTAACGGCCATTGTTCAAAGTGCTGTCGATGAGAACAAGAGATGACCGAGACGTGCAACCAATGGCACCCCATACCATCACACCGGATGATACGCCAGTATGGCGATGACGAATATACTCTTCCAATGTGCGTTCACCGCGATGTCGCCAAACACGGATGAGACCATCATGATGTTGTAAACAGATCCTGGATTCATCCAAAACAATGACGTTTTGCCATTCGTGCATCCAGGTTCGTCGTTGCGTACACGATCGCAGGCGCTCCTGTCTGTGATGCAGCGTTAAGGGTAACCGCAGCCATGGTCTCCGAAGTGATAGTCCATGCTGCTGCAAACGTCTTCGAACTGTTCGTGCAGATGGTTGTTGTCTTGCAAACGTCCCCATCTGTTGACTCAGGGATCGAGACGTGGCTGCACGATCCGTTACAGCCATGCGGATAAGATGCCTGTCATCTCGACTGCTAGTGATACGAGGCCGTTGGGATCCAGCACGGCGTTCCGTATTGCCCTCCTGAACCCAACGATTCCATATTCTGCTAACAGTCATTGGATCACGACCAACGCTAGCAGCAATGTCGCGATACGATAAACAGCAATCGCGATACGCTACAATCCGACCTTTATCAAAGTCGGAAACGTGATGGTATGTATTTCTCCTCCTTACACGAGGCATCACAACAACGTTTCACCAGGCAACGCCGGTCAACTGCTGTTTGTGTTTGATGAGAAATCGGTTGGAAACTTTCCTCATGTCAGCACGTTGTAGTTGTTGCCACCGGCCCCAACCTTGTGTGAATGCTCTGAAAAGCTATCATTTGCATATCATAGCATCTTCTTCCTGTCGGTTAAATTTCGCGTCTGTAGCACGTCATCTTCGTGGTGTAGCAATTTTAATGGCTAGGAGTGTAACTAAATTTGCTAGAGAACCTATACCGATGTGTGCTATTGTACCTACACCAAAATGAACTACAGAACCAGAACTGTCATCTGCTAGAGAACAAACTCCGATATCCGCTACTGTACCTGCAACTTTATGTACTAGAGAACCTACACCACCATCCGCTAGAGAATCTACACTGATGTATGCTAGAGAAATTACACCTCTATCAGGTAGAGACCCTACTCCGATATTTGCTACGGTAGGTCACCGATAACGGGTAGGGAACTTACAGCGATATCTGCTAGAGAATCTACACCGATATCTGCTAGGGTTTCTACACTGATACCTGCTAGAGAACTATCACCAATACCTGCTAGAGTGATACACCAATAAGGAAGTAAGACAGGGTTTTAGCCTTTCTCCGATGTTATTCAATTTGTACATAGAGCTGGCGGTGAAGGAAATCAAGGACAAATTTGGCATACGGATTAAAGTTCAGGGTGAAGAAATAAAAACATTGCGTTTTGCTGATGAGATTGTAATTCTGTGACAGACAGCAAAAGACCTGGAAGAGTTGTTGAATGGTATGGTCAGTGTGTTGAAGAGAGCGTATAAAATGAACATTAACAAGAGCAAAACAAAGATAATTGAATGCGGTATTAGAAAATCAGACGATGCCGAAGAAATTAGATTAGGTAACGAAACAATGAAGGTGATAGATGAGTTTTGTTACATGGGTAGTAAAATAACATATGACGGTCGCAGTACGGAGGATATAAAATGCAGAATGGCAATGGGAAGATAAGCATTTTTGAAAAAGAGAAATTTGCTAACATCTAATATTAATTTAAGTCTTTTCTGAAGGCATTTGTGTGGAGTGTTGCCTTGTACGGGAGTGAAACATGGACGATACACAGTGCGGACAGGAAGAGAATAGAGGCTTTTGAAAGGTGATGCTACCGAAGATTGCTGAACATTAGGTGGGTAGATCGCGTCACTAATGAAGAGGTACTGAACAGAATTGGTGAGAAAAGGAATTTTTGGCATACCTTGACTAAATGAAGGGATCGCTTGGTAGGACACACAGAGATCGAGGAATCGTAAATTTAGCATTGAAGGGAAGTGTGCGGGGTAAAAATCGCAGAGGGAGACCAAGAGACGCAAATAGTAAGCAGATTAAAATGGATGTGGGTTGCCGTTCTTATGAGGAAATGAAAAGGCTTGCTCAGGATAGAGTAGGGTGGAGAGCTGCATCAAACCAGTCTCCGGACTGAATGCCATAACAACACAACAACATGCGTAATGGGACGAGAGTGAAATTTGTGATAGTCTTTACACGTGAAAAATTGTGTCGTAATGAATCATAAACAAGAGCCCCGCGGTTTGGAGCGCTGTGTCATGCACTGCACGGCCGCTCCATTCGGAGATTCGAGTCATCTCTCAGTCATGGATGTGTGTGTGTGTGTGAGTGTTGCCCTTAGCATAACTTTAAGGCAGTTTAAATAGTTTGTAAGTCTAGTGACCGATGACTCTAGCAGTTGGGTCCCTTAGGTTTAGAAACGTGTTTTTGAATCACGAATTATGGGAGGACAGGGACAGAAGAGAATCGCAGCGTTTGAAATATGATGTTACAAATTACTGTTGAAAATTGGACGGACTAAGATAAGGAATGTGGAGGGCTCCGCAAAATCGGCGAAGAAAAGAACGTACGGAAATCGAAGATCAGAAGGAAAGACAGAATGATGTGTGGTGATACATCACGGAATAATTACCAGATATAATTTTAGTGGCTAAGAACTGTTGAAAAAGACATAGATAATACAAAACATAGGTTCCAAGTGCTGCCCTGAGATGAAGACGTTGGTACAGACGAGGAATTCGTAGAGAGACACATCAAACCAGTCAAAAACAGACTAAAACAGTTATTTTATATTTCATCATAACATACGAAAACAACTAGTAATCAGATGACATAAAAGTTTTCTGGGTATGGTTCCGCGTCATGATGTAAGGCTATTACTTAAATAGCCTTCATCTGGGTAACTGGTGTGAGCTGGTTGTTACTACACTTTATATTACTTTCATTTAGACATTACGTCATAATTTTTAAAATAAGCGATGTTATTGGTGAATGTATTGCGGAAGAGTGGAACTTTATTTTTGATAGGATGCTGAGGTGGAAGGGGTGGGGGTTAGCCGTTGCCTATTTCTTCTTGCATAGCAAGTACTTGTAATCAATACCACTAGAAAAGAACTTCAGTAATGCAAAATAAGACTGTATAAAACTTAAGCAAAAAATGTCTAATAAAGTTGCTGAAATCGTAAGTAACAGGAAATGAGAGGAACTCCGGCGCTGGCGGTGGCACGTGTCGGCTTACGGTAATTGGGTTACGCGTCGGGTTACCTGACGGTCCCCTTGGGAGGTCAGACGGCCTGCGACGTACGCTTAGTACGTCACGCCAGCGGAAAACACTAACACTGGATATCACAGCTCGTCGATATCTCGTGAAAATATCCAGAAAATAAATGAGTACACAAGAAAATGGTTTATCTCTTCCTTTTCCACTTTTGTCTTTTTAAATACAATATTTTAACTTCTAAAGAGAACATAGAAAGGATTTAAATCGAAGGAAAGAATCCCTTCCCTATCGAGTATACGCAGCTGCTTAATCAGCAGTTATGAAGAGGTACTCAAATAAATGAACAGTGCTCTAGAGATGGTCCCAGCAAATTAGGCCTGCTCATGAACAAAGTCTAGACGGATTACTCGTCAACAAGGTCATGACAGTCATTGCGGAAAAGACATCGATATTACAAAGGAGTCCATGAATTTAAATACCTAGGAGTGCTTATCACGGAGTGCACGTCATGTGAAATAGAGATAAGCGACTGGATCCAAGTAGGGAACCGACTATTCTACAGCCTCACACAACGGATTCAGTCCAAAAATCTCTCGATTCTACTATACAAAATCTTAATCCTACCCACGGTGCTGTATGGGTGTGAACACTGGCGGAACACTGCTTACAATCGGGAAATCATAATATGGTAAAATTCTGAGACAGAAATTTTATCTTCCATGACGAATTACTATCCAAGGTTGTATAGAGAACCGATTGAAATATATAAACATAATGATAATTTCAATCGAAAAGAAGAGACTATGAAACGCAACGATATATGGACTGTGGCTCTACAGAATCGATGACTGTTTTATCTTTGACATGGCTCGATTGTATAGCTTTATCTTTGACAAGGGTAATCTCTGCTTATCACGTGGATCTTAGTCACGCCCCCTTTTTGACGGTATTTAAGAAGCTCTCAGACCCAGGACCCGTCAGTCGGCAAGACTCAACAGACGGACAACCTCCGAAGAAGTCCGACGCAGCATCGGACGAAACGTCAGGAAGCAGCAAGATTCCAAGTACACGACCTTACAACCCAGTAGTTACAATAACAAGCCTTCACTCTATCAAACTTGGATTATCCGAGCAGGAACTTACTTACATTCTTGAATTTGAAGAGAAGTGTTGCGGAAGATTTTTGGACGACGCAGACGCGTGTGAATGGAGGATCAGACATGACTGTGAGCCAGGACAACTGAAACGAGATGCCAATTTATCAGGAATCATCAGAATGAAGCCACTACTTTGGGCTAGATATGCGGCTGGGATGCAAGAGGACACGGAAGCACCTTGATTTTTATCCCCACTGGTAGAAGACGTCATTCGAGGCCTAGGAAGAGGAGGAGGAATGGTTATCACGAAGACTTGGAAGACTTAGCCATAGTTATGTATGATTACAGATGACAGCGAAAGACAGAAGACGGCGGAGAAGGAAATTTGTGGTCTGATGGGTATAAAAACATAATGGCACAAGTGATTCACAGTGACAGTTTCTACATTATTAATTTATTCCTAACTTGAGTTTGTTCATATTCTGCCCCTTCCTGCCTCTGTTCACACACTCCCCTCCCCTCTCCGCACCCCCTGTCCATTTCCTCGTCCACCACACTCTTTTTATCTCTTTCTGTAATCTTTCCATCACCTCCCCGCTCTCTGTCATTCTCCTCCTCTTTCTGTCCCTATTTCCATTGGTCGATTTGTCGTTACAAAGAACGAAAGTACACTGGTCATCGGCCCCTTTTAATCTATCCCTCCTCCTCCTCCTCCTCCTCCTCCTCATCATCATCATCATTAGAGACTGATTATGCCTTTCAGCGTTCAGTCTGGAGCATAGTACCTCTAATAAAATTCCTTTGTGATCCCCTATTCAATGCTAACATTGATGCCTCGTCTGATGTTATGCCTTTTACTTCAAAATCATTCTGCACCGAATCTAAGTACTTTCTTCTTGGTCTACCTCGACTCCTCTTACCCTCCGCTGCCGAGCTCATGAGTCTCTTTGGTAACCTTGCTTCTCCCATGCGTGTAACATGACCCCACCATCTCAGTCTGTTCGCTCTAACTACTTCATCTATGGTGTTCATTCCTAGTTTTTCTTTGATTTCCTCATTATGGACACCCTCCTGCCAATGTTCCCATCTATTAGTGCCTGCAATCATTCTTGCTACTTTCATATCTGTAACCTCTACTTTATGAATAAGGTAACCTGTATCCACACAACTATCACTCCCATACAACAAAGTTGGTCGAAAGATAGAGCGGTGCACAGCTAACTTAGTCTTGGTACTTCCTTCCTTCTTGCAGAAGAGAGTAGATCTTAGCTGAGCACTCACTGCATTAGCTTTGCTGCACCTTGATTCCAGTTCTTTCACTATGTTGCCATCCTGTGAGAAAATACATCCCAGGTACTTGAACCTGTCTACCTGTTCTACCTTTGTTCCTGCTATTTGGCACTCAATCCGTTTAAATGTCTTTCCCACAGACATTACTTTTGTTTTGGAGATGCTGATCTTCATATCATAATCCTTGCACCTCTGATCGAGCTCTGAAATATTAGTCTGCAACCGTTCAATCGAATCGGCCAATACAACTAAGTCATCCGCATATGCGAGACTGCTTATTTTGTTTTCACCTATTTTAATCCCGCCCTGCCAGTCTACTGTTTTCAACATATGATCCATGAATAGTATGAACAACAGTGGTGATAGGTTACAGCCTTGTCTTACCCCTGAAATTACCCTGAAATATTAGCTTAATTTGCCATCTACTCTAACTGCTGCCTGACAGTCTACGTAAAGCCCTTTCATTGCCTGCAGAAGTTTGCCTCCTATACCATAATCTTGTAGAACTGACAGTAGCTTTCTCCTAGGAACACGGTCATAAACCTTTTCTAGATCTATGAAACATAGATACAATTCCCTGTTCCACTTATAGCACTTTTCCATTACCTGGAGTAGGCTAAAGATCTGGTCCTGACAGCCTCTAAGAGGCCTAAACCCACAATTAGAAACATCTTCTGACTTTCATGATTATGTGTCAAATGGTGACGAAGTGTGTTGCAGGATACTCCCTTTAGTTTGGGGTTGCGTACTATCGCCAAGTTTAAATGGTACGGCACAGTTTTCGGGCTGTCACGAAGCAGGCAGTACACCGCTCGGGCTCGCAACCATGTCAACGCGTTCGTCTTTGCTCATGGGTAATACTTTCTGTCCGGAAAAATAATAATCGTGGGGTCGATACTTTGCTCACCGACGCGAAAAAGGAAGACAATCATCTTCGTCGCTAGCTGTCATTATTTCGCGTACATTCCGCACATGAAACTGTGGGCATCATTGTTTCTAACTTGACATACCTGGCATAACGGCGAATTCAACATGTTGACGGCGTTTATAAGGATTATAGTGACTTTTCTACCGTTAACTACCAGCTACAATGTTGTTGTGTGGCATGGCGGATTGTCACCGGTCATTGGATTGTGGGGTGACCTGTTTCTACAGGGTTGGGGGGCTACTCGTAAGTATCCGGTAAATCTCGCGCGCTGTAGCCAGTTTATTGACTGGTAGATCTATCATAACGTAGCTACGCGGGTTGGAACTTAAATCGTGGCAACTATTTATTCACAACCGATACAAAAGCATTACATGTTTGTACCTGTTACTGTCCTTCAAAGTAGTCACCACCGTTGTACAGAAATCGTTGTCAGCGATTTAGAAGACATAGTATACCGTTAGCAGAGCCTGTTCTGTTGATAGTATGAATGGGGCAGTCTACTACCAGTCGAATCTCTGGAACAGTTCTGAAGCGATTGCCATGAAGTGGTTCTTCCATTTTCGGAATCAAATCAAAGTCACAAGGACTGAAGTCCTGGGAGTATGGTGAATATTACAATACTTCCCAGTCCCATCGACCGAACAGAGCAGACACAGCTTGCGCTGTATGCGCCCGCGCATTGTCGTGCAAAATTACGGCTGGGTTACTCAGAAAGTGTTGCCGCTTCTTTCGCAAAGCTGGTCGCAGGTGATGCTCCAAAAACGAAGAGTAATATTGTGCATTGACGGTCCTATTTCGAAAACATAATGACACAATGCAGCTTAAAATTGTGTGCCGGAACCGGGACTCGAAACTGGGACCTTTGCCTTTCGCGGGCAAGCGCACTACCGACTGTGCTATTCCGACACCACTCACAATGCCGCCTCACAACTTTACTTCCGCCAGTACCTCGCCTCCTACTTTCCAAATTTCACAGAAGCTCTCCTGCGAACCATGCAAGACTAGGTCCCAGGTTCGAGTCCCGGTTCCGGCACACAATTTTAATCTGCCAGGAAGTTTCATATCAGCGCACACTCCACTGCAGAGTGAAAGTATCATTCTGCATAATGACACAGTTATGTCAGACTGCTCGCCCACAAGTGACAATGTTTCCGTCAATTGTGCGCACGTCGGTGACGTTGGACGGGCGAGTCCATTTGCTCAGAGGTAACGGTAGATATGTCAACAACGTGTGCTATCAGCGACAATAGTAGATTCCATTGCGTAGTGTCTCCACAACAGTGTTGCCACTATTTAAGTTCCAACCCTCGTATATTCAAGGAAGAAAATATCTGATACGTTGAAATAGTTGGGAGATATTCTTTATGATCAGCAGCGCAGTTTGAGAAGCAGGTGTCAGTTTGTCTATCAAGATTCCGGGCAGACCCCAGTGTCGTTTCCAACGTCGCCATCATGCGATCGGGAACGTGTACAAGCCCGAAGCTCCCTCTATCAGTTGGTAGGGTGACGACATCACGTCACATCTTGAAGAACACTCCCGCGCTGACGAAATATACAAATGTTGCCAATATCTACATCTACAGTCATACTCCGCATGGTGTGTGGTGGAAGGTTCTTACGTAGCACTGTCACTTCACGAATGGTTCGCGGGGCCGGCCGCGGTGGCCGAGGGGACTGCGGCGCGCCAGTCGCGGTCTGCACGGCCACTACGGTCGGGAGTTCGAATCCCCCCTCGGGCATGGATATTTGTGCCGTCCTTAGTGTTAGCTAGTTCATAAGTAGTTTGTAAGTTCAGGGACTTATGACCCCATAGTTAAGTCCCATAAGCTATACAAACATTTGAACAATATTCAAAAATAAAAAAAATGGTTCCCGGTAAAGATATGCTTCGGGCGATCGTCTTCGGCATCGGCAGAATCTGTGAGTGGCAGGGGACAAACGACCCATGGTAGGTATTTAAGTTAGCGACAGTTTGAAATATATGTAAAGCGCGCCTGGTGTTCGCCCTGGATGGCTATGAGTAGTAGTTATGAGTAGCCTCTTGAAGTTGAGCGCTGCGATGCTTCGTCCTTCATTCCTGAACACATTTCCCCAACAATTTATACTGTGTCATATTTGGAACGGTGCATGGCATTCAGCACATAGTCCAGTATCAATAATCAAGGCGACATATTTGTCCACATTCATAGCGTTAACTGTAGCGGCCCCGATATATTGATCCAATCTAACGCCGCGTTTATGTCGTTGCCGTTTCACCGGTAGAAGGTCACCTTCATAGGATTTGCGCAGCGCGAGAATTGTCGCGCAGCCTGGGGCCCCGAGTCGCGGTTTTCGCTTCTGCTCCCGCCGGAGGTTCGAGTCCTCCATCAGGCGTTCGCGTGCGCGGGCGTTGTGTGTTGTCCTTAGCGTAAGTTAGTTTAAATAGTTTGTTTAGGGACCGATGACCAAAGCAGTTTCGTCCCTTAGATTTACGAAGATTTGATCATAGGCTTATCAGTGAAATGTATCTTCTCGTATCGAAAATCCTGTCATACGTTGACGGAGGCCGCTAGGAAGTGGTTCAAGAGCTAGGGCGTATATGATCGTAGACAAAGAACATCCCATAAGAGTAAGAGGTCCTTCGAAGCGGCCAATGACGAGCACTTTACGGGTTGCCCCAAGTAATAACAAAATTATAGTGACTGCAGGATCTTCATTTGTGTCACCACATTTGTGTAATCACTTCCTTAACGCAGATATGGCTCGATCGAAGTCTATGGAAATCACAACTGTTAGATGACGTGCTTTCACAAATGCGATCGAATCTTGGTATTCGCTGAGTCAGGAAGAGAAATAAAGATTAGCGTTTAATGTCACGTCGACAGTGTTATCGTTAGAGATGGAGCTCACACTCGGATTGTTTGCGTAATGTTGGGGAAGAAAACTGACCGTGCCCTTTGAAAGGAACCATCCCGGCATTTGCCTGGAGTGATTTAGAAAAATCACGGAAAACAAACATCTGCATGGCCGGAGGTGGATTTGAACCGTCATCCTCCCGAAAGCGAGTCAAGTGTGCTAGGCATTGTGCCACCTTTTTCTGTCCGTTGAGTATCGTCCGTATGCTGTTGTCAGTGTCGAGGGGCGTCTGGTCAAGTGTCACCAGTGTTCTTCGTGCTGCTATCGATCTAGTGAAAATGATAACATCACAGTTAAGTAGTCTTAGTGGTTGTAGTCTCTGAGTCTTGTGCCATTTGATGTTTTAGATATTCTGATGGTCAGCGTCTCTACAAAAGCTGGCGGAGCTTCGGGGTGTGATATTACAGAGACAGGGCGAAGCTGATTGTTTCCATGTGAAAGGCGGGTTTTGCCAGGATGTTAGGTTCCGCAGCCGGACGGCTACCAGTTTGGACCTAGTGAATGGGATGTGGCAGGTAATCAGGGTTTCCCTAATGTGCTCGGAAACAGGAAGCTACTGTCTTTGATTAGCGAGGGCGGCTAACCCAGATTCCAACCGAAATACAATATAAGTAGTAAAACAGTGCCGCTTTCGCCCCAGGATACCGCTTCGCTACCTGGGCAAACCCGCCCGCTGCGCGCGCGCTCGGCCAATTGCCGGACCGCAGATCAAAGGATGCCGCCACAGGATGATTGATAGGTCTTCCTGGAAGAACGAAAGATGATTGACAGTTTACATTTAGGTCCTTTTGATTGTCATCAACGCTACTTGTCCGACCGCTAATCAAAGGACGCCGCCATAACGCACTGAAGGATTGACAGGTTGCAACACCTCCCTCGGCCACACACGACGCCCCTCCCTCCACCCCTCGACGCCGCCGCCAGACAGGCGGCACCTCCGACAGGTCCAGACCTGTAGACCCCTCGACATATCTGTACTCGCACCCGCGACCCCTACTCGCTCGGCCGATTGCCGGACCGCCGCCTCTGCCGCCGCCGCCGACAGATGCTACCCCCTCCTCCTCCACGCTCGCGACCGCTTCTCAAAGGACGCCGCCACCCGCCCTACCCGCGAGAACAAACAATACCGCGACGATTGTCTTGACCGCATCGACACCGCCCCCGCCGGTGGACCCCTGCGCCCAGGGCAGGGGCGTACTGCTCTCTTTTTACGGCGACCGCGCCCGCCAGGTCAGCAGCCAATTAAATTGCATATTTATTATTAAGCGCGCCGCAGCGATCCGTACGCCAGATCTCGATTTATGTAACAACAATTCCCGTTGTTTATTAATATTATTCCTGGAAAAAAAATAAAGCTACCATAGTGTTCTTCGTATGTATTTTAACAAGAATTTCGTTGTAATGCTAAAAAAACAATTTAGAACAGAAATGCTAAGTTGGTCTCGTATACTACAGCTTGTAGTAGTAAAACATTAAAACTCGTATGCAAAATTTGCAAGTAAGAATTTACACTCCCACCTCTCTCTCCATGCTCTTCGCATAGACTACAGCTGACAGACGTATTTAATAATAATAGCGCAGGTTACGGTAACGAACGCCGCAAACTTATGTATATATCTTAACATATACTCTTTCGATATACAAAAACAATTCTAAGCAAAAGAAAAGAAATGGTCCGTTTCGGAACTCGACCGCAACCTTATAAATGTATCTCTTCGTTTAGACGATGCAAGCAACAGGCATCGAACGGAATGTAACTTGTATGCCAACCACTCTTTCGACAACATAACTGCAGCAGCAGCAGAAGACGGCATATTGTTTGTACAAAAATTCCAAATAACGAAAATCGGCAATGACATCTAGCACAACATCTCTAAATATACGCCGGCCGCGGTGGCCGAGGAGACTGAGGCGCTTCAGTCACGGTCTGCACGGCCACTACGGTCGGGGGTTCGAATCCCCCCTCGGGCATGGATATTTGTGCCGTCCTAGTTCGTAAATAGTTCATAAGTAGTTTGTAAGTTTAGGGACTGATGACCCCGCAGTTAAGTCCCATAAGCTGTATAAACATTTGAACAATTTTCTAAATATACATCTGCAAGCACCGTTAAACTCGTATGCAAAATTTGCAAGTAAGAATTTATCGATGGCGCAACCGCTCCCATCTCTCTCCATGCTCTTCGCTTAGACTACAGCCGACAGGCGTGATTAATAATAATAGCGCAGGTTAGATAATAAACGCCACAAACTTACGTATCCATCTTAAGATATACCCCTTCGATATACAAAAACAATTCTAACCAGAGCCAACTAACCAAAAGAAAAGAAATGGTCCGTTTCGGAACTCGACCACAACCTTAGATCTATAAATGTATCTCTACGTTTAGACGATGCAAGCAACAGCCATCGAACGGAATGTAACTTGTATGCCAACCACTCTTTCGACAACATAACTGCAGCAGCAGCAGAAGACGGCATATTGTTTATACAAAAATTCCAAATAACGAAAATCGGCAATGACATCTAACACAACGTCTCTTAATATACATCTGCAAGCACCGTTAACAATCGTCCAGAACGCAGAGCGCTCTCTCGGCAGGCTACATAAAAGAAACATATGCTAAGTGTTTAAAAACACCTAAGTTACATCTCCAAATGATCAAAACCTTCTACGCAGACGCACCAGTCTGACAAGGATAGCTCGCAATACATTTATTTAATGGAGCTGAGCCATGCCGAAAGTTCCGAAATTTAGCACTCTCTCTCTTTAGCGATCTTGCCCTGTTACGTTTCCTTCTTAGATCGAGGTATAGATGCGCCTTCCGAGAATTCGGGTACTTTAATTTTACCTCTTATTTCCTTGCTACAGCAGTACACATCCCATCTAAGGAATCTCTATGTCCTGTTACGATGCAAACTACATTTATCTGACACGGATATTCCAGCGCCCCAGAAGACATTTAAACCCTATTGTGCAACAGAGAGTCGAAATAAAAGAAAAATACGGTGAAATACTTTACCGATTTCCGACCGTCTACACTAAAACGTTTCGAAAGTATTGGCCTAAAAACACACTTATTCGGCAATACAGCATTCACAGAACCGAAGTTACCTGCCCAATGCAACACAGATTTCCACATGGATCATAACCTGCTCTCTAAGGAATGGATGGGAGTCACACACAGTACAAACACGTATCTACATCTACATACATACTCCGCAATTCACCGTAAGGTGCGTGGCGGAGAGTACACTGTACCACTGCTAGGCAATTCCTTTCCTATTCCACTCCCAAATTGAACGAGGAAAGAAAGAATGCCTATATGCCTCCGTACGAGCCCTAATTTCTCTTATCTTGTCTTTGTGATCTTTACGCGAAATGTAAGTAGGCGGCAGCAAGATCGTACTACACTCAGCTTCAAATTCCGGCCCTGTTAATTTACTTAACAGAAATTCACGCAAAGAACGTCGTCTTTCTTCCAGCGATCCCCAATTGAGTTGCCGGAGCATTTCCGTGACACTCGCGCGTTTGTCGAACCTACCGGTAACAAATCTAGCTGCTCGCCTCTGAACCGCCTCTATGTCTTCCTTCAAACCGATCTGATGCGGGTCCCAAATACTTGAGCAATACTCAAGACGTGGTCGTACAAGCGTTTTATACGCGGTCTCCTTTACAGGTGAAGTACATCTTCCCAAAATTCTCCCAATAAACCGAAGTCGGCTGTCTGCCTTACTCACAACAGTCCTTACATGCTCGTTCCATTTCATATCGCTCTGCAATGTTACGCCTAGATATTTGAACGACGCGACAGCATCAAGAAGCTCACTACTAATGCTGTATTCGAACATTATGGGATTGTTTTTTCTACTCATGCGCATCACCTTACATTTTTCTACATTGAGAGCTAGCTGCCATTCTTCGCACCAACTAGAAATTTTGTCTAAGTCAACCTGTATGCTATTACAGTCAGTTACAGACGACACCCTCCAATACACCACAGCATCATCAGCAAACAGCCGCAAATTACAACTTACTCTGTCCATCAGATCATTTATATTGATAGAAAATAATAGCGGTCCTATCACACTCCCCTGGGGCACGCCTGACGATACACTCGTCTATGATGAACACTCGCCGTCGAGAACAACGTACTGCGTTCTATTACTTAGGAAGTCTTCCAGTCAGTCACAAATCTGTGAACCTATTCCATAAGCTCGTATCTTAGTTAGCAGTCTGCAGTGTGGCACCGCGTCGAAAGCGTGTTTCGCTAATTTCGGTCAATACAACGATGTAGACCAATCCCCTCGTTTGTTTACTGTAAAAGCAAATATTTTTCCCCCACACTATCTGTTTAAACCGGGCTTGCACATATGCAATAGCCTCCTTTTAAAAGCCAGTGTCTTCGCCATATAACCCAGTTTTCGTTTACCCTTCTTCTTCTTAGGACTTGTGGAATAACGTAGACGATATCTGCGTCTGTGGATAATAAAGTCCTAGAATGCTAAAAAAATATAGCTCCTTGCTCGACTCTACAAGTAATTTACAGTTGAAACTAAAAAACATAATGTCCGAGAGAGTGGACAATTTTCGGGTACTCTTAATACCCAAGTAATCAAATCTAAAAGCGTTTGCACAGTACAAAGGCGCACTTTGTAAACACCGTATCTTCTCTTTTAGAACACTTAAACAATCTTCTTGCACAATCCTCCATCCTGGTAATACCATCTTCTCGACCCAACGAAAAAATAAAAGTCCTAACAATCAACTGCCTGGACTCTTTATAAAATCGATATCTTTGCTTACACCAGGGCTCGTGATTTTTCGACAAATTTATTTTGGTTCTACATTTCGATGCCAACCAAGTTAAGCAGTCGTTTCCTCGCCCGCAACCACTTTGATATTGCTCCTTCCATCCGAAAGTCATGCTCGGATACGAACACCACCCGGTTAGAGTGTTGTCCAAAAATCCAGGAGATAGAAGCCATCTACACGAAGCTGCTGCTGTAGTATAGATGGGAGGTCTGGACCTGTCGGAGGTGCCGCCTGTCTGGCGGCGGCGTCGAGGGGTGGAGGGAGGGGCGTCGTGTGTGGCCGAGGGAGGTGTTGCAACCTGTCAATCCTTCAGTGCGTTATGGCGGCGTCCTTTGATTAGCGGTCGGACAAGTAGCGTTGATGACAATCAAAAGGACCTAAATGTAAACTGTCAATCATCTTTCGTTCTTCCAGGAAGACTTATCAATCATCCTGTGGCGGCATCCTTTGATCTGCGGTCCGGCAATTGGCCGAGCGCGCGCGCAGCGGGCGGGTGTGCCCAGGTAGCGAAGCGGTACCCTGGGGCGAAAGTGGCACTGTTATACTACTAATATAGCCACACACATTATTCTAAAAATCCATACAAAATATATTCATATGAATGGATTCAGGAGACTTGTGAGTATCAAACGCCATAATTACAATTTCAGTATCCCTTACAGATAAAAAAAAACTGACATATTTCAGTATTATAATAATAATATTATTAAGCTTATATTTACAATTATTGATACGTAGTGTTTATCAGTAACAATTTAAGAAGCAAATTGGCAGCATTGTACCACGCCACCTACCTTAAAAGACGTACCACGTTATTTACACATTCTTTCAATAAACTTTGTTTTACTCTATTGTTCTGCTTTTCTTTGAGGTACTAATGTTCTTCTGTTAGAATATAGATTGCACCACAGAAACACAAAACATGAGCCCAGCAAAGCGCATTACATTTATATATGTCTTTTATTATATTTAATATTATTCTCGGTAACGTTCGTGTAGACTGCCACTTAAATATTTCATGGCCGACTAAAAATAGTAGATACGCAGCTGATAATTTATATATAAACCGTTATAAGTATTTGTGGACAAGAACTGAATATATTTATATAAAAAGCCATGATAAATTAAATATTAATTGTGTAACTATATTTCGACGGCGGAAGTAAATTTGAACAGTGAGATGCCACGCTTAATGGTATATCTGAGCAAAGAGCTTCAGTCTCAACCGTTTTTTAGTATTGTTAAATATGTATTTGTTTGTTAAATGTGAACAACGTTTGTAGGATGGTGGTCATCACTCGTGTGATGAGAAACTGTGTTTATAACAAATACTTTTATCACGGATTAACTTGGAACTGCAAAGTTCGATGAACTACTCTAACTTACGAGTGATAATTTGGAAGTTTTACTCTTGAGTGCGTGTCATACTTATTGTGCCTCTCATGGACAATAGTTGGGGAAATATTTAGTTATTTACCGATGTATAAAGTAGGACCACCTCCGCGTTTCATGTCTAATAAGAGTAATAAACTCCATTTATAAAAAATTCTTCATGAGTGAAACACTTAGTTATCTTAGAATCCATTTTGTTGGTCATTCAGACGTTTAATTTATGTTTATTTTCACGTCATCATATGCAGATTGATAGATTGGCTAAACTACAGATTAATTATTGATCTTGTTTAAACAGATTGGGTAGATGTTTAGGGCATAGAAACTGACATACATAACTCACCCCTATGAACAGAGACATTGAGCCATAAACTTCTACTACCCTGAGTTATGTATTGCCCAAGTCTTATTGGTGTGGACCGATAGGAAGGTCGCAAATGGGGTTTTCTCGTCCGGGATAAGAAACAAAACAACAGGTTTTTTTTTTTTTTTTTTTTTTTTTTTTTTTTTTTAAATTTCGTTCGGTTTTAGTAAAATTCTGTTCGAATAGTGAGTGTAAAATTTGCAGTACACTCGTTTAGAAGCCAAGTCTAATGCATATTGAGTGATGTATGGGGCTCAGAGCTTTATAGCACAGCAGCAGTTTCGTGCCTGCTATAATATGAAGATAGGAGAGGTATAGGACTCGCTATTTGGACGAGAGAAGAACGTGGTGCGCGAGCTACGAATACGGCAGCGCAGAACTTCACATCGCGGACACAGACGCATTCTACAGCGGCCAGCGGCTTCGACTACTACACGGCGGCAGTTCCAGGAGGCAGTCAACATACATCGACTGCATTGGCACCATGGCAGAAAAGCGAAGTAACAACGTCTACGATGTAAATGTGTGTGAGTCTGGGGCTGGATCTTATGTTCACGAAATGCCGGTAATTAAGCAGTCGCCAAGCGTGTATGGCTCCCATAATATTAGCGAATGTGCTAGCCCGAGTTCTGAGGGAGAAAATGTAAATGGGGAGGACTATAGTGGGGCTAGTAGTCCAGCTGCTGCGAATAAAGATGATACGGCAGGAAATTCATTGGAAAGCAAACTTTACATGTGGATAATGGGGTTGAAAGCAGATGTGGGTGGTATAAAATCAGAAGTGGGTAATGTAAAATTAGAAGTGTGTAATGTAAAATCAGAATTAAAAGCAGATTTGTGTAATGTAAAAGCAGAAGTGGGTAGTGTAAAAGCAGAAGTAGGTAATGTAAAGAAGGAATTGGGCTTGGGTTTGAACAAAGTTCAAGCGAACATGGAAAGTATGAGGGTAGAACTGAGTAGCAATATTGAAAATGTAAAATTTGAGTTGGAAAATTTTAAATCAGAAGTGGATGGAATGGCAGAATTAAAATCAAACGACGTGAAGGCATGTGTGTTGTGGTCTTCAGTCCAGAGACTGGTTTGATGCAGCTCTCCACCCTACTCTATCCTGAGCAAGCCTTTTCATCTCCTCATAAGAACGACAACCCACATCCACTTGAATCTGCTTACTATACGCGTCTCTTGGTCTCCCTCTGCGATTTTTACCCCACACACTTCCCTCCAACGCTAAATTCACAATTCCTTGATGTCTAAGAATGTGTCCTACCAATCTATCCCTTCTTTTAGTCAAGGTATGCCAGAAATTTCTTTTCTCCTCAATTCGGTTCAGTACCTCCTCATTAGTTACGCGATCCACCCACCTAATCTTCAGCATTCTTCTGTAGCACCACATTTAAAAAGCCTCAATCCTCTTTCTGTCCACACTGCTAATCGTCCATGTTTCACTCCCATACAAGGCAACACTCCATACAAATGCCTTCAGAAAGGACTTCCTTAGGCTTAAATCAATATTCGATGTTAACAAATTTCTCTTTTTCAAAAACGCCTTTCTACCCATTGCCATTCTGCATTTTATATCATCTGTACTGCGACCATCATTTGTTATTTTACTGCCCAAGTAACAAAACTCATCTACCTCCTTTATTGTTACGTTACCTAATCTAATTCCTTCAGCATCACCTGATTTTCTTACACTGCACTCCATTACCCTAGTTTTACTCTTGTTAATGTTCATCTTATATGCACCTTTAAGCACACTATCCATTCCGTTCAATTGCTCTTCCAGGTCCTTTGCTGTATCCGACAGAATTACTATGTCGTCGGCAAAACGCAATGTTTTTAATTCTTCACCCTGAACTTTAATTCCTTCTCCAAATTTCTCCTTGCTTTCCTTTATAGCTTGCTCAATGTACAAATTGAACAACATTGGGGAAAGGCTACAACCCTGTCTTACTCCCTTCCCAACCACTGCATCCCTTTCATGCCCTTCAACTCTGACAACCGCTGTCTGGTTTTTGTACAAGTTGTAAATAACCTTACGCTCCCTATATTTTACTCCTGCTTGCTTCAGAACTTGAAAGAGTTTATTCCAATCAACATTGTCAAAAGCCTTCTCCAAATCTACAAAAGCTAGAAATGTTGGTTTGCCTTTTCTTAATCTATCTTCTAGGATAAGGCGTAAAGTGAGTATTGCCTCCCGTGTTCCTACATTTCTCCTGAACCCAAACTGATCTTCCCCGAGGTCGGCTTCTACCAGCTTTTCCATCCTTCTGTATATAATTCGTGTTAATATTTTGCAACCATGACTTATTAAACTGATAGTTCTGTAGTTTTCACACCTGTCTGCACCCGCTTTCTTTGGAATGGGGATTATAACATTTTTCTTAAAGTCTGAGGGTACTTCACCTGTCTCATACATCTTACACACAATGTGAAACAATTTTGTCATGGCTGGTTCTCCCAGAGACTTCAGTAGCTCTGACGGGATATCATCTATTCCAGGGGCCTTGTTTCGACTTAGATCTTTCAGTGCTCTGTCAAATTCATCTCTCAGTATAGTATCTCCTATTTCATCATCATCTACATCCTCTTCCCTTCCTACAATAGTGTCTAGAAGTTCGTTTCCTTTGTAGAGCCCCTCTATATACTCTTTCCACCTTTCAGCTTTCCCTTCTTTGCTGAGAACTGGTTTTCCATCAGTGTCCTTGATATTCATACAGCTGTTTTTCTTATCGCCAAATGTTTCTTTTATTTTCCGGTAGGCTGTATCTATTTTTCCCCTATTTATACATTCTTCTACATCCTTGCATTTGCCTTCTAGCCAGTCCTGCTTAGCCATTTTGCACTTCCTGTCAATCTCATTTCTTAGTCGTCTGTACTCCATTTTACTGTACTTTCATTTACTGCATTTTTATATTTTCTCCTTTCATCGATTAAATTTAGTATCTCCTGTGATATCCAAGGATTCTTTGTAGGTCTTTCCTTCCTACCTATTTTGTCCTCTGCTGCCTTCACTATTTCATCTCTCAATTTTACCCATTCCTCCTCAACTGTTTTATTTTCCCCTGTTTCTGTCAATTGTTGCCTGAAGCTCCCTCTGAAATTCTTAATAACTTCAGGTTCCTTCAATTTATCTAGGTCCCATCTCCTTATTTTCCTACCTTTCTGTAGTTTCTTCAGTTTCAGCCTACAGTTCATAACCAACAAGTTATGGTCAGAGTCTATGTCTGCCCCTGGGTATGTCCTACACTTCAAAACCTGGTTCCGAAATCTATGTCTTACCATTATAAAATCTATCTGGTATCTCCCGGTGTCTCCTGGTCTCTTCC
Source organism: Locusta migratoria (assembly GCA_026315105.1). Lineage (NCBI taxonomy): Eukaryota > Metazoa > Arthropoda > Insecta > Orthoptera > Acrididae > Locusta > Locusta migratoria. Next base: position 22,353,158 of record CM048755.1, on the reverse strand, counting down.
ACGTATACAACCTTCTTTTGTGATTCTTAAACCAGGTGTTTGTTATAACTAAATTATGTTCCGTGCAAAATTCTACCAAGCGGCTTCCTCTTTCATTCCTTTTGCCCAGACCATATTCACCCACTATCTTCCCTTCCCTTCCTTGTCCTACTACCGAATTCCAGTCTCCCATAACAATTAAGTTTTCCTCTCCCTTAATTGTCTGAATAATTTCCTTTAGCTCCTCATATATTTCTTCGATCTCCTCATCATCGGCAGAGCTAGTTGGCATATAAACCTGTACTACTGTTGTCGGTGTTGGCTTCGTATCTATCTTGACAATGATAATACGATCGCTTTGCTGGTCATAGTAGTTTACCCGCATTCCTATTTTCTTATTCATTATCAATCCTATTCCTGTGATACCCCCAACTGATTTTGTATTTATAATCCTGTACTCACCTGACCAGAAATCCTGTTCATCCTGCCACCGAACTTCACTAATCACCACTATATCTAACTTCAACCTATCCATTTCCCTTTTTAAATTTTCTAATTTTCCTACTCGATTAAGGGATCTAACATTCCACGCTCCGACCCGTAGAATGCCAGTATTGTCTTTCCTGATGATCACATCCTCCTGAGTAGTCCCCGCCCGGAGATCCGAATGGGGGACTATTTTACCCGTGAAGGCATAAGCGGGCAAAATAGGGGAGGAAGTTGATTTCGTTAATAATAAAGTCAGTGCATTAGAGATAAATTTAGGTAATAAAATGGAAAAGGTACAGCACGAATTGAACAGCAATGTAATGAAGACCGTGCAACGACAAGATAATTCTGAAAAGCCAACTACAGCTGAAGTAAATAATTTAGTGGATAGGATGGCAGGTTGTGAAATGGAAATAAAAGAATCTAGTGGGAGAAGTGATCAGGAAAAGGTGCAGCTGCAGCAAAAAATTGAGGAAGTGCGACCTGAAATAGGTAATGTAAATGTCAGTCCACGTGTAAATAATCTGGGGTTTTTAGCTGGAAATAATAAGAATTTTTCTAATGATGGCAATTACCACCCAGTTGATTTTCTTGCCGCATGTAAGGATGGATTTGTTAGGGAGATGAGTTACCAAGATAAAATTAAATTGGTAAAAAGACAACTTGAGGGTAGTTCGCAGTCGTGGGCTAATTTAAATAATCATTTGTTCGACACCTATGACAAGTTTGAGATTTGTTTCATGAATAAGTACTGGAGTGAAGCAAAGCAAATGCGGCTTCAAAACGAATTTCTTAACGGTCCAAATTTAAAGTTTGGCATTGGTACAATGCGCGAATTTTGTGTGCGCGAACTGAATGCGTTAATGCATTCAAATCGGCCGCTGGGAGTTCTGACAGAAATCACGACGTTAATGAGGCGATTACCAGATTATTTGCAATGGGATTTGGTGCATAGTCCGACGCAATCGATTGATGAGTTTTTAGATTTTGTTGGAAAGTTGGAACGAGCATTAAATATTTAAACAAAATCACGATAAAGGAAGAGGAAATGGTAGTCAGAATTGGAACCATGATAGTAATAGTGGTAATTATGGGAAACATAGTAATAACGGTAACCTCCGGAATCAACACAATAACAATGCTAATGAGGGGAATAAATTTTATGAAGGTCAAGGCAGTGGGAATTATCAGGAGAGAAATCATGGAAGGGAACATAGTGATATGCGGTCGGGAAACTAAGAAACGCTGCGTCTCGTGTGCGGGGATGGCGAAACAAACCGGCGATAGTTAGTACCCCATACTGTGATAATTTTGTGGGAAATAGATGTGCTAGGGGGCAGAAGGAAGCTTTGAAAATATGTGTGACAGATAAATCTGTAAAAGTTGATAATTTAAAACAGTGTGCCCGTCAGAGAAATCAAAATTATTTTGGGCAATCATTTGAATCAGATGAAGATATGGGTTTACAAAAACTACTTTGTGAAAAGAGAATGAGTGATGGAGTGAATGAATGTATGCTAAGTAGTTCTAAGTAAAAGAAAGGGTATGAGGAAAATTTGAATTTGGTGGAGATGACGTGTGAAGAAAATTCCGAGAAATTATCGACAGTAGCGATAAATGCAACTGTGTGTGTACTAAATTTTGTGAATTTGAGGCGGCGGATGTAAATGGTGAAATTTGTGAAGGCATCGTACCTAAGGGAAAGCTAGTTGGCAACAATTTAAGTGGTAAATCGGCGGATGTAAGTCACGTTGACAGGGAAAGCGGCGTAGCATTGGTCTCGTCGGCTGGTAATGAATTATATTATGTATGTGGCATGATAGG